>CM051834.1:99311232-101811232 GCA_028451465.1 Erethizon dorsatum
AAACACTCTATTTGAGGGTGACAGAGCGTTATGTCAGCAAAATACTATGAAATGTTTCATCAAAAAAGTTTTGTAACAGACTTGCTGCTCTTCTATAAATTTGAGATTGTTTCAAGATTTTAACAAATTGATTAGAAAAAAAATAGAATGAAATCTTGTCATTTGTGACAACATGGATGGAACTGGGGAAAATTATATTAAAAGTGAAATAAACCAGGCACAGAAAGACAAATTCTGTGTGAGTTGATTCATATGTGGAATCTAAATCTTTGATCCCATACAAGTTGAGAGTAGAATGGTGATTACCAGAGGCTGGGGAGGAAAAGGCAAGATGGGGAAAGGTGGATCAATGTGTCCTAAGTTATAGTGGTCAAGAGCAAGAGGTTCCATTATTGCAAAATGCAGTGACTATAGATAATGACATGTACCGAACATTTCAAGATGTGTGAAGAAAGGAGTTTGAAAGTTTCCACTATAATAAATGATAAATGTTTGAGTAGATGGGCTTAACCTGATTTAAACATCACACAGTATATACATGCATCTAAGCATTAAATGCTACCCCATTAATATACATAATTTTTATGTTTTCATATTTCAGTTAAATTTAAATGGAAAACATTAATTAGAATATTTTATCAGATATAATTTTCCCTCAAGATGTTTCCCAACCAAGATGTGTTCACTCAACATTTGTTCCCAATCCTTTCCCGTCCCCCTTTTCTCCTGGTCTTCCTCCCACCTCACTGGCTGGCTGCTCCTTCCAGAACTTCTTCACTGACCCCTTTTTATCTCTGCTGGCTTCTAAATGCTGAGGGCCAGGTCTCTGCCCTGGGACCTCTTTTTCTTGGGTTTGAATGCCACCAATCTACTGACAACACTCAGCCTTCTTGCAGCCTGGGCTCCTTTCTGGATCCCTGGGTCCCTAACAATTGGTCAGCTCAGCTGCTTCATCCCTGTGTCTAACGGAAATCTCAACACACCCCAAACTGAGCTCCCAGACTTCTTCACCTTGCTCCACGATCCTCCCCATCACGGCAAAAGGTAACTCTGTCCTTCGTTTGTTCAAGCCAAATCCTGAAAGGCAGCATTGCCACTTCTCGCTCACATCTCACGTCTGCACAGGCAGCAGATCACATTATGTTGGCTCTTCCTTCAAAGTGTCTACAGAGCTTAGCCACCTCTCACCACCTCCATGGCATCTACAATGCGCCAGGCCACATTCACCTCTCCTTTGGATTGTCACAATACCATTTAACTGGCCCCCATGCTTCTCCCCTTTTCTCCTTCAGTCCACATCACTCCTCTGCTCACCACTCTACTGCGGCTGCTTATGTCTCTCTCAGGAAAAGCCCAAGTCCCAGTAGTGACCCACAGCAGTGTCTTAGATTGGGATGCTAAGATTGGGAGTCAGTGCTGAGACAAGGCCTTGAGCACAAGAAGTACATTTGGAAATGTCCCGAGGAATACAGGTGATCCCAGGAATATGGCAAGAGAAATAGAGAAAGTGAGCAGGGGAAGGAAGGAAGCCAACACAGAGAGTGTTAAAGTAAAGGAGTTGCCATGTGAGCAAGTGGAGCTCAACTCCACTGGGGACCTCTGCGAAACTGCCTAGAGCATGCCTTGCCTTTGTCAAATGTAAGAGTGAAGACGCCTGGGTATTTGTTCAGCAGCTCCACATTGGTGAGAGGTACCCTCAGGTGCATTAACTCCCTGGCCTGCCCCGTGCACAGGGTCTGTTGCACGCCTGCCCAACAAAGAGTCTCTGACTCAAAGCTGCAGGCACAGTAGGAAGCTACAGGGTCTGTGTGTGCCTGAAAGGTAGGGAGCATAGGCGGGGAACTGGAAGTACCTTCTTTAAAGGTCCTATATGATTTGACTTCTCTCCTACTCCAGGGACCCCTGTGACCTCATCTCCTGCCACTCCTCCCTCTTTACTCCAGCCACAAAAGCTTGCTTCTTGCTGCCTCTCAAACACACCATAGATGCTCTTACCTCAGGACCTTTGCATTTGCAGCCATCTCTACCCAAAATGCTCTTTCACCACCAGGTTTCTGCATGTCTCCTGCCTTACTTTCTTTAGGGCTTTATCTAAATGTTACAACTTCAGCAAGGCCTTCTTGGTAAAAGGAAGATGGCACCCTCTGATTAAATAATCTGAGGACACTTTAATAAAGTACTTTTTATGAAGATGTGTCAAGGGCGGGCATGGTGGTACACATGTGTAATCCTAGCACCTGGGAGGCTGAGGCAGGAGGGTTGCTGTGAGTTCAAGGCCAGCCTGGGCTACATATAGTGAGACCTTGTATGGGGAAAAAAAAATAAAAATTAAAAAAAAAATATATATATATATACATATATATGTGTATATATGTGTGTGTGCATATATATATATGTATTTAGAGAGAGAGTCAGAGGACAAGGAAACCAGAAGGGGAATGAGCCCCCCAGGGCTACTACAGCTCCAGATCTGAAGGCTTGAGGAAAGAACAGTGTTCTCAGAGTCAGGTGAGCTCAATAGAACAGCCTCCTGTATGGGCTGAGGCTTTTGGAGGAGAGATGATAGATGCTGACCTCACTTGTTTCCTGTTTTCTTGCCTCCTGAAGGTGCTTCCTTCAGCCACACTCAAAGAAGCCCAAGGGTAAGGGGGCCCCTTCATGGTATTCATGATGTTGGCCTCCAGTAACAAGATGTGTAGGGGTGGTAGATGTCTAACACACAGTCCAAAAATACCAAGACACACATACTCTTATTTTTCTTCCCTGCTTTATTTTTCTCCTTAGCACTTCCATCTAAACTATGGCCTCTTTCATTTCTTTCTTTTGTTTATTTTCCTTCTCCCTCCACAAGGTATAAACTACAAGGACAAGAACTTTGTTGTCTTCATTCACTAGGTCCAGCAGCACCTAGACTGACGCCTAGAGCATAACATGTTTTCAATTAAGTGTTTTGTTTGTTTTCTGAGATGGGATCTTGCTGTGTTGCTTAGGCCAGCCTCTAATTCCTGGGCTCAAGTGATGTTCCTGCCTCAGCCTCCTAAGTGCTGGGACTACAGGCATGCACCACTATATCAAGCTTCAATAAAGATTTTTTTTTCCTACTGGGGATTGAATCCAGGACCTATGCACTGGTCTACATTCCCAGTTTTTTTTTTTTTTTTTTTTTTTCTTTTTTTTTGAGACACGGTCTCTCAAAGTTGTCCAGGCTGGGCCCAAACTTGCAACCCTCCTGCCTCAGCCTCCCAGAGTGTTGGGACTACAGGCATGTGCCACCTCACCCAACTAAAAAGATTTTTTTTGTGTAGAGAGAGTTGCTATCTTGTTGTGACAGGCAGAATAATGCTTCTGAGTACATCTACATGCAAAACCTTGGAATCTATGAATATGTTAGGTATTTGGTACAGGGAAATTAAGGATGCAAATAAAATTAAGGTTAATCACAGGACCTTAAAATAGGGAGATTATCCTGGATTATTCTAGTGGGCCCAATGTCCCCAGAAAAGACAGAGTGTTATGGCTTGTATCTAGATGTCCCGCCAAAGGCTCATACGATCACAGGTGGGGAGTTTCGAAGGTGGCTAACGTTTTGAAGGTGTGTGAATGTGGATTAAAGGCATGATACCAGGATTAAGGGTGTGGATAATAGAAACCCCACCCTGTGTGTGTGTCAATCAATAGTTGTACAGCCTACACGGACTATAAAGGGAGAGAGGGAAAGTAGGCTAACTGCTGCCACTGTTGCTTGCTGCCTGCTACCTGCTTCTCCTCTGCCGTGTTGCCCTGCTTTAGAGCCAGCCAAATATAGACTGAAACCTCTACAAACTGTAAGCTGAAATAAACCTTTCCTCCTTTAACTTTGGGTGTCTGGCATTTTATCTCAACAATGAGAGAAGTAACTAAGACAGAGTCAGAGAAATTTAAATGTACCACACTTTTGCTTTGAGGATGGAAATAGGGGGTCACAAACCATGGAATGCAAGCAGCTTCTAGAAGCTGGAAACTGCAAGAAAACAGATTTCCCTTGTCTTAGTCACTTTTTTGTCACTGAGACACAATACCTGACACCTGCAGCTTGATTTATTTTGTTTTGTTTTTTGAGAGTCTCGCTATGTACTTCAGGCTGGCCTTGAACTTGTGATGATCCTCATGCCTCAGCCTCCCAAATGCTAGATTACAGGTATGCACCACCATGCCTGGCTTGACATCTGCAGCTTAAAGGAGGAGAGGTTTATTTTGGCTCATAGTTTCAGTGGGTTCATTCCATGATTGGTTGGCTCCAAGGCAGAAACAGCATGGTGGAGGGGACCAGTGGAGGACAGCTGCTCACAACATGGTGGTCAAGAAGCAGAGTGAGGGGAGGAGACAATGAGGGAGAAACACCCTTCCAGATCATGCACCCAGTGACCTGCCTTTAGCCAGGCCCCACCTCCTAATAGCACACTTAACTGCTAAACTCATTAGTGGGTGAATCTACTGGTGAGTATATCACCCCCATAATCCAATCACCTTCTATAAGCCCCACCTCTGAATACATGATAGTTTGGGGGACATTCTAGATCTAAGCCATAACATTCTTCCCCAGGCCCCTGAAAGACTCATATGCATCTCTATGCAAAATGAATTTAGTCCATTTCTAAGAGTATCCTAAGTTTTAACAGTTTCAGCATTGCTGAAAAGGCCATGTCCAAACTCTCCTCTGGGACTCAAACCCAACCTTAGTTTTGAGCCCCTATAAAAATCAGAAAGGAAGTTAAGCACTTCTGACATACAATGGTACAGGGTAAACATTCCCACTCCAAAAGGGAGAAATGGGGGGATAGAAAGGAAAGAGACCAAAGTAAGACCAAAACCCAGCAGGGCAAACATTCAATCCTGTAGCTCCAATACAGCACCTGGGGCAAGTGGTGGCAAGATGTGAACTCCAAAAGACTTGGGCAGCCCCTCCCCTGTGGCATTGCTGGTTGCAGCCCTCATGGCCTCTCTCTGGGGCTGGCTTTACTCACTGCCTGCAGATTTCCTCAGATGTTCCACATTCCTGGAATCTCCCACTTCCTGGGGTCTCTACTGTACTTTTGGCTTCATTCTCACAGATTCACACACTGCCCTTTCAGGGGCATACTGTCTGGCTTTCTAGGCCTTCTCCTGAAATCTGAGTGGGAGCCTCCCTGACCTCACAATTCTTGCTTTCTGCATGCCCATAAAACCAACACGGCATGGATGATGCCAAGGTCTGCCACCAGCTTGAGAAGTAGCCCCCTAAGACCATGACTGCAGAGGCCTGAAGGCCTGGATAGCTGAGCTCTGGGAAACTTTTCCCTAGTTAGTCCTGAATGAGATGGGGTTCCTGGGGGTGTCTTTTCAAAGCAAAATCTTTCCCTTTTGTACCCTTGAATCTGCAAAGGGTAGGGTCTTGCTGATTCCTGAGATGCCCTCAAGGCATCTTTCCTATTGTTTCAATGCAAAGTACTTGTCTTCTTTTTAATGCTTTTCAACAACCATGCTCTCATTTACTCCAACTTTGCAGGTGCTTCCTTTCTGTTAATACTGCACACTTTTTGCATATTTTAGCTCTAATATTTGCTCCTAATTCTCACTATAAACCTGGTTGAAAGCAGGCAGAAGTACCCATGCCACAGCTTGAATACTGGGCTGCTTTGACATTTCCTCCAATAGATTAATTCATTCACTATCCTTAATCTCAGTCTACCACTGAGATTTTTTTTATTCATGAGTAAAAGGCAGACAATTTTTCTGCCAGAGCATAACACACATGGTCTCTAACCCAAGTGCCAATGGAATCCTTGTTCCCAACTAAAAACTCCTGAACCTGGCTTTTACTGTTTGCATTTCTACCAGCATTCTGGTCTTCTGAGCTCTAACCAATATCACATACCAGCCATCACTCACAGCATTCTAGGGCTTCTCTAGCCTGCTTGTCTAAACTTTTCCAAATTTCTCTCACAAACAAGTTCCAAAGGCCCCTGAATCACATGATCAGGTACCGTCATGGCAACAACCCCACTTCTCTCCAAAATTAGTTTTAGTCACTTTCTTGTCACTGAGACACAATACCTGACACCTGCAATTTAAAGGAGGAGAGGTTTATTTTGGGTTACAGTTTTAGTGGGTTCATTCCATGGTTGGCTGGCTCCAAGGCAGAAGCAACATGGTGGAAAGGCCCAGTGAAGGACAGCTGTTCATGTGGTGGTAGTCATGAACCAGAGCAATGGGAAGAGTCAGGGAGAGGCGTACACTCTTCCAGGCCATACCCTCAGGGGCCCACCTCTAACCAGGTCTTACCTCATGCACACTCAGTGGCTGAACTCATTACTAGATGAACCCACTGATGAGTATAGTGCCCCATGATTCACTTACCTTAAAGAAGCTCTGCCTGTGAGCCCATGAGAGTTTGGGGAGATGTCCTAGATCTAAACCATAATGCTCCCTTAAGGTCACCAGAAAGGAACCCAGCTCCACTGATACCTTGATTTTATTTATTTATTTATTTTGTGGGTACCAGGGGTCGAACTCAGGACCTCGCGCGCCAGCAGGTGCCCGTGCTGCTGAGCGATATCACTGGCCCTTTTTTCCTTTGTATATGGGTACCGGGAGTCGAACTCAGGACTTTGCACTTGCCAGGCAGGCGCTTATGCCGCTGAGCTATCTCACCAGCCCGACACCTTGATTTTAATTCAAGGGGACCAATTTTATTACTTCTGGCCTCTAGAACTGTAAGATGAAAATGCGTCATCTCAAATTTGGTGTTGTTTTAAGCCACTGAGTCTGTGGTTATTTGTGGCAAACACCAGAGGAAACCACTACACTGGCCTTTCTTTTCAATGGCAGAAGCACAGGCTCTGGGGACTGCTGGGGGGTGTTCTTCTGCTCCTCCTTAGGGAAGGAATTTATAGCTTCCATTTCTGTGTAAATGAGTTGCTCCTTCCCCACAGATGGGGAGATGGTAGGTGCAGGTGGGTGGACTTGGGGAGCTGAGGATACAGGTAATATGAATGGCTCAGAGCCTGGCCTCTGGGGTAAACTCTTCAAGGACACAGGCCCTACAGGCGCCTGGCATATTACAGAAACTCAATACCTTTTTATAGAATGGTAAATACTTTTCATCAAATGATGCTCCCTAACAGATTTCATATTTTCTGTTTTTAGAAGACTCCCCTTCCTCGAGTATTTATTTCTTTCTGGTGGTACTGGATATTGAACTGAGAGCCTTCATATCGAGCTACATCTCCAGCCTTTTATTTTATTATTTTGAGACAGGGTCTTGCTAAATCTCTAAGTTGCCCAAGCTAGGCTCGGACTTTCGATCCTCCTGCCTCAGCTTCCCAGAGTGCTGGGATTACAGGTATTCACTGCATGGCTTTCTGACCATTGTAAATGAAATCTAATAATCTCTTTGGGCATACTGATTTTTTTTTTTAATTAGTTTTCTACTTTTTCAAAACACAAGCCCAGTGGGCAGCAAGGCTGCTGCTTACACACACACAAGATGTGCTGCAGACAGCTGCCCTCAGCGCAGGCCGCTCAGGTCAGTGGCACCTGGACGCTGCTGCCTGATAGTAAACCTCCCAGGCGGCAGCTGGGTGGGGCTGGAAGCGGGGAATGAAGAGGAGGCAAAGGAGAGGCTGTGTCTGGAGGTGGCTTGATGAATTCCCTTCTTGGGCTGGGCCTGCACAGGTTTCTTCCACTAGGGCATGGGAACTGGAGTAGGCCTAGGGGAGGCAGAGCCAGGAGCATGAGTAGTGGTGCTGGAAACTTCTTCCTGATGCAAGATTGGTGTGGAGGCCAGTTCAGCAACTCCCAGCAGTGCCTGCCAGGGTGAGCAAATCCAAACCTCCCTCCCTCCTGGTACAGGTCCAGGATGGCTGCTCCCCAGGCCCAGGAGGCTGCACACCCACAACCTAGGCAGGTAGGCGGGGCTTCTCCAGACATCTGGGGAGGTGGGAGAGCCAGAGCCCTGAGTGGGCAGGGGACAGAGGAAGCAAGAAAGCCAGCTCCAGCCTTCTGCAGTGCAGACCACTCTGGAGGTGGCATGCATTGCCCGTGTTGGTGCTGCTTCCAGCTGGTGCCCTTGAAACTAGCACGACCTGGGTTTGCAGGGAAGAGGAGGGAAGCGGTTGTGAAGTGAAGCCAGCCTGAGAACAAAGAAGGCTTTGCAGAGAGGGAGGCACCTTCCACTAAGGCCTCAGGGCCTGGGGAAATGACTCACTGCGCCCCTGGGATGGACCCACCCATGGGGGCTCCGTGGGACAGAGAATGCAGCCCTGCTGCCCAATCCGCATGGGGTGGGGTAGGGATTGTCAGGCTCAGGCATAAGGGGGTGGGGCTTCCTCCAGCTTCTCTCTCCCTCGGGACCTGGTGTGCGTCCAGCCCCGGGGCCTTGGTGACGGCCGTGTGCCTCATTAGGCACTGCCAGGCAGGGGCTGCTGCCAGTGCTGCCGCCGCTGCTCGGGGCTGTGGGCGTGGTCTCCTCCACCAACCACACCTGGCAGGGACCAGGGTTCTCCAGCTCCCCACAGAGCCACGTTGCCCCCTGCCAGAGCGAGGCACCAGTGCCACCCGAAAGTGGCGTCGGGCTGTCCTGAATGCATGAGATGAGAACTTTCAGAGAACTTGGAGAGTCCTCACTGCACGCCCCGGCTTCCCGGGCAGTTGGGCAGTTGCACAATCTCCTTTCAATTATTCTCCGTAGAGTGTGTGGCAACCAGGCGAGAATTCCAGGACCTTGTACTTACTCGTACAAATCTGCCTTCCTGCTGTTTGGCTGCCGGGCCAGGTGTGGCTCTGTGGGCCCGGGGAAATGGGGGTGTGTTCGCGTCCAAGAGGGCGTGGCCCGCGACAGCAGCCCGAGCAGCCACCCTGCCTCGCTGGTGCAGTCTGCTGGCCCGAAACCACAGCTTCTTCGGGAGCTCTGGACCAGGGCCAGGACACTGAGGAGGAAGCTCTGGTGACATTCTCGACATGGGCTTTGAGCAGCAGGCTTGGCCTACAGCAATTCCAGCTAGTGATTTTTCTTTTTTAGTAGTATTGGGAATTGGTATTTTACCCTGAGCTACATCCCCAGCCCTTTTTGAGACAGGATCTTGCTAAGTCACTAGGTTTCCCAGGCTGCGGTCGAATTTGTGATCCTCTTGCCTCAGCCTCCTGCATAGCAGGGATTATAGGTGTGCACTACCATGCTTGGCCCAGCCAGTGATTTCTGTATAAGGAGCATCCTAGGGTCAGCTCCTGATGACCCAGCTGTTGCTTTTGGGCCATGGCTCTGGGTCAAGGAAGAGCATTGTCCTGCTCAGCCAGGGGGCCAAAGGACAGCTGTCAGGACTGGCTGTTTTGAATGATGGAAATAAAGACAAAACTCCAAATGCAGCTGGCCTGCAGCCCATGTCCTTTGTGTGTTCCCCAGAGAATGTGCTTGCCTCTTTCTCTGGGCCTCTCATTAAAATTTCAGAGAAGACTCCTTTGCTATGGAGACACTAGTGTCCAAGCCTGAGAGATTGTTGGCTCCATAAGTAAATCTAGGAATTCAGAGTAATCCATGTTTGGTGTTGTAACCAACTTGGAAACTAATATGGTTTTTCTCCTGGATAACTTTACAGAGTCTCAAGTAAACACTTGAAAGTAAACAATTAGCCCTGTGGACGGTCACCTGCCAAGGCCCTACAGTGGCTGGCACAGGCTGGCCAACAATAACTGGAGCTTGCTCTCTCTTATAGTGCTTGGGGGAGATAAGATCTTTGCAGCAAAGCCGGGATCCTTTGGATAACTGATGTCCAAAAATCTCAGCGGTCACCTCAGCCCACTTTTCCAAGGCATAGTTTTATGACTTGCTCCAAAATAGCATAAATTCTACCCAACATATCCTTCCTCTGGAGGTGGAGCTGGGAGTAAGGGTGATGGTGACAGAAACACAGGAGGCCTCTTTCCTGCGGGCAAACTGCTACTGGTGGGCAGCCATGGCTGGATACACATCCCCAGGAGCAGCCCCTCCCTCAGAATGAGCCCTCCCCCACTCTGC
This sequence comes from Erethizon dorsatum, assembly GCA_028451465.1. NCBI lineage: Eukaryota > Metazoa > Chordata > Mammalia > Rodentia > Erethizontidae > Erethizon > Erethizon dorsatum. Next base: position 99,321,263 of record CM051834.1, read on the forward strand.
CTGAGACTCGGGTCTGAAGAGCTCACCATGCTCAGGTAGTCACCCTATTTGTTCAGCTTTGGGGCTTGTGGGAAAGGAGCCACCATCCAGAGCTCCCAAACCAGACCCAAGGATTAATGTAGGATTGGGGGTGTGAGGTCCCCTGGGGCTGGGCTCTCCCTTGCACTGAAAGCTCATAGAGAAATGGTCCAGGACTCACAGAGCACATTATGGTGAGGACTGAGGCCCTGGCAGTGAGGTCCACGGAGAATGAGGTCAAATCCCTGGATTGATCTCCCCTCTCTGTCTGTTGTCTGTCTGTCTGTCTCTCTCTCTCTCTCTCCCTCTCCCCCCTCCCTCCCTCACTCCTTCCCTCCTTCCTTTCAGCACTGGGGATTGAACCCAGGACCTTTACACTGAACTACATCCCAGCCCTTTTATTGTTTATGAGACCGGGATCTTGCTAAGTTGCTAATTTGCCCAGACTGGGCTCAATCTTGCGATCCTCCTGCCTCAACCTCCCACAATGCTGGAATTACAGGTGTGCAACACTATACCAACCTTCAATCCTCACTGGAGCTGTGTTTCATTTGGGTTACCTTAGAAAACTGTGATGCTTCTGAGAGAAAGTCATTGCTAGCCTCATTCCTGGCAGGAAGCTGCCTTTAGCTGTCACCAACACCTTTTTGAAGGTTATCTGTCAAGTCCTCTAGAGAACATCAGGCTGCCCAGAATTCATTGTCAGGAATAAGTTCCTGCCAGAAAAGGATTCTGGAGGGAATGTGTCTCTTCCTCTCTGCGCAGCCAATGAATTTAACAGTTTTATCTAAATACAGTTATCACTGTATAGCTTCCTTTGAGCAGGTGCCCTTGACCATCTTCCTCAGATCCGGGCGAGGTTATGAAATAAAGCAGGGAAATTGTCCTGGGCTTTAGGTTGGACATCAGTGCTTTATCTTTTTAACTCCTTTGTAGGTTTCCATGGATACTGACAACAAACTTTGTTCTAATGAGAAGTCTCACACTAATAAAGGCAGGAGCCGCATTTGATGACACACATTAAAATCATTCCTCTGTACTTAACAATTAACTTGAAGGACATCCATCTGTAGATGATTTAAAACTTGTGGCAATAAACAGAGCAGGCTTCTACCCTACATAGTGACCCACATACTTCAGTGTAGCTAAACTCCCACCAGCCCTCTCTCTGCTAGGAGCCACCTCCTTTAGATAGGGACGGAGGGGAGTAGAGAGGCCCAGATGTCATCACACAAGAGACAAGACCAGTATTGTCTGGCTGCCTTGGCCTTTGCCCGCCCACCTTAAAGTCAACTGGTTATGGCCATCACGCTGTGGCTCAAGGTTAGCAGCCGCTCTCTCTGGCTGTTAATTCTCCCTCCAGCTCTATCCCAACTGCTCCATCTCCCACTGAAAGCCCCCTGGTGGCTCCCATCTTTGTATGTTCTATCTTGTCGCCTATCATGTGTGCTTAGTGTATCTTCCTGGGCTGGTACAACTATTCACCTCTCTCCTGCCAGAGGGGAGGTCAGGGCCTGATGGAACGAGGCCATCTTGGCAGACAGCATTCTCAAGGGGACACAAGTCTGCCTCTTGGATAGGGAGGGAGGGCAGGTTCCGCTACGCTCAGCCAACAGCAAGTCTTCTCTTGGTCAAGGGTTTAATGGACCTCGCTTTGTTTCCCTAGTGCTCACATGTGTGCTTCCTCTGCCCCCTTCTCAAATGTGTTAGTGGGTTGGCTCACACATGGATAAAACCAGCACAGTGCCAAAGGCCCCCTGCAAGCTGAACCCTGGAGTCCAGGGCTGGGGCTCTGGGAGATGTGGAGGAGTCCATACCTGCTGCCCTCATTCCTGGGCCAGACAGCAGGGTGCACAGTGGGTGTTGGGGGACCATGCAGCTGCTTAGGATCCAACCCTTACCAGAGCTCTCAGATCAGGAAGCTGTGGGATTCAGACTTGGGACAGATACTCAAGGTCTTTTTCTAAGGCCAGGCCAAGTCCCAAGTCATCATGCCAGAGGACCTTCTTATGGCTGCCTCAGTGGACTAAAAACAAAGCGCTAGAGCTGTAATTTATAAAATATCCTTTATTTATTCTAAGGAACACAAATTATAGCTTAAAAAACACGCGCACACACACTTCTTAAAAGGTATTATTAATCTTGTGACCTGGCTTGGAGCCCATGCGATCGGGACAGTAGCAGAAGCTGCCTGCTGTGGCTTTGCCCGGTTCTCTGCACTGGGAAAGGTTTGGAGGGAAATGGAAGCAGCACTGGCCCAGCTCTCTGTCCCGTTGTTTATAATCAAGACTAATTAGGGCTGGGGATATAGCTCAGTGGCACAGCCCCTGCCTGGCAAATGCGAGGTCCTGAGTTCAATTCCCGGTACCAAAAAAAAAAAAAAAAGAGAATAATTAGTTTTGGGGTTTACGGAAGAACAGAAGTAATACTGGTACTGCTGGTATGTCATTGAAAATTCATATATCCATTCCAGGGAATGCAAAAATGCTTTAGAGATTGGATAATTTGTAGTTATTGTTTATGGAAACTAGGTATATTAGAATGGTAGCACTAGGGATAGTATTTCCCTACACATTTAGAAATTTCCCAGTTGATGTAAAATCCTACTTCTTGATTTTACTTAAAAAGTAAAGAAATAGTCACATTTAGTAAGGTAGAGTTACCTTCCCCCTCTTTTCTTTTAGCACAAAAAGGTGGTTTGAGAATGGTAGAGAATCTCCAACCATTGGCACCCATGCTGGCTATTATTATGCCAGAAAAATCTATAAACATTCACAGCACTGAGCTGTTTTCACAAGACTTCCATTCTAATACACACATTTTCTCCTCCTCTCAGATGTGAGCCCGATGCCAGATGCAGAGGTGCCAACTGTAGGCGCATTGCTAAGCGGAGGAGAAGCCTAGCAAGTTTGTCCACAAAATTAGCTTGCACAGTGGGCCGGCATCTGCTTTGTGGCCTTGAACGGGAAGCTGCTGATCTGTGCTGCTGTTCCCTGAGGCAGGCAGAGGCTGGTGGCCCTCAGCAGGTGTAAAAGGGTCTTTGTGGGTTAGAACATACTCAAGTAGAAATAGACTCATTAAAATTGGAGGCCTACATGACACGCTGGCTCTTTCCCTTAGAAAGGGTCACATGGAGACCCTGTTTGCTTAGCTATTTTCGGTTGGCTGCATGGCTGGTCCTCCAGACTGGCCTGAGCCACAGCCTGCCACCTTCTCATACCATTGTGTGGGATCCTAAAGAGAACGCTACCTGCAACCAAAAGACTGCAAGAGAGAAAACCTCCCATGTTCAGGATTGGGTTCATAAGCCCCCAGAAACCTGTCTGCCTTCCCGTTTGCATCTGGTTCGGGACTGTGAATCAGAATTCAGAATCTGTGCTGCCCAGAGGGGACAGGCGGACGCCATGAAGAAATACCCAAATGCAATAAATAACACTAAGCTCAGGACCCTAGTCCTGCCCCTCCCCCAGCCACCGCTGCTGGTTATTCCTGGCTTTGAACTGATGGAACCAAGGGAGGAATTCCACCCCCAAACCTCCCTGCACATCGAATGTGGGAATCCAGGTGCTGCTGCTTCTGCACAGGACAGAGCCTCAGTCTTTTGCTTCATAGCATCATTTATGGCATGAACTAGGAATGTAATGTGTTTACACAAACACACGACAATTGTACATCAGCATCTTTACAATATTAAAGGAGTCATATACAAGTCTACAGGCATTATACACAGGGTGCTGGCCCGGGCACCCCTCCCACCGGTCCTCTGCATTTTCTCCATCCAGGAGGGGCCAGCACATGGGGAAGTATGACAAGGCCCAAGGTGTCCATCTTCGGGCCCGCTGTCTGGGAGGCAGCAGGTCTATGAGGATCCCCTCAGGGCCAGTCCTCACGAAGCCAGGGTCAAGAGTGTGAGGTATGCCTGTGTCCAGGTCTTACCGCCAGCCTAGTACAACACGTTTAACTAAAACTCAGTGTGCATATTAGTGTGGGAAAAACTGGAGCTGGGGGTGGCTCCCTGAGCTGGGGACCCAGAGGATGCTGCTGACAGATGGGCCCCTTCATGGTGAGGGCCATTCCTGAGGTAAGGTGCAGTCCCCACAGCTGGTCTGATGGGGACAGACTTCTCTAGGGGCCCAGAAGTGAGCACACACAGACAGGACTGGGAGCTCCTGCGCGTGAACAGCTCAGGTGACCTGCTGAGTGCGGCCTGAGCCCTGGAAGGCAGCGAAGGAGAGGGTCTGAGATGGTTATGTGAGCCTTCCGACCCCTCTCTCCTCCCCCAGCTGCCCTGCCCCTTGCAGCCCCTGCTTCAGCTCCTGCAGCACTGTCATGCCCACATCCGTCCCCGCAGCCCCAGCTCTACAGGCACCTGGGCCCGAGCGCCCCACAGCTTATCCACCACGTGGGCCTGCTGCACATCTGACTGAGAACTGAGCACCAGATGAAGATGTGTCGGTCCTTGGAGGCCTTGCTGCCTTGTGTAGCGACAGTTACTTCCATTTTAAATACTGTAGAAAAATAAGCCATCTCTGACAAAAGGAGACCTGCCAAGAGTCTGCCACGCACAGAGAAGGAGAAACAGCTGCTCTGGAATAGCTGGGGACGCCTCTGCTCACTGTGCCTTGTCAAAGCAGAGGACCCTGCACCTGACCACAGAGCCAAGGGACTGGGAGAGCTGGCAGTGGAGTTCTGGCCACGGCATCTCTGGTCACAACAGTCCTTCAGTGGGCACGTCTCCAGCTTCCCACATTCTGTTGCCATGGCACCTGGGGCCCTGGTGCCCCCTGGGATGGCTTCAGACCCTCCAGCCCCAACCTCAGTCTCGAGCCCACTGCTAAGCTCATATAGGCAGGACTCTCCAGCACTGTTTCCAGGTCTCTGGGAGTGACCCCAGGGCCAAGGGGCCTCAGGTGGGCGCTGAGGCAGGGCCTAGTCCAGGGGCTCCTGCTTTATCCGGACGGCAGTGGGGGTGGGCTGTGGTCGCCGCTCCTCTCGGCAAAGCACATACTCGCTGAACTGGGAGGAGTCCACGCCACCTCCACAGGACGCAGCCATGCTGAAACCCCTCTGGAAGAGCCTTTCCAGGACCTGCCAGGGGAGAAAGAGGGGTCAGCAGTGTTCAGCTGCAAAGTTCGCCTGTCCTGGCTGGTGGGCAGGTGGGGCCTAGTCAGAGCTAGCTACCTCATCCTGCTAGTATCTCAGGTTCACTCACTAACAAAGGTCCCTGCTTCCCCACCATCTGGGGTCTACCACAGGACAGAGAGGTGCAGCCAGACCCAGGGGCCCCTTGAGTTATTGGACCTGGGTGTGCTACTCCACCAGGGCTACCACGCTGCTGCCCTCAGGGTATACAGCCCCGGGATTTGGAGAAGTGCCTTTGGGCTGCTTCTCTCTTCTCTAGGGAGTAACCAGCACACACATGGCCCCAGGCACCCTATCACTCTCCTGTCCCAATAATGGAAAGCCCCTGCCCCCAGCCTCTGGGCAGCCACCTGCTTCCCTGAGCCAAGAGTCCCAGATGCTTTGACGCCTGAGGGATCATCAGCTCAAGGGAGCTCCGGGTGAAGTAAAAGGGGGGGTTTTGCAGTGTTTGTGTCTCTGCAGGCCTCCCGTCCAGGCGGGTTTGTGCCTCTGTGAGTGTAGGCTCTGGTCACTGTGTCTGACACCTGTGTCCTCCAAATAGCAAGTTCTGACCCACAGCCAATGTGATGTGTGCATAATGGACCTTTTCTCCATAGTCCATTCTGATCTAATCCCAAAGTACAAGTCTGCCTCCAGACATGGTGGCGCATGCCTGTAATCCCAGAACTGTAGAGGCTGAGGCAAGAAGATCAAAAGTTCAAGTCCAGCCTGAGCAACTTAGTGAGACCCTGTCCCAAAACAAAAAATGAAAAGTGCTGGGGATGTAGCTTAGTGCAGAGGCCCTAGGTTCAACCCCCAATATAAGGGAAAAATGAAAAAAGTTTCCCCTTGTGTGTGGGAAGAGATCTTAGAAAATAGACAACCATTACATTTGTGCTTCTGAATCCTTTGACTCATCCAGGAAAAGCCAGTCCAGAAATGCTCTAGGCAGTGGTTGGGTGCCTGCGGCCCCCAGGTCAGCAGGGTGAGGAAGGGGCTCCAGGCCTCTGTCTCACCTCTCCTGGTGCCTGAGTTTAATTTGAATCCAAAGTCAGACTCTAGGTGTCAAAGAAGCACACTTGGTTGAAAATACCCTGGGCCATTTTTATAGAACATCCTTTTGGGAAAAAAGAAAAAGTACAGATCAATTTTTTTAAGTCCATCCCCCAGGCTCCATCATTTAATTATGAGCGGAACATAAATTATGCATCGACACATTGTTGCCTTTTCTGTAAGATGGCATGGAGAGCTTTGCCATTTCAGGGATGGCGCCTCCCTCCCACTTGCTCGCTCTGTGCTCCGAGGTGAGGTGGGAGGCACAGCACCCGGGCCCCGCAGCCCTCACCTGCACAGAGTTGAGCCGGCAGTAGCCATTGAGAGGGAAGCGGATGACATGCGTGGGGTCTTGGTTCCAGCCAGCGTTGACCGAGTTGCACATGACGTCCCCGGTCTCGGGGAAGACCTCTTCAATGAGGGCCTTCTCTCCACTGAGCGCGATGCGCTCACCCAGGTCTGGCGTGACTCGCACCACCAGGCAGTCGCAGGCCCGGCTGCGACGTCGCTGCTCCTGCTCCTGCTGCCAGCGTTCCAGCTCTCGTACCATGGGCTGCAGCTGGTAGTACCGTGCCTCCTCGTACAGTAGGCTGAAGTCCTGCAGACATGTGCATGTGGGGTTGAGGGAGGTGGTCTGTCCTCTCCACTGGGGGTGGGAATATCCCCTTTCTGCAGGAACCATGACCCGTGTAAATAGGGATGGTTGTCTCCATCATACAGATGAGCAAATGAGGCTCATGAGAAGGTGTGCAAGCCTAAGGAATCTAGCTGCTGTCTGATGTGCACCTATGCCCTTCCATCTGGCCCTAAGTGCTGGGTGGGTGGCTTCATCCTCCTGGGGCAGAGAAGCTTTATGGAAAGACCAGGGAGCTACACTCCAGGAGTGAGAGGCTGTACCTATGCCTGGGACCTGCTGCCTTCTTAGAATCCCACCCAGACAAGGCATAAAACTCGGGATTCAGCCTTCACCCACCCTAGAAGAGCTCACAGCCCAGACTGAGACCAAAAAAAAGTCTGCAGGCAGCCCTACACGAGTTGGAATTCAAGTATCACCTACCAGGCCCAAGACCCAAGAAATCCATTGACCTTCCCTGATCCTCAGTTTCCTCCTCTATAAAATAATACAAACATCCAACTCAGAGAAGGACAGTGAGGATTAAAGGACAAGACCTGCCCAGTGCCTGGCCCTGCCCCTTCCCAAGCAAGCAGAGTATGACAAGGTATCACAGGAGGCCACCTCTCAGCAGGCAGCCCACACCTAGGCTGGGCAGGATCACACAAACCATCCCTCAGCTCTGATACTGGCCCCTGGACAAATATGTGGCGACTCACATCAGCTCCAGCCCTGAGTGGCCTGGGCCTATGACTCTTGCCACTTGTTGGGGGTTGACACACAGGGCTGGTTGACAAGCCTGAGGAACCCTGGAGGAAAAGCAAGGAAGCCAAAGCCCAAAATCAAGGGCCACCCCACCGGTCCTAAGTCCCTTCTACCTGCTGTCCCTGTCCTTTGGAACTGTCCCAAGGGAGGCTCAAGTCCTCCCTGTCTTCTGGGCCTCCCATTAGTCAGAGAGCACTCCTGACTCTATGCAGAGATTCCTCAGGGCCCTGTCCTGGCCTCTGCTCTCCTCACTCTCACCAGCTCCTAGAATTTTACATGACATCTGTACACCAAACAACCCCATCTTTCCTCACAACCGGCGATACCTCCAGGTGACCCTCCACCAGCTCTTCCATGAAGAAGCAGGACACCAAATACCCCCAGCCTCTTCCATTCGACTCAGGACTCAAGCTAAAAGCTGGGAGCACCATCCACAACCCCATTCCCCTGCCAATCCACACCCGCATCCTCTCCCTAAAAGCAAGTCCCTGCCTTGCTCCAACTTCTCTGCCTCGACCCTGGTCCAAGGCATTCAGCAAATGCACCTGGGCCTGGGGAAGTGGCCTCTTCCATAACTGGCTTCCGGCTCACACTCCCTACCCTACCTGCATCCTTGTCCACCCAACATCCAGTGCAATCTTTCCTACTGGCAAATCTGATTATTCTTACTCTACTAACAGCCCTCCCAGTGCTTACAGTGTAAAATGCCAAATGCTGAGCCTCTCACCAAGGTCTTGATATCAAACAGCAGTCTCCCTTCCTGCTTGTCCCCTCCTGGCTCACGAGACCCCAGGCCTGACACCTTTTCAGTGTTGGAATGAACCAAGCTCTTGGTCACCTCCACCATCTCACCAAGGCTCATACACCTGTCTGCCCCATTCCTCCGTCACCACCCAGAAAAACGTCCTTTCTTCCAAACCCTCCCAGCCAGGTTCTCCATTCACTCTCAAATCCTCACTATTCTCTGAATGACTGGTCCTTTGTTGTAATCATGGTCAACGACCGTCTTCCGACAGACTACAAGCATGGTGGAGCAGGACCCTTGCGTGTCCCTGTGCAGTCCGCTCAAGTTCGGTTGTCAGCACTCAGTAAATGAGCTGGGTGAAGGAAAAAGAGCTCCAGGGCTACTGGTCCTCTGGGTAGCTGCAGGAAGGAAACAGGAAGCAAAGAAGGAAGGACAGACATATGCTACAGGAGCCAGTGTAGCCCAAGCCTGAGTTCTCTTCCTCCTGTGATTCCCGGTCCTTGGAGGGACTCAGACTAAGGCAGTTGGAAGGAACCAGATCAGCTACCCAGAGAGGCTCACCCTGAGACCAGGAGTGGCCTTCTGTTTAAAAGGTGTATGTCTGGATCATCAGAGTTCTCCTCCTGCAAATTCCCAACAAAGAATGGATTTGTGAACCTCTAACTTCTGTAACTCCAGCACACAACAGTCTTTAAACTCGACAAACATTAAACTGGGGTAAGTGCTGCCACTTAATTGTTGTTACACACTGATAAATAAGCTAAAAATGTGAGAAAACAAAATTAGTTTAGAAAAACTGATTTAGCCCTCGGCTTCATTGTTTAACTTTTTATGGTTGCCATGACAACCACGGGTCCATTTATTAAGTCACAGCGTCCCCTGTGTAACGCCATGGCACAGGCAGCACAGGGGGAGCTGCCGGCTGCAGACTTACCTTGAAGTCATCCGGGAGTAGCAGTTTGGACGTCCGCAGGAAGCTCAGGACATAGCGGAAAATCTCGCCATCCCGGTCAATGAAATAATGTTGCTTCAAACTGTCCAGAACGATGGGTTCAGTGCCATTGAAAAGGCGGCTTATTCTGGGAGAGACAGGCAAGGTGGTGTAGGAAGGAAGGGCCCGGGTCCAACTGCCCTGTCCTCAATCCTTAGTGCCCACCCTGCTGGAAGGGCCACGCTTGGACAATGCAGAGACTGTGCCAGGTCTGACAGCTCTCTGCATAAAACTGGGCCAGCCAGCCCACCGTCATTCAGACACTGCAGCGGTCACAAGTACATGCCACCTACACTCACAATCCACAGCGGGACAGAGACGCACCCAGCTGTACATGCCGGCTAGCTGACACATGTTATAGGGCTGGAAAACTACAGTAAGACAGACATGGTGACATAAACCAGTCATGGAGCTGGTACACATATCCTCACCAGACAGAGCCATCCAAAAACTGCACACCAACCACCCAATACCCCAGCCAACAGCCACATACCTGATGAGCATATGGAAATCAGCCAACTGTCAGTGGCGTCACACAACCTTCTCACTCAACCCATGTCACCAAGCAATCAGACACAGCACTCAGGCAACAGGCACAGGTCACATGGTCCCCTCCCTTGCAGCTCACAGATCCTAGGCAGCCAGACACATACTGAGAAAGATGCACACCAGTTAACACGAGCCACCCAGAGATACGAAGTCACAAATACCCCATAGCCATTCAGGAAGACACAGAGGCAGGCGGAAGGGACAGTATATGTGCATGTGTGCCACAGTACGCACACACAGTAGTGCACTTGTACACACACCGAGCATGTGAGCACATGTCCACGCCGCAGCACAAGCATTCATACATGCCACAGCATGTGTATACCTGGTAGGACCAGGACTAGAAGGGAAGACAGTTGCCAGCACCCTGTCCTTGGAAGGACAGTGGTTCTAACAAATGCAGGGTCTGTAAGAAGCTCTTGGGGGGCCCGGTGAGATAGCTCAGCGGCATAAGTGCCTGCCTGGCAAGTGCGAGGTCCTGAGTTCGACCCCTGGTACCCACACACACAAAAAAAGAAGCTCTTGGGGACCCCCTGATGCTAGCCCCTACCCATTCCAAGGCTGAGTCAGAAGTCACAAAGAGGGCTTCTAAGCCAAGATCTTGGCTCAGGAAGAGGAAGGATGTTGGTAGTGTCTCCCCAGTGATGGCACTACCAGACCTTCTCAGGGCTCCTTTGGAGACAGGACCACATACTCATGCCCAGCTAGACCCTGCGAAGGCAGCAACCTGTCCGCAAGCCTGGGGGAAGGTGGCGTGACCTGGGACTACCAGCCTAGCTTGCATAAGCTGGGGCCTCAACGTCCCCACTCTGCCTGCACCAGCCCACACCACTCCGGAGATGTTCCCTTGGTCCCCACAGCAGCCCACGCCTCTTTCCACTCCAAGCCAGCCTCTCCCAAGGCTTTGCCCTACTACTGTCACTGTGCACCAAGCACATTAGCTGGACAGAAGCTGAAGGGCTCACAGCCCCCAAAACCCCTCTTAGGACCTCTAACCACACCGAAGTATGCTCTGGTAGCCTGGCACACTCAAGGAATCAGCCATTTGGATTTGCCCAGTACAGAGTAGTTATGTAGTCACTGTTCTCATTCTGGAGACACGGCCCAGCCCGTCTCAACGGGGCAAGATAAAGGGCAAGCCTCCCTCAGGGAGCGGCACGCACGGGCTGGGCCATTGGTGAGGTACGTGGAAGCTCAAGTTGTTGGAACCAGAACAGTGGCCACCCAGATACTTCTCAGGGCTCCGAAGGCCACTGAGCCCATCAACCTCCCCGGCCTGGTGACGGTGGTCCCTTAGGACATAGTCCCTGTTGGAAAGCCTTGTGGGTTCCCTGATTTATTGCACCTTTCAAAAGCAGCCAAGGCCCGGCCTCATAGAACTTGGATATTCAGCTGTCAGAGTGAGGGCCACCCAGCATCTCTGGAGACAGATATGACTAAGCAAGGCTGTCAGGTGCCATGGGCAGTGATTGACAGACAGGTGAAGGTCCACACATGGCACTGGCAGGAAGAAATAAGGGCCACGTCCACAGGTGAGTCAGCAAATCCGAAGCCTCAGCCTGCCTGGGAACTCTCCCCACCTTTCCTGGCTGAGCTCAAACTCTCTGTGCAGCAAGTAATGTGCTTGGCCTGGCTGAGTTCCAAATCCCTCTGAAGTCAGGGCTGGCTGGGGCTCTAGAGCGTCCTGTTGGTCTACAGGACTCTGGATCTACCCATGCCTGGCTGGTTCTAGATCTTTTCATGGTTCAGGATATGTTACAGGTCCAACTGGCATCCGGGCATCTCCACGTAGCACAAAGGCCTCGCATGCCCCTAGCATCCAAGCCTACCAAGGACGTGGGCAGGCTGAGGAAGGGTCTGAATAATCACCACAAAGGAACCTCCAGCCGCTCGCAGGGTCTTAAGAACAAGGTCCTGCCATGACATCCTGGGTTCTGTTGGCTCCGTACATCCCTGTGGAAACAGCCACAGGCCGCCCTTTGCGAGGAGGCTGCAGGGTGTGTGGGAGCCAACCTCAGAAGTCCTCCGTGGAATAACTGGATGAGTTCACATTTTGGCAGCTGGGACCCTCGAGGGCAGAAAGGCACAGTCCCACCACTGGCCTCTGCTGTGAAAGGAAGGCATCGTGTCTTCGTCTTCTTCTTTAAAAGCCCTGGCTCCAATTTCCTGGATGTTTCAGCGTAAGGTTTTATTAGCTCTGAAGCTCCTGGCCATTTCCGTCTGCTGCTCTTCACAGCCAGGACGGACATCAGTGTTGAGCTCTGCTGGTGGCAGCTAGGTGACATCTAGCAGGCAGGACAAAGGAAGAGGCAGAGTCCACTCCCAGTCCCAGGTAGCTGTGCTGGGTGAGGACCAATCGCTCCTCCTGGGGACCTGCCACCAGGCCCTCAGCACCCAAGCCACTTGGATGAGACAAGAACAAGAGACCAGGCCCAGCGCTGTGGGCACAGGGACCTGGTGGATGGGTCCCCTGGCTCTCACAGTACTGCCTGGAGGTGGCAGTGGGGAACAACAACATCCAGAAAACCTCTGGGTGAAGGATTGATCTATTTTTCAGAACTGTTGAAAAATAGTTTTAAATTGTAACAACCCACTAAAAGAACAAGAGAGATCCAAGGGGCCCTTTACAGTACAGCTCCGCAGTCTACTTCAGACTCCATCTGACCCCTGTCCTCTGACTGTCCCACAGGTCATGACAGCCCCCAGCCTCCAGGCCGGAGCTGTAGTCTCTATAATGAACCAGAAGCAATCCAGGCAGAACAACAGATTCATCGTGAGCCCCAGCCCTGGGAAAGAATGCAGACTGCCAACCCCTCTGGGCATATCCTGCCGGCTGAGGGTCCCACTTGACAGATCATGGGGCCACGGGAGGCTTAGTTCCCCAGCAAGACCACATACTCCACTGCAAAGCAGGGCAAGGATGAGGCACACTGTGGCCTGGGAGGAGAAGGCCACCCCTCCCTCCCCACTCCCAGGCAGCTGCCCGGAGACAAAATAAGCAGGAGGCCCTTATCTCCCCCTCGGCCTGGGCTGTGATTGCTCCAGAAAGGCAAATGTCTGATTTCAGAAAACACTCTTCCAAGAGGGTTGTGGGCAAAGATTTTATGAATCTCACTCACAAACATCATCAACCGATTAAGGGATGATCTATCTCACACAACTCAGGAATGCCACGGAAGGCAAAACTGAAATTAAATAAGCAGAATCCATCTCCTGTCCTAGACAGGGCTCTGCAAGCGAGCACACGGGCAGACACAGCCTCATGGTTTCTGCCCCTCCCAAGTCCCAAGTTCACGAGGGCACTACATGCAGTTGTCAGGCTGAGGGCATGAAGCCCCAACCACCAGCTATACCCCAGATTCCCCAAATTCTGAACTGGAATTTTGAGGGGCCACATCTGTCCCTGCAGAGGGCTCCACCTGGTCCCAAACAAGCTCTGAAAGCAGCCTGCCCTGTGCACTATAACCTTCTGTGGTTTGAGCAACCACATCAGTGACAAGGCAGCCTGACATGCGAGCCCCCAGAGACAATCACCCAGTGTCTAGGGGATTAATTAATTCTTCTTCTTTTAAATGTATAAAACTAGGGTGATGCCCTATAGCCTTGGCCCTCCCACTGCTCAGACCTCAGTGGCCCCAGAGAATGGTGGCCACAGCTCTGCCATGCCAGGAACAAGCAATCACAGGCTCGGCAAGCAGCACAGTGCTCCAGGAGATGCTCAGAGACACGGCCCAGCTCCGTCAGCCCTGCTGCTGTGCCAGTAGGAGTCCTGGTCCACCCTTAGGACGGAAACATTCAAGGGGCAACAGCAAAGGAGTCAGCAGCACCCAGTGCCTCGCTTGGGCCAAGAGTCAGGGCAGCCTAGCATCAGCAGTGTGGGTGGCTCCCTCCTGGGAAGGAGACTGATCACAGACACTGTCTACTACCGGGCATGAAGCTCAAGTTCAGCCACTGCCTCAGACATTCCTGAACGTCTTAGAATACCTAGCCAGTCACTGTAACAGCTGTCTGTGAGGGACTCCTGCTAGACCTTTGGGTCTGGCAGTGACCAAACAGACAAAGAGGGAAAACTGCAGCTCCTCCTCCCTCCCCTTATGCACATCCACAATAGGAAACAAATATTTACACACACACACATGCACACACGTGTGCGAGACTCCAAGACGTACTTAGCATCCTTGGCTCACAAGCGATGCTCTGCAGAGGCCAGGCTGAGTCTTACTCAAAAGGAACCTGAAGGTTCACGAGATTCCCCAGCTAGCTGCTGGCCAGGCACAGGGAGGGCTGGCTCTGAACACGTCTAAGCCTCGGCCAGCAGGTTGGGCACTCCACCTTCACAAGACCAGTGCCACTAATGCAGGGTTACAAACCCAGTTTTGAAGCTGCTTTTAACAAGCAAACTCAGCTTCTCAAGCCTGAGCTCCCAGGGTCTGCATCGACCCGTACATGCTGGAGAGCCCTGTGTGGCAGCTGGCAAGGGAGACAAGCCCCGCTGCATCTGGCTGCAGAAGCTACTCCTTACTGCCACACGCCTGGCACTTGGAAGGCTTGCTCTTACCTGGAGTCGGGGTACTTGGTGAGTGTGGCCAGACTGCTGGTATACATGTGGCCGCCCACGTCGATGTGCACGGGTGCATTGGACTTGGTGAGCTGAGCTGGCAGTGGGATCCCCTGGGCAGCCAGGGGAGACACAGGCGACCGGGTGAGAGACAGCCGGGACATGTTTCCTCCCTCCTGGATACAGAAACAAGGCAAAAGACGCAACCGTTTTTAAACAGCACAGCCATGCACTCCCTTTATTGTGAGTGTGATCACAGATCTAATCAGATCACTTCTGCCTGTGCCTGATCACATATTCAGCTGACAAATTATGGCCACCACTGTAATTAAGTGTATTTGCATCATTTTCTTCAAAGTACCAGAGGGAAAAAGAAAGATGCTTATTAGCAATAAGAAATCAAGAAAAAAAATTTTCAAGGTGTCAGCCTCCAGGGGCATAAAACAAACTGCAAAATTCTAATTAAAGGTCGCGGGCTTATGTGTTAGATGTGAAATATCCCCTGACAAACGAATCACCAATTTGTGAATTGGGATTCAGGGGTTTTTGCAAGTTTGTCTCTGTAACAAGACACCTCTAAATTAGTGACTTCCTCAGCACCTAAGGCGTTGGGTTTTATACATGTAGTAAATTTCACATCAAATTAAGAGCATTTTTGTTTCAAAAAATACATAATCATACAGCTAGTCAACAATCATCTTTTGAGTGCTGGGGCCGGAGAAAGGGCAGCCAGTGAGCAGGCACCCGGGAAAAGGGCAAGGAGGGGGCTAACAGCGCCGATGCAGACCACCCCACAGGCTCACCGCGGTGCCGGCGCTGCCGTGTGTGTGAAGCGAGGACCCACTCGGCCGCTCCTTACGGTGAGGCATCTAGGCTTCCATCGCTGCCCAGAGTATCTGTGGGAGGCAGCGACAAAACCAGAGGGGACTTATTCCTCAGCTGTGGTGGGTGCTGGGTCTTCCCTGGAGTCAAAGATGCTTAGATCTTTTCCTTTCTTCTCGAGCTCTGGGAACCCGAGTGCACCAGGCAGCCCTCCCAGATTCCACCCGCCACTATCCTTGACTCCACACCCCAAAGCAGACCTCCCAGGCATCACTTACTGTGCGTGCACGCATGTACACACACACTCACTCACTCACATATGTGTTTTCTGGGCAGCTCCATGTCTGCTAATTCTGCTAATGACAGTACTGAAACATATGCTCACCATTATTGCCCCGAAATGTTTCAGAACAAATCTGATTTTCCTGGTATTTTGGTTTAGAGCCATGTTACCAAGCGTGTCTCCTCTTGCATTGGTGGAGAACCTTGTGGACTGCAGCTCAGGAAAGATCCCCCACTCTCTACAGGCCAAGGAGCCTAGGACCTCTCTTCACTGTGTCAAGATGCAGTTTGCAAGTGGCGGGACACAGGAAGCCTCTTTCAGCAGGAGCCAAGGCACAGAACTGAGGGAAAGTCACTTCGGAAGCTACCTCTGCTCTGTGGCTCTCAATAGCAGAGAAAACCTGTCTTTGTCTGCCTAGTCCGCACCTCCCAGTTTCCCTGCAGAACACGAGGAAGGAGTTGTCTGTGCCTAATGTATTCCAGACCCCCTCAGGATCGCACACCCTGGAGGCATTAGAGAGCTGGCCAGACAGCCATCAGCAAATGGACCCTCCCCCGCTTCCCAGAGCTACTTTTCCCTGTGCCACCACCACCTGAAATAAGATTGCCCCCTCAGCACCAAGAAGCCACCCCCAGGGCACTTTGCAGGGTCCAAGCAGGAGGGATGGAAAGTGGCAGGTTTCTGTATTCCCTTCCTCTGACTTGGGGCTATCTCAAAGTGGAGGGAGGGAGGCTTTACATACACACACACAGGCACACACACACACACAGAAGCACACACTGGCTTCCACAAACCTGACCTGGACTTCTCTCTCCTAGGTTTAACCCTTAGAGAGCGACCAAATGACATAATGACATCCTGGGGCCCCAAGATACTGCTTTCTCTCCTCTTAAACTCTGGCTTCTAAATTTGTGCCTTGAAATTCAACATCCAATTTTAAAACAAGGTTCAAGGGGAGTCCAATCCTGTAACCATAAGTAGGCTTTTTGGAAGAGATTTGTTCTACCTAGAGAGTCCTGGCAAGTTCCCTGACGTGAAACTGTTTGGGGTGGGATGGGGGTTATACCCTCACTGGGGGCTGGCTGCTCCATCCCTCTGCTTTTGGCATTCCTGAGTTCCAGAAAGCTTAAAAAAGAAAACCAGGTCATTTATCTCAAGGAAGTTCTGAGAAACCAAAACAGACCTCAGGAATGGATCATCCTGCCCTGGGAGGCTCTGCTGGGGGAGGAGTCAGAAGGAAAGACACCAAGGGTAAACTGAACTGGAAGGAATTCCGACTGAAATTCTATCAAAGCCTGCTGCAGGATGTTTTCCCCACTACAAGGACACGATTCAAAAGTGACACATAACACCAAGCACCCATCATCTAACTGCTCCATGCTGTTCACATGCAGGATCTTTCCCATCAAAAGCACAACCCAATGTCGATGGCAAACCAGAAACTCACCATTGGAAGCCCCAGGCGTTACGCCTCCACCCGAATCTCCACTGGCCCCTTGGACAAACGCATCTGTGCTGGACAACGACCTTTTCCCCGAGACCACTGCTGAGGGAGGTCAGAAGCATAAAAGTGGACACAGTGAGAAACACAGTGAGAAACACAGTGAGAAACACAGTGAGAAACACAGTTCGTTCCACCATCAGCATCAAACTAAGACCCAGCCCCAACCCCAGCCCAGAGCGCACCGGCCCTCCCAAGGCTCTACCAAGCTGCCTGTTGCAGGGGCCCGAGGGCCCGCAGGTTTGCGAACGGCCCAGAATTGACCCGCTTCTCTAAGCTGCTGCAGAAGCCCGAGCCCCCGCCCGCCCGAGCAGAGGGAAGTGAGCAGAATGCCACGCTCATTTACACACAAAATGATTTTGTGTCCCATTGTGCTCGCAGTTGTTCAGCTCTCTGGGGGTGATTAAACTGGCTGAGCTGCGGCAGCTTGAGACGATTTCACTAAATCGCTTCTTCGTGAAGTCGCTTCTTTGCTAAGCTGTTATTTTAACCATAAAAGGTAAACAGAAGGCGCCTCCCGAGCTCCCTTTCAGCTCCACGCCCTGGGCGCTGGCCCCGGGCGAGAGTGCCAGGAGCCTGCAGAATTGTCCAAGGGGTGGGCCAGGAGGAAGGCAGGCAGGCCGGCCACCTGGTGCGCGCCAGCCCCGCCGCGTGTGAACTTCGGGGCCGCAGGAGCCGGCTGGGCCGAAGCGCTAGGCGCCACGGCGTGGGATGGCCGAGGGACCCCAAGCGCCTGGCAGGGAAGGGAGGAGTGTGCGGCGGGGGCGGGGACGAAGTTAAATCAAGAGGCAGACACTTCGAGACCACAGATGGGAAGCTCTCCTAATTAAGGACGTAAAAGCGCTTTTGTTCTCAAAGTTTATTGTTGCCGGGATTTAAAAAAAATTAATTGAAACTAATGCTTTTATTCACTCGTGCAGTTAAATTCCTTCATGCACATTTGAGACACGGAGTGAAAACTTGAAGCTTTAATCTTTCTGCAGTCGGGGGCTTCAGGAGGGCAGAAAGGCGCTGCGGCGGCGGCGGGGGATTGGTGGGAAATATTTGCGGGTGGGTGCCCGGTGTGCGCATCCAGGTCAGGGGTGCGGGTGGGCAGCATAGAACCGGAGGCGGCGATCGGGTGGGTTTCAGCGCTGCCAGCTCCTGGCCACCCACCCGCGCGCCTGGGACGACCACCAGCGCGCCAACCCCTCCCGCCTGGCTTTGGACTCGCGGGGTGGGCGTCTGAGGACGCACATCTGTCCCGTTAGAGACTTTTTCTTTCTCTGATTTGGGCGCCAAGCTGGCCCCTGTGCACATCGCAGTCCAGCTGCGACAGCTCGTTTCTGACCCCGGAAACTCGCCGGCTCTGCAGGGCACTCGGCCCGGTACTGGGGCCAGAGTGCGGGAAGCTGCAGACACACACAGCGCAGCAGGAAGCTTGGAGCCCGCCTGCGTGGGGAGGGTCCACCCAAGCCCAGGACCAGCCCACGTGGGCACCCCCTCCGCCAGGCCTTTGTGCTGGGCGCCCCCGCGCCGCCAGTCCTCGCCGCCCAGCAGAGGGACAAAGCAGCCGCCCCCGCCCAGGTCCGGACCCTGGCCGGGCGACTTTCTCCCTTTTGCAGCCACTTTGGGGACAGGGGTACGCGGTTGTGAGCGCTGGCCACCCGCGCTGGGCTTACCTCAGAGCCGGAGCGGTGGATCGGACTCGGGCGCAGCCCCCGCCCCCCGCGGCCACCGGTCACGGGCGCCCGGCGCAGCCTCGCCGCCTATGCTTGCAGCGCGGGTCGCTCCGGTTTCGTCCTGGAGTTACTTTCTCTCTCGCCCCCAACCCTCCCCCCACCCACCCCTCCCGCCCCGGCCCCCACTTCGCGCGGCCCCTCGCGGCGCGGCGCGCCGGGGCCTCCCCTCCCCGCCCTCCCCCTCGCCTCCTCCCCTCCTCGCGGCCGCTGCCGCCGCCTCCTCTTCGCGCCGCTCTCGGGCTGCCCTCCCGCCGCTTCCACCTCTTCTCCTCCCTCTTCTCTCTCCGGCGGCCTCCCCCGACTGCTGGAGAGAAAACCAGCCCCCTGCCCCAGCTCGTAGCCCGCGCCTTGCCGCTGCCCAGCTCGGACGCAAAGGGCAGCGATCCGGCTCCAAATTACCCAGCGCGGCGAGCGCGAGCGGGCGCGCGCGGCGACTCCTGGCTCGGGGCTCGGCTGCGCCGCGGGGGAGAGGATTAGAGTCGCAATTAGCTCCGCGCGCCCGCGCCTGCCGCGTTCGGCGACAAAAATGCGCTGTTTCCCCTCCTTTGGCCCGGCGTGATCCCCACCCGTCTCTCCCCGAGTCGGAGCCTTCCCGGCGGGGCCTCCGCTAGGACCCTCCCGGGAGCGGTGCGCCCGGGTCCCCGCGCCCTGCGCGGCCCAGCCCCCCCGCCCCCCGCCGGCCGGCCACGCGGCGCCCGGGCCTCCTCCGGGCTCGGAGAGGGGCGGGGGGGAAGCTGATTTTAATCATTGTCATTTCATCTGATGTAATATTTCTCCGGGCGCTTTCAGCTGGGCATAAATTTTCGGCTCCCAAATAAGTAACACAGGGCACGTTTCTCACATTTCTTGACTCCTCGGTTACAAAGAGGAAAGCAGCCGCCGCCGCGGCGCCCGGGGCGGGGGGCGGGACTTGGGAAGAAACTGGGCTGCGAGTCGGCCGGGGCTGGAGCGGAGCCCGGGGTCAGGGCGCCCTCCCCCGTGCCGGCCCCCCTCCCCGGGTCTCTGCCCCCGCTGCCCCTCTCCCGGGGAGCAGCGCCGCCCGTGACGTCTGCGGACGCGCACTCGGGCACCGCGGGGGAGGGGGCACCCGGCCGGCAGCCCGCGGCCAGACGCGCCATTTCCTTTGCGCGCGCCGCGCGATGGAGACGGCGCTGGCCAAGGCTCCCCGCGACACCGAGGCCTGAGCCCAGGGCGCCCCTGGGCGGTCCCCGCGTCGGTTGCCCCTTCCTCCTCCTCTCCTATCTCCTTCTTCCCTTTCTCTTCCTCCTTTTTCCCCTGCGCCCCACCCGTCCCTCCTCCTCTTGACCATTTCTCTCTCCTAGGAAACGGAGCGCAACCGGTATGCCTGGCCCACACTGCGCCCCCGCCTGGCTCCCGGGACGCCCGGACCAGAGTCAGGCTCAGGCAGCAGGGCGGGTGCGCTCTGCCCGAGAGCGGCGCAGGGGCCCCCTCCACGAGCGCCGGCCGGGCCTGGGCGCCCTCTAGCGGCTGCACTCCGTGGAGGGGGGCGCTCGGGGCCGGCCGCGAGTCGAGAGCTGGGCGAGGAGGAGGAGGTCGGGGTCAGTCTCCCTGCACTAGAGAACCTCGCGCGCGGAGGGAGCGTCCGGACCGTGCTTCCGTAACTTCTCCACGCGGGGATAAGCAAAAACTTTCCTCCTAAGGGAGGGTTTATTTATTTATTTATTTATTTGGGAGCTCGAACTACTGGAGAAGGGGGAAATTTTCTCATTAAAGTTACATCCCTGCAGTTAGTTCAATTACTTGATATATGCAGAAGATGTTGTAAATTTATAGATTTAAATAGCTTACAAAGATGCCTCAGGCCCCATCAGTTAATTTCCTTAATTTATGGATTTTAAGCTGCTCCTTGAACAGAAAGAAGGCCCTGGAAGTAGGTCAGGGATCTGTGCAGCACGGCTGCCCACTCGGGCTCTCCACGCTCCCGAGCCTCGGGGCTCCTAGCTCCCGGTTTGCCTAAACAGCCCCTGGCTCTGGGGGGCCCCAGCCGGGGGAGGTCTGCTCAGCTGCAGGGCTGACTGCCCCAGTCTGTCCGATGCTCTGCAAAACCTAGGAGCAGCAAAGCCCTCGCATTGGAAGAACGGACTCAGATAAGAAGTAAAACAAGTGTCCAGATCCTGCGACTTCTTGGGGTCCCTCCTAAATCCTGGCTGGGGTCACCAATGGAGGAAGTCGTGTGTGAGTGCTCCCAACTGGACGGACAGAACCTTCCCTGCTTCCCTGATGGACAGAACTAGAAAAAAATACACCAGGCTTTGAGGAGCAAGGACCCACAGAAAGCTTGCTTGTCATAGTCCTTGTGGCCTCCAGTGCCCCTCCTTTTTTCCCCTCTTCTCCTAGGTGGCTGCCGTTGTGTCTTTGTTTTGTGTTCCATATGGATGAATATATACATATGAATTAATACTTAAAAGATCGGTACCAACTCTACTGTTTTAGGAAGCCACATGGCAGTGTGATTAGTATTGGTATTCATGATTTAACATTTCTTTTCCCACTAGATGAAGTTTCTAAGATTTGCAAGGTACATGTCAAGGACGGGTATATAAATGGATTTTTATTTATTCACAACTCCAAGACTAATTGCTTCCCTTTGCCTCAAGGCCACGAGATTGGTTTTTAATATGACAGTTCAAAAGTATTCATAGAACTACAGAGATACTAAGTGTCATTGTTTAAGAGACAAATCTCACTGTGGTACTGCTGACCCTGAAAATAGGATGTTTCCACTTTACTTTAAATTCCAACATGTTTTTTAAAGAGTTTCACTTCATACCAACTATATTAAAAACGCACGATTTAACCGAAACAAGAACTGACCATTTTGAAAGACCTTTATTTCCTTAATACTGCTGGGGACTATCTTTTCCTATTCTGAATCCTTTCATTAAAGATTTGAACTTTATATGTGGCACTAAGGGTAAGTTTAGGTTATAATTTACTCTCAAATGTTTTTAAAGTTCCTGGCTAAACGTAAGCCACCCCTTACCTCGAGAGACAGGGACATGGCCTGTGATAGGCATTTAATGGTCTGTGGCATACAATGCAATGGTGATGTATTTTTTAATTGAAGATGTATAATTAGGACTGAAAACATATTGAGACATCTTGTGGAATACGTTGTTTTTCATTACTATGGTCCAAGAGACAAAATTGGATGGGAGTCTAATCAGAATTTGCTTTACCATTAAGATTTCACTGGCACTGAAGCCATTACAGTTCATAGTTTAAAAAGCAGACTCAAACCTGTGCTTGCTTTGGTGTTACTCTGTTATGTCACCTGTGAAGCACAAGGTAGGTCAGGTAAGTCATCTACAGGATGCAAAACCAAGGGCAAGACCTGGAGGCTGCAGATGTTTCAGGTTGGCTTCCAGTGCGATTTTGTACTAAATTGTTATTGTTGTTTACGGACCACGTTTAAAAATTAGGACCTTAATAAGGAAGGTAAAATGAACGCCAGATAAGATCACAGTCTGCCTAATCCAACTCTCCCAGGAAGGCTGTGACCAGACCAACAGGTAAACTGACTGAGGGACCTGGCTGCTCCCACCACCAGGCTGCCTGGGGTGAAGGTGAGACCCTTCTAGGTCTGTTGCTACCTCATGGATGGTCCTTGTCCAGGCTGGGATTGAGCCACACTGGTCCAGCTCACGGTGGTGTTCACTCTGCTTCTGCCTCTGCTATGGGAATCCTTCTCAATCTTCCCTCCTGCTCGAAAGCCCCGAGAACTAGAGTCGAAAGGGAGAGATGAAAGTGGGGCTGTTAGTGCCTGCCCCCACCAGATCTCCCTTGCTGGTCCTTGAGAGTAAAAACCAGCCCACACTCACTGAGCTCTGCTCCATCACCGTGCTGGGGGCACTTAGGATTCCTGGTGGGCAAGAAGGCAGGGGCTGTCTCCAGGTGCTGCAGGCCACCCCTTCCTTCCCACCTGCGTGTGGCCCAGATACACTGTTCAGAGCCAAACTGACCCTACCCTCCTGAGAGCCAGCACTGGGGCACCCATGATGATACAAGCCTGGGCTCTCTTGACCAGATGTGGTGGGCTGTGGATGGGTCTCAGGGAGCCGGAAACAGCTCCAGTCACTTGCTCTGCACTTGAGCTATTTTCTGAGAGTCATTTCAGTGTTTTCACCAAATTTTCAAGAGGGTCTACATGTATTTGAATTGAGAAGCAAGTAGCAAAGGCTACTTCAGAGTGGCTTCATGATGAGGAACATTGGTTCTCTCCCATAAGAGCAAGTAGAAGGAAGAGTGACTCTGGAGTTGATTCCATGGCTCTGCAGCATATTTTGGGACCCAGGTCTCCCCACTTTCTTCTGCAGCCTTCAGTGCATTGACCTGTCCTCATGCCACCTCTTCTCTGGTCTCTGCAATGGAGCTCAAAGCCTCACACCTACCTAGACAACCATAGAGAACAAGGCAATTATTCCAGGCCCTCCTCCACAGTGTTGGTCCAGATGGGGTCCCTTGTCAACTTGGAAGCCATTCCCTGGAAAAGGAATTTGGCCAATCAGGTTTACTCCCTGGGGTGGATAGGGCTGGGGTTCCTTGCTTGGGAGGAAGGTGGATACTGGGCGAAGACAGGCTCTGGCTGTGTTCAGGGCTGGGTCCCTGAAGTTTACAAGCAATTGGTCAGCGCCCTGTGCTGAAGGAGAGTAAGCCCCAAACCAAGGAAGCTTAAGACAGCCATGGCCTCCCCTGACTTCCATCCACACCTTCATGAGGTGTAAAACCCAAGCAGGAGAGTGGTTGCTAGAGCCAGGCCACTGGCCCCAGGCCCTCCACCTAGATTCCTCTCAGGGCTCATTCCTCTCTCTTGAGCTGGATCAATGAAGCCCTGAGAGCCTCCAGGCGGCCCCTTGGGGGATGGGGGAGGAGGCCATTCCCTGTCAACAGCAACTGGGGGAATGAGGGCCATGGATCTGGGTGTCTGGCTGTGGGCAGAAGTCCAGGAGCAGCCCTCAGGACCCCGACCACTGACTGTGAAACAGAGAAGAGTGTTGGAAAGAGGAGACTGCTGCAGACAAGGGGTGCGACTGAGGGCATCTCTGGGGTCCTCCAGGTTTCTCAGTCAACACAAGCGTAGTCTGGATTCCTGGGAGAACAGCCCTAACCACTGAGCCATGTGGCTGCCACACTGGAGCCAAGTGACCACCCGAGCTCACAGTACACAGGGCTCTTTGCGTAAGTCCTGGGCAGTTTTTCTCATAAAGAGAATTTATTTTGGGTGTTGAGGTGTAGCTCAGTGTAGAGTGCTTGCCTAGTGTGCGTGAGTTTTGAGGGTTCCACCATCAAAACCAAAGGGCGGGGGGATGCTAAGACTGAACCTCATATTGCCCAGCATGGTGGCACAGGTCTGTAATCCCAGCACTTTGGGAGGCTAAGGCAGGAGGATCCCAAGTTCAAGCCCAGTCTGGGCAACTTAGCCACCTAGCGAGACCCTATTTGGGAGGAAGGAAGGGAGAAAGGAAGGAAGGAACAAGCCAGGGATGTAGCTCAGTGTGAAGGCAGCCCTAGGATGGATCCCTAGTACCCCTCCCCAAAGGAGCCATCGTTTATTTATTTATTTATTTATTTACTGTGGTACTGGAGATGGAACCCAGGGCACTCTACCACTAAGCTACACCCCCAGGTCTTTGTTTTTTATTTTGAGACAGGGTCCCACTGTTTCCCAGGCTGGCATTAAACTTTCAATTCTTCTGCCTCCATCTCTTACAAAGAATCTGGACTGTGAGGAAAGTGGCTTTTGGTCAACTGGCCTTGCTCCAGGGTTCCTGCCTGGGACCAAAGCCTGGCACACCGACCTTCTTTCTTGTCACAGGCAAGTCCTTCTCCTTGGGCGTGTCCTATAGGAGACAGTCTGCATATGGCAGGAATTTGGGAGTGTGATTCCACCTGGGTGAACTGGTGGCCTCGGCCTTCAGCGCTTGGAGTCTCAGTGTCCTAATGTGTGATTGCGGATGCTGGGAGAATTATTTTTCTTCTTTTTCTTTTGTTTTTTCAAGACTGGGGATTGAACTCAGAGCCTTTGCACTGAGCTATATTCCCAGCAACCCCCCAGCCTTCTAAATTTTGAAACAGGGTCTTGCTAAGTTGCCCAGGATGGGCTGGAACCTCATGATAGTATAATTAAGATAAGCATGTGTACCTTAAGGGGGAGTGTGTAAAATTTGCCTAACATTTAAAGATAAAATACAAGGCTTCAGAAAAATGTTCTACTCACTTTGGGCCATGCCCAAAGGGCTGTCCTCAGGCTCTTCTGTCCTCAGGGCCCAGGAGGCAAAGGGCAACAAAGCCCTTGGGAGGAGCCCTGCCTTTAAAAAGTACAGCATTGTATTTTAAAATGTTGCAAGCCAGGGGGAGGGTAGATGAAAGGAGGCTGGATTTGATCAGTGCACACTGTGTTTTAATATTAAACTATCACACTGAACCCATTAATATGTACAGTTGATATATATTAATCAAAAATAAAAAAGAATACATGATCATTGTAAGAAAAAAAATAATAAAATACACAAAAGGGATGCAAAAGTCCTGTTTCCCCTTCCCAGAGGGCATACTGTCAATGATTTGCTTTCTTTCTACCCGTTCTTTTTTCCTATCCACAAACACGCAGATGTACCCATAGACTCAGGACCACACAGACATGCACACATGGAGACGCATCCTCAGAGACACACCGAATCACAGCCACAGACGAGTGACACAGACAACGGACACGGAGTAACTGAAACACTGAGAGGCATCCCCCTGCACACGCGGTACAGTTGCACACACACGTGCAGAGGCCCACATACACATGAGTGACAGACATAAACATACCTGTTCATGTACTATCTATACATAATGCTGTGCGGACACGGATATGCACGGAGAGGCACACAGAACCGCAGTCACGGGAACACACCCCTGAGCACACGCATGTGCTTTTAACACATGACATCAGACTCTTCATTTGCATCCACAGCCTGTCCCCCCCCCCGTGTGTTTCACACTGTAACAAATAACAACAGACAACCAGATACCACCCATATGTAACAAATATTACCATATGGGATGCTTATTTCAGATAACTTTTTAAAATTCAAACAAATTGCTACAGTTTAAACTTCTCCTTTCTTCCCCAGCTTAAGGTGTATCACGCCTGTGCACCTTAGATACTTTTTGCAACATAGGGACCTATTCATAAACAACTGTAACAGTGGTTTGTATATAAATGGCTTGGCAGTGCCTCTTCTCTAGCATCTTGCCTTTGCTTCTCGCTTTCCTTCCCTCGCTGGGCATGGTAGGTGCCCTCCCTTGTCACTCCTTTGATCCACAAGGGGCCTCCAGCTGTAGCCCTGACCCCCTCCCTCAGCCGGCTCCCCCTACCCCGAGGCTCCCTCCTCCTTTCCTGGTCCTCTCTCCGCCTCCTCCTCTCCTCCCTCCCTTTCCGCCTCTAGGCCCCGCAAGCCTCTGGCTGAAAAACTGGAAGGTCACCCAAGGAAATACAAAAAGAAAAGGCATTTTGATACATTTCAGAACAATACCTCCCTGCACATTTTCCCACATTTTTTATTAGTGCATATTGGTTATGCAGATTAATGGGTTTCATTTTGCCCTATTTGTACATGCACATAATGCCCTTTAATCATTCTCCTCACCACCGCCTCACCCCACCTCACCCTCATTTTACTTTTTTTGGGGGGGGGGGTCATTGTATATAATCCCTACACATTTTTACAATTCTATTTTTATATTTAGGGCCCTTATCCTTTTAGAATTAACTTTTGCATAGGGTTTGAGATCTGGAGCTAAAAATGAATGCATTTTTCAAAATGACTAGCTTGTCTTCCAGAGGAATCAACGAATAAAGATTTTCCATGAGGATTTTGACTAGAATTGAGGGATGGAGGAAGGCTTCTTAATTTCACTTTATTACAGAAGGAATATGAGAATACAAATAAGTTGTAAAAAATTTAAACATTGATTCTTTTAGTAATTAGAACTAATTAGCAATTAATCCCCCCTGCACCCTGGCAATCTCATTTGCCTCTTCCTAGGGAAGCTCAGTGTGGTCCGTGTGAGGTTAAATTATTGATTCGTTTTCTCCTGCCCTGTTGTACCTAGAGACTTTTACACCCTTGCCATGGTTGGCAGAAAGAACTTCACACTCATGTATTGGGCTTCACCAAAGGGACATTATCAAATGATGGCGCCAGTAGGGGCATGAAGTGTGTTTCTGGCTGAGCTTTTCTCTCAGGCTTCTGTGTCATGCAAAGAAAATGCCCCAGGGGGCACCTGCACGCCCTGCAGGCTGAGTGAGCCCCAGAATGAGGTGTGGGGTGGGGCTGCATAGCCATCTTGCAGACACAGGAGAAATCAGTGCCTCTTGTAATATCTGCTGATATTTCGTATTTCTTTATCACATGGCAGTGGACTGGTGAATATAAACTGTATTTCTGTGCATATATATACATGTATATATAAATATAAATGCAACTGGAATACATGGTATTCTATGATTTATAATTAGACAATATTTTATATAGAATTATATATACTGTAAATATGATATAAAAGTGATGCACATGTTTATTTATATCCTGGCCTAGCCCTAACATTTTCAGGGCCCAGAAAAGAGGATAAATGGAGGTCCAGATATTATATGTCTAAATATTTAAAAGGTATAAATCAAACTAACAACCGTCTAATCAAATGCATCACATTCCCTCACCTCGACATGCACCTTCACAATGACCTGGAAGGCCCAGTTCAGTCTGGAATTCTCAGATACCTCTGCGTAGTGTGCTGGAATGTGGTGAGCTGCCCTTGGCCAACCCCTCTCCGTCACCATGGCTGGCTCCAGCTTCTATAGTAGAGAACTCATGTGTGCACACAGAGCTTGCACATCCTGGCTGTCTGTCCCCAGCCCCCAGAATAGCCACTCTAGCACACACTGGTGGACACTGGCCATAAAGGAAGGGGCCCAAAAAGGGTCGGGAAGCACTTAAGGCAGTCTGAGCAAGAGATTTCAGAGTCCTGATATGAGAGGACATGCAGGCTATGTGTCCTCTTACCGTGGAGACTGTCCCTTCTTCCTCTTGTGCAGTGGACCTTTCCCTATTCAAGTTACCTCCCATGAAAAAGCTCACACTCTAACCTTCCCTGGTGTCCGGCCTTGCCCATCTCCTGCTGTGCCACCAGCTGACAGTATGGAAGGAGAGGTCTAGGCTCCCATCTCCTCCGGGCTCCCAGTCCCTCCCCAACTCTTCCCAGTCTGCCTTCCAGCCTTTGTTCCCTAAGGCTCCAAAACACTTTTTCTCAGGTCATCAAGGGCCTTTCTACCACTTCTCAGCCCTCGAGTTACTTGGTCTCCCTGCAGCACTTGGCCACTCCGTGCTCTGGGCACTCTTTCCTCAAGGTGTGAGTGATCAGCTGATCAGTGCTACCCAACATTTCCCCACTCTCTTCCTCTGGGGCCTCTGAGGCAACTCTGGGTTCCCTGCCTCCTATGAAAGAAGATGAGCCCATACAACTCGGTTTGCCAGCGTACTGGGAGACAGAAACCTTAAGCGCCTGCCTGGATTCCCAGGTTCCTGTCCTTGCTGGGCGACTGTGGAAGCTACTTCAGGATGGAGCCTTCTCAACCCAAGTCCTGAGGGACCCCGATGAGCAGAGTCCCTGGAGACTCATGCTGGACCTGCAGAGGGAGGGAGAAGGAAACACTTGTCTTTATAGGCCTTCTGCAGGTCAGGGATATTCGTTTCTGCAGCACACGCTGTCCTTTACTAACTGCCGCTCTTGACATCTACAGAGCAGAACTCGCACTGTTTCTTTGCCTCCCGCTCCTGACTTGGCACCCTGCTTTTCAGTCCCTTTTGCTGTCTTGTCTCCCTCTATCTGGCCATTCCCCAGCCTCCTTTCTTTTCCATTCCCCCTTTTCCCCAACTTCCTCTCCTTTGCCCTCCCCCTTCCCCTACTGTCTCCCTACAGAATCTGTAGCTCCAGTGTCTCACAGATTCACACCTCCTCCCACCTGCAGATTCCACCATCCACCAGATGCCTCCTCTGGGTCAGCTGAGGCTCCTCAGACCCAGCAAATGCCAATGCAGGGTCACCATCTCCCTCGCCACTCAGCAGCACAAGCTAGAAGCTGGGGGTTACCAGGAACCTCTTCCTTTTCATGCTCATCTGTTTTCCATCTACAGTCCATCACCAAGGGCTGAATACTTACCCCCGGGACCCGGGCAGGATTCTCTGTCATCACTGCTGTTCTGGTCCAGCCACCATTGTCTCCCATGTTGATGCTGGCAGCAACTCTTTTTCCAGGCTTGCTGCTCCTTTCAATCTTACCCTCACAGTCTGCTTTCCCTTTGGCAGCCAGAGGAGTCTTCAAAAAGTCCTCTCAAGTGAGAGTTGCTGCGCTTGACTGCTTACTGTCAAAACTGGGCAAGGGTGTACCAAGAAACATCCGAGAGTGGGTTAACTAGGCACCAAACAGATTTTGCTCTGCCCCATTACATAACAAAACTGCACTTCTTCCTGATGGTCAGGATCCCATCACCTTATAACCTTAACCTATTTGTAGGTTCAGGAAATTACAATGTGGATATCTTCGTGGTTTTTTCCTTACTGTATTTGTATTTTTTTGGTTGGTTGGTTTCTTGAGACAGGTTCTCATTATGTGTTTCAGGCTGGCCCAGGCTAGCCTTAAACTAGCAGTGATCCTTCTGCCTCTACCTCCTGAGTGCTGAGATTACAGGTTTGTGTCACCATCCCTAACCAGAATGTTCATTTCTTTGGGACAGGAGGTCATTACTGTACCTACCATACATGGATAGACTCATGTCAACCTATTGTGCATTTAAGATCCATGCTTTGCTCTAGCATATATGAAGATATATGAAGGCCAGCCTGGACTGCATAGTGAAACCCTGTCTCAAAAAGACAAAAACAAAAACAAAACAAAACAAAAAAAGATATATGGTTTGTTTATCTTTGCAAACCTGTGAACTAGTGATCTTCAGCTGTGATCTTTTTTTCCATTCCTGGGGATTGAACCCAGGGTATTCACCCTGAACTACGTCTCCAACCCTGTTTTTATTTTTTATTTTGAGGCAGGGTCTTACCAAGTCACTAAGTTGCCCATGCTGGGCTCAAAACTTGCAATTCTCCTGCCTCAGCTTCCCAGAGTGCTGGGATTACAGGAGTGAGCCACCACACCCAACAGTTAGATGCACTTTTCATAGGTGCTTCCATTGCTTTACCGAACTGGCAGATTTGGGGTGATGCATAGGTGATGTGACAAATGCATCTTATGGTCTTGTGCCCGCCCTCACATCTCCTTTGCTCTAAAATGAGTTCATTTATTTGGCACATTGTTAATCTGGAGTCCTGTGCTGGTGGACAAAACACTCTGTAAATCCTTGGCTAACAATTGGCTCAGGCCCTGTGGGTAAGGAAGGGAAACACATACCCAGAATATGTGTGTTTATTCCTGAGTTAACCATTGCTCCTTGCATGAAGAAAGGGATTGCTGTGGGTTGAACATATCCCTCAAATGTCATGTGCTGGAAACTTAATCCTCAATGCAGATGTTGAGAGATGAGACCATTGAGGGGTGGTGAGGTCGTGAGGGCTCCATTGTCATGAGCAGATTGATGTCGTTGTCTTGGGAGAGGGTTACTTATCACAGAAGTGGGTTCATGAAAGGAAGGGTTCGCCTCGTTTGCTGTTGCTCTTGTCCTTTCTTGGATGTTCACCTTCCTCCTTCTACCACAGGATGAGAAGCTTCACCAGGTACGGGTGCCATATCTTTGGACTTCTCAGCTTCCAGAACTATAAGAAATAAATCTCTGTTCTTTATAAATTACCCAGTCTCAGGTAACCTGTAATAGCACACACGCTATGACAGAAACTTGGTACCAAGGAGTGAGACTGTTGTTATAGTAAATATCTGAAAATCTGGAAGTGGCTTTGGAAGTGGGCTATGGATGGAGACTGGAAAAATTGGGAGGAAAGGGATAATGAAAGTCTAGTTGGTTCTAGATGCCTGTCAACAGATGAATGGATAAAGAAAATGTGGTATATATACACAGTGGAGTATTAGACAGCCATAATGAATCATGCCATTTTGCAGGAAAATAAATAGAACTAGAAAACGTCATGTTGGGTGAAAATTAACCAGAGTCAGAAAGTTAAATATTGCATGTTTTCTCTTATATGAGAAACTTAAAAATAAATAAATAAAAGAGAGAGAACAGGAAATGAGGTAGATTTCCAGGGCTGGAGAAGACAGGAGGGAGGGGGGAAGACAGGAAGAAGGTGGTAATGGGATTGAAATTGATTAAAGATGTGTTAAATGCATATTTCAAGTTTGCAAAATAAAGTCCTTCATCATGTAATATTTTTTTGAAAGTCTAGATTGTTATGAACAGACTAAGGACAATTCTGGCGAGGAATAAGGGAAGAAGAGCTGTAGGAAAAGTCTAAATATTCTCAGTGATTACTTGAGTGGCTGTAACCAGCATATCAGCAGAAATATGGATGATAAAGGCCATTCTGATGAGGTTTCAAGAAGAAGTGAAGTACAAGTACAAAAGATACTGAACTAGAATTCTGCCCAAATCTAGGCAGCAATGTGTTTATGATGCTTCTTGGACTCTTTTGGCTGCTTACAGTAAAGTGGGAGAAGAGAGACATGATTTAAGGATGGAATTTATAATGAAAAGGGAAACAGAATGAGAAGATTTGGAAAACTTTAAGTCTGACCCTGTAAAAAGGGGTGGGGGAGCACGTTTAGGAAAGCTGGGTGGTGGTACAGGCCAGTAACCCCAGCACTGTGGGAGGCTGGGTCAGGAGGATTGCATATTCCACCCCCACCTGGGCAATTTAGCAATTTAGTGAGGCCCAGTCTCCCAATAAAAATAAATAAAAAAGGGCTGGGGATGTAGCTCTGTGTAAAGGCTCTGTTTTGAATCCCTGGTTCCACCAAAACAAAACAAAAAGAAAAATGTTTGTGAGAGAATAAGAAGGGTATGGCCAAGGGACCTTTGCTAACAAGAGACTAATAAGAACAGAAGGCAGCCAGGTTCCATTCTTCTGGACTGTGGGATAAAGACCCCAAAAGCATTTCCGAGATCTTCCCGGCAGCTAAGAACCCTGAGGGCAGGGCTTCCGGAAAGGTGCCTGCAGGACCTCAGCAATCACTGTCAGGCGCTGCCTGGGGACTCTGATCCCTGCATTCCAGCGCTCGGCGCCTGGGACTCCACAGTCCTGGCTGAGTGAGCTCGGGTATGGCTCATGACACAGCTCTGGAGGGCTGTGCATCTGCATGGAGCTGATTCTGTAGATGTGCTGGGGCCATGTGACCTCCACACAGATTTCAAGGTTGAATCAGGCCCAGCCAGGAACTTCCTGGAGCAGTGCCTAGCAGAGCTGTGGGAGCGGGGCCAACCTGGACACCCCAGAACTTTAGTTACCAATGTGCAAGTCCAGCCTGGAGAAACACTGGTGTGAAACTTGGGAGAGCTACTGGATGGACAGAGCCCAGCAAGCGACAGCGAGGCAGCTGCCTGAGGCCTTGGGGTTCAACCCCCAGCACAATGTGGTGTCAAAGGAGATTATTTTCCATTTTTAAAACGCAATGTTAGCTAGGTGTAGTGGTGCATGCCTGTAACCCTAGCACTCTGGGAGGCTGAGGCAGGAGGATCCCAAGTTAAGCCCAGCCTGGGCAACATAGTCACTTAGTGAGACCCTGTCTCAAAATTTAAAAACAAAAAATAAGTAAATGAACAAAAAGGGCTGGGGGATGTAGCTCAAGGCCCTGGATTCAATCTCCGGTACAGGTGTGGGGGGTGGGGGAGACTCAATGTTGTTTCCTCTGTTGGATTTTGGACTTAATTTAGGACCAGTGATCCCTTTCTTTTTACCTATTTATCCCTTTTGGAATGGGAATGTCTAACCTATGTCTGTCCCATTACTGTATTTTTATTTATTTATTTATTTATTTGCTGTTAGTTTTTTGAGATAGGGTCTCACTGTGTAGTAGGTGCTGGGATTGCAGGTGTGTGCCACCACACGTGGCCCCCATTACTGTATTTTTTTTTTTTGTGGGTACCGGGGGGTCGACCTCAGGACCTCGCGCGCCAACAGGCACCAGTGCCGCTGAGCGATATCACCGGCCCCTTTTTCGTATGTGGGATCCGGGAGTCGAACTCGGGCCCTCGTGCTTACAAGGCAGGCTCTTATGCCACTGAGCCATCTCACCGGCCCCCCATTACTGTATTTTTAAAAACAACTTTATTGAGAGATAATTCCCACATCATAATTCACCTAAAGTATAAAATTCAGTCCAATGGTGGTTTTTAATTTGTTCAAGAGTTGTACAACTATCATCACAATCGATTTTATATCCATCATTTTATTCTGGAAGTAAAGATTTTGCAGGCTCACAAAGAGGAATTTGCCTCAGGATGAATCACATGCCTTGAGTGTTTCTCTCTCTCTTTCTCTCTCTCCTTCTTTCTCTCTCTCTCTTTCTTTCTGTCTTATACTGATGATTGAACCAGGGCCTTTGCACTAATCCACATTCCCAGCCCTTTTTTTATTTTGAGACAGGCTCTCATAAGTTACTAAATTGCCCAGGTTGGGCTCAAACTTGCCAGAGTGCTGGGAGTACAGGCATAAGGCACTGTGCCTGGCTCACCCATATCTTATTTATTTGTTTATTTATTTAATTAATTTATTTTTCAGGGTCTCGCTATGTAGTTCAGGCTGACCTTGAACTCACTATGTAGCCCAGGCTGGCTTCAAACTCATGCTGATCCTCCTGCCCCAGACTCCTGAGTGCGCCATCACACCCTGCGGAAACCATCTACTTCTTTACTATTTCCACTTACCAATCCAACACGTGTGAACCAAGCCCTAGCTTTTTCTTTATTCACTAGCAAGTCAGATCAGCCATTGAGCTGAGTTGAGGGAGAGGCCTTGGACCAGTGGAAGTGGGTCACAGCAGAGTCCAGCTCTAGGCTTATGCATCGCCCCTGTGGCCTCTTGCATTGCTCACACTGGATCTCAGATGTGCCACTTCAGTCCTGTGACAGATGTTGCTGTGTCCATATGACCTCTGGACATGGTAGCTCTGGTGGGACCCAGATCATGACGGAGAGTTATGGCTGCGTTTTCGCTTGGTACCCTGTGATCAGGTATGCTGTACCAGGGTCCAGAGTGTGCCAGGAGCTGCTTTCTAAAAGGTTTATAATTTTCCAAATTGAACGGCCTGTGCTTCAAGAGTCTGTGTTGTAACTCTCCCTCTGGGTCTTGTCAAAAATGCTCCTTGATGTCTGACCCTTCTGATACCACAGGGTCCTCTGGGTCTGAGGGCCCAGGAATTAGGACCTCTCGAACTCTGGTTCTACTCTGCAGTGACTTGAAGCTGGCAACTCTTTCCGTACCTTGGAATGTGGTTTGTGTTATTTTCACATGTGCATGATGCCTTAAAACCCAAAGAGATCTGTAAGATTGTGCTTCTCTCTTTCAGTTAGGAGGTGGAAGGTGCCATTATTTGTCCTTTATTTTGCATGCTTTGGCATGTCCTGGACTAATGGAGCGCTTAATTATTTTTCCTGATGTGACAGACCCCTAAAACTTCACTGGCCTTTTCTCCTCCTCTCTGGAGCGTATGGGTTTTACTAAGGCCTGCAAAGCCCTAGCCATTCTTGCTTGTCCATTCTGATGAGCACGTAGGCATTGATAAGACTGATGAATGCGATGTTCTGCAGGATGTCTGGCCAGTCAAGGTCTTTTTGGATCGTAATTGCACACAGGGCTGAACAGTAACGTATTTCTGGGTCAAGATTATAAATGTATACTATTATCTATTCCAGATGAATGCAAACTGTTCTCTGATGGGGATGGCCAAATATCATGCACCGAGGCCATGATAACTTGGTCTTTTGGTTTTGTTTTCTATTAGTACATATTTGCAGTACATAATGATTACATTCTTTGTGGGGAGTATGTACATGTACATAACACATCTTAATTCTTTTTTCATCCCTGCCCCTTTCTTCCTTTCCCTCTCCCTCCATCTCTTGGTCCCCTTCCTTTTTGCAAAAGATCTATCTCCCTATTTCCTCTTATCTATCATTTATTTTGCTTTTTATTTATATTTTGGGTTTCTCATGTAAGAGAAACCATGCAATATTTAAGCTTGTGAGTCTGATTTATCTCACTTACCATTATGGTCCCAAGGAGGCCATGATAAGTTGTGCAAGCAAGGAGACCATATCTGGGAAGCAGTTTTACTTTGATTACTTAGCTGAACCTTCATTAGTTCATTGTTCTCCTTCAGATTCTGTCTGGTTCATACGGGAGCCAAACTGGTCAATTCAATGAATATACAACAATGACCCTGCCCTTGCATCCTTTATGTCTTGAAATGTGGTACTAATACCTGCCGTCCCATTAGTAATGCAATAATATTTTTTATTTACTACGTTGGAAGAAGTCGGGGGTGGTTTCAGACATTTCTCCTTTGTTTTCTCTCAAATCTCTCACCTACAGGCCAGAGAGTCAATGTGAGGGTCACGCCAGCTACGAAGATGTCTACCCTGATTATACATTTGGGCACCAGGAAGATGGCCACTGAGGGAACCTATGGCTTAAACTTGCATTTATTATCTGGCCCTACTCTATTCTACTCCATTCCACCCCACTCCACCCCACCCCACTCCACCCCAACCCACCCCACCCCACTCCCCCCACCCCACCCCACTCCCCCCCACCCCACCCCACTCCCCCCACCCCACTCCACTCCACCCCACTCCATTCCACCCCACCCCACTCCCCCCACTCCACTCCACTCCACTCCACTCCACCCCACCCCACCCCACTCTACTCCACCCCACCCCACTCTACTCCACTCCACCCCACCCCATCCACTCCACCCCACTCCACCACACTCCACTCCACTCCATCCCACCCCACTCCACTCCACTCCACCCCACCCCACCCTACTCTACTCCACTCCACCCCACTCCACTCCACTCCCCCACCCCACTCCACTCCACCCCACCCCACCCCACCCCACCCCACTCCACCCCACCCCGCTCCACTCCACCCCACCCCACTCCACCCCACTCCACTCTACCTGACTCTACCCCACCCCATCCGACCCCACCCCACCCCACCCCACTCCACCCCACCCCACTCCACTCCACCCCACCCCACTCCACTCCACCCCACCCCACTCCACTCCACCCCACCCCACTCCACTCCACTCCACTCCACTCCACACAGAGTCTCCAGGATACCACCGGTCTCACAGTGGTTAAATCAACTCAGGCCCTGCCCAACAGTCCTAGGCTCCTTTAAGTAAGCACTCCTTTTTCCCCAAGTACCTTTTGGAGAAGATGGACTGGGTGGGAGGGCACTATTATTATAAGTAATTGCTTGGGTGTTACTGGGTAAGAAATCATGACTTTTTATTTTTTATTTAATTTATTTTGTGGTGCTGGGGATTGAAACCAGGGCCTCAGGCATACTAGGCAACTGTTCTGCCACTGAACTACAGCCCCAGCCTTCATGACTTCTTCTTCTACTTCTTCCTCCTCCTCTTCCTCCTGCTCCCCCCTCCCCCTCCTCCCCCTTCTTCTTCTCTAGACTGAGATGATTTCCACTCTTGATTTCTTTTGATTATACAGATTGAGTAGTACAGTTGTCAGCTCTCTATCCATTTTGCCCCCAGGGAAGACCTTGTTATATTAACCACGCCATTGCCCTCTGCAGGTCAGGTGACCTTGGCTAACACTATGACCTTGCCACTCATCACATACTTGTATCTACCACCTTCCTGATGGTTACATGTCACCACTGGATTTATGGTGTTTCAGAGTTCTCTAGTCTTCATTGCTGTCAGTGATCCAGGTCCCACCAGAGCCTCTCCCCCAGCACCCCTGGCCTGCAGAGATGAGATCCACCTGACCTCTTCTTGATGCTGGCCTTCTTCATGTGATATGTTCCTTGTTGCATTGGTTAGTGCAGTTTTCCTTTTTATTTTTTTTTATATGCGGGTGCCGGGAGTCGAACTCAGGACCTTGTGCTTGCCAGGCAGGCGCTTATGCCGCTGAGCTATATCACCGGCCCTGCAGTTTTCAATGGAAAGCAAGGCTCTGCTGTTTATTTCCTGGCTTTATGTATATCTTTGCTTGGGCATGCCCACTTCGCTGAGCTCTTTAATTCTCTTTTCCACCGTAAAACATTGCAATTCTAGCATTTCTAGCTCACTTCCAGTCTATGGGCCATTACTCTTTCCATGCTTTTCTAGGCCATCCTAGCAGTGTTTTCATACCATTCCTGTTCTCCCTGCCAGATATTGAAT
Source organism: Erethizon dorsatum (assembly GCA_028451465.1). Classification (NCBI taxonomy): domain Eukaryota; kingdom Metazoa; phylum Chordata; class Mammalia; order Rodentia; family Erethizontidae; genus Erethizon; species Erethizon dorsatum. The sequence continues at coordinate 99,358,382 of CM051834.1, forward strand.
CCTGTGTTTCAGGAAAGGATTCCCATATTGATAAATTCTCCAACCTATCCCAACCTTAGGTGTCTTCTTTCCCAAGGACCAAGCATGTTTAGAATCCAGTTCTTGGTTCCTGCTGTACATGTGGGTTGCATGCCCCAAAGCTCCTTTGGGGCTATAATGCCTTCCTTCATTATTTAGCCCAGCATCTCCCCAGCCCAGTTACACTAATTGTCCTAGTAGCCAGAAGACAAGTGGAAGCAGGTCCTGAAGGGGGTGTACAGTGTACTACAGGACAGGGACCTCTGCATTTCTTCAAGGAATGAAAATACATTAATTCTTTTTTTTTTTTTGTGGGTACCAGGGTTTGACCTCAGGACCTCACATGCCAGCAGGCGCCCGTGCTGCTGAACGATATCACTGGCCCTTTTTTTTTCTCGTATGTGGGTTCCGGGAGTCGAACTCAGGCCCTCGCACTTGCCAGGCAGGTGCTTACATCACTGAGCCATCTCACTGGCCCCCATGTTAATTCTTAAACAGGAGGAATGGGCCATATCTGGAGGCTTAAAGTCTTCAAGACAATTGGGAGATTTAAGATTTTGTCCCATCCCCAATGCCAGGGTTCCAGTCCTTCCCAACCAGAGCATGACCTTGGCGAAGTAGACTTGCTCAGGTGGAGAGTCTAACTTTACTTGGAGCTTGCTATTCTTTTTTTTTTTTTTGTGGGTACCAGGGGGACGACCTCAGGACCTCGTGCGCCAACAGGCACCCGTGCCACTGAGCGATATCACCGGCCCCTTTTTCGTATGTGGGTTCCGGGAGTCGAACTCGGGCCCTCGCGCTTGCAAGGCAGGCGCTTACGCCGCTGAGCCATCTCACCGGCCCTGGAGCTTGCTATTCTGAGGTCCCCTGCTGTCTCTGTCCTCCAGGCGCAGAAGAAATCCTCCTTATATGCTACAGAGGAAGCCTTCTGGCTTTCACACTTAGTTCTTCCCTGCTCTCAACCTCTTGTTATTTTTTTTCCCAAAGTGTTAGTCAAGCTTAACAATAACAACCTAATGCCCTGATTTTGCTTCCCCTTGATATTTCTCCAGTGCTTGAGAGGTTGCCCCCACTACTGCATTTCCTCCCAGGGGTAAGCTACCCCAGCTCGCAATGGTCAAAGTCTTGACAGTTGCACTGTCACTTTATGATAGGGGCTGTCTTTACTCCACCTACCGCTGTTGCCAGGCGATGGTGAGATGGAGGATCAGATTCCAACATCCCACCCAGCATAGGTTCTCTCAGACTGTGACTGGCTGGGTTTCCTGGGAGCAGAACTTGGTAGACATCAGCGTGCAGAAGGCTATTAAGGAGAGCTCTCAGGAGCCACTTGGGCTGAGGAAGAAATTGGGCTGTATACTGTATTAGTTTCTTGCTGCTGTAGCAAATGCTCACAAAAGTTGTGGCTTAAAAGAACACAAACTTTTTAACTCTCACGGGTCTGGAATTCGAAAGTGCAAAATGGGTCTGCAGGGCTGTATTCCCTCCTGATGCTCTATAGGGAAGGGTCTATTCCATAGTTGTTTCTAGGTTTCAAAGGCTTCCCACCTTCCTTGGGTGCTTCCATTCTCTACATCGTCCCATCTTCTCTGATTCTGATCCTCTTCCCTCCCTCTTAAAGGACCCTTATGACTAAATGGTGCCCATCTAGATAATCCAGGATCATCTCCTCACCAAAGTCCCTAATCACATCTGAGAAGCTCCTTTTAACATATACGGCAGCAAATTCACAGGTTCCGAGGATTTGACTGTAGATATTGTGTGTGTGTGTGTGTCTGTATGGGGGGTTGCTTTATTCTGCCTACCATAGACACAGTCTCCACAGAGGCTTCAGCTGAATGTGCATGGAGCTTTGACACTAGATGTCTGAATCGCTGGGGTGAGGAAACCTTTACACCTTTGCGTCAGATGTGTCATTGGGTGTGGGTCTGCTGTTTTTAGACAATCCCTAAGAGAGCTGACAGCCCTCCTGTGCCTACTGGGAGAAGTCCTCTACGCCTGAGGGGTTCTGGACGGCCCATCTGTGACATCCACTCAGTGTCTCTCCTCTCATCTGGCCACACAGGCTTTCACCTCAGGACATTTGCTTGCTCTTCCCTTCTCCCACTTGTACTTCTGATCTTGGCTCCATAGCTACTTCCTGCAGGAAGCCTTCCCCGACGTGTCCGTCAAGGTTATTTCCATCAAAGCTGGGTTTAGGGCTATTACACTTGAGGACATCACTCTTTATGTTTACTGGAGTCAGACTCCCTCAGTGGATTGAGCTTGGCAAGGTAGGGATGAGGGTTGATTTTGCTGTCTTGAGTGCCTTACACTGGGCACAGTGGATCTTACACCTGCTCGTGCTCAGAATGTGTTGAATGAAGGGAGGGAAAAGCCTTCTGCTTTCTTTAGCAGTGGCCCCATTGTACCTGGTAGTCTGGGTCATGCGTTGTTCATGCATTTCCCTACTTGATGAATACATAGGCTGTTTCCAGTGTTTGATAGGTCACCCGATGCTACAGTGTTTCCATGCCTAGTTCTGTCCCTCTACCTGCAGTTTCCGGGGGACCGATTTGAGAGGTGAAGCTCCTGGCCTCACAAGTCTCTGGGAATGGGACAGAGAATAGAGAAGAGGCCATGTCCTCCCTGGGCAGGAGGACCCATCACGCGCTCCCTGGCTGCGTTTCTGCCGTGGGCACAGAAAGAGCACAAGAGGTAGATACACAAGGGGACACAGAGGCACAAAAGAGCCCACAGAAGCAGCAGAACTGACCCTTGCAGAGTGAGCCTTGGTGGCACTCAAGGTCCCAGGCCTTGGGTTCCTGCCATCCAGCTGCATATGTCCCCATCTTTCAGACCTCAGAAGGTCCTTTTCACCTGAAGCTCGTGCAATTGGTTTATCAATTTTCTGTATTTGCTACCAAAGGGCAGCAGCTGTAACAAGTTCTAATGCTTGTTATTGTTGTCTAGGATGTGACTTTTGCATTCTGTCCTTGGGAATGGACTGAGATGCAGGACTGTGTGTGTTGGGAGGTGGTGCTCTGCAAAGGGGATGTATTCTGTGGGGTGCAAAATTATATTTATGCTAAATACACTCACATTAGCTTGAATCCACTCATGGGCCTTGGCTCAGGACCCTCTAGACTCTGTGCCTGCCTCTGTTTGGTTCACCACAGGGTGGGGGTGGGCTTCGAGAATTCTGCAGAGGGGCAAGGGGGAATTGTGGATGGTGGCACAGTCCTGGGGCCAGACACTAGTCACGGGGCCTGAGAGGTTTTTGGGTACAGCAGCAGGACAGAGTAGGGCGTTACTCACAACGGAGGCCAAGGGAAGGGCAGAGGAGATGAGGGGGAGCAGCTTGGGTCCGTGCAGCTGCTAGGGTTTGTGGCCGAGGCTGCAGCAGGCCAGTGTTCCCGCAGGGGCAGTGGGAGCGCTCGTGACCACCTGGGTGGCTGAGGGGGAGTGAGGAACACCCCCCCGCCCCACTGAGGTCCCAGGGTACCAGGCTCCAGGCTGGGAGCACATGGATGGCATCACCACCGTCGCGCTTAGCACACAGCCTGACATGGGTGACCGCTCTAAGTGTCAGGATGTGTATAGCTGGCTTCTGCCGTGGACTGGATGTTCGTATCTCCTCACGTTGCCTCTGTTGGAACCCTAACCCCAAGATAATGGTGAGAGGAGGGATGTCACCACCCCTGGCCCTGCACATGTGGTGTGGGGTGCACATGGCGGTTCCCATAGGGCTTGTGCCCACTACTTCCCCAACCCCATCCACCAGGGTGGTCCTGATTCGTGCCCTCACACCTAGTGGTTTGATGTCACATGTCCTGTCCAGAAGACCCAGTCACTATACTCCCCAGGCAAAGTCCCCCAAGCCCCACCCCAAGCCCTGCCTCTTGGTCACATCAGCATCCCAGCTCACTCCTTGATGACTCTTTTGGGCCCAGTAACCCTGGCTGCAAGTCCTTGGAGAGCCAACCTCTGAAAAATGATGGCAAGCCCTTGTCCCTGTGTCATTAATTCTCCCGTGACCGAGGCCTTTCCCCCAGGGTGGGCACGGTGACAGATTGCACCTGCTCTGCCTCTTGAGGACTTTGGCTGGTGGGAGGCATCAACAGCGTTTCCCAAGTGAAATGCCACGTGGAGATTAATGACCCTGAGCTGCGGCTCTGGGTGCGCCCGGCCTGAACACAGCCAGGGCCCTGGGCCTGCGGGGCCTTCGGTCCCTCGCGCCGCCCACCCTGGCCCGCCCAGCCCTTCAGAGGAGCAGAGCTGTTCAAACGTCCCTGCCCTGCTTGGATTCCCAGGATTTCCCAGAAATGGTTGTCTCAGCTTCATGCCTGAAACCTCGAACACAAATAATTTTCAATTTGCCTGGGAGTTTCAATTGCACAATCCAATGTTAAATAATAGATTAGGTGCCTCCGGGAGAGAAACAGGATTTAAGAAGAAGAAATAAATAAAGGGAAAAGTAAAATTCAGCCTATGGTCTTGGAGAATAAGCAGGCAGCTTCCCCTCCTGGCCCAGATTCACCAGCCTCCTCCCTTTTTCCCCGGATGGGACAGCAGGTCTCCGAGCCTCTGGGCGTCACCATCCACCTGCCTCGGCCTCCACACGAGAACGCTCCTGGCATCAGCAGCCCTGTGCTCCATCCCAGCTGGTGGTGGCCAGATTCACTCACTCCACCCCACACCTCTGCTCCAGGCCCTGCACCCCAAAGACAAGCCTGACTTGTAGCCCTGGCAACTGCCACCCGCCCAGGCAGACAGGAACGGCTACACAGAGCGTCCCAAGCAGCACTCGGGCAGTCACGGACAGGCTGGCATGGGAGCCAGCATGGCAGACGGAGGCAGGTGAGCAGGCAGGATCTGATGAGGCTGGCACAGACACCAGCGTAGGACGACAGTAGCTTTATTCACAGGGCGATGAAGAGGGTATGTTTATGGGATGTGACCTGCCTACCGTCCCTGCAGCCCGGGTCATCTCCAGCCGGTGGCCTTTCCCTCTGCCCATCCTAACCGCCCTTCCGCTGGCTGTAGTCTGCCCGGTCACTGTGGGAAATGGCATCTTGTCCGTCACAGACTTGTTGTCACAGATTCCTTCCTTGTCCTGACTATTCCTCTCAGACTGCAGTTCCCTGTCCCCTTCCCTCCTCTGTTACACGTGCCCAGGAGGAGCCAGCTCTCACCTTTGCCACGCTGTCCATGAGCAGCAGGATGGCCCTCTGGGGACCTGGGACCTCCTTCCCAAGAATCTTCGAGGGGGCACTTGCCGGAGCCTGGGGGTGTCCCTCTGTTTCTAGGCAGAGCGTGGCTGTCCCTTGCTGCAGTGATCAGTGAATTTATAATCTGCTGTCACAAAACCTTCTTATGTCCTTGGGACACCAAAGAGACAGTAAGCACACAAATGGGTAAGAACAAGGACACCAGGCCAAAGTGCTGGGCTTTGAACCCTGCAGCATTACCTTAACAGCTGTGTGGCCTTGGACAAATTGTTCACCTCTCCGTGTCTCAATTTCCTTATCTATAAAGAAATGGACAGGCTATAATTGTATTATATCTATCTTACAAGGTTGTAGTGAGGATTAAATAATATATATGATACATAATTTTAGAGATATGATTTAGGTGTAATATTTGTATTATTTATAATTAAAATAGTTACATTTTAATTATATAATAATTTATATTAAAATAGTCCTACCTAATTTAGATTTAAAATTCAGACATATATTTAGATATTATATAACACTATATAATATATAAATAAGATTTTATATATAATATGTATATTTCAAATATATCTGAGATGCTTAGAGTAGCACCAAGTAAACTAGCAAATAAGTAAATAGCACAGTTACTGCTTCAGGGGCCACAGCAGGAGGGAACACTGGCTTGTGCGAGGGTGACAGCCCTGGAGAGAGAGGGAGGAGGAACCTGGATTCAGGGCACCCTTAGGAGGCAGAGTGAAAAGGAGGGACATAGGGTTGGTGGCGCCGTGGACAGCCCGGAAGAGGAGTGGCCTGGACGGGCGTGTGCCATGCAGGTGGGATGGGGAAGTTGAGGTGCCCCCCAGACACGTGGGGTGGTGTGGCCTGCAGGGGGGCAAACTCGGGAGTGTAGCACAAGTGAGTACTGAGCTCCCCCAGAGGGTGTGCAGGCAGGGTGCAGGGCGGGGGGCCATGGGATCCAGAACGAGGGGCAGCTGAAGATGCCTTTTCAACCCGTGGGTGGGCAGTGGGGTAGAAAGGCAGACCATGGTGGGGGGGTCCCCAGAATGAAAGGAGGCTGAGGAGTGAGGCAGCAGATCGTTAGTTGGGAGGAGAGGACAGAGATGGGGCACCGGCTGGAGGGGTTGTGGGACTGGTTTTTGCTATGGGGATTAAACCCAGGGCCTTCCCACGGAGCTACATCCCCAGCCCTACTTGTTCGTTTGTTTGTTTATTTATTTATAGACAGGGTGTTGCTATGTTGCCCAGGTTGGGCTCAAACTTGTGATCCTCATGCTTCAGCTTCCCACGGTCCTGGGATTGCAAGCATGTGCCATCATACCGGGCTAGCTTTTTTGTTTTATAAAGTGGGGTGATTCTAGTTTGCTTCCTGCTGATGGGAAAGCTAGAGAAGCCTGGGGTATGCGCCTGGTGGTGCTTCTTAGAGAAGACACTGAGACTGGAGTCCAGAATACATGTGTGTAGGTGTGTCTGTGTGTCTCCATGTGCATCTGGTTCTGTGTGCATGGTTTCATGAGTGCATGTGTGTGTTTGTGTGCAGCTATCTGTGTCTGGGTGTGTCTTGTGCGTGTTGATGCCTGACTGTATCTGTGTGCCACGTATCTGCACGTACTTGTGTGTGTTGTGGGTGAGGTCAGAGAAGTCCTGGCATTCCACCCTGGAGAGCGGAGGACACCCAGTGGGTGATGCTGCCCCTGTCCTAGGCCCATGTTAGGATAAGGGGCACTGGGGTGCTGGGAAGCTTGGTATTAGGATAGGAGGTCCCCTGGAGCTGGTGGGCTCGGGAGGAACTTCCGGGGTCTGCCCAGAAACACTGGAGAGGCCAGATCCGAGTGCCCATGGGAATGCAGCCTCCTTCAGGCCTGGAGAGGCGCCATCCGCCTAGAGCTGCGCATAGTCGGAGTGTTGCCGCCACCCCGTGGCCGAGTCAGGGATTGCCGGGCCCTGCTCAGGAGCAAGGACTTAGCGCCACCTGGTGGTTGCAGAGGGTCTCTGCGCCTGTGGAGACTTCAGGCACACTGAGCCAAGCTGGGCGGGCGGGCACAAGAGCGAGGGGCGCAGCCACACCGCTCTGCATAGAGCTCCAGCTCCAGCTCCAGCTCCAACTCCTGAGGCCTCGCAGCTCCGTCCAGGCCATTCTGTGCCTCAGTCTTCTCGTCTGTAGAGCAGGGTGAGGCATGTAGGGACAGGGCTGCTGGGAGAGGGGTATTAATGCACCGAGGGCGGGGCCCAGCAGCCGCACGCTTTGGTTACGAGTGTCTGACTCGGCTGGCACAGCAGGCAGTGTGGCAGGGCCGCCGAAGCTCCGAGATTGGGAAGAGCTCACTTCTGCCCTCCGCCCTCTGGTCCTGCCCTAGGCTTCAAGTCTTCCAGCCTGCTCTCCCTACCCTCCTCTTCCTGAGGGTGGGGAAGGGGTGGGAGTGGCCTCGGCCCAGCACAGCCCCCAGGATCCCTCCTGCTATCACCTCACAGCTGAATCCCTTGTGGGAAAAGACTGGGCAGTGGGAAACTCAGGAAGCAGTGCCAGCCTCCCAGGCGGGGGGGCCGGGGCATCGGAGCCGGTGGCCTGATCAGCAGAGCTGCTGGGCTCGGGCACTGTCCTTTCCCCACACCCAGGAAGCTCCTGCTTATTCCCCATCCTGGAGCTGGTGAGTCCCCAGAGGGGCCAATTCCAGACACCCCACTTCCTGGGCCCCGTGGGTCAACAATGAGGTTCCTGCATCCAGTTCTGGGTCCCCCTGCCTATTGACAGGGAGGGGAGCCGTGAGGGACCCCAGGTGAAAGTTCCTTGATTGGCCATGGGGCTCCCCACAGAGACAAGGGCTAAGATGAGATGAGGGGCAGGGAGGGGAGGTGGCCCCAGGCCTCAGTGTCACAGGCTCTCTTCGGGGGAGCTCCTGTCCCCAGAGAGGCTGCTCACCCAGAGGGTAAAGCTGGCAGGTGGGCACTGCCTGCCAGAGAGTGTGGCAGGACTTTGTCCTGGGCCCCCCGGGCAGGCTGCGCAGGGGCCAGCAAGCCACCTGGAAGGAATGGGGAGGAGGCAGGTTGGGCTGTCCCAGCAGCCAGAGCTGCCTACTCATACCTGTCCTTCTGTCAGCGTCTCGCATCTCATCTTTGCCCAAGACTCAAGGCCCTTAGGGACCTCAGGCTTCAGGACAGACCCCAGGCTTGGGAAGTCTGTTGTCTCCACCAGTCAGAGAGTAGGACCCACATCCAGCAAGGTTGTAGCCACTCAAAGAGGAAGGGCTGCTAGGAACTTCAGTGGGGGTTACCCAAGAGGGGCCCAATTGGGGGACTAAGTGGGAGGACACTGGGGTTTAGGTAGTTATTATTTTTGTTTTTTTTGAGACAGGGTCATGCTATGTAGTTCAGGCTGGTTTGAACTCACTATGTAGCCCAGGCTGGCCTCGAACTGTCAATGATCTTCCTGCCTCAGTCTCCTGAGTGCTGGGATTACAGGTGTGCACCAGCACATGCAGCTGGTGTGAGCGGTTATTCTCCCAAACTGACGGACCTACCTGACCCCTGGAACCTGCCTGTGGCCCCTTCTGAAGTCCTTAATCAAGTGGCCCCTCCAGCTTATACCTGCAGCAGGGTGAGCAACTGGGACAGGGCAGAGCAGAGGAGAATGAAGAGCAGGGTAGGGGACAGTGACACACCAGACAGTCCCAGAGGGGAGGGAGGACCTAGGCTGTCCGCAGTCCCACCCCAGTCATATGTACACGGGCTCATATATGTACCCGTAACTGTCACGAAGACAGGGACACTCGTACAGACACACATGTACACATTCACAGATACGTTGGCTCACATGCTCACACCTACCCACCCCCAGACACACACACACACACACACACACACACATCCTTGTGTCAGGGGTTGAGTCTGCCTCCCTAACCCCTGTGAGGCTCCAGCTGAGCTTGGGGCTACGGCTGGATCTGGCGCCACCTCAGTGAGTTCCAGGCGAGGCTTCAGGGTTGGAGCTCTGGCCTTCAGGTGGAGGTCATGCTGGGGGCCACCAAGGCCTGACTGTGGTCATTGCCTGGACCCTGTGTCTGGTCATCACCACTTGGAAAGGAAGCTCCTTAGATGGATGTGTCAAGTGTGTGCAGGCCTGGCTGTCCCCGAGAGGTGACACAGTGAGGATGTCTTATCCCGCTCCCTCCCACATGCACACGCGTGTGCACATCCACACACTCACACTGTGGGGCTGGCCCAGGGCAATCCTGATTGTCTCTTAGCTGCAGTATGGGGAAAAGCCACTCTGCAGGCTGCCCCAGCTGGGCCTTCAGGTGTCCCTTTGCTGAGCAGATGACATGTGATGCTCTGCCTCAGGCTTCACCAAGTGCACCTGTGACTAGAGATACTTTCTGACCATGAATTCAGTCTCACTTTGAATGCCAGATGCCAGGGGTAGCTATTTCTGGGTCACTGTCAGCCAGGCCCCTCCCAGCTGCCTCTCACATGCGGCCTGGCCCTTCACAGGTCAGTCCCGTGGCTTTCTGAGCCGATGGGCATCTGCCTCCCCTGAGTCCCCTGAGTCCCTGAGGTCCTGACTGCAGGTAGCCTCCTTCCTGAGCCTCTGGTCCCCTCTGTCAGATGGCCCAGGCCACTTCTGGCTGGAATCCAAGGGGAGGCCTCACCCTTGCTCAAGGCTCCTGGGCGAAGGTGGCTCCGAGGAGGCAGGAAGCAGCCTCAGCACCCTGACCCACCTGAGGTTCCAGAGCCCTTGGACGGGGCAGAAAGGGAGGTGGAGCAGCCCGCACCATTGTGAGCTTGGCTGTTTCCAGCAGCATCATGGTTTCCTCTCAGGCGTCCAGAGCACCTCCCCAGGTCAGGGTGAGCAGACTGAGCACGTGCTCCTGAAGACCCCAGAAAGAACCCCAGAAAGATTGAAAAGGCGGGCAGAGACTCCTGGCAGACACAGGCAGAGACAGAGCCCCATAGTCAGGCAAAACTTCCCTCAGGTTACAAACAAAATCCACACACAGCCACGGTCACATCCATACCCTAAATTCCAACAGATACTTCCTTGGAGGACTGTTGGCACCACACTGGCTTTTTGATAAACTCAGAGCCATAGCTGGTGTGAAAGTGCGTGCGTCTGGGGGCGGAGTTTCCTCTATTCCTCTTTCCCCAGCCCCAGAGCTGTTTCACTGGGGATGGGCAGTTCCGCAACCCTGAGGTGGTCTGGTCAGGGGAATGGATCTGGGTTGCCATCAAGGTCAGATAACAGCTCTAGGCCAAAGCCCTGCTTAGTTCAGGGGCTCAGCCTCACTCCTTGGCTGAGAGTCGCCACCACTGAGCCCTGTGCGCAGTGCCCAGGGGCAGCCCCAGCCGGCAGCTTGCTGAGAGCTCGCCACTGTTTCAGCGGTCCTCAGGGGGCACCCTGCAAGGTGCAACGACAAGAAGGGACACCAGTGGGGCTCCCTGCAGACAGGACCTCCTCCTCCCACACAGGCTGCTCCTGCCCTGGGCATCCCTGTAGCATGGCCCGCAGGTGCCTGACCCAGGCTGTCCTGAGGGGCAGAAAGTCCAGAAAGCATGGGACAAGGTCTGCGAGTTCCCACAATACCACACAAATAGACACCACTGCTCTGAAAACCAAGTGCTTTATTCAGAACCTCCCCCCAGGTCATAGAAAAGCGGCAAACCACGTGGTTTGTACAAGGCAAAGGCTAAGGGACTGCAGGACATCCCTTACCACTGGGGCCCTTGTCCCTGGGGCCTCAGGCTTCCCTGGTCATCGTAGCTCTTAGCCGAGCTCCTGGAGCAGCCAAGTCCTCACACCTCCCTTGGCCAAGGAGTGAGGAAGTGAGCATGGGTCAACGGCCAGGGTCCCCATCCAAGGCCTCTGTCCCCCACCCAGGGCCTGCTGCGCCCTACAGCCATGGCTCCTGACATTCTCAGAGCCCTGTTGCCCTGGGCACATCTCAACTCAGGATGCGGAGCCTTGGAAGGAAAGTCGGTCCTGCGCACAGGCGTGTGGGCGAGGCGGGCCGTCCTCGCCAGCGAGCCCCGCCCCTCCCTCAGTACAGGTCCCCGAAGGGCTTGGAGTAGTTGAACATCAGGTAGTCCATGTAGTAGAAGTCGTAGGTGCGCTGCCGCTGCAGGGCCGAGAGCTGCGCAAAGTACTGGTGCGTGATCCTCGAGGTGGTGCGCGCCTCCTGCGAGTGCCGGTCTTTGAACCGCGGGAAGGTCAAGTTGTGTGGCGCTCGGATGAGGCTCAGGAAGAAGTTGGCGTCGTCCTCCATGCTCTCGAACTTGCCCACAAAGTCATAGTCGATGAGGCAGGGGCTACACAGCCGGCTGACGTGGTCCCAGTGGATGTCCATGCCCACGGGCCGGTGCACGTCCAGCAGATACTGCACGAACTCGGAGAAGCGCACGCCGGAGCCCGTCCGCAGCGCCTCCCGAGAGGCGTTCGCCCGGTACCGGGCCAGGATGGCCTTGCCAAAGACGGGGTGGTAGTAACTGTTCGGGTGCTCGAACTTGTCACGGAAAGCCGAGACCAGCCTTTCGAAGGGCTCGCGCACGAAGAGCATCTTGGTGTAGGTGCCCAGGCGGTGCAGAATGCCCTGGCGGTCGAAGGTGTCCAGCCGCTTGAGGGCGCTGCCGTAGTGGACCGTGTTGTGCTGGATGTCCGCGGTGGAAGAGGCCAGCCCGGCCAGCACCATGAGCACCCGCTTCCAGTTGGAGCAGCCCGCCTTCGGCACCTCACAGTAGAGCACGCGGTGGCGGTCCTCCACAAAGATGCGCGACACGTGGCGGGACGTGACGGGTCTGCGGCTGCTGCTCGCCCGGTACTTGGCGCAGGCCTCCCGCATCACCCGCTTGCGCTCCTGCTGACTCTGGTGCAGGCTGACCCAGTGGCTGTCCAGGGTCCGGGGTCCTGGGTGGACATGGGCTTCGGATGAGCTGTTGGCCACGACGGCCACTGCAGCTGGCATCTTTTTGATTAGCAGCCGCCGTCGTCGCTGCCGGAGTCGCAGACGGGCCCCCGTCTTTGGATGGAGTTGAGGCTGGTCAGGGACCCGCAGTGTGAGGTCTCTTGAGGCCCGGCTGGACAAATCTCGTGCGACTCTCTCTGTGGATACCTTCACGTCACCATCATGGGAACTACCTGGTTGGAGGTCCTGGGACAAGAAGGGAGATGGTTACCAAGGTGGACAGGACAGCTGGGTACAGAGGTCCAAGTCAGATTGTTGCCAGGACTGGGGTTTCTGCCCTCTCTGCAGCCTGAGTTTTTCCTGGGACGAGGGAAAAGGCAGATGTGGCCCTGAAGTCTGAGTCTTGGTCCAGCAAAATCTGGCCGCCAGTGTGGGGCTTGAGGAGGAAGTGCTATTTCAGCCACAAGATGGTGCGCTCCTCCCAGGAACCTGGCCAGGGTGGGCGGTGCAAGCCGGTGGCCTGAAGGAGGCCAGCTCAGATTTACTGTGTCAATTAGCACAGTCCAAAGGAGCCATCTAACAAGAAAGGGAAATTCATAGATCCAAAGCCCTGGGCTTTGTTCCCAAGGCTCCTGGAAAGGACTGGCCACATTTTTCTTTTTAAGGATGGAGTCAACGTGAGCTCCAAATTTTCTTCCCTGCGCTCCCCAACTTTCTCCAGACTGTGTGTGCTGAGATTTATCTGACTCTCAGAACTTACCTTGTGGGGCTGCTGTGGCCTGATGTTGAACTTTATTCCTAAAAAAAAAACAGAGGAAAAGACATGGTTAGCAGTGGAAATGCCACGTGGCTCGCAGGGACCTGCTTACAGGCGCTTTCCCTGTGGACATCCAGGGTGGAGGGAGCTTGGGATAGGCTCTGTAGAAAGGCAATTTGGGGCCATTTGATCCCCTACCCCATGGAAAATGAGGTTGCCACAAGAATGCGGTTCCATTGGCTCCCCGCTGGTGCTAACTTCTCTGCATCTCTGGGATGACCTGCAGGTCTGGATAGGTGCCCTGTCCAAGTGTACCCACACACCTGCCCAGTGGAAAAGCCAGGGTTCTCAGATCATCCTCACCTCATGCCATGATGCCACTAAGTCACAGTGAAAGGACCCCTCTGAAGGCTTTGTCCATCCTTTCTCCACACCCCATCTGCCATGCCCTGGTTCTAGTGAATGTGGATTTTCTGTACTTGGAACACGATACATTTGTCCCCAAGAATCACCCCTTGAAGTGACTATCTGGTTAGATAGAGGATACTGCTTCATACTTTGGTTTGTTGGGAAAGACGGGAGACTTCCCTTGGCAGAGCTTATGCAGCAGCCTGGGCCTCTTTTCTCAGTGCCTGCCTGGCCCACTGGGACATCAGGGGCTCTTTCTGCTACAGTGGCATGTGAATGGACAATTGTGTTCTGAGGCATTGCCAAATGGCACGGTCACAATCAGAAGCAGCCACCCTTTAAAGAAGCTAGAACTTCCAGCCCAGCACAGAAGGCACTGTGCCAGCCACACCTGACTGAGTCCTGGCTGCTGCCCAGAGCAGGGAGGTGGGCCATTCTGATGGCCCAGCACTTCCCTCACTGTCTCTCTGTACTGGGCTGAGGCCCAGTGGCTGGAGCCCAGCTGGCAAGGGACATCAGGTCCTCCCTGACCCGAGCCTCCTTGATTCCTCCACAGGGTCCAGTTTTACAGTGACTTTGACCCCATGTTGGTCAGTCTGAGGCTGTGCCCGCACATCTCCTTCACTTGTTAGCAAGCAAGGAGGGAGGACATAGGTCACCTCTGGGATGGAAAGTTCATATTCCCTGAGCTTCCTGGAACATTCTTTAAAGCTCAAGAGGTGGCAACAAAGGTAGAACTTGCACATGCTCCCTGCATTTCCCTCACCCTGTAATGAGGATTGAACCTACAGCCTTTGTACCAAATCACATCCCCAGCCCCCTCCTCTCTCTTTCATTTGTTCATTATTAAAAGGGTCTTGATATGTCACTAAGTTGCCTATGTTGGGCTCAAGCTTGTGATCCTCCTGTTTCAGCCTCCCAGATTGCCAGGATTATAGATGTGTATTTCCATGCCAGGCATGCTGCCTCTTTCATCTGCTGATTCCTTTGGGCTGGGAGGAGGTGTGCCCTTCTCTGGGCAAAGGTCTGTGTGCCTTCCTTTGAGCATTCCTGTGTGGGGTGTGTGTGCTGAAAAGCTTGGAAACAGGTCTTTTAGTCTCTTCTGGAGACTGAAGGGAAGCTCCATGTGGTGTTGGGTTGAACAGTGGGTGCTTGCTCTGAGAGGATCCTTTAGACTTAGGCCCTGCATCAGTATCCCTGTCAGCCCCAAAGCCTATTTTCTTCCTCACCAGCTACCCTCCTTCTCGTCCACATCCGCTCTTCTCTGCAGATGGCTCCAGCATGACCTTCCAGGGCTCGGTTCTCTCTGGCATGTGGAGTTTTCTCCTGCATCCAGTGATGACAGATCTCTTCAACAGAAGGAACCCGCTGCAGCCACTCAGTTTTCTTCTACACCACTGGGTTTCCTTAATTATTTTCTTCTGGTGATGGCAGCTGGCTCTGCTAAATCACCTTTCCTCCTCAGAGTCTCAGACATGGGAATTTACTCTGCTTGTCACTCCTGTCTAATTGTCAAGGTGTGATGGTGCTTATTTATATTCCTTTTCTGGAGCAAATGAGTCATGCTAGATTTGGCCAAGAGTGGAGCTGAGGAGCCACTTCCAAAGGCATCCTGCCAGTCAGGGAAGTGAGATGAAGATGTACTCATCAAGGCCGCAGCCCCTGTGGCTCTGGGTCCTGTTCTATTTCATCTGTGTGGGTGGACAGAAGGGTGCTGTCTGCTGGACTTCTAGACTCTGAGTCTAAAGTACTTTCCCCAGTTGGCCCTCTCTGAGGCTGGCCAATTTAAGAGAGCCCTTGGCATAGACTGGAGGGAATGTGCCTGGCAGGGGTGAGTAAGTCTCTGACTTCTTGGCCATATTTTCCCATAAAGCTAAGCTGGCTGCAGTTGGCCCCTCTGAAGAAGCATCTTGTGGATAGTAACAGATAAGTAGAACAGATCGTACGTGGAGCCTGTGAGTGGGCCATAAGCCTATGTTCCCAACCTTAAACTTACGGCAGAGCCTCAGGCAAGGTGAACCCTATCCCCACTGAGCCGCTTTTGAAAAAAACAGAAACTTGAAATGAAAAGGACTTTTCCCTCTGCCAAGGGCTGTGTTCCCCCTTTTTCTCGGGAAAAGCTGTTTTTTTCCCCATGCGCTGCTCAGATAATGGCGGGAGCAAAGGCCCCTCTCAGTTCCAGGCAAGCTGAAGCCAGGGACCCTGGGTGTGCTGAGGCTGGGGTCTGCACGCGCCCGAGTGGGCTGGGCTTCAGGACCCTGGACAGCGCCCAGGAGAGGCCTGGGCTGGGCTGTGGAGGGCCCTGCCTCTGCTGTACCCAGGAGCACCAGTACCAGCGCTGAGAAAGACTGGTGGGGGGCTTTGCCCTCAAAACAGCCACCACCACCATCTCCCAAGGCCCTAAATAAACATAAAATTTAGATAAAAACATAGAACTCGCTGAGCAACACAAGCCACGACCCCCACCCAGCCTCCTCTCCACGCAATACCATGATGCTGCCATGGGCCCTCCTGTCTCCCCACTCAGGGACAGGAGAGGCCCAAGGTCAGGCAACACTTGCTCGCCTTTCAGTGTCTGAGTCGTCTGTCCCCTCCTCTCAATACAATGTTAAAAATCTGCAAGGAAGATCCATCCCCCTGCACGGGCAGAAATAAACAAGCACTTTCTCTTTCTGGAAAGATGACATTCGTAGGGTGGCTGGGACACAGACGACACGATAAGAGAGAGTGCCGGTGAGAATAAACAAGGCATGAGTTATGGGGGCTGCCAAATGTGCTGCGCACTCTGAACTCTTCATAGGCTGAAGGTCTTTTCTTGGTGTTTGGCTGAAAAGCTTCCCGGTTACCTGCTAAGGGGAAGTGAAGGCTGATGAGGCTGTGCAAGGCCAGTTTCTTAATAAGCAGTGTGTGCAGCCCAGGTCTGGGGCAGGGCTGCAGAGAGAACTTCAAGAATGTGTGCTACTGGGGAGAAGGGTCCCTTGCCTGCTCCTCTCCAGAGACTTAGGGAGACTGCTGGGTTCCCCACAAAACCCCAATGCTCAGAGCAATGTAGGGGTGGCAGGCTTTTGTTTTTTTGAGACAGGGTCTCACTATGGAGCCCAGGCTGGCCTGAAACTCACAGCAATCTTCCTGCCTCAGCCTCCTGAATGCTGGGATTACAGGCATGTGCCACCATGCCTGGCAGGGTAGCAGTTTTAATGCAGGGTTTTAGATGGGCTGTGTAGGTATACAACAGAGATTAAAAAAGGACTTCACTGCCTCAAAAGGGGTGGAAGTGCCTCATGCACCTTTTACCTCCCCCAGCCCCAGGGGTATCATACTTGAGGAGGGTGACAGCTCCTCTGACTGCTGAAATCCCAGTCCTAGGCCCTGATGGGCAGTAGTAAGAGATCCTGTCACTCTGGATGCTATGGCCTGAGAGAGACGGAGCTATCTGCAAGGCATCAAACCCACAGAAGGGCAGGTATTGGAGAGAACTGCAGGGCAGGAGAGGCTGTATGTGTGTACGTGTGTGTGTGTGTGTGTGTGTGGGGGTGCCAGCCCCAACTGCCTGCCTGCATGGAGTTTGACTGTTGCTTCTTGAGTCTCCTGAAGTTTCCTGATCAAGCTGTTTCCTTGGCCACTTTTCCATGTCCTGGATCTTCAGGTGGCTGAACCTCTGTGGCTGGATGCATCACATGTGCACTGCCCTTCACATGTCCGCTTAAGGGGATTTGGCTGCTTCCCTTGGCTCAGGCTGGCCTGGGACAGAGCAGATATTGAAGGCCAGGCCCTGGCTGCAGCTTGGTTCTCTCCCAACACGTGCATGATCCTGAGTCCAAGTCTTGGCCTTATCCCAGATCCCTGGCATTGGAGGTGTCAGCATCTGCTCTGCTGTCTCCCCTTTCTGTACTTGACATAAGCTTGAGGAAGGCCTGTCACTAGGCAGCCCTGCACAGTGGCCAGAGCATGCAACCTCACAAAGCAAGGCAAGCAGAAAAAGCAGCTAGGTGGACATGCAGCCCACTGAGCTTAGGGGACAAGCCCTGAGGACACTGCCAGGCCCCACTGCACAGGAAATATGCAAGGTTTCTGAATGAGAAGTGTATTCATTAGGGCTCTGCAGAAAAACACAACCAATAGAAGGTATATATGGAGAAGAAAGAGTGAGTGAGTGGGGTGGGGGGAAGGAAGGGAGGGGAGGAAAGACAGGAGAGGGAAGAAGAGAGATTTTAAGGCATTGGCTCATACAACTATGGTTGGCAGACTAAAATCTGTAGGTCAGGCCAGCAAACTGGGGAACAAGAGAACTGATATCGTAGCTCAAGTCCAGAGGGAGTTTGGAGACAGAATTTCTTCTTCGTCAGGGAACCTCAGTCTTTTAAGGCCTTTAACTGGCTGGCTAAGGTCCACCCGCATTGTGGAGGGTTATCTGGTGTCCTCATTGCCTACTGATTTAAATGCTAATCACATCTAAAAATACCTTCTTAACACCACTGGACCCCATGGCCTAGCCAAGATGGTACATACAGGTAACTGTCATGGAAGGTGTCTACTTTTACTGTGGCTACTGTGATGAAGTATCATCAATTGAGCAACTTAAAATAACAAACATGTATTCTGTCACAATCTGGTTCTGAGGTCTAGAAGTCAGTCTATAAACCTCACTCCCTCTGAAACCTCCAAGAAAGAATCGTTCCTGCGCATTCCAGCTCTGGGCGGGCCCAGGTGTTCCTTGGTTTGTGGTAGCATACGTTCAATTTCTGCCTCTTCTTTGCATGGCTGTCGTCCTCCTGTGCATGGCTCTTCTCCTCTTCCTATAAACACACGCGTCATACAGAAATACAGCCGCCCTAATGACCTCCTTTTACTCGATCATAGATACAAAGGCCTTGTAAAGTCATAACTAAGGGTACTGAGGATTGAGATTTCAGCATTTTTGTGGGGGCACAACTCAACCCAGAAGAGGGGGTGATGTGATTTCAGGGGTTTTAGGGGGTTCAGAGGGCAGGACCAGGCTGGAGGAGGTTAAGAAATAGTTGCCTGCTGGGTTGGGGCTTTGGTCACTAGTGAAGGATCGCTAGAGCTCAGTGTCCTTAGGGGAAGGAGCATGTCTTATTTATCTGTGTCAGTCTGGCACAGTGCCTGGCACACAGCAGGAGCTCAATAAATGCTTGTGGCAAAGCTGATGCCACCCAGTGTGAGAGCTGGTGCTGGAGGTGGAAGCAGTACTGGGCTTCTCCCCACAGCTGCTCAGGTCAGGTTTCTGGCTGTAGTCACCAACCCCCAACAGGAGCTCCTCCAACGCAGCACCTCACAGCCTGGGACGGGCCTGCGAGACTGGGTGGCAAGTGCCAGAGCAGGTGGCCAGCTGCAGACAGCAGCAGCCCCAGCTGAGGGATCTGTCTGCCTCCACCCTGGCTGGGTGGTCATGAAACCCTGGTACCTCTTGACCTTAAACACCCCAGCTGACAGCCTTCTGCTGCTATCCGTAGCACTTCAGGCTGGGGACTGCTCCTGGGATGGGGACTCACCATGGACACTCCTCCTCTGGCTCCTTCCCACCAGGCCTGGCCCCAAAGTGAGGGGCAAAGTGTCCCGTGGGCCTCTGGCTGCCTCGGGGTGCACTGCTACCTTCATCTAGGCAGACTGTTAATGTGTTCAGATTAGAAGCAAAACTGAAGATCAACACACTCAGTAATTAGAGGGCAGCCTGGGCTCCAGGCATAGAATTTGGATAGAAGAAGCCTCACTAAAAGGTCTTAAATATTCACTTGTGTTCATGGAAGAACTCAGCTTATTAACTTCTCTGCTGAGTTTCCAGGGCACAGCCTGGAGACTGGACTCTGTCACGGTCATGCTGCTCCGGATGCCTGGACATAGGCGCAGCAGGGGCCCTTGGAAATGGAGTTCCAGGCAGCAGGCCTGCCCCAGACAGGTGTCGGTTGCTCCTGGACCCTAAAGATGGCTCTGTGCAGTGTGTGGACCTTGGGAGAGGTGGGCCAGGCCATACATGTCTATGTTGGTGCAGCAGCCTCTGCCCTTAACCCTTGAGCCTCGGCCTCTGTGGGTGAGCTTCCTCCGGCTGCAGACTCAGTCACAGCAGGCTGTTTCATAGTCCCATCCCTGTTATTATAACTGAATACCCAAGACTGGGTCATTTCTAAAGAACAGAAGTTTATTTGCCTCATAGTTCTGGCAACTGGGAAGTCCAAGGGCACAGTGTTGGCATTTGCTGAGGGTCTCTCTGCTGTGCCATGACATGGTAGAGGGCATCACAAGGCAAGGGGCCAGAGCTTGCAAACTCAGGTCTCTTCCTCTTCCTTCCTATAAAGTCACAAATCCCATCAAGGGGCCCCAACCCTAATTACCTCATCTAACACTAATCACATCCCCACCTTCAAATACCATCAGCATGTGAATTTGGGGGTTAGTCTCCAACACATGAGCTTTGGAGGGATTCACTGAGACTAAAACAGGATCATACAGTGACCCTCAGCCTTTGGCCCAGCCCAGAGTGAGGCTTCTCCTTTTGCCTAGAGTGTCCACTGTGAGTCACAGCTTTTAATGAGGGATCAGAATATGGAGAAAGAAGCAAGAGAAAGATCCTGGTGACCTTGGACTTGTTCCTCAGTCTCACTGTATTTGTTTCCCCTCTGTAAAATGGGTTAAACATGCTCATCTCACAAGTTCACAAATGTGCAAAACAAGTGAGGCACTGTGCTGGACACAGTGTGAGTCTTCTGGACAGAAAATGTCAATTCCTGGTGTTCTCATCCCCTGGTTCCCTTCATGGCAGCTGAGTGTCCCTAAATCCAGTTCTTGCATCCAGTGCAGACACTCTGGGACGGGTCAGCAAGGGAGGGAAGTCATTCTGTCTCAGGCTGATGGGCACCTGACGGCTCTGACCGCTACTTGTTTTGTTTAGTGATTCCATTCCTTTGCCTCTGTGATTAGGATCCATGATTCAGCCTGGTGGTTCCCTGTCAGCTCTGTCTCAGCTGTGAATTCTCTTGGAGCTGTCAAAGAGCTGAGCATCTGAGCTGCCTGTCAGTCAACCAGCCAGCCGGTGAGCCGGGTCTGCAAACCCAACAGCTGTCCCACCCACCCCACACCCCCCCACCTGCTCATTTTGCTGAGGAGGGGAGTCCTGGGCATCTCTCCCTCCATGCACCTCGCTTGGGTCAGGGAGGGGTGCTCAGCTCCTGCTTCGATGCATTCGTGTGTCAGAGCCTGCAATGACTCCCGCCGTGTTTGGTGTGTGGCCCCAGCATACATGCGCCATGCACTGCACTACAACTTGCACATGTGGGTGTTGCTGAGATTGATTTGTACATCTCATGTCTGTTACACCTTATGTGTCAAGGGGACATGCCACCGTGCAGGTCTGTGCTGCATGGGCGCACGGCCTCCGCTGTGTGTGACGCGGGTGTGCTGTGGGGGGCACGCGCATGTTCACAGCCCCAGGTGGTCGCCGTGAGTCCACAGCACATGACTTAGAGAAGACCACACCTCGTGTTTCTGTCCAGTATTCTTCAACACAGATGGGCCTGGAAGGATCAGCAGGAGCTAGTGAATGTTGCTGCAGATGGGCAAGAACAAACTTCATGACACCAGCAGTAACACCATGTGCCCCCTGGCTCTATCTCTGCCCACCATGCAATGTGCTGGTGGTCAGCTGCCCCACCATCCCAGAGCCCACCATGGCAGAACAGTCATGCCATCCAACACCATCTGTCCGTCCATTCAACATGGACTGATGAGCCAGGCAGTGTCTTAGGCCCTGGTGACAGTGTCTTAACCATGAATGGCATAGTCATGGCCGCTGCTCTCACTGTGTGCTGGCAGCACAGGCAGGTAACATCAGGCAGCCCAGGGCATCAGGTGATATCTCCTGAAGGCAGTGACAATAAATGGCACACAAGGGGAATGATAGAGACATTCCTGGCAGAGTTTGGTGGCCTTGCAATGTGAGAGCAAAGCATGCAGAATGAAGGGATGGATGTAGAGATCAAGGTGTCCAGAAAAGGCAGGATCACGGAGGTGGCAGGGACTAGAAGGCGAAAGTCCTCACAGTCCCAGCAAAGGCTCCAGACCAGTGGTGGTGAACCTATAGCATGCATGTTGTAGCAGGCTCTTGGTATCACTGAAAGCTCTAAAAGGTTTGCCATCACTGCTCTAGACCTTATCTTCTAAGGCCCAGGGAAGCCTGGAAGGGCTTTAAACTGTAGAGTTATTTTGAATTTAAAGGCCATTGTGTGATGAAAAAACAAAGCCAGAGCAGCAAGATAGGTCAGGAGATGTTGCCATTGCCCAAGCAGGGGATGTCCAGGGCCTGGATGGTAATGAGACAAAGTGAGGAAGATGTGAAAGGTATTTCGGGAGTTACCAGCACAGTGCTGTGCTGCAAATGGTCAATAACAGGGCTTTGTGGGCCGGTATCAGCTGGCTCCAGCTCACCTCACGCCTTGGGGCTGGCTGGGAGCTGAGTGAAGAACACTGGTTTCTGGCTTGAGCAGCTGGTGGATGCTGCTGCCATTTCCTGTGCAGGGGGAGAAACCAGCCTTGAGTTTGGGGTAGTTGTGGGTCTCCCATGTGTACACATCCCAAGGGCATGAAGGAAGGGGAACAAGGTCAGAGGAGCTGGGAAGATTATGTGCACAGAACACATTTGGTAGCCCATGGCTCTTTGGGGCCAGGAGGGCTAGGGACCAGCACCTCTCAGAGGGAAAGCAGGGCTTGGAAGGCAGGGCTGAGGAAGTGGGCCTGGGCCTGAGTCCTGCCTTTCTCTGGGGCCCCTGAGGAGCCACAACTCTCAGCATAGTTCCCAGAATGGATCAAGTGTATGCAGGACAGGATTCCTGGCGACCACTCTCCAGCCAGGTCTGCAGGAATGGGCCTACTTTGCCCTAAATAAAGGTGAATTCTTGCCATGGGATTATCACGAAATAACTGAGTCATGCTGGAGCCTGAGGCCGAGGAGGCTCTGCAGAGGGGCTGTCTGTTTGCCAGAAGAGTGCCAACAATAGCAACTGGCCTGGCCCTGTGTTAGGTGCTCCAGGGATAGAAATGTGCAGCACGTCCTTTGCTGGACCAGAGTCAGGCCATCGGAGGCAGCCAGTGGGGCAGCCTCATTACCGTGGTGGCCTGAATGAAAGATAATGATCTGTCCAGCTCTAGCTGGCCTCTGGATGTGTTGTTCCAGCAGCAGCGTCAATTACTGAGCTGGTCTGTGGCTGTCAGACTTGTCACAGCTATTGCCTGTGATACTCTGAAGAGCCACGAAAGTAAATCCGTCTTAGCGGGTGATTCTCTGAAGTGCCCCCCCAACCCCCACAGGCTGCTTTGTCCTGAGAGAGGCACTCCAGCCCCCCCTGGGGACAGTGGGGCTCCTGCAGGCAGGACTGAAAAGGACAGCTCAGGGATAGATGCTCTGATCCTTGGCAGAGTTCCTCAGATGGCCATGCACGGACGGTGAATGCTGCCCCCCTTCAGAGGGGTCCCTGAGTCTGGATAGCGCTTCCTCCCTCTCAGTCCTTACTCAAGCAAGGCAGATGGCAGCTGAGCTCCGGGCCACTTCAGTCTCCAGTGTCTCCTCCAGCATTTGGAGAACACTGAGAGGTAATGGCCTTTCAAGGGTCACCCTATGTGTCCCCCCAAAACAGCACCTCTGGCAACCCACAGATTGTAAGGACAAGGCCAGGGGGATTGCAGGTGTGGTGAGGGGGTCGGTCTAGCTATTCTCTGCCAAGGGTCTGGAACACTCCATATTTGAAAGGAGAGAGGAATCTCCCTGGGCAGGGTCTTGAACTTGGGTCAGGTTCAGGTACAGGCTGGGCAAGAGAAGCTCAGGAAGCTTCTGGCCTGAAGATTTGGCTGGCTTCCCTGAGGGGTAAGATCCTCAAGGACAGATATTGGCATGGGCTTGGCATGGTTGGCTGTGGGGATACCTCCTTCTCTGGACACCTGGCCAAGAGCCCATTTCTGCCCCCTTCTGAATGACCAGCCTTTGCTCTGCCCAGAGGAACTCTTCCAGCCAGCAGCAAACGCCACCAGAGCAACCAAATGGACCTGCCACAGTGGGCCCAGGAGCATCGATGGCCATCCTCCGAGTGGGCCTGGGCTCCACACCTACATCACACCCTCATACAGACCCACAGACCCACAGTAGCAGCAGGTCCAGGAGAGGGGGCCAGACCTGGGTTGCAGACTGCATGGCTGAAGTAAGGGAGGAGGGGTGAGAGGCCCCCAAGGGCTGTAGGTTCAAAGGGACTTCTGGAGGCCCCTCAGAACAGCTGGAGGTGGCAAGAAAATGGATTGGGAAGATGATGTCATGATGTGGGTGAGGGGTGCTGGGGTCTGACCTTAGGAGGGTGGACCAGGATAAGGGGAGGGTAGACTGTATAGAATCACTGAGCAGGAGGGCCTAGTGAATCAGGGATGTGAGGAGTGAAGGTGAGGGAAATATCTGGGGGACCCCTCCCCAATGCTCCACCAGTATCCTTCACACAGAGGGAGGCCTGGGGGATGGAGGAGCCAGTGTGGGCAAAGACCAACCCTGGGTCACACTGAACCTGAGACACAGGCTTGAGAAACACCTGTGGCAAGAACTCTCAGTAGGCAACAGTGTGGAGTATGGGCGCAATTAGTGACTGTTGTGGCTTGTATCTGGATGTCCCCCTAAAGCCTCATGTGGTCATAGGTGGGGGGTTTCGGAGGTGGCTGGACCTAGAGTGTGTGACGCGGGGATCAGGATGTGATGCTGGGGTTGAATCATGGTGCCATGCTAGGATTAAGGCTGCCCACCTTGGGTGTGAGTGCTACCTGCCCTAAGGGTGCATAGCCTGTATAAGATAAGAAGGACAGAAAGAGGATCGCTGCTTGTCCCTTGTCACTTGTTGGTTGCTGCTTTCTACCTCCCATAAACTGTTTCTCCTCCACAGTGGCCCTCTGCTATGCCACCCAGCCTTGCAGCCAGCCAACTATGAACTGAAACCTCCTCAAACGATGAGCAAAATAAACTTTCCTCCTTTAACTTTGGGTGTCACGTATTTTGTCTCAGCAATGAGAAAAGTAACTAAGACAGTGTCCGTTATCCATTTCTGGGCCACACATCCCAGCTTTGGAGGGTGCACAGACACGAGCCATACAACAGCTTGAAACACACCAACATCACTGAGCAATGCTGCTCTCATTAGTTCTGAACACAAGAACAATAAGTAGAATCAAACACTGGAAATGTCATCCAGAATTTTCACACTTGTCATGTATACTTAGACTGTGCAAAAGTCTTCTAAGGAAATCCCTCAAACAAGCCCCCCACCCACCCAGTTTTCTCTCCTCTCCAGCATTTTAGGAATGTCTCCATCTGGGAGAGGCATCATCTGCAGGGAACTCCATGCCAGGGTTTGCCTGGAGTGGAGGGGCGCAGAGAGGCTTCTGAGTCCTGGAAGACACTGTCTGAGGTCCCCGAATACTCCTCTCAAGGCTTAGCAATTCTCTTCTTAGCCTCTATCTGCACATCTGCAGTGAAGCCCCGGAAATTACACGCGGCTGGCTTTGCAAATAGAATATGCTCACTGTGTAATGGTTGCCTAGAAGGTGACTGGGGTCATCATGAAAGAAGAGTTAAAGATGTTCTGAGCTGTTTTCCTGCTTCCCTTGAAATCCAACCAGAGCAGCTGCTCTCAGAATGAAGCGGGCTGATCACAGGCAGGGAGGCGGCCCCTCCCACCGCTGCCTT
The DNA here is from genome assembly GCA_028451465.1 of Erethizon dorsatum. Lineage (NCBI taxonomy): Eukaryota > Metazoa > Chordata > Mammalia > Rodentia > Erethizontidae > Erethizon > Erethizon dorsatum. The sequence goes on from CM051834.1 coordinate 99,383,393, forward strand.
CATTTCCAGAGGAATTAAGACCCTGGTCTAGATCACCAGGCAGGTGTTTTGGGCCCCTCTTTGCAGTTGTGAAATGTGCTATTCCAGGAAACACAAGCAGCCTGGCTCCTGTTTTTGGCCTTCCACACCTAAGTGTGGTTAAGGAGCGGAGCCTCCCACGTATGTGTGGGTGGGGCCGTCCTCTCTGGAATTAATGATTTGCCAACATGGTGAGAACTGCTCAGCCCACCGAGGCATCTTCTGCAGGATTAAACGTCACTCCTTCTAATGACTTGATTTATGTCTGGAGGTTTACAGCTCCAAACAAAATATTGTGATGATGGCAATAAATCACAAGGGGGATGCTTACAACAGCGACTAGCATGTTTTTTGTTTGTTTGGGAGTTGATTGCAAAACGAGGGGCTGCTGGGTAACAGCATGTGTGGCAGGCAGGGTAAACACAGGACACAGATGGTGTCAGGCAGTGGGGATCTCCAATAGGGGCATCAGAAGACTTTGAATGCTTGAGGCTTTGGGGAAGGATCCCTGATTGGAGAAACCAGAAATTTCCAGAAAGGCACCACTCTGAGCTCAGAGGGCTGCATGTGCAGCTGGACATCCTGGGAGTGTCATTTTCAGCTTTTGGCCAATATTCCCTGGGGCATCCCCAAGTGAGAGATGCAAGAATAAGACAGGTGAGGATGGCTCTGCAAGGCTGAGTTACTTGGAAGAATGGGGACAGGCTGCAGATAGGTGATACCTTGGCTGCATCTCTTAGATGATTAGCAAAAATTGATCCCTGGAGACCAGGACTCTGATCTGTGGAGCAAGAGCTCAGAGGAGTTGAAATCCACTTCAAGCTGCCTCCACTACAGATCTGGATAGAGCCAGCAGGCTCTGGCCAGAAGTCTGGGAGCATACGAGCCTCCTCCATGGTAAAACTAATCTTGTCCTTGGCACCGAAACAGAGAGAAAGGGGATAAGAGGAGGTGGGACTGAGGCCAAGTTTCAGACCAAGATCTACTCATCCTAGCAGAATACAGCTGGTGCCAGACAGATGTGTCCTTGGAAGAGTCCCATAGCATGGAAGGCTGCAGCAAAGACTGTGCCCTGAAGAGGTCATGGTCCAGCGAGACTCAGGAATGCCGGGCACTGGGGAAAGTGAACCATGACTAGGTCTGAACCCTGGCTCAGGGTGCACTTAACTGAGATATGGGTGCGAGAGTCAAGGTGGGGTTCAGGTACTGCACAAGGAGTGTCTTCCATGTCAGATGCAACGGAGCACCGATGATGGGGAGATGCACCTTCGCGGCGGGTGGGGTGGTGCGTGGACTGTAGGTGGTGTGATGGCGCATGGTGGTGCGTGGATGTGGTATGGATCATGGGTGGATGGTGTGGGGTGAGTGTGATGGTAGGTGGATGGCACACAAATGGTGGGTGGATGGCATGTAGCAAGTAGGGGATTAAGATAGGTGGTGGGTGATACTTGAGGTCTTGAGGAAAAGGTTTAAGATGGAGATCTACAACGTCTGGGGCTGTGCAAGTAGCTAACAGAAGGGACACAGCCTGGAGCAGAGATGTGCACATCCACAGGCCCCCATTAGCTTTTAGCATATGGTTGGCAGGAGGGCACTGAGTCGCAGAGAGGGTAAGGACTTCACCCTCGTCCACACTGCTGGTTCAGTGGGTGGCAGAGGCCAGGTCTAGACCAGATCTAGACCAGATCTGACTCCACACACTGGTTCTAACCTTTAGCTGATACTGCCTGCCAGTGCACGGGGACAGAGGCCTGGCCAGGACGGGAACAGGAGGTGGGAAAAGAGTCACAGAAGGTCTCCTGCTACTATTTCGCCAATGTCACACAGTCACGCTGCAATCTAGTCTCACTGGCCTCATTCCACCAAATACCTAAAGCAACCGCCAATGTCAGAAGACAAAGCTTCTATCCATCTTTGATTAAAACAGAGCAAGAAAAAAAAAGCATTGTTTGTTTTATAAAGTCTGGCAAATTTTGATAATGAAACCTTTAGAATATATAATTCGGAAACCTTTCTAATTCTAGGCAGATAAGGAATAATGGTAATGTATTTCAGCTTCAGAAGCAAATATAACCTTTTATCACCTAATTTAAACAATGTTGCTGGTGAAATATGTTAGGCAAATGTAAAATGCTATTTAAATGATAAAATACATTGTCTCGGATGGCAAGGATTTCAACTGCCACAAGCAGAGTCCAGACACACTTCCGTACCAGCCCTGACAGACATGGCTAATGACAGGGTGTCCCTAATGAGCAGAGGCAGAAAGGTCAGCCCTTCTACTGTCCCCCCGGGAACTGCCCACACCCGACGGCTGTCCGGGCTCGGTGGCACTCATCAACACCATTCCCTTGTGAAGTATGAATTGGTTCAGATATTAATATTAATCGGCCAACACATTAATATTAATCAGTTAATATATACTTCCCATGACAACAAGAGATAAAGGAATCTTATTATGTGGTGGATCAGGGAACACGGAATATCTAAGTGGATTTCCTCGGGACGCAGAGCATAAAGAAGACTAAGCCTCTTAGGCGTGTTATCTCTGCAGAGAATGGAGCTGGGCTCATGCGTGGGCAAAGTAACAAGCAGGGAAAACCCAGTGGGAGCGATTTCCTCTCCACAGGCAGGGGGCGGTGCTTCCCCCAGGCAGGGAGGTTGGGGGGACTGGCTGGAGTGGGCAGCTCCCACATCCTTTCCTCTCAGGGTTCTGGCAGCCGCTGCAGAAAACCTTACCCCAGGCCCTCGGCAGTCAGGGGGCCAGGCCGGGGCCCCTCACTCCCCAAAGCAAGAGACACGATGACTCTCCCCTCCTAGCCACAAGGACTTGCCCCTCCTAGCCTTACGGGAGGGGGCACACTGCTTCTGTAATTTTTCAGTTTGGGACCTGGTACATGCTGGGCTCTGTGCTGAGAACACAGGGTGGAAAAAGCGCTACTGCTTTGTAGCGCTTTAACAGGGTGTTTTACCCTCCCTGTATGGCAGGAGGGCACTGAGTCGCAGAGAGGGTAAGTACTTCACCCTCGTCCACACTGCTGGCCCAGTGGGTGTCAGAGCCCAGGTCTAGACCAGATCTGACATCATACGCTGGTTCTAAGCTTTAGCTGATGTAGCCTCACCGTGCTCGGGGGTTGGCCAGGCAGGGGATGAGATGGAGATAAGGGGCAGGAGGAGGATCGCAGCGGGTCTCCCACTACTATTACACCCATGTCACACAGTCAGAATGGGCACAGGGTCTTGGCCTTGGGCAGCCCACACTGGGGTCCCCAGGGAGGCCAGCTGGCTGGGGGTCAGGGGAGGAGGTAGAGGATCGCCTATGTGCACAGTGGTTGCTGTCTGTCTCCACAGGCAAAAGCACATCTGAGCACAATTAACATTTGAAGCACTAATTATTTTACTTGGATGTCTAAGTCTGAAGATCCTTTAATTTCAGTTTAATTGGAGAAAAATGGTCATCAGTTATTGAACAGCGGGAGGGCGGCTCCACGCTTCCCCTCCTGCGCAGAGCGGGGAATCGGCCCGCAGCAGGTGGGATGGGCGAGGGTGCACGGGTGCGGTGGGAGGGTCTCAGGCACCCTGCCCCCATCATCCCCAACTTCTGCTGGGAAGGCTTTCTGGCCAAGTTAATTACTCGCCTTTTTGTCTTTTCCATTTTGTTCCGTTTTCTGCAACAGCATCAGTTGCAAGAGAACCAAGTACAAGAGGAAATGGGATTCTTATTACAAGGAGAGTTTATGACTTCCCCATCGCTCCCCCTTGTACTTGATAATAATCTGAGTTCAAAATGAAATCCTCAGGCCATCCCCTGCTAGGCTGGCAGAGCTGGCAGGGGGGTGCATTTGCCTGCTGCTGAGGGGCTGGCATGCTGGCATGGAGGAGAGGTTGGATCCGAGGGGTACTGGAATGTCCTCTCCCTTTCCCCGACTTGGGGTCGGGCACCTGGTGCCTGGAGTCTCTGGGGAGAACCTAGAGACTTTGATGCTGACACTGGAAAACTAAAAAGAATCATTTATTTTTCTTTTGATTATTTTTACCCTTTGGTCCCCTATGGGCAACCTATTAAGAAAATCAGGAGTCTAGATCCCCAGTGGGAAGGTGACCCCCAGGGACCTGGCTGCTGGCTCTTCTGGTGGCCTCTGGGGATGACCTAGCTGGTAGCCTGGGGATGGGTGGAGTAGACAGGGGTGGTCCAGGACACAGAGGTGCTAACTTTCATGGCTTCTCCTCCAGATGGTTCTCAGGCCCAGGCCCTGTCATCATGGGGGTAGCTGCACAAGAAATGAGCAGGAAACACTATGGTCTGCCCTGTGCATGCCTCTGCTGGTGACCAGAGCCCCTGCAAGGGCATGGAGTTTTGCGCTCTGGAGAAAGAGAACTCACCCATGACCCTACCAGGGCAAATAACAGATAACAGACCCCTGCCCAAGAGCACCTCCTCCCAGCACCAATGATCAGCTCTAGTAAATCTTCCTCAGTCATGCCCTCAGTGGCTTCTATGACCCACGCTGTCAGCACCCCACAGGACATCCTCACACCCATCCCCCGTCATTCTCTCAGCTTCCTGTGTCATCTCAGGAGAGTTCTCCCAGGCCTGAGCCCTCTGGCCTACTTTGAACATTTTGATCCCCCAATCATGCCAGTTTCCTGGACTGGCTCTAGCAAAGGCTCACAGATTTACAGAGGACCTCACGTCCTGCGGGATTCAGGTGAGTTTGTGGACAGGTACAAGGCAGCAATCAGCTACAGGGACAGAGTGCCTGCCAATGGCAGTTGCATAAGGCTTGTAATGGCATGGGCACTTGGTGAGCCAGTGGCCATAGTGCTAGGCAGAACCCCACAGTGACCTGCTGGTGACTTGGAGTGTTTAGAACACAGGGGCTCTTGCCTGCTCTCAAAGCGCCCAGCTCCACCGTTTACCTGACAGGGTTTCTTGTGATGGGGACTGCCCTTGCTGCTCCCCTTCCATCTCTTCCCCTGGTCCTGTCTGGTGCCCTCAGGAGTGTGAGCTGCCAGCCTGGCTTCCTTAGACTCCGCTCTCTGCCTTTGGTCCATGTGCCTGCACCTCCCTCCTCCCCTGGGGCCGGCCACACCTTTCCCTGGGGTAAGGTCCCTCCCTCCTCAATGACTGTGCCAACTTCTGGATTAATGAAGAGGCCCCAAGGAAGAAAGTCTGAGCTGTGAGAGGTCCCAGAGAGACGGGACCAGCAGAATTTCACCTACCTTCTGCCTCAGTTTCACCACCTCTACAACTGGGGCTCTTGGGCTTTTCATCCAAGGCCATATGCATCTTCTGGAATAGAGGATGATGTGGACAACCTGGACCATGGCTTGGTGACCCTTCATCTTCTCTCCCCAGCAAGGACCACAGCCAAAGCTTCAAGCACAAGTGGAACCTCAGGGAAGGAAGGCTCTGGTGAAGGGAACCTGGGGCTGATGGAGGGGTGGAACTGTGAGCCTGCTCAATGGTGGCAGGAGCATGGGCTGTAGGACCAGCCATCATAGCAGAAGCTGTGGCTCCACTTCTTGCCAGCTGTGGGGCCTTAAGCAGGTCTGGATTTACCTGGAACCTGTACTTCCTCACGTGGAAAATAGAGATGATGACTGGTGTGGGAGCAGGTGGAGATTATGTGAGGTGTGAAGCAGACGGTATGGGCCTGGGCATTTTCAGAGAAATCTGATGTCCTAGATGGTGTTGACCAGGCAGTGGAAATGATCTGACTTTGACAAGTGCCTTGGGATCAGAAGAAAACTGGCTTTGGGTGAGTGGGGCAGCATCCCTTGGGCTCATGGTGTGTGTGTGGGATCTGTCATAGCCTCCATGCAGCAACTCCTTCTGCCTTTCTTGCAGGCACTTTAAATCCTCATCCATAAGACCATATTCCTCCTCCCCCAGAGCTCATCAGGAGGAGCTCTGTAGTCATGGAGGTGGGCAAATACAGAGGCAGTCAGGAGACCTGCTCGGTCTCCAGCAAATCCACATCCCGTATGTGTCATTGAAAACAAACCCAAAGCTCCCAAGGCTTCCTTGGAAATGTTTTTGTCATGAAACATTTCATTCATGCAAAAGAAAATATGCAAATGCAATATATACATTATAAAGGGTAATAACAGGGCTAGGAGTGTAGCTCAGTAGTAGAGCCTTGCCTAGCACTCATAAGGCTCTTGCCCAGCACCCCCTTAACATTAACAACAGCAACAACAACAATAATAATACACACATCCAGGGATTCAGCACCCAGTTGGAAAGAGAATGTTGTTGAAGGTCTCTCTGTGGCCCTCTTGGACATCTTCCTCCTGCACCTGCCAGAGGTAATCATTGCAGAATTCTGTGGTCATCATTCCTAATCTACTTATTTTATTTTATTTTTTGCATATGTTCCTACCCCTAAGTGATCTATTGCTTATTTTTTACATGGCAGCTTAGAATTGGATGCAGTGAAAATATTTATACCACAGAAATTGGCAGTTCTACAAATTGAGGCTTTCTTTTCCTCTTCAACCTGCCTCAGAGAATGGGTTTACCAGTGTGTGAATGGTGGGAGGCCAGCTCCAGAGGAAGGTGTCACCTTCCAGGAGAGGAGGCTGCTGTCAACTGAGGTCGAATGTCTGATAAGGGGTGCAACTGTGAGTCTCTGACAGTCCTTCTGCATTCCCAATGGTGGGGGATGGGTGCAGCTACCCCCTAACCTGGGTCTAGGTGGGGTTCCCACAGTTTCTACTACAATAAGTTACAGCAAGGTCCAGACTAGAGTGACCCCACAAATCTGTCCCCTCATTTATTATTCTACGGTACACGGTATTTACAGGCCATTCCTTGGAGTCAAACACATGCTTACCAGAGCTCTTCCCAACCTGAAATTATTTATGACTTGGCATTCAAGGAGGAAAAGCAATTTTCTTAAAATGTCTGATGTCATAATATATAGTCTGTTTGACATGCATGTGCCAAAATGGATTGCTCTGCAGGTCTGCCCCTCAATTACTATTACCCTAAATTAAAAAAAGAGAATTAATATTGCTTGGCAGGATGCTGACTCAAGTAGCATCCAGAGAAAATGTCTAGAGCATCTTATAGAAAATATAAAAATGCCTTGGAAGAAAAAGCAGAACACATCAGTTGTTTGGACAGATCATTATTTCCTTGAGTCTTTTGCTATGTGATGCTGGAGTGAAGTCTGTGCTCTTGGTTCCTGGAGCCCATTTCCTAGTTACCTCCCAGATGCACGGCTGTGTGTACACACCTCCCGTCTGAACTTCAATAGGGACAGTACAGCCTGGGTCCAGGCATGCTGTGACTAACTGAAAGAACATGTCCACCAACAGGGGAGCGGATGAATGAAATTATGTCACATCTATACAACTTGTCCCCACTACTTGTCCATAAAAATAAACAAATTACCAATATATACACCAGCATAGCTGAATCTTGCAATTGTTTTAGTGAGCAAAATAAGCCAGGCATTAAAGAGTAGGATCTCAATGATATAAAATTCAAGAATAATCAAAACTAATTTCTGGCAATCAGTGGTGGCCTAGGCAGGTGGTGGAGACTTGAGGAAGCAGGGCATGAAGGAATGTTCTGGAGTGAGAGAAATACTTTATATCTCCTTTGGGGTAATGGAATACATTTGTCAAAACTCACAGTGAATGTGTTTTCTTGTTTATAAATTATACTTCAATTAAACTGACAGAAAATTGTGTGAACATATTTTAAAACTCTAAAGTGCCATGTTAAAAAAAATGCTATTTCAGTTTCGCAGAGATCTTGCTTGTATCTCAGAAACCAAATGGCAACACTTGGAAGGAAAAGGCTTTTTATAAACCTGAAAAAAGAAGTGGGTTCAATCACACCAGCTACAGTTAATTTTCAATGATCCTCAACCAGGCAAAGCAATGTGAAAAAACTACCCCCACCATACAAAGGAAGTCTCAGTCATTCCTTGTCCAGCGTGGGATGAAGAGGGCAGGTAAAGGGGTCACTGGGGGCCAGAAATGAAGGGTTCAGGGAGCCTGGGACCAGGTAAGATTGCGGATGCACCATCATGAGGCTCACAGCTGAGTCTCTCTCCTGAGATCACGCTCAGCTGGGGAAAGCCAGTTCACCCAAGTTTGCACCTCCTTCCCTGGGCTGCTGCATCCAGTGACTGGTTGAAGTGGGGTATAAAAGACCAGCCCTCTCTGCATCAATTCAGAACATCTCTGCAGCACCATCCCAGCTCCAGGGCCCTACGTGGGATTTGCTGACTAAATCATAGCCTGACTTCTGCTGCTGCCTTCCCTTCCTTTCTCTCACAGGTGTTGATTCAAAGGCACCTCCCATCCCATCACCCCATGCACAATACACTTCTTGCATGTGCTCAGAGTCTGTTGTCAGTGGTCTGAGAGGGAAGATGCTGAGATAAAATGTTAGGGTTGAATCACTCACCAGTCCGTAAGCAAGGAGGACCCTAGAACTGGTGTAGGTGGGGCACAGAGAGCTCCCGGCAGGAGGCAGTAATGTAACTATTGAAATGCTTGAACTAGGCTGAAAGTCAGAGGAAGAAAATACTCTGATGTGTATATGAAGATTGAGAAATATGGGGCAAATACTAACTTGGTAACAATGGATTGGCTGGGAGCCTATAAAAAGATTCTAATCTTCTGCAGCAAGAACAGCAGTCCCAGGACTTACTGATGAGTAGCAGCACTTCAGAAGGTGAATTCTTGGCAATGTCAGGCACCTGACAGAGAAGCAACAGGGTCCTGAGAAATGGAAAGAGTGTCGAATAGATGCAGGTGTGAGCCTGGAATGTCCAGATGTCCCTAAATCCTCTGGGCTGCAGAAGTATCCCATCCCCTGCAAAACAGGCTGAGCTCACCCTCTAACTGAAGGCACAGCAGACATTCCTGCTGTATGGACGATACACACCTCCCACACCTGGTCTCCACTAGACCAGTAACTATAAAAGGTGATTGAAGAATATGGTGAACGTTTAAATGTAGGAAACACTTATTACAGTAAGAGACATATTACCAAAAATGGTGGGATAAGTGTGCTCAAAGCGAGGGGGAGAATTCTGAGTATGCTGAGGGGGCTTATGTGTAATAATACATTTTTAAAATTTAAATATTAACTGTCTTTTGAACATCCCTCATTGATCAAACATTTATGGCAATTTCTGTCAAATAAAAACATTACAGTGCATCCCCATCAACCTTATTCACTGGATCTGGCACTGTGTGACTTCTGTCTCTTCCTCAAAGTCAAAATGATCATGAAAGGTAAATGTGTTGCATCAATCCAGGACATTGAGGCAGCCACGACTGCAGTAGTGTAACTAAGACACAAAAGAGGGCATCTAGAACTGCTTCAGAAATCAGCAAGAACAATGGGTTTAGTGGGTTAGAAGTGAGGGGGGAGTGCTTTGAGGGAAATGAAGGGAATGTGTCTTTTATTGTAATAATTTTTTTAAAATTTAAATAATCACTGTAGTTTTTGTAAACCCCTGGTATAGTTAAATCACAACATAACTCAGCCAGGAAAGTTCTGGATTTGTAAGGGAAGAAAGGAACAATATCCTGAGAGAGGTGAAGGACCCAGGAGCAGGAAAGTACACACAAAACTCAGTGCTGAGGCTGCGAGGGAAGAGAGCAGAACACAAGGTTGGATACAGAGGAATTGAGAGAGGAACATTCTCCTGGGATATAGGGTTCAAAAGCTCAACGAGGACCCCAAGAGACAATGCAGACATGCTGCTAGGATGCTTCTTTTTTTTTTTTTTTTGTGGGTACCGGGGGTCGACCTCAGGACCTCGCGCGCCAGCAGGCGCCCGTGCCGCTGAGCGATATCACCGGCCCCTTTTTCGTATGTGGGTTCCGGGAGTCAAACTCAGGCCCTCGCGCTTGCCAGGCAGGCGCTTAAGCTACTGAGCCATCTCACCGGCCCTAGGATGCTTCTTATAAACTCACAGAAAGTAATGGCCCACACTAAATGAAGCAGAAATGAAGGGCCAGTGAGATAGCTCAGCGGCACAAGCGCCTGCCCAGCAAGCGCGAGGTCCTGAGTTTGACTCCCGGAGCCCACATAAAGGGAAAAAAGGGCCGGTGATATCGCTCAGTGGTACAAGCACTTGCTGGCAAGCACAAGGTCCTGAGGTTGACACCCGGTACCCATAAAAAAAAAAAAAAAAAAGAAGACAATTGCTATGGCAGATAGAGAAGGAAAAGCAAGAAGCTCACAAAAATAATCATGCCACAGTGGACATACTATGCACTATAAAAGGCTGAGAAACCCACTGCTATGTTTTGTGGGACACCTGGCATTACTTCCTTTTGTAAAGCAATACAGAAGGCACTGGTGTGAGAGGTGCCAGCATGACAGAGAAGTTCTGTGGTGCCTCTCCTTGTCAGGACAGGATTGGATGCTGAAGATGTCATTACAGACCTGGCTTCCCTGATACTGATGGGAGATAATAGGATCCTGAAATAATAAAAACTAGATGGTGGTTCTTGGTATCATAATCAAAGTGTGCACACTTATCCCAGTGGGCAGCAATGTCAGTCAAGAGAAGCTGTGTTGCAGAGAGCTATGAGGTGTTTAGAAGAACAGAGCATCCCTAAGGGCCAGAGAGATGGGCAGCCAATGAGGGTACTGACTAATACATTCAACAAAAACAAATCAAGGAGCGATGATCAGGAGGCAGATGGCAGATGTCACAATAAAAGGGCACAACTCCTTGCCCAGGTTTCAGATCCAGAGCTCAGCAATCAAAGGACAAATCAGGTCCCGAAGAGGAAGAGCTCCATGACATCATGGCAAGTGCACAGGGAAACATTTCCTCAGTCTTCCCCCAAAGTGACTTGCAGTTATTTATTTGGATAGGTGTACACTGGGGGAAGGAGAACTTGTAAATGTTTCTAGATTTTGGTCCAAGTTGACATTTACACCAGGGGACTTGACCTTTGGGAAAGTGGTCACAACAGCTCCTGGTAGAGTGACAGCATATGGGGCAAGTAACAAATGGTCCAAGTCTAGCTCATGCTGAGTCCCCAGACTCCTACCTGGTGACCTTTCTCCCCTGTCCCTGGATGTATAATCAGGATGGGTGTATACAATACTTGGCAGAGCCCTAATGCCCTTCACTTGTGGGATAAGAACTAGAAGAGTAGGAAGTGCCTAGTGTAAGCCTTTGAAAGTGACCTTTCTCTTGAGTCAAAATATTAAGTCAAACACAATTTTGCTTCTTTGGGACATTGTAGGGATTTGTGCCACTTTAAAAGACCTAAAGGACACAGGGGTAGCTGTCACCATCAAATCTCCATGCAATTCACTCATCTAGTACTTACGAAAGACAAATGGGCCTTATGAGAGCACCACAGACACTACGAAGCCATAGCTCCAACTGTAACCATAGCATCATCTATGCTCTCTTTCTAGGGAAGAGTTACATGATCTCAGGTGTATGGTATGCAACCACTGGTCAAAAAGAAGTATCAGAAATAGCTCACACTGACTTGGAATGGATAGTGGACATTTATATTTTTGCTCCAGCATTATTTTAGCTCTCCTTTCCACTGTCATAATACAGTCCTAATAAGCTTCAGAGTTGTGTGGAAACATCTCTGCCTCAGGGTCTGCCTTCCCAGGGAGCCCAGCATGCAACAGACAGAATGAAAATACAGGTTTGTATTCAAAAGGCAAGCTTGGCTCAGGGACAGACAGGACTGAGGTTATAGGCAGAGTTGACTCAGGCAGAATCACAGTAGACAGCAAAAGGGCAGATTCTGGCTGGGGTCTAAGATGGACCAACAGGCAGAGCAGCTGACACTTAGGTGATCAAAACCAGGCTGAGAGGGCCGGTGAGATAGCTCAGTGGCATAAGCGCCTGCCTGGCAAGCGCGAGGTCCTGAGTTTGAATCCTGGTACCCACACACACACACACAAAAAAAACCAGGCTGAGGGCTGGTACCACAGGTGGGGGCTCAGCCAAGTGGAAGGAGAGGGGCTCTTTTCAGCACCGCAGACAGCCCCTGGTGTTCCAGGCTGGGCTCTAGCTCATGTCCTGTTCTCTGGGATAGCAGGCCCACAGAATGGTAAGGCGTGGAGTCTTCAACACAATGGACAACCTATGTGAGGTTCTGGGCATCGGCATGATCCGCTAATGTGACCACAACTGGCTTAGCACCACAGACAGTCCCTCATGGTCCTAGTGTTCAGAAGCCAAGATTTTTACATGTACATCCTATATGATATCATCCTATATGATAGTTCTGGGGCTTATACGAAAGTAATTTATCCCTAGAGAGGCTCAAATAATAATTTATCTCTAGAGATGTTCAGTCTCTAGTGAGAAACAAAGGTGGGTGGACATGAGATGGTCTTTAAGGGTCCCTAAACCTCCTTGAGTGGTGAGCCATGTGTCCAAGTGTGTGTGTGTGTGAGAGAGAGAGAGGGAGAGGGAGAGAGAGAGAGACAGACAGGGAGAGAGAACCCAAAACATTAACCCACTCCTCCAGATCTTTGACTAAAACCCTGTGCTATGGTTCAATCTCAGGGATCTGCCAATCTGGGTCAGTTTCAGAGTGATTCTATTCTCCATGGAAAAGTTATTCTCACCAATGCTTTGAAGTGCAGTCACAGTCCAGCAAGTTGCCTTTGTCCCAGAACCAACTTCCTCAGGCCACAGGGAAACCTGATGGTCTCCTCGGCTTCGAATTTAGTGTGATGCGTGGTTTGCAAGCCATGGTTCTGCAAGCTGCAGAGACCTGCAGCTCTGCAAAGATGCCTGCGGGTCAGGGGAGAGGTCACCAAGGACTCCCACAGCTCCTTTGCTGTACTCTTAGAGGGGCTGTGTGAGGTTTGCGCCTACAAACCAGTTAGAGTTTCTCTACTCAGAGCTCCTCAAGTTATTGGACAGTTCCAGCACAGGCTTATATTTGCATCTAATTCCAGGACAAGTTACAGGCATTTATTACAAATATTTTAGAAAATATTTTTTTGATACAGGGTCTCACTGTGTAGTCCAGGTTGGTCTTGGACTCACTGTGTCGCTGAGTCTGGCCTCAAACTCGCAGCAATGCTCCTGCCTCAGCCTCCCAAGTTCTGGGATTATAGGCATGGGCCACCACACCCAACTTTAGAAAATATTTTTAAGTAAATAATTTTTTCTTCTGTAGTGCTGGGGATCAAACCTAGGGCCTTGTGCATGCTAGACCAGTGCTGTACTACCAAGTTGCACCCCCGGCCCTAATACAGTGGACCTTTGAGTTATGACTGGCCTGACATACAAAACAACTTGGATTACTACTGGAATTTTAGGTTTAACTTATGACCAAAGTCTTTAGTTATGACCCAAATGCTGGCCACTTGTGTAGTTATAAACAAAGACTTGCAATGCCAGAAAAGCACCAGTCAGATGCACATTTGTGGATGTGATTTCGGCCAGTGCTTTATATAATCGCTACGATTACTGCTATCAAAATGTCCCCCAAAAAGCTAGACAACAAGCTAAGGAAGGAAGGGAAGGTAAAGAAAGCAATCACAATAAAAAAGAACAGTGTTAGAGAAAAGGCAGAAACAGACAACCTTAGACCAGTTTTTAGTTCTGCAAAGGTTGAGACCTCGTGAGCCAGAAGCAGGTCCTAGTGGGCTACCGACGCTCCCGGGGAGAGAAGGGACACCAGAGAGCCAGGTTCCTGATGCTCTTATGGAAGGGGACTCTCCTTCCAAACAGTAACCACCTTCCATCCCATCCTCCCTTCTGCAAGCCAAAGATGTCAACTTGAATGGTGAGTACAGTGTGAAATTGTTGTTTCTGGTCAACTAGGCACATTTTATTACTTTTTGGTGAACACACTAGGAAAATTATTGGTGTTTCTGATAAATTATGCACATTATACAACCCTTTTTTTCTTAGAAAAAGGTTAGTTAAGGGATGCTTTGGGAGGTTCAGAATGCATTATGGGTATTTCCATGATTTGTTATGTGAAAAAAAGTCTCGACTTACAACTAACTTCAGCTACAACCAGCCCTCACAAACAAATAGATTCATGAGTCAAGGGTCCACTGTAGTTTCTTTTAAAAAGTACATAAACTGGGTGTGGTGGTACACCCCCGTAACCCTAGCACTCTGGGAGGCTGAGACAAAAGGATGATGGTTCAAGTCCAGTCTGGGCAATTTAGTGACTTAGCGAGATCCTGTCTCTAACATTAAAAACGGGTTGGGGCTGTAACTCAGTGTGAAGGCCTTGGTTCAATTTCTAGTACCAGAAAAAGTAGTACCTGAAGACTTGTTAGGGAAGTGACAAGATTCCCCTCCTTGCTTCTGCTCGGAGAGTTGTCCTCCTCGAACACAGCAGCCTGAATCATCATTGCCTCTGCTGCAGCTGGTTTGGCTCTTGATGACATCCTTGTTTGTCAGCTGAGCCTTCAGCAGATGCCCTGACTGTCTCTTCCTGAGATATTCCCAGAGACTAGATGTCAAGGAAAAGAAAGATCTCATTTTCAACTCTTACCTAACATCAGAGACTATTAGAGGAGAAGAATAAAGGTATTTTTGTAAAAATCGACAAGTACATGTGAACTCCTGGGAACCATATTTGGGGGCTGATGGAAGGAGTCTCAAATCCCACCCAGCACACAAGCAGATAGTTACACACAAACACGTTCACAAATATAAGTACCACTGAGTCCCATGCTGTGATTGGAAGCAAAAAGTAAATGAATGACTTAATGTCTAATTATTAAGTTGCTCTGGGCACACAGGGTAAAACAGTGTAGTGTGGGACAAATAGCACAAACACTGGGGTATCTGAGGATGATCAGACCCTTAGGGGAGAAGACAATTGGTCGCTCAGCCATAATGGAAGGGGAGGGAGGGATAGTTTCCTGCGTTCCTGACTTCTAGAGGATGGGTGAATTTGGGATAGGCAGGGTGGAGTTAACCCTTCTCTGCTTGTTAAGACTCCATCCCTGTGGGAATAGTCAGAACTCGGGGTGGTAATAGTCATGGCTGGGAACAAGAAGGGGATGGATTAGATGGTTGGAACTAACAGTTTAAATGAAACTCTGAATCTCCATGAACTTACATTTTCCTTGCTCTCTCTCTCTCCTCACTCTCCACAGATGGAAATGGAGTAGGAGTCAAGGAAAATGCTTTAACTTTCCATGGTTGATGGCTTTCTGAAAGAGGGCATGGCTGAGGTGAAGAAGTGTGGCCTGATCTCCATGGACACAGCCCATACCCAGAAGCTCTTTTGGGAGGCAGAGGAGACAAGATCCTTAATTACTCCCGGCAATCTCCTCACCTCCCACTACCTCTATCTCTAGTCAGAAAGAGTCTGTGCACTTTCTGAAAAACTTGCACTCCATCTCTCCAGATGTCAAACAAGAACTAATATTTATATCAGAATAATAGCACAAGGGCTCCTTACTGGCTTTCTGCTTCACTTAGAGTCAGTTACTCTTTGCTTCTAAGAGGACTGAGCTTTGAAGGAATACGGGAATGTGTCTAATTAATCCTGTGGTACCTGGGGGGGGGCACCTGGTTTGTGGCACTTTGCCAAAAGCCCCGGGATAGGGAGCTCCAAATGACTGCAGATTCGTGAGCCCTCCTGCTTTTGTAGTTGTTCCATTTTCCCAACTAATGATTCAGCAAAGGGCAGAGATCAAATGCAAAAATATTTCAGGCAAACATTTGCAGGGCCTTCTAATTTAGTCAATCTATGACCCATACTCTCACATGGGCTGATGGTGAATGAGGGCAGAGGGTGTCACAGAATCCTCAAATCAGCCCCGGGAAGTTCTGAGCAGTCAGAGATATGATACATTTATCTAGCAGAGTGTTCTAGCTGCATGTCATATCCTCATCAAGAATGGGAAAAGGGTAATTGGATTTAAATGTCAAGATGTTCCCAGTGTAGGGTGGAAGGCACACATCTATTTTCTCAGCTACGGTTTTATCCCCCCTTCGTGGTCTTAGGATAATGAAAACTGCAACCACTTGTAGCTGAAGATAATAAGAAAAAATTCTCTAGGACTTGGAGATAAACATTGGTTCACAACCTAGGGGCCAGGAGAGTGGCTATCAAATGGAGAGGCCATGCGACAGGCAGTCCAGGGAACAGTGAGAAGCCCAAGGGGAGTGAGCTGGGCAGAGGACAAGCCAAGGAAAGAGATGTCTAGGACACCCATCCCAGCAGGATGGCAACATTTCAGAGAAAAGCGTAATAAGCCCTGATGGTCCCTGGGGACAATTCCCTTCAGGGAGGTCAGTCCTGTGGTCCTTTTCTGGATTGTGAAAAGCTGACTCTTAGGACCTAACAGCATGAGAGGTACACAGTATGCCCCTTTGTCTTAGCTCTCATCACGGCCACCCTGGTCACCATGGCAGCCAATTTCCACTGCTAGGGACAGCTATGAATGCATGACCCAGTGGCTGCACCTGGCTATGAAGTGACAATGGAGACTTCTCACCTTCTTTCATGTATGTTGGGCATTGGGCTTTGGACTTCGGTCTACATGGCCAGAGACCTCCAACTTCCAAGGTATGGAAAGGGAGGTGGGTGGTGACCAGGACATCTGCTGGTGCTAGAGAATAAGACAGAGTCTAAATAGGCCATATCCTAGCTGCCTCAAGGACATGGGACTCCTCTCAATGCCCCGCATCCTCAAAGCTGCTCACACACATTCACCCAGGTGAGTGGTTGCCCCGGTTAGCCCAGCAGGCACTGGACTATGCATCCAATCTGAGCTCAAGCTGACACCCAGAGTGCCTCTGAGGGACGCTTTCTCCGGGGACAGCAGCGCTAGTCTAAGGAAGCAGCCAGGCACGGGTCATAGATGGGGAACTGGGCAATGAGTGACTAGACCAGAATCAGTGGGGAGCCTTCCTGAGTACCTGCAGGAAATGGGGCCACCCCACCCCCCATTCTGAAGGAGGGCCTGGGAGGGCCCTCGGTCCATGACCGGCCCTGGTTAGACCGAGGCCTTCTCCTCACTCCTCAGAGTTCACAGCCGAGGAGGAGAGGTGGGGGCTGTCGGGAGTGGGCATGGGGTGGGAGTCAAACAGAACTTCAGGGCAGCGTTAGGTCTGGCGTGATCAGCTCCCGGCTAGTTCGCCACTGCTCACTCCCCAGACCACATCTCACCTTCGAAGTCCTCTCGAGTCCATCTCCAGCCTCTTCTTTGCCCTCCAATGGTCCGAGTCTCAGACCAGTGAGAACAACTAACAGGAACAGGAATGATAAACTGCTCAGCCTGACAGCAGCATTTGGGGTACAGCTGGGATCCCCAGTGGAATATGGGCCCAGGCAGGAATTCTAGAGGCTGCCTCCACTCACAAGGACAGAGGGAGTGAGGGTCCATAGAGAGGGAAGTGAGGCGAGAGGTCCTTGCAAGTGAGGGCTGGAATCCCAACCCGCACCTGTGTCTATCCCTGTCACCACAGATTCTTGGCTTTGCAGGACTGAGGCCACCTGAAAGCTCTCAGCTGGGAGCAGTAGCCTGTTTTGTTTTTGTTTTTTGCAGAACTATGACTTGAACCCAGGGCCTTTGTACTAAGCTATATCCCCAACCCTTTTATATTTTTCATCTTGAGACAGTCTTGCTTTAAATCATTAAGTTGCTCAGACTGGATTTAAACTTGTGATCCTCCTTCCTCAGCCTCCCCAAATCCTGGGATTACAGGTGTGCACCAGTACACCTGGCCAAGCAGTCCTCTCTTTAAGGACCTTTGCCAGCTGGTGGGATGGATCCTCAGAAAATGCACATCCTTAATTAGAGACATGTGGGAGAGTGCGCTTCATTCCATTTACAGGTGCAAGTGGTCCTGCTGGTGGAAAATGAGAATGTGATTTTCTGTAACTGCTGTTAAGACTGAAGTGTGTGTGTATGGGGTGGGGGAGAGAGAGGGAGTGAGAGAGAGTGAGAGAGTTAAGACCCTCTCTCTGCCAGTGAGGCAGGAGTCAGGAGGCAGCCAGCTTCAATGCAGGCAGACCTTGCTCCCTATCCACATCCTCATGCTGCCTGGGGGGCGGCATTTGATGCCTCTACCCATCAATCTGCAGAGTTCTATCCTTGAGCTCAATTGCTTGCTCTGCTTGAGGGGCAAATGTTTTCAGCCTTGTCTCGGATGTGCCCCCTCACTCCTCTCTACACTTCGAGGCAAGGGAGGCTGCAAGCCAGCAAGCGGGGGCGTGTAGCTGTTCCTGTCCCTCTCTTC
Organism: Erethizon dorsatum; assembly: GCA_028451465.1. Taxonomy (NCBI): domain Eukaryota; kingdom Metazoa; phylum Chordata; class Mammalia; order Rodentia; family Erethizontidae; genus Erethizon; species Erethizon dorsatum. The sequence goes on from CM051834.1 coordinate 99,401,614, forward strand.
ATCTCTTCCCAGCCATACTGTTTTCAGGGATGGGCTTTGTTCTCTGCCAAAGGCTAGGATTTTCTGAGCCAAAGCCAGGCCCCGCACTGCTGCCTGCCAACAAACACATGGCTTTAAAAGGATGCTCCCTTCTCCCCTGGGCTGGGAACTTCCCTGCCTGCCATTTGCTATAGCCTCTGGGCTTGGCCAGGGAGGCCCCCCAGATAGACACACTACTTGCTTTCTGCTCGGCTTGATGTTGGGGTCAGGGGATGTTTCAGGGACCGAGCTAGGGAGGAGACGTGGTTGCCAACAGACCTCATCCTAATTCCCCTGCAGCGTCTTCACCCACCCTCTCACCCCCAGCCTGGGAGGACTCCAGGGGGTGTGCTGGTGTGGGAGCAGGGCAGCTCTGGGGACAAGAAGGTGGGTCCTCACCCCCAACATATGAAGCTATTGGTGCCCTGGCCGGGGTACTAAGGAAGCTCTTTCCTGCCTCTTCTCCCCTCACTGAGCCCCTCCAGTTGGGGTGACACAGAAGGCCATTCTTCTGGGAATTGGGAGCCGAGGGTCTGGCCGGGCTGGCTACCACGCCTGGCCTTCATCCCCACCCCTGAGGGGTAGCAGCCCTGTGTCATGCAGTGTGAGTCCCTGCCACTCTCTTCTCATAAAGAAAGGAGCCTTGTTCTGGAGGATCCATGAGAACAGAGACCGAGGTCATGGGTCTCCACCTCCACAGCAGGCTGAGGTGTGGTGTGGGGGTCTTGCAAACCGGATATTGGGTGTGACATACGAGGGATGTTTCAGCTCTTCATTATGTGTTCTTTTGGCTCTGAAGCAAGGACCAGCCATGAATGATCTGGAATAATCCATCTTGTGGAGACAGGGCTGAGGATGGCACACATGAAATGTGAGCACAATTGAAAAGTGGGACCAACAGAAGAAAAACAAGGAAAAAAAAAAAAAGGAAAAGAAAAAGGAAAACAAGGAGTCAGAGGACGGATCTGGAAGGAAGCTGAAAGCTGCATTTCACAACCACGTATTCAGATAGGTATCCCCCAAAGAACTTTGTGCTAAGGGCTTGGTTCCCAGTCTGTGGTGGAACTGGACAGTGGTAGAACCTTTGGGAGGTGGGGTTTGTGGAAGCAAGTTAGGTCATTTACGATGTGCCCTTGAAGGGGACATTTAGACCCTGGTCTCTTTCTCTCTTTTTGCTTCCTGGTGGGTATGAGGTGAGCAGTTTTGCTGTACTACATATTCCCTGTAGTGATGTGCTGCTTCACCACAGGTCCCAAACCAATAGGGCCATGGCATCGTGAGCTGCGACCTCTGAAACTGTGAGCCAAAACAAACCTTTACTCATGAGTTGATTGTCTCAGGTATTTTGTTATAGTAATGGAAAACTGCATAACACATTTGTTACTGGGCTGTGCTGTAATCAAGAACTTCTCTGGACTCTGTCCCTTGGTTTCTGACACAGAGCTGAAAAGCTCTTGGAATTTCCTGAGCGATGAGTGTGTCACTATGTTAACAAAGTGAACAACCCTCAGTACTGGTGTGTTCCCAGAGGACTTCAGGATGAGAGCTAGTGACCAGGAATATCAACCACCTGAGAGAGGGTGGGAACTTTCAGTGCCTGACCTCTGAGGAGCAGAGTGTCTAGGAATTGAGTTCAATCATGTGGCCAATGAGTAATCAATCTGATTGCTCATAATCAATGAAGCCACAATAGAAACTCTGGGCAACAAGGCTCAGGGGAGCTCTTAGTTGAACACACTGATGTGCCAGGAGGATGATGGGTCCTGGCTCCGGGCGGGGAAGGAGATGGAAGCTCTGTGTTCAAGACCTTCCAGATCTCACTTTCAGGATATCCTTTCTAATAAACCTGTAACTGTACATATTGCACTTTCTTCAGTTCTGTAGATCTTTCTAACAAATTCTTGAACCTGGTTGGGGGGGATCCACACAAATCCCTGAATCTATAGGCAGTTGGTCAGCAGCATAAACAGCCTGGGGACATGCCTTGTGGCTGGTGTCTGAAGTAAGGTCAGTCTTACGGGGTACTCTGTCCTGAACTTGTAGGGTCTGATGCTAACTCCAGGTGGTCCATGTCAGAACTGTATCGTAGTACAACCCAGCTGGGGGTGGCAGAGAATACGGGCTCATGCATTAGAAATGAGCCTCCCCATGGCCAATGTAGAGCAATGACTCCTGTTATGAGGACTAGACAAAAGGATCTCCCGAGTAACGGGCAAATGTACTTGACCTCATCCTTAAAGCAAGGGCAACCATGCACTGCAGGGGACTGTTTCTAGATCCTGCAAAGAAAGAGGCAGCATCACAACAGAGCACAATCCAGCTCCCAGCTGAACTTGCAGGCCAAGCTCACGCAGCGGCAGACCTGGCTGGTGGAGGTGGAGGCTCAGCTGGAGATGAAAGGGGCTTCTCCCCTTGTACCTCAATCTCTGTATGGACTGAGCCACTAACACAGGCTCCTTTGTGTCTCCAAGGCTGTGGGCAGCTTCTGGCAGAAACAGGGTCTTAGGGAGCTTGCAAGGCAAACAAAGCATCTCCATATCTTTTCTCTGCCCATGATCTCAGAGCAAACCAGAGAATGCAGCCACACCCTCCCACACAGGGCCACACAGGAACCTTGTCTCCAATCAGTGTTTACACTTACGTGGACGCAAAAAGACACATCCAGGGAACTGAAGTGGGCAGCGGCACACGTCAGACCTCAGAGATAGCAATTGCACATCTAAGGGAGAAAGATCATGCACCTGCCTGGCCCCACATTGAGCATGGCCTCCCTATTGACTCATTTAATTCTCACAATGCCCTCTGAAGCAGGTTCTTTTCTATATGGTCCCCAGCTTACAACAGTTCAACTTACGGCTTTTCAACTTTATGACAGAAAGCAATATGCATTCAGTAGAAACCATACCTTGAATTCTGATCTTTTCCCAAGGTAGTGATATACAGTATCATATTCTTTTGTGGTGCTGGGCAGCAGCAATGCGCTACCACTATTGTTCCTAGACAGCTGCATGATCACTAGGGGAAATGACTAACACTCTACAGTGTACTATGTTGCTAAGCTATGATGTTCAGCAGGTCAGGTGTATTAAACACATTTTCAACTTAAGATATCTTCATCTTGCGATGGGTTTATCAGAACACAAGCTCATTGTAAGTCAAGAAACATCTGTATTAATCTTACACCCATCTTATAGAAAAACTAGTTTCAGTGAAGTAAATCCCCTCCCTACCCAGTGGTCCCCCTTCATTCTTGCCCCACCCCAACCACTTCTCCACCTAACAGCAGAGTGAGCCTTTTATATGGTAAATCAGAACATGGGATCTCCCCACAAAAGAACCTCAGTTGCATCACTAGGGGTAGGCAGTCTCCAAGATGGCACCCAATGGTCCCTATTGCCTGTGAACCTGCTCTGTAATCCCCTCCCTACACATGTAGGCTGGACCTAGCGACCAGCTTCTGATGAACAGAATACAGCTACAGCGATGGGTCGTCACATCTGAGGTTAAGTTACATAGCCACTGTGGCTTCTGTCTTGCTTCCCTCCCTCACTTGCTCATTCTGAAAGAAGCCAGCTCACATGCTGTGACAGGAACTGAGGGAATTCTCTGGCCAACAGCCTGAGAGTGAATCCTGCCAACAGCCCCTTGGCTGAGCTTGGAAGCAGATCCAAGACTGGAGCCCCAGCCCAATTCCCTCTGGGCTTCCACTGGGTTTCCACCCACTGGGAACTGAGGCCTGGAGCTCTTGGGGTACCCAAATTGTAGGGCATTCTGTTGCAAACTTGGGGAGAGCTCATCTCCCCTCTGCTTGCTCCTGCTAGAGGTCAGCAGAGCAGCTCCCCATGTCAGGTCTATCTCAGTGTTCCCCAGATATTCTTATTTACGCCCAGCCCCTCCCATAGGACACAGATGTGGCCCAGAGAGGGTAGGGCCAGAGGATGGACCACAGCATGTAGACTGTGAGCTCATCTCTGTCCTAGAGCAAGCCTGCCTTATGGTGTGTAGTATTCTCTCTCTCCCTCTCTCCCTCCTGGCTCCAATTACCCTGGGTCCCCAGCTCTCCCAGGGAGCTAGAGGGGTGAAGTCTTCCCACTTGCCTCCTGCTCTGGGCATCTCTGCTCCTCTCTCTCTCTCTTGAGCAGCTCTACTCTGAGGAGTATGCCTGGCTTCCTTCTCTGTGGGCTGGGAGCCTGGTGAGGGCAAATATATGTCTGTGTGCCTGTGGACAGCTCAGCAATGCTGATCAAAGCAAACCCAAGTACTGTGTCAGGGGACACATGAGTTCTCCCCCAGGACTGCATGAGTCCTGCAGGGAATGGTTATGGGAGGGTCTGCTGAATGTGCCCCTTCTTCCTCGCCTGGTACCAGCTGGCCCTGTGTCTCCCTGCCCCTTTGGTCTGGCATCAACCCTGAAAGATATCCATCGCTGAAGTGTGAGATATTGTATTAACCCATTTTCTGTTGCTATAACAAAATACCTGAAGCTGGATGCTTATAAAAAAGATGTTTATTTAGCTCACACTTCTGGAGGTTGAACAGAATGGTGCTGACATCTGTTTGGCACTCAGAAAGACCCTTAGCTGTGTCACCTGGCAGATAGCAGTAGAGCAAGTGAGGAGAGATCACACGGCAAGACAGAGAGCAGACAAGGGCCAGGCTCGCTCTTTCATAATAATGCACTCTCTGGGGAACTAATGGGGATAGTTCCCACAGGAACTGTCCTACTCCCTTCAGAGGCCAAGGCCCTTAATGACCTAGCCACCCTCCACTAAGACCTGCCCCTAAAGGTCCCACCAATTTCCAAAATCACAACACTGAGGACCAAGCTTCTAACACACGAACCGCGGGGACACATTCAAACCATATCCAAGCCACAGCACCCACAGCTATGGGCAAAGCCCAGGGGAGAAGCAGGTACTATCCAGGTGGCTGAAGGACACTTTCCCTGCTACAGGAGCCACCCGAAGCAGCAAGTACACACAACTAGGTGAAGGACATGGACACCACCCCTTACTTAGGTCTGCACCATGAGAGAATTTTGAACTAGATGAACTAAAAAATTAAGATCTATTCCAGGAAAAAAAAGTTCTGCCTGCCATGCCAGAACATGTGTGTTTTGCCACTTGGGTGGCTGTGAACCTGCCATGGGTGCTCCGAGGCTTGCTGGAGCCCTGCTGCTGGTGCTCGGGCTCCCCAAAGCCTGCCCTTGGCCTTCCAGATGAGCTGGAGAAGGTCGCCACCTGAAGGCATGCACCTGCGCCCTTACCTGTAGATGATACAGTTTGGCTGTGTTCAGGGCTCAGCGAGGCAGTAGGGTGCAGGAAATAGGGGTACTGGAGGAAAGGCACACAGGTTTATGCAAAGAGCACAGAGGCTGGAATGCAGCTACTAGCCTGCTTCTGTGGGAGCTTCCCCAGGGAGTAGATCCACTTGGCACCTGGTCACGGTAATTACTGCTGAACTTTAAAACCTAACACAGCAAAACTGCAAATATTTAACATGTGCTTCTCCTCCTGGGGGTCCCCAAGGAAACAGGAGCAAATGGCCAGAATCGCAACATGAACTTCCAAGTCACAAAACGGATTAATAAAGAAGCCAGCCACAAAAGGCACAACCCCTCAGCAAGCAGCGAGCCCCAGCCCTCGGCGCTGCCTGGCTGTAGCTGACGCTTGGCTGACCTGGGGCTCACTCTGGGACTCTGAGGCATACATGTGTGCACGGACACTCATGTCCACAGGCTGGCAAGGGCTGGAGCACACACACCCCTTACACAGACATGGGCCCATGCCCCTGCTCCCAAAGGCTGCCTTGCGCAATGCTGGGAGCTTGGTTCAGCCTCTCAGGTTAACCCAAGTTGTAGACCAGCCTCAGCCTGTCTCAAGTGCTGCAGATGGAGGAGTTCTAGGAGGGGATGCCTGAGGTACCAAGATTTTCCCTTGGCAAGAACACAGGGGCAGTGGTTAGAAGGAAGGTGGTGGGAGAGGACTCTGATTGTGGGATGCATCTGGGGAACCATCAGTGTCTTCTGTGTGACCCTGGAGGAAGCACAGAGAGTCTGCAATGGGGAGAAGCTGCCTTGGGATCAAGAACAAGGGGCTGTGAAAGGTGGGAGGGGTTTAGACACAAGAGGAGGAGGAGCGGGTGGAGAAACAGGATGTGCCGGAGCTGGAAGGGACCAGTCACATCAGTGGTGTCAGGGAAGTTTAGCGGTGAGGGTGGCGTTGTGGGGTAGGCGGAGCAGAAGGGAGGGCCAGAGGGGACAGGAACACCTGCAGTCAAGAGCCTCCTTCTCAGTGTCTCCAGTGGGAAAGTCCAGCTCAGCCCTGGGTGTTACCACCTAGACTCTGTGACCGGGCCCCAGCTACTCTGACCAGAGCCTCCCCAAAGCGTCTACCACAAGACAAGGGGACACAAGGAGACAGGGAAAGCCTGGGCCAGAGATAAGGTGCCACTTAAAGTTGAACATTCCAGCCCCTTCTCCTGGCCCGCACTCAATCCCACCTTTTCTCATGTCATGCCTTTGTGCTGGGACCGCAGAAGTCCCAGTCCAGGGAGCCCATGGGGGGAGAAATGCTACCTTCCACCGAGTAGCATTTGGAATGTGTGAAGGCGCTGAGGCAACGGGGGCTCCCAGGACTCAGAGCAGTGCCCTGGGGGAAAAGCCAGTGCCACTGCCTCCTCCTCCATCCCACGCAGCCCGGCGCCACCACAGTGACCAACAGAATGGCCATCAGTTTTTAACTCTTCTCCTTTTGTAAATTCCACTATCAGGAATTTCAGGTTTGAAGGATTAGGATTTCAGGCTCAGCTCGGCTGGGAGAAGCTCATGATAGTAGCAGGTGGGAAGCACTCAGGTACAGGGTGGCCCTGGGTGTGTCTCTGGGGTGTCAGCCTAGAGCCAAAGGGAGACAGATGCCCTTCCTGACCCTGATCAAGAATCTTTGTGATGCACAGAGTCAAAGATAGGGAGACTCGGTTTTGTTCCACCATCACACAAAGCCACACAGCTCTTAAGGCCCCTATGGGAGCTGTTAAACCCCTTGCACCACACACCCATGTCTGTCATGACAATGTCCTCTCACACATGCACAGGTGCATGCACAACTGAGCTGGTGCCCCCAGCCCCCCACCTGGGGACAGATACCAGGGCCTTGCATTAGCACTTCTACTAGTGAGCTACATCCCCAGACGACCTTTTTAAAAATTTACTTTGAGACAGGTTCTTGGTAAGTCACTAAGTTACCCAGGCTGGGTTTGAACTTGCCATCACCTTGCCTCAGCCTCCCAGAGTGCTGGGATTACTACCATGTGCTGCCATGCGTGGCTGAGCTGGCCTCTTGACGCGAGCCACGCTCTGGGCAAACACTACTTTCCACTCCCCCATCATCCCTCGAGTCACTTCTTCAGGGATCTGCCTTTGAACAGGTACAAGAGGAGCCCTGGCTTCTCAGCCCAGACCCTTGCCAGAGCATGCCCAGGTGCGGCCCCTCCCTCTGGCCACAGCCCACCCCTACCAGTGTCCAGGGGACAGCTGCTGAGAGAAGGGGATACCGGGGACAGCCCTACACCAGGCCTCCCAAGGCCCACTCTGCTCCTCCCCAAAATGGGCATCTCTGTGCCACCTGGCTGGTCAGCCCTACACTGGGTTTGTCATGCCTGCCACTTATAGCAGGTCCTTCCAGCTGACCCTTTCCTGTCCTGAGGGCTCCAAGCACAGGGAGAAAAGGAAAGGGGAAAGGAGAGAGGACAAGGGTCAGTGGCAGATCTGGGCCTGGCCTCCACCCCCTGCAGGGCCATCCCTGGCTGAGGGGGCCCACCCAGCCGCACCGGCTGGACTTGCTGCTGCACACAGAGGGGGAGGGGACATCCTCCAGGCTGCAGACGCACGTTTTAAGGTGTCTTCAATTATTCATGGAGACTTGGAAGAGCCGCCTGCCTGCTGAGAGCAGCCCTGCAGCCACACTTTGCAGGAAGACTGCTTTCAGTAACTCTGGCTGTGTGCCCCATGGGGCCAGGAGCATCTGCATCTAGGAATATGGGGGTTATTGAGGAAGGCAAGCCCACCCCCCCCATGATGTACCTGACCCTGTGGAGGGAGAAGTCACGGTTCCCTGCCCAGGATCTCTGAGCACCTCTGAGTATTCTGGGAGCCTTAGCAGGATTGGGGCACAGGGAGGTGCCAGGCCCCCTATCCAGGCCACAGCTCTGTCTGGGGCAGGGTCTGTCAGGAAAAGGGGTGGGCAACAGTAGAGGAGATGGGCTGGGCCAGGCCAGGGAGTCCAGGAAGGGTCTGTCAGCCAGCCGTGCCAAGAAGCTCACCCAAAACCTGAGGCCAGAGCAGCTGCCCTCACCCAGGACCTGCAGAGTGGCTGCCACCAGCACCCATGGGGGTCTGGGGACACCCAGTAGCCAGGCCTGGTGCCCTGTAGGCCAAGCCTGGTAGTGCCTGGGACAAGAGTCCTCACCCCAGGGAAGAAGGTACCCATGTACTTACTGCTGTTTGCTGACCACTTGCTTTTCCTCAGGAAGGTGCCCTTCCTTACCCCAAGTCCCTGTGGTCTACACCAAGTGACACCCCAGACACCAGGATGCAATCCTGTTGGACCAATCCATTTAGTTCATCCCCCAGTCCCAGGAACTGACTCAGGGATGGCCAGGTGACAAAGATGGGGTGATAACAGAGACCTGGAGAAGGCAAGGCCACCCCCTGGGGAAAGGCTGCTTGTGACTGGAGCAGCTAAGTCCCAGTGACACAGCAGCACATGGATACAGGGCTACCTGTGCTGTCACTTGCAGTGAAAACACTCCTGTCCAACCCGTGTTCTTCAGCCTGCCCTCCTCTCAAGGCAGCTGCTTTTCTCCAGCAGAAAGGGAGGCAGCGGGTGAACACAGGGGTCCAGCCATCAAGAGGGGGCGTGAAGCATGACTCAGGGCAGGGCAGCCTGCAGGGCATCCTCTTTCCTGGGCAGAGGCCTCAGGGTACCCGGGGGTGGCAGCCTCTGGCATATAGAGCAGCACCCGATGCTCGGCACAGGCCCCAGTACACACCTTCACATAGATGCACATGCACCCGTGCAGAGAGACGGGTGTGCCTCACACCTGCACCTGCACACCCGCACGGATACTGACAGATACGCACAGACACCCACACACCTACAATCGTGCACATTCGCAAACAAATACTCAGGTGTGCGCAACTCAGGGGTGGGCTCGGAGGCACGCACCTAAGGCCAGGATCCAGCCTCCAGGCATGCACACACACACAGATCTGCTCACACTTGCAGATGGGAGCGTGCTCACCAGCCCGGGACACACACACATTCCCCACACTCCAGGCAGGGTCACATGTAGGAAACGCAAGCCAGCCAGCACCTCGGGCTCAGCACAGGGGAGGGGCTGAGGAGCCTGTGACGCTGCCTTCTGATTTCCAGCAGGCTTGGGAGCAGAGCTGCGCTGATCTTCGGAAGGTGAACACCAGGTGAGAAATGATTAGCTGTCACTTGGTGGTTGATAGATGCAGCCCCCCCTCCTCCCTTGCTCTTGGTGGAGGGCTGACATGTTATTGATCCACTTAGTGTATTCATATCAGCAGCTGCCGAGGCTGAGCCAGGACCAGCGAGAGAACATAAAAGCAAGGGAGGAAAAGCCATGTCGCAGTGAGGGCTGAGAGGAGTGAGGGCTAAAGGGTGCTGCTGCCAGGCCACTCCAGCTCCTCAGAGTCCTTGCTGGGCCAGCAGACAGGTCCAGGGTGAACAACTGTTTGTCCCCAGAAACCTCATATCTAGTCATATTCTCATCAGGCTCGTGGCCCAGGCCAGTCAATCCCAGGCCCATGCGAAGAGGGGAAGGGGGACCAAGGAACAAGGAGGTAAAAAAAGAGTAAGGCGTAGTGGCAGATGTCTGTAATCCCAGCACTTTTGGAGGCTGAGGCAGTAGGATCACAAGTTTGAGCCCAGCCTGGGCAACTCAGTGACTTAACAAGACCCCGTCTCAAAATAAAAAATAAAAAACAAAAGTGCTGGGGATGTAGCTCAGTGGGAAGGGCCCAGGTTCAATCCTCAGTACAAAACAAAGCAGGGAGACAGGGAAACCTAAAGACAAGACTACAGGAATGCTCTGAAAAATCCCATTAAGCTTTTTCCTAGTTACCTGAGAGAATTTAGTCCACACCGGGAGCTATGGCTTCAGTCTATCAATAAACCGCTGCTGAACCTCTGTTATGCTTGGGATTGAAAATGTTCCTCCACAGGCTCACTGTGTTGAAGGCTTGGCTGCCAGCTGATGGGCTTTAGGGAAGGTAACTGGATCGTGAGGGCTCTGACTTCATCCAGTGGATTCATCCACGGATAGAGTCATAATATGATGGCATTATTGGGAAGTGATGGAAACTGTGGGGTATGGTCTAGTTGGAGGAAGAGGTCACTGGAGGTGTGTCCTTGGGGACTATGATTTGTCTCTGCCTCCTTCCCTTGGCTCTCCCCTTCTTTCTGTTGCCTGGCTTTCATGAAGTATGAGCAGCTTTCCTTCACCACACCCTCCTGTTATGAAATTTCTGCCTCACTACAGGCCCAAAAGCAATAGATCCAGTTGACCATGGACTGAAACCTCTGATACCATGAGTCAAAACAAATCTTTCCTTCTTTAAATTGATTTTCTCAGTTATTTTGTCACAGCAATGGAAAGATAATACAATCTCCCCTTCTTTGTTCTTTTCTTCTTTTTCTTTGCAGTACTGGGGATTGAACCCAGGGCCTTTCACTGAGCTATATTCTCAGCACTTTTTTTATTTTTTATTTGAGAGAACATAAAAGCAAGGGAGGAAAAACCATGTCATGGTAAGGGCTGAGAGGAATGAGGGCTAAAGGGTACTGTCTGGGGTCAAACTTATGATCTTCTTGCCTCAGCCTCCCAGAGTGTTGAATTTACAGGCATATACTACTACACCGAGCCTTACGTTGCTCTTACACTGTCTTTATCTATGCAGCCATCCATCCACCCATCTATCCTCCTATCTACCCATCCATCCATCCATCCATCGACCCACCCACCCATTCACCTATCCACTCATCCATCCACGTACCTGTTCACCTATCCATCTACCCACTCACACACTCACCTATCCACACACCCACCCACCCACCCACTCACCTATCCATCCATCCATCCATTCACCCACCCACCCATCTGCTCACCAACCCATTGTCCACCCATTCATCCTTCCATCCACTCAACATTTATTAAGCACCTGGCACGTGACAGAACCTGTACGCATTACGGTACTGGGGGGTTGGGGAGGTGTTTGGGAGTTGACAAAGACAGGAAGAGACTGGGCCCTGTCCTGAGGAATGATGGAGGATGGAGGATGGAGAAGGATGGAGGAGTGTGGGCAGACTAGATCATGAGCTGGGCCAGGGTGCCCTCTGCTGGTATTGAGGCAAACACATGCATGGGAGCCAAGAGGGTCTAAGGACCTTAAAACCCAACTTCTAGCCCCAACCCTGGAATGGGCCCCCAAAGTCTGCCAGCCTTCTCTTCAGACCCTGTCACCCCCACAAAGATTCCCTTTGTGTACATGTGGACTTTGGGTTTCTTGTGTTCACAGATCAAGGACAAATGGCCTTGCACCTAGAGGCGGCTAAGAGTGCAGGCAGAAGGTATCTCAGTCAGACCAAGTTTCAGCCAGGCTTGGACCAGGCCTGAGCACCATTCCTTCGTGGGTCCAGGTGGGGCCACTGCCAATACCCACTCTGCTCTCAGCAATGATGGGCAAGACCTTCCCTACTGAGGAGCCCTCCCAGCCCTGGCCCTAGCTGGCGGGCTACGCTGACTGTACAGGGCAGGGAACTGAGGGCTGGCGTCTAGGGATGGGAGCGGGGGCTTGCCCTGAGCCCTGCCTCCTGTGTCATCTTGGCTTTGCAGTGGAGAAGGTGCCCAGCTCTCATCAGTGGGCTTTTTTGGCTTCCTTGTGGGAAAGGGGCCCCAGCACAGAGAGCAGCTGCCAGGCTTGGCTGAGGAGAAAACAAACAGCACCAATGCTCTACAGTGGGCAGGCAGAGCCAAGTGTCCCCCTGTGTGCCCCAGACCTCCCATTTTCATCCAGCAACTGACACCCTGGGTGTGCAACCACAGTAGGGCACTGTCACAGGGCAGGTCAGTTAGCCTCCCTGGCCGGTGGGACTCTCCCCCAGCAAGTGTTACGCGACGCATTCACATGGAAAGCCCAGGTTTGGTGTGACATGTGGGTCTTAAGCACACACTTTACTTTGGGTAACTCAAAGTAAGTTGTTCCAGGTCCCCATCCTGCTGAAGTGAGGCTCAGCTATTTTGGGCTCCCTCCCCCACAGGGTCCTGTGAAGCTACCTGGGCCTAGACACCCTGGGTTGTCTGGGGGGGACCCCACCTTAGGTCCTCTTCTGTCACTGAAGGCAGTGGCAAGCCCAACTCTGAGGCCACAGTCCAGTCTCCCTCGATGTCCCCACCATCCTGTCTCTCAGAGTGCTGCCACCTCCCCCAGCCTGTGGTCCACTACCCAGGGGACACTATGGTGCCTGAGCCTCTGGCAAACTCGTCTTCTCAGCTGCGGGCCTTGTATCCGCCTCGCCTCTTTCAAAGACACGCCTCACTCCTCTCTCTTCCTGCCCAGAGCACAGTTCCCTGGTGAGCTCCAGCTTTCTCAGACAGAAGCCAGAGTGGGGGTGTACCCATGGATACGAAGCCCACTTCCCAACAGGGCCTCGGAGAGGCCTCAGAAGGAAAAATTCAAATTCTAAGCTCAAATTTTTATCCATGTAAATAATCTTGGCTCCACTATGCTGCCCATTCCTGCCTGTCCTACAGACCCCCAACCCCTTGCAGACACAGGGACAGACTCACTTGGGGACCTGCCCTTCTGCCCTGAGGACAACCAAGGATCCTGATCGACTCTGACCTTGCCCCTCAGAATTGGGGTTCACCCATCCAGCCCATCCCCAGTTGACAGAAGGTATTTGCCTTATATCAAGAGAAGTGTAAACGTTTTTTAAAAAAACATTTTAGCAGCTTCAGCAACAGTTTGGAAAACACATTTTATTTTGGAGGTGGCAGCCACCGCCTGCCTGCCTGGTCTCTGGCTGTAGAGAGTCACACCTATGACATCACTAGTGGGGATGGGGAGAGAAGATTGAGGTGAAAGCAATCAAATAAACGAATGGACAGACACCTGTCCGAAGTCCAGAGCACGCATCTGCAGTGCAAGACCCGAGCGCCTCCTGGGACTCAGGAGTCAAAATCCCCCACTCGGGCCGGTGAGATGGCTCAGCGGCGTAAGCGCCTGCCTTGCAAGCGCGAAGGCCCGAGTTCGACTCCCGGAACCCACATACGAAAAAGGGGCCGGTGATATCGCTCAGCGGCACGGGCGCCTGTTGGCGCGCGAGGTCCTGAGGTCGACCCCCCGGTACCCACAAAAAAAAAAAAAAATCCCCCACCCACAGCCTCTGTCTTTGGCCTACTAAGCCCCCCACAGCTCCAGTCTCTCTGTCCCCACTGTATCCAAAGGGCCTTGAGAGCTGGTAGCCAGCCTGGGCAGGTCATGGCTTTTTGTCTCTTCTTCAGGAGAAGCCAGGAGGCTTTTGGGTAAACGCAGTGGACTGAACATATATTTATCTCTGCTTCCTCCCAATACACCAGTGTAATGACAGCAAAGAATAAAACAGAGGCCATGGGCCGGTGAGACGGCTCAGCGGCTTAAGCGCCTGCCTTGCAAGCGTGAAGGCCCGAGTTCGACTCCCGGAACCCACATACGAAAAAGGGGCCGGTGATATCGCTCAGCGGCACGGGTGCCTGTTGGTGCGCGAGGTCCTGAGGTCGTCCCCCCGGTACCCACAAAAAAAAAAAAAAAAAAAAAAACAGAGGCCTATGGCAACAAACAGAACTGGAGGGGGACAGCAGCAGATGACAGATTCTAACACATTTTTGGAAGATGGAAAGTGGATGGAGGGTGGTGACAGATTTCACAGGGCGAAGGGGATGTGCTAGCCAAGCCTGTGTGTTGAGGAACCATTTGCCCCACAGAATCCAGGGAGGCACGGGACTTGGAAGTACCAGAGCAGGCAGATGGCAGGAAGAAGAGGGGGCTTGAAAATCCAGCAGCCTGGCCACTTTTCTCCACCCTGCCCCTGGCAGGAGATGGAAGATTTACCTATTATGGACCGCAGGAGACTTGGGGGAGCAAGGAACACAGAAGTAAGAGGATGAATTGAGACTTAGATGGTGCAGTCAGAGCCCCTGGCTCCCTCCCCATCCTGCACACACCGGGAGTCTTTCTCAAGGATGGAGGTTGTAAGTGTCTCTGTTAGGGGCTCAGTTGGGTCCTCCCAAATTCCAGTTTTTAAGTCCTAACTCTCAGTACCTTAGAATATAACTGTATTCGGAGATAACGTTTTTTTTTTTTTTTTTTTTTTTTTTTTTTGTGGGTTCCGGGGGTCGACCTCAGGACCTCATGCGCCAGCAGGTGCCCGTGCCGCTGAGCGATATCACTGGCCCTTTTTTCGTATGTGGGTTCTGGGAGTTGAACTCGGGCCCTCGCGCTTGCCAGGCAGGCGCTTATGCCGCTGAGCCATCTCACCAGCCCGGAGATAACATTTTTGAAGAAGCGATTAAGTTACAGTGAGATCATGAGGGTGGGCCCTGACCCAGTACGCCCATGTCTCTATAAGAAGGGGAGAGTAGGACACAGACACACACAGAGCGAAGACCACGTGAAGACGCGGGGAGAAGAGGGCACCCACAAGCCGAGGAGAGAGGCCTCCGCGTGCCCTGCCAACACATTAATCTTGGACTTTCAGCCTCCAGGACTGTGAGAAAATAGATATCTGCTGGTTAAACCACCTGTTTATGGTACTTTGCCTTGTCAGCTGTAGCAAACACATTCACTCTCCCTTGGGCCCTCCAGCAAGATGGCTGACTCCTCCCACAAGTATCCCGAGTTAAAGCCCTGCCTCCCTACTATGCATGAGCAAGCAGGTATTTAGTGCCCCACTTGCGACTATGAATGAGTCACTAAGGGTCACCAAGCATCTGAGGACAGCCTCCAATACAAGAGATCAAAAAAAGTAGACAGAAAAAGAGCTTAGGGAAAACAGAAATAATTCATGGAAGAGTTAAAAAAAAAAAAAGACACAGATTAAATATAAAAATATAAACCATTAGAGAACTGAAGGAACTGGTTAAATAAACCAATGGTCCTTCATACAGAGCTGCATCACTAGTACTTTTTTTTGAACTTTAGTTTAAGACAGGGTCTTCTAAGTTGCCCAGGCTGGGCTCAATTGTGTAATCCTCCTACCTCAGCCTTCCAGAATGTTGAGATTATAGGCATGTACCACCACACTAGGTCCCAATGGTACATCTTTACGATGACTGTCAGCTCTGCATCCCAGCGTGCTCTGGTTGCCCTGACTTTCATAAAGCTGCTAAAAGGGGTGACAGAAATCTGTATGCATTGATGTGAAAAGATGCAGCTCTGTGAGGTGGCTGGTAGTGTTAACTGAAAGAAAACACAAAACAGTATATGGAGTGTGATTGTGTTTATGCAAATGACATACATATAAAAAGGGTCCAGCAGAAGACAATCAACAAGCTTGCAATATGCGTCAAGAATATCTTCTAGCCAGGCATGGTGGTGCATGCCTGTAATCCCAGCACTAGGGAGGCTGAGGCAGGAGGATGGCTGTGAGTTTGAGGCCAGCCTGGGCTACAAAGTGAATTCAAGGCCAGCCGGAACTGCATAGTGAAACCCTGTCTCTTTTTGAAAGAAAGAAAGAAAAAAAGAATACCTTCTAAATGGGCTCAAATGTGCTCCACATGAGAAATCTTTATGGGTTTGCTGACCTCCAAGCTTGCCCTGGTGTCTCTGGACCAGAGTTATTCTTGGTTGACCTAAGGGTCCAGAAATCCACATCCCTGCCTGAAGAAGCTAGAATAAGGCCAAGCACCCAGCAGGTGCTCAATAACTGCTTCCTAGATAAATGGATGGGATGGATGGATGGCAGAATGGGAGGAAGAGCAGCTGGTTGGATATGATCGTATGATCGTGCAGACAGCTAGATGACAGGGGCCAGCTAACCCAGCAAAAGGTGAAGGTCACTCCAAGTTGTCCGCCCTCTGAAGATCTGCACACCTCCAGGGGTCCTATCACCTTCTACTTGAGCAGACACCAATACCCTGAAAAGAAGTTTAACCTGGTGAGTTGCCAAGGCAACCAGAAGCATGCTGAGATGCAGAGCTGACAGTCCCAGGGAAGTCTTGTCTTCTATTTGCTTAATCACAGCCCACCAGCTCTCCCTGAGGCCTGATCCTATCTATCAGTTCACAGACTGACCCTTCTTGTCAGAGCATTCTATCTCTGACACCATCTTCCAAGAAAAACTGCTGCAGCACTGCCGAGGGCCCCATATTACCCACCTGTGGCTCTGAACCCCAGCAAGGGCTGAGATAATGCTGGGGATGGTGGGAAGAGGCAGGTGATGCCACAGCTGAAGAGTGCACTGGAAGCTTCAGGTCCTTCATAGCACAAGGCCTCAACTAAACAGCAGCCCCAGGGGTGTGGGGAGAGGGAAGGTGGAAGTGATCTGTTGAAGGGCAGCACCGGAGAAGAAATAGTTCAGAAGGCAACAGGGCAAAATGAACAGAGCAGGGCAGCATCCTGGACAGGTCAACCAGAGTATGGGGAAGTAGAGGAAATGACAGTGTTCTTGAGGGACAGGAGGCACAAGGACGGAGGGCCTGTACTAGGCGAGGCTGGTCTGACCCACAGCATGGAGGGAATGTGACTGCCAGCCACCCACCACCAGGCTCAGGCCCTCGCCACCGACACTGACTGCTGGGGGTGGGTATAGGTTGGCCAGACTCCATCTATCACTTAACAGAGTCACAAAACTGAGCCCTGGGGCTCTAGGTTTTTGTGGCTTACTCCTCTAAGTGGGCACGGATTGATGGTGGAGAGACACAGAGTGAGAGGGCAGAGGGTGACCGGGGCAGGTGCTGAGTGGGGTCCCTGCACCCTAGCTGGTCTTCAGCCTCCCCTCCAGTTCACTTGGGGTCAGGATAAGGTTTCCACCCTAGGCTCCTATAGGACATTCTGCTGCTGCTATATAAGGCCTAAAAGTAAGGTCCTCCCAGTCATGCACTACCTTGATGTCTGGTGATAGAGGGAATGGTGTCGCATGGCTTGAGTGCAGGTTGCTTCCCCCACTGCTCTTCTGACTAAGGCCCCCTAGACAGACAACACTCCTTACCACGGGTGTGGGCTCAGTGGCTGCTCCCCTGAGTAGCAGGTTTCAGTGGCCCACCCACCTGTGGAATTATTCAAACAAGTCCATGCCACCCTCCCTACAGGAGCTCAGGATCATCTTGTCTTTTTTATTTTTATTTTTCAGTACTAGGGACTGAACCCAGGGCCTTTGCACTGAGTTACATTCCCAGCCCTTTTTTATTTATTTATTTATTTATTTATTTATTTATTTATTTATTTGAGAGAGGGTCTTGTTAAGTTGTTAAGGCCAGGCTGGACTTGAATTTGTGATCCTCCTGTCTCAGCCTCCTAGAGTGTGAGGGTCACCCTCTTGATATTCCCATAGTGCCTGCTCATTCACCCTGTTTCCAGTGCAACACCTCACGGCATGCAGGGTCCTCTTCCCCCAGGCTGTGAGCACAAGTGACTAATGAAGCGCTGTCCACCTGCTCCATTCGTTCTGCGTTCACGGTCCTCAGAATCTCCCAAATCAATGGGCGAAGGAGGCCACTGAGCAAGCACCCACCCAGCTCCACGAGGGGGCTACACTGGGAGAGGCCATGCAGAGGCCCTGAAGACACATTACACTTCCGGTGGGGATCCTTATTCTAAAATAAAGTCCAACATTTATTATGATCCTTATTATCTTCCTTAACAACATAAATATCTTAGATTCTTAACTCCAATTACTGCCCCCATGTAAATTTCCATGTTAATGCCATCCTAAACCTCTGCAAAGTTAGTGTTTATTCTTATTCTTAAAGTAAATACTTGTTTACATTTATCCACATGCCTGCAATTTATTTCCTTACTATTTCTTACATCTCTTTTTTTATTTTTATTTTTTGAGACAGGGTCTCATTCTATAGTCAGGGCGGCCTGGAACTCCTTGTGTAGCCCACATTGGCCTTGAACTCATGATCTTCCTGCCTTAGCCTTCCAGCCACTAGGAGGACAACAATGCGCCACCCAAGCCCTGCTTGCATCTCATTCTTTCTAATTAGATTTTCTTTTGTACAGAAGTACAGCTACACAATGATCATGTACCATTGATCACCAAAATAAAGCCTTTTATGAGAGGGACAGGAGCACTGGTCATAATCACACCAGGCCAGAGTATACTGTCCCAGGCAAGATGGGCCAGTGAGTAGTGATACTGATGGATTCCAAGAGCTCTATTCACAGAGAAGTTGCACTTTGGGCTCTGCACCATGGTCAAACAGGACACTGCATCTCCTGTCTGTGCAGACATTAAGACCTCAGTCATGAAGTTGGGGGGCTGCTGGGATAGCTGAGTGAGGGATTTGGTGAATTCCCACCCCACAATTCAATCACAGAAGAGCAAAAAACCACCATTTAAGAAGTTTGGAAATTAACCAAAAGCATACAACATTCAGTATTCAGGAAAATTTACCAAACTTTAGGAAAAACAATGTAAGCCTGTGACACTGTATTCTAGGGCTACTTCCATCACCCCAGCCAGTGCTCTGGTGTTGAAATTTTACCAGTGTGGAACAGGCATGAGGACTGCTCAGAATTCCACACCCAGGAGTGTTTCTGAGACAAATACTTGCAAAATCTCAGCTAGCCCAAGGTTGTATACAGGTTAGGGGAAGCAACAGACCAGTAGATCAGGCAGAAATTTAATAGGGAGATTTGGGAAATGAGACAACTAAGCGGATTACTGCTAAAGCAGTTCTCAGAGGGAAATTTATACCTCTACTATGTTAGGAAAGAAGGATCTCAAGTCAATAGCTTAACCTTCCACCTGAAGAAGCTAGAAAAGAACACATGAAACCCAAAGCAAGCAAAACAAAGGGAATAATTGTTATTAAAGTAAAAATCAATGAAAATAGAAAGTGATTGTGTATGTTCTCTTATGTATGAATGACAGTAAGGAATACTATGAACATTTTTATGCTTACAAATGAGATAACTAGAATGAAATCCTAGAAAGATGTGCATTTCTGAAACTCACTCAAGAAGATATAGAAAATCTGAATAAACCAATAGTAAAGAAATCAAATTAGTAATTTAAAAATCTCTCAAAGAAAATTCCAGTGGCTTCGCTGGTGAATGCTGCCAAATACTTAAAGAAGTAATGCTCATCCCACCTAGACTCTTCCAGAAAAGTAGAGTTGGTGTGTGCGTGGAGGGGCACTTTCCAACTGAAAGAGCTGTATTAATCTGGTACCAAAGCCAAACGGACATCACAAGAAAAAAACCACAAAACTGCAGACAACTGTCCCTTACAAAGTCCACAAAATAACCCTAGCAAACTGAATCCAGCAATGTATAAAATGATAAAATGATTACACACCATTACCAAGAGGGCTTATCCCAAAAATGCAAGGTTGATGTGTCAATATAATACACCAAATTAACAAAACAAAAGGTAAAACCATATAATCATCTTACTAGATATGCATTAAAATTTTTTCTTTTCCACAGAGACAGAAGAAAACTTCCTCAGATTTATAAAAGTCATCTACAAAAATCATTACCCTTATACTTAACAGTGAGAGACTGAATGTTTTCTCCCTAACACAGGAGCCAGGCAAGGATGTCCACTGTCACCCACTTCTATTTCATACTACGTTGGAGTTTCTAGCCAGTTCAATAAGGCAAGGAAAAAAAGGCATTCATATTGGGAATGAAGGAGTAAGATTCTTTTTCTCAACCAACATGACCCTGTATGTAGAAAATTCTAAGGACCTACTAGAATTAATCAACAAGTTGTAAGGTACAAGGTCAATATAAGAAAATCAATTGTATTTCCATAAACTAGCAATGAACAATCCACAAATTGAATTAAGAAAACAACTCCATTTACTATAGCATCAGAAAGAAAAATACTTAGGAATAAATTTAACAAGAGAAGGGTGAGAGTTATATACTGAAAGCTACAACATACTGCTAAGAGGACATAAAGAAGATCATAAATAAATGAAGATAAGGTCTATGTTCGTGGACTGAAAAAGTCAGTATTGTTAAGAGGGAAGTTCTCCCATGTTTACTGTCGGTTTCAATGCCAATCCTAGCAGACTTCTTGTTGGCAGAAATTGGCAAGCTAATTCTAAGATTTTCATGGGAATGAAAAAGACCCAGAATACCCAAAACGATCTTGAAAAAGCTGGACAACTCATATTTTATGATTTCCCAACTTATTATAAATCTACAGCAATCAAGACGTTATCTTATTAGCATAAGAATATATATGTAGATCAATGGAATAGGATTAAAACGCCACTCCAGAAATAAACTCTTGGGACTGGGGATGCAGCTTAATGGTGGAGCACTTGCCTAGCATGTGTGAGGGCCATGCAAATACACATACTTGCTTGGAAAAACGTAGATCAGAAATAGACTCTTACATTTATGGCCAATTTATTCTCAACCAAGAGGCCAAGGCAGTTCAATGGGAGAACAGAAAGTCTTCAGCAAGTGGCGCTGAGACAATTGGATATCTACATGCAAAAGAAGTCATACCATTGTGTCACACAACACACAAAAAGTAACTCAAAATGGATCTCAAACAGATGTAAAGCAAAACCTATCAAATCTTTTAAGAGAAAGCATAAGAGCAAACCTTTGACCTGACGAGTGGTACAGATTTCTTGGATACAACACCAAAAACATGACCGCTAAAAAATTGATGAATTGTACTTCTTGTAATTTAAAAACTTTTGCATTTCAAAAGACAACATTAAGAGAATGAAAAGACAACCCATGGATGGGAGAAATTATCTGCAAAGCCAGAAATCCTTGTGTGTAGACAATAAAGAACTAAAACTCAATAAAAAGACAAATGCCCCATTTTTTTAATGGGCAAAGTACTGAATAGATATTTCACTACAAAAGATATTTGGATGGCTAATAAGCACAATAAAATATGCTCAATATCATTAGTCATTAGACAGATGCAAATTAAAGCTGAAATGAGACACCACTTCACGTCCACTTGAATGGATATATTTTATTTTATTTTATTTTATTTTATTATTATTTTTTTTTTGTGGGTACCGGGGGGTCGACCTCAGGACCTCGCGCGCCAGCAGGCGCCCGTGCCGCTGAGCGATATCACCGGCCCCTTTTCCGTATGTGGGTTCCGGGAGTCGAACTCGGGCCCTCGCGCTTGCCCGGCAGGCGCTTAAGCCGCTGAGCCATCTCACTGGCCCCAAATGGATATATTTTAAAAAGACAGATAATAACAAGTGTTGATGAGAATGTGGAGAAATTGGAACCTTTATCCACCCCTAGCAGGAACATAAAACGATGCAGCCATTTTAGCCAACAGTTTGGTAATTTTTTTAAAATTTAACATAAGTTTACTATACACCCTAGCAATTCTACTCCTAAGTATCTACCCAACACAAATGAAAACATGTTCACACAAAGACTTGCATGTGAATGTCCATAGCACTATCATCATAATAGGTAAAAAGTATAAACAACATAAACAGCTATCAGCTGGTGGGCAGATAAACCAAAATTCTAGGTAGTGGAATATTATTTGGAATTAAAGAGAAACAAACACTGATATGAACTTAGGTATCATTGGTCTCAAAAATGCTATGCTAAAGTAGAAGAAGCCAGATGGAAAAAGCCACATATTGCATGATTACACTGATAGGAAATGTTCACAAAAGGCAACTCTATGCAGAGACAAAATATAGATTTGTAATTGCCTGGCCCAAGTGTGAGAATAGGATGTGACTGCAAATGGGCATGAGAAATTTTGGGGGTTAACAGAAATATCTTAAAATTGCAATGTGGTAATGGTTGCACAGTTCTGCAAATTTGCTTAAAAGTCATTGAAGTGTGCATGGAAAATAGGTGAACTTTATGAGATGTAAATTATATAGTCAGTGCTCTGTATCCATGGGTTCTACAATCAGCCAACTGCAGATTGAAAATATTTGGCAAAAAAATTGTGTCTATACTGAACATGAATAGACTTTTTTTGTCATTAATCCCTAAACAATATAGTATGACAACTATGTAGCATTTACATTGTATTAGGAATAAGAAATTTAGAGACGAGTTAAAGTATATGAGAGGATGTGCAGAGGTTCTATGCAAATATTACATCATTTTACATAAGGCACTTGAGCATCCTGGAGGGGGGTCCTGGACCCTATTCTGAGGGGTATGTACCTGACTAGTCTTTTCTTTTGTTTTTCTTTTTTTTTTTTTTTTTTTTTTTTTTTTGTGGGTACCGGGGGGGTCGACCTCAGGACCTCGCGCGCCAGCAGGCGCCCGTGCCGCTGAGCGATATCACCGGCCCCTTTTTCGTATGTGGGATCCGGGAGTCGAACTCGGGCCCTCGCGCTTGCCGGGCAGGCGCTTAAGCCGCTGAGCCATCTCACCGGCCCTTCTTTTGTTTTTCTTTTAAAGCCCTAGCTTCAGTGGTAGAGCATTTGCCTAGCATGCACATGGCCCTGGGTTCCATCCCCAGCACCAAACAAAACCAACCAAACAACTAAACAAAACCCTAGCAGGCATCTCTTTCCCGCCAATCCCTCTCATTTTCTGGCTCTCATGATTCGCTTTCCTACTGGAGTTCTATGGACATTTTAGGTTTTATTTACCCAGAGGTGAGCGGGCACATCAGCTCAGTCTTCCCTACGGTCTGAACACACCGTAGGTATTTGGTTTTATGTGATTCTGGCATTTCCCAACAGCTCCCTGTGGAAGGCTATCTCACCCTGAGCGAAGCAATGGGGAGAAGCCAGAAGCAACTTTGGAGTAGGGGGGTCCTGGCCTGGGCAGAACGCTCCACCTCACCTCCTCTGGCAGCAGACTGAGGCTGGCCCCTCACCTCTCTCTAGTGGACAGGATGGAAGCCACTGTGGTTTGAACGTATCCCCCAAACCTCGTGGGTTAGAAGCTTAATCCCCAAATTAATATGTGCATGATTTTTGGAGGCGGGGCCTTGGGAGGGAATAGGATTAGATAAGATCATCAGGGTGGGCTCTGTGGTGGGCCTGGTGCCTCTGTGAGAGGAAGCAGCGTCAGCTGATGTATACTTGTTCCGTGCTGCTATGTGATGCCGCCACTGTGCTATGATTCAGCAAGAAGGTCCTCATCAGATGCTGGCACGATGCTCTTAGACTCCCCAGCCTCTCTAACTGTGAGAAATAAATTTCTCTATAAATTTATAGCAGCACAAACTAGATGAAGACAGGAGCCAAGGCCCTTCTTTTCTCTTGGTCTGACCAGTGGGAAGTTCACTAATGGTCCGCGCTTCAAACCCCAACTGCCAGGCCCCTGAGAGGAAAGAAGACGCAAGGCCAGCCCACACCCCAGGGACTTTGTTAAAACGCCTGCACGGCAAAAGACACGGCAGCACCAGGAAATCCCTGCCACCTCACTCACCGCAAACTTCACCAGCATGGGACTTCTGGTAAATATCTCCACGATAAATGAGTGAAAGTGGAGAAATCCCCACAGCAGTGAGACCCCATCTTCTTCTTGCCTGTGATCTCTGCTCTTGCCCCCTGTCTTCCTATTCCTCAGGATACGGATGACCCCTCACCCCTAAACTTTGCAAACCCTATATACTATACCTGTTCAATAAACAGACATGATTTAAGCCAGGAAAATCCTTTAGTTACTGCTGCTACTTCTGGCTGGGTTCTGGGAAGGCACTAATTTAAGCAGCAGTCACATCCTAAAATATTATGAATGTAATTTCATTATTTAGTCTGTTCAGGTCACGAGCAGGGAGTTATAGCAACTGTTTTTGCAGAGTTCCTGCTGGAATTGCAATTCCTCACTCA
Source organism: Erethizon dorsatum (assembly GCA_028451465.1). Classification (NCBI taxonomy): domain Eukaryota; kingdom Metazoa; phylum Chordata; class Mammalia; order Rodentia; family Erethizontidae; genus Erethizon; species Erethizon dorsatum. The sequence continues at coordinate 99,425,683 of CM051834.1, forward strand.
CTCCTGTGGCTGACAATCCATGGACAACTCAGCCTGTGGTTCCCAAGTCACTTGCCCCTGCCCCTGGGTCATGACTGTGTGTGTCCTCTGCCTGCTCAAGGTGGGTAAAAATGTCAGGGTACACTCAGACTAGCCAGCCCCAATCTTCAGTGTGAAGTGTTTCTAACTGGGGCTGCGGGCTAAGGCACACACATCCCTCAGTCTGCAGTAATATCAAGGTGAGTGCACACATTTGTGCATATACAGGACCACAGATGAGAGCCAGACACACACACACACACACATCTGCAGAGTTATCTGAGCCTTCACCAGCACCCCAATGTGTGCACAAGCATCAGAACACGTTTGCGACACACAGGAATGGTCACAGCCCAGTGACATCACCTCTGACATGGAAGCAGCAGGGAAGACTCTACAAAGTGCCCCCTATTGGGCCAGGCCAGGATCCCGCTCCAGGGGGACCCTTGCTAGATGTGATTGTCTCAGACAGTGTTCTAGGTGGGGAAGAAGGAAGCCAGTAGAGCTGTCACAGCTGTGGGAAATAGGCAGCCAAGCCAGAAATCCTTTTCCAATTAATCCTGTGCCACCCACAGGTACCCACAGGCCATTCTCCAGCTGCTACTTGGAAGACCCGTTCTTGTGGGAGGTTAGAACAGAAGTGATTCTTTCTTTGTTACTGAACTAGACCCGAACTGGTGGGCCCAACTATTTGCCTACGAGAACTGGGTGTAAATGAAGGAAAATTACATGCTGTGTTCTCCCTAAACACTATTCCCTGGCCCTTGCCTCCTTCACATCCCTAGTGACCAGTCATCTTCTCGGCCCCCAGCCTGACCTGAATGGTGAACAGGTCCTGGCTCCTTGACCAGACAGGGACACAGAGGGACTCTGTGAGGTCACTGTTGGCCAGAAGGCACCTGGAGATGCTCTGCTTATGATCCACTTGGAGCTTGATGGCCATCTTACCCACCAGCGAGACCCTGCCTCGCAGTCCTCTGGGACACAGAGAGCTGCTGTGGAGACCAGCAGGGCCAGGCTCAGCCTGGAGGAGAGGGCTGGGGTATGGCACCTTCCCCCTCCTGCCCAGCCATGCAGCCAACGGGAGGTGCCAAGGTGTGGTGCTATCTGCCTCCGCAGAACGCTCTCTGAGGCAGCCCTTTTGGCCCTGTGTTCTTGCACAGAGGTCAGAGCTGAGCGGTGGCCCTGCACCTGGGGCCAGCTTGTTCATTTATCCCTCCCTGTGCCCCCCATGTCCTATGGTCTCCCCCTCCCTGCAGCTCTGCCCTGGCTCCCAAGCTAGTTCCACTGACACCCTCTCTCACCTTTTCTCTCTCCTATCTTCCTCCCTCCGCAGTAGGCCCAGGCCCTGAGGACAGAGGTCACTGCACTCATCCCAAGTGTGTACAGCCTGTAGGAGGTGGGTGAGGAAACTCCAGGCTCTGATGAGACCCAGGGCAGCCATCCCTGGAGAGGACACACTCGGACAGGCAACCACAATTCAGGAAGGGGTAACAGATCGTCCTACTCAGAACAACCCAGGAAGGGCACCACTGGCCAGTGACTGGACCTTCTGGCCTTGGGGACAACCAGGTTGGGTTACTGGGGAGTCTGCCCAGGGCCAGCCCATTCTATCAGTGATCTTCTTTCAGGCCCTTGAGGAAGGCTAAAAAATGCCTCTGCCAGGCTCCAGGGCAAGATGAAAGGCAGTGCCCAACTTCCCTCTGGGACCCCAGACCAAGAAAATGGGCAGAAGCCCCTAGGTGCCCCTCCACCCCCTCCCTCAGGTGCCCGCTTCTCTGAGGGGCCCTCCTAAGCAGCAGCTGTCTGTAGCACCGAAATTGATGTAAGCTCAGCAATTTCCCCATATAAATAAAATTTTAAAATGAGAATCTTCCACGGAGCTCCACGATGACTTGAGTTAAAACAGCAGAGCCACAAATCCTGGAAAATAAGCTTTATAATGAAAACATCAGCAGGTACGTAATGATGAGCTTTGGGCTTAAATGGGATCTGCCTGTCAGCTCCTGGCTTCCTGCAAATATTGTGAGAAGGGAAGACCGGCAACAACCCTAAAGGCACATGATTAGTGTAGGCGTGAATGTGAAGGTGGCACCCCACCAGGGCAGGCAGCCGGCCCCAGGACATAGGCCCAGGCCCACATCCAGTCCCTTCCTCTCAGGCCCACTTATTTTGGATGTGTGTCGTCTTCCGGCGTTTGTGTTGTCATAACGACCACTCTGACCTTTTCTAGGTTTTTAATATCTAAGACTCACCCAGAGGCCATGGAGAAGGAAGACACCCATGACCATGGCAAGAGCCATCCTTGGAGTGGTGGCTGGCTCAGAACCACATCCCTGCTGCCTAGGTTAGGAACAGGGGCTCCAGGATTTCAGGAAGTTGGCAGGCGGCAGCATCCCACTGGATTTCCCCGCACTGGTGGCAGGTGTCCTGTTCCCACTTGCCGTGTCCCCTGAGGTCCTTCCCCCTCAGGTCTGACACTCCAGCCCAGGTGAGGGGAGCCAGGTGAAAGCCCCACCCCCAGCTTTCTGCAGCTCTGTGTCACTTTGGGATTGGAATCTCTCTCCTGGGCGATCTTCCGAGTGAGACACTTGGCTCTGAGGCAAGGTGACCCTCATGAAGGTCAGGGTCAGAGGCAGGAGGTGGGAGCATAAGTGAAGGTCAGGGAGCTCAGTCCTCACGGAATCCTCTCCAACAGCATCCTCCAATCCTCACTGAATCCTCACCCGGCCCCATGCCTGGCCTTGGCAGAGTCATGCAGCTCCAGACTGGATGTCACTCCGGGGCACCTCACACACCGCTCTCCACCTCTGCCTCCCCTCCACCCCGCCCCCAGTCACTCCAGTTCATTCTGGGACGTGCAGAGCGGGAAAGGGGTTGCCCCACACTTGAAACCCACTCTGGCCCCACCCAGCTGTGACTCGGGTTGCAGGTGAACAGGACCTGATTCACCCTCCTCACGGGGTCTCTGGGGGACAATGGGCTGCTGTGGAGGCACAGCCCGAAACCGGGGCTACATAGGGACAGGGTGGGTCCCAGAACTGCCAGCACCGCAGAGCCTATGCCCAGCCTCGCACACAATGGGAGACCCAATTTCCCAGCTGGACTGTAATTTCAGAAGGTACCTTTGTTGTTGGCTTCATTAACTAAAACAGTGGAGGAGCCTTGGGGCCTGGGATCGGGGAACTGGGCTGTTGCTGAAATCTGCTGGGTGCCAGAAAGAAATGTCCTCTGAGGAAATGATAAAATACTATCGGAAAATAAAAAAAAAAAATAGAGACCTTGACATTAACACGTAGCAAAAGGCAAGAACAGAGCTGGCTGAGCACCAGCTTTGGAATCCGCTGAATCTGGGTTTAAATCCTGGCTTGGCCACTTCACGACTTTGGGCAGAAGCTGTCTCGGTTGAAGGCGAGGACCTCACAGGGTGAGGAGCAATGGGACGAAAGCACTCAGGACAGTACTGGGCACCCGATGAACAAGAACCATGACTGTTTCATGCACGTGGAAGCTTAATTACATTGTCTCATTTTATAAATTATTATCAAATAATTGCGTGGAGCTCTGTGGTTTTCAAAGCCATTTTTGTCTGTTAATTCACTGGATCCACACAATCATCCCATCTTCTATTTTTAGCATTTTACGTAGTTCCTTTAAAACATCAGTCATCTCACTCTTAGTGGATATGATTGTCTCAATTTTCTGTTCTGTTTTCCTTTCTAATTTCCCCACCCCTAGGAGTCCCTAGCATAACAATTCTGGGGCCATTTCTATTAATATCAATTTTCAGATTACAGCAATATGATGTCTGTTTCCTAATTTAATTAGGTGATTCCTGTTATTAGTTCCTACATGCTCATTATTTTTCATTTAGCATATTTTAATGCACCAAAGGAAAGCGAGACTCCGGCTGGAGACCCTCAGGGTGACTTCTGTGGGAAGGTGTGAATGTTCCCTCCACCTGCAAGAGGGTAAAGGCACCCAGGAAGTCGGGACGCATGGAGGAAGTAGGTGCTGGGGAGCTGCAGGCTATGGATGCTGCAAGGAACATACCTGGCTCCAGTGAGAGAAGGTGGGGACAGATCATCTCTCACTGCAGAGACAGGACTCATAGTGGGCACCCCCAAGGTCAAAGCCTCCCAGGGACTGCAAAATAGAGCGTCCTTCATTACCCTCTCCTCACACACACACAGCAGAATCCAAAGCCAGCACCACCAGCCCCCACTAAACCCATTTGGCTTGAAGTGTCCAGACTTGAAAGCCACATGTTCTGACTTTGTGTCCTTCTGGCGTCTGTTGGCTGATCACCATGTGGGTCTCCATGACCGCCCCTCCATCAGTACTGGCCTCTGCACAGCTGCAGGGGGCACCCTTCACACTGTAGTCTAAATTAGCATTGAACATGGTAGGAGTGTGCAAAAGGCCATCTGTGTCCCTTGGCCCTGGTCACCCCCTACCCCCCTCCACATATGTATCCTTCTAATTGCACACACTGACTCCACCAGCTTCCTTTCCTCTCCTGGCACAGTGGTGGCTGGATTGGCCCCAAAAGAACTCCCATAAGGATGCTGTGGAATGAACAAAGAAAAAGAGGCAGGCCGCACAGGGCTGCGCCTTGGGGAGCACTTTTATAAGCTGCATGACTGTGATGAGGAGGGGACATCCCAGGACATCTGAAAACCCATTGGTTGGCTTTCCCCAGAGTGAAACTGTGTCTGCTGTGGCCCCAGAAATGCGAGGTGAGGGCGGGCAGGCAAGGCAATGCCAGTGAGCTTTGGGCCGTGTGCAGCAAGAGAGTTGGAAGACACTGCAGGTGTGTTGTTTAGAAACATTGGGTTCCAAGAGTCCCAGCCCTGCTGATTTTGCAATGATATATTGCCAGCTACTTAACAGGATGGATCACTGCAATTACATGTCACTTCTGATATTCACAGTCACAACAAGGATGTGTCAGCCTCACAAGGTTTGTAGGAAATATATATGATGTTCTGCAATGCCGTTAGGAAACGGTTTCAGGAAACAGACTCGAGAGGATTCCAATAAAACCCACCTGCCTGGGGAAAGCAGTGGTACCATGGAAACTGGCAGGGCTGGGCTGCTCCCCCACCCCGGAGAAGGTGTGGGCTTTAGACAGCCCAGCTCCAGGAGCACAGGGCTTGCTGCAAAGAAGGGAGGACAGTGGTGGCCACTGCACTTCCACTTATTCTATCCCCTCACTTGAGTGAGCTGTTGGAAGACTCTCAGATATCACCCCTGTGGCCGTGGCCCACCTAGGCTGCTAGTCCAGACCAGTGGTCTTGGAACTCTAGGGGACACATCTGGACAAAGAAAGTGACTGAAGGAGTCAGACAAGCTTGACATTACAGCGTGGCCTTCAGCAGTGTACAGGAAGGGCTGTGTCTCTGGTGCCATGGGTCTCAGAGTGAGGGACACACTGTTCCAGCCAACGTGCCTCTGCCTCCGGGGGACCAATTCAAGAGCGCTGGAGTCCATGAGGCCCATGGGCACTGGACACCTGGCTCTGCTGATTTCTAGCCATGAGGCAGTGGGTGAGATGCTCCACAATCTCCCCCAAACCCACTTCGCTGCTTCCAATGGAGGTCAGCCCACAGCTCCTTTTTTCCGGGAAGCCCTCCTGACTCCTCCAGCACTTACCTGCAAGCCTGTTTTGTCCTCTGAGTGTCCTTGAGGTGAGTTTTGTCTCTCTCTTGGGACTCCCTGAGGCAAGGTCAAGTCTCCCCTTCAGTGTCCCCAGATTGGAACCCTCTAGGCAAGGGCCTGGGTCGCCTTTTTCCTTGACCCCCAGATGTTGAGCTCCCAAGAGCAGACCCAACCCAATCTTCCTCCACCCACTTTTGCTCTTCAGTGCACCTCCCATCCACCCTGAGTATGGCCAAGTGGCTGGGTCACAGAGGTCTCCGCACAAGTGGGCACCCACAGGTCTCTTGCCCCTGCCAGCAACCAAGCCTGATTCTCAAATTTGGCACCCAGCTACCAGGGCATACAGGAAGCTTCCTGGGCAAATGTCGGTGTCGTGAGCTGAGAACGTGAGGCAGCCATGAGTCTACAGAGCTGCCAGCTCCCCTCCCAGGCAGGGCTTTCCAACAGCCCTTTCCACCCTGCATGGCCCAGCACCTTGCCTTTGGATGTGCGAGAGTGAAGAGGAAGATGCAGGGACAGGGGTTCTTCCTGCTTCTCCCTCCTGATCCCTTGGTGGAGGAGTTATGAGCTCATTCCATGCACCCTGCCAAGCATCTTAGATGCACTAAGCCCCAAATGGAACACATGGCCTCCCGCCCTTGCCCCCGGAGCTCTCCCAACCTGTCAATCTACAGGTGAATGGGACACCCAACCCCCATCTACCTCAGACAGAAGCCTGGAGTCCTCCTGAACCAAGATCCCTCCTCATCCTTCTTAGTCACCAGCCCTGCACCCAGCCCCCTGGGTGGCCCTGAATCTACCCTTTTCCTGTTCCCATTTGCCTTAGACCTTGTCATCTCTTCTGCATTACTCAACACCCCAAGCTGGTCCGTTTGGGTTTGTCCTGTCTCCTGCCCTGCTCTCTGTCCACAGCTGTAGGACTTGTGGCCACTAGAATGATCTGTCTGATGCTTCCAAGTTAACCCAGAGGCCTAGAGTTTCTTATCACATGGGGCGAAGGCTGGCTCCTCTACCCTTCACCAAGGGCACACTGGGCCTAGGACCTGGCTGTGTCTTCAGCCAACAGTCACATTCCAGCCTCAAGCCATTTGGAGTTTTCCATATACTACACTCTCTCCTGCCTCCAAGCCTTTATCCACAGCCCAGGCTCTGCTCCCAGCCCAGACCATGGCAACACTGGGTGTCTTAAGTGTTGGGGAGGCACAAAGGTGCTGTGGTCACAGCAGCTGCATAAAGCACATCTGACCTCTGCAACCCAGAAGCTGTGTGGCTCTGGGGATCATTCTTAACCTCACTTCCTTCAGTAGTTCCCTCTGTCAAATGGTGTAAAGTATTAAATGAATATTAAATGCATTGAAAGCACTCGTGATAGTGCCTGGCACATCACAAAGGCCCTGAAGTGTTCACTAGTAGTAGCACTGTCATTGGTTCTGTGTTGCCCTGGTGATCACTCAGCATAGTGTCTGCAAAAACAGAAGTTATGGGCTGGTGAGATGGCTCAGCGGCTTAAGCGCCTGCCTGGCAAGCGCGAGGGCCCGAGTTCAACTCCCGGAACCCACATATGAAAAAGGGGCCGGTGATATCGCTCAGCGGCACGGGCGCCTCCTGGCGCGCGAGGTCCTGAGGTCGACCCCCCGGTACCCACAAAAAAAAAAAACAAAAAAAACAAAAAAAAAACCAGAAGTTATGCATGATAAGAATTATAAGCACTGAAACACATAAAGTGCTTAGCACAAGACCTGGCACATGGTAAATGCTCAATTTGCTTATTATTATTATCTTAGAATGCCCTTGTGCTCCGCAAGGCTGTAGACTGAGAAGTCACCAGAGGCTGTCCAGTCCCTTCGTCTATACCAGGGGTCCCTGAGGAGGGAGCTCTGCTGTCCACTAGGGCTGTCACCCCAGCACCATGCCCACAACCTTGTCTTCAGCAAAGAGCCACTCTTTAAACATGGAATGGTTCCACTGTAAGAAAACTCAGTCTGCAAAAGCCAAACATTAAAAAAAAAAAAAAAAAAAAAAAAAAAAAAGAGAGAGAGAGAAAGAAAGAGATTCAGTAGCAACAGAATCTATATCATAAGGTCATATTTCTATATAACAGTCAATCCACCATTCGCTTTGGTTTCATGGGTCATGAACAGTAACTCATGTGGTCCCATTAAAACAAAATCCATTCCACTTAAAAGAATGCAGAAAAGTGATTAAATGAGATCAAGGCCAAAGTGCAAACACCTAATGAATAGACACACCTAGGCGTGATTATTGGCGACTCATGGACAGACTCGAGTCTCCTGATGGAACACAGAACCACACACAAATTCTTGCCCCCCAAAAGAAAACAAAAGGAAAACAACCAAGCCTGTATCTGATCAATCTGCAAGATTTACCTAATTATAGAGAATGGGAAGAATAAAGAAAAGATTGAATGGCATCAAACAGGTCCAATCAATAAAATTCCAACTGTGGGAAATTCTACAGGACCCACGACCTGGTTTCCTTAAATAAATAGCAAGAGAAAAATAAAGATGCAGAGAGAATCTTCAGGATGAAAAGAGACTTAAAAGATTTATCAGCCAACTTCTTTGTATGGCTTTATTTGAATGTTGTATAAAACAACATTCAAATGTTGTTGGAATGTTGTTTATGTTGGAAATAAAGGTATTTTATATTTGTGAGACAATAAGAAGTTTGAATACTGACTAGATATTCAACGATATTAAGAAACTGTTGGATGGTTTAGTGGTAATGTTAAAAAAAGGAGTTCTTATCTTTGAACTGAGAAACATATTGAAATATTTATGGCTGAACTGATCTGATATCTGGGATAGGTTTTAAAATCAAGCAGAAGGAGGGATGAGGATAGAGCAGTGGATTGGGTCAGGCTGGCCAGATTGGGGGTGCTGGGTGGCAGATACGTGGGGTTCGTCGTACAATTCTATTTCCACTATTCTAAGCAAATTCTCCATAATAAAAAGTTCACAGACAAAGGCAGTTCATAAGGTTCAGTTTGACCATCTGAATGTGAACTCTGCCTTCTGCAGCCCCCAGATCCAGTGTGCTGGAGTTTGTTATTCTCAGTTCTGGCCTGGCCTCCGAGTCTTTTGCTGGGAGAAAAGGTGAGTCTTGTCTCCACTCAAGAAGTGAGAGTCCTTCCTAAGGGCAGAAGCCCCAGCCTCCAACCTGGCAGAATTGGAAACTGGAAAATAATTGTAACTGGATAGGTAGAATTCTCCGATACCCAAGAAAATCTAATCTTAATACTTAGATCGGTTAACAGGTAACTCTGTTTCAGCAAGTGATTTAAAATACAGCAAAAGAAGTGTTTTAAATATGATCTGACTTATAAAAGTTGACAACTCTGTAAGATTCTATCTAGTGCACGAGCCCAGTGAGATGGGCTGGCTGGCCCATAAGTTTTTCAGGTTCTGTAACACTTGGTAGCTGCAGTAGAAGATCTGACCGACACCAGACCTCGAGAGAGTAGAAGCAACAACAAACTCCTATCACATTCTCAAGCTGACTCCTGGATTTTACCTGCCCACCCTCCTTCTCCTACCTTTGTGGTGCAACAGATGGCACCAGAGAACTCCATCCGTTCCCAGGAAAATTTATGCTGCCATGCGACATTTCCTGTGTAGACTGGTGCCCCCAGAGTGGCCTTGCCCAATCCAGATGGCAGGGCAGCCTCTGTCGTGTGCACCTCCCTTGGACAGAAACGCACAGGGGCCCCCGGGGCCACCCAGCCATGCAACTGGACACCTACACTTTGTAAGCACTGGTTTCCAACAGATAAATGTAATCAAGGTTTATATGCTCAGAGAAGACAACAGGATGGGATTGTCTCACTTGAAAGATCAGAAGAAAATTGTAACTAATGTTGTGGAAAATTACTTTGATATTGCTTTCTTGGTACCGAATCACAATTAGGCTGCTGTGAGAAGTACAGGGAAAGAATAAATGAATAGTAACAAATCAACACAAACAGCTTGTGTCAGGAGCACTTTGCTCAGGGAAAGTAACGTAAGCATTACTTAAAGTTTTATGACTGTGTTTGGTGTGATTTACGTGGAACGTCAAGGTTGCCCATCACATGACACGTGGTGAGGGTGGCCCACTAGCTTTCACGACAGAAGCACATGGCTCAAGATCCACGCATGCTGCTCACCAGGGCTTGGCAGCTGTGGGGATACTTGCCTTTGCTTCATGCCATCATACATGCACCATCAGCCTGAGGCTCTGATCTCCTCTATGAGGACACCAGGACCCCCAGCTGTCCTGTGGGCCTCCACCCACCTAAAATCCACACATCCAGCACTCAGGCAGCTGTACAAGAAGAAGCAAGAAGCTTTCCCTGCAAAAGCAAGTCTTCTGCTTTGCCAGCTGGTTGCAGCATGGCAGGGCACATATTGTGGCCACCATAGCACCATCCCGCCCAGGACTAGACCACCTGTCCCAGAAGCACATCACTGACGGGCCCACACACCTGTCCCACCGCAGGTGACTTCTCTCGCTGGCTGTTCCCTCACCGAATTCCCCACAGAGGACACCTGAACCCTCTGTCCCTGTGTGCACCTGCAACCAAACACACCGGATGCACCCTGAGGAAGCAGGACACTCTATTGCAAGCGGCTCTTGAGCACCCTTGTCCCAAGTTTGCTCTGCACAGATGACACATAGCCACAGGGACCAAGTCTCATTCTGCCCTGCTGGTGCTGTCCTGTGGGACGCTGCTGAGCTGACGCAGTGTGGTCCACTATTTTAGGGCTCCCAAGAGGCTGCAAAATCCCCAGAGGGGCCAGCTTGGTCACACATCCTTGCTTCCTCACAAGCCAGGATGCAGCACCACTTTTTCAACAGCCACCAGCTGTGGGGGTCAGGCAGGTTGCGTGTCAGCACTAGGCTCACCTGCTATCTGCCAGGCCCACCGCCGTGGCTGCTTCTTGCTCAGTCTCTGAAGAAGAGCGCTATTCTCGGGCCTCCCACAGGTGGGGCCCCTGGAAGCAGCTTCCAGACCCAGGGGGCCTCTGACCCCCTTGTGGTCTTTCTCCCTCCCTCCTGGTGCATACATCCTTCAATCTGTGCTCAGGGCCACACATCATGGGTTATCTCCCCTGTCTGCAGAAGCAAAACGATTCAGGCCTGAGGGTTACAGTGAAAGGTGCAGCTCTGGTCTGAGAGCCTGAGCCAGGAGAGCTGAGGATGGGGCTGGGGAGGGTGCCATGGGCCTGGGTACTCTTCCTATTGCATGAGAGCTGTTGCTTCTAGGCCATGCACCTTCATCCCATGCTACAGGTTGCAGGCAGGGCAGCACGAAAAGCCACCTGCCTAAGTACCCCCCCAAGTGTCTTTCGTTCTGTCCCTGGCACAGGGCACTGAGCGAGTAAGTGCAGGCACAGGCATGTGTCCTTTGGGAAGAGGGCTATCTGCAGGGTGCAAGTGTATCCACATCCTAGAGCGTGTGGGCTGAGTAGGGGTTTTCAGGGACCCTCCTCTTACAGAAGTCACTGCTGAGACAGACTGGCGTTTGGTCTGGAAACCCTCCTTTCCTCTCACTCCAAAGCAGAGCAACTTCTGGCCCTGCCCCATGCCTACGATCTCCAGCCCTGATAGGTCCAGCAGCCTTGCACAGCTCCCTTTTCCATTCTGTCTGCCCAAGATACCAGAACCACCTTCCTGTTCTCACCCCACAGCCATGCCACCTGTCCCCACCAGATCTGGGTGACTTAAGGAGGATGCTCTTCTCCAGTGAGTCACAAGGCATGGGGGAATCGGAGGCAGCAGGGGTGGATCTTGGCCTCATAAAGCCAGGAGGTACCCCAAGCCATTCTGTCCAAGCCAAAGAGGCCAGATTCAAAGGCCCCATAGGGCTGTGCAGGGAAACCAATCTCATTTGGGGGTTATAGGTTATGGGTTCAAGGAGACCTTGTTCACTCTCTGATGTCCTAATGTAGAAAAGGCCCCAAGAAGTGGCAGAAACCCCTTAAATCTTCACCAAAGGCAACAAGTGATGAAATCTCACCACCCAAGTGGGGCCAGAGGAGGCTACGGAGGCCAGAGGCCAGAGCCCTGAGGCTGACATCAGATAGAACATTCCCACACTGACACTGACGCCTGCTTGGGGGAGGCCAGGACCCCTCCTCTACCTGCTGGGGCTCTTGTCCCCCAGGCTCAGAACACCAGCGTAGCCATGGAGGCCAGTGCCTCTGGCAGGAAAGCAGGGGGCTGGTGACAGCAGTAGCAAGTGCAAGGGCTCACCTGGTACCTGTTGGGGGGCGAGCTCTGTGGGGTCCTGCAGGCTGATAAAGAGGAGGAGGCCTGCAGCTCCGAACAGCAGGATGGATGAGAACATGCAGGCCAGCCGCATTGTTCCAGGTCGCAGGGTCATGCGGGGTGCACTCCAAGGTTACCTCTCTGGTGTGAGAAATGCGTTCTTCCCTCATCGTCCACACCAGGCATCCATCAGAGTGCGAGCTACAGGGAAGAGAGGAAAAAGAATAATTTTCAAGCTGTAGGGTACCCAGATGGAGGCCCAAGTCACCGCAGTGACCAAGTATAATCCTTGGGGCCCTCACCCCACCCTGGGGACTACTCAGGTGCACACCCCTCCACCTTTCAAGCCCAGGGAGGCTGGAGGAAGTCCTGTTGCCACCTGTGGCTAGGACACTGGCTTCCTGCCAGAGTCTCCTGCATCTGCCTTCCCAGCAAAATCAAGCAGAGACATTTTTTGGCAGCTGCCAGAAGTGACATGAGATCTACAGTTGGTAGCCACTGGACACCCCCAGGTCCCTGAGCCTCCACAGAAGCATGCGCATTCCCCGTGCAGAGGTCTAGGTACAGGTGCAAATACAGATCCTGGCAACTAACTCGTCGGGTAGACAGATCTGCCTCCACTCTGGCTCCTCTCTACACGATGCTGGGAATGGGGGCTGTGAGAAGGAGCCTTCCAGACCCAGAGGATGTTCCAGAGCAGACCGATTCCCCCCCATACCACGCAGACCTGTTCTCACTGACAGACTGACAGATGGGCTGGAGGGGTTCAAGTCCCACTGGAGAGACACGGGTGGGAGCAGAAGCTCTGGCCAGACCATGGTTGTTCCAGTGCTCGAGGCCCTTGGCCTGGGCAGTCAGAACTGCAGTTTTCAGACCCCAGGCTCAAAGCCTCAAAGGTTCAGAGGCTGAGCACCAACGTCCCCTGTCCTTACTTGCTGTTTTGGCCCCTGCAGACCCACAGCATGTCCGTGTGATGAGCTCCTCACCCTGAAGGGCAGAAGAAATGCCCAATACCCTAAAATATCAACCAGGGCTCCCACCTGAACCAGGCTATGGATCAAGAGAGGGGCATCCGAAGGCCATTTACCCACAGGAGGGGTGTCAGTTCCTGCAGTGGGTAGGACGGATGCTGAGGAGCAGGCTACGCAGGGACCTCCTCTTTGAAGCAAGGTCCCTCTGTCCCCTGATCTTCACCTGGCCCTACTGGCCTAAACCTAAGGATACCACCTCCTTTCTACCCCTGGCCACCCTGGCACAGGGAAATGCCAAAGGGATGGTGAGGCTACCAGGGCAGCTCCCATCAGCCTCTGAGATTTCAGTTAGGTGGCCACCTGGTCCCGGGCCAGATGTACTGCTCAGTGAAAGACATTTCCCTGCCTAGGCCCTGAGACACAAAGGAAGCAGCCCCCGCCACGGCCTCTCTGTGCCCACCCTGTAGAGCATGAGACAGAAAGTGATGAAAAAAGGGCTGTCTCCCTCCCCTGCCCAAGAAAAAATTCCCAAGAACTATATTGCTTCTTGGAAAAGCTCAGGGGCCAAGGAGTATAAACTGCAGGTTTGGGTTTCTCCCCTCTGCAGTCTCTGTAATTATTTTTTCACTCAGTTAACTTTAATTAACCTGCCTCAGGCCTCTGTGTGCCTGGCGCTGGGCTCCCTGGACTGTGCCGAGTAGGTGGTTCCCACGACCTCCCAGCTTTTATGTTTGGAAGGCAGCACTGAGCTGGGCTCGTTTCGTATCTGCAGCCAGCTCCAGGGTTTCGGGCAGGTCCTGACCTTGGTGCAGTGCTCTGCCCCCATCCCAAGACTGCTATTTCCTGCTACCCGCCTTGCTCGTAGTGGTGAAGATGGACCACTGTGTGTCCCCAAAGGAGCCCCTCAGGTGGAAGGAGGGCTTCTTGCTCTGTAGCTTCCCTAGATGAGACTATCCTGTAGGTCTGATTCATTGTTCTGCAAAGACACAGGTGTGCAGTGCAGGTTCCAGCCTCACTAAAGGACAAGCTAGGCTCAATGCTGCTGATAGCACGCCCTGGTACCCCACAGTCCCCGGAGCCCTTCCCTTGGTGATGACAGCACGGCACGCAGTGTCCCAGACCCACTAGGATCAGCCCTCATCTCTTGGGGCAGTAAAAGCAACTACGGAGGGGTTGCTGTTCTCTCCGTCCTTACCCTATGCCCCTCAAGCAGCTGGCGTGGCCCCTTGGGATGCCCAGGCAGAGCTGAAAAGGAGTTAGAAGAATGGAAATGACATTACAAACTGACGCAGCGGAAGCCAGACGCTCAGACAGGGAGCGGGGGAGGCAGTTCAAGGCCTCTCTCACATTCAGACACACACGTCCCAGGCACAGATTGGAGCAGGTGCATGTGCACTAACACGCATACACACCCGGGCTGCACACACCTGAGGATCCCTAGAAGGCCCCTGATGCAGTGTTGGCACACTTTCTGCATCCCCAATGGCTTCCTGAGTCAGAAGCCAATTTCATCAAAGGTGGGTGGCCTCTGACGTCAAGATATTTTGTAAGGAGGGAGACCAGAATGGAGAGAGGAAGGAGAGAGGGAAGGACAAGTTACAGCAAGCACACAGAGCTGCCAATGGCCAATAATGTGTCCCCCAGTATCGGCCCAAAGACTATCTAATGAACAAAGGTGGCTCAGAAGCACATATGATTATCATCTTGTTTGTTTAGAAGCTGGTGCGGCAGACATGGCAACAGAAAACTGGTTGGTCCCCTCACCTCCCTAATCTGTCACACTGTCATCACTTGAGCCAGAACAGACTTCCCTTGTCAATGACTAAAAGGGTCCTGCGGCCACAAACTGTCCTAGCTTCTGAACACTGCACGAGGGAGTCCTTCACCTTCACAGCGGCAGGAGAATCAGCTCTGTACATTTGTCATTTCCGAGACTCTCAGGAGAACAGCACCCTGTGCACATCCAGGGAGGCGGTGTTAGAGTAGCTCCTGGCTTCCCCATTCAGCCCCTCAGGCCCCAACCTCAGCCTTTGCTCTGGAGCCCTCTTCTCTGTGTTTGTTCTCACGGGGACCACGTGAGCAACTCCCAGCTCCATGCATACAGGAATCTAAAGGTCAGTCCTTCTCCCAGGTGGCTCTCAGTCCAGCTGGGTCTATAATGCCCAGGAAGGGACCGACATCCTGGACTCTACAGAACCCTCCTTCCTGCAAAGGCAGGGAGTGGACAGGAGGCCCCCAGCAGATCGGAGATGTACACTACAGAGAGGATGCACCTTTAATTCCCATTGCTTCCTGAGGGTCTTTTTCTTAAAGTCACAAGGCATTTTCAAGACAATGGGGAGATGCCAAGCCAAAGCCCTTCTCCTTTGAGTCCAGCTGCTGTCTGGGGAAAGGATGCTATAACCTGACACAGGCCGGGTCCTGGCTTCCCTGGAGACCCATTAACACATCCGCAGGGCTCAGCTCCCACCTGGGACTGCCCTACACTCACCAACCACAGCACCACACTCTGCTTCAGGGACAGGTGCAATCTCTCCTCCTCTCCCTTCGAAGACCAACAGACAACAAGGAAACCCAAACTACTGGGGGCAGATAAGGGGGAGGCATAAAGCAAGAAAAACACACAGCCCTGTTGAGTTTCCAGACGCTCCCACCCGCCTCAAAATTCTTAGTCCTCCCAGCAGCTTCTCTCCCCGGGGGCCGGAACGGCGTCACCAGTTTTTACTTTAAGGAAAGAAAAAAAAAAAAAAAAAGAAGAAGAAGAAGCAGAAGCAGAAAATATCCAATTAATCTTGTAAACACCTCCTAGGAGACAGGGCAGGGCCAAAGATTCCTCCCATTTCCTTATTTATTTGATTTAAAAATTTGTCTCTTCAGGGAAATTGACTTCGGGGCACAAGAAAGGACTTGGGAATTGCCAAAACACACGCACCTCCAGTGGCGACGGCCGATGCACAGACGGCTCCAAAGACACGCTTGGCTGTGGCTGCTCCAAGGCCTGGACATTCGCCCCAATCACCCAAAGGACCCTCTGGCTGTGGGGACCCACCCCCCACATGCCCACTCCAAGCAGCTGGGTACACCCACGTGGTCAGCAGGCCTTGGGCCCGGGAAAGTTCTCTCTGTCCGTCTCCTCCTCGCACGGGCAGAATCTAACAATGACGTCCCTCCCGGCTGAGGGCTCCAGGAGAAGCTGCTCCTTGGGAGAGAGGCTGCTATGGCAACTTGAGGAGAATGGAGCCAGGCGCTGCCGTCACCTTGAATCCGGCACCATGCCTTCTGCCGCAGCAGCAGAGGGGTCCTGGAGCCCAGCTCTTCCCCTGCTGCAGCCGGCACTGGTGGCTGACCCTGGTTTCTCTCCTCAGTCTGCTGGCCTTGGGAACTCATCTGCTGCTCGCCGATCAGAGCACAGAGCCCAGTCCCTGGAGAACACTACCTCCATCTGTTTTGTCAGACTAGTTCTTCCGTGTGCCGCTCCGGCTTACTTCTGAGATAGGGCTTTTCTTGATTTCAGCTCATTAAAATCCTTCAGCTAATTAAACCGCTCGAACGGCGGCAGCGGTGGTGGCAAACTCTGGGACGCATCCCTCCAGTTTTTATGCGTAGGCATAAAGTTGCAGTGTTCTCCAAGGATGACGGATGGCTGGGAGTGCTCAGACTCTCAGGCAGGGCTGCAGACTCGGAATTGCTCTCAGGATAAGTTCAGGGCCTGGGGTCGCTGGCCTGGGTTCTGAAATCCCCAGGGCCCAGCCTCTGGGACAAGCAGGACTGCCAGGCTGCACCCTACTCCTAGGCATGGTGATTTGCCCACCATCTACTCACCGCCTGTTACAAGGCAGGGTTGCCCCCAAACCTCCTATGCTTTCTGCGGGGCAGAGAAAGGGCCTCTTAGGCTGGAGATGAAGGCATAAATCAGATTCAAACACCCCCCAAAACCTTGTCCCTACAATCCTCCTAGAACAGTGCAACCCGGCCTCCCACCAACTTGCAATCACAGAGCCGCAGTGACAGGGTCCTGAGAGCCACACGCCATGGACTGCTACTAGCAATAGAATCACACCCTGGGTACCATCTCTGCGGGTACAAAAAGTGAGTCCTTCCTCTCCTCGACCCGGGCAGTCTGGAATGCCCACTCAGTACCCCAAATCCCCTGATCCTGTGAGCCTGGGCACTGGCCCTTCCCCCACACATGGACAGCGTTTACTGCCAGACTCAGCCAGAGCCTCAGGAGCTGCTTCAAAGCCTCTGCTCATCTTTATATTCCCAGCACTTAGCACAGTGCCTGGCACAGGGAAGGTGATCAATAACCTCTGCCGCAAGTAGAATGAACATGAGTTAATAGATGGAAGTGTTGGGGGCCATCAGGAGAGAGGCACTCCATGAAGTTGGAATTTTAAAAAGGTCATTTATGTTTCAGGGAGCTGTGGGTTTGTTTTGATCCGGTCTGGGTTGGAATTAGGTCCAATGAGCAGCCTAATCTGAAGGCAGCAGAAGGAGCAGGAAGTGAGACCCTCCCCACCACCCCCCTGCAGAAATCTGACACCTTGAAAATACCCAAGGCAGGGGCCGGTGAGATGGCGCAGCGGTGTAAGCGCCTGCCTGGCAAGCGCGAGGACCCGAGTTTGACTCCCGGAACCCACATACAAAAAAAGGGCCGGTGATATCGCTCAGCGGCATGGGCGCCTGCTGGTGCATGAGGTCCTGAGGTCAACCCCTGGTACCCACAAAAAAAAAAAAATAATAATAAAAAAAATAAAATACCCAAGGCACATTCGTTACCAGGATGTCACTTTGTGCTCTCTGGTTGTATGAGAGACTGGTCATGGCACTTGAAGGCTAATACAATTTTAGAGGTAAATGTGGACTCTATCTCTCTGTATACATGTATATCAACATTCATAATTGATGCACGAACAAATACATAAGTCATTTACCTTCCATAAAACAGATTATCTCCAAAGCTCTCAAATATAGTGAGATGCTAGGAAACCCCCAAACAAAATTACAGTTTGAATGTATTGACCAAAAGTCAGTGAAAACAATACATGGGTGAGCCTGGAAGACATATGCTAAGTGAGACAAGCCAGTCACAAAAGGATAAACACTTATATGAGGTACCAAGAGATGTCAAACTCACAGACACAGCGAGTAGAAGTAGAGGTTACTAGGGGCTGCGGGGAGGGATGGGAGTTACATTTAGTGGGCAGACAGTTTCAGTCTAGGAGGATGAAGAAGTTCTGGGGATGGACAGTGGTGATGATTGTACAACAATGTGAAAGTACTTAATGCCACTGGGCTGCACACTTTTTTTTTTTTTTGGTACTGGGAATCAAACTCAGGGCCTCGTGCTGGCCAGGCAGGTGCTGTGCCACAATGAGCTAAATCCCCAGCCCTGGATGGCACACTTAAAAAAGGTTAAAGTAGTAAATTTTATGTTATGTATACTTTACTACAATAAAAAGAAATCAACAAAAGCAGCCTGAACCAAGCAGTGGACATCATGGAATAGACACCAGGCTCACAGAGGGGATTTCAGGTTCTGGGCTTGACATTCCTTCCAACCAGCTGTGGGACCCTCAGGACTTGATTTTTCTTCTCTCAGAATCAGTCCTCATCCCAAATTGCCACTGTAGATGAGTTTCCAAGTTCCTTGCAGCTCTAGTGTGGGAAACATGTCTTGAAACACAGAAAGACAGCTTGTGAATTTCATCTACATGATGCCACTTCAGGCAGTGCAAGTGGTCCTCTGGAGACAGTATCCCTCACTCTCACCTGCCACCTGTCTCACCGTGGATCTAGGTCACTGCCATTCCGTAGCCCCAGGAAGGCTGCCAGGGGTGTGACCCAGAGTTCTACACCCTGAGAAGTGCTGTTCCAGAGACAGCTGGGTCCCTATGGACCAAACAAACCCTGCCAAGCTGTTTTCTTCATGACAAGTCTGTACTTGTTTGAGGAATCAAAGTCCTTGCTGCAAGTGTCTAACTGGAATTATATTTGCAGATTCTTTCTGATCTGCATAGCCATGTTCCTTCACCTGAGACCTGCCTGGCAGAGCTGAGTCCCACCTGGGGCTACCCACTACCTGGGAACTCACCTACACTCAGCCCAGCTGGGACAGTGATAGAAATGATAGAAATCATTTTTAGGCAGAAATTTAAATAGAGTGAATGATGGCAGATCCTACTGTATCTACAGCCACACTTTTCATTTAAAAGTCTTTAACTTTTAAAGAATTTAAAGCGCAAATAAGGACCTGAGTGGTAATGGAAATATCCTCTATCTTGACTGCATCAGTGTCAATATTCTAATTGTGATAATGTACTATAATTTTGCATGGTTTACTATTAGGGAAACTGTAACATGCATTGAAAGACTGTAGTCTTTCTTAAAATTGTACATGAATATACAATTATCTCAAAATAAAAAGTTTTTTAAAATTAAGAAAATAAAAATAAAATTACTGGCCTTTCAGCTCATGCATAATGGAAACAAATTCTAATGTTGTGCACATAAATAATAGATAACCATTTTCATGGATCAGCACCATCCCCTGTTGTATAAGAAACATTTTAAAGTTAAGGGACTATGCCTTTAATAGGAAAATTTGATGTGTTAGCAACTACTGGTTGATCTTTGTGCATTTCTCAATTGCAAATTGCACTTTAAAATGCAAACAATTATTAATATTGATTTGGACTAAAACAATATTGAATTTCAATATATTTCCAGCTCTTTTATGAATTACCCTGTGGATACGTAGTGATTATGATAGAAGAGTACTTGCATGCTCAATTTCTTTTTGGTGAGGATCCTTGAAGAGGGCTGACATGATCCATGGATAATGAACTTCACAGGGACAGGACTGGCTTCAGAGCCCCAGCCAGCATCTCAGATTTAGTCGCAACACAGACTTTCAGGGCCACTTTCCTCACTGGGCTTTTTCCAAACTCATTTTATAGAACTTAGGTTATAAACACCAGACCAAGGTCTAGAAAAGGCTTTCAGTTTTTAGAGGAAGGAAAGGGACAGGAATAGATATTTATCATGCTTTGTTAATGTTTCAGGCACTACACTGGATACTATAGAAACGTCCCATTTAGCTTTCGCACAATAACCTCTTGAAGTGAAAATCATTATCCTTACTGGTCACAGGTTTGGTTCTCTGTGAGGAGATGCTGAGGTGGAGTTTGGGGGTGCAAGATATTTATTAAGGACCCACACCTGTGAAGGAGAAAAGGAAGAAAGCTGCTGAAAGCAGGAGAGGCTCTGGAGTGAGCATTCCCTGTCCAAGCATCCTGCAGCAGGCAGAAATGGCTGGACCTTTATATCTTCAGCTTCCTTCATGGCTGCATATGGGTTGCCCAGGGCAGGGTATGACCTCAGATGAGGCATTTTGCTCCAGGTGACCTAGATCCTGAAGCAGCTGACAGCTGAGTCTGCCTGCTGACCACATGTCCTGTGGGTGGTCAGTGAGTCCTCACTGGAAGGAATCTCGGCAGCGTGTCTCAAAGTCCACCTCTCTGTTTTCACAGTTGACAAAATTAAGACCCAGGGAGACTAAACATGCCAAGGTTACACAGTAAATAAGAGCCATCCCAGATCTGCCTGACTCGAATCCTGTCTTGCTTCATCCCAGGCACTGCTTTTTCCAAACAAAAGCTTAGATCAGACTGTCCTGACCTTCAGTTACTGAGACATGAAGGTTTGGGAGTCTCCAGAGGAATATGCAGAAAGTTTGGCTGTGTAAGCAAATCCATTCACTCTACCCCCTCCTCTAATACCCCTGCAACACTCATGCAGGCATGTGCATATGCACACATATAAAAGCGCACACTATCTTGTTGCTAATAGAGGGTAGGGAAATTGATTATTTGGGTTAAGAGTTCCCTTGACAGTACAGTCTGGAGACTGTACAGTACGGTACATCTCCCTCAGGTAAGAGCTGCTGGAATTTGCCAACAGCAACCAAGAATGCATGATGCTGTGTGTCCAAGGCCTCCTTTTACTTTTATTTTATTTATTTATTTATTTATTTATTTATTTATTTATTTATTGGTACCAGGGGTCGACCTCAGGACCTCGTGTGCCAACAGATGCCTGTGCTGCTGAGCAATATCACCAGCCCTTTTATCGTATGTGGGTACCGGGAGTCGAACTCAGGACCTCATGCTTGCCAGGCAGGGGCTTATGCCGTGGAGCTATCTCACCAGCTCCTCCTTTTACTTTTAGAAAGCACTGAGCTATTCACATTTTCCAGCTGCTCTGACATCCACAACCACAGCAGGGAAAATTACAGGGAGGAAAAAATTGCATATTTACTCCTCAAAATTGAAAGTTGGGGTATAATATGAACAGAAAGGAGTGTGTGGTAAACCCAGAGTGCCCTGGCCCCTGGCAGGGTGCAGCTGCATCTAAGCTGCCAACAGAAATCCAGACTTTAGAGGAGGAGAGAATGGCAAGGATGTCTGGCTTGCTTCCAGGGAATCCCTTTCCCTGTGGCTGGCATGAGGAAGCCCCAGAGGACTTGCCTTTGTGTGCCCAGCTGCCAACAATGCCTGGCAAAGTAGGTGCTTGGGCAATGCGTGGTGAGCAGAGAGGTCTAGTAAAAGGGGGTGAAGGGACAGGGAAGGTCCCATACACTGCCGCCAGCAGGTCCTTTCAGGTGAGGTAACACAGATCCAGTAAACGTGTTCCATTTGCCTGCACAGCATGCACACATGGTGGTTCCCTGTGAAAGCTGGCTCCAAGGGTGACCATCACATTCTTCACTCCCACCAGTCCAGCATGATTTTCCCTAGAGCTCACCTCTGAAGAGGCTGGTTTCTTCCTATCTGCAGGCTCAAAGCCTAAGACTATGGCAGAACAATCAAGCCTCTTGGCCCTCTCCTGGTTGCTCTGTGGCAGTTTCTCTCAAGCCACCAGGACCGGTTCAGGGCTTTAGTGACCTGGAATTAAGTGATCAGGCTTTTAGTGAACTAGCTATGCAGGAGAGAGGAGTCTGCCTCCTCCATAAGCCTCTGCCCCACATCTCCTTCCAGCTAGTACTCTGTTCCAAGTTTCCTCCACTCCCTTTGATGTCCCCTTATTTCCTCACAGGATGTTGGAAAGCCAGAATTAGAGGCCTCCCTATCCCTTCCTCCCTTTCCCCCACATCCAGCTGCAGACTCAGCCTTCTGAGCATGGACCCTGCCTCTTTTTCTATTCACAGTGTTGCACAAATTCAGCACCTAAGGCCTGGACAGCTCCCTCACCTCTGCACCAGTATGTTTGTGGTCACTCCCCTACCAAAAACCATTCAAGGGAGGCAGGCATAGTGGCATGTACATGTAATCCCAGAATTCTGGAGGCTGAGCTATATAGCGAGTTTAAGACCAGCTTAGACTACACAGTGAGACCCTGATTAAACAAAAAGCAAAACAAAATGCAATATCCTAGGGCCCCAGTTCAAATGTCTCAGTGCGACCCAAAATCAATATGAAGATCCAGTCTCTGCTGACTTCCTACCCACAGCCTCCCTCCATTCCCTGGTGTACCCCGAGCCAGGCGAGACACCTTCCTGTGTGTTCCTGAGCCCCTGGGCTTTCCTCCAACAGAGGCAGTCATGACAGAATAGTGTATGGAAGAGAACTGAGCACTACATTTTCTCGCTGGGTGATTTTGAGCATCATCATGTCACATCTCTGAGCTTCACTTTTTCTGTCCAGTAAGTAGTCCTTTGCGGACTGATTCCACAGGTTACTTATGAAGATTCCTGCTGTGATGTGTTGCTATCTTGGGGTACAGGTAAGAGGCCCAGCCCAGAGCAGGTGGGCTACTGGGACCAGTGCTCTCTCTGCAGGGAGAATGCTCCTTCATGGTTAGCCTTGCCTTCTTTAAAAATGGTCTTGCTGTCTTCTTTGCTAATTCAGAACACCTCGCAGGGTGTTCTGAACCTGAAGCCTCTTTCCTACCATCCTTAATGTTCTCATCACTCAGCCTCAAGGATACTGGCAGGAAAGTGGTAAACTTCTATGATCCCTGGATGTGGAGCTCCACGGCATCTGTTTGCCCAGCTGGGGTGGTGGCTCAAGGATGTAGGCATCCCTCAGCCAACTGGGAACACCTCAAAGCAGAATGGCATCCACACAGGCTCCACACTTGTGCCCTTGTACTGCCCCATCAACTGATCCTGGGTGAGGTTGCTTTAACCCCAACTTCCTACATGGTTGCTGAAAAGAGGAAAGAAGACAGGTGAAAATTATATTTTTGTTGTCGTTGTTGCTGTTTTGAGACAGAGTCTCATGTAGCCCAGGCTGGCCTTGAACTCTGGATCCTCCTCCCTCAGTCTGTCAAGTGCTGGGATTACAGGCATGCGCTACCATGCCTGGCAGAAAATTGCATTTTTATGAAGGGACCCTAAGTGGCCAATCTCTGGTCTTTAGTGAGCATGTATAAGAAGCAGCCCATTTTCTATAATAACCATATGACCCTTTTGTAATTAAAATTATTTTTAGAACAACAGATCTAATGCTTCTCAGCAGCAGACCTTCAGATCTGCCAGTTTGGAAACCTGGATTTCTAATGTGAAATTTTCTGATTTTCAATTGGCAAGAAATGCACATTAAAAAAAAAACTACTTAAGGGGCTTCAGGTGTAGCTCAGTGGTACAGCACATGCTTAATTAGCATGTGTGAGGCCTTGGGTTCAATTCTCAGCACACACACCAAAAGAAAAAGATAAGAAAACAAAAGAGAAGGAAAGAAAGAAGAAAAGGAAAACATTGAGCCAGTCAAAATTTACACCCAAATGATCTGACCTGGTGTCTTCCTGATGCCACCCTTGCCATGCAAAGCACACCCTGGATTAGGAAAAGGCCCACAATCCTGGGATAGAAATGATGCCTATTGCTTCCAAGAATCTTGTGCAAAACAAGCTGATCAGAGGCAGAGCCTGTGAGTCGCTGGTGTGAAGTGAGATTGTGGCAGCCTCAGAGGTAAGGAGCGGTTCCTACAGCTTGGAACCAACAGTGCTCAGGCAGGACTGTGGGCTTTTGGTAGAGCATCTGTCTCTGCCTGAATGATTGCCACACGGTCAGATAGGAGTGTGGCACAAGATGTAGAATGTGTCCCATCCCAGCTCTGCTTCTTTCTTCCCGCCCAGCTGTGTCACATGTGTGTGTACATGTACACACACAAAATCGCACTCATTACGGATAAATTACATACACCCCCAAAGTCCGTATGTTGAAGCCCTAACCTCATTCGCTTCACCTAAGAATGTGAACTTCTTCGGAAATAGGGTCATTGCAGAGTAATTATTTGAGATCGTACTGGAGTATAGGAGCCCCTAATTCTACAGAACTGGTGTCCTTATAAAAGGGGAGCTCTGGGCACATAGGCACATCTGAGGAGGATTTTCCAGCTGTGTGACATGCCTGTGACTACACGTGCAGCACGCACAGGGGCAGGTAGATACTGTGTGTCTCAGTGGCTCCATCCTGTGTGTCTGTCTGTGTGCCAGGGGCACGTGTGCCTGCACACAAGTGTCTCAGAACCTCCTGTGTTTCTGTCTGTGCCCATAAGGTAGGATCAGCTCAGTGGCAGCCAGGCCACACTTGCTCCTGGCCACTTGGAGAATGGCTCCAGCAGCCCTCGGCCCAACCCACCGGTGCTTCCTCCGTTCCAGCAGTGGCCCAAGGTCAGGCTCCTTCCTGGCAGAGGCTAGCAAGGCTCTCCTCTTCATGGGCCTGGAGGGAGGGCAAGGGGAGGGCAGCCTGAGGTGGGGGTGGGGGCTCAGGAGTGGCAGCCCAGCAGGGCCATCTGCCATCTGTGCCTCCACTCTCCGCTCTGTCCCTTCTCTGCCTTGGGGCACGTCACTCTGGCGACCCCTGGGAATTGGAAGCTAATTTTCCACGATCATTAGTGATGGAAAGACCTTAGGTTCTGCCTTTAATTAAAGTCAAACGTGGAGCTGAGGAGAAGCGCTGCATGCAGACATCCTCTTCTCACTTGTAAAAGCCATATGCAAATAATTAAGCAAGGCATGGAAGCCATAATTAAAAATTTCACGAACCCCCTCATTAGCTGAGCAGTCTGCACAGAGAAACAGAGAAGTGGACCAAGTCCCTCCCCTACGCCTATGGTAGCTCCTGCAGATGGTTAATTGGGGCTGGGGGGAGCAGCTAGGCACACCTAGGTGACAGTACACCTGGCAATAAGCTGGCAGGGTTTCCGCCTTCCCTGCCAGCAGAAATGACTGCCTGCCACCATTCAGGACACCTCATAGCCAGGGACAGGGCTCCCAGGATAAAGTGGATGAATTCATCCCTCTGCCCTTCCTTCCCAAGGCAAAGAGACACCATCGTCGCAAATCTCACAGCCTCCCCTGGCCCGCCCTGATTTGTGCACAGGTGGCCTGCGCTGATGGAGTGGGGAGAGGGCCTCTGCTGGAGGCTGGAGTCCCTTTCAGCTGGACAGTGTTGAAGTCCCTCACCCAGTGGGCCCAGCAGGGAGGCAGGCTCACAGACTCTTCTCTTCCAGCGACTGCATGTTTGGGGCCCTTCAACCCTATCCACGCATGCGGGTGTCCCCAGGCCTGGTGGCCACTGCGGAGAGTGACCCACCTCAAGACAAAGGCACCGAGCAGGACATCCGCACACACCCAACGCACTCTCTCTGCCCCAGCTTCAGTCGGTGCCTCCAGGACTGGAGGGAGGAGGGCGGCAGGGAAACGTGTCTGATCTCACGGCGCCGGGCAGTCTCCGGTCCTCATTCTTCACTCTGCGCAGGGTCCCTGGCTCCCCCAGGCATCTGGTCCACTTTAGGTGGGGAATTGATCCTGCCAGGTAAGTAAGTGCAGGCATAGTCTCCGCATGCTCACTGACGTTTCCGAATGAATATTCACTCGTCCCAATCAAAGCCACTTGTTTTCCGTCCGGTCTGATCAATGGTCCCTCCTTAGAAGGAATCGTGCTCACCAGACGCATTGATCGGTGTGCAGGAAGCTGCTTGGCGTGTGTGGAGACCAGAGGTGACGGCCCAGCCATGAGACTCGACAGGGCCAGCTCACCTCACCCACAGATGCCCCTTCCCCATGGCTGAGATTCTTATTTCTCCAGGGGTCTATACACCAACAGGAAGTGATTACAAACAAGTCCAGAAAGCGACTCTTACAAGGCTACAGTGAGTGTCAAAGCTGAGTTTGTCCTGCCTCGGTGCCTCTTGGCCCAGGATTCCTCCAGGTGACACATTTATCCAGGTTCCCAACCTTAGCCCTTTTTGGCTCAGGCTCTGCCCTCCCTGGTGACTCAGAAAGGATTATTTCTCTTTCTTTCTCTGTCAAACTGACCAAATGTGGGCCCCTTTGCCAAGAGTGGTCAGACACCACCCCAGGAAGCCTGCTCTCAGAAGCCGGCCAGGGCAGTCTGAGGCCTGCCTGACTGTTACTTCATTTCTCCTCTTCCCCAGCACCATCCTTTGACAGTCAGTTCTTAGTGCCAGCTCGGAGCTCCCTGCATTTCTTTGACCTTGCACTTCCAAGCTGCCTGGCTGATAGAGCCCCTGCCCCACCATCTCTTCCTTGTGCTGCATTAGCCACTGAAACCAGATACAGGTCGAATATCCCTAACCCAAAAGTACAAAGTCAGGAATGGTCCAAAATCTGAAACTTCCTGACTGCTGATTGGACTCCACAAGTGGAAAAGTCCACACCATGAAACTGTTTCACGCACCAAATTAATGAAAGTATTGTATAAGACTACTTTCAAGCTAGGGATATAAGTGTATATAAAACATAAATGAACTTTGTGCTTAAATGACTTTCTCATCCTCAAGATATCTCATTATATGTAAATATTCCAAAATATGAAAAACTGGGGCCGGTGAGATGGCTCAGTGGCATAAGCACCTGCCTGGCAAGTGTGAGGTCCTGAGTTGGATTCCCGGTACCCACATATGAAAAAAGGGCTGGTGATATCGCTCAGTGGCATGGGTGCCTGCTGGCATGCGAGGTCCTGAGGTTGACCCCTGGTACCCACAAAAATATATA
The DNA here is from genome assembly GCA_028451465.1 of Erethizon dorsatum. NCBI lineage: Eukaryota > Metazoa > Chordata > Mammalia > Rodentia > Erethizontidae > Erethizon > Erethizon dorsatum. The sequence continues at coordinate 99,452,628 of CM051834.1, forward strand.
TATATATGAAAAATTCAGAAATTCAAAACATTTCTGGGAACAAACACTTTTCATAAGGGATTCTCCACCTGTAGTACATGAAAACAAAACAATGCATTTGGATGAGGAGGTGGATTGTCCTATTTATATGAATCGTACATAAAATTTACTTTCTGATCCTACTTGATTTTTTTTTTTTTTTTGGCAGTGCTGGGATGGAACCAAGAGCCTCACACATGTTAGGTGAATGCCCTACCACTGAGCTAACCCCCCCCAATTCTGCTTGATTTTTAAAAATTTGTTATGAAACATTTCATATATACTATATATGTATATATCCATATATACATAGAGATTTATAATATATAATAAAATATATACGTAATAACCAGTGCATTCATCATTCAGCTTAAAGAATAAAACTTTAACTATTTCCAATAGTTGAAGTCCTCCTGTACTCCTTCCTGTCACTTCCCCTTTTCACCTGCAGAGGTTAACCCCCATGTAGTAAATATTTCATGAGCGCTACTGTACACCTGGCACTACTCTAGGGAACTGAGATCTACCTGTGAACAAAACAAAGATCCTGCGCTCACAGAATTATATTTCAGCCAGACGAAAGCACAGATACAATAAATATAATAAATTAGTAGATTATATATAACAGAAGGTGATCAGTACTATGGAGAAAAGAAAAACAGCAGTGTGAGGGGGTTGGGGATGACTTGAGGCTAGGAAGTCTTAAGACTTGTCTTAGTTGCTTTTCTCATTGCTGAGACAAAATACCCAACACCTGCAAGTTAAGGGAGGAAAAGTTTATTTAGCTCACAGTTTGTAGAGGTTTCAGCCCATAATCGGCTGGCTCCAAGGCAGGGTGGCACATGGCAGAGGGGCAACCATTCACGGCAGTGGAAGACACCAAAAGCAACAAGAGAGAGGGAGACAAGCCTCTTTCTGTCCTTTACATTGTATGCAGGCTGCCCGCCCAAGGGCGGGTGTAGTACTCACACTCTTAATCCCAGCACCCTTAATCCCAGCATTACACTACAAATCAATCACACACTCTAGATTCAGCTATCTCCAAAAAAACTCCATCTAAAAGTGCACAAGGCTTTGGGGGGACATCTAGACACAAACCTAACAAGACCTAAGTATGTGGAGTCTTCATTGCAAAGGTGCCATCTGACCATGTGGGTATACGGGGGAATAGCTCATGCAAAGGCCCTGGGGCAGGGATGTTTTGGATACCTGGAATGTCTGGAGAGAAGCAAAACGTAAAGGAGAATGAAAGGAGATAGGATTAGAGTGTAACAGGGGCCGGTCACGTGGTCCGCTGTAAAGACTGGCTTTGACTCTGAGTGAGACAGGAGCAAAGACAGGACCTTATCTGACTTTCTGACTTGGGCTTCAGCAGGACTCCTCTGGGCATATAGGCAAGGGAAGAAGCACATTGGCCAAGAAAGAAGCCAACACAACGGGGCAGGTGAGAAATCTCAGCTATGATGTGGAAATCTTTGTCTATTTTTTTCATCCAAAATTGGTGCTTTATTTTGATGGTGAAAGTCTCACATTGTACATACTGATGCTGTGTTACCAATGTGTCTCGGGTCCACTTGCTGGCCATGAGCTTTTCTGACATGGATACTCTGAACACACGGAAATCTGTGAGGAACTCGCTGCTTGTGTTCACATCCAGAATCTCAGGAGCCTGGCTGCTCAGGTTATGTGTGTGAAATGGAAACAGAACACTGGGACATACAGTGACGCCTGGGGTGGAGGCGGGGTGGAGGGGACTAAACCTGGCTCCACCACTCACCAGCTGTGTCACCCCAAGCAAGTTACTTAACCTCTCTGTGCCTCAGTTGCCTCATCTGCAAAATAAGGGTAATGATGTCTTGTGGCTAACTCTCAAGGTTGTTGTGAGCACTGCAGGAGTAGTAAGGTGACACTCTCAGAGCAGTGCCCTGCCCTAGGGAGTGCTCGATCATGTCAGCGACTGCTCTGGGGAAGATGAACAGAGCTCCCCAGAGTGCTTCTCTCTCAGGCAACTCCATCATCCTGCAGCTGGCAGGGCCTGCCTGAATGGCTGCGAGAAACGGGAACTGGGGAAGCTTCCAAGGAGGTCTCCAGGAATGTCTCATGAGCACAGAAAAATGTGACATTCCTGGAAAGGGCTTCCAGGAAACTGGCCCTCAAGCACTTCATCAAGAAGGGAGGGTGAACAACCCAATCTTGGCACAGTCTCGGCAACCAGTACTGGCCTCGGGCTACCTCTGCCGAGCTGTGTCCTGACCAGCAATGGGGCTGGTGTTCATGTGTAAGTCTGTGTTTGCAGAGCTACCTTAATCATATCGGCAGAGTATGCCAAACACCACCAAAACGATGAATTTGCAAAGTTCGACACACCTGGTCTTTCCTCTGATGATTAAACTTACAACAACCTTCACCCCATAAACTCACTGAGCACCTTTGACGATTTCGGTTCAGATCAGAAGAGCCCAGTGTGCCATTTGAATTCACTGGTATTCAACCTCACAGAGTCAGGGAAACAGCAGGGCATTCTGCACACTGGTGTTTTTTGCTTGATTGGGTTTTTCTGAGTTTTGTTAGTTTCATTTTTTTTTTTCTTTCTCTTTCTCTTTTTTTTACATAATTAATTACTTTGCTAGCAAGGTTGAAGTCTCTTAAAAAATTGGCAAAATGCTAGAAGCTGATGGTTGGCAGGGAATGCTAGAGTATATTTTGAAAATATTTATAAGGTTTTTTTCCTGTATTCACACACTCAGACACAGACACATACAATAATCCGTGTCTTGAATTTGGCATTGCTGGGATACCCATAATGGAAGTCTAGTATTATTTTCCAATTCAGCTCATTTACTTGGAAGAAATTTGATTCCAGTTCAGAGACATAATCAATTCTACTGGTAGTCTCCAAGGCTTAAGAAAACAAGGTTTGCTTTTTTAAAAGATTTTTAAATTTTTAATTGACATTGTGATCGTACATCTTTACCAGGTTCAGTGTGATGTTTCAAGACATGTAAACAATGTGCAATGATCAGAACAGGCTCACTGACATATCCATCATCTCAGATATTTATCATTTCCTTGTATTGGGAATAGTCAAAATCTTTTCCATTAGCCAGTTTGAAATACACAATTAGTTATAACCATAGTTATCCTGCTATGCTATAGAATATCAGAAATTATTCCTCCTATCCAACTGCTCCCCAGTGTTTTCTTAATGACTGCATCTTTAACCATGGATCACATATATCTGGGTACTTGTGTGTGGTTCCCTTCTCATTCATTCATCACAATTAATAGCCAAAGATATGAAAAACGTGAAGCCTGCCACCTTCACTAAGTCACTCGCTCGGCATGTCACAAAGAAGTCCACCAGTCAGGCTGCTCTCTTGGTTTCTCCTCTAAGTCAAGGTCTAGCTGCCTTCAGAGCAGGTTCCATGAGGGTTTCCCAAGAAGGCAGGGATTTGCATTCTTCAGGATCAGAAGGTTTTTTTGTCCAGACAGGTGACAGGAGTTTGGGATTCTGATGAGGTGTCCCACCACTAATCTCTCTCATGTGAAGCAGAGAAAAGAGCTTTGCAGGAAGAAATAAAAACCACAGGTTTGGCAACCAATTTCACATGATCTCGGTCCAGCCTTATTGAAGGCATGAGGGTGGTTTGGCATCAATGCCAATATTTGCCAGCCCCTCAAAGAAGGTGGACTCCGGCTTTGCAAGAGACATTCGTTGCTCCTTGACAGGGGCCTCATGCATCATCTTCAGCAACCAAAAGGGACACAGAGAGCTGAAGCTAGAGTTCTGATGCTCATGTGTGCAGATGCCACTGAATCTCGGCAGCTAGCAGCCAGAGGGGGGTGTGGCAGGCCAGGCCTCCTTATCCGGCATATAAAGTCATGACCAGGGTGCACAGATGCATGTGGTGGTGGAAATAATCCTATGGTAGAGGCCCTTGGCATTTCCAGCAGTCACGTTAGTATCAACTTCAACTCTTTTTTTTTTTTTTTTTTTTTTTGTGGGTACCGGGGGCTCGACCTCAGGACCTCACGTGCCAGCAGGCGCCTGTGCTGCTGAGCGATATCACTGGCCCTTTTTTCGTATGTGGGATCCGGGAGTCGAACTCGGGCCCTCGCGCTTGCCAGGCAGGCGCTTACGCCGCTGAGCCATCTCACCGGCCCTCAACTTCAACTCTTGCAAATGATAACACTGAAGATACAACACAAACAAGTTTCCTGAGGTTCACAATCCTGTTTTTGAACTCTGTTGTTTAAAAGCAAAAATCAAACTTTTTCTTGAGACACAGCTTCACCTTCAAACAGAAAAACATTTACATTTATGACATGTGCTAGGAACTCAGTATAAATGGCAGCATAAATACACAATGACAGTCCATAATATACCTAACATGTCACAGCAAAATCTCAAAATCCCAACATCTCTTTCACTTAAAATTCTGCAGAACCCTACACACCAGGAAAACAATGAAAAGCTTTGCTTTCTATAGTATAATTTTATATTTTGAACTCCTCCAACAAAACCTCTTCAATTCCTAAATATTCTTTTTCAAGCTTTACAAACCCTCCTTACCCTCCCCAGTGACTCCGATACACCTACTTGGGCACCCCCTGATCTGTTCCTCCTCTCCTTCATCTCCCTGGAGAACTAACAGCTGCTCTCCATAATTGCTCAATGGTCGTGTCTCCCTCCTCACAAAGTCACAGGGGCACCTCACCTCTTCCCATTCGGACATCAGTGGAACAAGCCCCAATACCCAACATGACAGAGGCTGTGGCTTCTCCCAGCCTGAGGATGGAGAAGGCCAGTGGTGACCTCAGAGAGGGAGCGGGGTTTTAGGCAGCATGCATATAGCATGGAAAAGCAAGAGTCCCCTGGCAACAATCACTCAGATGCAATTTAGTTAACTTCCTTCCACACCTACTCGGCGTGCATGGCAGCCTTCCTGTATATCGTACCAGAAGAGAGAGTCACAGGAGCAAGAGTCACAGGTCATCCTTTCTTGAGCAGAAACTATCCAAAATCAAGCGTCAGATTTGCTCTCTGACATGTGCAGAGTTAGCCCCACTCTCATTCTTCCCCCACAGGCCCTGTTGTTTTAGGATGATATGAAGTGAGTCTAAAAACGGCCAACATTTCTCCCCTGACACAAGGGCATCAATCACTACGTCTTTGGCACTTTCTTTGCGATATCGATTTTTCTGAGAATGAAGGCAGATGGTTCCGATATGGCATCATCTAATATTCCCCCAGCTTGATTTATAGATTTCTTTGTGCATTACCTGAACATAAATGAGTCTTGCATTACTTCTTGCACACTTGTCAAATTAAGGTAAGAGATTCTTGTTGACCTTTCAACCTAAACAAAAAATAAATGTGTCTGAGGCATTTTCCAGCAAGCATTAAAATGAGCCAGGCCTTCGAATGCCAATTAAGAGGATGTAATTATGAAGGGGATTGTCGTCTGTGCTGTGGGTAATGATTTAATTTTAGTTTTAATGCATTCACTCAATGGAGGAAAAGAAAATAAGCTGGTTACGAATCATCTTGCAAAAGAGTCGAGAACGACTTGGCACCATTTGTTCCTTAATTTACCAAAACGGGAAGGAGCTGGGGGTGCTTGGCACCCAAGCCTTCCAGAAGGAAAGAACACTTCTTAAAAGGTGCAGAAAGAAGAGGCACTGGCAGGAACCAAAATAGAGACAAGGTGGCCGTTTGCTGTGATGTTACCAAACAGAGCCAGCGCCAGCCATCCTCGGGCTGCGCGAGGGCTATGAATTGGATTGGACTCCGAGCAGGGGAGGAATTCCGTTTGTGGGTGGCACTACACCTTTCTCCTGTGCTTTTTCTATCACTGCCCTTCCCACAGCAGACCCAGACCCACAGAGAGGGTCCCTGGGTGATATCCACTTGGGGCTGACCACTGTCTGCTGAGACACAAAAGGAAGCACCCTCATAGCACCTCCACCTGCAAACCTCACTATTCAAGGTGAGGCAATGCTGGCTACACCCATCAATACCTTCAAACCATGTGTGGTGGCACACACCTGTAATTCCAGCACTCTGGGAGGTTGAGGCAGGAGGATCACAAGTTCAAGCCCAGCCTGGTCAATTTAGCTACAAGGCAAGGCCCTATATCAAAAAAATAATAAATAAATAAAGGGCTGGAGATGCAGCTCAGTGTGAACCCCCTGGGTTCACTCCCCAGTGCCACATTAAAAAAAAAAAGTCTAATCCTAGGTGCACAAGTGTGCACAACACGCCTGTGACCACCCAGTGCCTGGCCCATCAGGCTGCCTTTGGCAGCCCCTCTGAGAAAAATATCACCTAACAACCAACCTCTAATTAAGTCTGTCTTCAGACCTCAGCTCAGCTGCCTGTGCCGACACCTCGGTCCTCACCTCTGTCACGAGCTCTCTAATGTCCCTTTCCTCCTTCTCTCGAAACTCACACCCCATCCCCTCACACCTCTCCTTCAGCCCTTCCAGCCTCCTGCCTCAGCCCCTTTCACTTTCTAGCCACTCTTTGCTCTGCTGAGGTAACCCTTCTCTTCTCCCTGTAACCCTGTCCCCCCTTCCTTCCTGAACCCAGGGGATTTGCCTTGTCTACTCACCTGAATTCTGTAGACACCAGACAGACAGAGTGCTCCTCAGGAGGTGGAGAGGAAACGCTGGAGTCCTCATCTGTTGTGATTGTCTCCCTGCCATACCCATTTGCAGGCCCCACACCCTCCCTCTGGGTACCTCTGACTTCTCCCGTCCTGTGGGGCATGTGGTACTCAGTCCCTGCCATGAGTGGCCCATGTCCAGCCACGTGACTGATCAACACAGCCTACATAACCACACGCTGATGGGCTCTTCCCGCCCTGCAGCACACGTTGCTTCACCGTCAGCCCCCGAGCCACCTGCTTGGACATGATCCACAAGAAAGCTGAGCAAGACGCAGCAGTTCCTGACACCTGTCCTGGGGGTAGCATCCAGCATGAGGACACCACAGATCTCTCCCCAGTCTGACCACATCTGGAGCCTCCCCAGGGCTGGGCAGGCCAAACAGGGCCCTGTTCACTTCCGGAATGCTTACTGAATGCCAACTGTGGGCAAGCTCAGGCCCCCTAAAACTTGCATGGGATTTTGACTCTGTGGAGCATCTTCCAGAGGACCTGCTCCACCCAGAGCCATGGAGGAAGCATCCTCACAGGGCCCTCTTCCCAGTCTCCAGCAGCCCTATCCTCACCCTGGTCTGGCTGGAGGAGGCTGCAGGACAATGCTCATGAAAAACAATTTTATTTTTCAGTTTTATAGGTCCTTGACAATCCTTTCAACATGACAGTTCCGATTAAATACCTAACACATTTCCATCTGCCATTTTCCTCCATCTTCATACCCTCCTGTGTCTTAAGATCAGTTAAACCAGGGACCAGCAAACTGGCCCTTGGGCCCAATCTGCCAGCCACTTGTTCCTGCAACTAAAGTTTTATTGGAAGTAGCCCCACCTATTCATTCCCATACCACCTACGGCTGCTTTCATGTCATGACAGCAGAGTTGAGTGGGTTCAGCATAGACTTCTTGGCCTAAAGCCACTTACTAGTGTCCCGTTAAGACAAATCTGAACTAAACTGCACATCTAATTTACCTATGAAACATCTGTCAGATAACCTTTTAGGATGTCTAATAAACTTTGGGTAAGCCATTCAACATGGTCACTCCAAGAATAATAATGAGAATACAAAAAGTTCAGCGTAAACCATATCGAGTTCCAATTCAAAATCCATATACAAATACACAGGAATCATGCTCAAAGGAAAAAAAACCTTTAAACAATACAATTAAAGATTCCTTTGAAACTCACCCCAATTCAGTCCACTCCACACTGGGTTTATTGATGGAATTCCTTACAGATTTCTTTCTGGATAGGTACTTTACAAACATGTAAATAAAGGATATACAACTCTATATCCTTTGTGTGTATGTGGGTTTTTTTTTTTAAAGCTGTAAATGGTATATATGTAAGGTTGTTCTACCACTTGCTTTTGTGACTTTATCACACCTTTTGGACATCTTCACCAGGCAGTACAAACAGACCTACACCATGCTTTTTAACTGAACAGACTACTCCAAAGTGTGCGTGTCGCAACACTAATCTCAGTGCACACAAACACCGAGACTGGCCACTGTGCTTAGAGAACCAGCTCTGCTTCCTCCCAGGACAGGGGATCACTGCCTACAGGGGGGTCACTCTGGAAATGGACCTTCCAGTGGATGGACTGCAGGCCCCCACCACATATCCCATCTCTCTGGAGACCCCCCACCTCCTACCCACTGTAGAAGTCCCCACGTCTTCATCTGCAATATGGTGTCATCAAGGAGTCACTGCCCAACCCTCAGGCTCTCCTGGCAGAGTCCCCAAGATCTATGACTCCAAACATCCCATTCAAAGAAGCTATTTGAAAGGAGAATCACTGTGAATATAAATGACTTTCTCAGAAGCTTGACTTTTAAAAAAGGAAGATGGATCTGGCCCTTGCAAATACAAAACAGATTGAGAAGCTGAGCTTCGTGGAGTGACTTAAACAGGCATTCAGAGTTGGCACCCGCTGGGAACAGTGAGGCAAAAGCAGGCGATCAGAACAGGCAGAGCCTGGAGCTTGGCTCTACAGCAACCCTGCCTCCCCCTTCTCATCTCCTCCTCTTCCCCTCCTGCCTTCTCCATCTCCTCCATCCCACCCACCCCTGCACCCTCACCTCAACTTTTTCTTCTGCAAACCCTCCCCAAGCACCTACTATGTGCCAGTCAGTATACAGTGTGGGGAGCCCAGACCAGCCCCTGAAAAGTCCCCAGGGATGCAAAGGCAGTCCCTGAGCAAGGGACTATGGCAGATGGTCCCGGACTGAGTGATAGAAGGCCCCTGTGCTAGGACACAGGGAGACCTGGAGAGGGGACAGGGGCCAGGGAAGGACAGGGGAGGGCATCCCCAGATGAAGGTTTGGTGGGAAGGATGTAAGGAGAACAGTAACATGTGGGGTTTTCCTGTTTAAAAAGACCACTCCGGCTGCAGGTGGAGAACAGATGGACAGGAGGCAGCTCCTCTGCCCGTCGCTCTGCCTACTCAGGAGCAGCCACAGGAGCAGGGGCCCTATGGGTGGCTGGGGTTGATGCAGTATGGGCTGCAGGGCACAACTGACTAGGCAGTGGGCACTATCTTTCCCCCATGGCCCAGGGTGAGACCCTCTCTTAGGGCATGGCAGATGATTCCAGGGGGTTCTGAGCTTTGCTCATGGAGGTGAGCTCGTGGGGAGTGGGGTGAGAGCAGAGGACCAAGGTGAAAAACCTCAGTGGGCTGCTGAGCAGCTGGATGACCAGACGCATGGGGCTTAACCTTGGCTTCCCCCTTGTAAGCTGTGAGAAGGTCATGAGATAGCACAGCAATGCACCCGGTCGTGTGGTGGGGATAGGGGGGTGCTCCACAGACACCGACAGATGGCCACATGCTAACATCTAGTCAGCAGAAGAACGAGTCCTGTGCTGCCTGGTGACAAGAGGGAAGTACAGTGGTTCCCCTTATCTGCGGTTTCAGTTATCCATAGTCAACCACGCTCTAAAAACATTACAGGAAGCATTCCATGATGAGACAATTGATAAGTTTTAAATTACTTGAATTACAGTACATTGTTATGGTTGTTCTATTTTATGATTAGTTATTGGTTAATCTCTGTTACTTTATAAATTAAAGCTTATGATAAGCATATATGTATAGGAACAAACAGTATATATAGAGTTTGCTACCCTCTGTAGTTTCAGAGTATCCCTAAGCTACCAAATGCCCAGGTGACAAATGCCCAGGCTCAAGGGTGGAAAAATGTAAAGGAAGGCCTGGGAGGTCAAACAGCTGGCCCCTGAGGGTGTAGTGCATGAAGCAGGGGGCCTGTGGTGACCCCAGGAAGTTGGAGATGATAAGAACATGGAACATCTCTCAAGGCAAGCTTTAGGTTTTGATTGGAGCCAACTCATGAAAAAATCCATATGAGTTACAAACAGCAGGATCATAGAGGTGGGGCTGCTCAAGCCCTTTGGTACTCACATTTCACTGCACTCTAGCACTGTGCCCCAGGCAGAGTGCTAGGGGTTCTAGAACATTCCTTCTAGTAGTAAACTCATGTATGAATGGATACTATTCACCTCAAGTCAGGAGACTGGTGCTGAGAAAGGAAGTGAAGTCAAGTCAGCAGGAAAAGAAATTTCATGCTTGAAAAAGCTGCAGCAGAGGGAAACAGGATTCTGGGCTAAGGATGGCAACAAGCACCACTTGTTTAACTCCTTTCCCTCCAGAATTCCCACTGAAAGGATCAAAGAAATATAAAAAGGGAGATGAGAAGGGTCTTGCATCCACAGAGGAAAGCTCATGTGTTAGTCAGCTTTCTGTTGCTGTGACAATACCCAAGATAATCAACTTAAAAGGAGGAAAGGGCCGGTGAGATGGCTCAGCGGCGTAAGCGCCTGCCTTGCAAGCGCGAGGGCCCGAGTTCGACTCCCGGAACCCACATACGAAAAAGGGGCCGGTGATATCACTCAGTGGCACGGGTGCCTGTTGGCGCGCGAGGTCCTGAGGTCGTCCCCCTGGTACCCACAAAAAAAAAAAAAAAAAAAAAAAAGGAGGAAAGATTTATTTTGACTCACAATATCCTTTTTTTCATTTTTATTTGTACATGTTTGCAGTACATGCTGTGTACATTCCTCATGTGGAGTTGGTACATGTACACAACATATCATAATTCCCTTTTTTCGTCCCTTCACCCTCTCCTAACTCCTCCCTCCCCATCTATTGATCCCCTTCCCATTTGAGGAAGATCTATCTCCCCACTTCCTATGATCTATCTAGAGACTGTGATCTGTGATCACTTGGCCTTTTGCCTTTGAGCCTGTGGTGACACAGTGCATCATGGCGGAAGCACTCAGTGGAGGAGGCCTATTTCACTCATGGTAGCCGGGAAGGACAGGGAGCAACAGGAAGGGGCCAGGGTCCTAATATCCCCTTTAAGGACACACTCAATGACCTAACTTCCTTTCATTAGGCCCAGATGCCAACAGTGCCACAGGCTGGAAGCAAGCCTTTAACTCACGGGCCTTTGGAGGATCTTCCAGACTCAAACTCCAGCAGCTGGTCAGGGGGCAGCAAAAGCAGACACAGCAAAGAGTCCTTCGAAGCGATAGTGCAGATGGTACCTAGGGAAGGCTGGCCATCCATTTAGAGGTCAGAGAGCCTGGCAGAGCCCAAAGACACCGCTCTGAGATCAATAAAGTCTCTGGGGGATGCCAGGGGTGAGCCTCACAGAGTGACTTGCTATGGAAAGGCACAGATACACCTCATGACACAGCCTCAAGCCTATAAAGCAAAGAATTAGGGCAAAAGATGGAGACATGACATATCCGCAGTCATCAAGGTTTTAACACATTTTAAATGAACAAATTACATAACCAAAATTAAGGGAAGAATATTAAAGATCTAGCTAATAAAATCTGGTGCTCTCTCTTAAACTTTTGTGTTCAGCAAGCAGAAAATAGTTTTTCAATAACACAGATTATTTAGAAAAATGAGCTTATATTAGACTCAGAAAAAAAAATCACAGCAGAAGTCATTATCTAACCATGACACAATAAAAATAGAGTCTAACAAAAATGAGAGAGATAAAAAATGTTGGCTGCAGCATTGTTCTTAATGAGAAAAGGAGATGAATATACATTTACATTAGTAGAAGAATGCTTAAATAAATTATTAAGTAAATATTTAAGTGAATAAATCCAAGCTCTGGAATCCTATGAAATTGTTAAAAAGAATCACTCTGTTCACCTACTAAGGAGTTGTAGAAAAAGAGAATAAGGTATTGGTAAAATGCAATAAATTTAGGGATAATGAGTGAGACAGTCCCAAAATTTAAGAAACACATGGTTTCTTATGCTGAAAATGTACTCAAAGCACAGAGTAAAAAATCAATCAATACACCCATCATGGTAAAACTCCAGAATACCAAAAACAAGGAGAAAAATCTTCAAATTTTCTAGGAAGAAAAGATAAGATACCGTAGTCCCCTGTATCTGTAGGGGATATATTGTTTCAAGACCCCAAGGGGAAGCCAGATGTGGTGGCAAATACCTGTAATCCTAGCACTTAGGAGGCTGAGGCAGGAGGATTGCTGCAAGTTTTAAGCCAGCCTGGGCTATACAATGAGTTCAAGGCCACCCTGAGATATACAGGAAAACTCCATCTCAAAGAACAACAACAAAAGCACCGTGATAGTCAATCTGATAACTGAGATGGCTACTAAGTAACTAATGGGGAAGTAGCACATATACCATGGATATGGTGGATAAAGGGACAATTCACCTCTTGGGTGGGACCAAGCATAACTGGTGAGATTTCGTCATTCAACTCAGAATGGCATGCAATTCAAAACTTTTGAATTGTTTATTTTTGGAATTTTCTATTTAATATTTTTGAATTGTACTTGACCATGGGTAACTAAAACCACAGAAATGGAAACCATAGATAAGGGGAGACAGCTGTACCAACCAACAATTAGACTTATAGCAGATACTTTAAACATCAAGAGATCCTCAGGAGATAATGTACTAATGCAATATTTTAAATATTTTCAATATATTTATTTAAATATTAAATATTTAAAATTTAAATATTTAAATTAAATTAATTTTAATTTAATTTATTAAAATAATAAAATTTTAAATATTTAAAATTAAATAAATATTAGTTTATTTAAATATTTATTTTAATATATTTATTTAAATATTATATTAATATTTATATTTAAAAATTTAATATTTTTAATATATTGGATCCTATTCAATTATTCAGGAAATGAGGTAAAAATAAAGACATTTTTAGATATCCAAAAACTAAGAAAGATAGCTGCCCAAATTGAAAGAATTACTAAAGCATGTATTTCAGCACAAAGAGAATTGAATCTAGGGAGAAAGAGTGAGATTTTAAAAATATAGCATTGATATAATTTCTTAGTATAATTAACAATCATCTCTAAATATTAATAATACTTCTTTGTATAAAAGAAAAAATTCTCAGCTATAATAAGAAGATGGGAGAAAATGCTGACTCAGTGTATAATTCTGGTGTGTGAAAGTAGTTGCTTGTTTTAGAGGATGACAGAGATAATATCTTTAGACTTGCTAAAAACATTTAGAGTTAAATATGGTATAGGTTAACTTTTTTGTGGTACTAGAGGTTGAACCCAGGGCCTTTGCACATGAAAGGCAAGCACTCTACTACTGAGCTACATCTCCAGCTCTTTTGAATTTTATCTTGAGACTGAAATTGGACTGGACTGAGTTGCCTAGGCTGACCTTGAATTTACAATACTCCTGCCTCAGCCTCCAAAGTAACTAGGATTATAGGTGTGTACCAAGAAAGAAGAATCTGAAAAGAGTGTGATAATTATAGGCCTCTACCAACAGAGTCCTTAAAATATATAAAGCAAAATGTGGCCATCTGAAGATAAAGAAGAAAAAAAACAAAGTCAGACTTATTTTCTCCTACTATATGCTTACAATACAGATCAATGCTGTGGTATTTCTCCCCAGCAGAATGCAATTTATTCTGCTGCAGGCACCAACGGGATGTCCTCTAATTCAATTCAATTCTGACACCATCTACCTAGAGATAGCATCACAGGTTGAGGGCTCAGTCCCCAAGATTACCCACTTCCACTTCAGATGACAATTGCAGGCCTCTGCTTGTCTTATCTGTGCTTCTGACCAACCAGGGTCAGGGTTCCCACCACCCCTTCTTTAGGTTCTATTAATTTGCTAGAGCAGGGCACAGCATCGAGGGAAACCATTCCATATGTTTACTGGCTTATCATAAAGGATGTTACAAAGATATAGATGAAGGTGCGGCATGGGGGGAGGGGTGCAGAGCATCCATGCCCTCTCCGGGTGTGCCACCTCTGGGAATGTTTAACTGTCCTAAAGCTCTTAGAACCCTGTCCTTTTGTGTTTTTATGAAGACTCCATTGGATAGGAACGTCTGAAGGAAGCATAGACAAGAGTGTAGAAATGTGACTAGACACAAAGCATGTGACTTAGTGCTAACATACTGGGTGGGAAACCTAGTGAGGCCTGTCCACCAGAATTCTGCTTGCTTTCTATGTGCAGCCTCCCACTCCAGGGTATGAGGCAGGACACCTTCTGAAATAGGAGTCTTATGACCTAATAACAGTCAACGAAGGTGTCTTAGTTACTTTTCTCATAGCTGAGACAAAAATACCTGATGCCCAAAGTTAAAGAAGGAAAGGTTTATTTAGCTAACAGTTTGCAGAGGTTTCAGTCCACAATTGGCTGGCTCCAAGGAAGGGTGGGTTTGCATAAGAGAACAGCTCATGGCAGGCAAAAGACAGCAGAATGAACAATCAATCTTAACAGTGTCTTTCTGCCTCTTTTTATACTCTACCTAGGCTGCTGGGATTAAGACAGTGCCAAACACATCAGTGAACTGATCTAGCATCATCCATCCTTAATCTCAGCATTGCAGTATGAATCAATCACACACTCTAGATTCAGCCACCTCCAAAAAAAATACTCTATGACTGCATAAGGCTTTGGGGAGACATCTAGACACAAACCATAACATTCCGCCCCTGGCCCCCCAAAGACTCATGCACAACCCTTCATGCAAAAGGCATTTAGTCCATCCCCAAGAGTTGCCAAAGGCTTAACAGTTTCAGCATTGCTGGAAAGTCCAAGTCCCAAGTCTCCTCTGAGATTAAAGGCAAACTGTTAGCTGTGAGCCCCTATACAAATGAAAGAAAGTTAAATACTTCCAACATTCAATGGCATGAGATAGACATTTCCATTCCAAAAGGTACAAACAGGAGAATACAAAGGAATGGGACCAAAGCAAGTCCAAAATTCAGTAGGGAAAACATTAAGTCCTGTAGTTCCATGTGCAGCATCGGAGGCAATCTGTGGCAAGATGTGAACTCCAAAGGGCTTGGGTGGCTCTGCCCCTACAGTGCCGTGTCCAGCGCAGCTCTCAAAAACTCCTGGCAGGGAGGACCATGAAGAAATGAAGGCGAGAGTGAAAATGCAGAAAACTAAGGTCAAGTGGAGCCCTCTCTCAGTAGAGAAAAGAACCACTCAATGACTGCAGCTCGTTTATTTATATACTCAGCAGGTTGATGTCAGGTGAAACCCCTCTTCCTAACAACTAGCCCACCTCTCACGCCCTGTGTCCTTGGGGCCGGTTCGCCTGGCTCACCTTGGGAGCTCCTTGCTCTCGGGGCTGGTTCTCCTGGCTTGCCTCAGGCACTTCATGCTTTCAGGGCTGAAACAGCTTGTTCACGTGGCTCACCTCAGGAGCTCTGTGTTCTCGGGGCTGGCCTTGCTCCAGCCCTGCACATGTGATCGATCTCCAGCTTCAGCCACTCCCCACACTACGGCACTTCTGGTGGTTGTAGCTCCCGTGGCTTCTCTCTTGGGCCCACTCTGCTCCCCCCTTGCAGTTTTCTCAGATGATCCATGTCCCTGGCTTCTCCAAACTTCTGGGGTCTCCACTGCGCCTTTGGCTTCACACTCACAGCTTCACACACTGCCCTCTCAGGGGCACACTGTCTGGCCCCCAAAAGCCTTCTTCTGAAATCTAGGTAGAAGCCTTCCTAATCCCACAATTCTACATGCACCTAAAACCACTGCCACGTGGATGATGCCAAGGTCCGCTGCCAGTTGGAGCAGTAGCCAGGCTTCCCTCTCTCTTGGCTGTAGGGGTCAAGAGCTTGGATCGCTGAGTACTCTGAATCCAATTCTGAGGAACAAATTCTCTATGCTGCCGTCATTCTGGAACATGGTGCGGCTTCCACCATTCTGGAATATGGTGCTCTGGGTCTCTCTTCTCCAAGCAAAGTCTTTCACTTTTGCAATTTTGAGGCTGCAAAGGGCGGAGTCCTGCTGCTTCTTGTGATGCCCTCAGGCCATCTTTTCTATTCTTCTGTTCCTTTTCAGCAATCAAGATCTCTTCTGCTCTCTCTTTGCAATCCACACCTTTACTGGAGCTTCCTTTCTGGACAAACTTGCAACATTTTAAATCATTCTGCTGGGCTCTTCACTCTTGATTTTCAACATAAATCTGGCTAAAAGCCCCCAACAATAGCCATGCTACTGCCTTAACATTAGACTGTTTTGAAATTTCTTCTGCCAGATTAATTAGTCTGCCACCCATAATCTCAGCCTCAGGTAGTCTCTGGACATGAGCAAAATGCAGACAAACTTTCTGCCAAGCCATAACACACATCATCTGGAGTCCAACAACCAATGCAGTCCTTCCCAGCAGAACCTTCCAAGCTTGGTCTTTATGAGCAGAATTTCTATCAGACTTCTGGTCTTCTGAGCTCTGACCAGAATCTCCCATACAGTACAGCCTAAGGCATTCCAGCTCTACTTTTTCAGCTGACATCTCCAAACCTTTCCAAACTCTTCCCACAAGCCATTCCCAAAGGCTCCTGAACCACACAGTCAGGTATAGTCACAGCAATGACCCCACTTCTGGTACCAAATTCTGTCTTAGTTACTATTCTAATAGCTGAGACAAAATACCTGACACCCAAAGTTAAGGAAGGAAAGGTTTATTTAGCTCACGGTTTGTAGAGGTTTCAGTCCACAATTGGCTGGCTCCAGGGCACTGTGGCTTTGCAGAGAATAGTTCATGGTGGGCAGAAGACAGCAAAATTAACAATCAACCTTAACAGTGTCTTTCTGTTCTTTTTATACTCTATCTAGGCTGCTGGGATTAGGGCAATGCTAAGCCAATCAGTGAACTGATCTAGCATCACCCACCCTTAATCCCAGCACCCCAATCCCAGCATTGCAGTATGAATCAATCACACACTCTAGACTCAGCCACCTCTGAAAAAAGCTCTCTGACCTCATGAGGCTTTGGGGAGACATCTAGACACAAACCGTAACAGTAGGTCAGAGAATTTCTTTATGGTCAGCTAAAGGCAGGGGGAGATTAGAGTATTTGACCTGCCTTGGGGTAGAGAAATTCTTGTTTCTATAGCCTGACTTGGGGAGGGAATTACAAGCCACGAACTGTTGATGAAAATCAAAATATCATAATATCACAGACACAAGGAAAATTCATAAATCCACCATCAGAGTGGAACATTTTAACAGGTTTCACTCAGAAATGGAAAGACGAAGAGATAAAAAATTAACAAGGATATAGAAAATTTGAAAGGCACAATTTCAACACTGATTTTATATTTGCATGCATAAGTATATGCATCCATAATATACAGAATGTACAGAAATATTTAGTCTTATAACCAGCAAATGGAGAAGATACATTGTTTTCTAGTACATATAAAACAAAAAAATCTGACCACCTACTACATGCCAGGTTATAAAATATTACAAAGAACTAATATAAGATACATCATATTCTCTGACCACAATACACTTAAATTGCTGGGTGTGGTGGCACACGCCTGTAATCCCAGGACCTGGGAGGCTGAGGCAGGAGGATCTCCTTGAGTTCGAGGCCAGCCTGGATGACATAAGCAAGTTCAAGGCCAGCCTGCACTACGTAGCAGACCCTATCTCAAAAACAAATGAACAAACAAACAAAAAACCCCAGTACATCTAAATTTATGGACAAATGAACCCCATATTTTATACATTCTAAGATGTAAATTTTACATCATATCTGAAATCAGGATGCTTCTAATAATGGAAGAGACGGTAGAGTTTAATAGAAATGATATTTTTCTTTTTTAGTGGTATATGAGATAATGGTGTGCATTTCAGTTTGCAGCCTTTTAGATTTCATGAAAGTATGGTAATTTTAAAAAATGGACAGGATATATCATAATCTAGCTAGAAATTAATAATAGAATAAATAATAAAAAGCTTTAAAGTACCCTCCTAAATACCTCTCTTGTATCAAAGAGGAAACAAAACCAGTAATTTTAAACTATGAAAAATTATAATGACAATTATGCATTTCAAAACTTACAGAACATGTCCAGAAGTGCCCCTAAAGGAAACTGTCAGCATGTTTCGTTCTTAAAGAAAAAAGATAAGTGACCTGGACATACAGCTTTAAAAATTTGAAAAGTAAGAAGAAAATAAGTCTTGATAGGTATTAAAAATAACAAGAGGAAATACTGATTTTAAAGGAATTCTATAGTAGCATGAATAGATAAATTTGACAATGGCTTCTTAGAAAAGGCCAATAAAATAGATACCTCTCTGGTCAAGTTTAATCAAGAAAACAGAGAAAAGCCTTACTGAGAAAGAGATATAAGCGGAGATAAAAAAAAAAAGTTAAATTATAAGAATGCCATCTAGAATTCTAAGCTAATGAATTTTAAAATCTTGATTAAATGTATAATAGGGAAGCAGAAGTAATACAAACTGATTTAAGAAGTAGAAAAGCTGAATAGAAAATAAATGTGTAAAACAGTCATCCCATTCTCAGAGATACTGTCCTCAGTTTCAAACCTTCAAGGAACAGATACTTTCTATGCTATTTAAAATGTTCCAGAGGATGAAGAAAGGAGAAAAACTTCCTAATTAATTTTATGAATAACACATAACCCTGGTGCTAAAACCTGCCAAAGATGAAAGAAAAATAAAATCTTAGACTAATCTTTCTTGCCACTATAGATGCAAAAAAATCTAAAAGATCATGGCAGATACACACAACCCTCACCATCACCACCTCCAAATGCACAGAAATGCTGGATAAAATAGAACATAAAATAATTAAATATGTAGTTGAAGGAGAGACAAGGAAATCCTTGGAATTTCTTCATTTCAAAAGAAAGAAGAGGGGGAGGAATAAGAAAGAGGAGAAGAAGGAAGAACAGAAGGAGGGGGAGGAAGAAGAAAAAGAGGAGGAGGAGGAGAAAGAGGAGGAGGAGGAGTAATGTAAGAACTAGAGCAACGAACTGTTAGCTGGTGTCCCAGGAGCTGGGAAAGCCTGAAGGCAGAGCCCCAGAAGTCAAGCCCTGGGGATTTGGTGCCTGCAAAAGGCTGGGAGATGGCAGCTTGATCCCTTGTAAAATAAGGAACTGGAACTGAGCTCTTGCATAAAGCTGAGTGAGCTCTAGAGAGGCTCCTGAGTCAGTGGATTGGAAAGCTAGAAAAATCAATCCCTGTCTGAGGGAAAATACAAAAATACCCAGGGGTGGGGAGGAAAGTCTCCCAGAAAGGAAGGAACCTGCACCAACCACAAGCCTGTATTGTGGCTGTGGGATTCAAGTTTACACTACCTATGTGGTGCTGGGATCCCTGCATACAGAAATAATAGGAAAAATAGATCTCAAACTTATGTATCCATGTGAGCTTCCAGCAGAAACAATTTCTGAAATGCTCTGAAGCAACATTTTGACAACCCAGGAAGCACAGAGATGCCATAAAAAAATTCATCAATCTTAAATTAGTTTGGATAATTTTTGCTTCCCTAGAATGTTATATAGAAACAATAACTCATCCAAGGAAATGATTCATGAGGGAAAAAATCAGCTGATAAAAAAACAGGAAGACTAAAACCCATGATAAAGGCAAAATCTTACTTATGTTAATTTATTTATTGTTTATATTGATATTGTTTTAAATTATTGAGTAAAAGAAAAAAATAAAAGCAATAATGAAGAGAACAGGAAACCACAACAACAAGCATGTACAACTTGAAGATCTCCACGGAATTTTCAGAAATGAATAATATAGTGACTGAAGTTAAAAACACATTTCTAGGGTTTAAAAACAGATTTATTAGTAAACTAGGAGATATAGGGATCCAGGAGATGAATCTAACATAATCACCCAGAATAACATATGTGGAAAACATGAGATTGATATTACAAAAGAATAGAGTCAGAAGGTCCCAAACAATACTATTAATCATGGAGACTCTGGCAGAAATGCCTCTCTAGGGCTTGAAACAAAGTCAGGTGGCTTCTAGATAATTTACAGTAATGACCTTTAGGCAAACATATCAATGTCAGCAGGAGGTCTCTGGTGCATTCCTCAGTACACTAAGGCTTGCATAAAGCTGACCATGTGCCAGGAACTATGTTGAGCACATGTATATAAACTCATTTAATTCTCACAGTAACCTAAGAGCTTGATAATATGATTATCCCCAATATATAGATGAGCAAACAGAACAGAGTTTAGTAATTTTCCATAACTATTAAGTGTTGGAATAGAAGTCAAATCCAAGTAGCCATCTCCAGCATCCGTGTTCTCACCCACCATGTTACATTTTCCTTCACACACATGCCTGCCATTTCAAACGCTAATACTTAGAACAGAAAAAAGGAATTACTTGAAGAAATTATGACTGAAACATTTTGCATGACTTAAGAAAGCCATTAGCCCTAAAATTGAATAAGTGCTTCAACTTTCAACAAGGAGAAATAAAATTATATACCTAGTTACATCTCAGTGTAGATGAAGAATATCAAAACAAAGAAAAAAAATCACAAAAACAACCAGAGGGAAAGACATCACCCACAAAGGACTGAGGACTAGAAAAAAATGCAATAGGTCTTCAAAAGGATAAAAGAAGATAACCAGCATTCCAAAATTATATACCTAACTCAACTATTTAATGGTAAATAATATTTTGATGAACATACATTAAGAGAGTTTACACAGGCCTTCCTGGGAAGAATTTCAAGGGTTATGTAAGCCAGGCGGAAGCAGAACACAGAAAGAAAGAGCAGAATGAAATAACCAAAGTTAGTGGACAGAAAGAAATTGGCAAACAGTTTTAAATCAAAATGACCAACAGTGATAAATTATTTTTTAAAATTATGGAGTTTTTAAACAATTGGGTGCTAATATTAGACAATAAAAGACACACAATGGGAGTATGATCAGAATTAAAGCGTTCTAAGATTATTGTCTTGTTTGGGAGAAAGGAAGACATTTTAATTTAAATCATATTGTGTTAAATCAAACATGTATATTAAGATAAACATGGAAGAATAAAAAATAGACATACAACTTCTAATCAGTAGAATAAACCAAAAAAAAAAAAAAAAAAGAAAGGATAAAGTATAATCAATCCTTTAGAAAACAGGATAGACTTTATAAAAGCGAGGGAGTAAAAAACACAAAATAGGGCCGGTGAGATGGCTCAGCGGCATAAGCGCCTGCCTGGTAAGCGCGAGGTCCTGAGTTCGACGCCCAGAACCCACATAATGGAAAAAAAGGGCCGGTGATATTGTTCAGCGGCACAAGCGCTTGCTGCCAAGCGCAAGGTCCTGAGGTCGACTCCCAGTACCCACATAAAAAAAAAGTAAAAAAACCAAAAAAAAACAAAATAAAACATAAAAAAGAATGAAAGATGCATCAGTAACCATGAAAAATGAAAACAGATTGAATTTGCTATGAAAGATACTTACAGAGCACAGTAAGGCAGAAATGTTGAAAGTAAAGAGAGACTAAAAAGATATACCCAATAAATAACTAAGAAAGTTGTTTTTACAATACTAATATAAAGCAAAATAGAGTATAATTCATAAAATATTGATGAAATTTAAAATGTTATACAAATAAAAAGGAAATAATTATCTAGGAAGATGTAATAATCTTGAATCTGTATGCACCTAATAACATTGTTTACAAACATATAGAGTCAAAGTTGATGAAACTACAAAGAAAAATCAACAAATTCATAACCACATTGGGAGATTTTACACATCTCATTCTGATGTTGATAAATAAAGGGTCAAAAATATTAAAGATAGGGCCGGGGAGATGGCTCAGCGGCATAAGCACCTGCCTGGCAAGCGCGAGGGCCCGAGTTCGACTCCCGGATCCCACATACGAAAAAGGGGCCGGTGATATCACTCAGCGGCACGGGCACCTGCGGGCGCGCGAGGTCCTGAGGTCGACACCCCGGTACCCACAAAAAAAAAAAAAAAAAATTAAAGATATAGAAGATACAAGCAATAAAATTAATGAGACTGAGTTAAAGAATGTACACACATACAAATACATGTATATTTCTGTATCTAACAATTGAAGGATAGGTATTATTTCAAATATAATGAGAAAAAAATGACCTATCCTAACCAGGAAACAAATCAATTCTCAACTAAAATTAAATTATCAATATCATGCAAAATACAATTTCTGACTACAGTGCAGTAAAATTCAAAATTGATTTTTATAAAAGCAAAAAACATGCCCTTGAAACGTTTGAGTCTAAATAATTTATGAGTCAAACAATCACAAGGAAATTTTAAAACGGATGTCTATTGAACCAACAGTATAATGAAATAATTATGTACATCAACAAATTAAGATTTAATTCAGAAATATATTACAGAACAGCTCAATATTAAAATATCTATTAATATAATTTATTGCATTAGTAAATCAAAAGAGAAAAACCATGTTTATCTCCATAGACACACTGAATATATGGGGTTGTCCTTAATTATTTATAAACATTAGAGATGTAAATGCTATGTTTTAAGTTTTAAAAATCTCATAAACAGCATCATGATTAATGGCAAATATTGAAGTCAAGAATAGAACAAGGGATGGGCCGGTGAGATGGCTCAGCGGTGTAAGCGCCTGCCTGGCAAGCGCGAGCACCCGAGTTCGACTCCTGGAACCCACATACGAAAAAAGAGCCAGTGATATCGCTCAGCAGCACAGGCGCCTGCTGGCACGTGAGGTCCTGAGGTCGACCCCTGGTACCCACAAAAAAAAAAAAATAGAACAAGGGAGACCCACTACTATTTAAAGTCATCCTGAGATCACTTGCCAATATAATTAGAAATAAAAATTAAGTAAAAAAAATGCCTCATTTCTCAGCCCACCCACACTCCACTCTTGAGTGCATACAATATCTATCTCTAATAAATCCTTCTCATGTCTCTTTTTAAAAATTAAGTAAAAAGCATAAATAAATAAAAAGCAGAAAGGAGTAAATCTTCAAGACGTTGGGTAGGCAAGGCCTCCTTAGATACAATACAAAAAATACAAGGAACCAAAGAAAAATATAAATAAATCGGACGAACAAAATAAAAGACTTTTGTGTTAAAAGTGATCTCATGCAGAAAATGATAAGTAGAGTACTCGCCTAGCATGTGCTAGCCTTGGGTTCCATCCCCAGTATCACACACACACACACACACACACACACACACACACACACACACACGTAAGGAGGAGGAAGAAAGGAAGGGAGGGAATAAGACAAATCAAAGAATGGTATAAAATATTTACAAATCACATATTTAATAAGGAATTTGTAACCAGAATACATAAAGAACTCTTATAACTAAATGATTTCAAAATTTAACAACCCAAGTAATTATGGGCAAAGGCGCTAAATAGACATTCTCCAAAGATATACAAATAGCAACCAGGCATGTGAAAAGATGCTTAACATCATTAGTCATTGAGGAAAAAAAAATCAAAATTATGATGAGATACTGTACTACATCACACCCACTAGGACAACTATAATCAAAAGAACTGCCAATAATATTATTAGCAAGTATTAGCAAGAAGGTGGAGAAATTAGAACTCTCATACATTGCCAGTAGGAATGTAAAATAATGCAGCTACTTTGGAAAAGTTTGGCAATTCCTCAAAAGGTTAAGCATAGATTTACCAAATAACCCAGCAATTCCCACTGCTAAGCATATACCAAAAGAAACAAAAATGTAGGTTCACAAAATACCTATAAATAAAGATAAATACATACACAGCAGTTTTGTTAATAATAGCCAAAAGGTGAAAACAGTCCACATACTTGTGAACAGATGAATGGATAAAGTATCTGCGGTATATGCAGGTAACGGAATATTATTCAGTCTTACTACAGAAGGAAGTAGCAAGATGGATGAACTTTGAAACCATTATGCTAAGTGGGAAAAAAAGGCAGGAAAAAAAGACCACACATTGTATGATTTAATTAATTAATTTTTGTTTTGTTTTTTGTTTTTTGTTTTTTTTGGGGGGACAAGGTCTCATTATGTAGTTCAGGATGGCCTTGAACTCACAGCAATCCTCCTGCCCCAGTCTCCCAAGTGTTGGGATTACAGGCATGTGCCACCATTCCTGGCTGTACGATTTAGTTTATAGGAAATGTCTAGAAAAGGCAAATTTACAGAGACAGAAAATAGGTTAGTGGTTGCCTAAGACTGAGCAGGTAGGAGTGGGGAGTGATTGTTAATATGTATAATTTCTCTTTGGAGTGATGAGAGTGTTTCAGAATGGACTGTGGTGAGGGTTGTACAACTCTGTGAACATACCTGAAGGTACATTTTAAATGGATGAATGGTATGGTAGGTGTTTATATCGCAATAAAGATGGTGCGGTTGGGGGGAGGAGATCCCAGTCACCATATTTGCACCCCTGATTTCACCTTCCCACAGTTACCACAGGTTAGCTGCTACCTGGAGCCAATCTCTCCAGTTCCACCAGCTCCAATGCTCTCTAACCTTCTTAAGCATTGGCTTGAGTAATTTTCCTCCTCCTACTTTGGTTTTTCACATTCAGCTAGATCAGTCTGATCAACATACAGATAGACTATGATTTCTCCCATCTTAAACAAACTTCCAACTCTGCTTCCCTCAGCATTCATCTCTTCATTTCTTTGCTCTCCTTCGCAGCAAAACACACTGTTATCCATATTCACAATGTCCAATTTATTTCCTTTCATTCTCTCATAGAACTACTTAAATTGGTCCTTTGTTCCACCACTCCACCAAACCTGCTCTTTCCTAAAGCACTCTACTGAACTCATAGGCCAATCCTCTGTCCCTGTCTTACTTGACCTGCCAGTGGCATCTGACATAGGTGACACACCCTCTTCCACGATGCACTTTCTTCTCTTGGCACGTGATTCTGTTCTGGTTTCTTCTAACCTCACTGGTCACTTCCTGGCCTCTTTTTTGGTCCCTCCTTGCTGATTTCTTCATGTTGGAATACTCTAGTTCTCCATCATTGGTCCACTGTTCTTCCCTATCAGCCTTCTCTCCCTGTTGTAGTTTAAATATGAAACGTCTCCCTAAGACCCTTGTATTGAGGATGCTAATCCCATTGATGGATTAGTCCACCGATGAATTCACACCTGAATGGGCTATTAGAGGTGAAGCCTAGTTGGAAGATATGGGTCACTGGGGGTGTACCTTTGAAGGGACTATTCCATTTACAACCCCTTCCCCTTTCTCTCTCTTTGGCTCTCCAGTTGCTCTCTGCTTCCGGCCACCACGAGGGGGGCATCTTTCCTCTGCCATGCCACTCTGCCATAATGTTTCTGCCTTCGAGCCACCTGACCATGGACCCAACCATGAAACCATGAGTCAAAATAAATCCTTCCTCCTTTAAGGTATGTATGTCAGATATTTTGTCCCAGCAATGGAAAGCTAACACACTCCTTTACTGACGTCAATCAATCTTACGGCTTTAAAAGCCATCTCTGTGTTGATGACTCCCAAATTTGTACCTCTAGCTTTATCCCCTCCATAACCCCAAACTTACATACCCAACCAGATAACTCAGCATCTGCAGATGGATGTGTATTGGACATCTCAGATACTGGATATCCTTAACCAAACTTCGAATCTAAGTCCTCCAGCAGCTCTTCACCAGCTGTCCTTCCCGTCTCGGGTGTGGGTAATTCCATCCTTTTAGATGCAAACACCACAAGCGTTCTTTTCCTCATACCACATTTAATCCATCAGGAAATCTTGTTGCCTCTGCCTTCAACTAGATTTGGAGTTCAGCCTAATTCTCTCATCTCCACTGCTACCACATTGCCTCAGACTATCATCTCTCACTGTGGCAGCTGGCCAGGCCTCTTGGGCCCTGTGTTAGTCAGCTTTCTGCCACTGTAACAAAGTCTTGAGAAAATCAACTTAAAGAAGGAAAGGTTCATTTTGACTCACAGTTTCATAGGTTTCAGTTCATGGTTGGCTGGCTCCGTTGCTGCTGGCCTGTGGCAAGACAGAACATCATGGCAGAGAGAGCAGAGCAGAGGAAAGCTGCTCACCCTATGGCAACTAGGAAGCAGACTGGGAGAGCCTACCCTGGTGGACTTCCTCCTCCTCCTTCTGCTTTGTTCAATCTGGGCTGCAAGCCCACATTCAAGGTGGATTTCCCCACTCAATTTGCTGTCCCATATGCTAATTGTCTCTGGAAACACAGACACACATAGAAGTGTGCTTTACTAATTTCCTATATATTTCTAAATCCAATCAAATTGACAGTCAAGTTTAATCCCCTCAGCCCTTCAACATGGAAGCAGAGTGGACCTCTCAAAACATAGTTTTAATCATGGCATTTTCTGTTCAGAACCCTGTAGTTGCTCTCCACTTCACTTGGAATAAAGTCAAATTCCTTACCCTGCCAAAATCTGTCCTCTCACTCCCCCTCTGACCTCATCTCCAGCTGCCCTCACTCTCCAACTTTGCTTCTCCACTGTTCCTAACTCCGACCTAAAGATCTTTCTGTTGGCGCTCCTTCTGCCTGGAGCTACCCTTACCTAAACCAGGGTTTTTCAACTCTGACATGTTCAACCCTTGGGGAGGACAGTCCTTTGTTGTGGGGGTTGTACTGACATTGAAGAATGTTTAAGAGCATCCCTGGTCTCTACCTAGGAGATGCCAAGAACACCTCCTAGTCATGACAATCAAAAACATCTCCAGATGTTGCCAAATCCCTGCTTAGGGGCACAGTCACCCCAGGGTGAGAATCACTGGCTTAGACCATCCGTGTAGCCCATGTTCTCACATCCCCCACAGCTCATATCACTTTGGCTCAAGTGTTAGTTTCTTGGTGAGGCCCACAGTAAACTATTAATCTATTTTCTGCATTAATCTATTTTCTGTTGTTATAACAAAATACCTGAGACTAAATATTTTACAAAGAAGTGAGGTTTATTTAGCTCACCATATTGGAAGCTAAAAGTCCAAGACTGAGTATCCCTATCTGTTTGGCGAGCGCTTTCCTGGTGGGTGACATTATGGTAGGAGCATGAGTGAAAAAGAGAAAGCAGCCACACGGGGAGACAAGAAGCCCGAGAGAGAGTCAGGGGCCAGATTTGGTCCTTTTACAACAATTTGCTTTGTCAGGAACTTAACTAGATTCCACAAAACCACATTAACATCTTCTGAGGGCACAATACCCAATGATCTTAAAGGGTCTACCACCTGTCGCATTGCCACTTTGGGGACATAGTTTCCAAAAAATGAACCTTGAGGGGCACACACAACAACATCCAAAACATACCGCTACCTCACTTAGTTCTTTGACATCCTGCCCTCCCCCCACTTCTAATCTCCACACTTACTACCATGCTCCGACATTACATATTTTACTTATTAAATCATATGTGGTGCTCGTTAGCTGCTTCCCCTGCTAGGATGTTGTCTCACAGAGGCTGGGGTCTCCCTCACCTTTGTTTCCCAATGTGTCCTTCAGTGCCTAGAACAGTACCTGACATTGAATTGGTCCTTAATAAATATCTGAGCAGAAGCTCAGCGTGGTAACACATAACAAATACATCAAAGAAGCCTATTTATGTACAAATTTATCCCAAATCTCTATAAATAAAGCACAATCCCAATACAAAGCTCTACTGGATATTATTTGAAACTTGGTCTCATATATCCAAAGGGCACCTAAAAGAATTAAAATGTAATATCACACAAGAATCATAACAAGAGCAGGCTTGCCCTCTAAGATATTAAAAATGTGTTCATAAGCTACAATAATTAAAATAGTGGGTTCTGGCACTAGAATAGATAGACTAGGACAGAAGAATCCAGAAGCGTCCCAAGTAAATATAAGAATTACACCAGTGATAAAGTTGGCATTTAAAAACTAGTAAGCAAAGGGTGAATGTTGAAAAAATGGTGCTAGCACAACTAGCTGGCCATTTTACACCTGCAGAATATGCACATTATTTAGAAATATGGAGGTTGTAAGGCATCCTGGGAAATAGCTGGAAGAGTCACAAGTGGCCGCCCCTAGGGAGCAGGGAGGAAGTGGTAGGGAGGGATGGGGCAGGACTGCTGAGTTTGTTTTAAGCTTTTTGTTATTTATGCCCTTTTAACTACAAACAAATATTACCTTGGTAGAAAATAAAAGTTATGTTTTTAAAAAGGCAATAATCACGCTCCTCTTTAACCTATCAAATTGACGAAGATTTTTTAAAAAGCAAAGACTCCCAGGGCTGGTGTGAGTACAAGAAGAAATGGGCATGCTCACGCACCGCTGGGTCTTTCTGGAAGGTAATTTGTCTGGAAGTATTAAAAGTCTTAAAATCATGCCAACCCTTTGAGGCAAGACTTCCATTTCTAGGAATTTATCCTGCTATGACACAAAGGTATATGGCAAGAATATGCACTTCAATGTTCTTTAAAATTGAAAAACAAAAAAAAAATGAAAACCACCAAAATGTCCAACAGGGAACTGGTTAGATTAATTATGATAAATTCATGCAAAGAAATGCAGTGCTGGTGTCAAAAGCAGAACAGAAATAGATCCATTACCAGGGAAAGGTGTTCATGATATATAAAGTGATTAAACAGGTTATGTGCAGTAGGCATAAAGATTATTGCATTTTTATAAAATGAATGTGACTTATGAGTTTATAAATATAAAGTGATATAAGAGACCCTCTTTTCGTAACAATTTATGAGAACACAGGATCCAGAAGAATGTGCTAGGTGAGGCTTTAATGCTCTTCTTTTTCCTCTTGGGAAGGCATTTCTACAGGGAATTTCTAAGACCTGGACAGGGGAGCCAGAATGCTTGGGGGAGATCCCTCAGAAGTGGGGCAGGATCTCCAGCAGCCCCCTCTGGCACCCACTCATCCACAGAGCTCCAGGAGGAGAAGCCCGACTAGAAACCCACAAAGCTGATGTCCCAGAGGCAAGGACTTCAACACCCTTTCCAGCAAATGGGGACATTTTAGGACAGAGGCCACAGTTGGTCAGTGCTGAGCCCAGCGGCTCTGCAGCCATGGCCTGTGGTCTTCGTGATTATGGTCCCTTTCCAGGGCATCAGCCAGGCACTATGTACCAGGCCCTCACCTCCAGGTAGGGAATTATCTACCTTGACAAAAGGTAGGGCTGTGGGGCTCCAAATGCCTCAAACCCAAAAGCCAAATGCAATCCACAGACATATGGTTTGGTCCAGGTAGGACCGTGATTTTAAAATCTAGGAAATACTCTCCAAACTTTAGAGGGGATAAGATTCACATAAAAAATCTACCTGTTCTTGAATATTTGAATACCTGGCCGTCCCTTCCTACAGCTGAACTGAGTCTTAATGCCCATTCCCAAAGGGACGGGTAGCCCAGGGATCCCAGCCCCTATCACTTCCTCTGAAGCCTGGCCCCGGGGACAACTGACTTTCCACCCTGCACTGCCCAAGCCCCTACCCTGACCTGCCCCTATGGGTCATGGAGGATGCCTTTGCAGAAAATCCCTGTGACTTCCTCCCCACACCCCTTCTTCACAGCCATGGGATCTGGTCCAACCCAGGCTGAGAGGTGACAGCTTGGGTCCAGGGGAGCCTTTTTCTCTGTCACTACTCAAACCCTGCCCAGGGGGACCTGGACAGGGGCCAAGCAACAGTCAGGACTCAATGGGTTTAGGAAAGGAGAAACAGGCAGACAATGGGTTTAGGAAAGGAGAAACTCCTGGGAGCCAGGAGGTTGGACTGAGTTCCCCGGAAACTCTGAGGTAGAGATGGTAGCCAGTTAGCCATGCAGAAATAAAAAGGTAGTAATGGGCAGAGTGAGAGGCTGACCCCAGTGCCTCACAGCTGGTCCCACAGAGTTTGCTGGGGCTGAGAGCGACCTTCAGAGCTGTCCCAAAAGGAATCAAGGAGGCTGATCCTTTGTACCCTGCCATGAGCCAGTCACTGTGTAACAGAGACTTAAGGTTGGGCCTCTAGATACCTAATGGGCAACTAAGAGCAGGATAAAGCTTGGTATCTCTTCACTTTGTATGTCTCCCATATTACCTGCTCAGCTCTGCACACAGGTGTGCTAACCACTCAGACAGTGTCTGTGTTACGAGGTGTAGTAGCCCTAAAGTTACCTAACCTGTCTCATCTCCTCCAAGGCTGAGGACACCAAGTCAAAAGTAACTAAGGTAAATTTGCAGGGACATCTAATTGCCAGCTTTTAAAATGTCCAGTTCTAGACCTTTGGGGAGATGCCTAGAAGTTCTGAGTCATTGTCCTAAACCTGCAGCCACTTTGGACTCCAGAGCCTCACCGACCACCCCATGATGAGGTCACTCCCCAAGCAGGAGCAGTTACCCCATGACAGGAACCGCGGCTGCCTCCCCAACAGAATCTGCCATCTCACAATGGGAACAGAATTGCCCACTCAATCAATGTTGGCTCTCAGAACACCAGAGAAATTGTCCTGAGAGGCAATCAACTACACCTTGATTTGATAAAGATCCCCTAATAGGATGCCAGCTATGCAACCCCCCCACCCTTCCCTTTGTTCCCCTTTTCTATAAAACCCCAAAGTTTTTGTCAGCCCCCGGGGGACAGATCTTGAACTTTTAAGGCTCCTTTCCTGCCCTTCATCACTGCTCATCTCCTTGACTGGTGTTTTGGGATTGGTGGTCAAGCCTGACCAGTTGGGACTGCCAGAACTGGGGCTTTCACCCTAAAACTCTGGTAACAACTGAATGCAGGATAGTGTGTGACGTGGGGCAAGGAGCTCCCTGAGGCCCAGGGCAATTCTTACTGGGGGCCAGCCCTGGAGCATCTGTGACAGATATTCCCAGCAGGCCTGGCGGGCCTTGACCCGAAGAGAGTCTGGGCAGAGCAGCACCAGGACCACCGCCCCAGGGGTCAGCAGGGAAGCACCCTGGGTTAGATAGGAGCCCAAGAGAGCCACAAGAGGGCCACCCCACTGGAAAAGAAGAGGGCCAGAGGTGCCTTTTTCAGCAAGGCCACAACGGGAGGACTAGAGAGGAGCACGCTGAAAATTCAGTCACATCTCCGGCACTTATTTGAAACAGAACATTAATTCTGACTGTCATTAGAGTCCATTTCAATTTTGTAATAACATAAAAAGTTAAGAGTCTAATTTATTCATACAAATCTTGTTAGCATCCAATTTCCACATAATGTAACATATTCCTTAAAAAGCTGACAAAGCAGGAGAAATTAAAAACAGTAAAAAAAAAAAAAAAAAAAAAAAGACATTCAAGGGCTCTCACTACATACAGCCAAAGGTGAGGAGGGGGAGACCAGGGTGGCTCCAGAATGGGCTGGAAGCTTAGAACAAGAACCAGCAGACCTGGAGAGGCGGGCTGAGCCTGATTCCCATCACAGGGCCGCCGGAAGAAGCAGTGGCTCCCATTACACCCCACAGCGTCCCCCAGACACTGGGGGAGTCCTCCACGCCACTTCCACCTCCCACACTGCCCCAGAGGACCGTCCCTGCCCTTGGGTTCCCCAGACAGCTCCCGAGCACTTCCCTCAGCAAATTCCTCCTTGAGAGCCTGTAACTCCTCTTAATTACACATTGCGGTGTTTGCATTAGATAGCTGTCACCCTGTAATTTACCCGTACACGGGTTTTAATTGTACATTAATCTTTCCTACACGCCACTCCCCTTCTAGAATCTGTAACAGCAGCAGTTTGGGCCATTTTGTTTATTCCTCAACCAAAAATAGCTGATGAATGTAACTGCACGATGTCCCTCCTCCTTCCTTTCCAGGATTACCTGCTGCGTGCTGGGGCTGGAGAGAGACTCCTGTCACCTGTAAGCCACCTTGAAACACAGTATTTGACTGTTTCGTGGCTGACATCAATTTCAGAGGAAAGGTCAGTGGCAGCAAGCTGCCTTCAGTTCATCTGCCGCACGCTTTCTGGGTGCCTGTGCACACTGTTCCTCTAAGCTCCTGCCTGCTGGACCCGGGGAGCGCTCGTTTGGGGATGGAGGGCAATGTGTGAACCTAAAAACTCCGCCAGTACGAGGAGGTTCCAAGGTCACTCGGAGAACCACGAAGGAGAACTATAAATTACAAAGCTCTGGATGGCTGCCAGGGCCCCAGGAAGCTACATTTAGCATATCATTCTCCCAGCAGCAGGATGAAGCCTTAACTCCCTTTCCAAGGAATTTGAATGGAATTTGTTACAAGAACATTGTGATTGAAATATCACCAATTGGCTTTTCATGACAACTCAGCAATAGATTGCAATTGCAATGGAGAGCCAGAGTGTGTGTGTGTGTGTGTGTGTGTGTGTATGGAAAAGGGGGTGGCTGTTGTGTTCAGCTGGCCGAGGTGGCAGTAAGGGAGCCCCATACAATATTTATGAAATCCAGATGAAGCCTTATGCTGGCAATGAGCTCATATCATAACACAGATTGCAAAAACGCCTTGACATTTGCCCAAGATCAAATTTCCCCTTGCAAAAACCCAGGAGGCTTTGTGCTGACAGCGGTCTGCACTCTCCCCCTATCCCCCACCTGCAACCTTCCCTCATTTAAGCCTAGTTAATTAACACTGGGGTGGGAGGTGGCCTGGGACTGGAGTGATGGAGACAGAGTAGAATAACAGCCAGCAAGGCCATGTCTTCTTTGTGCAAAACATTAGCAGTGCTTTTTGATAGTGAAAGACAGGAGCTTTTTTTTTTTTTTTTTTTTTTTTTTTTTTTTTTGAGACAGGGGCTCCCTAAATTGCTAAATTGCCCAGGCTGGGCTCAAACTAGCAATGCTCCTGCCTCAGCCTCCCAGAGTGCTGGGATTAAAGGCATGCACCAACACAATCAACTTTAATCATTTTTATTGTTAAACACTTCCAGACTTGTGAAACAAAACTTAGGCGATCTCCTTCAAATGACAGGGCTGACTGCAGTGTATTTGGGCAAAGAGATACACAGCTGCAGTCCATGATAGTACAGCCAAGGAAACAAAAAGGAAAGCAAATCTATGTCCCAGAGGCCAAAGATCTCTTGTAGGTGCATTCTTTGATTCCATCTAGGACACTCTTGGAGATGGAAAACCAGTTAGGAAGGGGACATTTCAGCCCTCTCAGAGGAAAGTGCAGGCTGTGAGTCAGCTCTTCCATGGCCTGGGTGAGAAGTAACTCAGCAGATACAGGAGACAAACATTTCTAAAGTGATTTTTTTATGGCATGTTATATCTCATAGGGCTCCTTCTACCTCTGACCATGGCTTTTGGAGGGAAAGACTCCCAGGACAGCTACCAGGGACCCAAAGGGATGACATGACATGCTGCAAGAGGTCCAGGGCTGATGTCCCCAGATTGTTTACGAGTCCAAGGCAAGGGCGATTTAGGTGGTTTTTGATAAACACTTCATATTCCACATCCTAAGAGAAGCAGAATACTTGTCAAGCATGCATCTTTATGAGCTGTCCGCCTATAAAACTTGCACGAAAGGTCCGTGCTTAATGTTGGTTTGGCAGTAAATTGGCGCCATGCACGGGTCGGCTGCATCAAATTAGCATCGACCCGTACAACATTACTGAATAATTCCTCAAATCTGCCAAGTCTTCAAATCAATTTTGCAAAAAGCGTCATGATTTTTTTAAACTTTGATAAACCTTTCATATTAGTTATCACAGAAGAGCATAAACCTATCTAATCTGTCTTTCCACCAAAAAAAAGTGTTGTTTTTTTCCCAAACTGCTTTTAGCTCTTCCATCTTTGCACATCCGCCCACACATCACATAAACAATGTGTGTGCCATGGATTCATTTGTTGCCCTATTTTAAAGTGACTGGTATTTGGCTCACACTGTCCATGCCCCATGTTCCCAAAGCTTGTACAGAATTTCTACCAGTTCCAGGACTCAGTTCTCAATCCTGGCTGTGAAGATCTGTGGTGCCAAGTTTGCCTCTTCCTGGAATCCTTCCAGTGCTCTCTAATGAACCTGACCATTGCTTTATGTCTTTGTGTGTCATTTCCTGGAGGCTCAGCATACTTCCTTCCCTGCAGACTTCGCACTGCTGACCCAGGGTCAGCACTGAGCCATCCATGAGGAGTGGTCTTCCCTGTGGACACCGTGGAGATCAGCCCAGAATCCCCTCCTACAGATGCTCCAGCCAGAATCTGCCTCCCTCCTTCTCCAACTTCAGAGAGCTCAGCCACCCCATCTCTCAACCCTGGTTGCATGAGGGTTGTATGTGAAACTGCACCCCTCCCCTGAGACAACAGCTGGCTCTCAAAACCACGAAGAGAACAGAGCCTCCATCTAAACCCAAAGACTGACCCAGAACTCTCATTTCCCAACCAGGCTGCTATCCAACGAACTCTCTTAGACTTGAGGTGGCAGGGGTCCAGCCACAGCCAAAGATAGGAGCTTTACTGTGGTTAAGTAGTGATGGTGCAGGAGTGGATGAGGTAGGAATGGACATGGCCTTCTGCCTCCATTTGATCAGACAGCATGTCAGCTATGAAAAGATGACACTGACAAAGCTGAGGAGGCTCGTGGCACAGGGGTAGAGCACTGCTTTCAAGGTAAGGCGGGGGGTAGTTGTAGGCTTCTGAAGAGGGACTCAACAACAGTATACCCTGCAGGAATGAGGCCATGTAAAGGATGCTCTTCAATGGTCAGGGCCTGGACCACTGCGGGTGGACACAGCTACTGGGCTCATGACTGCTGCTCAGTTGGCAGCTGGCTTCGGAAAGTGTGGGGTCATTTGGAGGAGCAGAGCCTTACCACAAGGTACCCTCTACAGATCAAACACCTGACTTCCAGAACCCTCCCCATGGCAGCCCAGTTCACTAACAAATTCCTGTCAAGTGAGCTGGGGTGGGAGAGGCTGAGGAGGCCAACGGGAGGCCCTTCACCCTATGGGCCTTCATTCAGTGCTCATTCAGGGGCTCCGCTCTGTGCCAGGACTGTCCTAGGCACTGGGACACAGCAGTGAATATGGCCCACAGGGCAGCCTCAAGGCTGACAGCATCTGTGAAGGGAAAGAAAGGAAAACCCTGAAGAGACTAATGGTTCAAGGGCTTTCTGGTGATTCTGAAGCTGGGTCTAGGTCTAGTGTCTGCATCTGACTCCTGTTCCCCAGGTGATTCCAGAGAAATGTCTGTCAACTCCAGTCCCTACCTTCCAATATTGCAGATTCAAATTTGTTGAGCAAGAGGAATCACATGCACATTTAAGAATCCTACAGTTTGCCAGGTGTGGTGAAATACACCTATAATCTCAGCACTCTGGGAAGCTGAGGCAGGAGGATTGCAAGGTTGGGCTCAGCCTGGGCAACTCAGTGACTTAGCAAGACCCTGTCTCAACATGTAAAAAGGACTGGGGATGTAACTCAGTAGTAGAGTGCTTGCCTTGCATGCATGAGGCCCTGTGTTCAATCTCTAGTACCACAAAAACAAACAAACAAACAAACAAATAAAAAAGATTCCTACAATTTTGGGATGGAAGTGAATTTTCAGATTTGTTGAATAATGTCTTCAGGTTCAAAATATCCTTGGCAACAAATAAACGGTATTAGTCATCTGAGAAATAAAATTAAAACCACAGTGTGTTAGCTCTACATACTCACAGAATGGCTTGAACACAAAGACCACCAACAAAACATTTTGAAAAAAGTGTGCTGCAACTGGAATTCTCATACACAACTGGTGAAGAGGGGGCTAAATCAGTACAACCATATTAGAAAACAGTTTGACAGTTCCCAGAAGATGCACACCCAGGAATGTGACCCAGCAGTTCTCTCCTAAGTCCATACATATCAGAAATGTGTATGTGTTCCCAAGAAACACCTGGGAAAATATCCATCGCAGCACTGTTCATATTAGCCAAAAACTCTAAAACACAAATGTCAACAGGAGAATGGGTAGATAAATTAGGGTTATAGCCACACAATGGAATTGTATTAATCAGCTTCATGTTACTGCAATGAAATACCTGAGGCAAGTAACTTATAAAGAGAAAAGATTTATTTAGATACAGTTCTGGAGGATTCTGTCCAAGATTGGGTGGCCCCATTGCTTTGGGCCTCTGGTAAGGGCACCAGGTGGCAATGGCATGGAGTGCATGTTGGAGCAAACTGCACAAAGCATGAGCCAGGAAGCAGAGATGGGGACAGTCAAAGGGGTTCTACAATCCCTTTTTGGGTTTGCCTCTAATGATCTAAGGACCTCTCATGAGACCCCACCTCTTAAAGGTCCACAGCACCTCCCAGTGGCACCACCCTGGCAACCAAGCCTGCGATACATGGACCTTTGGAGCACACTCATCCAAACGAGTACAAGCAGGAATCCTATAGGGTGTCAGAAAGATTCTTTGTTACCCCCATATAGTAACAAAGTGGCTGAATCTCACAAACACAGGCTGACCCAGAAACAAAGAGCATTTGCAGCCTGTGATTCCATTTCTATCAAGCTTAAAAGCAAGGAAAACAAATCTATGCCATTAGAGGTAAGGACAGCTGTGGTGGATGGGAACCAACTGGAACAGGTCACAGGAGGGACCTAGGGTGCCAGTCACATTCTTATCCTTTCTTGGGTAGAACACAGGCATGTTCAGTTTGTGGATATTCATTGCATTGTACACTTATGATCAATATCCTTTTCTGTATCTATACTACACTTGGAATAAAAGGGTTAAAAATGTACTGCAGTATGAGCAAGGGAAATAGCTCAGTGGTAGAGCACTTATCTAGCAAGCGCACGGCCCTGAGTTCGATCCCAGCATCAGAAAAAAAAAAAAAAAACTTCTTTAATTACTGTAGTGAATGCATCACTAGAGGGAAAAGGTATTGTTGGGAAACTGCTTAGAAAAAAAAAAAGAACTCGAGGGGTCACTAGCTGGTGGAGACTCATACCCCCTAAGCCTCTGTCACATTACCAGTTTAGATACCTGACCAACATGGTTTCTGGTACCCAAGATGGAAAGAACTGAGCTCAGCTGAGAGACCAGAGGACAGTAATAACAATGATGTTAGCAGCTGCTATTTATCGCAGGCTATCTGTTAGGCACACTGGCTCTAGCAGATAGATTCTATTGTCATCCTCATTTTACAGATGAGGAAACTGAATCCCCAGCCTGCATGATAACCAAGTGGTAAAGCCGGGATTTGAATGCAGGCAGTGTAACTCTGGGTGTCAGCTTCAGTCACAGCCCAAAGGTGGCTGCCTGGGATGGGATGTAAGGTGCAGGTGGTTGCCATGGCTGTCCACTGACATTTTAATTCATGGAAGAGGGAATGGAGGAGGCTTAAATAATAGGCATAGATTGTGCTTTCACAGGGATGAATGGTCATGAAATTACATTTGCAGATGAAGCTAAACCTCATGAGGCCCCAAACCTAAGCAAGAAACAGCAAGATGGATCCAACCTGGAGAAATGCAATTTACCATGCATGCCAAGGCAGTAATCCATGCTAAATGACTTTCCCGAGAAAAAGGCGTGTGAGTAGCTGCTGCAAGGGATGGCGAGGTGGTGGTGACCACTGACAGCAGGTGGCCACTGCACCAGCAACAGGCTCAGCCTCCAGCACAATGGGAGGGGAAGTCCAGCTGAGATCACAGTGCCACATTGCTTGCATCCCTGTACCAGTCTGTGCCAAAGGGATTCAAAGACATGGGAAGCTGAGAGAATTGTCAAGGAGAGGTAGACTCAAAATTGGACCAGACGTGCATAGGGGAAGAGGTGAGGTGGTTATTCCTGGAAGAAACCGTACACCAATGGGTGAAGGTGTCCAAGGGAACCCAGAATCTTGGCCTCAGCAAGCCAGAGGCTGGATGCATCATCCACTGTCTCAACCAGTGTAGACAGAGTGCCTGCTCTGAGCACTGACTCAAACAGTTGAGAAAGAATGGCTCCAATAACCCCCTGGTTTGACCAGTGCAGACAGACTGTGTGAATGGGGTCCTGAGCTCAACCAGTGTAAATAGCATCAGCCTGCATTATGAACCAGGGGCTCTATCCGTGCCTACTTTGTGTATTGGCTCAACCAGTGTAGACACAGCGCACTGCATATGGGGATCGATCACCCCAAATCTGAGAGATAAAGCCCAACGGGCCAAGCCAAGCACTGAAGGGAGGCTGGTTCCTGAGCAAAGCTCAGTTACAGGAAAAAAAAAATCACTGGAGCCAGAAAGAGTTTGGGAGCTCTGAAGCTTGTGCAAAGACCTTGCAGAGAGTGGGGCAAGGAAGTCTTCCCTGAGGCTACAGGGAAGGTTCCAGCACTCGTGCCCTAGACTTGGCCCGTGTAGATAGACAGCAAGTGCCCCGTACTGGCTCCGCCAGTGTGGAGAGACTGCCTGCTTCAGTCGTTAAGCCAGTGAGGAGACTATAGCAAGCCAGTGCAAATACACTGTCCCTACCACACACTGGCACGGCCAGTGTAGACAGACTGCATGCATCGGGCACTGGCTCAGCCAGTGTAGACAGATAGCATAGTTCAACTCTCCCTGCTGCAAACAAGCAATCACTGAGAACCTCCTCCAGGCTGACACAGCAAGACCAAGCAGCATTTGCACAGGCACCCTGGCGAGGGCATTTGCTCAGCTTCCCTAGGCCAGCACAGGGCTCTGCACATGGGAGGACCACGGTCGGTACTCACTGGCTGCCTCGCTGCTCCCTTCAGGCACTGCTCCCCACTAGCAAGGAAAACTCAGCCAGAGCCCCAGGGCTGGAGGAGGGTCTCGGTACTCACAAGGCTGGGCAGATGAGTCCTGTCCAGAGAGATGAGTCAGCCCCTCAGCAGAGGCAGCCTTGAAGGTGGGGACAACTTCTCTGTCAAACATGAGTCAAACTGTGCCCGGGATGGGGACTGATGGCAAAGGGGATCCTATGTGTCACTTCCCTACTGATGAACATCTGGGCAAGCCCAATGGTCCAAGGACAGCAGCAGAACAGAGAGCTGGCCAAGATGGCCCAAGAAGGGAGAGTAGCCTCACCATCACCAAGTAAAGGGCCCAGGGGGCTGAAAGAATCAGCCCCACAGAGGCCAGGGGACCAAAGCATAGATCTACACCTCCTAACACCATCTCCTTGCCTCTCATCTCTCTGTTCTCAAGTCTGGCCCAGCTAGGGAGCAGCTGGCTGAGGCCCAGGCAGAGTGAGGACAAGGTGACAGCGACCTGGGTTGTTGCCTGCAGCTCAGCAGCCGCTCAGAACAGGGCCTGCAGCCAGCAGTGTGGGCACAACGGGAAGCGGGGTGACTCACAGGCCTTCTGCCCCCACCCCAGCTCTGGAAGACAAGCTGATGTCGGCAGGGAAGCCGGGGCCTGAGCAGACCTGCAGACAGCCACAGGAAACTCACTGACATCAGAGGGAGCTGGGGAGCACTAAGCCTTGGGCAGAGCCCCTCAAAGAGAGGGCAGAACCAGGTACAGATGGACTCCCATAGGCAGGAGGAAAAGGAGGGAGAACTGAGAATGAGGGAAGGGCATAAGAGAGCTCTTCCTGGGGCAGGTGCCAGCCAGTTGCCAGGTTAGATCAAGTGAGTGGCAGGTGAAGAACCTACTATGGGGAACAGGAAGCTAAGTGGATGAAATACAGACTGGGGCCAATCTAGCCAGAAGGCCTGTGGGCAATCAAGTCCAGAGAAAGTTTGGCATCAGAGCCCGGCAAGTGGTCTGTATGCAGGAGGGCTGGGCCCAGGACAGAGCAGGTGAGAAGCAGCACCTTGCCCCACACCCCCGGAAAAAGCCAGACCTGAGTAAGTCTGGCCCAGCCGGGAGGTGGGAACCAGAGGAGGAAAAGAACAATAGCTCTGGCCTCTGGCCACTTGTCTTCAGCACACAGGCCTGGGCCCAGGCTATCACTGAGCGACACAGAAAGGCAGAGGAAGCCCACAAGCTTCTAGGACAGCTGGAAAGGGGTGGACAGGGCGCAGGATACAGAGGCAGGGCTGCACAACCAGCCATCTGACCACCCAGTTCTGGGAGGACAGAACACACCTGGCGTGGACAGGAGCTCAGCACCCCAGGGGGCCCTGCCTCAGGGAACCAACAGTTCCTACTGGTGTCCCACAAGTCATATCCCAACCATTTCACTGTCTCCCCTCTTGCACATAATCCAGCACCAATTCCTGTGGGATTCATGGGCACCCACTTCTCCTTAGGGCCGTGGTCATTTTTCTCCAGGATCACTGCAGCCCCCTCCTCACTGGTCTTCCTGCTCTGTACCAGTTTGTAGACTAAAGTCTCAGATCCCAACACGTCCAGCCTTAAAGGCCCTAAGTGGCCAAGTCTTCAGTTACCTCTTTCCCCTTCACTCTATCTGCCACAGGGGCCTCCCACGGCTCCTGGACAGAGCTCCATGCTTTCTCATACATTCCCTTGGCAGTGACCTCTGCGCACACTCTTACCTGTACCTGGAGTGCTTCCTCCCTTCCTCCATCCCTCCCACTTCATCCCACTTCGAACCAGCTCCTCCTTCAGATCTCAGCTGAACAGTACCTCCCCAGTCCTTCCAATCCCTCAGTCCAGGTTGGATTATTCTATCATAGGTCTTGTAACAACCTAGACATTGCCTTTATATCTCTGTCAAGCCTAGAGTCACATGTGCTCTGATTATTGTTTTTATTAATGTCTTTGGCAGACAATGAGTTAGTGAGTGATGAATGAATAAGGGGAAATCAACTACAAACCCCACAAGATCAGGGGTCCACTCTTATTTTGCTCACCTTTCCCAAGGCCTGGCACAGTGACAAACACCTAATATGTGCTCAACAAGCATTCACGGATAGCAGAAGGAAAGAGAGTGACAGCCAGGCTGGCCCTGGGAGTATGGCGTGGAGAGTCATTTGGCTCCAGGTTTCAATGTTAACAATTCCAATTTGGTTAAAATAAATGTCACTTGCCAGGGCCAGCTCTGACCATGGTTTGGCAGGAAAAGGGCATCATGCCCTCAGTCACCAGCCTTCCAAAACACCGATTCTTTAAATACATAGCCTTCGATGTGGGGAATAGAAATGCCAGATCCAGGCAGCTGGTCCAGGAGGGCAGCTGTGTCTGCTGTCCCCAGCCCCAGACCTGCCTGCAGACAGACACACTCTGACTTCCCAAGAGATGGCCCTGGAGTAGGATTGGAGCTGCTCCCTGGTGTCAACCCATAGCTTTCCCCAGTCTCTTGGTGGCCTAGGCCACATTCCTGAATCTCTTAACTGCCCAGGAACAAGTCCAGTAGATGTGCCAGGTCACAGATGACAGGTAGTTTTGCACAGGGTAAAAGTCACAACTTTTTTCCATGACCAATTTGTAAATCTCATCTTCCGCCACAGTGATTTACTGACCATAGGGTCACATCTCCTTCAGCTGATAAGAAATGAGCGGTGCCTCCCGCACCCTCTGCCACCTGAGCTAATGAAGCTGTCCCCAGGTTGTCTAAGTCTTTGGGTCTCCTCTGCCTTTGGACAGCCTTTTCCCAGGAGGGAGGGGACGCAGCTGCTCTGGTGTCAGACAAGTACTGACAGTGACTCCAAAGATAGCACCAAGGAACCTACTGTCACCACAGTGTCACCAAGCAGGCTTCCTACCCCCCCAATCTTCTTGAAGGCCCAGGACACCAATGTTGCATATAAATCCAGACATCACCCTTAATTTTTTTATTCATGTGCCTATTTATTTTATTTTTGGCTGTTCCTCTGCAGGGCCACATTGACCTCTTCAGGTCAGCACCATATAAATCTCCTTTTATAACTCATTACGTTCTGATTAGCTGAAAGGCTGGTCCCTTGTTTCCCACCATGTGTACTGACTCTAATTGCCACAGATGCTCATTAAAAAGCTGCCATATCCTTTGTCCACTTTCCTGCCCGTAGGTACCTCCATACCCTACATTTCTCCAATACAGATGCCACACATGGTAAATCAGGGGTGAGACTTTCCAAGCTGGCAGCAGCAGGGGAAGTTAAGACTCCAGGGGTCTTAGACTCCAGGCCAGGCAGCATGGAGGAGCAGGGGAAGTGAGCTGGGGACCACACCTTCCCTACCTCCTCACTCCATCCACTAGATGCATTAGCAAACAACAATAAAAGCTACACACGCCCACCCTTTCTTAGATCTGCAAAACCACAGACAAGCGCCTATCAGAGAGCCACTGGCTGGAACTCAGAGTGAAGAGCAGGAAAAGCAGCCTGAATGATGCAATGTTTCCAATCAGGAAAATCTGACATTGCTCCTTGTAAGTGAATAGAAGGCAAATTCTGAGATTAATCTGCTAGCCACACTTCCCTAACAACCGTACGGCAAAAAAAGTAGTTACTGAACTTTCCCAGACTTACTAGCTTACAGAAACAGAGATTTGAATAAATGT
Source organism: Erethizon dorsatum (assembly GCA_028451465.1). Classification (NCBI taxonomy): domain Eukaryota; kingdom Metazoa; phylum Chordata; class Mammalia; order Rodentia; family Erethizontidae; genus Erethizon; species Erethizon dorsatum. The sequence goes on from CM051834.1 coordinate 99,494,944, forward strand.
TTAAAAAATAAAATCCCCTTGATACTCTGTAATCAGTAAATGTTCATTACGGAAACACAGCAAATACGCATGAAATTTCCCAAGTGATATTCCAGCTAAAAGATGAAAACAGCATCTCAACCAGCAGGCTGAGCTACAAAGCATCCTCCTCCCGTCACAGCCGGGCAGCACTTTGCCAAGCCCAGGAGGTCAGACAAGCCAGCTCTCCTCTCCCAGCAGGAGCCAGGGAAAAGCCAAAGATCTTATTTTGCCCACTCAGGCAATTTATAAATGTGCCCCTCCCCAGCTGATTGCTGTTTCTCGCTAAATAATTAATCCTTGACCTTGCTTTAACAAAACCTTGACTTTTTAATTTGGGGTCTTTTTAAAAATCAATACCTGGGGAACATAATTCACTCTTGCAGAGTTTGACTCCTAGTGAATAAATAAATAAATAAATAAATAAATAAATAAACAACTTGTGTCACTTGTGCATCCTGGGGCAACCAGGCCAGGTAGTGGGATGGGATCGGACTTTGAGGTTTTCTGTGTTCAAATGTTATTGAATTATTGATCATCCCAGTGTGGCTTGAAGTCTCCAGGATCTGAATGCTATCCCTCCTGTGGGTCACTTCACAGAGGCAAATCTGCTGAAAGCTCCGGAATAGGCTTCCACTGTCCCCGAGGGTGCCCCAGACCCTGTCACACATAGATGGTGGGATGTCTTGATTAAAAGAGGATCTCCTACTGGGACCAGTGTCACTCCTTTCTGTGGCCTGTCTGTCTACCCTCTGGGACAGGACAGTCAGGAGAGGCCATAATGATCGGAAGAATTAAAAGCAGGCACTGTCCCTCCTGCTCCAGAGGTTGCTCTGTCCTAGGGCAGGTCTTAGGACAGGCCCTCTGGTATGCGTTGAGATGAAAGAAGTGAGCCCAGGAAAGTGTAGCGTGTGAACATCCCCAGAAAGGGTTAATCCGCCCCTTACCTCTCTGCCCCCTTCCCCCCGACTATCCACCCCAGAGCCCTCTGTGCAGCACTCAACCGCCTCTCCCATGAGCTCTGCTGCCGGAATACATTGATGCCAAGCGATACCGAGAGCCCAGCCCGGGAAGCCTGTTCCCCTTAGCAGAGACAATCGAGGCTGAGGGTCTATCTGGGAGGCAGCTCAAAGAGGTGGGGTTCCCTGTGATACTGGAGTCGGCTGCGGGACAGAGAGCCTCAGGATCAGCCCCTATTTCTCTATTAGAACAGTCAGGCCGGGGGTCGGGGTCGCGGGGCCTGGAGAGAAGATGTACTAGGAAAGTTAGGGCAGCGCGAGTCGCGCGCCAGAGAAGGGAGAGGGGTCCAAGAGCCACCACTGACACAGCCAAAAACTGCAAACGCACCTTCCGGCCAGCTTCCAGCGAGGCCAGAGCCGCTATGCTGAGAAGCAGCCTGCTTCGCAGCTGGAGCTGCAGCCGTCGCCAGAGCTCGCTCCGTCCCGCAGCAAAGCGGATTCTTTCACCACCCACCCAAGCTGCCCGTAGCTCCGACTCCCGCACTCCGGAACACACGCACGCACACACCTTCACACCATCACTGACGCACACACTCGCGGGGCCCACAGGCTGGTGCCCTGGAGAGTCGCGGGGTGGGATTGCGCGCGACGGAGCGCGGGTACCTTTTGCCGCCTGATAGAAAGCCAAGGCCGTGTCTAACTTCCCCTCTACCCCTGCCCACCACAGCCCCCGGAGTCCCAGCTCCGTCTCCCCGGGAAAGCCCGCGCTCCAGCCCAGCTCTCAGGGCGCTCGCGGCTCTGCGCCCGACCCTGCCTCCGCGCGCCCCGAACCCAGGGCTGGGAGGAGAACCAGAAGTCCGCAGGGATGGAGCGAGCCCGAGAGGAGGCAGTTCACAGACCCGCAGCGACGAGAGAAATCCAAGGACCAAAAGTCTAATTAAAGTTCCCGCTACTGGGGCCGGTCCCCAAAGTGCCTCCAGACGGGAGCCACGCACGCCCCACCAGAATCCGCTGTTTCAGACTCCAATCCACTTCGGGTCGCGGGTTTGGCGCGCGGCGCGGTTCGGTCCTCCACCCCAAGGACCCCTCACGGAGTCCCCTGGGGCCAGCAGCCTGACAGAGCAGGAACGGGGGTGGGGCAGGGGCGCAGCCACTTACCTGGGGCAGGCGGCGCTCGGGAAGCCACGGGATCTTCTAGTCTGGCGCGGTCCTCCGCGGCGGGCGAATCCTGCGCTCGAGGCGCCCAGGCGGCAGGGAGGACCTCCGCCCCGGCTCCTGCCGGGCGCCTTCGCTCGCTCTGTGCGGATCCCGGTGCGGTCGAGCGGCGCGGGGCCGGCGTCCCGAGCGCACTGGAGAGGGAGGGGGCGCGGTGCTACGTTCCTCCTCTCCCTCGGCCCGGGTCCGTCCCCCGCCTCCGCCTTCGCCACCACCGCCCAGTCCTCTCTCCTTCCGCGGCACCGCCGGATTCGCCTCACGCGCCGGGAAGGCTCCCAGCGAAGTGCGAGCGAAGCCTCCGGCAGGGCTGAAAATAGCGCCGCGCCCGCCCGGCGCCCCGCCCCCGGCCCGGGCCCCGCCCCGCGGTGGAGGCGGTGACGGTGGTGGCCTGGCGGGGAGGGGATCTCTCTGGCGATCGCTCGACCCTCCCAGGAGCTCACGGGCGCCGCGCCCACGCGCACTCTGCGGCTCCAGCGGTCCGGCTGGCTGCGCGCTGCGATGGAGCCACTACTGGGTGCGGTCCGGCGGCCGCGGGGGTGGGGCGGTCGGGGCTGGGGCTGCGCCGATCTCCCGGATCCCCGAATGCTGGACTCTGCTCTGGCGCGTGGCTCCACTGCGCAGCCAGAGTACGGCCACTGCCCAAGAGTGATCTGGAAAAAGGACGAAGCGCGGCACGGCAGGCTTGGACGATAGCCAGGCAGGGTCTTGTGCTCAGGACCAGACGCTGCGAGGGCGCAGCGCCTGCGGGAGGCAGAGGACTGATGCTAGAAAGGTTTGGGAAGGTCTTCCGGCGATAGTCTGGCGTGGAATTCAGCCAAGGTCTTGCCACTTATCTGCACCCATCCCCAAATTCCTGGGATTTTAGGGTTCTGCTCCAAGTACCCAGTGACCCACCTTCTCCCTTGAGGGCTTCCTCCTTGAAGACCCTGTCGGGTCAACAGCCTGAGAGCTAAGCTAACCGACTGTTCCACTACAGTGTGGGGCCTACACTCAAAGAGTGGGTCCCCAGCAGATAGCACCAGGGAGAGCAAGGGCATGGACAGGGCTGTGGATTCGGGTCCTTGTTCTTCCTGGGAAAAGGCAGCCCCAACCATCAGGAGGCAAGCAGAGGCTGAGCAGGCTCTTTTCTCCCAGAAACTGTATGAAGCTGTGTAAATCAGTCACCTCTTGGGCTTGAAGGAACACGCAGTATTTTCAGAAGCTTGCAGAGCTTTTAGTAAAGCAGAGTGAAGGTTGCTCTTCCTCCTTTCGGATTGAATCTGCTGGTTGCTTGGCTTGACTCCAGCGGGCTGACCCAGATGAGAGATGGAGTTGGGGAGTGAGGCAGACCTTTGGCCCTTGAATGATCAGAGAGGGGTGGGGCAGCCCTGCCAGGGAGCAGAGCCACTCCCGAGGACAGCCAGGGTGCCCCTAGCACTATAGCTCGCGTGGCAGGCCCAGGTGGCCTCCTTCATGCCCCAGATAAACTCAGAGCATCCAAAGATAGAGCAGGATAGGTGAGAAGAGAGACTGAAGCATGCTGACACTCTCGCGATTTTCCTTTCTTTCGTGCAACAACAAAGTAGGTGTTATCATCCCCATTTTATAGACGAGGAAACTGAGAATGCAAGAATGCCACCAAGTTGTTGGAATCCACACATCTAGAGGATAGCAGAGCCAGGATCAGGCCCAGTGCTGGTTCCAAAGTGGGTTAGGATGAGCTGGGGTTCCCTCTTCAGACTGTCCCAGGGCTCAGACTGTCCCAGGGCTGTGCTGTGGCCTAGCCTTGCTCTACTGGTTGCACCAGGTAGTTGGGGGGTGGGGTAAGTATGTAGCTAAAATCACCCTATTCCACCTGTCAGGTGTAGATTGAATAAACTGAAAACAAGAGACAAGGGTTCAAGTGTTACGGAGAATAGGCCAGTAGAATCCTTAGCCATCCCAAGTCCCAGAACTGTCCGGAGCAGAGCAGCAGAAACCAGGAGGGGGAGGGTGGAGTGAACAGAAGGCTACTTATCCCCCACCCAGCCCAGAATGCACTGACACTGTCCCTGTCCCTATGTTCCCTTGGCCCTTCCATTGAGCCCCTCTTACCACCTGGCCACAGCTTGACTGGACAGCTGCCAATGAGCTCCCAGTCTGCAGTTGAATCTGGGCAGATCGCAGGACTTTGGCCACAAAGATATGGTGGTCAGGAGAAACTCTTCACTGTCACACACATGCCAGAGGGTGAATGCGTGCGTGCGCACACACACACACACAGTGTGGAGAGAATGGGGGTTTCCATTCCCCAAACCCAGCCTCAAAGCTGGGAGGAGGCTCTGGACATTGAGTACTTCTATGGACCAAATTTATATAGGCTTTATTTCCACAAGAGGAGTCTACAGAGGCTTCACGGTGACCAGTGAACGGGGCCAGTCAGCCCATCTTAGCTGTCCTGCACATCTGTGTGCAGCAATCCTCCTGGGAAGGGTGGTTTTCCCATTAGCTTTTCCAACTGTACTTATTAACACTTATTTGCATCTAATATTCAGGCAGACACGACTAGGAATCAACAATGCTGCATTTCTTTGACAGTCTCCACATTTTCAGTTTTTCACTTAGACTTCCTTCTTGTTTGGAGAGGCCTCGGGGGAAATCCCTAAAAGGGCCTGAAGCCCCTGGCACTAACACACAGAGAGTTTTCTTTTCCTCCGAGATTCGCCAAGGGCTTCATGCCCTTTTTTGAAAGTCAGGCTCAGCCTCTGCAGTGAGGGAGGCGGAGGAATGCTGCAAATCCCCGACATGAAGCCCTGTGCACTTGCTTGCAGGTTTTTGATATGTGTGTCTCCACCAAAAGATTAGTGGCAATCTTTTCTCTTTGCATCCCAACTAAGGTAAAAAGACACTTCCATTGCAGGGCACTGTGAGTTCACAACCTAAGCTCCAGAAGACCTAGTGAGGGAGGTTCAGAAGCCACCCTGTCTTTGCAATAAGGGTGCAAGAGCAGAGAAGGGGCTTGGCTATGAGCCATAGGCAAACCCCTTCCTCCACTGTTTCTGGGCCTCTGACTCCTTCCCCCACCCCCACCCTTTCTGCCAGTGAAGAGTCCTGCGCAGCTTTGGGCTGGGGACTGAAGATAGCGCGACTAATAAGCTAAGACTGACTCTTACTATGTTTGGAAAAGGGCAGGAACCCATTGGCAAGACTGAGCCTTGAGTCCTAAATTCTGCTGCCATGAAAAGAACCAGAGCGTTCTTGTCCATGGGGGAGTAGAGGGCTGTGCAATGGCAGGTCGGGAACACCATTTTGGTCTCCCTGGATCCTGTAGGAGAAAGAGGAGAATGATGAGATGGAACAGGGCTGGAGCTCTCTCAGTGCCAGTCAGTGGTTTTAAATGTATCTTCTAGCCCCTCTGATCCTGTTTCCTGTTTATGAAAGAGGACAATAGATTCTGCCTTGCAGACGGAACGGTAAAGGATGCAAAAACATTTTGGTCAATGGAGTAGTGTGGCCATCCTGGCCAAGGCCACCCCCAGACCAGCCACTTTCAGGTTAGCTCCATAATGGCCTCTGAAATATGGCAAGTCCAAGGTCTCCTAAAGTGAGACTAGGACTGCCTAAAGGCAGACAGATCATATCTGTGACATGCTGATCAGGTCATATCCAGGTGGGAGACTCTTCCCAGGGAATATGGCTGCCTTTCCTGGGACCCTAGTATGGGCTCGTGGCCACAGGCTTCATCTTCACCATTTAAACAGTGAGAGGACTAGAGCCCCGCTTTCAGACCTGACTTGTGATTTCATGATTTCTAACAATTTCTTGGCTAGAAAGAGGCCCAGAACCACTTCCAGTAAGACATTCCTTAATCATCTTATTGGATGAATCCTTCTCAGTCCCCTTTCTCCATTTTGCATGATCTTCCCCCTTTCCTGTCATCCCTTGGGTTTCCAAGAAGTTTGAAAATCACTTTGTCGAATTGCCTTGAAATTTGTTGATTTTGGCATGTCCATGTGAATCTCCAGCATTAGCAATGATGTTGCAGGGTTCCAGGCGCCCTATACCTGTCCCAGCTTCTGAAATTTCACGATCATTCCTCAGACCATAAGAAGAGCTCATTCCTCTTTCTAGAGAAGGTTTCTGGGCAGACTGAGGTGACACCACTGTCAATCCTTAACATGAACCAGAGTTTGGTTTTCTGGGTAGTATGCAATAGAAACAAATGGAATAACTTGAACAGAAAGAAGGGGTTACCTGAATCTTAGGGGAAAAGCCCTGGCTCTGGGGGCTCTCAACAGACCAGCTCTATCACTCATCCCAAAATGCCAATCAAGGAGAGCAGCAGTGGTGAAGGGGAGGAAAGGGGCTTTAGTCAGCATGGCCATGCTGGGAAGCGCAGTCACTGAGGGGCTGACAGACACTGGGCTTTTATAGGAAAGGGGAACAGAGGCAAGGCTTGGGGCATCCTAGCTGGCAGCTTAGGTGATCCTTGTCAAGTCTCAGTCTGGTTGATGGCATCTCAGGATGGTTTCTGTGAGGAATGGGAGCCAGCATCACTTGAGGGAGCAATTCAGTTCCTGTCGTGGGATGACAGCTTGTGTTGGGGAGGCAGCCGTGGTTCCTGTCATGGGGTAACTGCTCCTGCTTGGGGAGTGACTTCATCATGGGGTGGTCTGTGAGGCTCTGCTTCTCCTGGAGTCCAAGGTGGCTGCAGCTTTAGGACAATGACTCAGAACTTCTACGCTTCACCCCAGAAGGTCTGGAACTGGACATTTTAAAAGCTGGCTCATAGGTGACCCTGCAAAATTACCTTAGTTACTTTTGACTTGGTGTCCTCAGTCTTGAAGGGGGATGAGACAGGTTAGGTAACTTTAAGGCTACTAGATCTTGTGACACAAACACTCCCTGAGTGTTTAGCATGCCCGTGTGCAGAGCTGAGCTGGGACCTGACCCAAGGCTTGAAGGTAATTAGGGAGATAAAATGAAGGCAGAGGGCTGGTGAGATAGCTCAGCGGCATAAGCGCCTGCCTGGCAAGTGCGAGGTCCTGAGTTTGACTCCTGATACTCACATTAAAAAAAAAAAATGAAGGCAGAGATGTCAAGCTTCATCCTACTTTTAGTTACCCACTTGGGCATCTGGAGGCCTAGCCACTAAGTCCCTATTACAGGAGGACTTTCTTGAGACCACCCTGGGAAAACTGACAGAGAAGAGGAGGAGCTGAGCAAATAGGGGACAAATAGGAAACAGGGCAGTGGGCTTGAGTAACCTGGGGGCAGCCCTTTGTGCCTTTAGGGAGAAATGCCTCTCTAGACCTGGCAGATCACTGCTGTGATTGCCTTAATTTCTTCTCCCCCAATTTAATATGAACAGGCCTGCAGGGGGACCTTGTTGATCCCAGAGACCAAGAAAGAGCCATGCCTATGTCCACGTCCAGCCTACCCATGCAAACTGGCCTTGGAGCCAGCCTGGCTTCTTTGTTAAGGTCTTGCCAAGCTCAGACTCATTTTTGTTTTGAGACAGGGTCTCACTAAGTTGCCCAGGCTGTCCTTGAACTCTCAGTCCTCCTCCCTTAGCCTCCCAAGTAGCTGGGATTATAGGCATGTACCACCACACCTGGCTTCAAGTTCATTTTACTGCATCCTTTTTTTAAAAAGAAAAGTCACCACTGGACCGTGTGCTGCTGACCACTCTCAGTTCCCATGAATCATCGAGACTGTTTCTCAGTAGCTTGGTAGGGATTTCTTCTTCAGGCTGCCCATGGTAGGGAGAGGGAACAGTTAATCACTACACCCTGAATCTAAATGATAGATATTTTTCTTTTTATTTGGGGGTGAAGAGTTTAAGATTCTAGAATATTTATGTGTCACAATTCAGTAACTGCTATTTAATTTGGACCAAACTAATTCCGCATGCATGTCATGCAGGACTGGGCTGAAGTTTACTTTTTCACTGTCAGTCAAAGACGGTGGCACTAGGCCTACAGAAGGATGTCGCTTCTACCTTGTATAGTGAATGGGGTTTGACATTTCTTAACACTGGAGTACAGTTTCTGTGCATTTATCTGCATTTAGATATGAATGAGCTCACTATAAACAGTCCTCTCTATTCAATAATGTTGGCTTGTCTTCCTCTCTTTTTTTTGGCTATACATTAATGGGTGACTATTACTATGAGGACATTACTGTATAACATAAATAAATGGCACTTCTTCGTAAATGCTCCCTAATTTAGAGAGCTCATTAATTCCCCAGGACTCCTTCTGACTCAGTCCTGATTGGCCGAACGCAGCCCCCTTTAATGCACCTGCTGGTGGCGCCCTATAGCAGAGCAGCTGTAGCTGTAGCTCAATCTCATCCAATTTTCTGGGGGATCTGAAAAGAGCAGTGGGGCTTCTGAGAGCCAGATCCCCTCCCCAACATCACCAGCCCAGAAAGCATTTCTAAAACTCCTCTACCCATACCAAGGGATTTCTATAGTGTGGTAGGAAGGAGGTGGGGGGTAAGCACTTCTGTTCAGCATCTTCTGAGTTCCAGAGATAGCTGAAAGCATTTTTTTAAATGCAAACTTGAATGCTGTTCTAAATTTAATGCTTAGTATTAAGAATCAGGTTTGGAGATTTTGAGAAGAAAGAAAGGATTGCTTTGAACTAAACAAAAATATTGCCACTGGAAAACTCTGGAAACATTTATCAAAAGCCAGTGGGGGCAAGCCACTGGGTAAGGATGTACACACTGAGACTTCCCTGCCTGGGGATGTTTATGATCCCATGCCCTTAGAATTGTGACAGAAAGACAGAGGACACACATGTGGCAGTGTCACTCCCATGCTGGAAAGGACCTCGTGTTGGAGGAACTGCAGGTTGGTGCCCTCAGAGCTGGAAAACAAAGGTGTCACCAAGCTCAGCAGTGATTACTGCCTGCCCAAGGAAAGACTTTCTAGAATTCTCCCAAATGCAGTCGGTGGTCTCTGGGTTTTCCCAGTCCCTTCTGGCATAGGCAAGTTGTGCCATAAATTGTGTGGGCAGCCACTGTGGAGACAGAAAACAATGGCAGGTACTGCCCTTCTCCAGGCGGTCCTAGCAAGTGGTATTTCACACTGTGCTGGGAGCCCACACAACACCTGGTGCTGTGAATCTCTGAAAACAAAAGCCTGGTGGAGGATGCATCCAAGGAGACAGGACCAGGAGGAGCCCACCCGCCAGGCAGGGTATCTTAGAGGGACATTCAAGCACAGATCAGAAACCCTTGTTCCATGTTTGCTACCCAAGCTGGATCCCCAATCTGGAGCCTCTGCTGCCCTCTCTCCTTGGGAAGATGCCTCAGCAGGAAAGGGCTAAGTTAGCCCTGGAGACAGACCCCCAAACCCATGTTCTGCAGGTTCCCTGTAATGAAGAACCTAGAAAAACTTAAGTGGGTTTGCTTCTTCGCATGGTCCAAAGTTTTCCACACTGGACACAAGTGATGCAAAACCTTAGTGTCAGCCCCTTCTGTCCCATGCCCAACAAGTGGCTGAGAGCCAGCCAGCCTCATACGTACTCTCCTCTCAGCTTTAACCTCCCCTCAGTATAGAGAGGGTACCAAGGTCAGCAGGCTTTGGAAACAGATGTTTATGCGGAAGGGACATATCTCCAGCTGCCCTAGATCCCTGGATGCAGAAGTGTCCTAAAGGGACCCTCTTGGACACCTGGAAAAATGAAATTCTGTCACTGAAATAGAAGGCAATTGGGGCAGAAGCTGAGACAAGCAATTGCTACTTCATTGCTGAGTTGTCCCAGAGCTCAGGAAACTTCATCCTGCAGGCAGAGCCCAGGATGCCCTGGAGTTCAGAGCGTTGCCCAGTGGCGTCCTGTCTGTAGCCATGGAAACAGAGAGACAGTCTCCTTCCTGTAGGCTTTTATACAGGAGACATCTTGCTGTCAGTAGTGTTTAAAGTTAGCTTAAAAAAAAAAAAAAAAGAAGACAACCTACATCTCTTCTTTTGACATCATGCAAAGAGCCCTGTGGTGTGAAGGCAGCCATAAAGTTCCCAGCACGGAGCCTGTCACACTCTGTCCCCCATATCTGTCCTCAGACATAGCCTCCTGTCTGCATGAGCTTAGCAGTAATGTCTTGGGCTCAAATGAGTTCCATGTCGTGTGCTCATCCCCGCACCGTCATCTTATCCCAAGATTCAGGGAATGGGGGAGGGGAGGGGCATGGCCCAGCTCAGCCCTGGTTACAGGTGTGCTAATGTCCTGACCCAAAAACCAGCTGGAGGCAGCCTCAAGGGTGAAGCTGAGCCCCTTTACAGGTGCCCTGGGCCATCTGCCCTCAGGCACAGGCTACCTAGCCAAGTGTTTCTGAGAAACTTCCAGAGACAAGATGGGAGAGGTACCAAGGGGTGAGCAGCTCACCATCAAGGAGGAAAACAGACAGATAGACAGACTTCCACCCAGAGGGCAAGGCAGACTGTAACTGAGTCAGGAGAGATGTAGTGGAGTTGTGTGCCCCAGGGATCAGAAGTCTGTGGTGACGTTTGGCCTGACCTGTCCTTACTCATGACAAGAAACGTAGTCACAAAGACCCAGGGAGATAATAAATCAATAAGTATTTTGTAAGACACAGAGGATGGTCTGGTGCTACAGATAACAGACTCTTACTTCCATGATCAGGAAAGGAATAGAATCTACATTTAGAAGGTAGTATTTCTGAATTCTGGAAAACAAGCCTAGCTTTGTTAGGAAAGACAATGTCTGGAAGAAACAGCTCATGAGCTAGGTCCTTTCGAGGAAATAAAGAAGATGTATTATTATTATTTTTTTTTTTTGGGTACCGGGGGGTCGACCTCAGGACCTCGCGTGCCAGCAGGCACCCGTGCCGCTGAGCGATATCACCGGCCCCTTTTTCGTATGTGGGTTCCGGGAGTCAAACTCGGGCCCTCGCGCTTGCCGGGCAGGTGCTTAAGCCACTGAGCCATCTCACCGGCCCAAGAAGATGTATTTTAAATAAGTATTTTATTTGCATAGACTAAACAGATTTCTGACCGAAGGCCCTTAGTATATTAATGTAATATTATTTCATTTTTAAAAAATCATAAGCAGGTAAAACTATACAAGAGATATTTAAAACAGGCAAGGCTACTGGAACTCAGCATGATATCTGTGCTGGGATATGATCCCCCTAAAATAGACCGGACACAAGAACTTGGGTCCAGGTAGCTCATTTGAGAAGTGATCTCAGGAAACACAAACCTGGCCAGCAAGCTTTGGTATGAGCAGGGAAAGCCTCAGGAGAGAAGAAAAGCACGGGGCCTTGGGGTCAGAACTGTCTCCTACAATTGAACTTGGGTGGGCTGAAGGGACATGGCATCAATAGGGTCTGCTACACTTACCAGCACAAGACATGCCACACAAACTACATATTTTTCTGCCCTAGTTTGATTTTGATAAAGCATCCTTTAGTGATGTTAAGGTGTTGATAATAAAAGTTCTCGCTGGAGTAATTTTGAGAAGATAGCAACAATGCTAGTGGCATAATTCTGAACATACTTCTAATAAAAACAGACAGAACGATTAGGTAGGAAAACCAAAAACCTCTGGGAGACACTCTGTAAGGTTTTTGATCTAAAATGTCCCCCCAAATTCTCATGTGTTCAGAGCTAGGGCCTTTGGAAGGTGATTAGATCATGGGGCACTGGACTCATCAGTGGTTAATCTGTGGATGGGTTCCTAATGTGTGCTAGGAGGTGGGGCCTGATCAGAAGATGTGGGTCAGTGAGTGAGGGGCACGGCCTGGAAGGGTGTGGTCTTGTCTCTGGCTCCTCCCTTTCGTCTCTGCCTCCTGGCTGCCCTGTGTTGAGCAGAGATCTGATTTGCAAACAGTAGCTGAAACAGGGAGAGGTGTGGCTAACCTCAGTATTGCTAAATGCAAAGGGCCTCCTGACAAGATCTAAAGAGAGTGGAACATTGTAGCCCCTATGGATTCTTTTTTTTTTTTTTTTTTTTTTTTTGTGGGTGCTGGGGGTCGAACTCAGGACCTCGCACGCCAGCAAGCGCTTGTACCTCTGAGCGATATCACCGGCCCTTTTTTTGTGTGTGGGTTCCGGGAGTCGAACTCAGGACCTCGTGTTTGCCAGGCAGGCGCTTATGCCACTGAGCTATCTCACCGGCCCGGCCCTATGGATTCTTAAAACTGACCAGCCAAATCTTCCTTCCAGGTCGAGAGCACACACCGAGGAGAAACAGCTGAAAAGAAATCAAAATTGAATAAAGCAGGAACAACAGAGGGGAAGGAAACAGGAGGTACAGAAAAACCAGTGAAGACATTTTTATAAGAGCTGGGGCTTTCAAAAGACAAACTGACATATTTTTTAAACTCTGTAGGAAAACAACTCTAGAAGGAATTTTGTTAAGTTAGAAAGGCTATCTTGAACTCAACCTCCTGAAAGTCCAGAAAAATTAATCTCACCTTTACAAAAATGAGCAGCAGGGAAAAAATGAAGGTCATGTCCTACGCAAAGTGATTTTAAACCAAAGGAGAGAATAAAGGGGCAAACGAGATCTCTGTTGACAACAAAAAGCACACCAGGAATACACACCTGCAAAACAAGTTGTAACCTACCGGCTACAAAGAAACTAAGAAAATGATGTGGACTATGAACAAACAGCATAAATCAGAAACAGAAAAACAAAAATGAAATGACAGGTTCAGGGAGGAGTAAGTTTAAAAGAAAACATCATTCCAAGAATTAAAGTAGAAAGAATATAAGAATGAATAAACACAACAAATAATACCTTGGAAGAACTAGAAGATGGAAAAAAAGGAAATATTTAAAAAAATCAAATAAATGAACATGACTCAAAAGATTAAAGAGAAAGTGACAAATCTTGAAGCTAAATCAAAAGGATTCAACATTCAGAGGTTAGAATTCCCTGAAGAAAAAAACCAAAGCAGGGAACAGAACAAATACAAAAACCTATAGAGTTCATGAAAACCTTTTAGAAATAAAATACTTTTGAAACTATATGTTGAAAGGTCACACCCTATGCTTGAAAATATTGATCAAGAATGACCAATTCCAAGCATAATTTTAGTAAAATGATGGAACTTTAAAGAAAAATCTTTTTTTTTTTTTTTTGGGTGCCGGGGGTCGAACTCAGGACCTCGTGCACCAGCAGGTGCCCGTGCTGCTGAGCGATATCACTGGCCCTTTTTTCATATGTGGGTACCGGGAGTTGAACTCAGGACCTCGCGCTTGCCGGGCAGGCGCTTATGCTGCTGAGCCATCTCACCGGCCCAAGAAAAATCTTTTCAGTAAAGCAAAAATAGCACAGGATCTGTGATGGATTGAAAAACTGAATTAGCATCAATTTTTTTTACTACAACACATGCCATAAAAAAATGGAATAACATACTTAAGAAATTCAAGAAAATAAAAAATGTGCAAGAATCTTAAATTCAGGAAAACTGACTTTCAAGTACGTATAAGGGTACTGATAGACTCACCAATATGCAAGAATTTTGGAAATATTGTTCCCACAAGTCCTTCTTGAAGAATTTGCAGGAGAATGAATTTCAGAGAATCAGTGACTAGAGAAACATTAGCATAATGTGGTGAACATTAAATATACAGCTATAAGCCGGCTGTTGTGGTGTACACCTGTAATCCCAGCCCTCTCAGAAGCTGAAGCAGGAGGGTCACAAGTTTAAGCCCAACCCGGGCAACTTTGTAAATTAGTGAGACCCTGTCTCAGGATAAAATAATAAAAGGGCTGGAGATATAGCTCAATGTGAAGGCCCTAGGATTAATCCCCAATTTCTCTCTTTCCCTCTCTCTCCCTCTCTTCCTCTTTCTCTCACATATGTATATATATATATGTATGTGTGTGTGTGTGTGTATGAGTAGGTGAGGCCTGAAAAGGAAAGAGTGTAGTATATAATAGCTCTATGTTCTGACAATATATAGTATAGTTATTTATAAATTGAAGGATAGGAGAATGAGGAAAGCATTCCACAATGATACTGACTGAGGTACTAAGCTGAGACTATTTTGTGTGTAACATGGGGAAAAGGAAATGAGTAATTGTTGGATATTCTAATTCTGTTATCTCTTATGTCATTGTGAACCAGACTCTTGAGTGAGAAAAAGGAGCTCAGATATAAGGAAGAAGAATTTAAGTAAGCACCCAATAATTTTGAATTTGACTTGGAAGAATCCGTATAAATTCATGAGGCATTTAATCTTCTCAAAAAATTAATTGAACTTAGTTTTTACAGCAGTTTTAGGTTCACTATAAAATTAAGTGGGAAGTACAGTGTCCCACATACCTCCTTCCCAAGTGCACACGTAGACTCTCCCCCTCAACACCCCACAGCCGTGTGGTCCATTGCTACGACCTACGTGCCAACACTGACCAATGGCAACCGAAGTCTGCGGCTTACATTCAGGCTCACACTTTGTGCTGTATATTTTTACAAATATACAAAGAGGTATACCCACCATTAGAATATTGCTCAAAATAGTTTCACCGCCCTAAAAATTCTCCATGCTCTGCATATTCAATCCCCCCCACCCCCAGAGCCCCTGGCAACCATTGATCTTTTTTTTTTTTTTTCCATCTCTATGGTTTTGTCTTTTTCAGAATGTCATATAGGTGGAATCAAACTATGATGTGGCCTTTTCAGACTGGTTCCTTTCACCTAGAATATGTATTTAAGTTTCTTCCAAGTCTTTTTGTGGTTGATAACTCATTTCTTTCTATTTCTTTGTATATTTTAGGTAAAAGTACATTATTATATAGGTCATTTAAAATATTTTCTCACAGCCTGCGGCCCATCTTCTTATTCTCTTGACATTTTATCTTTTTTTGTAAAAAGACAGATAGGGGGGCTCTCTATCAGTAGAAACCATGACTTCTTATAGAAATGCAGGTTTGGAGCAGGAAATGTCTAAGATGAGCTTGGAATAGCTTGTCATGCCAGTTAGCAAGGATGATAGCAGAGACTAAAAGGTCCGGTCAAAAGGACTTGAGAACCATCTGTAAGAGGCCCCCACTGGCCAAATATGGAACCATTTGAGCATCAATAAAGATTATAATTGTGATGGATTGAACCCCATCAAATATGTTTAAACCTTTAATTCTGAAATACTCTCACCTTCAGAGGGTGAGGAACAAATTCATTCCCTCAAAAACTGGTAAGAAGGGAAAAATCCACGCATTTTATCCTGTCTTTAACACCCGTACCACGGGGTAACCAAATGGTGGATGAATAGGAAACGTCTCCTTATAGAAGTACTCAAGTTAATATGTGAAAAGGCGATGATAGAATTAGAAAACCACCGGCTTGAAATCCCCAGTGAATTAGCAGAGTGAGGCATTGTGTGGCAACAGCTGTCCACATTAACAAAGAGAGGTGACCAGACATGTCGCCTCGTGAAAGAACCAACATTTCCGCAGTTTTGTCAAAAAGATGGAACTGGCCGGTGAGATGGCTCAGCGGCATAAGCGCCTGCCTTGCAAGAGCGAGGGCCCGAGTTCGACTCCTGGAACCCACATACAAAAAAGGGGCCGGTGATATCGCTCAGCGGCACGGGTGGTGCCTGTTGGCGCGCGAGGTCCTGAGGTCGACCCCCCTGTACCCACAAAAAAAAAAAAAAAAAAAAAGAAGATGGAACTGCTGTCCAATCCAACCTCTGGATCCAGCTGCCAATTTGCAGGAAATATAGAGAAACATCTTAAACTGCACCAAGCATGTCAATCAGCAGAATCCAGACAGCGGGAACTCTGTGGGTCAAAAGGCTCAAATTCTTCAATAGATAAAGTGTGAGGAAAAGAAAGGGATGGACAGAGAACCTGCACATTAAAAGAGGCTTAAAATATAGATCATATTTTTTAAAAAATGACAAGAAGTCTGGGGATCTAGCTGAGTGGCACAACACCTGCCTGGCAAGCATGAGGTCCTGAGTTCCATACCTGGTACCCCCCTCCAAAACAATGGCAAGACTTCATCCTACATCTAGGAAAGCACATTTGGGTGATAAAACTACCCAGACAGACAGGGAATAGATACCTGTAAGTGTCAGGTGATGGTCACCTTTGGGGGGATGGCTGCTGAGATTGGGAGGGGCCCCAAGAAGGGCTTCTGGGGATGTTGGCAAAATTCCATGCTTTGATCTAAGTGGTGTTTATTATAACTCCTTAAATTAACACATCTCTTTGGCCTATTTTTATTATTTTATTTTATGATAAAAATATTCCTTTAAAACTTTTCCCAATCCATAGTTTAATCCTCATCTTGTCCATACCCAGAGGCAATGGTGGTGATGGTGACTCTGACTTCCCAACATGACACCCTGGGCCTCTGGTTCCAGAATAAGGACACTGAACTCTCCATAGAAAGACACATTGACCCAGCAGAACATAAGCTCCAGAAGGTCAGAGAACATGTTTGCCATGTTCGCACTATGATACTCAGCTTTCTGTTTCTCTGACAGAATACCTGAGAAAATCAGCTAAAAGGAGGAAAGTTATATTTTGGCTCATGGTTTCAGAGGTTTCAGTCTGTGGTTGGCCAGCTCCATTGCTTTGAGGCCTATGGAGAGGCAGAAACATCATGGCAAAGGGCATAACAGAGGAGCTGCTCACCTCATGGCATCCAGGATCATGACAGAGAGAGCCTGTGCTGGTGGGTTTCTTCCTTCCACTTTTGTTTCATCCCGGTCTCCACCCATCAGATGGTGCCACTCACATTCAGTAAGGGTTTTGCCCATCAGTTTGCCAACCCATACATGGCAATGGTTTTTCAAAACATCCTCACAGACACACCTGGAAGTGTGCTTTACTAATTTCCTATGTGTTTCTCAAGCCAATCAAGTTGACAATCAAGATTAACCATCAAAAGGCAGGTGTGGTGATGTATGCCTGTAATCCCACCACTCTGGGAGGCTGAGGCAGGATGATCACAAGTCAGTCTGGGCAACTTAATAAGTTAGCAAGATCCTGTCTCAAAATTAAAAAATAAAAATGGGCTGGGGATATAGCTTAGTGCAAAAGCCCAGGGTCCAATCTCCAGTACACACACACACACACACACACACACACACACACACATAAAGATTAATTATCACTACGGCTGTACATATTCCCAGTGGTACCTGGCTCCATAAATGTTAGTTGAATGGATGTGCAATAGAGACTGTACTCAATGGATTCACCATATTGGGCGAAACATATATTAACAGTCACATAATTGGTCATAGCACTGGATACCTTGAACTTATCATGAAAGCCTGGCTCCCCTGTTTCTGGGTCAGTCCCATCTGTGTATCCATGGTCACTTCCTAGCCCCTCTGATTACCATTCCCATCATCTGGACTAGATGACAGAGGAGCTTCAGGCATTTCCCTGGGGCCAGTGAACACCTGTGGAGGATGCCTGAAGTCTCCCTCTCCAGACCAGAGAAGGACTGGCCAGGCCAGGGGAGGGGTTAGGCCATAATTTCACCTTCATTTTGAACCAAAGTACATAGATGTCTCAGAGAAGCAGGGATGATGCCCAAAGCTTCGGAGAAGCTGAGGTGATGTCAGGGAAGCCTTCTCTACAGTGGCCACTCGAGGCAAATGGTGATATCTCTGGGCTCAGGATGGATTCCTCCCAAAAACATTAGGGAAAGATGGCACAATTTGACTAGCTCTAGTGTGTATGGACTCTCTGCCATTTCTGCATCCCATATGGGCTTCCAACTTCAGCTCCTGATGCCCCCAGTACCACAGAATTCCAAGTGCACCCTCAAGCCAACACAAGATACCACCTTTATCCTTGGAGATCTAAATTCAGGGTGTGTTTGAAAGGTAGCATCCTATAAGGTAAGTTAGATGACATCCTGGTCTATACAAAATTGCTGAAAATAATTGCTTCCTGTAGACTGCTCTATCCTGGTTTATGACCATTTAACAGATAGGACATCCTTTGAGGTCAAAAGTTTTAGTCATTATCCCAACTGGAGAGGATTAAGGGTTCTTGAGGACAATACCTCTGTTCCGTATTTAACAAACCCTTTCCTAGACCTCCCCAGCTCACCGTTAGAAGGGAGAAGCTAGTGGTTGATGGAGGGGGAAGCAGTTTTCCGTCACCTGGCATTTGTTTGCCACTTCTCTTCTAAGATTAAAGATGCTGCACACCCCTGTACACACACATGTCAAGAACAGATACCAGCAAGCCAAGGACTCTAGATTTCTGGGCCCCTTCTTTCAGAGTCACTCCCTGTGTGTATTAGACTATTTTCTGGTGCTGTAATAAAATACTTGAAGCTAGGTACTTTGTAAAGAAAAGTTCACAGTTTTGGAGGCTGAAAGTCCAGGACTGAGCAGCCCTATCTGTTTGGTCTCTGATGAGGGCTCCCTTGGCTCTACCACCTCATGGAAGATGGCATCATGGTGAGAGCCTATGCAAGACAAGAGATGACATGATAAGACAGGAAACCAGAAAGAAGGGAGGGGCCAGTCTTGCTCCTCTATAACAACACTCTTGAGAGAACTAACAGGGTCCCACAAGAACTACCTTAATCCCTTCTAAGAGCTTCCAAGAACAGTGACCCCTGCCAATGACCTAATCAACCCCCATTACCCCATTACATCCCACTTCTTACAGGTCTCACCAGCTCTCAACATCACCACACTGGGGACCAAGTTTCCAACAATGAACCTTGGGGACAAAACACATCCAAGCCTTAGCACTGTGCTTCCTTCTGTGGCAGGGAGTTGATAATTCCTTCAACTCCAGCATCCTACTGTGTGATCAAGTCAGACCAGGGCCTACCCTCCAGCAGATATGAAGAAGAGGCTCCCTTGTTTAAGAAAAAAAGGAAAGAAAGGAGGGGAGAGGACTAAATGACATCTCTCAGGTAACCCTATTCACCACTAGTTTAAGTACAGTAAACCCATTTTAAGAGTATTCCCCAGGAAGCATAAACTTTATTTCATTGCACCATATAATCCCCTATAATGGAAAATCAGTAATGAGGATGCCAGCAGCAGGTGCAAAAGGCAGTTTTACATCAATAGAACATTCGATTCTAATTAATCTCTTCACAGCCAACATAATTGAGTCTTCATGGGGACCACCGGACTCACCCCCACCTCTACCCACCTCACTGTTCCCTGTGACAAGCCTGTCTTCCCGCTGCTCTACTGGAATTTGTCTGGAAACAAAGGGAAAAACAGGGCTGATACTATCTCAGGCGAGGTGGGTTTGCAGCTGAGTCTCTTTATTTCCATCACGAAGTTATTACCGACATCCAAAGCCCTGAGCTGAGTCTCATAGGCTTTCCCTCAGTATGTAAATAGCATCCTGCTTTGTTATTTATTTCTGAGCTCTCTTCCTTCCCCCTCTGCCCCCAGGGTGTTTTTTTTTTTTTTTTTTTTTTTTCTGTAGACATCACAAGGGTCACATCTCTCTTTGCTATCGCAGCGCTCTCCACTTTAGCAGCATAAGAAAGAATTATGAGCCAGGCGAGTGCCCATGCCCCGCGCATGGGTGTATGTCTTGTCGGCCGCCCCATCCTCCCAGGTGGAGGTGATAATTCATGCATGGGTGACAGCCAGTTTAAAAGCGATCCCTATGAAGCCACAAGAAAATGCACAGACTTCATAAACTCCCAATATTGCCTCATCTGATCTATTTCCTTCATTGCTTTCTTCCCCTGACGTTAAACTGTGATCATCCTCAGCGTTGAGTGAAGTTGCTGCAGCCTAATGTTCAGACCAGCTCTGTTAATTAAGACGCTCCCTACATGCTGATTTCCAAAGGCTTTCCTCCCAGCAAATGCACGCGCACGCGCACGCGCGCGCGCGCGCGCACACACACACACACACACACACACACACACACACAAATAAAACCCAAGTCAGGCTTCATGCCCACCATTGGTTAGGACAAATGTTAATCTCAGCAGAAGACCTAAGGACTTAACTAGTCACCCTGTCTGGGTCCCACCTCCTTCCCTGTGACTTATCCTCCACTACTACCTAAGCCATGCTTCTAAAATATAAGAACGAGCCAAGCAGAGATGGGGAGGGGTTTGTGCACGAGCCAAGGTCTGTCATAGAAGAAATCACAGCTTTGGAGCTTTTCCTTGAAGCAGAGCTCACAGCCCCATGATCAGAATAAGCATCTTGCTTGGTGTGAATGGTCTCTCACTTATTCGGGGTCTGCCCTGGATGCCTTAGGAAACTCTGTTCCTCCCACTGCTAGAGATAGCTTTGGGATTCTGCTCTGCCCAGGTGAAGCCCTGAGCACCACTAAGTGGGTTTGAGGGTACCTCTGGGCACAGCTGTGAATGTCCTCTGGTATGGGTAGGTGTGGTCCATCCAGCCACCCATCACCCCCATCACCACTACACCTGTTCGCCCTCTACAAAATCGAAGGGCCTAGCCAGGAATCCAGGGCCAGGCTGGGGCAGAAATCTGGGTCTATCTGCTGCCCACTATCATTTTTGGGCCTAAATGTCCCAGAAGCCAAGGTCATATGCATTGTTTTCAATAAAGGCAACTAGAGGCCACCAGACCCAGCAGAAAGCCTAGCAGAACCAGAGTGAGGCTTGGGATGGGGTCCAAATAAGCTCCACATCTCTAGATTTTGGGTTCCTAGGTAGGGTTTGGGGTCAAAGGGACAAAGGGATCCATGCTGGGGCTTGTCCTCTCCCTGAATATTGATTTGCACTGATGACTTGGAGGTATTCCTGTTTCCCTGGTCAAACCCCAATTTTTAAACATATACTTCACAGCCCAAATTCTTCATGGAACCCTACCAGCCCCCATCCACCTGCTCCACTCTCTCACCACGAGGGCTGTCCCTTCTCCTCTTCCTGCTTGATTCCTGCCAGCTTCTTGTGGCCGCACTGGGAGAAGTAGGTACTTCCTGCTGCCATAGCCACTGAGCTGGCTTTTCCTCTCTTCTTGTTCAGATCAAGGCTCATCTTCTGGCTGCCTCTTGCTCTTCAGATGCTGTGTTGCCTGGACATGGATAGTAGGGAAGAAGCCTTAATGGCCCCTCTGAGGATGCTATGGGGAGAGTGGGGAGGTGCTGGCTGGCAGCATGGTGGGTGTAGGTCACTGTCTCTCAGACCCTCTCCCCATTCATCACACTCCTGAGGTCTGGCAATTGCCACCAATCTGCTAACAACCACTGTGGTCCAACCTACATGGGGCTGAGCTAAAGGTCACATATTGAAGCAAGATGGGAGACCCTGGGCTACAGAAAGGGAAAGCTGAGTTAGCACCAACTGACATGTGAGGTAAGTTACACTGAAGGCAGGACCCTGGCGCTTTGAGGCCTGAAAACTTGAGTTTTATGGATTATTATTATTGTTTATTACTATTGTTTTTATTGTTATTATTTCGTAGTACTGCCAGTTGAACCTAGGGCCTTTGTACCAAGCTACATCTCAGCCTATAAAAAAAATTTTTTTAAAGACAATCACTAGGCTAAGTTGCATAATTGCCCAGGATGGGCTCAAACTTATGATCCTCCTGCCCCAGGCTCCCAGAGTGCTGGGAAAACACATGTGCACTACCATGCCTGGCTGAATTATTATTTATGTTGCATACAATAACCAATGACAAATAAAACCCTCAATTCCCCACCCCTGCTTGCAAGTATAATGGAGAATATGGACATTCTTCTTGAAGGTGATTCAGGAAGGGGCTAAGGCTGCCCGCAGGCCCAGCACCAGGGAAGTGTGTCCCAGTCCCTAACCCTCTCTCATACCTGCCACGACCTGTTATCCAGTTTCATTCTGAGCATCATTGCCTGTGCAATAAGTCAAGAAAAATATAGGCAATGATGGCAAAAGAGAAAAAAAAAGCAATTATTTGAAGATGATATGATTTCAAAAACCCAACGAATAAAAAACCACCAGACCGTCAACAAAAAAAGAACTGAGACTCATAGTTTCCTTATATACAAATAGTAACTAGTTAAATATAAGGGGGGAAAAATATCCCATTCACCATAGCAACAAAAAATTTAAACTATCCAGGGATAAGCCAAAAGAAATTTACAGCACCTGAAAAAAAAAAAATCTACAAAACCATAATGTGAGATGTAAAATAAGAGCTTAATAAATGATGTTGTAGCATAGGAAGACTTGGTAATAAAAATATTCTAATCTTCCCTAAATTAATCTATAAATGTAACTCCAATAAAGATCTCAGCAGGATTTAGGGAAACAAAACTGATAAAATTCAAGTGGAAGAATTCCAAATGATCAAGATAAACTAAGAATTTTTTTTTTTTTTTGATGGGTACTGGGAGTCGACCTCAGGACCTCACGCTTGCCAGCAAGCGCTTGTGCCACTGAGCAATATCACTGGCCCTTTTTTTTTCCTTTATGTGGGTACCGGGAGTCGAACTCAGGACCTCGCGCTTGCCAGGCAGGCACTTATGCCGCTGAGCTGTCTCACTGGCCCAAGAAATTTTTAAAAACCAGCAAAAGCAAAATTGCTTTACTCGATGTCAAAACAGAATATAAAGGGATGAACATTGAAAATGGAAATAGACAATTAAGACAATAAGAGTGGAAAAGAATCCCCAAATATATTATATGTAGAAATTTGGGGTCACTAGTAGTAATAATGGATATTTACTAAGTGCTTTCCATGTGCCCAGGCCTGATTTTAAGTACTTTACATGTATTAACTAATTTAAATCCTGACAACAACCTTATAAGGTAAGTTACTATTACCCTTCCAAGTTTACAGATGAAACCTCAGCACAAAGATGTTAAATAACTTGTCCAAGGACACACACCAGTATATAAGGTGAAAGATAAAGTCAGCATAGAAAGCTAGTCTATAAAATGCATGTCATTGGAATAACTAAAAGACATGAAGTTAGATTTCTTACCTCAAACCATCTGCAAAATTGAACTTCAGATGTGGGAAGTATTTCAATGTAAGAAAAATCGAAGGAGTACTAGATAGTCACAGTAGCGCTATTCACAATAGCCAAAAAGTGGAAGCAACCCAGATAATCAATCATCCATCCACTGATGAGCAGCTAAACAAAACGTGGTATAACCATACAAGGGAATTTTATTCAGCCATAGAGAGGGATGAGGCTCTGATTCCTGCTAACATGGGTAGTCCTTGAAAACATTATGCCAGTCAAAGAAATCATACCCAAGACGCCAGCTGTCCCAGGATTCCTTTTGAATGAAATTTCTATGGCAGGTAAATCCGCAGAGACACAACGCAGACTGGTGGTTGCCAGGGGCCAAGGTGGAGAGGAGAATGGGTAGAGGTTGCCTAAGGGGTACAGCCTTTCCTTTTAGGGTGATGAACATCATGAAACTGTATAAAGAAGATAAAAATATATAAAATGTCACTGAATTGTATACTTTAAGTGGCTAATTTTGTATTACATGAATTCGACCTAAGTGAAAACACAGGTACGAGCCAACATTGCAGAAGAGAGATTTCTACATCTCGGTGTGGTCCATTGTTACAGTGATGGCCTCCGAGGAAGCACATCCCTGTGCCCCAAAGCAGTGTGCCTGTGGAGTGTATTTCCCCACCCCTGAAGCTAGGCGCCGCCACTTACTTGCTTTGGCAGGTAGAATGCAAGGAAGCGACGCTGCCAGTTCCGGAGTCTCTACTTTAAGAGGTGTTACCTCTGGCAGGCTGAGGGCAGAGGATCACAAGCTCAGCCCAGCCTGGGTAACTTAGCATGTCTCAAAACAAAGATTTTTAAAATGGGCTGGGGAAGTAGCTCAGTGCAAAGCCCCTGGGGCTCAATCCTCAGTACTGAAATGAGAGGGAGGGAGGGAGAGAGGGAGAGGTAGAACAACTTTCCCCCCTCTCGCAGAACTCAGGCCACCATGCAGCAAAGGAGACCAGTCTAGCTTCTTGGAGAATAAGAGGTCAAATGAAGAACTCAGGGTCCTCAACCAAAAGCCAGAACCAACTGCCAGCCTTGGCTGTTTGTGTGATGCCAGCTGAGACAAAATGACCTGCCTGAGCTCTGCCCATATCTGAATATTTCCGTTTTATGTAAAGCATGTGGCCGTTGCTTTAAGTCACTGTGCCTCCCAGAGTAGGTTGTTGCACAGCAATAGGTAACTGATGTATTTGGGCTGAGGAAGCCTTTTTTTCCAGTGTAGCCCTAAAGAAAAAAAAAGACAGAAATAGGACAAATCTGACCACTTAAAAATTTAACACTACCGTGAGGCAAAACACAAATAAATAATACGCTACTAGCCAGTAGTGCTCATTCTGGGGATATTTCAAAGCTGTCTGGGGAGTTTTTTCGACCTGCACATACCAACTTCATTCTGAGGAAGCACTGCAGACTGTCCAGGGTTTACCGTAAACGCATTTGGCACTAGAGAAAGTCTCTGCAGCCTGGCAATGGGCTTGAGTCCCACATACCGGTTGTGTGCTCTTGGGCAAGTTGCTTATTCTCTCTGTGCCAAGGTCTGCATCTGTAAATTTGGTACAGTAACAGTACTTACCGCTTGGGGTTGTTTTGTGAGGATTAGATAAGTTAATACGTGGGAAGCAATTAGAACAGTGACCGGCATGCTGTAAATATTTAATAAATGTAGCTAGCATGTGCATGGTGACAATTTTCTAGGTGGTTCACATACATCAGTCATAAAACCAAAAACTAAAATTTGACCAGGATGTGGAGACTGATTTGGAACACTTAGGTATTTAAATGTTTACTCATATATGATGAGCAAAAGATTATTGTCCTCAACATATAAAGTGCTGTAATAATATGAAAAAGATGAAAAGACAAATACAAATACAGTGAGAAGAAACACAATGGCCGGTGGACATTAAAAGACATTTGACTTCAGTGGCCATCAGAAATGTATATCAAAACAATAAATTTTTGGCCTATCGTATTTGTAAAGAGTAAAATGGAATAATTACCAGTGCTGATGAGGAATAAAGGAATTTTTATGCCCTGTGAGACAATGTCTGAATTGTGACCTTCTTTGTGAGACCAATGTGACAATATGCATTTACAATTGTAATGTGATCCACTTCTTCAAATTTCTCATAAGGAAATCATCAAACAGGTTAAAAACAATACATGAAATGGGGATGTTCATTACATCACTCTTTGTAATAGTTCCTCATTAAAACAACTAAAATGGCCAGGGATATAGCTCAGTGGCATGACGCCTGCCTGGAAAGTGCAAGGTCATGAGTTTAATTGCTGGTACCAATAAAATAAAATAAAATAATAAAATGACTAAGATACCAATTAATGGAGTCATACAATGAAGGGTATTGAAAAGGGAAGAAGGAACTTTAGAGCAAAACAAATAGAGTAGATCCATTTTTGTAGATATTTCTGCATAGTGATGTCGCTAACCACTGTCCCAGCTAGTAGGGAAGAGGTTGATGGCAGAGTGTAACTTCAAGAAGCCTGACAAGACATCAGGGGCTGCAGTTCCAAGGGCTGCACCTCAGCCTCATCAGACCCAATGCTGATTTCATTTTCGTCTGTCTGATTACTGTATTTTATTTTTCAGTTGGTTCAAATTTTGGTGGGAGAAAAGGGTATTATTTATTACACACCTCAAATGCCAACAAACCCCTCATCTTCTCTTGTTCATTCACAATAGGCCTGATTTGATGAACCATTAAGTCTATTATTTAGCTACCAAAAATCTGGTTACCTTCTTTTTCTGAAGGGCAAGAGTGCTTACTACACAAACCTTGAGAGGAGAAATGAGATATTTGTATTCTGTTTCTCTAATGCCAAAAAAAAAAAAAAAAAAAAAAAAGGAGAAGAAAGATCAAATAGTTTGGAGACTCTACTAAGCAGGCTGAGCATTCATATTCTGTCACCCTATATAAAAATTTATTATAAATACAGAAAAAGACTGAAAGGACGTGCCTCCAAGGGTAAAGAGGAAGAAACAGGGGGGTTGAGCATGTCTACAGGAACTGTCTGAGTGGTGAGAACAAGGGTTTCCTTTTCTTCAATTTTATGATTGTTCTATCATTTACATATATTTATCTTGAAGTAGAAAAAATAATACTGTTAAGTTCCTCATTTACCTTTTGAAGGTATCTCCTCAGTTCAAAATAATCTCTAGTCCTAGCCCCTAATTTCGACAGTGGAAGTGGGTACTGAATAGCCATCTCGAACAGTGCCTGCTCCCCAGCCCCTCCATCCTGGCCTGAGGGGTTTAAACCAGGGGTGGGTGCAGGCTTAAGCTGGACCAAAGGGGGATTTTCTGGCCAAGTTTTTGGCTAAGTCAGTTCTTCCATTGGCTAAACCTCCACTGGCTAAACTGAAACAGTGAGGAAAGTTGGGCAGCCATGTTTTCAACCGTGTGTCAGTGGGGGTCCAAGCTCTGAGTCACAGGCCTTCTTGAGGTCTGTTTAGGTTTCTGTCCATGGGTTATGCAGACTTTAGACAAATATGTTTTTATTTCAGTCTGTTCTAGTTGGATGATATAATCAGAAGCATATTAACAGATATAAACCCTGGTACCAAAAGTGAGGTTATAAGTAAATGATCTCTCTCTGAAAGACAGTGGGCTGACCGACAGGACAAGAGTGAGGAAGTCTAGAGTGGGGATTTCCCGTCCACTACTGAGAAACCTTCCCAGTGGGTTACATATCAGAGAAGCAATAGCTGAGCTCTTTGACTAT
This sequence comes from Erethizon dorsatum, assembly GCA_028451465.1. Classification (NCBI taxonomy): domain Eukaryota; kingdom Metazoa; phylum Chordata; class Mammalia; order Rodentia; family Erethizontidae; genus Erethizon; species Erethizon dorsatum. Next base: position 99,521,749 of record CM051834.1, read on the forward strand.
TGGCTGTAGGAATAGTGGCCAACTGAGAATAAAGCTCAATGAGATGGCTCAGGTTTTCATAAGAGAAATATTACCAAAAGAATAAACTCTGGCCAACTGGTGCTTGTGATTCTGAGGCCCTTAGGCTATGCAGTTTGGAGTTCATGCTCAAGGTGAGAATGAACCATCAAACTGGCTGTTCCCCTTGGGGGAGCCTCCCGAGCACTCATCTCTGGGGTGGCCCACAGGACACTGGGTAGGGAGTCCTCCCATATCCACCAGAGCCCAACATGACCAACAGTTCTTTGCTGGCCAGGGAAGAAAGTCACCAAAGAACTGTGGAAGCCAAGAATTCACTAGTCCTATTACTCCTTTATTCTCTCTGGGCAGGAAGAAATGGTATCTGCTCTGCACTAGCAAAGAATGCAATTCTGTTCTAGAAGGTTCTTAACATGTCCTCTCTTCAAATGACATTCACTACTGTCCATAGGGTGTGTTGGGGAAGATTTCATTAGAACTCAGCCTCCAGGTGGCAACATGGGAGCCAGGTACAGAGAAAGTGGAAGGGTCCCGCTCTAAGAAGACAACGAGCTCCATGATGAGGTACCTCATGGCCATATGGTGGGAGTGGGATGAGATGGGTGGGTTTTAGGAACTTTCCATTTAGAAAGGAGTCTTCTGGCATAGGAAGGAGACAGTTGGACCAGCAAGGAGAGTGTCCTGTTAGCTTTGCACCCTTGGTTCCTGGCCTCTGAATACTGGCTGCTCTCTTGGCTCCAGGGTGACTGCTATATCATTCAAAATGAGTGCCTTTTAATTTTTATTTTCATTTTATTTCTTCAGTGGTTCTGGGGCTTGTACCCAGGGCCTTTGGAGTGAGCTACATCCACAGCCTTTTTTATTATTTATTTTGAGACGAAGTCTCACTAAGTCACTAAGTTGCCCAGGCTGGACTCAAACGTGCAACTCTGGTCCCTTAGCCTCCCAGAGTGCTTACATTCTAGGTGTGCACATCTATGATGAGGGTCCCTTTGTGTTTAAGTTAGCTTCAGTTGTGCATTGCTACTTATGACTTACAGAGTCTTGAATTTTTTAATTAACTTAGTTTTTTACTAAAAAGTTAATAATTGAAAATGATAAAAAATTCAAATAGGTCAAAGGACACTCTATACAAAGCAGTTCTCCCTTTCACACTAGACCCTCATTCCTCTATCCATGAGCAACCACTATTACTAGCTTTTATAAACCCTTTCAGAAACTGTCCATGCACATAGAAGCCCTGGTATGCTTTTTTAAAAACAAGTAAGAGCTTATTATACACACTGTTCTGCCCCTTTTTTTTTTTTACTTAATAATATCATGGAGATCATTTTATGTACTAATTTATTCTTAATTTAAAAACCACATAAATAAATAAGTGGTACTGTGATAATTAACTGCTTATGAAAATATTAAATATGTTTCCTTCCCTATATCATGCACCAAAGTAAACTCCAAGTAGTGCCTTAAAGATTTAATTATAACAAATGAAGTTCTCAAAAATAATGGAAGGAAGTGTGGCTGCAGAATCCTCACAGGGCATACTGCTGGGTGAGAGGCAGTCCTTCCAGACCTGCCATAAACATGGAAACGACAAAATCCAAAATCTCAGCCTTGTGTATGCATACGTTGGTGCTCTGTGGTCTCCATTTTTCTCCTGTTAAGAGCAGTGTCTTCGATGGGATTCCCCAGAACACAGCCTAAGGTAAGCCAGTGACTTAAAAAGGAAGTGCTCTTGGGGAAAAGTGGCAAGGGAGGGATCTGCAGGGCAGGGAAGGGCAAGAAGCGAACTAAGATTTGGATTTCAGGCAAAACCCCAGCTGTCCCTATCGGAGGCAAAGGAGTTGGGCTTCCACACTATTGTACCAATCGGCCTTTGACTCAGGGATGCCCAGGGGTCCCGAACTCCCAGCACTCTCCAGTCCCAGTGTCTGTGGACAGAGCACATCCCAGTGTGTTTGCCTGAGTGTGTGCTTCTTGAACTCTGCCTAATAAATCTGTCTATGCCTCTCACTGACACATCCTGAAATGCTTTTCTGTGATGTAAGTTTGGGAACCTACTGCCTACTCCATGGATGGGTGAGTTGAGGCCTCCATCTTCTCCTTGGGGGGACCTACTTGGGCCCTATCCAGTGACAGGATCATCCCAGAGCGGGGCCATATGCATGGGAATTCTGCTTTCTCCCTGCAAGGCAATTCCCTCGAAGAATGCAGGGGTATGCCCAGAAGCCCTGGGGATAGCAGCGATGGCCCTGCAGAAGGGACACTCTGGCCTTAGCCCTGGCTCCCCAGAGCTTTGCTGTAGAAAGAGGAGATGGTTTGGCAGGGTGGACAACAGGGAGGTGGACCTCAGTTGATGACCTTCACCTTCCTGGCCTCTCCAGAGAAGAACCACACAGGGTGTGAGGAACTAGCTGGGAACAGGCCACAGTCCTCTCCCAGCCCCTATAGCAGAAATGACAGGTCCTGGCTAGACTTGGAGAGGAGCAGGTGCCTGGAGGCCAGGAAGGTTTGCGTCTGGAGGTCTGCAGTACCCTGTCCCCACCCCAGTCACCTTAACTGTTATTGCTTTTAAATAAATTGTCAAGGAAAGGGAAAGTGGCAGAGGTGTATGGGCAGGTAAGGGGTCACAGGTCCACAGGAGATGGCTGGAGGTACAGTATGGCTCCCCCCATCACACCTTACAAATGGAAAACTGAGGCTACAGCCAAGGCATGTCCTGGGAGCCTGGAGAGGCAGTAGTGGAAAACAGCACTTTGCACATGCCCTGCAGGCCATTGTGGGGCAGGATGTGGCCACTCAGGGCAGGGCATAAATTCCCACATAGCTCAAGTCCAGCAGGGAGGACAGAGAGCCAGTCAAGGATGTGCTGTGGCTATGTCCCTACTCTGCCCAGTGCTGGGCCAGAGTTGGGATCTCAGGAATACTTGGCTTTGGGTCTGGTTGCCAGGATATGGCACAGCCATGCCTAAGCATCCCTGGAAAGCCCATCTCCCTGAAACACCCCCAGTCAGAGCTGAAGCGGAAGGGCCAAGCCTCATTATAGGCTGAGCAGACGGTTCTTAACAAATTGTCCTCAGCAAGCTTGGCAGACAGGAATGTGTAGGCAGCTCAACTGCAGGAAGTCTGGGGAGGGTCCAGATAACCTGGTGCTGGGTAAGAGGGGTTTGTGCACCACCCCAAAATCAGGAGTAGCCAGGCTCCTTGCTGGGGAGGTTGTCATCATTCTCCCAGAATCACCCCCCAGGACACAGTTCCCTTACCCTGACCAGAGAGCCCTCTCCCCAGCACCCCTCCAAGCCCCTTCAGAGCCAGGCACCAGGACCTAACATTATGGATTACTCTCCAAACCAGGAAGGACAACTAACAACTCAGGACGAAGCTCTGCTTACACTGGTATTGATCCAGGCTTGCAGTGACTCAGAGGTCAGCAAGAACCAGACTTGCTCGTGGAAGGTGAGAGAGTTTCCCGACTGGCAGGCATGAACAGTTTGAATGCACACGGAACATTTCCTTAGGGCAGTGTGTCTCCTCACTCCCCGACCCTGCTGTTTGGGAGCATCTGCTCATGAAGTCATGGCTGGTGTATTTGGGGCTTGAGCCCAGGTCCCAAGCATAAAGGGATTCTATGGAGTACTCGGAAGTCTAGGAGGAGGTTTTTCTGGGAAGTGTGAGAGAACAGCCTACTGTATGCAACTTGAGAGAGCATCAGATAGGTGACTCTGGATTGCCCAGGGCACTACCCTACTTCCCTGGTGGGGCAACAGAGGGGCCAAGATACCAGCCATGTGCCCCTGATTTCTGATGATGGCTGCAAACCTGACATGCTCCAAGACAACACCCAAGATGCAAATGTGATGCGTTTGGCATCCCACTCTGAGTCGCTCCTGGCTCCCTTTGCATGGCCTGTAGTGACTTTCTAGATGGGATGCTGGGAGGAGACTCTCCCTAATGTTTTCAGTTTGTTTAAGGGCTTCACTTGGGAATTGAGGCTGGTGGAGAAGTTGTCTCTGCCTGGGCAGGAGGGTTAGGAAGAAAGCGGAAGCCCTGAGGTGGGGCATCCAGAGGATGGGGCCAAGATGGCAAAGCACATGGAGCTGGAGGACAGGCTACCAGTCCCACAGAAGGAGTCCTAGCTGTCTAGGATGCTTTGGCATTTGTTCTTCCCGGACATTGATCCCTGGAGTCCTAAAGGAAGGGCCGTGTATCCATACTTGGGCTGGGGTACCAGGTCTAGATGTCTCTGGGAGTAGCTTCTGGGCAGTGCTCAACCCAGAATGTTCCCTTCATTGCCAACGTGAGATTTGTTCTGATCACAGAGGGTGGTGGATGCCACCTCTGCATCCTCACTGACTTGTCTTTGCAGCCCCCTGGGGCACAGCCAAGAGCTTCACTTAAATACGAGCCATATGACTGTGCAGACCAAAGGTGAGGGGCCTCCTTTTCACTAAAGGCTGCCTTGTCCATAAGGACCCGCAGAAGGAAGGAGCCTCCACCTGCAGAAGCAAGATCTGAGGCTCCGTCCTCATCCGAAGCAGGTGGACATCAAGGCAGGTGCTCTCTGGAACATCTGTGCAGACAATGTCACTCAACAGAGAGGAATGAGGCCCCAGCTAACCACCCAGGATGGAGTAAATGCTGTGTGGAAGAGGGAAGAAAAATGCAAAAGTGTTCTTCCTATGAGTTTAGGCAAATCCAGCAGGACCAGGATGAGCTTCTGCAAAATGGGCTCTTTAGGCCAATATGGGGAAGGACCCTCCCCAGAGGCTGCAAATGGATCCAAAGTCCTTTTGTAGCTGTTCTGAATGAATGGGATACAATTCCTTAGGTCGTAAAGCATTTGCCAACAGGCTCCCTCTAGGAACCTAGCAAGTGAGTTCTTTAGAACTGCTGGAGGTGAAGGCGGTTCATCAGTGTATCAGCCACTCACCCCAGAGTTCTGCTAAGTTGTATCCCAGGAGGCCACCTTGCCCCACTTGCCCAGGAGCAGTGCAGAGCAAGGGCATCGCCAGTCATCAGGAGAGAGCTGTGCTGCAGGCAAAGTTCGTAGTCGCTGTTATTGTTCTGCTCATCAGTATGTGGGGAGAATAATGTGTAAAGGAGGGAAAACTTGCTACTTAAAACCACCACTGTTTCTGGGAGATGGATTAAAAATTCAGAGTCTCTCCTGTTCCCAGAAGGTCTGTTTTTTACACCCCCCACCAGCTGACCCTCGCGTGTGTGTGTGTGCGTGAGTGCATGCACACGCGCGTGTGTGTTGGGCACTCCTGGGAGCATTCTCCTCTGGGACAACGCAGAAATCAGAGGACCCAGCCAGAAGGTGGTAGACCATGTCTGCCGTGGAGGAGGGGGTGCCCAGCAAGCAGCCCTCTGCGGAGGCCAGTAACTCTCTCTTAGTTGACTTGGAGAGGCTGGGGAAGGTGGACCGTGATGAGTAAATCACAGAGGCATGATACAGTGCAGAGGACTAGAATCAGCAGAGGTGGCGGCTGGGCCAGGAGTGGCATGAGAATATAATTCATCCCCCCTACCCCCATGAGCTCAGGTTTGCAGAAATCCCAGGCAAGTTATTAGACTTTCATTTGAAATGTTACCTAGATCATAAGGGACAGCTGGGTTATATTTGTTAAATTTTAATATTGTTTTGTCTAATTTTAAAGTAATGTTATCAAAGCAATGCATGCACATAATCCAAAAAGTCAAATAGTACCCAAAGACATGTCATAGGAGCAATAGTTCTGTTTCCTGCCTCCCCAACCTGGCTCCCAGGGACATTACATTTTTGGACTCCCTATGGTCATGTAGCCTGATCCTTCTAAATTTCTTATCTTTCTGGTCTTCTGGGAGGCTGAGCAAGAAACCCGTTGGTCTTGTCACTGGGCAGCCTCCTCATGTGGTGTCCGTGGCTCTTCTTTCAGGGACAGACTTGTATTCTGCTGACATTCTAGTCAGGAGTGTGTGATTGTGTGTGCGGGGGTGTATGAGTGGTGTACATAGTTTGTCTGTGTAGTATGTTATGCGCTTCAGGGTATGATATATGTGTGGTGTGTGTATACGGTGTGGAGTGTGTATATGGTGTGTGTATAATGTGATGCACATTTGTAGTGTTTGTGCGTGTGTGTGAATGTGCAGGTGTGATGTGTGTAAGGTGTGTGGAGTGTGTGTATGTTCCAGAGGTGTGGTGCATTTGTGGGTATTTATATGTACGTGGATTTGTGTATGCACGGATGTGATGTGTACGGTGTGTGGTATTTGTATATGCACGTATGGGTGTGACTGTGGTTGTGGTGTGTGTGTGTAAATGTGGCAGTTGTGGTGTGTGATGGGGAAAATCCCACATCTGATGAGTAGAGGAGGTCGAGCAATCCTCACTGTTCCCCAGTCCTCTATTATGTCTGGTGCCCCAAATTTAACTCCTTGGTTCAATTTTCTATCAAAATGAACTTTAGTTTCTCATTTCCCGGCCTTAGAGCAAAGGGAGAGGATCTGATTAAGCTCTATTTACAGCTTTAGCCAGTTCTCCGGTTGTTATTTAAATTTTTGGTTAAGTATATATAAGCTTAAAATTTACTGTCTTATCTTTTTTAAGTGTGCAATTTGATGGCATTAAGCACACTCACAGTGTGATAAAACCATCATTACTATTTCCAGAAACTTTTCACTATGCCAAACAGGAACTCTGAACTCCATAAGCCCACACCCTTCTGCCCCCAGTGAACCACTATTCTGCTTTCCGTCTTACAATTTTCCATATTCTAGATATTTCATATAAACGGAATCACAATATTTTTACTCTTGTAACTGGCTTATTTTACTTAGTATAATATTTCCAAGGTGCATTCAAGTTATAGACATTCAAGTGTCAGAATTTTTGTTTGTTAAAATTCTATTATATGTATATATCACATTTTGTTTATCCACTCATCTGTTGATGGACACTTGGGCTGTTTCCACATTTTTGGCTATTGTGGATAATCCAGCTATTGACGTTTGTATATAAATATATGTTTTCAGCTCTATTTTCAAGTATTTTGGGGACATATATAGGAGTGGAATTGCTGGATCATATAGTAGTTCTATGTTCAACTTTTTTGAGGAAAAACTCAACTGTTTTCCACAGAGGTTTTACCATTTTATCCTCCATTTTTTATTCTCATCAGCAATGCACAAGAGTTTCATTCCATATCCTCATCATCATTTGTCTTTTTTCATTAAAAATAATTACAGCCACGCTGATAAATGTGAGGTGATACATTTCTCAGTGTGGATTTGACTTGCATTTCTCTAGTGACTAATGAGGCTGAGTATCTTTTCCTGGACTTGTTGCCCACTTCTATATCTTCTTTAGAGAAACGTTTATTCAAATCATTTGCCCATTTCTGAAACTGAGTTTATCATTATTGTTGATTTTCACAAATTCTTTTTATATCCATTCATTCATTATTCATTCATTATATATTTATTCATTACCAGATTATCATTTGGAAATATTTACTTCCATTGTGTGGGTTTTCTCTTCACTTTCTTTTCTTTTCTTTTTTTTCAGTACTGAGAATTGAACTCACAACTTCGCACTTGCCAGGCAGGTGCTGTGCCGCTGAGCTATATCCCCGGCACTTTCTTCACTTTTTTGATGGTGTTCCTAGAGACACAACAGTTTTTAGATTTGGTAAAGTCCAATTTATCTATTTTTATTTTATTGCCTGTGTATTTAGTGTCATAATTAAGAAGTTATTCCTAATACAAGGCCAATAAAGTTTTTCACCTATATTTTCTTCTAAGAGTTTTATAGTTTTTGCTCTTAAAGTTAGAGGTTTGAGCCTTTTAAATTTTTGTGTAGTATAAGGTAAAGTTACAAATTCATTCTCTTGTATGTTAATATCCAGTTTTCCTAGACTATTTATTGGAAAGACTGCCCCATTCCCATGGAATCTTCTTGGCAGCCTTGTTGAAATCAACTGATTATATATGCGATAATTTACTTCTTGGCTATCTATTATATTTTATTGGTCTGTATGTTTATCTTTGTGCAAGCACCATACTGTTTTGGTTAAGATACCTTTAAAATAAGTTTTAAAGTCTTGAAGTACAAGTCTTCTATCTTTGTTTCCTTTTTCAAGATTGTTTTGGCTGTTCAGGTCCCTTGAGATTCTGTATATATTTTAGAAAGAGTGTTTCTATTTTTCAAAAAATTGCCATTGGGATTTGATAGGGATTGCATTGAGGTTGTATTATATATCTTCTTTTTCTGCCTTCTTTTTAATGTCCATATTTTTTCTTTTTTATGTGGGTAGCGGGAGTCAAACTCAGGACCTTGCACTTGCCAGCAGGTGCTTATGCTGCTGAGCTATCTCATTAGCCCCTAATGTCCATATTTGATTCTGTAAATTTTCCTACTTGTGCTGCATCTCATAAGTTCAACTATGTTATGTTTTTATTTTCTCTTACTAGAGAAAGAGATATAATACAAGATATACAAATATATAAAAATTTACAAGATTAGCTTACCAATGGCTGCCCGCAGAGTTGGGTGTGGAAAAGTGTAAAAGGTCTGTCTGAATTAGGGGATCCAAAGGATCCAGTCAAAGGCCTGGAGCTCCACGTAGCGTCCCCTGTGAGTTCATATGCGGAGGCTGAAAGGTCTGTGTGGGAAGGCTGAAGGGTCGGCGCAGGAAGCCCGAAAGGTCAGCGCTGGGAGCTGAGTAATGCTAACGCAATTTCAGTAGAACGCAAACACTCTGTTCCTATGTATCTACATCCTTCCCCTGTACATTATTATTGTCACAGATTATCTTATACATGATATAGCCATTAGCATAGACTTAAAATTATTGTTTTATGCAATTATTTTTTAAATCATGTAAGAAAAAAGATGGTATACACCAAACCGAAAGTACAAACCCAAACTAAATCAAACAAAAACAGTTACAAATCAAGCCAAAAATATTTGTTTTTATATTTACCTATGTATTTACCTTTACTGATGTTATTTCTTCTTATTGCTTCAAGTTACTGTCCAGTGCATTTTTATTTCGCTCCAAAGGACTTCTTAAAATATGGTTCTAGGAAGGTCTAACAGTAATGATTTCTCCCAGGGGTTGTTTACTTACAAATATCTTGGCTTCTCTCTCATTCTTAAAGCATTGTTTTACCAGATAGAGAATTTTTGGTGTTTTTTTTTTTTTTTTTTTTATTCAAGACATTACCATGTCATCTCACTGTCTTATGCCATCACGGCTTCTCATGAGAAATAAGCTGTTAATTTTATTGAGAATGCCTTGCACATGATGGATTGCTTCTCTGATTCTGTTTCCAAAAAAAAAAAAAAAAAAAAAAAACCCGAGGAGTGGATAAAAAAGATGTGGTATTTTTATACAGTGGAGTACTACTCCGCCATAAAAAGGATAAACTTGAGACTTTTGTAGGTAAATGGATGCAACTTGAGACCATACTCATAAGTGAAATAAATCAGACTCACACATGTAAACATCGTATTGTCTCCCTGGTGTGAGAAATTGAAAGAGTAAATAAGGTCTAAAATGTACAATAGATATTGTGAAGTGGGAAGAAATTGTTCAAAAGGAAAAAGGAGCTAGGATGGGTGAAAGGGGAAAGGACAGTAGGGAAAAGGGAAAAAATGCAAGTCAGTTATACTATTGGTGTCTCTTAGTTCACTAAAAGGGAAGGTTTGTGCTAATATCGATTGGAGAAATTTTTATGCCCACATCTTGTACTCTGAGCAACTGCTTTAAAGATAACAACATGTAATGTATTATCTATTGTTATTCTCCTATTATTTTGTTATGAAATTTTGTTTTACCATTTTTCCATAAAAATTTTTTATTTTTGTCTTTGTGTTTCAATAATCTGAGTGGATCTCTGAGTTTATCCTGCTTGGGATTCAATGGGTTTCTTGGATGTTTGTATTATGTCTTTCAGCAGATTTGGGAAGTTTTCAACCATTATGTTTTCAAGTATTTTTTATGTCCCTCTCTTGCTCCTGTAATTCCTGTAATTCATATGTTAATACATTTTATGATATTCCACAGGTCCTTTAGGCTGTGTTTTGCTTCACTCTTTTTTCTTTCTGTTCCTCTCTCTTTTCAATCATCTCAATGATCTCATCTTTGAACTCATTGATTTTTTTTCTCCTGCCTGTGTTAATCTGTTGTTGAACACTTCCGATGAGTTTTTTATTTCACTTATTGTAGTATTTGGCTCTAAAATTTCTTTTGGTTTCTTCTTTTTTTTTTTTTTTTGTGGGTACCAGGGGTCGACCTCAGGACCTCGCGCGCCAGCAGGCGCCCTTGCCGCTGAGCAATATCGCCGGCCCTTTTTTCGTATGTGGGTTCCGGGAGTCGAACTCAGGACCTCACGCTTCCCAGGCAGGCGCTTACACCGCTGAGCCATCTCACCGGCCCCATGTTTGGTTTCTTCTTGTAATTTCTCTCCACTGTTGTTATCATTTTTACATCATTTTTTGAATTTCTTTTAGTTCTTCGTAGTTTGCTTCTCACTGCATGTTGATTAATGCCCTTGACTTACAATGTCATGACTTATATGTCGTGTTTGATCTTTCTCAGGCATCATTTCTGTCAATTTCTTTTTTCTATAAACAGGTCATACTTTCTTCCTTATTTGAAAATTTGTATTTTTTTAAAAGATGGGATATTCTGAGTGTCATATAGTGGTACATCTGGAACTGTAATTCTCCCGCTGCTCAGAGATCATTGATTTTTCTTAGAGCAAGGATCGTCCACTTGACTTTTCCAGACTATTTCTGTGAAGTGTACATTCCTTATTGAATGTGATCATTGAAGTTCCTATTTCATTGTTAGCGAACTGACAAAGATTCCCCTAAATGTTTGGCTCCTAAAAGTGTGTGGGAGTGAGATGGAGAGGACAGGAAGTACCATCTCTTTAAATCCCCGCACAGTAGGGAAACTCCTTTAATTCCTGGGACTGGAGACAAGGGCCAGCCTCTGGACTAGTCCTTCAGTGACCAGAAGAAGTGATTAACAGTCAAAACACACAACCCTGAGTTTTGGAGGTGTAGACTACCTTGGCACCAGCAGGGTAAACGGGCAGCAGCACAGGCCACCATCCTCACAGTTGCCTGCCAAAGGGTTAGTGGGTGAGGGATGCAAGCAAACATGGGCATTTTTGAAAGTGTACCAGCTTCTTCATCAAGCTTTCTCCTGGACACTGCAAGTGTTCAACTAGACTTCAGAGTTCCCAATAATTGATTCAGGCAGCTCTTGGCAGCTCAATAGTTATTTCTGTGGAGAAACAGATTCCTGTAGCTTTCAACTTTGTCATCTTCTGTAACATCACCCAATTTCCCTGTGTTTAGTCCTCCCAGCCCTCACTCCCAGCTCCAGCTTCCAGAGCCCAGGCCCTGTACTACTGACCAGGAGGCTGTGGGCAATGAGCACAGTCTCTTACCCCTCCCCCATCCCCTCTGAAGCACCTCAGATGTCACTTTATTTGCTCTGATCAATTAGATTGCACTCCTCTTTCCACATCTGCCTTCCAAAAGTCATTGAAGTCTGTCACTGCTTTTATCTTTTCAGCTCCTTTGGTCTAGTTGGTTTATATCTTTTAAAACTGCTCCACTTTCACAGTGGCAAGAGAGGACAGGGTGTGTGTGTGTGTGTGGGGCGGTATCTGGAGTTGAATAGGAACACCAGGGACTGCTTCTGTGCAACACATTGTTTCAGTGCAAACCAGCTCTGCTATCATGGGTAGTCACTTTGTACCTCCATGTATTGGCTGTCATGGCCTGTAGAAGTGATGAGACCAGGAGTTTTCAAGGTGTTTGCCCAACTCTCTGGATAAATCATGGCAAGAGGGTCAGCCTTGGGCTGCATTTATGGAAAGTTGAGTCAGGGTAGACTATCTAGGGGTCTCAGCTATATTACAAGAAGAGACACTGAGTCTCAAGCAGGCCAGATCCTAGTCCTGTGGAATTCCAGGGCGGCCTGCTACTGCGGCTTTGTTCTGAGTCCAACTTACCATGAACAGAATTGGTGAATAACAGGCATCTCTCATCTGGGGAGCTACCTGAGTCATCTGGGTCCAGGAGTGGGCGAGATTCTCTTTTATTTAATTGCAACTGGATGTCAATAACTCTCCCAGGCCCAGGGAAGGCCTCTCTTTTTCCTGTTCTTTGGCGTTTGATATTGAGTTTCAGCCCAGCTGCTGCCAAAGGACCTACAGGAAAATCCGTTTTTATTGAAGCTGAAAAGGTCAGTTTTCTTGGACGTCTCCATGGTGAAAATAATAAATGCAGCTCATTCATACCCTTATGCCATTTAGGCTCTCCGGCTAGAGTGACCCTTGGGGAAAAGCATCTGAGACTTTAATTATGTTTCCCATCCTTCCAGATCACAGCGTCTGTAGAAGGGATTGACTGGGCCGCTTTCCTCTGTGGGTCACTGTGAAGATAGGCGGTCAGGGAGTTGGTCACCCTGCTAGGTGACTCTTGGCTTAGCCCAGAAAAGCTCTCAGTAGTAGGCCCGCTGGCTCAGAAGAGCAGGTCACCCACTTGGTCTCGAATGTGACCCAACAGTTATGTGGCTTCTATTGTCCAGGGTTTGTCCCATCATTGACCCAAATTTGCAGGATAGGTTTCTCCCCTCTGCTCTCAGAATTACCTGCAGTAGAGACCCTCCGCTAGGGAAGCCTGAACAGCTCAGGCTCAGCTCCTGGGCATTGCCAGCCTCTGCTCCCAGAGGTACCCCACTGCCTGGGGCAGCTGAGCGGTCCAAGTACAGGGCCACTAGGAGTGCAAGGACATCTCACTTGGGATCGACTGATGATGGGCTGAGATCAGGTACAGGGATGGCAATTCATGAAGGCAGAAAAAGGTGCTGAAAAGGCAAGAAGAGGCCATTCCAAGGAGGGCAGAATGTAGGGGCTGCAGGGAAGAAACCCAAGGCCAGCCCTATATTTATGTCTTTGTAGGTCCTCTTTCTTCATTAACATAAGAGATTAGATCATTTTACAGCTAACTTTTGATGCTTGATTTAACCTCTTTGGTTGCTATAACAGAACACCTAACATCCAGTAATCTATAAAGAACAGAAGTTTATTTAGCTCATGGTTCTGGAGGCTGGGAAGTCCAAGAGTTGGTGCCAGCATCTGCTCAGCATCTTCCTGCTGCTTCATAACATGGCACTGAGCATCACCTGGCAAGAAGGAGCAAGCACTCTAGTTCAGGAGTCTCAGTCAGTACCTCTCTGTCTCTGTTTCTGTCTCTGTTCTGCCTCTGTCTCTGTCTCTGTCTCTCTCTGTCTCTCTCTCTCTGTCTGTCTCTCTCTCTCTCTCTCTCTCTCTCTCTCTCTCCCTCCCTCTCTCTGTCCTCCTTCTTTCTCTTTGGTACTGTGGATTGAATTCAGGGCTTTTGCACTGAGCTATATCCCCAGCCCTGTATCTTTATTTTGAGATGGTCTTGCTAAGTTTCCCAGGCTAGGTTCAAACTAGTAGTCCCCCTGCCTCAGCCTCCTAGAGTGCTGGGATTACACATATGTTCCACCTGACTATTTCTCTTTTTATAAAGCCATCAAAGCCATCATGGGGTTCCATCTTCATGACTTCATCTAATCCTAATTACCTCCCAAAGTCTCCTCCTCCAAATATGTTTAACATATGAATTTCAGGATTAAGTTTCCAACATATGAACTTGGGGGACACATTCAAACCATAGCATTGTGTTTTTTGTGTATTTGGTTGGTTTTTTGTTTGTTTGTTAGTTTTTGAGACAGGGTCTCTCTATGTAGTGCAGACTATCTTTGAACTCTGTTATGTAGCCCAGGCTGGCCTCAAACTCAGCCTCCCGAGTGCTGGGATTACAGGCATGCGCCACCACACCCAGCAGCAATGTTTATTAGTTTTACCTGCTATACATAAACCCTTTCAGCCTACAGATGATCTGCCCCAGGCAGTAAAATTTTCATCTCTTTATTTTTTATTGTTTTTTTTTTCTTTTCTGTTAATTGTGTTCTTCATTAACACCCTATCCTCATTGGACTTCCAGTGTCTTTTTTTTAAATTGTTGCTTTCTCTTTACTTTTGGCACATTCTAAAAAAATGCTCTCAAACTCACAGTCCATGCTGCTGAATCAATTGTCCATGGGGTATCTCTGGATTCTCACTGTCACTCATGCCTTTTAAATTCTGCTGTTTTTGTCCTCAGATAGTTTATCCAACTTCCAGCTCCATTTTGACCACGGCTAGTTTTCATCTTCTCCTCATATCTTAGTTTTCAGAGTTATTATTTTGGTTATTTTTCAACTCAATATCTGTTTCTTAGAGCAAATATTTTTGAAATTCTGATTTTCTCCTTCCTTGATATTATTACAATATAGTTTTCTGCTCCATCCTCCTTTTCTTCAGGCGCTGTATGCCTGGGTTTTCTCTCACCCCCAGGTTTCTGCCTGCCAAGGTGGGCATGTGCCCCATCCCACCGTGTACCTGAGATTCATCCCTCTTATTCAGGAAAGGGGCCCCTGGACAAGAGGCTGGGCCCAACACAGTGATGAGGGGACACTGGGCAAAGAGCCCCGGCCACAGAATTCTGCCTGCTGAGAAGCTGGGATCTTCCCAGGCCAATGGTCTTCGTGTGGCTGGAGGTCTCTGGTAACAAAAGGTGCTGGTGCATAGTCCACTCTTATACCTGGCTCAGCTCTGCAAGGTACAGGGGTTCAGGAAGGAGTTTCTCCACCCCAGGAAATATCCAGGCCGGAGAAACCTCCCAGCCTACAAGGGCTTCTTCTCTATGCAGTCAAGCCTGTGCTCATGGCCCTGGTGCTGGGGCTCTGAAGTCCCTTGAGATATGGCGGGTACTGGCCCCAACTCTCCCTGGCTGTGCCCACTGCCTACCCTACCCTGGACAGGAAGCGATGTGTGTGACATTCCATGAACATTTCCTGTGCTAGCCTTCCCTGACACCACACTGCTATGGGTCTGCTCCAACAAACTATGTCACTCTGGTCTCAGTTGCCCAGCACCTGGGAAAAACTGCTTGAAGTTTGAAAAATGTGGCTGGTGCTTAAGTTTCAATAGGACTTTTCTGAAATTTGTTTTCCTTCTCCCTGCCCCCACTTTCTTCATTGCAGAGAAGAGATTGGAGGCCTTTCCCTTATTCTACCACCTTCATTCACACATCTCCTGCCCATGATGGACTATGTCCATTATGAGCAACTGCCTGAATACCACTTTTTGTGGGGGAGACTGGCAATTGAACCCAGGGTCTTCATACTAAGCTATATCCCCATCCTTTTTAGTTTTTATTTTGAGACAAGATCTTGCTAAGTTGCCCAGGTAGAACTCAAACTTTCCATCCTCCTGCCTCAGCCTCCCACGGTGCTGGGATTATAGACATGTGCCACCACGCCTAGCTATCTCTGAATACTTTTTACATATATCTGTGGCTAAAGAATTTGGTGAATAATTTTTCCTACTGAAACTTTAATAAAGGACAAAAATACATTGTACATTGTGACAAGGTTGATGACATGTCTTGGGAATTTGGAGAGAGAAAGCTCAGCTTTGTCTGAAGATGTGAAAATAACAGTATCTACCTCAAGTTCCACAGCTAAAATTAATTAAGACAGCCAGTCCCCACAAATCCCTCAGATCAGTACCTGGCACAGGGAGATCAGTAAGTGATACTTAGGCATTATTTACAATACTGAAATTATCACACTTATTCCTGTTACAACACAACCTCCCCGGTTAAATTGCCATGCTATGGCTAAATCACATTCTGTATTTACAGTGTAATACACACAAGTCTCTAAAATACAAAGGGCCTCAGGTTGCGATTATGCTCCTACCTCCAATGCAAAACCCTAAGTTTTACTAAAGAACATTGGTGGATAAGCATGGCATTTCTGAGATGGCAAAGAACCCACTGTACTATTTGGGTTTATCCTATAAAACTAATCTTGCCCCAAACTCTTTGAAGAATAACAAATAGAACGTGTGCATGTATATAGTCATGTACTGCATAATTACATTTTGGTCAATAAACCAACAGTGACAGTCCTATAAGATTATCATGGAACTTCTACCACCTCGCCCATGCTGTTTTCAGACGGAGGTCTCACTATGTTGCCCAGGCTGTCCTGAACCCCTGGCCTCAAGTGATCCTCCTGTCTCAGCCTCCTGAGTAGCTGGGACTACAGGTGTGCCTCATGGTACTCAGCTACTTATTATGTAATATTGTTTATTATTATTTTAGAGTTACTCCTACTTATTTTTAGAAGGACGGTTTACTGCAGAACATTACACTGTGTTACAGTGGCAGCGTCACACGTCGGTTGATTGCATCATGAGACCAGGTCAGGTTTACTGTGTAGGTACCAGGCCCTGTAGATTTGTGTGTTTGCACAGTGAAATCACCAAATGATACATTTCTCAGCTCAAGCCCTGTTTGTAAGTAACACATGACTGTACGCACACACAGACACACACTGTAGAGGGAATAATCTATACCTCATTTTGTACCTGTACAATGGGGTTCTCCAGAGTCAGGCCCTTCTTCCCTGGGGCCTCTGAATTCTGGAAAGCAGCCTCCCAGCCCAGAGCTGCACTCACCCATTGGTGTCTTTTCCAAAAATTCAATATGAGGGAATGTTTTCTTCTCAGAGGACAATTGGTAAATGAAGCTGTCGCTGCTCTGTGGCCTGACACTGTAAGGAGAACGAACCTTGTGCATTTTCCAGCATCAGGGCCACCGATGTCTGCATCAAGGATGGTCCCTCATCACTGAGTGCTCAGCTGGACAGTCCCAGCATCTCACAGTCCCTGCTGGCCCCTGCTTTGTGGACTTAGGTGACCTCCTAACTGCCACAGCTCTGACACTTCCCCATGAGTGGCTGTAAGCAGCTGTACAACCTCCCTGAGCCTCTGTGTTGGCCTGTAAAATGGGTTCATGGCACCGCTCCTGGGTGAGGAGCAGATATGTGGGGAGAAGAGGGCTGCAGATGGACCAGCTCTGTCAGTGCAGCTGCAAGCTACCGCCCTGCTCTCTCTGGCCCAGTGGTTTGCCAGGCTGTCAAATCTCATGTCCCCACTTACTGCCCTCCCAAATGTTCCTTGATCCGTTCAGACAGCCTTCAGCACCACAATCCACAGCAGCTCAGCTTTCTCCCCCACAGCTGGCAAGTTCCACCCATTTAATCACCAAATTGCTCTGCAGCCCCCCAGGTCCCAGCCTCCTCCACCCCATCAGCCAGGAGGAGGGAAGAAGGAGCTGAGTTCAACTGACTTGCAGCAGTCCAAGGAAGAGTCTATAAACCCAGTAATGACCCTTACTGCAGGCCCCACCTTCAGCGAAACCACAAGCAAGCCATTAAGAAGGGAACGGGACTCAGTGCTGACAATGAATTCGTGTCCCACAGTGGTGAGGCACAGTGTCCCCTGCGGTAGATCCTGTGCCCACTGAGCACTTTCAGAAGCCATTAATACAGCCTGTTCCCTAATGACACTGACACTGGCAGATGCATCCAGGGTGGGAGAGGGCAGGAGCAGGATGTCTACCCAGCCCCCCTACCCTGTCCCCACCCGCTGTGATGCATCTTTGAGTAAATTTGCTCAATGAGGTGGTTGTTCCTGGATTGGAAAACACAGGCTGTTTTCACAAATATACAGGCGCCAATGTACCTATCTGCACACAAATGTACAGATAGATAACATGTGTAACACCCAGATGTGCACACCTGCATCCTCACATGTATGTGCACACCTGCAGTATGCACACACAGGCACATGCACAGAGCCACAGGCATTTGAGCACTTTTCCTGTCTGTGGGGCCCCTGAGAGAGGCTACTCCCCAGCCTAGCTGGTGCTCCCTCCCCCTGACTCTGGGTGGGCCCAGGAGGCTACACTAGTCTGGCTAACATTAGATGCCCACTCCCCATCCCTGTCCCCCAGGCCTGGGCCGGGCTTTTCCAGCAGGCACCTGCTGCTGTTTCATTTTCCATTTTCTTCCCCCATGGAGGAGACCTCAGGAACCTGAGCTGCCCGAGGGTGCGTACCTGTACCAGATTCATTTCAGAATCTCTAGTGGTGGTGTCAGATCATAGATTCCAAAGTTACATACTTCATTTTAAAAAGATAACAATAGGGCCAGTGAGATGGCTCAGCAGCATAAGCGCCTGCCTGGCAAGCACGAGGTCCTGTGTTCGACTCCTGGAACCCACATAAAGGAAAAAAAAGGGCCAGTGATATCGCTCAGCGGCACAAATGCTTGCTGGCAAGCGCGAGGTCCTGAGGTCAACTCCCGGTACCCACATAGAAAAATAAATAAATAAATAAAAAGAAAAAGAAAACAATATCTGGTCTAGGCATGGATCTTTGAACGAGTGTACATGTACATACACACACACACCCTCAAATGCATATAGGAAGGCATGTTGACCCCAGTACACACACTCACATGTGAGAAATATACACGTGCATATGTTCACATGCTCACACAGACATGAGCCCACCACATACATTTTCATATACACAAACACACATGTGCATAGCACACATAAAAAGCACATGCATAATATTCACATGCACACACATGCACATGTAAACTCCTGCACTGAAGCAAGCACACATGTGCACCCATGCCAAAGCAGGGTAGGATGCTGGGACAATCCTGCAGCTGGCTGGGAAATCCTGCCTGTCTTCTTTTCACCCTTATTTCAGGAAGGGCCCTTTGCTAGGTGCCTTGGCTGACCTCCAAGAGAAAGGGAACAGAAAACGCTGATTTCACCTTCTAGTTGTTTTTCCTTTGTCTACCTGCTGGCCCGCCCCTCTTCCAGGCTCTCCTCTCCCCCCACCATCCATCTGCGCTCAGAGCAGCCTCCAGAGCACTTGACCCCAGCTCAGAGCTGCAGAGACAGCCTCAGGGAGGACCCTAGGCTGTCCCTGACACTTCACCCCAACTGGCCCCAACATAGATACCACCCTGTGGTCCAGGAACCCTAAGTTCCTCTCTTCCCACGGACCAGGAGGTGGTGGGTGCCTTTGACAGTCACCTTTCTGCCCTGCCAAGTGTTTGCCTTCTCTGAACTCCTGTGCATCCTTCCAGGCTGGCTTGGATGCCCTGTGACCTCTCCACCCCAGGAACAGCTGGACTTCTCTCATCTGCTATCCCGGAGCTGGGGATCCACATTTCTTTCATTGCTGTCCTTTTCACAACGGCAACTCAGTGAGGCTTGGTTGTCTCTGCCATGCCTGCTTTTGGAGGACACAGATTCTATTCTCCCTCTTTGAATGTACCACAAGCCCCCACCCCCACCAATAGATGTTGATGGAACAAAAGACCTAGTGCATGTGTTGATGGTGTTAAGTTGCGGTCAATCCTGCTGTTTGGAGACTAGGACCTAGGCCAGCTAGAGAAGACTCCCTTTAGGGGGAAAAAAAAATCCTTTTTTTTTTTTTAGTTCAGCTGTGTGCCCAGAGAGAAGGATCTGCAGAGAGAACTCAGCAAGGGAAATGTCACCTCCCAGCTGCATTCATCAGAAAGTGCCCTCCTACCCTGGGAAGCTCCACTTTCTAAGTAAAAGGAGAAATCAAATCAGGTGTTCTGTATTCAAATCTGTATGGATTTCAGATAATTAAATGGAAACTTTGCGTGATCATCCAGCTGTGGCTCAGATGAGATTTCTAGTCTCACAGGGTACATATGCATCACACTGCAGTGAAAGCTGAGGGGCAAGGAGAGAAATATTCCCATGGTAGAGGCACCAGCGAAGGATATCATATCTCCAGGTCTGTTCTCAGAAACTGAACCTGTGCCCAGTGGGCACCCACAGATAGTAAGCCTCTGCCAACGCTGAACATTTGTCATTTATTCTTGTCCCAGGAGCCTTGGAGAGAGCAAACTGATTTTTTCCTCCCCATCCCCCATAAGGTCAACTCATTCCAATCTGAGGCTTTTGCCTTTTAAAGATATTTCAGATATTTTGGTGCTAAGTTTCCACATTTATCATTAAAGCAATTATCAGCTAAAAATGCTCCCTTTCCTAAAACAACGCCATCAGATGGCAGGAGCATATTTAAAATTATAAATAACTTCCTTTCTCCCTACTACTTGTTTGCGATGCTATATAAATCTTTAGGTGTGCAAATTTCATCATTACTAATGTTCTTTAAAATGTAATACAACTTTTCTCATTAAAATAAGCCAGCCAATCAAAATAAGCACCTCGTAGACCCTCGTACACCAGCAGTATTTGCATTGCAGAACAACTGTAATTTTATTCATGGGTTGGCATCGCCTCAGCCCATCAGTAATTAAACAAGGAACAGCTGTCACTAGGCAGCATCCTAGGCAGACAGGATGGAATAATGAGCCTTTATCAATGGGCTTGGCAGTAGGGGGCTGGCATGGATGGGGCCCTGGTGCAGGGGCGGGGCTGGTACAGGTGGGGACTGGCATGGTTTAGGCTCTGAGCTGTCCCTGCCTCACCCATGCCAGACTCTCCTTTATTCTGTGGAAAGAGGGGAAGACACTGCACAGAGTTTGGGAGAGACAGGAGGGATTTGCCTGAACATGTACACATTTCCTGGAGGCTGTTTGGGACCTAGCAGAGGGGGGCTCAGGAGGGTGGGGGGCACTTCCAGTTTCTCCCTTGTATCTTTTTGTGCTGTTTGAAATATGTTAACAAGCAAGCAGGCATTCCCTTTGAAACATTACAGCCTACAGAGTAACCTTGAGCAGACACTTCTGCCTCTGGGCCTCAATGTCCTCCTCCAAAGAGTGGAGGGGGGGGCTCAGCACAGAGGTCCTGGGAGCAGAGTCTTACTGGGGCCCTTTTGGAATGGACCCATTCTTTTCCAGTATGGTCCAGATGAGGGTCTAGTCCGGTCCGCCGTCTGTCCCTCTAGTAGCCTCTACCTGTGCTCCCTTGCATCTCCCCAACCCACAGTCTGTGGGGCAACTCTGGGGAACTACTTCTCCCTCTTCTTTCTTTCTCTAGGCATTTCTAGGTCCTCGGTACCAGCCAACAGCTGCAGCAGGGGACAAGGATGACATCACCCAGAGCCCCGAGAAAGCCATATCAGGGGCCCAAAGGCAAGACCTTGGGCTCTGATTCCTGCAGGCCCAGCTCCCCGACCATCCTCAGGGTAGCCCTTTCAGGTGACCCTCCACACTGACCCAGGCTTCCTGCTGGCTGGAGGCTGAAAGAAGGAGTGGCCTTCCTCCAAGAGGGCTTCTTGGCTTGTGTGGCCCTCAGGCAGGTAGTTTTGCCACACTGAGCTCAGGGAATAAGTCAAGCAGACTTGGCCAGCCAGGATAGGAGCAGAAAACACAAGGGCCCCTCAGCGGGGGCTTTGATGGAGGGGCCCAGCTCATGACCTGGGGTGGAAAGGGGAAATATTCTAGAAATGGACCAGCAGGTAACTGTGGTGTCAGGAACTGACAGACCCATGTCTTGTACACACAGTGGCAATGGGAGGGAAGGACAAACCCTCTGCAGTGCCATGGATGGGATACTGCCTGTCCTAGGTGTGCAGAAAGGGCTGCGGCCTGTCTGGATTGTGGCTCTGGGGAAGGCTAGGTGAGAGGTGATGGGTGTCAATCCCTGAGGCCATCATTGAGGGGAGGGGCCTGCCAAGTCATTGCTTGGAGAGGGAGAGTGGCCGACTGTCAGGCTGTGTCCTCTAAGGCCCAGACCCAGAGACAAGGGCATCTCCATCATGTGCCACCACCACATATACACTGAGGAGGGCAGGGGCCTGGCTATCCCAAAGATTTCCCTGGGACTGATCATCTCCCTGTACTGTGAGGGGTTTTTATTAGTGTTGGTGGTGGTTGTTTTGTCTTGTTTTCTGGTACTGGGGATTGAACTCAGGACCCTTGCACTGAACTACATACTACCCCCATTTCTCTTTTTTATTTTGAGACAGGGCCTCACTAAGTCACAAAATGGCCTAGGCTGGGCTCAAACTTACAGTCATCTTGCATCAGCCTCCCACAGTGCTGAGATTATAGGCATGTACCACCACACCTGGCAACTGTGAAGGTTTTATATCTTGCTGAACCTACTGTCCTCTGTACTTTTGTGTTTGGGCCTGTGAGGGCAGCTGCATTTTCAAAGCCATCTGTGGAACGTAAGGTCTGATGGTGGAAAAAAACTGTTTGAAATCAGAGGACTTGTGGTGAGGTTATAGGGGTGAGGCAGAGAATATCCCATGGGATGGGGAGGCCAATATTTACAACGACCAGTGAATGCTGGATACGCCCTACCCGTCAGGGAGTCTGAAGACCGACAAGGACGTGGATATACAGCAACAGGCAGTCTCCCAGGCTCACAACGCAGAGTGCCTGGCATGCGAGGGTCCTGCAGAACGCCGGGAAGGGACACCTACAGAGGCTTCTCTGTCTGCCATAGGCAGAAAAAGCAGACACTTTGGGACACATGAAAGTGTGCGTGTGTGCAAGTGTGCACATGTGGGGATATGTATGTATACATGTGAGAGAGTGCATGTGTGAGGGTACGCATGTGTGTGCACATGAGTCTGTGTGCATATGTGAGAGTGTGCATGTGTGTGAATGTGTGTGCACATGGGCAAATGTAAGAGTGTGCATGTGTGTAGGCATGTGAGAGTGTGCAGATATGCATCTATGAGAGTGTGTATGCATGTATGTGGATTCGTGTGTGTGCAAATGTGAGTGTGCTCATGTGGACAAATGTGAGTGTGCACAGGTAGGTGAGTGTGTATGTGTGTATGTGTGCAAGCTTGTGGCTCCTCTAAGCCATGCAGTCAAGAGTACCTAGGATCTTGGACACAAATAAATGTTCCAGCCCCACCCTCCTTCCAGTCCTTCCCTAGGTAGTGGACACATCGGGTGAGCCTCTGGGGACAGAAGGTGTCACTCCCACAGGGTAGCTTGTCCCTTAGGCCTTCCCTGCTATTTAAGACCAAGGTGGTTGGAAACCAGCAAAGAGACGGCTTTCTTGAGAGCAGTACAACAAGGCTCCAACCACTATTTGCATCTTTGACAGATGTGGCTTCCCAGGTAAGTGCTGCTGTAGGAGAGAAACTCGCCGAGTGTGGGAGTTTAGATTGACTTAGGCACCGGCAGTGCCTGGTGCTGGCGTGGCAGAAAAACACCCAGGCCAGATGCTGCTCTGCTCCAAATGTGGGACCGCAGGGCATTTGTTGTGTGTGGGGATTCCTGAGGCCTCCAGCCCCTCACAGAGAGTAAATAGATTGCTGAGGAGGAAGGAGGCTCAGGGGCCAAGTAGGGCACCTCTCCTCTGGTACCAGAGCCTTGAGCGCCCCTGTGGGGCTGTGGCTGTTGGCCTACCTGTCCCCTCTTGGCCTGTGTACTGTTCCCTCCCTCTTATCCTACTGGCTCCATTCTTTCAGCCTATGCTGTGCAGGGAAGACCAATACAGAATTGATCTGGGCACAGTAAGGGGCCATGGAGGAGCACAGTCTATCATGCTAGGCCTGAGAAGGAGGGGCCCTGATGGAGAAGGCAAGGGCATGCTGCCAGCCAGCAGGAAGAGTGCTTCTGTTACCCACAAGTATGTGGGCAGCACCTCCTCCTGGGCTGTAACATTTCCTCATGGTCTCTTCCTGTCTCCTCTTTCCACATCTTAAACTTATGACAAACATACAGTCCTCCACAACCTGTCTAGTAACATGGTCACTATTTACTGAGTGGCTCCTCTGGGCCAAGTGTTGTGCTTGGTGCTATGCACAGATAATCTCTGCGAGTGGCCATAACAAACCAACAGGAGCTAGACCTCCTTTTTCCCTTTACAGGTGAGGAAATTGAGGCTTGCACAAGTTATAACAAAAGAACCTTTTTGGTCATCCTGACAAAAGTCCAGCTTGAACAGGCTTAAGCCAAAATGGGACATGTTGGCTCACATATAAAAAATCCAAGGGGTAGCCTGAGCTCCAAGCCCCCAAGACCTCTCTTCCACATCTGTCTGCCCAGCTCTTCATATTGGTACCATTCTCCAGCTCTATGTAGGGGCAAGATGGTGGGCAGTAGTTCCAGATCCTCAGTAACCTGGGAGTCCATCCACTGGAAAGAGTACCCACCATTTCATTAGTTCAAATTAGGCACATGCTTAGCTTTGAACCAATCACCATGGCTGGGAAATGCAATGCTCTGATTGGCTTATCCCAAAGCTTGTGGGATAGCTAGCTGCTATAGAAGCAGGAGGACAAAGAGTTGAGGGAAGGGAGTACCCAAAGAAGAATGGGGTCAGCAGAAGACAAGAGATTCTCTGCTGGATAGCAAAGTGCAGACACCCACCACAAAGGCTAGTGCTTAGCCAGGGTCTTGGCAGGCTCCAGAAACCCTCTGCCTTACAGTGTTCTGGGGACCCTGGGATGGCATGCCTGCCTTCACATCTTTACTGCCTGTTCCTGACAAGGGCCCTGACTGTGTCTCAGGCCTCAGGGATCCATATCAACCAACATCACATCTGCCTGAGATTTTGGGGAGGAGTGGGTGCTAGGAACCGGGGCAGAGGTCCTCCAGCACAGGCCTTTAGGGCCAGGGCCCTGGGAAGACCAATCAAATTGCCACTGCAGTTATATAACTTAAATATATGGAATGTAATTATTTTTAAAAATATACCCATAAAATTGTCTCTGCTTATTTTAGTCACAATACAAATAGCCTCAATTAGAGCAGAAATAGGGCACGGGTTTATGTCTCCCATAAATCTGAGGGTAACCTCAGCTCTGAGGCAGAAAAGCCTGCCATGAATCCTGCAGCAAAATGGCCTCCATCCAGCATGGAGGCAGCAGGCGGGGAGGGGCAAAAAGGAAAGACTCCTTGAGTCGTTCCTGCTGGATGTGGGGTCAAAGACTGTAACCCATTTATAGTTCCATGCCCTCTCTCTGCAGCCTGATTGCCTGTCTATCTGTGGGGGAATCAGTGGCCAGACTCCCCAGAGTTCCGCATGGGATGGGATCTCTCTCTAGCCCTGTTTTGGGCCTTTAGCTCTGGTCTGGCCTACCCGGCTCCCCCAGCCACTTGGACATCCAGGTCAGGAAAGTCAGGAGAGGTAGAATCACCCCTCTGTGGCTGAGAGGCCAAGCCCTCATAGTCCTCTCTACCTTTCCCTGTTGTCTCCTTTTCCCTCTGTACATCTTCATGGTACTGAGACCTCTCAAATTCCAACTGAGCCCTCTCTGCCCAGTCAGGGCCAAGAAGCCCTCACCAGATGGCCATCTCACAGATCTAGTTTGTGAGCTGGGCTCAGCCCTCAGGTCCTGGCATGATCTAAAGGTTTATGTCCTCCCCCATAATTCATATTTTGAAACCAAATCACTGAAGTGATATTAGGGCATGGGGCTTTGGGAGTTGACTTTCATGAGCAGCCTTATAAGAGAGATTCAGGAGAGTTGCCCTGTGCCCTCCACCATGTGAGAACACACAGAGAAGGAACCACTGCCACCTGTGAACAAAAAAGTGGGCCTTCCCCAGACGCCAAATCTGCCAAGGCCTTTATGGTGCATGTTCCAGCCTCCTGAACCGTGAAAAACAAATTTCCGCTGTTTATAAGCCGCCCAGTTTAAAGTATTTTGTTATAGCAGCCTAGAAGAACTAAGCCAGGGTCGCTGCCCTGGGTACACCGCCACCCCCTGCTCTCTAGTGCTGCGCACCTGGGATATCAGATACCTGGAAGACCCTCGGCGGCAGCGGCAGCACACACCTCTGGCGACCCCTCCTGCCCTGGCCCACCTACGCAGGAAAGAGTACAAGGCCAGAGCATCGGAGCCCACACGACTTCGGTGCCCATGTGGCCCTGCGACCATGCAGGGAGCATTGGCTACAGTGTTTCTTCATGGTAGGGTAGGACAGGACCTTCAGGCACTCACAGCAGCAGGTAGTGGGCACCCCTGGGTACCCTTCCACCTGGCAGTACCCACTCTTTCAGATGAACTTTACATTTTTCCTTCAAACACCAATCCAAATGCTTTTGGAATTAAAAAACATTGAAAAGACAATGCAAATAAATACATTTGGAAAGAACTGGAATCTTTACAATAGTGAGTCTTCCCATCTGGGAAAGGGCCATCTCTTCCTAATGAGGCATGTCTTTTTGTCCTTCGTAATGTTTTATCATTTTCTTTATGTGGGGCTTGCACATTTCATGTTACGTTTATGTAGTTTATGGCTTTACTGATGTTCGAGTGAGGCCTTTCCTTTGATTGTCTGGTCAGCTCTTCATTGAAGCGCTGGATCTTTCTCTATGTACCTTCTATCAAACCACTTTTCCTTGCTTTCTTTGTAGCCCTGTTCTGCTATTAATTCTCTTGGATTGTCTAGGTATATATAAACATATTATCCTCCAGGAATGCTAATATTGTACCTTCTTTTCTAACCTTTGCACTGCTTTTCTTTTTGTTTATTCCAATCTTATTGTGGCCGAGACCCTTCGCTTAAAACTTATGGATAAAGGCCCGGGATATAGCTCAGCGGCACAGCGCCTATCTGGCAAGTGCGAGGTCATGAATTCGATTCCCAGTGCCAAAAACAAAAAACAAAGCAACAACAACAAAAAATCTTATAGATAAAGAAGTCATCTTCACCTTCCCAGTGAGGCTCCAGAGATGAGCCCCAAGATCTCTGTGCCCATTTGCTAACACTCCTGCTGCAGCAATTCCCGATAGGCTGGAAGCTCCTGTCTTTAGCACATCCACAATTCTAGATGCATTACACATTTCCCAGGACAGTCTTCCTTCTTGAGGAGGCCTCTGGGGCCAGACTATAATTCAGGAACATGTTAGGACAGGGGAGGCAGCCAAGTCTGCACATTAAATGACTCCTTGCACTGGGGCCTCCAAGGTAGATCTTCCTGGCCTTTTCTCAAATTCTCCATGTGCCCCCTCTTCAGGACTTCCAACCCCTGTGTACTGCAGTGCTGGCCACAAAGATGAACTGTTTCTTGACAAGATCCTAGCAAGGGCCAGGAGGAACTGTGGTCCCTCCTCCCAGTGGTGTCATCCAATCCTCCATTCCTCCTGAGTTTACTGCGCACTCACTGTCTGCCATCCCATCGGGGCCCCAGGAAAACCAGATGAACCTAAGAGAGAAGACTCGTAAGCAATGGAGGAAGCAATGTGAGGAACAGATATATAGGGATCACCTGGTGAACAAGGTGGGAAAAGCATGCCAGGTGAACAGCAGCCCAAGTTCCAGCCAGAGGTATGAAAAAACCCACCTGGGTCCCCAAGTCCAGCCCAGAGCAGCTGCCAATAGGATGTCTCCTTGTGCTGGAAGCCCTTTCCCCTTCTCTGGAAGTGCCCCAGGCCCTGGCAAGACCCTGCCAGCCATGCCTATGACTCATAACCGGCCAGGCGGATTCTCTTTCTTAGGGACCAGAAATGATGGGGCTGAGTGCCCTGTGTGTGGCCAGCCCTGGGGAGAGGGAGATGCAGATCTCCAGCCCCAGGCCTTCAGGACTCCTTGGTTTTATTCAACCCTCTCTGATCCAGAGCACGCGCGCGCGTGCCCGCGCGCATGTGTGTGTATGTGTGTGTGTTGGTTTGGAGCTACCCCATGTCCATTCACTCTTCCTGGGGTCTTGACTCACCAGAAAGAATCTCCCCTATGTGTTCTCCCTCTATGTGCAGTAGGCAAAGCTGTACTCCTAAACGAAGAGGCAGCATGGGACCCAGAGTCTGTACCCACCAGAATACTGCTCTCTTGTGGTCACAGTGATTGGCCTTTGCCTGGGCATGTGACTCTGGCCAAATGGTCAGGTCCCATTAGAGCTAACCCCAGGGCTTGAGTCTGAGCAATGCAGAAGAAGTACCTGCCATGTCCTCACAGACCGACCCCTGGACAGGCGTAAACAAGTAGTACCTCACCACCGTGAGAGCCCAGAAGCATCAGCAACGGGGAGACTGTGGCAGGATCTGCCCCCCCCAAGGCCAGCCTACCCTGAACAGAGACTGCTTGACCCCAAGTGAGTTGGGTGCTCTGGCCCTCGCGCCCCCAGTTTGAAACTATAAACAGACTAGTCAGAACTTCTTGTAGGTCAATTGGTAGAGATCTCTTATAATAAAAATTAGAAGGAATAGAAACCTTTTACCTATAATCAATATTTTTTATATTTTGTTTTGTCTAAAGAGTTTTGGCATCTCCGTGCCCTCTTCCTTCACTAGCCTCCATCTCTGTCATCACTACACCTTCTATCACCTACTCAGACCTTCTTATTCTTCAAACAGCACTTGGGGGAACCCTGTCTGCAAGACTTAACATAGTTTGGGCTAATCTGGACGCTAAGGGTCGTAGTGTAAAGATCCCTGTATTTAAGCATTTCTCCCATCTCAGCCTCTCCAGTAGCAGGACTATAGGCATGTGGAGAATTTCAGCCAATTGTATATGAAGAATGGCAACAAGCTTGAGCATGTGTATTTGCAGAGTTACCTGTATCGGTGAACGTATCCAATGTAATTTCAGGATTATCCCCATACGGTTTCTCTCAGTCATTCAATAACCAAGGAGCGCATTTGAACCTCAAATGTAGAAACTGAGCAGGCAACGAACATATTTTAGCCAAATGACGCAGATGAAAAGGAACCAACACATAAGTCTGTAATACATTTTCCAATAGAGCGATCGTATACGGACTTTGGACCCCATTGTTCACAACACTTTGTTTTAGATCTTTTAAAATTTTAAATTGAAAGAGAACATGTACATTAATATTCTGATGGGGTTGTCGTGATCCCTACTATTTTCTACAGGGAGACACATATGTGTGCCAAAACATTCTCCCTGGGCTGCTGCATTTTGTAAAACTCTTTGATAATGAGTAGCAGCCACTTTGGGCAGCCACAATGGGCAGCCACAATGGCGCCTGGTGGGGGGTGGGGGAGAAGGCAGTAAGCCCTCTGGGGGAGGAGGGGGGAGTGTCCTCCTCCATGCAATTTTTGACCTTGTATTGGTCTGGAGATTTCTTTTTTGTTTGTTTTGTTTTGTTTGTGGGTACCAGGGGTTGACCTCAGGACCTCGCGCGCCAGCAGGCGCCCGTGCCACTGAGCGATATCACCAGCCCTTTCTTCATATGTGGGATCCGGGAGTTGAACTTGGGTCCTTGCGCTTGCCAGGCAGATGCTTATGCTGCTGAGCCATCTCACCAGCCCTGGTCTGGAGATTTCTTAACTGATAAGGAAGCCACTGTAGCTAAGAGGTGTTCCAACTTGAAAAGCAATTCTGCTAGTTTCACTTTCTCTTCAGAAGCTACATCTTTTTAAGTTTTTAAAGCGGTATGAGCTTCTTGTTGAGGCTGTAAGGGCCCAAGAACAGACTGGATAAGGCTCCAGGAAATGAACATCTCAGTTTATTTCCATCTCAATTCACCGTGCTGTTGGGCGCACCATAGCGAGTCTCCTATACAATACCAATTTTCTAAATCGACTGTCCCTGATTGAGGGAACTAAGGATTAAATTTAACAATATCTTGTAACATTTTAGTCAGACTACTGGTTGGAACCGTAATCTTTGCTTGCTTTAGCAAGGCATGAAGCAACTGGATATAATGTTGGTCCTCAAGTCACGTAGGCCCAGGACAGACTCTCAATTTACTTTATGCCAATTTATTGATATCAATCACTGCTGCTCTGCACCGCGTCAAGCTGGTCCTCAGCAGGTGATCACTGATTCAGGGTTTCTGACAGGTGCACCATTCTGGAACTTGACAAAGAGAAACATTAAGTCCAGGAGTACCCATTTTGCATGGAGCAATCACATTTCTCTCCGCCTGGTCAGTTCTACAGCCCAGCACTTTTGTCCCCTGGAGGAAGTTAGGATGGATTCGAATTAACCAGAAAGTTCTTTTATTACTATTTTAACACTTCTTTCTGCTACCTGGTCTGACATAATAATTACTTGCCTGTGATTTATCTCAGGCAGATTATGAGCAATGATAGGGTTTGGGGTGATAATTGAGTGGATGCGACACCTCACCTCCTCCCTAGTCATTCAAGCTACAGCAGTGATGTTTCCCCTCTGGCCCACTTGTGTGCACTGCCACCCAGCCAGAACAAGATGGGTGTTTTGCAATCACAGCTTGATGTGGCCAGCCCCACAGGGGTCTGTCCAGCTGAGTCTTGTCCCCACTACTTTTAAGTCATCTCATAGACTCACAACCCAAAGGCTAAGCCTGACCTCTGGATGTGCTTCATCAGCTAGTCACTGGCTCTTGAGTTCTGTTGTAGGGACGTGTGAGTGAACAGAAGAGAAAGACCTGCGCTCAGGGATGTGTGGCAAGAGTGGAGGGGCAGGGCCGGTGAGATGGCTCAGAGGCGTAAGCGCCTGCCTGGCAAGCGCCAGGGCCCGAGTTCGACTCCTGGAACCCACATACGAAAAAAGGGCCGGTGATATCGCTCAGCGGCACGGGCGCCTGCTGGCGCGCGAGGTCCTGAGGTCAACCCCCGGTACCCACAAAAAAAAAAAAAAAAAAAAAAAGAGTAGAGGGGCAAAGCATCCATGATCCAATAAACAGAAAAAAGTCACTTCAGAGAGAGAGGCTACAAAGTAAATACAATAGGGCTAAGAATAGCTAGGGGCACTGCTTGAGTGAGGGGCTCAAGAGGCCCTGACACTGGAGGTGAGAACTTCAGGAGCCATCATGGAAAAGGACAGAAAGCCAGGTTCAAGCAAAAGGCACAACAGGTGCAAAGACCCCTGCATTTGGGAGGGCCTGGGGAAGATGGGAAGAAGGTCAAGGGATTGATATTTGGGCATGAGGGAAGAGCGACCTGGGCTCAGAGTGATTGACAGATGCCTTTGGGGAGGGGAGGACCTCAATGCCATCAAAAGAAAGTCCCGGATGTGACTTCAGAAGGCATGAGTTGTAGGGCCACAGCACTGTTGGCTACCCTGAGAGCCAGTGTCCAATACAAAATGGAAATGCAGGAGCCCTTGTTCAAAACGCAGAAGTAAGGCATGGCGGTACAATCCTATAATCTTACTACTTCGAGAGGCTGAGGCAGAATTCCAGGTGTGAGCTCAGCCTGGGCAACCTAGTGACTTAGTGAGACCCTATCTCAAAAATTTTTTAAATGTAAATGGCTGTAGCTCAATGCAAAGGCCCTGGGTTCAATCCCTAGTACTGCAGAAAAAGGAGGAGGAGGAGAAAGAGAAGGAAAAGGAGGAGAAACTTCTCCATTTCTTCCACCTTCTCTCCCTCGACAAGTCAGGGTGCTTTTCTTTGTTATTTAATGTCATTCTCCTTCAGATATGAGAATACATGCGGGGTGAATGCAGGCTCTCACAAGCTCCTGAGACCACCCTGCAACGCAGTGCACAGAGAGTGGGCGCCATCCCAAGGCTCCCAGGGTCTGTGCTCAGGACTCCAGGAGAGGGGGACTATGGGGAGTGGACAGTGACAGTAGTCACTGGGCAGAGGTAGGAAAGTAGTGGAAGCCAGGGGACTCCAGCCCCACGTGCTCCACTTGTCCCCTTGGATTTCACTTACTAAACACAAGTTCAAAGATAAAAATTATTCAGAATTTCAAGGCAGTGACCTCAGAGCTTTAAACTCCCAGTGGATCCCCAGTCCTGATCTGAGCACAGGTGGGCATGGCCTGGTAAGAAGGCTGGGGACTTCGGGTTTGGCATCCAGGAAACAGAATGCCCCTGCAATATGATTTCCTTTGGAAGGGTAGTCGCTGATTTAGTGTTTCTGCACTAGTTGATTGCCCCCCAAAATGACCCCTTCCTAGAGGGAGGGCTTTAGAGTTTCCCAGTGCCTGGGTACCAAGAAAAGCCCAGGACCAGATGGATTCACAGCAAATACTAAGAGAGCTTCAGGGAAGACCTAACACCAATACTCCTCAAATTTTTAAAGAAACCGAGAGGGAAGGAGTACTTCCAAAATCATTCTTGGAAAACATTATCCTGATATGCCAATTTCTCTAAGAACATAGGTGCAAAAACCCTTAACAAGATACTGGTAAACAAAATGTGACAAATGACCAAATCATCAAAAAGAGCAGACACCATGACTGAGTAGGCTTCATCCTGGGGATGCAAGGATAGTTCACACACAAATCAGTAAACGTAATTCATCACATAAACAGAAGCAAGGACAAAAATCACATGATTGTCTCAATAGAGGCCGAAAAAGCCTTTGACAAAATCCAATGCCTGGGTGCTACTCCCAGAGGGCTGGTGAGATAGCTCAGTGGCATAAGCACCTGCCTGGCAAGCGCAAGGTCCTGAGTTCGACTCCCAGAACCTACATACGAAAAAAGGGCCGGTGATATCGCTCAGCGGCACAGGCGCCTGCTGGCACGCGAGGTCCTGAGGTTGACCCCCCCGCACCCACAAAAAAAAAAAAAAAAAAAAGGTGTAGTCAGAGTTGAGCGCCATTGACACAAGTCTGCTTTTACAGAGTGTTGTAGAAGCCACTAGGAATTAAGCGGGGAGGCGACCTGATGCAGAATTACAGCCTGTGATCAGTCCTCACCAGTTATGGGGTGGAGAGTGGCCACACAGGTGTTAAGAGTCCAGTTATAGCAGGCAGAGGAGCAGCTGAGAAGTGCCTGGGAGGCCCTGAGCCCCTAACCTGGCCTGCCTTGGGGATCATAGGGTTTGTTGGTGCATTTGATGGGATCCAGGGAAGGGAGGTAAGGAGTTAGTACTGGTGTCTGAGGTCCTGAAGGAGCAATGGCAGGAGGGTGGCATCTTCATAGAAAAGGGGGAGTCTGGGGATAAAGACAGTCTGTTGATGGGAAATCAAGTCTTCTGGGTATTTCAGCTTATTTTCCTAAAGGAGTCAGCTTTCCATTTCCAGAATATAGCATGGGACCAAATGCTGTGGTTTCTTCAGTTCTTAAAACCCAAACTGGAAAGCCAGGCATGGGAGTGCACACCTGTAATCCCAGCAGTCAGGAGGCTGAGGTAGGAGGATTGCCATGAGTTTGAGGCCTCGCTATGCTACATAGTGAGTTTGAAGCCTCCCTGAACTATATAGCAAGACCCTGTCTCAAAACAAACAAACCAAGCAAACAAATAAACAAAAAACCCAAACTGGAATCTTTTCTGGAAAATAAAGGAGCTGATAATCAGGAAGGTGTTGTGGAAGGGCAGCTGCTGAGTCACCTCTTAAGATCGTCTCATGGGCACGAGGGCAGGTGGCTTGAGCTGTGTGGGAATGAGAAGGCACAGCATGTGGTGACAGAGGCAGCCCAGATGGAAAGGGTGGGAAACCCCAGATTTTGATGAATCTCTGTTCAAATTGGAACTGCCACATCAAAGTGGCTTCTCACTAAGCAACAAGAGCCTTACGATACTCATAAAGACTGAAGTGTGGCATAGCTTTCCCAGCTCTCATTTCCCAGGGACAAGAGCTTCGGTCCAGGCTCAGCATGGACATAGGCACCCTGTGAGGCCATCATCTTGGGCAGGTACTTGTCCTTCTCCCTGGAGAATAAGAAAGGAAACCCAGAATCCTAACCCCCAGGAGACTATTGCATCTCAGCAGCTGAGAGTCAGGCACCCCCGGGGTGACATGAACAGGGCATGGGAGTCAGACCCCTGTGCTGGGGGAGAATCTGACCCTCCAGGCACTGGAGTCCGTGTCTGTGAGATGGGTCACGAGGCCCCCATGGAGGGGCTTGAATCTCCCTTCCAACATCGCTACTGAAGATGAATGGAATTTTTTTAAACGGTGTATATATCCGATGGAGTTTTATTCAGCCATAGAAAAATGAAATCATATCATTTGCAGGGAAATGGATGGAACTGGAGATTATCATTTAGATAGTATGGCATGTTTTCTCTCATATGTAGAAACATAAATGAAAAAAAAAAAAAGATGACCAGAAAATAGAAGACAGGAGACCAGGGGCAAGGAGCACAAGAAGGTAGTAGGGAGGGTGGATACTATTCAAACCATGTGCGGAAATGTCACATTGAAACCTATTAATTTGTACAATTAATACAATCATTTTATATTAAAAATGAGAGCTAGATGTGGTAGCACATGCCTATAATCCCAGCACTCTGGGAGGCTGAGGCAGGAGGGTCAGAAGTTCAAGCCCAGCCTGGGCAACTTAGTGACTTAGCGAGACACTGACTTAAAATTAAAAGGGCTGGAGATGTGCCGAGGCCCTGGATTCAACCTCTAGGACCACAAATAAAAATTAAATAAATGAAAATAAGGAGTGACAGCCTTCCACAAAACTAAATAAATAAGTGCAGGAATGAGCTGCAGGGATCTTCCCATTAGAGCCAGACTCTTTCCAGGTACCCTGTAGCCAGTGACGGAAAGTGGCAGGGGTCCTAGGAGTCAGCTGCTTGTGCCCAATTCAGCCATCTCTAGTGGCACCTTTTGTGGTGAAGCATCCCCAGGAGGTTGGCTGCAACTTTGTCAGATCTCAGTCAGAGTCCAAGCTCTCCCTGCTCTTTAGTGTGGCAGTGGGTGTGTTTCTGAGCCAAGTATTCTGGACTCTGCCTGGCTCCTGCCACCAGCTTTCTGTATCACCTTAGAAAGACATGGTTAGTCAGCTTTGCCTCAGCATATTCACCCATAAAATGGGTATAATGCCTTCTCTGCTCCAGGGTGCTCAGAGTTGTGATGAGGACCGTGAAGGCTGGAGTCAATCAGCTACTGGGCTAGGGCTGAACTGGGCGGCTGGCCCTAGGAGTCACATGCCACGTGTTTCCATTGGTCCACAGGGGCAAGAAGGAAAAGAATGGAGAGCTATCTGTAACTTTCTGGCTCTAGGATCAGGAGAGGTGGTGACTGTACCACTTATCAAGATGGGGAAGTGTATGTTAGAGAGAGCAAAATCAGGAGTCCAGCTGGGCATGGTGGTGCACGCCTGTAATCCCAGCACTAGGGAGGGTGAGGCAGGAGGATCGCTGTGAGTTTGAGGCCAGCCTGGACTATATAATTAGACCGTGTCTCAAAAAACAAAAAACAAAGAAACAAAAAGGAATCTAGGCTGGGGTACTGCAGGGACCTTACCAGTGTTAAGTTTTTGCGCAGCACACTTCCTTGGCTTCTTCTGGTGTGGAGTCTATTCTTGCCGGGCAGAACCAACTCCATGTCCTTGAGTGATAGCAGCCATAGCCTGGTTTTAAGGGTGGGACTTGATCCAGACCATGCTAATTAAAAGACCTTATTCCCCTCACCACCGTGACAGGCACATCACCCAAGACAGCTGAGCAGTCTTTTGGGGACACTGGGGGATGAGACACTCTCTTTTCTCTGGAATCACAAATTGGTGTGTGCTAGTAACTTTGGGAATGCATGTGGCTGTTTTGGCTGTCACAGAAATCAGTCTGCCTGAGAATAAAGCCAATAACACAAGAAAACAGAGGCAAAAGGGGAATGGTACAATCCTGATGATCTGGACCTCTGGATCCAGCTGTACCTGAAACAAGACCTCCTTCGGACTCCTCCTTTGTGTAAGTCAATACATTCCTCTTCTTTCACTCAACAAATAACATTTGAGCATGTAGTAAATTCCCAGTACTTTATAGGACACTGTGAAAGCAACATGAGTGAAGCAGTCATGGTTGAGCTCTGCAGGAGTTTGCAGGTTGATCAAGAGAGCATTTACCCCAGCCATAAATCTACCAGAACTTTGTCAATTGAATCTTTGCAAGGGATGTGAAGAACACAACAGATGGTGTGCAATTTTATGAGAAGTGCAGAGACAAACTGAACGTGCACATTTTTGTCTATTGATCCTTGGCAGAAACCGAGAGTACAGTGTTAAGATGTGGTTTGGTAAAAGCAGCTCCATGTGAAAGCAGAGAAATGTAGCGCTGGTGCGTGTGCCTTCCTGGCAATCCGAGCTGAAACAGCAGAAAGAGGGTGGGGAGGATCTCAGAATGGTTGGCTTGTCCTCTGAGCAGCCTCTCCTGAATGACAATGATCCCAGCTGTGCGCTTCACAGAAGCCACTTGGGAGATGATTTTTAAGGGGTTAGCTTTTTAATAATGAAGATAACATAAGCACATTAATAAATATTCAGAAACAGGGAAAATATCCTTTAAATCCCATGACCCTAATGCAACCACTGTTATGAATATTATTTTGAGAATATTAGGACACCCTTTGCTATGGTCGGTGAGCCTGTGATGTGTTCATGGTTCAATTCTTGGCTCACCAAGGACCTGGCCTCAGACGTGAGGATAAGGTGATAGACAGTAACTCCGAGGACAGACCCACCGAGTGGAATGCTGCCATATCACTTAATAGCTGTGTGACCTTGGGCAAGTTCCCCAGCCTCTCTGAACCTCAGTTCTTCATCTCTAAAATGGAGATAATAATGATACCTGTTTTGCCAAGGTGCTGAAGGATTGGACTAAGATGGAACTGAGCAGGTATTAGTCCTTTCCTCATGCTGCTACCTTAGCCATGGCCCAAGCACAGTCACAGACTCCTGACCTGGCTGGATTCTATGTCCTAAATCTTCCAATGACAGGACACAGATGTCCACCAGTGATGTACTGACAGGAGCATCACTTCCACGCAGGACAGACCACATGGCTCAGTGTGGGGCCGGACATGTATCACTCTCTCTGCACACCTTAGAGCAGGTCTGGGACCAATGCAAGTGTCTTGGAACCAGCCTCCTGCTTCCTCCTCTGCTTTTCATGCTACACACCAGCCCTGTATTTGCAGGTGCCTGGTCACCATGTGTCATCCTTCATTGTCTGCAGAGAATTCAACTGATGCTTGAAGAAGTGATATGCACACATCCACAGTGGAGATATGACGGTCTGGGAAGTTCAGAGCTTCCCAAAGCTCACTGCATGGCGTGCTCAGGCACGTCTGCTCCTAGGCACAATGAGCCACTGCTCCGTCACTCATTCAATCAACACCTGTGGAGGCTAAGCTATGTGTGGGATATGAGGTCCTCTGAGATGCAGATCCCCCTGGCTACGAGATCCTGTAGCTCAGGCTCAGAGTCCTAGATCCAGGGCTGCAGGAGGGATGTGGGGAGTCATCTCTGCCCGGAGAGGGGACCTGCTCACCAGAGATCCCACAGTGCGATGTAGGTGTGGAGCCAGTCCTTGAACCAGGGTCTCCTGACTGCAATCTGTTGGTCTTTGCGGAGGGCATGGCAGAGGCCAGGAGGGTATAAATACCAGAATGTGGGAGTCTCAGTTTCTCCACCCCAAGCCCCTCAGCACTCTTGAGGTCTTCCTTGCCTGCCCCTTCCCCACAGATCTGGACGTGCCAGCTTGCACACCAGGAGGAAGGGTGGTGCGCACTCTCCGAGGCCTGGGGTAGTGGGTCGAATGGTGGTCCCCTAAACATATGCCCACCTGAGGCCTCAGAATGCATGCGACTTCATTTGAAATAGAATCTTTGCTGATGTAATTAAGGCAAAGAACTCAAGATAAAGATAGTCTTGGATTAAGATGAAGCCAAGTCCCATGATAAGTGTCCTTATAGGGAACAGAAAAATAGACAAACCAAAAGAGGGAGAAAATCACATGAAGATGGGGGCAGGATGGGAGTTATGCTACCACAGACCAAGGAATGCTAAGGATTGCCAGCAGCTCCCAAGACGAGAGAGAGACAGGGAACAGATTCTCCCTCAGTGCCCTCTTCTCTGCCAGCACCCTGCTGACACCTTAATTTGGATTCTAGCCTCCAAGACTGAAGGAATACATTTCTGTTGCTTAAGGCGCCCGGCATGTAATTTGTTACAGCAGCCCCAGGAAATCAGTATATCTGGGTGCTCACTTAGGGACAGGGATCTGGGTCAGTCATGAACCTGTGTGGGCTTGGTCAAAGGCAGCAGCCACAGGGCTTCAGATCCCCCTTCCAAAGGGGGAAAAGAAATGGCTCCAATCGTGTCTGCCTTTCACTCAAGCATTCAATCACTACCAGAGAATGTCAAAGAGACCCGTGTTAGTCACTTTCCATCACTGTGACAAAAGACCTGAGAAACTCAACTTATAAGAAGGAAAGGTTTATTTTGGCTCATAACTTCAGAGATTTCAGCCCACGATCTCTTGGCTTTGTTACTTTGAGCCTATCATGAAGCAGCCCATCATGATGAGAGCACATGGCAGAGGAAAGCTGCTAACCTCCAACCTGCCAGGAAGCAGAGGGGGACAAGAGAGGAAGGGGCTCGGGTCCCCATAACTCCTTCAAGTGTATACCCTCAGCCCACCTCCTACAATTTCCAAAACCTCCTATAGTGACATCAGCCAGGGACCAAGCCTTTAACACATGAGCTTTTAGGGGGCATTTAACCATAGTCGGGTATAGAGGTACATGCCTGTATGGGAGGATTGCAAGTTTGACCCCAGTCAACTTAGCAACTTAGCAAGACCCTGTCTCAAAATTTTAAAAAATTTTAAAAAGGACTGGGGATATAGCCCAATACAAAGGCTCTGGGTTCAATCCCCAGTACCACACACATACACACACACGACCCAAACCATAATAAGATCAAAAGCCAGATGCTGGTTAAAGTTGATAAAGACAGATTTGATTCAGTTACTACCACAGCAAGACAGTCGTCAGTGTAGACCTAAGCTCAACTCTGATCCAGTTAGAGGGAGGTGACGGGGTGGTTTAAAGGGAGGATGGTGTCATAGGTAGGGCTTGGGCAGAGCCAGGGAAGTGTAACATTTAAAAAGTAGGTAGGGAAGGTGATCAGGATTAGGCCATCTGGGTTTGCTAACTGACACTTATCAAGATTAAGCTCCTAGTACCCCAGAGACTTAAGGACATGATGCTGTCTCTGGCTATTGGCTGCCATTACAGTAAATTTCCTGGACAGGAACTGAAGAGATGAAGAGGGCTGGGTCATCCCAAGGGCTTGGACTTCAGCTGATTGAAAACATGCTAGAATTTATTCAAGTGTCTTCCATGTATGGCAGGGAGATGATGAAATTGTTTGTGCTGAGAGTTTGTAGCCTTGATGGGCCCTAAGGAGGCTGAGTTTGGTCCAGGAATGCCTGTCCTATGTATCAAGGTATCAAGGGGCCCCACAAGAGCATGATGGGGTGGGGGGTACAATGCAGATTGTCCACCAAACTCATGTACCTGACTATATGGTTTAGAAGTAGGGCATTTGAGAAATGATTAGATTAGATTAGGTCATTAAGGTGACGCCCCCGTGATTGAACCCTGGTGCTTTATAAGGAGAGGATTAAAGACTACACAGACATAGAGACACAAATACATTCGTGCCATGATATGATGCAGCTGGAGTGGGCCTGTACCACACTGTCTGGGATTCTAGGTCTCTGAACTGTGAGCTAAATAAACCTCTTTTAAAAAAAATAGCCTGCCTCTGGTATCTTGTTATGGTAATGAAAAGATGACTAATATAGAGAGGTAGCTAAGCAGTCAGGAGGTAGAGTGGACAGGCAATAAGCACAAGAGCTCCCTGGACCGGAGGCGGCAGGAAGGACAAGTGTCAGACACCAGGGGAAACAGTGCACTTGATGTGTGGAAGCTGAAGAGCCTAGTGTACTATAGAACAGTAAGAGATAGGGTGGAGTCAGGTCAATCAGTGACAGTGTTTGGCCCCAGGCCCAGGTGTCCAGCTAAGTTCGGGCTAGGGGTGGGATCCAAGCATCATATTGTTAAAATCTCTCTGGGTGATGCTAAGATGCAGCCCCATTTGGGTGATGTGGCATCTTTGTCAGCAGCCTGCGGGGACAAGATCAAATCTCTTGTGTTTAAAGGATCACCTGGCAGAAGCCAGGAGGACCTTGTTGAAGGTTCTAGTGATAACCCAGGATGGGAAAAGAAGATTCCTGGGTCAGGGCCATGGCCTGGGGAGGGGCTCCAGAGATATTTGGCCTGGAGAGGGTACTGACAACATTTGTTGACAAATGGGATGTAACTGTGATGATGAGGTGGCACCCAGATTCTGGTGTGGGAAGCTGGCTGCATGGTCACTAAGATGGTGACCGGGGGCAGGGGACAAGTAATAACTATTTAAGGCTTTGTCTTGCCTGGTGACACCTGAGAGGAACCATTGGGAAATATGGGAAGGAGGCAAGGGAAGAATCTGACCTGGACATTAAGCTTCTGGTGTTGCCTGCACTTGAACAGAGGTTAGAGAATGGAAAGTCTGAAAAAAGGCCCAGGACCCCATTGCTGAAGAGAACTGAGTTTCAACAGTTGGAAAAGGACAGGTCCAGGGGCAGGAAGGAAGGAAGGAGAGGAAGGACAACAGACAGGCAAAGCCAGAGAGAGTATCAAGAAGGAGGGAATGGCTCCCAGCACCCTAAGCTGCCAAGACCAAGAAGGACAAGGTGCAAGTTTCTCAGTGATTCCGAGGGATAAGGACACCGGGTGTGGGCTGAGCTGGGTCTTCTCTTCTGTCTCCACCTCCAGGCCCCTGGCTGAGGTTTGCTCTTGGAGGTGTGAGGGTGAAAGGTGGTTTGAGGGAGCAACCCAGAAGGCTGCCAGTGTTCAGTTGCCTTGAAGTGGAAACGTAACGGTTTAGGTTTTTCTCCCCTTTCCTGCTTGAGAAGGAGAATGTGCAAGTGTTTCCCTCATCTTCCGGGTCCTTGTCCAAGAGGACAGCTGGATTAATTACAACTTTTCCTAAGTATGTCACACATACTGGAAAGCACCTGTGTGGTAAACGTAGAGCTCTGTGCACTTTTACAGACGCAACACACCGGGTAACCACCAGGATGAGTTAAACTCACCATCACCAGCCCTCAAAGTCTCTCTGTGCCCCTTCTAGCCATGACTCACCAAGAGCAGCTATTCTTCTGACTTTTGCTAGTTTAGATAATTGTTCCCTGTGTTCTTTTGAACTTTAAATAAATGGAATCATGGCTAGCAAGTGTAGTAATGCATGCCTGTAGAATTAGAATACTCTGGGAGGCTGAGGCAAGAGGATCACAAGTGCTAGCCCTGCCTGGGCAATTTAGCAAGACCCTGACTCAAAATAAAAAATAAAAAGGGCTGGAGGGGTAGCTTAGTGGTACAGTGCCCCTGGGTTTGATCCCCAGCACCACAAAAATAGTTGATCAATGAGCTCATACAACACGTACTTTGGTGTCTGGCTGATTTAGCTCAACACTGTTTCTGAGACTCGTCTCTTTGTTATATGGGTTCCATATGTGAAAACACCACTTTATTTATCCCACCTACCACTGATGGCCTTTGGGTGGTTTCCAGTTTGGGGCTCCTTTCAATGATAGCGCAGCTCTTGCTCTTGTCTTGGTG
This sequence comes from Erethizon dorsatum, assembly GCA_028451465.1. NCBI lineage: Eukaryota > Metazoa > Chordata > Mammalia > Rodentia > Erethizontidae > Erethizon > Erethizon dorsatum. The sequence continues at coordinate 99,562,948 of CM051834.1, forward strand.
GAGAGGCGCTCATATTTCTGTTGGGTTTACTCCAAGAGTGGAGTTGCTGAGTCAAAGAGTGTTGTGTTCAGGTTGCAAGTGGATGGTTTCCTTTGGGGGTTTCATGAGTCAGCCATTGTGAATGTGAAGGCCCTGGTAGGGTTTGGGCAAGTGGTGAAGGGATGAAGGGGATGAGGGAGCAGGGAGCCATGGGCAGCCCTCAGGAGGCAGAAACTGCAGAGTGGTGTGGAACCAATGAAGGATTAGTCATGAAGTTGGTTGGAAGAGAGGAGATCCTGCCTGGGGTTGCAACAGCAAACAGAAATACTGAAACAACAGCCAGGATTTGGAGGCAGATTTATTTTACATTGACAGACACTGATAGGGATCACTCCCAAAATATCAGGCCCTGATCTCTGGTGGTCTAGGGCTTATATGAGATAAGTAAGCAGGAAGTACAGAGGCAGAATGACATGTCAATTGGGGATTGGCTTATGCAATGTGCATCGTAGTGACCAGCTATGCATCACAGTGACCAACCATTTCTAAGAGACAGAAGCAACTGGAACTGAAACAGAAACTATTACCTGGGCAACTAAGAAACTGAAGTATACTGGCTGGGGGGCCATTTTCTGTTACATTTCCGCCCTCTTTTTAGTTTCCTTGGCAAATCTTTGCTAGGCATATTACATGTGATCTTCTGAGACAAGGCCCAACTAGAAGCAGTAACATTAGGGCTGTCAGCGATCCTAGCTAAGGTCCCCAATATTATCTTATTACAGAGTTTTTTCCTTAATTGTTTTTAATTTAGGCTTGTCTGTTCTGTAACATTACTCTGGCAAGGTAGTGAGGGAGTTAATCTGATCTAGGAGAGTGTCCAATGTGCCTTGGACACTCATCAAATCTTGGTCAAGTGTTCGATTGATTGTTCTATTTTCTTGGGTCAACCATCTATAGAGTTTAAGGCAAAGAAACACAGCAGCAGGGGGCAGGGAAGCAAGGACTGGGGTAAGCAGCCAGAAAAGACACAAAAATCAAGGGGGATAGGTATGGAGCAAACCTGTGAACTGTGTCCTCAGGCTTCAGCCATGCCTGGACTGGTCAGCATCCAGAGTGATCAGAGCAGGGCTCTGAGTGCACCATCTCTTCAGAGTGAGCTGTCTGGTCTAGGTAAATTTTTCAGCGGATCTAAGGCTGGATTTTCGAAACTTGTAGAGGTAGTTAATATGCACCTGGCTTATATGTGTGTGAGTCACAAGCTGTTTTTTTAACTTTTCTAGAGCTTTTGTGGCCCATATGTTGTATGTAGTCCACTATAATGCATGAGGTCAGGGCCAGTGACACAGATGCTGAAGCCTGAGCTGGCTGTGGCTTGAGCTTGCAGAACAAATGGTGGGGGCAAGTCTGTCTCTGATCTTCCGGTAATACCAGGTAAAGTTTTTTCTGGTTCAGTTGATTGGATCCCCAGAGGGGACTTAGGCCTCTAGATCAGATTATTTTGTGTCATTTGTGGCAAGTTTCCAAACAGCCGCAGGAAGCAGTTTGCTGTGCAGATCATCCCTGCAGGAGAGTTTTGGCCATAATAGTTTTGTCCAAGGTGACTACAGCATATTTAGCCTGTCAGACTTCATTCCTAACAGAGCTACTTCCATCCATAAACAGGGTGTACTCAGCATCTGTCAGGGGGTCCACTTTGAGAACAGTAAATCCCAGTATAGCCTGTGGCACCTGGACAGTTAGGTCTCGGTCTAAGGTGAGCCTGTCAGCTTTCTTGATTAGAAGGACAGTGGATGTTAGAGTGCAGTTTGTGAACTCAAGGATCCAGATTTTATAGAAGCCAACAGCTCCAAGAGGAAACAAGTTTTTGAACCTCTGGGAGATTGAGTCCAGGTCAGTTAGCTTTTGAGTCAGAACTGGGATCTTTTTATTTAAAGGCAAAGAGGGGCTGGCTGACAGGAGACAATCAAAGGCAGAAGAAGACATTTTTTTAGGTCCAGGCAGGTGTACCAGCAGGCTGTGAGTGGCAGAAGACTGAGGCAATGTATGTGGAGGGCAATCGTAGCAACATTGGCAGCTGGGAGATCTTGAACTGGCTTTACAGGCAGGAGAGGTGTATTTTAGCAGTTTGACAGTCTATAGACATTTTGTGGTTTTGAAACCTCTGGATATGCGGTTGAATTTCTAGTCAAGTCTCTCATGGCATAGGATACTGTTTGATGCAGGTGGGGGATGCCTCAGGATGGAGTTTCACAATCAGAGGCAGGTGGTCAATGGCCCAATCTTAGGGCCCAGGGGACAGTGACAGAATTGTGGAGCTGGAAGGGACAGAGAAAAAGGCTGTCTTGGAACAGCCAAATCTGTGGTCAGAGCCTCCCTGAAAATAGTGGGAGAGTTCCCAAACCCTTGTGGCAATTGAGTGACAATCCAAAAAGGGTGCATGGGTTGGGAACCACAGAATGTAAGGTGATGGCTGCATTGTTGATGGCATGGAGATCTTGCCCAACGTGATTAACAGTCTATCAGGCTCATGTGTGGTTGGATGCCTATTTGTGTTTCCCATGACATCTGACAGCAACGGGGGTTGTGGTGAGGCAGCATGGTTGATGGCCAGGCCCAGAGGTGAGTCTTTAGTTTATACCTCTGGGAGGAGAGTTTTCAGAACTTCAGGATTGCAGTTATCTGTGTCAGGCTGATGCAGACATTGTCTTCCTCTCAGAGAACAGTCAGAGTTGAAAGTGCAGGGTTAAATGAGAGGGAGGCTAACTGGCTTGGTGCTAACTTGAAGAGGAGGTCTCTTCTCAGAAGTAGTATGGGGACCGGCTTATACAGGAATTTACGTTTGGTGAGATGTCTTCCCAGGCTGCAAGTTTGTGCCTGGCAGAAGGGGCGAGAGGCAAGAGTCCCAACTGCCCTGATGATGGTACTATGGGCTCCCAGTGGCCCAGCTGAAGAAGGGAGCCCTGTCTGGCCTAGTCTGAGCCCATCAGACTGATGAAAGTGTTGTCGTCTGATCCAGGTTGAAGCTTTTGAGAGTTCTGTTCCATTGTCTGCCAGGAAAGTCACAGGTTTGACCCCAACTTTTGCAATGATCACAGGCTCTCAGGGGCCCAATTTGATAGAGCTCAGTCCTATCTATTCAGGCCTGATAGGGTGCAACTCGTTTGTCAGAGCTGACAGTCCAATTTTTTCTCAGTCAAAATGTGGAACTCAGAAGGAATTGTTGACAGTAATATTGGGTGGACATTGGATGATGCCATCTGCCCAGGATAGGCACGTCTGTGGGGGGAGGGGGTGCTATGTGGCCAAATGCAGGCAACGGCTAGCTGGAACCAGTTCAATTAGCTGGAAGTAGATGAGTTGAGAGCTGAGAGTGAAGCTATAGGTGTTGGCAGCAATTGCAGCGGCTGACGAGGGTGCCAAGGTGGAATTCTGAGGAAGAATGGGCCTCTTTTTTCTTTTCTTTTTTTTTTCTTTGAGATGCAGGGAGTGGTTTTGTTTCATTTCTACCTTCGTAAAAGCCCTTTTTCCTGCAGTCAGGAACTGTGGGTTTTGAATAACTAGTTCCCATTTCTGACTCCCTACGTGTGTGTTCTGCACCCTTGAATGATGGCGCAACAGACAAAGGGTGGATGCCTTGTCAGAGAGAGACTATTCAGATGCACACCTGGCCACGCCCCTCATGGGGACTTAGGTGCAACTTAGCTAAGGAGGGTGCAAGGCCTCCGTTACGCCATATGTCAATTGCCACAGAACCGCAGGTGAGGGCCCAGAGACCAGTGCTTCCCAGTCTTGGTGCACAGATGGAGCAGCCTATTGCTTACATTGTCCATTCCACTCACCATACATTCATTCAGCAACACTCAGAGATTAAACATTCCAGTCCCCCCTTCCCTTGAGGGCGGCTTTAACTGACAAGAGTTGATCAAGCCCTTCTTCTGCTCGAACTGAGCAGGACTGACAGACTGACTAACTGGGGTGCCCCTGGGGGTCTTACCAGAATCAGGCAGGCAGGCAGGCAGGCAGACAGACAGACAGACAGACAGATTGTGTCCTCCTCCCTTTGGGGTCCAATGTGAGCTGCTCAAGCGGGGAGACAGGAATCCTCCTCCAGGCCTCCAAGGGGACTCGAGAAATCTCGAGGACCTGGAGAGGTCCTTGCTCCATCCTCGAGGGCTATAACTGGTGACCAAAGAGGTCAGCATGGTTGGTCTTCCCGGCTGATGCACCAGATGCTATGGCAAACAGAAACACCAAAACAACACCCAGGATTTGGAGGCAGATTTATTTCATGTCGACAGACATTGATTGGGATCATTACCAGAATATCAGGCCCTGATCTCTGGTGGTCTAGGGCTTATATGAGATAAACAAGCAGGAAGTATGGAGGCAGCATGGCCTGTCAATTGGGGATTGGTTTATACAATGTGCATCATAGTCACCAGCAATGTATCATGGTGACCAGCCATTTCTAAGAGAAAGAAGCAACCGGAACTGGAACAGGAACTATTACCTGGGCAACTAAGAAACTGAAGTATACTGGCTGGGGGGGGGCATTTTCTGTTACAGGGTCTACCCCTACCTTTCCCTGTAGGACCTTTCCCACCCCTACCTTGCTCCCAAGGCCGACTACCCTTGCCATTATTCCTGGAGAGGATTGTCTCAAACCTTCTGAGTCTCCACATCCAGGAGATTGAATCAGGGAGTTTTCAAACATCCCAGTGTTCTGCCTTCTTTTCTGGGAATTCTAATTTATTTGGTCTTGGGCCAGGCTCTGGCACTGGTAGCTTTTAGAGATTCTCTGGAGATTCCACTGCAAGCCAGGGCAGAGGACCACTGGCCCACATGTAGTAGTGGTTCCTGGATTTACAGGTGGTCTCCAAGAATCTAACTGCCCAGCGGAGACCACCCACCTATGCAGACCTTGGGTGTGTCATGGCTTTTGGTTGTTAACAGAAAGACTGGACTTGGACAGACAGATGATGAAAAGCACCCCAGTGGATTGCAGCCCTCTGACCCCGCTGAGCCCTGGGCTGGGAGATGAACTCCAGTAAGAGCCTCAGCCTGGGCTGAGCCCACCCCTGGGGTACTTGCTTTGCTGTTGCAGTCTGCTCAGCTGCCCTGGTCTTTGGCTCTGACTCTGGTTCCACCACAGCCACTGTGAATCTCTTCTGGCTGAGCTAGACCCTGGGCGGGACACTGACCAGGCTAAGTTTGGGCCTGCACGCCAGCAGTCCTCAACAGAGAAAGCCACAATGACAGTGCCCACAGCTTGATCTCTCATCACAGGTTCTCAGGGACACTGGCAGAGTGGGAGGGTGTAGGGACAACCTGTACCTGCTCTGGAAGGGGCTCCTCTGGGCAGGTTGGATATCCCCAGTTGGACAGTGGTCATTTTCCTCACCCTCTCTCCAATGGTTCAGATCTACAGCAGAACCAGAGCCCCAGAAAAAAGGGCCCAGGTGGTCTCTCAGCAGGATGGAGACTGGCCCAGTGGTATCCTTTACTTCTTCCCTGAACTGTCTCCATAGCCTATGGGATGTCAGAGCCCAGAGCATGGTTCTGGGCTTAGGTCTTAGGATCTGAGGCATACTAGGGTTGAGGTCAGAAGCAAGGAGCAGGATTTGGGGCAATTCTTACCAGCAGTGTGACCCTAACCAAGCAGTTTTGATAGTGTCCCTCTCACTGTGGTCACTGTGAGAATGTCCTGGCTGTAGTGGCAATCCCTCTGTGAGCTTGCTTCAAGGTCATTTGGGAAGGAGCATTTTTCCTGGAGGCCCCCCCATGTTTATCCCAAAGGAGGATGAGACATGTCAGCCCCAGAGAGTCCACAACAAGGCTTTTGTGCCTCAAAGCCCTGAGGTCTCTGCAAGAAGAGGAAGAGGCAGGTGGAAGCCTGGGGACTGTCCTGGAGCAGCTTCCCCTTCCCCTCCCCCAGCTACTCCCCTCACTTCCTCCCCCTCCCTTGGGGCTCAGGTGCAGAGAGCAAATCTCTGAATCCATGGAAACCAAGGAGGCAGAAACCCAGGAAGGAGGAGGGGGCTGAGCGCTGTCTCACAGATCCTGGGGAGGGGGAGGGAGGCTATTCCCTTCCCGACAGAATGAAAGTATAAAATACCATTTTCTCTCACACTGGAGGTCACCCCACGAAAACACTGGCTCCTGTTTCTCCCCAGGGGGCCATGGGAACACGTGGGGGGATGTCTGGCTCCTCATGCGGAGTTAGTAGGCCCTAGTTGGGAGAAATGGTCAGGGTAGGGGAAGAGGTGGGAAGAGGGGGCTTAGGAGATTGGGGGTGCTGCTTGGGGTGGTGGAGGTGGAGATCAGGGATCAGGGATCTGGGGTGGAGAGTAGGAGCTCTGGGATGGGAAATTGAGTCAGTAGTGGAGGGAGGAGGAGTTTGGGAGGCGGGGCTGGAAGCCAGAGAGGCAGGGTAAGGGGGCAGGGTGGGAGGTGGGGTCTGAAGGCTCATCAGACAAGACAGCACCAGCCCAGGGCTCCCAACTACCCTCTTGCACCAGCCCTGCAGAATCCTGTCTAGCATCCCCATAAATAGCCAGGCCTTTTCCTTCAACATGCAAACAGATTGATCCCTCCTTCCTTGGAGACACCGCTTTGGCTTACTTTCTTCCAGACTTTGAAGTGCCTTTGCACACAAAAAAGGGTATCTGGGCTGGTGAGATGGCTCAGCGCCATAGTGCCTGCCTGGCAAGCACGAGGGCCCGAGTTCGACTCCCGCAACCCACACACGAAAAAAGGGCCGGTGATATCGCTCAGCGGCACGGGCGCCTGCTGCCGCACGAGGTCCTGAGGTTAACCCCAAGTACCAACAACAAAAAAAGGGGGGGGTATCTGTGGAAGATTTCTGGATTGGTCTCTTGTTTGGGTTTTTTAGTTAGTTTGTTTGTTGTAGTGGAAATGGAACCCAGGGCCTTCACATCAAGCTATATCGCCAGCTGCTTTTTATTTTATATTTTGAGACAGAGTCTCACTAAGTTGCTAAATTGCTCAATCTGGGCTTGAACTTCCAATCCTCCTGCCTCAGCCTCCCAGGGTGCTGGGATTACAGGCATATATCACTATGCCTGGCTTCTTGTGTAAGGGTTTGCACACATGTGCAATGTAACAGTAAGCACTGTACTTCCACTTCTGGTTGCTAACATTTTCTCTTTCTTCTTTTTTCTTTTTTTTTCTGAGACAGGATCTCACAGTTCAGGTTGACTTTGAACTCACCTTGTAGCCCAGGCTGACCTCGAACTCACAGTGATCCTCCTGCCTCAGCCTCCCTGAGTGCTCAGCTTACAGGTATGCACCACCATACCTGACTGAGATTCTTCCTTCTTTATGCCGGTAGACCTACATCACTCCTCTGAGTTGGTCTCACCATGCTCCTATGCCTGAGTAGATAGGAGTTTACTTATCAACAGACAGGCACACTGCCTCCGATTTCTCACTATCACAAATAATCCTGCAACCACAAGAGGTCTGGTTTCTGTCTCCTTCTATGCACTCAGTGGAGTATTTTTACTCTAAATCGTGAGAATTACAAGGTTAGTTTTCCCTTCCTTCCTTCTCTCCTTCATTCCTTTCTTCTTTCCTCCCTCCCTCCTTCCCTCTCTTCTTTCCTCCCTTCTTTCCCTTCATTTTAACAATATTTTCTAAGTGCCATCCACAGTAGCTATTGAAATTTATTCCTCTAGACCCTAACAACATTCAGTCTCGGCAAGCTTTTACTCGGTGCGAATTTTGGGGCAGGAGTGACAGGCTCAGGCCTGTAGGTACCCCAGATCCTTGGCCAGACCAGTGAGTTTTCTTACCTGGGCTGTGAGGAGGACAGAAGGAGTGGGCTTCTGCATCCTTAGGCAGGAAGGGTCCTGCCTAGGGAAGGAAGGGAATTAACTGGCAGGGGCAGTGAGCTCTGAATTGATGCCCAGGGCCCATGCTTCATCCCAGGAGAGTCAGCCCACAGGGCCAGCGGAGTAGATTCAAGGCACAAGAGAGGTCAAGTTTCCTTGGGTGACTGCCCAGACAATGGATCCTGAACCTGGTCACAAACTGCAGGCAGCCAGAGTGCTGACTAGAAATCCAGATGTAGCTGACTGTGATGATGGATGCCTGTAATCTCAGCACTCTGGGAGGTTGAGGCAGAAGGATACAAAGTTTGAGACCAGCCTGTGCAACTGAGTGACTTAGTGAGACACTGCCTCAAAATAAAAACTATAAAAGGGTTGGGGATGATGTAGCTCAGTGCAAAGGCCCTGGATTTAGTCCCCAGTACTGGAAAAAAAAAAAATCCAGGTGCCTGGGCCACACCCAAGCCCACCTAGTCAGCATCTTGAGGGGTGGGCTGCATGTCCCTCCTCCCCAAAAACACAAAGAGAAGGAGCTTGGAGCTTGTCCCTCTGCTGTGCAGACCTCTCTCAAAGCACTTAGACACCCTTAGAAAGGACCGTTAGTCTTTATAGAGTGAATGGCCCCTGGTGACAGAAGAGACAAAGTATGCTGTTGGTGCAAGATCCAAAGCTAAAAACTAGCGGGCTGAGTCTCCATGCTGGGCTTACTGGCTAGTGGCACAGACAACAACTTTCTGTATAGCCAATTCTGCAGCCTGGAGTTCAGAGAGCATCTAGCAAGATTCTGTGAGTTCTTCTCAGCCCAGCTTTGGCTTCCTCCTCTTTTCAGGCAGAGGTGGCACCCAGTAGAGATTTTAGGTCCTTTCTCCACCCAGATCCTTGTGCTAAAAGGCTTGGCTGCCCACTCCCAATGGCACTGGTACTGAGGCTCTGAGCCGCCAGTCAGCCACCTGCCTCACCCAGAGAGAGAAGCTGGGAGAGGAGTTGTGCTGGGCACACAGCTGGCCCCGCAGGCGGATTCACTTTTTGGGCTCTGAGACGAGAGGACTCTGCAGGAGCGCCCTAGGCTGGGACACCTGCTTCTGACCTTCCACTGTCAGATGATTTCCAGTCCATTTTCCCTCCAGCCCTGAGTGTATAGAGTGTGATCTTTGAGATCTGGAAATAAAACTGTGATTTTCCCCAAGGCTGTTTGACCTGAATGTCCAGAAAGGGATGGAGAAGGGAGTAAGAATTGCATTGGTTCACTGTGCTCAACTGATTTGGAGGCCAGCTGGGCACGGCACTGGCAACTCCTTGGTTATCTATAAAACTTTTTGAAAGGTACTCAGTTATGCATGGCTAGTGCTTAGAGGTGGGGTGGCGTGCTCCGCTCGGACAGTCTAAGCCTTGATCATGGGCAGGCGCCTCAGCTCTGGGAGCCTTGTCATCAGTGAGATGGAGAAGGTGTTTAACTCTGGCAATAGCATCTCTCGCTTCTTGCGCTATGCTTGGCTTTCCCATCATGTCCTAGTCTGTCTGATAAATGCTAGCCCAGACATGAATGTCTCCATTGACTGGCACCTCCGAGTTACCTGCCCAGTACAATCCCTTGCTCTGGATATCCCTCTCCGGCCTTGTTTTCCACCCCCCATCTGTGCGGGCTGAGTCTCCATGCTGGGCTTACTGGCTAGTGGCGCACCCATAGTTCCACCCACAAACTCCTTCAGATTTAATTGGTTCCAATATTACAGAGACCCTCCAGTCCTCTTGAACTCTCCCCTTGCCGGTATTCCTGGGGTCCCTGGAGGGATTCTAACTGAAGCTCACTGTACTCTATGTCTATAGCCTAGGAAGTCCCACCCATGCACCACCTTTCTGCTCCGCCACTGCCTGCCTCCCTGCAGCCCCTCAGATGTCTATGGTGGGGTGCTGCTGAGGTAGGATGTAGAGCAGAGACAAGGAAACAGCCGGAAGCTATGGGACAAGAATGGAGAAACCAGACAGAGTAAGGGTGCCTCTGTCAAATCATCAGTAAACCAATAGATAAAGGTCTTCCTGTCCCCCAAAGCCCCCAGGCATGCACAAAACCAAAAGTACACGACCCTGGCCTGTGTTCAACCTCATCTGCATAGTGGTTTTTTGACACCCCCCCCACCTCCCTATGTACCCCCTCCTGTGGGCTTTGGATGCCATGATACTCCCGCTAAGAATCTTGTTTGGTCAAAAACTTCCCCTCCGGACAGGTGGGCCAAGTCAGGTACCATAAGGGGCCATGACTCCGTCAATCCCTAGTTATAGGTCCTTCCATAATCCTAGCACCTTAAGAGACCCAGTACCTGCCCCTATCGGGGCCAGCCCCACGACGAGGAGCATACCTTTGGTTCTTTTGCTTTTAGTAAATCTTATTAATCTTTTTCAGTGTCCTGCTCAATTCTTTGTTCAGGATACCAAGAACCTGGAAGCAACTCCCCTGAGACCCTCCATCTGCTAACACTCCCTTTAAGGCAGAGCAAATGCTCATGCAGAATCAGGGTCCTGCAGCCTTCCATGCACTGAGGACATGCTGCACTCCGTACCTGGGCAGTGTGAAGGTCATACTTTCTCCTCAGGACCCACACAAGTGCTGCAGAGACCCTGCACCTCCCAGAGCACTGTATGAAAACAGCCCAGGAGCATCTGTCCAGGGCCAACTCTCTAGGGTAGTAGTTCAGGGTCTCTTCCTTCTGCGTTGGGTCACTTATGCTCGTGGCATAACAGACTCCCTCATATCATGGATAAAAAATAACCACTGATGTGGCTCAGGAATCTGCAACCAGCTGGCTGGTCTCTGCTAGATTCGTTCATGGCTCCGCAAGCAGCTGTCAGGCTGACTGGAGGCTGGATAATCCAAGCTGGCCTTGCCTGTGTGTCTGCTGCTTGGCCGGCTCCTGACCAGGCATCTCAACCTCTGCCAGGCTAGGGCGCTCCCCCACGGTGGCGGTGGCAGGGCTGCCAAGAGTGGCAAGAGGGTGCGCGAGCACCTTCCAAGGTCTCTGCTTTTGCCAATGTCTCATTATCCAAAGTAAATCATGTGGCTGCAGCCAGCCAGAGTCAAGGGTGAAATAGACTCCACCTCTGGACGGGAAGGGAGGGAGGATCAAGATGCAAAGGTGTGAACATGGCAAGGAGATAAATTTCAGGTCAGTTTTGCAATCTATGGTTTGTCCCTAACTCATGGAAACCTCCTTGCTGACACTCATTCCTGCCTGCAAACCCATGCCTACATGCAGAGCTCTGTGGGCTGAAGCCCCAGGCTAGGCCAGAGGTCCTAGGTGCAGCAGGAACACCCTCTCTCACTTTTGTGTCCCTGCATCCTTTCAGCCTCTCTCTGTTTGGCTGGGCTGCCACTGTGACTGAGGTGGTGTGGCAGCCCCAGGGCCCTGCTAATCCTCTCTAGGGGCTGAGCCCTCACTATCTTGGCCTGGGGTTACTGACTCACCCATTTGGGCCAAGGTTGCTCAGTGAGTGGGGAGGGCTAGAGTGACCTCACAGGGTGTCTCACCCACTGTCACACCCTGGAGGATAGGGTGCTGGTCCCTTTTGCTGCCCCCAGTTCTCACACGACCTCTGAAATAAGGATGGTGCCATCACCAGCCAGAGTCTGAGCTGAGTGTCTTCTACGACCACTCCCATCTAACCCCCTGAATGATCCTCTACCACTTCCATTTTACCAATGAGGAAATGGAGGCTCAGAGAAGTTGGGTAATCTCCCCAAAGCCACACAGCAAATAGCAAATCTAAGAACTGGATCTAATTTCTTACATCCACATTCCTCGCTATTGTGTCCACGTTCTCTAAAAACAGTGAGTGTCCCAATAAGGAAAGTGACCAGCTTCACTTTTTTGTATTGGTATCATGTTAAACTGTCCCCCAGGGCCTTGGTGTTCGAAGCCTCATCTGACCTTCGCAACTGCCCTGTATGGGAAGTAAAAGCCACCTTATTTCCACCCTCAAACAGGGAAAGTGAGGACCAGAGACATCTCCCTTACCTGACTCAAGCCCACCCTGCTGACTTTGAAGTCCTTGCACTTCTTTCTCAACACACAAGTTTGAACAGGGCATTTGGTGTTTGGGGATACTCACTTGGCAGTGATATAGAAGCAGAGTCAGATAAGAGTTTAAGAGTCCCTCCCCCTAAAGCCCCACAGAAATTATGTATCCTCCCCATGTACACTAAAAATAAAAATTGTACCAAATCATGAAATAAGAAACTCACATTTTTGGTGAAAAGAAAATAGCTGCATTCTGATCTTTCAGTTTGCAATGTTCAAGATGAGTTTACAGACACAAACTTTCTAAGATTTTATTTGAAGGGTACTGGTACCCCAAACTGATCCATCACCATATAGGGCTTTGTGTATGACTACCAGTATTTAATCACTTTTAGTTTGTGGTACTGGGGATTGAACCCAGGGCTTTCACACTGAGCTATATTCACATCCCCTTTTTATTTTTAAAAAATATTTTTGAGACAGGATTTCACTGAATCTCCAAGTTGCCCAGACTGGGCTCAAATTAGTGATTTCCCTGCCTTAGCCTTCCAAGGTGCTGTGATCATAAATGTGCACCACAACACCATGCTTTAACCACTTCCTATTTGTAGAATGAACTTGGTGACATGCCACATATGTAACTCTCCATTCCCATCCCTAGAAGGGGCAAAAAGAGACAGGACAGCCAGGAGGTGGGCATAAGACTTGGGCTCTGCAGCTGGCTGCACTGTTCAACAAGGACTTTGGCCATGCAGGTAGTGATGCCAGGATGCTGTGCCAGTCCAAGGTTATGCCCAGGGACAGAGGTGGTGGCAAGGGTCTGGGCAGCAGGATCAGCTGCCATGTCTCCTAGGGTGTGGCCTGGTGGTGTGCTTGGCCACCAGCCTCCCTGACTCCTGCCTGTTTCCTGAGCCCACCCTCCTCCATCTGTGCTACTTGATACCCTTTCAATGTAGCTCTCTTCTACTAGAGACAGCCAGACTGATGAGCTGTTTGCTACAGAAAATGCTGATGACCTGGGGGCTCACGATGGGAAGAGATTGCAGACAGGGAGCCAGGTATCAGGGGGCTTTACAGTCACATGGAGGAGCAGTGGAAGGATCACGGGAGAAGAGGTCAGAGGAGACATAAAGCTTCAGTGAGAAAGAGTAGACAAGATGAGGTCAGCAGCAATTCCAGCAGGAGAGGGAGGAGACACAGGTGACCCAGTCTTGATGGTGCCACAGACAGGACACATCTGTAGGTGATTTTATGCAGGACTGAAGGCATCCTTCTTAAAATGCCACCCTGATTGGAGTCCCTGAGAGGGTCAGTTGTGATGTCAGCAGAGACCCACCGTCCCATCAGAGATGTCCTGAGACTCAGAGCTGGACAGAGGGACAGAGCCTAGCCCTCATCAAGGAGTTTCTCTCCAGGTCACAAGCTGTAGAACCAAATCCTCCTGCTTTGGGACTTGGCACTCATACATTTGAAATTGGGAATTTCATTCATTTTTATCAAGATCTTGGAATGGGGTAATAAAGTTAGGTCAATGAATAGCCCAGTACAACGTGGGTGATGTAATAAAGGTGAAAGCAATAAAAGGTGGAGCTGCCAGCCACTGCACTGGCGAGGCTCTTGAGAAGTAAAAGTAATTATCACCTGTGCAACCTGGCCGGCCTACTCCATGTGTACGGAAGAAAACAATTTCAGAACTTTATTTCCTATATTGAATGTCGATAATTGGATGTATTTATAAGTCTCGCTGGAAGAAAACAGCTTGTGATTTGAGGATGGGAAAACAGTCTTCCAAACAGTAAAAAACAATATATTTCCCATTTTCCCACACAAAAAGAGCTTGTTTCCTTCAATGTTTCGAAGGTGCTGCTGGAATGATTTGCCTTTGTGAAGCCACCGTTCCATTTCTCATCTTGAATTGCCTCGTAGACCCTGGCAGAGCACACAGCAGGGACCACTTCATCTGAGGTGATGACGGGGGCTTCCTGGGGAAGGCCCCTCAGCTGCTGCCAGCCTCTTTTCTGCAGGAAGATAGAAGCCCAGGTGAGCTGGGCGGGGGGAGGGAGGAAAGGAGGAGTAGGACAGAATATGGGGACTCCTCTGGGGGCTGGTGATGACAGCTGGGGTGTGGCCCTGGAGGACAGAGCAGACTGTGTTGGCCTCAGCACTGGGAGAGCTGTGGCTGCCACAGCTGCTGACACTGCAAAGGCCGAAGGCTGGGATGTGCCAATCAGTGATGGAAAGAGCCACCTGACATATCATGCCTGTGACGCCCCTTCATTCCCCATCCAGGAAGAGGTTGGGTTGGAATACGTACCCCTGTCACCTATCACACACACATACCCCCATTCTTTTTTTCAGTCTATTTGGCACTAGTTTTCTCTGTCCAGTTTTCAATTCTCAGTAAAAGCAAACAAATAACCACAAAAATTCAAATGCCATCTGCTGTGGGGTTTTACCATTTGAGACTGGTGCCCCAGGAAGCTGGCGGAAATCCCCCTTTTTTTCCCTGGTGCTGGGAATTGAACCCAGGACTCCTGCACGCTAAGCACATGCTGTACCACTGAGCTGCACCCCAAGTCCTGGTAAGGAGCCTCTTGCTGACTCTTTCTAGTTTCCCCCTCCAAGCCTGCTGAGCTCCTGTCCAAGAGATGGGCTTGGGTCCTGCAGCTTTTCTGCTCAGTCACTCCTGACCAATGAAACAGTATGAAGCCTGCTCTTCCACTCCATGCCCCAATGTTGGGCTCCTTGGGGACCATGTGGAGGCTTCTGCTTTTTCATTTGCCCACAGTCTGAAGATCCTGAGGGCAGGGTCTGGGTCCCTAGCCCTCATGGCATGTTCTATCATAGCGTGGCATGGTTCTGCAGCTGAGGGCAGAGACAGCAACCAGGCCACCTCCAGCCTGGTCTCATAGACTTTCCAGCAGACCAGCATCTTCAACACATAGCAGAAGAGTGGTACCCACATCCTGGCTCTTCCAGGAGACACCCCTGAATAGCCCAAGGGTCGCTCATGAGTCGAAGTCTGGCCATCCTGCCATCTCCAGACAGCCAGACATCAGCGGTGTCAATGGAGCTACAAGAAGGGATGAGCAGAGCAGCCCGACATAGCATCACAGGGACAAAGGAGGAGTTGTCCCAGGATGAAGTAATGATGTTCAGGAGTACAGACACCTCCAGCCACTGCTCAGCCATCACAAGGGCAGACTGTTTCACGCAGGGCCTCTGACCTCGGAGGCAATGATGCTGCTCCGCTGTGTGAGGCATGAACGTGCTGCCTGGCACTCTCCCTCAGCTGATTTACACACTCCCACTCTGACTCTCTAAAATCAATCTTTCCCCAATTGCCTCCTGGCTCCCAACAGCATCCTGGGTCTGCCCTGCATGAGTAACTATGTAATCTCCCACACCCTGAGCGGCTTCTCCCAGAGCCCCTGCCAGAGCTTCTGACAGGCAGCGGGAGAGAGGGAGGGGGCAGTCCTGCTGCAGCCTCCAGTGGGGAGTCCTGAGGGGTGGGAGTGGGACTGGGAGGGTGCTGGGATCTCCAGTGGGGAGGGGAGGTGTAGGAGAATCCTAGATGAGCCTCTGATGTGGAGGGCGGGTGAGGGAGTGGTGGAGCAGGCCTGCTGGAGCCTCTGAAGTGGATGGCTGGGGTGAGGGGGTGCCAGGCTGATGGAGCTACCAGTAGGGCAGGCCTTGCCTAGGAGGCCCATGGTCGAGATGGGCCTGAGCACCCAGGGGGGGCCTCCTTATTCCTGCCCACAGACAATGTTGTTCCATTCAGTGGGTGGGTGCTCTGCCCCTATTATTTTGTAAATATTTGGGGTAATTACTTCTTTTTCATATTAATGAGCACTCAGAACTGGCAGTTGCTTAATTTTGACACATTTTATACCAAGAGAAGTGGTGCTAGGGAAGGCTGTGATTATCTGGGGGCAGGTTTTTCTTCTGTGAAGTGGCATTAATAGCTTTCTATGCACCCTTTGTTATTTTTAAAAAGTGTCCTTATTAGGGAGTTGAGTCTCTTTGGCTGAAGGTGGAACTGCTAATAACAGGGAGGTCCAAGGTCTCAAGGATACATGGACCTGTGTAAGATAGGGCATGTCACTGCTCTGGGCTGCAGTTTCCTCGTCTGTACAACGGAATTAAGGATAGTTCTTACCTTTCAGGGCTTTTGTGACCTTTCCTCGAGCTAACATTTGCAAAGCATTTGGCCAGTGTCTGTAAATGTTCTAACCTGTTGGCAGCAGGGAGGGCAGCATTTCTTTTTTCTGATTCCTTCTTCTCTGTAGGGTCCTGAACCAACATCAGAGCCCACCCAGGCAAAGAAGCAAGCCCCTCCCCCGAACTCTTCCCCAGGCCTCCTCTCTGGCCTCCCTCCAGGTTCTTCTACATTCTGCACTTGAGGGGGGCTTGGAAAAGATCTTACCAGACCCAATTCCAGACAGGCTTTGGCTCTTCCTTACCTGTGGGGCTGCCTCTCTCTCCCCACACTCCCTCTTCTGGACGCTGAAGTTTCAGTGGGTTCCTCCCATAGCCCCAACCTTTGCCCAAGCCCTGGCCTGGGTCAGAGTCTACCTCCTCTCCTCCCCCACGGTTTCTTTATCGCTGTGTTCTTCCGTGGGTGGGCCGGGACGCCGGGTTGGGAGCTGACCCAGAATCAGTGTCCACTGCCTCAGGACCCTCCCACCCACCTCAAAAAGGCGGGGGACGCTGCTCCCTCCTTGCCTCGCTCGCCTCTCGCCTGCAGCTGGGGGCTTTCCAGCAAGGGTCCTTGCAGCCCTACAAGCTTGGCTTCGCGTGTCCGGCCCAGCTGGGAGCTGGAGGGGGCGGGACAGATGCTCCTGGCCCCGCCCCCGAACACGCCCCTCTCTGGCCCCGCCCCCTGCAGTGGGATGTAGCTGGGCTTCAGCTGACGCTGCACTTCACGTGACTCCTTGCTGGGTGAACATGGCGTCCTCCGCGCGGTGAGTGCTGCTCTTCTCTCTCGCTCTCGCCCGCCTGTGCGAAGGGACCTCAGTGTTCCTGGCTGGACAGTGGGTCTGAGGCCCCCGGCCCTGGCTGGGCTCGCTGTATGGCCGAGGGCAGCGCGCTGCTTCCCTAGCGCGGAGCGGCGACGTGCGCGCTCCACGCCAGGGCCAGCGGTGGCGCTCAAACCTCCTTTCCGCCCACTGGCCCTTGGGGGCTCCCTGGCGCCCAGGCCTCACCCGTGAGCTTGTGGCGGCCCCAGTGTCCGAAGCAGGAGCTCAGGTGGGAGTGTGTGTTCACTGCCACGCCCCTCCAAGAGAAAGGCGGCAACCCCAGGGCGCCAGACCCCCAGGCGTTTCCCCAGGGGGGCAGTGTTTGAGGTGGGCGTGGAATCTCTTTTCCAGAGGGACACTTCGTCAGTTCCTTTAGGACCCAAATGTCAACTCCAGAGAAGCCTTCCCTAACTACCTATTACACTTTTTGTAGCCTTTACTACCTGGTGAACTATGAAGTATATTCATTTGTACTTGTTGTCTTCTCCCGCATTTAGAAGGAAAAGGCAGGGTCTTACTAGTGCAGCGCCCTGCACACAGTAGGTGCTCCGTAATATCTGTATTGCGGAATGAAAGAAGGGTGGATGGTCTCTGCGGGAGGAAGGACTGTGGACCGATGGGCTCATCCAAGTGTTGGGAAGAATATCCCAGATGAGGGAATGTCCGAGTGGAGCAAAGATTAAAAGATAAAGATTGAGAATTCAGACTGTCCTGGAGATAGGAAAGAGAAAGGTGCATCCCTGGCCTAGCGGGAGTGGTGCCCCAGGTAGCCTCTCAGACTTTGTCCTGAAGGGCTAGAAGACTTTTAATCTGCTTGGATCTGCTTTCGAAAGCTTGCTCCCTTGGACCAAGTTTAGTGGGAGGGACAGCTGGCGTGGTCCGCAAGGCACCAGGAAAGGTAGGAATATGAGAGAATGGCACCCCAGTATCAGGTTGGGAACTGAAACCACAATGGAAAAACTGGTGGTCTGAATGCATCTTTTTGGGCAGTGTGGCAGAATGCAGTAAAGTAGGTTCTCAGTTGGTCCTTAAGGTTGGGAGAACTTCGAATGTGCAGATCAAACATTTATTGGGCAGGTCCAGGAGCAGCATTGGGCCTATCCATAGGTGTTCACAGGCCACAGGGGCAGATGGACACATGAGTCTCTGTCATCTGTCTGTCTGCCTCTGATCTTGGTGTGTGCCAAGGGGGGACATAGGCTCTTAAGATCATGGCGAAGGTTTGTGGAAGGCTTCATTCCTTGGGTGGTCTTTGTGCTAGACCTTGAGCAGTGAGACACATTTCAGGTAGAGCACTGTGCAAAGTTCCAGTTGGGTGGCAAGGATCTCAGGGTCAGAGCTATGAACCCAGCCCGTGGCCCTGTCTTAAGGAGCATAGTGAGAGATAGGTACGGGGTTGGTATCTGGTGTGGGTCTGATCTCTCTGTATCTGAACTGGCCAGGTGGTCACAGGGAGTTTCAGGGGCTGCACTTGGTTCAGAGCTCCAGGCAGGTCTAAGGCCTACTCCTTCCCTGAAGTGTACAGACCAAGCTGATGATTTGGAACTGGGCCGAGGGCTCTTATAGAAGAGCTGGTTCTCTGGATCATCACACAGGATGGGTGAGGGGGATGAAACAGTGAGATGGAGGTTTTGGAGAGAGGCCGTATTGGAAGGGAGACCTGACAGGGGCGGGGTGCTTCCAGAGCTGTCCCAGGCCTCCTTGGGAAAAACCATCCCAGACTGGTACAGGGCTTCCCTCAGAGACTTAGAGCCTGAGCGTAAGCCAGAGCCCAGTGGCTTCCTTAGCAGGAGGAGGTTTGAGTGTGTTCCCAGCAAAGGTTGGCCCCTGGCAGCAGTGCTCACAGAGAACATCTGTGTGTCATGCATAATGAACCATCTAGTCCCAGCCTCAGGCTCCCAGGGAGTTGGATTTGGTTGCCTACAGGATCCTACCAGAGTGTGGTAGAGGGGAGGTACTGTGTGATTGGTGCTTGATGAAATGGTGCCGCACAAATGAAGGAGGCACTTCCTGTAAATCCGACATCCTGTCCTGCTTTCCTGGGTAACCCTTTGTCATCTTTCTATCTGCCTGAGGATACAAGATGTGAGTGGGAAGTGGGACAGGATTCCAAGGAGGAATAGGAAGAAGTAGCTCTAATTCTTTACCCAAGTGGTGCCCAGGGAGCTGTTGCCAACCTAGCAAGAAGCAGGTGAGCTGCCCTGGGTGTATGTATACCTGTTGGGCTGTGGGCCAGGCCAGAGTCAGCATTCTTCTGGAGAGAAAGTGTCTGAAGGAGTCAGGTTCTTGGCCAAAAGCCCGTCCTTCCCTGATGTGAACCTTGTGCTCCTTCCTGAGCAAATGCCTCATGCTGACCCTTGGAGGATAAAGGAGTGGGTCTTAGGAGTGGGTGCGTCTGTGGGAGCCAGGCTGGCTCTTTCCCAGGCCTGATCCTGACTCTGTCCAACCCTCTCTTGGTCCCAGTGTGTATTGGCCCCTCGATTGTCCTCAAGAGAGAGGGAGGTGGGGTGGGGGATGCTGGCCACCTGCCTTCAGACCCTCTCTGGTCAAGGTGACCTGCCTGGCCTTGGACAGTCAGGTAGCCATTGGGCTGCCCGACCATCTACTCAGTGCCTGGCCCTGTGCTGTAGGCTGAGAGTGGGAAAGCAACCTTTATTGCTGGGTGCTTAGCAGTGTGGCCCTATCCAGAAGTGTCTTCACATTCTAGTGCAGGGATCTTGTTCTCACCTGTGCCGTGGATCCCATGGGTATTAGTAAAAACTATACAGTTGTCTTAGTACATTTTGTATTGCTGTAACAAAATATTTGAGGGCTGGTGAGATGGCTCAGCAGCGTAAGCGCCTGCCTGGCAAGCGTGAGGGCCCGAGTTCGACTCCCGGAACCCACATACGAAAAAAGGGCTGGTGATATCGCTCAGCGGCACGGGCGCCTGCTGGCGTGCAAGGTCCTGAGGTCAACCCCTGGTACCCACAAAAAAAAAAAAAAAAAAAAAAAAAAAATTTGAGACTGGGAACTTCATAAAGAAAAGAGGTTTATTTTGGCTCACAGTTTTAGAAGCTTGATCAGCTGACTGCATTTATTGAGGGCCTCATGATGCTTCATAATGTGGCAGATGGCATCACATTGGGGATCAAGCTGCCAGCACATGAACCTTTAGGAACAAACCATATCCAAACCATAGCAGCACCCTTCTTGACTTATCATCATTATTATCATTATTATTATTTGAGGTACTGGGAATTGAACCCAGGCCTTTGCACTGAGCTACATCCCCAGCCCTTTTTCTAATTTTTTTTTTTTTTTTTTTTTTCCCCTAGATGGTTTTACTAAGTTTCTAAGTGGCCCAGGCTGGGCTCTAACTTGTGATCCTCTTGCCTCAGCCTGCCAGAGTGCTGGGATTACAGGCTGGCTGGTATAATGCTTTTAAATACATGAAATAGGGCCAGTGAGATAGCTCAGCGGCATAAGCGTCTGCCTGGCAAGCACGAGGGCCCGAGTTCGACTCCCAGAACCCACATATGAAAAAAGGGCCGGCGATATCACTCAGCGGCATGGGCACCTGCTGGCACACGAGGTCCTGAGTTCGACCCCCGGTACCCACACACACACAAAATAATAAATAAATACATGAAATAAATAAAGGATTATAAGAAAAGCCAGTTATATGTAAATGCAGTTATCAAAATATTAAATAAACTTGTGATATAGTGATGTGTTTTTTATTAACGCTTTAAATAATAAAAGCCAGCATGTGGTTTAATAACCTCCTTAATTTTGAAGTAGTGATGAACAAAGGTGATAGCTTGAGATACTGTGACAGCAGTATTGTAAAATTAAAGTACCTGTGATTTCCGTAGGTGGTAGATTCACACACATTGCTGGTACTGAGTTGCTTACCTTAATCATTGAAACAAATATAAATTTAAATTAGAAGTTGAAGAAAGTAAAGATACATATTTATCTCATGTGAGAAGATGAAGCCTCTATAAATTCTATGCGAGAATCCTCACAAGTCTGTGTGTCTTAGGTCAGAACCCTGCAGGGGTCTGTTGAGGGGAATAGCGAGGGTGGCACTGATACAGGCCCAGGTTGTGTATTCTAGGGATGGGTGTCAGGGGCAGTGATGTCACACCCTCCCTGGGGACTGACACTGTGTTAAGTTACTCTGCTCTTTAGTCTGACCCTTGGTGATTGGTCAGGGAGGGCTGGCCCTGGGGGTTCTGTGGTATTCTTTGAGGGCCTGGAGCTGTTGACTCACCAGCTTCTGTTACTCCTCTTGGGCATGCTTGTGCCCTTGGGTGCTTGCAATAAAGTGCGCCTTCTTTGCCCTGGGATTCAGAGATGGCATGACTTGTACAGTGGACCCTCGAGTTATGACTGGTCTCACATATGAACAACCTGGGTTATGAGCAGAATTTACATTTAACTTAGGACCAAAGTCTTGAGTTACAACCTGAATGCCGGGCTGCCTGTGTGGTTGTAAACAGAGACTCACAGTGTCAGAAAAGCTTACGTAAGCATCAGTCTGAGCCCAGATACGTGTGTTTGTGGATATGATTTTGGTCAGTGCTTTCTATAAACACTATGATTACTGCTATCAAAATGGCCCCCAAAAAGCTAGAAAAGAAGCTAAGGAAGGAAAGGAAGGTAAAGATAGCAATCACAATTGAAAAGAAGAAGGAAATTGTGGAGAAATATACGAGTAGCATTCATGTGACCAATCTCGCTAATATGTATGGCATGTTGAAATCCACCATCTCGACAGTCTACAGAGAAAGGATTTGTAAAATGAAGCTAATGTTGCTAAAGGTGTTACTCAAATTAGTAAGTCACAATCAGCAGTACTAGACGAGGTAGAAGAGCTATTATTAGTGTGGAAGACAGATGGCAGGTTATAGCCTATCTGAGTCTATAATTTGTGAAAAAGGGCTATAAATGCAGATTTCATAAAGGATAATCCATCAATGAGTGATAATGGTGAAATATTTCATGCCAGTAAGGGGTGGTTTCACAATTTTAAAGTGAGAACTGGGCATGGTGAAGCATAACTAGGCATGGTGAAGCAGCCAGTGCTGTTAAAAGGGCTGCTGAAAATTACACACACCACTTCGAAATGATGACACAGAAAAATGGCTTTTACTCTCAACCAAGTTTTCAACTGTGATGAAACTGGCCTTTTCTGGAAGAAGATGCCCAGAAGAACATACATTATCCAGGAAGAGAAGAAAATGCCAGGCCACAAGCCTGTGAAGCCCAGGCTAATCTTATTGGTGTGTGCCAATGCAAGTGGTGACCTGTCTTGGTTTATCACTCTGAGACCCCTAGAGAGTTCAGAAAACGTAAAGTAATGAAGCATAGGCTAGGGTCATGTGGAGATCTAACACAAAAGCCTGGGTAACAAGAGTACTTTTTCTTGAGTGGACCAGGGAGGCTTTCTGTCCTGCTGTTAAGAAATATCTAGAGGACAAAGGTTTATCACTCAAGGCTCTCCTCATCATGGACAGTGTTGCTGCTGACCCACGAGATTTGGAAGAATTGGCTGAAGAATTCCCATGGCTCTCAGTCGAGTTCCTCCCACCTAATACAACTCCTCTACTGCAGCTTATGGACCAGCAGGTTATAGCTAACTTTAAGAAGCTGTACACCGAAGAAGTGTTCCTGAAGTGCTTCTAGATGGTCTCAGATACAGATTTAATCCTTAAAGAGTTCTGGAAGGAACGTGACAACATCCTTTCCTGTGTGGGGTTAATTGAGAAATCCTGGCTCAGTGTCTCTCTCAGGACACTGAGATCTGCCTGGAAGAAAGTGTGGCCTAAAATGATACAGGAGAGAGACTTTGAAGGCTGTGTAGAGGAGCCTGAGCCTTCAGTTGACCCTTGTCACTATAGCAGAGTCCATAGGTTTTCAGGTAGACAGTGGTGACGTTGAGGAACTGGTGGAGGAAGACTCAGAGGAATTGTCCACAGAGGAATTTTAGCAACTTCTGGCTGAGCAGCAAAGAATGGCAGCTGAGGAGCTTTCTGAAGAGGAGGGAGAGTATCAACAATCAGTGCAGCAAAGTTCTTCTGAAATAAAGGAAATCCTGAAAAAATGGCCAGAGCTACAGACATTTGTAGAGAAGAATCACCCAGACAGAGAAAAAGCAAATCATTGCATTCACTTGCTTAATGACAATGTCATGTCATACTACAGAACAATGTTAAAGAAAAGGCAGAAACAGACAACCTTAGACCAGTTTTTAGTTCTGCAAAGGTTGAGACCTCGTGAGCCAGGAGCAGGTCCTAGTGGGCTACAGACGCTCCCGGGGAGAGAAGGGACACCAGAGAGCCAGGTTCCTGATGCTCTTATGGAAGGGGCCTCTCCTTCCAAACAGTAACCACCTTCCACTCCATCCTCCCTTCTGCAAGCCAAAGATGTCAACTTGAATGGTGAGTACAGTATGAAATTGTTGTTTCTGGTCAACTAGGCACATTTTATTACTTTTTGTTGAATACACTAGGAAAATTATCAGTGTTTCTGATAAATTACACATATTTTTTATTATGAAAAGGTTAGTTAAAGTTAGCTTTGGGAGGTTCGGAACACATTATGGGTATTTCCATGATTTCTTATGGGAAAAATAGTCTTGACTTACAGTCAACTTGAGTTACAACCAGCCCTTGAGAACGAATTGAGTTTGTAAGTCAGGGGACCACTGTACCTTTGAAATTCTGGGAGCCAGTTAACAAAAGCTCCAGCAAAAAATAGTTGGAGATACTATATTTTATTGGTGCTACTTTTCTGAATTTGTAGGTAGAAATTGCCTGCCTTGGTTCTAGACCTGACTGTCTTCGGGGGGGCTTGGTTTATGCTGTGAGCAATCAAAGGCCATGTCTGTATAAGCCTTGATTTGGGGTGTCCTGTAATAAATGAATGGCTGCAGAACATTGTTTTACCTGATGAGCTGCCCTTCTCAGGCCCAGCACCCAGGACAGGGTGGGCTGTGTTCTGCCTGAGTCCTACATGACAAGTAAATGCCGTCACCCCTCAGTGTCCAAGGACCCCTCGGGTACCCCAATTCACAGGTGTTCATATCCCTTATATATAATGGCCAGAGAGCCTCAGTCTGGGTGCTCTAAGGGATTTAGGCCTCTCGGGAAGCTCTGGACAAGAAGAGGCCCAACCCTTCTGAGAACCTTCCTGGTATGTGGCTTTGGGCTAGGTAGAGTCAGCACTTGCTGAACTTAAGGAGGGAGGCTGGTCAGAGAGGAGTAGGGGGAGATGAGGTGACTCAGATTGGGCATTTTAGCCAGTGGTGCTCTTGGGTGACTTTGGCTGGGGCCCCAGTGTCATTGCCTCTGTGCTGATGGGAAGTCCATAGATACCAGTTTCTCCCCTTGTGTCCCCTCCCCCCCACCATTAGCTTTACCATGTGAGGGAAAGTGTTAGGGAGGCCTTGGGGGACCCCTGCGCATGGCTGCTGGCAGCTGCACTTTCATTTCCTGCCCCAGGGCCAGGCTGGAGGCAGTCATGTTTACAGGCTGTCACCAAGTTCTTGCTGCCCTTTTATCCTTGTGGTGAGTATGGCAGATAAACAGTCCTGGCTTAGAGGAAGCCTGGGTGGCTTGGGCCCACCCAACAATCTGCTCTTCCTCCTGGGAAGGAAGGGCACGTGCCCGGGAGGGGGAAGTGAGACTCTAGCCCCCTGTCATGTGTGAGGTGTTCCTGACCCCTCCAACCTTCCTAGCCAGCAGGGGCTGGAGGGTCCACTTCCTACCCCTGGAGCTGATGCAGCACCTTCTGATCTGCACAGCTGGGAGTGTGGCCATGTGTTGACTGTGACAGTTGTTTACTCAGCAGATACTTATTGTGGACTTGCTGGGCGTGGGACACAACAGTGGCCAAAGCAGACCCAACTGAGTGGGTGGAGACCACAGCACCAGTAAGAACACGCTACATTTAGGTTAGAGATGAACATATCACTTCAGTAGGGACCTGGTCGGAATTCAGGAGTTCACTCCAGGGTGACAGAAGTGAGTTTAATGCAGGGGTGGTTCACAGAACTGGGGGCAGGTTATGGGAATCTGGGAAAAAAGAGGGAAACTAGCTGCTCAAGATCTCAGGGAGAGCTGCACTGCGGCCCAGGGTGGCCTAGGTGGAGATGTGGCCCAGTGTGGAGGGACTGCAAAACAGCAGGAGGAGAGAATTGCAATTCACAGAGAAAAGCCAGGGAAGACCATGCTTAGAAGGTTGCTGGGGGGCAAGCTGTATGGGGCCAAGATGTGCTCATATGTCACTGCTGTGAGAGCCAGGTCCTTTGAGGGTCCCATGTGGGGTGCCTCAGGGCCTCTTCATGCCTGTGGTGCTGTGAGGGAAGGTGTTAGTACAGTCCCCAGGCAGAGCCCTCTCTGCACCAGCTCTGGGCTGTCCCTGCCCTTCTTGGGCTCCATGCTCTGTCCCCTGGCCAGCTCCTGACTTCACACTTTGCCTTCCAGCTGGCTTGCAGGGACTGCTCTTCCTTCCTCCCTTGGGTCAATCCTTCAATAGATACCTAAACCTGCTTTTTCCTTGTCTTTATGGAACTTAAATTTTGCCTGAAGAAACTGCAACCAAATAATAAACTTAAATAGTGGTGAGTGCTTTAGAGAGAAATGAGGAGAGTAGGGGACTAAGAATTGAGGAGAGCAGGGTGCCCACAGAAAGCTGCTCTGGGAGGAAGGAGGCATTTTTGCAGAGGTATGTGGAGTATGAGCCAGATGACCTGTGTGGGGACACCTTCGAGAACAGAGTGCCCTCAGGCAACAGCAGCAAAGGCCTGGAGCTTTCTTGGTGTCTAGGGAAGCTGGAGAATGCCCATGCTGCAGTGGAGGAAACCACGGAACACAAGGGAGGCCTGGCCCCTCATCATGCGCGTGCTGGGGAGTAAGTACATGAGGAAGCCAGTGAGGGCAGGGAGCTTGAGACCCAGAGAATACCTGAGAGTTCCTTGAAATTGTCCAGGTGAGAGGTGGCCATCGGCCATTGTGGGGGAAGGAGTCAGATTTGGGGGGTGGTTAGGACTGATGGCCTTGCTAATGATAGAGAGGGAGAGGGGGTGACAGACAACGAACACACAACACACAGATGGCTAGAACAGCCATCACAGTAGAGGTGCCTTTCTGGCAGCACAAGGAAATAGGTTTGGTTCTGTGTTGTGCCCGCTGAGTCTGAGGTGACAGGTCTGAGAGGTGGTGTCAGAAAGCCAGGGAAACTGTGGATCTGAGGGGATGTCGAGAGTTGAGGCACCGATGGGGCTTAGCTATGCTGAGGAGGGAGCCTGGTGAGGGAAGGTCTTAGTACCCAGGCCTGGGGCTCCAGAAGGGAGGGGGACTAAGGATGGAGGAGCGGGCATTGGGCCTGGTTCAGCACAGAGTAGCCCCCAGTGTTACGGGCGGAGAGAGGCTGAGTGAGGACTGGGGCCCACGACAGATTCAGCAGCATGGGGTCATTGCGTGCGTGCGTCGTGCGTGTGTGTGTGTGTGTGTGTGTGTGTAGGGGTGATATTGTTGGGTGGGGGACAACCCAAGCTGTGAGGTCAGTGACTTGTAGGGAAGGGGACAGAATGCAGGGCGCATGGTGGGGAGCCAGTGTTATCTGGGTCAGATCTTGTGTTTCTGGTCAGCCCGGCCTCCTGGGAAGCTCTGTGCAGATAGTGAGCTCCTGGAGGGTGACAGTTGAGTGGCATCTTTAACTACTGTAGGCTTTCCCCCCACAGGCCTACCCTGTCCCCCAGCTGAGCAGATCCAGATGTCCTTCATTCTGATGGTGGACCAAGTGCTCAGGGACACAGCAGGGCAGGATGTGGATGACAAGCCCCTGTAGTTGTCCCGCAGCTCAGTGAGGGGCTGTCTCTGGGTCACACGCAGGCCAGCTTGCCATGTGTGGGTGGGAGTCCTCCAGGGGGCCCAGACCATGGGTGGGGGATACACTTGGAGGCGCCAGCAGGCCTACATGGGGGAATGCACTCTTGTCTTTGCAGTCCTTCCTTTTCCCTGGGGAATGAGACTTTGCAGGTGCCGCTGGCCCTCTTCGCCCTGAACAGGCAACGCCTGTGTGAACGTCTGCGAAAGAATGAGGCTGTGCAGGCTGGTTCGGTCGTGGTACTGCAGGGCGGCGAGGAAACGCTGCGCTACTGCACTGACGTCTCAATCGTCTTCCGCCAGGTGAGCTGCTCGTGGCCTTCCGTGGGCCTGTCTGTCTCCAGCACCAGGCTAGGAGGTATTGGGCAGTGGATGTCTCTCAGAGATCCTGGAGGGGTCCCATGGAGGCAGTGAGGGCCAGGGGGCTCATACTCAGTGGGGTCAGTGAGCTCTCAGCAATAGCTGGGGCAGAGCTGTCACCAACCAAGCTCAGCTCTCTTAGGTCGAGGTACAGAGACATGATGTTCCTGGGGAGCGGGCCTGCAAGGCTTCATGGAGGAGGCAACATTCAGTGTGGGCCCTAAAGGCCAGGGTAAATTCAGATGGTTGGGAGGACGATGTGCACAGGAGTGGTGGTGTAGTGGCCGGGGAACAGCAGAGGGTCAAGGTACAGGTAGGGATGAGTTCCTGGGGCCAGAGTCTGTCTGCAGCGAGGAGGACCAGGAGCCGGCATGGGACTGGGATGATCATTTGAGCAGGAGTCAGAGGCCTGGCCCTCCATCCCAGCTTGGCCAGTGATGACCCTTGTAATCTTCCTTGGGCTCAGTGTCCTCCCTTGGGAAGTGGTCCAGGGGCTCCTTGAGATTCTGGACCAAAGGCTGGATGTGAGGGCCTGGGCTGAGAATCAGTGGCAATGCTCAGTTCCCAGAAACAAGGATGCTTGCCCAGGACACCAGGGCAGCCCGGAGCTAGGCACACTCCTGTTGATGCATTGCATCAACTTTAGAGGTGAGGAAACTGAGACCTAGAGGGGAAACAGCCTTCTAAGAGGTGGAGCTGGGGTTAGATTCCCATTTTCTTACTCCATGACCAGTGCTTTTTCTTCCCACTGCCATGCTCAGAGCTGTGGCCTGACCTCAGTGGGAGCTTCAGAACCTCTCTGGGGGCAGGTGGCATCTAGGGGACGTGGCTGTCTAGTGTCTGCATCAGTGGTGGGACGGGAGAGTGGGAAGGAGAGTGTAGTGTGGAGAGGAGGTGGTGAGACCTGGTCTGTAGCTGGATCCTGGCCACCACAGTGGAGAGGGTACAGATAGGCTGAGATCTTCTGCCAAGAGCGACTGCAAAGGGTTTTGTATGGAAAGCTCCAGCCTGAAGGGCTCCTTCCTTCTGCCCCATTGTTCTTGTAGATTTGTGTCTGCAATCCCTGGCTTCCGGTGGTATAGAAGCCTAAAGTTTTCTCTGACTAGTCTTGCCACTTCTTGAGGTTTATGTATTCTTGTTAGAAAACAATTTCCTAGCTGGGCTTGGTACTGCAAGCCTGTTATAATCCCAGCACTCTGGGAGGCCAAGGCAGGAGGAGCACACATTTAAGCCCAACCTTAGCAACTTAGTGAGACCCTGTCTGAAAATAAAAAATAAAAGAATGGCTATGAATGTAGCTCAGTGCAAAGGCCCTGTACGGATCCCCAGTTTGGTTCAATCCTCAGTACCGCAAACAACAAAAGCAACCAATTTCCCCAATTCAGCCGTGGACTCCCTTCCTGATGTATGACAGGTTGATCCCAGCAGCGCTTCTCCACTTCATACCCGGGTGATGTGTTTAGCTCGGTGACATTCTCAGCTGCCCTGGGGGTAGGAGGGGGTTGTAAAAAGTCCTAAATAAGGTAATCCATTTTGGTGTAGAAATCGAGCTGGAGTTGTGGTGCTTTGGGCTGCCATGTCCCAGGGAGTCCAGGCCTGGGCCTGGGGGATGTGGATGTGGGAGAGCTGAGGCACACATGCAAAACCCCCATCATCGGAGAGGCCTGGAGGGAGGGTCAGAGGAGCCACCAGGCCACCCCTGCGGAGCTGACAGGGCAAGACGGGTGGCCCGTAGCTGGAGCTGGAAGCTGAGTGCAGAGGTGCAAGGGCTGTGTGGGACTGAGAGTCAGTTTGAGAGGAAGAGGGCCCAAGCCCTTCTCTAGAAAGGATGCAGTCAGGTTGCTGCTCGCCTCCCTCTTGAGCCTTGTGTTTCTGCTCACTGGTGACGAGCCTCCTCGTTCCCCCACAGGAGTCCTTCTTCCACTGGGCATTTGGTGTCCTTGAGCCAGGCTGCTACGGCACCATTGATGTTGATACCGGCAAGTCGACCCTGTTTGTGCCCAGGCTTCCTGCCAGCTATGCCACCTGGATGGGAAAGTAAGGAGCATCGTTACTGTGGCTGCTGACCATGCCTGGCTGGGGTGGCAGGGAGGGGGTGGGAGTGCAGGGCCTGGCCTGTGGGTGGCTGGAGGTACAGAGGCAGAAGGGAGGGTTGGTGCTCGGGCCCTTTGCCAGTGCCTCAGTTGGGAAGGAGCACAGATTGGTGGCACAGTTTGCTGAGCTTGAAATTGAAGTTTCCGGTTTAGTTAAAATGCTTGAGTCCAGGGACTGGTCACTTCCTCTTGGCCTCGGGTGGAGTGGGCCTGCATGTGTCCTCGTGGTAGATTTGGCTGGGGTTAGGGAGAGCAGTCTGGGGGCCTCTCTTGGAGCACTGCCACTCGTGTGCAGGGCGTTACATCGTGCCTGTCTGTGGCACAGATGAGCCTGTCTGTGAGGTAGGGTGGCAGCTTTGGACTGTGCTTTGTGACAGGTGTGGGTCCAGAGGCTGGGCCTGCTCCCTTGGGAGAGGCTGCCCCCCCAGCCCCCTATCCCCCATCCCACCAGCTTGGGCCCTCTGGGAGTCAGGGGCCATTCCTGCCTGCTCACAGGCGCTGAGGCGTCAGCTGTACTTAACAAGGGATGTTTGAGGTGATCAGAGGATCGTGCTAAACGCTCCCCACCTTCCAGCCTGTCATTTCTGCCTGGAGAGTGATTATTCTGAGCTAATGTGTAAATTGCAGCCTTCGCTGCCTGGTGCCCCAGAAGGCTCATTACCAGGTGGGCTGGTGAGTCTTAGCTGGTTTGAATGACAAGGCACCTGGCTGTTGCAGGGACTCTGGTCTCTTTTCAGAGGGCCAGAGCCCTGTAGCACTTGCCCAGACTTCCTCTGCTTCACCCGCCAGCCCTTCCTGCCCTTCCTCTCAGGTCCCTTCAGTGCAAGGCCACAACATCCACTGTTGGGCCTGGCTTCTTGTTGGGGCTCTCGTGGTGCAGGGTCTAAGCTCACAAGTGGACATCGTTCTGCTCTGAGGCCATCTGGCAGAGTCCTGGCTTGGCCCTTGGCCTTCAGCTTTGCTGGGAAGACTCTGTTTCAGGCAGAATTGGCAGCAGAAGAGAAGCCGGCTCTGTTTCTCTTGGGGGATGTTTCCCGGGTGTGGCCCTCAGCAGGGAGAGCAGGAAACGGACACGCCCCATCCAGCTGGCCTTTGGAGGGAATGGCTGGGCTACCACTGAGAGGCCTCACCTGGTACTGCCTTCCCTTGCTGTTGTCCTTCATTGTCCACCTTTGTTCCACCCATGGCTGCCATGTTATAAAGCGGAGTCACTCTCTCAGCATGGCAACTTGACAGACCGGGCCCTGGTCTTGCTGGAGCTGCGCTCGGAAGCTGGGTTTGCCAGTGGTTCAGAGTGGCCTCCGTTGGGATTTTTCAGGTTCATGGGTGGCCCAGTCACTGGGTAGGGCTCCAGTTCCCTCCTGTGAAACAATGGTGACGTTGCTGGAGAGGCACCACTGGGGCTGTCTTTATAGTTGTGGTCACTGTGGGATGGTGACATTTGTGACATGGCCATGAGGTGGTGATGATACCAGGGGACAGATCTCGAAGTTCAGAAATAGCCGCAGCAATGATTTTGGACAGCGGCTGTCGAAAAGTGGAGTTTGTTTTCCTTCCTGCTTGACTGTGGTCAGGACCTCAGTGCATGGCTGTGGCGGTGTTGCTGTGTGACTTCGGAGGCCAGACCATAAGGTGTGCTGTGGCTTCCGCCTGGTTCCCCCGGGGGTGAATCACCTTGGAACCAGCTGCTCCACCATGAGGAAGCCCAGACTGGTAGCCAGGACTGGCCTAGAGCGCTAGTGAGCCTCCCAGGGGTCCAACGCCAGCCTCCAGGCCTTTCTGCTCAGGTCCTGGATGTCATGGAACAGAGCTTAGCTCTACTGCCTGGACTCTGTGTTCCTGATCTTGAGAGTCCGTGACCGTGAGAAATGGTTTTCCCTCCACTAAGTGTCCAGGTGGCCCTAGTAACTGGAACAACCTTGATGAAGAATTTAGATTTGGTTTCTGTAACAGAATCCTTTCTCCACCTTGATGAGGTCACATGAGCTGAGTTGTGGCTTTGGCCCTAGCCGTGAGTGGCATGTCTTGGGAGTAAAGCAATTGGGGCCCTTGTGCTTAGTGGCCTTTGGCTATGCACGTCACCTACAATTTTGACCTGGTTGCCCTCTGCACCTCCCTGTGGCTCAGCCTTCTGGCTCAGAGCTTGTTGAGATGTCTCACTGCTCAGAGAGCTGGTTCAGGAGTCATAGCAGATGCCTTCTGCTGTGAGCTGTGGGGATGGACAGTGGTGGAGGAACACAGCTTCAGGGAGGGTTTGATCAGGGTATCAGTAGCACCCCCCCTGCAGTTTGTATCTGGAGAGGTAGAGGAGTTTTGAGTTAATCTTCTCTTCTATTTTCTTTTATGAAGAGCTGACTCTGGCAAGAAATCAGAGTGCCTGCCCATGGGTTGAGAGTAGACATTTTTGTGGGGCTGTAGCAGGAGGGGCCGCCTCACAACTCCACCATCCAGTGGCTAAACCTGAGCAAATGTCTTCCCATACCCACCATCTGGGGAGCCAAATGGCACTTGACTTGAGGGTTGAAAACCCAGGACCTGATTGGTCAGAGACCAGCTGTTAGCAGTTGGCTTTTCTGGAGTGTACTCTTCACTGATACAGGAATAATATGCTGTGCCTTGGCCACAGCTGGGTTCCAGAGAGGCTGTTAAAAGTTTTCCTTTCATCTGCCCCTGCTTTCCCTTGCCAGCTCATTGTCTAGTGCAGATAAACTGCCTTGGGTGACCTTGAGGGTGCAAGCGGGTCTGCGGGATTGGTCTCCCTGGTGGAAAAGTCTCCGTGTGCACACTCAGCAGGCCAGACTCGGCAGCCTCCGTCCTGTGGGAGAGTCTGGCCCGACAGCTGAGATGGATCCTTGTCTTCTGCAGCCTTGGTGCCCTGCTGTGGCCATTCCCAGCAGCCCTTTCCCTTCCTCTGCTCTGGGATGACCCTCTCCAAGTCGCAGTCCTGAGTCTTTGAGAGAGAAGGCACAGTTTTAATGGGGCAGGGACAAAGGGGCTAGTTGTTTGGGCTCAAGCTGGGAGGTGGCCAGATCTGATGTATGTGGGTGCTTCCAGATCCTCTCATGATCAGTAGGGCACTGAGAGTGAGGCTGATGGGATTACCTGGCCTTTTCAATCAAAACCCACCAGACCGAGCATTTGACCTTCAGCTCCTCAGCTTCCTTCTGAGTCTGTATCTGATGGCTTTTGAAAATCCATCTGGCAGATACTACAACCCAGAGTCACCCAGGGAAACAACACCCCCGTCTGCAGGATCCTCCGCTTCCTGTGCAAACTGTCCAGCTGTCGGTGCTGCAGACACCCAGGGGGCCATTGGCAGCTTGGTGCTGGCCTGTTCTCATCCCCAGCCCTTTTTTGGAGTGCAAAGGTGGTAGCTTCTAATGGAGTCTTTGTTCACAAAAATGTGATGCCTTTTGGATGTGAGAGTGCTTTCCATCATATCCCATCAGAATCAAGCTTAGCCAGTTTTGTCTGCCGGGTATCTGGGGTCCTTGGGGCACGTAGGAAATTGCCTCTGACTCAGGGCCCTGGGCAGCTTCAGGGCACATAGTGGGTGAGCGATTTGGGGCTGAGGGGGAAACCCTCCCAGAACCTCTGCAGCATGGCTATGTTCTGCCCCCACCCCTGGCCAAACCCTGGAATGAGAGCCAGTGTGCCTGGCCTAGGTTTGCAGGACGGTGGTATTTGGCCTCCTGTGTACAAGCTGCCCAGGAGGTATAGCAAGTGAATGTCTCCAGGCTGAGAACCCGAGGTTCTGGCCTGGCTCCTTTATCGTGGGGACCAATGTGGGGTGTACATGGGTGGTGGGTTTGTGTGGTGGGTGTGTGTGCAGGTGTGGAGGGTGTGTGTGGTGTGATATATATAGGCTATTTTTGGCATGGGGGATATGTGGTGTGTAGCATGTATGTCTGGATTTTCACAGCACTGTCCCCTGCGCGCACGCACCGTGGGTCACAGGGACCAAGGCTTCTTCAGCCTCACTCTGGCCGTCCAGACTCCCTGTGCTATTAGGGAGGGTGCGTGGGGCCCTTTTTAAGAGACAGAGCCCCTCCTGAGAAGGGGCTGATGGGGTTCCTTTGGCTCTCTCTGGGCAGCCTGCACTAGACATCCCTCAGTACCTAATAATCTCCAGCTGTGCTCACCCTTGGGGTGGGCCTGTCTTGGTTACCTCTCCTTAGGCAGTCGCCGTCCCTCTGGTGGGCCCGTCTGAACCTGAGCACCTGAGGAAGGGCTGCCACTTGCCCACAGGCGAGGTCTCCAGGATTAGGTGCCTGCATTTCTCTGGAGAGGGCTGCTTTCTCTTTGACAACCTAATGACATCTTGAAATGGTTGCTGACTTCCACTCCAGAGCAAGTGCCGCCGTGTTCTGCTGTGAAGGGAATGAAAGGCAGCGGCATTGTTTGGAGCTGAAGGCAGGCTCTGGCTGCTGGAAATTGACGGTGACTGCTGTAATTTGGCCCTATTACTTATTCATTAACTGTATGCAGGTGGTCAGCTAGCCGCCAAGACTTGCTTTTTGAAATTTCATTTTCTGGAGGGCTCCATCCCATCTGCATCGGGTGGCATTCATTCCATGCCTCCTTCTCACACGAAGCCTCGCACAGGGTGTTGGTGCTCAGCGCACAGGGAGCAGGCATCAGTCCTGACTCTGAACTTGAACTCATGCCTGGGCCCAGCTGCTGGCAGAGCAGGCCTGCTCAAGCCAGTGTCCCTGAACACAGACCCTCTCAGGAGGACAAGATCCTGTCCAGTGAGGGGACTTCTCTCTCCTATCAAAGCTGTCCCTTGCACCTACAGGGAGAGTCTGGAATGGGGTGAGTTTTCTTCCTGACCCATCCTCTCCTGGTCTGGTTCTTTTTATTCTCTCTTCCATATGATGGAGCCTAGAGTGAGCTGTACTTGCTGGACTCCAGACTCCAGATGGGGCGGGATGCAGACACTCCCAAGTGGCCACTTCCTCTCCTGGCCATCCTGGCCCTTGGTGGGTTCAGAGCCACCCAGCGACCTTGCCAGCCAGCTTGGCAGGGCTAATGTGGACATGAACCCTCCCAAGTCATGGACGCCAAGCCTTCCATGGCTGATTTAAAGCAGCACCCTGGCATGTATATCCCATGGGTGATATTTAAATGATTTTTACTATAATTAACCCCAAAATATGAAAAAAATAAGTACTATTCAAACTTAATTATCTCTGCCCTTTAAAAAAGAATGAAATGCACAGTGCAGACAAGATGCTTGCAGCTCTTCAGATTTTATGTGTCAGATGGTTATTCCTGTGGCAAGGGAGGCACTTTTTGGCCCTTGAGGCCCAGATAGTCTGTGTCCTTGACCTCACTGAGGAAGCCAAGAGCCACCTGAGCAAAGGACACTGTGTGTGTGTGTGGAGCAGCTAGTGCTTGAGCCCATGTCTTCTTGATTTGGGCAGAGCAGCAGGCTCCGGTGGGTTGGGTGGCCCTTGCCCCACCTTGGCTCCATGGTCACTTGAATTGGCTGTGGTCACCATATGAGACATGGGTAGGTGAGCACACAGCTCTGGGACCACCCACAGATCACAGCTTCCCTGTATTCACCTCCCCTTTGCTGCCACCTCTTCTAATTGTTAAGCCCTTGACTTGGGTGCACTGCCTGGAGACCTCCCTAGGCCTCTGGCCCCTTAACTGTGGCCTAAGTAGCAAGACTCATCAGGCGGGAAGGGAAGGGAGACATTTCCTGGTGGTTTCCCTCAGCAAGATGGGTAAGCTGGGAGGTTTCAGGCCCCCATAGAAGTGGAAGTGACCAGTCAGATGCCCAGCTACATAATGGCCAAGATACCTTCTGTAGGGGAGCCATGGGGGCTAGTCTCAAAACCAGATCCTTTGTACTTCCTGTACCTGTTGGGACACCTATCACAACTGGAGGTGATGAAGTGACATGGACCAGAGCTGGGTTTGGGAACTTGCTGAGGATGTGGGCACCTGTCTGCATGGAGTTGGGACAGAGTGGATGTGGTGGAGAACACCCAGAAAAACATTTTGGTGGTGACCCTGCCTCTTGCTTTTCTGGCTCATGCTTCTGTGCTGCCTACAGGGTCGGGTCCACTCAGTGCTAAGAGTATCACAGCTCAGCAGCTGAGGGTGTGCAAGCTCCCTGTAAGCCAGCCCTTCAGCTGGGAGCTCCAGAATCCAGGCAAGGTGTTTGTCATCTGTTTTTACTCTGAGCTACTTGCCGCTGTGCTAATGGAGGTGTCAGACCTTGGCCACTTAACTTTTGAGTCCTGTCTCACACGTGGAAGCTAATGTGACTGAATTGTGCAGATTTAATTAACGGTAGAAGCTTGATACCTAGTGATCACTCCAGAGAGGCAGAAAGAGAGAAAACTCAAAGGGCACTGTGGGCTGCAGTGAGTGGCTGATTGCAGAGATCTGAGTTTGGCCTGAGGTGAGTTTTCTACCTGGTCCAGCTTGCTTCGTGTGGTTGTGAGCTCTCTGCCGCTGGTTCTACAGCCCACCCTTGTGCCCCAAGTCCCAAAGCTCTCTCCCTCCTCTCTTTTACCTAGGGCTCCCCAGGAACCCCTCTCATCTACATACCCCCACCAAGGGCCCAGGAAGCAGAATCTAAAAGCCATCTGCTGTATTTTCTCTGAGGCCCTGTGGGATGTGATACCTGCTGATGACAAATGAGACCATAGGCATTCTGGGGGTGGGGAGAGGGTGGGGGTAGCTCCCCTTGTGATGATGTGGAGGCCAGGTGTGGGATCGCACAGGATGGTGTGTACATGCGTCACTGGACTTGCCTGGTGGCAGTCTCTCCTCTCCTTGGCTGGTGCAGCCTGTCCCCATATAGTCAGTGTGCTCCTCCATATGTAAGCTCTGTTACCAGCAGTGACATTGACTCATCCGCTGACTGGGAGCCTGGGGGTGGGGGTGGCGGCATGCTGGTCCCAAGCTGGAGGTCTGCCCCAACCTCATTCACTCTGTCTCTTCTCCCTGGCTGGTTTTTCAGGATTGATGAGTAAGCTTGAGTTGTTCTAATCACATTGAGTAATACTGATACTGACTTAGTTAAAATGTTAATTTGTTATCTTTCCTTTAAAGAGATTCCATGCAAGACTGGGAGGCAGCTTGTTTTGTGCCCCAAAGTGTGGGGCCCATTGGCTGCTGCCCTTGAACTCTCTGGTATAGAGGGAAATGCTGGGTGCAGAGGGCATTGTCTGCATCTGCTTGCTCCAGGCAGCCAGGGGCACAGAAGAATGGAAGCCAGCTGCTGTGAGGTTGCCAAGGGAAGCAGGTGTGAGTCAGTGGTCACTCTGTGTCCCAGTGTCCTTTGAGTTTGAGTCTGTGCTGGACAGACCCAACTGGGTGCTAGGTGCCAGCTGTGATAGGGATGGGTGTGGGGCTGCCGGACTTGTGCTCGGTGGGCAGGACGGTGCCCATACCAAGCCTTGACCTTGGCATTCCTTGTGCTTCCTTTTGAGGATCCATTCCAAGGAGCACTTCAAGAACAAATATGCTGTGGATGATGTCCAGTACACAGATGAGGTAAGTGGCTAACACCTCCTCTTTTTGAGCAGCCCTGGGTTACCAGTAACTCTTCTGCTTCAGGACTTCCTCTCCTCCCACTGCCACAGCCCAAGGACACTGCCATTTGGCTTTCTACCCTGCAGTAGCACCCCTGTTTAGAAAGAGCCGGCAGGAAACATACAACTCAGATCTCTCCAGTCTAAGGAAGCCAGTCTTGGCCTGGGCAGGGCCTCTGACTCAAGTGAAGCATCTGGTGACCTGGATTTTGGTCAGTGAGATGCACCAGAGGAGGACATCTGTGAGAGTTGGCCTCCTACAATGGGGACACAGGTCTGATCAAAGTTACACCTGGGCTTGACCTGGGCCTCCCCACAGGCCCTCACCAACTGCAGGTGCCACTGTTAAAAGAGCCCAGGGCTGTGGAAAGCTGGTGGGGTCAGCTGAAGTTAGGGCAGGGGTCTGACACAGGTGTGAGCCCAGCCAGGAGTCCCATAGTTTAAGTGACCAAATGAGCAAGCCCCCTCAACACTGCAGCCATTGCCTAGCACACAGAAGGCCCTTCTGCACTGTCACAATCCCTATATCCTTTGTAAGTCTGTGCTGGGTAGAATGGGAAACACAGAAATCAGTGTCAGTTACTGGAGGTCCGACCCAGACCTGGCAGGACCAGCTGGATGGGGCCCCTACGGCCACATTTCCCCAGACATGACTCATGTGTGGACACATGCTAAGAGTTGGAGCTACAGTGTGGAAGTGGCCAGGGGAAGCCAAGCAGCTACCCCTTGCTCTGGGGCAAGACACAACCTATATCAGAGGATGACATCACCAGGTAAGAAGCAGGTTCCTGGGGTCCTGGCCAGGTACATAGCACTGTGAGGAACCAGTCTCTCTCCACTCACTGTTGGGGCCTTGCCTGGGCCTGCTTGCTTGGGGATGGACAGCTGTCCTTGACCCCACAGAGGCCAACCTCAGCACCACCCTGTGCACAGGCAGGCCCCGTCCTATCTCCAGTTTTGCAGTTCTGGAATGCCACTTCCATTTCTCTGACTGTTCAGATCTTCCCCTGAGCCTCCCCTGAACTCTAGGGACATGTTGACATTATAGGTACTGGCTGGGCTCTGATCTGCACCCTGCCTTTTGTCTCACATATGTCTCAAGGGCCTGGTTCTTCCCCCTCAATGTTCTTCTTGCAGTGCCTTCGCCCAGTCCTAGGGACATTCAGGGCATCAGAGGCGGTTGAAACCTCAGACTCCACCCAGCAGCACAGGATAGTCCAGCACAGGAAGTAACTGTATGGGTGAATAGTTGCTAAAGCACAGTGGGACCTCGTCAGGGCTCCACAGAAGCACCTCCGTGAGGAACCACTCACTTCCTCAGACCTTAAAGGCCTGCGTCTGCAGCACCTTCTGCCCAGTTGGATCATGGAGAGGGAGGCAGCTTTTGATGAATCCTTACGTTGTAGGGACAGGGGTCTGTAGACGAGACAATACAATAGGGGCCCCCGTGGGTCTTCTAGCTAATCCTGACTAGATGGGGTTAAAAGGAAACTTTACTAGAGAGATTCCCCTGGGAAGCAATTCAAGGACAGGGGTAGAGAGAGAAAAACCAGATAAAGAAAGGCACCAAATAACCTTAGGACTTGCACTAAGAGACCAGAAAAAGAGCTGACAGGCAGGACACAGAGAAAGCCAAGTACACAAATGATAAGCCACCCCCACCACCAATAAAATATAGGAAAAACAAAGAGGAGGGCTAACTAACTTTAAGACAGTATGTACTCACACCTGTGCACTAATATATACATACATATGCATATATTCTAGATCACTATATTATTATTATTATTTTTTGTGTGTGTGTGGGTACCGGGGGGTCGACCTCAGGACCTCGCGCACCAATAGGCACCCGTGCCGCTGAGCGATATCACCGGCCCCTTTTTCGTATGTGGGATCCGGGAGTCAAACTCGGGCCCTTGCGCTTGCAAGGCAGGTGCTTACGCCGCTGAGCCATCTCACCGGCCAGATCACTATATTATTTACTCTAGGGTCATTGTAGAGTACAATAGATATCCACACGTCCCCTCACTAACTCTAAGCTAACCATGAACAAGGTATTCCCTTGCCACTCCAAAGATAAGGCATTCAAAAGTTGGTCAAGGACAAGTAAACAGGCAGCTGCACTAGACCACCAAAGAAGTGACGTTAGGCACAAGTGCCTAGAAACCAATCCAGCTATGGCAAGTTCCGGGTGGCGGGAAAGGGTAACTCACCCACCTATAAAAGCAGCCAGGAGCAAAGGCCCACAGGTCCTCCATCTTTCTGGAGCCGCCTCCCCTGATGCTTTCTTAACAAGGTAGCTATCTATCGTCTCCTTTCTCCCCTTTCCTTTTCCTCTTTACAAATAAAGTGTCTTCCTTTCATTAAACTTTATCCCTCTAATTTTTTATTGGGACTGAGTTACAATCCCGGTGGGCTGCTTGGACAGCAGAGCAGCAGTGCTCGTCCCCCAGATACAACATCTTTGGTTCCCTGACCAGAACCCAGATGTGGCAATGTCATGTGGTTTCAGGACCAAACTTTTGAGGGTGACACATAACGTCTAAGAGTCTGTTAATACATAAATGACCTGTTGTATTGGTCTTTGTGTATAGGATCTAAAATAGACTGAACATTTATTTGCATACCCTTGATGAGGTCATTTGCCACTTACTTTATATTTCTAAGTCCTAGAGAGGGAGGGACCTGCCCATCCTTTATTCTGATTTCTTTCCTGATCCTCTTGTCAGGTGTACCCCCATCCCCATAAAGGGCACCTTAATGTTACTGCCCTTTGGGACCTTCACCTTGCATCCCTCTTTGCTATGAAACCTGGAGGGAGCAGCCAGGATGGGCCTTGTCTCAGGGACCCGGGATGGATTCCTGTCTCAGCTGGGCCTCCACTGCTGAGTCAGAACCATCTATGGGCCACAGCCTCCCCAGTCTGGCATTTTTGTTTTGGTAACTGGGGGAAAATTCAACTCCATTTATACCGTGATTTGGGGGGACGTGGAAGAGAGCTGGTCTCCAAATGCAGGACAGTGGAGGAAATCTTAAGTGTGAGCACAGGAAGTCCTTAATGATAGTATAGAGTGACAGCTCCACAGACCACTCTTTCTTAATCTTTATTTATAAGGCAGAATTTTAAATGAAGGCTTCAATAGAGTTCAAAGGACAGAATCTCTTTAGAGTTCTGGAGTATCTACACCCATCATCATCGTCATTGTCAGTGTCGATCAGTTATTGTTGTGACTGTCGTTCTTGTCGGAAGCGAGGGCTCATGTTAACAGTGGGACAGGTGCTTCACTTTGGGGTGGCATGGATCCCTTCATCCTTCTATCCTGTCCTGTGATGAGCTGCAGCTCCAGCCCCATTTATAGCTGAGGAGGTGGAGGCTGAGAAGTGAAGGGCCTTGTCCTTGGTCCCACAGCTGGGAGTGTAAGCGTCAGGATGCAACCCCAGGACCTCCAGACCCAGAGGCCGGGCCCT
The DNA here is from genome assembly GCA_028451465.1 of Erethizon dorsatum. Classification (NCBI taxonomy): domain Eukaryota; kingdom Metazoa; phylum Chordata; class Mammalia; order Rodentia; family Erethizontidae; genus Erethizon; species Erethizon dorsatum. The sequence continues at coordinate 99,603,163 of CM051834.1, forward strand.
CCAGCCCTACCCTTGCCCTGTCAGAAATGAGGGGCTGCTACAGGACACTTCAGTCAAGGTGACACAGGATCTCAAGCATCTTTGATTTTATATAGTTCAAAATAGAGCTACCCAAAAGTGCAAACTGCTGGGCCGGTGAGATGGCTCAGCGGCATAAGCGCCTGCCTTGCAAGCGTGAGGGCCCGAGTTCGACTCCCGGATCCCACATACGAAAAAAGGGGCTGGAGATATCGCTCAGCGGCACGGGTGCCTGTTGGCACCCGAGGTCCTGAGGTCGACCCCCCCGTACCCACAAAAAAAAAAAAAAAAAAAAGTGCAAACTGCTGGACTGTGCAGGGAGGCTGAGAGGCACCCAGCCCTACTCCATCATGGAAGGTGGTAGGGAAGGGATCCCTAGGCTGGTTCTACACTGCTCAGCCCCATCTGACTTCAGGCTGCTTTGGCCATTGGCAAATCATAGACAGCAAGCAGTGCATGATTGTCTCCTCTGAAAAATGGCAGGAAGCCCTCCACCCCAGGCCACAGCCCCATCACCTGATATGACATATAATACAAACCTGCCTCTCTAGTTTCCCTCCTCTTCATAGAGGAAACTGGGTTGAACTGTTTAGAAGGTAGCTTCCCTGAGAAGGGGGTGCTCAGGAGACGCTTGACAGGGGTTTGACCTTGCTGTGAAGCCCCCATGCAGGGGCTGGTGTCTCTAACCAGCTGGGAGGCAGCAGGGTGAAGGGTGTATTTTGTGCACTTGTCTTCCTCTATGGCACTGAGCAAATGATAGAAAGGACCAGAGTCATTGATTGGGATGTAGGCAGGCCGAATGAAAGAGAAGCAACCACCGCACCACAGGGATAGATGCCGCCTGTCTCGCAGCCTCAGTCTGGAGAAACATCAGGGAGTGGTGGGGCCAAGGAGAGCCACCTGTCCTTTGAAGGGGCTGCTAGACATTGCACTTGTTCCAGAGTAGCTGCACATCCATGTTATTTGTGATATTTCCATTTTAGAAACAAATTCGCAATTTTAAAAGCATTGCAGGCCACCAGTGTGCACTAATGTTTCAGGAGACTGCCCTGAGTGAAGATTTATTTTCAAAGAGCTTCAGTGCCTGCAGGGCAAAGCCCCACCCTTTGGGATGCTGTGGGCTTTCTGGGCTACACTGGGAGAGGCCTGTCTATCCTCCGTGTGAAGAGTGCCCACAGGCTTGCACGGGGACTGGCTAGATGTGTGGTGCCTGTGGGAAGCCTCTGCTTGTCCCCAGCGCAGGATCCAGGCCCATGGGGCTCTGATGAGTTCTGCCAGTGCCTATCCAGCACGACCCGCCAGGGAGGCCAGGCTGCCCGGGAAATCGATGCTGGCTGAGGCTTGTAGCAAGGCAGAGGCATTTAACAGCCCCGTTTGGGGAAAGCTGATGGGTCCCCGGTGGCCACCACTCCATGGAAATGAGGCCCTGGGTTGACAGGACCGTGCTGTCGTGTGTGCTGGGACTGCATTTCAAGCCAGAGACACACAGCTGTGCCATGTTCCCTTAATTTTTGAGACACGGCATCATGGTGTGCCGATGACAGCCGTAGCGCTAATGGCTCTCCATGGGGAAGGGCGGACAGAGCGGTGGGCCGGGAAAGGCTTTGCAGCCGAGGAGGTAACCAGGGCCCACTCGGGCAGTTGTGATCAATAAAAGATGCTGCCCTGCCCAGGCTTGCAGACACACAGCCTGCTCTCAGCGTCAGATCTCTGTCGTCTGAGCGTCAGGTGGCCAGCGAGGGCGGCTTTTTCTTCCATTATTCCTAACTGGCACGTCCAGAGAGTCTTTGCGGAAAGAAAAAGCATCAGCCCCCACATTTGTTATCCAGCTCCTCTCTCCCAAGGACAATAGCAGATACAATCCCCAAGTGCCTTCTTGCTCTCTGATTCTGCTGCTGTAATTGATGGAATTGTTGTGTGCTGATGAATGTAGACCTTTCACGTCAACGTAACAACACACCCAGGGCCTGACACGTGCAGCTCTGTTCCTTTTAATGAGCTCCCCTCTCCTCCAGGAGGGATTCAGCTGAGCCTTTCATTTGTGCAACACGGAGGCTGAGGGGCTTAGTCATTCTCGGAGCAGTTACTGAGTGATTGAGGGAGGGTCCAGGCAGACAGAGGGAGGTTGCTATATACAGTACTTGGGGGTCACTTGGCTATGGGCATCGTAAACCTTGACAGAGCATATGGCTTTTGATCCAGCACAGCAGTTTAACTGAGTCACATTTGGTTTATTTTTCTTTTTTAAAGGAGTAAGTTTTCTTAAGGATTTTTTTTTTTCAGTACTGGGAATTGAACTCAGGGCCTTTGCACTGAGCTACATCGCCAGCCCTTTTTATTTTGAGACAGGGTCTCACAGACTTGCACAGGCTGGGCTCAAACTTGTGATTCTCCTGCCTCAGCCTCCCAAAGTGCTGGGATTTATAGGTATGTACTTACCACTCCTGGCTAAGGAATTGAATTTTAAGGAAATAAAGCCTTATATCCCAACATGCTCATCACAGTGTTATTTATAATAACTAATCATTAGAAATAATTTAGGTGCTCAGTACAGGAATGAATAAATTAATTATGGTGTGTCTGCTAAGAGAGACTTACACAGCCACAGGTTCAAATCTGAACTTTGCTATTTCTTACCTGTGAACTTGGGCAAGTTCCCTGACCCACAAACCTGCCTCATCTGTGAGGTCTGCACATTGGGAGCAGCATCTTCGTGGGTGGTTAAGTGAGATGATGTGTAGGATGGCTGGTGCAGGCCAGAATCAAGGACTTATCGAGCATTATCGTCCCCATCGGTGGTGACCGCTAAAATGTGTGTTAGAAGAATATTTAATGACAGGAAATAAGTGAAGCATGTAATTTCATGTGATCCAAATGTCATTACAGATCTCTGTTTTTTATGTGCAAAGTTAAAATGTCTCCGGGGATGGGATTGCAGGTGCATTTTATCTTTTCGTAATTTTCAGTATATTCCAGCTTTTCTCTGGGAGCATCTCAGTATTTAAAAAGCTGTATATCCACGTGTCAAAACTTATCAAAATGCCCACTTCAAACATGCGCGGGATAGAGTATGTTGGTGATAGCTCAGCCAGTCTGTTAACACCACAACACCTCCTCCTTGCTTTCCCCTGTGCTGAGGGTGTCAGAATGCTTGGGGTGGGGCGGGGGTGGGGAGGGACAGGGCTGCAGGGGGTCGGATACAGTAAGACATGCAGTAGTTAAGATGCAAGGCACACTGAAGACCGAGGGTCAGGAAAGGATGAAATTACCTCCAGCAGGGTGGCCAGCACCCTTGGGGCACTGGCGTCACAGCTAATGTCTGACAGATGCTGTCCTACCAGTAGATCGATGACTCCAGTGGGGTGGTGGAGGAGGGAGTGACTGAGGCTGCCTGGGGGGCTGGGGGCTCAGTGCTGGTAGATGATGGAGTAGTAGGGTCAGGGGAGGGCATTCCAGGCAGAGGAGAGAGCCCTGTACAGGTGTGGTGAGGTGAGCTCTCGTGATACTCACTGAAGGCTCTGAGGGAGAAAGCAACCATGATGCGGCTGGGTCAGGAGGCCTGAGTAGAGCAGGGTGGAGGGCTGGAGAGCCCAGCATGGGGTGGAGGCCAAAGGGTGGGGTTAGAAAGGCAAACTCCTCACAATCTAGGAGATGAATGGGTGGCTGGGAGGGGAGGCATCTGCCCCAGGGACCCTGTGCCTGAAGGTTTTGGAGGGATGGCTCTTTTGGGAAGGAGTTGGCAGGTGGGCAGAAGTGCTGGCCTTGGCAGGTTGGCAGGTTTGGCTGTTTGGAGGCAGGGTCTGTGTGATGCAGGCAGGCCGCATGGTGGGGAGTGGCTGGTTTAGATGTGAAGCCCTCTCTACTGCTTGCTATTTCTGTAGATTTCAGAGGTCCTTCAAATTCTGTGAGCCTCAGTTTCCTCCTCTGCAGGATGGGGACAGTAGCACCACCTGTTTTAAAGACCTGTTTCATAAATGTGTGTCATCATCATTAAACAGTGGTGTATATCATCATCATACCCCTTTGTGCGAGTTTTTCTACAGTTTTTGTTTGTTTGTTTGTTTGTTTTTTAATGTGGGTGCCGGGGGTCAAACTCAGGACCTCGCGCTTGCAAGCCAGTGCTTGTGCCGCTGAGCCATATCACCGGCCCTTTTTTTCCTTTATGTGGGTACCGGGAGTCGAACTCAGGACCTCGCACTTGACAGGCAAGCGCTTATGCCGCTGAGCTATCTCACCGGCCCTCTAAAATTTTTTTGAAAGTGAATTTTTCTTTCTGACCTTTCAGATCGCCAGTGTCCTGACATCACGGAACCCCTCTGTCCTCCTCACCTTGGTAAGTAGCTGGTGTCACGGAGTTGGGCACAGAGAAGGGATTTTAGGGAGTGGCCTGCCTCTGCCAGTGTTGGGGCCACAGAGGAGGATTAAGAAGCAGGGAGGAAATGTCATTGGTGATAAGTAGTGACACTTGCTCTGTCCAAATGCTGACCCTGTCTTCAGGATTGTACTGTGTCCTTTCTCAAGGCCACAGTAGAGAAGGCACCACCCTGCTCCTAGGGTTAAAATCCAGCTAGATACAGTTGAGCTGGGCTGAGCTCATAGACTTTGTGGATGTAGAATGTCAGTTTACTCCCACTCCACATCTCCCGTGTTGTTACTAGAATTTGAAAAAAAAAACCCACACCATTGGCATCTGCCCTCAAAGTCGCCAAGCTGCAGGGCACAGGTGGGGGCAGGGTGGGGTGCAGAGCGGGCTCCTGGTGCCCTGGAGGGTTGGGGGGCACTTGGGCCATGGGATGTCTCAGAGAGGAAGCATGCTTTCTTGTCCTTCTTTGACCTTGAGATTTCATATATAAAACCCTCCTTCCTCCCAGAATGACCCTTTTCTCCTTTGTTAATTGATTTTTACAGGAATAGTTCTTAATGATTTTTTTTTTTCCCAGTTGGTCTCTTTACTACACTCTGCTGTTTTGGTGGCTAACATGGAAGGTTACACTAGATGATTGTGGTCAAAGATGGCCCAGAGTTTTGTTTGGGTGTACAGTTAGACATCGATTGAGCCAAAGTTCCTGAAAAAACAATGGCAACTTAAAATGCTTTGCGTCTGTAGGGTGGCATGTTTTTCTCTGAACCTGTTTTGTTTCTACTTCTGTTCAGTTCCATATGGAGTCTCCTTACAGTCAGGAAAAGGAGAGGGATGTTAACAGCTTCACCAGAGTCCTGCCTGATATCAGTCCCACATCCCTGGAAGGGTGGGATTTGATTGCCATCCCTCTGAATCTGTGGGGTTAGTTCCGTGACCCCTCCCCACTCCCCAGATCCTAAGACTTAAAGATACCAAGTCCCTTATATAAAATGGTATTTGGATGTAAGCTACCCAGTAGTCTTCTGTGCCCTTTAAATCACCTCTGAATCACTCATGCTATCTAATACGATGTAAACATTATGTAAATAACTGTTACACGGTATCACTGTATTGTTTAGGGAATGATAACAAGATTTAAAAAGGTCTGTTAAGTAGACATACAGTTTTTTTCCTAAGTATTTTCAAATACAGTTGGTTGAATCTGTGGATGCAGAATGCATCAATATAGAGGGCTGGCTATATTCTTTTGGACCTCATGCTGGGATGTGTGTGTGTGTGTGTGTGTGTGTGTGTGTGTGTGTGTGTGTGTTACTAGGGATTGAACCTAGGGCCTTCACACTAAGGTACATCACCAGCCCTTTTCTTATTTATTATTTTGAGACAGGATCTCACTAAGTTGCCTAAGCTGGCTTGAACGTGTGATGTGATCTTCCTGCCTCTGCCTCCCAGGATGCTGGGATTTTAGGCCTGTGCTACAATGCCCTGCCGTCTTCTGCTTTTCAAGCCGTAGCCCAGACAAGAGCACCTGGCTGGCTGAAGGCTTGTTGGGCTGGGGACTGTAGTAGGGAAGGGTTTGCTGGGCTGGGGAGTGCGCTCCCTCTTCTTACCTGTCCTGAGCCTGACTAGAGGAGGCAGGCCCTCCTGGGCAGGCTATGGGAAACTGTGTGGCCTTGTGTGACTCTGTGTGTTCTTATGCCCCTTCTTTCTCCCCAGCGTGGTGTTAACACGGATAGCGGCAGTATCTGCAGGGAGGCCTCCTTCGAGGGCATCAGCAAGTAAGTCCTGGGGCACTGGAGCATCTCCATCCTTCACACACTCACATCTTCATCAGTGGGTCTTTCTCTGTCTCTCACAAGGCGTGTATTATGGTTTGTGTCTGGATGTCCCCCCAAAGCCTCATGCAGTCATGGGGGCAGGCTTTTAGTTTGTGATTGATTCATGGTCCAATGCTGGGATTATGGGTGTGAGTGCTACACCCACACTGGGGCGGGTAGCCTGCATACAATATAAGGGAGGGAAAGAGGCTTGCTCTCTCTCTCCTCCCTTTTTGCTCTTGTGGCTTTTGCTGTCTTCTGCCACAAAGAACTGTTGCCTCTGTTGCCATGCCACCCTGCTTTGGAGCCAGTTGATTATGGACTGAAACCTCTATGAACTGTGAGCTAAATAAACCTTTCCTTCCTTAATTTTGGGTGTCGAGTATTTTGTCTTAGCAACGAGAGAAAAGTAACCAAGACAGCATGAAATACAGGAGGATTCTAAAAATGAATTTGAAGGCAGAGCTGGTGACACATGCCTGTAATCCCAGCATTCTGAGAGGCTGAGGCAAGAAGGTTGCAAGTTAGAGCCCAGCCTGGGCAACTTAGCAATTTAGGGAAACCCTGTCTCAAAATAAAAATAAATAAATAAAAAGGGCTGGGGGTAGCTCAGTATGAAGACCCTGTGTTCAGGGCCGGTGAGATAGCTCAGTGGCATAAGTGCCTGCCTGGCAAGCGCAAGGTCCTGAGTTCGACTGCCGGAACCCACATACGAAAAAAGGGCCGGTGATATTGCTCAGCGGCACGGGCGCCTCCTGGCACATAAGGTCTTGAGTTTGACCCCGGGTACCCACAAAAAAAAAAGACCCTGTGTTCAATCCCCATACCCCCCAAAAAAAAGATTTGATTAGGCATTTTGAGAAAATGCTTAAAAAACTAATTTGCCTAAAATGACCCCACCTTTTACTTGAAAGAAAGTGCCTTCTCTGTCATATTCTATAGTGGAAGGGCCCAGGGAACCCTGGCTGCTGTTCATGGGCAGGGGTGGCTGTTTCCTCTCTGACAGCAGCCTGGAGCTCTGTGGCTCTTGCTCGTACCACACCTTTGCCCTGCAGCCCCCTCCCCTTAGCCCTGGTCACCGGCCTCTCCGAGTTCTCAGCAGCCTCCCGTGTCCCCTGCTTCTCCAGTCTCGGGTAGTGTCCCCTTTACCTATCCTCACTACCCAACTTTGCTTTGAGCCGAGCCCCCAAAACCTGCCCTGGAAGCAGCCCCTTTTCTAGGCTTCTCCAGGAAGGAGGGCCGGTGTCGGACACAGAGTGAGCAGCAAATCTGCCTCCTTGTCAGTCTCACCTCATGTTCCCCAGGAAGTGCTGCCTGCCAGCCGTGTGTCCCCAGGCTGGCTGGTGACCAGCCCTGTGAGCCTGCACGGCTGGGCTGACACTGCTGCAGACACGCCCTTGAGGGGAGGTCCCTGCTCCTCGAGGCTGCTGTGCATAGGCAGTGGGCAGCTCCTGACCCTGGGCCCCCAGTGTCCCCTGCACCCCCATGCAGTTTTTGCAGCCACCATGTCCTCTGTTGTCCTTTAGTGGACCAAGGCAGCGACAGAGGAAGTGCCTTATAATTATGTATGAGCCTGAGCTGCAGGAGTCTGTGTGTGTGTGTGTGTGTGTGTGTGTGTGTGCGATGTAGGGGTGATTAGAAAGGATTATGAGCTCATGAATATGCATCACTTCCCCAACTATAAGAGGGACCAGGTAGGGGGAGCGGGTATCAGGTTTACTTCTTTTCATCGCACAAATCTCTGCATCCTCTCGGGAGTTTCCCCAGAGTGGCCCTGCCTCACACACTCAGCAGATTCGTCCAGCTTTTTGATATACTGACGGTGGAGCGCTTGTCCCCCCAGGCCCTGGGAGGGGGCGTGGGCACAGCGGCCGCTGCCCATCCAGAGCTGGGCCTTCTCGTGTCCTCCCGGTCCTGCCAGGTGCCTGTATTCCAGCATCCTGCTCACCTTGCTTGGCTAACACCATGGACTGTCCACAGTGTCCCTCTGGCCTCCACCTGAGTCTTTGCCTCATGGGAAGGACCCTGAGCTGGGAGGAGGTGGCCCCTTCACTGACGAGCTCTGTGATCTTGGCCCCCATGTGAAACATGTCTTGGGCTTGTTGCAAGGACTACAGGAGATCGTGCTTACCCAGAGCCTGCACATAGCTGGTGTGCAGCAAACACCGGCCCACAGCAAACCCCAGTTGAATCCCAGTGCCCCATCAACCTCAGTCTCCCAATCTGTGCAGTGGCCCAGGTGGACTCCAGCAGGGCTGATGACCAGATTCCTGGGTGACAGTGAGCTGCAGAGGGTCTTGGCTGTAGGCTCTCTGCTTGCCCCCTCCAGAGGTCTGTGCTTTGGAGGTTGTTGAGGTCCTCATGGTGGTGTGGCAGGCTGGTCCTGGATGGGAGCTCAGGACATAGCCCCCGAAGCAGAACTCTGCTGGCTCTGTGAGATCTTGCCAAGAGATGTAGCTGGGTCCTCAGGATGCCCCAGGGCCATTGTCATTGTCAGTGGGGTACAGAAGTGGTGGCCTCATCCCACCCCATTAGAAGGATCCCCTGCTGTGAACTCTGACTGCTCCCCACCACCCCCTTTTTTTTGCAATGAAGATTGAACCCAGGACCTTGTGTGTGCTAGGCAAGCACTCCATTGCTGAACTACATCCCAAACCCTATTTTTGAGGCAGGATCTCACTAAGTTGTTCAAGCTGTTCTCAAACTTTAATCTTCCTGCCTCAGCCTCCCAAGTAGGTAGGATTATAGGTGTGCACCACTATGCTTGGCTTGACTTCTCTTTCCCTTAAGCGTACCCCATCTTCTGTCCCCTGTTGCTCTTGAGTCCATGAGAAGCCTGTGCTCTGCAAACCACTATCCTTCACCCACTCAGCCCTTTGGGATCTTTTTTGTGAGACAAGTTCTCAATGAATGGCCCTGGTGTGCAATTTGTGCTCCAGCTGCCTCAGCCTCTTGGTGCTGGGATTATAGGCATATGCCACTGTGTGCTGTTGTTGACATTTTTCAGAGAGCCAAGACTGACTTAACTTTGTACTATCTCCCCCAGCATATACACTGTACCATCTGCATCCCATGGTTCAGTCCAGGTAGGGGCTGACAGGGCACTCTGCAGGTGCCTCAGCTGGTGGGCTGGGCTGAGAGACTGCCCTCCGTGCTGGGTGCCAGGTGATGGACTCTTGCCGAAGTCTTCTCTGACTTGGTTCACTTGCTGCAGGGGAGACCCCTGCCCCTGTCTCTTTGCCTTAGGTCCCCTGGCCTGTTTGTGGTACTCCTTCCTCTTTCCATCCCTTGGCAAGTTTTCTCATGCCTCCTCTTTCTGGATCTCATATCTTACTCTGTCACCCTCTAACTCCAACTTCAGGTTGCTCCACTAGAGCGGGAGGCTTCTGCAGGTGCCCCCTGCCTGGCGTGCCATTGGCACTAACTTAGGGCCCTGGCCTCTGCCTGCAGGTGCCCCCCCAGCTCCTCCCTGCAGAAAGTCAGGTCTGTATTCCTGGACTCTGAGTATAGCTCACTCCCTGTCTCCCACAGCCTGGGCTGCCAGCACCTCAGTTCTGCCACCCCCGGCCTCTGTGCCAAGCTGGGAAGAGACCTCGTCCTTGAGGGCCACTGCGGCTCAGCAACCGCATTCACCCACCTGCCGAGTGCATCTCCAGCTGTTTGCTGGGGATAATAATAGCCTGTTTTCTAAGCAAGGTGAATCTTGCTGTCGTCCTACTTTCTAATGCTCAATTGTTTGTCCCAAGTCACCTCTCACCGCCCTGATAAAGCTCCTTATTCCTGGAACTTCTACTTTGGCTCTTTTATTTATTTATTTATTTTTTTTTTGTGGGTACCGGGGGGTCGACCTCAGGACCTCGCGCGCCAACAGGCACCCGTGCCGCTGAGCGATATCACCGGCCCCTTTTTCGTATGTGGGTTCCGGGAGTCGAACTCGGGCTGTCGCGCTTGCAAGGCAGGCGCTTACGCTGCTGAGCCATCTCACCGGCCCAAGCTCTTTTAAACCTCTCTGAAGCTGTTCCATCTTAGATTTTTTATTTTTGTTTGACCTTTTGTGTGTATGTGTGTGTGTGTGTGTGTGTATGTGTTTTACTGGGAATTGAACCTAGAACCTTTTACTGAGCCATATCCCCAGGCTTTTTTATTTTAATTTTTATTTCGAGACAGGGTCTTGCTAAGTCACCAGCTCAACCTTGTGATCCTCCTGCCTCAGCCTCCAGAATGCTAGGATTATAGGCACCACATCCAGTTGACATCTTATTTTAAAGAAAGCTCAGGTTTGGCCTCTTGGTTTGTCTGTCTTTTTCCTTTGGCCTGCAGAGAGGAGAGGGCTAACAGTAGCCTCACTGCCCAGCCATCACAGGTCCCTGGGACCCTAGTCTAGCTGGGCAGTTAACTGTGACCTTCTTTCTGAATGTGTCTTTTCAGGATTGTTTGCCTCAGGTGCCGTCCCATGTGGGCTTAGCCCTGGCCCCAGACCTTCCTGAGCCTCCCAAGATCAGAGCCAGGCTGCCTGCTACCCACAGCCAGGAGTACGCAGTATCTCACAGTGGTGGGGACAGTAGCAGACAGGAGCAGAGGGAACAGGGGATTGGAGGCAGGCTGGATGGCAGACATGCAGGAGGCCAGAGGGTCCCCCTGTGGCCTAGGGCTCAGCAGGGCCATGGCTTGGTGTGGTGATGACGGGTGAAGGGAGCAACAGGGGCAGTCTGTGCAGTCTTTGCACTGAGTATGGGGTCTGGCCCAGCCATGGCTCCATGCTTGGCCTGATTGGAACGGTAGCAAAGTCCAGGGAAGGTTTGGGAGAAGTCCGGTATGGGCTCAGGCAGGATTAAAGGGTATGTGAGTGGGTCAGAGGCTCATTTCCAGGTGCTGGCGAGGGCCTGGTGGGGGACTTGTCTTTGGGCTGGAGCTGGGAGGAGCTGAGATGGGGAGAATCCTGCAGTGAAACGGACTGGGGACTTCTTCTTGTGGATTTCGGGCACCAGGGCTCCCTGAAGCACTGGTTCTTGCAGCCTGGGAACCGAGTCAAATGTGATTGATCTTTGTTAGCATCTGAGGAGGTGGATTTTAGGGCAGATTTTTCTGAGACTAGGATTTTAACCCCAAAGGGAAAGAGATGGTCTGTGGAGGCCCGAGTGGCCCGAGCTCAGAGCCACCCATCCTTCGAGTTCACATTGCTTAGTGGGGTGCTCCCCTGGCATGAGGCAGCTCCCTGCCAGACAAGTGGAATCTGTGTCTCCCAGAGCCTGGGCGGGGATGGAGAGTTACAGAGGACTCTTGTGTTATGCTGTTGTCTGAGGGAGAAATGTGGTCCATATTTTACATCAGCTGGTTATTCAGGATAAGCATATTTCTTATCTTTTGGCATTTACTAAAATTGCCTTGCATATTTGAAGACAATTGGTTACAAATTAATTCCATTTAAATAAGCTGTTAAATATGAAATGCTGAATTTGGGGTTGTTAATACAGGAATATTAATATTCAAAGATATGGAATTTTAAAACCCAGGAAGTAGAGGGACATTATTAAGCTTGACAGTTACAACAAAATGCCAATTTGTGATTTGGGGACCATGGCTTTCTGGTTACCATTAATTTGCATAGGGGTAGTTTTTAAATTACAGCCCATGGAAATCTCCATGATAGGAGAACCTACCCCAGCCCTGTAGCAGGGGACAGGGTGTATGTGTGGGGGTCCTCCCTCCTGCATTGGGTTAGAAAGTCCACAGAGGAAGCCAGAGGCCTGGTGCAGGGGTCAGGCCCACCATATTCACCTATAATTGCCTACTCCATGTTGGAAGCCCACCAGGAAATCACCGTCTACTTCCATGATGCCCTCCCACTCTTACAGGCATTCATGGGATTTTTTATTTTTACGTAATTAATGCTCATCATAGAAAATACTGCTTAAGCACAGAGGCAAAAATAAGGAATAGGGCCAGTGAGATGGCTCAGCGGTGTAAGCGCCTGCCTGGCAAGCACAAGGTCCTGAGTTCGACTCCCGGAACCCACATATGAAGAAAGGGCCGGTGATATCACTCAGTGGCACGGGCGCCTGCTGGCGTGCGAGGTCCTGAGGTCGACCACTGGTACCCACAAAAAAAATAATAATAATAAGGAATATCTGAATTTCATCATCCAAAGTTAAACTTTGGACTCTTTTCTGTGTCCGAGTGTGCTTCTCTTAGTGTGTGTGTCTGAATGTACTTTTGTGTGTGTCTGTGTGTATACATTTGTCTGCATAACCTGTGTGATTATGTGTATCTTTTTATCTATATGTAGATCTTGTGCGTGTCTGAGTATTACCTGTCTGAATGTGTGTAGTGTATCTGTGTGTTCCCTTGCTTCTAAGTATATGTGCCTTAGTGTGTGTTTGTGTGTATATTTCTGTGTGTTTGCCTGCATCTGTGTGTGTGTGTGCATATACAGTGGTCCCTCACTGTCTGTGGCTTCATTTTCTGTGATTTCAGTTACCTGTGGCCAACTGCAGTCCACAAACATTAAGGGGAAAATTCCAGAAATAAACATAAGTTTTCAATTGCATGCCCTGCACTCATGTGCCCAGGAGAGGAATTATCTCCTTGTCCAGCGTATCCATGCTGTAGACACTGCCCACCCATTAGTCACTTGTAGCCATCTCAGTTATCAGATCCGCTGTCATCTATCCCAGTGTTTATATTCCAGTAACCCTTATTTTTCTTTCTTTTTTTTTTTTTTGTGGGTACCGGGGGTTGACCTCAGGACCTCGCGCGCCCGCAGGCGCCCGTGCCGCTGAGCGATATCACCGGCCCTTTTATTGTATGTGGGATCCAGGAGTTGAACTCAGGCCCTCACGCTTGCCAGGCAGGCGCTTATGCCGCTGAGCCATCTCACCGGCCCCTTATTTTTCTTAATAATGGCCTTAATGTGCAAGAAGAATGATGCTGGTAACTTCATTACAGTATATTAGTATAATCATTCTATTTTATTATTAGTTATTGTTAATCTCTTATGTTACCTAATTTATAAATTAAACTTGATTGTAAATGTATGTATAGACGTATACCCTACAATGGTGGTGAACCTATGGCACCCGTGATGCAGTGGGCTGTTTGTGTCACTGAAAGCTCTAAAAGGTTTGCCATCACTGCCATAAGAGAAACCGTAGTATACCTAGGATTCTGTCCTGTCCACAGCTGCAGGCATCCACTGGGGGGTCTTGGAACACGTCCCTCCATGGATAAGGCAGGACTTAGATCTGTCCATGTTCGTGTGTGTGTCTCTGAGTATATGCCTGTCGTGCACATGTTTGTGTGTATCTTTGAGCATATGCCTTTGTGTGTGTGTGCGTGTGTCTGTGCTGAGTCACTTAGCTGCCCATATGTGTGTGCCTGTGTGTGTATGCAAGATATTGTGTAAAGTGAAATTTTGCCAGTTTGTCTGGCTGTCGAGTAGATAAGCCATTGCTTTTCCTAAGGTCAAAGTGACATTTGGTGAAATAGGAGATAGTATCTCTCTTGTCATCTTGATGTATATCGTCTGCCACTCTGTTCTTCACTCTGAACCACTTTGCTGCCTATAGTATCTGTGATATTTCACAAGTAGGGCTTTGATTGCGTAGCTGTTACATTGACTTTAAATCAAGTAGTTCTGTTTGTGTAGTTCGGATTCAGAGCTGCAGTCCTTTTAGCCTGCTTGTGTGTGTTTGCCCCCCGCCCCATCTCTGCTCCTTGGTCATCTGGCTGCCAGCCTTACAACTGTGGCATTACGCAGGTGCTTTCAGACACCAGCAGTGAGCCCATGGAGAGTCCTTGGCTTGCAGGGCAGGAGCTCACTACCCTGCTCGTGCTTGTGTGTGGCATCCTGACCTGTGATGGAGCAGAAGTAGAGCCCAGAGGGCTGAAGGCTCGCCGGGGCTCCTCTGGTGAGACCCGTTATTGCTGGGCCACTCCATTCTTCCCCCGCTGTCTCACCAGCAGCTTGAGTTTTGGGACACATGTGGCTCTCCTGTATCAGAGATGTGCCCTGGGATCATTTTCTCTCCTGGAGCCACCTTGTCAGTTGTGGTCAGCTTATTAAAAGACAGCTTTTGCCTCTGTAGGTTTTTCTCTCTTGTTTGTTTATTTCATTAATTTATGCTTTTTTAAATTTCCTTCTAATCTCTAGGTTTTAGTTGTTCTTTCTCTGATTTCTTGGGAAGGAAGAAATGGACATTTTTGAGATGGAAGCTTAGGTTATTGGTTTTTAATGTTCTTTTCTACTGCATACATGCAGAGCTCTAAATATTCCTCTAAGCTTTGCTTTAGCTGCATTTCACAGGTTCTGAGATTTCATTGTTTTATTTTCTAGTTTCTCCGTGACTTTTATCTTTCTTTTTTTTTTTTTTTTTTTTTTTGTGGGTACCGGGGGGACGACCTCAGGACCTCACGCGCCAACAGGCACCCGTGCCGCTGAGCGATATCACCGGCCCCTTTTTCGTATGTGGGTTCCGGGAGTCGAACTCGGGCCTTCGCGCTTGCAAGGCAGGCGCTTAAGCCGCTGAGCCGTCTCACCGGCCCCCGACTTTTATCTTTCAACAGAGAATATTTGGAAGTCCGTTGCTTAAATTCTAAACAATTTTGGAATTGTATAGTTTCCTTTTTGTCATTGATTTCTAGTTTAATTCTACTGTGATCATAAAAATTCCCTGTTAACTCTTTGAAATTTATTAAAATTCTAGCATATGATCATTACAGTAAATGACGTATACTTGAAGAGAGCATATGTTCTGGTTGTTGGCTGTAGTGTTCTGGTATGTCAGTTAAGTCAAGTCGCTTAATTGTATTCATGTTTTCTACATCTTTCTCAATTTCTCTGTTTACTTGTTTTACCACTACAAGAGGAATGTGAAAATCTCAAGCTATCTCTTCTTTCTGTTCTGTCAATTTTTTCTAAATATGCTTTCTTGAAATAAAATTTGCATGTAAAATAAAATTCCGTATGTACATAGTTCAGTAAGTTTTAAAAAATAGTTTTATTGGGACTCATTCACATGCCATACAATTTACCCAGTTAAAGTGTACAGTTGAATAGGTTTTGCATGTTAACAGAGTTGTGGAACCATCATTTCATTTTCATCACCCGAAAAGAAACCTTTACAGTACTTATTTGCAGTCAGTTCCTATTCCTCCATTTCCTTGACTCTAAGCAACTGGTAATCTATCTTCTGTCAGTATGAATTCACCTGCTCTGACATTTGATGGAATAATTCAGTATGTCATCTTTGTGCCTGGCTTCTTTTACTTAGCATATTTTCAAGGTTCATCCATATTGTACATGAATCGGTGATTGGCTCATTTTTATGGTGGAAAAATATTGTTTTATGGATATTTAACATAGTTTGTCTGTTTATCAGTTGATAAACACTTGGTTACCTACACTTTTTGGCTGGTATAAATATTTCCTCTATGATTCTTGATGTAGAGATTTTTGCATGAACATATGCTTTCATTTCCCTAGGAGTGAAATTGTTGGGTCCTATGCTAAATGACTTTTTGAGCAACTGCCAAACTACTTTCCAAAGCAGCTGCACGAGCTTACATTCATAACAGCAGTGCATTCTAAGTTTGCAATTTCTCTAGTCTTGTCAACACTTGTTGTTATCTGTTTGTTTTATGATAGCCACATAAATGGCTGTGAAGTAATACCTTATTGTATAATTTGCATTTTCTGATGACTAGTAGTGTTGAGCATCTTTCCTTGTGCCGTTAGGCCATTCTGTATTTTTTTGGAGAAATTTCTATTCAGATCCTTTGCACATTTTCTAATTGGTTTCTTTTCATTGTTGAATTATCAGAATTCTTTATACACTCTGGTTACAGACCTATATGACTTAAAATTTTTTTTCTCTTGTTGTATGGGTTATTGAGAGTGTCCTTGATATACAAAATGTTTTAATTTTGATGAAATTCAGTTTTCCATTTTTTTGGTTACTTATGCTTTAGGTGACATACATGAGAAACCATTGTGTAATCCAAGACCATAAAGATTTATACCCCATGTTTTCTTTCAAGAGTTTTATAGATTTTTAGCCCTTATATTTAGGTCTTTGATCCAGTTTGAGTTAATTTTTGCATATTGCATTAGGTAGGCACCCAACTTTATTGTTTTTCATGTGGACACACAATTGTTTCAGCACCATTTATGGAAATGATCGTCTTTCCCATTGGCTTGTCTTGGAACCCTTGGCAGAAGTCAAGGATAAATTTTGTGTAATTCTATTTCCATGAAGTGCCTAAAATAGTCAAATTGTGGGAGACATAAAATAAGATGGTGATTACCAGGGGTGGGGAGTGGGGAGCTCTTGTTTAATAGGTAGAGTTTCGGTGTGGGATGATGAAATCTTCTGGAGCCGTGTAGTAGTGATGGTTGTATTACAATATGACTGCTTAATGCTAGTGAGCTAACCACTTAGAAGCAGTTGAAAGGGCAAATTTTTTGTTGTATGTATTTTACCAAAATTAAAAATGTTCATACGTATATGAGTTTAGTTTTTGAGCCACCATTTTATTGCATTATCCTATGTCAGTACCATACTATCTTAGTTCCTTAGCTTTACACTAAGTTTTTAAGTTGAGACATGTCAGCCCTTTAATTTTGTTTTTCTTTTTCAAGATTGTCTTGACTATTCTGAGTGCCTTGAACGTCCGTATGAATTTTGGGATCAGCTTGTTAATTCCCATAAAGCCATTTGAGAAGTATTGTTGTCAGAATATTAAGTCTTCCACACCATGAATATGAGATGTTTTTCCATTTGTTTAGGTCTTCTCTAATTTCTAAAATGATGCTTTATAGTTTTCAGTATATGAGTCTTACTCTTTTGTTAAATTTATTTTTATTCTTTTTAATGTCGTAAATGGAATTGTCATTTTAGGTTATTTTGCTAGTGTATAAGGATACAATTGATTTTTGTATGTTGATCATACATAAATCATTAGCTCTAATGATTGTGTGTGTGTGTGTGTGTGTGTGTGTGTGTGTGTGTGAGTGTGTGAGTGTGTGTCGCTTAGGGTTTTTTTTGTTCGTTTGTTTGTTTTACTTTTTTGTGCTGGATATTGAACCCAGGGCCTTGATAGGGTTCAAATGCTAGGCAAGTGCTCTGTGCGTCCCCGGACCTTCCATTTTCCACTTACCACTCGTATGATCTGCAGATGGAGATCGTTGTGCTTCTTCTTTTCCAATCTATATACCTTCTAATTTTATTTTTATTTCTTTTTCTTGCCTGATCGCTCTGGTTAGAGCTTCTGGAACAATGTTACATGGAAGTGGTAAGAACAGACACCCTTGCTTTGTTCCTCATCTTCGGGAAAGTTTTTAGTCTGTCACCATTAAGTATGATAGCATGTCAGCTGTGCGTTTTTCTAAATGATATTCGTCAGGTTGAAGTAGTTCTCTTTTCTTCGAAGTTCATTGAGTGTTTTTAGCATGGAAAGGTGTTGGGTCTTGTCAAATATATTTTCTTCGTCTATTGGTGTGATCATGTGGCTTTGTCCTATATTCTATTAATATGACGTGTTATGTTGGTTGATTTTCATATGTTGAAGCAATCTTGCATTCCTGGAAAATCCCACTTGGTCTTTTTTAAAATGTTGCTGGATTTTATTTGCTTGTATTTGGTGTAAAATTTTGTGTCTATATTTATAGGGCAGTTGGTGGGAGATTTTATGCCTCTATTCATAAGCAATTTCTTCCCGGTACCCAAAAACAAAGCAATTTCTATAGTTTTAAAGTATTTCTTCCTTTTCAGTTTTTTAAAGAGGTTTTGAAGAATTGGTATTATCTTTGTTAAACATTTGGTAGAACACATTAGTGAAGACCTTTGTTCTTGGGCTTTTTTTGTGAGAAGTTTTTAGTTACTGATTTAGTCTCTTTACTTTCTATTAGTCTTTTCAGATTTTCTGTTTCTCATGTCAGTTTGATGGTTTATGTCTCTGGAAGTTTCTCCACTTCAAATAATTTATCCAGTTTGTTGCCATACAATATATATATATATTTTTTGGTGGGTACTGGGGGTCGAACTCAGGACCTCACATGCCAGCAGGCACCCGTGCCGCTGAGCGATATCACCAGCCCTTTTTTCATATGTGGGTATCGGGAGTCGAACTCAGGACCTCGCGCTTGCCAGGCAGGCGCTTATGCCACTGAGCTATCTCACAGGCCCTGCCATACAATATTTATCATAACTTACAATCCTTTTTATTTTTATAAAGTTGGTAGTAATATCCCTTCTTTTATTCCTATTAGTTTTGGTGTGTTGTGTTTTTGTTTTCATTTATGTCAGTGTTTTCTAGAATTCCTTGTGATTTCTTCATTGACCCATTGGTTACTTAGGAATATATTGTTTAATTTCTACAATTTGTGAATTTTTCTGTTTTCTATTATTGATTTCTTCATTCATTCTGTTGTGGTCAGAGGGCATACTTAATGTGATTTCAGTGCTTTAAATTTTTATGAGACCTATCTTGTGACCTGACATGCAATGTATCCTAGAGAGTGATCCATGTGCATTGGAGAAAGTAGATATTCTCCTGCTGCTGGGTGGAATATTCAAGGGATGTCCATAGGTCTAGTTTTGGTGTTTAGTCCTCTATTTCCTTGTCAATCTTGGGTCTGGTTGTCTTATCCATTACTGAAAGTGAAGTCTCCAGCTTTGCTGAAGTGACCGTTTCTCTCTTTAATTCTGTCAGCTTTTGATTCATGTATCTTGGAAATCTGTTATTAAGTACACATGTTGCTGGTTGATATATCTTCTTTATGGATTGATCCATGTATCATCATAAAATGTCCTTGGTCTTTAGTAAAAATTTTTGTTTTAAAGTTTGTCTGATGTTAGTCATTCAAAGGGAGCTATTCTGGCTCGCTTTTGGTTTCTGTATGTGTAATATGTCTCTTCTCATTATTTCACTTTCAACCCGTAACGTATTTGAAGCTTTGAATCTAAAGTGTATCTTTTTAGAACATATAATTAGGTCATTTTATAAATTCATTCTGTCAGCCAGGTGTGGTGTCTTATGTCTGTAATCTCTGCACTCAGGAGGCTGAGGCAGGAGGATTTGTGTGAGTTTGAGGCCAACCTGGCTAGGTCACATTGTGAGTTCAATGCTAGCTTGAGCTACATAGAGAGACCCTGTCTCAAAAAAATTTTTTTTCATTCTGCCACTCTTTGGAAAATTTAATCCATTTACATCCAAAGTAATTAGTAATATGGAAGCACTTCTGCCATTTAAAAGTTAGTTTTCTGTATGTCATATTTTTGCTCCTCAATGTTTCTGTAACTACTTTCTTTTGTTTTGATTTTTTTTTTTTTTTACTGTACCATTTTGATTGCCTTCTTTTCTGTTTTAGTTATTTTCTTAGTAATTGCTCTACGGATTACAATTAATCCCTTACTCTTAGAAAAATCTGATTTGTGTTAATATCAACTTAATATCAGTAGTATATAACAACTTTGTCCCAGTGTATCTCCATTTCCTTTCTTTCCCTTTTTGCTGTTATGGATATAGATTGCACCTTTATTCATTTTGTGCTTATCAACCCAGATTTGCAATGACCGCTTTATGCAATTGTCTTTTAAGTCAAATGAGGAAAAAAAGAAGCTAGAAACAAAAAATACATTTATACTGTCTTTATAGTCATTGGGCTTTATGGATACATAGATTAGTGTTTTTCATCAAGTTGGTAAGGTTTTCAGCCATTAATTCTTTTCAATAGCCTTTCTGTTCCTTTTTCTCTGTTTTCTTTCTGGGGCTCCCATTATGTAGATGTTGGTGTACTTGACAGAGGGGCTTTGCTGTCTGGCCAGTGTGGCGTGGGGATGGTAGTTTGCAACCAAGAAGCTCAACTCACTGCGCTCTGGAGTCCTGGCCCAGGCCACCAGGTTGGCCATAGTAAGCGAGCAGGAGGCTTTCTGCAGGTCAGGGCGTCAGGGAGTTAAAAGGTTAGAGAGCAAGCTGGGGCGTGGTGGTACATGCATATAATTCCAACACTATGGGAGGTTGTGGCAGGAGGATCTGAGCTTAACCCCAGCCTGGGCAACTTAGCAAGACCCTGTCTCAAGAAAAAGGTTGGATACCTCTCTTGGTCATGGTGTGTATGTCCTGAATGAGATACTTCTTGCTAGGAGATAGACCATTGAACTAATGGGCTTGGTTTATTTTCTCTCTGCAGGTTCAATGTCAACAACATCATTCTTCACCCAGAGATCGTGGAATGGTGAGTGCGCTGTGGGCACCTTAGCTGCATGTTGTGCTCAGCTCCTAGAGTGGGGGACAGGGCCGTTCCCACTCACCCCACTCAGCAGCCACTCAGAACACTCAGAAAGCTGGTCCCAGAACTTCTTCCCCCAGCCTTGTCTGTTTTGCTTGAGGCTTTTGTTGGTTGGTTTTTTCAAAAGGGCACAAGTAACCTGTCTGTCAATTAAATTTCACGTATTATTTCCTTTCTTTTCAATCTTTCAAAAACTCCTACTGTGTGTGAGCTGGAGAGATATAGCTCAGATAAAGGGTAGTAAAAGTATAAAAGTAAACATCACACACAGTCCCATTGCCACAAAGGTAAACACATTTTCCTCACATTGTGTATCGTGACAAGTGTGGCTTCCTGTTACACATGTTCTTTTGCTGCCTTCTTTCTTTCCTAGGTAACCCTTACCTGTAGTGTAGTGTCCGGCAGCTATAGGCAAGCCTTCTTGGATACGGCATGGCCTCTGTGTGCCCTGGAAGTGGCCCTCCCAACTCTGATGTGCCACCAGTTTTCTTCCTAAGCCATTGAATTGCTCTTTATAGCAGCCAAACATCTCCTTTCTTTTCCTTTCCTTTCCTTTCCTTTCCTGTCCTGTCCTGTCCTGTCCTGTCCTGTCCTGTCCTGTCCTGTCCTGTCCTTTCCTTTCCTTTCCTTTCCTTTCCTTTCCTTTCCTTTCCTTTCCTTTCCTTTCCTTTTTTTCCAGTACTAGGGGTTGAACCAAGGGCCTTCACAGTTAGCTGCATCCCCACCCATCTCCACCTCTACACCTCCACACCCATTTCCCTCTTTTTTGGAGAGAGGCTCTCACTAAGTCACTAAGTTGTCTGGGCTGGGCTCAAACTTGTGATCCTCCTGCTTCAGTCTCCCAGAGTACTGGGATTATAGGCATGCACCACCATGCCCAACTGAAGCATATTATTATTAGGCTATTCTTATCATGAAGGCAGACAAGAGGCAAGGTAGGGCCTTTGCCACCCCATCACTTCAATGGGAGGTGTGTGGACTTCTCACGTCTAGTCCTGTCTTTATGGAGATCTAACTACCTAACCCTGGGGCTTGGGAAGAGCACTGTGACCTGAATGTAAACAGGAGTTGGCTGTTGGACATGCAGGAGTTGGAGAAGGAGAGAGGGGTCCAGGCCAAGGGAGCATTCGTTCAAAGAGACCAGAGGGAGGGCAGTGGCCTTATGTGGCCAGGTGGAGCTCAAGGGTGGTCGGAGTGATAGGCAGTGGCTAGGCTTGTCTCAGTGTGAGTTTTGACTTGGTCTTAGGAGAATTTGGAAACATGAGAACCCCTCAGAGGGTGAATCAGGAGGACATGGTCTGCATTTCCAAAAATCATCTTGGCCTCTGATTGAAGACTCAGTTGTAGGAGTGGGAACAGGCTGCCAATGATGAGACTGTTGCAGGAGTCTGAGTGACTGTGGAGGGAGTGGTGTGACAGATTTGAGAGGGAACACTACAAGCAGGAACCAACTTGGTGGTGGAGGGACAGCGACTGTAGGTTTTTGTCCTGAACAGCTGGGCCGTGCATCACTGAGGCAGGGACTAGGTGGAGGGCAGATGTGAGGCAGGTCTTGGACTTCTCTGGGGTGTGTGAATTCTGAGGCAGGTGCCATGGGAGGCTGAGTAAGAGGTGGAGATGTGAGAGCTGTTGACAGGTATATGTCCTGATCCTCCGGAGAGATAGAGGCCAGGAGGCACCCTAGCTCTGTTGGTAGTCTTGGCCTTCGTCCAGGGGCTGTCATGACCACACACTCCTTAAGAATGGGGCTGTGTCTTTAAATTCATGGTCGCCTTTTCTCATTTGTATGAAGTAACAAATGCCTGGCCTCTCTATAGTACGCCCCATTTCCCGCCCAGCAGTAGTAGTCCTGGGTGCTCAGAATGGGCCTGGGTGCACTTACTTTTTATTTTATTTTTTTGTGGGTACTGGGGGTCGAACTCAGGACCTCGCGCGCCAGCAGGCGCCCGTGCCGCTGAGTGATATCATCGGCCCTTTTTTCGTATGTGGGTACCAGGAGTTGAACTCAGGACCTCGCGCTTGCCAGGCAGGCACTTATGCCGCTGAGCTATCTCACTGGCCCCCTAGGTGCACTTATGTCGCCTCACTGTGATTTTCCCTGGAGCTCATTTTACAGTGGGGCGCTTTGGAGACCACAGTGGGGTTGTGCACTGCAATGTGTCCCAGAGGGATGAACCATTAGCTCATCACGTCAGAGCAAGCGCGCTTTAACTCCAGTGACATTTCCAAGGCTTTGAGGTGGAGCCTGCGTTCATAAGACTGCCTCTCAACTTTATTAAGGCAAGCAGCAGAAAGGACTTATTTGGCATTTGATGGCAGTAGAACGATTTCAGAAATGTCACATTGTCCTTGCTGCCTCAGGGGTATGTTTTAATAGCACGGGTCTCGGTCTCCACGGTGATGCAGCTGCCATTGAGGTGGTGAGCGTCGCCCTCTGCTTGAAACTGAGAGAAGGTTCTGGGTGGAATGGCGGGCAGCTCCTTCATTTCTCAGAGCAGGCGGCTTTTCCTGATGTCATATTATGACTCAGTGTTGCATCTTTGGGCCCCTGGGTCTTTCTTTCTCTTTTTTTTTTATACTGGGGATTGAACCTAGGGCCTTCATACTGAACTAATCTCCAGCCTTTTTTTATTTTTGACTTTGAGACAGAGTCTCACAAAGTTACCCAGGCTGGGCTCAAACTTGTGATCCTCCTGCTTTAGCCTCCAGAGTGTGTGCGTCACCATACCTGACTGGCCCCTGGGTCAGGAGTGCTCTCTCCACCCTCTCCCTTTCAGTGGAGGGAAGATGCCTGGGGAGACTGCCAGCTCAGACACACCCCAAGTTCTAACCCCAGTCTACATCCGTGGGATGTCCTTCATTTTTGTGAGCCTCAGCTGCGTCATCTATAAGATGGAGATGTAGTGATATTTCATGATGAGGACGTGACAACTCACCCAGCTTCTGTTTCCTCACCTGCAGAGTAGATGGATGGAGCAAGACCAAATGAGGGCATGAGTCATATGCTGGCACATCTTAGTAATGTTACCTGTTGAGATTCCCAGTGGACAAAAGGACAGTGCTAAGCACTGGCCATGCTACCTGATTCAAAGAAGTTTTCTTGTTTGGTATAGTAGATGGGTTCTCTGAGTATTCCCATGCTACAGATGAGGAAACTGAGGCACAGAGAGGGTAGTGACTTGCCAAAAGAGATGATGCCAGTTGAGCCCAGGCTGTTGGTTCCAGAATCTTGTGTGGCCCCTGTGGCTCAGAGGAGCACCTTCAAGTCTGGGGCCTGCCCAAGTGTCAGCCACTGGAAGGACAGGGTGCTTGGAGCCCTCAGAATGGATCTTGGGCTGAGGCCAGGGTATAGCTGGGCTGAAGAGCAGGGCCCAAGTGGCTGAGCTTCCTCAGCTTCCACACATACCCCAAGCCCCCAGCTTGCCACTTGGCAGGGAATGTGGGGTTCCTCCCTGAGCCTGTCTGATTAGGAGGCAGCAAGTAGCCTCTCCCAGCACGGCGGAACTCACTTTTTCATTTTTGTTTGGGTGTCATTCATTTCCTTTGTATGACTGTTTTATTGTTTTCCATTCTCTCAAGCAGTGCCTTTTTGATTTCCTGTAAATTCCTCTATAATCATACACTTCCCCCACAAACATGAAATCATAACTGATCATTGCTTTCCCTGTGCTGGGTATTACAGTTTGAATGTATAGGTCAAAAGTTGAAACTTAATAAGAGCAAGCATCTCACTTCCATAATTTAGGCTGTGGTTCTACTTTGCTGTTTTGCAGATGATGAAATTGATCTGAAGGTAGGGTAGGAAATAAAAGGAGATGCCTTCATACTGTCTAATAGCTCAACACCCTTGGGTCCCGGCTGAGTACCTCTGGAAGCATTACAGAAGCACAGGCATATCAGCAATTGCCCATGCCTTCTTGGGTTTTAAGTGAGACCGTGTTCAATTGAGTCACACGCCAGTTTTAGAACTGTTAATTACACGGAGTGAAAGTGTCCTGCACGCATTAGGCAGGCAGTGGGTAACATGTCTATTTCTGCTTCCCTGCCTTCTGTGTGCACAGGAGATGGTAAGCACGGATGGTTTAGGGGCAGAAGTGCCCCAGGACCCTACATCCTGGGTAACGTGTCCCTAATTAGAAAAGATACGTCTATGATGACCTAGATTCTTGGTGTCTGTGTGTGAGAAGTATTCCAGTAGGGTTGCTCATCCTTGTCTCCTAACAAATAAGCATTTAACCCTGCATTTAATGAAAATGCCAAATGGAAATGGGATTCCCAGCTCAGAGAGAGAACTCGAGTTGCTGTGTGCCAGAAGGCAGGAGATGGGATGTGGGAACTTGAGGATGTGGGACAGCTTCTGCCTGTCCCCAGCCAGGTCTCAAGTACAGTCAGCTCACGGCTGAGCTTGGCTCTGGTTTCTTTGACAGGACTTATTGATTGAGCCTCCTGAGGATATGTAATTCCAGCCAGCCCTTTTCTTTCCTGTCCTCTTGTTGTTCTTGGATTTTTATCCTTTATATCATTCCGTCCCCGAATGTGGAAGAGATGGTCGGGGGAGGGGGGTGTCCTGTGGTATTGAACTCCTGCCCCCAGAACCATTCCCTACACGTTTGTCTCCAGGAGAGGTAGAAGTCCTGGCCCTTTCAGTGAGTTTCATTTGACACAGTGGCACTTTGCTGCTTA
The DNA here is from genome assembly GCA_028451465.1 of Erethizon dorsatum. Taxonomy (NCBI): domain Eukaryota; kingdom Metazoa; phylum Chordata; class Mammalia; order Rodentia; family Erethizontidae; genus Erethizon; species Erethizon dorsatum. The sequence continues at coordinate 99,628,328 of CM051834.1, forward strand.
GAGACTGATTTTGGAAATACTTCATCCTATCTTGCTACTATTTGAATCAGTGGAGCATTCAGACCTCAGTTAATTGATGTCTTAATCCTGGGTCTAATGCCCAGAGGCAGTTTTGTGACCTGTGAATCTTTAAGGAGAAAAAAAAAAAAATGATTGTACAAATAAATGTCTGCCTAGTATGGTTTTTGTCATTTCTGGTCCATAGCTGGAGACTCTGGGGCTGGGGTAGGGCAGCAGCCGTGGGTCCCTCTGCCTCCTCCTGCAGGTGTTGCTGCCTTTCGTTTTGTGCTGCCCCCCCTGCCCTGTGTTCTGTGCTCACAGGCATGGCTATGAGCTGGCACCTGTGTGAGGCTGAGCAGCACTCACCACTCTAGCACATGCCCAGGCACCTCCTCTTATCTGGAGGACCTGAGCCACCTTTGTCGTAGATTCTTATGGGGGACTCTGTGCTGTCCTGTCCTGACCACAGTCCTCTATTGCTTCCCAGAGAGGTGACCTTGTCCTTCATGAGAATATCAACCTTGTGGATCGTATTTCCAAGAGCCCCCCCACACCTCCTGGGACAGGTGAGGTTGGAACAGAGTGGAATACTGAGCATCCTTCCCTCAGGGCCAGTGGGCCAGAGAATCCCCTTTTCTTTGTCCTGTTTGCTCAGGATTTGCAGAAGCAGCGGTTGGGGAGAGACTAGGCAGACTGATAGTCTTGTTATTTTCTGCAGTAACCCCTTTTTTTAGTATCCAGGGCCTTTTGCACTGATCCACATCCCGAACCCTGCCCCCCTTTTTAGGCAGGGTCTCACTAAGTTACCAAGTTGCTCAGGCTGAGCTCCAATTTACAACCCTTCTGCCTCAGCCTCGCAGAATGCTGGGATTATAGGCAGGTGCCACTATGCACAGCATCTGCAGTGGTCTTGAAAATAGTGTTTGGGTTTATGTCTCAGAGATAACTGTGCCAAGTGGGACAGTCCTTCTCTGCCTGGTACCTAGGCAGAGCTGCAGACCCTGAACACCCACCAATGGATAATTGGTTTAAGTCAGCATCCGCAGACATCTCTTCAAGCTAAGATTAAGTTGGACCAGGCCAAAGCCCAGCCCAGCCAGTTTCATGAGAGAACTGCCTTTGTGGAATAATTTGCCTGAGTCTTGTTTGAGATTATGCTTTTATATATATATATATATATATATATATATATTTATATTTTAATGAGACTAAACAAAAGCCCTCTGTAAATTAGCTAGGGGCCCTATGTGCACTTTCCCCAAACAGAAATCAGAAAAGAAAGCAGGACTCTGGGCCTCAAGGGCTGAACCTTCTCTTCTGGGGAAGGAGCATGGTGTGGGATTCAGTCTTGGTTCTTCTCGGCCTGGTGACCGTGCCGTCTCCACTTATCTCCAGCAGGATGATGCTTGGGCTGGAGGCAGGCTGGGGAGCCCTCCAGTGTGGGCTCCTGGGGGCTCCAGAGTCCTGGGCTGCCCCTTCTCTGTGCAGGCTGGGGAGACCTTGGGGCTTCAGGCAGCTGGGCCTGCACTGCCCAACTGGACCGGTGGACCAGCGTTCTACTCCACCTGGTGGGCTCACCCCAGGGGCCTTATTAGCTCTCCTTACTGGAAATACAATATTTTCCAGTGTGGAGCAGTGTCCAGATGTTGTCAATAAGCTATATTTTTTTGTGCCACTCTGGGCCAATGTGTCCTGGCACAGTGGGACCCTGCCCTCCAGGGCTGTGGACTTTTAGAAGAAACTTTAAAGAAATGTTTAGTGTGATCGCTTTCTGAGAGTTCCTACAGACCACCCAGAGTGTGCAGAAAAGGGATTTAGCATAGGGTGGGGGGATGGAGAGGTGGCCTTGGGAAGGCTGGAGGCCACTTAGTCAGGAGGAAGGAGCAGGAGCAAATCCCGGGCAGAGGAAGGAGCCAGGTGAAGGGTGATCGGTGGCGTGGCAGAGGCTGGGCCTCAGGAATCACCATGTGGAGTTTAACCTTCATCCTGAGGACATCTAGAGGCCATTGAAGGGTTGTCAGCAAGAGAACATGGAGATTTGTGTTTGCTCGAGACTCCCAGCTGCTGTGGGGCCGGAAGTTGGTACAGCCGGAGCGAGTAAAGTCTGGGTAAGAAGAGGAGGAGGGTCTGAGCACAGCTGTGCAGGTGGATGGGCAGCCTGCAGTCATGCACTGGTGATAGGGAGCAAGATGGGAAGGTATTTGATATTTCGGTGAGAGGACCCCTTTCGGTGGTCAGTGGTCGTGGAGTGGCTGGGAAGATAGCAAGTAATGGAGGAAGTAGGGCTGGGATCCTGAGCCTAAGCAAGCACATGTGTGTATGTGTGTGTGTGTGTGTTTGAGAGAGGAAAGGAGACAGACAGACAGACAGACCAATTCAGGAGGAGGGCATCACTTCCCTTGTGAGGAAGAGGATATGTCCTGGAGGGAAAAGCCCTGGGAGTCTGGGGAGGAGAGGCAAGGTGGCCCATCTCTGTGTTCATTGTGGTGTAGCAGAGTCCGTCTGTCTGCTAAGAAGGAGTCAGCTTGGTGAGGGAGAGAGAAGGGGTAGGATGTGAGGCCAGGCTTCCTGTATGGCTGAGGCAGGTGACCAGGAGCGTGCGGCCATCTGCCTACCATTTCTGGAGCAGGCACAGAGTAGGCCAGGGTGGGCCTTGGGGTAGGTGGGCACAGGACCTAGGGAGTGTTAAGTGTTGACGAGAGCCATGGCTAGAGGGATGCGCTGGAGTTCAACCTAATGGGCGGAGAGGAGAAGGAGAGTCAGAGACGTGTGCAGCCTGCGCCTGGTTCCAGCCATGTTGTCATTCTGGCCATCACTGTGTTCAGGAACAGAGAGGCCCGCTTCCCATGGAGGGTGGAGGTGGGGAATGAGGCACAGTGGTTGCTAGTTTATCCTTTGAATGGATTTGGACCTCAAGAGCCTGAACTGCTTCTTTGAGTCCCACTTGTGTCTCTGGACCCTTCCTCTCCAGGGCATAGGAACGGGCATTCTGGTCTCCAGGTGGGCTGGCTGTCCGTGCCCTGCCCTGGAATCACAGTCCTCTCTCTCGTGATGAACAGCACCCTGTCAGGCCTCAGGGCCTGCCTCCTCAAGAAAGGAAGAAAGTTCATTTGGGAAAAGTCTTTCTGGGCTTCTGGGTTTGTTTTTTCTACCTTACCCAAAAGGTTTTGTAGTCTTCGGAAGGTGGCAGCAGTCTGCAAGATGCTTTCCCATTTTGCAGTGACAAATGGCAGGCTGGCCCAGCTGTGTGGCATCATGGAGACAGTGTGAGTCAGTGGCTGCTTCTGTCAGGTCCCCAAGTGCTGGCTGTCTCTGATGGAGGCAGGGAAGCAGCCCAAGTCCATGCCTCACAGAGCCCCTTGCCTTCCCTGCTGTCCTTGCTGCCTTGGGCTCTCTGTGCTGGGCGGCCTCCGCTGAGGCAGCTCGTGGGCTCTCTGGTCGGCTGAGGACGATGCACAGGGGATGGGTGAGCGATGTGCTCTAGACAGAGGGCCTGGTGCCAATCAGACACTCCAGCTTTGCTGATCTTGAGGTTGTGAGAGGGAAAGATGGTCACAGAGGAGCTTAGGAAAGATAGGTCACCTTTACCAAAGGAGTGGAGTGGGCCATTGAGGGATGCACTAAGAACTCATGGCCCTTTTGCCGGGTCTCAGTGTTACAGGCCTCCTCACTGGGACCGTCCCAGATGTGCTTGGGTCCCTCTTGTCATCCCTTCTTATAGCATCTGGACTCTTCCCCCATGGCAGCCCTCCTCCCACTTGGAAACTGTGGCTTTCCTTGCAGGCTTCCTCTGTCCCCTGAGTCTCAGCTCCGTGAGGAAAGGACATTCCTTCCTCACCAGTGCCAGGAACATCAAATTGACACTTCCTTAATAAGGAGGTGGAATGAATGAGTGGATATTTGCCATGAGGGCAGCACCTCATTAAAATTTTAAAAGTGTTATCAAAGCAATATGCGCACTGTGTAGAAAATTCCACTAGTACAAAATAAGTATAAGAAAGGAAGATTAAAATCAAACCACTGACCCCGCCCACACTTCTGCGCCCCACCCCCTGCTTTTAATGGTGCTCATTTCTTGTTTCCTTGGTTCCCTTTTCCATCTCGTCATGCATGTGATCCTCCTTTCTATCTTGCTCCATGAACTCCGCACACCTTGCTTTCCCACTGGGTGAACCGAGGCTGTGGAGGGTCCCTGTCCTTGCCACACACCCTGCCTTCGTTTCCAGGCCTTCGTAACTATTTCCTTGTCAGGGTTCTTAACGTTTCCATAGTGTTTATGTAATCAGTATATCTTAACTTTTTTTAGATTGGGGGGGGTGCTAACTTTAAAAGGTGAAAAAGGCCTAAAATGGGTTTCAGTTGTTATCAGCATGGCAGCTCCTTCTCTTCGAGTCCAAAGTTACCATCCCAGGGCCTCGAGAAGAGGCTGCTAGGAGCATCAAGAGTATATAGATCTTTTTGTCTTTGTTAAATGTTCATTTTCAAAAATTTTATTAGTATATATTTACAGTATGCATGAGTATATTCATCACGGGGAGTTGGTATATATACATAACACATGATAATTTTGTTTTACTTCTCCCCTCCATCTTTTCTTTTCTTATATAATCATCAGTTGCAGAGGAATCATACTCTATTTTAGTTTGTTTCCTGTTTGGATATGGTTTTCTTTTTCTTTTTTAAATTAAAAAACCCTTTCATTATAAGAAGAGCAACATATGTACATTGTTGAAAGTTAGAAAATATAACCTGAGCCTGGGAAAGGTGCTGGGGAGGAAAGGATGGACAAAGGATGGTTAATAGGTGTAGGAATACAGTTGGATAGGAGGAATCACTTCTAATGTTCCCTAGCACAGTGGGGTAACTATGGTAGACAGCAATTAATTGTATATTTCAAAAATAGCTAATAAGATTTTAAATGTTCCCAACATAAAGAAATTACATGTCTGAGGTCACCTGATCTGACCATTACATATTGTACACATGTATTGAAAAGCCACACTAAGGCTGGTGAGATAGCTCAGCGGCGTAAGCGCCTGCCTGGCAAGCGCGAGGTCCTGAATTCAACTCCCAGAACCCACATAAAGGAAAAAAAGGGGCCGGTGATACCGCTCAGCAGTACGGGCACCTAGTGGCGCATGAGGTCCTGAGTTCGACCCCCGGTACCCACACACACACACAAAAAAAAAAGCCACACTATACCCCATAAACATATATAATTACTATGTGTTGATTATAAATATGTTGAAAAGAAAGTTAGAAAATATTCGTAAGCGGGAATTTCCCCAGCTGTGCTTGACAGATGCGGTGGTTCCTATATCTTACCTGGTGGTTAGGATTATTTTACCTGTGATGCCAACTTACTGAAGAGGCTGGGCCGGTTGTGCTGCAAAATGTTCTACCTTCTGGATTTGTGTAGTGGTTCCCTTTGTGGTGGTGGTTAGCTTGTTCCTCTAGCCTCACATTTTTTACAAACTGAAAATTAGATCTAAAGTCTTACAAGCTTTAAAGTATTTGGTAGAATACATCCTAGGTCATGTGTATTTCTTATTACACTTTGTTAGGATATAAACAATATTTAGTTGACCTAATCAGTGATGCTAGATTGACTGCTGGGTTACATTCTCCTCTTGGAACTGGAAAGTAACCTGCATGGTGTTATTTTGGCACCAGATGAAATCAGTGTGGCTTCTATACATGTTTTATGTCTTTCCTGAAATATTTGCCTTTCTTTTCCCTTTTTGAAAAAAGAAATATTTACCTTCTTCCTCATATCGCTGAGTTTTAAGCCTTCTATGATTTTATGTGTGGAGATGAACCATTCCCTTCTTCCTGTGGATGCCCTCACAACCACACACTTTGAGGTCTAATTTCTACTAATTGCTTTCTAGACTTGCTGTCCAGTGTATCCTGGGCTTTCTTTTAATTATACTTTGGGGTCAACTCACCTCCTAAAAATATCCCATTGCATCATTTTATTCTGTATTGGTTTTTACTCTCTCTTTCTTTTTTCCTTTTTTCATATATTTTTCCCATTTGAATGGGAAAAGGACTCTTTTCTTTTTATATTTATTTAGTAGTTTGGGAATAGAGATCTACGTTTCTGTGGAGTGCAAGGAAAGGGAAGTCAGTGATGCAATTTGGCTAAGTCTCAGTTTTCCCCTCTGTGAAGTGGGGATGGTGATACCTGTGCCAGCTCAGCTCCCCAGGCGGCTGGGTCTCCAAGCAGGTCGGCAGGAAGGGTGTGAGTGAGTGCTTTTGGGCTCAGCACGTGTGGGCGGGTGCAGGCACAGGCTCGGGCCGCAGAGCAGTCGCAGGATGCTTCAGTCAATCCTGAACGAGCTTTGGAGCTGGAGTGATGCAGCAGAGAGGCCCCCAGTTGAATCAAGGGAACTGGGTCTTTTTTCCCTTCTTCAAGTTGAGGAGACCTCCTGACAGGACTGGCTGGCTGCCAGCTCTCCCAGCAGCTGGAGATGAGTGCTTTGACCTTGTAGGAATCAAGTCACAGCAATGCAGCCCGTGCCCACTGCCCGTCATAGGACCTGCCTGGAGTAGGACCCCAGGAAGTGGCAATTTAAGAGAGGGAGGCTGTGTTTGCTTCCTGAGACTTGTTTAGCTTTGTGGGCCTATTATAAATATTTGAAAATACAGTCAGCTTTCCATATCCATGGGTTCCATATACATAGATTCAACCAGCCATTATGGGGAAAAAGAAAAAGACTACAGAAAGTTTCAAAAACCAGAAAGCAAGGCTTAAACTTGTCATGCGCTGAGCACCACACCAAACCCAGTGAATGAAGTGCTGTGTAGCACACCCCCCTGCAGCCTCTGCATTTCACAGATCTCCAGCCTCTCTCCAGCATTGCTTGAACACTGCCCACCTCCCACATTGTTCGTGGACTTTGTATTTAGGCCTGTGATGGCTGTGTCTGTACTGAACACGCACAGCCTCTTTTTTCTTGTCATTATCCCCTGAATAACACATTGGAATAACTACTTATATCACATATACATTGTATTAGATGTTATAAGTAACCTAGAGATGATTTCAGGTATGCAGACGGATATCTGTAAGTTATATACAAGTGCTTTGCCATTTTATATGAGGGACTTGAGTAGCTGTAGATTTTGGTATCCATGAGGGTCCTTCAACCAAAACCCCTTAGATACCCCAGGGCCTTCACACTGAGCTATATATGAGGCCCCCCTGTTTTTTTTAATTTTGAGACAGAGTCTCATTAAGTCACTAAGTTGTCCAGGTTGGACTCAAATTTGTGATCTTCCTGCCTCAGCCTTCCAGAGTGCTGGGATTGCAGGCGAGTGCCACTATGCCTGTCTAATGATGCCAGAGGATCTTGTGAGGAGAATCAAGGCAGCCTACCTGAGGATGCCAGAGGATCCATCTGGCTTCATGGTGGGCATATGGATGAGGCAGTATCTCCAGGCTTTGCACTTTACTTCACTGCCCTTGTCGCTTTAAAAGTGCAACTCTTATTTCTCACAGCAGCTCTATGGGGCAAACACTGTTATTTATTTCCATGTTACAGATGAGTAAACTGAGGCACAGAGTAATGTTCTCAGCCCACAGCTGGGAGGGGGTGGAGTTGGGGTTGGAGCTCAGGTCTGTCTCTGGGCCAGTTCCCTTAGTGACTTATGTGTTCGTGGACCTGGCATTAGTTATTTGAAATGAGTGGAGGTATAAGCAGGTGTTTATATGAGTTTTACCTGGAGATGAGACTGAGTGAAGCGACCAGAAGCCTAACCAGGGTTGAGCATGCTACCGTGAGTTATGGGGCTCCCAGGTACCTCCTGGGGTCAAGTTGCAGGAGGCACAGCTGAGTGCCCTGGTTTTGCCTCTCCTGCCCCGCACACACCCACTCTATCCTTTGTCACTACCACATGCTCTTCATGTCTGTCCCCATCTCTGGCTTCTCTCTGCATGCCAGCTGTTTCCACATCTGCGCCTGCACACACAGGGCCAGTCCACTCCGCTGCCTGTCACTGCCCACCTGGCCCTGTTGCAGGCAGGGACCTGAGACACATGGTATCCCTGGGTTGCCCAAGGGTTTGGGAAGGAACTGAGAGAGAGCTCTCTAGAGCAAACTGGGCAGAGCCCTGGGAGGCAGCATCCTTAAGATTAAGCTCCAACTCGCTTGCCATGTAGATTTTATCCCCCTGCTACAGATGAGGAAACTGAGGCTCAGGGAGGCAGGGTATGTCTAGCTGTGGAGGCCGGGCCTCTTCACCACCCACTATGGCTTTCAGCTCTTGTCACTGGAAGCAGCCTACTTGCCTTTAGCTGCTGATGGGGCAGAAAGGACACACCGCTCAGGGCAGCGCATCACTCCCGGGGCTAGGGGCCTCCTCAGGCCCTTGCAGCTGCAGGCAAGCCTGGCTTCCAGACCATCAGGGTGTGCTGGATTTCTTTGGAGGGGTCTAGCCCACCGTGTTAGGTGTCACTGACTTGCCACTTTGTTTTTCTCTCCTGAAGCCGAGTGTTCAAGACAGACATGGAGCTGGAGGTTTTGCGCTACACCAACCGTATCTCCAGCGAGGCCCACAGGGAGGTGAGTTTCACTGGCTGTGGTTGCGCAGGCAGCATCGCTGCATGTGAGGCAAGAGAACGAATGGCATGGGGATGAATGGGTGAGGCTGGAGCACATGAGAGGGAGGACCATGCAAGAGGCAGAAGTTTCACATGTGACAACTTTTTCCTAGTGGGCACAGGGCAGGGACAGGAGAGCCTTTGCTCCAGCTGTTCACCTTAAGGCACCCACCTTCATGAGAGTAGTGGACACTAATCCTCAAGGACTTTGCCTTCAAAAGGTCTTTAGTTCCAGGAGTGTAGGGCTCTCCTTTCTGGTATCGTGGCAGTTTCCAGCTCATTTTAAAGCATCTTTTGTCCTTAACTAATCCCAGTACACTTATTACCATCATCTGTTTTCTGAAAACATCTTCTCATGATTGTTTCTAAATCACCCACTTTACAGAGGCATGAGACCAAATAAGGAAGTTTATATTTTTAATGTCCGTGGGGTGCCTGAGATAGCTCAGTTCCTGGGATAGCCCAGTGCCTGCTCCGGGACCTTCAGGGCTTTGTGTTAGGAAATAGACGAAGGTGACTAATGGCTGTATAATCTGTTCTAGGAGTTAATTTTCTGTTGGATAAAAGTTAGGCAAAGGAAACCTTTCAGAAATAGTCCTGACCACTTTCTTAGCACTGAGTGTTTACCAGACACGTCTCGATCAAATCTTCGCTGTGCCCATCCAGCCTGCATGCTGACCTTGGCATTTATTGGCTTCCAAATGGAAGTGCTCCACTGTGGTTTAAATAAACTGGGGATTTGGGGCATTTAAAAGTTCCCATTTGTCACGTTTCTGTACCACTGTGTGCTCATATCATTCCCCCTTTTTTCTTTAAGAAGTGCTTCGTTTGCTGAAGTTCTGTACATTATTTATAAGGCTGTGTTACTTATCTGCTTAATACAAATGTCTTCACTTAATATCCATCCTCCAGGTAATGAAGGCTATAAAAGTGGGGATGAAAGAATATGAGATGGAAAGGTAAGCTGTGTCTCTCTGGGTAAAGATGAAAATGTAAAAAACAGTAATTTATGTTTCCTAGGCAAGTAAAGGATGAGACTCCGCAGTGTTGCCCACGGATTGAATAGGGATTAGGGGCCAGCTCTGGGGTCCTGGGCAGAGATTATTTTCTCCTGACTGTGGCCACCTTCTGACTGTGGCAGTGATAGTCATGGTCATTGATTACTTTCCTGGGTGGTTTAGTGCCCCATCATTCCAGTTTTGTACTTTGTTTCTGCAATTTGCAAGAAACTTTACCGAATAGCTGCTATTTTGAGTCTGAAAGCCGCTGGTAAAATGGCTTGCCATTTTTATGTGTCGACACCACCATTATGTCTGCTGTGCTTAGAGGACCTGGTGGAGGAAGGGTTAAGTGGATCATAAAGAGCTCTGGAGAACTCCATTGGCCTTCAGCTCCAGTTAGGCCAGTGCACCCAGGGGTGCTGCCTGGGGCCGGCCTGCCCTGGTGGGAGTGGCTGCCAGCTCAGCCTGCTCCAGGACCCAGGGGTCGTTAGGCTTCTACCCATGGCTCAGGGAGCCCCTGAGTCAGACCCACGCTGCCCTAGGCACCATCTTCCCCTATTTCCTGGATCTCTCACCAGTGACCACCCCACCCAGCAGCTCTGGGGAGCAGACCCTGAAAAGCTGCTATTCTACCTCGTCATGTCTAGCTTTGTAAGAGCTTGATTGCTGCCACCTCCCCACCTTGCAGGGTTCAAGTGTACCCCAGGTGCTCTCAGGGCCTGCTCCATGCACAGCTGGCTCTAGGGGATGCTTTCTGCGTCATCCTCTGTTATGGTTCTGATGTGTTTTGTCCCCAAGGGCTCATATGTTGGAAGTTTGGTCCTCAGGGTAATGATGTGAGAGGTGATGGGACCTTTAAGAGGTGGGGCCTAGTGGGGGCTTAGTCTTGGAGTCTTTGGGGGTCCTGCTATTAGGATTAAGGTTGATCTTGTAGGACCCTGAATTAGTTTTTGTGATAAAAACAGCAAGTCCAGCCCTAGCCAGCTCTGCAGCATTCTGGCTGGTAGTGGGATCTTTTGTTCTCCTGCCATGATGCTGTCTACTGTTAGGCCCTTTCCAGAGACCAAACCAATGGGCTGCCTAACCTTGAATTTTCAGCCTCCAAAACTGAGCTAAACAGACTTCTTTTCTTTGTAAAGTAGACTACCTTGGGTATTTTGTTATAGTAACAAAGAACAGACTCATATCCCCTCCTGGCCCTTCTGGCCTGCCTGCTGCATCAGTGTGGGGATTAGGGCCGACATATATGTGGGGTCAGCAGCATGTACACCAGTGTCCACATGGATGTGGCTTGGGGATGGGAGTCTTTTTTCAGAGTCTTACCCTGAAAGGAGTTCTGAGCAGTGAGCCTCCCTATTTCTCCCTTCTTCCCTGGCAGTATGAGGTTAAAATGGCCTTGCCCTGTTACTGTGGCATCCAGAGGGGGCATGTAAGAAGTGTCCCTCAGAGTCCCAGCTGTGTCAGGCCAGGGAGGATGGGGAAAGTCCTGCAGAGCTGCCCCAGCTTTTGCCCCTATGAGGTCTGCTGCAGTAGGGTCTGTGTGGTCTGAAACTCCCAGGGTCTCAGCGCACTTGAGGAGATGGGAAGAGTATTGTGGGGCCACCCCAGATTGGCACTGCCCCAGAAACCTGTTCCTGACTGAGTTGACTCAGTGACCCATAGCCAATGCCTCAAATAAAAATAACCAAGAGACTGGAACAAGAATAGCTTGTCACAGCACGGAGCCCTGGCCTCTGCTGCATGCTGGCAGCCTTGTGCTCTGAGCTGCAGGGGGCCCAGCTCTGGAGTGGCTTCTGGTAGGGCCCCCCATAGTGTCCCCGAGCCCAACCTCACTGCAGCCGGTGGACAGAGCCATATGGGCATGGGTCAGGGGCCTTTCCAACCCCCACCCAATACCCTGCCCAGGAAATGGAGGAGGTCTTTTTTTTTTTTTTTTTTTTTCCCTTCGTTTTACCGGGAAATTTCAAAAGTAGAATAGCATCAGGTTTTTCTGTTTTGTTTTGTTTAATTTAGTTTAGTTTTGCTTTGCTGGAGTGTTTTAAAACTGAATCTCAGACATCATTGTATCATTTCACTTGTAAATACTTCAGGAGGCGTCTCAACTGATGAGAGTATTTTCCCCTTTACATAACCACCCTGCTATTATCACATGTAACCAAATTAACAATACGCCTGACTCTAATATCTATGCATTCTGTGTCACAGATTCAACCAAGCGTGGATTGGAAATATTTGTAAAAAAAAAAAATTACACCTGTCTGAACATGTACAGACATTTTTTTTTTTGGTCATCACTCTCTAAACCATACGGTATAACAGCTATTTACTTTGCACTAGGTATTATAAGTAACTAAGGGATGATTCGAAGTATGTGGGAGGATGCAGATAGTTTATAGGCAAATAATGAGCCATTTTATACAAGGGAGTTCAGCATTCAAGGATTTTGGCCTCTGCAGGAGGTCCTGAAACTAATCCCCTTTAACACAGAGGGATGGCTTCATTCCTTTCTATCACCAACCAATATTTAGTCTGTATTGGCCAAAAACTAGGAGTAGGTTTATTCAAGCTGGGATTCAAACAAAAGCTACATGTTGCAGATGGCTGCTGTTGGACGGGGAGTCCTTGCCACACTGAGCTGTGGGGAGAGCTTACCTTGTCCTTCCATGGCTCCTTTCCCTGCATCCCCATGAGGTTCCCAGGTTTGCCTCCCTGGCTGCTTCCTTTTCTGTGGTCCAGGTGGCCTGAAGCTGGAGACCGCAGCTGGGAGAGCACCCTGGGAGGCCTGAAAATGTGAGCAGCTGTCCCAGGGGTTCAGTGCGATGGGCCAGCTGTGTTCATGCTTGTGCCCCTGCTGTATGCCATGCCCATCTGGAGGGGAAGCAGTGCCTGTCGGCCTCAGCCAGCTGGGAGCCATCAGATCCTTGTGTCCCTAAGAGGTTAGAGCTTAGAGAGGGTGCGGTGGGAGGGTAGGAGGAGAATGGGTTCTGCCCCAGGGAACAAAAAGGCAGAGATGCAAAACCTAGAGATAGAGGAGCCTGTTCCTAAAGGACAGGTGGGGCAGAGAGTGTCACCCCCGAAGGTGGTGGGAAGATAGTTGTTCATGAAGGTTGTCATGTCTTGGGGTGGCCCTGACTGGATCGAGGAGGGCATACCTCCACTTGGACCTAGGAGGCATGTGCAGCCTGAGGCAGGCTGACTCTGCCTTGAGCTCCCTCACCCCGGGCACACTTCTCTGTCACTGCTGCGTCGCTCTGTGGTGTAGTCTGCATCTGTGTCCACAGGAGCCTGGAATCTTCTTCTCAGCAGCCACACCTCATCCATCTGCCCAGAGACTAACCCACAGCTGGGGGCTTCCATGAATGGATGGAAGGGAGAAGAAAAGGTCTTAATCTATTTTTCTGCCCTCCTCTATGTCCCTGGGGACTTCAGAATTGTTCTCTGAACTGGTTGGGAATAAAAGTCTTCTAAAGCATGTGGTGTTGGCTGCCCAGGGAGCGTGGCCCTTTACCACAGGCTGGCCTGCTACCCGGGAAGGTCAGGGCGGCCAGACTGCTGTGCAGGCTGTGGACTCACAGGTTAAAAGGAGGCAAGCTGCTCTTTTGTGTGCATTGGTGGCACTCTGCACACATGGCAGTTGTTCCCAAGACCTGCTGGACCTTCTCTGGGGTATGGCCAGCTCCAGCCCCACTGAGGGACCGGGCCAGGAGTCTTGCAAGTCAGGGCGGGGCACGGGGACACTACCAAGACCCTGTGCTCAGATTCAGAGATGCTGGCCAGGAGACCCCATTCTAAATCGAGCTTTTTATTATTATTATTAGTTATCATAGAGTTGTTATATAATCTTGAGAGCATGTTGAAAAAGAAAAGTAAGCTAGCTGATGACCTTTACGAAGACGCCTCCTGCTCCGTGCTGTGCCTGTGAGAGAGGTTTGAGAGGAAATTAAAATCATTTTCTGAAATTGAGGTGTAGTAAATTGTGTTAAACCAATAAGACGTTAATGTTTGGGCAAATCAGACTCTAACAGCATCTGACTGCAGGCCCAATCAGGCAGTTCGTTTTACCGCCTCATATTATTTAATGTTAGTGGCGTAACCGGCTTGTAGCTGGCTGGCATGGGGCTGGCAGCTAAATCAATTACCTGCAAACACTAATTTAGAGCATGCTCAATTGGCTGTGTAAGCAGGTCCTGGTTCACGTTTGCCACAAGGAGATTAATAACTTGATGTGTTTGACAGCCTGGGACCTTAATTGAAATTATGCTCTCGCTCTCCAAGCGGTGAATGGGGCACTTTGGGCCCTTTCATGATGGCTTGGGTTGGGGGTTGGGGAGTCACGCAAGTCATTTAAAAGACTGAGAGTCTGTGAGGTGTGATAGGGTCAGTGTGGCCTCGTCCTCCTCCCCTGGCAAACATTTGACCCTGTCTCAGTCCTGAGACAAGGTCTGGGTTTTTTCTGGACTGTCACAGCAACAGCCCATAATAGCAGCTTCCTGTTTCCTTTCAGTCTTTTGTTAATGAAGAACTTTTCCAGCTGTGCTGCCTTTTTTTTTTTATTAAAGGTCTTACTGCTTTTTCCTGCCCTTTGGGCAGATGGAGTGAGTCACAGTTCTGTGTGTTCCGTGTCCCTGTTGCATCTAGGTGGGGGTGGGGTGGGGACATGTACATACACTACGTACACTATACCACATACAACAAATATGTACACATACCATAGACCCACCACACATACACACATGCTATACCCCACACACCACACGCACACCACATACCCTCATCACACATACACACTGCATATTCCCACACACATACACACTGCATACACAAACCACCCCTGCACACACCATATACCTGCCACACACACACTGCACACATCACACTCCCCACACACCACCACACATACTCACCATATACCTGCCACACACACACTGCACACATCACACTCCCCGCACACCACCACACATACACACACCACACCCCTGTATATACTACACACCCCATACTTCCCACACCACTATACACACAACATTCCTACACATACCTCACCCCCACACCCATGTATACATCACACACATCCACAAACACCGTGTACCATGTGCTCACCATACACACCACACACACACACAGCACACACCACATATACCCACACACATGCTGTACCCTCACACTCATGAACACACCCACACCACACACACCCTGAAAAACCAACCCCCAATCCCACACGTGGATTTTCTGTCCAAACCAAGAGATACTGTTCAGTTGGCTGATCTTCTAGTTTACCCAGGGCAGGTTGCAAAACCCCTGCCATGTTCTCTGTTTTTATTAAAGATCTGGGACCAGTGTCTTTTTTTTTTTTTTTTTTTTTCCTTTCTTTCTTTCTTTCTTTCTTAGGACTAGAAACTCTAGCTCCAGTAAGGACAGTCAGGAGGTAGAGTCTGTAGACAACCACACAGCACACCTCTGCACTGCCGCGGTGGCAGTGCTGCGGGACGCAGGTTGGCACAGGAGATGGGTCCTATGGACGCCTGAGCGCCCCTCCCCCCAGCATGCCCTCTGCCCAAGATCCAGGCACAGGCTCCTCTGTCATGTCGCCTGCTCTCTGGAGGCCATGAGCCTTCCCAGCTTGGTGCCTTCCTCTTCTTGTTTGTCCTTTCCTCTTGGCACACTGCTGTCATCTCAGAGGAGCTCTCTCTTCATGCCCACATTGCCCTCCTCCTGTTCCCTCCTCCTGCCAAGCATGTGACCAGACCCGGCCCTGTGTGCCTCTAGCCACAGCCAGGGCATCCATGTTTTGTTGGTGGTGGATGTCACCAAGAGGTTCTGGAGATGCAGAGTTTCTGAATTTCAGGATGGCTGGGCACAGTCTGGCCTAATCTGCCCTCGTTAAGCCTGGGCATCAGTGGACCGTCCTCAGTTTTCCCACCTCATAACAGCTGCTGGACTTTTGTTGGGGTCTTTGGGGCAGGCCTGGGCCTCAGTTTAAGAGTGGATATACTGGGTCCTTTTCCATGGGTCTGGTCACTGTCCCTCGCCAGGGCTCTGCACCATCCATGGCAGATACAGGATCTCTCCAAGGATCACATTGAGGGGTGAGAGTATGACAGCCAGTTCGAAAAGGATGGCCCACTGAGACTCTACATGTGGGTGTGGAAAAACCTTCTCTTGGCCTTGACGGCCTGATGTGGATTTCCTGCCAGCACTTCCTTGGCAGCCCACCACAAGAGGGCTTAGGAAACCCCATTCAATTTGGTGAACTCTCCAGGAAGGCAGCCTCTTGAGTCTTGTACCCTGGCTGCCCACACCACTGGGCATTTGACCCTTTCCAAGAGTCCTGGCTGTCCTGGGTAGAGAATTCCTCCGAGCTCAGGCATGCTTTACTCCATCCTAGCAGAGCAGGTCTCATGCGCCCACCCACTGTGCTCTGGCATCAGGATCTGATTGTAAAGTTCCACATACCACTCCAGAGGTTTTGTCTATTTATAGTATGCTGGGAAACTATTTTGGAAAACCAACCAGGGCTGCCCAGGGGCAGTCATGGTGGTTATGAGTCAAGATGGCTACCATCATGTCAAGCTAACTCCCTACATAAGAAGAATACATCCTGCACCTGAGCCTAACTGATAAATGAACATATTTCAAGTGCAAACCAGCCTGGTGTCCAGCCAGAAAGGTGGACAAAGAACCAGAGAGAAGGGCTTTCTGCAAATGTGTAGCCTGGTTGATGCAGGCCCAATCATGGCTTTGGGCACAAAGCCAACTAAAGTAGACTTTGTCTTTTCAATACTGGAAGAGTTGCCCTTCGAGAATCAAATTAAGTAACAGTGGTACCAGCAGGCACCTTTATGGATTTTCCTCTAGTGCTCCATCACTAACCTGATTCTGCTGGTTTTAGATAAATATTTATCATGATTTTAAGGAAGTAGTGTTTTCTTCCTGGCTTGCTAGGAGATTTTACCAGGAAAGGATGTTGAGTTTTACCAGCTGTCTTTTTAGCATCTTCCTTGGCGGTGTGTGTGTGTGTGTGTGTGTGTGTGTGTGTGTGTGTGTGTGTGTATAGCAGTTAATATAATTATTTGAGAGCAGTTTTGCATCACAGAAAAGTTAAAGGAATATTAGAGAGTTACACATAGCCTGCATCCATCTTTCCCCACTGTTAATACTACTATGGAACTAATGAACAGCATTGGTACATTATTATCTTACCCATACTTTACTCCAGTTTCCTTAGCCTTTTTTTTGTGGGTACTGGGGGGTCGACCTCAGGACCTCGCGCACCAGCAGGTGCCCGTGCCGCTGAACGATATCACCGGCCCTTTTTTTTTTTTTCGTATGTGGGATCCGGGAGTCGAACTCGGGCCCCCGCGCTTGCCAGGCAGGCACTTATGCCGCTGAGCCATCTCACCGGCCTTCCTTAGCTTTTATCCAGTGTCCTCTTTCTATTCCAGAATCCCGTCCAGGAGACCATAACAAATCTAGTTGTGCCTCCTTAGGCTTCTTTGGGCTGGGACAGTTTCTCAGACTTTCCTTTGTTAACTTTGATGGTTTTGAGGAGTCCTGCTTGGGTAGTTTGAAGTATGTCTTTCAGTTTTAGTTTTTCTCACGGTTAGACTGGGGCTTCAGGTGATTAGGAGGAAGATCACAGAGGTAGAGTACCATTGCCATCGCAGCATATCAAGGGCACGTACTGTCAACATGTCCATGTTGACCTTGATCTCCCAGCTGAGGGGGTGTTTATCTGGTTTCTCCACTGCTGTAACTGTTCCCTCCTTGCTTTTATACTGCACTCTGGAAGGAAGTCACGGCGCATGCTCCACACGTCAGACGTGGGGAATTACATTCCTTGCCTTTGAGGGGAGGATCTACCTATGTTGTGTGTACTTCTTTTATACAGGAGATCTGTCTCTTCTTAACCATTTTTTATTAGTTGAGCTTTTTCTTTTACTTATATCTATATAGACTCATGGATATTTATTTTATACTTTGGGTTACGATCCAATCTTGTGCTATTTCTTTTGCTGCTCAAATCATTCTAACTTTCAGCGTTGGAGGTTCTTTGATTTGGCTCCTGTGCCCTTTAGTACACCCCCATCATTTTACTTTCTGATCACCTCCATCCTTTCTGACACTGCAAAGTACTCCAGGCTCACCTTGCATTTTCCCTGCTCAAATCCTAGAGGCAGCCATTTCTCTGAGGAGCCCTGGTTCCTATTATTGGAGAGTCATGAACAGATTGAGCAATGGTGTGCCTTAGATGAGTTTGATGACCAGACTTCCTGCCGTAGAGCCAGTGTGGCACCCTGGCACACACTGTACTTTGTCATGGTATGTTACCATGTTAATAAGCTGAAACAGGAGGCAGTGTTTTATAGTGGTTAACAAATGTCCTGGCTTTGGGTCCCAGCTCTGCCACTTAACCAACTATGTGGCCTTGGGCAAATTTATGACAGTGTATCTCAGTTTCCTCATCTGGGAAGAGGGGCACTAATAACAATACCATGGTTGGGAGAATTTGATGCACTGATATATATGATGAGGAGTGATTGA
This sequence comes from Erethizon dorsatum, assembly GCA_028451465.1. Lineage (NCBI taxonomy): Eukaryota > Metazoa > Chordata > Mammalia > Rodentia > Erethizontidae > Erethizon > Erethizon dorsatum. The sequence goes on from CM051834.1 coordinate 99,646,475, forward strand.
AAAAATACTATGTGTGTTCAGATTTTTAAAATCTTATTACAGTAAAAGGCACATTGCCATTAATCCCCATCAAAATACTTCCTCTTATTTTGAGCACACTTACCTATCATTCTTGCCACTTTCTGAAGCAATTCTAGAAGTCCTTTTTCATGAGTGTCTTTAGTTACACCGTTTTGGCTTCCTCCATGACTTGAATTGGTTCAAAACATTTATCTTTTGTGGTCATTTTGACTTTGGAGAAGAGCCGGAAGTCACACAGTACCAGATCCGGTAAATAAGGTGGATGAGGGCACCCTTTAATATGTTTATGAGCCTGCTTTTCCATCGGATGGCACTCAGCAGCAGCATTCATTTTTTTTACCATACCTCGTAAAAACACTCACAAAAGAGGACTCCCAAAACTGCTTCAAGAAGTGGCAAGAATGATGGGCTAGTTAGTGTGTTTGAAGCAATGGGGAGTATTTTGAGGGGAATTAATGGCAATGTGTCTTTTAGTGTAACTAAATTTTTTTATTTTAAACATTCACCTTATGTTTCTGTCACCCATGTATTTTACATGAGAACAGATAGAGCCAGGCCTGGTGGTACATGCCTGTAATCCAGCACTCGGGAGACTGGGGCAGGAGGATCGCTGCAAGTTCAAGGGCAGCCTGGGTTACATAGCAAGACCCTGTCTCAAAAAGACAAAAAAAAGGGGGCCGGTGAGATGGCTCAGCGGCGTAAGCGCCTGCCTTGCAAGCGCGAGGGCCCGAGTTCAACTTCCGGATCCCACATACGAAAAAGGGGCCGGTGATATCGCTCAGTGGCACGGGTACCTGTTGGCGCGCGAGGTCCTGAGGTCGACCCCCCCGGTACCCACAAAAAAAAAAAAAAAACAACAAACACTGAATAGATTTGACATTTATTGAGCATCATAATGTTTGTTTTGTTGCCGTTCTTTTACTAGCATTTTATACAGGCTCAAAATGTGAGACTGAGTTATAAATGCTTTTTTAAAAAACTCTCTTAGCCATATCTTGAGAACACCTGTTTTGTGATCACGTTTTGAGAAGCTCCCCACATTTTTCTGTTTCTGAGTAATGCGGAAAGGATAGGGCCTGGCTGTTCCTTGAAGATATAAAAAACTCCTTTGATACTATCAGAACCTTTTGTTTCCTGAGGAAAATCTCTTTGATCACTTTCCGAGTTTTCCTATTAAGTTGTTTTATTCAGACTCTATCACTCTTACAATCAATACAATATATATCCTGAGAATTTTTGTTTTCATGAAGGATTTAAGTTACCGATTTTATTCAAGTTTTAAAAATATCCTCTCTGTATCCCTAATTGTACTTCCTTTCTTATTCCAATTATGTATTCCTATTCTTTCTCTGTTGATTAGCATGGCAAGAATTTTATCTGTTTTATTGATCTTTTCAGAAAATCTGTTCTTAAATTTATTTTTCAACTCTACTGTTTGCTTAGTTCATTGATTTCCAATGTTATTATTAACTCCTTTCTCCTCCCTTCCTAAAGCTTGTTTTGAACATCCATCTTTTAACTTGTTTAGATGAATCTTAGTTCATTTTTTGGTTTCTGGGAATAAATAGATTTTGGCTAAATTGTTTTTGAGCACAGCCTTGGCTATATCCTCAAAGTTTTGATTTATTTGTTATTTTGACCCAAGAAATGAACTAATTCATTTTTAGATAGATGTGGTTGGAATTTTCTTGGTTAACTTTTTGTTATTAATGATTTCGTCATCATTGTAGTTAGAAAATGAGGCCTGTGTAAATTTTTTCCATTTTTAAAATTTTTGTGATCTCTCTAAGAACACTTTGTCAATATTTTATGGAAAGCTGGATAGTGTTTAATTTTTATTTTTAGAGTTTATACTTTGACATACGTTAATCAGGTATATATCTTTTCTAGTTTCCTTCCCCCTCCTTTATTTTTATATATTTGCTCTAAGATCAGGAGGGGTGGTTTTGTGAATTCCTGTTTGTGAATCTTAATAGATTTTCTTTTATTCACTTCCATGGTAAGCATCATGTGCATCTACACATTGGTGATTGTTATGTCTCTATTATTTATTTTACCTTTTTGTGTCTTACAGGAAACCTTTTAACCTACTTAATCTATGTTTTGAATCTGAATTTATCTCATTTTGGGATTGCCATTAATATTTTGTTATATTTTTCTGGTATATCTTTGTTCATCCCTTTATTTTTAAGGTTTGTTGTTAGTTGCTTATAAGTTGGACTTTATTCCAACTTAAATGGAGGGCCTCCCTGTGTTAGGAGCGCCGTTCGCCTTTACTAGGATAAACAGTACAGTTTGTTCTCTTGTATACAGTTATTTGATACTTTCTGGTTCCTGGGTTTGTTTGTTTGTTTGTTTTTCCCCCTGTATGGCTTTTAATTTTTTTTTCTCTTTTTTCAAAGTTTATGAAGTTTCCTTCACTCTCTGTCTTATGCATCCCATTTTTCTTGTAGAATCAACTTTAAATTAGGATTTAATGACCTGTATTTCTCTGTTGTCTACCTAAGTTTAGAAAAGTTAAAATTAATTCATTTCCTTAAAAATTAGAAATTTAGCATGGTATCTCCTTTTCCCTTCTTCCTTCAAGTTTTTAATCACATAACTTCTCTTTCTGTCAGTTATTTCCACATTTGTATTGCATTATTATTTTAATCACAAATCTTTAAGTACACCATTGTCCTACTAAAGACCTCTATTTTGTGTCATGTTTTCCTTTTCTTCATGTGCTCCTACTTTAAGTTTTGACTCAATAGTTTGAGTGCCTTGCATGTGGGAGAGTCCTTTGCTACCTTCTACATAAATAATGGCTTAAATTTAGGGTATTGAATCTTTGTTCCCTGAGGCCAAACGTCTTAGACAAATCATATTCTTTCTCTTTCTAGGGAACTTTTAAATGTTCTTGCCTGGATGCTTGTGTGTGATTCTTTATTCTTGAATGTGACTGCATTTCCTGAGGATCTGTCTTGGTGCCATTCTGGTCTTGGGCTGTACTTTGGAGGTCTGAATTCCACCCATGTGTCAGCCAGTTGGGAGGACCAAGTGGAGGCAGGCTTCTTGAGGACAAGTACAAGCTGGACCTTTGTTATCCTCCAAGTCCTTCACTAATTGGTGGGCTGGGTGGGTGCAGAGGACCCAAAGCTCAAGTGGCAAGATTCGGGTCAGGTGTATTTGGATTTAGGTAGGTGAAAGGTGGACAGAGAAACAGCCACACTTAACACAGAGTCCAGACAAGGTGGGAGGAGGCGGCAGCTTGCTGGCAAGGCCATTTATGGGACAGGCTTGTGGAGTCAGCGGTGACTGGGCCACTAGCAATGCTGTTCTGACCACAGTGGATAGGCCAATAGCCATACATACCCAAGTGGCAGTGTCACCCACTCTGTGTTTCTTGTCTGTGGTCCCACTGGTCACTGCCCAGGGCAAGCATTTAGCCCTTGGGTCATGTTATCTGAGACCTGTGACATAATTGTTTATCATGTAACCCTGGACAGATTCCACTCCCCACTTCTGTGGCTTCTTCTCAGTTGTAGAAGGAAATATGATTGCCCCTGGGGTAAGAAGCCATGCACAACAGCCCCAGGTTGTCCCTGTGAGTCCGCATGATGTCCAGGATCTGTGTCTTTAACCTGAGCAGTGAAACCTGTCTTTACCTCAGGGCCTTCTGTGAATTCCTCTTATCGCACACTGCAGCTTATGGATGGTGCTGGGGCTGTTGTCTTTTCTGGCATAATTCCCACTTCTGCACTCACTTCCTGTAACCTTACACTTCTGCTTTGCACTAATTGCATGCACTCGTAACTTGACGCCTTCTCCATCACAGCTATGCCCCTGCTCCCTTGATGTGCTGTCCTCTGAGCATTCCAAGAAACACAGGCTGTAAGTTCCTTCCTTTCCCTGCAAGGATACTGACCCTCACTCCTTTTGCACAGCTGCCTGAGAGCTGTCTGATGGGCCTCAGGACCCCTTTTGAAAGTGCTTGGGTGCGGAAGAAATGGGGAAGAAACCTGGCAGGTGCACTGTGCAAGGTGAGCCCCTGAGAAGCTGAGGATTGGGGTGAGCCATACTGGGGAGTCCAGGCAGTGCCCATGCTCCTTCTTGTGGAAGTAGGAGGTGTCTTCTCCACAGTGGGCTGGGTGGCTGGAGTTGGCTTTGGCCAAGTCCCCATTAATTGGCTGCCAGTCTGGGGCCCCTGGTGGCCAGACTTCAGCCTCTGTGAACCTCGCAAGGCCTCTCTGTCTGGTCAAGGCCTTAGTCGGGGGAAATTCCAGGAAGAATTTTCTAGCAAGACCAAGGCCAGAGTTGGTAAACTGCCAGCTTCTGGGCTCAGGCCAATGCATAGGCAGCTTTATTTTGGCTCATGCAATGGAGATTTTTTTTTCTTGTTGTTTTGATTAATTTGAGTCGATTAAAAATTAGGAGATTTTCTTTTCCTTTTCTAGAAAATCTGCATAGCTAGTAACTGTGGGCTGGAATCCCACAGAGCTGTGGCCTGGTGGCGGCTGAGTAGTCAGTCTTTGGGCGCATGCTGCAGGCCCCACCCCTCCCTGACACCTCCCCTAGCCCTGAGGCCCCTTTCATCACCCTCAGGCTGCTGGTTCTTTCCTAACTGAGAAAGATTTCCTATACTAGTATCTATCAAAAGAGGGGAAAAGAGAGTGTCAAAAGGGTCATGTATTTCAAGAAAAGTAAGAGAGCTGGGGGGCGGGGAGGGGGGGAGACTGTTTTTCATGTTTTGTGTGCAAATACCTGCTCGGTTTTTCTTCTGTTAGAGGCCTCGAGGCTTCTGAGCTGGTCCTGCCCCACCCCCATCCCTTCCCCTTTCCTGACACATCCCTGAAGGAGCCCCCTGGTAGATAGGAGGGGCATGTGGATATGACACCCATGCTGGAGGGAGCTCTGTCCTATTTGACTATCAGAAAGCATTATGACCCACCTTGGGGGTGTCTAGTGAGGAATTATTCCATAGGCAGTGATTTTGGTTTGGCTCCTGGAGCAGGCAGACAGATGTGATTTTGCTGCCAGGTTTGGTGCTGGTTTTTAGAAAATTCTCATCCAGACCTTTTACACGCTGGTGCAAAAAGACATTCCCTGTGGGAGCAATTATTCTGGGCCTAGAGTTTTTTCCTTCCTAGCTCTGAATTCTGTAGATGTCATGAAGGGTTTAACCCAAGAACTTTGAAAGGTGTTTCCATCTCTGTGAGCAGGCACACGTGCTCTTGAAAGCCGGAGGTAATTATGATGGAGCCACAAAGGGGGGGCTCCCGCACTTAGAGGCCCAGCAACAGCCCGTGTCCTGGGACTGTGAAGCCTCCAGGCTGGGCCCACTTATGCCCTGCCCACACTCAGGCTTTGTGTTTGGCTCCCCTCAGTCTGTGGCGTGGAGGGTGAGAAGTGTGGGCCCTCGAGCCTCCTCCAGCACCTGGCTGAGCATGGCCCACAGCCTCCCCGTCCTGCAGCTACCTTGCAGGAGAGGGCGGAGGAGTGCCCAGGCCAGAGTGGACAGTCAGGTGGCTGTGCCACGTCCGTCTGCCTGGTAGCTGCTCTCGGAGCTGTCATGTGGAGCGCTGGACCCTGCTCACTGCCGTGCTGCGGGTGTGAAGAGACCCAGACACCCGGGGGAGCAGCTGCTGGAGGCTGTTGGTGCTGCTCAGTGTTGATTGCAGCCCTCAGCCCAGAGAGCTGTCCTGTCTGCTGTATCGCTGGAATTTGCTCTGCTCTGTCTCAAGCTCCTCCATCGACCATCGAGCACCTGCAGGATCTGGCCTGGGGACAACAAGAAAGGGGCCTGAGGTCGTTCCTGCTGCTCAAGAACTCATCCAGCTGCATGTGATTGCCACCCTCTTGTTAGACCAGCCTATTCTATGGGGGCAGAGCCCCAGGGTCCAGGCCTCCATGTCCCCTTCTGATCCTGTATTTGTGCCATGTGCTTTCCTCTGGGGTCCCCTGATTTGTGGGTGGTGTTTTTCGGCCTTCCCTGTGTCTGGGCCTGGGGGTAGGGCTGACCCCACAGCACCGCCTTTGGAAGAAGGACCATGGCTTGCTCTGTTGGCTGTTCTGGGTGTCCCAGCCAGGACCAGCTGCACTGTGGCATCCCCAACCTGAGGGATTATCGGTGCAGGGCTTTGCGGGTCTACTCCTATCCACAGCAGATGCCTGGGTGGCTGGCTGGTTAGGTCAGAGCTGGGCTGGGCTTTTCTGTTGTTGTTTTACTTTCTTACTCTTCATCCAAGCAGGAGAAGCAGGGATTGATGCCTTCTTGGGGCCAGCAAATGCCTGGGAGATGAACACATGGGCCTGACCGCGGGGGGCACACCAGAAAGCTGTGGTCTCAGGACTGGATCTGCGCAGGAGGGGAGGAGCCTGCCCACCCTGCAGTGGAGTAGGGAGTCTGATGGCTGCTTCGCCGTCCTGCTGGGGTTAGGGGAGCGGCTGTGGCTGTGCACGTGCCCTTTTGTTGGGCGGGGGTTCTTTGAAAAGTGTTAGCAGCCACAGGACTGGAGGGAGGTTGCGTCTGGATGCACAGTGTACAAATGGGGCACCTCATCCCTCCCACCAGCCACAAACAGCTGGTGTGTGCCCCCAGGCCTTGGTGACATGTGACAGGTCACAGGACTTGGCTATGGCGTGAGCACCGGGAGCTGGATAAGCATCACCATCCCCCAGGTGAAAAGGCTCCAGAGAGAGTGTCCTGGTGCCAGGCGAGTCAGCCCAGCAGCCAGTGTGGCCTGTCCAGTGACAGCATGGTCAGTGCCTTTCTCCCCTAAATTTGACTTCTGCAGAATTGGCTTCAGCAGTCCATATATTTTCAGCAAGAGCTGGAGTCTTTGAATCATTTATCTTGGCAGCTCTTCTTAAAGCCGGAGAAAGGTAGAAATTCATCTGGGAACTGAGAAAAGAGCCTGGAAGAAAAAAAGTGTCTGGTGGCTGCCGTGATGGGTGGCGGGCCCGGAGATAGTGCTGGTGGCTTGGAGATCAAACAGCTGAGAAATGGTTTCCTAGGAAGAACCCAGGGAATTCCAAGTAGGTAATGAGTAGTGACTTTCTTTTGTTTTATGGCAAGGCTTGGCAATCAATCTATAATGCATTGAAGAGGAAAGAAGCGAAATCTCTAACAGGTGCAGGGTCTCAATGGTTTGGACCAGCAGTCCTTTGTCGGGGGGATGGGCAGAACCCCAGCCAGGGGCTAGCAGGTCAGGGGGCTGCTTCTCTCTTGTGGCATGATAATCCAGGCTTCTCCTCCAAGCTGTGGCTTCAGGGAAGGGCTCCTTACATCGTCTCACCGGCACCCACAGAGGTCTTGGCCCTGACCTTGGTAGGACTGTGGTTTAGAGATCAGGTCATGGGTGATGCAGGCCCCAGTAGTATGTGACTGCTGCCTCCCTGATAGATCTGGGCCTTTCTGTTACCTCGGGCCTCAGGCGCCTGTATTAGTCTGCTCAGGCTGCTATAGCAAAATACCGTAAATCCCCAACTTAGCAACAAGTTCCATTCCCAGAGAAGGTAAGTTGGATTCATTCGCACCCCGACAAAGGAGTCTTATACAGTACACCTGTGACTCTCACGCAGCATACCTGTGGAAGTTCGCAGCTCAACTGTTTGTAAGTCGGGCACTTACTGTACCACAGACCAGGGGTGTGAACCACAGAAATGTATTTCTCATGGTCCTAGAAGCAGGGAATCCAGGATGAAGCTGCCAGCAGAGTTAGTTTCACTGAGGCCTCTCCTTGGCTCGCAGATGGCCCCTTGTCACCTTCACCTCGCAGGGCCTTGCTTCACTAGGTAACCACATCACTGGTGTCTTTTTGTGTTCTGATTTCGAAGGACACGAGGCAGCCCGGATTAGGGCCCATCCTAATTGCCTCAGGTTAGCTTACCTCTTTACAGCTCGAGTCTTTATATACAGCAGCCTTAGGAGGTACTGGTGGTCGAGTCTCCCATGTATGAATTTGGGAGAACACGGCTCTGCCCCAGCAGTGTTTCTGCTTTCTTAAGAAACCCCTGGGCCAGTGAGATGGCTCAGCGGCTTAAGCGCCTGCCCGGCAAGCGCGAGGGCCCGAGTTCGACTCCCGGAACCCACATACAAAAAAGGGGCCGGTGATATCGCTCATCGGCACGGGCGCCTGCTGGCGCGCGAGGTCCTGAGGTTGACCCCCCGGTACCCACAAAAAAAAAAAAAAAAAGAAACCCCGCTTAGCTCCTTGTCTGCCGGTCCACACTCACGGGCTCAGCACTGCCTCCATCTGCAGGGCTGGACTGGCCTCGAGGGCTGGATGAGGAGCTGACACCCAGAGGGGAAGATAGATGGGCAGGGGAGTTACACATTGTGATAAATTGCTGTCTGGGAAAATGAGGCTTCCCTCAAGCTGATGCCAAGAGGGGGCAAGGGTCTAGCTTAGCACCCACCGTGTGCTGGGGGCCACAGTGAGGAAGCGCACCGTGAGTGGGGCCCTGCAGGTGGGAGAGCAAGCGGGTGGCAGGGCCAGGTCTCAGTGCAATGCCTCTCAGGTTCCTGTGAGCTAAGATTGTGGCTTTGGGTGGTGAGGGGACAGAGGCTGCGGCAAGGACAGTGAGGAAGCTGTGCCTGGGCCAGTCTGGCCAGCGTGGATGTGGGAGGAAAGCATGGCTGGGGGGTGAGTCTAGGAGGGAGCCAAGAAGAGGATGGAGTGGATGTTAGGGCTAAGTGAAGAGGAGAAACAGTGATGAGTTCTGACTGCTGGTAGTGTTGGACTAAGCTGTGTAGACAGAGTCAGGCCTTGCTGGGAGAACACGGCCAGTCTCCTGCCAGGGAGGCTGGCCTGGGCAACTCCAGGGTGCTGAGTGCTCAGTGTGCAGACTTCTTTGTCTCCTGCCTCCTGCTTCCTGGTCACTGAATTTTCTGCTAAAATCACAGAGGCTGTGCTTTGGGCTGTGCTTCTATGAGGCTCAAGGATTTGAGGAGGGGAAAGATGGCCAGGGCCCAGGGCGGCACTTTCAGTAGCTCCCCCCTGCAAAGGGCCTGGCTGTGTGTCCTGTCCTGGCTGGAGAGAGCAAGTGAGCATGGGAGAACGAGCACACGTGTGCTACTCACGCCGAGCACACCTGCCCCTCACTCTGCCCTCCTGACTCTCCAGCCATTCCTCTTTCAGCCCATTTGGCTGGAAAACATTCATGAAGCACTTGTTGCATGTGGACGCTGTTCTGCACCCCAGGAATGCAACAGTGATGGAAAGGCTCTGCCCCCATAGAGCATAATTCTCGTAGCAGGAGCTGTGGGCAGCCCGAGACAACATTGCCCAAGGCCCTGTCACGTGCCAGCATTTGTCCTGGGTCCTTTGCATGTCCATAATTGAGTGCAGGATCTGATCCATTTAATCCTGAAAACACCCCTCTGAGTACAGGGATCATCATTAAGCTGATTTTATGAGTGAAGATGGGGGACAAAGTGGCAAGTAACTCTGTTACTTGTTAAATAACCTTGTTAAGAGCCAGGGAATGGGTATGGTGGCACCCACCTATAATCCCAGCACTCTGGAGGCTGACCCAGGAGGGTCACCCCAAGTTCCATGCCAGCCTGGAATACATAGCAAGACCCTGTCTCAAAACAAAACGAGCCAGAACATGATGGCACACATCTATGAGCCCAACTACTTGGGAGGCTGAGGCAGGAGGACCATATGTTCAAGGCCAGCCTGGGCAACTTAGTGAGACCCTGACTAAAATTAAATTAAAGGGGCCGAGAATGTAGCTCAGTGGTAGAACACTTGCCTGGCATTTTTCAAGGACCCTGGTTTGTGTGTGTATATGTGTGTGTGTGGGGTCATTACTTGTTAGTAACTTGTCCAATATGACACACACTTGGTCAAGGCCACACATGGCCAGGAAGGCAGGGAGCCAACCTTGTTCTCCCTGCAGCCCTTCAGGACAACAGGTCCAGAGCAAAGGCATGGACTGAGAAGTGGGGGTAGGGCATGGGGGGGTCGGTGGTTGGTAGGCAGAGGTCACCAGTAGGGATGCCCGAAGTTCCATCAGGTTCCAGGCTGTAGACAGCGCAGAGAGAAAACACCGTGTTGCAGTGCCTAGGACGGGCTGGCACACATGAAATGCTCAGTAAATGTTCCAGAGTAAAGAGGAGGAACAGGGCTGGGGAATGAGTACCTGCAGCTCCTCACCCAGCTCTTGGGGCACTTGGCCTGCTGCGCAGCATCAGAGCAAGGTGGCAGCCTCCTGGGCCTGTGCACTCCTCCAGCACCAGGCTTCCTGGGGATGTGGTCGCAGTCGGCCTGGTGGTTATTGAGGAATCACTCCCCACAGCTGGGCTTACAGATAAAGGGCACGTGTTGGTGTTGCAATGAGGTGAATGTAGCAATCGTTCCCAGGTGGTCCTGGGGCCAAAGGCCAACCTCACCAGAAGGATGTTAGATACCAGGGTGTGTTTCTGAAGATGCCATCTCAGAGGGTCCTAGAGCCAGAGCTGATCTGACTGGGCTCAATGGGAGCACAGAAACCTGCTTCACCTTCCCTTCAAGACTGAACTGTCCAGCATCATTTCTATGTATCACAGGTGTAGCCACAACTATCTAGGAATTATATTTTGCAAACTCTTCATTTCAGAGAGCACTGATTTGACCATTTGGAGACTCCCTCAATTATAGCAGAAGCCTCTGGACATTCTGCCTGCTCCAGCCCAAGCAGCCTGAGTGTCCACCACCTACCACCGTCCTAGGCAGTCAGACTTCTATGGGCCTCTCAGGCCAGCCCATCGCCTTCCCACCTCCCCATGCTGGTTTGGTGGGTCACAGACGTTTACTGAGTAATGACAGATGCCAGGCCCTCTTCTAGGAGCTGGGGAGATAAAACAAGGGGAGACCTGTCTGTAAAGCTCTAGACGGGGGGCAAACCAAATAAGTACATAGTGTATAAGTAATGGTGACAAATACAGTGGAAAAAAATAAAGGTGGGAACAATAACAAGGGGAGTATTGGGAATTATTTGCAGCTAGAATAGAGCGGTTTTCTTAGCCTTTCGTCACTATTACAAATACCTGAAATAAAGAGAAAACTTATTTTTTGGCTCACAGTTTTGAAGGTTCTAGTCCATAATCCATTGGTCCTGCTGCTTTGGGCCTGTGACGCAACAACACATCATGGCAGGAGCATGTGGCCAAGTAAACCTGTTCTCCCCATGGCTGGGAAGCAAAAGGCAGAAAGGTACTGAGGTCCTGTAGTTGCCTTTGAGAGCACAACCGCAGTGACTAGAAGACCTCCTGCTAAGGCCCCACCTCCTAAAAGTTCCACCACCTCCCAGTAGCACCGCCCTGGGGACCAAGCCTTTACCACATAGACTATGGGGCACACTTCAGATCCAGAATATAGCAGTGATGTCAAAGGCCTCTTGTAGAGGTCAGGTGGGACCCTAGGGGAGCAAAGAGCCCTGGGCTGTCAGAAGAGGATTAGCAGGCCAGGGATATAGCTCAGTGGCACGGCGCCTGTCTGGCAAGCGCAAGGTCGTGAGTTTGATTCCCGGTACCAAAAAAAAAAAAAGGATTAGCAAGAAATTCCCAGTTGTAATGAGGCAAGAGGACAGGGCAGAGGGAGAATATGAGATCCAAGAGGCAAGGGGCTGAGCAGAGGAGGAACTCATGGAGGAGCCTCTGGGCTGCTGAGCAGTGCACACTGGGGCACAAGGGGTAAAGCAGGGAGCCGGTGAGGGGCCTCGGCTGTGGTGAGCATCTCTGAGGGTGGAGCCAGCAGCACTGACTGTCAGCCTGGGGAGGGTCGTGTGAGGAGAGACTCTAAGCAGCACCAGGGATTCTGAGGTGCTGTTAAGTGAGGTAGGGAAGACTGGGAGAGAGGTGTCTGAGCCACCTGTGCCTGGGGGAAAGGTTCATTTCTACTCGGGGTCTTCCATCCTGTGGCATATCCCACTGGATGTCACTTAGAAATGTGATAAATGGCCCATTGCTAGGTTTGAAGAAAAGCCAGTATAAAATCACTATTTAAGAGCATTCCTTGGATCCATGTCTTGTAAAGTTTGGCATTTGCTCCAGGGAGTTTATGAAAGGCATTACTCAAGGCCCAAGGTGACAGCATCTTGGAGGTTGTGATCTGATTTAATTATAGACAAGCTGACAGTCCTTCATGAGATAGGGACAGCCTGGCCAGCACAGTGCTAGGCTGGGTGACCCACAGATACTTGAACTGTCAGTAGTGGTCATCGTTGGGCTGGGTTTTTTTTTACCCAGAGTCTCCTTTGCTGAGAGCTCCCAAGAAGCTAAAACAAATGGCCAGGCCCCCAGGGCATTGCTGGGCAACACTGGCAGACTAAGCTGCTGGGGAGGCTCAGTGGGTACCTCATGCAGCCCCCACAGGAGGCCAGGCCACTGGCATCCCCTGCCTACATGCACAGTGCGGGGAGGCCTTTGCACCTACCTACTTACAGTCAGGAGCCCTAGGGAGGGAGGGTTGGAAGGTGCAGGACCCTGGTTCTGTGTGTGATCTCAGGACTCTGGGTATATATGAAATGTGCCCAAGTCATGCCAGCCCCAGCCATATCACACATCCCTCCCAGCAGAAGCTTATGGGGTAAAGGGGCTGTCTGGCCTCAGGCAGTCCCTGGGACCTGGACTCTAGTCCAGGAACAGCCACTTCTGTCCAGCCGGGGAGGAGACCCATACCACCGGCCTGTCTGCATCCAGGTTGCTCTCTTACTCAAAAGCATTCCAGGGCCGGTGAGATAGCTCAGCAGCATAAGCGCCTGCCTGACAAGCATGAGGTCCTGAGTTCGACTTCCGGTACCCACATAAAGGAAGAAAAGGGCCGGTGGCATCACTCAGTGGTATAAGCGCCTGCTGGCAAGCACGAGGTCCTGAGGTCGACTCCCGGTACCCACGTAAAAAAAAAAAAAAAAAAAGCATTCCAGTTGCTTCTGATATTTCTGTGAAACAGTTGGGAGTGACCACTGCTCAGCCTCACGCTGTCCTGTGTTCTTCTGAGGTGTCATGGTTCTGTTCCAAGGAGGACCACTAACATGGGAAGAACAATCGTCTCCAGGACAGTTGTGTCTGGGCCACTGGTAGAATCCTGCTGTCCCCACCTCCATCACCGAGGGGTCACTCTAGCTGGGCCTGGCCAGCTAGACAGTGCAAAATCTCACCCTCAGGCAAGGCTGGGGACATAGTGGGCCCTGGCGCAGGTCTTCCCTTACATACAGAGTGAAGGGTCCTGGAAACCATTTGACCTGCCTGTTCCCTTGATGTCCTGCAGCCCAGGAGAAGAAGCACCCCATTGTGTTGGGGGGAGGCGCCGGGCAGGATTATAAGGTAGGTAAGATTTCTCCTATTGAAGAGGGCACATGGGGGGCCCTGGTACGACAGCTTTCCAGGATGCATAGAGCAGATGGGTGCCTTCACTCAGTGCCAGCCCTATGGGCTTATCCCTCCCTGGTTCCTGGGCACACCCCCAGGCTCAGTGCTTGGTGACATCCTTGGGGCTTGCGTCTGGGCAGTGGGCCAGCCGGCAGGATTTGGAGGGTTATTTCCAGCTGTCCGGGAGAATCACCCATTGCTTTAATTCACTGTCTCATGTTTCACAGTTAAGACACTTCATACATTATTCTTTCTGCATTCTCTTTCTCTTCCCCTTTCTCTGGCTCTGTGTGACTTGGCTATTGTTGGGCACAGCCTGGATATCAGACCCCAAGTGTGATCAAGGGCTTAGAGCCCCACCTCCTCCAACAATGAGATTACATGATGGGAAGTGGCAAGAATCAATGAGAACACAGACCCCAGACTGCATGTTCCATGCATCTTCAGAAGTCACTGTCTGAGATATTTGTGACACCACCACCTGCCTGAAGATTCTCCCCGTCCCCGCTAGCTTACCTGTAGCAGGCAATTTGGTTGGATTTATTCCGATGGGCTCTATGCACTTGGCCGTTGAGAAAGATATTTGTCATTTTCCTATAAAACATCAAGCACATCATGACCTAAATGATTATGACAGCAGAAGGTTCAACCACAATCTAAAATTTTAGCGTTATTTATGATGCTTAGAGGTCCGGTGCCTGCAGTGTCTCCTTAATCCAGTCTAAATCCAGAGCGCTGTCTCCCGGGCCTCTGTGTCTCCCAGGGCTGTTAATAACAGCTCCTCCAGGCGCCCTGTTACCCCACAGAAAATCCATCTGAGGCTTTTGCATCTCATGTGGCTGTTAAAAATCGACGTTTCTTTATTGATGTAACTGGTTGCTGCCAAATACTTGGGGACAAATAAAAGTGGCTGGACTCTAGACAAGCAGAGAACCATTTGTTCACAGAATTGCTGGCCAATTGATGTTGGCAGTTAAACAAGCTATCATTTAAAAGAATCTTGAAAGGAAGAACTCCACTTTTGTGAGACAGTGATATTCAGAGTCCTGGGCCGGGATCAGCTGATACTGCCTTTCTGAGGGTCAGAGCCTGGTGGCCGGCAGACCGTCCCTTCCCCAGGCTCCCAGCCCTGTTCTTAGAGGGGCCCGGCTCAGCCAGGTGCTGCTTCTCTCATACAGAGGCTTCTCTTGCCTCTGGGTTTCCTGTTTGCTTTGCACTCAGCTGAAGACTCCACCTTCTCCAGGAAGCTTTCTCTCAAGCCCCATCCAAGGCTGTGGTCTCCCGGCCCCCGGCTGATGCTCAGTGCATTCACAGTTATTCAGGGAAGGCCTGGGGGCCTGGGTCTGCCCTGCTCATTCTGCCGTCACAGCGCTGTGCAGGCGGCGCACAGTAGGTGTGTGATAGCACCGCCCATGGACCTGGTGAACACGCTGCAGGGGCTCCAGAGCACATGCAGAGTTGGGTGTGATAGCTGTCTCCATCAGATCCTTTCCAGGCTCCCCACCCCCACCGCACCCTGGAAGCCCTGGCCAGGCCCTGGCTGTTGCTGTGGAGTGATTGCTGAGGACAGGCGACAAGGGTGGGAAGATGGAGGCAGCAATTTATGGTGTGAGAACCTCTGGCAGCGCCTCTCTCATCCTCTCTGACAAGCCCCATGTCCTTCTCAGGGGGAGTGGGGAGGCCTCTTGGGTGAGGCCTGCCTGGTGGGCACTCTGCTCATGGCCCACAGCTGTGCCACAGTGGGGCGGGTGTCCCTGGGCCAGGCGGGATTACCCTGAGGAAGGCTTATGCTGGCCTCCCAGTGAGGTGCTCAGGCCTGTGGGGAAGGCAGCCTGTGGAGCTGCCACCTCTCTCCATTTCCCCTCCTCCTCATCCCTCTTTCTAGTCATCCCCCTCCCTACCTTGTACCCCTCCTCTTCTCTCCTTGACATTCCTTCTCCTTCCCTCCTCCCCTTTTTTCTCGTTTTCCTTCTCCCTCCTCTCTTCTTCACATTCTTCCTCTTCCTTCTCTCATCTCCCCTCCTCCTCATGGCCAAAACCATCACCCTGAACCCAAGAGGGGAGAGGGTGCTGCTATGTTTTAAATAGTTCATCCCTGGGGCCGGTGAGATGGCTCAGCGGCATAAGCGCCTGCCTAGCAAGCATGAGGGCCCGAGTTCGACTCCTGTGAACCCACATACGAAAAAAGGGCCGGTGATACCGCTCAGCGGCACGGGCGCCTGCTGGCGCACGAAGTCCTGAGGTCGACCCCCGGTACCCACACACACAAAATAAATAAATAAATAAATAGTTCAACCCTGCCAAAACTCATGTTGAGGCTTAGTCCCCAGGCTGATGGTGTTGACAGGCACTGGGGCATTTAAGAGGGATTAATGCTTTTCTCCAGAGAGGGAGTAGTTCCTGCTAGAGGGGTTGTTACCTCTGAGTGTGACTGCGCCTCCCTTTGCCCTTTGTCCTCACGCCTCACCACTCTCAAATGTGCTCCCACTTTGTGATGCCACCACCAGGCACTGATGCAGCCTGAGGCCCCGCAGGTGCACATCCATGCTCTTTGACTTCCAGAACTGGGATAAACAAACCTCTTCTTTATAAATTGTGTAGCCTCAGGCATTTTGTTGTAGCAACAGAAAAAGGACCAAGACTACACAGAGAAGTCAGAGGGAGCCCTGGGCTGGTTTCAGCTCCAGCCCATCCTGTCTCCCCCCAGCCCACACCTGCCTTTCATTCTCCTTATTGCTTCCTGGAGGCGGCCTTCCTCCTCTAAGTCTGCACCACCTTCCTTCAGCATTGGCAGGGGGAGCATTCAGTGCTGGGCACCTAGAAGGAGGGGACCCGTCAAGAGCCTGGTGGCGACGACAGCAGTCCAGCCAGCCTCAGATCAGCACGAGTGTCCTGGGGCTGGTTTCCGTGCAGTAGCAGGTGACACCACAGGAATGTGGTTGGAGATATGCTGGATGCAGGTGCTCAGGGAAGCTGTCTGCCTGTAGCCCTTGAAGATTTTTATCCCTAAGATGCTGTAGTGAATGAGAACTGAGGGTGATGCAAGTAACAGCTGGTACTCATGCAGCTCATGTGTGACAACAGCCACAGCAGAATCATTCCCATTTCACAGGTGACACAGCTGAGACTAGAGAGGCACTAGAAAAGCCCTGCCTAAGATTGAGGAAAGGAGTCAATTCTCGGGAAGAAGGGGTCGTCCTCTGGGCAGACTTAGGCCTCAGTTGTCCTTTGTTCTGGGTTGTGGCCAAGATAAGAGTTTGGTGCCCCCTTAACTCCAGACCACCTGTCCATTCTGAGGGACCCAAGCAGAGGAAGTGACAAGCGGGGCAACCTGCTGAGACACTTGCCCTGGGGCCCCTGCTTGGCCTCCACATTCTGTTTTCCATTATGCTAATTACATTTATTATTCATAAACTGTTAAAACCAGCTTCTGGGGCCTCAATTTTCCAAGCCCCTAGGCTGTCACAGCTGAGGCTCCTCTATGTCAGGCTCTCCAGGGTCCCCTGTGGTTTTTGAGTCTGGATCAGATGCTGGCACAGCCGAGGGGCCTCGGAGTTGGGAAATGAAAACAAAGGATTCCCCAGATGGTGGTTTTCCAGCAGCCTTGGGTGGCTGCTCCTTTTCTCTCCTCTGCCTGGAAATGTTGGCTGGATGAGGGAGGGTCAACTCCAGCAGCCTCACTTGGCCTCATCCTATTCCGGAGCAGGCCTTTGATCTTCCCGAGTCCTTGGGCCTGGACCTGCGCCTTGTGGCTCCATCCCTGCGGAAGTGGGTGTCTTCCTCACTTCCTCCTGTCCAGGCTGTCCTCAGATGTTTACAACTGTCCAGTTGTTGTTAGCCCCCAAGGGCTCTGTCCCTCACCCGCAAAGCAGGGAGGCCCAGGCCTGAGGAGGGCTGGGCCTCGTGCCTGCCTTGCTGGGTTTCCTGCTGCTCCAGTTGGCTTCTTTCTGACCCTCTTTCCCAGGACCAATGACCAATTCATGGTCACAGCCTTTCCCGGCTACTTGTGGACACTCCCTGGTGCCTGCTTTGGCTCCCAGTTGAATGGATTTTTATTCCTGCACCTATGATCAAGTTTCCATTTCTGTGAAATCTGTACTTGTGGAGAAATCTCTGCTTTTCCCACCCTTAGGCTGAGGGAAGGCCTAATGCAGCATTATCCCATTTCTGGTGGAGATGGCGGCAGCAGCCCCCAGGCCTGGGGATCTGCCGTGACACTGCCCACTCAGGTTCCAGCCTCTGGGTTCATATAGTGATAGGCTTGAAGGCTTCTTCCCTACCAGGGAAAAAACAAAACAAAAGAAAACAGAGGTGCTGGACCGATCACTGGAAAACAATTGGCAGCATTGGCCAAAGCCAAGCATCCCATACCTCAGCATCCCACCTCTGACATCCTGGCCATCTCACTGAGCGCATAGCAGATGGGCTGAACGACACAGGCCTGTCAGCGGTGGGCGGAGAGATCATGGTGTCACACAGTGAGCACCCTGAAGGCGAACACATTGCTGCTATGCACAAGAACATTGGCCAGGAGTCAGCTCTCACAAGGGTAGAGTCACATGAAGGAACCCGGACTCAAGTGTGTCACCCGTAAAGTTCTCAAGCAGGCAAAACCCTGGTGAATGAGGAGCAGAGAGCTGGGGGAGGAGGCAGCAGTGGAGCCTGCTAGGAGGCAGGGAATGTTCTAAGACGAGGAATGACCTAAGGGGTATGTTTGCAAAATTTCCTCCATCTGGACACCTGAGACATGTGAGCTTTGCTGGATGTATGTTACGTTTCAATAAAGAGGTTTCAAAAAGTCTGACAAAGCAAGGCAGGCGTGGTACTGGCAGTCCAGGCAGGAAGACGGACATCTGCCATTCTGAGTGGTCCTCGTAACTTCCAAACTCACAGGCATCTCAGGAGCTAGGGCTGTCATGGTGAAATGACCATTTGTGTGCTTTCTGAATTATCCTGTTGGCCTATGACAGAAAAAAATGTGAAGTTAAATGCAATTTAGGAAGTACTGCCTGGGCTGTCTGTTAGGCCATGGCCTGAATATTGAGTCTATTAGAAGCAATTATGAAAGGGACAGAGCTTCTTAATGTTTCTCGTTTGACAAGCAGGTTTTTAAATATGGGGCATTAGTTAATAAAAAGTCCCCAGAAGCCTATTGTAATAAATTACCCAATTCCTAACGATAGTCACTGGAATAGGTAAAAGGGGGATGTAAAATTAATATATAGTTATTATTAAAATTGCCTTATAAATTAGTTAAGGCCCCTGGAGGTACAAAGTAGGCATCATTATTCTGAGAGCATCTCAAGGGCTTTGCTGTGCCCTGTGCGCTTGTGGAGTGGGAATGCCCCCTTCGAGGGCGGGCAGAGCTTGGGTCTAGGTTTAAGAATGAAACACCTGCTCACACTGCAAGAAGCGGGAGCCAGCAGCCGGGCTAGGGACATTTCACAAAGAAACCTCGTCCTCGATGATTGAGGTTTCCCCAGAGGCTGATATTCTGAGGCATCACCGAGCACGTTCTGTGGTGAAGAAGGCCAGGGAAGACACCCCCATCTACACAACGTGGAATTGGTTCAGGGTGACATGCAAGCATTTGTGTAGCTTCCAGGCCCTGGGGTTTACCAGCTTGTCCCAGGCTTGGTAGGGTAGAAACAGTTTCCTTAAAAAGCTTTTACCCAGGAAAGGAAGGCAGGAGAGGGGGCCTGTCGCTATAGGCCAGCCACACCTGCAGGCTGCTACAGCTGAGACATCTGGAGGTGCTCTGAAAGACCTATGTGTGTGACTTGGGCCATGTCACAGCCACCTTCTCCAGTCCGTACATACTGGGAGCCTGGGAGCCCCAGTGTTCCTCCCTTTCCCATGCAGCTGTGCATTTAATTGAGGGATTTAGAAGCTGTGACTGGAAATCTGTTCAGATCTGAGCTGTTTGCTAAATCTCAGTTTTCTGTCCTGGAGGATTTGGCAAATATGATAATTTATACGTCCTGGGTGATTTGTCTATTCCTGCTGCATCCACTGGCAGTGGCAGGCTCATTTCCTCAGAATGGCAGAGTTCTCCTGGACAGAGAAGCTTCCTGCTGCTCTCAGGGAGGTAGATCATGTGGGGTTTCCCCAGTGACAACACCAGAGGCACTTGCACTGTTTAATTGAGCCTTGCAGAGCTACAGTTCTGCCTGTCCTGTCCAGCTTCCTGCTCTGCAAAGCGACCCTGAGCTGGCACTCTTTCCCTGGGGCTGGGCTCCTATGGCTTAGGTGAGTGGGCCCAGGGTGCAGCCAGAGGAAGCAGGTTCCTAGCAGTCTCCCCTCTCCAGCTCATACTGCACTAGGGATACCTCCTTTGCAGACAGAGGTTTTTCAAAGAATCTAATTTCTAGAGAAGAAAGATAAGTGGGCTTTGAAAACGGCACTGAGCAGACATTCTTGTGGCTTGGATTCTCCAAACCACACATCAAAGAGCCTTGCCTAATTTGTTTCTGCACCTACTGGTACAATGGAGGAGATGCAGGCGCTTGGATGGAGGAAGGGATGGCCCCCTCTCTTTCAAGAGTGTGCACTTCCCTGGGGCCTCAGCCTTTAAGCAGCTCCCATGATCCCTAGGCTGGTGAGAGCCACTTTGGGTGTAATCTTCCAGTTGTGATCAAGAGACCAGGAACCAGAAGAGCGATGCCACCCCTAGAGTCTGAGCGCCTGTCTTCAGGCAGCGGCGCTACCAGACGGGTGTGAAGAGAGGCTGGGAGGAGAGGCTCTGAGGATGCTCTGCCGCTTGGGTGGGATCTGGGCCTGGGTGGAAAACAAAAGAGGTGCAAAGTGGGAGATGATTAAGGAAACATCAATTACATGAATTTTAAATGTCTTGTCATGGCAGAATCAGAAGGGGAAAGCTTACTGTGTGTTACATTCCCTCTCTGAGGGAAATTCCAGAGTTGGGGTGATCTGACTCCACCATGAGGGTTTCCTGATCTGGAGTCAGAAAGGAATTGAGCTTATGTTGCTTATTTTTTTAATTTGCCCACACAATGGTATAGAAAATACATCCAATTGTGGTCCCCACAGCCAGGCTGAAGGCTGAAGGTTTTTCAAGGTGCTCCGGGTGGGAGGCAGACAGTGTGCACTTACTACGACCCCTTGTGGCAGCTTTATGGAGTCGACCTGGGCCTCGGCTGTGCTCAAGGAGCCTGAGCTGTGTGCTGGGCAGGGCATCTACGCTGGTGAGGCAAGGCTTGGTGGGGTAGAGCTGGTTGGTCTTTGCTGGCAGGTAGCTTTCATTTCTTTTAAAAAATATTTTCAAAATGAAAACAGCTTCACCCTGGTGGAAAAAAAGGTAATACCTACAGCAGTAGGGCATTCAGTTTGTACAGAACATGATAAATAAGGTATGAAAAGACCCTGTGATGCAGAGGCTCACTCATCCCTGTGGCTTCAGCCAATAGGCTCCAGGACTCCCCAGGGCACAGAGAGACAGACTTTGAAGTGCTGGTCATACTGGGTGGAGTTTGTTCCACCCACATGCAGATTCTTCTGTCAGTGAACTGGGGCGCACTGTGGGGCCCCGCCTCGATCCACTTACCTAGTCCTCTGCTCAGACAACCAAGGGGCTCTCGACGTCCCAGTGTGACTGACACTGTCAGCCTTATCTCACCATCTCTTGGAGAGTGTCTAACTGATCATCTCTTTGGGGTAAATTTTTGCAAATGGAGTTGCTGGAGAAAATTTTGAAGCACAAAGCCAAACTGCCTTCCAGAAAAGCTCCCCACTTACACCTGTGGCTGGTGTGAATGTCTGGAGAGCAGGTACTCTGTGCTTCCTGCGGATTTTCTCAGTGGATCCAGTGAGGGGCACATAGCATCCTCTCTACTTTGTAGGATGCAAGCCAGGAGCACTTTGAGGAACTCACCCGAGACCCCACCACAGACAGATGGGTCCCGGAGGAGCCGGGTGACCTCTCTCCAGAAGCTGCATCCCCAGCCACTGCTCTGGACACCCCATGACTGCCTGTGTGTCCTCTAGGGCCTCCGATTAATGACGTTATTTCTGTGATGACCCATCTTTACCAGTCTGGTAAGGGCAAAGTACTGCCACATCTGTACTGGTGCTTCTTTGATAACCGGTGAAGTTAAACTTCTTTCATTGCCTTTTCTTAGGCATTTGTCTTTGTAGCTTGTCCATTCTTTGCCCCATTTACAGTGGGGACACAGGGCTGGGGATTTAGCTCAGTGGTAGAACACTTGTCTAGCAAGCTGGAAGCCCTGAGTTCAGTGCTCAACACCAAAAAATTAAAAAGCTAAAAAAAAAAAAAGAAAAGGACAATGGGGACATTTGTGTTTGACTTACTAATCTATAAGAATACTTTTATAGTAGGGGTTTTCATGTTATTGTTCTATATGTAGAAAATATTTTTAGTGTACTATATAGAAATTTTAAATAAATGTAAGTAATCAAGTTGATCCTTCCCTGTGTAGTTTGTTTTTGCATTATTGCCATGTGTGCCACCTCAATATAATTCAACTCTTTGTTTTCCTCTGTTTCTACAATTTCATAGAAAAATTTTTCTGTACAATTATGAAATATTTCAAAAACTGGTATGGTATGTATAATATACTATATCTGTGCATCCACTTTTTTTAATATTTAATTCTTCATCTAAAAATGCATTTAAGAATAACGTATATGCACAAGTCTACAGCAATGGGCCAGATAAAGAAAGAGAAGAAATTTTCCTTGGCCCACAGAAGGCTGAGAATCCCTCACTTTCCAGCTGTATCCCCAGGGCCTGCATGGTATCTTGATCCCAGAAGTAGATAATAATTCACATTGCCAGGCGTGGTGGTGCATGCCCATAAACCCAGCACTCAGGAGCCTGAAGCAGGAGAATCGTCGTGAGCTTGAGGCCAGCCTGGGCTACATAGTGAGTTCAAGGCCAGCCTGAACTACTAAGCAAGACCCTGTCTCCAAAAAATTAATTAATTAATTAATTAAATTAAATAATATTCAGGTAAATTCCCATATCCAGTCTTCCTATGACCTGAGCAAGGAACTACTTTTTCAGTCAGTGTCTCCCACCCACCTACTCTCCTTAGAAGTGGCCACCATATCTTACGTACAGCCATAGGACCTAGCCAAATAAATGTGACTTTCTGTAGGCTACTTTAGGATCCTTGCTGATATCAAGCTTTGTTTGATTCTTAATCTGGGTTCTTGCACTAGTACAAAATGGGAGAGGGGTGAGATGTTTGTATATTTTTGAGGGAATGGTTTTAAGAGGATATTCCAACCTCCTGGATGCACATTTTGAGGCATTTGTATTGGGACCAGTTGACAAAGGAAAAGGTTTTTTTTTGTTTTGTTTTGTTTTTTCCTATCAGTGATCCTGTGAGGAGGCAGGTCTATTGCTCTTTAAGTTTCTCATAGGTTTCCAACAAAACTTGAATATTATTGTGGTGAGGGGTAATGTGTAAGCATGGAATCTGATTTTTCTGCCCCTAAAAAAAAATTACCCTAAAAAAATGACTGGTTTACCCATTGTCTGAGGAATAATGTCTTTACCCTACTGATTTAAAATTCAGCATATGCTAAATTTCTACACTTATTAGCATAGGACAGCTTCTGCTGCAGTAACAATAAAAACTGAACTCCCAGTCACTTAGCACAGTGAGGTTTATTTCATGCTCGTTTTTGCAGTCTGGGCTGGCATGTGGCTCCAGCATTACTCAGGGTGGCTTCTTGCCCACCTCTGCCCCCTCAAGAAGCAAGAGAGAGGACATAGAGAACTCACACCCATTCTTAAAAGTCACATGTGCTGGAAACGGCGCATCATTACTTCCCTTCCTATTCCTATTGGCGGAAAATAGTCACACAGTCCCAGCCTAACCTCAGAGGCTCAGAAATGTGCCCAGAAAAAGGAAATGGGGTGGGAAGCTTGCAGCCAGATCTCTACCCAAGACTGCTCCTGGGCAGATAAAGTTAGCCATAATGATTGTTTTGTTTTTGTTTTGTTTTTGTTTTGTTTTGTTTTGTTTTGTTTTGTTTTGTTTTGTTTTGTTTTGAGACAAGGTCTCACTGTGTAGCCCAGGCTGGCCTCCAACTCCTGCCTTAGCCTCCCGAGTGCTGGGAATGAATGTTGTTTTGATCATTTTGTGTGTTTA
Organism: Erethizon dorsatum; assembly: GCA_028451465.1. Classification (NCBI taxonomy): domain Eukaryota; kingdom Metazoa; phylum Chordata; class Mammalia; order Rodentia; family Erethizontidae; genus Erethizon; species Erethizon dorsatum. The sequence goes on from CM051834.1 coordinate 99,669,974, forward strand.
ACTTGTTCTTCCTGCTGTTGGTTACCCTTCCATCTGATGCATACTGAGCACCTACTGTGTGCTCATCTCTGTGCCCAGCCTTGGGTGTGGGTTGACTTGGGCCTGCCTCTACGAGTTCACTTCAAGGCTGGTAGGGAAAACACAGTGCTGGTCAGCCACATGCAGGGTAGAAGCTCTGTGGGAAGGAGTGGGGGCAGGGCTCACCTATGAAGGGCTTCAGGTGGTGTCAGGAGGGGGAGGTCACCTGAGGGAACCCAGGGAGGTTCCTGGAGAGGGTAATCAGGCCTGGTGTGTGGCCGGATGCTGGATGGTAGTATTGCAGATGAACAGGAGGTGAGGTGCCTTCCTCCCCGCTCCCGAGACCCTTGGGAATTCCAGCTAGTTGAGAATCTATTGAGACTCCTCCATCCACCACCTCCTAGATGGGCAGTGGGCCAAGACAGAACCTGGCTAAAGCCCAGGAGATGGATGAGGAAAGGGAGCAGTCAGGAGAGGCGTGCTGATCCTGGGAAGAGGTCCCGGTGGGGTGCTGGGGTAGTGCCTGGAAGGAGAGCTCAGGGAATTCTGGACAGGAGTGTGGGTGCCTGGGCTTCTCACAGTGCCCAGCAGAGCAGGTGGGAAAACATGGTTTACATGGGTGCGACTCCCTCTTGGCGTTTTGTGAGTTTTCTGAATTTGGGTGGGGGATTTGGTGGCTTGTGTGGGTCAGTTTGGTGAGACGCTGTGGAGAGTATGCAGGCTGGGAGTGGAGAAGTCTAGGGACTTCCCTGCCCTGCGGCCAGGCAGGAGGGCCCCAGACCCTCATCACATCACCACGGCTCCTACTGGAGCCAGATGCCTGTGGGGCCAGGGGTCAGGAGAGCACTTCCGGTGTCTGCCAGGATGAGGCGTAGACTCCTACAAGCATTTCTTCCACACAGAAGAAGTCCTGTCGTCTCCTGGCTTCAGTGAGCGGTGTTAGTACCATAAAGCAAGAATATTTAACTTCGCATCAATGAGCAAATAATAATTAGAATATAATTAAAAGCATGACTTTTTCTAATTATTGGCTGTGTATAATGTGTATTTAAAAACAAGACATCTGCACGGGCTTCCTTTCGAATATATCCAGAAACCAAGGGAAGGGAGGGTTTTAATTAAAAATGGATTATTTCAAAAACAGCTTAATCATCCTGTCATCAGAGGACTTAGACTTTATTAATTAACTATTGATAAGTAGATTTAAGTTTAAAAACTTGAATTCATGGGAGTTGTCTCTGGCAACCCCCTGTTGGAAATATTTCCTAAGGCCCACTTCACGTGTTCGGGACGTGGGCAGGAGAAAGGCTCAAGGCACTTAGTTCTCAATCACCTCTCCCGTCCTCTGTGGGCCCAGAGTGGACATCCTGTCCCAGATCAGGGACCATGGTGGGGGCACCTGTAGATGTCCTCACGCCCCACAGCCCTGGAAAGTGATGTCTACTCTCTGGGCATGTCTTCCCTGTTCTGAACGCTGACTGAGCCCCTCTGATGGGTTCTCTAGGGAACAGAGTCACCGAATATGCTGCGAATATGCTGGAAAGCCCCTGGCCCCACCCTAGCCCTGCCAGCAGCAACTCCTCTTTTCAAAGCTGGTCTTTCTGTAGGGGCAGCGTGAGCACAGCCCTCATTTATCATCATAAGTGGATAAAGACTTGCAAAGTGATAATCGTATTCATGTTGCTCCTTCAGCCAAGTGTGGCTAAACTAATGCTCCGAGGTGTGAGCGGGGATGAGAAGGCTCTTTAGAGGAGGCAGTGCACACAGGGTGGAAAGGCCCCTTCCCTCCCAGAACCCTCCCAGGCCTGGCCCTGCTGGAAGAGGCCTTGACCTTCCTCCTGTGGGGCTTAGAAGAACCTTTTCAAAGAAGAAAGGCATTTTTCATAGTAACTGGTCTCACCCTCCTGGCTAGGTGACTAGTTCTCGCTTCCAGCAGGAGGTTGGGTATTCAGGCTGCCAGGGACACAGCTCCTCCCGGGTCCCTCCAGTCGGTGGGTGGCCTGGCTTCCTGCTACACAGAGTCCTGTGCCAACAACCCCTTGAGTGGTTTATATGAATGCAGATGTGATGGGTGTAGCGCCTGCTTCTCTCCCGCCCCTCCTGCAGGAGCAGCTGGGAGGGAGGCTGTGGTCATGGGACCCAGAAGACGGATCAGAGTAACTGGGATGCAGTCGTGGAGGGGGCAGCAGGGAATTGCCCAGAGCTGGAGCTTGGCCTGGAGAGGGCAAGACTGTACTTCAGAAAGGCATTAATCTAAAACAGCCTTTTCCCAAGAGAGTTATTTCTGAAATGACAGATTGGTGAAATATTTTTAAGATTATAAAGCTGAGAAAGGAATTCGATATTTAGAAATAGAGTAGCGCTAGACTCTTTCAAAATGAAACAAACATCCTAGAGGGATTCAAAAAGCAAAGTGCTTTCTTCCTTTAAAAGGATGGTTTAGGGCTCCTGAACTGACTGCACTAGGTGGTATCTGGGGCGCTTGTTTCCTGCAGGTTCAGTATTTCAGGAACATCTGTTTGGTGGAGGATCTCAGGTTTTGTTTCTCCATCTAGAGGGAGTAAATGGAGTGTGAGAGCCTTCAAAGACCCTTCTAAGAGGAGGGGGAGCCCCTGGCCTGAGTGGTGCTTTACAGCTGTGGACTTGATGCAGCCAAGAGAGACAGTCAGTGCCCTGACCAGCTTCAGCTAATGACCCAGCCTGGTGAGGAGCTGTTAGATAAAGCAGGTGGAAACCAGGTGTGGTAGCACACAATAATCCCGGCACTCGGGATGCTGAGGCAGGAGGATCACAGCAAGTTTGAGTCCAGCCTGGACTGTATTGTAAATTCAAAGCCAGCCTGAACTACATAGTGAGACTCTGTCTCGAAAGAAAGGAAGAAAGCAAAAAAGCAAGCAAGCAAGCAAGCAAGCAAGCAAGCAAGCAAGCAAGCAAGAAAGAAAGAAAGAAAGAAAGAAAGAAAGAGGAAGAAAAAAAAGAAAGAGGAAGGGAAAGGAAAGGAAAGGAAAAAGAAAAAAGAAAGGGAGAAGGAAAGAAGAGAGGGAAGGAGGGGGAGGAGGCAGGGGGAGGCAGGAGGAAACACTGCCAATCAAGACTCCTGCCAGTATTCTGGGCTGCAGAGAAGCACCCACACTAAGCCTGCTCTTGTTACTGGAGCAGAGCACCCTTATAAAGGTTTGACACCTGCTTGCCTAAAGCCCTCAGCAGCTGGGTTTACTGAAGGAGGCTTTATTCCTTGACACCTCATCATCCTAGGTCGTGAGGGCTGAGGAGCCTTTCATCTCATTGGCCTGGTGTCCCCAGGTGGTGGAGCTGGGGAAAGGAGCAGGCTTGGACACAGGGAAGAACTTAGCTTCTGTTTGACTCATCCTCCTAGCTGCCAAACAGGAACTTGGGGAAATCCCCAGCCAAAAGTCTTCCCATCCAGAACTAAACCCAGGCTTTTTCTCAAAGAAACCCTAGAGTAGAATTCCCCAGCATCAGCCATTCACATGACACTTTCACGGTCTCAGCCAAATCTGCATTCCACATATGCTATTATCTGCTTACTAGTTTTATTTTAAAAGCTTTTTACCTTTGTCCTGAGTGAAACCCTAAGTATAATTTGCAATATAAATGGAAGGTAACATTTTAAGATAAATACTTAATGCATGAAGTAAATATGTTTGTTAGAGCACATATAATGTCATCTCTTGGATTCTTGTCGTGCTTTTGAAAGCCTTAGCTTAAAGGAAGTCCCTGCCCTCCCCTCGCCCCCAATCACTTCCCTGGGGAGCTCCCTGTGTCCCTCGCTTTTCTCCTGGGGAGGGCAGAAGGTAGGTACAGGTGTCTCTTGGTAATAAAATAACTTCTAGATTGTTTTAAACTAGGATCATCTCCCAAGCTGTGAAGAGCCTCTCTGCATCCCACTCATGTGCTCTGAACCTCTCTGGGTGATTCCTTCAGCAACCTGGTCTAGCTTAAAAGGGGGGAGTTTGAGGTTTTAGGACAGAGAAAGGTGTTATTACTGAAGTTGGCATGACCAGTGAGATGGAGTCAGGTGTGAGCAGATGTTGACCCCAGAATCAGACAGAGAACAGTCAGGAAACTCACTTGTGTTTACACTCTTCCAGGGCCTTCCAAAGCCAGGGCTGTCTCTCCTACAAGATGTCCTCTGTTGCTCAGGGTTTCAGTCCCCGAAAGAGTCCTTATTAACAGACCTAGAGTTCCCCACTTGAGCCATGTGCTGTGGACTCTGAGTTTCTTCCTCCTGGATGTTGTCATCCTCCCAAGCACCATCATGGTACCCTGCCACAGATGTCCTGTCCCTCTTTCTGACAATCAGCAGAGAAGGTACCGGAAAAGGGTCTGAACATGTCTATATTGGAGAGAGGGTAGACCTTGTCCTGGCAGCCCCAGTGAGGACAGGAGACAGTCCCTGTACAAGAGCAGACTGAGTAGCTTCAGGCTACCTCGTGTGTAAAGGATTTTGTTTGTTTGTTTTGTTTTGTTTTTTGGGACAGGATCTCGCTCTGTAGTGCAGGCTGGCCTTGAACTTATTATGGAGCCCAGGCTGGTCTCGAACTCACGGTAATCTTCCTGCATCAGCCTCCCTAGTGCTGGAATTATAGGCTTGTGCCTGGCAGAATTCATCTTTTAAGAAGACGGCTCTCTAGGCCATTGTGCAAGGGGCAATTAGCAAAAAAATAAATGGTGCTTTACCTTATGACTCCATCACAGTCAACTCAAGGGTGATTGATAAAAGTGTAAAATAGAAAACCCACAAAGATGATAGAATGTATATAATCATAGGGTAGGAAAAGGCGTCTTAAATATGATACCAAAAGGAGACATTAAAAAAATTAACACGTGATCAATAAAAATGTAAATTATTTGTCTAGATATGCCATAAAGAAAATTAAAGGGCAAAGAGGGGAACTTTTTAAATAGATGATAGCCCAAACTACTGCCAAGTATTCTTCATATATAAATCCCTCAAGGATCAATAAGAAAAAGATGAACATTCACATTTTTCAAATACGAACAAGTCATTCAAAAAGGAGTAAATATGAGGAATAAGCATATAAGCATATTCGCACTTGCCAGTTCATTGGTGAAACAGTGAAATACTTTGCGGTTTTCCTGCTGGATTCCCAGTCCTCTTGGAAGACAGGCCCTGAGGTGCACCATTCAGGACCCTAAAAATCCACGTGAGTGTTCTGGAGTCCATTTTGCAAAACATGCCTTGAGACTGGAAAAATGTGTATATGCTCAGTAACTCCACTTCTAGGAATTTCATCTGAGCACAGTGAAAAGGCATATGGCCATGAATGTCCACCATAGCACAGGGGTGGAAGTAACCTAGGTATCTGACAGCATGAAGCTGGTTGAGTAAATTGTAGGCCATGGTATACCCAGCCGTACTTATTCAAAATTATTCAGTCTCTCAGCAAAAACATACCGAAAACCTCCTGTTTGCCAAGCACCAATCTGTGCTCTGGGTGATACTGCAGTGAACAAAACAGGTAAAACTCCAGCCTGAAGGCAGGCAGGGAGAGGGTGGATGGATTGATGCATGAATGCAGGAATGGATGGTCAGTCAGATGGATAGGTAGATGGTAGAGGATAGGGATGGATACATGGATGGTCAGATGGACAGGTAGGTAGATGAGGTGGGAGAGGTACAGAAATAGAAGACCAGAATGGATGGATGGTCAGATGGGTATGTAGGTAGATGAGTGAGAGATAGAGATGATAAGGTTGGGTGGATGGATGGATGGATGGATGGAGGGGGGTTAGCAGGAACAAGATACCCTTTGTTCTGGGACTTGGGACAGGACTCCCTGTGAAGAAGGCATTGGGGGAGAGGTGTGAAATACAGGGAGCAAGCTATGGACCCTGGGACAGACCCTCTGGACAGAGAGAGTAGGACTCATCCAGGGGCCCTAGTGGGAGCTTGCTTGACTGGTCAGGAGTAGTGAGGAGGTGTGGACTAGGAGACCAGATGAGATAGGGGAGAGAGAGAGAGGTGGGCTGCTGAGAAGCCAGGGTTGGGTGTGAGCAGGGTGGTCCTGTGATCCTACGTCAGTTCTAAAAGGAGCCCTTTGCTGAGCATACTCTGTAGGGGACAAGGGTTAAAGCAGAGAGGCCAGCCAGACCACTGTCGCTAGCAATCGGACAAGAGCAGGTGGTGGCCTGCAGCACAGAGAGAATAGTGGCAATGGAGAGAGACAATTCTAGACATAGTAACAGCGTTGAAAATAAGAGACGTATAGATGTAGGCGGCCATGTCTCCTTACAAGGAACGCGTTCTTTCTTCAGCTGTGACCACAGCCTGCAGTGGGTAGGGCTGTCTGCCCTTGCACACCTGTCTCGGCTCAGTTGGGCCCTGTGCACAGGTGTGAAGTGAAGGAAACTATGAGACAATGGATCAGTGGGCGTGACTACCTGGAAGGACTCATGGGCTTTCTTTACTGAAGCTGAGCCCACACAAAAATCCTAAGGCACTGATTTCTACTCGGAGTTGTTTGCTCAGCAGAGATGTGTGAGTACGTATGTGCCCCGAAAGACCATGCAAGGTCTCCCCAGCAGCGCTATGCATAATAGCTGGGATGTGCAAACAGCTTGCATGTTCACTGATAGAAGGATGGAAAAGTACCCTGGGTTAAAGTCACCTAGTGGAAAATGACCCAGCAATTAGAATGAACCAGCAACTAGGACCTGCCACCCACACGGAAATCACACACATGATGCCGAGCAGTGGAAGAGGCCAGACACAAAAGAAAACATATTGCCTGATCCCATTTACAGAAAGTTCAAAGACAGGCAAAATAACCTACGCTATTAGAAGTCAGGCTCCTCAGCTGACACAGTGGCTCATGTCTGTAATCCCAGCTCTGGGAGGCTGAGGCAGGTGGATCACAAGTTGAAGCCACCCTGAGCAATGTAGCAACTTAGCAAGAACTTGTATCAAAAAACTTTAAAAGGGGCCGGTGATATAGCTCAGTGGCATAAGTGCCTGCCTGGTAAGTGCGAGGTCCTGAGTTCGACTCCCAGTACCTGCATATAAAAAATAAAATTAAAAACAATTTTTTTAAAGGACTGGGAGTGTTGCTCAGGGTGAAGGCTCTGGGTTCAGTTCAGTACAGTACAGTACTACAACAAAAAAGAGGAAGAAGTAGTAGTAGTCAGGCACTCATGAGCAGAAGGCCTGCCTGGAAAGGGTGGCAGTACCTGTGTGCTCAGTTGATGCCAGCTCACTGGATAGTGTCCTTAGGATTTGGGTTCTTTCCTGTATGTATGTCATATTTCAGTAAAAAGGGCACTTGAGAAAAAGTTTATAGCTAATTATTATTATTATTTTTGTGTGTGTGTGTGGGTACCAGGGGTCGACCTCAGGACCTCACGCGCCAGCAGGCACCCGTGCTGCTGAGCGATATCACCGGCCCTTTTTTCGTATGTGGGTTCCGGGAGTCAAACTCGGGCCCTCGCGCTTGCCAGGCAGGCGCTTAGGCCACTGAGCCATCTCACCGGCCCGCTAATTATTTTTTTAAATCTTTGTTTATGCAATTTTTTAAAATGCCCAGAAGGATGTTCAACAAAAATTTGATAGAGGTTATCACTGGGTGATAAGATTATAGGTTGGGTTGGGTATTTTTTTTTTTTCTGTGTATTTTCTAAGAATTTCTACAATCGCTTCTGTATGTATATTTATATAATTTATTAGCAGTCTGCCACGGTCAGCACATTGACAACTAAGGAGATATGTTTTTTCCCAATATCTGATACCGAGGAACTCAGAAACGCAGCCTAATCAAGCATGTCAAGAATAAAGGGGAAGATTTGTTAATTGAATGTCACGTTATGTCCTCAGTTATGCTTAATACAAGATAGGCAATTTAGAATTCCCAATTATCCAATTAAAATGCTAATTATCTCATACCTTGATAAGGCCTCTCTTAGAGGGTGAGCTGCTTGCTTCTCTCTGTCTCTTCTTGCCTGCTGTCTTCTTACCATGACTGATGCAGTTTTTGCTGCTGCCCTTGCCTCTGGTTGGTGGGTCCTCCTCTTCCAGGGCTCCTGCCTCCCAGCAGCCTGTCCTGGGGCACCAGCTGCTGCTTCCCATTAGCCCACCAGGGGCCCGTTTGCCCTGGACTGGGTGTGACCGATTGTACGTGCAGACCTGTTTCAGCTCAGCCTGTTTCCACTCAGCCAGGGCTCTGTGCACAGCTCTGAGGTCAGGGCCCTGGAAGGCATTAGCCATAGCATCATCCACCCGCCAGGATTTGCAGAGCACAAAGCCTTTCCCTGAGTGATCTCCTTCAGGCCTCACAGCAAAGCCCAGGTGGATGTTATTCCAATCCCCACTTACCAAGGCTTTGGAAGCATCCGCATCAAGATCATAAATTTTATGATCAGAAACCATGCACAGGCCAGGGATGGTGATGCACTCCTATAACCCCAGCACTCTGGGAGGCTAAGGCAGGAGGATGGCAAGTTTGAGCCCAGCCTGGGCAACTTAGTGACTTAGCAAGACCCTGTCTCAAAATAAAAAATAAAAAAAGGGCTGGGGATGTAGCTCATTGCAAAGGCCCTAGGTTCAATCCCCAGTACAAAAAGAAGAAGAAAAATCCCTGAACAGATTTCACACCTGAACCAAGATTTGATGGCTTCTCTGACTAATATATCATTTCTCTGAGCTGTGGGTTCCTCATCTGTGAAGTAGGAAAAACACTCCTTCCCCAAATGGTTGTTATAAATGCAGAATGCTGCTGGGGGCTATTTGCTTTTTTCCATTAGAGTGGCTGTGTAACCTACCCAAAGTCTCAGCGGAGTAGGCAGCAGGGCCTGGATCGGATCAGTCTGTAGAATTCTCAAGCCCCCCTCATCTCCGCCCCTCCAGTGCCATCCCTTAGGTCACAGACACTGGCGGAGGCTCCCCAGCAGGAGCTGGAGAGTTGGGGAGAATGCCCTGGGTGGGTGGCAGGACCCAAAGAGTCTTTTTTCATCTGATTGGCCACACTGCTACCTGGCCCCACACCCCCTGTAACTGTGCTGGCTACACACTGGGGGGTCTTGGTGGAAAGGCATTGCCCTGGTCAAGTCCTCTCAGGCCAAGGGCCAGGACTAGGATGGGCACAGTAGGAGGAAGGAGTGAGAAAGCTCCAGGAGCATCAGGCAGCAAAGAAAGCTGCTGAAGGCAGAGATGCCACTGCAGGGCCCCTGAGTCCTCGCTCCTGCCACATCCGTGCAGGCTGTACTGTGAGGCTGGCTGGCCCCCTGCTGGCACCAGTTTTATTAATAATGCATGTATTGCTAGTTTTAGTCTAAGGCTTTAAGCCAGCCCCTTCTTGGTAACGTACAGGGTGAATACCAGTTGCTTGTTGGAAACACACTCAGCCTCAGTAGTGACTCATCCCTAGCCTCCTGTGTCTGTCCTCACCTGGGGCCTGGGGACAGGGACACCCAGGGCAGCAACCTGGTCCACCTGTCCCAGTGTCTGCCCTTCAGAAGATCCCTGGAGAACATGTACTAAAGGAGCTAAAAGTCCTGGGCAGGTGGCTGGAACTACCAGGTAGCAGTCACGAGGGTGGGGGGGGCGCTTTTGCCAGGAGCCTTCGGATGACCTGTTGGTCACCTCAGCAGAAAGGATGGGGGCAGCTTCTAGCCTTCCCCTGGGAACTCAAGGATAATTTGGTGCTTCCAGTTCCGTGTGAGAGAAGTTTACCTCCTGCTGACTTTTCTGAGGGATTGGCTCTGTGTTATAATAGCTGCTGCTTCTAATTTGGGAAAGCAAGAAATACTCCTGTTGGCTTTTAGATGAGTCCCAGGGCTGCTGTCTTTTTTTTTTTTTTTTTTTGGTAGGTACTGGGGGTCGGCCTCAGGACCTCATGTGACAGCAGGCGCCCGTGCCTCTGAGCGATATCACTGGCCCTTTTTTCGTATGTGGGTACCGGGAGTCGAACTCAGGACCTCGCGCTTGCCAGGCAGATGCTTATGCTGCTGAGCTATCTCACCGGCCCCATGGGCTGCTGTCTTTAAGACTGTGTTTCTCTTCCTCTGAAAAGGATTTTCTTTTAGTAAGTATATATTCAAAAGGCAGATCACATTCATTAGATAATTATGGTCATTTATACCCGGGAAATATCACAGTCACTAATTAAAAGTAAATGCAAATTAAAAGTTACTCAGAGCTGGGCATTGTGGTGCATGCCTATAGTCCCAGACTCTGGAAGGCTGAGGCAGGAGGATCACAGGTTTAAACGCAGCCTGGGGAATTTAGTGACTTGGTGAGATCCTGTCTCAAAATAAAAAATTTAAAAGGGCCGTGGATATAGCTCCATACAAAGGCCCTGGGTTTAATCCATAGTACTGCCAAAATAATAATAATAATAATAATAATATTATATTATATTATATTTATATAATAATTATATATAATTATATGATATATAATATATATCATATATAATTATATAATATAATTATATTATAATTATATTATTATTATTATTATTATTAATTATTCAGTGCTGGGACAACTATACCTGGCACCATTACTTGGCCGAAAACATCATGAGACAGTTAGTGCTCCCTGCCCACCCACTTTATACACACTCAAGGCCCTGGAACATCCTGAGGAGGCGAGACTCTGGGTCAGCTCTCCTTGAGAGCAGGACAGCCATGAAGGAATAGTGGTCTGAGATGCCCCTCATCAAACGGGAAGCCTGTTCGTGTGCACGGGTCCTGGGGCTGGTACAAGGATGCACGTTCTCTCTGGTCAGTGTCCTGGAGATGCTGCGTGTGCACTGGCCTGTGCAGGGGCTGGTGGAATTGCATGGAGAACCTGGCTGCATGAGACCATGCAGTAATGGGTGGTCCAGGCCTTGGATCTGTACAGGTTCTATCTGGCTTTCAAGGCTATTTCCAAAGCCCAGTGCTATGTTCCCACAGCTTCCTCTCATGCCACCTGCAGGAGGGATCCATGTCCCTTGGACTCCCTTTGACAATGACAATGGTGCCTACCAGGTCCTGATATTGTGCTCATCGTGAGCCAAGCACTGTTCATTGTTTTCCAAAAGCACAATGCCAAGTCACTGTACTGGCATAGCCTCTGTGGAAGGGAGGTACCATTATCATCCCCTTTGTGCAGATGGGAAAACAGAGGCAGGAGGCCATACAGCTGGCAAGTCACACAGCCAGGATTTGGCTTCCCAGTCAGTGTTGAGCAGAATCCCAGGAGGCTGGGTGTGTGGGGTCAAGGGACTACAGGACAGGGACTGGGTGGGATGCTCCTCAGCCCCCTACTCTCTAGCCCCTGTAAGCTGTATCCAGACTGCCCCCTGTCCTGAGCATTCTGCTTGGCCATGTGGGCTCCTCCATCCCTGCTCGTTTTCCCTTCCCTGTGTCTGTCCCTGTCACTCTCCACCTCTTGGGGACCCAAGATCCTTCGAGGGCCAGCCCAGTGAATGATGTGACCAAAGCCACCTCTTTCTGCCACCTCATTGACCTCGTTGGCCCCTGCTTCTGGTGCTCCCAGTTTGCACTGATAGGTTGGCCAACCCTTGCTGCCTGGGCCAGTGTTTCTGCCCTTATCTTGGGCAGCTAATGCATTTTATGGGGCAGTGGCTTATCTTCTTGTTGGATGATAAACCTCTGAGAGCAGGAGCTGGGCCTTGTGCCCAGGAACGCTCCACAGGCTGGATTTGTGGACCCCAGGGGGAGGACCAGCGATGCTGTCCCTGGAGATGCGGTTTCTGCAGATGCGGGCCTGGGCATTTGCAATCCTTGCCCCATTCGTCATCTCCAGGTACTGACAAATGGGCCTCCCCCCTGTCACTGCAGCAACTCCCTCCACCTCGTTATTCACGGCACACATTCTCCCAGGTTACTTAAGGGTTCTCATTTATGCCTGGATACAAAGCATCTTCCACCCGAGGCTGCTTGGGAGGAATTTATAGGCAAGGGTGTTGGAAAAACAGCCATGTGAGGAAGAGCTCTGGGGAGCAGGGTGGCAGGGAGGTACGGAGGCTGGTTGACTGGGACGTGGGCAGATTCAACCCCCTCTGCCCTTCAGGAACCCCCTTGCTTCCAGGGAAGGTGTCCCTAGTACCTGGTTGAGGTGTGCCTCACCCCCTCCTTCCAGGTGAGCAAGTGGAGCAGGGCTGGCTGGGCCCAACACTGTGCTTCTGCTGCGTGTGCAAATCCCCGATTTATGGAAAGAGCAGGTGGCAGTGGTAGCAGGGAATGGTGACACTCCCGCTTGTCTTTCTGTCTGCTGTCTTCTGATGGATAGACTGTTCATTTCTAGATGTTTGAGTTTGATTCTTCCCAGAATCCACCTGTTCTTTTCTCATACTGTCCTTTTAGGTATTATTTCATATGTTTATAGTCTTTGGTAACTGTTATCAGAAGTCCTCAGGGATCTCAGCCTACTACTTGTTGTGGCTAAAAACTCCACATGGGGACCAGGGATATAGCTCAGTGGCACAGTGCCTGCCTGGCAAGTGCAAGGTCCTGAGTTCGATTCCCAGTTCCAAAAAAAAAAAGGTAAAACTCCACATGGCGTGTGTGTGTCAGTGTGCCGTGTAGGTGTGCTGAGTGTGTAGGTGTGGTGTGTTGCGTGGTGCGTGCTGTGGGTATCCATGTGGTCTGAGTGTGCATAAGCAGATCCTGGCTGGGCCAAGATGAGCACGTGGCCGTCCAGTTTGACTTTTTCAGCTCCTGGCAGAGGCTCTAAGTATTACAGTCAGAGACCAAGTTTTTTGTTAATTTCCCAGCTTGGGTGTTTTCTGGGTCATTCACATTTGTACCACAGCGAACAGACCTTTGCTCATGAATCTGAGATATGTTTGATGTTCACATTCCTGGCTGCCTGCCTCGTGCCAATAAATTTTTTCACAGAGAAAGTTCCCCCATCTCTGCGAGTGCATTAGATCTTCAGGCCCAGCTTTATGGTGGGAACAGGAGATCTCATCACAGTCCCTTGCCTCTCATGTGTCCAAGGCTTTGTCACTGTCCCCACATGGCACTTAAAGCCAGGGCTTCTAAGACCCCAAGACTGACCTCTGTCTTCTCCTTCCTTTCCCATGAGCTCTGCTCTTCTTGCTGTGTTTTCTGCAGCCCCTCTGAGTATCGGAGGTGGGAAGGTTTCTGGCTACTGCCATCAGCTCATATACTCTGTTCCAGAGCGGGCAGCTGGTAGCCCACAGCAAAATGTAGCCATGGACTTGGGTCAGTGAGCGTGTTTTCACCTGTATCTGTGCATGTGTGCACTTGTGTGTGTGCACATGTGTTAGGTAGGGACATGTGTCTGTGTGTGTGTACATTTTTCTCTCCCGTGTGCACGGGTATCTGTGTGTGTGCATGAATGTGTGCATTTGTGCATGTGTATCTGTTGATGTATCTGCTTGCGTGCATGTGCGTGCACATGTATGTCTGTGTGTGCATGTATGTCTGTGTATGTTCATCTGTTTGTGCTGAGTCAGTTGGCCATATTTTTCCTGAAGATACAGAGGGGTCATTATCCAGTGTCCTCCGTGGCCACCACTGTGTGAAGCGGTGGGAAGTCAGGGCAGTCTGTGCTTGCTGAGCTCGGATAGAGCTTCATGTCACCTCTACATCAGGATTGCAGTCCCAGTTTGGAGCATCCACTGCTCAGTCCTCAGCCCTTAAAGATCAGATGTGTCGGGCTGGTGATATAGCTCAGGCGCATAAGCGCCTGCCTGGCAAGTGCGATGTCCTGAGTTTGGTTCCCGGTAGCCACATAAAGAAAAAAAAAAAAAGAGAGAGAGAGAAAAAAAAAAGATCAGATGTGTCACACTTCTCTCCACAGGCCCCTGAGCTACCACACTCACCCCAAGATTAGGGCACCTTTGTGCACCCCAACCCAGGCCCAAAGTGTGCAGAAAGTATGCCCTAGTTCATCTACCTGTTCTTATCCCCAAAACACCAGTATATCTTCATGTCCAGAAAGAAAAAATCATTTAAGCCAGGTGTGGTGGCTCCTGCCTATAATCCCAGCACTTGGGAGGCTGAGGCAGGTGGATCACCTCAAGTGAGTTCAAGACCCTGTCTCAAAAAACCAAAAAAATGAAATCGTTTAAAACATAATTTAATGTGTTCCCACCGGCTTGAACCACTGGTGGTACAAATGAATCTAATCACTTTTATCCATCTTTTTACTAATAAAAAGCCACCCAGTTGGGACATTTATGCGTGTACCACTGGGATGGCTCAAGCTGTCCAGCAGTGAGACATACAAATTATAGCCCCATCGTGAACACGTTAAATTGAAACTAGGTGCCAAAGTCCAGCATGCGGAACATCACACTCTTCCAGGCCAGAGCGAGCATTCAGCATGCCTTGTCTCCTCCTCCCAGCTCTCCCTAGGGGCACGGGAAAGTGTCAGTGTGGCTGGCAGAAATGCCAGACCAGGCTGCAGTTTGCAGGTGGAAACTGGGTCCGCCTTCCCTTGGTTAGGTGCTTTGCTAAGCCATGCCTTGCACTTGAAATTGCTATTTTTTCTTCCACAGAAGCCAGGGAGACAAGAAGGGTTGTCTCTCCCAAGAGGAGTCTGTAGCGGGGAACCTTGTGCAGAAGAGGGCACCCACCTACCCCAGCCTCAGCTCTCATAGAGTGTGCTAGTGTCACCCGCCCAAGCCAGTGGCACAGCTATCCTTTCCTTTCCTTTCCTTTCTAAAGCCAGCCAATCCCAGTACAGCCTGCAGTCATCTGCATGTCACCTGCCCTACCTGAGGCCCACTGTCCCCATTCCCTTGAGGATGGCCATGTGGGCCCCAGGGGTTAACGTGTGTTGGGGCAGGGCTGTATCTCCCACAGCTGAGAGAGCACTGCGGCTCTGTGGGGACTTTGTATGTAAAGAGGGAGTCGACTCTGAGGCTGTCTGTGGCAGGGCTCTACTCGGGAGCACTGGCTGCACCAGGCACTGGCCTCTGCCCTGCCTTGGTAGGAATGTGCCTTGCCACTGTGACTTGGATCTTACCATCCCCATGGCCTCTTGGAACTGAGGCAGAAGCTAATAGCAACTACCCGAGTCCTCTCACCATGAATACAGGGCTGTCTGAGAAGGGAAGCGGGGCCTTGCCTCACCTCCCCAGAAGCTCCTGACATCTTTCATGTTGAGGAAGCATTGCATTCACAGATACCCAATTATCCTGTAAGGTTTTAAGGCAAGTCTGAAAGCCGACTGAATCTCACAGAACCATTTCTGCATAACAACTACTTAACACCCAATCATAACAATTATACATAATTTGTGTTTACTGTGCCTGGAAGATTAAACTCCACACAGGCATTCTCTAAAACAGGCCTAGAACGTGCAAGGCAAGCAGGGCCGCCACTTGGCATGCCTACGGGCAGCCCACGGCACTCTGCAGACAGCCGCCCTGGTGCTGGAGGGGCAGGCTGGCGGCTGCCAGGGTCTGCTTCTCAGCCAGGGCCCCTCGAGGGCTGGGCCCAGCTGAGACCTGGCAGGAGAGCTATTGCCCAGGCCTCAGGAAAGGGGGCAGGGTAGCTGGCTGCCACTGCCCCCTCGTCAGCTGGATTCTGCAGAAGCTGGCCAGCTAGTGCGCCCTAAAGACCAGGGCAGAACGTGGGGAGCAGCTCAGTCCCTGAGAGCTCGGGATCTCATGCAGAGATGAGGCCCTGAGGTCCTGAGGTGTGTGGGGAGTAGGGAAGGGCCCGGTCTGAGCCACTCCAAGTCCTGGGTCATGCAGCCTCCCTCAGGATCAGCACTGATGTGACCGGCCTGGTCCATTTGCTCCTGGAGCCATCTCCAGGATCTGCCCCAGGGGGACCCAGCATGAAGAGACATCTCATAACCCCAAAGACACTTGTCCCCAGTGCTGGGCCTTGCCAAGGCTGGGCCATTGTTCTCTGCAAGCTCATCACCCTCCTGGGCTTTCAGGGCTCTCCTGGAGGCCTGCTCTGGGCCTGGGGCCAAGATCCTGACTTTCCCTTTGGACCTTGCTGGGCCTTCCTGGTCAGGGAGGGAGTGGGTTGACTGTTTTCCCAGGCAGGGAGAAGCAGGGCCTGCTATCCAGACCTCCCCTCCTACCTCCTTGCAGGAACCCTGCCCTCACCACTGTCTGCCCCACAGGACAGCACTTGGGCCAGAGGAGCTCAGGTTTCTCCTTGTCCATGTGTCCAGCCCCACCTGGTATGGCAGGTGGTGGCCACTAGACACAGAGTCACCGGGAGACCCTTCCAGCTGTACAGAAACATGTGGTCCTTGCCCTAGCCTGTATCCCATGGCCAGGACTCCAGCAGTCTGTCTCCTCCTGATAAGTGCTGGGACAGCCAGACTGGTGAACTCCCCCAGCTCAGGGCTGAGCCCTGCAGGGCCCCCAGCTTCCCCCATTGAACACACTAACGTCTGTGGTTCTGTGGCCTGTGCTGACCCTGGGCGCTCAGACTCATGCAGGGTACTTGAGCCATCTTGGGGACACAGCAGAGCAAGTTCTGGGCTGAGGCTCTGAACTTGGAGATGGGAGCCCTGCATGCTGCAGTGACCCCACCCTAATGTGATTCTCTCCTTGCAGCCTGTTCCAGCACTATTGCTACTCCCGAGGCGGCATGCGCCATAACTCCTACACCTGCATCTGCTGCAGGTAAGTGCATCGTGGGTCTCACAGGAGGGGGAGGGAGGAGGGGGAAGGGCTCTCCCTTCCCCTGGTCACAGGCATTTGCTCACATGCACCACACCAGTGCCTGCCACTGAGCCCGGAAGTCAGTCTCACTTCTGAGGCCCTGGAACCGAGGTAGCCTCTGCCCACCAAGCCTGATGCCAGGTGAAGGAAGGAGTCCAACGTGCACACTGCAAGAGGACTGTCCACAGTCGCATCTCCAGCTGGTGGACATTAGAGCTCAAGGGGGCCACCCCTCCTGGGGCCACCACTAGCTGTCCTCAACCTCCACATAGGTGCACACGCAGCACAGGGCCAGGCTGGGAGCTCAAGCTGGGCAGCTTCCGTGTGCAGCAGATGTGGAGAGCGCCAGTGTGGGGGCTGCAGCTGTGTGTCCTTGTGGGTGTATGTGGAGCTTTCCATGTGGTGCACCTGGACCATGGGGCAGGGGAGTAGTGTGGGTGGGTGTTTACGTCACTATAGGTGTGTCACATTGTGGCTGAGGGACTCAGTATATGTCACCTGTGTGTGCCTGCTGTGCTTGGAGGTACCATGAGTCGGGCAGCTGCTAGGAGCAGCTATGGCCTCGGGGGCGGGCACAGCTCTGTGGGTGTCTGTGGCTATATGTGTCACTCTGGGTGTGACTGCACAGGGATGTGGCTGCAGATGGTCCCTTTGTCTCTGAAGCTCACCCCATCTCATCTCCCCAGTTCTTCCCCTCGGGTCCTGCCCCTGCCCAGCCAGGACAGAGCTGGGCGGCTCTGCTGATGTGCGAGTCCTCGCACATAAATAATACATGTGAACATCTCAGTCCTTGGAAATGCTCTTCTCTGGTGGATAGAAACAAAAATCATTATTTCTACTTTTATGATTCCTGAGGCTCCCGAATGGGGCCATAAATATTATACCCAGGTGGGGTGCCCCTCCGACAGACTTAAAAGTCCTTTTTTCTTAAAGGCATCGCTCATTAGGGAAGCTTTCGGAAGCAGAGAAGCAAGGGACTGTTGGCTTCTGGTCTTCATAGCCCTAACCAGGGCCCTTTCCGCAAGGCCCCTCTCCCTTTTACAATGGGGAAAGGGGGGGTTCCCCGTTCCCTTCCCTGGTCCCATGAACTACTGCTCCCCATTTCTGTTCTTTACATGTGCTGCCTGCATCCCCAGCTCAGAGGTTAGCTGCTTGAGCTGCACTCAGAGCTGGGAAGCCTTCCAGGTGGCACTTGTGTAAACCGAGGGATGGCAGCAGCTGTGTGCCAGGCTGTGGGCCTAGTCCAGCCACCCCATTGCCTCTGTTGCAGGGTGGGTGGTACTATCCATGGGCAGGGGATAGGGCTCAGCCTCTCAGGACCGTCTGGGTAGGGCTGGGCTTCTGACCACTCTCCTGGCTCTTCTCAGTGGTGAGAATGCCTCTGTGCTGCACTACGGACATGCTGGGGCCCCCAACGACCGTACGATCCAGGATGGAGACATGTGGTAAGTGAGGCCAGCCCCAGCCCCAGTTCTGTGTGGGAACAGCCCACCCTAGGTTAGACTCCCAGTGTCAGGGTCGAGCAGGAGTCTCGGTGTCCCTGTCCTGAAAGAGCTGACCGCGCTGAAGTCCTTAGACCTACACAGCACCCTCTCCAGGGCCAGCGGCCTACAATCTGCAAGAAAGCACCATGGAGGTAGAGGGAGAGATGACAGGGTCCCCTGGGGTTTCCTGTGCAAAGCACATGGGAAAGAATCTGTGGGCACCCCCAGGTGAGACCCCCTACTCAGTTACCTGATCCTCCTACCATCCTCTCTGCCATCCAGACATCTGCCAGGACCGGCCCAGGCAGCACTGAGCTGCCAAGAGCCACCCAGATGTCGAGGCCTGGGGCTCAGCCGCAACCCTCTGTTGGCTCCTCTGACTGGCAGAAGGGGTACCCTGTCCCTCTTGGTTCTTTGGCACCTTTCCATCCATTGTGGATACGCTGGAATGAGGCTCCTTTGGAGCTTGGCTCTTGGACGACGCGGGCTGTCAGCTTCCTCCTCAGCTGGAGTTGCAGTGATGGCTGGTCCCCTGCCTGGCCCTGGCCGCCCCTGTGGGCCTCGGCCCTCCCACAGGAAGCCGTAGGAGCCTGTGCCTGGGGTCCCCGGCCCTCATCCATTGGGAGGTGTGAGCACGCATGCACAGACCAACGGATAAGCAGCCGCGCAGAGACACCACATTCTGAGCTGTCCCTGCCAAGTGTTTGTGGGGACCCACACAATCCCAGGGCCCTCCCTGCCACGAGGCACCCCAGCACTGTGAGTGGCCACAGTCTGCCAAGCCAGGGTCAGTTGCTGGACATAATGTTCTGGCTTTGGACACTGTTGGCAGGAGCCCTGCTCAACCTTCTGGAAGAAAAGCCCCTTTCTTCTCTGAGCCTCAGTGTACCCATGTGAGTGGAGATAGTACGTGCATCTCAGGACTACACGCAGAGAGTGGCAGAAGGGGTGTGTGAAGAGGACGGGTGCCGATCTGAGGCCTCTCCCCAGTGCTCAGGCTGGCAGGTCAGGGCTGGGAGCCTGTAGGCGGTGAGGCCCAGAGTGACCCTTGAGGCAGCCCACCAGCACTGCTGCCCACTGCCACCTGCCTGACCACAGGCAAGGCCTCAGCATCCATCTCCCGGCCTGCCTGGCCACACCAACTCCACAGAACCTGTGTGTCCTGCAGGCTGCACTAAGCCCCAGGAATTGCAGCCCAGTGCCTGCAGGGCTGAGCCAGGCTGCTTCCAGGGAGGGGGCCTCATGGGCAGTCAGAGCAGAGCTCAGCCACCCACCTAGAGGGCTGGGGCCAAAGGCATGTGGGGACCCTCACAGGGCCCTTGCTGTGTGTGTGTGTCTGTGATTTTCTCGGCCGTCACTCACTCTGACCCCACACTGCAGTACCCCAGTGTGTGGCAGAGTAACCGTGACACGGGAGTGTGCCAGGCTCAGCCATGGGATCAGAGGGATTTGGGGGGAGATCTAGCTGCCTCACACTTAGCTCAGCTAAGGGAAGGAGAGGATGGAACCACCACCTGGACCATGGGTGGCCCCAGGGAGACCACCTAGTCTCCTCAGAGACTCTCATCTTCTACTCTTCGACCTGGTGGCCCATTCTGGCTGGGCCAGGAGGACAGCACACAGGAGCCCAGTCGCAGGGCAGAGGCCACCTATACCAGCAGATCCCTGCTGTCCTAGGGGCAGCCTGGTTGGCTATAGAGCACCACACCAGAGCCATATGCCCATATGTTTCTCTCTTCCTTGAGCCCAGCTCACCGCAGGGGAAGCAGCTGCTTCTTCACTCCCCCTTCATCTGCCCAAAGGGTATCTTTACCCCTTAAGGAGCCAGAGGGCAGGGTCCAGGCCAGGGTGCTCTAAATATCAGGCCTCCACTTGGCCTGGGTGCTTGTGGCCTGGGTGCTGTGCTCTCGTGGGGAGCCCATGGCACCTGAGTCTCCTGCTGCAGCTGTAGACGGGAGCAATCCTGGAAAGCCCATGGATGTTCATGCCAAGCTCAAATTGGTGATTTTGTTTTTCTAGTGCTAACTTTGAAATGTAGCCAGTAGAATAATTATGAGTTTATTATAGTCAATTTATTATGCAGCATTTAGAACAACATGTTTTGTTGATTACTGCTTCTGCCAGATTGCCGGCGGCATTTATAATCCATTGTTTTATTGAAATTGATCTGCTGAGCGCCTACTGCGTTCGGTAAATAATAAATCACTCTGTTATCCCAACATAAAAGCCACAGCACTTCATCACAAGGTATGAAACCAGCAGGTAAATGTAGTGCAGAGTTTTTCCAAAGCTGAGTGGGCACCAGTCACAGTGGTGGGCTCTGGGTCTCAGTCTTTGACATTGAAATTGAGTCTAGCTGCCTGAGAGATGAGAAGGAGGAATGGTGAGGGGAGGCCAGTTCTTTCAGTCCCTCCCTCCAGTTTCAGGTGTGAGCGTCCCCACACACCTCAGCACACACGCACACACACGGAGACTGAGGGAGGCCATACTGCATGATCATGAGCTCAGAGGGGCTCCAGATCAAGGCCTGGCCTCCCTGTCCCTGGCTGATCAGCTGCCCCTCTGAGCCTTGGTTTTCCCATCCATTACTCAGTAATATGCCACGCAGCTCTGGGGAGATGCAGGGATGAAAATTGCCAAGTGCCCCTCGTGGGGCCTAGCACAGTGTGGGCCCTCGAATGCCAAGAGCTGTAGCACCACTTATTCCCACCAGAGCCAGGCAGGCCGAGGCCTCTTTCTCTGTGTTCCTGGCCCCAGGGCCACTTGCCAGCCCATGGTAGGCCTGGTTTATTCCCAGACAGCTCCTAAGTTATATGACCTTCCGGCTCTGTTTTCAGCCCCAGAGTCATCCACTCTGGCACATGTGCCAGGCAGGGTGTGAGGCTGACCACTCCACTCCCACCTCTTTGCCCTCAGAGTAGCAGGAGCTTCCCTGGAGCCCAGCCAGAGCCACTGTGGGCCACTGTCAGCCTCCATGGGCTGTTGTCAGCCTCCCTGGGGCACAGTCCTCACCCACCAGGGCCTGTAAATTGGACACGCTGGATCATACTGCAGGTGAGGCTTGTCGGCCAGAAATTGAGAAGAGCATTCAAAGGCCATTCCTTACCTCAAGCCAGTGGCACCTGGGCCCATCCCGGTTTTTCAAGGACAGATCCCACCCCAGCTGCTCTGCAAGGATCCAGGGGGAGGAATAGGAACATGGCGTGGCTTCTAATTTGGGGCTCTTCCCTCGGCTTGGTCCAGAGCCATGAGACCTTGTGTGGCTGTGAAACCTCTGGGGTTTTTCTGTGGCTTCCACAACCCTTTCTGGCTGTGTCCCTGGGGTTCCCCATGAACCCCACCAGCAGGTCGTTGTCCTAGAGAGCCATCAGTTGCTTTTTTTTTCCTTTTTAAAGCAAGCAAGCAAGCTTCTAAAACGGGGTTACAAAAGTGTGCTAATTAATGCTTTCCACATGTTCACACAAAGGGTGGCGTCTGACAGGGTCGCCAGAGGTCCTTCGCAGTAGGAGGCCCTGCTGCACAGGGCAGGTGGGTGTGAGCACGCTGTGGCTAGGACTTCCAGCCGCACTCGGTCATCTTGCGAGCCCCTGCGCTCTGCCCTGTCCTCCTGTAGTCAGCTTGGGCTGTGGACACCAGAGCCCCCAGGCAGATGGAGTCTCTAAGGCCCAGCAAACTGTGCCTGGGCCACTCTTGTGCAGGACTTCAGGTGTGAGCCTTGCAGCTCCGCACCTCCTCTGACCTCTAGATGGGCCCAGCCCGTAGGGCAGAGGCGGGGAGAGGTCCAAGATGTACCTGCAGTAGGCTCTGATATAGAAAGCAGCTGGGATAGTTATCCTCGCCTGCCACCTCCTGCCCTGGCCACCACCAGATCAGATAGCAAGATTGGGAACTGTGGCCTCCTCCTGAGCCTTCTAGAGCACAGGTCCAAGATGCCCCTGGCCTGGATTGCCCCAGGTAGGCAGGATGTGGCTGGTTCCTGCTGAGCCGGGTCTTCCAGCATTGGCCAGAAGAGGGCAGTGTTGTCTCAGGACCTGGGCCAGGCCTTTCTCTGGGTGGGTAGTGGTAGGCTGTGCTGCCCGTGGGACGTGGGCCTGCACCCCAGCTAGGGAGAAGAGGCCTGTTCGAGTCCCACAGTCAGCCGTTTGCTGATGTCCTTTTCTCTTTCCATGCTATCGCCTAGGGTAGTGATGGTGAACCTTTTAGAGCTTTTAATGAAATAGGCAGCCCACTGTGGCATGCTTGATGTAGGGCTACCACCACTGGTCTAGGGCCCCCTCTGTTGCCCTGCCTTGATGATGGCCAACCTGAAGCCCTAGTTGACCAGCAAAGGTGGGGACAGTTCTCATGGTCACCAAAACCCAGCTTCTCTTTATCTAGAGAAATAAGGCCTACTAGAGCAGGGTATGGTGATACATGCCTGTAATCACAGCACTTGGGAGGCTGAATCAGGAGGATCACAGAGAATTGAGATCAGCCTGGGCTACATAGTCAGTTCAGGGTCAACCTGACCTGCAAAGCAAGACACTGTCTCAAAAAGAAAAAAGGAAGGAGGGGCCGGTGAGATAGCTCAGCAGCACAAGTGCCTGCTGGCAAGCGCGAGGTCCTGAGTTCGACCCCCGGTACGCACATAAAAAAAAAAAAAAAAAGAATAAAGGAAAGAAAGAAGGAACACAGGCAAGCAGGCAGGATGGATGGATAGATAGCTAGATAGATAGATAAGGAAAGAAAGCGAGGCCTGCTGATTTTATATGGGGACACTGCCTGAAAGCACCCTGGAATGTGATTGCATGTGCTGCTGCTCCTGCCACATGCACATGGGTCACATTCCCTGTCCCAGGGTGGCACCAGAACTCTCCTCAGCATGGCTGTTTCTATCACAGATGTGCCAGCCCCTCACCCCTGCTGGCTGGGGGTGTCTCCTCACCCACAGCGTCAGCAATCCCCTTGGAATCGCTTGGGCCCTGCAGGTTGAGATGGGGCAGTACTGTTCTTTCCTAGTTGTCTGGCATCTGTGCCCTGGGGCCCCCAGAGGGGCAAATCCGTGCCCGGGTTCTTTGTCTGCTGACAAAGGGGGCAGGGAAGGAGGACCTCGTACCTCTACTTTACCTGGCGCTGGTGCCTCGGTTAGATTTAGAGGACAAGTGTCGCCCCAGGTCTGCTCCCTGCTGCCAGGCTCAACCCAGATCCCCTCCCCACCTTGCTATTTCCTCAGAGGGACTCTTGCTTGTCACCAGGGAGCCCCATCCTGGGCATTTCACACTTTTAAAGACAAGACCAGTCCTTGGCACAAGAGAGCTCTCTGGAAGGCACAGCCCTGGCCAGCTATCTGTCCGGGCCATTGCCTCCAGTTTCCCGTCTCAGAAGCACCCTTGACACTCCAGCCAGGACTCATGCTTGTAGATGTGCCCCGGCTGTCAGTGGGCACCCTCCCCACGTGCTCTCTCTGCTGTGTTTAGTTTGTCGGTGCTTTGTGGCACACCCACTCAGTTGACGTCACAACCCGCAGTCTAACAAGCACTAGTCTAGACAGTCTGGGTGCTCGTAGACATCATGAGACACTGGCCACCAAAAAAGTGAAATGAAGCATGTGCTTTGCGCATGACTGCCTGCCTCCCAGACCCACAGTGGCCACTGCCCCGATGCCAGGCCCTGGCCCACAGTGCTTTAAAGGCAGCAGGTGGCTGCCCCGTCCTAGGCAGACCGTGGTGTGGTTCTCTTCCTGGGGTCTTGGTCCCACACCAGTGGTCTGCATCTCAGCACGATAACCGATTCTCTCCAGACACAGGAGGCCGCCCAGCACATGGGTGCTCTTGTCGGTGTGTGCACAGGCACTGCTGGCTCTGGGCCTGGGGACAGGAAGCTGCTACTGGTCTGGGCTGCTTGCATGGGAGCCATTCCTGTCTGCCATGGACCCTGCAGGAGCAGCTATCCTGAAGACTGTGAGGAGAGGTTCACTGGGAGGGTCAGCCTGTGGCATTGGAAAGTCTCGAGGACCCTAAGGGAATGATCTTGCCCCTGTTCGCCATACCGGAGGCTGGCACTGCCTAGAAGGCCTGGCTAGGAGCTAAGAGTAGGCAGCCAGGCCATGCCAAGGAGACTGGCACTCACTGCTGTGTCTACAGGACCTCCCTGCCTGCTGCAACAGACAGGCACACGGAAAATAACCCGTGGACCCTCCTTCCTATATCCTGCTGAGGTCTGAGAGGAAGCAAGAGCTTCTTCCTGTTCAGAAACCTCCTAGCCCAGCTTGGGACACGGACTGGGGCAGCTGTACATAGCAGGTCTGTACCATTCCTACAGTGCCAAACACACACGTGTGTAAGATGAGTCGGGTGGGAAGTAGCCAAAAGTTGTGCTACACACTCAGGAGAGGAAAATGAAGCCACAAGTGGAGTACAGACTGGCCTTTGTGTAAACACTGCAGTCTTTCCCTCGGAGTCCTGCCTGCAGGGTGGCTGGTCCTGCAGCGGGCCCAGGGTCTGGGTGGGCCGGCAGTGGTAGGTAGCCCAGGCCTGAAGCTGCCCAGAAAGAGCGAGCGGAAGACAGAACCTCTCATCCCAGCCAGAAACAGAGCCATAGAAACACATGTGAAGAATGAGACAGCGGCGTATTGCTTGGAGATGTCTAATCTCTCTGCAGATGTCTCAGATTATCACACAGATTCACTCAGCCGACGACGGTAGTGGCTCTGGTGGGTGTCCCCAGGCAGCTGGGAAGGGGGGTCCTTCATCCTCAGTTGAGCGAAGTATGACCAAATTCTCCATTGTCGTTTTGCATTTGGAGGATAAAGTGGTCGGAGGAGGAGGAAGATGATTTATAAAAGAGATGGCTTTCATCCCTGGATTCCAGAATGGCTTGACTTGAATCACTGATATGTGTAGAAACTCTTGGGGATTGAAAAAAAAAAAAAGGCAGAAAAAGAAAAAGATAGGGAACTGAGAGCACAAAAATAGACTCCAACCCCGTGCCTGAGCATCACCGGGCAGGATGGAGCTGTGTACTTCCCTCTCCAGAAAGTGGATGGTTTTAAACAAAAACTACAGTTGAATCTTCTAAAAGCTAGAAGATAAAGCCAGACTGGCTGAGGAAACCCAAGTACCCATCATCCCACACACTCTCTGTTTTATGGAGGAGGATTTAGAGAACTTGGTTCAGAGTCTGGTCTGTGCTGAAGTCTTGTTTTTGACTGTTCTTGATGATTCCAGCATTTGGTGTGCTCTTGTGGGCTTCCTGGTTTTTTAAGTAGTTTAATTTCTGTTTTTCTCTTAGATCAGCACAGTTCAATAGAACTCTGTGCCCTGGAGGACTGCGTGCGTGTCGTCCTCTGATGTGGCACCTCCCAGGAATCTGTGTCCCCCACACCCCTGGCTCTGTCCCGTCTGCCCAGGCCATTCTTGGATGCTCTAAACCAACAAACCGCAAACCATTTTTCTTTGTTGACTCTGGGGAGCCCAAATGAAAATGTTCTGTGTTCCTGGGCAAAATAGGCCAGAGCCCCATGCAGCTCCATTCCCGCTGCCGCCCGCAGGCTGGTCCCCAGAGGAGACAAACCTACTAGAAATGGTAGCAATCCCATTTTACAAGTGGGGAAACTGAGGTTCTGACGGATAAATGCCACAGCCAAGACAAGAGAGCTCATTTGTGGGCTCTAAGGTGCTTACCCCACTTCCCAGCTCCGGGCTTTGCTGGACCAGGGTCCATAGCCTTGGTTTCCCTTCAGTTGAGGGCTAAATTGTGCCCCATACAGGAGTAAACCTACAGGCAACTGTTGGTCCCAACTTCCATTACATCTGCGACTTCTGTCAGGGCGTCTGTTTAATTGCCCTGTATGACTAGGCCAGGGTGGGTCACCCTCAAGTGAGTCCCAGGTACCCCTGGGTCGGCTCCAGGTAGGTTCCCCTAAGAGACTTTGGCTCAACCCCAAGTTCACCGTCATGCTAGCAGGGGCTCTGCTCTACCCCCTGCGAATCACCTGTGCTTTTTGCACTATTGACACTGTTGATGGTGTTTTGCAATCAGAAAACACAGGAGATTAAAAAGCGCCCAGCTGAGGACTTTGGATTCCAGCAAAGTGCCCAGGGATCATAAGCATTCAAGCTTTTCCTTTAAAAATCTGCTTCTGTACAGTAGTTGGTACTGCCTGACAGGCCATGTGGCCTGACTCCTTGCCCCTTGCTCAGGGCCAGAGATCCCACCCCCTGCTCTCTCCCACACAATACAGCCCCCAAAGGCCAGCACACAGGCAGCTTCTGGAATGTTTGTGGTTACCGTTAGAGCTGGATTTGGGTGAGAAGCCCTTGTAAAGGAAGCCGCAGCAGGGACCTGGGCTCCAATTTGCCAGGATTTGTGTGACTGCAGATGGGCCCCCATGGGAAACCCAAGATGGAGCTAGACAACGAACAGAAGCTGGGCTCAGCCAGCGCAAAGGGATAGCTCCCACCTCTTTGGCTATGCCTGCTGCTGTGGTTACCTGGCCCTGAAGACATGTGCCATGCACTAGACTGATGTCCCTTAGCCAGTTTTCTCAGCAGCAGTGACTTAGCCATGAGTCCATGAAGAGGCAGGGTAGGCTGGTGGCCCCAGCTGTACCTGCCGTCAGCAGCTCCTGGAGTGCTGAGGTGGGGTAGCTGTGAACCCTCTTCCCTTTATCCAGTCCTGACCCACTTGGGGGACCTCACGTCACAGGGCCCTTCTGTGTGCTCTGGGGAGCCAGGCTTGGACCCAGCAGCCCTTCACATGTCCTGTCTCCTTCCACCTCAGAGAGGGAGCAGGGCAGGATCCTTATCTGCCCTTGACAAGAGAGGGCCCCAAGGCCCTTTGTGCAGAAGGGCTGGCCCTGCTCCTTCCAGGCCCTGCTGTGCCAGGGCCCATGTCACGGGATGTCCAGAGGGGTGGCTCCACTGCCACCCTCCTGACTCAGCAGACCTGACATTGGTCCCACCACCGTCCTGCCTCCCCTGGCTTCCAACTCCTGGGCCTCTCGTATTATCCTCTACTGTACAACTCCTTACGTTCCACATCTTCTATGCCCTGTTCAGCCACCTGGAGATCAAGGGGTGCCAGGCAGACAAAGTGAGGGGTCAGGCAGCACTCCTATCTGACTGAGGCCCCATGAAAGCCCTGCTGAATAAGACACCATCCTCTGACACTTCCTTGCTGCCTTTCCCTCAGGACTTAGCAGGACAGGTCCATCCCTAGCAGAGGGAGAGTGTCAGGCGGGAGGACCTGTGAGCTGGAGCAGGGTCACAGGTACCTGCCACCTGCCAAGCTTCTGTGCAGACCCCCCACCTCCACCCCGGACTGAGCCTGTGGGAAGCCGGTGGAGCAGCTCAGACTCTGCTCTCCTCTACGCAGGTGTCCTGTGTCCATTCCAGGTCCCTGCCACTCCTTCCTCCTCTCCTCCCTCCCATGAGCATTGCTTCAACTGCACTGAACGCGGGGCAGGCCTGGGGAGCTGTTGGCTTGCTCACATGGGGGCAAGGTAGCACATGGGGTCTGGGGATGTGTCTGGCCCCCTGCTTTTCCAAGTGAGTCCCCACAAGTGAGCGTGCTGAGGCCAGGCCATGGAGGCAGCCCTCTCCTCTCAGGATGAGCTCTGGACTGCCTTTCTCCTGGGGACACAGTTCTCCCTAGATGGCCCTGGGTGTCTCTGGAACACTAAGGTAGAACTGCTACACTGGTCACATCTCAAGATGAGGTGGCCTCAGCCCCCTGCTACATCCAGACCACGGCAAGCTGCCCTTGCATCCTGGGCAAGAGAAGTAAGGGGGGAAGTGGCACCCATGAGCACTTCACCCACCTCATACCCCATCTTCCTACAGCCTGTTTGACATGGGCGGTGAGTATTACTGCTTCGCCTCAGACATCACCTGCTCCTTTCCTGCCAACGGCAAGTTCACCGAGGACCAAAAAGCCATCTACGAGGCAGTACTGCGGAGCTGCCGTGCTGTCATGAACGCTATGAAGCCAGGTGAGGGAAAGGGTAGGGGGTGCTGCTGAGGAGGGCCCACCTGGCATGGGGAAGGAGGGACAGCTGTGTGCCAGGCACCTGTAGGAAGCATGTCCCAGATTCTGTGATTTGCATCTGCCTACATATGTGGCCAGTAAGATTTCAGTGGTGTCCGGTCCCTAGGGTCACTCCTAGGTAATAGGGCTGACCTTCAATCAGGAATGGGAGCCTGGAATCTGGGAGCTCAGCCCAAAGTCACCTCATGTCCCATCTGGCCACCTCTTTCTGTACATCGCCCCACCTACACTGGTCACCAGGACATCAACATGTTCCCTGTCCTGTCCCAAAGCAGAGTCCACTTCAGGGAGGGCCTGGCTAGCTTTGGACACTGTCATCTGATTAGGCACTGGAATGGTTCCAGCCCCACTCAGCAGCTCTATTGCTTTGGACAGAAAGCTCTTCCCTGATTGGCTGTTTCCTTGTCTGTGCATGGATCAAGCTGAGCCATATAAAGCGCCTGAAGGCTGCTGGCACATGTTCATGCTCTGTAGTGGTCACTGTTCCTGTCACAGTGGTGTTAGTTTAAACCAGGGCTTTGCATTCTTTCTCATAGCAGCCAGTCTTGGCTGACATGTCCTGCCCCTGCCTGTCCCCCTAGCCTCAGTACAGCCTGCCCCAGGTCTTCCCCCCACATCTCCAGGCAATGTACGGACTCCCCAGTCTACCCTCGGTGTCCCACTGCATGGCAGTCATGGCCCACAGGTCCTGTCTTCTGCAGGGGAAACAGCATCCCTCTAGCAAGGCTGACTTTCTGGCATTCTTTCCATGACTCTCAGGTCCTTGAGCTGTCCCTATTTCATTTGTCACTGGCCATGCTCCTTTCTGATGATCCCTAGCTTCCTACATCCCTGACGAGGTGACATCCAGGACCTGCTAGATCAAACTTCGGCACTGCTGTGTGGCTCTTTCTGCCCAGAACAGTTAGAAAATGCTTTACTAGCAG
This sequence comes from Erethizon dorsatum, assembly GCA_028451465.1. Classification (NCBI taxonomy): domain Eukaryota; kingdom Metazoa; phylum Chordata; class Mammalia; order Rodentia; family Erethizontidae; genus Erethizon; species Erethizon dorsatum. The sequence continues at coordinate 99,699,077 of CM051834.1, forward strand.
TGACAGGGGAGCCCTGACTTGTCCCCTTTGCCTAGAGGAGAAAATTTAGGTATGTGGCCTTGTCATATTCTTGCTTCAAGCCTTCTAGGGCATCAGAACATGATGGATTCCTAGCCATCACGTGCCAGTCACTTGCTAAGCCAGGCCCTCTGGGGACAGGTGGCTGCAGTCAGGCTCCATCCTGGAGTGGGGATGCGCTTTCCCCTGCTCTTCCATCCTGACCTGGCGATGGGCCTGCACCTCCTCAGACACAGCCGTCCACTGAGGCAGCAGCTCCTGCAGCTTTGGTTGTAAGTGACGAATAGTCTCTGGCTAGGTTAGGTCATTGGTGCTGTCACAAATCCAGACCCAGAGAGCCCCCACTGCTCCAGCCCTCAGGCCCCTTGCCCTGTTCCAGGGTGGACTCGGCCGGCTCTGGACACTGGCATCTGCCCTTGTTAAGGGCCAGCAGAGAGCTAGCTGTACCCGCCTCTCTCCTGTGTCCCAGGAATAGTGAGGGGAGGCTACAGAGCTGTCTGGGGCCTTGCCTGTGACAGATCTGAAGTCCGGACTTGGAATTACTAAATGAGGGACAGAAATGGTCAGATTTGTGTGCCTCTATGAAGCCTTGATTAAAAAAAAGAAGAAGAAGAAAAAGATCCTGAGCCCCAGAACGGTAATAGCCCCAGGAAGTGGCCTCTTGCAGACCTAGAACTTGCTGGCTCAGCATTTGGATGAAACGTCTGCTGTGGGCCCAAAGCTGGTTTTTGGGATGACTTAACAGCCATGATCACAGGGCCAAGTGCTGTTCTGGAGGGGACTCAGCATCGGCCATTTTCAGAGGAAACACATTGTGAGCAGGCCTTTCTTGATTGGCTCCCAGTCCAGCCCAAGAGCCCCCAGCAGAGGCTAAGGAGCTTTGGGGTACATTGGGGGCACCACCAGGTCTGAGCCCACAGCCCACATCCTCACTTAGCCAGCAGGACAAGAGCTGGACAAACGAGTCCAGGGATGGGAACTCAGGTATTCCTTGAAAGGAGAATAAAGAAGGAAAACCTGAAAGAAAATGAGCTGGTGGGGGTGGGGGAATGACAGCATGGCAGCCCTGCCTGGGGCAGTGGCTGCAGAAGGGGGCAGCATCTGGGGCAAAACTGCCTATTTAAAAAGCAGCACCTCCAAGTGCCAGCACGGAGCAGTCGCCAGGACACGGTGTGGCACAGGCAGCACAGCCCATTTGCATCCCAAAGTGGAGGAGTAAGAACCTGGATTTGCATGTGGTGGGGAAGTCAGTGAACAAGGTACCAGAGTGGGATGGAGAGTTGGGGCGCATGCTCACCATGCCCCATTTTTGTTCTTTTTAATCTTTGCACTATGGACTTCAAGGAGTAGTCACACAAGGAATGCATCTCTTCCTGTTTTTATGCCACAGATAAGCTTTCTTATTTATTTATTTATTTATTTATTTATTTATTTATTGCTCAGTTTTGAGCACCATCAGTCACTTAAATGATCATCAGTGTTTCCAATGGCAGAGGGTTCGACTGGAGATGGTGGGGTGTGGTGTCTTCTCCCAGTGTCTGTAAGCACAGACCTTCCACCGAGAAGCCGGGGCACCCCCTCTTGCTGAGAAGCACTGTAACGGTCAGCGTGGGAGTGGACCCAAGCCTGCCATCAGGACACAGGACGGACGGCCACACTCCACACTGGAGACCGGGCAAGAGGAGCCAGGCCTTGTAATGAGGTTCAGACCTGGGGATGCAGGATGGGGATGGAGCTCCTGTTCGGCAGGCAGGGAGGTTTGGAAAGACATCCTCTCCCTAGGCTCTGTGTCACTGCAGAGTCCAGGCTTCCAGTCCTTGGAGCTGCTTACCTCTCACTCTAGGCTGACTGATGATGGTCAGTTGCTGGCTATGGGAAAGCCTGGTGGGGTCTGAGCAGGATCTAGATGGCACCTCCATCCTTGGTGTCCTGGCCAGCTCAGTGGCCCCACTCAACAACCCTAGTTCTACCCAGAAAGTAGCCAGGCCCACAGGCCAGTCCCAGGGCCCCACCCACTTCATGCTGAAAAAGGCCCAGGGCTGAGTGCCTGCACCCACCTGAGCACCTATCCTGAGGCTTACTTGGCCGTGCCAACTCTTAGGGCAGCCACAGTCCTCAGGCCCAGCCAGGGGACCCTGGAGCCCCCAGGCTAAGCTCAACTGAGCTGGGCTTACAGACCAGGCCTCCCCCAAGTCCCTTTCTTGCCCACCTCTGGGTTTTTCTACCCAGCACAGACATGGTGGGCCCTGAGGAGCTTTGTATGAGGGGTAGAACAGCCCTCACCATACCTGACATACACACTCTGCTACCCCTACTGCCAGATTGTGACACACTGAAGGTCCCTAAGGGCAGGATGTGACTCCATCTGGGTCACACAGTGTAGCCCCAGCCTGGGGGTTGGAGTCCTGTGCCCACAGAACTGCTTTCCAAACGGAGGCAGATCGTTGCCTCCCCATAGCATCGAGGCGGCTGTGACCGGGTCAGCCCTCTGCTTGTCCCAGTAGAAATGCCCCCAGTTTGTGGGTTCAGCTCCTGGGCCAAGACAAACACCCTGCTGAGACTGCCTGACTGCTTCCTGTGACCTTCCAGGGAAGAATAAATAAAAACATTAAGGAAGTCACACAATGATGCCCAGAGGAGAGGCAGAAATTAGCTATCAGAATACACATGGACCCTTGCGGATACAGCCCTGGGGGGGTTGAGGAATGCAGGCCCTGGCTCCCCAGAAATAGGCTGGGACCAGAGGGGAAGCATTCCTGATTGTCACTCAGACTCAGGGAAGGAAAGAGGGCTGAGCTTGCCCAGACAGGAGTCACTGGTGGGCAGCAGTCCACAGGAAGGTGGGCACAAGGGAGAATCCCATCCATGGGAGGCCGTGGCCAGGCTGAGTGGATCCAGGTTTACATGTTTTTTGTTTGTTTGTTTGTTTGTTTGTTTGTTTTTTGTGGGTACTGGGGAGGTTGACCTCAGGACCTCGCGCGCCAGCAGGCGCCCGTGCTGCTGAGCGATATCACCGGCCCCTTTTTCGTATGTGGGATCCGGGAGTCGAACTCGGGCCCTCGCGCTTGCCAGGCAGGCGCTTATGCCGCTGAGCCATCTCACCGGCCCATTTACATGGTTTTGGCATCAGTGGCCCCTGCCCTCCCCATCTCCGAGGCACCAGGAAGCGCTGATGGGCCCACAGCCTCGGTGAAAGAAGGCAGGAAGGTGCTGTTGCAGAGGGATGTGCTGAGCCTGGCAGGGGCTCCCTGAGCCAGATGTCTGAGCAAGCCACAGCTGCAAGGCTGTCCCTGCCCTAGTCATGAAGACTCCCAGTCGCACCAGCCACTGTGTAACCAGCAGGGAGGTCCCCACGTTCGTCGCCTGTGCCACCTCGCCTCCCACTTGCCAGTACCCAGTCTCCGTGGCCCTCCCAGCTTGCCCTCCTGCCTTGGGTGCTACCCTTCACCCCCTGCCCTGGCTCCTGTGCTCTCCCGTGGGCCTGCTCCTGGAGCCCCTGCTCGTGTCGCAGTGTATAAAAGCAGCTGTGTCTGTCCCAAGCCGTTTGCTCCACATAGCTCTGTGTACTTCTGTGCAGTGCCAGCACCGGCTCTGTCTGGGCTGAGTCCTGGCTACTTACAGAGGCAGTGCCACCAACAAGAGGTCAGAGGAGAGTCAGTGAGTGGCTGGAAGTGTCCTTGCCCCAGAATGGGCCTGAGGATAAGAAAGCCAGGGGGTGACCGGGTAGGGGCAGGACGCTCAGGATGGTGCTGCTGCCAACTGACCCAATGTACGTGTGTGTCTTCCGTGGACCTAGGGTGGTGGGGTTGTGTTTCCGGGCTGTGCCTCACTCCTAGATAGGCAGGAATGAGACCAGTTGGCTGTACTTTCTTTTGGGCCTTGTCCTTAGACATGGCAAGGAATACATGGGGTCAGGCGGAGAGGTACAAGGACCTCATGTTACCTAACTGCAGGGCCCTCTGTGGCGGTAACTGGGAAAGGAAGGGCTATTTGGGGCCCTGTATCTGTGCCTCCTGCTGGTTGAAGGATGGTGGGCAAGTTCGCTGCTGGGATGTGAGAAAAAACCTCACAGCCAGGCTTCCATAGCACTGAGGAGCCTGCAGCTTGAACGGCTGCTGCTCCCTGCCCTTATGCAGGGTAAGCAGGTCCCAAAGGTCCTGGCAGCACAGGATGCAGCATGGGCTGGGCTGGAGGCTGTCATCCCCCACGCCAGCCTGGCCTGCCAGGCAGCTCCCTGCTGCCCCCAGGGCCTGCCCTGAGACCCACGCCCTGAGCCTTTCCTCCTGCACCCCCAAGGCCTGGCTCGGACAGCATCTGTCCCCCGAGGGCTATTGTCCACGGATGAAGTGAGCTCTTTGTCTGGAAGTGGCTCTGAGGATGCAGCCTCCTGGCTTGGCTTACTCCTGGGAGCCCCCCAGGGCTGTCACACTCCGGGCTGGAAGCCTTGAGGCCGTGATGGATGCTGCTGCTGAGGCTCCGGGAAGCCAGGCCGGGCCCCGCAGGGGAGTCAGGCATGGGAGAAAGTGCTGCCTGAGGGGGACCAGGTGGACACAGAAGGCCAGCCAGTAACCTGGGGCTGCTCTAGATACATCAAGGGGCCTGGGCACTTGAGGCTCTTGTTTCTCTACATCCAGCAGTTCCCTGAGGCAGATGGTATGGCACTAACCCCGAGATTACCCTGCCCACAAAGAACATAGAGGAGCGGGCTGATGGGCACATCAGAATCCTGGGCCACAGTGGCACAGCACGGGCTATAAGAGTCAAGAGGGAGGGGCCGGTGAGATAGCTCAGCGGCATAAGCGCCTGCCTGGCAAGTGTGAGGTCCTGAGTTCGACTCCCGCTACCCACATACAAGAAAAGGGCCAGTGATATCGTTCAGCCGCACGGGCGCCTGCTGGCACGTGAGGTCCTGTGTTCGACCCCCAGTACACACACACAAAAAAAAAAGGAGGCCAAGGCTCTTGCTCACTTTGCAGATTTACCAAGCATGTGCTGTGCACTGTGCAGGGAACAGGGCACTGTGGCCAGAACCAGAGTGCTGAGCCAGGTGGAGAGGTTCTGGCAGTAGACAAAGGGGCAGTCAGAGAGGGCTTCCTGGAGAAGGTGCCTCAATGAGAGGCCCAACACAGGAGGAGTGAGGGCATGGAGGGGTGGTCCCAGCCAAGGGAACAGCAGGTAGAAAGCACAAGGAGCATCAGGACCATGGTCTCGGTCTGGCTGTTCTGCCAAGGAGTGGGTGAGGGCTGAGGCTAGAGACAGAGACCAGCCAAGGAACCTGGGCTTTGTCCTTGGCCAGTCTGACAAGCAGGATGGAGGATACAGGCAAGGGGAGGAGCGTGGGCAGAGGAGAGTGGGAGAGAGGGTTTGAGAGATGTTTCAGGGAGGCGAGGGCAAGACTTGGTTCTGGCAGGAGGTGGGAGGAAGTGCCAGGCAGCCTGTGCCCAGGCTCTGCAGTGCGCTCCCTAGGGTAGCATCCATGGTATGGGTAGGCTCAGGTCAGGGATGCCTCCTGGCTTATACCTGTGGGCTCTAAGCTGCCAATGGGTGACCAGAGTGGGAGGAGCCCAGGAGTCAGAGTGGGCCTTGCCTGCCACAGGCCAGGCACAGGCAGGCAGGGAGGTACTCCAGTTTGTGCCCACCTCCCAGCCTAGCCCAAGGACGGTAACCTTCACATACTTCAGGGGCCCAGCCCTGGCTGTGGGTGTCATAACCACAATGCACGCCAGACACGGAGGCCAAGTTGCTGGAGGTTTACTCACTGTCATAACCCTAACCACACACAGGCAGGAACTCCGCACTCACGGCCAAGAGAGCCGTGCACAAGGCCTTTCCCGAGGGTGCTCAGGCGAGGAAGACTAGCGGCGCCATGGGGACTGCCCTGGCCGTGCATCTGGGCAGGAGCTGGGCTGCCACCTCAGAGCATGATTTATACCAGATTCCCACCCTCCACTGAAGTCCAGCCAAGCCTGCAGTGTCGCTTTTTTTTTTTTTGAGACAGGGTCTCACTATGTACAGTAGTTCAGGCCGGCCTTGACTTCACCATGTAGCCCAGACTGGCCTCCTCCTGCTTCAGCTTCCCAAATGCTAGGATTACAGGCGTGCACCACCACGCCTGGCTGCAGCGTGACTTTTGAAATTAGCTGGTTGGAAAGCAGGATACATTTCCTGGGGCTCCCCATTGCTGACTGGAGAAGGCCCCCATCCAAGAGAGATGAGCTGAGCTGGAGCTGAGATGTCGGCCACTACCCACGAGGCCCCTCAGCCCGTACACCAGGCTGACTAGTGGGAGCCAGATTTTGCAGAGCTGTTTGGGTGCTTGTAGGACCTGAGTCTCTGAGCAAGAGCAGAGCTGAGGGGACTCACGGTGCCAGGCAGGGAGACAGGAAAGCAAGTCTGCAGATCTGTCTAGGAGACAGCTTCAGACTGGGAGGTTCCAAGAGCATTACCATCGAGACAGTGGGGAGAGAAGCTGCCGAAGGTCTCCAGGAAGACCTTTGATGCTGAGACTCCCAAGGATGAGGCAGCACATGGTCTCGCATGGAGGCATTCAGCATGCTTGTGGAGCAGAAGGGTGGCCCAGCCCCCGAAGGGTCCTGCGGGAGGGAGGGTAAGGTGGAGGTGGGGTACAGTGGGGTGGGATTACCCAGGCTGGCCACCAGGGTCTTAGGGAAGGCTTGGCTTGCCCTGTACCACCTCCACCACCAACCCCAACCACAGTGACCATAAAGTGTTGAAACTAGGCTCTGGTTGATCATAAGTGATGGATCAGCCCCTTACAGATACCAGAAACTCTGTAGCCAGCTTTGGGACCAGCATTGCAACTCTGATAGATGCAACATCTGAGGCTTAAGAGATGTGGGGGAGCTTGCCCAGGCCATATGGCAGGCAGCTGAGCTGGGCCTACAGTTACTGAGTCTCCATTTGAGGAGCTCCAACCATCAGAGAAAGCCCCCGCCCTGGCTCGACCATCAGAGGTGCAAACTGAGCCAGCTACAATGTGTGCATGCCCAGGTCTGCCCCCAGGCCCAAGCCAGTAGCTGGAGGCACCTGGTAGCTAGATTCCAGCCCCCAGAACACAGCCTTGCAGGCTGGGGTGGGTAATTGGGGTGAGAGCTGGGTCTTCTCTTTCCTTTTATCTTCTCCCTGCATCCTTGGGCTATAGGTTAGGCCCTACCACCTGATGAAGCCCCTGTACCTCTGGCCATCTCCCAGCCCCTGGTGTGGGGTGTCCATCTCTAGCAGGGAAGGAGCCAACTTGGGGGGGGCGGGTGCCCCGCAAGAGTGTCTGATGGGTTCACCCCACCAGCCCATCACACGCTCACTGCCAGCTGTGGAGGCTCAGAGGCCTTAGCCTCGTGGCCCAGCCCTCGCCAGTTCAGGATCCACCACAGTGCAGAGCCCTGTCCCTCCAGTGTTGCAGCAGTGATCAAGGACAGGGCAGTGTGACAGCAGGTCCAGCTCTGAGCCAAGGCAGGACATGGCACAGAGGCCCTTGGAAGCCAAGGTTCTACTTTGTAGGCCTAAACCTTGCCAGGAGGTACCATAGGGATTGCTCTCAGATTGCCTTCTCAGGCCAGAGCTCTGCAGAACCCTGGGCCCTCACCCAACCTGCCTGGCCCAGCATGTCTTGGCACCACGGGCCTCAGCCAGCACGCGGCCTGCCCAGTCTCAGCCCTTGTGAGTTCAGAGTAGGAGGCTCCACCAGCCCAGGGTCCTTGCCTGGTGCTCGGGCTGAGTGCAGCGGTGGAGCTCCTTTGAGCCTGAAGAGGGCTCCCCAGAGCTCTGGGCAGGCAGGGCTGAGGCTCTCTGGGGTAGCTCTCTCCAGGTGCCCTATGTTCTTGCAGCCCCCCAGGGCCTCCCACCACCAGGGTACCAGGCAGTGCTAAGGACTGGCTCTGGCCTCTGCCCCTACCCCCACAGAGCCTGTGTGGCCCCTGAAGCTCTGCTCTTGGAAGGCTCTGCAGTGACCTTTGACCCAGAAACATGGGGCAAAGATGAGTTTGATTAGCAGCCTGGGCTTGGGTATTTGGGCTGCCATGGAGACAGTCCCAGTGCTGTAGCAGCAGGGCTGCAGACTCCTGTCCACCAGTGTGTGAGGCTCTGCCAGCTGCACCTTCACCCCAGAAACCTTTGCTTCCACAGCAGCTCCAAGGGTGGTTCAGCCTTTCTGGGATGTGCAGGGATGCCCCCTCCCCCAGCCTTGAGCTTCCCCCTTGCCCCACAGGAGCAAAACCCAGGCCTGAAGCCCTGAGACAGCGTTTGGGCCCGAGCCACCCCACACCTGCTACTGGGGAGACGTATTTTTCTCCTCCAGATGGCCAGGGATCCCCTGGCCCCAGAAGCACATGCTGGTCAGGGTGGGCACAGCACAGACTGAAGAGTAGAGCTGCCCTGGGTCCCTAGCCATGGGTGGCAGGAGGCTACCCCTGAGGCAGAATGGGGGACAGAGAGTATTGAGGTCGAGAGCTTTGACTGGGAAAGTGCGGGACACTGGACCACCCTTGGCCCCCAGGGAGTGTGTCGCCCTCACCCCTCACTTGAGGCCCTCCCACCTCAGCCTGTTTGAGGGCTTTGTCTCTCCCTGCCCCGTGCTGGAGAAGCCTTCCTTAAGTCTTCCTTTGAGACACAGCCTTCCTTTGAGCCATAGGTGTCTGGTGGCCTGACATGCACCGCCTGGCCGACCGCATCCACTTGGAGGAGCTGACCCGCATTGGCATCCTGAGTGGCAGCGTGGATGCCATGGTCCAGGCCCACATGGGAGCCGTGTTCATGCCTCATGGGCTCGGCCATTTCCTGGGCCTTGATGTGCACGACGTGGGAGGCTACCCTAAGGTCAGTGTGGAGACATTGACAGGTGGACCCTCACTGGGCCTGGCATTCCTGGGGCAGAGTGGGGCTCTGGGAGATAGCAGGGGACATAGCAAGACAGGAGGGATGGGTTCCCTGGGATACACAGGGGAAATGGGAGGAATCAGGGTCCTGGCTTGCCCTTTGCAAGGGCCCTGGTCAGGGTAGGGGTGGATGCCTTAGCTTTCCTGCAGCAAGTGCTGGGTGTAGCCCCTGCCCAGAAGGGTGGTAAGCTCTAGGTGTACATGGCACCCTTCTAGTGCATGTGGTCTCTGCAGGGTGGTGAGGCTGAAGCTGGGTCTTAGTGACCAAGCTGCACTGCACCCTTCACGTCCTCCTGCGTGTGGCTTCATTCAGATTCACCTCGGCCGACAGGAGCCTGGTAGCAGACCCCTTGCCACTGTTCCCTTGCTGGTGCGCCCTCTGCCTCCCAGTCCCCTAGCCCAGCTCACCTGTGGCCCTGTAGATGGCTTATATCCCCTGGCAGGAGAGGAGGGCATCTCCACACAAGCCTTCCCCTCCCCCTCTTAGGACCACCCAAGGGGTGCTTGAAGGCTCACAAGAGGCCCCTACTGGGCAGGTGGCTGCAGCCCTCTGGGCCCCTGTGGCAGGGGTGAGCCTTCCTGCCGCCTGGCCTGGCGCCCACCATGCAGGGGGCTGATTGTGCAATCGGTGCACACCCTAGGGCCCACCAGCCAGTTAGCCAAGACTAGGCTTGGCCTCTTGGCTGCAGGGTATTTTGAAAGCACTAAGTGATTTTTTGGGGAAAAAGTTGCTCAAGAGAAGCATTATTATTCAATTATTTTATTCCTCAAGTGTAAACAGTTAAATTTGCAGAAACAAAATCAGTTTTAATTTCCTAATTTCTGTCCATCCCATTGTGTGAAGAGAGCCAAGAGCAGGGCCTTCCAGACATTGTTAGCTGAAGTTCATTATTCATTAGTCGCCAAAGCACTTTTTTTCCACCAAAGAAAATTGGCAGCAAACTGTTTTCATCTTTTCCAGTAAGCAGCCCTTTGTGCTCACAGAGCCTATTCTTCTGACAGATAAACACTGTGGAAAAAATATGGCTTTTCCTATAAGTCATTTGTTTTATTTCAGGCCTACAGACACATCTGGGTCTCCTCTGTCAAGAGACCAGTAAAAGTGGAGGCCTCGGCCCTCTGCCCAGGCCGAGGCGGGCATGGGCATGGTACGGACATCCCCAGCAAGCCTGGCACACCTGGGCCAGACTTGTGCTCTCCACTCCACGGCATGTACCCCACTCGGCTCAGCTTTCATCGTCAGCCTGCTCTGGCGACTGGGCTGGCCTCCCAGACATGCCTGTCCCTACGCCCTGTTCTTGGTGGGCCCCACAAGCAGCATTGAGAGCTAATGCTCTGAAGGGGTAACTATGCTCCATAGGCTGGGACAGGCATATCCTCTGTAGCCCTGGGATCCTTTCTTTACATTCTCCCTGAACCCCAATTGGAATGGTGGTCCCACACATTTTTGGATGGAGGAAAGCAACTCTCCATGCTTTGGTAAACCTACCTCTCCCGCATACCTGCAAAACAGCTTGGTGTGGACCCACAGGCGAGAAAGGGCACCTGGGAAGAAAGAGACATGACCTGTCCAGCCCCTGGCTTTGACAGCCATGGGGTGGAGAGAAAGGGACAGGCACTCAGGGTATAGCATAAAGGACAGGAAGGGAGTGCCAAGCTTTGGGTGGTAGGAGCAAGAAGTTTCTAGAGCAGAGACCCAGGGCCCTCAGCTGTCACAAGCAAGCTGGCTTAGATGGGAGACAGGCCCTGCTCCTCACCACAATCACCTCACCTGAGCCCAGACTGTCATTCCAGGCAGGACCTTCAGTTAAGGAGCACCCTGCCTCCTGAATCCCCTCCCCTTCTGCCCAGACTCCAGCTCTACAGCCCAGAGCAAGGGCTGGGACTACACCAGACATCCACGCCCAGAGCGTGACCCACCAGGGATCACGGTACCTTCACTTCCTCCATCCTGGTCTGCTTACACCAGGTCAGGGTGGCTGTTCCTGCCCTTGTGGGATCATAGACACAGGCTTCCCTGCTGTGCCCAGCCTTGGAGGCTGAGCCAGCCTGTTTCTGGTTACCTTATGTGAACCACTAATTGAAGTCTGATGTTCTTGGCCCCCAAACAGTCAGAAATGACAGCTCGATCTCCAGCAGCTGGGCTTCCTAGGGGGAGCTACAAGCAGGGCAGGGCAAACTCAGATCCTGACCAGAGAGCTTGCTCATTGCCCACTTGCTTGGAGGCCCTGGCGATGGACCAGATGGGGCCTGGTGAAGACAAGGACACTCCTGCAAGTGTCCTGGGTACTGCCCTCAGCCCAAGCTGAGGCCCTGTTAGCTATGCTGGGTGAGCAGCCAGGCCCAGGCTGGGTGTGCACTGGGGAGGAGGGAAAGCAGCTGTCACTATGTTCATTCCTCAAGGGCCAGGGACCGTTTCCCAGGGCCCAGCTGTAGGGTGCAGAGAGCTCATCTGAGAGCCACACCACCAAGCAGGCACACACGGGTACTTACAGGCCACTGCTGGTGTTGGCAGGCCCATCCTGATGACAGCACCTGTCCTTTTCCCGGATGGTCACATGGAGAACCTGGGGCTGGGCTGGGGGAGACAGAACCAGCACTTCCGGAGCCAGTTTCCACGTGAGGTTCCTGGAAGGAAAACTGCTACCCAGAAAGCCTCATAACCTCCTTAAGAGTTTTGTTTTGTTTTGTTGACTACTGCCATTCCTTGGGCCTAGGTAAGGGCAGCTGGACATCCAGCCAGCCCTGTGGGGCCACCTGGGCTGCTTGCCCTGGCTGTGTACACATCAGTGCACTCCTGAAGGCAATTCTGAGGGTAACCAGAGGCCAGGGACACTCAAAATCCAGAGGTCTGGGCCGGTGAGATGGCTCAGCGGCATAAGCACCTGCCTGGCAAGCACGAGGTCCTGAGTTCGACTCCCGCTACCCACAAAAAGGAAAAAAGGGCTGGCGATATCGCTCAGTGACACAAGCGCTTGCTGGCAAGCATGCAGTCCTGAGGTGGACTCCCGGTACCCACGTAAAAAAAAAAAAAAAAAGTTCAGAGGTCTTATCAGAAGTGCCTGTGGGGGCCGGTGAGACGGCTCAGCGGCTTAAGCGCCTGCCTTGCAAGCGCGAAGGCCCGAGTTCGACTCCCGGAACCCACATACGAAAAAGGGGCCGGTGATATCGCTCAGCGGCACAGGTGCCTGTTGGCGCGTGAGGTCCTGAGGTCGTCCCCCCGGTACCCACAAAAAAAAAAAAAAAAAAAAAAAGAAGTGCCTGTGGCCTGGCACAGTAGGGGTGAGTCTAGGCTGGAGACCCCGTTGTCAGAGAGCCCACAAGGCTGGAGCCAACCCTCGTGTCTGGCTGTCCTCCAGAGTAGGCTCCTCGCAGCCAGCCCTGCAGCTGTCACTTGGGTCCCCACCCTTCCTTTCCCCACAGGGCGTGGAGCGCATTGATGAGCCAGGTCTGCGGAGCCTGCGCACCGCGCGGCAGCTGGAGCCAGGCATGGTGATCACCGTGGAGCCAGGCATCTACTTCATCGACCACCTCCTGGACGAGGCCCTGGCTAACCAGGCCCAAGCCTGCTTCTTTAACCACGATGTCCTGCAGCGTTTTCGCGGTTTTGGTGGGGTGAGTGTTCATGGGCCCCACATTCTTGCTCCCAGAATGTCCATCACCCCACTGCTTCTGCTCATCACTTTTGTCTCAGGACAGAGGCCCTGGTGGAAAAGGGACAGTCTTGACTTGCTCACTTGAAAATGGCCTACCCCTTCATATGGTTGGTCATCGGCCAGGTGCCTCACCCCTGCCCACTCAAGGCGCCCCCATCTACCTGACAAGGACAGGGTGAGCAGGGGACACAACCAAATGGCCATGTGAGGAGCTTTCCTCTAGGCCAGTGATAGAAAACCTTCTAGAGCTTTCAATGATACAAATAGCCCGCTGGAGCATGGGTGCCGTAGGTTTGTCACCACTACTCTGGGCAGTCAGCCACAGAAGCTTTGAGATCAATCGCTTCTGTCATTGCGGATATCAATCATTTCCTCAGAAAGCTTTACCCAAGCAGCAGGGGTCAGGCTGGACCAGGTGGGATCCATCGATGTGGCACAGGAAGGCAGTTCAGTCATGATGAGTATCTGTCCATCTGACCCAGGTCCGTATTGAGGAGGATGTTGTGGTGACTGACAGTGGCATGGAGCTGCTGACCTGCGTGCCCCGTACCGTGGAGGAAATTGAAGCATGCATGGCAGGCAGTGACAAAGCCTTTACATCCTTCTCTGGCCCAAAGTAGAGACAACCCAGATGCCCAGCCAGACCGGGGCTTGGCCTTGCACCCTCTCTCCATGTCGATCAACTGGGTGATTGGCCCTCCGATGGTGAGAAATGGTGCTCCGAAACCAGAGCTTTGCATCAATATTTGATTATACCAAATAGTACCATTTCCTAGAAAGGAAAAATGCTTTTTCTATTAATTTTCTGCGTGATCACACCCTTAATTCTGTACTGTACTTAAATGACAGTGACTTTAAAATTCTGATTGGAAATAATCCTGTTCTTCAGTAGCAACTAAAATGTACCTTGCTGCAATTTGTATTACTGTTCATAGGAAAGATGCATTTCCAGTGTTTTCTCTCAAAAATCAATATGCAGAATGGAATTTGCAATAAAAGCTTTCATTAAATGGTCCTTTTATGCATGGCTCCTGCTTTATCCCTTTGTAGGTGAGGGCCTGGGACCCACCAGCCCTGAGAAGATGGCCTAGCTAGTCTTGCCTCAGAAAAACAGTGATGGTGGCGCAGGCCCTGCACCCTCTGCCTCAGCCTGTTCTGATCTGGCAGGATGAGGGCAGGGTGCTCCCCCAGGAGCCTATATTGAGCCCTGAGGACTCTGCTGGGCTTCAGTGTCACCTTGTCGTCTGCTGCAAGGGTTCTGAGTCTCACAGACATCAGAACCACTGGGGCACTTGCTAAACGGTTCCTGGGACTCGGGCTTGGATCTTCCAAATCAGAATCTCCAGGGGTGATGCCCAGAGAACTGTGTAAACAAGCACCCCTAGATGCTCCAGATAGGTGCACAGGTTTGCAAACAACTCTCAGGTGACAGGCTGGTAAAGCTCAGTGCCAAGACTCACCCCACCAGCACAGCAGTGCCAGAGATTTGACTGGAGGAATAGAGTTGTTGACCCAACGCTGAAGAAGATCCTTTTCTAACGTGGTTACTGCCTCAAAGCTAGGTTTCTGAAGGGGGCAGGGTTATAACCCTCAGTGAATGGCCACCGACAATTTCACTCCGAGGTAGTGAGCCACCCAGGGCCCAGCTGGCCCCTGCCGGTGGGATTCCTGGCCTTCCTCTGCTTGTCCGTTTGTCCCACAGCCCAACAGGACTGACCCTCCCCAGAGCTGGCTTCTAGAACTCTGCACACCAGCGTTCTTCATACTCTCTTCCAAGTATTTCTGAGCCACGGTGAAGGCCAAGTGAGAAGGATGTCAGAGCAGAAAACTAGCCCAAGCTAGTGACTTTCTGAGAAGTCACCAAGGAGCTCAATGATTTATTTCTTCCTATGACAATAAAACGAAAGTGTTCATGATTTGGCCACAGAGATAAAATCCAGGGCTGGGGGTACAGCTTCAATGGAAGAGCACATGCTTAGCATGCACAAGGCTCTGGGTTTGACCCCCAGCATCACCAAAAAGAAATAGCCCATCTCAGTTCCAAATCATTTTTCTCGCTTGCGTTTTAGATTTCCAACACCAATTCTTAAGGATTTCTGCTGTTGCACAAACGTATTCCCTGCTACTCACTGGTGACCCTGAGCAGTTTTAGAAATGATTAGGTCTTTCTGTGCATCAGATTTTGTAGTTTGCCAAGCATTTCGTCACCTGCTGCCCCGACAGACACGTTCAGGTGTACAGGATTTCAATTTCCCCCACCTCCAGGTGAAACCGGCCCAACACAGGCTGAAACTCTAAATGGATAGGTTTTTTTTATTTTTTTGTTTTTGTTTGTTTTTTTAATGTGGGTACTGGGAGTCGAACTCAGGACCTCACGCTTGCCAGCCAGCGCTTGTGCCACTGAGCGATATCACCGGCCCTTTTTTTCCTTTATGTGGGTACTGGGAGTCAAACTCAGGACCTGCTATCTCACCAGCCCCCTAAATGGAGTTTTGTTAAGAAATGTATATAAATGAATCACACATTTTTCTCCACCCAACCCTCCGGACTTTCCATACCAAAACTGCCCATTCCACATAAACGTTTTCTATGATCATCAAGCAAGTGGATGAAAAATAAGCAGAAACCACAGTAACTAAATACCCTGTCCAGAATGGACACTGGGAACACAGGGGTAACAGTCCAGCTCACTAGGCGTTTTTGATGGCATAGGACCCAGGTGGCCAGCAGTAGCCACCCTTGCTACCCCATGTTCCTGAGCTGTATCCAACTGTTTCCAGCCTCTATAGAAATTTATAAAGCTTCAAAAACACACTAGGCAGCCTTCCAGAAGGCTAGACAGTGCTAAAGCCATCCCCAAACTCTGCAAGGGCCTTACATATTCATTCAATAAATGAAAATCTATTGTGCCAGTGCAGTATGAGACTACAAACATGCATAACTGTGTTGTCTCAATGAAAAGTGCTATAAAAAAAGTAACAGGACTGACCTTGTACAGGCCAGGAGGGTTTGAAGGGAGACAGGAAGGGTTTGAAGTGAAAAGCAAAAGGAGATGCTGCATTCTGAACCTAAAGAACTGCAAATGGTAGAAGGGAGAATGGAAGGAAAATAGTTTGGCAAGATGAAATGGAGCCGTATCACCAGATTGGGTCTCATCTTGGTCACCGTGGATGCAGTGGAATGGTTCTGGAGAACATGTGACGACTGTTGTCCAGGAAGACCCATGAGGAGCCCATCACCAAGTCCAGGGAAGAGAGGATGGCTCTGCACAGAGCAGGGTTAAGGGAGGTGAAGCAGACAGGCTCCGGAGACCATTAGAAGGTAGAACTGAAAGGGGTTGGTGTGGAAAGGCTCTAACAGCTGCTTCAAAAGGAGTGGCTGGTGTCTGGGCTACAGGAAAAGGGTATCTAGAGCAGTGATGGCAAACCTCTTAGAGCTTTCAGTAACAAACAGCCCACTGTGGCACGCATGCTATAGACTTGCCACTCACGTACTCTTCAGATGCATACAGGCAGTGAAAGTTGGTCTCAAAGTGCTTTTATTAAAAAAAGACCTGGCGGGCCAGTGAGATAGCTCAGCGGCATAAGCGCCTGCCTGGCAAGCGCGAGGTCCTTAGGTTGACCCCCGGTACCCACACACAAAAAAAAGACCTGGCACCTCTACACAGAATAATCTCTAAAATCTCCCAAGACCAGTCATTGGATTCCAAATTACAACTAATTCATAAAAATGAAACAGGATATATTATCCATGGAAATTACTATGCATTTTCATGAGAATGCAGCAAGTAGAAATTTATCTGCCAAGACATGAAAGAACTGAAGGATCATTGATATGTCTTAATGCCATCTTTCCTTGAAACAATTCAAATTGGCTTCTTGGACTCAAAATATTTATAAGATTAGCAAATTCATTTCTACAACCCCCCCCATGGGATGCAACATGTAACTGAAGATGGCATACATACTATAAAACTGTATTAAGGGAAAGGCCATCTACCTCAAAACTTAAGAATTTGTTACCACTCTGTAAATGGAAACCATATACTCCGACATAAAGTGATTAAGCTGAATTCGTATCATTTTCCCTATTCTAGTACACATTTTAGACCAAGTACTAAAAAGTACAACTAAGAATGCACTTCATGTTTAGAGAAAACTACTTCCCTATCCACTAAGGAAAATCTAGATTTAGACAAAAGCACCTCCACCCTTCACCCCCACCCCTGGCGACAGGAAAGACAGCCAGGCTTCGGCATGCTCTTCACAGCTGTTTACATTGGACTGCTTTTTGGAATCTAACGTAAAGAACCCACAATGAAATACAGTCATTGTTCCAAAAGTTTTTATTTTAGAATTTATTGAAAGAAATAAAATTATATTAAAAAAATAGAGTAATCTCACAAACTGAAAGCCAGGAACAAAAAGAACAAGTTAGTACTTCTTCCTGAGAGGCAGATCTAATTAGCTGTAGAATGGACTTTTTCTTTCTTTACCTTTTGTCAAACAAAAATTACTTTTCCTATTTCTAAGGCATCAAAGAGCACTGAGTCCTAAATGGGTTGTTCAGGTACAAAGTTTAAGCCCTCTAATGGGGATTAAGAAACATCAAAAGCTGCTACAATTTCCCTTCTTTTAATATCACATTGTACATACTTCTACTTTTTACATAAATTTGAGAATTTTACACTCATGACCTGAATTTTTAATACCTGGTCATATTTTAGTATAGTCTTACTAGTTCTTAGTAAGAATGTCCAAAGCATCTGAACTGGCATCCCAACAACTGAAAGGGGCCGGACACAGGACGAGCTGCTCTGCTCTCTCCATCTGCAACTGAACCCGGCAAACAGCGCCATCCCAGATGCAGCTACCAACTTGTACTACAGCCTAATCCCTAAACCGCTGGACCTGCATGCAAAGCAGATCAAATCCTAATGGTTCATAAGTCACAAACTCACAACAAACGTTTCAACAGTCACTTTACAATTCCCAAAGCTCTAAACTTATTCAGTCCTGACACTCGATTTCTCTCCATTTTGTACTGATAAATCTACCAAACTAAAAACTTTCATTTTTAACCACTTGAGTAAAACAGTCAAGACACTGGTTAACATTTTTTATTCTATGCATGATTGCTTGTGTTCAATTCTTTCTGTTCAATTACCTATTGCACAGGCAATAGGAAAGCTTGAATCAATTTTTCTCAAACTCCCAATCTTATGTTCTGACTTGAAATACTGAATACACACTCCTGATGACTCCCTACAGCTTTTTTTCATATCATTGGTAACCACAAATTCCATGTTGACATCCATTTCTGATTTTTTAAATAAGGGATTAAAATATAACACCTATTACAGATATTTAAAGATTCAAATGGCCTAACTACATCTCCAATTAAGTTAATTACATAACATCAATCAGCTGTTAGGTTCAGTAGGCCTCTTGGTAAGCCTTAGTTATCTGAACATCTACCAACCTCTATGAGATCAATATTCCAATCAAAGTAAACTGCTGTTGGACCCTAACTTAAAAAAAGAAAAGAAAAAACCGACCATTTCTTGGTTGTATGGGGCGTTAATAGCCTTCCAGGGAAGCATTTCATGGAACAACACTTGGCTCCAATCTCATGTGCAAGGAACTTGTAGCCCTAAAAATCTTCACCGAGTTGCAGGGCACTATGTCGTCCTCTGCCCAGGAGAACCACAGTCAGCACACTTCCACCACACCCAGGGTGCAACCTGAGTTACAGTCTGGTTACTTTACCCCAAGTCCTAGTAGGAAACAGCAGTGTGGCCAGAAATGACCATATTCAAATAAGAAACATAGTAACACAAACCTTAAACTGGTCTGACTGTCAGGTCACCATCCCAGGCACAAAACAATACACAGAAGCCAACTAACATGAGCTAGAATCAAGCTAAAAGACACAGTTAACAAATACCATCTAAACTACCCACAATGATTGATGTAACAGACTCCAGAGGTCCCGACACTAGTGACTGCCATTTTCTGTCTCCATAAAAGTGTCAATATCCTGAGTTTTACCAGCATTTTCTTTCCAAAATAATTTATGGGACAAAAAAGCATACCATGAATCAACAGAAGCAGTGGTACATAAAATCTCGAAGAACAGCCCACTAACTAAAAGAATTATCACAAAAAAAAACCTAAACAGATGTATTTAAGCGAAATAAATTAAAGGTTAAAACCTTATATTTTCAAGTTTTCTTAGACTATTGTTTTGGGAGATAGCATGGAGTTGATATATCTAATAATTTATTTGGTTAAGCTTAAATACCAAAATGTTACTTCACAATAAATTTTTCACAATAAATGTTGTCTTTTAAAAGTCATGGCCCTATAGCAGTTATTTTGAACACAAAAGAAACTACCAGCTGAATTAATATTCCAAATCCTAATCAGTAGCTTATGGTATCAAACCGTTAAGACATTTTATTTACTACCTTGACTGTCAAAATGGTACAAAAAAACCCAACTTAGTTTAAAATTCTGGTACACAAATAAGGGTTTTTTTTAGGACATAAAATAATACCAATCCAATAACCCAAAGGTATCCCTAAATCATAATCCTAACATGCTTTACTTTTTGTTATTTCTATTTTTAAGCTACTTAACTGCATATTGCCTTTAAGATATGATGGAGTTTCTTTATTTAATCTGACATCAAAAATCGCTCCAAATTACAAAATGATTGGTTTCTATAGCCCTGGGATAATTTAGAATAAAATCACAAATAATACTAACACAGATGGAATTCAATTTTTCCTAATCCAATTATTTGTATCTATTAAAACTGAGAACCTTCTGCATGACCTGCCAGTTTCCCATTCCTCTTATCAACTTAAGAAAAATTCCTGGGAAGTTAGGATTTATTAAGAACATTAAGGTCCAGGATATGTTTTTTTACTTTACCATAAACCTTAAAAATTTTTGTTTTTCAATTCCCACAAAAATCCACATCATTTAAAGCCAGATATTTAAATGACACGGCTAATCAACTCTTCAGTGCTGATCCTAGAAAATAACCTCCAATGGATCTTTGAATCACGGAAAAGACGACATTCAGCCATGAACATCTGAGCGGTGTAGGTGGTCGCACCTTTGGTGTTCAAGCCACAGCTGTGAAGTCTGCAAAGGATGAGGCCTACTGTCCTGCAGTATCGGAATTTGTCGTCGTATTTTCAGTGCTAATGGGCTGCACGTTGTCTGCAAGGTTGTGTGCGTGCTCAAGAAACAAATCTTTCAGTACACTTAATTCCTTTGTCAGCAATTTAATTTTTGCTTCCAACCGTTCATTCTCTTCTTTGAGCTGATTCACTCTTTGCAGCGTATCTTGTGCCTTCTGCTTGCTTTTCAATCGGCTCTTTTTCACAGCCATGTTGTTCCTCTCTCTGCGTTGACGATACTCGTCACTATTTCGATCCATGGGTGAACTCTTTTTGCTTTGCTTGCTTGGAGGCGCAGCTTTGCCTCCTCCTCCAGGGCCAGCAGGCACCAGCTGAGGAACCTGCTGCAAGCCGCTGGCATGTGCCTGAGTATGAATAACACTTATTCCGTTCACTCCTGGGGTACTGTTTTGCTGCACTATCTTGCTCATTTGGGCACTCTCCCTTGCCAACACAGATCAGGTAGAAATGAGACCAAGGTGATCAACCGCTTCCACGCTAAACTGCCAAAAAATCTTCACATGTACCTATTTAAAAAAAATAAACTGCATTAAAATACTTGAAATGACAAGATAAATGAGCTTAAACTTGTATGTACCTAACACAGCAGGCCACCATTAATTGATCTGGCTGAGAAAAGTCTATAGCACCTGCCAACTGCTCCAATGTTAAAGAAGTCTAAAGCATTTAATTTAGAAAGGGAAGTCAAAGTTAGAACAGAAGCACCATAAGGCTGAACCCAGCCCACCTGAATCCCTGAGAGTACTGCCCATCTGTGATTCTTATCCACAAAGAGAGGAAAAACAAAAAGAATACCACTAATTAGGTAGTGTGCAGAAACTAACAGCACTTGACAATCTGCCAAGGAGAAATTTGAGCTGTTTGGGTTAACTATGAAAAGCTGAGTTCAGTTACAGTAGGAAAGACACCTGTAAAGAAAGGGGGATGAAGTTTAAATATTTGGTTCAAGTCAAATTAGAAAGTTGGAGTACCCAGTCTGCAACATTCATGAAGAAATTAAGCTACAATCTTGGCATGTTCCTTATTCGAATATGCACAGAGTGAGTCATCCAGGACTTGACTTTGTTCCCACAGCTATCTTTACGGAGTACTTTAAAAGGGGGTTTTATTTATTTTTTTGCAGTCTCAAGTGAGAGCTTACTGCATTTACTAAGTTGGTTTCTTGGATTTAAGAACTCTAAGATGTCCAGTATGTGCTACCATTTACCTTGCTTCTGATGTTCTTTCTTCCTGACACAATATAACATCTAAACACTCTCAACCTGAAACCACAAGGAAAAAGCAAAAGCCTTAATGATACATCCAAGGAAGTGCAAGTATGGGGACTCAGGCTGGACAAAAGGACTGAGCAGCTGCAGAGCCACCACCCACTTGTCCATCACTGAATGAGCTCAGAGAACATGCCAGTTCTGAAGCACTACTGTCGTGCTGCCCATAAAAAATGAAGTCATAGCTTCAAAAACTATTCAGATTTGAATGCCTCTGAATCCAGCTAAGTCCCTACAGTCACCTGAAGTATCAAAGCACACCTCTCCTATCTTCACTAGGTCAACGCCCAAGAATCTAAGCTAAGTGAGCTGTGTCCACCGAGAAGTCACAGTACCGAGGACTTCAGAAAGCAGTGTTACGGACCATAAAACCATCTTGTTCTGTTCTCACAAAACTGCTAAAACACAACAGTGGAAAAAGTCTGGGGTCAAAATTATTAAATTGTCCCAAATAAGAACATCCCAGTTATTAAGAAAAGTTCACTTAGTAAACACCAGTAGCGTCACCCAAAACTTTAGCCAGGCATTTCTGTAAACACTATTAAATCTGCCTTTTTTTTTTTTTCAGTCTTTGCTTTTAAAAGTGCATATGTCATTACTTTCAGTTTCAAAAGCCACCCAACCAGCCCTGAGCTAGTGGATCATGTGTTCTCACTCCAGCACTAGGCAAGACAGAAAGCTCCCTTCCAAACCATGATGGATATCTACTCGAAGCCCATCTTCAGTAATGGGCAATTTTCCTTGAAAATTTATTAGGTGGCCTAATTTGTCTTCCAGTTAAAAAGTGACTATTCAGTATTAATTTGAGCCACCCTTGCTGTCATCTAACACTAGTGCTATCTAGGGATATAAAGATATAAAGGGAATGTAGCTGTTCTATCAGATCGTTAAGAACTTTAACATCTCTCCTGGGATTGTCCTAATCACAATCATATTCATCTTAATTACCTACTTTTTAACTTTTGATATACTAATTATATTCTTAAATCTTTAAAGCTAATTTCTACCATCAATGTGGCCTAAGTTCAGAGATCCAAGAAGTGCAAGCTAAAAACCAGGTCAAACCCTATCTTGGCCCTGGCTCCCACAGCTTCACAGTGGCCATGTCCCTTCCATTCCTCAGGCTTCAGTTTCCCTATGCGCATGTGACTGAGGGATACCATCAGCTTTAGTCACTCTTACTCATTACAGGCTCCACACTCAGCGACGGGCATGCCTGTTTCTGTACCCAGAGGTACAGGAAGAGGGAAGGACTCTTTTACCCCAGCCTGACTCATCTCGCCAAGGCACTACCCTGAACCAAGAAGGCAAGGTTTAAAGTGAGTCCTTTGGCTTGAAAAACAAGAGTATTCACTGAACCTACCAATCTGTAAAACTTCATGTTTTTTTTTAAAGTTCTTCAAACATAGGCAAGCCATGAAAGTAGCTCTTAAAGTGAAGAGAAAATTAACCAAGCACAGCAGATCAAAGACCTAAGCGACTTAGAAGACACTTTCAGTTTATCAACTGTGCTTTTTAAACTGAACGAAGCACTGCCACTTATACTGTTGTTCATTCCATAAACATTTACTGAGCACCTACAACAAACCTACAAGTTAGTTTACTTCAGATTTAAACCTAGGGCCAGGGATTTAGCTCAGCGGCACAACGCCTGCCTGGCAAGTGCGAGGTCATGAGTTCGATTCCCGGTACCCAAAAAAGGGAAATCAAATGTTGTGATGATTTCCCTCTCACAAATTTAAACCTAAATGAAAGTGTGGCTCCCATGTAGACAGATACTATTCCAAAGTTCAGTCTACTGAAGCAGGGTGGTGCCCTGCTTCCCTGCAAGTGAATCATTCACATAGGAAGCCATGGGAAAGCAAAGAACAATCGTTCTTAAGTGGGGTCCCTGAACCAGCATCATCATTCAGCAACTTTTTAGAAATGGTAATTCTCAGGTTCCCCAGACCTACAAATTAGTTCTGGGCATAGATCTGCACAATTTTGTTTTATGCGGGGGGGGGGGGGGGTGCTCCAAGTGATTCAGGTGTCACTGTAGTTGGAGAATACTGCTGTAAATAAGCAATGGATCTTAAGAATTTGGACTAATGAGTAACAGCTTTTTTTCACGTTCAAATTTCTTAATTCAAGCAATGTTCATTTAAATCAGTAACATACCAAAAGCTTGGAATGTTAGAATGAGTAAAAGAAAATAAAAATTTTTTCAAGTATCACTTGGGGAAAAAAACCTGTCAAGAATTTTCCTAGCCCTTTGGTCATTTTTTTTTTTTTTTCATATACTAGAATGAGATACTTCTCCCCCAAAATAAACTTTTCACTCCATTTCCTTAGTGAGGGTCAACTCTTCAAAATATTCACAGATGCTTCTCCTTTGCCCCAAATCTGTTCAATCCTTGGGGATCTGACAATTCTACCTAAAATAAATGAAAACAAAAGAAAAATAACATCTACCACTCTGCCCCATCCCAATGCCACAGAACTTACTTCGGGTGACATCATCTCTCAGGGGCGCGGGTCTCTGGCTCAGGAGCAAACCAGCCACTGTCTCTAGAGCCATCTAACACACAAATCGGAGTGTGTCACACCCTCCTGCTGAAAATCGGTCTGTGGCTCCAGACTACAGGATCAAACTCATGGTCCTCCCCCTCTCCAGCCCCCGATTCCTTACGCTCGACTCCTCAACAGTACCGAACCCCTAGGAGTCTCCTGAATGGTCTGCTTCCTTTGTGCTTCGGTCCAGTTTGCTCTCCCAGTCTCTCTGTCAACTCCAGCTCGCTGGAGACTACGTCAGAGGCAGGGCTGTTCATCTTACCTGTCCAGCACCTAGTGTGGAGTCCAAGAAGGAAGGCCATCCCTGAAGGGAGAACGTAAATGGTCCACGGGTATGATAAGAAAACATACGTGTTTGTTTTAATGTCATCTTTTAAACCTAATTATGGTGTGATTTACAACATACATGACGAAAAGATGTTCTGCAAATATACATACAGAAGTTCTGTCTGAAGCTCACGCTCAGTTTTCTTCACCAGCCCTCTCAGGGGTAAACTTGGAATTGGGGCCAGGCGTAGTTATCATTACTGGGAGCAGGTGAGGCACTTCAGACCTTAAGACTAAATTCAGCCTTAAGAGGCCTTTTGTATCTTGCTCAGGGGCTCACCATGTGCTGTGTAATTCCCCAGGGATGAAACCACTTCTCCAAGATCACAAAGCCATACTGACAACATAATGTACTCTTGAGAACTTAACAGGTATTTTGAAAAAATGAAGTTCTTTTTGCACCCCCCCTTTTTTTTTAGGCAAGTATTAAAAAATAAATAAATAAATTGAACCAGCCAACTATGCTCTCCAAAAGCAGGAAACAAGAAACTAAAATACTCTTCAGCTCACCGGCATCCTGTAATTATTTAACCTTGTTTACAGTCTCTGCAGAAACAGAAAACTAACCTGGAGAACAGCTTATCCCAAATAGCTTATTCAAGTGGTAATACCTAACTAGATCTTAAACGTAAATGTACCGGGCTGGGGGGTGCAGCTCAGTGGTAAAGCCCCTGCCTAGCATGCATGATACCCAGGGGTCAATCCCCAGAACCACACACTAAAAAAGGAAAAATCCTTTCAGATGCAGAATTTCTTAGAAAAACAAGCCCTCACAGTATTTTCTTTAGGAGTCACATTTTTGGGGGAGACAGGTTTTCATTAAATGATACTCAAATAAAGATTTCAGTGAGTGCAAGCTAAGGAAAAGAATTCCCAATTTTTGTGCAACCCACCAACATTAAAGCCTTTCTAATGCAGACCCATTTTAAGATGCCAGCTTACAGTATAAACTTCAAACAAGTGAAAACCTAAACATTCCAACCTTCTGAAGACCAGAAACATAAAAGTTACTTGGAAAGAGACTATCCTTCCGCTCGTACATGCATTCCCATCCTCTCTCTCTTGCATACCTCTGTTGCCTATTTTCCTGTGTTCCCTCCAACCACTCTAAAGGGAGCTTCACTGCTTACTCTTTTCTTTCTATTCAACTCGTGGTCACTGCGTGTTTTAGACAAGGTCCCACAGTGAACTGCAGGAATATACAAGCAAAATATTTTTTCTGTAGAAAAGCTTTGTACTTATAATGGTGCAGGCCTGTAATCCCAGAACTGTAGGAGGCTGAGTCAGGGAGATCGCAAGTTGGAGCCCAGCCTGGGCAGCTTACCGACAAGAGACCCTGCCTCAAAATTAAAAATAAATAAATAAATAAAGAGCTGAAGATGTAACTCTGTGCGTTCAACCCCCAGTACCACAAAAAGAAAAGAAAAGAAAAAGTTATGCATTTATACAAATCGCCTTCCCTATCATTCTATTCCCTATCAGAATTCTGGACCACCCCTAACTGCGCCGTTTAACAGCGACAGGAAATGTCCTATGTGGCACTAAACTAAGATATGGTCCACCTTCTATTTTGGGAACACCCTTCATCCCCGGGGGCCAATACGAGCCTGGCTTGTCACACAGCACGTTTCACAGACAGAGAGCCGGGTTTTGAAGGGGAGCACACCTCGTCCTTGCTGCGAGGGGCACCGGGGAAGCGCGGGGGTCTGCGGGCGGCGCCTGGGCGTTGGGCGGCGGCCAGAGATGAGCTCAGCCCCGCCGGGTGTTGCCCGCAGGTTGCATCAGACACCGCGCGGGGACCCCGCCCGCGACTCGAGCTGCAAGGGGCCTTCCAGGCCAACCGGCCGGGCCGGGCCCGATCCCACGCGAGCAGCCGGCTCGGTCGCGGCCTCCTCCTCCTCCTCCACTCTCTCGCCCGCCCACCGCGGCCTCCTTACCTGCGCCTCCAGCCCGCCCGCCCCCAGGCGGCCTCCACTCCGAGCGGCCCCGCGCGGCGCGGCCCGACCCGACCCAGGCCTCCCAGCCCGCGAGTCAGCGAGGAGGAGCGAAGATTACGAAACCGGGAGCCTCCGCCCGTTCCGCCGCCGCAGCCACCGGCTTCCCCTCTTCGCCGGGACGGCGCGCGCCGCCGCCGCCTCCACTACCAATGAGAGCACTGGCCTGAGCGCGACGCACCTCCCCTCGCGATGGGCAGCGCCATTAGCCAATCACAGGCCACCTGGGTGCGGGAGGCGGGCGTGGGGCTGAGGCGTTCACCTCCGCACCCCGGGACCGGAGGGTGTGGCTGGTGTGGCGGGAGCCCCGCGGCTGTGTGCGGTTACGCAGCCCGAGGTCTGTCAGCTCCGGGCGTTAAGTGGCAACGGCCCGGAGTTGTGGGCGATCCGTGGCGAGGAAAGTTCTGTTCAAGTCGGAGACTTGAAAACCGTATCCTTGGGAGAGACACACCTGCCTTTGGAAAATAGCATTTGCAGCGGTGGATTTTTGAGTTACAGATTTCTGTTTCGGTTTCACTGTGTCCTGTGAGAGCCCCCGCGGCGTTCCTCGCGGGGTTTTGCGGAAGTCCCCACAGACTTGCCTCCCCGGGGCCGGGTGGGGGTGCCCTGTGATAGAGGCTAGCGGGAAGTCCCGGACCCTCACGGCCCTGAAGGCGACTGCAAACTGCGTGTGCCTGTGTGTGTGTGTGTAGTTGAGGGGGGAAAAAACGAATGCAGCAAACTTTTTCCAGTGTAAGATTCGTGTTGCTGTTTCGTCCGTGAAAACTGCAGACTGTGGTTCATGGTTAGGATGAAATAAATTGAATTTGTAAAATTGATGCCTTGCTGGTGTCTTCTAGGTGAATAGGTGAGCCGTAATCCAGTTCGATTTATGTAAGACAAATCACAGGAGGATCTGAAAGCGAGGTTTTGTTGTTCTTGTTGTTTTTTGTTTTGTTGATTTTTTTCTTTTCTTTTCTTTCTTTTTTTTTTTTTTTTTTCTGAGACAGGGTTTCGCTATGCAGTTTAGGCTGGCCTTAGATTCACTTTGTAGCCCAGGCTGGCCTTGAACTCACAGCAATCCTCCTGCCTCAGCATCCCCAGTGCTGGGATTACAGGCATGCGCCATGAAAGCGTTTTTTTTAAACCAGGAAGCATCGCGCTGGGTGGAGGGCAGAGTATGCCTGATAGGTTTGATTGCTTCCTCTTTAGCAATTGTTATCGTTCAAAAATACAGACGCTGTGAAAGAGGAAGTGTTTCTTCATCTTCCGAACCATGGCAGCAGCTCTCTGCCTAAGACTGTTTCGAGGAATCACTAAGAGATGATAAAGCATCTGCAAAAAAAAGAAGAAGAAAGTGGCTGGGCACGGTTGCACAGCTACTGTGATAGCTGAGAAAGTTCGAGGCCAACCAGGGCAACTTCGCAAAACCCTGTCACAAAAAAATAAAAATAGCTAACGTTGTGACTAAGTGGTAGAGCATCTCTGGATTAGATTCTCAGTCCCGGCAAAAATAAGAGTGAATGATGATAACCCTAAATGCACACTCGGGAGAATAACACAATGTCACCAGAAGCAGTAGGTCTTCACAACGGCTGTGTTCTGAGCCAAATTTCCTTTAATATTTTAGCACAATTGGACTGTTTTGTTGCTCACAATACCCAAAATTAACCTTAAGATTTCCTAATAACGTAAAAATTGTATGCGGGGGGACTTGGGTAGGGATATTCAGTTGTCTCTGGTTTAGCCAGCCACTCTGCCAAGCTGCTCCAGCATTCTGTGTCTGTCTGGGCAGGCCTTCCTCCACACCCAGGAGACTTGGGTATTCATTTCCTCCTCAGCTGGTAGCTGGTAATTCTTTTGTCTACTCAGTTTATAAGTGTTTATTTGGTGCCAACTACACTAAGCTGTGGGCCAAGTGTTGGAAGTTTAGCAGTGAAAGGACACAGTTCCTGCCTACACAGAGCTTACACTTAAAGCCAGGGAGTCAGGCATTCAGTAATTAACACCATTTCTCAATTACCACTTCCACAGATACTACAAGAAGTGCAATAAGCCTTGTGAGTCAGGACTGACCTGAAAGATGAGGATTAGGCTCGGTGGTGCAGATGAAGTGGATATGCCAGTCAGAGGGAATGGGTACAGGTCATATAATGGGAGAAATTTAAGGCTGAAGGGCCAAAGGGGATGGCCCCAGTAAAGACTGGTGAGACAGGCAAGGCCATGTGAACCCAAAACAGGGTTCTGAGGTTTCCCCTAAGAGGAAGCTCTGGCATGGCGTGGTGGCAGACATCTGTAATCCCAGCACTCTGGAAGGCCGAGGCAGAAGAATTGCACATTTGATCTCCAGCTTAGCCAATTTAGTGAGACACTGTCTCAAAGAATAAAAAAGAGGTTAATGTTGAATTGTATGTTATATCCCATGTGTTGTATCCCATAAGGTATTTTTGTAGAATAATGCCCCTAGTTACCAGATCCAAAAAGTAAGAATGGAGAAAAAAAGTGGTAATTTGAAAAACCTCTTATTGCTTGAAAGCTGGATCACTAGAAATTAACTATGCAAAGTTAAGATAAATTAATGTGTTTATTTGGGAAGTTTCTGAAAAATTAATATGACAAATTAACCACCTTTGGCAGGCGATCTAGACTGTATCTTTAATTTTTTTCCAATACTGGATTGAACCCTGGGCCACTCTACCACTGAGCTACACCCCAAGCCCCTTTTATTTTTTGAGACAGGGTCTCACAAAGTAGCCCAGCTAGCCTCAAATTTGTGATCCTCCTGCCTCAGCTTCCAGAGTAGCTGGGATTACTAGGAGTATGCCACTGCACCTGGCTATATCTATATTATAGCTATACTATATACTAAAATACTATATCTATAATATTTTGAGAACTAAAAATACTATACAAGTTTCGAGTCTCAGAAAATATTTGTGATGTATTAACAATAATATGACACTGATATAGATCATTCTGCATTGGTTAGGGCTATTTTGATTGGAAGTAAAAACCACCCCTGACCAACCTTAGCATGAAAAAGGATTTGGTGAAAGATGTTAGAGCTCTCTGCATGAAGTATGTATGTCATATCAGATCCAGAATTAAGAACTCAAAGATGTGTGTGTGTGCATATTGATTTCATTACTCTTTCTGCTTACACACAGTTTCTTTGCATGATCACTGGCAGCCTCAGAGTTCACAGCCCCAGTCGCTAGAAATGCCAAGTCTCTTTTTAAGGTTTCTGTGCCAAAAGTACAAGGCAAGGACTGTAGGATTGGCCCAGCTAGGGCAAATGCTCATCCTTGAATGACCAAAAGGCCAGGAGCAGGTCACCTTGGACTAATATGGCAGCTCTAGAGAGGACTCAGAAGAAATGGGAGTGCTGAGCCAACAAAGCCGTGAATATCCACTTCAAATTGCAGATCACTCCAGTGGAAGCCTTAGTCACTTTGGCAGTCTGATTTGCTCTTTCTAATGCCATATGATGAACATCCTTGAGAGCAAAATTTAGATCCCGCCCCAGAGTTTTACCTTTGGGAACATTATTTGGAATCCTGACAGCTAAGACACTAAATGGTTGCCTTGGAACATTCCTAAATTCATAGTTAGTTCTTTGTACAGAAGAGGTTCAAGCTTGAACAATTGGCAGGTATTATGAATGTCTACTATAAACCAGTTTTCTGCATGTCATATTTCATTATCCTGTGATTTAAGACATCATCTGTACATAGGATAGATGCATGCGACATGAGCACATGAAGAGAGGCGCCTGTCATCTTTGCACATGAGGAGAGGTGTGTGACATCTGTGCCCATCAAAACAGATAATCTGTATTTGTTGTGGGCCCAGGAGGGTCTTATATCTTCACTCCACTGAGTAAACATAATTATATGTTCAGGATGATTGTAGTGCAAATTATTCCAGTGCCTATGAAGTCTACTAGCCTAAAACTTAAGATAAATAGGTTTTTGCTTATTTGGGATGCATGTAACGCCAGTCTCCACCATGACAGTGTGATGGGCTTTGGAGACAAAACAGGATGATGGGGCCGGTGAGATGGCTCAGCGGCGTAAGCGCCTGCCTTGCAAGCGCGAGGGCCCGAGTTCGACTCCCGGAACCCACATACGAAAAAGGGGCCGGTGATATCGCTCAGCGGCACGGGTGCCTGTTGGCGCGCGAGGTCCTGAGGTCGTCCCCCTGGTACCCACAAAAAAAAAAAAAAAAAAAAAACAGGATGATGTTGGCTAGCATTTAATCTAGCTAAACCTCTGTACCTTATCTGTAGAGCAGGTTGACAGAGAATACTTCACAAAGTTGTGATGAGGATTAAGTAGGCAGGCATAAAAAGGAGGTAGTGCCTGGCTCACAGGAAGCACAAAATAATTGTTTATTTATTTGTCCATCTGTTAAGGTTTATATCTAGATGTCCCCCAAAGCCTCATGCACTCATAGGTAGAGCTTTTGGGAGTGATTGGGTCATTGGTACAGGGCACTCATCAGCATACTACTCCACTGATGAGTTTATAAGTAAATGTAAATGTAAAATGTTCAGTACCAAAAAAAAAATAATAATAATAAGTAAATGTGATTTGGGAGGTGAAGCATGGTTGGAGGAGGGAGCGTGCCCTGGAATTGTCCTTCTCCCTAAATGGCTCTCTCCACCCCCACTGCCATGCCATGAGCTGTTTCTCCTCTGCCATGCTGCCCTGACATGGAGCCAGCAGACTATGCACTGAAACCTCTACAAGCTGTGAGCCGAAATAAACCTTTTCTCCTTTAAAATGTGGGTGTCTAGTATTGTGGCTCAGCAATGAGAAAATAACTAAGACACCATCCAAAAATAATTTGCTAACTAGGAGCCAGCTCTTGGTTTCTAATACCATTTTCCACTAAAAGGAACCAGGCTCCTTGGAGAAATGCCTGATTCTAGGACTGGGACAGGAAATACAGGAGATGAGCCTTGAATGGCTTACAGTGCCAGAAAGGAAGTAAGTGCTCAAAAACGAAAACTGTGGTAGTGTGTGTGTCTTCGTCAGCTTAGGCTGCCAAAACAAAATATAAAACTGGTGGTTTAAACAACAGAAATTTGTTTCTCATTGTCTGGAGACTGAGAAGTCCAAGATCGAGGTGCTGACAAGGTAGATTTCATTTCAAGATCCTTCTCTTGGTGTGTAGGTGGCTGCAGTCTCCCTGTGCGCCACAGGACCTCTCATTACACTTGTAGAATGGCAATAAGGTAGCAGAGGGCAAGTTGTCGGGTATCTCTTCTAAGGACATAGACCTATCACCAAAGCCCCACCTTCATGACCTCATCCAACCCTAATTACCTCCCACAAACCCCATTTCCAAATACCTTCACATTGCAGGTCAAGGCTTCATGGTGTGAGTTTGGTAGGAGAAACAAAGATTCAGTCGATAACAGCATGGCAAAGTGTTGCAAGAGCCAAGCAAAATGCCCAAAGCTAGAATGATTTGAGTGGCAAAATAAATATTGCAGTATTGGATTATAACCCAAGTGTAAGGTAAATATCCATGAATCCACACAGATATTAATAAATGAATAAATAAATGGCAGAGAAGAGAAATCTGTCATGCAGAAGAATTCCAAATCATTTATGTAGATATTCTTCCCTCAGGTCTGTACATGTGGACTTCCTCCTGAAGTGTGTGAAAAGGAGAAAAAAAAAAAACAAACAAATAATCTGATGGTGGAAAAACTACCTTAGAGTCCAAAAAACACTCCACGTTCATATGCAAAAGAATGAACTTTGATCTATACATTGCACTATATACAAAAATTAACTCAATGGATGTAAACCCACATGTAGAACTATAAAACTAGAAGAAAACCCAAGAGGTAATCTTTGTGACCTTGGTTAGTCAGATATTTCTTAGATAAAACATCAAAATCATGATCCATACAAGAAAAAAAACTAATAAATTGGATTAAAAATTAAAAACTTAACCAGGCACAGTGGCACACACCTGTAACCCAGCACTCTCAGAGGCTGAGGCAGGGATATTGTGACTTTGAGCCCAACCTGGCCAATTTAGCAAGACACTAACTCAGAAAATAAAATGGAGGAGGCTGGGAAGGTAACTCAGTGTGAAGGCCCTGGGTTCAATTCCCAGTATGGAGAGAAAAAATGAAAATTTTTGCCCATCAGAAGAACACTGTTTGGAGAATAAAAAGACAAGCTTTTAAAGGGGGTGCTTTATTAAGGGGGGGGTGGCTTTACAGTGGTGAAAGGTGACAATGACTACCTTAGCCAGGTGATCAAAGTCACCATCAACAGTTATAAACCATGTCAATAGCAAGTACCCTCAATAACATGAAAATGACACCTCTCCTCTTTGTTCCCCCAGGAAGTCATGACCTCAGTCTAACCATGATAAAAACACCAGATAAATTCCAACAGAGAAACATTCTCTAAAATCCCCCAACCAGGACTTCTCAAAACTGTCAATGTCATCAAACAAGGAAACTTAGAAGTGGTACTTTTTTTTTTTTTTTTTTTTTTTTTTTTTGTGGGTACCGGGGGTCGATCTCAGGACCTCTCATGCCAGCAGGCACCTGTGCCGCTGAGCGATATCACCAGCCCTTTTTTCGTATGTGGGTTCCGGGAGTCAAATTCAGGACCTTGCACTTGCCAGGCAGGCGCTTATGCTGCTGAGCTATCTCACCGGCCCCCATGAGAAGTGGTACTATTTTGAGGATCATAAGGAGATGTGACAACTAAATGTAATGTGGTATCCTGGATGGGATCCTGAAACAGGAAATTAAAAAAAAATATATATATATATATATATATATATAAATGTAAAGTATGAGCTTCCTTAATAAATGGACTTTAGTTAATTATAATGTATTGATATAGGCTATTAATTGCAACATAGGTACTGTACTTATTAACTGTAAGTCATTAATAATAGGGGAAACTGGGCAAAGGAAATATGGGAACTTACCTACTATCTTTTCAATTGCTTTGTACATCTAAATTTTTTCTGAGATAGGGTATTGCTATGTAGCCCAGGCTGGCCTTAAACTTGCAGCAATACTGCCTCAGCCTCCTGAGTGCTAGGATTACAGGTGTGCACCACCACACCCAGCTAAAATTATCTTTTAAAAGCATTTTTTAAAAAGCATTTGAGGGCTGGTGAGATAGCTCAGTGGCATAAGCCCCTACCAGCAAGCGCAAGGTCCTGAGTTCGACTCCTGGTACCCACATTAAAAAAAAAAAAAAAAAAAAAAAGCATTTGAGTCACTTTCTCCATCATTAAGATAAAAAATCCAACACCTGCAACTTAAAGGAGGAGAGGTTTATTTTGGCTCACGTTTCAGAAGTTTCTGTCTCTGCATGGTCAGCAGCATGATGGAAGGGCCTAGGTGGAGGAGAGCTGCTGATGTCATGGTGGTCAGGAAGCAGAGAGAGAAGGGGGGTGCACCCCCAGTGACCTGGCTCTCTGACCAGGGCCCACCTCCCAACAGCAGGTCAGCTATATCATCTCCATGATTCAGTCACCTTCCAAAAGCCCCACCTATGAGCACATGAGGCCCCTGGGCAACATCTAGAGATAAACTATAACAGAGATACATTGCAATTTTAACACTAACCTTTCAAAAGGACACTTTTAACACCAGGTATGGTGGTGCATGCCTGTAATCCCGGCACTTTGGAGCTGAGCCAGGAGTATTGCCACAAGTTCAAGACCAGCTTGGGATACAGAGTGAGTTCAAGGCCAGCGTGAGCTACATAGCAAGACCATGTCTCAGAAAACCAAAAAAAAAGGACACTTTTAAAACATTGCTGGGGCCGGTGAGATGGCTCAGCGGCGTAAGCGCCTGCCTGGCAAGCGCGAGGGCCCGAGTTCGACTTCCGGAACCCACATGTGAAAAAAAGGCCGGTGATATCCCTCAGTGGCACCGGCGCCTGCTGGCGCGCGAGGTCCTGAGGTCGACCCCCGGTACCCACAAAAAAAAAATAAATTAAAAAAAAATAAACATTAGCAAATCAGATTAACCACACTAATTTTAGCCAAATAATTAAAGAGGTTGAACTCAGTCAAAGAGCTTTGAGCCCCACTTCCCACCTTGAGTCACTGGTGGTGACTATGCTTCTGCCAAGCAAACCCAAGTCATTCAAAGAAACAGAGCCAGAGAGGGTGAGGAGGCAGGAAGAAACTCCTTCAAGTGAAGAGGAAGGCAGTGGAAAGAAGGGATGAGTACATGGAGGGAGAGCACTTGGGTTACAGCATGATGTGGAAGCCCAGGCAGCCATTTTTGGGTGCACTGGGGAAACCCTGTTCTCAACTGAAAGTCCAGACACCTGGTCAACCCTGGCAGCCCCAGGGCTGGGGTGAGAAAGAAACAAGAAGCTTTCCAGATAGAAGGACATGGCTGTTCCAATGAATCATCCCTTCACTCTTTCTTTTAAAATCTGTCTAAATAGTTATTTATTGAAGATATTTATTGAATTCCTCCTCTGTGCCAGGCACTATCCCAAGTACTGGAAGTCCTACAAGAGCAAGAGTAGGGGCTGGGGCTGGTTCCCAACACACAAAAACAAGGCAGAGGAAGCGTGGCCACGGTGGGTGGGCTTGGAGGACAGAATTCCTTGGCTTGGAACCAGGAATCTGTGCCAACTTCTAGGGTCTTTTTTTTTTTTTTTTTTTTTGAGACGGGGTCTTACCATGTAGTCCAGGCTGGACTTGAAGTCTATGTAGCACAGGCTGGCCTCAAATCTGCAGTCCTCCTGCATCAGCCTTCTAAGCGCTGGGATTGCAGATGTGTGCTACCAGTCTAGGCTCTGGTGTGCACGTGCACGTATGTGTGTGTGTGTGTGTGTTTTCTTTTTCCTTAGCAATGCGGGGTGGTGAAGACTGAGCTGAGGAAGAAGGCGGGGTTCATGGACAGATGAGTGCTATTTTGTAGTCTTTACAAAGAGAGTGACACTTCTCCCACCTCTGTAAATAACCACCTGTGGCTTCAGCCAAGTGGGAGCAGGAGTGAAAGCAGAACCGCTTTAAGGCCTCTAGGATTTGATGTTTCTAAAAACCAGGAATCAGGGCCGGTGAGATGGCTCAGCGGCGTAAGCACCTGCCTTGCAAGTGCGAGGGCCCGAGTTCGACTCCCGGATCCCACATATGAAGAAGGGGCCGGTGATATCGCTCAGCGGCACGGGTGCCTGTTGGTGCGCGAGGTCCTGAGGTCAACCCCCCCGGTATCCACAAAAAAATAAATAAATAAAAAATAAAAAAATAAAAATAAAAACCAGGAATCAAAACCCTCGGCATATGGGCATCCACTTTGTGAGAGAGAAGCTAAGGTGGAGGTGGTGCTGAGGGCCTGTCCCGAGGAAACTTGGAGAGGAGTGAATATCAATGGTGCAGGAACATCGTGGTAGGTACTCAGGAGCCGAGTAGGGTGAGATATCTTCAAAAGTGCTCAGAAGTACTTGGGGTGATGGATGTTGGAGCACTGTTCTATGATAGCTAAAGAGACCCAGCTGTCCTCAGCAGTGGGAAGGTCAGGGAAGACAAAATGGTAAACTGTTTTTCAAAACTTTATCTTGACTACACCTTGGATGAACCTAAAGTTGCAACAGCCAGAACAGCTGGTGTGAACAGAATGTGTCTAGGGCAGAGAGAAAAGGTAAAAGAAGTGGAGAGTGACTGAGAAAAGCTAGAAATGCCCACCTAATTCTGATGTGCCAACTGGTGGGCCTTTCCTTCCTGATTCCATGTTTCCAAATCCTTCCCATCACTCAAGCCCCAACCCAAGGCTCGGGTCCTGACCTTTGATGACTATTCAGGGTCTTGCCAATCTTACTCCTTCTTCCCAGGGGTATGCAACTTATCATTAAAACACACCATAGATATATTGCTATGCTATATGCCTATGAGACATTAGAAAGCACACATGAGGGGGATGGATGTCTCTGTCTGAAGTAGGGGACATGGACGATGCACCCTGACACCCACCATAGCCCAGTCCTTGCACTGCTTGAATCCCACATATTACTCATGGGAAGTTAGTTGGATCTGTGGGCAGCTTCTCCAGGATTCAGATGGGTCTACTTTTGCTGGATAAACTCACAAGAAGAGAGCTAATCAAAGCTATAACTAATTATTATGGTTTGGAGCAAAAATATTGCCTAAAAGGCTCATGTGTTCAGCAGTGGGTTTTGGAAGGTAACAGTTCATGGGGGTGCTGACCTCGCTGATTGATTAGTCTATTGATGAGTTCATAATTAAATGTGCTATTTGGAGATGGGGCCTAAGTTAGAGGAAGGAGGTTGTATGAGTGTAACCTGGAAAATATATCTTGCTCCCAGCCCTGTCTTCCCCCACTCTGTCTGCTTCCCAGCTGCCATGATATGAGCAGCTTTCCTCTATCACACTCTTCAGCCATGATGTTTCTGCCTCACCACAAGGCCTAGAGGCAATGGAGCCTGCTGACCATGGACTGAAACCTCTTAAATGATAAGTCAATGTAAATCTTCCCTTCTCTTAGTTAACTTTCCCAGGCTTTTTGTTACAGTGATTCAAAGTTGTCTAACACACATTAGCTGCATCCCTTACTACCCATTCTAGGTTCCCTTCATCTTTGGTGAGCACCTCTTCTGGTCTCGGTTGCTTACTTGTTAGGGTGACTCATATTTTCGTACCTGATAAATTGAGTGCGGTGGCACATGCCTGTAATCCCAGCACTTGGGAGGCTGAGGCAGGAATACTGCCACAAGCTTGAGGCCAGCTACATAGTGAACTCAAGCCCAGCTTGAACTACACAGTGAGACCCTGTCTCCAAAAACAAACAAACAAAAATACATATTTTCATTCCTGAGAAATCTGTATGCTTCATTATTATGTTCTTCTCAGGCCTTGGATACTGTATTTATCATCCATTCACCATCAAAACTGAGTCATGTATGCAAAAGAAATACAGAAAGAATAAACTAGAAACCAATGAGATTGGCTTCCTACAAAAGATGGATGGGAACAGGATAGAAAGAATGGGTGAGAGGAGATAGAGTAGAAGAGATGAAAAGAACAGTGCTATATTGGTGACTATACCTTTTTTGCACTGCTCTGACTCTGAGAATCACAGCAATGTTTCATATTGCAAATTAATAACTAAACCAGGATATGGAAGGCACACAAAATGCAATACAAACAGTAGCAATAAACCACCTAACTATATTACGAATGAACAACAAAACCACTCTGTGGGGAAAAAAAGAACTAATCAAATAACTTCAGAAAAATAATATTTTGATGTGTTGTATGAGGCTGAATATAACTGTACACAGCATTATGCTTTAGTTACTAAGCTGTTCAGATGGGTATACCTTCGCAATTCTGAACTTATTTTATGTATATGTTAGAACTGAGCAAATAAGTAAGCGCATTTTGGAGAATGCAAGTACGTTTCTTACTGTTGGAGAAAGGAGTTACAGATAAGCAAAGGCTAGGGCGAACCCCGAGTTGTTGGATCAGAAGCAGAGATTATCAGAATGAATTCACGGTTAGGTGATACACAGTCGTACCTAGGCTCATGAATGATTTTGTTTGCAAATAATTTTGTTCACAAACAGAAGTGTTTGGCAGAATTTGGTTTTTGTTTCTGAACTCTGCATTGGGTGATTTACAACCAAGGCCATCTTTCTCACTTGCACATGAATGTGCCCATCTTTTCCAGAATCATGGAAGAAATTAAGTTCGTGAACCGAGGCACCAATGTATACATATATTGATGATATAGAAATAAATATAGATGTATGTAGGTGTGTACGAGAATATATATACATACATATATACATTTCCTAGCTCTGTCCACTAAGAAGACCTAGAAGCAATGACAACCCAAGGGCAAAGATCCCACCTAGAGATCAAGTCTCGGTTTCTCTTTTTTTTTTTTTTTTTTTTTGTCTTTTTGAGACAGGGTTTCATTATGCAGTTCAGGCTGGACTTGAACTCATTTTGTAGCCCAGGGCAGCCTTGAACTCACAGAAATCCTCCTGTCTCAGCCTCCTGAGTGCTGGGATTACAGGCGTGTGCTACCACGCCTGGCCAAGTCTTGGTTTCTGAATATCTTCCTTCAGTGAAAGTAACCAGGGCTATTTGCACGAATGATTGATCCTAGGTTTGAACAAACAAAAGACAGGAAGTGTCTGACATGTTTCGTGGTGCCAGGAAGTAAGGAAATGCTCAAAATGACGAAGGCATATCAAAAGGTCTTTTGAAGGTATTCCCTGTGGCCACATCTGGAACAATCTGAGTAATGAAATAAATAGTAACTGATTATAACTCAAAATAAAATAAATATGTCTGAGCCCACAGTGACATAAATAAACAATAGGATAAATACATAAATGGGAGAGGAAGAGGAAACAGCTCTTCTTTTCAGGGAATTCCAATTAATAAATGTACAAAGAATGATTGAGATAGCAAATTGCCGTTAAACACTACAATAATAATTATTACAGGCATGGATCATCAATGAAAGTCAAAATCAATGGGTGAAAGTATAAAGAGGAAAAGCATATTTAAATGTCCTCTAAGTATTTTCCCACAAGATACTTACAATGGGAGAAAAGTATAATTTAACAGTGGAGTGATAAGTAACTCTTAACCAGGTGATCAAAGTTGACATCATCAGGAATAAACATGTGGACACCATGGACCCCCTTTCTGATTTACCAAGGGTACATCATGCCTGTGGCACAACCTCATTATAATGGTGAGAAAATACCAGATAAACTCACATGGAGGGATGTCCTGTGAGATAACTAGCTAGTACTCCCAGGAAAATGCCAAGACAGAGAAAAGCTGAAAAGCTGATCCAGATTGGAAAAGGCTAAGGAGACATGACAACAAAAGAACTTGGGATCCCAGACTGGATTCTGGACCAGGAAAGGGACATTAGTGGGAAAAATGGTAAGAATGCAATTGCATCTGTAGGTGTGTTCATAATATCGTGTCAATGTTAGTATCCTCGTTTTGATCACAGCTCCGCGATCACATCAGCTTTTGCTGGGTATGGGAAGTAGAAGTGGCCTTTGTGCTGAAGGTGCACGCAGGGACACCTTTCTCTTCCCTGCTTCACCACCTGATGTGTGACTAGGCAGTTATAGATAGCGCTGGTTACCACCACCAGAGAGGGGCTGTAGGGAGTAAGTCTTCCCCAGCACACAAGACAGGAAAGGTTCCAAGCCCCGCCCCAGCATTCTCACAGATTCGTAAGTTGCCTCTCTATGGTATAGAAGCTGTCACACAGAGGTTATTTAAGCTTAATTTCAAAATCCAAACAGACAAAGGAAACAACTGAGATGACCACATAAATATTAAAAGCCTTCGGATATAAAAATACACCATAGGGCCGGTGAGAGGGCTCAGCAGCGTAAGCACCTGCCTGGCAAGCACGAGGGCCCGAGTTCGACTCCCGGAACCCACATACGATAAAAGGGCTGGTGATATCACTCAGCGCACGGGCGCCTGCTGGCGCACGAGGTCCTGAGGTCGACCCCCGGTACCCGCCCCCCCAAAAAATACACCATAAATAAAATGGGTGACAAGTGAGAAACCGGAGAAATATTTGTAACATATAATTAAGTATAAACATCCACATTACAAGAAAGCTTACCACAATATTAAAAAGAGCAAAGGAAGAAATAAGTAAAAACAGGCCAAAGCAGATGTACAAGCATTTCACAAAGAAATACTACAGCCTAAGACAGGAAAACTATGATCCTATTATCAAACAAAGGCAAATTAAATCATGAGATACTCCAGTTTGTCTTCTTTCTGATACAGGGGATTCAGCCCAATGCCCTGTGCATGCTGGGTAAAAATTCTACCAGCGAGCCACACTCCTAGCCCCATATTTTATCTGTCATTATAAATCAAAACAGCATGTTGCATAGGCATGGTGCCTCATGCCTGTTTTAAACCCTAACCCTAACCCAGCACTTGGAAGGCTGAGGCAGGAGGAGTGCCATGAGTTGGAGGCCAGCCTGAGATACATAGTAAATTCAAGGCCAACCTGAACTATATAGCGAGACCCTGTCTCAAACAAAAAAACAAAAATCAGCATGCTAATATGTGGTGGGTGTTTGTGAGAAAGTAAGGAAACTGGTACTTTTCTATGTGATCAACAGGAAAATAACTTGGTAAAATCTTTCTGGAAGCCACTTGGCAACTTATGATAAAAACCCTAGAACTGTACATACCCTTTGACCAGCCACTCTAATTCAGTCATTTATTTTAAGAAAATCACCATATACGCATGTGAAGATACAAGGAAGTAAATTATATTGTTTATGACAGTAGAGAAAGAATCTACTTAAATGTCATTTGAAAGAGCCCCAACCAGGAGTGACCAAATTCTCAAAATCAACAGGAAGAAATGAAGTAATGCTTGAGAGAAGATTTGCCTGAGGTGAAAAATTGCCTTAAGTAGCAGGATTAAGACTGAGTCTATTACTAGATTTTTTTTTTATCATCTTTCTTTTGTCTTCTTATCCCTTGAGGAAATCACGACTGACTACTTGGATGGATTGTGTGTAATTTAACCATTAGTGTATGGAGCTCTATCTGCCTCCACCTGACCTCAGGTGCTGATGAAAAATGGTCTCCTCTGGGCCATTTGTTGTGTGAGCAAAAGCAAGACTAATTATTTGTGCTCCTTTTTTTTTTTTTTTAAACAGATGCACATTTAGCTTTGAAAGAAATATGCATGTAGAAATATTTCTACATGGAGACTCTTAAGTAACTCTTAAGAACTTTATACTTCTAAGTTTAAAAATGGCCTTAGGAAAATCTATCTTATTAAATTCATCCTTCAGTACCAATTAAAAATTTGTTACCAAATTTTACATGTTTCTTTTAAAATAAGGATTCATAGAGTAAAATGAATATTAAAATATATACATTTTAATGATAATGATATAAGGAGTATGCTAGTCAGGGTTCACAAGGGAATAGATTTAATACCTGACACATAATTTATAGGATTATTTTATAATATTCACCCAAAGAGTCAAAATATATGTAACGTATGGGGGGGACCAGCAGAGACCACCAGGCTTGTGTAAAGGCAACATGGCCTGGAATTTATTGTGCCTGGGTGCAGGTAGGGAGAGAGCTCGATAAGATCATCTGCCCCGAACAAAGAGAAGTGTGTCCCTTTTATAGGGATGGAGAGAAGAAGGCAGGGGACATTAGGCAGGAAGATCCCAATAAACAGCTGTGGTCAAAGTTCTCTGGCAGTCTTGCACCTCAGTGGGCAGAGTCCTTGAGGTGTCCAGTGTAAATTTTTGGGTGTTTCCAGATGTCCCCAGATATCCGAGGATCTACAAAATTTCTTGTCCTATCTTACCTCCTCCACAACTTCCTGTGCTTGCTGATGACAGCCTTGGGTGCTGAGCTGAGGTCCCTGCAGAGAATAGTGCTTCTGCTGGCAAGCAGGTTGGGGGCTGGAGTCAGGTCTGATTCAAACCTTATAGAACCCATGGCAATGTCCTGCTCGAGTCCAGCTGAAGACCTAGAGCCCATGACAATGTCTCATGCATGTCTGTATGAAGGATCTGCGCTGGGAAGGCCCAAAGGTCAGTGGTGGAAGCTAGAAAGTCTGCGCCAGCGGGATGGAGGATCTGTGCCAGCAGGCTGAGGGATCTGTGCTAGAGCCAGGAAGCGACACTCAAGGTAAGGACCAGAGCTCCTCCAAGAATAGCAGCCATCCTCAGCGACAGCAAGGACCTGAGCTCCTCTGATGATGAGAACAGCTGAGTTCATACAAGGAAAACCAGCATGACAAGCTTCTCCAGGAGAATCAACAGCACACCATCTTCCCCTCCAGTTCTTTTATGTTATTGGCAATAATCTTCAGGTGGGCCCTCCACACCCAGCACCACACTGATTCAGTTCAGCTGGGTGTTACAAATTGACCATTAGTTAATCCACCAGAGTATGATATAGGACCTCGAAATAATGTAAATAATATAAGGGAAATATAACTCCCAGCCTGCTAGATGTCTGATACACCAAGTTCTTGTTCTCTAAAATCAAAGAATGAATTCTAAGAACAACAGAGGTTAAGAGCAGGAAGCATTTGTTGAGAGAAAGAAAGCTTCTAAGACAGAATCTGGGGGTCCCCAGTGGGTGGCTCCAGGCCCCCCTTCTCAAGGGAGTTATACAGAGCAAAGCCATGAGGTGAGGCAGATATAAGGTGAGACAAAACTATAATCAACTAATAAGATTACAGTATAGTCACTTAGGTAATATTGATTAAATGGGTATCAAATGGGGAAGCAAATCACAAAGCAAGTGTACAGGGGCCAAAGAAGGACTTTTCCCGGAAGAGAGGTTTTGGTTCCCCACCCAAGATGATTGATGCCTGTTTAGAATATCAGTCACTGCTGTTCATCCTTAGGGAAAGTATGTGGGTGTAGTCATTTCTCTATCCTGAGGCCTGACCTTCAACAAATGTGCCTCCAGCCACAGTTGTCTTCTGACCTTTTCTGAGGGCGCAGCCCTGTCTGACTACCTATAATATTTCTAAATAACTTAGTGGTCTATAATAATGAGAACTTTTTATCAGAAAAAGTGTGAACAACCTTAAAATAGTAATGAAAGCTTATATTTAATAATGCTTTTTGTATTTCTAGAAAGCACATATATATGTGTGTGTATATAATTTGTAATGCTGGGTGCAGTGGCATACTCCTGTAATCCCTAGCACTATGGGAGGATGAGGCAGGAGGACTGTAAATTCAAGCCTGGGCAATTTAGTAGCAAAACTGTGTCTCAAAATAACGAATAAAAAGGGCTAAAGATGTAGCTCAGTGTGAAGCCCCTGTGTCCAATCCCCAGTTTAAAAAATAAAGAAAACAAAACCCATAGATGGAAGGATGGGGTACAGTATTGACATAGGAGATTAGAGCATGGCAAAGCTGGCTGGGGAAGTAGGCGTGACCTATTAATTACAAGATCCCAGAACACATACGCAGAACAGTTCTCAAAATACTGCACCTAGACTTCTCCATAGAACTCAAGTGGGTTTTCAATAAAATGGCCTAGACCTGATGTTAGCCAGTGGCATGGGAAACCAGCAGCTCCTCTCAGGGCCTGGATGTAGAAGTTCTCACAGGTTTCCTCGAGATTTGGACAGCATAAAAGGACAGAGACACCAAAAACTTGGTATTGTGGCTTGCCTCATGATAGCCCACGCTGCTTTCTCCAAGGTGTTCTTTTATCTTGCTTTTTCCTCTTTTACTTGGCACAACTTGCTCTGCAGAGGCAGTTTCTCCCTCACTCCTCCCTTTTACTTTTTCAAATAGACTTTGCCACTGATTTTTGCTCATTTTGTT
Source organism: Erethizon dorsatum (assembly GCA_028451465.1). Taxonomy (NCBI): domain Eukaryota; kingdom Metazoa; phylum Chordata; class Mammalia; order Rodentia; family Erethizontidae; genus Erethizon; species Erethizon dorsatum. Next base: position 99,742,345 of record CM051834.1, read on the forward strand.
CAATTCTTCGTTTGAGATTAGAAGAACCTGGAATCCAACTCCAGAAGGACAGGCAAGCAATCCAGAACCGGGTAACATTTAATTGGCAAGCCGCTTTTAGAAGGAGCTACCGGATAACATTTTGGCATAGCCAGGAAATTCCGATAATAGTATAATTCAGCAGCACCACACTTGCCTAGCATGCATAAAGCTCTGGGTTCAATCCCAAGCACTGCAAAAATTTTTTAAAAATCAATAATGAGTGGAAGCCATACAAATGTTCATTAATGTTCATGAATGACTGGGTAAACAAAACATGGTATTACATATAATGGAATACTATACAGTCTTACAAAGGAAGGAAATCCTGTCACATGCTACAACATGGATGAATTTTGAAGTATTATGCTCAGTAACATAAGCCAGTTACGAAAAGCATATACTGAAATATTCCATTATATGAACTATTGACTGCTATATTAAGTGGTCAAATTCATAGATATAGAAAGTAGAATGATGTTTACCAGGGGCTGGGGGAAGGAGTAGTGGAGAGTTGTTTAATGAGTACAGAATTTCAGTAATGCAAGATGAAAAGTTTCTGGAGATCTGTTTCACAATAATGTAGATATATTTAACACCACTGAATTGTCTACTTGAAAAATGGCTAAGATGAAATGAGTGTAGTGGTGTATGCCTACCATCCCAGCTACTCAGGAGGCTGAGGCAAGAAGATTGCAACTTCAAGGCCAGCCTGTCTCAAAATACAAAATAAAAGCCAGGCATGGTGGCACACACCTGTACTCCCAGCACTCTGGAAGCTGAGGCAGGAGGATGGCTATGAGTTTGAGGCCAGCCTGAACTATGTATGTACTGAGACCTGTCTCAGAAAAACCAAAACCAAAACAAAACAAGAAAACAAAATAAAAAGGGTTCAGTGGTAGAGCTATGCCCCTGGTACAATCCACAGTACAAAAACAAAAAGAGTTAAGATGGTAAATTTTATACAAACAGCTTTCTTTTTTTTTTTTTTTTGTGGGTACCGGGGGGTCGACCTCAGGACCTCGCGTGCCAGTAGGCTCCCGTGCCACTGAGCGATAACACCGGCCCCTTCTTCGTATGTGGGATCCGGGAGTCGAACTCGGGCCCTCGCGCTTGCCGGGCAGGCGCTTAAGCCGCTGAGCCATCTCACCGGCCCACAAACAGCTTTCTTTAGTTAAAAAAAAAATCACATGTTGAACTCTCAAGCTAATAGAGAAGCTATCTCTTCATTCATCATAGATATTCATAGTTCATGTGCGATGTTCTAGTCACTTTGCTAACTATTGAGGTTATGTGATTAAGAAAGGACGCTGTTCTTTTCGTTGTTGTTTTGTACCGGAAAGCGAACTCAGGATCTCACACTTGCCAGGCAGGCGCTGTGCTGCTGAGTCATATCCCCGGCAGGACGCTGTTCTTGAAGGGGGAAGTAGTGCACGCCTGTAATCCCAGCAGTTTGGGAGGCTAAGGCAGGAGGATCACAAGTTTGAGCCCAGCTTGGGCAACAGTGATTTAGCGATACTCTGTCTCAAAAAAAAAAAAAAAAAAAAAACCCAAAAATCTGTATTCTCAGTTGACATGGAGAGAGAGGTAAATGGTGTGATGTTCCACATGGCAGGGATAAGTGCTGGGAACCAGGGAAACACGAAGTGGGGGGCTGCATCCTTCATTCTTGGCATGGTGGTTAGGACAGTGTTATCTCCCTGATGGAGTACTGAGGGTAATGCAGAATCAAAGACCAGGTGAGGCCAGGGTGAGGAAACCAGGGACAGTGAGCAGCCTGCTGTGACCAGAGATTCGGGCTGGAGAGGGCTGAGGTGGAGGAAACTGAAGATAAAGGATATCAAGGAGTTTGGATCTTATCTTGAGATCAATAAGAAGTCAGGAAAACTTTTTAAGGAATGGAATAATGTGTCCAAATTTGCATTTTCAAAGGGTTATTATGTCTGTTAGAGAAATAGATCAGAGAACAGCAAGGCTGGAGGTAGAGATACTAATTTAACAATAAAGAAGTGAATGGTGACCTTTACTGCAGGCTGAAAAATGAATGAGGGGAAAAGAAGCAATGAGTTTAGAAAACTTTTTCTAGACATGCAGATTTGAACACGAGGAGGCAGCAAGTTGGGTGCAGGCCATCTGGAGCCCAAAGTATGCCTGTGAGGGGGGTGTAGGTGTGTGCAGGGGTAGGTATGCCTGTGGCAGGGGTGTAGGTGTGTGCAGGGGTAGGTATGCCTGTGGGGGGGGTGTAGGTGTGTGCAGGGGTAGGTATGCCTGTGTGTACACCTGTGTGTATAGGCTTGGGTGGGACCTGCATGTTGAAACAGAGAGAGCAGAGAGGAGCTATTCCCTCAGGGTGTGGGAGGGGAGGGGACCAGATCTCACCTAATATAATTTACTTTAGCGTGGGAGAGAGGGAGAGGGTGGGACAATACTTTCCTTTCAGCAGGAGAGCAGGAAAGGATGGATTTAGATGTAAGTTTGAAAGTTTGCCATTAGAAAATTGAAGGTTTTTCCATATTATGGTTTGTTTTTACTTTATAAAATAAAAGTTTGTCCTAGAGGAATAAATGGAGAGATGGTGGTTTACAGAGAGAGTTAAGTGTGAAATTGAAGCTAAGAAAAATAGGAAAAGAACCAATGCTGGAAAGGCAAGACAGTGGGGCAGCTTGAGGCCCAATGGAAACTAGCGGTCATATTTCCATCAAGTGTATTTTTGTGGTTGCTTCTACAAATCCTAGTATCAGAGGCATTGCTTAGAATCTGACCTACGTGCTTCGCCTGGCCTTGGCCTGTGTTCATAGACCGAGGCATCTAGACTCAGAAGACCTTAACAAGCAGCCTTTGAATTAACTATAGGGAAAAATTAATGAGACAATTAAATCAAAATATACTATTAACTTATAACTGTCAGAATAATATGACATTGGCCAAATAGACCAGTGGAACAGGACAGTCCCAAAGCATAGCCAGTTCTACGTGGTAAGACAGACAATGAAAAGTATAAATGGGAAAAGAAAGGTTTATTCACTAAATGAGAAAGGGACAACGGGCTGTTTGTTAGATGCCTACCATGGACCATTTACAAAAGGAAGTGCTCGATAAATTAAAGATCTAAGTATTACAAAAATCTTTATATCATTAGAGGAAAATATTTTTATAACCAGGATTGGAGAAAGTTCTACTAAATAACTCATGACCAGGCAGAATCTGCTCCGCTCCCCAACCGGAAGCAGCCATAAGAAGATGGACTTTTGGCCCCTCTGCACCCCTTAAGAATAAGGGATCGAAGTCTGAGAGTGGGGAGAAGGGATGAAGGAGAATAGAAGAAGTAAAGACAGGTACAAAGGAGACAAGGAAAATCATAATTTTATTTATTTATTTATTTGTTTGTTTCGTGACAGGGTCTCACTATCTAGCCCAGGCTAGCCTTGAACTTGCAGCTATCCTTCTGTCTCAGCCTCCCAAGTGCTGGATTACAGGCATGCACCACCACTCCTGGCATAATTTTTAAATTGCACTTTAGACTGGGTTTGGTGGCATATGGCTATAATCCCAGCTGTCCAGGAGGCTGACGCAGGAAAATCACAAGTTTAAGCCCCAGCCTGAACAATTTAGTAACTTAGTGAGACACTGTCTCAAAATAAAAAAAATAAAAAACAGCCAAAGATATAGCTCAGTGCAAAGACCCTGGGTTCAATCCCCAGTACCAATGTGTGTGTGTGTGTGTGTGTGTGTGTGTGTGGACATTTAAGAAGGCAGCCACTTCAGGGTGCAATTAAAGTTACCCAAAGTTATCCATACCTGTACTCTCTAGTCTTCCTTATGCTTCTTTTCTTCCAGGCCCATTCCAAATCCCCCAAATCCCTTAAAGATAGTTTAAGTCCATAAATTAGCTTAGTTGGTAAGGTAAAGGGAAAAATCTGACTTTAAGTAATACAATAAACTGAGCATTTGCCTTTCTTCTGTAAAATGGGCCATCATTTTACTAATGAAATGAGCTATTATCTTTATTCCTGTTGGTGGACCACAGCTTTTCTCCTGTAAACCAAGCCCAAATTTTCTATAGATTCACAAATTCCACAGATTTCCTCTCCCCAAAACACATAAATATCCCCAATTCCTGACTATAGTGCACCTCTCTCTTGAGGGCCTTTGAGTGTATACTTTTAAAATTCTGCCTGATCAATCCTTTATACCTCTTTAAATTAAATAAATAACCCATGAAACCTAGACTCCAAAAAAGACAATTTCATTATATTTGACCAATACAAATTTAAAAATATAACTGTATGGCCAAAGAGAGAAAAAGCTTAAGTCAAAGGACTAAAGAATAAGCTTCAAACTGGGTGCGATGGCACATGTCTGCAATCCCAGCACTCAGGAGGCTGAGGCAGGAGGGTCCCTGTGAGTTTGAGGGCAGCCTGGGCTATATAGTGAGTTCAAGGCTAGTCTGGACTACATAGTGAGGCTCTGTCTCAAATAAATAAAAAAGAATAAGCTCCAAATAAGGTAAAATATTTACAACGTATATAACACCCAGGTTGCTGTTAATACATGAATTGCTGCAAATCAAATCTACTGCTCTTCATTTCTCCTTTTAATCATAAATTAAATGCCCAAATATTTAATTAACAAGTTTAATTCCATACTTTCTGTCCTGTTCCAATAGTCTGTTTGTCCATCCTGTGCAAATATCATGTTGTCATAATATGGTAACACAATGGTCTTGATATCTTTTTTTTTTTGTCCTTTTGAGACACGGTTTCCCTATGCAGTTCAGGCAGGCCTTGAACTCACTTGGTAGTCCAGGCTGTCCTTGAGCTTGAAGTGATCCTCCTGCTTCAGCCTTCCGAGTGCTAGGATTACAGGCATGTGCCACCATGCCCGCAGCTGGTCTTGATGTCTTGTAGTATAAATGCTCCAAGTTCATTTGGTAAAATAAAAAATGAAAAAAAAAATTAGTGATAATATTCTTTTTCTCAAATTTGATGGGTACTTCTATGTCATTATTACTTATCTCATGAAGATTAATTTATATCTGTTCAATATTTAATAACACCATAGTAGAAAAAAGCTTTCATGTGCATAACAGCACCAAAATTTATAAAATTAGAAGTGACAAATATAAGGAACATTTGGTGGGCTATTTTAATATGCCTCTCAATACTTGACAAGCCAGGGGGAGAAATAGTTTAAAAGACATGGAATTGAAAAGCCAGATGGTGAAAGAGCAGGCAAAAACTTCAAAGAAGCTATTATAAATATGCTTGAAGAACTAAAAGAAACATACTTAAAGAATTAAGATGGGATGATGGCCATGTCACATCAATTAGAGATAAAATTATTTAATCAGAAACACATAGAAATTCTAGAGTTGAGAAGTACAATAACCAAAATGAAAACTTTAGTTGGAAAGTTCAAACAGAAGATCTCAGCTGGCAGAAGGAAAATCAATGAAAATGTGAGACACCATTATGTGCACCAAAATATACATAAAAGAATGAGCAAGTAAAGTGTTAAAAGTGTTCAAAGAAACAATTGTTGAAATTTTCCAAATGTGATTGAAAACATTAATCTACACAACCAAAAAAAGCTCTGTAAGTACATAAATAAAGCAGTTCACATCCAGACACATCAGAGGAAAAATGCTGTAAACCAAAGACAGAAACATTTTAAAAGCAGTAAGAGAAAAACCCTCATCAAAGAAAAGGAGTCCTCAGTAAGATTAACAGCGGACTTTTCATCAGAGACTGTGGAGGTAAGAAGGCAGTAGGGTGGTAGATTCAAAGTGTTAAAGATAAAATTTTACCAAAGAAGACTCTTATATCCAGCAAAATTATCTTTTATCTTTTCAAAATGAAGACAAAATACACTCCCAGATAAATAAAGCCTGAGAGTACTTGATAGCACAGCTATATGCTTATATCTGCTTAACAAGATATACTCGAGCAGAAATGAAGGCATTCCAGGTAGTAATTTGAACACACACACACACACATAGACACACACACCCACACATAGACACACACACACACAGAGCACATACACTGATAAAGGTAATTATGTAAAAAATACCAAAGATAGTATATAATCTTATATTTCTCTTTTTTCTTAGCTGATTTATAAAATAATTTCATAAAACAATGAGTATATGATTGTATCGATGGGTCTCTAGTACATTGAAATGTAATATATTTGATAATAACATGATACAGCAGGAAAGTGGAAGTAAAACTATATACGAGTAAGGAATGGACTAAAGATGGTATTTCAAATCCACAACCAGGCGCGGTAGCACATGCTTATAATCCTAATTATTCGAGAACCTGAGGTAGGAGGATGGCTTGAGTCTGGGAGTTTGAGACTAGCCTGGGCAACATAGCGAGACTCTGTCTTGAAAAAGCAAAAACATGCCAGCCGTGGTGATGCACACTTGTAATCCCAACATTAGGGAGGCTGAGACAGGAGGATTGTTAGAAATTCAAGGCCAGGCAGGGGTACATAGTGAGCTCAAGGCCAGCCTGAACTACATAGTGAGTTTCTGTCTCAAAAACAAGCAAACAACAACAAAACACACACACACACACACACACACACAAATAAAACTACTCACATCTACAGTTATAAATGAAGAGAACCAAAAATGGTAAGTAAAAATAATAATATAATAAATTCTATACATATGTGCTTTCTCTCCTCAGTTTCTCTAAAAAACTTGAGACTACATAATACATCAATTATAGTGATATATTGTTGGGTTTTTTATATAGACAATATATAAATAAAATAACAAAGAGTAGGATGGAGCTATACTCAGGAGTAAAATTTCTACATCACTAAAATTTCTATAGCACTAAATTATAAAACTGCAGTAGATTTTGATGTTAGGCTAAACTTAGAATATGATGATTATCACTGAACCCTGTCAATATGCAAAAAAAACCCACATTTAATTGTATAATTTAAATCAGTGAGGTTTATGGCATATAAATTATATCTCAATAGATCTGTTTTTAAAACAAAGTCAACAGCTGGGCATGGTGGCACATGCCTGTAATCCCAGCACTCGGGAGGCTGAGGCAGGAGGATCACTGAGAGTTTGAGGCCAGCCTGGGCTACAAAGTGAGTTCAAGTCCAGCCTGAACTGCATAGTGAAACCCTGTCTCAAAAAGACAAAAAAAATTTTTTTAAAAATGAAAAAAAATGAAACAAAATCAACAAAGCCAGGTGTGATGGTGCACACCTGTAACCCCAGCACTCAAGAGGCTGAGACAGGACTATCAAGAATTCTAGGCTAGTTTGGGCCGCTGAGATAGCTCAGTGGCATAAGCGCCTGCCTGGCAAGCACAAGGTCCTGAGTTCAACTCCCGGAACCCACATAAAGGAAAAAAATGTCCAGTGATATCGCTCAGCGGCACAAGTGCTTGCTGGCAAGCACGAAGTCCTGAGGTCGACTCCTGGTACCCACATAAAAAAAAAATAATAATAATTTAAAAATAAAAAATTGTAAATGTCGAGGAATACATGAATAATAACATATAACTGTGATAAAATACATCAGTGTTGTGTTGGTCAAAGAATACACATTCTTTTCATATGGAACATTTACCCAAAAAGGATTTTACACTAGGCAGTAAAAGACATGTGAATATATTCCAAAAGTGTAGAATTTCTGTTATCCACAATGCAATAAAACTGGATGTCAAATAAAAAATGATCAACAAAATAATCAAATAGTTTACCAATCAAAAGAAAAAATAGTTTTTTAAAAATCTTGGGGGCATCGTAGTCTTTTAGATATAATAAAAATGGCAATCTCAGTTATGTTTAGAAAATAATGAAAAGAACAAAATATATTAGATTTGGGGAATGTTGCCAAAGCTTTATTTACTACTGATCCAGTAAGGGAGCATTTTGCCTATCATGTCACCATTTGGGGGATTATCCTCTTCCCGGCAGTGGAGTGGGATACAATACACATACAATAGATCTGCCACAGGAGAAACTGCAGAAGAAATCAGATTTCACACAGTCTGTGAAATTCAAATCGATTGTCTGCATCTCAAGCAAAGCCTTGGACAGAGGTGTACGAGACAAGATTCAGACAGGTTAACAAGTGCAGAAGGGAAATCAATGGATACAGGAGACTGACATGAAAGAGAGTAAATTAAATAGCAAAGAATTAGGGAGACTCCCGGGGAAATCAATCAAGTGAGCCTTGTTGTGATCACTGCAGTATTCCAAAGGGACATCCACAGAGAATCACCACAGGGCTTAATCGAAACCCTCCCCGTTGACATTTGACTCATTCTTTGTCCATTTTAAGAATTATGTATAACTGCAATTATAGCCTAAGTTTTCTGAAATATGAAACTGACTTTTATGATGTTTACTTAGTTTTCAAGGTGAGGCCACGATCATTCCTTTTTTCACTCTATGCGACATCTGGATTCCTGTTTTAAATGGATTCAATCTAATTCCTCTTTTTAGGTATTATTTATCCTAGAATTATGAGGACTTCCTTTATATTAGTCTTTCATCAGCAATTGGTTCCTTAATGTGAATTTTTAAAAAAATTTTATCTTTATTAATATGTTTGCAGTACATAATGATTAAAATCATGAGGATTCATACATGCACATAACACATCTTAATTCTTTTTATTCCCCCCTTTCTCTCCTCTCTCCCTTCATCGCTTGGTCCCCTTCCTATTTGCAAAAGATCTTAATGTGAAATTTTTTTTTGTTTGCTGAAAAGGTAAAGGGAAAAAGCCGGGGGGCCTTTAGGAACTAGTGGCAAAACTCAAAACTGGAGTTAGCTGCTGTCTCCCTACCTCTCCATCAGAGGACTGGGTACTCGTGGGGTCCTCCGCATAGGGACAAGGGCCCTCTTGGCAATATTGCCCTCCTCTCAGATATCCCAATCTAAACACTGCTTTATCCTGAGTCATCAACATGAACTTTCCTAGTCCATTTTCTATTACTGTAACGAAACACCACAGGCTGGATAATTTACAAAGAATAGCGGTCCATTTAGCTCACGGCTCTGGACACTGGCAAGTGCAGAGCGTGGAGCTGGCGTGCGCTCAGTTTCCACAGAGGGACTCCTGCTCTGTCAGAATGAAGGGGCTGAGCTCCAGCAGAAGAGAACGCTGGAGCCGACTGGCTGTCCAGCAACCTGTTCTCGCGATAACATCCCTCGCCTCGAGAGCCAGCTCACGCTCTAGAACAGCGTCAGTCCTGCTTGCGGGGGAACCCCCACGACACGAGCACCCTTTAGAGTTCCCACTACCTCCCGACATTGTTATGGCGGAGACTAAATTTCAGTGTGAGCTTCCGCGGAAATCAGTCTTTGGGCCGCTCTTGCGCAGCATCACTGCTAATATGCCTTCTTGTAGCTGCGCTCCCAGAGAGGCCAGATTCTGCGGCTACTGCTGTGGTAAACGGTCCTGGAAGACGCACTGTGCGTGACGGTGTCTCCGCCTCACAAGCCCGGCTCTCCTGCCTTTTAGAAACCACTGGAGTCCCACGTGGAAATAGTCCCCAAGCTGTCGCCAGTATCGGTGCGCCAGGCTTGGACCGACAGGCAGCTGTTTCCTTGGAGCTGTGAATTCCAAACCCCTGAGCCAAAGAAAAGATGTATTTGACGGAGCACATGTCATGGCCTGTTCGAAAGCGTACTTTTATATTTGCACTCCAGACCTACATACCACCCCTCCGCTGTGACTGTGATATGGCGTTTTGAAAAACCTGGCGTAATGTCTTTCATGGAGTAGTAGAAAAGATGGGGCTTCCGACAATGATTGATGTGTGGCTGCAATATTCTTCTATCTTTTGCCTTACCACAGTGACCTAAGTAGCTTTTCCAAGACCAGTTTAAAGGTCAGGTATTTTTTCTGAAAGTTAAATGCATGTTTGAGTCAAACTCTGCGCTGCCCACCCACCCCCCCCCCTTTTTGAGACAGGGTCTCACTATGTAGTTCAGGCTGGCCTTGAATTCACTATGTAGCCCAAGCTGGCCTTGTGGCAATTCTCCTGCCTCAGCCTTGCAAGTGCTGAGATTACAGGGATGCCCCACCATGCTCACTTGTGTTCATTTTTGGATGTACATTCTGATGTGGTAAATACATCAATTCCGAGTGAATGTTACTTGGCATGAGTAGAGCCCTCCAGCAGTCAAGGTCATTGGCCATCACCTTGCTGTGGACCATAAACTGAAGTAAACTCACCACCCACCCTCATCGAGTTTGCTCACCAGGGATGGTGAGCCACACCATCTCCTGCAACCTTTCCACCATTGCTTTCCCAGCTGTGGGATTCTAATCTAATGTATAGTACAAAATAGTAACGTGATTATTTAACTCAATCTGTGTTTTTGCTTCGAAGTACCACCTTAGGACTTTAAATATTTTACATCAAATTTTGAATTTTTTTTTTTTTTTTTTTTTGTACCGGGAATCTAACTCAGGACCTTGCGCTTTCCAGGCAGGTGCTGTGCTGCTGAGCTATATCCCCAGCCCTAAATATTGAATATTTAAGGCATGACTAAATTGATGAGCCACTAACAGACAGAACTTGATTTCCCTCTTCAGTTATTATAATTCACCTGTACATATATCTGTCATGGCTCCAAAGGGTGTGTGCAGTTATTTCAGTGTGGGAGAATCTCAGATGATTGAAGGTGTGACTGTTATGGTCACAGCCTGATAATTAATTAGATTTGAATAGTCTATGTGCCCGATGTCTGTCCTTGAAATTCAGTGAAGCTCTTCCCCCCAAAAAAAAGAAAGAAAAAAGGACTACTTGTGTCCTTTAGAACTTTAATCCAAAAACTTTAAAATGTTTCGATAATTCTTAAAATGTCAGTTATTGCCCTAGTTCCCTGTGCTTAAAGGGATTTATTAAGAGTTATTTTCCCATGACAACTTAAAAAAACTCCAAGTTAAAAAAAAAAAAAAAAGGAACTGGAATAATTGGCTTTGATGAATTCGAGTTATTGTTTTACACTGTAACTGTGGGTGCAGAGAGTTTAAAGAGGCAGATGTGCTCTGAAAAAATATAGTCAGGAAATTAACACATACAATGTGGAAGGTAATAAACAATGCCAAGGCTATACCGCATTCCCTCAGTAACTGGGTCATCCCAGGCTTCATTCTTTCATTATTTCAGCACCAGGCACAATACTATGGCTTTGCAGATAAGATCTTGTGCCTTGGGCCAAAATACAGGAGCGCCCCTCCACGTGCTAATCCCATAGGGCAAACCCAGCAGGGGGCCTTGGACCCCGGCATCACCCTCCTGATGCCTCAGCCAGATTCCCAGCACAAATCAAAGGGCCCTGCTACTCCCATGGCAAATCAAAGGGCTTTCTCTCTTGTCCATTTCCCAGATTGGTTATGTAAGAATCAGACAGCCTTCAGAGTAGACAAGCAACTGTTTCCTCAGAGTTACTTTCACCTTCTGATTTCATGATGGTCCCCAAACGTTTATTTTCATGAATTATATCAATCAATGTTAAAGGGTAAAAGAAAAGTTGCACTTTTATGTGTGCATATGTGGGGGGGGGCACTGGGGATTGAGCCCAGGGCCTTTGCACTGAGCTATGTCCCCCATCCTCTATGTTTTGAGACAGGCTCTCCCTAAATTGCTAAGGCTGGACTCAAAATTGTGATCTTCCTGCTTCAGCTTCCCAGAGTGCTGAGATTATAGGTGTGTACCACTATGCCCAGCTTAAAAATCACCCCCCGACACACGAAACACTTTCTAGCTGGAGATTTAGCTCAGCAGCACAAGCACCTGCCCAGCAAGCACAAGGTCCTGAGTTCGATTCCCAGTACCAAAAAAAAAAAACAACTTTCTAATAAAGACAGGATAATAGATACAAGACTGTATCAACTGGAGAAGTGTATGCAGGAAGCTATCAAGAATTCACATATTTTATGGTATCTTAGTTACTTTTCTCATTGCTGAGACAAAATAATACCCAACAGCCAAAGTTAAAGGAGGAAAGGTTTATTTAGCTCACAGTTTGTGGAGGTTTCAGTCTCTAATCAGCTGGCTCCAAAGCAGGGTGGCGTGGCAGAGGGGCAACCATTCATGGCAGCGGAAAACAGCAGAAGCAACCAATGGAAGAGAGGAGCAGGGGAAAACAAGACTCTTTCTGTCCCTTATGTTGTATGCAGGCTACCCATCCTAGGGTGGGTGTAGCACTCACACCCTTAATCCCAGCATTAGACAATGAATCACAAACTCTAGAAGCCTGCCCCCATGACTGCGTGAGGCTTTGAGGGGGCCATCTAGACAAACCATAACATATGGTAACTGGGGGATGAACTTGGTCTCAATGAACTTGGCAGTCTGGGAGGCTGAAGCAGGAGGATCACAAGCTCAAGCCCAGCTTGGGCAATTTAGCAAGACCCTATCTCAGAATAAAAAATAAATTTAAAAAAAGGGGGCTGGGGATGTAGCTCAGTACAAAGGCCCTGGATTCAGTCCCCAGTACTGCAAAACAAAGAAAGAAGCAAAACACATATGTGTATATAGTTTGTGCCCCCAAATTCTTATAATGACATTGAAAACTACTGGGACCTCTAAGAGATAATTAAGGGCTGGGCGTGATGGTGCACACCTATTATCCCAACACTCGGGAGGCTGAGGCAGGAGGATTGCTGTGATTTCTAGGCCAGCCTGGGCTACCTAGTGAGACCCTGTTTCAAAAACTACACTCCCTAAAAAAAGAGATAATTATGTCATAGAGGTTCTGCCCTCATGAAGAATTAATGTAGTTAACCCCTGCAAGAGTGGGTTAGTTATCTCAACAGCAGCTTGCTAGAAAATGTGCGTCCCCTTGCTTTCTCCCACACATGCCTGCTCACCACTCTCGCAACATGCTTTTGCCACGCAATGCCATGTGCCAAGTTATGATGCAGCACAGAGTCCTTAAAAATTGTGACTGCCTGCCCAGACTTGAACTGTCCAGCCCCCAGAGCCACATGCTAAATAAACCTCTTTCCTTTATAAATCCCCCAGCCTCACATTCTGTCAGAGCAACAGAAAATGGAGTGGGACAGCCAGCAGCTGGTCCACACTGGGCCCCATGCCTCCGCCTGTCCCCAGCATCCAAGAGAGGACAGATTTGCCTCTCTGGCTTCCACAGAAGCTAGGGGGCAGGGAGGACAGTAGGAGGCAGGGACCTGGAGTTACCCCTCTGCAGAGACCACACAGCAGGGGACAGGACCTTGCTCATGAGCATGGAGTTGTCACTGGGAGGGGCGACAGAAGCTGGGCAGCTAAGTCCAACCAGTGGTCCCGCCCTGGCCAAAAGGTAAAGAGGTGGCCTGTGATCAGGATCCCAGAGTCCAGAACTCCCATGGCATCTACACCGCACCGCAGTCACTTGTCACATCACATCAGCCACCCAGGGTCCCGGAGCATCTCCCAGCGAGACGTCCACTGCCTACGGCGATCTCCAAGGAGGCCTACACAGTGCGAGGAACTCAGCAATGACTCAAAACATGTGTGTTAACTGAGACTGTGAAACCACTGACACATGTAAAATCGCGTTGCACTGTTTTCTGGAAAACTTGCTCACAGAGTGTCTGGGGAGAAGCCATTGGAACAAACCCGTATTCCCTCTCATCTGAGATCTGTGTGTACTCGGGCAGGTTACTTCTCCTCTCTGGGCCTCCATTTCTTCATCTGTAGATGTGGATGATGATACAGTTACCTTGAAAGTTTATGGGGAATATTAGGGGTAATGTAGATAGAGGGCCTGGCACATATCAGGCATCTGCTACACTGTTTAATAATTATAATTGGACATGGACTTTTTCATACAATGCTCCTCAAACAGACACTTCATGCCATGATTAAAGACAAATGTGTGTGTCTTAAATTCTTCTTTAGAGAATCTTTAGTTAACTCTCAAATTTGCTTCGCATCCTAAAATATGTGTGTATTCCATGCAAACTTTTTTTAATTTCCAGGATTTTATATCTTGATATTAGAAGATTCACCAGCAAGTATCTATTTAGTGCTCATTACATGCAAGGCATGGCCTTAAGCATTTATTATTTCACCAGGTGGCAAAACAGGGAAAGCCCAGCCTTCTCTGGGTCCTATTCTAGCAGGTGAGACAGACCACAAATAAACAGAAAACAGAGGTAAATTGAATATGGTAGTGAAGGTACCATGGGGGAAAACTGGAAGATGCTGAAGAAAAATGGGTGTGAGATAATAAACCTTTTAAACAGGATGGTCGCACTGGGAATGTATCTCAGTGGTAGCGTGTGCTCGCCTAGCATGCTCCAGGTCCCCAGCACTGCAAACAAATAAATAAATAGCATGGTCAGGGCAGTCCACCTTGAGGCATGTGGGAGCAAAAGACTTGCAGAAAATGTTAAGATAATCACAGCCCCTGAATGTGCCATGAGATCAGAATATCTAAAATGACTCTCTCCTGGGATTACTTCACTCTAAAGCCTGCCAAGTTCATTTTTCCTCTTAGTACCTGCTACTGTAGATATAATCACAGCCATTCTTTGGGGAAATGTCTCCTTTCCTCCTCCTATGTATATATGTATATATACATATCTTAGTTACTTTTCTCTTATTGCTGAGACAAAATACCCAATGCCCAAAATTAAGGAAGGAAAGGTTTATTTAGCTCACAGTTTGTAGATGTTTCAGTCCATATTCGACTGGCTCCAAGGCAGAGTGGCACATGGCAGAGGGCAACCCTTCATGGCAGTGGAAGACAGCAAAAGCAACAAGAACAAAAAGAGAGGAGGGCTAGAGCAAGCCTCTGTTCCTCCCTTATAGTGTATGCAGGCTACATGCCCTGGGGCGGATGTAGCACTCACACCCATAATCCCAGCACTGGACCATGAATCAGTCACAAACTCTAGAAGCCTGCCCCCATGACTGCATGAGGCTTTGGGGGGACATCTAGACAATGTAACAATGTATCACTCAGAGATGCAAGTAGACTCCTAATAAGGAAAAAAATATGTTCCTTTCTCTTAACAAGAAATTTTTTTCCTGCAGGAAGTTTGTAGTTATTGTTGTTTTGAGATTTAAAATTTAAGTAAAACTCATTCAAGCTACATACTTAGCAAATTATTGTTTTAAAGGGACCTATCAATTCAAAACATGTCCAAACAAGAGCAAGAGGGAACACCCAGGAATAGAGCGTGTTCTCCAATACATGAGTTTAGTAACTACCACATCATTGCCAAAACTCCCATGAGACCTGCCAGGATGTCACTTTCCTTGGAAGAGCGAAAGTGTCACAGCACTAGGCCAAAGAATCCCCACCTGTGATAACTGCGATATTTATATAAATCCAGATTGTCATGAAAAAAAAAAGTTGTTTCTGATACCGAATTTTCCAAGAATCACATAAGGCACACAGATGCCAAATCTTGTTAAGAGTCCAAGGGTAAATCTCCAGTTAGCTCATTTTTTTTCCCCGTTACTTCCAAAGCTGCAGCTTCGAGTGCTCAGCTCTGCCCCCTGGGATAAGGAAGAGGATAAGGGTTGTTTTTGATTACTGGTTTCTATGGTAACTGGGAATAGAGAGTTGAAGAGAGGGGTTTGGGCATGGCAACTGCAAATGCAGCTAGCTTTGGGATACCTAATACCCAAATTCAGCTAAATAATCAGTTGGGAATAAAGAAACTACATCCTTTAGGGGGATCTATGCTGAAAATTAGTTCTGGATTCCTCAGGGATCACGACCACATCTGGGTACTTTTGTTGGGTCTATTCTTGTCTTGTTTACCTAGTTTGTTTTCTCTTCTCTCCTCAATCCCGTATTTAAAAATCCAGTTGACCCTTGAACAGCATGGGTTTAAACTGCATGAGTTCATTTAAGCATGGATGGGGGGGATTTTTAACAATTTGAAAACACGCGTGGAGAAACCACTTAGTCTAGAAATAACAAAATAATTTAAAAAAAAATAAGGATATGTCACAAATGCATAAACTATATGTAGAGATTAGTGTGTTTTATCATTTACTATCATAAAATATATACGAATATTATAAAAAGTTTTAAATATATCAAACAACACGCAGAGACTATACGTGTTATCACTCACAGAGAGAAATGTGAACAAACGCAAGATGTAGTATTAAATCATAACGTATAAAATTAACTACAGGGCCGGTGAGATGGCTCAGTGGCTTAAGCGCCTGCCCGGCAAGCACGAGGTCCCAAGTTCGACTCCCGGAACCCACATACGAAAAAGGGGCCGGTGATATCGCTCAGTGGCACGGGCGCCTGCTGGCGCACGAGGTCCTGAGGTAGACCCCCCGGTACCCACAAAAAAAAAAAAATTAACTACAGTACGTACTATATCTCTGTGTGTGTGGCCACCTCCTGTTGCTATTGCTGTGAGTCACAGATTATATGCAGGGTTGTGACTGCCCGAGAAGTTGCATCCCTAAGACCCAGTAGGCGCCTAGCTAAACTTTCCTAACAACAGGCCATTTAATGTGCCCTTCACCATGGAAAGTGTAGTCTTTGGGGGAAGTTTTGCAAACTGTTGATGAGGGGCTGAATTAGAAATGCTGTCAGCAGCCTGGGCAGAGTACTGCTGCCTTGACCTCTCAGTTCCCAGACTACAGGGAAATTTGAATTGTCCTTGGGAAAGTGTTCTTTTGTTTTTCAATCAGCTGCAAACCAGTATCAGGCTGGCTTGAGCTGTTTCATTTTTCTCTTTTTCTTTCTTTCTATTTTTTTTTTTTTTTTTTGAGACAGGGTCTCACTGTGTCGTTCAGGCTGGCCTTGAATTCACTATGTAGCCCAGGAGGGCCTCAAACTTACAGCAATCCTCCTGCCTCCGAGTGCTTGGATTACAGGCATGCACCACCATGCCTGGCTACTTTCCTTTTTTTTTTTTTTTTTTTTTTTTGTGGGTACCGGGGGGTCGACCTCAGGACCTCGCGTGCCAACAGGCACCCGTGCCGCTGAGCGATATCACCGGCCCCTTTTTCGTATGTGGGATCCGGGAGTCGAACTCGGGCCCTCGCGCTTGCAAGGCAGGCGCTTACGCCGCTGAGCCATCTCACCGGCCCCTTTTTTTTTTTTTTTTTTGAGTGAGTTAATATACTGAGGAAAAGTGCACAGCATTGAAGTGCACAAGTGTGGAATTTCATAATGTGAGCACCCAGATCGGGGAACACAATTCCCCTCACAGCTCCCCACACCCAGACATGCCCCTACTTTCTCCTCAAAGTCCCAAAGCTGTTTTGCCTATTTTGAGCTCGATGAAAATGCATTTCTACAGAATGCTTTCTCTCCACATTATGTTCATGAGAACCACCTGTGTTGGGAGCAGTTAATGAGAGTTCATTTTCATTCGTCTGTAGACATCTATTGTATGAATATACCAAAATCTACCCACCCATTGACCTATCAGGCACATTTGGTTTGCGTTCCATGTGGGGCTATTATTGACACCTCCGTGGACAATCTGAACAAGTCTTTTGAAGCGCACATGTCTGCGTTTCTGTCCCATTATCGCATCTGGGAAGGAATCTCTGGGTCACAGGATGTGCGTCTGTGTAGCTTGAGTGTTGCCCAGCCATTTCCCAAAGTGGTTATAGCAATTTACACTCAAAAATATATCAAAAGTGCAGTCGATTCTTGTTCTGCATTGATGCACGTCCCCTCAAAACTCTTGTGTTGAAGTCCTAACCCCAACTACCTCAGGATGTGACTAGATTTGGAGACGGGGTCTTTATAGGGATTCTTAGAGTTAAGTTCATCATGGTGGCCATAATCCAATTTGAAGCCAGGGCTCAGTGGCACAAACTTGTGACCCCAGCACACTGAGATGTTGAGGTAGCAGATTGCAAGGTAGAGCCAGCCCAGTTTGGGTCATTTAATGACTTAAGACTCTGTCTCAATATAAAAAATGAAAAGGGCCGTGGATGTAGTTAAGTATGAGGGCCCTGGGTTCAGTCTCCAGTACTGCAAAAAAGAGAGAGAGATGGAGAGAGAGATTAGGACCAGGAGAACACTACATGAAGACATTAGAAGCCATCCATGGCAAGCCTCCCGGAGAGACTAGACTTGGACTTCCAGCCTCCAGAACTTCAAAGAAATAAATTTCTGTTGTTTAAGACAACCAACCTGTGGGGTTATGTGATGGTACTTTATTGTGGGCTAACACCACCACATCTTTACTGACATTGGCATGTGGACTTTGTCATTTTGATTTTAGCCTTTCTGGTAGGGTTTGGGGTGGGATCTCATTATTCCATTAATTAGCATTTCCCCGATAACTAATGAAATAGAGCAACTTTTTCAATGTGTATTGACCATTTCGACATCCTTCTTTGGTGAGTTACCTATTCTAATCTTTTAATCTTTTTCTATTGGGACTTTTTTTTTTTTTTTTTTTTTTTTGGTGGGTACCGGGGGTTGAACTCAGGACCTCTCATGACAGCAGGCACCCGTGCTGCTGAGCGATATCACCAGCCCTTTTTTCATATGTGGGTTCCAGGAGGCGAACTCAGGACCTCGCGCTTGCCAGGCAGGCGCTTATGCTGCTGAGCCATCTCACCGGCCCAGGACTGTTTTTTTGAGCCAGGGTCTTGCCACGTAGTTCAGGCTGGCCTTAAACTCACTGTGTACCCAGGCTGGCCTGAAACGCATGGTGATCTCCTTCCTCCCCATCCTGAGTGCTGGGATCACAGGTGTGCGCCACCATGCCCTACTGGGATGTCTTTTTTAAATTGACTTATAGGAGTTCTTTATACTTTGTGCTCTGGACCTTAGTCATATGTCAGTGAATATCTTCTCCCACTCTCTGGCTCACTTTATTACTCTCTGAATAGTGTCTTTTGATGAACAAAGGGTCCTAATTTTAATATAATTCAATTTACCCACCTTTTTGTGTATTTTTTAACCAGCTTTCAAAAACCTTGCCAACCTCCATAGTAATATAGATCTTCTCCCACGTTTTCTTCCAGAAACATTGTTATTTTAACAGTCACATTTAGATCACTGATACTGTAACAGAAAATGTATCCCCCCCCCCCAGCCAGTATACTTCAGTTTCTTAGTTCAGTTTCTTAGTTTCTTAGAATAGTTCCTGTTCCAGTTCGGATTGCTCCCGTCTCTTAGAAACAGCTGGCCACTGGATGCATAGCTGGTCACTATGATGCACATTGTATAAATCAATTCCCAATTGACAAGCCATTCTGCCTCTGTTCTTCCTGCTTGGTCCTGATACGGAGATCAAACCCAGGGCCTTGAGTATTCTAGGCAAGTGTTATATCCCCAGTCTAGCTGGGCGTGGTGGTGCACACCTGTAATACCAGCACTCAGGAGGCTGAGGCAGGAGGATTGCGGTGAGTTCAAGGACAGCCCGGACTACATGGTGAGTTCAAGGCCAACCCTGTCTCAAAAAATCTAAATTAATAAATAAATAAATTTTTAAAATATCCCCAGTCCAGATACTTGTCTTCTAAAATTCCATTTTCTAATTGTTTACTGCTGACATATAGAAATATAATGTTTTTATTTATTGACCCTGTATCCCATAATCCTGCCAAATTTACTAATTAATTCTAATGGTCCGTCTTATATTCTTTGGGTTTCCTACACATACAGTCATGTCATTTGTAAGCATTAGCAGCTTTATTTCTTCATTTATTTATCTTTTTGAGACAGGGTCTCACCATGCAGTTCAGGCTGGACTGGAACTCACTTTGTAGCCCAGGCTGACCTCTAACTTGCAGCGATCCTCCTGCCTCAGCCTCCCAAGTGCTGGGATTACAGGTTTGCATCACCATACCTGGTCTTTTATTTACTTATTTTGAGACAGGATTTTGCTAAATTGCTGAATTGCCTAGGGGGGCTTGAACTTGCTATCCTCCTGCCTCAACCTCCTAGGGTGCTGGGGTTACAGGCAAGCTCCACCTCAGCAGATTATTTCTTCCTCTTTAATCCTGATAACTTTTGTTTTCTTTTCTTTCCTTATTGCATTGTCTAGGCCCACTAGTACAATATTGAATAGTAGTGGAGATAACCAGTGCTTTTCTTATTTTCAGTTTCTGATAGAAGTTTCAATATTTTACCTATTTTCTGTAGGCATTTTAAAGTACCATACCAAGAAAAAAAAAGTTTACACTTATTTTTGCTTTGCTAGAAATTTTTACTGTGAATGAGGAGTGAATTTTATTACATGATCCTTCTGTGTTTATTGATAGAATCACGAGATTTCCCTCTTATTTGGTTATTGTGGGAAATAATTTACTTAAAATACTAAAGTAATCTTTTGTGGGGAGGAGATAAAGGTTATTCTGTCCTCAGACAGCAAGTCAGGAAAGGCTTGCTCTGTTAATAGTCCCTGGAAAAACAAATATTTATTGTCCTTGAATGTTGAGTAGAATCCACCAGTGACCCACCTGGACTTAGAGTTCTGTTTCTGGAAAGGCTTTGGGTCATGGATTCAATTTATTCAATCGATATAAGATAATTCAGGGTTTTTTCCCCCATTTTTTGTCACTTTTACTTAGCTTGTAGGTTTTTTCTCCAAATTTTGTCTGAATTTCCAAATTCATTAGCATAAAAAGTCTTTGCTTGACCTGTCCTCCTCTTTTTAAAGTCTGTAAGATCTGCTGTGACTTCCTCTTTGTCAGTTCCATGTTTGTCATTTGTTCTTTCAATTTTTATTTTTTCTTAGTACATGATGGCAGTACATAATGATGACATTTCCCCTGGGGAGTTGGTACATGGATGTGACCCATCTTCATTCTTTTTTCATCCCCTGCTCCTCTCCTCCCTCTAGCTCTTGGCCCCATTCCCTTTTGCCGTGCTTGTCATTTTTTACTTTTCCTCTCTGTTCTTAATCAGTCCTGCCAGGAGTTTATAGATTTCAATCTTCTTTTTCAATAAACTATTTTTTGTCTTTGTTTCTTTTTTTTTAATGTGGGTACCGGGATTCAAACTCAGGACCTCGCACTTGCTAGGCAGGCACTTGTGCTGCTGAGTGATATCACCGGCCCTTTTTTCCTTTATGTGGGTACCAGGAGTCAAACTCAGGACCTTGAGCTTGCCAGGCAGGTGTTTATGCCGCTGAGCTATCTCACCGGCCCTGTCTTTGTTTCTTTTTTTTTTTTTTTTTTTTTTTTTTGTGGGTACCGGGGTCGACCTCAGGACCTCACGCACCAGCAGGCACCCGTGCCGCTGAGCGATATCACCGGCCCTTTTTTCATATGTGGGATCTGGGAGTTGAACTCGGGCCCTCGCTCTTGCAAGGCAGGCGCTTATGCTGCTGAGCCATCTCACCGGTCCCTGTCTTTGTTTCTTAAAGTCCATTTTTTTGTTTGTTTTTGGTACTGGGAATCGAACTCAGGACCTTGCACTTGCCAGGCAGGCACTGTGCTGCTGAGCTACATTCCTGGCCCAGTCCATTTGTTTTTAACTTCATTGGTTTCTATTGTAATCGTTATTATTTCCTTC
This sequence comes from Erethizon dorsatum, assembly GCA_028451465.1. Taxonomy (NCBI): domain Eukaryota; kingdom Metazoa; phylum Chordata; class Mammalia; order Rodentia; family Erethizontidae; genus Erethizon; species Erethizon dorsatum. The sequence goes on from CM051834.1 coordinate 99,763,837, forward strand.
CTTCTATTTTCTTTGGGTTTAATTGCTGTTCTTCTGATTTTTTTTTTTCTTTTTTGAGACAAAGGCCATGCAATCTGAGCTGGCCTCTCGCAGTCCTCCTGCCTCAGCTTCCAGAGTGCTAGGATTATAGGTTTACACCACCATGCCCGGCAATCTTGTTTCTAATTTTTGAGATGGGTCATTTTATCATGGATTTTTTTCAGCTTTCTTTTCTGACATAAGGCTATGAAAAGCACAACATTACCTATAACCCACCATTTTGTTATATCATTTTTCTGTTAGCATTTCATTCAAAATACTTTCCAAGTTTCATTACAATCTCTCCTTTGACCCAATAAACTTTAAGAAGTATTTCTTTTTTCTCCCCCTTTGTTTGTAATGCATAATATTTACATTCACTTTGGGGAATTGGTGTGTATGTATGTACGTATCTTGATTGACCAGCTCCAATCTCCTAAAAAATGTTCCTTAATTTCCAACACTTGGGGATTTAAAAAATCTTATCAGTACTGATTTCTAGTTTAATTCCATTGTTGCACCAAAATATTTTTTATGAGTTCAGTCTTTTAAAATTTCTTTGAACCTACATCATGAATATGGCCGTTTTGGTGAAATGTTATAGGACTTGAGAACATTCGTTCATTCTGCAGATGTTGGTAGCAAAATTTTATAAATACTATTTAAGTTAAATTTTGTTAATCTTATTGTTTACATCTCATATATCCTTATGAATCCTGTGTGTCCTATTAGCTATTGAGAGACAGGTGCTAAAAATCCCCATTATGAATGGACCTTGTTTCTCCCTTTAGTTCTGATTTGCTTTATATATTTAGAGGCTGTGTTATTAGATGCATACAAATTTAGAATTGTCATATTTTCTTAAAGATTGATTCTTCTAATTATCCCTCTATAGCTACAGTTCTGTTTTTGTTTTGTTTTGTTTTTGACAGTACTGGGGCTTGAATCCAGGGCCTTCGCACTAAATTACATTCACAGTCTTTTGTTTTTTATTTTGAGATTGGGTCTCCCTAAGATACTAAATTGCTCAAGCTGGGCTTGAACTTGCAATCCTGCCTCAGCCTCCCAGAGTGCTGGAATTATAGGCATTCACTGCGATGCTCAGTTTAGCCATATCTTCACTGCCTTCATTCTTCTTGTTCGAACAGTTAAATTTTTCTGGTATTAATGTAACTGTACTCACTTTCTTTTTGTTAATATTTTCAGTGTCTATATGCTTTCATTTTTATTCTCAGCTTTTCTATATCTTTATATTTAAAGTATAACTCTTCTGAGCAGTGTTTAGTTGAATCATTTTATTATTCAATCTGGTAATTATGTTTCAATTGGAATATTGATCTTTTTATATTTAATACAACTAGCAGTACATCAAGATTAAAACCTAGCATCCTTCCGTTCTTCTATGTTCATTTTTTTCCAATTTTATTACCATTGTTTTGATTAGTCAAGTCATTTGTACCCACCCATTTCCTCCCTGTAGTAACTGGTCAAATTGTAGGAAACAGGATAGACTTCGTGGCGATGGGAAGGAGACCTAGGGATGTGGGGAGAAAGGAGGGATGGTAGAGGAAAGGCAAGCAAAAGGATCAAGATGCAGTATTATATGACCAGTTCCCCACCATGAATGCATCTATTGTGTATTGCAAACATAGTAATAAAAAAGGGAAGAAAAAATCCTGAAGATTACAATATGCATCTATTATTTATTAAGTCAATATACATTAGTACATTGAATTCTTCCTAAATAATTAGAAAAACATTTAAAATATTGTAATCTCTTCCTGTAGAAAACACCTTCCACGCCTCACCTAAACCTCTCCTCACCCACCATTCCATGCTCGTTGGCTCCCGTTAGGTGCCGTCCTCTGTGACTCAACTCTGCCCGAGGGCTTCTGTGGATGCTGTGTTCAGAGGTGGCTGGAAGAGCTGGGAAATTAAAAATTCCCTGGAGTACTCTTCAGCCAATTAGTGACCGCAGTTCCTGGCTAAATATTCCAATTCCTGTGTCCTTCGGATGGGATTAACTCCGAGGGACATGCTCTAGTGTGGCTCCCAGAGCTTCCCAGTGGGAGGAAGCTCCATGACCCATCGTAGTACTTTGCTGGATTGCGCCCTTTGGGAGCGGCGATTGGGATGGAACCCAGGGCCTCGCAATACTCGGCAAGCCTCCAGCCCCAAGCTTACCCCAACCCCCTGCGAGTTTTACTGATCCCCCTGCCTTCCCTACCTCACCTCCTTAGTGCCATACTCAATTATCTGGGTTACTTCTGGAATAAACTGCATGAGCTCAGATCTTTGTTTTGGTGTTTGCTTTAGCGGTATTGTTGTCATATATTTTGATTCTATGTGAGTATAAAACTCATTAGTCATTATTGTTTCTGTTTTATGTATCAGTATTCACCTAGATTCACCAGTACATTTTGTGCTTTCTTAAATCTTAATCTTTATTTCTCCTAAATTTCCTCCCTTAATTCTGGGATTTTTTTTTCTTGTGCTTGAAGAACTCCTTTTAGCATTTCTTCTACAATAGGTATAAGAGTAACTAATCTAATTCTCCCAGTTACTGTTTGCGTAAACATTTCTTCTTCTTTTTTTTTTTTTTTTTTTTTTTGAGACAGGTTCTCACTATGTAGCCCAGGCTGGCCTCAAACTCACAGCAATCCTCCTGCCTCAGCCTCCCAAGTGCTGGGATTACAGGCATGCACCACTATGCTTAGCAACATTTCTTCCTTTCACTTTTATTTCTGAAGCTTATTTTCACTGGATGTGGAGTTCTAGGTTGACAATTATCTTCTTTCAGCTCATTAAAAATATTACTCACTTCCCTCTGACTTGTCCTATCAAATACTCAGCTGTCAATTTCATTGTTCCCTTCAAAGATAGTGTGTGGGTTTTTTTTCTAGATACTGCACAGGTTTCTCTGTCTTGTTTTTATTATCTTCACTATGATATACATAGGTGTCTTTCTTTGTGTTTCTCCATTTGGGGTTCAGAATATGATTTTAAACATTTGTAACATATTTCTTAAATTATTTCTTGTATTTTCCACATTTTTCCTCTTTCCATTCTTTGGTACGTACTTGTCTTTCGGTTCATTGACTCCCTGGTCTCTAAGGCTCCAGTTTAGGAATCTTTGTTCAGCATTCCCTCCATTAACCCTATCTATTCTCAGCTCAATTTTCATTCTTGTTTTTTCAGACTAGCATTTTCATTTGATTTTTTTTTTTTAACAGATCTTGGTCCCTGGTGCAATTTTCCATTTACTGATTTTCTTGAACAATCAATTTCAAAACTATTTATTAAATTATAATATAATTTATTAGACAAACAGACTAGTAGAATGTGTGTGTGCACATGTGTGTATAAAGCAATTGATTATGAAGAATTGGCTCATGAAATTACAGAGTCTAAAAGTCCAGGTTTAGGACAGCCGATTATATAATTTCCAGTCAGTACGTAAGTCTGAAGGCAGGAGAACCTCAAAGAAAAACAGGCAGAGAGAAAAGATTCCCACTGAGTCTTTAATTCTGCCCAGGCTTCAGTGGATTGCATGAGGCCCACCTACACTGAAGAAGGCAATCTGCTTTACACAGTCTACTGATTCAAATGTTAACCTCAACTACAAACGCCCTCAAACACACGCCCGAAATAACATGTAGTCAACTCTCTGGGTGTTTCATGGTCCAGCCAATTGACATGTATATGGTTTAGATCTAAAATGTCCCCCAGAAGTCCTGTGTGTTTAGAGGTGAGGCTTTTGGGAGGTGATTGGCTCATGGGGGTACTGTATTCATCAATGGATTCACCTGTTGGTTGATGAATTCGTAGCTGAATGTGCTGTTAGGAGGTGGGACTTGGTTGGAGGAAGTGGGTTACTATGATCATGATGGAGAAAAGTGTATTTTTGTCCTCTGCCCCTTCCTTTTGCTTTGGGTCTCTTGCTTTATCTCTGTTTCCTGGCTGCTAGAGGTTGAGCAGATTTGCTTCCCCAGACCTTTTCACCATGCCTTTTGTGCCTTACAGCCAGTTTCAGAAGACTGAACCCTCTGAAACTGTGAGCCAAAATAAACCTCTCCTCCTCTAAGTTGCAAGTGTCAGGTATTTTGTTGCAGGGGCAAAAACAACATGTAAATTTAACCACCACACATACATACAGAGAAGTGTATTTAAGTGAACTTATTCCTGAATTTTTATAAAATGAATACTCCCGTGTGTCCAGCACCTCCATAAGTTAGTAGGACATAACCAGCACCCAAGAAACCCCCCTTCTTCTCCTTTCTGTTTAACTTCCCCTTGAGGATCACTACTACCCTGACTTCTAATGCTATAGATTAGTTTGGCCTGTGTTTGTATTTGCTGACTAAATGAAATCATGTGGCATATTTGTTATTTCTGCATGACAAATTAACCCCAAATTTCACAGCTTAAAAATATTTATTATGTCACAGTTTCTATGGGTCAAGAATCCACATGTGGCTTAGCTGATGGCTCTGCCCAAGGCCTCATGAATTTGCAGGCAGACTGAAGGTACGGCTATGGCCTCATCTGCATGCTCAGTCAGGGGACCATCAGGTCCAGTTGGCAGGTATGGACAAGACTCAGTGTTTAATTTGTATTATTGACTTTTTGTGTGTGATACTGATCTACACCCCAGCCCTTGTTTTATTTTGTACTTTAGGACAGGGTCTCATTAAGTCAGTCAGTTGCCCAGGCTGTTCTTGAAATTATGACTCTCCTGCCTCAGATTCCCAGAGTGCCAGGGTTACAGGTGTGTACCACCACATCCAGCTTGGTGTTGATTTATTTATTTATTTGTTTGTTTTTGTGGTATGGGAGATTGAACCCAAAGCCTTTGCACTAGGCTACATCCTGAGCCACCCCCCTTTTCACTTTTTATTTTGAGACAGGATCTGGGCTAGAACTTGTGATCTTCCTTCTTCAGCCTCCCAGAGTGCTATAATTAGAAGCACGCACCACCATGCCAGGCTTAATGTTGACTTTTAATGTTCATGTTGATATTGATCCTGTGTCCTGGACAGCAAGATTGAGACCAGCGCTGATCATTGGTCTGAGGCCTCCCTCTACTCCTTGCCATATGAATCTCTCCGTTGGGCAGCCTGCACTAGGGCAGCAGGCCTCCCTCAGGGGGAGTAAGTGGCAGAAGGAGAGAACATCAAAGATGTAATCGAGTCTTTTTGTAACCTACTCTTAGAGGTGACCTTTTACGCTTTTCTCCTTTTTTATCATGAGAAGCGAGTCACTGCGTCCAGCACATACTCAAGGAGTGAGGGTCAAGCAAGTGTATGAACACTGAGAACCGGAAGTGACTGAGGACCGTCTCGGACTCCACCACCGCACAGGCCACCCTCTGTGTCTGAATTCTTCAGTACAATATCATGTTTGTCAAATTCATCTTTGTTGTCTGCCTAGTTGTAAAGCATTCATTCTTTCACTTCATAGTGCTTCGTTTATTTATCTCCTCAATCAATGGCTGATGGGCATTGGGTAGTTTCCAACTTGAGACTGTCACAAATGGTGCTGTCATGGGATATTTTAGAACACATCTTCAAGTGGACACTCACTGGCATCTTTGAGGGGTGTGTAGCTTGGAGTAGAATTCCTAGGTCAAGGGGATGCATATGTTCAGCTCTAGTACAGATTGCTAAACTATTTTCCCAAAGTGCTTATCATTTTTTTTTTTTCAAGACTGGATCTCGCTGTGTAGTTCAGGCTGGCCTGGAACTCACTTATGTGGCTGAGTATGGCTTCGAACTCATGGTGATCCTCCTGCCTCAGCCTCCCAAGTGCTGGGATTACAGGCATGCACCACCACGCCCAGCTTGTCATTCTTCGTACTTCTCCCAGCACCTGCTGTTTTCCATCTTCTTCACTTCAGCCACCCTGGTGTGTATATATCATATCTTATTATGATTTTAATTTGCATTTCCATGATGACTACTGAAGCTGAGCATCATTTCATGTTTATTAGCCATTTGGATATCCTCTTTGTCTTTTCAAATATTTTGTCCATTTTCTATGAATTATCTGTTTTTTCTTACTGGTTTGGCAGAGGTCTTTATATGGTCTGCATGAGTCTTTTGTTTGCTTTACATATTGCACTTATCTTTTCCCCCTTTCCTTAATTTTCTATGTGGTCACTTTCCTAGTAGTGAAAGAATTGTTTTTGCAATAAATGATGGTGGGGGCCAGGGAGATAGCTCAGTGGCACAAGCACCTGCCTAGCAAGCGCAAGGTCCCAAGATCGATTCCCATACCAATAAATAAATAAATAAATAAATAAATAAATAAATGATGGTGGGTCAAATGGACATCGAGACAGAGAAATAGATACTGTTACTCATACCTCACCAACACAAAAATCAAATTCAGATGCACTGACTATCCAAATGAGAACTGTAAAACAATAAGATGTTTACCATAATACACAGGAGACTATCTTTATGATCTTGAAATAAGCAAAGGTACAAACAACAATAGCCACAAGAGAGAATAACTGAGACCATTGACTCTATTAAAATTTACTTCAAGGAGAAAAGCATTGCAGAATGCTGGACTCCCCCCTCGCTGAGATCGTAGCCCCTTAAGTCCTTGCTGTCTTGGTAGCTCCCTGTACCTTCTATTGCTTCCTGTGCTTTTCCATCTTTTCTAGTTGTTCTCAGTGATCTTGTTGGTCTAAAACATTACAAGAAATAGAAATAAGTAAGGTGATTTATTTTTTGGTTATATGCTCAATACGTTTACTACAAATAGGGAGCAACAGCGAAGAGTATAATGTAAGACATTTGCTATAATGAAAATATGCCAGGTAACTGGAATACCAGAAAGGGGAATGGAATCTTTTACTCTGTGATAAGCTAAGCACTTCAGTGTATTCTTTTTTTTTTTTTTTTTTTTTTTGGTACCAGGGGTCGAACTCAGGACCTCACGTGCCAGCAGGCGCCCCTGCCCCTGAGTGATATCACCAGCCCTTTTTTCGTATGTGGGTTCCAGGACCTCACGCTTGCCAGGCAGGCGCTTATGCCACTGAGCCATCTCATTGGCCCCAGTGTATTCTTTTTTGCGAAGGGTGAACTAGAGCATCCTGGAAATACTGAGCATAATAAGCGTTAATAAAGTAATGGAAAATCGGAGTGAGTTTAGGTGACCTGCCTGAGGCCAGGGAGAGCGGCAAGTGTCTCCCACAAATGTCTCCAACTAGAAGAGTAAAAAAATTTTTAAAAATAAATATAACAGAACTTTGAAAGGGAATACTTCGGAAGAAAGGAAAAAAGAAAAAACAACAAGAGGAGATTCTGAAGAATACACTACCAACAATCTGGAGTCTTTGGGGGAATAATTCCAATTTTAATCTTGGGGTAAATGCATATTTATCACAATTGGAAATGTGTAGTTGATCTAGTCTCTGAATGTTTGACTTAAAGGGCATGTAAGTCCTGAAACATGAAGAATTAAAATCAAATCTATTAATGACATGAAAAAGAAAAATGAAAAAATTTTTATAATTATTCTAACAATTCAGCTACTTCTACCTTTTTCCCCTAAAATATTTATGTATAAGCATTCCTTGAAAAATGAATGAAGCTCAAAACTACTTTTCTTGGAAAGAAAGTTAGAACAAAGCTTCACTTTACAATAGAACTTTTCTTACTAAGTATTCACATGACAGCTGGGCATGGTGGCCCATGCCTGTAATCCCAGCACTTAGGAGGCTGAGGCAGGAGGATTGCCTCAAGTTCGAGGCCAGCCTGGGCTACACAGTGAGTTCAAAACTAGCTTGAACTACATAGAGAGACTTTGTCTCAAAACAACAACAACCATAACAAAAAAAAGACCACTAAGTATTCACCTGAGGATCTCAGATGGGATTGTCTTTGAGCAGAGCAGTGCTTAACTCTTACGGGCATTCCAGTCATCACCACCACCTACAAAAGAACCATCGAAAATGAAGATGACAACATTTTGATATTATAAATGAGTTAATAGGAAAATATAACCTGACTTGGCAAAAGACAGTTACTTCCCTATTGAGTCCAAATACTATAATTATTCATTTCGTGAAGTGAAGCGAACCGGAATGGGGGAAATAGGATGGGATGGACTTTTACTCTTCTGGACACTGTCCATCCCCTCTAAGGTCTGGGTGGACATGGAGGTAATATCACAGAGGGTGACAATATTTTAGAGATTAGTTAAACATTATCTAACACGGTAAAAATGAAAGCCACATCCGAAGCTACGTAAGCCAAATGAAGCTCATAAGACTGTCACTTGGTTTTGCCAAGGAGAAGTGATAATGGGCTTTCCGGGTAGGCTCTGCTCATCCTAGTTAGTCTTGATTTATTCTTTGGATAATAGTACAAAATTCTTCTTGGGGAACCAGCCTGGCCTGATCGAATCAGAGTCGTGGTGATTGATTGAGGAGGGATCTGGGCGAATGACCCAGGCTAGAACAGTCACATGTTCCTCTTGGGAATTCAAATGACAACAGCAGTGACAGAGGCAGAATGGTTGGCACTGATTCATCTCAACAACAGCCCCGCCCTCAGAGACTGTCAAGGGTTTCTGCTCTCCGACTCTTGGAATTGCTCTGCTTGCTGCCCGTGACAAAGCTGTGCTGTTTTTTCTTAAATTCTGTGAGATTCTCCATTTTTAAGTAGATTATTTGGTTTAAGTTAGCTAGACTCAGTATGTCTTATTTATAAGTCAGTAAGACTTGTAGTAAGACCCTAATGAATTCCGGACTTTCACAGTGTGAAATACACCGAGAGGTCATTTAACCCATCTCTAAATTGTTTGACGGAATTAGATACGATCTCAGAAAGGCATAATCCGTCCTTTGTAAAAACAGTGTGTGCTACAATGTCATCTAGTTAGGAACTGAGTGTACTTACCAAGAGGTTCTTCCTCGTGTCCAATTTGAAAATCTGTGTTTAAACCATATCCACCTAGTACTGTTATCTCACATACTACTTAATAAATATTTATTAAACGGTTATTAGATTACAAGGATGATAAAATGTTAATGTAGAGGAATGCGCATGTAGGCTTTCTTTACACTATTTTCTATATTTTTGTGAGGTTTGACTATTTCCATAATAAGTCATTTCTTTAAAACATCCATCAGGTATATAACATGGTGAAGAACAAGGTAAAGTGCTATCTTCAAGAAGTGTAGAGGTGGGCCGGTGAGATGGCTCAGCGGCATAAGCGCCTGCCTTGCAAGCGCGAGGGCCCGAGTTCGACTCCCGGATCCCACATACGAAAAAGGGGTCGGTGATATCGCTCAGCGGCACGGGCGCCTGTTGGTGCATGAGGTCCTGAGGTCGACCCCCGGTACCCACAAAAAAAAAAAAAAAAAAGAAGTGTAGAGGTAAAAGAATGAAACTATAGAACTCTGGTCTGTGTAGGGAAGCTTTTGGGAGGATTGGAACTAGGCTCCCTGTGATACAGATGAAGATCCGAAGGAACCTGGTGTGAGGGAGCCAGGCGGCCACATGGATCGTACAGCGCATCAGTCTAGTGGGGGAGGAGCCCAGGCTTCCAGTGAGACGCTTACTAAGTGAAACGGATGTAGGCCGATGTGCTACTTTTGTTGACCTTGATTGAGGGTGACTCAGCAAGCTGGCTGCTGAAGCATCAGCCCTAAGAGGCCAAATGGGAGAAATGGGATTATTAAAGCCCACTTGGGGGAGGTGGAGGAGTGTCCTCTTGTCTTAGTCACTTTCTTCCTCACTGGGACAAAATACCCAACACCCACAACCTAAAGGAGGAGAAGTTTGTTTTGGCTCATGTTTTTAGTCCATGGTCAGCTGGCTCTGAGATAGAAACAGCATGGTAGAGCTTCCTGGTGGCCAGGAAGCTCAGAGAGAAGGAAAGAGCCAGGGAAGGAGTTACCCTTCCAGGTCACACCCCGAGCGACCCCCTCTTCCAGCCAGACCCCGCCTGCTGACAACATGCTCAGCCACTGAGCTCACTAGTGGACGAATCCTACAGCACTCTCGAGACCCACACCTTCCAAATTCCCGCCTTTGTGGGCATGAGAATTTGGAGGGACATCGTGATCTAAACCGCTCAGCTCTGAACGTACAAAGAAGGAACCCATTGGTAAGCTGCTTGGGGTGGGGCAGGGATGGAGACCTCCGGGGCCCTGCTCTGGCGAGGGCAGGTGGTGGATAGATTGTCTTCCAAGGTACAGGGGTCCAGTAACCGCGGGTCCAGTGTTAACAGCAGACAACATCATCAGACAATGTGGATTTAGATCTTAGCACCACTCTTTCCATTTTTAGTCTCTTTTTTAATAGTGGTAAAATACGCATAACATAAAAATTTACCATCTTAACCACTTTAAGTGTACAGTTTAACCATGTTAAACGCATTCATATTGTTGTGCAATGAATTTCCAGAACTCTTTTCATTTTCCAAAACTGAAATTGTACCCACTAAACACCAACCCTTCACCCTCCGCACACACCCTGGCCCCTGGCAACCATCGTCCTATTTTCTGTCTCTATGAATTTGACTAAGTACTTCATGGATGTGGAAGCATTTGTCCTTTTTGTGATTGCCTTATTTCACTTAGCATAATGTCTTCAAGGTTCATCCATGTTGTTTCATGTGTCAGAATTTCCTTCATTTTAAAGGCTGAGTGGCTGGTCATGGTGGGACACGCCTGTTATCCCAGCACTCAGGAGGCTGAGGCAGGAGGATTGCTGTGAGTTTAAGGCCAGCCTGGGCTACTTAATTCAAGGCCAGCCTGCACTACAAAGCAAGACCCTGTCTCAAAAAAACCAAAAATAAATAAATAAATATAGAGACTGAGTGCTATTCTATCGTCTGAATACATCACCTTTTGTAATCTATTCGTCTGCTGGCGGATACCTGAGATGCTTCCAACTTTTGACTATTGTGAATAATTCTCCTATGAAGAATACACAAATAACTTTTGAACCTCTGCTTCCAATTATTTTGGGTTCCAAAGCAGAATTGTTAGATCATATGAGAATTTTTTTTTTTTTTTTTGAGGAATGGTTATACTCTTCTCTGTGATGGGTGTACCCTTTTACTTTCCCACTAGTAATGGTGAATAATCCAATTTTTCCATTTTCTCACCAACACTGGTTATTTTCTTTGTACAAAATTTATTATAGCCACCCTCACAGATGAGCTTGGGTGTTTTAGCACTTGCATGTGATGTGGGAAATGTAAATCTACAAAATATAATGCGAAGGTGGCAGAGAGTACTGAAAGTAGCCAGCGATAGTTGGTGGTAACACAGGCAGCCAGTGGAGAGGACCCTGCAGGAGGTTGCAGATCTGCTAGTGCCAGAGAACCCAAAAGAACCAGCAAGAGGCAGGGCTGCTCAGATGAGGGAAGTACAGTAGGGCACACCCAAAAAACTGTGCTTAGCCAGGGTTGCTTTCTACCACAAGAATATAAAGAAAAGACTGGCAGAGCCCAAAGAGGAAGCAACACTATTAAAAGAATGGAGGAATTGATCCGGAGCAAAAGACGAAAGCTCCAGGGCAAAGTTTGGGTCATCTGTGTCCGTTTACAAATCAGTGATGGGCAAAACCAGCCAGCAAATTATTTTTTTAAAGCAAGAGTTGTCTCAAGTAGGGAAAATATACTAGCAATATCGCAAAGCTTTTTGAAAAAGAAGAATCTGAGTTCAGTATTAGACCAAAAATATTAATAGGAAGCTATACAAAATGAGGAATAGTTATACCAGAAAGTGGGGAAGTACTATATTTGGAAATCACTCTGCTGAAAGTTGTTTGTCTTATTGGAGGAAAAGTTCAAACTTTCTGCAGATCAATCCAGTAATAGAAGAATGTTCAGCCCCTGTCTTCTGTGATTTTTCTTTCTTTCTTTTTAAAATTTTGTCATTCAGAGCAAACATTTCCCATTCCCAACTGATTTCAGAGAACTATCAAACTCAGACTTAGCACGTCTGAAGACAAACTCTTCTTCCTCTCCTCCCTCTTCAGTGTTTAAAAAAATTATACTGGTCCTCATGGCCTTTGGAACCATCTTCGTGTTCCGGGCTGCCCTCATCACTTACCTGTCAGGGAGAGTTCTTTTTTGAAGCTCCCCCCACCACCTTCATTCTCTGCCATCCCTCATCTGATTCTCCCTCCAGCCTCCTTTACTCAGGAAGGCAGTGACTTCCTCACTGGTGGTCACCTCTAGCCTTCCTCTCTCAGGCTGGGGGCTTCTCTACTGCTCCACCCTCTTTACATTCGTATCCCCTCTCAGCAAAGTAGTTCCTTCTTTTCTTCAGGGGACACATTCCTAGACCCCTAGGGCATGCCTGTGTCCATGGGTAGTACCAAACCCTATATATACTGTTTTCCCCTAGATTTATGTGCATTCCTACAATAAAGTCTAATTTATTTATAAATTAGACATAACAAGATATTAAGAACAATAGCAATAATGTAAAACAATTATAACAGTATTCTGTAAAAAAAGTTATTTATAATTTATTAATTCTTTATTAATAGAATTTTCCATTTAATATTTTTTGGCACAAGGTAACTAAAGGTAACTGAAATCACAGAAAGTAAAATCTCAAATAAGGGGAGACTACTGTATTCCCCACCTGCTCCCCCACCACCCCGCTCTACATTGGATTTGGTCTCAAAGCTATACATGATTCCCAGTTTTCCAAAGAATGGTTTGGAAAACCTTTAAATGACCTTCAAAGCAAATTGACCTCCATTCCATATGTAATCACCACTTCCAGGGCTCACCGTTCATGCTTTTAAAAAGCTGCATTATTGGCAGCTAATATTACATAGCAATGCAAAATTCCCCACAATTCCATCAGTCACCAGACTTGCAATAATTTGGACAAAATTTTGATTCTTCCAGCAAGTCACTTTCCATTATGTTACAGTCTTTTTCTAATCTTTGGTCTGACTTTTGCCATTGCAAACCTCGCTAAAATGCCATCTTATTGTAATAGATTTACAGGCTGATAACTTGATCTCTGTATAGGATAGAATCCCAGAAGTGTCTCTTCTGCATCAAATGGAACAATTATTTTTTAATCTGAATAGATACTGCAATATTACTTCCCCAAAGCATCGATTCAATTCATGTTTCTACCAACAATGTACAAATTGTACATTTCAAGCATTCTTATCAGCCAATCTTTAATTTTTGCTCATCCAGTGATTTTTTTCTAAAAGGTTGCCTCTGTTTCTTCAATTTACATTTCCCTGATGACCAATGAAGCTAATTTTTCCACATGTGTATTGGCTAGTTACATTTCTCTTCCTGGGAAAAGCCTATTGAATGAATCCCTTTCCCATTTTTCTATTGAATTGATTGTGTTTTTCTTGTCACCTTGAGGCTCTTTGTGTGTAGGAGGGTTACCCCTTCACCTGCCATTCATATTATAAGTATTTTTCCCAGTCTAGATCTCTTGGGCCCCTTTAGACTCGGTCAGAAAAGTAAATATTCTTAGGTTGGCATGGTGGTAGCTGCCTCCAATCCTAGCACTTTGGGAGCCTGAGGCAGGAGGATCACAAGTTCAGGCCCAACCAAGGCAACTTAGCAACTTAGTGAGACCCTGTGTCAAAATAAAAAAGGGGCTGGGGATGTAGCTCAGTGCAAAAGACCTGTCTTCAATTCTCAGTGCTCAGAAGGAGAAGGAGGAGAACAAAAAGGAAAAGGAGACAGGGAGTGGGGAGAAAACTAAACATTCTTTGTCTTGGCACAGGAGTCTGCATCCAATTACTGCCTCCGTCATCCAATCTGCTCTTGAACTGGCTGATCCCCTTCAAAGTGGAATGATGCTCAGTTGTCTTTGGAGCCACTGAGCCTGGGAATAAAAGAGCAGAGCATGAGAATGAGTGAAGGTGTGGTGGTCAGGGCCGGAGAATGGCACAAGATGTGTTTGGAGGGATAAGCAGCAGCTGGATCATGCAGAGCCTTGTAGGTTTATTGTAAATTCAAGGAGAGGGTATGAGCTGGGTTATGCTTTGGAAAGGATGCCTCTGGCTGATGGATGGACAAGGCAGTAGAGGAACGGGACAGGATGCCACGAGCTCTGTTAGGAGGCTGTCACTGTGGTCCAGGTACGAGACAGAGGTGGTTGGGACTAAGGCTTTGGCAACAGGTATAAGCCGAGGTTGATAGATATATTTTGCACCATAATGAAGGGCTATTAGGTTACACCAAGAGATTAGACGTGGAGTAGTGAGGGGAAAGGAGAGGTGGAGATTGTCTCCAAGGATTCTGGTTTAAATAGCTGGAAAAAAGGAGCTGGTTGGGAGGGCAAACATGATTCAACCTGGCACTTAAGTCTGAGATGCCATCTGTGAAGCGAGCAGATGGAGAGGTTGGATGTTAGAGTGCAGCACGCAGGCTTGGCATCTGGAGACATGAATTTGGGACTAGGCAGCAAATAGAGGCACTTAAAGCCAGGGAGAGGATCAGATCCTCCCAGAGTGTGGGCAGAGGCTAGAGCTTGGATGTAGCTTGAGTGTGTTCCCCAAAGGTTCATGTGTTGGCAGTTGGGTCCCCAGAGAAGCGGTGGAGTCCTGCAACCCTCAGGAGGGACTAATGTAGCTCTTGCAGGGCCCTGGATAGTTCCTGTGAGAGTTGTTCTAAAAAGAGCAAGCCTGGCCCCTAAAACCTGTCTTCTTATCCTACCACGTGATCTCTTCTGCCTTCACCCCTGCCATTGTAGTGCGTGGAGGCTTTCATCAGAGGCCATGTAGATGGTACACCCAGTCTTGAGCTTTCAGTCTCCAAAACTGTGAACTACTAAATCTCTTTTCTTTATTAAAGTTCTGAGCCTCAGGTATTTTGTTATAGCAACAGAAAATGAATCAATGCAATAGAGAAAACAATTCTCCAAGACTGGGCAAGAAGGAGCTGATAAAGGAGACTGAGAAGTAATAGGTTAAAGTCAAGAGAAGAAACCATTTCAACAAAGGGAGAGTATGAAAACTGTCCTGAAGGAAAAGGAAGTGTGGTGGATTAACTAATGGTCAACTTGTAACACCCAGCTGAACTGAATCAGCATGGTGCTGGGTGTGGAGGGCCCACCTGAGGATTGTTGCCAACAACATAGAAAACTGGAGGGGAAGATGGTGAGCTGTTGATTCTCCTGGAGAAGCTTGTCATGCTGGCTTTCCTGATAGGAACTCAGCTGTTCTCATTGTCGGAGGAGCTTGGGTCCTCGCTGTCACTGAGGGTGGCTGCAGTTCTCTTTGGGGGAGCTCTTGTCTTTGAGCATCGCTTCCTGGCTCCAGTGCAGATCCCTCAACCTGCACAGATCCTTCATCCCACTGGCGCAGACTTTCTAGCTTCCACCACTGACCTTTGGGCCTTCCCAGTGCAGGTCTTCGATACAGACTTGCATGAGACATTGTCGTGGGCCCTAGGCCTCCAGGTGGACTCATGGAGGACATTGCCGTGGGCTCTAGGTCTTCAGCTGGACTCGTGCAGGACATTGCCGTGGGATCCCGGCCCTCAGCTGGATTCTTTGGGTCTCTAGTGTGTGGACAGATTTCCCACACTCTTTTGCATTTGACTCTTTGGGTGAATATTATAAAATAATCCTATAAATTATGTGCCCTGTATTAAATCTTTTCCCTTGTAAACCCTGACTACAACAGGAAGTGAGGACTGAAAGGTGACCATTGGATCTGGGAGCACCAAAGGGACCTTACCGAGGGCTGTTGCACTAAAGTGCTTGGAACATGGGCAGCAGATTGGATTGAGTCAGGACATTAATGTCAGGTGAGCTAGTAGAGATGGCATTTGGAGACACTTTGTTACAGTTTGTATCTAGATGTCCCCCCAAATCCTCATGCGGTCATAGGCAGGGTTTTCGGAGGTGGCTGGACCTAGGGTGTGTGATGCTGGGAGCTGGGACTGATTCATGGTGCGATGTTTAGGATTAAGGCTCCCTCACCCTGGGTGTGAGTGCTACCCACCCTAAGGCTGGGTAACCAGGATAGGCTATAAGGGACAGAAGGAGTGTCACTGCTTGTTGCTTGTTCCTTGCTACCCTTCTGCTTTTTGCCTTTTGTCTGCCATGAACTATATCTCCTCTGTGATGCCCCTCTGCCATGCCACCCTGCCCGGAGCCAGCCAACTATGAACTGAAACCTCTACAAACTGTGAGCCAAATAAACCTTTCCTCCTTTAACTCTGGGTGTTGGGTAGTTTGTCTCAGCAACTAGAAAAGAAACTAAGGCACACCCCTACTATGAAACTTCGCTGTGAATGAGAATGTAAGTCCAACCCTCTGGGAGGCTGAGGCAGAAGGATCACAAGTTCAAGTCCAGCCTGAGCAACTTAGCAGTTTAAAAAGGGATGGGGATGTAGCTAAGTAGCAAGGCCCTGAGTTCGATCCCTAGTACTGTACTGAAAAAAAGAAAAAGAGAAAATAGAGAGATGGGTAGAAAGCATATGGAGTTGGAGAGAGGCACTGTGTTTTGTTTTGTTTTTTCATCGGAGCACCCTAAGCAGGGCTGAATGTTGATGAGGTGATGAGAGGAGATAGGTCCAGAGCACGAGGTGGGTCGCTCCTATCCCAGTAGAAGAGATGAAGGCAAAGATGGGTGAAGACTCATGAAGGGATGAAGGGAGAAGAAGGGTGAAGAAAAAGCCCATGCTAAAACCTCAGAATGCCGAGAGAAAATCCTCCAACAGACAGAGAGAACCAGATTGCTCCCAAGGGGAGGAGAGCCATGCGAGCGGCATCTCTCTCCCTGGCAGCACTGGGTGCCGTGCAATACCACAACAACGTAAAGATAGTTCTGCAGGAAACGTAATTGTTGGGCCCAGTGTCCCATACCCCGTCCACTAGAATTCAAATAGAAAACACAAACTAAGGACATTTTTCAATCATTCAAGAACTCATAAAATTTACACTCAATCATCCCTGAAAAATGTACTAGAGAATGAATTCCAGGAGGTCAGAAAATGAATCCAAGAAAAAGATGAGTGACACTAAGAACAGTGACAAGAAATGAAGTGTGCAGGTGTGTGTGCTTATAACAATGTAAATAAGTAATGGCTATTTAAAATATTTTTAATAGATACAATAATTGTACATATTTATCAGGTATAGGCAGGCTATTTTTTAAAGGCAATTTGAAAGTAAAGTTATATAAACATGAAAGATGGGGGAAGAGAGGGAAGAAGGGAATCCTACCAAGTTCTTCTTGTTCAGAGGAAGAAATAAATACTTACTGCCTCTAGGTATCTATAGAAAAATATTTCTTTAACAATATGATCATAAATCAGTGTGGTGGTACACATCTATAATCCCAGCATTCTAGGAGGCTGAGGCAGGGGAATAGCAAGTTCAAGCCCAACCTGGATAACTTAGCAAGAACTTGCCTCCAAAAAACAATTTTTTAAAGTGCTGGGAATGTAGCTCCATGTGAAAGCCCTGAGTTCAATCCCCAGCACTGAGAGAAAAAAATGTGGTCATAATTCTAGGAGAATAGAACACGTATAAATTCTGTAGATTTGAATTCCCAAAAGGAAAGCACAGAACAAAGAAAATCTTATTCATTCAAAGAAAGTAAAAGGGTTTTTAAATGAAAAGAGAAAGACTAGAAAAAAAAGAAATATTTCTATTTAGAAATAAAAATAGAAAATCTTTTAAAATATAGTATAAATTGCCCCAAAGATATCTCATTGAAAGGGGTGGAACAGCGAGTTACTAGAAAAACATAAAATTTCTGTGCAAGGTTGTATCCTGTTTGTCCTCCCCTAACTGGAATGTATGGAAGAACACCTCTAAAACTTTTAATACACTGATAGCCAGTTGTGGTGATCTGCATCTATAGTTTCCTTTTACTCAGGAAGTTGAGGCAGGAGGATCCCTCGAGCCCTGCAGTTCAAGGCCAGCCTGAGCAACATAGCAAAATCCTGTCTATACATACATACATAAATAAATAAGCACAGCTGCATAATAAATTACTCCAAACATAGCAGCATGAAACACCCATTCACTTAGCCCATGGAGCCTATGGATTAAGAATGAGGACAGAGTACAGTAGAGAGGGCCTGGTTTTGTTCCATGTTGGTCGGGGCTGCAGTTGGACGACTCGGAGTCTGGGCCCTGGACGATCCGAGGGCTGGTTCACGCTCATATGCCTGGTAGTAGAGGGTGGCTGTTGGCGGGGCCACCATGTTTTCTCAGTGTAGACTGAGGCTGGGCTTCTCCGGGTGGCTTGGGCTCCCTCACAGCACAGAGCCCAGGTCCCCAGGGTGAGTATTACAACAGGAAAGAGCCAGATGGAAGTTGGGAGTCACACGTCAGGGCCACCTTTTTAGACGTGAGCCACTGAGGCCAGCTGATTTTCAAGAGAGGAGCTAGGCTCTATCATCTGTGAGAGAAGTGGCAAAGAATTTGTGGACACTCGGGAAAGCTGAGGCAGGAGCACGAGTTTGAGCCCAGCCTGGGCAACTTAAGTGACTTAGTGAGATCCTATCCCAAAGTAAAAATAAAAAAGGGCTGGAGATGTGGGTCACTGTGGAGACTCTGGGTTTAGTCTCTAGTACAGTAAAAACCAAAAAATTGCAGACATATTTTTAAACCATCCCAATAGCCAACTGGAATTCTTTTTGACAAAACTCAAAGTTTAGCATATAAACAAACTTTAAAATGTTAATTCCACAGCAAGACATAGTAATATACTATTTTTTTAGGAGTGTACTAAACAAAGACAGCAATCCGGGCTGACTTTAAAATAATATTAGCCAGTACTTTGTTATATTAAGTTTTGCAAATTTCTCTTTTCCAGTCCCAAGTTTGGGTCCATGTATTTAAAAAAACCCATTTAATCCCAGCACTTTGGAGGCTGAGGCAGGAGGATTGTCACAAGTTCCTTTGAAATAAAGGAATATGAAAAATACCAGCGATTCTGAGAAAAATATTTCAGGGTGAAAACATAAGGAAAATTCATATTTACTAACTTTGTCAGTAAACAGGAAAATAGACACTAAAACAATGAGGTGGGAAAAAAAAATGAGGCGCCATGTAAAGATTTTAATAATGTCCGTGCTTGCATGGGTGTGGGGAGAGGTCTATGGATTCATGTTGGCGGTGCGCGCAGGTGGCCAGGCTGCTGGAGGACAACCCGCAGGCTCGGTTAAATTTTAACCCCCTTACCCTTTGACCCACTGGTTGCACTCAAAAGTGCTCAGCCTGCACACATTTTGCTGTATGGATGCAGGGGTTTTTTTGTTTGTTTTTTTTTTTTTCCTCATTCTTGATGTTGTTTGAGGGCTGGGATGGAACCTAGGGCCTTACACACGCTAGGGTTAGCTGAGCTCCACCTCAGCCTGCTGTGCAGGAGTTTTAAAACCAAGGAAATATGCTTACAAATATGGAAGCATCTCTGAAACACCAAGGGAGTGTGAATAAAACAAGCAGCAAAGCAATACACACGGCACAAGTCCTTTCATTTTTTTTTTTTTTTTGTGGGTACCGGGGGTCGACCTCAGGACCTCGCGCGCCAGCAGGCGCCCGTGCCGCTGAGCGATATCACCGGCCCCTTTTTTGTATGTGGGTTCCGGGAGTCGAACTCGGGCCCTCGCGCTTGCCGGGCAGGCGCTTAAGCCGCTGAGCCATCTCACCCGCCCCAAGTCCTTTCATTTTTAAATTACAAAACTAAATTCGTGTATCTCCATCTTGGTCACATACATACAAATACAGAAAGAAATGCGAAGAAAGGATTTGCATTAAACTGATGACTGTGGTTCCCCCTCAGGACAGCAGTAGGGTTAAGTTTGAGATAAGGGTGTGGTTAAAATGTTCCTGTTTTTTTTTTTAGCCAGGTTTGGTGGTGCACACCTGTAATCCCAGCACTCGGAGGCAGAGGCAGGCAGATCACTGCGAGTTAGAGGCCAGCCTAAGCTACATAGTGAGTTTAAGGCCACCCTGAAATACATAGCGAGACCGTCTCAAAAAACCAAAAAAATTAAATAAAATGGCTTTTTAAAAATCTACCCCTACTATACTTTGACTTTCTTTAAAGTAAAATATACATGTATTAGCTGTATACTTTAAAAGTTAAAATTAAATTATCCAGTCTTCCTTATTTTGTAGTTTTTGGTATTTTTTTTAATTGAGATATAATTCCCATACCATACAATTCGCTCCTCCCCTTCTCTGCGCAGTACAGAGGATTGAACCCAGGGCTTTCACAATGAGCAACAACCCTAGCCCTTTTCTATTTTTTATTTTGAGACAGGGTCTTGCTAAGTCACTAAATTGCCCAGGCCGGGTTTGAACTTGCTATCCTACTGCCTCAGCCTCCCACAGTACTGGGATTGTGGCATGTGCCACCATGCCTGGCCAATTCACAAGCCATTTAAAGAACACAATTTAATGACTTTCAGTGTATTCACTGAGTTATATAATTATCATCAGAATACATTTTGGAATATTTTCTTCACTTTCAAAAAAAATCCATGGACCCTTTAGCTATCACTCCCCTTCACTCCAAGTCTTCCTATCCTGCCTGCCCTAGGCAATCTTTAATCTACTTGTGGTCTCCATACATTTATCTATTCAGGGCATTTCATATAAATGGAATTATGTAATACGTCATCTTTTGTAATTGTCTTCTTTCACTTTACATGTTTTCAAGGTTCATCGTGTTATTGCATGTACCAGTACTTCATCACTTTTTGTGGCCAAGTAATATTCCATAGTATGAATAAACCACATTTTGTTTATCTAGCAGTGAGTGAGCATTTAAGTTGAATCTACCTTTTGGCTTATAAATAGTGCTACCATGAATATTTGTGTAAAAACTTTTGTATTAACATATATTTTCATTACTCTTGTATGTATACATAGACACAGAATTGCTGGGCCAGATAGCAGCTCTGTTTAACTTTTTGCGTAAGCTCCAGACAGTTTTCCAAAGTAAAATGTACCATTTTACATTCCTAGAAGCAGTGCATATGCGTTGCAATCACCCCACATCCTCATTAACACTTATTGCTTGTCTCTTCCAGTATAATCACCCTCACCAGTGTGAAAGGAATATCTTCTTGGGTTTTTCTTTTCTTTTCTTGATGATTGATGATTGAACACCTTTGCATGTGTTTATTGGTTTTTTTTTGTTTTTTTTGTTTTTTTTTTGAGACAGGGTCTCGCTACGCAGTTCAGGCTGACCTTGAGCTCACTATGTTGTCCAGGCTGGTCCCAAACTCACAGCAATCCTCCTGCCTCATCCTCCCAAGTGCTGGAATACAGGCGTGTACCACATCGGGCTTCTTATTGGCCATTTATAGAACTTTTTTTTTTTTTTTTTTTTGAGACAGGGAATCGCAGCCTAGGCTAGTGTTGAACTTGCAATTCTCCTGCTTTTGCCTCCTGAGTGCTAGGATTCCAGGCATACACAACCATACCTAGCCCTTTAAAAAAATGTTTATTCAAATGCTTTGCCATTTTTTATTTAAGTTAATTTTATTGTTGAGTTATAAGTGTTCTTTATACATTCTAATTCAAGTCCCTTATCAAATATATGATTTGCACATATTTTCTCCCTTTGTATGAGTCTTCTTTTTCTTTTTTACTTTTACAACCAGGGTGTTACTGTGTTTCTCAGTCCAGCCTTGAATTCCTCTGTTTAAGCAATGCTCCTGCTTCAGCCTCCCAAGTAGCTGGGATTACAGGAGTGCAACCGTCCTCTGGCTTCGTGTTCTTGATAGTGTCACTTGAAGCATAAAAGTTTTTAATTTTGATGAAGTCCAATGATCTATTTTTACTTTGTTGCTTGTGCTTTGAGACTCATACCCATGAAACCACTTGTTTAATCCGAGTTTGGAGGATTTTCGCCTATGCTTTTGTCTAAGAGTTTTATAGTTCTCTTGCACTTAGGGTTTTGACCCATTTTGAGTTAATTTTTGCATATGAGGTAAGGGGTCCCACTTCACTGTTTTGCATATAGATATCCAGCTGTCCCAACATCATTTGTTGGAGACACTGCTAGTATCCCACTGCGTGGAATTGGCACCCTTGTTGAAAAATCAATTTATCATGGATATATGGATTTTTTTCTGGACTGTCAATTCTATTCCATTGATCTGGATGCCTAACTTTATGCAAATCCCACACTATCTTAGTTACTTTTGCTTTGTAACATATTTTGAAATCAGGAAGTGTGAGTCTTTCAAACATCACTGTTCTTTTCAAGATTGTTTTGGCTATTATAAACACCTTGAGTTTCATATGAATTTTAAGATTAGAAATGTGCCAATTGCTACAAAGAAGCCTGTTGATAGTTGTTACACTGAATAATATTAACTTTTAAGTGGTAGATATTATTGTGTTGTTCTCGCTCTCTCTCTCTTTTTTTTTTTTTTTTTTTGGTTCCGGGAACTGAACTCAGGACCTCACACTTGCTAGGCAGGCGCTGTGCTGCTGACCTATATCCCTGGCCCCCTTGTGTTGTTCCTATTATTTTATGCAAAATGGGACTAAAATATCATTTCACCAAGTGATTTTATGAGACTGTACTTGCAGGAGTTAATAGCTGTTAGTGCCTGTAATGATCTAGATCCAGAATTGCCAAATTCCCGTTATTTTCCTTTCTATGTAAAACCCGTTTTCCTTCTCCATCTCTGCTCTACTTTCCAGATTTAGGCCACCACCATTTCTAATCTGCATTACCAAAGCATCTTCTAGAAGTCACTCTGCCCTCGTTCTGGTCTCTAAATAATCTCCAACCTGAAGTCAGAACATCTCTCTAAACCCCAAACATGATTCTGTCTGCTCCCTTTGAAAAACAATTATTACTCATGGCCTTCAAGGTAAAGTTGAAACTGGCATCCAGATAAGGCCCTTCAGTCTGGCAGCCCACTCCCTCTCTCTCCTCAGTGATACCAACCGGGCCCTACTTTTCAAGCATGCTCCAAGGACAGCAGTCCCAGAGCTCACTGGGCACTCTTATTAATCTTCACATTGGCACACATGTGAGCAATGCCCACAGTGCCCTACTGTCCCATCTCTTTGGAAAACTCTTCATCAGCTTTCAATATTTGACTCAAATATCATCTCTACTTTTTGGATGATGATGATGATGATGATGATGATGATGATGATGACAGAACTCGCTATCCTTCTGCCTCAGTCACCCAGAATGCTGGGATTACAGAGTTTTGTGTTATCAAGCCCATCTTCTTTGTCTTGAAGACTGTTTACTGATTTTTTTTATAGCCACTTCAGCCTTCTTATGCTTAAAGTTTATTATATCTTTTCCTATTTACTGGTATTCAACCTATTTGTGTCTCTATATTTAAAGTAGATTGCTTATAGATAATATATAATTGTGCCTTGAAGTTTTGTTTGTTTTAAGATAAAACTGTATAGTTTCTCACTATGTAGTCCAGGCTGGCCTTGAACTCGTGGCAATACTCAGCCTCTCAAGTGTGCGGATTACAGGTGTGCGCCACCACACCTGGCTTGAATATCTGACAATCTCTGACTTTTAATTAGAACACTAGTCATTTTTATTTAATATACTTATTGATAGAGTTAATTTAAGCCTGGAATTTTACTACTTGTTTTGTCTCTTCTATTTTTTGTTCTTTTTTATTTCCTTTCTTTTGATTAACTGAAAACGTTTTAGAATTCCATTTTAACTTTTTCATTGATTTTGTGGCTATACCTCTTTGCCCTTGTTATTTAGTTATTGCTTTAGGATTATAATATACTTCCTAGCACACTTTTTTTTTTTTTTGGTACCGGGAATCGAACTCAGGGCCTCATGCTTGCCAGGCAGGCACTGTGCCACTGAGCTATATCCCTGGCCCTATGCTTTTTACAGTGTAAGAGTTTATATTGCATCACTTCACACAAAATGTAGAAAGTTTATAACTACATAGGTCCTCTTCACTATATTCTAGTTATCATAATTATTATACCTACTTACATTATTAACTCTATAATACAGTACAATATTATAATTTTTGGTTTAAGCAGTCATTTGTATTTTAAAGAAATTAAGAAGATGAAAATAATCTCTTATGTTTTTCCACATATTTACCATTCCCAGAGACCTGCGTTCGATTCTGTGGATCTGAGTGTCCTCTTGGTTCTAGTTCCTGTCAGCTTGAAGAACTTCCTTTAGCATTTCTCATAATGTAGATTTGCTGTGGACAAATTTCTTACTTTTTTTTAAACCTAAAATTATTTTTATTCCAAATTTACCCCTAAAAGATATTTTTACTTGACATAGAATCTTGAGTTGACTGTTTTCCTTCCAGTAATCTCAAGATGTTATTCCATTAGCTCCTGCCCCACTTTATTTTTGCTTAAAAATCTCAAAATCATTCAGATCCCTGCATACAAGATGTCATTTTCTTTGACCATGTTCAAGATTTTATTTTATTTGCTTTCAGCAGTTTGACTCTGATATCCCTTGATATGTTGCCACTGTGGCTGTTGTTTTTCAAATCCAATTTAGGAATTGCCTGCACTTCCTGAATCTATAAGTTTATACCTTTATCAACTTTCTTCAAACATCATCTAGCCCATTTTTCTCTCTCCTCTTCTAGGACTCTATGTGTGTTTATGTTAAACCTTCTGGTATTGTCCAACAGGACCCTGAGGCACCACTAATTTTTTTTAGTTTTTTTAAAAAAATGTGCGTGTTCTTTCGAATGGATAAGTGTTATTGAATTATCTTTAATTTTACTGAAGTGTTCCTCTGTCATCTCTCTTCTGTCCTTAAGCCCATCCAGTGAATTCTTTTACTCCTGATATTGAAATTTTCACTTCTAACATTACCATTTGGTTCTTTTTTAGTTTTTTCTCTGCTGAGACGTCATTCTTCTATTTGTGGCAAGTATATTCCCTTTATGTCTTTGAGCATAAGTATAATAGCTACTTTAAAATCTTTGCCTACTAATTCCAGTGTCTGAATCATCCTGGAGTTGGTCCCTATTAACTATACTTTCCCTTAGAACGGGTCAAGTTGTCTTGGTTTTTGATACATCAGGGAATTTTGCATCTTGGATCTTGTGAATGACACATTGTGGAGGCTCTGGGTTCTATGTTCCTCTGAAGAATATCGATTTAGTTTTTAGCTCACAGTGAACTCAACTGTAAACTGTCTCTCCTGTGGTGGGTAGCAGCTCAAATTTAAGTTCATTTTTTTAGGCTTAGCTGACTGCTTGGTGTCTGCCCCTTGCATATGCAGTTTGTAGGTGAAGCAGAGCCTTTGTCAGAGTTTATGCACAGAATTGGGTTTTGGACTCCCTTTTTTGGATCTCGCTCTTCACTTTTCAGTGACCGTGGTGGTCCAGAACTATGTTCTTTGGTTCATCAAGCCACAATATTGCAAGTTTTTCTATTGGAATTTTAGCAGACTTGCCTTGTGCAGACTGAGACCCGTACTCGGGCAAAGTGCTATTTAAAAAATAAGCAAACTCACTCTGTGATGTCCCTTTTTTCCAAATGTCAGCTCCCCTACTTTTGTGAGCATCTGCCTACTTTTGTGCTCTTCAATATCTTCAGGTAGTTGATATTTAGATTCCGTCTAGAGATTTTTGGGGTTTTTTTGTACTGGAGGTTGAACCCAAGGCTTTTGCACTGAGCTATATCCCCAGCCCTTCTTATATTTTATTTTGAGACACGCCCTCATGAAGTGTCCAGGCTGGCTTCAATTTGTGATCCTCTTGCCTCAGCCTCACAAAGTGCTGGGATTACACCATGCACTACCATGGCCAGCTCGTCCAGGGTTTATGTTGGATGTATCCTTGGATTTTTGATGATTGATTATTCTAAAGGAGTCTATGAGGAAGAAAAAATAGCTAAGAATCTCTGATCTAGTTGTCCAAGGGATTTAATAAATAATTTTCTAACTCTCCATTTTTTTCTCCTTCCCCGTTTCCCTTCCTCCCCCTACCTCTCATCCTTTTCCTCCTCCTCCTCCTCCTCCTCCTCCTCCTCCTATTAATGGATTATTTTATTTACTCCTCGTAGTAACTCTTTTGGTAATCTAGCTGTCTCATCCCCATCTGAAGGATGAGGAAATGGAACAAAAGAGGTTAAGCCTCTTACCAAAGTCACTGTGCATCAGCAGCATTCAAACCAGCTGCTGACTCCGCCACCGTTTTCTTCCTTAACCTGGTTATGAGAAATGGCTCATAATGAGGGCACGTGTCAGGATCAAGGAGGTAGCTGGAGGGAGAAGGCAGAAAGAATCATCTGTCACTTTGAACTTGACCAGGTCCTCATTAGTCATCGAGTCAGAGGCTTATCCCAACTGAGCATAACCAACAGAAACCACTCTAATTAAAGAGGAAATAAATGTAGTAGAGGATGTTAGAGAGTTGGCAGCATCTCCGAGATGGCCACGGGATCGAGTCTGGAGGCTGCAGGGCCAGTTACAATGGCCACAGCCTGCCAGACGTTGACCGTCTCTTGGCCACCCTCACCAGAGTGGAATCCAATTCCACCTGCTCCCTCACAGCTCTTGCTCATGCCCCAGTGGCTCTCACCAGTGCATGTGCTGTTAGATCATCCCAGCGGTGAGGGAGGCTTTTGTGCATGCCTTTCTGCTTTCTGGGTGGGAAGGCGGGACCCTTAAGGTGGGACAAGTCCAGACATTGGAAGAGGGGTCAAAGAATTAATCAAAGAATTTGATCAACCCAATGTGCACATCCCACATCAAGGAGCCATTGGGTCGATCTCATGTGATCTGCTAGTCTTATAATTTTTCTCCCAGAAAAACAAGACTAGAACAGCCCCATTCTATGTTGATGGACTGGAAGCTTCCTTCATTTAGAGAAATGCTGAACTCTGGAAGCAGACAGTTTTATAGGAGCATGACTCATGCTGGTTTTTGTTTAACTGTTATTGCACCTTGACTAAGATAAAAAAAAATGACTGCATTTGGAATGTAAGCTAGATTTTCTAATCAATTATTTTTAAAGCTATACTTGTTGAAACCCAATTTGTTCAGTGTCACCTCCACCTTTAGGCCAAGTAGACAAGGGCATATAGCAGCGTTTCCTTGGTTCCCAGCACTCTGTGCTGGGATGGGGCTGTGGGGACGTTATCCAGCCAACAGGGAGTGTCTGGACAGCTTCAAGGGCTATGTGTTTAACAAATGACCTTTGGAATTTTGACTGAAAGTGGTAGAAACAGGACCAATTGGAAAAGTAGAATGGGCCAACCCTGCCCCATCCACAGTCCCTGAACTGCTAAATCAATATAAGCAGGAAACTCAATTCCATGCTGGGGGAAAGGGGTTCACAACTGACTAGTTTATAGACTTTCTTGAGGCTACCAATGAGAATAACAAAGCCTTGTGTTGGATTTTATGGTCCATTTGGTTCTGTTTAACTGTATAAAAACTAAACTAATCCCCTTCTCATTTTTCTAAGGCTAGTGTCTTAGGGAATATACAATAATCATATGCTTTAGAATTTGAGGGGCAATCACAATTCATTATTGTCTAATTATTTTGTATATCTTCATGTGCAATAAAAAAAAATTCGTTTCTCCTTGTAGTTTCCCTGCTTGTGTGCTTTTCCTGAGCTATTCCAGGTAGAGAGAAGCATTTACACAGACCCTCCCCCTTCTTTTTGCACAAATAGAACATATTATAATACATTTTGTGCATTGTCTATATGTACACATGTATCACATACCATATAATTTCTCCACATGCTCTGTAGATTTTCTTTTGGATTACAATTTCTTTTCAAACTGATTTGGGTATTTTTTTTTTTCCAGACAGGGTCTTCCTATGTAGTTCATGCTAGACTTGAACTCACTAAGTAATCCAAGCTGGATTTGAATTCATGGCAATCCTCCTGCCTCAGCCTCTTGAGTGCTGGGATTACAGGCACGCACCACCATGCCTGGCCGGGAGTTCTTTACATATAAATAATCTTTTTTTCCTTTAAAATGAAGATGACTTATTAAATGTAGCATTAAATGTGATTTTGTGTCTATAACTGTGTATGATTTTCAATGTGAGAAAACACAGATCAGAAAAAAAATCCATTCTTAAAGCATGTTTCCAGGTCCACATATACATATGTGTGCATAATATATATGAATGATGAATGAACATATAAGATATCTTTCCATATTCTTCCTCCTCTTTATCAAAGACACAGAAGATTATTAATGACTATCTTGTGTTTATTCAATTAACCACAAGATTGCCTGTTAATAGACATTCAATTGTTTCCATTCATTGCAATTATAAAGTTTTGTAGTCAATATCCTTGTATGTACCTCCTTGTGTGTATATGAGAGTTTGTGGGATTACATTTCTAGAAAATTTCTCAGAGGAGAATTTTTTTTCTTTTCTTTTTTTTTTTTTTTTTTTTTGTGGCTACCGGGGGTCAACCTCAGGACCTCGCGCGCCAGCAGGCGCCCGTGCCGCTGAGCGATATCACCGGCCCCTTTTTCGTATGTGGGTTCCGGGAGTCGAACTCGGGCCCTCACGCTTGCCAGGCAGGCACTTAAGCCGCTGAGCCATCTCACCGGCCCTAGGAGGAGAATTTTTTTTATTGCACATCAAAATGAGAATTTTTTTATTGCACTTTATGTCAGTTAGGAATTCATTCTGGATGTCAAGAATGGTAACATTCGCAATCTGGATAGGTGAAAGGAAAATGAGATTTTAAAATCAGATCAGTATTTTTCAGTTGTCCTGCAAAGAGGTTGTATCACTGCACCTTTTGGCTCTACCCATGCTAGTCCAGCACATTATCAACCATATTCATCTTGATCTGTCTAACTGCTATAGTTTTAATTTGTATGCCTCTCATTCAGATTACCACTTTCAAACACATTTAAAATCTGTTTACATTTACTGTATTTTAAATGAACTGTAGGGCGGTGAGATGGCTCAGCAGCGTAGGAACCTGCCTGGCAAGCACGAGGGCCCGAGTTCGACTCCCAGAACCCACATACGAAAAAAGGGCCGGTGATATCGCTCAGCGGCACGGGCGCCTGCTGGCGCATGAGGTCCTGAGGTCGACCCCCAGTACCCACAATAAATAAATAAATAAATAAATAAATAAATAAATAAATAAACAAACTGTATATTCCAATTTTCTTTTGGGTTAAGATTCTCTTTCATACTGATCTGTAGAAGTTATATGGAAATAAATGAGGTGCTTTCTTTTAAAATAATGATGACTTCTAAATGCAGGATTAAATGTGATTCAGTGTCTGTAACTATGTACGACTCTTCATAAGTGAAAACTCACAAATCCAAAAAAAATCCATTCTTAGAACATGTTTCCAAATTTTTTTGTTTGTAAAACACGGTCATTGGAAAATATTTTGAAGTTATTACAAAACTATGCAATCTATTGCAGCATTATTTGTGGAATAAATTAAGATGAGTTAAAAGTATTTTATAGTTTATAAAACTATAAAATTAAGATGACTTAAAGTATTTGTATAGCTTATAAAACTATAAAAAGAGTAAATACATACTCATTTTTTTAAAAAATCCAATATACAGGGCCGGTGAGATGGCTCGGCGGCTTAAGCACCTGCCCAGCAAGCGCGAGGGCCCGAGTTCGACTCCTGGAACCCACATACGAAAAAGGGGCCGCGAAGTCCTGAGGTCGACCCCCCGGTACCCACAAAAAAAAAAATCCAGTATACATAAGGATATAAATTACAGAGTTGAGTTATCCCCCTTCCTACAAAGGCAGAAGCCTGTTGACAGCTTGGCGTTCACTCTTCATAGCTTCTTTCTGTATTCCTACAAATATATATATTTAATGAGTTTTTCTCCAGGAAAGTGGAAGCTACATGATGTTCTGAAACTTTATGTCAGTTAGGAATTCATTCTGTATGTCCAGAATGGTAACCTTTGCAATCTGGATTTATGTTTTGTGTTGTTTTTGTGATCAAACCCAGGGGATCAAACCCAGGGGCACTCTACCACTGAGCTACAACTCCAGCCCTTTTAATATTTTTAAGAGTGTCTTGCTAAGTTGCCCAGGCTTGAACTTGTGTGATCCTCCTGCCTCAGCCTCCCGAGTAGCTGGGATTACAGTCATGCACCACCATTCCTGGCTTGAATCTGGTTTTTCAATTTTTAAGTTAGCAGTGTATATCACAGACCATAGCAGGACCTGAAAATGGCTTCGAGAAAAACTGAGCCTCAATTGTTACACTTGAACAGATGTGGCATTTGGATACAGCAAGTACCCCACCGTGTGCAGCTCATTTCTCTCGTAGCTACAGTGTCTGCACTTGGGGAACATTTTACACACACAGTAAGGGGCTCAGACTTGGGGAAACTGAGTATAATCACAAGGTCACAGGACTAGAATTGGGGCCTTCCTGCCACCAGCACCTAAAATCTCTTATTTTGACTTTTCCCAAAATTTGGCTTCTTACTTTGTTTAGGATTGTTTTGTTTAAGATGAACCTTGAGGCATAAATCCTTGGAATCAGCAGGAAGAAGGAGCAGGGTCAGAATGGTGGGTGCTCAGGAGCAGGAGGGGTTGCAGCAGCGGGGCGCCAGGAAACCACTGGGAGTCAGGCCCATTTTCCTGGGGTGGGGTGGGGTGGGGGTGCTTCCCCAGCCAGCCACTTCAGGAGCACCTTCCCAGCAGCACCCTGCAGACAGAGGGTGCTCTGGAGCCAGGGAGGGAGGGGCGCTTCAGGGTCCACCTCAGGGGGCCTTCACTCACCAATTCTTGTGTCCTGCTTGGATTGTCCCAGAGAAAGAGGCCCCTTTCCCTCCCAACAAAGGCAGGATTTGCTCAGCCAAGCCCTTGGGGGCTGCATCTGCCTAAGGGGGGGGGGCTCTTTGGAGTTGGCCCAGAATGGTACAGACTCTTCAGACCCTGGCAGTCTTGCCTGGACCTGCTTCAGGAGGCTCCAGATTGGTCTGCCCTGGGGGGCCCTGACCCAGGGGGTTGGGTCTTCTCCAGCATCCTTCAGGGCCACCGCCAAGCAGCCCTCCTAGGCTTGGGAACGCACTGAGTTCCAGGAGGGTGGCTGGGTTGTAGTTCTCTTCAATAGAATCCATTCTGTGTTCATTCAACAAATATTTGAGGCTCTCCCCTACGCCAAGGCCTGTTCTAGCTCTGGAAATATGCAGAACAGGACGGACAAGGTCCCTGCCTTTGTGGAGCTGGCATTCTAGTGGGGGAAGCCAGATAAGGAACAAGTGAAAGAAGTAAACAAGACCATTTTTCTGGGCACGCTAGGAGGAAAATAAAACACACAATAGCCTAAGGAGGGTTGGGGGAGGGGCAGTAAGTGTGTGGCTCGCACCTGAGAGGAAAATTTCTGGGAATGTGACACTCAAATGACAAGAAGGAAGGAGTTGTGCCAACCTGGGGAGAACATTCCAGGCAGCAGAAGAGCAAAGGGCAGCACCAGAGGCTGGGAGACGCTCTGCAGTGAGGAGCCAGGGAGAGGAGGAGGGTGAGGAGCGACGAGGGTTGATTTCCACAGGGCCTGTGACTGGATGAGTCCACTGGGATTTCTTCTACACACACAGGGTGGTCACGGAAGGGATTTAAGTAGACAGTGGCAAGATCTGAGGGTGCTGTTTAGAGATAACTCAGATTTTCCCACTGAGAGACTTGGGGGGACAAGGAGGCAGGAAGACCAGTCAGAGGTTGTGCAGGGCCCAGGAGAGGCCTGTGGTGGATGCAAGCAGGGGCCAAAGAGGAGATGGAGAGGAGGACAACTTGGGGATTCAAGTTTGGGATTCTTGCTCACTGCCATGTCCTCCTACAGAAGCAGGGACCAGCCAGGACACCTGTAACTCCAGGAAGAGTGCAAGTTCTAGCTCAGCCTAGGCAACTTAGGGAGTCTGTCTCGAAATAAAAAATAAATAAAAAGGGACTGTGTTTGTGCTGTAGCTCAGCACAAAAACCTTGGATTCAATCCCCAGTACTGCAAGGAGGAGGACAAGGTGGGGACCACTGGGGGCCACTGCTGTCCTGAAACCCCTGAATGAGGGCTGGACACCAGGACACTGGGGCTCTGCCTGGTGTATGCCCAGCCCACTGTCAGACCCAGGCACATGGCCCAAACTAGAGGGCCCCACTCATACCTCCTCTGGAGCTCCCTCCCTTTAAGCCAAGGAATTTCCTGCTCAAACAGCCCAAAGCTAGCTGCTTGGGCCCATAAGGAGCTCTTTAGCAGGTGGCAGCCTGTGTGCACCTCTCTAGATCCAAAGGGTGACAGGTAGAGGAAGTGGCAATTTTCAAGGGGTACGGGCAGCATTTGAGCCCTGTGCTGGGCATTTACACCTGCCTAAGAATCTAAGGACCCTCCAGAGGGGATGGGACAGGAAATGGGAAGAAGAGGGGGGTGACTGGCTGCCCAAAATCATCGGGTTCCAGAGTCAAATTCTAAATTTAAATCTGGTATCTAGGATATTCTGAAGATGTGTTTGTTAAGATAGGAAGACAGAACATATTTTATCTAACAGTTTCTTAGCTTGATTGGTAACTTTTAATATCAAACAGATGGGGTGGGGGCCACACACAGCATACTCGCCCACACCCACAGCCTGCTCTGCAGCATTTCCCAAATGCTGGATGGGGAGTCCTAGGGCCCATCATCCACCCAAGGAGTTTTTCACCAAAATAGAATAAAAGTCTTTTGCTAAACAAAATTAACACAATAGAATTTTCTATATTTTACATTTGGATTCCATTTTTTCCCCCAGAGTCTTTGGTGCCTGCCACTCCTTATCTGCAATCTGTTGCAAGTAAATTAATAAAATGAACAGTGAAAGGGGTCAGACACATATTATGGTAGAAGGATATTCAGAGAAAGCTGGAAAGTGCTGATTCTCATGAATTGAACAGTGTGCTTTTTTATAAACCTGAGTACACATGGCTGTGATGTTAGATGGTATCCATGTACTACAGCTATCTTTCCTAACAGATGAATGATTTCTAGCTCACAGTGATGGAATTAATTATGCTTTAGAATGCTCTGCAGAAAGAACCATGATTTCTAGGTCTGTCGATGTAGATCACACTGAGTAAATAAGACATTAATTTTTTTTACATTTTAAAAAATTATCTTTATTTAGGTTTCTGATTCAGTCCCTATATCAAAGACTGATGGCTTTGAGAACCCTAGCTTTAATATACCACTGGAAACTTGGTAACTGTGTTGAGGGAGTTCTTTAATATTCAAAGCTTCTGGAGGAAAGTTGAACCTCAAAAAGGTGCTTCTAGAGAGGCAGGAAGTGTAAGGCATAATCCAGCAGGCTCATATTTATCAAGCAAGCATCAAGAGCTTCCTAGGAACTGATTTTGGCACCTATATTCTCCCTAATCCTTCCCACAGCCCTACAATGAATTATTGTCCTTAGTTTATAGAAAAGAAAATAGAGACTCAGAGAAGTGCAGTAACTTACCCAAGATTACCCAGCTAGTAAGTGATGAGGTAGGTGTTTAGATGGGGCTGAGTCCCCCATACTACTGGGCCTCCTGAGGACATAGGGTGTGTCATTTAATGGGTTAGAAGGGCCTTTTTAAGCGCTGTTTGTTGATAAGAAACACTCGACTTTTGGTTGATTGTCCACTGGGTTCTTCTTACACATTTCTTGTTGATACCTAAAGCATAAAAATGCATTTGTGTAAAACTCAATCATGAATGCATTTGTAGTTAAAAAGTAACTAATATTTAATTTTGTTTGTTCTTTTGGTCTAAGTTTTATAGTATTGGAGACTATGTTGTTGAGTCACTGAAATGGTATATGTAACATTTTTTTTTTTCACTACTGGGGATTGAACCGAAGGCTTTTGCACTGAACTACATCCTCAGCCTTTTTATATTTTTATTTTTTACTTTGAAACAGGGTCTTGCTAAGTCACTAAGTTGCCCAGGGTGGGCTTGAACTTGTGATGCTCCTGCCTCAGCCTCCCAGAGTGCAGGGATTATAGGCATACACCACCACACCCAGCTCACATTAGATGTACCATATCAGATACTCCTCTAAGCAGAGCTCAGCTGTGCCTGAAAATTGTTGCTCTGGTTTTTGGTTTTTGGTTTTTGGTTTTTTAAATCTTATTGGTCCTGCTTTGGAGTGACCAATCTTACCTCCATGCTCTAGCTTTAGATAGTTACAAAATTACACTGGAAGGATTAGGTTCCATTTTTGCTATTCAGAATTTGATAAATTTTCAAATTTATGTACTAAGTCTCTTTTGTGCACTGTTTGAACCAAAATTTTAAAAGTTCCTAGGGCTCTTTTTGTTTTCTCAAAATGGTCAGCATTGAAAATGCCTCTAGAACCAGGCCTCATCCCAGAGCACTTAAAAACCAGGACCACCTCGAATGTGGACTCCCTCTCACCCAACAGGACACCAAAGCTCCCCTGCTAAACACTGGAGGACACCTACCCATGACAGAAGGCTTTTTCCTTCACCAGGAATGGCCTTGGCCATCAACCCAGCCCTGTCTGAGGATCAGCCTTATCTCAGCCCCTCCCCAGCTGGCCCCAAACTACAGTCAGTCAAACATCTTGTCCTTTGTTACCGGAACATGCCAGGTTCTTGCAGTCTCTCCACCTTTGCACCTGCTGTCCCTCCTCCTAGAAATACCTGCCTTCCTTATCCTTCTGGCAAATTCCTGCTTGCCCTTTAGGGCACAGCTCCAAGGTCCACTCCTGCATGAAGCCCTCTCTCACCCTGTTTTACCCTGCTCACGCTGCCCCAATGGGATGCCACAGACTGGATGGTGTAAACCACAGACATTTCCTTTCCACAGCTTTCGAGGCTGGAAATCTGAGGTTCAGGTGCCATCATACAATATGGTGGGGTTCTGGTGGGGTCTTCCTTCCTGGCTGGCAGATGACTACCTTCTCTCTGTGTGCTCATATGGATTTACTCTGTGTGTGGTGGGGGGGATTGAATCCAGGGCTTTCACACTGAGCTACTGAACCAATCCTTTTTATTTTGAGATATGGTCTAGATAAATTGCTAAATCATCCAGGCTGGACTTGAACTTGCAACCCCCTGTTTCAGCTCCCCAGAGTGCCAGGACGCTCCTCACAAGGTCACCAATCCTATCTGATTAGGGCTCCACCCTCAGGATTTCATTTAACTTTACCTCCCCAAAGCTTTATCTCCAAATATTACATTGGGGGTTTTGAACTTTGGAGGGATGCGGTTCAGTCCATAGCACCTTTCCAGAAAACGCTGGTGGTCGCCTCCTCCAGAGCCCCATATTCACCAGGGTAGGATGTCCCTTTACCACAGCGCATCCATTCCTTTATTTATTTGCTTGTTGTTTGTTTGCTTGAGACAGGGTCTCCCTATGTAGTTCAGACTGGCCTTGAACTCACTATGTAGCTCAGACTGGCCTCAGAGTAGCGGCCATCCTCCTGCCTCATCCTCCAAAGTGCTGGGATTACAGGCACTCGCCACCACACACACGACAACACAACCATCCTTAATCCCCATTTGTGTCTCTAACACACTGGATGAGTTAATGACAAAGCCCTAATCTCTGCTCTTCCCCTGTCCCCTCCTCCCAGCAAACTAAGTCTGCCCTGCTGTCTGCCTCCCTGCTGTGTTCTGGGCCCCCAGAGGGCAGCGGCCACTTCTCCATCATCTCAGGGCACTCTGCATCTTGCACAGGGCGGGCCTGGGCGAATCCTATTTCTGCTATAGGAAGGCCTGCAGCCCTTGGAGTGGGGACCCACTCCCTGCCTCTCTCACCCCACACACTTATCGTGCCCTTCCTTATTGGGGAAGGCCTTATTCCCACACTGGGATTTCTTCCAGTCCTAAAACAAGTTCCTCTCCCCGCACAGGCAAGGGCAACTTGGATGAAGCCCATGTCACTTCCCTCCCTGCATCGCTGCTGCTAGGAACAGGACCTCAGCAGCATTCTCGGCACGACAAAAAAAAAAAAAAAAAAAAAAAAAAAAAAAAAAAACCCTGAAAATCCCTCTTCGCGTCCCAATTTCCCTCCAGCCCTCTCTCTACAGGTGCACAGTGTGTTAATGGGCCCAGCATCTGGCACAGACAGACATTCTCAGCTCACATCACATTATTTACTTAATGTATATGCTTTCTTCTTCTCTCTGCCCCAACGCATCAAGTTAAAATATCTTGTTTATGAGCTCTGGACCCAAGATGAAGCAGTTGGGTCATTAATCATTGGGAATATGTTGAATAGGAACTTGATTAAAGCACAGGATGCGCTAGTTCCCCAGACGAAGTTGTTCTTTACTGTGACCGCAGTAGAAGCCTGGGCCTCTCCGGCCGTTTTCAGCTGCGCCTCCTTTTGGCCCCCTGGGAGGGTCTTAGCGTCTCGCTAGACCCAAGAAGTCGCTGCGGTGGGGGGAGGGGCTCCACCAGAGCAGCCCGAAGATTCCCAGGCAGGCACACCTCCAGTCAGCACTAGGGGGTCGGGAGGTGGGGGGACATCGGGCCTCAGCTCAAGAAGCCGCAAGGGCTGAGCCAAGCGGAAGCTGGAGAGACTCAAGTGCTCGTGAGTCCCCACCTGCCCACCACCGAACCCCACCCGGGTGCGGGCCGCCAAGTGGCTGGGGAGACGGCGCCGCAGCTCCTCCATCCTCAGCAGTGAGCACGGAGGCGACGCGTGCCCTAAGGGACCAGGATCCTGGGAACCCGGCGCCCTGCGAGCCACGTGGTAGAGTTCTGCCAGTGGGTGCTCGGATCCCTTGGCCCCGGCTCCCTCGACACCCCAGCTCCGACCGTGGGCGCGCCACTGAATGGCAGTGGGGGACGAAAGCAGAGGCTTCGGGCCGCGTTGATTGCGGGATTCGCCACGGGATCCCGGTCCTGAAGTCAAGTTCTCCCCGCCTCTCTCCGTGCCTGCCCTCTTCCCTGCGCTCGCCCGGGTGTCCGGCGGGGCCCATCCCGGGGGACCACCTGCCCATCCCGAAAGAAAAAATTGGCCGCTGCTCGGCGGGTGGGAGCACCGGCCTCGAGCGCCTGAACAACCCTCGCGCCCGGACCTGGAGAAGTAATTTAAAAGAAAGTTTTCCAGAGCGGCTGGACCGGCTCTGTCCGCCAGGCTCCCGACTCGCGGCCGCCTCAGTACCCTGCCGGGTCCTAGTGCCCTGCGCTACGGGGCCCGTGGGGACCCCGCAGTACTCAGAGGCAGGGCGAGGAGAGGTGCTTCTGAGTGACATCTGTGGGGTCACTTGGAGATCAGAGAAAGCAGTCCCCGAGTCTCCGTGCTCCGCGTCTCTCCACTGGCGGTGCGCGCCGGCCTGCGCGTCGGAAGCTGTCCCCACAACTCCGCGGTCTGGGACAGAAGCCGCGGTCTGGGACAGGCCTGCTTCTGAGGACCGAGACTCGTCTTTCACCGATCCCCTGCGCGGCCTCTGGGTGCTCCGGGCTCTCCGGCTGTTAGCTGCAAGTGGGTGCTTTGGGGAGGCTAATGAGGTGGGTAGCCACCGACCACGTGTGCGCGGGGTGACAGCTTGTCGGGGGTGGGGCACGGTACCGCCTCCGGGGTTCCGCTAGCCGCGCGGGAGGCAGTGGGCATTGCGCCACCGCCTCTCTGCGCCCCCTCTCCGCTCACCGCCCTTCTAAGAGGCGGGCGCTAAGACCCGGCAGGCGCCACGCTGCCCTCGCCCGTGGTCAGAGAGCAGCTTGGACACCAGGGGGCGACGGCTGACCCGGTATAAAAGCGGAGCTCGTTCGGGCCTGGCCATTCGCGACCTGGAGCTGCGCGGGCGCGAGCAAGCAGGGGCTCCGGGTGGGCGGTGGACGCGGCGGCGCCCCGCGCAGGCTGGAGGCCGCCGAGGCTCGCCATGCCAGGAGCACTCTAGCTGTCCCATGGAGTCGGCCGACTTCTACGAGGCGGAGCCGCGGCCCCCGATGAGCAGCCACCTCCAGAGCCCCCCGCACGCGCCCAGCAGCGCCGCCTTCGGCTTTTCCCGGGGCGCTGGCCCCGCGCAGCCCCCTGCCCTACCTGCCGCCCCGGAGCCTCTGGGCGGCATCTGCGAACACGAGACGTCCATCGACATCAGCGCCTACATCGACCCGGCCGCCTTCAACGACGAGTTCCTGGCCGACCTGTTCCAGCACAGCCGGCAGCAGGAGAAGGCCAAGGCGGCCGCGGCCCCCGCGGGAGCAGGCGGCGACTTTGACTACCCGGGTGCCCCGGCGGGCCCGGGCGGCGCCGCGATGTCCGGGGGGGCGCACGGGCCCCCGCCTGGCTACGGCTGCGCGGCAGGCGGCTACCTGGACGGCAGGCTGGAGCCCCTGTACGAACGCGTCGCGGTGCCCGCGCTGCGGCCGCTGGTGATCAAGCAGGAGCCCCGCGAGGAGGACGAGGCGAAGCAGCTGGCGTTGGCCGGCCTCTTCCCCTACCAGGCGCCGCCGCCGCCGCCGCCGCCACACGCTCACCCGCCGCCCGCGCACCTGGCCGCACCACACCTGCAGTTCCAGATCGCGCACTGCGGGCAGACCACCATGCACCTGCAGCCGGGCCACCCCACTCCGCCGCCCACGCCTGTGCCCAGCCCGCACTCTGCGCCCGCGCTCGGCGCCGCAGGCCTGCCTGGCCCGGGCGGCGCGCTGAAGGGGCTGTCGTCCGCGCACCCCGACCTCCGCACAGGCGCAGGCAAGGCCAAGAAGTCGGTGGACAAGAACAGCAACGAGTACCGGGTGAGGCGCGAA
Source organism: Erethizon dorsatum (assembly GCA_028451465.1). NCBI lineage: Eukaryota > Metazoa > Chordata > Mammalia > Rodentia > Erethizontidae > Erethizon > Erethizon dorsatum. Next base: position 99,802,507 of record CM051834.1, read on the forward strand.
CGCAACAATATCGCCGTGCGCAAGAGCCGCGACAAGGCGAAGCAGCGCAACGTGGAGACGCAGCAGAAGGTGCTGGAGCTGACCAGTGACAATGACCGCCTGCGCAAGCGGGTGGAACAGCTGAGCCGCGAACTGGACACGCTGCGGGACATCTTCCGCCAGCTGCCGGAGAGCTCCTTGGTCAAGGCCATGAGCAACTGCGCGTGAGGCACGCGGCAGCGGACTGCCCTAGGCCGGCCCTTGGCGGGGACCCGGGGAGTGGTTTCGGGTCGCTGGATCTCAAGGCTGCCCCGGCCGTGCAAGCCAGGACTAAGACATTCCGGTGCTGCCTGAAAGCCTGGCCTGCTCCGCGTGTCCCTTCCCTTTCTCTGAGCCGGACTCGGTGCGTTTAAGATGAGGGAATGAGACGGTGGTTTCTCCCTGAGACAGGGGAGAATTCTTGAGGCCGAGCTGGGAGCCCAGCGACTCTAGTGTTAAGGAATAACCTTGTGCCTTGGAAATGCAAACTCGCTCTGATTCCTACCGAGTAGGGGGAGCAAACACGTGCCTTGATATTTTATTTGGAGGGTTCCTGCCTCCTCTGAGGCTGCAGGAAGCCTCCAGTAGAGAAGGTGGGGTGTTGGCCCATCAGGAAGCTGAGATCCTAACCATCCAGCCCCAACCGCTCCTCTGTGCCTGTCCATAGAGGGGAGGAACTTCAGGAGTTGGGACTTTGAACCTAAGGTTTTTTCCCCTAGTTCTACACGGAGGTGGCGTCCTGAGATTTCGTTTCTCCCACCTCGACCCCCACCCCATGTCTGCCTACAACAGGAGGGGCTTCTTGGCTTAGCACTCACCAGGTGACTAGCAGGAGACCCCCACCCCCAGTCCCGTGAAAGGCTAGGTCTTGAGTTAGCCCTAAGGACTTTGTGTTCTGAGGGGTGGTGACCTGGTGGAGGAGGGTCATCTGGAAATGTGGTCTTGGGGTGGGAAGGTAGAGGGATACCGGGACCATCAGCCCTGTCTGTACTGTATGTCGCCAGCATTGCCGTACAAACATGAAGCACAATCAGTCCATCCCAGAGGGACCAGAGTTATGACAAGCTTTCCAAATATTTTGCTTTATCAGCCGATATCAACACTTGTATCTGACCTCTGTGTCCCAGCAGTGCCTTGTGCAATGTGAATGTGCACGTCCATGCTAAACCACCATTTTATTTGGTTTTTGTTTTGTTTTGGTTTTGCTCAGATACTTGCCAAAAAGAGACTCTCCATCAGCAGCTGGGGGAATGGTCTGAGCCTCTCTTTCCTTTTGGTTTTGGGGTTGTTTTTGCTCCCCTCGGGGGGGGAACCAATGAGGTCAGATGGGCTTCCCCTTCCCCCTAGGCTTTCCTGGTCCTGGGTCTGGGCCTCCTGGGCCTATGCTCCCTCTGGCTGGGGCTGCCCGCAGGCTTGTCCCCCAAGAGGCCCTGGCTCAGGGTCTGGAAGGAAGCGCCCTCCAGCCAGTGTGTCTGCATCCCTGGGGCTGGGAGCAGGGAAGGACCACTTGGCTGTCTTCTCTGGGGGAGAGCATAGAGTTTCATGTTAGATGTTTTATGTATTATATCTATAATATAAACATATCAAAGTGAATTTTGGTGTCTTTTTAAAACTAGAAAGAAGCTACTTCCAAGGTTTTCTGTGGGCCAGGTCACGTTTGTAAATAATCACAGTGTTTTCTCTGGCTGAGATCCTGATGAATTAGCACCTCTTGAGCCCCTCTTTACCTTGAGGGGGTGACTTCCCCCAAGTAAGACAAATAACGGAAGGAGGACAAGGCTTCAGGCTGGGACTCTAGAGCCTGAAGTAAGAGTCCTGTGAGGGCAGGGGTGAGGCTGGGGGTGTCTTAGGTACATGGGGCTGAGGTTATGATGTGGCCTGGGAGAAGAGGGACCCAGAGGAGGCAGGCCCACCCAGCAGCTCCAGGCTCAGGGGCCCTGTAGCCATACTTCACTGGACTGCAGCTCCAGAGCAGCCTGGCTCACACCTGCCTTAGCTCCAGCCTTCTGTCGGGACCCTGGGAGGCAGGAAGTGGCCTGGAGGGTCGGACCCTCCACCCTTCCCCATTTACCCTCAGTTTCCCCGGGCCATGTGACTTCAGCCTACCCTAGTGATGCCTGGAAGGGCATCCTGCAGGCTGAGCCCCCCCCTCCATCTCATCCTCCACATCTGTCCTGCCCAGCCAGCCCAGGAAGGGGGCCACAGCCTGACCCCTCCTCGCACGCTGCCTGTAAAGAAGGCAGCCCCAGCATCCACCTGCTGATCCTGTACCAAGTGGGAGGCTGAGACCTGATGATCACCCCACAAGGACAGGCACCCCGGCACCCCCTCAGTAGCGGTGACAGCCAACCTAGGTGGACCTCACCCCCGCCTTAGTCCAGGAGGCCTAGGAAGCATTAGCTCAGGAGGCTGCTGGTGCTTTCAGTATCTTCCCCTCTCCAAGGGTAAAAAGTGAAACGCGTCTTACCCCTTTTCACAAGAAGGCATAACAATGTGGGCCAGGGCATTTTCGAGAAATTACACATTCTTTTAAATTCTGAAAACCTCAGCTTTACCTGCCTGTATAGATAACTCCTCTCCACCCCCTCACCTCTGTCCTGTGCTTTGCTGCCGCCTCACCCATGGCTGCCTTTGGCAGAGAGACCACGAGCCCAGTGAGGAGGCGGCAGCCCGCCCCGCCACCCTGGGAACCGAGGAGGCACAGCCCCACCACCTGCCTAGAGGCTGGGGCAGGCCCCAGCTTGCTAGGTCCCAGCAAACCCTCTCTGAGTTCAGTGCTAATTCCAGTTTTTCTCGTTTGGAGGGGTTGATCCTTGGCTTCCCCCTTTGCCCCCAGAACAGATCCTAGGATGTGCAGGGGAGGGGCGACCCTCTTGCCCTCCCTTCTTCCTCTCCCTCCTGCTGGGCCATCCCTCCAAGGGCTTCCTCTTTCAAAGCTGGCAGCTTTCCAAATGGTGGCCCTGCTGCTTTGCACCATGAGGTCCAGGATGGGCTGTGCTGGGAACAAGATGGAACCAATCACATCAGGCCCCAGGAAAGAGATGGGGAGAATAAGGCCTCCCAAGGGGCTAAAAGAAGACAGTGCACCCTGCTTCAGGGGAATGAAAAGCCCTCCCAAAAGCAAGGTGAACATGGGATGAACATGTCCAGTGCATGTTCTGTTCCCTGCCAGAGGTCCCCCCAGGGACAGCCACCTGTGGACACTCACTGCTTCCTGCAGGGCTCCCCTCAGTTCCCCTTCTGACTTCAACCTTCATGAAGACCCACTCCAATAAGCCTGGCACTGAACACACCCCAAGTATTTATTGGATGTCCACTGTATGCCAGGGTCCAAGCCAAGGATGGAGGCACTTGCTGGAAACAAGCAGACTGTGTTCCTGCTCTTGAGGAGCTCACAGCCCCAAGCTATGGTGTCAGAGTGACAAGTGCAGTGGGGGAGGGGGTATCAGGTATCCTAGAGGCAGTGGCTTTGACCCAGTACCTGGTGAGGGCAGTGCTACCCACAGTCCCAAGATGCCCCTGGATGCTTCTGCCTGACTGCAGGGACCTGCTGCCTTCTCTGGGCCACCCTTGAGCCCTGTGTCCTTTAATGACTATTCAGGGGAGCCGGCCTTGAAGATAGGAACGAGGGTAGAAAGGGAGGGAGAGGCACCTCCTTTGCCACCAGCTGCCTCCTGATGGTTTAGTGCTGTCACAGATGTCACCCTTATCTCTTGGATCTCCTGGGAATTTGTGAATATGGGGCTTGGCCCCAACACCTGTGGTGAGCCTCTGGGATTTCGAAGAGTGTCTGCCCCTCCCAGGTCTCCCGCCCCCCTCCTTCCCAGATAGGAACCTGCCAGGCCTCCTCTAAGACCTGCTGATTTCACAAGAGGGGAGGGGGCCCCTCATAGTGAAGGTCAAGGGGGAGCAGAAGCCCTGACTTTGCTTAGCTTAGAGGCCTCTCCTTCCAGGGCACCTTTGCAGACACTGGGCAGAGTCCTTGCCAGATAATGTTGTTATCTCAGCTGTTTCTTTCCTGTGCTGGTGGACAGAGAACACCTTTTCTCTTCTCTTTAAATAAATCAGCCATGTGTGGTGGCACACACCTGTAATCCCAGCACTCTGGGAGGATGAGGCAGGAGGGTCTCAAGTTCAAACTGGGCAACTTGGTGACTAGGGTGATCCTTGTCTCAAAATAAAGAATAAAACAAAAGCTCAGGATGTAGCTCAGTACAGAGGCCCTGGGTTCAATACCCAGGGCTAAAAAAATAAAAAACAAAACAAAACAAAACCTAAATCACCTTCAAAAGAGCTTTCTTGATTCTATAAGACTCCTGCTTTCTCTCTCATCATCCCTACCTCTCCCCTCCCCCATACCCCTCTCTGTGGATGGAGCATTTGACGTAAGCAGAGAAATAGGAAAGATACCAATTCACTATCAAAGCATCCTAGCCCCATCCCAGAGCAATTAAAAAGCCAGATGGAATCTCTGGGAAAACGGCATTAATAACACGAACAATCTGTGCAGGCCGGCAGGAGCCCAGGAGCCTCAGGGAGGGGTGGGGCTTGCAGAGGGGAGGAAGGCTGTGGTGCTGAAGTATGAGCTCAAAGCAGCATCTCAGCCATGTGGTGGCCAGCCAGGGATGGGGCCATCGCAAGGGTATGCTAGGTCTGGCCACAGCTGAGCTGTCCCCTCCGGCCCTTGCAAGGCCCACTGTGCACCCTGGATCCTGGTGGCTGCAGACAGAGCCAGACAAATGTGGATCCCATTACTAAGACAGCCGCAGCCTCAGCGAGCCCCATTCTGGCACCCGAGAGCTTTACTTCTCTTCACTTTTGTTTTTATTTATTATTTTTCTAGCTTTCTGGCCCCACCCACTAGAAAGAGGCCTCCCTGGGTGAATGGCTTCCAAAGATGGCTTTTCTCTTCATTTGCTGTGCCCACATCTATTGCCAGTGCCTGACAATAGAAGATGGTATTGCCCCCTCCACCCCAGGGCCTGAGCCAAGGGAGCTCCCCTTAGAATGCAAAGTGGAAGGCACTTTGGGCAAGACCAGCTGAGCTCTTAGGGAGCTGGGCACACGGGCCCACATTACCCTGGCTGCCTGGCAGACCACAGCACACTTGTGTTGTTCCGAAACCTGGTCCAGGCAGAGTCCAGAGGCCAGACTCTTCTACAGTAGCCCCATTGTTCAGACCTTGCTCTGGAGACCCAACCAAGGTGGATTTAAAGAAGGTGAATGATAAAGTCAAGCCCAACCAGGGCAATTTAGCAAGACCCTGTCTCAAAATAAAAAACTTTTAAAAGGGTTGGGGATGAGCTTAGTGTGAAGGTCCCAGGTTCAATACCCAGTGTTGTAAAGAGAAAGAAAGTTTTCTCATCACCATCAAGTTGGAATGGGAATTCATTCATTTAAGAAATGTCTTTTGTGATTCTCATATGCCCAGAGATCCATTTTCTGACCTTTATCTTCAATGTCTCCTGAACTTTGTCCTTCCCCCTCATCCTCCCTGGAAATTGTTCTCCCAAGGTCATCACAAGCCCCTAGAACTCATCTGAGGTCCTTCCTGTCTTGCTTAGCCTCCTGCTGAACTTGGCTGCAACAGATGTCCAGTGCCTAGCCCAGGGCAGGTTTTGGCACATGTGTTTGAACGTAAGAATCTTACTCTAACTCATCTCTCCTTATAAAACATCCTGGTCCCCTCCTTTCCATTCAAGTGTTCATTGGGTTGGCCCAAGGTCTACCAGGAAGAACCCTGAAGGACCAGGGCCTGGTATTGTTGGGAGCAACACAAGACACCAGAAAGAAACCCCCTTAGATGAGTCGTTGCTTCTACAAAGTTGCTATTAAAGTGCAAGAATCCTAAGCAAGATGGTCTCTCCAATCCTAGATAACCACGCAATGCTTACCTGGCCTTAGAATCAGAGTCAAGCCAGACCCCAATGGGATGATCATGCTCTGCAGAGACATGGGACAGGGAGGAAGTGGAATTTCCAGAAGAGGGGACAGGGGAGCTGCCAGAGTTGCACAAAAGTCATGGGGCAGCCAGGACCGTAGCATTGCTATTTTAAAAGGTATTTCAAGCCTTCATGTTTCCCTCTTATTCTCACTCTAAGATCACTAGCAAGGTCCTTATGGAGGGATAATGATCTGGGTATGGGGACACTAGTGGACAAATGTGGCAGCCTAGAGCCAGGGCATATCACCCAATGACCCAGACGGAGCCTAGAGGGAACCGTCACAGCCGGTCCCAAGCCCTCTTGGATCTGAAGATACTTCCGTGCCTTGGCAAGTGACAGCACAACCTTTCACTGGAAATGAAGCCCCTGCTCCCTAAGCAACCACCGACCCCCCCCTCTGTCCCAGCCACGGAGGACTCAGAGAGCCCCACCCCACCCCTTGCCTCCCCTGAAGCCAACCAGAACCCTCCGGGTACCACCCCTGGAACACTGTGCCCTCTTGCTGATCAGGAAATGCGGCTGATTTACGGCGGCTTTTCCCCGTGCACATGTTGGGCAATGGTCTCGGCTGGAAGTGGCAGCTCAGATCCTTGTCCAAAGAGCAGGAGGTAGAGGGGTGTCAGAGATGGGGTGCCTGCTCCACAGGGAGCCACCATGACCTTCAGCATCAGGTTAGGACCCGTCTGAAGTAGCCTCCTTGAGTGACTTACAATTTGCAAACACGTTTTATTTGATTCCTGAGTTTTGCTAGAGCAATTACAGTGACTAAGCATGAAAAATCACTCCCAACACAGTGTCTCCTCGCTGTTAGGAAATGTGTTTGCTTCACTCTTTTGCCCGGTGCGGCAACATTTTAAAAATAGATTCATTCACTGTACTTGAAAGCAATTTGTTCCAAATTTTCCCACTAATTTGATTTTAATCTGATATTTAAAATTTGTGTGACCACATTACCACTGATTTATAGGGAATAAGCCCTACCTGGCACAGGTTTAATTGGCCTTAACCCAGGAGTCCACAGGACAAAGAATTTATACTAGAACAATTTGAAGGCACTCTGGTCTCTAATGCTTTAAATACAGGCTAATTCAGCATAGCAAATGCCGCTTGCCTGGGGGCAGGGCAGCGAATGTGAGGCTGTGGTTCTCCTGCAGGGTTCAAGCACACAGTAGGCCTTCTGTCCTCTACTGAGCCGCCGAATCAAGCCAAGCCTTCCTGACTCAGAGCTCACTTGATGTTGATTCTGAATTGAGTTCTGGAAAAAAGCAATTTGCTCCCAGGTGACAAGTAGAAGTCTCCTCTTCCTCCCAACTTATCCTGGGGATGCCCATGGACCATAGGGCCCTGGCATCAAACTGAATTTTGTCTTTGACTCTTGCTGACTGGGTGGCCTTCACCAAGTCTCTTAATTTCTCTGAGCTTCAGTTTCCGTTTATGCAAAATGTATGCAAAACTAGTACCACACCTCCAAGTTGTGAAAGGTAAACAGGCAAAGCCTGTGAGACACTTGGCCCAAGCTAACCATTGCTATGTGTTGGGGCAGAAGTCAGAGTGGGAGGGGTTGGGCACATCTTTGTCCCTGGAAAGATTCCAGTGGAAGGACACAGTCATCTGAATAATTTAGGGCCAAATCCCTGTACCCAGATACCCAAGGTGTTGTAGTCATGTTAACCTTGCTTACGTTTTCATTTACTCCCAAAGAATGCCTTTCATTTGCTTAGAAAGCACTTCCTGAGCAACTGCTGGGAACAGAACCCTCTTGCCAGTGACCTTGAAGGCTGCGCACAGAGGTCAAAGCCTCTACTGCTCTCAGCAGGCCAGGCATGGATGTCCTGCATGGCGTTGTAATAGAAGTTTCTTCATAAACATGCAGAATCCAGGTGGTAACTCCCTGGGGTGGCAGCCTCCCCAAATCCTGGTGGAGCTCTTGGCCTTAGGGGCTCCCTATGAACTCCTGTTTGGAAAGCTGTACCTCAGCAGAAGGGTCCGTCTTGGCTTCTCTTTACTGGAGGAAGGAGAACAGGAGGTACATGCTGGGTGTCATAAGTTGGGGACCTCTCCTGCCCTTTGTTCCCTTCAGTTCCTTACTGGGTCATCTCAGTGGTTGTCTAAACAGCTTGTTCCCATTTGTCCAACTTACCTCTGGCCCAGGAGATGAGGGAGGCTGGCTTCTGCCTTATGGGAGGGCTTACTAGGCCAGGCCTCAGACACCTGGGGAGGTACCTGGCGTCCTGGAGTCATGGGAGAGAAGCAGAAAGGCAGGCCTTGCACAAGTTTCCCCAGATCTGGAGCTGCCAACTAGAAAGTGCTCTGAAAACCTATCTGGCTCTTTTTCCCTTTGCTACCAGGAACGCCACCATGCAAGTCATTCTAGTTAGTGAGCAAACTCCTCAGGCAAGGGAGGAAGGCAGCTCTCCGGCTTCACCTCGATGCTCGAGCACAGGAAGCTGTTGGATTCCACTTGGCGAGCCCAGGGAGGACAGCAGGTATGGAGTGGGAACAGGAGGCCTCACGTCACCAGCTCTCCACACCCAGGTCAGCTGGACGTGGTGCAGGGCAGCAGGAAGGACAGGCCTGGCTGTGGACAAGTCCCAGGGTGGCCCTGGGAGGGTGGCATTGTGTGGGTGCTGGCGCGGGGGCAGAAGCCTGCCACTTACAAATCAACACGGGACTGATTCTGAGGATTGAATTGGAGTCCACTCCCACGAGGGCTGAAGTGTCCCTCCAGGAGCAATTCCCAAGCCCACCAAGGCCCGATCCTCTCTGCGTGAGGAGCAATCTCATTTGGAAGAGGTGGAGGCTTGTGAGTCATGGGCCAGGCCCCTGAGCCGAGGGGAGGTGGGGACGATGGCTCTGAGCCTGAAATGTGTCAGAGGCGAGATGAGCATCTTGAGGGACGCGAAGTTTATGTAATTATGTGGGACAGCACTGCCTAGGTGTGTGAGCAACACTAGAAAAGAGAACAGCCCACTCCAAGTCCTCTACCTCCCTGGGCTGTGCCAGGCTCGCCCAAAGCTCAGCTGTTCACCAAGGAGCCTGCCATCCTGAGAGGTGGCCCAGCCTGGTCCCTTGAGTTCCAGAGCCGTGGTGTAGCAGAGGCTCTGTCCCACTAAGACCAGAGATAAGACCAGGCTTGGGACAAGGACAGGACCAGCCCATGGACTCCTACAGTTGGCAACAAGTGGATGGTTTAGCCATTGCCATTCCCAGATCCACTCACAGGAGTGAAATGCTCATGTTTTCCTAACACTCTCGCAAATGGCTTCATTCCATGACACCTTCCCCCACCCCACCTCCACTCAGCATTCCTCAACTTCATTTACTTTAGGTTTTAGTTTTTTTAATTAAATCAGCTGCATGTTGTTTGGAACATCTCTGAGAATTTCCAAATTGGAAGGGCATGTCCGAGTCATTGCAGGGCTAGGTTTGGGGGGCCAGACAATACCCCGTCTTCAATTATCATGGGCCACTCCTTTCTGTTTTCCCAGGAGACAAGGACTGGTATCCCACATGGCATGGTGACCAGGAGGAACCCGCTGCTGGGCTAGGGGAATCTGGCACATGCCTGAAAGCCAGGGCGGGACCAGGGCCTCCCTGAGACTCCACCGGAGAGCTGCTCACAGCACCCAGGTCCTGACTCTGGTTACACAAGGGCTAGGCCTCCATCCCCACCCACTGGGGGCGTGGGACTGTGCATACCCTGGCCTCAACACACACCTGCTGTGTGACCAGCTGCAGGTTTGGCAGCCTCTCTGTTTGAGCATGTCTGAGAGGTGTGCCGGGATTCCCAGAGGCAAGATGATGAATGGTCTTCCTCCGAAACAGAGCAACCACAAGAACCTGATCCCAAGACGAGTCACGATGAGGAGGAAAAGGACCGGGACACCTGGCCACAAAGAGGGGAGCATGAGTCAGAAATAAACTTCCCACATGCCAGCCAGATCATTCACCTATCCAAGAGAGCTAAGGGTCGGGAGCTGGAGGGCTACAGGGTCCAGGGTGGGGTGATTCCCTACCTCCCTCTGGAGCTTAGCTCCTGGGTCCCTGCCAGCCAGGTCCTAGGTGATGCTAATGGGCTGGGCAATGAAGGACGTTAGCGTTCTTTGGCTCATGCTGGGACAGCAGTGGAGGACCCTAGGATGATGCTGGCTTCTCAGGCCTTCTCTGGTTATGGCATATGGGCATTTCAGCTTCACCTCTAGACACCCCAACTAGCCAGGACCAGTCCACATCAGTCACTTAGTCAACGAGTCTCCACCAAGCAGTCTTAAGAGCCCAGACCAGATCCCAGATGCAGAACAGGGAGGTGGAGGTCAGAGGACAGAAGGGGAGAGAGGAGGATGCCACTCTCATTACTGGGTGGGAGGTATGTTTCCCTTGCTTCATCCATGCATGCCATTGGGCACCTCGTGGTCTGTGAAGGACACTGGGGAATGTTGTTCTTCTGTCTCTGGGGTCTGGTTCACAATACCCATGGGAGGGAAGAAGAAACAGGGGGATGCAGCTGTGAGTATCTCAGCGCTGCCCAAATAGGCCCTAAGAAGGCAGGGTGAACTGTAGAGGCAAAGATAGGCATGAGTTGGTTTTTCACTCCCTGACCTTGTTTCCATGTGTCCTTTGCTACATTTTGCTTGGTATTGTACAATATTGGGGCCCTTGGCCAGGAGCAGACTGGCTTCACAAACTCCCACCAGTGTTTTTTAAGCTCTGGGTTGTAGAAACATGGAGCTGGATAGGTTGTCACCAAAGCATGAAAGAACCAGTAAGTGGACCAGTGTTTCTGTTCAAGCACACATCCTCCAATTCCAGAACATTTTTACCCATTAATCCTCAAAATATTGTCTCTACTCCATTTCCTCTCCCCACTCTTTCATGGACAATATTAAATACACGTTAGATCTTTTCTTCCTCTTTATCTCAGATCTTGTCTTTTGGTCTTCTTTTTGTCTTTATGTGCTACATTTGTGATCATTTCTTCTGACTCCTCTAATTTTCTAATTTTCCTCTCACCTCTGTTTAATTTACTATTTAATGTGTTCATTGAGTTCTTGAATTGGGTTATTGTAGTTTTCATTTTTAGAGATTCCTCTTAATTTTCTTTCAGATTTGCTATTTTACCATTTATAGAGTCCCATTCCTGGAGGTTTTTAAAGCATATCTTACTTGTTAAAACATTATATGCACAGTTATGTTCATATAATTTGATGTCTTTGAGAGTTTGTTTCTGTTTTGTGTTGATTCTTCCAGTTTTCACTCATAGTATCACATTTTCTTATGTGTTTGATTATCTTTGACTGTGTGCTGGTCATTGTTTCTGAAAAAAATTGGTTCATAAGAAAAATTTGGGATTTAAGACAAAGTTATCTTTCACTGGAGAGCAATTTATTTTGCTCCAGACAAAATACTGCTAGTACAGAACCACCTTAATCAATCTTGAAAGCTTCCTAGCCCACCCAGGAGATGAGTATTTAGATTGCAAGATCATATGAGAGCTGGTTTACTTCTGGTTCACTCTTACACTGAAGGGCAGCATCTTGGAAACCCATCTCAATGTGGAATAGGTGTCCTATTATGTGTCTCATCTTGTATGAGCCCTAAGTTTGATTTCTGTCTCTCATTCCATGAGACTATCAAAATAAAATTCAAATATGTTAAGATCAGAAAATGCCTCAGGAAAAAAGTGGTTTCTCTTGGTTACATATCTGGATTCTTCCTTTTCCCTCAGTTTTGGCTTGGCTGATTTAACATATTTTAATAAAATTATCCTATGTTTTTAGTAATTTTCAACAAGAAGATGGGCCCAAATAATCTAGCCTGCTGGAGAAAGGAAGTCTTTCCTTCTTTCATTTAATAACTATTGGGGAAGTACCTACTATGTGTCAGGCACTGTGCTAGGGGCACTGCAGTAAACCAGAGAGAGTGGGCTCTTGTGGAGCTCCCAGTCTCACTGTGGAGACAGACAATAAACAGAGAGTTACACAATTGATTAGTTAATTACAGTTGTGATGTTTATTGTGAAGTAAGGACATTCAGAGGTGGTGAGAGTGTCTGGCTGGGAGTCTTCACCTGCTTTGAGGACTCAGGAGAAGTCGTTTTTAGGAATGTGATTTTTAAGCTGAGATCTGAAGGACCAGTAGAGTTGTAAGTCATTGGGGGTTAGAGCAAGACAATATAGGTGGAGGGAATACCATATCCAAAACTCAGACATAGGAAGGAGCATGATGTTCTAGATACTGAAAAATGACCAGCACGTGTGTCTACAGTGCACAGAGCAGGGCGGGATGAGGCACAAGAGGTGAAGCCAGAGGGTTAACTGGACTCTCACATTCACGGGTTCAGACTTTGGTCAATATCCCAAGAACCGAAGGGACCATGGTGAATACTGAAGTCAAGTTTGCTAGTAAAGACCATTCTAATAACCCAAGGAGGATGAATCATGGCAGACCGAGGGAACATCAGCCAGGCCAGGGAGGGGGCTCCCTCGCACAGAGGTGGATAGATTCAAGAAATACTTAGTGGCTAGGATAAGAAGGGTTTCCACCAAGACTACCTTAGGATCATCTCAGAGTACCCTACCCAACTGGGTTGACTCTTGTTCTTTGGCCCTCTACATCCCTTTCCTAGCCACATGGATGGCCTGCCATGCCTTTGGCTTCCTGCTGGGTTTGGCCAGTGGGAAACACCAGAAGGAGATCAGAGGCAATTACTGAGGCTGGGCTGCCTCTTTCTGACTCTCTCCTTCAGGGCCTCATTTGCATGTCCCCAAGAATACAGCCCCTGTCAAATGATCCTTTCTCTAATCTCCATGGCTCCAGTTCTCACTTGTATCATCAATTCCTTCCCTTATCCCTTCAGCCTTATAGGTGGTGGTGACAATATCTGCTAGAGCTAGTTTCTGGGGACCTCAATACCCCTTCTTGATTCCCTTAACGCTGTTCATATCTCTCTAAATGATCCCTTTGTTAACGTCTCTTTATTAGATGAGATAGGAGGAGTTTGATTTTCCACCAGAACCCTGAGTAATCACCAGTTCTTAGAGATTTCTTTTTTTTTTTTTTTTGGTTTGGAGTTTTAAATTTTTTTTTTGTATTTGTTTCTTTATTTGTTTGTTTTCCTTTTAAGAATCCAGAGAAGCAAATCTGTCTGGGAATTCTGGAGGGAAGCCAGTCCATTGCAGCAGCTAAAGGGGTGCTGTCAGGGCCCACATGAAGGCTCTGCTGCCTTCTGCATTCTATAAACAAACATATGCATGTGTGTGCACAGCAAGCCAGAAGAAAATGACAAACACAGCCATGAAAATTTTATGGAGCCCCAGTATCAGCAAGGACACAGGTAATTAGGCAAACCTGGTGTCTTCTGTCTGGCTGTACAGTCCCTGAGTCTGTCTGCTAGGAATTCTAGCCTGGGGGTGGGAGGGAGGGTGCTTTATAATCTGCTTTCAACTTCAGGTTCCAAACTCCTCTCAAAAGAAGCATCAGAGAGATTGAGGTTAAAGTGCATCTGATTTCTGGGGTGGACTTGCTAGGCCCAATGCTGAGCACAGTTCCAGGAAGAACTCTCTTTTAGCTTGCCTGCCAATCACTGGTTTCTTTTTCCCTTTTCTTGCCTTCTCTGCTCTCCACCACCCTCCCCAGCTGAAGTTTTCTTCACTTCACTTTCTCTTTAGAGAAATCCAAGCAGCTACTGGGAGATTGATAGCTGCTTGGGAACTGTATTCTACAATGGTGTTCTCTCCCTTCCTACCTCTGTGGGGGCTCAGGCACAGGGTCGAGGGTGAGGAGGAATATAAAATGCTATGTTGTGGTAGAGGTTGTCTGGGAGAGGCTATGTCTTCAGAGAAGGGCTCTTCCACCAGGCAATGTTCAGTGGAGACCGACTTAACAAGAAGGACCCAGCTGCTCAAAGGACATTTCCATGTAGAAAAACAGACAGTGCAAAATTCCAGTGACAGTTCATGTGGCCAGATGAAGGGGAGGGGCAGAAAACGAGGCAGGAGATCGGGAAGACAGTCCCCTGGGGCCCTGCAGGTGGGGTGGCCATGCCTCCTTGTTTGCCTGGGACAGTTCTGGTTTACTCCTGCTATTCCAGTCCAACTGTTTGCCACATCTCCTTTGACCTGCAAAATGTGTCCCTACTCGTTCCATGAATGACACGGTCACTCTACTTTGAGGGCAGAGCAAGATATCTAGGGTTTATATGTTTTCACTGCAATGTGGAGCCGTTGCAGACTACTGAGCAAGGAAATGATGGGATCCAGTCTTTTCTTTCATTCACCAAATGTTTACTGAGTCCCCTGTGGTCTTCTCAGCTCCAGAGACATAGCAATAAACCACCTTAGACTTCTGTCCTCAAGGAGCTTACATTCCAGTCTTAGAAATGCTGATGTCTGAGAAATTTAACCAGTTCTGCACAACTCACTGGTGCCCTGGACATATCAAGGTGCCCATTAGACAGATGGAAAGATAAAGGCAAAAGAATGTTTAGCTGGTTCTTTTTGTAAATTTAATAATTGAAACATCTTGAAGTCTGTTCCCAAATTCACCCCTTAGGGGAGGTCTTTGTGAGGAGCTACATGCAGTGTGGGTTGCTCTTGACTTTATTCTTACCTGTATACCCAGGCTCCTGTGGTTGGTAAGTCCAGCTAGGTGATGGTTGGCCTAACTCAGCCCCTCACTCCATGCTTGTTCTACCTCCAGATCACTGGCTTACGAATGCTCATTGAATCCCAGCCTGAGGGGTCTAAGCAGAAATGGCCAAATGACACTGGTACATCTCACTGAAACTCGTATCTCTGTGCTGGGGACTCAGGCATAGAACCTAGTACAATAAGAAAAACAGAACATGATAAGATGTGTCTTCAGGTATGGCTGGAGCCAGATGCCATCTGGAATCCTCACTCCATCTTCTGGTTGTACCATCCTTTGTGCAGGCTTCAATATATGGGTTGGGTTCCCAGTAATTCAAGACTTCTAAATAGACATGCAGCAGCTCAGAATAGAGCTCTAATTTTCTGAATAATTTCATTAAAATTCCTGGAATTGGGTTTGGCTGGACCTTAGATTCATCACTGAACCAGCCACTGTATCCAGGAGAATGGAGGATGTTGACTGGCCAATACTGAATCATGTCCTTCCTCCCCTCCCCCAAAAGTTTTGGGGTAGAATGAGTGTGGGGATGCAAGTTTCTCTAAGAAAATTCCATGAGTTATCTGGAAGGAAAGAAATATATCCTGAGGCAGTCAAGACAATTGGTGTCCACAGTGCCTGTCCTTTGTCCCAGGAAGAAATGGAGCCCCTAGAGAGAGAGGATGACTCAGGATGACTTCTTTACCAGTGCTTCAAAAGGAAAAGTGAGTCCAAGTGGGCCAAGATGTGTCCCAGACTTCTGCCCTGCTTCAGCCTACTATAAGTTTCACTCTACAGGCAATATGGAACACCTTTGGGTCCCAGGGTGTACATGGGATCTGTGATTCTAAACCATGGAAGCAGGGCCAGGGGAAGACCCATGGCAACGGACGAGACTTCTTATGGGTCCGGGGAGAGCCCCGTACTACTACCCCCAGAACACCTGCCTTGGGGGAGAGGAGGGATTGGGAACTGTAGCCTGAGGCCTCTGAAGCCACCAGGTCCTATCTCTATGGGCACCTGGAACTCCTTGACTCACGGAGGCCTCCATTCTCTGGAGTGTGGGTTCAGCCTCCTGCTCCCTGGCACCAGAACTGGGGGAAGGGGCTGCTCAGGAAGAAGGATGCTGACAACAGGAAGGTCAGGAGAGAACCCCTACCCTTCTGGCCTTGGATGGGCCTCCAAAGAACCAGGCTGGCCCTATATTCCAAGGATGCCCCTCAATGGTGGGAAGGAAATGCATTTACCAAGCCCGAAGGTGTGCAGATGCATTCTCAAGTCTCTCGTCTCTTGCCACCTGCGTCTCCTGCAGACCATCAGTCTATGCATCAGATGAGGGATGGAGGTTCTCAAAGCCAGATTCCCAGTCTGTAAGTGGTGACACCACAATCCTGCATAGCCTAACTCCTGCCTGAAAGAATCCCACGGTGCACACCTATAATCCTAGCACTCTGTGATGCTGAGGCAGGAGGATTGCAAGTCTGGGCTGAGCCTGGGCAACTTAGAGATTCTGTGTCTCAAAATAAAAAATAAGAAAGGGTTGGGGATGTAGCTCAGTGCAAAGACCCTGTACTCAATCCCCGGTAACACACACACACACACACACACACACACAACAAAGAATGGGAGTTGAGTCAGGGAGGATAAGGGGAGAGGCCTGAGGAGGTGAGAAGAAGCCACAGAAGTCATCTGTTCTGGGACAAGTGCCTCCCTGTCCCGCCCTAAGAAGGTGGGTGACACTGAAGCCCAGCCCAGCAGAGCTAAGAGCCCTATGAGGGATCAAGAAGACGGCTTCCTCTTAGTGTCTTCATGCCACAAGATGTAAAATAATCCCCTCGGCTCAGAAAAACACATTTTATGGCTGTCTGACTCATTTCCCACAAAACTAGGTTCAGCAACCCCCCCCCCAGCATTTACAGCTTTTGTTCTGAAAAATAAAAAATATGTTGAAGACTTCAGGATGACTTTTAGACATAAATTGTTCCCGTCTTCACCCTCGTCCCAGGCCCCCCTCACCTAATTTCCCAAACATTGGCTGCCAGATCCTCAGGAGGACCAAGTCCAAGTGGGTGTGGGATGACTCGGAGTCTCTGGGTGACACAGCCCCCAGGGCAGGGTGAGGAGATGCCAGCTGGGCATAGAGGTGGGTTACAGGGGCCCTCCAGGAAGGTGGCCTCCTCACATCTGCCCACCATGGCCCTGATCCGTCTGGTTTGGGGTCACACGCAGGTCCCAACAATGCTGTTGCCTACTCATAGCCTCACAGTCTCTTGAGGGGACTTCTGGGAACCCAGGTAGTGTCAGGCGGGTGGCTTCCATCCTCAGCACTGTGGGCCAAGGAGAGCTCCACAAGGTGGGCTGGTTCACAGATCCAGGATGTGTTCCTTGCCCCTTGTCGCCGTGCTGCTCCTGCCCGGCACAGCAGCTAAGTCTGACCACCGTGAGGTCCTACAAGCAAAGCATGGGGGTCCCTCAATCCCCCCAATCCATGAGTGCTTTTTTTTCCCCGCACACCCTGAGACTTGGCCTCCTGCTTTTTTCTGACTCTTCCATCCCTTGCATTTTCCCAGCAGTCCTGGGACAGGGAGAATCAGCACCAGACAACACATGACCCATGTCAGCCGAGAGAGCCTGCTCTCTTACCAGGCCTGCGCAGGGCAGGACCCCAGGTAGGAAGCCCAGGACTCAGATGGGGGACTGGAGTGCGAAGACCTCTCCCCGGAGGTCACTGGTTTCTGATACATGGCTCAGCCATCCTCGGAGTACTCACCACCCACAGAACCAACTCCTCTCCCTGCAGCTTGGCACATTCAAGGCCCTCCACATGGCATCCAGTTGGACGGCTCACATCATTTCTCCATCTTCCTAAGGACTTCCCAGGGAGGACTGGCAGCTTGGGACCAGGGAGGGGCACCCCCCAGCACCGGCCTCCCATGAACTAGGAGCCCTGCCGGGGAAGGAACCTGCCACATCTAGGCCAAGTGCCTCAGCTCCCATCCTTGGTTGCTGTGACTACTCCTTTCCGACTCATCCTCCAGGAGCCCTGAGCTGCGAGCCCTTAGTGGGGTCTCCAGGCTGCTGAACCCAGAAGGATTGGAATCCTGGTGCCTGCATGTGCGAAGAGCTGCCCAAGCTGGGACACAGAGGCACCGTGTCAACCCAGAGGGGTCTCTGTGCCCTACAGAAGGCACAGGCAGAGACCTGTGGGAACTGCCCAGATCTGCCCAGGCCCACTCTGGCTCTTTTCCTCTCTAGCCTGTGGCTTGCTCTGGATGTGCCTCTGCTACTGGCTGTCCAGAGCTCTGAACTCCCACCCGGGAGCAGGAAGCAACTGTGGAAAGAGTCTAGAAACGGTCAGGTGTCTAACGGTCAGGGGCTCTGCTGGGAAGACACGGCAGTGAGCTGGGGGAGGCATCCCTCCTACCAGAAGGGAAGACGCACTGGGGGCCCCCAAGCTGGCTGCGCCATGGGCACTAGGGGAAGGGCCAGAGGTGACCCGGACTTCCTTAACCACAAGAAAATGACTCAGCTGAAATGAGGAAGACTTCTGTTTCGGCAGAACATTTTTTCCACTATGCTAAGAGCTTTTCACCCACGGACTCCAGAGGAGCTAAGTACCCCGGAGAGGGGTTTGGGGAGTTTCAGTTTGAATAATCAATGCTGATTCTTAATCATTATTTTGAAGACACAGCTCTTGGTTTTCCAGCAGGTGGTCAGATCTCCGGCAGCCAAGCCAGGTGTGTGTGTGTGTGTGTGTGTGTGTGTGTGTGTGTGTCTGTGCAAGTGCAGCTGCACACTGGTGCCTTGAGGACCCTGGAAAGAGTGGGGAAATTCTGTCATGATTATTCTCTCTGGCCACCAGCAGGCCTTGCCCGGGTCTATAGAAATGACCTGGACTCTCCAGCCCTCCCAGGTCTGCCCTGCTGCCCTGAACGGAGCCAGTAGCTGTGCTGAGCGTTAGGCGTGTGCCAGGCAGCAGGCTGCCCCCTCCCTACGTGACTGCCTTTGATGCTCACACTCTAGAAAGCGAATCTCTCCCAGATATCAGCTGCGGCTCGGCGGCAGGAAAGTGCTAGCCAGACACTTGGGCAGACGCTTGCCCAGGCAGCCTGACATCATCCTGATGGCTGTGCCTTCTGCCCATCCATGAGATGACGTTGCCCAAAGTCATCTGCCATAGCAACTAGTAGCCCTGGGCCCTCTGAAGGCTTTTTTTTTTTTTTTTTTTTTTTTTTTTTGGTGGCACTGGGGACAGAACCCAGGGCCTTTGCAGTAAGCAACATCCCAGCCCCCCTTTTTTATTTTTCATTTTGAGACAGGGTCCTACTAAGTTGCCAAGGCTGGGTTTGAACTTGTGATCCTTCTGCCTCAGCTTTTCCAAATGCTAGGATGAAGTCGGCATCTCTTGGCAGGTAGCATCTTCCAGGAGTGGCAAGGCTGGCCCTAACCGTGTGACTTCTGGCCTGACAAGCACAGTGAGAACAAGCCCTCTTCCAGGTGCTTGATGGGACAGAGGGTTGGCTACTTTGAGCCTCTCTCTCTCTTTTGGTCCAGCCTAGGTGGGGACCCTGGAGGTGGCACCAGCAGGCTCTGGCTTAGCCATGGTAGCTGTGACAGTGAGAGTGTAGGAAGAGCTGGCCCAGGCAGTGACTGCTCCTCCTCCACCCCTGACCCCCATGTCTGTTCCCACTGTCAGATGGTCTCAGGTTCTCGTTCCCCCTTCTCAGGCAGGGTCTTTCCTGAACCTCACTTTCAGGGGGGATGATAGGTGCAGCGCCTTCACCCCACCTCATCCCAGGTTGCACCAGTTCCAATGGGGCTTCCACATCCTGCACTACCTGCCTCCTGCCCTGAGCTGGAGTCAGTTTTTCCAGACCAAAGCTGCCTAGCGAAGAGGCCTTGTCCAGGTCTCCAAGGAGTTTAGAGGACAAACAAGACCTGGCTGGCGGGGCTCTTGGGCTAAGGCTGGGGTGAGGGTTCTGCCTGGGGCCAGGTCATGTGTCCTGGCTCTATGACCTCTCCAAGGCCCAACTTGCTGGCCAAACTCTGGGAGGAGCTGCAGAGGCTGAGGGCGGAGGCCAGGCCAGCAGCCCCTGGGGTGCTGTGCTCCAGGACAAAGGGCAGGTTGGCTCTGGAAGCGGGACAGGGGGCAGCAGAAAGATGAGGGCTGGGCCCAGTCATCCAGTGAGGGGCCTGAGCCCTGGGCCTCTCTTGGGCTGCCCCCTCAGGGAGACAAAAGATGGGATCAATAGGGAAAAAGGCAAAGAAGAGAGAGAAGGAAGAGCGAAAAAAGCCAGCATCAGAGGAGAAGCTCGGGGAGAAGGAAGCAGACTCAGCGGAGACCCCGGGAAGTCTCCAGACACTCCCTCCAGCTACTCCTGCTGCTGGCAAAGAGCCTGTCCCGGGCCAGAGCCCGGGAACTGGGCAGGAGCCAGGCTGGAACTGTGGGGTGGGGCATTCCCAGGAGGGCCAAGGGCTGCCTCTAGCCCTGCCTGTTTGTGGCCCTTGCCCTCTGCCACACAGAGGCCCCCACACTTCTACTGGGGCTCACACAAGACAGCTGTGTCTGTGAACGGTGTTTCTATGCCTGTGTGCGCATGCCCGGATGTGCACATGGGTGTGCAGCAAGTCTGAAGCCATTTGCATCTAGGACCATCCACTGCCAGGGTCATACAGGCAGCCTGGGCACCAGAACGGGCCTCTGCCTGAGCCCAGCCCCATACAGCCAGCCCTCCACGGGGGCCCAGGAGTCGCAGTGAACCTGGTTCCCTGCTCCTGTGGAAGGCCCAGATGATCTTCCGATGTGGCAGTGGAGCAGAGGAGGCAATCCTTGGCTCCCAGGGACCACACAGCCCAGGAGTGGGAGGGCCTGACTGAGCAGAGGCTGTGTGATCCCACAGACCTGCAGATTCAGCTTCAAGCCTCTACAATGGGAAACAACTCAGAGTGCCCCAGAATGGGCTGCAAAGCTCAGTGTGTGTGTGTGTGTGTGTGTGTGTGTGTGTGTGTGTGTGCATGTGTGTGCATACATAAACATTCACATCTGTCCCCTGGTCAGTGAGCTTCAGCCTGTCAGCCTCACCCACCATTTGCTCATCATCCCCTTATTTAGAAGCCACGATGTCTCCCAAGGGCCCAAGTTACCAACTCAAGTTCTCTTCCTGTCACTACCTAGCCTGGCCCAGCCCTTCCCCTGTGGTCACCAATTCTTCCCTCATGTAGCTAGGTGGGTCTCTGCACAAGCTGTACTCTTCATTCACATTTTCCATGCAGATATTTAGCAGTGTGGCCTCTGCATTTGTTGTCTGCCTCTGCGTGGACTGAGTTGGGTATGAGAATGTGCAAAGCAGGGAAGCAACCCAATGGGCACTGGTATGAACAGAAAAGGAATTCACTACCTCTTGGCAATGGAAAAAATCCATGTGGTACTGGTTCAGGCATAGCTGGGCCTTAGTTGTCTAACTCCATGTCCATCTCTCAGCTCCACTTTCCATTTTCCTTCTTACTTTCCAGACATGATCCCAGCAAGAAAGTTGCTAGGCTTTCACTCTTCTGCTTTGCCACCCAGGGTAAAGAAAACAATGCTTCTCAGTATTTCTAGCAAAAGTCTCAGGGCTGCTACCCATTGGCCCTGCCCAGGGTACATGACCCATGTCCCAAACCCAGGGCTTAGGCAGCCCTGCCTGAACCATGTGCTCTGAGAGAAGGCTGCTTTTCCAAAGCCATGCCAGGGGCTGCCCCAGCAGAAGGACATAAATAGTGGGCAGCCAGGACCTCAGGGGTTGACCCAGGTGTCCCTGCACTGAGTGGGTGGAACTTATGCTCTTCCTGTCTCACTCCAAATCAGTGTGGAGTCTAGAATTCTTTTATTTTACAAATGGGGAAACTGAGGTCCAGAGAGCCAGAGCACTGGTCAGGGGTTGCACAATCAGTTGGGCCAGAGTCAGAAGTAGAACACAGGCCTTCTAACAGTGGGTTCTGACCAAGCACACAGGCCCCTCGGTGCAGCCACAGTTGCACGTTGGGACCAGCTTCCTGGCTTGCTCTTGCAAGTCTGTCTCTTCAGCCTGGGATGCCATTGATGCCACAGGAAGTCCCCAATGTCAGCATCCATAAGAATCACATCATACCCTGTACAGGCTGCAAGGTTCAGCACTGACAGACCTTGAAGCACCCCAACTGGCAAACCCCAGCTCAAAGAAGGAGACCACATCAAATAGTCAGGGAGACGGGTGCAATGAGAACAGGCCTGGGGCCAGGGCTGGGACTGGGTGGCAGGCAGATCCAGGATGGGAGTCAGAGAGACCACTACTTCCGCCCAGCAACTGAGGAGGGGGTGGGGGGCTAGACCAAGAGCACAAGAGGTCAACAGGCAGAGAGGCCTGGAAGGGCCCAGAGGGCTCCGGCAGGCTGTGGATGCTTGGCCAGAAAGGCCTGTTTACTCAGAGGCCCCTGAGGTCAAGGCCCAGGCTCAGGGTTAATTATTAATGGCTCACCCTGCTCGCGGTTGCCTGGTGTGGTGTGAGCCAGAGTCCGGAGCCCAGACACCACCCCCCTCTGCCATCCTGCACAAGAGGGGCCTCAAGAGCTTCAGAAGGCACTGACTCTGCAGCCCCCTGGGGCTCTGACTCCCCCTCCCCAAATGGGAAATGGCATATACCAGGGTCCTGGGGTTATCAAATCAGGCAAAACACGCTTGCTTCCCACAACCCAGCTTCTAGGGTCTTGTTCAAAGAAGAGTCACAGTGATGCCAGGGGTCAGGGTGATGCCCGTTTTACTGGCAGGGGGACAGGTTTGGCAGCAGGATGCAGGTTGGGTATGGTGTCTGCAAGAGACAGGCATCCTAAACCTGAGCTCACAGTCTCTGAGCTATAGGTGATCCAGGGACCCCATAGGGCTGTGGCTTGGACCAAACTTGTTCAGAGATGGGATCTCTCTCTGTGCCATCAGGCCTGTATTCCTACTGCCTCCTAAGATAGGCCAAGTCAGGTACTCCCAGGAGAGCATCTTCCAGAGTGACAGAGGAGTTTGAGGCTGCAAATCCTCACGCTGTCCTGCCAGTTAGGCCCCCACTGCCGGGCTGGAGAAGGCTGCACCTAGAGATGGAGGAGTGCAGGGACATGGACATAGTGACCATGCCACTGCCCACGCTTTCTGGATTTGGCCCCCCTTTAGGCTCCTGGCCCCAGGCAGCCTTGCCCTCAGCCTGACCCAAGACCTGAAGGGAGGCTTGGTGTTTGCATAGAGAGTGGCTGCTATCTCTGCACCTTGGATTCACCTAGCATCTTTCAGATGGGACAGTGGTGCCACCAAGGGGACCTGGTTGTGGCTCAGATGACTCAGTTGACTCAGCAGGTGGGTATAGCTCAGCATGCTGCGTATCTCCTGAGCTCCCACCCCTGAGCCAGGCAGTGCTTCTGGACAGTCCCCACATATGGCAGAACTCCCTTGGGGCTTTTCATTGACCCTTTGATCCACAAGCCATCAGCCTCTTCTCAGTTTCATTTTCATGGGGGATGGGACCAAAACCTTAACCCCGCAGCTGCCTAGCTAGGGGAAGGCTGGGATAGCCAGTGCCTGGGTGTGTTTGCAGCCTTTCTGTGCACATGCAGTGCCTTCTGAGCAGAGAATACTATGCCTGCCTCCACAGCAGTAAAGAAGGTGTCCAGGTCCAGAATCCCCAACCTGTGAATGGAGCTTTGAGGAAAGGCTCTAGGACATGTCCCATGGGCCTGCTCAGGGGCAAAGGCTTTCTGTGGCTGCCTTTGACAACCAATCAGAGCTGAGCATTTGCCTATAGCAATCTCCACTTGGGCACCATGGACCACTGCCCAGTCCAGACCTACAGGGTCCACTTAGGACATAATTGTTCCCTTTTCAAGATACCACTTCTGCCTGACCAGGAAATCCTGAACTCGGCTGCTGCCCCTCCCTGAGTCAACACTTGCTGGGGGGGTGGGACAGGAACACAGGCTGTAGGACTCAGCTTGGAGCCCCAGCCACAGGAACATAAGCCCGAAAGAGCTGCGTGCACACAGCCACCGAGCTATTCACACTTGTCATCTGTGTACACACACACACACAGTCACACTAGCACACTCAGACACAGACATGTACACACACGTGTGTAAATACATAAACTCACATGCTCCAACGGTGCACATGTGCACACGCAGATGCAGACATGCACAGGCCTTCCTGCCTCCCGCAGCCAGCATGGACGACTGGCCTGCCTGCACCTCTCCACATGTGGACTCACCTACGTGAACACACCACTCTGCCTCCCTGGGGAATCTTGTTGTTTGGTGGCCTCCCTTACAATCAGCCACCTAGCACCCAGGAGTCCACCTTCTGGCACTTCCAGGAAGTCTGAGGCCAGGACCAAGCCCTTGAACCTCATCATGCCAGCTTCTGTCTTTGGGGCCAAAACACTGCCCAGGATATCCTGGTGTTGTTCAGAAAATGCGCACTTGAGGGGGAGAATAGCATTTGGCATCCTGCAGAGCCTGGCCAGGGTGGGCTGGGGCTGTAGGTGACCCTGGCTGTGCTAGGAGAAGGGCACCCATCTCAGGGTTGGCCCTTGGACCAGACACAATTGCTCATCTCCTGTTGATCTGCCTGGCTGAATGGCCCCTGGCTTGGGGGCTACATCAGGCACACAGTAGGCTTCTGCCTGTAGAGTGGTTGGCTGAATGAATAAAGGCCCATTTGGGGAGTTAATTGTCTATCCTCTGGGCTGTCCTCAGGGTGGAAGGTTTCTGCCACCCTGTGACCTGCCTCATCTTCCTGGCTGACCTCCACCACCTGAGAGCCAGGCCCCAGGGAGCCAGCCTGCCACCCTCTCCTGTCTCTGGGGTGGCAGGTGGGCGGCCCCAGACATGCCCACGCATAGCTACCCCATGGCCACAAGCCCAGCCCACACCAGAGCCAGGCCAAGAGCAGCAGTCTCGAGGCCTGCCCACCACCCACGTCCTAAGCACTTAACATTCCCCCTCCAGCAAGAGACCTAGCACCTGGCTCCCCACAGGACCTAGATGCCCATCCCCACACCAGCCACTGGCAAGGACAGGCACCTCCCTCTGTGGCTCCCATCAGCAACTTCGACTGCAAACAGGGGTCACACTCCTGGAGCAGCCCCCAAGGCTTTCTAGCCCCCTGCATCTTGTCAGGTCCTGATCACCCTCCTCTCCCCCATGAGGGTCACTCTGTCCCTCTCTTGGGCTATAAATGCTTCATTCTGTCCCTCAAGCAGCCAACTCCTGCCACTGGGA
Organism: Erethizon dorsatum; assembly: GCA_028451465.1. NCBI lineage: Eukaryota > Metazoa > Chordata > Mammalia > Rodentia > Erethizontidae > Erethizon > Erethizon dorsatum. The sequence continues at coordinate 99,827,366 of CM051834.1, forward strand.
CTTTGCAACTGAGGCCGCCCCTGGATCTGGCCTGGGCTGGCCCGTTCCCAGTTCAGGTTTTGGCTCTACTGCCTCCTCCCCAGGGAAACCCTCCTGAAGTGGCTCCAGGTCACTGCCGGGTTATACTTTGTCGCCAGTTCTTGCTCTCTGAAATGGCCTTGTTGTGGGCCTCACATGACTCCCACCGGTCTTCCTTGTTGCATTATTAGCTCCATGAGGGCAAGGAGCATGTCTGTTTCATCCTCAACCTAGGAAGGACCTATCTCTCAAGTTGTTGGTGGTCTGCCAATGTTTGTTGAGTGAATGAATGACCAAGAGAAGGCAATGCTGAACCGAGAAGCATGAGTCTGAAATAAGAACCGGCCATGCATCAGGCGTACAGGGCAGATGTATATATGGAATACTGGAGAATCCTGGGGTCTTCTTGGCTCATGCAATTCAGGCAGACTCTGCTGACAGAGTCATGTTACTATTGGGAGCTGGACTTGCGCTCTGCTCCTGGTGGGGTTAGGCTCTGCTCTTGCTGCTTCCTGCCCTGTACTGTGAAGAGCTCCTGTATGTAATTTCCTGGGTTTATGGGGGGCCCGCATTCTGCCAGCTCTTGCTTCTGTCCTTTTGTCTCAGACATTCTGCCACCTGGAATGTCTCCCCTATCTGCCTGGCCAATCCCTTCCCAAACCCCAGGTGCAGCCAGTCCTCCTTCTCTGCCCAAAGCCCTTTCCGCACCACACCCAGCCCTGAGGTTGCACACAAGTCCTCTGCCAGCCAGAGCAGGGCCACAACGGGAGCGATGCAGCATATCGTGGGCTTCTCTGGGGGTTCTGACCACAGGCCGGAAGTCGGCGAGGTAGGTCAGAGGACAAGGGGCCAGTCATGTCTCAAGGATCCCAGAGATGGAAAGAGGTAACTCAACCCAGGAAATAAGGGCTTAGTTAACCAGTCAGTCACTTAGCAGATCAGTTAGTTCATAGGTGTTTTTGTTCCTTTCATTTATTGCACATGCACCATGTTTAAGGGAAAGGACTTCTACTTCTTCATTCTCATACAGCAGCTGTTAGGGCCCCGAGGGAGGGCTGAGCAGGAGGTCCCAACAAGGAGGGGAAAAACTGACTCATTTCCCCCTGGATCAAGGTTGTCAATGACAATCTCCGTACCAAATCCTGCCTGCCACCGTGTTGGGCAAAAAGAAAAGGAAAAATATTCTGTGACACATGAAAACAATATGAAATTCACATTTCAGTGTCCATCAATAAAGTTTTATCGGAATACGGCCACATCCATTTATTTGTGTGTTGCTGATAGCTGCTTTTGCCCTCCAATGGAAGCTAAGTAGTTGCAATCATGATTACATGGTTTGCAAAGCCTAAAAAATATGAACCACCTGGCTCTTTTCAGAGGTTTATTGCCTGCTCTCCCAGATTCTCCATCCGACTGGTGTGAACAAGTTATCTGTGCTCCCAGGACTCAGTTTCCTTTTTTTTTTTTTTTAGTATGGGAGATTGAACCCACAGCCTTCGCACTGAGCTTTATCTTATATCTCCAGTCCTTTCCATTTTTGAGACAGGGTCTTGCCTAGGCTGGGCTTGAACTTGTGATCCTCCTGCCTCACCCTCCCAGAATGCAGGTATCATAGATGTGAGCTACAACCCCCAGCTTCAGCCTCCCTCAGAGAACGGCAGTGAGGATTCCAGGCTTCTTTTCTGTCACTTGGTCACATGGCTGTCCCCTACCCTCTCTTCCTTTATTCCATAGTATAGGAACTGAGCACTTCCTTATCCTGTGCTGGGTAGGGGACTGGTTTGATCCCCAAGGTCTGCCCTCCAAAATCAGGCTGTTATGCTGAGGGACCCAGAGGAGTGATTGCAGACAGCTCCCAGAAAGAGTGATGCCCAGGCTTAAAATTTAAATAGCAATTTGCCAGAAGGAGCAGAGATAAATGTTCTAGTTGGCAGGAATAGCCTTAGCAAAGGTAGAGAGGCTAAGAGAGGGTGGCAGGCCTAGACCTGGTATGTGTGGGAGGGTGAGAAGCCAGGTCATGGGGGACTCTGGGTAATCAGAGATCACCCTTCATCACCAGCCCCAGCCCTGTCAGGTTTGGCTCCAGTCTGGCATTGGTGCCCTCAAAGGGCGGATGTCAGGATTGGGCAGGAGAAAGTGGAGAATTGAGTGTGGAGGAGGGGGAGCCTTCCCCCACTCCTGGGGCCCAGTCCACAGCTGGGGGTGCCACTGGAATTGGAGGAGCTGGCTGGTGGGCGGGGGCCTGTAAGGGGGCTGCTGCCAGGGCTGGGGCCGCCCCATCCTGCCCCTGGCCCCGGGGAAGCCGATGGAGTCCAGAGCAAAGGCAGGCTGCCACAGGCAGTGGGGAGCTGGCAACAAAGGCCTATTCTTCAGGGTTTAAAAAAGTCTCAAAACCTGTCCAACTTTCCTTCGTTAGATGCTCCAGGATGTTTCCCCTTCTAGGCTGCTCAAGATACCTGGCTGATAAGGGCCTGATTGGAGGAGACTTAATTATGGCCCCAAGACCTTGGTGTAAACAATTGGCAAGTGTTCCTTCTACACCTTTCCTCAATGCAAACGAGAAGCACAAGGCAGGTGCCAGGTAGTGGGACCCAGTGACCCCAGGCTTTATGGATGCCCCACAGTGTCTGCCTGGGGAAGAGAGCCACGTCCTCAATTTGATGTATGCCCTGTGGTACGGCCACTGGCTTTAGGTCCTGGCTCCACAACCTCCTGACCATATGACCTGTGACAATGATGGTCACCAGGCATTAAAGGAATCAGTACTAGTCCAATGCTTGGCACATAGAGAGTGCCCAGCAAATGCTGTACAGCAGCACGGGGAAGAGGCAGGAGTTTCCTAGGCCTGTCCTGACCTTGACCCAGGCCTCCAGCCCTGAGGAGGAGGTGACTGGCTCCTCAGCTTCATCTCTGGCCAGCTGGATGATTAGGGAGGTAGTGAGCATTCAGCCTCTCCACAGGCCTGCCACATTTGCCACCAACACCTCACCCCAAGGCCCAGGGTGTCCTCAGGGTGCCAGGGCCTGTCTGGGGCTGCCCCTGTGAGGGATATCATGACTGCAGAGCATCAAGGTCCCTTCGATGCAGCAGCTCGAGAACTGGTCTGTGTACCCTCCCCGGCTCATGCCCTCCTCCCACACCCTAGGCTGAGTATGCCCTAAGCCCACCTTCAGCATCTCCTGAGGGGCCACCAGCATGCCGGCGGGAAGCCTACTCCCTCCCTTGTGTTCCCTCTATTGTCTGGGGACTCTGCGGGACATAACTCAGCTCCATCTCGGGGAGAAGCTCTGCTCAGGGTGGGAGCAGCATATGTTGGGAGGAGAGATGATGTCCCCAGATACACACTGGCCCATACTCACATGAACGTGCACATCCCACAGGGCTCCACGTATACAAATGCATGTGTGTGTGTGTGTATACAGCCAGTGTGTTACTGCCTAGGAGTACCTGTACCACGTGTCAGCAAACTCAGGAGGAAAAAAGAAAAGAAGGGTCCCCTATATAGGGGCAGAGTGGCTATTCAAGGTCACTTCAGGAAGACCCAGGCCCACTGTGACCTCAGGCAGGTGCTCACACCTCCATCAGTGGAGCTGGGGAAGCCTCCCTGGGAAGGGCCACATGTCAATATTCAGCAGGTACTATCTCCCCAGGGGGACAGAGCCCCCTTCTCTCTGTAGCCATCCCTTGGGCCAGGGTGACCAGCCCTCCACTAGGCCTCCAATTCAGACCAGGAAGCCATTTTGATGGGTGATGAGAAGAGGAAGTTCTTGTGGCCCCAAAACAGAAACAGGAAGCTGGGGGGGGGCATGGATCGGGAACGGGAAGGGGGACACCCAGCAGATGCACCCAGATACCTCAGCCTTCCTGGGCCCCACAACAGCAGCCATGTCTGGACATCTGTGCCTATGTGCCCACTCCCAATGCCATGGTCCTTCCTGTGCCCCAGACGGGCCCACTTGAAGGGCAGATTTGCTGAGGGTTGCTCAGATACTGGCTAACTGTGTGTCAGGGTTTGTTCATTTGTCCAGGCTGATCTGTTCTGATAGACAGGGCTGCTGGACCCTTCCTGTCCACAGTATTTGCATCTGCCCATGTCCCTCTCCTTGGTCCCTGAGTCACCATGTTGGATCCATGGAGCTTCCTTGTCCCACCATGTCTGTGTGATCATTCAACCAAGCCATCCCTTGACAAAACACTCAAATGCCCAGCTTCCTGGTTGTGAGTGTGTCTTGCTGCCTGGTGGAGTCTGGCATTTGCCATTGACCCCAGCCCCGGCTGTTCCCCCAGCTGCCGTAGGTGTGTGGCAGGTCACTAGCTCCCAGCATCGCTTGGTAACTACATTCAAGAATGTGCTGGTCCCCTTAACAGAGGCCAGAGCTGGGAGCCTGTCCTATAGGGGCCACTGCTTCACATGGTATCCTGGGACAGGAATGTCCTTGTCTGGTGGCTTTCCCCTACCTCCTGTTGCAAGGTGAGCGATGAGACATCTATGAAATGTGCAGGAACTTCAGCCCATTTTGCTCCTGAGCAGAGGGACAGCAGTGTCCAGAATCACTCCAGCCACCAGAGATGGGAATCTCCAGCTCCCTTGAGGCCAGGGCAGGCTGGGCTGGAGTATAGAGAAGGCAGAACAGCTCAAACTCAGGGAAAGCATTTGCCTGTCCTCCTCCCTGGCTTTGGAAGTTCCTGCAGGAAGACTCTGGGGGTAAGTGGGCGGGATCCAGGGCCCAGGGGTCAGAGAGGCACATGTCACCAATTTCAGTTCTGCCCAAGCTGGCCTGAGGCAGCTTGGGACTTCCCAGGGTGGAAGGACAGGCTGGGGGCCGGTCCACTTGGGGGCAGGGCTGGCACTTGAGAACCCCCTCCCCACCACAGCTGTCTACAGGAGAGGCAGGGAAGATCTGGGGACTCCAGGTAGGCTGTGCGGGAGCTGTGTGGCTTCCTGAGGTCCCTCCTCTCTCCGTGAGGCCCCAGAGCAAGTCTCCCAAAAATATCCTGGTAGTCAGTGTAAGGTTAGGGCCACAAAATACTTCTCCCATCCAAGCGAAGCCTTTAAGGGTACAGCTGCCCCAAAGGCATCTGAGAAAATTTTCCAGGATGGGAATGGGGAGCAGGGTCGCCAGATGGAGACTCTTCCTTCCCAGGCTGAAGGTCAAGGCAGAAGCCATGAGAACCCTCCAAAAAACTGCACCACATCCTCAGCTCCCTGAGACTGTCCCCCAAAGAAGACAGCAGTTAATGGAGTGGGGTGGTTGACAAAGCCCCCGCCCCGGCCCAGCAGGCGGGCGGGCGGTCAGCACCAGAGTCAGCAGGCAAACAGCCCGGCCGGCGGAGCACATCTGACCGGACCCTGTTCTAGGAGATCAGTTGTGAAACTTGCTTCAAACCCCCAAACCACAAAAACGGCCGATTTTCCCAGCTCTGCTCTCACGTTTCTCTGATCAGCCGAGGAGTCTTTAGTATTTCCATCCGAGAGAAGCCAGGCCAGTTGCTGGCAACCCAATGGGGACAAGGAAACCCCAAGCACATGGGGACACGGGTGCTGCGGAAACCCCTCCCACATTTGCCTGAAGCACCCTGTACCCATCAGCCCCTTTCTAATGCGAGGTGCAAAGAAAGTGCAAGGCCTAGGCCTTCTGGAGAAATCTGGAGATCAAGACAGAAGGACCTAGAAGCGAACTCTTTAGCACCCTGGCTGGGGAAAGACTCAGAAGGCGGGGAAATTACTGGAGAAACAACCTGTTTTGTTTGGAGAAAAGAAAGTCACAGAGGTGTCACCTCATGTCTCCCCACCACATCCCATGTGTTAGAGCCTAACACGTGTGGCTGTAGCTCTCCCTGGCTCAGGACTTGGTTATGGCTGAAAACCAGGCCCTCATCAAGCCAGGACTCTGAGAGGACACTCAGAGAGATAACAGAACCCCGAAGAGGGAAGCATGGCTTTTCTCCATTGCGCTGAATGACGGATAAAGCCATATTCCAAAGAGAGGCTGCTGTGGGTGCCTGGATGACAAATGGCCTCGAAGGCTCAAAGCTCCACTCCCTCTTGCAGGGAATACAAGCCTGTCTCTGTGTCCTCCCCTTCTGCTTTCTCCCCTGAGACGCTCCATAGCCTCTGTTCCCCAAAGGAAGCTGGATGAAGACCTCTGTGCTGTGGGCCATTAGGCCCTGCCCTGCCTCTGCCCAAATTGTCCCCACTGCCCTCCTCACTCCCAGGCCTGGCAGCCTGTTTCCAGGTGCAGCCTCCTCAGGCCAGGGCAAGAAGCCTTGACCTGGATGAACTTTCACACAACCTCCAAAAGCAAACTGTTGCCAAGAAAAACCCAAAAGCTGTAGCTCATACATGCCCTTCTGAGCCTTCCCCTGCACTGGAACTTTCCTTTATACAGCCACAGAAGAAGGCGCTGAGACCACACTCCCTGGGTTACCGCACTTCCAGTTACTATTGGCTTGATTGGCGTGAAAGCCTTTGTGTTTTGTTTTTTAAGCAGAACTCTTCATCGCCACTGGGGCCTAGAGACCCTGCCTGGGAGCCCTGCCATCTGGGAATAGTGCCCTGGGTGAAGCCAAGGCCAGGGTAGCAGAGCCCAGGAGGTCTGCACAGAGAGGAAGCCCACCTGGAAAGGGCGGGTGCACCCACCAGCTGATAAGATGCAATGAGCCCCGAGCAGCAGAAGATGGCAGCCACTTTTGTGTCTCAGTCATGTGTCTTCTCCGGATACTTCCCTTTGCGTGCCCACGTCTGTGCATCCGAGTGCCCGTCTCTATGGAAGATTTTGTGCATGGTCTGTGGATCAGGTGTGCGTTTTTGTGTGTGGCCAAGGCGCCTCTGCTTCTCGTGGTGGCATATACACCTGTTCCCTCAACCACTGCCTAGGGTGGCCAGGCTGCAGGCCGGGTACCGGACAGACAGTAGAGGACGCGGTCCCCGAGGCATCTGACCCGCAGTCCGCTGAGCAGGAGACAGTAAAGAGGAATTATACCTGTTAAAATGTAGTCAGGGGCCAAGGATATGGCTCAGCGGCACAGTACCTGCCTGGTAAGAGCGAGGTCCTGAATTCAATTCCCGGTACCAAAAAAAATTAAAAAATAAAAATGTAGCCACGACAGTGACATGGGGACCCATGCTTTGAGGCAGAGCACAGGGAGCCAGAGACCCTAAGACCAGGGGGACCCAATATAGCTTGGCATTCAGTGTATTCTGGATACTCCAAGGAAAGGGCTGGAAAGCTGGGTGCACTTGGGTGCTTGGGTGTGGCCAGGTGCGGGATGGAGGAAATTCTTCCTGGCAAAGGGACATGCAGGTGCCACAGCAGGGCACAGAGGAGTGGTAGGAGGGGCAGGCGGCAGGAGCTGAGGAAGCTGACAGGTGTGGGAGACATGGACAGGGCAGGGTGGGAGCTAGACACATGTTCCTGGAGGCCACAGTGGCAAGGGTGGGCAGATCCTGAGAACTGTAGAAAGATCGCACAATCACAAGGCCATTTGATAGGGACCCTCCATCACTAGGACGAGAATGGGCAGCAGGGGCCCAGGACAAGACCAGAGCAGCCATCTAGCGAGGAGCAACAGTGGCCCAGGGCTTGAGAAAACGTGGGGAGATGTGGACAGGTACAGGCACGGGAAGGCAATGGCAGGATGAGATGCGCAGCTTGGTGCTGGATGGGACCGGTAAGGGCCGAGGAGGTCCCGTGTGTACATGTGTGGGTGTGTACGCAGGTGTCCGCATGTGCATATATGTCTCTGCACGTGCCTACGAGGGGCTCAGGCTGGCCCTCTGTCCTCCCCTTGTGCTCGTCAACCTCAGGCCCCTCTCTCCCACAACTTTGCCACGGACGTGACAGCGACAGTAAGTAGGGCTTGATGTTGCAACTGCATTTCCTCTCGAACCCAGGGCTGCCAGAGATTAGCCGAGAACCCTGTGTGCACCGGGCGATAACACCCCCAGCCCCCCACCCCATTTCCTAATCTCTGATTCATTTCCAACTGATAGCGGGATGAGGGCTGTGGCAATGGAGAAATAGCCAGCAGGTCCTCACCAGGCTGTGGCCAGCTGACTGCTGGACAGCAGAGAGCGATGGAGACCATGGACCGAGGCAGGGAAGGAGAAAGTAAAGAGAAGGGGTGGAGAGAGAGAGAGAATGGGGAGCGAGATAGAGACAGAGAGACAGAAATGGGAGAGAGGAAAAGAATGAGAACTAGAATAGAGAGAATGATGGAGAGAGAAAGAATGAGAAATGGAGAGAGGGAGAGACAATGTGAGTCAGGGTGAAAGAATAGGAATGAAGAAGGAGAAAGAGAATGAGAGCGCAAGATAGAAACAGAGAGTTACACAAGATTGAGATCAGGAGAGGGTGATAGGAAAGAGAGATGAGGAGAGAAAAAGCAGGACAGTAGCAGACAGATTGACAAATGTATAAGTGTCTGCAGGAGGGGCTAGGGTGTCTGGGCTGGAGAAACTTACTAAAGAGACTGAGAAAGAGAGAAGAGGTGACCCAAGGTGAAGAGAGGTGGCAGGAGTGAAAAAAGAGGGCACATATAGAGATGAGGCGGGGACTGGCCTGGCCTGAGTCTCCCTGGGCATGGTCCTCGTGGCCAGGACACAGGGGAGTCCAGAGTCACAGACAGAGGTGTCCCGAGCAAGGAAACCAGCACCCCCATTCATACCTCTCACCAACTTCAAGAAGCCCAAACCCTTAGAGCCCCAAGAGGCCCAACTGGGACAGACAGATCAAGCCAGGGTCCCTATCCATGGGGCTTGCAGGAGGGGGCTCACCAGGGCAAAAGCGGGCTTGGCCAGTCCAGTGGGGTTCTTTTGGATCCCAGTGGGGTCTGATGGGGCTGGACAGTCAAGGTGGCATGGGCTGGGCTCAGAGCAGAAGGCTGAGATGGCAGATGATCTGTGCTTCCCTGGGGAGGTGGCAGGGACCTGGGGAGCATCTACAGTAAGCCAGGACCTCCACCTGTACCCCAGGCTGCTGCTCAGGGCTAGAGATGAAGCAGAGTCAGTCTCCCCTTGTTGATCTTCCATACCTAGCAGTCCCCTGGGGTCAGAGTCTGTGCCATACTCTGAGATGTTCAGAGTCAAGCAAAGATGGAGAGAAGGAGAATCCCTGGTCACCCCTTGGCTTCTAAGTTCCTGCCCCCATCCCTTCCCTGACAAGAGGGAGAGGGGCACAGACACCTGTCCATCCACCTGAGAGGTATCAGGAGCTGGGAAGGCTCCCACAGGCTCCTGGGCTCAGGCCTTGGTGTGGAAGGGGGCTTCCAGAGCAGCTGGCCAGGGACTGTGGCTCCCCAATGGGGGGCGGGGTGAGGGTCTCCAGGGAGGCCCTCCCTCAGGGCTCGGAGCTGCAGAAGGAGCCAGAATTTTGCAAAGGAAACTTGATAAGCAGATGCTGGAGAGGCAGAGGCCAAGGAGCAGTGAATCACAGAATCACAAAGCCAGGGGACTTCACTCTGAAGGCAGGGAGGAGCCCAGGGAGGCTCCCAAGCCAGGGACCCCCATCCCAATGCCATTTTAATAAGCCACTCTACACCCCAGTGTCCCCAGGCTAAACCCATGAAGGACAACAGCTGAGCATGCCTGGCAGGGGGCCTCCTGCCCCAGGCCTGTTGTCCAGGAAGGCTCGCCTCGCCACCTCCTGGGGTAGAGCAGTCGCCCCTCTGATTTGCCCTGCCAACCCTGATGCCCTGACTGCTGGCGACCACAGGAAGTGCTGCCCCAGCTCAGCACTTCCCTTTTCTGAAATCTGCCCCCAGCAGCCTGGTGGCCAGGGTAGGCAGACTTCCCGCTGCCCCCACCCCGGGCTCTTCCCACCGGTCACAAGTGGTTTGCTCCTGAGCTTCCCTGGGCAGAGGTGACCTTCTTGCCACAACCACAGATCAGTTACTTATCAGAACAGGAAAGATGGCACCAGAGATATGTCCTCACCCTGCCCAGGAGGGCCTGGCCTGCTCCAACGACCACACGCCGGTTCCCCACATCATACGGGGCCTGCTCACCACATCACACGGGTGTGTGTGGTTGGCACGTGCATGTGGGCTGCACTGGGGACAAACAGAGCAGGAGGCCTCAGGAGCAGGTAGGTTGGGATGTGTGATGCACCCTAGCTCATGGGCTCAGATGAGGTTCTGTTTGCAGCTGGGAGCATTTGGGAATCTGGTGGCCTTTAGGTGTAATGAGAATCACCTTTCCTACAAACCCACTCTCAGGATGTGTTACTCCTGGGGCTCCTCTGTTCTCCTAACAGGGAATCTCTTGGGATCAGGGCTTCAGGCTGCTCCCCATCCCTCCTCCCAGAGCAGACACGGGGATTCAGGAGCCACTAGTGAGGAAGAGAAGAAGCAGCCATCAGCATCCCTCAGGAGGGTCATCACCACTTCAGGGGGTCCAGGGAACATAACCTAACCCCCCGTGCTCTGCCTTGGTTCTGCAGCCTTTCCTGGTTTTTCTGGCCTAACACCCTGAGCATCTTATGGCCCCAGTGTGACTCTATTTATGCCCTGCAACACATCTCCTTGATCTTCTCTGAGAGGAAAACTCCCAGCCAGTATCACCATTCACCATCTCACAGGGCCCCCTCTCCTGGCTCCAAGCCAAGAGTACTGCTCCAATAGCAGTACTATTGATGTTTGGGTTGGATAATTCTGTTGCCGTGGTTATTCTGTGCTTGGTAAGATACCTAACTTCATCCCTGGCCAGGATCCTGTAGATGTTGATAACAATTTCCCACCCAATCACGGTGATCCCAAATGTCTCCAGACATTGCCATCCCTTGGGAGGGCAACATTGTTCCAAGTCAAGACCCACGGATCTAAGCATGCCACAAGACCCTGGCTCCTGTGACTAGGAAGTTTCGAGTCTCATCTGGTCTATTTTACAATTTTGTGCTGCAAAGTCCTGGGTGGAAGAGTCTAGCCAGAATCTGGGGTTCTTGTCTGAAGGCTCTGTACTATGAGACCCCCCACCCCATCTGAGTTCTGGGAATAACTGTAGCACAGAGCTTGGAGCCAGGAGAGCGAGCCCTGTGAGATGGTGAATGGTGATGCTGGCTGGGAGTTTTCCTCCCAGAGAAGATCAAGGAGGCGTGTTGCAGGGCATAAATAGAGTCACACTGGGACCACAAGATGCTCAGGGTGTTAGGCCAGAAAAACCAGGAAAGGCTACAGAACCAAGGCAGAGCATGGGGGTTAGGTTATGTTCCCTGGACCCCCTGAAGTGGTGAGCTGGAACTGATGGGCTGCCCTGTACAAACGGGACTGGTAAAAGATGCTTTCTACCCTTCTGGGACAATGTGGAAAAGGATGTGACCTTTAAGAAACTAAAACCCTAGCCTCAAGAATGAATAAGCAGGGCCGGTGAGATGGCTCAGCGGCTTAAGCGCCTGCCCGGCAAGCGCGAGGGCCCGAGTTCGACTCCCGGAACCCACATACGAAAAAGGGGCCGGTGATATCGCTCAGCGGCACGGGCGCCTGCTGGCACGCGAGGTCCTGAGGTCGTTCCCCCGGTACCCACCAAAAAAAAAAAAAAAAAAGAATGAATAAGCATGGGGTTCAAATATACACAATTCATCAGATCTAGAACTCCAAATTTAAAAATTAACCTTAAGCCAGGTGCAGTAGCACACACATGTAGTCCTAGCTATTCAGGAGACTGAGGCAGAAGAATTAATTGAACCCAGGAATTTAGGACCAGCCTGAGCAACCCCGTCTCAAAAAAATTAAAATTAGGGTGAGTGTGGTGGTACATGCCTAGAGTCCCAGCTACTCAAGAGGCTGAGGCAGGAGGATTACAAGTTCGAGGTCAGTTTGAGCAACTTAGCAAGACCCTGTCTCAAAAAAAAGAGTCTGGGGATATAGCTCACTGGTAGAACGCCCCTGGATTCAATCCCCAGTACCAAAAAACTATTAAAATTAACATTAAAATGAAATAGGGTCATGAAAAATACTGACTTCCAGCCACTCTGACTGTACACTTTCACAGCCAGACAACAATCACAGGAAGAAACAAGAGGATCTCAAGTTTGAGCTCAGCCTGGGCAACTTAGTGAGACCCTGTCTCAAAATGAAAAATAAAAAAAGGGCTGGGGATGTAGCTCAGTGCAAAAACTCTGAGTTCAGTCCCTAGTATAAGGAAAGCAAGAGAGAGAGAGAGAGAGAGAATTTAAAACTAACAGATTTCAAAAGAAATCAAATAGTCTTTCAATAATACCTTTACCACATTATAAAATAGAAGCTCAGTAGATGGATTTTATAGAAAATTAGTTGTGGCTGAAAGAGGAATTGAAAAACCAGAAAAGACATCTGAACAAATTTCATGAAAGGTAGCACAGAGGTATAAAAACGAGGAAAAAATGAGAGGCTAAGACTTGAAGATTAGCATGCGAAGGGCTAAGAAGGACCAACATGCATGAACCAGGAGCTCCTATTAGGTGAAAACAGGAAAAATTCAAGACTTGATCAATGACAAATTTCAGAACTAGGAAATAAGTCTGCACATTTATGATGCACACTGAGTCCTAAGAAGGATAAATTTAGAATAAATGCACATCATGGTAAAATTAAACAACATTAAAGACAAAAATACTATTGTTATGATTTGCATCTGAAATGTCCCCCAAAAGCTAGTGTGTTGAAAGCTTGGTCCCCAGTGCTACAGTATTCAGAGGTGGGGCTTTGGGAGGTGATGGGATCATGAAGGCTCTCACATCATGAATGGATTAATCTATTGATGGATTCATAATTTAATAAGCTATTGGTAGGTGGTGGAAACTTTAGGAGGTGAGGCCTAATTGGATGAAATAGGTCCCCAGGGGCCAAACCCTTGAAGGGTATGTTTTGTCCCAGGCCCCTTAACTTCTCTTTCCCAGCTTCCTGACCACCAGGAAGTGAGCAGCTTTGTTCCATGGCCATTCTGCCATAATGTTTCTGCCTTACCACAGGCCAGAAACAACAAAACCAAGTGACCATGAACGTAAACCTCTGAAACCATGAGCCAAAATAAACCTTTCTTCCTTTTGAGTTGTTTTTCTCAGGTATTTTGTCACAGTGATGAAGAGTTGATTAATACATTTTAAAAGTACCACGAAGAAATGAGTACCACAAAGGAATGACAATTAGACTGAAAACAGACTCACCAGCAGCAGCACCAGCAGCAGTTGTCAAAAGTATGGGCTGGAGGATGAGATGTTCTAGTTGCTGAAAAAAAGAATTTTCCTCCAAGAATCCTGCATTCAACTAACCCACCATGAAATGAAGAATTAGGGTCTAAAGAAATGCATTTCATGCAGGGTCTTGGTGAGAGTGATGCTGACAGCCTTTAGAACAAATCACTATTGGTAGAGCAGGTAGGGGAGCGGGTGTCTTCACTTGGAATGAGTACTTTAGACTAGAAGGTGATGAAAGCCAAAGTAAAAACCTAAGATATGCTCCTGAGAAGAATGGGGTAAAGTGTCAAGAGAATCCCCACAGGCCAGTTCTACAAGGTTGATCCAAAACTGCAGTGCATGTTTAATTTTTTAAACTTATTACAGTAAAAGATACGTTGCCATCAATCCTCTGTAAAATATACCCTCCCACTTTGAACACAGTTATCCCATCATTCTTGTCACCTTCTGAAGCAGTTCTAGAAGTCCTATTTCATCAGTGTCTTTAGTTGTGCTGTCATGGCTGCCTTGATGTCCTGAGTTGATTCAAAATGCTTGCCTTCTTCTGTGCTCAGTTTGACTTCAAGAAAGAGCCGAAAGTTGCATGGTGCCAGATCCTGTGAATAAGGTCAGTGAGGACACACTGTAGTGTACCCATGAGCCTGCTTTTCCACTGAGTGGCACTCAGCAACAGCATTCACTCTATTCTTTGTCATACCTTGTAAAGACCCTCACAAAATAGTACTTTTGAAAAGTGGCAAGAATGATGGGATAAGTGTGTTTGAAGCTTGGGGAGTATTTTGAAGGGGATTAATGGCAATGTATCTTTTACTGTAATAAATCTTTCTAAATTTAAATATTCACGTATATTTTGATCACACCCAGTATGTCTTGTTCTGACAAGGTCATGAGTGAACTCTTTAGCCCTGAATCTGCTTAAGTTTCTGAGCACAGCCACCCCTTCCCTACTTCTCTACTTGACCCTTCTTTGCAAGGTAGTCAGATGTTACCTTTTCATATCTCTTCTCTGTCCCTAACCCCTTGCCTGATGCAACTTCTCTCCTTTATGAACCATTTTAGGGGTTGTTGTTATTGTTGTTCTCTAGATCCACCCAGGTGACAGGGCAGCCTGGGAGAAAGGGTACAGGGCCACAGGCTACACAACACCATGGCTAGCATCTCTAGCTAGAAATGCCCTTACTGAGGGTGCCTGGCCACTCCGGGCTGCTGTTTCTTCACGGGGAAGTTGGCACACATCGCATAGACCTCTTGCTCAGCCATGGCTGCTGGACAGTGAGGAGCAATAAGACAAAGGTAGTACTGGACTAGACAGAAATAATAGCAATAGGGGCCGGGGATTTAACTCACCACCTGGCAAGTGTGAGGTCCTGAGTTTGATTCCCAGTACCCCCCACCAAAATAGAAATAATAGCAATAATAATAACTAATAGAGATGTTCCTTGACTTACCATGGGGTTAAGTGTCTTGATAAGCCCACTCTACACTGAAAATATTTGCCACGGTCTCAGTGTGTCCCCCAAAAGTTCACACACTGCAAACTTAATCCCCAAATTCCTATGTTAATTATTTTTTTTGTGGGTACTGGGGGTCAACCTCAGGACCTCGCCCTTGTGAGCAGGCGCCCGTGCCACTGAGCGACGTCACCGGCCCCTTTTTCCTTTGTATGTGGGTACCGGGAGTCGAACTCAGGACCTTGCACTTGCCAGGCAGGCACTTATGCCACTGAGCTATCTCACAGGTCCTGTTAATGATATTTTGAGGTGGAACCTTTGAGAGATAACTAAGATTAGGTAAATTCATGACGGTGAGGCCTCCATGACGGTAACAGTAGCTTTATAGGAAGGGGAAGAGATACCTGAGCTGAAGGCTTGCTTTGTCTTACCATGTTACAACACAGCAAGAAGGCCCTCACCAGATGCAAAACAGAAGCCAGTGCCATGCTCTTGGACTCCGCTTCTACAGAACTGTGAGCCAAATAAACTATTCTTTAAAAGTATGCCATCACAGGTATTTTGTTATAGCAACAGAAAATGGGTTATAACAGTATTGTATGCATTTACTACACCTAATTTGCCCAAACATCATAGCTTAGCAACACAGCAAACCAGAGGTCACAGCTCCAAGACATGGACCAGCCCATGGCCTGTTAGGAACTGGGCTGCACAGCAGGAGGTGAGCAGCAGGCGATCTAGCAAAACTTCATCTGTATTTACAGTCACACCCCATCACTCACATTACCTCCTGGGCTCCACCTCCTGTCAGTTCAGCAGAGGCGCTAGATTCTCATAGGAGCACAAACCCTACTGGAAACCATATGTATGAGATATCTGGGTTGTGTGCTCCTTTTGAGAACTTAATGCCTGATGATCTGAGGTGGAGCTGAGGCAGTGAGGCTAGAGCTGGGAAGCAGGTGCAAATAGAGACTCATATTAGCAGAGAGGTTTGACCATAATAAATCAATTGCTTACAAGCTCACATCAAGGTGCTATCAGTGAGTGGCAAGTGATAGACAATTAAGCTGCATCTGGTGGCAGGTTTTAGAGTGGCAAGCGAGTTGATGTACTTTAGTTGTTCAGTTGCATCTGGTAGTAGGCATTAAGTCAGAATCCAACACTTATTTTAGTTTATGCATGGGCCACCCACTGTTCTATTTACTACTTCCATCCATGCCTTTTTCCTTCACTGTGCACTTATCTCGTCATAGTTTTAGAAACCCACAAGTTAACCCTAACCAAAATGAGTAAAAAAACAAATGTCACCAAAGTGCTTCTTTGGAAAGGGGGAAAGACCTAATGAAGACACGGCAGAAGGCTCTATGACTGCCAACAAAAGGAAACAGCATTTAAAAGAAAATACCAAGATTCCTACTTAAATTATGGATTCTTTGTAACAGGTGATTCACATTCTCCAAGCCGGCTTTGTGTAATGTGTGGCAACCAGTTATCCAACAAAGCTATGAAAGCTTTAAAACTGTTTTGCCCCATGAAGAACAAGCACCCTACATTAAAAGAATAGTTCTGGAGTTTTTCAAAAGAAAAAATGTGAACACACAAAAACAGAAGCAATTATTGAAGGTCACCACTTCACCAATGGAGTCTGCCCTGACAGCATTGTTCTTAGTGGATAACTGCCTTGCTAAAACAAAGCAGCTCTTTACTATTGGTGAACAGCTGATTATGTGCTACTAAGGTTATTTTTCAAGAACTTTTAGGAAAGGCCACAGTTCAAAAGGTGGCAGGTGTTACTTTTTCAGCTAGGACCATAACTAGATGAATGGATGAAATAGCAGAAGATATTAAAGTACAATTGTTAGAGAAGATTAATGAGTCACCTTGGTACAAAATCCAGGTTGATGAGTCTACATTGTTGACAACAAGGCAACAATGCTAGTTTTTGTGTGATATTTTCAGAAGAATTTCATGGGGATGTGTTATGTGCCGTTTTGTTGCCAACCAGCATTACAGGTGCAGAACATTCAATTCTTTGAATGATTACATACCAGGAAAACTGAATTGGTCATTTTTGTTGGTATATGCATGGGCAGAGTGATTGCCATGACTGGGTGTCTTTTTGGTTTCACTACTTGGGTCAAAGAAGTAGCTTCTGAATGTGAATCATCCATAGAGAAATGCTGGCTAGCCAAAAAGAAATGTCTCCTGAATTTAATAATGTTTTGAGGGATGTGATTTAAATGATTGACCACATTAGAGTGCATGCCCTTAACTCATGTCTGTTTGTGCAGCTCTGGAGAGCTGCAGGGGATGAATGCAGGGCACACACATCTCTTATACTCAGAAAGGAAATGGCTTTCTCCAGGTAGATCACTGGTCAGTTTTTGAATTATGAGAGCCTCTCCAGAGCTTTGTTTTAGAAAAAGTCACCACTGGCTGCACATTTTAGTGACACAGAATGGGTTGCAAAATTCGCTTACTCATGTGACAACCTGCTCAATGAACTCAATCTGTCACTTTAGGGAAGAGTAACAACTGTGTTCAAGTTGGTAGATAAAGTGGATGCATTCAAAGCCGAACTGGAGTTATGGGGGCAGTGAGTGAACAATGGGATTTTTGACATTTTTCAAACATTAGTAGAGACTTTGAAAGAGATGGAACCAGGACCATCCTTCTCCCAGCTAGTACACAATCACCTATCTCAGCCTTCAAAAGAGTTTGAACCTTATTACTTCCCAACTACAAAAGACCCCTGAACTGGGAAGGAATGGACCACAACCCCTTTATGAATAAGCCGGGTGAATGACTTTGTCTGCAATAGAAGAGGATCAGCTGCTTGAGATCACAAACAATGGTGGCCTTAAAAGAATGTTTGAGGGCCGGTGAGACGGCTCAGCGGCTTAAGCGCCTGCCTTGCAAGCGCGAAGGCCCGAGTTCGACTCCCGGATCCCACATACGAAAAAGGGGCCGGTGATATCGCTCAGCGGCACGGGTGCCTGTTGGCGCGCGAGGTCCTGAGGTCGTCCCCCCGGTACCCACAAAAAAAAAAAAAAAAAAAAAAAAAAGAATGTTTGAGAAAATGTCACATCTCCATGCATTCTGGATTAAAGTCAAGGTGGAATGTCCTAAAATTGCCACATGAGCATTGAAAAGCCTGCTTCCCTTTCCAAATCCTGTCTTTGTGAAGCAGAGTTTTCAGCAGTGACAGCAACCAAAACAAGATTATAGAGTGGACATAAGCAACACACTTTGCGTGTCACTGTTTCCCATCACCCCCAAATGGGAATGTCTAATTTCAGGAAAACAAGCTTGTGGCTCCCAGAGTCTGCATTCTGGTGAGTCACATAATTATTTCATTATATATTACAATGTAATAATAATAGAAATAAAGTGTAATAAATGTAATGTGCTTAAATTGTCCAGAAACTGTCACCCCAACCCCATGCCCATGGAAAAACTGTCTTCCCCAAAACTGGTCCCTGATGCCAAAAAAAGTACAAGAGTCCTGGTTGTTTCCTCTTACAATGAACTGATCAGAAGCTGTGGCTCAATGCTGCCACTGCCCAGCATCACAAGAGAGAATCATACTGCGTATCGCAAGCCTGAGAAAAGAGTCTATTTATTTATTTATTTATTTATTTATTTATTTATTTATTTTTGTGGTACTGGGGATTGAACCCAGGGCTTTCTCACTGAGCTACATGCCCAGCTCTTTTTGTTTTTTATTTTGCAATAATGTCTCACTAAGTCACTAAATTGTCCAGGTTGGGCTAGAACTTACAATCTTCCTGCCTCAGCCTCCCAAAGTGTTGAGATTACAGGCATGCTCCACTACACCTGGCTCCAATTTCAAAATATGGAGTATGGTTTCCACTGGATGTGTGTCATTTTCACCCCATCATAAAATTTAAAAGTCCTAAGTCAAGCCTTTATAAGTTGAGGACCATTTATATCTACTGTGCAGGCACTTTGCATGTGAGTTTACTGGAGATTTCCAACCCTGCCGGTGCTCATCATCTGTACCTCACTCTGATGATGGGAGTACCCAAAGGAGAGAGGATATCCACAGGGCCCAGAGTCAGGGCTTGTAGGCCAGGCAGCAGTGCTGGATCCTGGCCCCGTGCAGGTCTCAGGGGATGATAGCCTGGGGCCTGAGCCAGGAAAGGGAGAGGTCACAGAGGTTGGTGGCATGGAGGTCCCAAAGTGGCCCAGAGTATCAGGCTTTCTCCTGCATCTAGTGGGAGCCAGAGGAAAGTGGGTTGAAGTTCTGGGCTCCACATCAGAACTGTAAGATAGCCAAGAGCAGGCAGAGGCAGTGGGCGACTCCGGGCAGCCTGGGTTTCCATGGGACCAACATAGCAAGGACACTGGAGAGGGCAAGCCTGGTCTGCCCCAGCAGGTAGCTTGAGCGTGTCTTTTGGGTCATCCTCAGGAGGTCCAGCTGGAGAGGCCTGTGGCATTTCCCAAAGACCAGGCACAGGGTTCCTGGCAGCCAGTGGCGGGTGACTAAAGCCCTTCCCGGGTGCAGCCGCCCCCACAACCGGGAAGAATGGCAGGCGGGCACCCGTCTGGCACTGAAGGCCACTTCCTAGTTTCATCCCATCTTGGCTGTGAGTATGACTCCTGCCCGGACAGGTTGGCTCAACACCCTGCAGGAGGGTCAGAGCTACAGGGTGGGGAACCGTGACTTGCAGCTGACCAGGACGAGAGCCAGGATCCAAGCAGAGCCAGCTATGGCGTTGTGCTCTCAGACCAGGCATGGGGACCTCCTCAGAGAGGTGATCCTCACCCTCAGCATCCCCTGAGGCTACATCCTTCCCCAGACCCTGAACCAGGCAGGGGGATCCTCTCAGGAGTCCAGAGTCTTTTGCTTTCCTTGTCCAGGTCATTACTCCAATGTCCTAATGGCTGCTACCATTGCCACAGCTAACCCTTCTCTGGGAGAGAAGCCTAATGAGCAGTGGCTGATGCTGAAAGTTGTGGCTTTCAGTGACAAGTCAAGAGGGAAGCTTACTGGTGGTGACCTTAGCAGAAAGCATATGGCCCCTGAAGGGCTGTCTGAGCTGGGGGCCTTGCACCTGCTCCATCTTTTGCAATTCTGCTGCTGCCACTTGGGATGACCACCAGGAGGAGCAGCAGCCTGGCCTCCAAGAAAAGCCCAGAGACAGTGAAAGCTGTCTCCTCCCCAAGCCCACATGGAGCTGGACTTTCTTCCGCGGCCCTGGCCCCTCCAGCTGGGGCCTGGGGCACTGTACCACAGAAGAATCTGGCTCCAGGGTAAAATGTCAGTCTGAGACATTGGATCCGAGGTCTCCAGGGCTCTAATCTCCAAAACGGGCCTCTTACCCCAGCCTGCTGCTCAATCAGAGAGAGACCCAAGGCTGACCTGGCCCAAGGGTCTAAGAAAGGCCTTCTGCATGGCTTGGGGAACATGATGGGCCTTGGGCCAGGCCCCTTGCCCTGGGCACAAGATGGGGGAGCCCCTCCACCTGAAGTCCTGTGGTCTAAGCCAGGAGATCAGCAGAGTGGAGGCCTGCCAGCCACCCTAGTCACCTGAGAAGGAATAAGCGGGAGTCACAGATGGCCTGTTCTGTACCTGCATAGGCCCTAGCGGGTAGGCAGGGGTACTTGGCTCTGGTGGCAATGAGAGGTCCTTGCAGCAGTCCCAAGGAATTGACAACCCCGCTCTGAAGGATGTAAGGGTGAGAGGATTTCCTCCAGTCCCAGGTTTCAGCATCCAGCTCCCCACCCATAAAGTGCCCCCTACCCCTCCCACCCTAGTCTTCCAGTTCCCTCTGAATTTCTCCCCCAGGCCCAGCCCTCTCTGAGCTCCAGGTCCTGCCAAGTGCAGCTCCAGAACTTCTGGGATAGGGGAAGGGCTATGACCCCAGGGCCCCTGCTGGCTGACTATGCTGGCTCCTGGCGGCTCCAGGAGGCTCCTGGCCACCAGTGGAGGCAGGCCATGGTCTGTGCATGCACAGACAGTGTGTGTGTTGGTGGGGGGTGTCTGTATTTGTTGTGTGAGATCTGGGGCTGCGGCAGTGTGGTGCATGTCTGCATGTGTGGTGTACAACATCTGTGTGCAGTGTCACTGTTGTATCTGTGTATGTTATATGATGTCTGTGGCTGAGGGTCATTAGGACCAGGAAGAGCCTGGGTCCCCCTGGACAGTTGTCAAATCCTCAGGCACTCTGAGGGGCACAGGGCAGGGTGGGCACACCTTAGGACCAGGGCTCTGGAGCCATCTGCTCCTCACCTTCTCCAAAGTTGCCCCTACGGGGCTCAGCAAACCTGGGACACATGTCCCCTCTCTGGCAGCCAGTAAGGGCCATGGGCAAAGAAGCCTGGACTAGACCCACCACGGCCAGGGTCCATGTTGCACAGTTCACCCTTACAGCAAGATATCCCACTGAGTGTCCTGGAGTCCCCAGCATTGGCTCCAAGACCAGCTCCACCTCCAGGGCCCACTATGTGAGTCACCTCCCTTCTCTGAGACTCTGTTTCTGGTCAATAGAACAGGTGCTGAGTAGGCCTGGGTGGGGCACTGGCTACAAGTCTCAGCCCACTGCAGGAGCCCAGCACTCAAGGCCAGACGCCCACAGCCAAGGGCATGGCCAAGGTGAGGTGTAGGGTGCAGGCCTGAGAATAGCAAAGTACCATGGTAGTAGTCCTCCACCCAGCCTAGCCTGGTGCCTCCTGTCCCCCGAGAGTGTCCCAGGGGAGCTGCTAGGTAGGACATGGGTCAGTAGGGTCCCCTGCCATGGGTCAGCAGGGCCAGCATACCTGGGGCCAGCATATCTGGAGATCAAGGTCAAGGTTGATGAGGACAGGGGAGAAGTGAGGACTCTTCAGCTCTGGGGTCAGGCCCACTTGAGCCTCATCACGCTTGCCTCCTCTGAGTCTGTTTTCTCATCCACAGTGTGTTCTCCATCAAGCACCTTCACCTACATTCCATCCTGGAGGACAACCCCTGCCATCCTCTTTCCTCTGTCCTTCCTCCTCCAGTTCTCTTCTTCCTCTCCTGAGAGGGAGAAGTTTGTCACTGCTGAGTCTCTAGGACGTTGCCCCTCACCCTACTGCATTTCCCCATGGACTAGGACAGATTGCTTCTGGGCCCACGATCTTCAGGACACCTCATGGTATAGGGAGGGGAGGTCTCCTCTTAGGAGCAGGAGCAGAGGAAGTCAGCCAGGTAAAGGTCACACAGTGCCTATTGTCCTAGCCAGACCCTCAGGAGGAAGTCTCAGGTCAGTGGCGTCCCCTGTGGAACCCAGGATTCCCCATATTGCACCTAGATGGCTCAGGAGATGAGAGTCCCAGGACATCCACTGGGGCCCCCTGGGGTTTTAGCAGGACAATAGGCTAAAGCCCCTGATTGGAACAGAATGAGCAGGCAGGACAGGGGTGGCCAGGGCAGTGGGGGCCAGAGACAGGCTCCAGAGAACACGCTGGGGCCTCTGAGCAGCTCCTCCCTCATTCCCAGCTCAGGGCTTCTGGGTCCCAGGTTAACCAGGGGGACTTGTGGTAGGAAAGGGCACCATTGGAAGAGGAAGACAGTGTCTCCCCATCCCTGACAGGTCATGGTCTCTCGCCCTCATGCTGGGACCAGCTGTACTCCTTTCCTGTCCTAGAATGTGTCCTTGTCAGCCAGGGCCACACTGAAGACGAGGATTTGAGCCTCAGGGTACAGCAGTTCAGGATGGCTGGCACCTTTGTGGGCTGTGGAGGGAGAATAGGAAGGACAGTCCCTTCCCTGACAGGTGGAGCCTCCAGAAGGGTCCCCAGAAGGGATCTCAAAATCATTCACAGCCTCCTTAGCACACTGAGCTCCAGGGCCCTGCCTCTTCCCCTGCCAGGAAGCAACCTGCTCATACCCCCACCCAGACACTTCAGGGGCGGACATGCTGTTACACTGCAGACCTGAGTCTGCAGGGAGGGAAAGAGGCAGGGTCCATGGCGACAGCCAGCCACACACTTGCCCTTCCCCTTGACACCTGGGATCACCCCTCAACCACCCCAGAGACCAGGGCAAGGATTGGTGGAACGATCCATAGATTCAGGGGTCACAGTATGTAGTCAGGCCAGAGGTCAGAGATTTGCTGACAGCAGCCTGGGAAGCATTGATCTGGTGGGGGAGGTGACAGAACTCTGTCCCCTGTCAAGGACTGGGGGCATGGGCTGGTGGTCAGCAAGTTGGACCCTCCTGGAGCAGGCCCCTCCCATGGCCCCAGGTCCCTCGACAGTAGGGGATTGATGGTGCCTCCACAGATGATATCACTGTCACCCCTGCGATGATGCTCAGGGGTGCCTGGGCCTTCCTGGCCAGAGGACAACAGGAACCATGAGGCCATGTCCTCCTGCCTGAGGCTTTCACAGATAACTGAGGAACTGAGGGGTTAAGAGGCCCCAAGATCCAGGGGGCTACTGTGGCCAGGCTGAGGAGTCTTTGAGAGGACAGGAGGCTGAGGGCTCAGCTGGCCTCCTGGGCACAGCAAATCTCGATGGTCTCCCAGACTTGCCTGCTCCAGGGATGACCTGGAGTCCTCCCAACACCTGACAGTGACCAAAGCAGTCGTCTTGGCCCTCAGCCCAGCTCACTTCCACGGCACACAGGAGAATTCCAGTGCCTCCGTCCAGAAAGCTACAGTGCATGAGCCTGGGGAGGCCTCCTGTCCCTGCCTCTGTCTGGAGCAGCTGGCCCCTCCCATGCACTCCAGCTTCCCCTTACTCCTCCTACACACACACTGGCCAGGCCGGACAGGGGACAAGCTGGCCTGGAGGGGAGGAGCCGCTGCAACCTGGGCAGGTGGGTGTGAAGAGGCCCTCTCCCCCAGCTGTATTCACCTGAACAGACTGGTCCCGGAAGTGTTTCTCCATCCCTCCTCTGGCCTGCTGGGAGAGAGAGTGGAGAGGTGTATGAGTGAATGTGCGTGCATATGTATTTTTGCACATGTGTGCATGTGTTTTTGCACTCGTGTAATCCATGTACTTCTTGGTGTATATGTTTGTGTGTGCACGTTATTTGCATATGCACATATTAGCAGTTGTATGCACTGAATATATATGTAAGCGTGGTTGTGTGTATGTATGTTTGTGTATACACACGTGTTTATGTGAACATGTGGGTGCATACCTGTGTTTGCATGTACTGGCATGCATTTGGCTCAGGTCTGGAGGCCAGAAGCTAGGCTGGCCCCTTTCCTGACACAGACGAGAGACACTGAAGCTGTCCCTTGGAACAGGTTGGCCAGGATTTAGCCAGATACCCTTAACAGTCCCTGTGGCCTTAGCCCTGGCAACATTCCTAGAGCTGAGGGCTTCTGACAGGCCCTGGCCAGCTGGCAGCATGGCCAGAGGGCAGCTCTGTCCACTGGAAGGATATGTGGTGGTCCTGGCTCAAAGCAGACCCAGGCTGGAGGTCACTGGCACTGAGGCAGAGGCACATGGGCCCACTTGGGTCTGGGGTGCTCCTTGATTTGGCCAGGGCCGGGCTGGGACATCCTTCTAGCAGTGACTCCAGGGATGTCAAAGATGACTTTTCTAGCCCATGCTGTGCAACTGGGCCCCTTCACTGGAGTGTGATTCTTCCCTACGATGAGAAGGAGCGTAAGTTTAATCTCTGGTTTTCACACTGTGCTCCAAGACCCTCCAGGATTCCCTCAGGTCTTTTCAATGGCTCCCCAAAATTGAGGCTCGTGGCTCCCCACCTTCGGCCTCAAAAAGAGTATTGCTTTTACAAATTGGGATTTTGAAAGACATTTCTCCAAAATGCTTTAAAATCTCCAGGCTAGTTTTTAATCTTTTAGCTCTAGGAGTTTGTTTATAAGTATATTTTTGTCAGATCTTTTTCAGAATAATTAAACAGGTTTTATTGCATTAATAACCTAATCATCTCTTAAGAAGTGTTTAAATTATTTTCAGGAAACTGGATAAGCCAAAAGCAGGGGGAGATTTTGTTTCTTTGTTTTTTATTTTGTTTTTGCACTGCTGGAGATTGAACCCAGGGTCTTTGCACTTAGCTATATCCCCAGTCTTTTTTTTTTTTTTTTTTTTTTAATTTTGAGATGACCTCGCTAAGGCATTAAGTTTCTGAGGCTGGACTTGAACTATCTTCCTGTCTCAGTCTCCTGTGCTGGGATTACAGTCATGTGCAACCATGCCCAGCTGGGAGTTCTGATTTAAATACCTCTTAGAGACAGAAGAGGCAATAAGGAGAGATAGGGTCCCCCCCAGAGCTGGGCAGCCTCCAGTAAAAGGGGGATGCCAAGGGAGGTGCAAGCCTTGGCACAGGGGGCTTTAATAACAGTGCATCTCTACTCAGTGGCCCACTGGTTCCTCCTCCAGATGGGGCAGGGCCCGTAAGGCCCGTCTCTCCCCAAGATGTCACTTCCTCCCTGCTATGTGGGTTCCTCCACCTTGCCATGTCCCCAGTGCCTCCATGTCATGTGGGCTGGGCAGCAAGCACACTGCCTGCATCCCACAACTTGCAGTGTCTGCCAGAGATCACTAAATGTAGTTTTGTGGATGTTCATGGGGTTATCAAGCGAGGCTAATGTGCCTGAACAGTGGCTCTGCCACACTGGCCCCCACCTCCTGGTTAGAGTGGCCTAGGGAGGCTCCCCTGGGGGCCACCCCCAGCAGAGTATGACAAAACTGGGGACCTTAAAGGCAGACAGCTCTACTGGAGATGAGCGGATGCTATAGCCCAAACCCTTGTCCTGTCATGGACAGGTGAGATCTAGAGGGATGGAGGTAGCCTTCTCCCTGCATCCCCATTCATTCCTCCATCCATCCAAGCATTTATTGCTATGTACTGGCACTGTGCTGGTGGCATGATCACCTCCGTAAACAAGACAGACCATTCAGCTTACAGATTCACATGGGCTGGGGAGAGATGGGCAATAAAATAAGTAAGTAAAATATCTAGAATTTCAAATGGTGATCAGAGAGAAAAGCAAGACAAAGAAGAGAGAAAGCATTGAGGTGGGGTGTGATTGGGGGGACCTGCATGGAATGGTAGGGGAAAACTTCCTGAGAGTGACCTTCGACAAAGTTGTCCTGGAGCGATTGAGGAAACGAACACTGAAGGTGTCTATAGGAAGAGCTTTGTAGGCAGGAAGAGCAGCACATACAAGTGTCCTGAGGCAGGATTATGCCTACTTAAACAGCAGCGGGCTGGAACCACTCTCAGGGAGAGTGGCTGAGGAGGTGGGCAAGGTTATGGGGGCTGCATGTAAGGTCATTACCATGGCAAGGTCTTTGGATTTACTCTAAGGGGATACAGAGACACTGCAGAGACTCACAGGGACTCAGGAACAGGAAACCTGTCATCCTTCCTGCTTCCTACAGTCTGGCCAACCTCACCCCTGGATAAGATGATAACCTAGGCACCCGGCAACTGAGAAGCCCAGCCCTGCTGCCTGGGCATCCTCGGTCAGTTGGGGAAAGGCCCCTCTTGGGGTTTTAGCTGCTCCTTAGCACACAGGGATGCCAAGGTTGTGTCTTCCTTTACCCCAAGCCATAGCATCTTCTCACCAGGCACCACCAGCCCCACATAGGACAGCCCTAAGGTCACATGCCAGCCAGAAGGACTTGGGGAGAAGACAACATGGCTAAAGGCCCTCTGCTTCCTCCTGCTTGCTGACTTCATTCCTGCAGCCACTCACACAGGCACACAGTGCAGATCTAATTGCCAAGCTGCAGCTGGGTGGGGACAGGGGTGTGGAGGTGTGAGAAGGACCCTTCCCTCCTACTTCACCAAGACAGGCAGGCAGAGAAGGTACAGAGCTAAGGTTCTGCTCAGAGGGTGCTGGCTGGAAGGGGCCCCCTGCAGCAGGGCACCTGGACACCTGAGGAGTTGGGTGGGTGGAGTGGCCTCCACATAGAATGTGTCCTCCTGATCCGTCAGGGCAATGACACCCAACTTGCTCCGCACTGCTAGTGGCTTCTGACACCTTGACAAACTAGAGAGCACCCCCTACCTATGGGAGTGGGAATACATGGGTGGTAAGGGCCTCTGCCCCTTCACCTGGGGGCCCTTTTTCTGTCCCATGGGCTCCTGGTGACATCTAGTGGCCAGAATTTCCTGCTGCACTGTCTGTCCCCATTCCCCAAACTGGCTTCTGGGGATGTCCCCGGAAGGCAAGGCCACCCCCTGCCACCCACAGGTCTCCTCCCAGGGCCCCGTTCTCACGCTCCCCCTCCCCTACAGGCTTTCGGGCACCTGCACCCACAACTCTCACACCCTGTCACAGTTCATCCCTCCCACACATACACAGGGACAGAGCCACACGGCGCCCTGGGGTATCCTTAGGCCTCTAGTCAGAGGGTCTTCTCCAGTGCCCCACCAGGCCAGCTACATCCCTCCAGCCAGCCAGCTCAGGGCCAGGTGGGCCTGCCCAGGGTGCCCCCATGACCAGCTAACCACTCTGGAGGGAGGCCTAGGTAGGAGGCACACTGCCCATTGACTCCCCGCCCCCCCAAGCCAGGCCTCACTGCAGCTAAAAGCAAACCTGGGCCAGAGCCAGAAGACCCAGGTTGAGAACCAGCAAAAGCCCAAGTAGGAAGGAGGTCACCAGCCTCACCAGACCAAGGAGGAGCCAGCTCAAGGCAAAGACAGCATGGACCAGGGCCCATCTCCCAGCACAGCCAGCCCCAGGAGCAGCATGTCCACGTGGGCCAAGAGCAGCCTCCTACTGAGCCAGGGCCAGGCTGCCTGAGTCAGAGAGAGAGGAGCCCAAGGCACTGGGGGAAAGGCCTGGTAGGCAACAGTGGCCAGATCCCTGCCAACTGAGGCATGGAGCGCCCAGGACCAGCAGTACACAGCAGTCCCCTGAAACCCTGGGCCCAGCTGGTCTGCAGGGGCGAATCTGGGGGAGACCGCTGGCTTTTCAACTTTAGTTGTCACCAGGAGAGGAGGGTGATGGTTTCTAGCTCTGTTTCCCAAGTGAAGGCACTGAGGCCTGAAGGGAGCCACAGGGGCAGGTACTTCGCCCCCCAGGCTTAGGGAATGAGCCCTGCAGGGTTCCCTCGCTGATGTACACACAGCCCAGCCAGCTTAGAGGTGGCTTCATCCACTAGAGCACCTCCTCCCCACGTGTTCCTACTTGGCCTCTGTCTCTGCATTGTGCAGAGATGTCCCAAGAGATCGGCACCCACAGAGCTGGGCAAAGCAGAACAGGACAGTACGGGGTCTCCGCGTGGGGTGGGCCAGTGGGCTGAGGAATGGTCAAGGGGCAGCAGCAGCCTTTTCTGCTCCTGCCCATGGCCCACGCCTGCTTGCCTGGCATGAACTTCGATCTGGGGTGGATGGGCTTGGGAGGAGGTGAAAGGAAGCAGATCTCCCTTGCCTCTGCTCAAGCCTTGTGTTCCATGTCCTCTGGACCTCCCTTAGGAGCTCCACAGGGAGCTGGAGTGGAGGCCTGGGTTCCCTTGGGGATCCATCTCCCCAGGTAGGAATTAGTGTTCCCCTCTCCAGCCCTGCATCCTCAGCGCTCTCGTTCAGCCCTGCTTCCATTTAGATTGGAGTGACTCTTTCCTGGTGGGCGTTTTCAGATGGAGAAATTCCAGTGGCCACCTGAAGGAACTGGAGGAAGTGTCTGACAGGCAACAGCATCCAGAACACTTCCAACTGAGGCACAGGACATGCTTCCCCCAATTCCACTTGGAGAAGAAACAGAAGCTTTAGGCAGGGAGGTGAGATTCCAGATGACTCACAAATCAATCCCCTCCAGCACTGTAACCCTGTCCACCTCCGCCCACGGCTGCTCCAGATCTGCCCCTTAGAATGCACTCACGTCCTTCCATTTGGGGGAGGGGCACGGAAGGCCTCCAGGAAGGAAGATAGAATTAACTGAGTCACGGCCTCAACTTTACCATCAATATTTATGGTGCCTTTTCGGGGAGTCTCTGAGCCAGGACGGAGATGCTGCACAGAGGAAAGGCCCTGGCTGGAGGAAGGGTTGGTATCAGTGTGGAAAGGGGAAGGCAGATGGGGAACATTCAAAGTGTACTTCCTTCTGGGGCCTAGGGAAGTCTGGGAGGTGGGCTTCCTGGAGGAGGATGGGTGGAGGGAGACCTAGACTGAAAAAACTCCAGCCAAGTTTGCAGATGGAATTCCAGGATACCTGCAGGATAATTCCAGGAGGAAATAGAAAGCCCAGCACAGAGGATGCAAGGGGAGCCATGGCAGGAATGAGTCAGATGGCCCTGCGGGGACCAGGGAGGAAGCAGCTGAAACAAAGTGACTTGAGGGAGAAATGAAAAGAGTAAGTCTCCCCCTTGGGGGAAAGGGGCTTTGCTTCCCTCACCTCACCCACCTGCATTAGAGAATCAAATAGAATCCTCCAACTGTGGTTGTGCTTCTCCCATGGGCTCCATTTTCTGTTGCTATAATAAAATACCTGAGAGTGGTTGATTTATAAAGAATAGAGGTTTGTTTAGCTCACAGTTCTGGGGGCTGGGAAGTCCACCATCAAGGTGCCAGCATCTGGGGAGGGATTTCTTGCTGCATTCCAACATGGCAGAAGGCATCACGTAGTGAGATAGGGCAAGGAACCAGAGAGTTTGTTCTTATAACAAAGCCACTCCTGAAATAACCCATCAATCCTTAATCCATGGGATAATTTCTTTCATGAGGGCAGAACCCTCATGACCCACTCACTGCCAAAGTCCTGTCTCTCAAAGACCACTAACATAGGATCTGGGGGACTATTTCCAACACATGAGCTTTTTTCGAGGACGTATTCAAGCCAGAGCAGGACACTACAGACATTGGATGGTAGGGGTTTGGGATGTGAGGGGAATCCTGCCCAGCAGCAATTTGTTCTGCATCCTGCATGGGTTCCAAATATTCCAGTGACAATTGTTTGGGTCAGTGATTCCCAATTGTGGTCAGTTTTTCCCCTCAGGAGACATTTAGCAAGAGCTGGAAACACTTGATTGTCACCACCTGAGGGGTGCTAATGACACTTAGTAGACAGAGTCCAGAGATACTGCCGGACGTGCCTCAGTGCACAACAGTTATTCAGCCCAACATGTCCATAGTGCTGAGGAGGAGAAAACCCTACTGGTAATAGGGTCAGGAACTGAGTTGGTCAGCTTTCCATCATGGTGACAAAATACCTGAGATAACCAACTTAAAAGAAGGCAAGATTTATTTTGGCTCATGGTTTCTGAAGTTTCCATCCATTGTCCCCTGGTTCTGTTCCTTTGGGCCTGTGGTGGACCATACATAGTAGTAGGAGCACATGGCAAAGGAGGCCTGTTCACCTTATGGTGACCGGAAACAAATAGACAGAGGAGGGGGTTGGGTCCCATTGTCTCCTTTAAGGGCACGCACCCAGTGACCTAAGTTCCTTTCACTAGGTCCCACCTCCTCTCAGTAGTGCCACAGGCTGGGGACACATGGGTCCTGGGGGAGACTGGGAGAGACTGTTACCCAAACTATACCAAGAACCTATTTCTATTTTATGTGAGTTCCAGTTACAGAATTTCCTAGGGATTCCACAAACATAAAAATCAAGGGGGGATGGAGCCCTGTTTTGGGGGCGGTTGCGTGTTTGTTTGTTTGATAGTACTGGGGATTGAACTCAGGGCCTTTGTACTGTGCTACACCCCCAGACTGACTATTTATTTATATATTTATTGACAATTTCTCAAAACATTGCTAAGTTACCCAAACTAGGCTCAAATCTGCGATCCTCCTGCCTCAGCCTCCCAGAGTACTGGGATACACCCCTCCCCCCAGCTTGAGGTCTGTTTTGTTTGGGAATTTACCGAGAAGTATTTGCCCTTTTGGTAAAACACCTCCCTGAGATGGCACGGTGGCTCCAGCAGATACCTGAGCCTGGAAGGGTGCTCCCACTCCTACCTGTGTCTGTCACGGTTACAGCCTCGGCCGCTCCACATGGCCACCCTCTGCGTCCTCCCATACTGGAGAATCTCTCAAATCGAGTACGTGAGATGAAAGCATAAATTTCTTTTGTTTTATTTCTTCCTTAAAGTTAGGACACTAGGTTGACTTTTTAAAAATACAGCTGCAGGTTATATTATCTGTGAATTTTATTTGGGAAGGTAAGAGGACATTGTACAACTCTTGATAGAAGGGGCAGAGTGTGGTCGTGCTCAGGGGAGGTAGGGATAGGGAAGAAACAGAAAGACCTCCCTCTGGCTTCTTGCCTTTGAAACCACAGGCTGCAGAAGGAGGCAACCCTGGCTAAGGCCAGGTAGAAGGTGCCTGGGTTTGAAGGAAGGTCCATGCTTGGACACTGTCAGCGAAATCCTCAGCTTGAGGGAAGCCAGGTAGCGGGGTCTGAGGTCGGAAGTGGGATATAGGAGGGGATGGCAGGATGTGGAGACTGCAGACCCAGGTGACTCGGGCCCTCCCATCAGCAGCCTGGCTGGCCAGCCTTGGGATCCTCCCCTCTCATTCCTGCCTCCGCTTCACATGGCCTGAGAAACCACGTGGTTGTCCTCAGGAAAGCCTTCTGACAGACGCCCCTGGTGGCTGTGCTGGGAGGCCCACTGTGACTCACGACGTGACAAGATCTTGTTCAGAGCCTCCTGAGTGGACAGTTCAGCCCAGTCCCCCTGAGCTGCTGGTGCTGTGTGCCCAGAGAGAGGTCCACGGGGACGGATGTCAGGGCAGGGCGGGGGTTGCTTCAGATGCTGAGACTGTCTTTCCTCAGACCCTACTCAGGGCCCCACAGCCCACATCCGGACAGGGTCCCTGGAGAAGTACTCGGTGGACCTCTGCTTCTCCAGGGTGGCTTATCTCCTGCACCCGGGGAAGCCATGTCCCCACCTCTCACTGGAGACAGACCCAGGTAAGGTGGATGGTGGGGGACCCTAGAGGGCCCCATCATCAGACTCTCCATGTGGTCCCCACTGATGTTTCACAGTCCTCAAGCCACCAGCAGGACTGAGAACAGTCCCTGTCCATGGGACAACCTCCAGCTTATGTCTGTCCAGCTGAGGTTTCCTGCCTCAGTGGCCCATGAACCAATGTTTGCCTTAATCTGGTACATATCAGAAGCACCACTTTATTAGAAGTAATCACCTAGAATTTTCTTTCTTGGTTTTTTTTTTTTTTTAATTACTAAGGGTTGAACTCAGGGCCTGTACACTGAGCTGCACCCCCAGCCCTTTTAAAATTTCTTATTCTGAGACAGGGTTTCACTAAGTCACTAAATTGCCCAAGCTGGACTCGAACTTTCTATCTTCCTGACTCAGCCTCCCAGAATGCTGGGATTGCAGGTGTATACCACCACGCCCAGCTGAATTCCCCCACATTATTATTATTTTTTACCCAGGCTTGACAATTCTTGGTGCCTTGGAAGGGTCTGCTTTGGTGCCAGGCCTGCAGAGCTGGCTCCCTTCAGTGGCAGCCCGCTCCCCGCCTGCGCCTGTCCCATGCTCACTGCCTCCCTGCCTGCTAGGCTGGCGGGGACCTGAGCCCATGAGCGTGCAAAGCCCCTGCCCACTGGCCGTTGTAGGCCTAGCCAGGCATCTCCACTCCACTATGAGAAAGGCTGCGCCCATCAGATAAGGTCCTACCCACAACCACTGTCACCGCAGGAGGCTCAAATGCCTCCCAGGTCCCTCCAGCCCCGCCTCAAGGCAGATGTGCTGCACGGAATGAATTTCACTACGAGATCTTTCTAGTTTCACTATGAGTTTTCTGACCCACATCAGCACCCACAGCCCAGGGCCCTCCCCTGCCCCTCTCAGGCCAGGAGGCAAATCTCCCCACTCAGCTACAGCAGGACGGACCTGGGTAGCCTTCAGCAAGGACTTCCCTGATTCTGGTGGCCCCAGAGAGTCTGGATCCTGGTCCCAGGGATCCTGGCCTGCTCTCCCCAGCCCTCTCCCAAATCCAGAGAAGCCTGGATTCTGTGACATCCAGAGGGGCAGGCCACTGGGGTCCAACCCAGAAACCTCAGCTCTGTCTGAAAGGCAGGCTGCCCTCTAGTGGTACGATTTGGAATGGCAAATGTCCCTGATGGAAGTACCTGGTGAGGGTGCCCTGGTCCAGGGGGCTGGTCCTGGAGAATTCAAGGCTGGGACCACCTGGAGAGAGAGAAGAGCTTGGTGCAGAAACAGAGGCCCAAGCTCCAACTTCTCGTGTTCCCTTCAGGCGACTCCCAGCTCCACAACACCAAAAGAGGTCTACACTGGTCCCAGCAATTGGGAGCTGCTGGGAGGACATGTGGTAACAGAGGAAGAGGAGGAGTCCTGACTTCCTCCTCAGGTCACCCCTCTTCTGTTTACCTCTGAGAGCCACTGAGGCCAGTACCTTTAGGCCCTGGGGAGCAAGGGACCAAGTTCAGGCAAACTGCCCCTCACAACAGCTGTGGGCAAGAGACCTCATGAGCTGCCTCACAGAGAAGAACTAGGACTCCAGAAGTTAACATACAGTTTATATTCAAATATTTTGTGGTGCTAGGGACTGAACCCAGGACCTTCACACAGAGCTACATTCCCAGCCCTTTTTTTTTTTTTTTTTTTTTTTTTTTTTTGAGACAGTTTCTCACTAAACTAGAACTTGGGATCTTCCTGCCTCAGCCTCCCAGAGTGCTGGGATTACAGGTATGCGCCATCACATCTCCCTACATCCAGTTAAACACCCTGCTTTATACATGACTAATAGTGCCTCTTTTGATTTTCCAAAGCATCCTCACTGGGGCCTAAGTTAATTGGTATCACTGCTAAAACATCACAGGGGCAGGGATTGGTCCTCACCCCATGGCTGCATTGGGCAGGGACAGCTTGGCATGGGGAAGAGGATTCATTTTGCACTTTGATGCAGCCCTAGGGTGGGGAAGAAACTGCTGTCGGCCTCAAGGAAATGGTAGGGGGTGGAGAGTGTGGGACGGAGGAGTCCACGGCAAAGGCCCAAGTGGGGGCCATCAGGGCCCTGAGCCCATGGGTGAGCTGATACCTTGTGGCATTTAACAGCCCAAGAAACACAAGAGTGACACCTCTGGTCATCCTAGAAGCACTGCTGGATGTGGAGGTGGGCTATTCTTAGACCTGGGCAAGATGTTCCCTGCCATGGACCCCATGCCAGCAGGTCACCAACAGCAAGAACAATAACTACTTTTAAATTTCAGTTTCGTAAGAGAGGTTTAAAATTTGGTAATTAATAGAAGAAAGGCAACTGTGGGAGAAGGACAGGTGTGCGAAAAAGTCATCCCAGGCCACAAGATGCTGGCAGAAGAGGGGTGAGTATGTGTGTGTTGGGTGGGGAGAGACAGACGGAATGTGACTGTGTGAGTGGGGTGTTCGCAGAGAGAGAGAGTCATATAGTGGTGGCCTCTGCCCTGCATCACCAGAGGAGGAACTGATTGACACTTTTGTTGAAAGCAGTGGCCCTAGACCACCAAGGAGAGGAGGACCCAGGCAGCTGGGGGGCTTCCACAACTGTATTCCCCCCGTTTCCTGTTTCATAGTGAGATGTGGGGAAGAAGTAAGATTGGCCCAGAAATCCCAGGTTAGAAGAGTGAGGTAGAATGAGTGGGTGCTCAGTGTCCCAGTTTTCGGCCTCCCCTGCCCAGTGGGTAGTGGCATCAGGCCTGGCCTGGGGATGCCATGCTCCCAGGAATGGCTGCAGGGCCAGGGGGTGAACAGGACTGGGTCATGGGCAGAAGTACATATGGTGCCCCATGTGTGGAGCCCCATTAATGCACCTGCCCCAAGACTGCCATTGTTAGGGCTGGATGTGGGCAGGGGCAACAGAGGGAAGAGGGAAGTAATTCAGGACAAAGGGCAGAGAAGGTGAGGAGAAAGAAACAGGATGTAGTTTGTCCCTGAAGAACTCATGTTGAAATTGGCTTACCATGGTGGCCTCCAGGAGGTGACCTGGCCCTTAGGAGGGATTAAAGATATTCTCACAGGCCTGGGTTCATTCTCACAAGAGTGAGTTCTTGCTCTCACAGGACTGGATTAGTTACCATGAGAGGGATTTTTTTTTATAAAGTGAGGCCCATCTGGTGCTCACTCGCCTCCGTTTTCTATCTTCTGCATGTGTCTAATTGTCCTTCCTCTTCCCACCATGACTCAAAGCACCACAGACTCTTGCCAGCACCATGCTATTGGGCCTCCAGAGCCACCAGCCAACATAGACTTTTTGTCTTTATAAATCACCTAGTCTTGGGTATTCTTTTTTTTTTTTTTTTTTTTTTTTTTTTTTTGTGGGTACCGGGGGGACGACCTCAGGACCTCGCGCACCAACAGGCACCCGTGCCGCTGAGCGATATCACCGGCCCCTTTTTGGTATGTGGGATCCGGGAGTCGAACTCGGGCCTTCGCGCTTGCAAGGCAGGCGCTTACGCCGCTGAGCCATCTCACCGGCCCTAGTCTTGGGTATTCTATTATAGAAGCAGTAAATGGACTAAGACAGGGTACAATCTCAGGGAATCAAGGGTAAGGGGAAAATGGAGTGTGCAGGGAAGTCAAGAGAAGCAAGATGAGGTTGAGTTTCTGAGCTGGCCACCACTTGGGACCAAAGGCATCCAGATTGCTGGATCTTGTGGGACCATCTCAAAGAGGCTTTATAAGGAATGTGACTCATAACAATCCCTCTGGGATGAGTAAAGGGAAGTATATGTCCGCTGGCTCCTGTCTGCCATTGTCAAAGGATAGGCGCAAGTGTGTTAACACTCCTCTGCTTACAGGTTTATGGGCACCAGGTTGGTCTCTCAATATCTCATCCCTCAGGGGCAGTAGAGATGCCCAAGGGATGATGGGAGGTGCTGGTGAATTATACTTGATGTGGAAGAAAAGGTGGTGAGGCCAAAGGACCTGAAATGTGTAAACTAGAAGTGTGTACTCTACAGTGGAGATTGAGCCAGGGGGATTTAGGAAAGACTGCCAAACAGTTTTCCAGGTTGGTAGTGCCAAGCCCGTCCAACACTGCACAAGAATCCCAGGCAGCTCCACACCCTTACCAATGCTGGGAGTTCAGTATTAAGCATTCCAGTGGCTGCACCATGATGGTGTCTCACTCTAGCTTTAATTTGCATTTCCCTGATGACTAAGGAGGCTGAGTACCTGTACAGGAGTTTATTGACTACTGGAGATTCTCTTTTGGGAAGCACACTATTTAAAATTTTTTCCTGTTGATCTGATACATACATTTTTAGATATAAGTCATATTTTTTATACTTGTAGATACAAGGTCTTTATCAGATATATGCACTGAAGTTGTTTCTCTCATGTGTCTTTTGAATCACAGGTGTTTCTAATTTTAAGGTAGTCCAATTTGTCACCTCTTTTACTGCTGGTGCTTTCCCTGTCCTGTTTAAGAAAATGAATCTATTATCTCCTCTACATATTCTAGCAACTTTGCTGTTTCCCCTCTCACATGTACATTTGCCCGGAGTTGTGCTATAGTTTGGACCTGCAGTGCCCCCACAAGACCCATGTATCAAAGGCCTAGCTTGGTGCTATTAGGAACTTTAAGAGATGGAGCCTAGTGTGAGGTCTTAGGTCATTGGTGTCAGGCCCTCAAAGAGACAGTAGGAATCCAGCGGCCCTCCACACCCATTTTTGCCTCCTGACCACCATAAGGCAAGCAGCTTTGCTCTACCTTGCACTCCCTGTCATGATGCACTGCCTCACCAAAGGCCAAAAGGCAATGGGGCCAGTCAATCATGGCCCAGAACTTTCAAAACTAAGAGCTAAAATAAACCTTTTCTCCTTCTAAGTTGATTATCTGAGGTATTTGTTACAGTAATGGAAAGCTAAGACAGATGGATTTTAGGGCATGGTGTAAGATAGAGGAGAGAGCAAGCCTACCCCCAATATGGGTACTCTAATACACCATCATTTATTGAAAAGTCTGTCCTTTCTCCACTGCTCCGCAATGTCAACTTCATCACAATAAATCCAGGACAAGTCTGCTTCTGCATTTCCTGTTTTGTTTCACTAGTAGATTTATTGTTGCACCAATACCACATTATTTTCCTTACTATACTGTTAAGTCCTCCAATCTGTTCATATATCAGCTTGCTAAATTTCACCCCTTAACTCCCCCAAAAATCCAAGTAAATAACAAAATTCTCTAGTACTTTGTGATTGTATTGTCTATTGATGAATTCTATAACTCAAGTTGGAGAAAACATTTAAAATTCCAATTCATGAACATGGTATATCCCTCCATTAGCTTATATCTTTAACGATTTCTTTAGAATGTATTGCAGTTTTCTGTGTAGAAACTGTATGCGTCACTCACTAGGTTTTCTGTTAGGTATTTGATTTTTATTTATTTTTTTTGTGTGTGTGTGTGTGGGTACCGGGGGTCAAACTCAGGACCTCACGCACCAGTAGGCACCCGTGCCACTGAGCAATATCACCGGCCCTTTTTTCATATGTGGGTATCGGGAGTCGAACTCAGGACCTCGCGCTTGCCAGGCAGGCGATTATGCCACTGAGCCACCTCACCAGCCCAGGTATTTGATTTTTATGCTATTACAAATTTCATTTTCTAATTGTTGCTGGTATATAGAAATGCAATTAGTTTTTGTGTTTTGAACTTGTATCCAGTGACTTTACTAAATTAATTTATTAATTTTATCTACACCTTTTTACTTTCTACATACCCAGTTATGTCATTTGTGAATGACAATTTTATATTGTCTTCCTTTCATATCTTCACGCCTTTTAATTCTTTTTCTTGCTTTATTACACTGGCTAAAACCTCCAGGACAGTATTTAATGGAATTGATGAGTACCACCATCCTTTCTTACTTCCAATATTGGTGGGAAAGTGTTCAATATTTCACTTTTAAGCATGATAATATCTGCAAACTTTCTGAGTTTTTTGTTTGTTTTCTATCTTGGGGGTTTGTTCTTAGGTAGAAACCTTTATCAGATAAAGGAAATCCCCTTCTGTTTTAATTTGCTAAGAGTTTTTGTTTAAATTGTGCGCAACTGTTTTTATACCTATCAAGACGGTCCCATAGTTTGCCTTTTTACTCAGTGTAGTGCATCACGGTGATTTTTGGATGGTAAACCGGTCTTGCTAACCTTTTATTCCCATTGGAAGTTCCACTTCATTCCACTAAAAGGACCGCCTTCCTGAGCTAGGATCCTGGACAACTACAGGCAAACTCCATCCCATGCAGAGCCACTGCACCCCCTTTCCTCAGACACAACTGCACACTCCAGGCTCATCCTTGAAGACCACAGGCTTCTGGCCTGTGAGGCTCATGCCAGTGCCTGCACCACAGCAACCAGCCCTTGAGCTCACTGCCTCTGGCTAGACCCTTACCCAGCACGCCCAAGCGTTGCAGGGCCGCCGAATGGTGAGAGTCAAACCAGAAAAGGCCGAGGCCCCCCAGGTCCCTACCACCTGCAACGATCATCCAGCGAGGGGCTACGGCTGCTTCCCCACCCGACCCTGCGCGAGGCTCCTTTAAGAGAGTCGGCAGCCCAATGCGTCTCTGGGACGGGAGGCGCAGGTCGCCAAGAATGTCGGGCTCCGACGACAGGACCGGAGCATGGAGGATGAAACTTCTCCGGGTGGCCTTCCCCTCCGTGTTCCCTCAGCACGTCCACCCTGGGTCCTCCCAATTCCACTCCTGCGCTCAGGTTCCCGCCCCGACTTCGAGGTTCTCTCCCCCCAGCAAAGTGCCCCGTGCGCCCCTCCCCGCCACGCGCCCATCTCCTTGCTCCGCCCCGGCCCTGGATCCCACCCCAAGCCCTCGCCCTAGACCGATCCGCCCCGCGGCTGTCTCACCCCGGCCAGGCCCCAGCAAACCCAGAGGCCGCGTTCGGGGGGAAGACCCGGCCTCATCCACATGCAAGGGACGGCGCGTCGCGGCGGCTGCCAGGAAGAGACAAAGGCTGTTCCGCCACCAGCTGCACCGTGCCAGCCTCACCCCGCCCGCCGCCCCGGTGGCCCCGATGCGGCCCCCCTCATCTGTCCCGCGGATCTGGCCACACAATTCAGGCGGCTTCTGAGAGGAGGCGGCCTCCTCCCGACCTGCACAGCCCTCTCCTCCGGGTCTCCCGGGCACTTCCAGTATCCTGGCCACCTCGAGCTGGGCTGGGGCGCACGGAGCCTGTGCCAAAGTCCTGGTCTGCTGCTGGCTCTGACAGGGGCCGCGGAGTCTGCGGACGGGACCTGAGGCCAGACACAGGCCAGAGCCCTGGGCAGGCGCGCTCTGCGCTGGGGGTGGGGGCGCTGCCCAAAACTCCCTCGTGGCCTTCGGTTCCCTCTAGGTGAGGATTGGGGACTGAAGGTCTTTACCCGGACCCTGTCTCTCCCACCAACACATACCAGGTCTTTGATCACAAGTGCCTAAGGCCTCCTGATCAACACCACCACCCCACTCTGGGGTGCACCATCCTGCCCATGGCTGTCTCACAAGCAGCCGTCTCCCCTGGAGGCCAAGGAGGCATCAGAAAGTTTGTGGCAGTGGAGCATGGTGGTCCACGCCTGTAATCCCAGCACTGTAGCAGACTGAGGCAGGAAGTTCAAGTCGAAAGTTCTAGTCCAGCCTGGGTGATTCAGTGAGACCCTGTCTCAAAATTTGAAGGAAAAAAAAAAAAAAAGAAGAAGGACACGGGGATGTAGCTCAGTACCAAGGGTTTTTAAAAAGTTTGCGTCCCTGGCCGGAATTTAAAGGTTTCTGGAACTGCGGGCACACAGTGGGTACCCAGTACCCGGACAACTGTTACTATTGCCGCTTTCCTCAGCCTCCTTAAGAGCAGGAACCTTTTTGTCTTTGAGCTCTATCCTCCTCCGCCCCGACTGGATATAACGCAGACAACTCAGACCACGGGAGGGCCCCTCCCTCGCCCAACTGGGAAGTTCTTCCTAGGTCCCCTCGGAGTCCTCTCCTTCCTCTCCAGGCCAGGACTGGGGATAGGGGCGTCTCCTTTAAGGGCCGTGGGGGAGGGGGCGCCGGCCGTGCCTCCTTCCGCCCCTCCCGCCCCTCCCGGGCCCGCACCGCCCGGGGTCCGGGGGTCCGGGCCTGGAGCCAGCGCATGCGCCCGTCTGTGGGCGCTGTCCGGGCTGCCAGCGCGGAGAGCGCACAGACTGACGGATGGACGGACTGGTGGCCTGCCGGACAGACGGGGCAGCGCAGGGAACGGGGACACGGCGGGACCACGACATGACGGGCCACATCCAGCAGCCGAGAGGGCGCGGGAACCCCGGCCCTGCTCTCTCGCCTTCCCCTGGCCCGGGCCCGGGACCTGGCGCCTCGGAGCGGGTGACACTCAAGAAGGAGATCGGGCTGGTGAGCGCCTGCACCATCATCATCGGTGAGCAAGGCCCGGGGCAGACGGGCGGACGGGCCTGGGGTGGCATGGCCAAAGGCTGAGGGTGAGGGGTGCGCCCTCTCCGGTGCTCCTGGCGGTGTGCGACGGTGGGGCTGCGGGGGCCCGGGAGCACCTGCGCTGTGTGTCCAGGACCGCGCACTGACCGGCACTCTGGACAGGCGCTGGCTGCACAGCCTCTTGCTCCCGTAGTCCCAGCCGCCCTAAACATTTGCTCGTTGGGGAGCTCTGGTCCCCTCCACCTCTGAATCCTCTTCCTTTACTTCCCCTTGGGGCTTTGGCAAAGCAATTACCCTGTGTCTCCGTCTAGGAAATGGAAATAATGACTATAGTCCTGATGGTAGGGCAGGAGCCTAGCAAGTGCTGGGCTATAGGTGGGCCTGAGTCCCTACTGTGTGCTGGCCTAGGTTTCCTGCACCTCAGGTACTCTGTTCTTGGAAAGTGGGAAGGACTGTGGGTAGACTTGCAGGCGGAGCCTGTACAGAGGGGAACTGGGTTCAGAGCCTGGGATCATCCCTAGGCACGGCAGCAGGTCCAGGAGAGGGAGAAGAATAGCCGGTAACTTGGTGGCAGTGGTGGGCAGGCCAAGCCTGCTGGAGGGCCGCCTGCCCCTGGCTGGGGTATCAGTAGGCTGGGCTCTCCAGCTTCCCCCTTGAGAATGGGTCTGTGTGTCCAGCCTCCACCTAACAGCTTCTGGGTAGGGAGAGAATTCAGGGACATGATAGTGAGATTTGTCTCCCTCTGTCCCAAGTCAGGAATAGTGACTCCTGGGGAGCTGGGCTAACCGAGACCTAGTTCCTCTGAACCCTCCTGGGAGTGACATTTCCTGTCCCCTGTGCCCAGAAGAAGGGGGACTGGGGGGCGGGGTGAATAACTGGAGCCCTGGGTGTTCTTTGCCTTCCCCAACTAGGAGGAGCTGCTTGTACACACACTATCACCATCCCACCCTCAGAGCCCTGGACATGGAGGACACCAGGGGCTCCGCAGAGCAGGGTCTCCACTTCTTCTGCTCTGCCCCCATATTAGCAGCTCCTGGGCCAGAGCTCTCGGCCATGCTCTACCTTCACACTGAGAGTGGCCCAGGAATCCAGCCCTGGATAGGAGGCTGCACTGCCTCCCCCTTCCTCCCAGAATGGCATCTCGCAGGAGCTGATCTGGTCCTTGGAGCTTCCAGGCCTGGGTGCCCTGCCTGGCTGTTGCTGGAAGGAAGGGCTGATTTGGAGCACCTGTGCCATGGCCTATATCCTCTCCAGGAGCTGTGCCCCAGGAAGGGGAAGCTCACACATCATGGGTGGGCCAGGGAGTCAAGAGACAGACCGTGTCTGGAGCTGGCTGCATGCCAGCCAGGGGCAGGGAGACACAGCTCCACCTGGGCTGCCTCAATGAAGCCCAGCATCCCTGAGCTGTGTCCTACCCTGTGCCCTCCCCAACAGCCTGTTCACCTCAGGTCAGGCAGAGGCTGCCAGGCTTCTGGACCTCCAGAAGAGGGCCCTGGTGGTGGTGGGAAGGGAGGAGCAAGCTCCACCATCATGCTTCTTCTCCAGGATGGGTCCTGAAAGAGTTTTCTCCTGCAGCCCAAATGTGACCCGTAAGCTCCTTCACCCTTCAGTCCATTCTTGCTTCACCACTTCCCTTTGGCCTCCAGACCTTGAAGTCTGAGCTAGGGTGAAAGGCAATTTGGCCAACCAAAGAAGGTGGATTCGGAAACAGAACCTAGATGATCTGACACCCAGCTCACAACCCTTAGTGCTAGTCCAAGAGCCCAGCTTGGGGAACTTTGAGGGTTACAGCTGGCAGGAGGCTGAACTGGATAGCCGACAAAGGATGAATCACCCTTATCTAGAATGTGACTGAAGCTGAGGGCCAGATAGTCACTGCCCTTCCCACCTGATCCCTTCAGGGACTCACCCACTGCTCTGGGGAACCACCATGCCCACCCCACCCAACTTCTGCTCCTGGGTGAGCTCACTTCCTTTCCATCCTGGGAAACCTGGTCAAAAGCAAAAGTCTGCAAAGTGTCTTATTTTAGCATTACAGATCTTGAGAGCTTTACATCCAGCCCCATAATCTATCCTTGTTTGGTACCAGAATTTCTAAATAGATATTCCTAGAAGATCCTATCATTTGTTACTCATTATAATGTCTGTCTGCCCCCTCCAGGCTGAGGAGTGAGGCTTTCAGGAATGGAGAGATAGGGAAAGGCTGGCGACGGGCAGGAGTGGGACTACACCTAAACTGTGTTTAGGACAGTGCTTGCTGGAGTGCAGCGCTGCAGCAGACTAGGCCAGGCTGGAGGAAGTAGAGCCAGCTGAGGCAGGGCTGTGCAGGACAGCACCACTGGCTCTAATGTTTGCTCAGGAAAACACCTCTTATTGCCTTATGAAAATGTGTTCTTTCTTCCTTTGATTCTCGTGTTCATTCTGGAAGATGGGAATTTTTGTGCACATTACGCAGATATACAACCTGAGGTTGGAAGTTAAATGACACTGCCGCAAGTGGTGGTCTTGGAATTCAGAACCAGATTTGGATTCAGCTCTTTGTATAGTGCCTTCCATACTGCTCTGATGCTGGGCAAAATTGGGGCCAGACTCAGAACCTATGATGGGAGAAGGTTAGGGATTGAGCTGGCTGCTTCCCAGGATACACTGGGATCCCTACTCCACTGCGAAGGTACAAACAGATGGACAAGGAAGTCAGCACTCCCCAGTGGCTCGACACACAGCCTCTCTCATCCTGACTTGGGGACCTTGGCCATCTCCCTTACACAGTCCACAACCAAGGCAGGGACATGCCTAGGTCTGCAGAGTGGGGTCACCCTGGGCCTGCTGACCAGGCTCTTCCTTCCTCTCTCCATGTAACTGAAGTCTCCAGCTTTACAGATGTTCAAGAGACTCAGGTGGCTCCACTATGAGCCCATCTGTCAGGAGCCAATCACTGCTCACCCAGCTTCAGCCAGGTCCCTGTCTCTGGCCTTCAGGGCTGGAGGTGGCTGGGCTGCTTAGAGAGGATGGGCCTCTGTAGCACTCCAGCCCCCCCCACAGGACCCCGAGGAGACATCTACACCAGAGCTTGTCCCATTTATCGATGAGGAAACTGAGGACCCTAAGGTGCAACCTGCTTAGGACCAGATGCCCTTGGGGTGCTGTGGGACACCACTGGAGGCCAGGGCAGCTTGAGCTACCATGATGGGGACTTAACAGCCCTAGATACATTCATCTATTCAACAGTGCTGAGCACTGATCTACGTGCTGGTCACCCAACAGGGGACAAGGCAGATGACTCCCTCTCCCTATAGAGCTGAGTCCCAGCATAGGAGATGAACAGCAAACAGGATAAACAAGCCAAGTGTGCAATCAACAGGCCATGATAAGTGCTAAGACCAGACAACAGGGCCAGAAGGAGGACCCAGAGTGCTGACGATGGGGGCCTGTAGGTCAGAGATAAGTCAGGAAAGGGATGAAGTTTGGCTTGTGTGGAATTTTGCAATGGGACTGCAAGTGGGAGGCCATGTAGGGCTTTGATCAAAGGAGGGACAGGACAGGACTTACTGTGCTTACTATGGAGAGGCTGTGTGGGCAGGGCTGAGAGTAGGAAGGCCAAGTAGGAAGCCACCTGGACATGAGGCAGTGATGGCTTGGGCCAGGGTAGCAGCAGGAGGTGCTGAGAGTGGTTCAGTTCTAGACATGTTTGGAATGTAGAGCCAGAGGATGTGTGACGAGCTGGATGTGGGCTGTGGGAGAAAGAGAGGGGGCCCAGGGTGACACAGAGTCATGGCCAGAGCAGTTGAGAAGATGGTTTGACGTTGACTGATCTGAGAAGACTGGCAGAGCAGCAATCAGGGGAAAGGAGCAGTAGCAGGAATTCCATTTGAACACGTTAAGTGTGCAGTGCCTATTTGCTGGGTAGTTACGAGCTAGGTGGAGATGTCTCTACTAGGGATATAAATTTAGGAATTACTAGCAGAAGCCTCCGAAGGAGTGACTGGAGAAAGAAAGGGAAAGATGCCTCAGGATAGAACTCCAGACACCTAACATTTAGAAGTCAGGCAAGAAAAGGCACCAGCAAAGAATTCCAAGGAGCCACCAGCAAGGTAAGAGGGAGGCCAGGAAACTGAGGGAGGAGGGACCGACCAAACTGCTACATGCCACATGAGCCACAGAAGATGCAAGCTAGGGCTTGACTAAGGCTTGACTGCTGGATTAAGCACATGGAGTTCATGGCAACCATGACAATACAACCAGGGGATGGATTGGTGCAGGTCGTGCTTGCTGGGCTAGGTGGGATAGGTCTGAGTGAGCCAGGCAGAGAGTGCTCCCCACTTCTGCTCAGCCCCTCTCTCCAAAGGAAAG
Source organism: Erethizon dorsatum (assembly GCA_028451465.1). Taxonomy (NCBI): domain Eukaryota; kingdom Metazoa; phylum Chordata; class Mammalia; order Rodentia; family Erethizontidae; genus Erethizon; species Erethizon dorsatum. The sequence goes on from CM051834.1 coordinate 99,871,640, forward strand.
CTAGTGAAGCAAGAGGTGCACACCAGCCAGTTCACGATTCCAGGCATGTCTTGAGTGTCCCCATTCACCTCCTTGGGGTTCTGTCAAGACTTTAGTGGGCACATCAGTCATCCCAGGGAGGTACCTTACACAGGCTTCTTGAGGGGACATGAGGACATTCCTGTGCTTGAAGAAGGCTCCATCCAAGTCTCAGCAGGGTTCTAGTTGCTCACTCCAGAGTATTGGGATCCTAAGGAAATCAGGTCTACAGAGATGGATGGCCTAGAGCGCGTCCAAGGTGGAAACATTAGTGAGGTCCATAAGCGCTTCCCGTGGCCTCTGATGTGCCAGACGGGGTCAAAACATGCCAGCACCACCTAAAGGAATCCCTTCCTGACCATCCTCCAAGTACCACTGGAAGAGATCCCAAGGTGGGTGGTCAGGGAGAACTTCCTGGGGGGATGGTGTTTCAGGGAGGCCAGGAGAGGCCCACCACAGTGGGGGACAGGGGACCCTGAGCAAACTGTGTCACAGATACAGCACAATGTAACAGGGTGCATCTTGTCTGCCAAAGTCAGACTCAGACCAGCTCTCTGCTGCCCCCTAGCCAAATAATCCCACCTGGTAAATGGGGAAACTGAGGCCCAGAAGGGCAGCATTGGCCTGAGATCACATAGCCAACTCCCAAATATGTTTCTAGGGGTGGAGGGGGTACCAGTGTCCCAACTTACCTGAGCCTCCATGACTCTCCCCAAATGAGACCGGCACAACCCCTGCACACGTCACTGGCAGGCAGCTCATTCTGCAGACTCGACCTCCATGGTCCACCCCTGTGACCTCCATAGTCTGCTGCTGCCACCCAGAAATAGGTCAGCATGCAGCACAGCAGGCGTGTGGAACAATGGCCCTTTCTTCATTCCTCCTAGGAGCCGGGGTAAGCCCCATCAGGCCAAACATCTTAATGTGATAAAAAACCACCCAGTGAAGGCTCAAGGGGCAGGAGGTAGATACTCTCTGGAGGCCTACAAATGGGGGAACTCATATCCTCACTTCACTGGCCACCTGGGACTGCCTACAGGGACAAGGTAACACCTGTCCCATTGGGTGGATGGGAATGTGGAGGCCTCAGGACCCAGCTCTGTCCTCAGCATCCTCCCTCCTTCCTCTCATCCTCTGCCTCCTACCAAACCCCCACCCCTGAGGATCTCTGCAGAGTCCCACCCACATTGTGCCCACAGTGGCATGTGGTGGATTATAATGAGATTTTTCTGCCACCTTTAAGCATGAGCTGAGGACAGGTGCTGGAGGTTGTGCCCAGAGGGGGAGGCCCTTGAGGACCTCAGACACTGGCTAGCACACGAGGTCCTTGGAGCCACATGGGGAGAAGTGCTGAATGGTAGCCGGAGGCCATGTGTCCAAAACAATAGGGGTGCTCCCTGCCCCCCCAGAGCCCAGCATCCAGGTCTCGGCCACTTGGCACAGGGCTAGTGATGCCCCCTTCAGACCCCAGTCTCAGAAGACAGGCTGCCAGGTATGGCTTCCCCAAGGGCAATACCTGTGAGAGCTCACCAGGCTGAGTTGTGTAGGGAGGTGGGATCTCCACAGGGTGGGTGGCTTGAGGCCCTGGATGCCCCCAGCTCCAACATGTCCAGCTCCTTCCAAGGCCACCCAGCCCCCGCTGGCTTCCAACCTCACTGGCTTTTGGCAAATCCTGCTCCGCCAGGTCCTGAGAACTGCTGCCGGATGGAGCAAACTCAAAGGCCCTTTGGAAACCCAACAGCCCACCCAGGCCCTGTGATAGATGCAGAACGCGGTTCCTATCCCTGCCCCCCGAGAAGTGGACTGAGGACAAAGCTTACCTCTGAGGGTTGGGGCACAGGACTTACTTCATCCTTATCTGGATGTATTTAGGGCTCCTGGGATGTGACCAGAAAGCCAAGTGACCATCCAGACTGAAAATCTGTGTCGACCGGGGGTGGGTAGCACCATGGACAAGGAGTGAATGCAGACTGGCAAGCACAGTTGTGTCCTCGTCCAGCCCCGCCTGTGGCCTGGCAGGTGGAGTAGGCAGCCTCTGCTCTGATGGCCGTGTGACCTCGTCGCAGAGTTCTGTCAGGTGGGGATGATTCTTGTCCTGGTCCCACCAGTGCTGGCTCTTTTGTCCACATAGCTTGTGGGTCTGGGATGCTGTCCCCACCCCACAGCAGACCCCAGTGCGAATCCCCTGTGCGGGTACCTGATTTATTCGCCCAGATGATGACAGCCGTGTAACCTGGTCAACCGCCCTGCTTTGCTGTAACTGCTGGAGAGCTCAGGGCTGAATGGTGCTAAGGGCCCTGCAGACCATGGCTTGACCTCCTGAATATTTCCCATTGTTTTGGGGAACAGAGGGGTGCATTCCTTTTCCACTCACAGACACCTTGGGTCTACAGGGCCAACCCTTGACCCCCATCCTTCATGGACTCAGAAGGTTGAGTCTTTTCCCTGGAAATAGGACAGGCTTTCCAGAACCACAGCATATTCCACGTGCATGGAACCTCGGGAGCCTGCCACCTCTCCACTCCTCCTCAATGTCCCCCCAACAGGAGGACTGAGCAGAGCCTGCTGCCCTCACTTCACAGGCAAGGAAATGAGTCCTTCATCTCAAGCATGGATGCCACTTCGGGCAGTGGACTTAGTTATCTATTAGTTTACTCAATAAATGCTTACTGAGGCCCTGCAGAGAGAATGCTGGGAACTGAGGTGACTGCAGGCTGGTGTAGTCGCCACCTGCTGGTGAGGTGCAGGCAGTGTATGCAGAATCACTCAAAGGAAGTTGCCAGCCCAACTCTAGCACAGCTGTGAATGAACTGAGGGTTTCACACCTGTACCTCACTAGGCCCTCACAGCAACCCCAATTTACAAGCAGGATTGGAGAGGTGAGCAGGGGCAGGCCCCAGGCCTCTGAGCCCAGCCGGAATTTCACGTTGTGCAATCGGGGGCATCCCAAGGAGAGCGGCAGTCTGTCCAGACTCCGGGTTGGCCGGAGTCTCTGCCATGCTGCCATTGCCTACCCTGCCCCTGCTGACGACATCCAGCCCTAAAAATGCACTAATCTCTTTCACTAACCTCACTTGCCCTTGCCTAGGACTCAAGACCAAGAAAGAAGGTCTCTTTAGAGTCTCTGTCCACAGCCTGGATTCCATGTGAGAGGAAGGCTGCCTGACAGGAAATGGAGAAACAGAGACAAAGAAATCAAATACAGAGCAGGGCTGTGACCTGGGTAGAGGAGTCCACAGCAGGCGCAATCAAGGAGGGTTCTGTGGAGGAGGTGCTACTCCCCAAGCTGCCCTATGAGTCCAGACTTTGGCTATAGGAGGGTGGCAAGCAGGAGAGTGGTCAAGGTCTCGCTTTAGGAGGCCAGCTCTGGCCAGTGGTTGCAGGGAGGACAGGCGGCTGGAGGCTGACAAGATTGGGGGCCTTGAGCCTGGACGACATGGTGATGCACAGGAGTAGCCACCCTCTGCCATTGTTCAGGTGGCTGGACCACCACACCTTGCTGGCTCCACCTCACGCAGGGGAGGAGGGAGGAGATTGGAGGAACTCAGAACCCATTTCTAGCAGGAGAGCCTGGTTGGCTGGACAAGCTGCCATTTCCCATGCTAGGGACTGATGATGGGGCTGATGATGAACCCAGATTGGGCCTTGCCAGGTTTGAGGAACACACTGGCAACCATACACCTCTAGGCCCACTGCCCTCTTCTCCCCCAGAAAGTACCCAGGCTTCCTTCCTCACAGCAGCATCTGGGCCCCAAAGAGAAGGCTGGGCTGCTGCAGAGGACCTCAGGCCTGATGCCTCCCATCTCTCCCCTGCAGGGAACATCATTGGCTCGGGAATCTTCATCTCACCCAAGGGTGTCCTGGAGCACTCAGGCTCCGTGGGTCTGGCCCTCTTCGTCTGGGTCCTGGGTGGGGGCGTGACAGCTCTGGGCTCCCTCTGCTATGCAGAGCTGGGAGTCACCATCCCCAAGTCCGGCGGGGACTACGCCTACGTCACAGAGATCTTCGGGGGCCTGGCTGGGTGAGTGTGGGACTCTGGTGGGGGCAGGGAACAATTTCTACAAAGTAGGATGGCTATTGAGCAGTGGGCCTCAGTTTCCTCTTCTGCTTCCTCCTCCTCATCATGGGGAGGTCATGAGAGTGAATGGAAAGAAGGGAGTGGGGTGCCCAGCAAGGCCAAGGTGGGTGGCACCAATGCCTGTCCCACTCTACTGATATCTGCTGGCTCCTCAACCTCTCTGTATCCCCTTTAAAAGAGCTCTTTTTAAGCCCACCTGGGTGCTTATGAAGGGGGGAGGCTTTTACTCTCGGAAGCCATTAGACAAGCTAACACCTTGAGCTAGACAAGCTAGAGGTAGGGAGAGCCTCTATTGCAGTAAACCCATCTGCTGCATGAGCAGGGGGAGAGGCAGATGCCCCTGCCAGAGGACCCCTTTACACAGCTTCCTGGCATTCCTTTTTTTTTTTTTAAGTTTAAATCAATTTCTTTTATTTGTTTTTTCATTACTACATATTTGCCATACATAATGATACATTCATCATAGGGAATTTGTGCCTGTATATGACATGTCTTAATTTTTTTCTTCCCATTCCCCTTCCTTCCCTTCAACCCTTCTTCCCCTCCCCATTTACAAAAGCTTTGTTTCCATTTTTTCCCTTCCAATCTCTTTTTTTCTAATCCCTTTTCCCTTCCTTTCCCCCTCCCCCTTCCCTTGTTCCCCTTCCCATTTGAACATAGCATTCTTTTTTTTTTTTTTTTTTTTGGTGGGTACCGGGGGGTCGAACTCAGGACCTCGTGCGCCAGCAGGCGCCCGTGCCGCTGAGCGATATCACCGGCCCCTTTTTCGTATGTGGGTTCCAGGAGTCGAACTCGGGCCCTCGCGCTTGCCGGGCAGGCGCTTAAGCCACTGAGCCATCTCACCAGCCCGAACATAGTATTCTTAATTCACCCAAGAACACTTGCTGGGCACCCACTTTGGGCTAAGGACTAGGGATGCCATGATAAAAAGATCTGTCCTTGTCTGAATGTTGCTCATAGAGCAGAGAGAAACAGCTCCTCAAATATGGTGCAGCCTAGCAGATCCGTGCTTTGAGGAGATCCTTGCTACCAGAGGCAGCAGTCACACAGCAGAGAAGCAGGTGCCCACCACCTTGGGAAGGCTCCCACGAAAACTGTGTTTGCACCAAGCCTTGCAAAATAGTATGATTTTCCTCCCAGGCTGATGGGAGCACAGACAGAGGGCATGATGGCTGGGGCCAGCACAGTCTACCTGCTGTGGTCAGATTCAGGGCAGGCAGCAGGGCTTGGAGGAGACAGGAAATTGACACTCTTGCTCCACGTGAGTCCTGTCAAGGGCCTCAAAAGTACAGGTAGATTCCAAAATCACTCAGGAACCTCGTTCAGGATGTGGTAGCCAGCATGGCATGAGGGCTAGGTGGGTGCAGTGCGGGGCGACACCTTCTGGCCCATTTCAGAGGCCCCATAGATGGTGCACCTGGGACGGGGAGGAGGAGACCTTGGGTAGGGATTCTCATGTTTGTGGTGTCTGCAGCATGTCTGGAGCGGTGCTTGGTGAGGGCTTGGATGTAATGTCTGTTCAGAGGAAAGCACCAGGCCAAAGGGCACAGAGTTGGTTCTGAGGGACTTGAGCCAAGGACCCTGAACTGGGCAGCCTTGTGTGTGGGTCCATGGCTGCTCACCTCTGAGGAGAGGCTGGGTGTCTAGGAAGAAGAACAATCATGCTGTGGGCCTGGAGAGGACATCTGGGGAGAAGGTGAGAGAGAGAGGAGAACAAGTATCTACTCCATGGGCACCCACAAGGGAGGAAGACTTTTGAGTCAGAATATCCCAGAAACCAAGGGGCTGAGGATGGGGTACAAATAAGGGATAGGGGATTTTGTGGCCATGCAAAGATTGAGGATCAACAGGAGCCCACTGAAGTCAGTGACCCAGAAGCTGCTGGTGTCCCTAATGCAATTCCCACCCTCAAGGGCGGGCGGGGAGCTAGGACCACCCTCCCTGAGGATAGACCCTCCCCTGGGACCAGCACAGAGCCATCAGCCCCCATAGGCTCCTTGTGTAGTCGAGATTCTGGTACATAGGGCATAAATCATGCCCCTTCCATAGCCAGGGCCCTTTGCAAGGTCCATTGTGCACGCCAAAGGACTTCCTCCCTTTGGAGCAACCGCTCCTCAGAATCAACCGTCTCGAGCCACGAGGCTCTGCTGGGAGCCATGGCTGAAACCACGACTACAGGTCCAGGACAGCCCACTCTGGCTCTGGATACAGCCCGTGGTGTGTAGGTGCTCATTAGGGAAGGTGTTTTGGTCCCCACATCCTTCCTAATACCTCCCCAAGGTCCTCCCTGCCTCCCTGGCCTTGAGTGCCTGTCCCAGCACAGCCCAGCTCCCCATAACTGAGCCGGGTCACTGGGAGGGCTAGGAATGCCTGTGCCACTCTGGTCCTTGCTCCTTCCAGATTTCTACTGCTCTGGAGTGCTGTGCTTATCATGTACCCCACCAGCCTGGCCGTCATCTCCATGACCTTCTCCAACTATGTGCTGCAGCCTGTGTTTCCCAACTGCATCCCCCCTGCCACAGCCTCCCGAGTGCTCTCCATGGCCTGCCTGAGTGAGTCCCCAGGAGGCCCCTGGCTGGACCTCTTCCCAGAGTGGCCAACTGCCCCACCCCACCCTGCTCTCAGCCCTGGGTGCAGGGACAGTTGGGTGGGACCCCCCCAGCTGCCCACCCCCTACAACATCAGTCCCAGGACCTGGGGTTCCCACATTCAGGCTGCTACAAAAGATGTCCTTCTCTTGCCTCCTGGGCTGGACCTCGCTGTGGCCCATGGTGAGGGTCTCAGCCTCAGGTGCCCTTCCCTCCCCAGTGCTCCTGACATGGGTCAACAGCTCCAGTGTGCGCTGGGCCACACGCATCCAGGACATCTTCACAGGCGGGAAGCTGCTGGCCCTGTCAATCATCATTGGCGTCGGCTTTGTTCAGATCTTCCAAGGTAGGGCCTGGGCGGGAGTGTGGGCAGGGCTGGCAAGACTGTACTAACCCCTGACATCTGGACCTCCAGGACACTTTGAGGAGCTGAGACCCAGCAGTGCCTTTGCCTTCTGGATGACACCCTCTGTGGGTCACCTGGCCCTGGCCTTCCTCCAGGGCTCCTTTGCCTTCAGTGGCTGGAACTTCCTCAACTATGTCACCGAGGAGCTGGTGGACCCTCGAAAGTGAGTGGGACACCCAGCCAAGCACTGGGAAGAGGCAGGCCCACTAGGGGGAGAAGCAGCCTGTCTGCACAGATGAGGGTCACCTGTGACTCACACTGGCCCTTAGCAGGCCTCACTTGCTGCCCATGGGAATGGCCCTGGAAAGGAGTAGGAATGCTGGTGTACAAGCCTGGCCCTCGTCTGGGTGGCTGTAGATGCATCAGAGCATCCCTTCCTGGACCTCAGAAAGCCTGAGTATCATTGACCTTCTGTAAAGAGATCCAGTGATTTGCATTGGCCCCAAATTACACATACGCACGCAACTTGGTCCCTACAGCTGAAGCCAATGGCTCTGTCTGGTGCTCAGCCAGGGGTCTGGACAGGGAACTATCACAGCTAAGTGGGCTGAATGGATGGGAAGTCCCAAGGGAGAGCCTAGACCTGCAGACTGGTCTCTACAGACATTTGGGGGATTTTCCAGGCTGATTTTGGCTTTCCACAGTTTTCTCTTCGCGTAGACATTAATTAGATCTTCCTTTCAGGATACAGTGTTCCCTCCTCCCTCATCTACCCTTCCGTCAGCCTGTGCTCACGTGGGAGTGGGGGAAAGGTAGGGAGCAGGGTGCCCATGTCCTGAGCAGCAATGCTGCTCCCTTTTCTGCCCCAGCACCCCTAGATAGACGCCAGCATGAGAGATAGAGGCTCAAAGCTGCTCCTGTTGCTCGGTCCCCTGGTCCCTCCCCAGATCCCATCTCTCCCACCAGGGGCTGATATTGACATCCTCTGACTGTCCCCAGGAACCTACCTCGTGCCATCTTCATCTCTATCCCTCTGGTGACCTTTGTGTACACATTCACCAATGTCGCCTACTTCACAGCCATGTCCCCACAAGAGCTGCTGGCCTCCAATGCAGTGGCTGTGGTGAGTGGGGACCCCTGCCCAGTCCCCAGCCCCTGCTCTGGCTCCCGCACCAGCCTCACCCTCAGCCTTTCTTCTGTGCTCACTCAGACCTTCGGGGAGAAGCTGCTGGGCTACTTTTCATGGGTCATGCCTGTCTCTGTGGCACTTTCCACTTTTGGAGGAATCAACGGCTACCTGTTCACCTCCTCCAGGTGACTGGGCTGGGAAAGGGTGGTGTGGTACAGCCAGGCAGGTGCCCTGGTGTGCAAAAGCTGTGCTGAGGACCACAGGAAGGGAAAAGCTGGGTTGATGAACCACTAGTAACAAAGATCTGATCCCAATGCTAAGGTAAAGAAAGCAAGCAGGAGGTTAGATGAAGGGAATAACTGTCCAATAGGGCTGCTAGGGCCTGGAGCAGGTCAGTGGTGACAGCTTGAGATGAACATCAGGTCCAGAGCTGAGAGCTGGGATCTAGCTGGCAGGGAGGCTCACAGCCCCTACTGGTATCTATCTCTGTCCCTACCCCCAGGCTGTGCTTCTCTGGAGCCCGAGAGGGGCACCTGCCCAGCCTGCTGGCCATGATCCATGTCAGACACTGCACCCCTATCCCTGCCCTCCTCGTCTGTGTAAGTTGGTGGCGGGCAAGCAGGACATGGATCCAGGGTCACCCAGTAATGTAGGACATGCTGGGTAGTGTCAGGGATGAGTCCCTGGCTGTGATGGGCAGCACGCGGAGGGAGGGGGGGATGGCTGGGACCCGCCTGACCTCCTGGTGTGAGGCCAGCTGTCAGCCCCAGGTCCTCTCCCAGTGTGGGGCTACAGCGGTCATCATGCTTGTGGGAGACACGTACACACTCATCAACTACGTGTCCTTCATCAACTACCTCTGCTACGGCGTCACCATCCTGGGCCTGCTGGTGCTGCGCTGGAGACGGCCAGCGCTCCACAGACCCATCAAGGTGAGGCCCTGGGCAGACAGGTTGGCTCATGTGCCACCCCATTATCTATGCCAAGCACAAGGGACGGGGCAGGTGACAACAGTGACAGTGATTACAGCTTTTGCAGAGTGCTGGGCTTTATATACACTGACATATTCACTCCTCCCAACAACCTTATGAGGACAGTCCCCATCTAGAGTTAGGGAAAATGAGGCCAAGGCACTTGTTCAAAGAAGTCACACAGGTTGCCAGTGACAGAGCCGGCATTCCAGATCGCACAGGAAATTAGAAGACCATAAACCGAGCCCAGCCTAAGCAACTTAATGATGAGCAAGACCCTGTCTCTAAGTAAAAAATAAAAAAGGACTGGGATGTCGCTCGGTGCAAAGGCCCTGGATTCAATCCTCAGTATCAGAAAAAAGCAAACAAAAAAAACTTCTATTTGCATATAAATCCTTAAGTGGAGAAGTGCTCAGTGCCTGAAACGTGAAACATCAAAAAATACTTTACCTCCAGCCAAGCGCAAGGAAGGCTGCATACAACTGCCCTGTGCAGCTTAGAGCTGCTGAAGCTGACAAACCCTCGACAGTTCTGCCAACCCGTCAACCCATGAATTAACTTCCAGCACACCCAGCTGCTGCCAGAAGGGGGGCCTGGCAGGCCCCAGCTCCTGGAAAAGGGAGAAAGCTCCCCAGACCCTTGAGGGTGGGGCAGGGCAGGAGAGCTGAGGCTCTTGCACCATGGTGCTCCTGTCCACCCTCGCTCAGGTGAACCTCCTCATCCCTGTGGCGTACTTGGTGTTTTGGGCGTTCCTGCTGGTCTTCAGCTTCATCTCAGAGCCCATGGTCTGTGGGGTCGGCATCATCATCATCCTGACAGGGGTGCCCATTTTCTTCCTGGGAGTGTTCTGGAGAAGCAAACCAAAGTGTGTGCACAGACTCACAGGTGAGCCGGGTAGCCTTGCTGAGGAGCCCAGGGCTTGAAGAGGGGGCCCACTTAGGGTCTTGCCCCAGAGCAGGGTTTTGCAGCAGCAGCAGCAGCAGGGTGGGTAATGCAGAACCCAGCCATTTCCACACATCTCCCCAAGATGTGGCCACAGCCCACCTGCAGAGGGAGCAGCTCCCTGAAGCCCCCTGCCCAGGGGTGGTACCTGGAGGTGGGTGTCCGTCCCCAGGGATCAGGCCCCAAGGTCCACCTGTCCATCTGTCTATCTGTCCTCAGAGTCCATGACACGCTGGGGCCAGAAGCTGTGTTTCGTGGTTTATCCTCAGGGCTCCCCCGAGGAGGAGGAAAATGGCCCCTGCCAGCCCTCCCCACTGCCCGCAATGGACAAGCCCTTGAAGTCACAATGAGATATTTGTAGACACCGAAGCAGCTGTTTCTGTTTACATGTTGTTTATTGAGGAGGTGTTTTGCAAAAACTTTTTTTTCTGGAAAAAAGAGGACTCTTAGAGGCCTGTCCTAAGGAAACCCTGGCGATGTGGACACGGCTTCCTGTCTTAGTGCTGCCCTGCTAGCTTTTCCTGAAAAGGCCTATGAATAAACAGGGCTGGTTGCTTGTGCTCAGGGGAGTCCCTGGTGGACCCGGATGGGGGCAGGTGGCGGCATATTCCAGTGGGGGGCACATGTGTTACTAGCTGAGAAAGTGCCATAGCCGAGGAGGCCCTCGGCATCATGGGGCTTTGCCTCTTAAACCAGGGCTGGCTCCACGGGGCCCCAAGCTACCCTGCCCCAAAGGGACAAGTGGAGACAAGGAAGCAGCTTCTCACCCAGATCTGTCCATGCCAACCTAGCCTCCACCCCCTGGGAGAGTCTGGGGATTCCTGGCTAGGATTATCATTCTTCCCTGAAATGACCACAGAGTAAATGTCACAACTCCAAAGCTTGTGGCCACTCCCTGGTCTACAGTGGGGAAACTGAGACCCTAAGGCAGGATAGGATGGGTTTGACCTCTGATGTATGGAGCCCTGGCCTCTATCTCCTGCGAAAGCATAGAACAGCATGTTCTGGGGTCCTCTAACCCATGCCCTCATTTCCAGCCATAGTGCCCGGAAGACTGACCCTGCAGCCAGAGGGCAAAGGACACCAGCCTGGCCAGGCCCATGCTGCCACCACAGGCATGAGGATGGGGCAGAAGCCTTCTAGCCCAGCTCCTCAGGGGCCTTGCTGGGAAGGATGGGAGGAGGGTTCAGTGTGGATACAGCACTCACCACAGCCAAGGCCCAACACTCCCCAGGCCCCTTTTACTCCTCACTACAGGTCCTGGCACAGATGGGGGAGCGGGGAGGAAGCTGGTGCCACCATGGGGTGAATGAAGCAAGAAGCCACAAAAAACACTCCATGGAGCCCTGTCCACTCCCACCCACTTGTCTGGAAATGGATTCCCAGGTTGGAGCTGGGGAGGAGTTAGGAGTAAGACCCCAAGATGCTTGGGTACACTGGGCCCCAAAGATGTGCTCATCACTCCAGTCAGCCCCCTGCATCGCCTGCCAGCCATGTGCACCCAGGGGTGCGGTATGCTGATGCTGATGCTGGCTGAGGGCCCGGCTCCTCTCCTGGGGCCATGGGCTGGCCTCTCTCTCTGTAAGAAAGGACGCAGAGGCAGGGTAGAAATGACTGTGTATTCCCTGGTTACAAAGCGGGGCTGTGGCAGTCACCAGTGTGTCCTGTGGGTCAGCAGACCAGCAGGGCCTCATCATCGCTGGCCTCCAACATTGGGGAACAGGGTGGCAGAGGGCTCCGGCAGACCCCCAGTGGCTCTGATGAGTGGGGGCCTTGGCTGCTGCTGGCTGTGGGAGCCTGGGACTGGGGGTCCTGGGCCGAGCAAGACTCAGGAACTGTGTCCACAGTGGCCGGGCTGTCCACCAGAGGGTCCCTGCAGGCTTTTCTGTCCCTCTCCACAACCCTGTACTCTGGGTCTTGCAGGCCTGAGGGCAAGGGTACTGAAGGTCCCACCTCTGGTGCATGGCCAGGGGCACTGGAAGGCCCATCCCCAGGTGCTCTGGGGCTGCCTGTGTCCGTGCAGGGGGCTGAGGGGTCTGGGGTGGCCCTTGATCCAGGCTGGAGGAGCCCATCGCCCAGCACTGTCTGTGAGGTGTGCGCAGCAGTCAGCAGTGGGATCTGGCCTCGGGGTGCCCGTGGCCGGTGAAACAGCCGGTTCCAGAGACGGCCGAGCCTGCGGCGGGAAGGGCCCCGGCGGGAGGCATGTCGCCTCATCTGTCGTCGCATGGCTGTACGAAGGTTCTGTAGCACGGAGGCCTGGAGGATGAGGCCACAGCTAAGGGGGTGGCCAGGCCACTCAGGGGCAGAGGTCAGCACTACCCCAAGGGACCAGAGGCCCTATGAGACCAACTTGTGCCTCTCCACCTGGCTGTAGCCCCCCAGATCAGCCTGCCCAGAACTCACCTCCCCCTCCTTTGACCCCTGAACCAGCCTAGCCCACATGCAGTCCCACCTGGCGCCTCTGCCTCCTGCTCTTGGGTGCTGTCTGGGGTCCAGCAGGAAGCCTGGGCCCTGTGAGGCATCATACCCTCTTGGGCTCACCTGGGACGCACTGTAGACAGGGAAGTCCTCCACAGGCGGGATGAGGCCCTGTGCAATGAGCTGGCCATAGGATGGGGGCGCCTCCCGCCGCACAAACTCAGCCTCCAGGCGTGTCATCTGGGTCTCAAAGGCCCTGAAAGCAGTGGGCAGAAGGAAATTTGGTGGGGTTGGCTGGGACTTGCCACAGCAATGGGACTTGGGGAACCTGCCTCTCTACCCAGACATAAAGAGACACCTAGGCCTGCATGCACAAGAGCTGTCCCCAAGTGGATGGCCCAAGCTTCCACCTGCAAACCCACAGCTGAGCACACAGTGAGCCTGTAGCCTTTCTCAGGGAAACGCTGGGCCTAAGGCTCCCAGCCACGATGTAGTACCTACCTATACTCCTGCGTGCGCAGGGAGTAGAGCTTGAAGGCACAGCCCAGGGCAATGACCAGCAGCAGGCCACACACCAGGCTGCCAATGAGTGCGGCAGTGATGACCTTGCGGGGCACGGCAGCCAGGCAGCCGTGCTCATCGCTGCCATCCTGGCAGTCCTCCTGGCCGTCACAGCGCCACGTCTCAAAGATGCACAGGTTGGTGCCACAGTGGAAGGTGCCAGGCTGGCAGGAGAAGCAGTTCTTCTCATCAGCACCATCAGGGCAGCTTTTCTGGTTGTTGCAGCGGTCGGCAGGTGCATAGCACAGGCCGCTACCCCCCTCACAGGGGTACTGGTCAGGTGGGCAGGCTGGGCAGCCCTGCTCATCCCGGCCACTGGCACAGTGCCACCAACCATCGCAGCGCTGTGGCTCTGAGAAGCAGCCCTGGTCCCCCGAGCCACCATTATCCCCTTCACTGCTGCTTCCACATGGCTGCTCCCATGGGAGGCAGTAGCCCTTCACCTGGTAAGTGGCATTGAAGCCATGGCCAGCACTGCGGGCACGGGCATGGTAGGCCACGGTGAGGCGACCCTGTGCAGCCTCGAGGCTCACTGGCCGGTGGTTGCTGCGGTAGGACAGCGTCTGCAGCAGGCGGTCCCCACGCTCGCCCAAGCCCTCATACACCTGTACATAGTCATCGTAACCCAGCCGTAGCTCCAGCTGCAGCAGCACACGCCGAGGATCCTGCGTGTCTACCAGCCATGTGCAGTGAAGGTCTGAGGGCCCTCGGGCTGCACCAAACAGGTCTGGGGAAGCGAAGGAGCCATAGAAGCTGCCCAGCCGCCGGCCACATGCCAGGTCAGGGCAGCCGGCCTCATCAGAGCCATCACCACAGTCCTGGGTGCCATCACAGCGCCGCTCCACTGGCAGACAGCGCGTGGAGCGTGCCCCGCTGCAGGGGAAGGTACCCCCGGGGCACAGGCTGCCAGGTGGTTCAGAGGCGGGTGCCGAGCAGTTGCCTTCATCAGAGCCATCTCCACACTCATCCACAGTGTTGCACTGCCATGGGCCTGGCAGACATTTGCCATTGTCACACCGGAACTCATCTGCCTGGCAGGACACTTGGCCCAGCTTCCCTGTGGGCAAATGGGTAGCAGGAGGCAGTCAGAGGAGAGAAGATCCCCCCTCCGGCACCATGACCTGGGGCCAGGAGTGTGCAGGTCAGCATCTCAGCTGGGCCTCTGCAGGGCCCAGGAAGAGGAAGGACCAGCTGACAATAGGCAGAGACTCACAGGATGCCAGGGTGGGCTCAGTCCCTGACCTGACCATAGGCTTGAGTTCCCCATCTAGCCAACCTGTGAAAGGGATCAGAGATGCACAGAGGCAACAGTTTGACAGCCCCACCCCCATCTTAAGATTGACAGGGTTGGTCAGGGGAGACCCGGAGGGAGCAGGGGGCCATGAACAGTGCTGCCCTGGCTGGAAGCCCATGCAGAGTGCTCCGTGATGCCCCTGCCCTGCCCTGCAACCAGTATCACCTCGGATGTAGGAGAGGCGGAAGCCCTGAGCCTGGCCAGAGCTGGAGGCATCTGAGTGGAAGAAGATCCAGACATGGTCACGGGCAGAGATGAAGGCGGGCGGGATGGCAGAGCCGCAGAGCCGGAAGGCCTCCTGGCGAGGCGGGGCTGCAGGGCCCAGCAGGAGCCAGTCCAGGGAGCACTGGTGGGACTCCTCCACATCAAAGTTGCGGAAACTGCAGGGACCATGGAAAGGGGTGAGTAGGCTGCCCAGGATAAGCAGAGACTGGTCAGGCCAGAGCTCGTGGCAAAGATGGCCAGCCCTGCTTTCACCCACCACCCCTGTCCCATGTCTCCCATGATGCCTGATTCCTCCACTCCCAGGGAGTCCAAGGGCAGCGCCGTGAAGAATCAGGACATCCATGGACAGTAACCATCACACTTAGCTCTGCTGTAGGTCTCTCTTCCCCTCCATCAGCACACACAGCACCCCCAACCCAAAGCTAGAGTGGGGAATGTCAGGAGCCCCCCCCAGCACATTTCCCCCAGTACCCAGATCCCTCCCACACTAGGTCAGCTGGGACAGACCCAGCACAAGCTCCCAAGCATGGGCACTGAAGGTGAGGCTGTACTTACAGAGCTAATCAATGCTGCAACTGAGTGACAGTCACCTACAAACACTAGCCCTGACCCCCCTGTCCCAGAGCCATGGCCCTGTTGCCATGGGGAAACCAAGGCACAGAAACCAGGACAGCCCCTGCTCGTGCCTGTTCTTTGGTTTTTCATTTGTTTTACAGTGCTGGGGATAGAACCCTGGGCCTCACTCATGCTAGGCAAGCACTCTAGCACTGAGCTGCATCCCCAAGCCACATCCATGTCCTTTGGGGCTGTGGAGTAACTGGGCCTACCAAGCCTCTGGACGTGGGCATCTAGGAGAACTACAGCAGATGGAACCCTACCCAGCTGTCCCCATGAGCACCCCAGGCAGGGCCTCCAGCCTTCCACTGCCCACTCTGGCTGCCTCGTGCCATTTCCCTCTGCATAGCACTACAGCTAGAGGCTCCAGCCTGACTCCTGTCCCTGCTGAGACCACCTGAGTCCCCTTGGGAGAACTCTGATATAGGCTCCGTGGCCTTAAGTCTCCTTTGCAGGACAAAGGACATCTGACACGGCCAGACTATGCCTGCTAGTTCCCAGGGCTCCCTTCCTTAGACCCCACGAAGAAGGCTCAGAACAGGAAGAGCTCCAGCTCAGGACCCCCAGCCGTGGAGATCCGGGCAGCTGGGCAGACTCCTGCAGCCACATGTTTATAGCTCCCACATGGTCACATATATCCTCGGACATCTGCTTTCGCCCATGCCCTCTGCACCTACACAGACGTGTGCTCGGCCACGTGCTCTTTTTTGCTGTTCAGACATTGGCTTGTGCAAGCATCCATGTGCTCATGCACACATGCACATACAAACCTGTGCAAACCTACGCATGTGCCCTCCACAACCACTAGACACACTCACATACATGTTTACTCGCCCAGCACATGTGGTCTCACATGGATTCCCCCTGACATCCCCAGGCCCCTTTACCTAATGGTGATCATGTCCCCGCGGTCCCCCTGGATGTACCAGCTGCAGTTGGTGCCGGGTGGGTAGTTGAGGGGCCAGGCTGGGCTGTAGATGACACCACGCCGTTCTGTGTGCTGCTCCAGCTTCCCGCTGCAGGCAGCTGTTAAGAGAGGAGGCTGAGAAATGCATGCTCCACCTTTAGGTGGGAAGCAGGCTGGGCGGGGTGCTGTTTGACCCCCATGGCTTGACCACAGGCTTTCCCCATGGGGAGATCAAGTCCAGCCAAGGGTGGCCATGACCAGGGGCAAGAGATTTAGTGTATATGGGGATGTCAGGGAAGAGTCACTTGAACTCAGGGCAGTGTAGCCCCCATTCCATGCAATGTGACCTCCCCATCTCTAGCAGACCTAAGAGTGAGCCACCAGCAATTCCCATTAGTGACCAGCACCTCTAACATGCAACACCACAGCCTCAGGGTCTTCTGCACCCTAGGCTTACTAGGCCTACCTAGGCCATCTCACTGCGGTTCCTTCCTGCCCTTCCTGGGGCTTGCCAAATGCAAATCTCAGCCCCAGGAGGACAGGGGCTTTGTGACCCCAAACATATTTACTGAGCACCTACTACGCACCAAGCAAAAGTAACAGGCATGCTGAGTAAGACTGGCAAAAGCCCTGCCTGTGGAACCCATGAGTGCAGACAGACTTAATGTGGAACCCCTGATGGAGTGAAGATTATGAAACAGGCCTTAAGGGAGGTGGCAATGTCCAGAAGTGGCTGGAAATGCAGGCTGGGTCTGAGACACCTCATATGCAATTGGGGATCTATCCTGAGTGTACATGGGAAGCCATTGGAGATGGCTGTTGGAACCAGATGAAGAAACTGAGGCTCAGAGAAGGTAAATGACTTGCCCAGGACCACACAGTCAGTGGGTAGCAGAATCACGATTCACCCTGGTCATCTGGTGGGCTCAGTCTGTCACTACTGGCCCCAACTGTATGATGTGGTGGCGACAAGCACAGAGCATTCTATCAGCCAGAGCAGGCGAGGAGCCCCACCAAACCACTGGCTTCCACCCAGTCCATTATCCACACCCTGTGTTTCCCAGCTGAGCCCACCCAGCTTGAAGGGGCCGCCCTGGTGTCCCCAGGGCTAGGCAGTGGCCCTTATACTTTTCTGCATGGTTCTCACAGTTCCCTCAAGCCTGTACCACCTGGTTTAACTGATCTGGCCCATGGTGAAGCAGGGCCCATTTTACAGATGGATAAATTGAGGCCCAGGGATACAGATGATGACCCTTTTCCCCAGGCTCAATCACATCACCTCCTCCCCTTCCACAGCTGGCACTTTTCTCTGTGGACCCAGAAGCTGCCTTTCTCTGGCTCTCGGCAAAATTCTCTGGGACCCCAAATAGGGCAGTGGCAGAAGACAGGAAAGCCCTCTGGTAGCCACCTGTGCTTGTAAAACAAGCACACAAAGTGCCCACCCACTGTGTCCACCTCATCACTCCCATAACTCCCTGGCCTCCCAAGTCTCCATGGTCCCTTACATAGGAGCGAGACCTTGCTCTTACAGAGCCCGGGTAGGTGCTCCCCCTGCCCTCCTGTGCCAGTTTGGCTCCTGCTTAGCTTCAGCCCTCAAGCTCAGGGTGCCCTCTTGGGAAAGCCTTCCCAAGGCCACCCCCAGTGGAGTTTCCATCCCAACCTGTTCCTGTCCTTCCAAGCCTCTGTGTGCCTGGGATTGTTAGGTGACAGGCTCCCACAGGAGAGGAGTGCTGTAACGCTCTGGTCCAACACCCTGTCCCCAGCAGCCTGCACAGTGCCTGACCCATAGCTGGTGCCCAGTGAGTATAGCTCGCTGCAGGGTCAGTCTGGGTGCCCCTCTCCTGGGGGCCGGCCATGACCTTGGGGGTCTGGGTTATCTAACACTGTTAACTGCTAGTTGGTCACCCCCACTGACAGCTGCCAAGAACATCAAAGAGCTAGAAAAGAAATGCCACCGTTGGCCCTAAAGCAAGGCTGGCCACCATCAGATCACTGTCACAGCCTCAGCAGTCCCAGCTCAGGGAGGTGCAAGCCAGCACCTCTGAACCTGGGCCTCAGAGGTGACCCTGGGAAGCAGCCTCCCCGCTCTCTGTTACCTCACCAGAAAATGGAAGCAATGCACTCCACTCCCAGCCCAAGGGCAGAGCAGGCTCCAACCCAAACATGTAACACGTCCCCAGCTCCAGCCTGGCTCCTGCTGGTGGGTGAGGCCACCAGCCATGTGGACTTCACAGAGTCCCGAGTGCTGACCTGGGATCCTCAGGGAGGTTTCTCCTTCTCAAGGGTGCTGGACAAGAGGGTCCGGGGAAGGAAGGGCCATCAAGGCTGGGGGCATATCGAAGCTGGGGACACACTGAGTCTCTAAAGCATGTGCTAAACCAAGTACCCAGTCTCAGTTAGGGCCCTGAGTTGGTGAGGGTAGGGACCAGCTTTGGGTCATCTGTGCCCTCAGCCCTAAGGACAGGACTATGCCTGCCCCAGGCCTTCCCTAGAGGATGGACACAGCCCTGCCCATCTTGTCTGGGAGCAGGGGACTCTGCCAGTCTGACCCACACTGGCCACAGGCCCTCCCTCAGGTATCACCAGCCTCCTTGCTCTTCCAACCCACCCGCCCAGCCAGAAAACTTGTCCCTCCTGCCACTATGTCTGGCCACCTGTTCAGGGGGTGGGAGGCCTGTTACTCCAGACGCTGGCACCACTGCCAGCCCAGCTCTGCCTCTCCACAAATCACTGAGGCCCCCCAACGCTGCCCCAGAAATTCCCACATCAGGTGCCTCAAGGGCACTGGCCCTACGTTGTGTTTGCTCTTCTCCAAAGGGGGCCAGGAGACCAGGCTCCGCAGAGACTAGGCTCTGTAGCTGCTGGCCCAGCCTCACCCAGAGGGAAAGTGGCGCAGGAGGCAGGCCGGGGGCTGTCCTAGGAGCTGGAAGCTCCATCCTGGGCTAACTGGATGCCACCTGACCACAGGCCTGGAAGAGGTCCCCGTTCAACCAGCCAGCCCCCCACCTCTCTGTGACAGGAGCCTCACCCCCAACCCAGTGCTCTGCTCCAGAGTCTAGGCCCAGACAGGGATAAGGCTCATGAATCCAATCCTAGGCCCACAATGCCAGGCACCCCATTCTGCCCTGGACCTCAGCTTGTCCACCCATAAAGTGAAGCCCGTGTGCATGTTGCTTGTGTCAGAGGGGTGGTTGAGAGATCTGAGGAAAGCCATGATCTCAAGGTGATGGGGGAGTGGGGGAGCAGGGGACTCTCCAGGAACCTCCATAGGAAAAGAGGGGGTGACAGGATATGAAAGGAGGGGTAAGCAGAGGGGAGATGGGAGAACTGTGTGTTTGAGGGGTACTGATGCAGGAGAGGGATCTGGGGAGGACTGTGTTTAGGGGGTCTCTGATGCAGAAGAGGGATTTGTGGGGAAACTGTGTTTTGGGTAAGAGTCATGCAGAAGAGGGTTTTGGGGGGATTCAGGGGCAATCAGAGAGGTCTCTGAGCGTCAGCTGGAGGGGACCTGTTTTCACATTGGCAGAAGTTTGCCTTGGTCTTCGGTGGCCTACTCAAGTGGGAGAGAGATGACTGGGCACTTTTATGGGCAGTGTCCTCCTTTCCTGGTCCAAAGAGTCGTCAAATACTCCTGAGAAGACAAAAGTGAGGCCTGAGGAAGCACAATTTGCAGATCCAGTTTCCAGAGGCGATCGATAATCTGGACAACCTGCCTGGTATAACCTGAGGACAGGGACTCAGGAGTCCCACCCAGGCCCTTGGGGAAGGTGTCAGCTGAGTGGAGAGGGCCGCACAAACCCTGAGCAGCTCACATCTCGGGGCCTCCATGAAGGCCGGGGGAGGTGGTGCCTGACATTCTGGAGCAGGGCAGGAGCTGAGAGGCAAAAACCTGTGAGGGCTCCAGGTGGCCCAGGGAAAAGAGGCTGGGGGAACAGTTCCTGATTCAGGGTTCACAGGAGGAATCACAGACAAAGCCCTGGAAAGGTAGAGCCATGGAGCCACGGTGGGAGGAGGTGCTTCATGCAGCCAGAAGCTGGTCAGCAATTCTGGAGGGATCAAAGCTGGACTCCAGGAGACCCAGGGCCCCACAGTACCACCCGTCACCGTCCAAGCTGTCTGTGCAGCTCACAACACCAAGGGTGCTGTGCACGGGCACAAATGTGACAATGGCAGCCCCTGGAGTTGGGCGTCACGGACCCTGCCAGGCCCTGAGATCTCAACAGCGAGGAAAAGCCACTCACGAGGACATGGATGGGTGTCCTTCTCTCTCCCAGGCTACATGAGTGACCTTGTCCCTGAAGTATCACTTTTCTATACCTGGGGAATGTGCATGTGACATATATGTTCAGGGCAAAATGTCCACCCACACCTCAGCCAGAGGGCCAGCTTAGACTCACCTTTGTAAGCTGTGACCCCCTTTTTCCCCCTTCTCCCACAGATACCAGACCCAGGCTGGGCCAGCCATTTCCTGGAAACTGAGATGGGAAATTGGGCTGTCCTCTGTGGCTAGGACATCAGGCAGGGCCCTGGGCCAGCCCAGGTCAGCAGAGGCCAGGCTGCACAGAGCACATTGCTCAGGTACAGAGACAATCAAGAGGGGGACAGAGGCTGAATCTTTAAGGTTAGCAAGGAGAACAGCCTCTGTGGACCCTGGGCTCCATTCTCTCTCTCTCTCTCTCTCTCTCTCTCTCTCTCTCTCTCTCTCTCTCTCTCTCTCTCTCTCTCACACACACACACACACACACACACACACACCCGGTTGCTAGGACCACAGAGAGCAGTGGTCCCTATGACACAATCCCTGGTCCTACACTTGAGTCAGCCCCTGAGCAGAACTAGAATCCCCAGGCAGCTCCTGCCCCACCATGCAGTACAGCACACAAAAAACAAGTCCATGGTCCCCAAACAAGGGACCATACATCCTCCCTGACTACACCTTGACCCAGCAGTGTTTTGCAAACACTCGTGTGGTTTTTTTTGTTTTGTTTTTTTGTGGGTACCAGGGGTCAAACTCAGGACCTCATGCACCAGCAGGCGCCCGTGCCACTGAGCGATATCACCGCCCCTTTTTTCGTATGTGGGTACCAGAAGTCGAACTCAGGACCTCGCACTTGCCAGGCAGGTGCTTATGCCACTGAGCCATCTCACCAGCCCTCCTGCTTACTTTAATACCTTTTTAGAGTTTGCTGAGGATGGCTATATATACAGACTGCGTTAGCAAGAGATGGTGAGTTTATCAAGGTGTATCAATCATAGAACAGCCTCCCCTAGCGTCCCTTCTCAGAACTCTCTTGGTGGCAATGAGCCTGGACCTGTGCATTCTCCAACCACCAGCACCCCCTCGGCAGTGGGAAATCGATCTTCTTGGCCATCTCTCCCACACCTGAGAACTTTTGCTGTGCTGAGCATCAGGTCAAAGCCCAAAGATGGCCATCCAATGGCCATCCCACTGTGACAAGGAGGCTGGCACAGAGTCCTCACTGTGCTTTATAACATCCTGAGTGTCCTACCAGCAAAAGTCTACCTCTGTCCTGCAAATTGGCTCCCCCAAAACTCACCTTTTATGTGCAAAGCAGCCAATCCAAGGCTGTGCCCTCCTGACCTTCTGTATGATGCTCATATACCAAGCCAATGATCTTCTCCCCCACCCCACCTGAGCTTCTCAGGACTGGGTACCAGACAGCTAGAGCCCACCCTATAGCCTTCAGACCCATTCAAATGAGTCAGTCCTAAGCTATTCATTCTGCCCTGCCTTGATTTTCCTGTGGACACCCCAGTAAAGGCTCTGGCCTCCACCTTTCCCTCACTCCTGCTCCCGCCTGGCTAAACCTAGTAATTCCTCCTTGGCCTGCATGGCATGATGTGTCCCTTTCTACCAAGAAAAGTCATAAATTCTTCTCTCGATGGTGTTACCCTCTCCATGCCATCACTCAGTCCTACCTCTGTAACTTAAATCCCAGGTATTATTTTAACACAGGTGGGCATCCCATGGTTCTCAGGAACCCTATGGCATACAGGAGGCACAGTCTGGCAATTGTGCAGGGCCCCGGTAGTTTGCCGGGGGTATTAAACCATCACATGCCAGGTATCATGCTTTGCGTCTTACCTCATTGGTTCACTGGATCCTAATGAGAAAGAGGCTGGTATTTTAGCCATTTTACAGAAGAGAGAACAGAGGCTCAGGAAGCTTAAGCTTGTCCAAAGCCAAATAACTCTTTCATGATGCAGAAAAGACACCCAAGAACTGGTTTTCCCAACAAGTAGCCAGGTGACTAGAGTTAGAGCCAGATCCTGAAGGCCGTCCTCAGAGGTCACTCACCCAGAAGGGCCGGGAGGAGAGGATGGAGGGCTTACTTACCAAAGGCAGGAACTGCGCTGCTGAGCCTCCCGGTGAGAAAGAGATTCACTGTGGGAGACACGGAGGAGTCAGTAGGGGGTGGTGGCTCTCAGGGTCCCAGGAGACAGCCTTGTGGGGGCAGGGGACAGGACAACACAGTTGAACTCAAGGCCCTTCATGGGTGAGGCTCAGAGAGCTACCAGATTTTCCCTCCCATCACTGGTCCTGCTGCCTGTAGTGGACACAGACGAGGACTCCAGAGGGTTTCAGGACCCACCTCAGCACACCCACAGCCAAAGCGTGTGCATGGCTGCATCATGCTACATCATGCCCTGGAATTCAGGGGTTTCCTATCAGTCTTGGAGCCACCCATCCTGGAAGGGCCCTGGCTCAGTCCAGGTGAGGTCCTGCCTGTCTAGAGGGCTCCTATCACTCTGAAGGGCTTCCTCCTTCCAAGAAAATCTGCCACCCACCTAGTCCCCCCAGTAGTCAGGGAGGGAGAGGGAAAAGTTCTGATTGTACCCTCCACCTTTTTTCTCTGGTACTGAAGATTGAACCCAGGATCTTTGCACTAAGTTACCGCCTCAGCATTTTTTTTTTTTTTTTCCTATTTTAAGACAGAGCCTTACTAAGTCACTATATTGCCCAGGCTGGGTTAGAAATTGCAGTCATCCTGCCTCAGCTTTCCAGAGCTCTGGGATTATAGGTATGTGTCACCGCACCCTGCTGTGGAGTCTTTTGCTCCCGATTACAGCTCTGTCTAGGCATCCAGGCCCAGAAAGAAAATATAGACAGAGTAGGAGGGCAAACAACTTCCTGGGGTTCAGTGTACCTTCTTCCCCTATCAAGGATGCCAAAGGAGCCTCTCTGGAGGCGTCATTCCCCTCCTGGAGAAGAAGGGGCAACTGCCATCAGTCAGCACAACCAGGCTCTGCTGGGCAGAACCGCGCCACCCACATCTCCTGAGCATGGAGGGCTGGTCAGTCTGCCCTGCTCACCAGGAACACAGTAACTCAGAACCCAGAACCCGCGACCCCACCAGATTGGAGGGTGGCACTCTGGGGGTATGTCCCTTATTTGGAACAGCTCACACAGCTAGGACAGGGACTGTACCCCAACCTCAGAGCTCCCTGCTTCTTAGGGGGCCAAGAAAGATAGAGCTTAAAAAGAATGGAGTTCTTTTTCACTCAGTCATTTCACTGGCTTCAGCAAACCTAAGAGGTTTCAGAGCCCTCAACGGTGACATCACAGGCTGTCCCCTAGTGACCCTCAGCTCTTCTAAGAGCCTCCCTCCTTCAACAAGGTAAATAAAGGAGCCATGTGGGTTGAGGATTTAACTCATTCCTTCCCCTCGTCCCCACACGGGCTATGGAAAAGTGGACAGAGAAAGTCCTGAGCAAGGAAGGAGCCCTCCTGCCCAGGTGCCAGGCCTGGACAGGTCCCTGGCCCTCCCCAAACACACCACCGAGCAGGCCCACCCGCTGGATCTGAGAAGACACAAAAGGGAAAATGAGTCATTTTCGCAGCTGCCTCCTCCCCATCTTTCTTCTGTGAGCACCCACCCTCGCCCCAAATCCAGGCAGGAAAGTGTTCCTTCTTTAGAGGGCAGCAGGCCGGGCCTTTGTCTCCAGCTCCCGAGGCCCCGATCCCCAGGCTGAGGGACTGGAAGCCGCCCCTGCCAACCTCGTCGCTGGCTGACCCCAGCCTCCCACGCGATTCGGCCGCCTGCGCGCCGCTCTCCCTGGGCGCCAGCCGCCGGAGTAGCCCTCCCAGGCCTAAGGCCCTAGCAGGCCGGGGGTGCCGCAGACTCGCGTTCCCCGCAGCCTCCCCGCGGCAGCCACCGCCGTTCGGGCTTCCGGAAGGCCCGGCCGCAGGAGGGCGAGGGGCAGACCTACGCGGGGGACCTGGACCTGCCCGACCCGCGCGGCTCACTCACCCAGGCAGACGACGGTGAGCTGCGCCCGGGTGCCCGGAGCCCCCTCCGGCCCGGCGGCCGCCCGCTTCTCCATGCCGGGGCCGGCCGCGCGCGGACGCCGCCTCCTGCGCTCAGGCTCGGCCTGGGGCTCCGGCTCCGGCCGGCGCGCGCGCGGCTGCGGCTCCCGCGAGGTCTTTGTGCCGCGGCGGTGCAGGCCCGCAGCGCGCGGGGCCACATCGGCCGCGGCGTCACGGACCCCGCGGGGGCTCAGCGGCGGCCGCCAGGGAGAGCCCCCGCGCGCCGCTGCCCCCGAGGCCCGGGTGCCGCGCCGAGGCCGGCCCGTGCCGGGGGCTCCCCGCCGCGCCCATGCCCCGCTGCACGCAGCCTGCCCGGCCCCGCCGCCCTTGGGCCGCCCGCGCCTAGCGCAGCCCGCCGGGCCGGTGCCGCCGGCGGTGCGTCAATGAGTCTGTCTGTCCTCCCGCCTGGCCCCTCGCCCGCGCCCCGAGCCTGGAGGCCGCGCCGCGCCAGCCACGTGACGCTCCCGCCGAGCCGCAGTGGCTCTGACAGGGCGGGCGGAGGCGGCTGGGGCGGACCGGGGGCGCGCGCCCCGCCTCGGGGTGCTACACAGCTCCGGGCGCGCAGCCCCAGCCCGGCCCGCGGTCCGCGCTGGCGGTGCGTCCAGGGTCCCGAGCAGCGCTCGCCTGGCCTCCCGGCCCACGAGCTGGTCTCTCCGGAGCTGTGCTGGGGAAGGGAGGGAGAGAGGAGCTTGATAGTGAGGTGGCACGAAAGGGCTGCTTAGGGCACCTGAGGCTAAGACTTGTCTTCCTCCTGATGTGTCTGCCCTCCTCATTTGAGTGCCTGACGTCTCTGAGACAATGCCCTTCTGAAAACAAAGGCCTGTGCGGGGACACTGGTGAGCATCTCTGGAAATCTCCCTCACTCCCAGGGATCCCTGAGCTCTGGGCACCCAGGAAGGGCAGGAGGCCTGCTTTTCAGGCTTGGGGCTGCCACCCCCCTCCCCCAGAGCTGTCAGCCAAGTGCTTGTCTCCAGAAGAGGCAGAAACAGAAAAGACAGGGAAAGGCTTGAGGGGGCCATTTAGTCAAGGAGGGCCCTCCTTCTTTAAAACGATGCCAAATCAGAGGTTCCCCAAGATTCTCTCGCATGGAGGCCCCAACAGCCTGAGCTCACACACTCACTTGACATTCACACTCACATTCGCACACACTTATTTGACATTCCGGAGGGACAGCTGAGAGGAATGGGTGGTCTATTAAATGTGAAAGTTGTACACAGAGCAACTCACTACCTCACTTTCACTGTACAGACCACCTGGATTTTAATAAAAAGTTTTTTTTTGCGGGGGGGGGGCTTAGTTTTTCTGGTTTCTCTTGTTCTCTTCTGATTTCTTGGCTGATTTTTCCAAAGGAGACTTTTTCTTCAGAGATGTAGTGAAGGATTTTAAATCAAATAATGAGACACGGGGCCGGTGAGATGGCTCAGCGGCTTAAGCGCCTGCCCGGCAAGCGCGAGGGCCCGAGTTCGACTCCCGGAACCCACATACGAAAAAGGGGCCGGTGATATCGCTCAGCGGCACGGGCGCCTGCTGGCGCGCGAGGTCCTGAGGTCGACCCCCCCGGTACCCACAAAAAAAAATAATAATAATAATGAGACACGTTTCTGACTTACAGTATCAAGAACTAACCTATGTGTAATTGCGTTCACAATGTCCTCGGCTAGCCGTCTGCCATGACCAGGCACTTCTTAAATGTTTAACAGCAGCAGGGGCCCCTGCAGGGAGGCTCTGGAGTTTTGTCCCTACTGGAGGACGCTATCTACTTCAATGTGCATTTTGCAAGTTAGACAAGGAATCAAGGATTGAGAGCAATCCCATAAGAAGTCCTATTGGAGCCTGATGCCAAAGGAAAAATGTGAGCCCCTATGCACACTTATCGAGTTATCCTTGCATATTCTGAATCAAGTGGGAAAGATCAGTAAACACTCCATAGTCACAAAACATGATTCTATTTAAACTTCATATTCCCCCATCTGCTTATACCCCCATTGTCAACCCATATAAACCCGCGCAGCAGGGGACAGTCAAGATACCCAGGAACCTCAACCAGAATAGAAGTCTCTTTCCCTGTTGCATAATGCTTTAGTGTCATAAAATAAAGAAAACAAAAATATCTATCTTTGTCTCAGCTCTTGATGTTGTGTTCATCATGGATTTTGGATGTTTATTTGGATTTTTTAAATGTTCCATTAAAATGTGATTTATCCTGAGTACTGAGATTTTTGGCTTCTTTCAATTTTGTGCCCAATGTGAGTGTTATGCTGACCTACCCTTCTCCCTGCCCTTGCTGAGACTTTGGCTGACACCCCATTTCTCAGTTAGCCTTACAGTGGTCTAGTGCCCTTTAAGGGCTGCCTGACCAAGCATGGGCCTTGCTGGAGGTCAGTGGTGTAGCCTGGCCCAGTCCTCCCCCCATCACACTCTCACCATTTCAAGAAGGGTTCCTGGTAGCCCTGCCTCTGCTGCAGCATCCCTGTTTCCTGCCTGCAGTCACCTAGGTCCTTCTACCTCTGCAATAAATATCGTGAGTCAAATCAAGTATTATCCAGGAGGTTTCTGTCTATTAAAACTCCAAAACTTTCAACTAGTGGGGAACTTAGGACTGGGAAGGGAGTGATGGGAATAGAAGAGTTGCAACATGTAGAGTAGCTGGGGCAGATAAGGAAGTTGCAGCAGGAAGGAGGAGCCCAGACTTGGAACCAGGTCCTCCTGGCAGGAAGCTGACCTTCCTAGTTAGGAGAAAGCAAAGCCCCACTCCCTCTCCCATGCACCTCATGCAATGTGGACTATAGCCCAGAGAGGCCTAGGAGCAAGGTAAAGGGGGACAAGCAGAAAGGGGAAAGAAGGGGCACAGTTGTGTCCCACATTAATGGCCTTCTCACATAACAGGGCTGCTGCTATCAGGTGCTCACCAGCCATACACCATAACCCCCCCCCCACACACACACACACAACATGGAGGAGGCCAGAGCCATAGTAGAGATCCCCACCTCTTCCTCCATCATTCACTCCTGCAGATGAAAACTCAAGCCTCTCAGCCAACTGCTTACCAAACATTACAAAAATATTCTGGGCCGGATGGTAATCCTTTTTCCTGATTTCAAATAGCTAAAATCCATTCGAGGATCAAAGACTAAAAGTTGTAAAACTAAGGACAAGGTTCTGTGATCACCTGGTTCAGGTTCAACACAGGTGCCTCCCAGGAGGGCAAAACCCTTCACTATCTAAACAGAGCTGCAGACCAGACACCTCTCACTCCCATGGTCAGCACCTGCCCTGTTGTGTCCAACTCAGTTCATGGCTACATCATTCACTGGCCCAATAACTTTTACTCCAATCTCCCTGCATTCAATCCATCACTAAGATCTGCTAGTGCCTATAATCTAATTAATACCTGCTCTCCTCCCTCCATCACTGGGGCCATGTTCCTGGTCCCAGCCACCATCTTCTCTCTCCTGGACCTCTGCAGAAGCCTCCAGTGTGACCCCCTGCCTCCCAATCCATCTCTTATCTTTTTACTATGCACACTGGATCGTGCAACTTGCAGGAAATGCTCCAGAACAGACTTCAAATATTTTAGCCCAAGCTTTGTGATCCTGTGAAACTAGCTCAGCCTGCTACCTTGTCCAAGCCCCCCTCCTCACCAACTTGTCCTGGCTTCCAAATGTTTTCACTATTCCCAGAGATAATTTTCATTCTTTCTCTTTTTCACCAGAAAAACAAACAAGAGGCTGGAGTCAGAGAGCATTCCAAGGAAAGTTCTCAGCCTTGTGAGCAGCCCCTCCAGCATGAGGACAGACTGATGGACCCCCAGGTCTCCAGGGTCCCCTGGGAGAGAAGAATTCCAGGCACCCAGAACCAGCTGCCCACAAGAGCCAGCAGTGAGAAAGGAAGGTCTGTTCACACCTGCTAGGCCATTTCTCCTTGGGCAGAAACCATTCTTGGATGCTTTATAAGATCCATTCTGATGAAAATAGTGTCTTCCAAATGCTATTTTGTCCTCATATACATTCAAATCCATGTTCTCCAATTTTTTTTTTTTTGCAGTGCTAGGGATCGAACCCAGAGCATTGTACACGCTAAGCACTCTACCATTAAGCTTCATTCCCAACTCCTCCAATGATATATTTAAATTGCAGCCGTTTAGGTAGAAATTACCATGAAAACCTGTGATGTAGTGTTTCTGAATGGGGGCTAATGTTGTATGACTTTGAAGTAAGATGATTTGTGGATAAGAAAGGGATGTAAGAGGAAAAACAGCTTTAGAGGAAAAGGAACCACAGTTTATTTGAATTAAAACTAGGAAAGCCACCATGAGATACCACACTGTACCTACTAGGATAGCTATGGGGAAAAAATACAGACAATAACAATTGTTTTCAAGGGTGTGGAGAAACTGGAACACTTGCGAATTGCTGGTAAGAATGTAAAATGGCACTGTTGCTATGGAAAATAGTATGGTAGACCCCCAAAAAAGTAAAAATGGAATTCCCATATGACCCAGCAATTCTATTCCTAGGTATATACCCAAAAGAGCTGAAAGTAGGGACTTGAGCAGATACTCATACGCCCATGTTGATAGCCACATTATTCATAGTACCCAGAAGGTGGAAGAAACCCAAGCATCCACTAACAGATGAGTGGGTAAACAAAGTGTGATATAATCATACAATGGAATATTAGTCAGTCTTAAACAGGAAGGAAATTCTGTGATTCCACTTAAATGAAAAGAGTAGTCAAATCTATACAGATAGAAATTAGAAAATACCTCCCAGGGACTGAGAAGAGGAGGAAATAAGAATTTATTTAATGGGCTCAGATTTGCAGTTGGGGAAAATGGAGAGTTCTGGAGGCAGATGGTGGTGAAAGTTGCACCAAAGTGTGAATCTAAGGCCGGGCATGATGATGCATGTCTGTAATCCCAGCACTCGGGAGGCTGAGGCAGGAAGATTGCCATGAGTTTGAGGCCAGCCTAGGCTACATAGAGTTCAAGGCCAGCCTGGACTACAGAGCAAGACCCTGTCTCAAAAAAAAAAGTGAATCTATTTAACATCACCAAACCGTGCATTTAAAAATGGTTAAAAGGGTAAATTTCATGTTATGTGCTTTTTACCACAATAAAAAAAAAAAGAATTAAAAATAAGGTAGGTACATGTCTGTAATCCAGCACTCCAGGAGGCTGAGGCAGGAAGACTGTGAGTTCAAGTCCAGCCTGGGCAACTTAACAATTTAGCAAGATTCTGTCTCAAACTCAAAAAAGTTGGGGATGAAGCTCAGTGTAAAGGCCCTGCGTTCAATGCCCAGTACAGCAAAAATAAATAAAATAAAACACTAAAAATAAACTGTAAAGATGTATGGATTTAATGCATTTCCACATGAACTTTTGGGGGGGGCAACCACTTGGATTGTGGCTTGGTATTTAGTATGACTTCCTATGTCTCTGTCCCCTAGAGCACTGGTCTTCCAGGGTGGGCAGAGCAAAGCTTAGAGCTGAGTTGGCTGCTCTGCCGTGTGAGACTCCAGGCCCAGCCAGCCACAGCCCACACGTGCACTCTGTCACATCTGCAGGCACACGCGTGGCAAAGGGTTCAGCGCAATCAAGCATCTAGCCACAGACATTCTCTAAGCCATTGCTAGTTCTTACAGCTTCGGCAGACCAGAGGCAATAAGATCATTTCACCTTTAATACTGAGAAGTAATTTTAAAATTATGGGCCTGGAACAGTGATAGTAAGTATGTCATAAAAGCACCATTCAAACAGAGAAACAAAGAAAAAAAAAGATTTTTGTGGCCATAAAAATGTTAGCACCAGGGCACCCTTTGGTTTACATAACCCTGTCTGCAGTAACTCTGAGTGATGAGTACACCTTCAATTTTCAATCAAAAAAAGGCTCCCCTCAGCCTTGCTGGAAGTTTCCTGAAACAATAATCATTGGTGTATTGATTTGGAGGAGACTAAAGCCAATTCAGTGCACCTCACTAAATTATTAATGGAGCAAGATGCATCAGAACCCCCCAGGTGGGGTTAACAGATAAAGTTGTTCTTTAACCCTATTGCTGCTACAGGAATAAAGGTGACACTGGAGAGAGCTGGAGTCCAGAGACCCAAGGGAATCCGAGGCTGGAGGGGTGGATTAGGAAGCCATGAGAATGACCCTCGCCTCAGGGGGAGGCCCTTCCAGGTCAAGGGGGTTGGAGAAGGCTGGGCCAGGCTCAATTTCAGCACTGGTGAGAGATGAACGCAGCTTTTGCAAGCCTCCAGGTGTCTGTAGTGAGACACCCTGGGACTCCCTGGGGGACACGATGGGATTTGGTTAATGCTGCCCATGCACCAGGGCTTAGAGGGCCCCTCCTCCAGCACAGACAGCCAATCCACATTAAGCCCTTGAGTTGTATTTAAACTGACTCTTTTTAAAATTTAAATATTTCTATTTCAAAGGGAAGTTTTACATCATTATTTTTAATGTAAAGCCAGGCCAGTAACCATAAATATTATCATGACCAAAACAAAAGACTGTAGCTTGTATTGCCTGTGTCTCTGCCTCTGTCTCTCTGTCTCTCTCTCTCTGTCTCTCTGTCTCTCTCTCTCTCTCTCTTTGTTTCTGTCTCTGTCTCCCTCAACCCAGCCAATCTTCAAGGAGATTTTGGAAGTCATCTAGCGCATTCAAAGCACACTGACATTAAAATGGTAATTTCCTGTCCTGTTTCCTTTATTTCAATTCTTTATTAATTTGTATTTTTAGGTTTCTCATATAAAAGAAATCCTGCAATATTTAACTTTCCGAGTTTGGCTAATTTCACTTAACATTATGGCTTCTAGTTCTATCTATTTTCCTGCAAATAACAATTTAATTCTTCTTTATGGCTGAGTAGTACTCTATTGCATATATATAACACATTTTCTTAATCCATTTATCTGATGAGGGGCATCTAGGCTGTATCCACAGCTTAGCTATTGTGAATTGTACTGCTGCAGACATGGGTATGCATGTATCACTATAGTATGCAGTCCTTAATTCCTTCAGGAATATGCCAGCAAGAATATAGCTGGGTAATATTAATATGCACTAATAAAAAATAAAATAGATTGGCCTTTCCAAAAAATGCAGACATCCTCAAGAGAATAAGCACTGAAAGTGCTCGTTTCGGCAGCACATATACTAAAACTGGAACGATACAGAGAAGATTAGTATGGGCCCTGCGCAAGGATGACAAGAGAATAAGCACTGAAAGAGAATCATGAGCACATAAATGTGTGTGCCAAGGCATATAAAATATCAGTAGATAACACATGATAATGCCAACTTCAATAAGTCGTGGCAAGAACTAAAAGACTTAATATCTATAAGGCATTCCCCATGGCACTGGCACAGAGTAAGTCCTCTATAAATACTAGCTATGATTGGACTATCCCCTTTGGGAAAACTCCTATTCAGTTCCAGAACTCAGGCCAGCTATCTCCTTGTTGCTGCCTCTGTACCTTGAACAGGTGTCTGGGGCTGCATACATCATCCTCTTGTAATTTACAAGCTCATTTTCCTGGCTACCCATGTCATCCTGCCTAGAGGTGCTAGCTTACCTTGTACCCACCTACCACCCAGGGCAGCTTTGCCTACACTGATGTAGAATAGAAGCAGTCAGCAAACATTCACTTGCCAGGTCAAAGCAGGGACAGAGTATGGCTCAGCAACCTGTAGAAAGCTAGCTTGTTCTCTCATCCTATCTCCCATTCCATGTAAAAGTCACAGTCCGTGGGTAAGAAGTCCCATTGGACATTCCAACTTCCTTGGAATCAGGTGCCCCCTCTGGGGAGTTCTGCCTTATCCCCTTCTCCTCCCTCCCTAATCCCATCTGAGCTTGATACGTACTTCCTTTTCTTTATTCTTGTTTTTGGGGGTTTATGGGAGTTATTTGTTTTGCTTTGTTTTGTTTTTTGTGGGTTTTTTGTTTTGGTTTTTGCTTTTGTTTTTGTGGTACTGGGGATTGAACCCAGGGCCTTCACACTAAGCTACATCCTCAGCCATTTTTAACTTTTTATTTTTAGACAGGGTCTCACTACATCACTAAGTTCCCCAGACTGGGCTCAAACTTGCAATCCTCCTGCATCAGCCTCCTATCTACTCTGTTTTTATACAGCCATGCACTGCACAACGATGTTGCAGTGACCAGTAGACTGTATATACAATACTGGTCCCATAAGATCATAAGGGAACAGAAAAATTCCTATCACCTAGTGATATCATTGTTGTCAATATTGTAATATCACCACTGGTATAAGACAAAACAAAACAACCAAAAACATGCACTGTCAGTCACATACAAGTATAGCCCAATCAACTATATACAATACATAATACTTGACAATGATAACAAATTTCTATGTTACTGATATAAATGTATACTACAATATAGTATAAAACATCTTTCATCTTTCTTACTTCTATTAAGCAGTAACTTCTTGCTGGGTGTGGCGGCACACAACCATAATGCCAGTATTCAGGGGCTGAGGCAGGAGGATCACCACAAGTTCAAGGGCTGCCTGGGCTACATAATGAGTTCAAGGCCAGCCTGGACTACATAACGAGACCCTGTCTCAAAAAAACAAGATAAATAAATAATAACTTCTCATCCCCCTACCCCTTAGTCCTTGGCAACCACCATTCTACTGTCTGTCTCCATGAATTTGTCTACTTGAAATACCTCATGTAAGTGGAATCATATGGTATCTACCCTTTTGTGACTGGCCAAATGGCTTTTTTTAAATGCACATAAACAGACTTTGCTGTACAGAAATGGAATCACAATAAGCAGTTTTGTGACTTTTTATACTTGAAACTACATTAACAGCACCTTTCCACATTCCCATAGGAAGTTCTGTACCTTCATGTTTAGTGCCTGCCCTATACTATATGGTTAGCTGTGCAGTCATTCACCTAAACAGTCCCTGCTGGTGAACATTAGCTTGTTTCTAGTCTCTTTCTTGGGTAACCTTCTATAAATAACCTCAGTGCTCGTTCTCACAACAGGTCTTTAAAATGAGTGACTGGAAGTACAATTTCTGGGCAAAGAATGCACGTTTAAACACCAAGGTACATCGCCAGATTCACCTAGAGGGTGGGGCAGTCCATACTCCCTCCAGTGGAATATAAATAGTGCTCAAAGCCTGGCACAGTGGCACATGTCTATAATCCCAGCACTCTGGGAGGCTGAGGCAGGAAGACTTCAAGTTCAAGTCCAGGCTAAGCAACTTAACAGTTCAGCAAGAACTGCTGGTCAAAATTTTAAAATTTTAGAAGGCTGGGGTTATAGCTCAGTGCAAAGGCCCTGGGTTCAATCCCCAGTACCACAAAAATAAAGTGCTCACATTTTTTCAGAAATTCTGGGGATTATCATAAGCCCATGTATAATACACACATACTTGGAAATACAGCAGGTTCAGTTGCAATCCACAGCAATAAAGTGAATGTTGCAATAAAGCACGTTATGAAGTTGTTAGTTTCCCAGTGCATACAAAAATTACATCTATACTACCTATTAAGTGTACAAGAACATTATATCTTCTTAAAAAACAGTGTATATGCCTTAATTAAAAATTTCTTCACTGCTAATGATCACATAGGTTGTTGGAAAAATGGCACCAATAAACTCGTTCCATGCAAGGTTGCTACTAACATTCAATTTGTACATAAAGCAATATCTGCAAAGCACAATACAGTGGCATGCAATAAAATGAAGCACACCTGTATTTTTTTTTCTTATGTGGTAGGAGAAAAAATGTCACTGTTTTAATTCGCATTTTCTTTACTGAACACATTTCCATGTTTATTGGCCATTTGCCTTTCTTCCCTTGTGAATTGCCTATTCCTACCTTTGGGGATTTGTTTCAAGGGAAAGATAGTATTCAGAGTATATCATGCCTCCTTAAGCATCTCAGAAGGGCACTTTTGTCAAAAGAAAGAACAGGCTTTGAAATCCCTCCTTTAGCAGAGGATTTCTGTGATATTTTATTTTTTCAATTAGTGAATCATTAACATCACAGCAGTTGAAATAATCACAACCAAGAAGTTTATTGGTGTCCTTCCAGCTCCCTACATCTAAAATAACAAAGAAAAAAAGGCAAGGTATTTGGCACTGGAAATACAAATTTACATTCGCACAGGCAGCTGAAGCCAAATTCAGCTCAACATCGTCCCTGGCACGGAGTAAACTGTATGCAGACAGGTCACTGGGATCTTTGGAGTGGGCTTTCTTCTGCCATACTCACATCCCTATATTGTCAGCAAAGGAAGTCATGCCAAAAACAAGGGGCTAATGGGTTTCTCCACCAGCTGATGAGCATCAGAAATGCCCATCCCGAAGATTCACTTGATTCTTTATTAAAATGACATCCTATGCCACTTAGAAACAAAAAGACAGTGTTCTTTTCATTTTCCTTTAGTTTGCTTGTTTCTGTAACTAAAGAGGAGGAAATAATCTCAGTTGCCTTAATTTTATCAGCAAGAGCCAAAATCTAATGTGATTCTGTCTAAAGCATGGCCACAGGTGGCCGGGAAGTAGTAAAGTTGGGAAATGGAGACAAATCGAGCACATCCAGACCATTGTGAACTCAGAGTGCCCAGCAGAGTTTTGCTGTAACAATAACGACAAAAGCAACAATAATAAACGCTCTCAAGAGAAACAAATCTGCAAGGAAACAAGTTCATTTTCACTCCTGAGAAGGGGAAAATCTCAAATTATTATCCCTAGTTTCATTGTCACTCTTTGGTATATATCAGCCCAAAATTCATATGCTCTCAGGCAAGCCTTGGTGTCTGTTTTGTTTGTTTGTTTGGTTGGTTGGTTTTTTTCTGCGAGTACTGAAGATTGAATCCAAGGTCTTCACACAAAGCTACATCCTCAGCTTTCTTTCTACTTTTTAGTTTTGAGATGGTGTTTCACTAGGTTCCTAAACTCCCCAGGCTCAGCTCAAACCTGTGATCTTCTTGCCTCAACCTCCCAGGGTAGTGAGATTACAGGCATGAGCCCCCATGCTGACCTAGTGTGCACTCTTACGAGATCCTTGTCATGACTGTCCTCTGAGCGCTTTCTCCATGCCAAGATGCTTATAAGTCGAAGAGAATTTCCCTTACTTCATGAAAGATGAAAACGAGAGGTAGTGTGGTGTGAAGTGGCCTGCCACTTAGACTAAGGAGAAGAGAGGCAGTCGAGAGAGTGACAGGCAGCATGAAAGAACTCTCTTCTCTAAAAGGAAACATAAAAAGCAGTTTCACTGTGACTATTCCATTCCTTAGTCTTCTATTTTTACCTAGCTTTTACATGGCTTAATCCTATACTGAGTAATGTTTTTCTCCAAAAGGTATTTGTATATTCTCTAATTCTTGAGTTTGTTAATACGTAAGAATGTTTACTTGTCTTAAAAAAAATTATTAAAAAAATAAAAATAAATTTAAAAAAATTAAAAATAAATAAATAAAAGGAAACATAAATTGTCTAAGGAAGGAGAGGCACCAGAGAATTAGAATGCTCTGGGCTACAAGTAACAGAAATCCAACTTATGTTTTCCCATAGGGCTCTGGGCTCAGAACAGGAATGCAGAGAGAGAACTGGAAGCAAACTGATGTGGTTCCTCCCTCATTCCAACCCGTCTCTCTGGGCCTGATCTGTTCTCTTGCCCAATATCTGTCTCCTCCAACCACATGGCAGAAAACATGGCCCTGTCACCACCCCTTTCTCCCACAGCATCTGGTATGCACACCCCAGGACAGCCACCCAAATTCCAGACTTTATGGAAGGCCCCTGATTGGCCCTGCCTGGCCTGGAGACTTTCTGTGTGGGTCCATCCTGGGTCAGGATCCAGCTGTGGTTAAGGACTAAGGCTGTCTTATCTTGAAGCCCTTCAAGAGTTGGCATCAATCAGAAGCCATTCCTTAATGTTGCTATAGCATACCCTATAACTTGCCATATGTATTGGTCAGCTTTCCCATTGCTAGACAAAATACCTGACACTCACAATTTAAAAGAGGAGAAATTTATTTGGCTCATGGTTTCAGAGGATTCAATCCATGGTCAGCTGGCTCCAAGGCAGGAACATCATAGCAGAGCAAACCTGCTTTGCTCATGGTGGCCCAGGAACAAAGCAGGCAACAGCCGCCGGAAGGAGCCAGGGGCTAGATGTAGTTGTTAAAGGAGCAGAGAGAAGAAAGGCCACCTGAGAAAGCTCTGTATAAGCAACCATAGCTGTTTATTCACTTCCATGGAAGTGGGCTGAGTTCAGAGAGTGGAATCAGTAGGAAGCAAGGGTAGAACAAAGGATTTAAGGGAAACCAAGGGATTTAAGGGAAGGGGAGGAGTTTGCTGCCTTGAGGAATTTGGAGGCAGAGATAGTGTGGTTGTCTCCCAAAGGGCAGGGCAGATGCGAGTGTGGTCGTGTTTCTCAGGATGAGTGATGCAGATGGACATGGCTTTGTTCTTCTGTAGTTTCCCGCTGTGCTTGCCAGTAACAGCCTCACCCATCAGGCACGGCAATAGTACTGTACCCAAAGTCACATCTCCATGACCCACACAAACACCCCTAGAAGTGTGCTTTACTAATCTTGTAGGCAGCGTCCAAGAAAATCACGCTGATAGTCCAGCTTACTTGTCACACCGTGGGACTTCTGGTTGAAAAGGTTTGGGTTGCACATAGATTTTTGATTCACTTGGACAAATACCTAGCAGTGGGATTGCTGTATTGTATGGTGAATGAATGCTTAACTTCATAGGAAGCTACCAAAACTCACTCAAGAAGAAACACATAATATGAATACTACTATCTCTATTTTTTGTTTGTTTGTTTGTTTTTGAGACAGGATCTTGCTATGTAGTACAGGCTGGGCTTGGCCTCACTATGTAGCCCCAGCTGGCCTTGAACTCACAGCAATCCTCCTGCCTCAGGCTCCCGAGTGCTGGGATTACAGTCATGTGCCACCACACCAGGCTCACTATCTCTATTTTTTAAAATTGAATTTATAAATAAACTCTTCCAACAAAGAAAGCTGCATGCTCAGATGGTCTCATTGGCAAAACCAAACGAAGAAATCACAACAATGCCATACATTATTTTCAGAAAAAAGGAACAGGAGAGAATTCTTCCCAATTCACTTTATGAGACCAAAATTATCTTGGTATCAAAAGCAGACAAAGACTTTGTAAGAAAAGTAAACTATTATAAACCAATATGCCACATGAACGTAGATGCAAAATTCCTACATTTGAAAAATTTAATCCAACAGTATAATAAAAGGATAATATATTACAACCAAATGGATTTTATCACAGGAATGCAAGGCTGATTGGTTCAACACTGGAAAAACCATCAGTGTAATTTGTTAAAAAAAAAAAGAGAGAGAGAGAGAGAGAAGCCAGGCATGGTGGCTCACACCTGTAATCCCAGCACTCAAGAGGCTGAGGCAGGAGGATCTCCGTGAGTTCAAGGCCAACCTGGGCCTACATAGTGAGTTCAAGGCCAGCATAGCCTTGAACTGCATAGCAAGACCCTGTCTCAAAAAAAACAAACAGAGAGAGAGAGAGAGAGAGTAAACTGGGCATAGTGAGGCACGTCTGCAATCATAGCACTCAGGAGACTGAGGCAGGAGGATCAAGATTTGGAGAGATCAAGATCAGGAGGTTGAAGCAGGAGGACTGCTGTGAGTTCAAGGCCAGCCTAGACTATGTAGTAAATTCAAAGCTAGCCTGGACTACATAGAGTGACCCTATCTCAAAAAAACCAAAAAACAAAAACCAAAAAAAGAGATGGAGTTCAGCCTGTGCTACATAAAAAGTTGAAGATTAGCCTGAACTATACAGCAAGACCCTGTCTCAAAACACACCAAGAGTGATTTTATTATATGCAAATTTTTAGAAATCACCCAAAACGTTGGTGGGGCTGAAGATGGAATGCATATGCTGACAAATCTGTTTATAAATGGGTATCTTAACTACACTGAGAAAGAAAGGATCTAAGACAGTATGGGGTTGTTTGTTTGAGACTGGGTGTAAATTACTAAATTGCCCAGCCCAACTTTGAATTTGTGAGCCTCCTGCCTCAGCCTCCTGGTAGATGGGATTATCACCATATCGGGTTTAAGGCTGTCTGACTAGCTACTAGGAGACTAAAGAAAAAAGAACTATATTTAAATTATGCTCTGGTTGGTATATTCGTTTCCCAAAAGGATACATGTTATGAATTCTGAAACTACTTTCTTTGTATAGTAAGAGTAAACAAATAAGATAACAACAGACAGGTTGTTCTCTGAGAAAAAAGCAACCAGAAAAAAGCAGAAGAGAATGCTAGGGTGGACACTGAGGTGCTGGACTAAGTTGGAGATATCGGCACAAACTCATTTGTTGAAGTACATACACAGAGAGAGAGGAACAGAGAGAGAGAGAGTGGTACATGCACACTTTAGAACACATACAAAAGTTCCTTATGAAGCTGTTTCAGAGCTGCCTCCAGGACAGCTGTCTGCTGAGGGGATCCAGGAGCAGCAGCTCCCCAGTAGCATTGAGCCCGGGCTACATAGTGAAATCAAGGCTAGTGAGACCCTGTCTCAAAAAACTGAGAAAGAGTCAGGTGTGATGGTGCACGCCTGTAATCCCAGCACTTGGGAGGCTGAGGCAGGAGGATCACTGTGGGTTTGATGTCAGTCTGGGCTATAAAGTGAGTTCAAGGCCAGCCTGAATTGCATAGTGAGACCCTGTCTAAAAAAGACAAAAAGAAAAAATAAAAAAACCCTGAGAAAGAGACAGAGACAGACAGAGACAGAGACAGAGAGGCAGACTAAATGTATTTTGCATAAAGAGATGTGTATAAGTGTTTTGGGAGTTGGGGGCAAAATGTTATGGTTTATATCTAGATGTCCCCCAAAGCTTCCTACACTCAGAGGTGGGGCTTTTGGAAGGTGTTTGGATGGGGGTGTCATAGCTGACTTGCTGTTGGGAGGTGGGGTCTGGTCAGAGGAGGCAGGTCACTGGGGACGTGGCCTGAGGTGTGAATTTCTCCTTATCTCCTCCCTTATTCTCTTCTTCCGGTTGCCACGAGGTGAGCTGCTTTCCTGTGCCCAGACCCTTCCACCATGCTTTCCTGCCTTGCAGCCAGCTGACCATGGACTAAAAACATGAGCCAAAATAAACCTCTCCTCTTGTACATTGTGGGTGTTGAGTATGGTCCCAGCCATGAGAAAGGGGCTAAGATATCTTCTAGGAAACCGCTAAACTGAATTTCCAAGTGGCTGTACCATCTTGCATTCCAACTGGCAACGAACTTGAGTTCTGGTTGGTCTACACCCTCACAAGCAATTAATATTATCTGGGTTTTGTTTTTTGTTTTTTGCCACTCTAGTAGGGGTGTAGAGGTACTTCCTTATTGTTTCAATTTGGAATTCCCTACTGGGGTATGACGTTGAGCATCTTTTTTATGTTTATTTGTATCTGTGTATCTTCTCTGGTGACGTATCCATTCCTATCTTCTGCCCATTTAAAAAATTATGTTGTTTTCTCATGGTTGAGGTTTGGGAGTTATTTGTATATTGTGGCTAAAGTCCATAATCTTTCATGTGATTTGCACATAGTTTCTCCTAGTTGAGACTTTCTCTTAACAGTGTCTTTCGCAAATGCACATTTTTAGTTTTAATAGAGTCCAACTACCGATTTTTTTTTCTCTCTCAGGGATGCTGTAGGCGTCGCACTTGAAAACTCACCCCCATAGCCAAGATTATCTCTGTTTTCTGTAGACATTTTATAGTATTCTACTTTGCATTTAGGGGTATGGTCCATTTTGAAATAATTTTTGTGTAGATGTAAACAAGGTCAGTGTCTAGGCTCCTTTTTATTAACCTATACATGTCCAGTTGTCCTGGGCACCAGAAATTTCTGTATTCTTCAGCTTTATTTGGGGACTTAGTTAAATTATTTGAACATGGTTTGATCTTTTCACATCTTTCTCTTCTATTT
The DNA here is from genome assembly GCA_028451465.1 of Erethizon dorsatum. Classification (NCBI taxonomy): domain Eukaryota; kingdom Metazoa; phylum Chordata; class Mammalia; order Rodentia; family Erethizontidae; genus Erethizon; species Erethizon dorsatum. The sequence continues at coordinate 99,912,048 of CM051834.1, forward strand.
TGTTAGGCAGAATAAAGTAGCATTGAGTCTGGGGTTAATGTTTTCCCATTATCAATCGAGACCCTAAATATTTCTCATGAAGCTCATGATGTATCTCTCATGAAAACAGAGAGATTCCACTTTGACCGTCGCTCGAGGGGAGAGTCACTATTCCCAGCCAGACAAGTGCTCTACCACTGAGCTACACCACCAGCCTAGTCACTTATGTTTTCTAATTCTCTATAAAAATTCAACACCTTCTTATTGATTATAAACACAGCCAGAAAGCATATAAACTCAATTCAAACTGTATCAGAAAATGTGGATATGTGGACATTATTTTTTAAAAGTTACACAGACATATAAAATATTTCTTTTTAGGTGATTGCAAATATCAATTTCTTTTTGTGGGAAAAATCCATTTTTTAAATTACAAAGTCATCTATACTTGAATTTTAAAATTCAAAAGTATATAAATGGCTTTGTGTGGTGATACACACATGTAATCCCAGCATTCTGGGAGGCTGAGGCAAGAGGATCACAAGTTCAAATCCAGCCTGGTCAACTTATTGACATAGTGACTTAGTGAGATCCTGTCTCAAAATAAAAAAAAAAAAGGGTGGGGGCTGAGGATATAGCTTAGCAGAAGATCCTGTGTTCAGCACCCAGACACACACACACACACACACACAAGCACGCACAAAATGTAGAAAGCTTAAATCCTTTGTAATCTCATCTCCTAGTACTGTTAACACTTTGATGCATTTTTATATTTTTCTTCTCTTCTACCTGAAAATGTAGTCATCTTTTAAATAGCGTGGTGATTAATGTGAACATAATTGTTTATTTTCATTTTTCCTTTGTCGATAGTTTTATCTGAGTGAAATTAGTCCTCACTGTTTTTCTGGGCTGGGACCTTGTTTCACGACCCTATTTATTTGTTTCTAAGTGTTAACTTCTTCTCGGATGGCCCTGCTTCATTTGACCCTCAGCTCTGCGGTGACCTAGAGTGTGTGCCCCTAGGACACCCTTTGTACACCTGGCCTTAGGTGTCTTCGGTATCTGACTTCCCTGCTCCAGGGTCCCAAGGGCAGAGGTGGCTCTGCCATGTTCATGGCTCTGTCCTCAGCCCCTGGCCTGAGCTACTTATGCGAAGTGAAGACAAGCACACTGGTGGGAAACGACATGAACGAAAGACTTCTATGTATTACTGGGCAAATGAGGGAAAGTCCTCCTCTGGTGTTTCTCAGCCAGTGCACCAGCGCCTCCTGAGCCCGCCGCTGCCTCCCTTCCCGGCACGGGATGCAGGCTGCAGGCGGAGGAACGCAGGACCGGGCAGCGCGCCTCGTCCCCGCCCCGGTGCGCGCAGAGCTCCTCGGTTCACCTGCGCACCAGCTCTAAACGTCGCTGCACCCACCCATCTCTCTAATCCGACCCCAGCCCACCCGACCTACTTATTTCCCGTTTCTCTGTTTTTGGTCACATTTTGAAACCCGTTGCCTCCACCTAGTGCCTGAACGTAGCTGTTGCTCAACAGTGCCAGGGACCTTTCAACTTTTCCCTTTCTAATTTTCAGGGGTTTATGGTAGAACCCTAAGCATCTTAAGTTTCACCACTTATAAAGATAAAAAAGTTTAAAATCTTGCTTAAAAAATGGGAAGGGAATTGCAGGGAGAAGAATATTTTAAGATTCTTTTGTAGTTTGGCTAATGAAGCAAATAAAGTAAAACTAGTTCTTTCAGAAGAAAATCCCGTTCATCCTCCCTATCCACTATCTGTGAGCACCTCCCTTACGGTGCCCTCTCACAACGACATCTCCTGGTAACATGTTCAGCCTGCTTTCATCATCTCCTTGAAGGCCACACTAACAAATATCTGATAATGTGACCCAGATATATAAATAGCATATAATTCCAGTATCCACTTTATATTTTCCTACAGTACACATTTAAATATTGGTTTGGTTAATTAACCCCGCTTTCAAAGAGATGCTAGGAAGCAGAGAAAAGTATGAAGCTTGGAAAAACTGCAGTGAATGTATTTCTCGTCTGCTTTAGTTGTTTAGATCTTTAAAATTGGGGTCAGCACTTGAAAGATATTTTGTGAGATAATTATTCCTTCATTATTATTCCTTCCATTCTTTTCCAGAATGTCTTTGATATGCATAAAATAATTTATAACAATTTGCTGCATAGGTTACTTAGGAGACATGATTTTCAAAAACTAGCATGAAAAAAAAGCAAGGGAGGTCAAATTCTGAAATATCTGACCGACCTTTTTCTTTTGGTTTTTTTTTTAGATGGGGTTTCAGTATGCAGTTCAGGCTGGCCTTGAACTCACTTTGTAGCCCAGGCTGGCCTCGAACTCACAGTGATCCTCCTGCCTCAGCCTCCCAAGTGCTGGGATTACAGGTGTGCCACACTCAGCCTCTGACCAACTCTTAAAACTAGAAATTACAGGCATTTGTTAACTGGGTTTGGAAAATAGCCACACTCCTAAAACATTTTGAAACTTTTCTTTAGGTGGAAAAAGTTGTTTAATGATTTATACTGCTTCTACTACCATGATTTTGTTTGTTTTGATTACCTGCAAATTAACAACCTATGAAAACATTTTCATTTGAATCAAGGTGATAAATCTAGGCTCATGCAACTTGTTTAGTCTTTTCTCTTTTTTGCTTTTTTCAGGACTGGGGATTCAACACAGACCCTTCACTCTGAGATTCATACCCAGAAATTTTTATATTTTTATATTTTATTTTTTTTTATTTTGAGGCAGGGTCTCACCAAGTCCCTCAAATTTAGCTGGCCTCAAATTTGTGATCCTCCTGCCTCAGCCTCCCAAGTACAGTAGCTAGGATTATAAGAGTCTGCCACCATGCTCAGCTTCTTTAATTATTTTTTATTATTATATACATCGTGTTGTTATTTGGTGTTTTCCACTTACAAGACAAATTCTTAAAAAACATGTTTTGTAAAAAGAAGAAGAGCTGACAGTTACGTGCCAAATTCTGAGTTACGGGATTCAGGTGGCTAGTCTTAGCTCATCCTCCCTATGTCCCTAAGAGAGTAGGGATTCTTGTTACCCCTGTTTTAAAAATGGGGAAGGAGACTTGGAGAGGCTGGGCCACGCACCAGAACCGCAGGGCTGGCTCTGGAGCCAGGCCTCAGCGGCTGTTTGGCGCCGAGCTTACCTGAGGATCCATTGCAGCAGGCGCGTGGGCTTTCCGCTGGGGTTGCACAGGTCCCGTACTGAGGTTTCTGGCCGCTTCCGGACTAGCGCAGCAGTGTGTTGTGCTAATCCGTTCAGCACCGAAGCAGAAGCAAATCAAAGGGCAGGAGTTCTGCCTCAGTGGGAAACATTCTGACCACGTCAGACTCCTACCTCAGCAATTTAGGAGCTTACTTTTTATAGTCTTTTTTTCCCCTATAGTTCGTGTGTTTATTACATTCGTGTTCCAGAAACCTAAGACACCTCAAAAAGAGAAGCATAAAAAGAACAAAGAAAAACACAAGACCAAGAAAGAGCACAAATGAAAGAAAGAGAGGTGTGGGGCCTGGCGCTTCTGCTTCTGGTGTCCAGAGAAGCCCCGAGTGGCACACGGAGCCAGGCAGGAAGAGGAGCTCAGGGCCAGGATGGGGACAGGGGTCCTACTGTGCCTTAACAGAAATGCTGACATTCAGTGCACATGCTCAGTTTTTCAGACGCTTTGTTTTTCTTTTAAAGCATATTTTAATTTATTTATCTGTACTTTAAAACAAAATTTTTTTGGTGAAAATCGAAAGGAGAGTAAAAGGCATTTAAGAGTAAAGTTTGAGTATTAAATGATAAAACAGTGTTTATTCATTATTTGTCCCATATTAAATGAAGGTATCTCGAGCACTTCTCAACTACTATTTTTTCCAGTATTGGGGATTGAGCCCAGGGCCTTCTCACTGACCTGTATCCCCAGCCTGCTTTGTATTTTTCATTCCAAGACCGGGTGGCACTAAATCACTAAATTAACTGGGCTGGACTCGAACTTGTGATCCTCCTGCCTCGACCTCCTAGGGCGCTGGGATTATACTTTTTTTTAGACAGTACTAGAGAGGGAACCTTGAGCCCTACTAAGCAAACACTCTACACTGAGCTTCCCCCTTGCCCTCAACTACTTTGTCATTATTATGGATTCCATTTTTACGGGCATACACCACCGTGCTTGGCTACAATTTTATCTTTTTTAAAAGTCTTCCTTAGCTACGTGTGTAGGTAAACCCTGTAATCCCAGTACTATGGGAGGCTGAGTCAGGAGGAGAACAAGTTCAAATCCAGCCTGGGTAACTTAGCCACTTAGACCCCGTCTCAAAATAAAAAATAATAAATGAGCTAGGGATGTAGCTCAGTGCAAAGACCCTGATTTAGTCCCCAGTACTGGAAAAAAACAGGCCTTCCTTAACTCAAGGTGTTTATATATATCACACACACGCATGCCCGCACGCACACCCTCCCTGCACATATACACACATTACCCTAATGCTTTTATAGTTTTGTTTCTGTTTTAATCCAATTTGATCATTTTGTTTTGTTGGGAACAGAGTAAGGTAGGCATCTAAGTTATTTTTTCTCCAAGTGGATAGCCAGTTGTATTAGTCAGAGTGAGTAAGCTAGTTGCAATGGAAAAGAGGCCCCTGGGCCAGGCATGGTGGTGCACACCTGTAATTCCAGCACTCCAAAGGCTGAAGCAGGAGGATCACTGCAAGTTCAAGGCCAGCCTGGACTACATAGTGAGACCCTGTCTCAAAAAAAAAACAAAAAGAAAAGAGGTCCCTAATGTTAGTGGCTTAGCACAAGAAAGCATGAATATAATCAGGGACCCCAGTTTTATCCCACTTCAGCACATGATCTTTTTAGTTTCTTGGCAAATCTTTGCTAGGCATGTTATATGTGATCTTTTGAGATGAACCAGGTAAGCCAATTAATTATACAAGGCCCTACTAGAAGCAGTAACACAAGGGCTGTCAGTGGTCCTAGGATGGGCCTTAGCTAAGGTCCCCATGATTGGAAAGTTTTCCCACCAGGAGTTTGTGGTTTGTTTCCCTTATTTATAGGGTCTCTCCCTAAGTTGCTTTTAGGAAGAGACATGATTTAACACTACTGTGGTAAGAGAGTCAGTTTGACCCTGGAGCATATCCAATGCACCTTGGACACGTCAACTGTAGAATAAGGGTAAAGGCCTTACTAGTTGTTTTCTATTCTCTCAGAGTGACCACCCATACTGCTAAGGCAAAAACTACAGCTAGCAAGAGATCAGGTAGCAAACCATACAATATCAAATCCTGAAAAGGCACAAAAATCAAGAGGAGTAATGCATTGAGGTATAGAGAAATCCTGTGAACAGTGTCCTCAAGCTCCAGCTGTGCATGGACTGATCAGTGTCTGGAGTGACCAGAGCAGGGCTTTGAGTGTGTCATCTCTTCAGAGTGAGCTTCAGAGGAGCTGTTGGGTCCAGGTATATTCTCCAGCAATCATATGGATGGGTTCTTTTAACTCTGGATTGGTGGATCTAAGACTGGATTTCTGAAACTTTAAGAGCTCTAGAGGTAGTTAATATGGACCTGGGTTATGTGTGTGTGCAGAGGTGTCCACAGGTATAGCGGGTCTTTTAGCTAAACTTTTATGGAGCTAGTTATAAGCTGTCTCTGTAGGGTTATGTTTTTATTTCTTTAACTCTTTTAGAGCTTTGTGGCCTATACGCTGTATGTAGTTTTTATTTAATCTTTAACAGTTTTGCCAGTTTTGAGTTATCTCTGCTATAAATGCAGGCCCACTATCACTGCCAGTAATCAAGGGTAGGCATATCTATTTTTTTACATCAGGACCCTATAAACTTCTGTTGTCTTCTCAGTGCAGATAGGGAATGTCTTGGACCAGCCTGAGTAGATGCATATAATCACCAATAGCTATCTATAGCTCTTATAAGACTTTATTTCAGTGTTTTTAAAGGGTGATGTTTCAGTCAATTGGATCCCCAGAGGGGGCTTACGGCCTTTGGACTGCTTGGGTCCAACAACGGCTTTGTTGTTGTTGTTGTTTGTTTGTTTGTGTGTTGTTTTTTTTTTTGGACCTCTTGTTTTGAGTGTAGGTTTGGCATCATTGGCAGACAGTGGAGCAGATGCTGGCCAGGCATGGGATGTTATGGCTTTTCCTTCATGGCTCAGGATATTTTATTGCTTTGGTGGGTTTCCAAACAGCAGCAGGAAGCAGTAGACCTTTTCATTTTCAGACTAATTGAGGGCCTGTATGAGAGCCCATAGTTCAGTTTGTTGTGCAGACCATCCCTGTGGGAGAGCCTCGGTCAAAATAACTTTGTCCAAGGTGACCACAGCATATCTAGCCTGTTGGACTCCTTTCCTAACAGAGCTACTTCCATCTGTAAATAGTGTGTACTCAGCATCTGTCAGGGGGTTCACTTTTAAGTTCGGTCAGCCCGAGAACATTTCATCAGTCAGTGCCAGACAGTCATGGTCTGGTGGGCCCAGCTTGGTGGGCAGGTATGTGGCAGGATTGGGTGCACAAGAGTGGGTGCATGTGGCACCTAGATGGTTAGGTCTTGGCCTAAGGTGAGCTTGTCAGTTTTCTTAATCAAAAGGACAGTGGCTATTAGAGCAAGAAGGCAAAGGGGAGGCAGCCCTTAGTGACTAGATCCAAGTATTTGCACAGGTAGGCCACTGGGCGCTCCCAGGGGTTGACAGTCTGAGTAAGCATCTTTGAAGCCACATGTCATCATTTATCAACAAACAAGTTGAATTCCAGTTACATCTGGAATTCCCAAGGTTGGGGCTGTAGAGAGGGCTATTTATTTATTTATTTATTTTTGCAGATTTGTGCCTTTTCCCGATACCTTGTAGACAGTTTCTGCTAGATATTGCACCAGAGCTTTTATGTCTTTCCAGCAGGCACCTTGGGTGTCATTAATCAGAAATGCAGTGATATTTTGTGCCGGGAAACAAGCGAGGTCAGCTGTGAGGGCTTCTCCAAAGAGGGTAAACAAATTTTTGAAACTCTGGGAAGTTGAGTCCACGTCAGTTGACTTTTGAGTCCAGAACTGGGGTCTTTCCATTTAAAAGTGAAGAGGGGCTAGCTGACAGGAGCCAATCAGATGCAGAAGAAGGTATTCTTTAGGTCCAGGCAGGTGTACCAGAAGGCTGTGGGTGATAGCAGGATGGAGAACAACCACGGCGGCATAGACAACTCAGAGATCCTGAACTGGCTTTACAGGCAGGAGAGGTGTATTTTAGCAGTTTGACAGTCTATAAATATTTTGCAGTTTTGAAGCCTCTGGATGTATGGTTCAATTCTTTTCTCAGGGAACCACGATGGCAAGCAGGAGGGGACAGGGAAATAGGCTGTCTCAGAGTGGCCACATCCGTTGTCAGCACTTTCCTGAAAATAGTGGGAGAGTGACCAAACCCATGTGGATGGATTGGGAACTGCAGAGTGCAAGGTGATGGCTGTGTTGTTGATGGCATGGAGATCTTGTACTGGGCAGTAATCCCCATTAGGCGCTTTTGCCAGAAGGAGAGGAGTGTTCCAAGGTGATTAACAGTCTATACCAGAATCCTGAACTGCTTTAGGCAGCTGATGTATGGCTGGATGCCTGTTTGTGCTTCCCATGACATAGGATATGAGAGCATGGTTGATGGCCAAGCCCAGAGGTGAGTCTTTGGCCCATACCTCTAGGGGGAGAGTTTTCAGAATTTCAGGACTGTGGTTATCTATCTCAGGCTGATGCACATTAAATAAGAGGGAGGCTGACTGGCTCAGTGTCTTCAACTTGAAGAGGAGTTCTCTTCCCAGAAGCAGTATGGGGCATTCAGGTGTATACAGGAACTCATGTTTGGTGAGATGTCCTCCCAGGCTGCAAGTTTGTGCCTGGAAGAAGGGGTGAGAGGCAAGAGTCCCAGTTGCCCTGGTGATGGTAACATTTTTCTGACAGAGGGGACTTTTGAGTAGTTCTGTTTCACTGTCTACCACAAAAATCATAGATTGGCCCCCGATATGGATGTGGACTTTGGGCTCCCAGTGGTCCAGCTGAAGAAGTGAGCCCCATCTGGCCTAGTCTGAGCCCGTCAGACTGATGAAAGGGTTGTCATCTGATCCAGGTTGAAGCTTTTGAGAGTTTTTATCTTTCAGTCTGAATGGGCATTTATTTTCTTGGTGTCCATAGCCCATATAACTCACACACTGATCTTTGGCCAGAGAATATGCCCGTCTATCAGACTGGATTTTCTTGCAGATATCAGTTGCTTTTTGTGAAATGAAGGTTGCATTTATCATCTGTGGATTTTCAGGGGCTTTAAGGTCAAAGGGGTATAGACCCTATAGGCTTCATAGAGTCTCTCATAAAAATCTGAAGGGCTTTATCAGGCTTCTGGGTAACAGTAATAACTTTAACATGTTGATAGGCTTTTTGCCCCCCTTCTTGATGCCCTTGAGAAGCGCTTCACTGGGTTGCTTTGTTTCTTTTTGCTGGATGGAAAGCTGGCCCAGTGAGAGCTACAGTGACGTCTGTCAAGGCGGAATTCTCAGGTCTTGTTCAGACTCATAAAGCAGCAGTTTGATTTCATTTTAACTCTGTAGTCACCAGAAAAGCCCTTTTTAAATTCTTGGGCCTGTAGTCAGGGACCATGGGTTTTGACTAATTAGTTCCCATTTCTGGCTCCCGACATCTGTGTCGTATAACCTTGAATGATGGTGCAACAGACAAAGGGTGGGTGCCCCTCAGAGAAAGAAAGACCATTCAAGTGCCCACCTGGCCACTTGCCTCTTGGCAACATTGGGACCATCCGGACTAAGGAGAAGTATCAGTAGGTTCTCTGTTTTGCCCTGATAAGATGCATCCACAGAACCACAGGTTGGGACCCAATCAAGCTCCATAGTTTAGAGAGGGAAGTCCAACTCCTCACCATGCAACACAAATGGAATGGCCTATTGCTTCTGCTGTCTGTTACAAATACCCACCAATCATTTAGCAGACATTCAGGGGTTAAACACTCCAACCCCGTTCCCTTGAGGGTGGTCCTGGATAACAAGAGTTGATCAGGCTCTCCTTCTGCTCGAGCTGAGCAGGAATGACAGATTAACTGAGGTGCCCCCAGGGGTCTTACTGAAATCTGGCAGGCAGGCAGGCAGATTGCATCCTCCTCCCTTTTGTGTCCGACATGAGCTGCTCAAACAGGGACCTGGGAATCCTCCTCCAGACCTTCAAGGGGACTCAAGAAATCTCAAGGGTGCACCTTCCTATCAGGACCTGGAGCAGTCCTTGCTCTGTTCTCAAGGGCCACGACCAGTGACCAAAGAGGTCAGCATGGTAGGTCTTCCTGGCCAATGCACTGTCGTGACCCGCGGAGGCTCCGACCAGCAGAGCTCCCAGGGGCAGGAACGTGTAGCCCGAGAGACAGTATGGGGATGAAGAAAAACACATACGCAGCTTGAAGGCGAGAGCGAGAGAGAGAGAGTTTATTGAGGAAGTGCCAAGGCTTATATCTCTTTGAGGGAAGCAGTGGGAGGGTCTAATGGGTGACGTAGGATCAGGATGGGCGGAGGGAGCACATGCTCAGATGCGAAGCTGGGTCATTTATGGCTCTCTACATATGCTCCTTTTTCTCCAAAAGAAAATATTGCCGACCATGAGTGTTTGTATGACCCTGAATGTGGCCTGTCTTAGGTTGTGGAGGTTACTGCAAGTCTTTTTTAGTTTTTACGCATTTGATTTTTCAGGCCTTACCCGTCATTGAGCTGACCACTAGCATTGCCAGCGTCCCGGCGAAGAGTGGGGCTCTGTCTTAGGTGGTCCTGAGAGTGCTAGTGACTTGTAACTCCATCTTACCCGTCATTGGCCGACATTCTTATATGCTGGGGCCTCAATATCATCATAGGGTTCGGCTTGTTTGTATTTATCAGTGTCTGCCATAGCTAGATGCTGATAATGAACTTGGAGAGGTCTTTCCCACATAGGAGCAAGGGCCGTTTTGATGGAGGCGATAAGTCTCCTAAATAGGAGAGGACCAAGAGCCAAAACGAGGACCAAAACTATAAGGGGGCCTAAGAAGGGGGCAAGGTAGGGGAGAACAGTTGAGAACCAAGTGTTGGGGAATAAGGCTTGTGTTCTGGCTATTTCTCTCTTTTTTAGGGCATCATTTAATTTATCCATAGCGTGTAAGACCACGCCGGAGGAGTCAGTATAGAAACAGCATTCTTCTTTGAGGGCCGCACAAAGGCCACCTTCCTTGAGGAAAAGAAGATCCAAGCCGCGCCTGTTTTGGAGAACAACTTCAGACAGGGAGGTTAGTGATGTTTGTAGGGTGCGAATAGAGGTTTCAACATTTTTTAGGTCTTGGTCAACGGCCTGTAAGATGCTATTATATTGGGTTTGTCCAAGGGCCAAAGCCGTGGACCCAAGGGCGATTCCTGATGCGGTTCCGAGGACGAGAAGAGTGGTGGTGGTGAAGACCTCACATTTTTTGCGAAGGTGGGATAAAGTTAGGGGTGGATCTCTGGGGTCAGGATCGAGGGTGAGGGGATAGTTTGCTGGGTGAAAGGTGATGTGTGGGAGGATAGCAACGGTGACACATAGATCTTGTTTTTCTCGGGTTACCTTAATAGATATTTGTGTAGATAATCCAGTCTTTTGACATAGCCAATATGTAGGGGGTGTAACAGAGAGAAAGGTGTTGGAGTCGTTGAGGGGGTATAGGGTAGAGCAGGGTGACCTCAGGGTGGTCATAGGGGAACCACTAGCGCAGGTACCGGAGCCCTCCATGCTGGAGAAGGGTACGGATAGTATTAGGTTGGGGTGTTTAGAGGATGAAGACGTGAACTGGGGGAAGGGAGGGGTGTTTGGGGGCGTGACGGACAAATGAGAAGGTCAGCAATGCGAGTCATAAGTCAGGCCATGAAGGCATCAGAGTCAGGGGAAGCAGGAGATGGGGGGTAGAAGGGAGGGAAGTTAACAAGGAATGCAGGGGCTGTGAAAAGGGGGGCGGAGGGCAAAGGGCCGGAGTGAGTGGAATCGGGAGCAGAAAATGGCGGCGGCAGTTTGGTGCAAGATGGCGGAGGGGAGTTGTAGAGGGCGGAAGTGGGCGGTGGCGGGAGGTTAGGGTAGGAAAATGGCGGTGCACCACAAGATGGCGGTCGCTCAGGGTGTCCGCATGATTGGGGATCACTCCTACAAGATGGAGGATCGTCTCCATGCGGAAGGGCGGAAGCAGTAAGAGATGGGGTAGGGGACGGGCAGCCATGTTGGTCCTCAGGTATGTCAAGAATCACGGAGGCTGGGGGACTGTTGTCGGGGGTGTTGGAGAGCATGGAAGCTTCTGCATGAGCTATAGTCTGTGCTATGTGGGGATCAGAAGGGCGAGCCTGTAACAATTCAGAAATTAATGTCCAATATGCAAAGGCAGTCACGGGGACTTTTTCAGGTCCGAAGACCTGGTAGTAATCTTGGAGTGCATCACCCACATGGCTCCAAACCTTCACAATGATAGTACCCTCCAGTGGAAACCAAGGGCAGATTTTATTTATAAACTCAAAGTAGGCAGTTAGGTGGGATTGTTTGATTTTGACTCCCCGGGCTTTGAGGGCCTGGGAGAGCCCTGAGACAAAGAGCTCATGTTCACTGAGATTCTGTCCCATGTTACACCCTACAGTATGAAAATGCTTACCGTGATTCAGACGAGAGACGAGAGAGAGAAGTCCTCGCGCGGATCACTGAGGGGGAGTCCTCATGGATGGGTCAAAGGCCAGCCGGGCACTCTTTTAAACCTTTGTAGGGTGATCCCTCATAGAACCTGTCGTTCTCGAGCCCCACGTTGGGCGCCAAAATGTCGTGACCCGCGGAGGCTCCGACCAGCAGAGCTCCCAGGGGCAGGAACGCGTAGCCCGAGAGACAGTATGGGGATGAAGAAAAACACATACGCAGCTTGAAGGCGAGAGCGAGAGAGAGAGAGTTTATTGAGGAAGTGCCAAGGCTTATATCTCTTTGAGGGAAGCAGTGGGAGGGTCAAATGGGTGACGTAGGATCAGGATGGGCGGAGGGAGCGCATGCTCAGACGCGAAGCTGGGTCATTTATGGCTCTCTACAATGCACCAGACGAAATGTCAAACAGAAACACCGAAACATCACCCAGGATTTGGAGGCAGATTTATTTACATCAACAGGCACTGACCTCTAGAAAAAAAATGTCAGGTCCTGATCCTTGGTAGTTTGGGGCTTATATGGGCTAAGCAAGCAGGAAGTACAAAAGCAGAGTATTTGGCAGTCTTTGGTTCTTACAATATGCATCATAGTGACCAGCTGTTTCTAAGAAACAGAAGTAAGAAGAACTGTAACAGGAACTGTTACCTGGGCATCTAACAGAAACTGAACTGGGGGGGCATTTTCTGCTACAAATACACCACAGTGTATCCAGATATTCTGTTATCATGGATGTTTGGATTTCTATGCAGAGCAAAGACCTAGGACCAGTGTGAAGCAGCTCTTAGGAGAGCTGCCATGAACTCTTATATGTACAGAACTGAGATGTAAACCCAACAACCCTGGAGCTTTTGGCCCTGGAGCAAACATATTTTAATTCCTTTCCAAAGGTGATAAATGGATGAGGTGGGGGAGTGAAACTGGGATTAGAAGTTGTGCTTATAAATGTGTTCTAATATAAGATGGGGAGAGTTATGTCTCTGTGTATGTTTTGGGGTAAGAGAAGAAGCAGTTGACAATGCAAATTAAGCCAGGCTTCCTTGTGTGCAGTCATCCCTTGTATTTTCTAGGTGCAGACTTTCCACCGTGAGCCAGGGCAAGATGTGGCATTTTCAGCCCTTAGGGAGCTGTTTGGAGTTTTTGTTTTTCCTCTTCATTGCTGGGAATCCAACCTAGAAGCACTCTAGCACTGAGTAAGAGCCCCAATCCTGTTTGGCTTTCAGTTCATATCTAACTTACCTTCTCTCCCTTTTCTGTTTTCTTTTTCAGGCTGAAATGTCTCTCACTAAAGAGTCAGTGATTGAATCCTGCCTGGCCTGTCTCAGTATCAGATCTCCTCTGTGATGGAAGCTCATTGATTGTTCAGTTAATACATGGTACAGATTGTATTTATATGTAAATTCCTGCTGTAAAATAATTTTTAAAACCTTGACATCTCAAAGGCTGACTTGAAAGGTTGCAGAATTGATTTCTATTTTTAATTTCAGTTAGTGTCAGAGGGAAGAATTCAGACTGAACAGTTTAATTAAAGTGGCATTTTTCTATTTTCTTATTGACTCTTTTAATTTCCTGGAAGTTTTATAAGAAGTTAAAAGTAAAGACTATCGTCTGCTTTTGTTGTGAAGACAGCTGGGTTTAGTAAGGACAGTTTGGACTCACTGAAGGATGTGCCTGGAGAGGGAGGTAGCTGCTTTCCACCACCTGTGCCTTGGGAGTGAAGCGCCCCCTACTCAAGTTGCTGGTGGTGGCCAGAGTACTGTGGGCAGCACAGAGCCAGGGTCCAGGCTGGAGGCCACATCCCCTCAGGGATGTCTGAGACAGGCAGTGAGACCGAGGGAGAGAATGTGCCCCAGAGCGAGGATCCTTGCTCTGTAGATGGCTCCCTGCTATGAGGCCACCTCCTGTGCACTGAGGAGAAAACTTTTCAAAGAACCAAGTGTGAAGGTTTTTAAATTATGAAGGAAACCTCACAGATAAGAATAATTTTAGAGTGGAAGAAAGGAAGAAAATCAGTTCTAGTTTTACCACCCAGAGATGACAACCCTCAATACTTTGCAGTAATCCCATCTAGTCTTATTTCCTAGCCACGGGCCTGTTATCAGAGGAGAGGCAGCATTTTGCTCTTCTCTACTGTCATTGACTTAGTGACAGATCTTTCCCTTACAATCTTCTGAGCCGTGTGACCCCACCCTGACCAGATGCATCGTATTTCGCAGGGGCCTTTCCTTAAATTATTAACTATTTCTCTATCGATTGACAGGTAGAGAGGGTTGGCCCCCAGCTCCTACAGAGGCAAGAACACAGAAATCGCCCTGTGACAGGGAGCTGGGGGAGACCCAGAAGGACGACACAAGGGCTGGGGTCGCTGTTTCGCACGCTCGGTCTCCTTCCTCTCGTACCCAGAATCCAAGCTCATTTTTCTAGGGGCAGCGGGGTCCTCGTGGGAGGCTCCGCGTCCCGCGCAGCAGGCGAGGCAGCGGCCAGATCGCCGGGCCGGGAGGCGCGTGGGTCCGAAGGGCCGGCGCGGGTCGCGGGGTGCGGTTGCCACCGTCCCGCGCCAGGCCCCGGGGCGGCCACTGGGATCCGAGATGGCCTCGCCGTCAGACTCCCGAAAGCCTCGGGCGAGGACCCGCAGGGGATCCTCGCGGTCCCCTCCAGGGAACACTGGCTCCGCAGGCTGCCCTGGGCCTCCGCGGCGAAAGCCGTGGGCCGCTTCAAGATGTCGCTCCGGGCGCTGCGCCGCGACCGGCTGCTGGCCTCGCTCGACCCCCTGGTCCTGAACAAGGGCCCTCCGCCGTCCGCGCAGCACGCGATGCTGCCACAGGCGCTCTGGGGCGACCAGAAGCCCCTCTCCAAGGTCGGAACCCAGGGAAGCCCTGGGTGCCGGGCCCTCGCCCGTCTGTGGCGCCCCAGAAGTGGCTGCGGCAGGGCCAGCTGGAGAGACGCCGGGTGGCCGCGCTTCTGCGCTCTGCTCCCGGGGAGGAGGACTCCTCTGGGAGCCCAGAGTCGCCTGTGGCCCCAGGGGGTGGCCCTGCGTCTGCCACCCAGCACTGTTTCCCTGCGCCCCCTGGCGGCGGAGCCCGTGGGGGGGGGTCACCGTGTCCCCCCTTCCCCACGCCCCTAGGAGACAGGTATCTTCTCACCCCCTACATTCCCACAGGCCTGCCCGTCCCCACGTCCCCTACCCTGCACCCACCCGCCGCCCTGCACCTCCCTCTCCCTGTCCATGCACCCTGCGCTCCCGAAGCAGAGTCCAAACGCTTTATCCCATGTCCTGCGCTCACACCGGCCCACACTCCCAGAGCCAACACCCCCACGTTCTGACCCAGTACCCCCAACTCGTGGCCATGAGACGAGGAAGAGAGGGGGGCGTTTGTTTTCAGGCTAGCTCCCTCTTTTCGTATTTTCAGCTTTATGAGTAAATATTCACATTCCATACAATTCCATTATATAAGGTGTGCAACTCAATAGTTTTTAGTGCATTCACAGACTTGTGTAGCCATCACCACAATCGATTTTAGAATGTTTTCATCACCCAAAAAGACACCGGGTACCTATTAGCGATCACTCCTCACTTCCCTGCAACCCATCCTACCAGCTCTAGGCAGTCACCAGTCTACTTTCTGTCTCTATAGATTTGCCTGTTCTAGACCTTTCACAGTCTAGTCTTTTGTGACTGGCTTCTTAGCACAATATTTCAAGGTTCACCCACCCTGAAGCACGCATCAGTACTTTATTCTTTTATTTTCAAAGAATATTCCATTGTGTGCCTATGACACATTCTCTGTATTCGTTCATCATTGGTGGACATCTACTTGTTTCTACTTAATGACTGATGCTACCACCAACATTCTGTACATTGTAAGTTTTTTTTGTGGATATTTTCATTTCTATGGGGTATACAACTAGGTGTGAAATTACTGGGTCATATTTTAACTCACAGGTTTAACATTTTGAAGAATTGCCAAACTGTCTTTCCAAAGTGGCTGTACAATCTTACATTCCCACCAGCAGTGTGTGGCGGTTCCATTTTTTCACATCCTTGTCAACACTTATTATTATAGCTATGCTAACAAATATGGTATCACACTGCAGCTTCCACTTGTATTTCTCTGATGGCTCATGATGTTGAGAATCTCTTCATGTGCTGTCAACCATTTGCATATTTTGGAGAAATGTCTGTTTAGATCACTTGCCCATTTTTAAACTGAGTTGTCTTTTTATTTCTGAGCTGTAAGCGTTTTTAATATTCTAGATATAAGCCCATTATCACCTACATGATTTGCAAAAGTGTCTTCCGGGCTGGTGAGATGGCTCAGCGGCTTAAGCGCCTGCCTGGCAAGCGCAAGGGCCCGAGTTCAATTCCCGGATCCCACATACAAAAAACGGGCCGGTGATATTTCTCAGCAGCACGGGCGCCTGCTGGCGCGCGAGGTCCTGAGGTCGACCCCCCGGTACCCACAAAAAAAAAAAAAGTGTCTTCCCATTATGTTGTTTATCTTTTTCACTTTTTTTATGGTGTTCTGTGAAACACAAATGTTTTTAATTTTGCTAACATCCAGCTTATCTATTTTGTTACTTATGCTATTGGTGTCATATTTAAGAGAGTATGCCTAGTATATAATAGATTTACACCTATGTTTTATAAATGTATCATAGTTTTAACACATACATTTAAATCTTTGATCCATTTGGAATTTATTTTTTTTAAATTTTGTGGTTCTGGGAATTGAAACCAGAGCCTCACGCCTGCTAGACAAGTGCTGTACCACTGAACTGTATTTCCGAAACTTTTTGGTCTTTTTCTTTTCTTTGTAGTATTGGTAATTTTTTTATTTTTTAATGTGGGTACCAGGAGTCGACCTCAGGACCTCACACTTGCCAGGCAGGCACTTATGCCACTGAGCTATCTCACTGGCCCTGTAGTATTGGTAATTGAACCCAGGAGCACTCCACCACTCACCTGCCACCTCAATCCTTATTTGTTTATTTATTTATTTATATTTATTTTGAGACAAGGTATCTCTAAGCCTCTATGTTGCCTAGTTTGACCTTGAATTTGCAATTTTCCTGACTCGGCTTCCCAAGTAGCTGGGATTACAGGCATGTACCAATATATCTGGCTTGCAGTTGATTTTTAATGTACAGTGTAAAGTAAGAATCCAATTTCATTCTCTTGCACATGGATAGCCAGTTTCCCAGGATAATATGTTTAAAAAAACTATTGTTTCCCTATTTAATTGCCTTGGCACTCATAAAAAATTAGTTAACTATAAATACAAGTGTTTCTTTCTGGATTATCAATTATATTTCATTGACTTATAGTTCTATCTTTATGCCATTATTATACTGTCTTGATTAGTTGCTTGATGGGAAGCTTCAAAATCAGAAAGTGTGACTCCAACATCTTTGCTGTTCTTTTTTTAAGACTGATTCAGGTTCTCTTGAATTTCCATGTAAGTTTTAAGATTGTCCTGTCAACTCTACAAAGAAATCAGCTTGGAACTTGATGAGATGATGTTAAATCTATAGATCATTTTAGAGAGTATTATCTCTTAACAATACTATATCTGCCTATCAATGAACACTGGATGTTTTTCCATTTATTTAGGTCTTTAATTTCTTTCAACAATATTTTATAAGTTTCAGAAGTAAGTTTTGCACTTGTTTAATTCACTTCTGCATATTCTCTCTGATACTTTTGTAAATGGAATGTTTTTCTTTTTTCAGGTGCTCATGGAAACTGGGTTTAGAAATACAATTGATTTTTGTATATGGACCTTGTTTCCTGCAATCTTATTGAACTTGTTTGCTCTATCCTTTCTTTCAGATCCCATTTAAAATTCTGAGTGGGCATGAGCGTGTCGTGAGTTCCTGCCACTTCTGTGTGAATGACACAAAGCTCCTCAGTGGCTCCTATGACTGTATTGTGAAGGTGTGGGTAGGTGGCTTGGTGTTAAGTTCTCCTGGAACTAAAGCATCTCAAAAGCTTAGGCACCTCTTGTGGAGTGTTCTCCAGTACTGAGTTCCCTAACACTCAGAAGCTCAAGCTTTTATAAAGGCCTTCTGAACAAAGTGTAAGAAGGAGGAGCCCACCCAAGTGTCAAGCCTTCAGAGAGAAGTCAGTGTAGCCGTAGTCTGTCTGTGGATCTGAACATGGTAGGAGCAGGGGGTGGAGA
Source organism: Erethizon dorsatum (assembly GCA_028451465.1). NCBI lineage: Eukaryota > Metazoa > Chordata > Mammalia > Rodentia > Erethizontidae > Erethizon > Erethizon dorsatum. The sequence continues at coordinate 99,929,940 of CM051834.1, forward strand.
CCACTAGATTGAGAGCCCCCAAGCTATTTTTGAGGTGGTCCCTGTTGTGCCTGGGTTATACCTGTGGTCTCTGAGTCACTTCTCTTGGTCTCCTTCTCATCACTCAGTTCCATCCATAAAGACTCTATGGCCAGGCCTAGGTGGTCACAGAGAACAGAAAAGTGATGAAGCCTGGGACTTGTCCACAAGGGGTGGTTGAGAGAGTCAGGCCAGAGTACAGATCAGTACCCAAGGTGCAGGAGGCAGGGGCACAAGGAGTGGAGATGTGATGTTCAGAAAAGTGACCACCTAGAGTCTTCCAGAGCTTTGTGGTCATGGTCAGCAGACCCTAGCAGGGCTGTTTGGGGGCACTGTTGGTCAGTGAGGAGGGGGTGAGGAGGGAGTAGGGCTGGAGGATGGCAGTGGTCATCAGGGGCCAGGCCAAAGATGGCTGGGTGTCTGGGGCTGTGGGCCATGGGGAAGGGTAGGCAGTTCTTAGTTTTGCTGACTTCTGGCTTCAGCAGCAGGAAGGAGATAGAATAGAGTAAGTCAAACTGGTTCCCTGGTTCTGTTATAGGTAATTGGGCAGAGGACAGCCCCTGACTCTACAGGTGACCTCAGAGGAACATCTGTCACCTGTAGGTGTCAAGACCGGGCTGACCACAAGAAGCTTTGGGGATTGTCCACATTCATTCTGACTTCACACTTAGGACTCGTCAACTGGATGACCCTGGTGGATACATGAGTGACCCCCTGGGCCTCCCCAAGCCCCCACAGCTTCACAGGACCAGCTATCTGCTGGGGCCGCCCCAGAGCTTAGCAAGCCCACACCAGACCCACCAGACCTCCATGCCCTCCCTATGCTGCATCAAAACACAGAGAAAGAAACACTCATTCCTGGAGCCTAGAGTTAACTGCTGTGACAGTGTTTGAGGCTATCTTTTTTATGTACATGCACATGTACACACATTTACAAAATTGGGACCATGTAGAAATGCTGAATACTTAACCACAATACACTTGAGCTACACATATTGTTATGTCCTTGCTTTTTCTAACTACTAATTAGAGCCTCTACCTACCCATCCATAAAAACTTCACCACTTAAACTGTCCTGCTTCCAAAATGCCAGGTGAAGAGGGAGCTGGCTTCTCTGTCCATGGCTGCTGTTCCTTCTCTGGGCCATGTGACGTCCCTGCTGAGTTCTGGACCTGCACTGCCCTCAGACTCTGGTTCATCCTGCTGCCCTTGGTTGGCGTAAGGCCCCGCCCAGACTACGTGGGCTCAGTCCCAGGCCCCGAGGTGATTGTTTTTTCCCTAGAGCCGCACCCCAGCCAGGGAGGCTCGATCCTAGGCTGTCAGAACCAGCCCATTCTTCCCACGCTATTAGACTCCGGGTCCCTGGCCACCAGCCTAGAGGGGTCTCGTCCCAGGGAGTTCCACTTTGGGAGTCCTGTTGTCCTTCCCCCTCACTGGGCTTTGAGCAGGGCCTGCCGGGATCCCTCAAACTTAGCTCCATTGTTTCAAGTCTTAGAACAAGGGACGGGGGCCGAGTCTGTACAGAAAAGCGTTCACGTAGCCCAGGCTGCTGGCCTTAGAAAGACTGCCCGGGGCTTGCCTGATAAACAGTTTCCTGTGACCACTGACTCACTCTGCCTCAATTGTTTGTGCAGACTGTGTTGCTTCTGGAAGTCTGGAATTTGGGTACCTTTTAGGCAGAGAGTACTGCACCTATGTGTCCAGCACTTTCCACCCCTCCCCTCCAAAAAACCAAAAAACAAAACCCTGGGCTCAGGCTCAGCTACAGCCTCCTGGTAGACAGCACTTCCTATGCGCTGCCGCAGTGCGTTGCTGGAGGAATTCAGCACTGCTGAGCCACTCCACGGGTGGAGGACTCTCAGACACCCGCGCCCGGCTTCCTCTGGACTTCACCCCCTGCCCCTTCTCCTTGCTGGTTTGGCTTTGTGTCCTTTCACTGAACTAACCCTTAGCTGTGAATGCGACTATAAGAAATTGTAACTGTAATGTGGTTTTGGGGACCCCTGACACCGGGTCCTTTGCTTCCCAGAAGGTCTTGGGGATCCTAATGCGAAGTAGTCTGTACATATCCAAGGAGTCTTGTCACAGACCTATTTTCGTCAGGCTGAAAAGTTCCCGCACCTTTGAACCATGGTCTTACATAACAACACAAGATCTTTTTAGTAAGTCATTGTCTTACTAACCACTTGCCACACCCTACCCCAGTTGCTTATCCTGAAAAGCTGTTGGCATGCTCCTTACTAAAACTATTTTCTCAGGCCAGGGATATAGCTCAGCAGCACAAGCACCTACCTGACAAGCACAAGGTCCTGAGTTTGATTCCCGTACCAAAACAATAAAATTATTTTCTTTTTGCTGCCACAGACACCCTTCTGCTTTGGTACACCTGCTTTGTTCTCTCACATTGTTCACCTTCGGCATGATCCTTAGCAGTTGCTGGTGCCCTCTGTGGGATGTGCTAATTTGTTTAACTGTTTCTCTTTAGATGGACACCTAGGATTGTTGCTGGGAACCTTTTTTTTTTTTTTTTGTGGGTACGGGGGGGTCGACCTCAGGACCTCGCGCGCCAGCAGGCGCCCGTGCCGCTGAGCGATATCACCGGCCCCTTTTTCGTATGTGGGTTCCGGGAGTCGAACTCGGGCTCTTGCGCTTGCCGGGCAGGCGCTTAAGCCGCTGAGCCATCTCACCGGCCCTGGGAACCTTTTATGTATAAGTCTTTCACCATAAATCTGGTGGTTTCCTTAGGAGCAGCCCCCTCAGAGTAGAATTGCTGAGTTGAAGGTGTGAAACTTAAAAAAAAAAAAGTTATTGAAAGATATAGCTACTGTGTTTCCCCGAAAATAAGACAACCCAACCAGAAAATAAATTTCCACTGTAATTAATAGCTGGTTAGCATAGTGATGGCCAGTGTCATGTGGAAGAGTTCAGTGTCACGGCTGACAGCAGAAGGTGACATTTCCTTTGTTTTGCACTCCCCAGCAAAAGTGAGAGTCCACAGAGAGGCTAGTGTACAGGCACGGCGATGAGAGGTTGTTTGTTGGTTGGTTGGTTTCTAAAGCAAATATACAACTGTATTCCCCTATGTTGGTCTCAGGGTTTCTCCTGGATTGTTCATTTGTTTGTTTTCCCATGAGAATCAAGCGGATGTGACAACACTTTGCAAGCTTTGTATGTTTAAAGAGAACATTTGTTATGGTTAATATAAAGACAGTCTGGATTTTCTTCGTGAAGTATCTTTTCTATAGCTGCAAATAGACTGTGGCAGCAGCAAGGGGCTTTAGCCATCTAGTCCAGACCCTCCTTTTTCAGGGGAAACTGAGGCCCAGGGAAGCAGGGCAGGCCTGAGCTGTCATTGGGGAAGGCTCAGAGCCAGGAAGCAGCCGCACACAAGAGAAGGACCTCCAAGCCACCTTTGCTGAAATCCACTTGCACAGACAGGAGATGGGCCTTTAACAGACAAGGGAATTTACTTGAAAATGGATTTGTTTTTACTCCGAGCAGCAGCTCCAAAACCAGTATACCGGTTAGAAACTAGTATGGGTTTTAAGTTTCATAGAAATTTATTTTATAGAGAACAAAATTTGCCACAGAAACATGCAATATAAGATATACGGTATGTATATATTTTGCTAAATGTTCAAAAAAACATTTCTGAACATCACACACTATTTCTGAAAGCATTTTCCTGTGGGGGGGGCGGAGACATGTGAGCAGAGAGGGAGTGTCCTTGTGAACTGTGGAGATCTTAGAAACAGCAAAATACAGAGCGGAAGAAACGATGCTTGTAAAGCCCTAAACATAAAAGAACACGTTCAGTTGGCTGAAGGAGTAAAGACAGCAGCAGGGCTGGGATGGCTCTGGTAGTACCAGGTTATCTCTGTTTTCAGATGACAGAGGCCAGGCACTGGGGAAGGAAAGCTTCCTGCAGCAGGCAGAGCAAAGGAGTCTGCTTGAAAGAAGGGGACGGTTTGGGTCCACAGAAGGAGCTGGGGCTGGGGCTGGGCACTGCATTGCGTGCTCCCCTGTGGGCTGTTTGGATTTGGTGAGGCAGGAACTGGGGCTAAGGCCATGGGACAAAGACCATGTGGCCAAAGAACCAGGGCTGCAGGCCTTTCCCAATCTGTTCTCTTTCTCTGGGTCAGGGCTGCTGTCCACTCATCCCAGGGACCCTGCTGCTGCACCCAGGCAGCCTCAGCCCTGCTCCAGGGCCTCCTCAGAACCCCTGTTCCCATCTGTGCCCCTCCTCTCCTGTCTTTAAAAAATAACCTTTCTTTTTAGTGCCAGAGTCAAGTATATTCACTGTATTTTTGTATTTTTTTATTGTAAACATTTTTAAAAAGACAAGCCATGTTAAAAAAAAAAATAGCAAGTGTGGTGGCGCATGCCTATAATTCCAGCACTCTGAGAAGCTGAGACAGGAAGATGGCAAATTTGAGGCCAGTCTGAGTAATTTAGCAACTAGTAAGACTGTGTTTCAAAATAAAAAAAAAAAAATTGAGAGGGCAGGGATATAGCTCAGTGCAAAGGCTCTGGGCTCAATCTCGAGTATCATAAAATAAACAAACAAACAGAAAACCCTAAAAAGCACCACTCAGAGATTATAGCTAACATCTTGGGTCTCTTTTCCTGTACAGTTTGCAAGTATGTCTTATTAACAAACGTAGTGTCGTCGTACACATATTTTCTGGACCCTGACTCCTCTGCTCCTTATTAACAATAAACTGAGTAAAAACAGATCCCCAAAGTCCTCCTTAACAGCTGCATGGGATCTCGTGGCACAGACAGGACAGGATCTGTCCCACCATTCTCTGTTAGAGGACTCTAAGGCTCTTCTTATTTTTGTTTATGAATGACACTATGATAAGGAAATTTTGCATATATTTTTATACATGTGCTCCCATATATCTTTAGTGTCTTTAACAACATTTTATTACTAATTCAAATAGGATAGAAATACAGAGCTTTAAAAAATGCTTTCCAGAGAGTTTGCCTAGTCATACCCTGGGCACTCAAGAATACATCACCTCCCACCCTCAAGTGCTGGGCATCATGAGTTTTTAAAAACGTAAGCAATGTGGTGGGTGAAAAATGAGACTTGCTCTGATTACTCCTGACTTTGAATATTTTCTCAAGTGTTTATTTCTTCTGCTGTAGATTTCCTTTTCTTGTCTCTAGCCAGTTTCACTTTTTGAAGTGCTCTTTTTCTCTTCTTTAAAAGCACTTTTCTTTATTTTGTTGCACAAATCACCCATGGGCCTTGCCAACATTGGGGCTGAAGTAGTCATCTAATGCTGCCTGACAAATGACTAAAACATAGCAGCTTCAAACAATCAACATTTATTATCTTACACGGTTTTGAAAATTGGAAATCAAGAAGCAGCTTAACTGGTTCTGGCTCAGGCCTCTTGTGAAGCCACAGTGAAGATGTCATCTGAGGCTACCATCAGCTTAAGGCTCCACTGGGGCTGGAGAATCCCCTTCCAAGACGGCTCACTCCCTGGCCCAGGGCAGAAGGCCGCAGTTCATCTCCATGTGAGTCCCCAGGGAGACATGGGGCTGCTGTGTGTCCGCAGGACATCCAGTTAACTTCCACAGGGCAAGTGACCCAAGAAAGAGCAAGGAGCAAGCCACGATTCCTTTTGTTTTGCTTTTTATTTTTTTGGTGCTGGGGACTGAACCCAGGGCTTTGAGCATGGCTAACCATGTTCTCTACCATTGAGCTACACCCCCAGCCCCATGATTTCTTTTATAGTCTAGCCCCACACTCGCCCTTCTGCCATATTCTGTTTATTAGTAGCAAGTCACTAAGTCCAGCCTCATTCAAGGGAAGGGCAATTAGGCTCCACCTGTTGGAGGGGGAAATTGTTGAAGAATTTAAGGACATACTCTAAACAGTCACAATATCAATACTATATATAATTTATAATGTACAGAGAGGTCCTCCTTTCCTAGATTGTTGAGAACACATTGCCCCTTTCCCAGCCTTTTTTCTTATTGTTGAGACAGAGTTTCACTCTATGTAGTGCAGGCCAACCTTGAACTCACTGTGTAGCCCAGGCTGGCCTTGAACTCACGATCCTCCTGCCTCCGTCTCCTAAGTGCTGGGATTACAGATGTACAACACCGTAGCTAGCTCTGCACCCCCTTTTTGTCCACAGGGTACTGTGAGTGTCTGGGACTACAGCATCCTGTGCACAGTGCCAGGCACAGGGCAGACATTCAATAACGCTTGTTTACCCCACTGAACAAGAATAAAGTTGCCCATTGCTAGAACCTTGCTGCCAGTTCTCCATGTGTTCCTCCATCCCTGTTCCTCTGTCCTGGACACAGATTAATTTATTACATTTATTAATAAGTTTATTAATTAAAATTAAACAGCCTTAAAGGGCCAGTGCTGTAGCTGAGCAGTGGAGTACTTGCTGAGCACATTTGAGGCCTTGGGCTCAATCCCCAGTACTGCGCAAAAACCAAAAAATAAAAGAACAAAATGCACATTTTAAAAAATAAAATTAAACAACCTTAAACATTCAGCTCCTTCTTCACACAGCCCATTGGGACTTCACTACAAGTCCCAATAACGACATGTAACCAGCAGCCACCATTTTGGACAGTGCATGGATAGAAATTTCCATCATCACAGAGAGTTTCACTCTGGGAGGCCAAGGCAGGAGAACTGAAAGTCTGAGCCCAGCCTGGGCAATTTAGAGAATGAGAACCTGTCTCAGAACAAAAATATAAAAGCTTGGGACCTCTGGGAAGATGGCAGAGTGGGGAGCAGCAGAGAAAGAGCCTCTCTGAGATTTGGTGTCCAGACATTGGAATCTAAAGTGAGGAAGAGAAGGAGGAGGGAAGTGGGTCCCCGGGACCCAGGATTGATCTGAAGGGAGAATTGAAGCCCACAGGGAGAGCAAAGAGAGAGACTTCAATGAAGAAGAAGGAGGTAGTGGACAGCACCTTCTCCCTGAGCCTGGACTCACTGCGTGGGAGGCGGCAGCTCAAACCTGCAGATGTACAGTGACTGCTGGCAACCCCAGGGGCCTCCATGGAGACACACACCAGTAGAAGGGAGCAGTGGATGTGTAGGACTGCAATGGCTGGTGAGTGGTGGGTTCAGATGTCCCACAGGAGAGAGCAATTGGCTGGGAGCTATCTTGGAGAGGAGCCAAGTGACCTCGGAACTCAGAACAACTGCTGGGTCCATCTAGTGGTCCCCAGCTGAGTTCAAGTCCATAGAAGGTACACTGACTGCTGCAGGCTGAAAAGGTCTGGTTCCAGCCTCACAGCCAGAAACCAGGATGAACTTCAGGGGAAATAAAGATGTGGGCTCACTGGGACTATCTACTACCCCGCCATACAGGTACTGTTGGCTTGCTGGGATAAATCAACACAGATCGGGACTCTGCCCATGTTGTCCACCAGTGACAGCAGAGACACACCTTAAAGTGGACTTTTTTTTTCTCTCTCTCTCTCTCTCGTTTTTTGTTTGGTTTTGATTTTCTTTTTTTTTTTTTTTTTTTTTTTGTGGGTACCAGGGGTTGACCTCAGGACCTCGTGCGCCAGCAGGCGCCCGTGCCTCTGAGCGATATCACCGGGCCTTTTTCGTACGTGGGTACCGGGAGTCAAACTCAGGAACTCGCGCTTGCCAGGCAGGCGCTTATGCCACTGAGCTATCTCACCAGCCCCCAGTTTTGATTTTCTTCATTGCTTGTTCTTGTTTTTATGAGTGTGAACATGGTTTCTAGTTTTTTTGTAGTTGTTGCTCTGTTCTGTTCTTTTCATTTCTTCCTTCTCTCTTTCCCTTCTGTCTTCTGCCTCAGTTTCCCAAAGTTTGCATGATCTTCCTTTTTCCTCCAGACTTGCTTCTAATCTCTTCCTCTTCTATTTCTCTATTTTTTCTCTCTAACCCCTTTTAAATTTTCTCCCCTTGAGGGTTTATTTACTGCATATAATTTTCTGGTTTGTTTTAAATTTTGTTATATAACCACAAGTCTAGTTCATACAGTTAAAGGTGACAAATTAATAGTTACCTCAGTTTGTCATTTTCTAGGATGTGTTTGATGTTATTATTATTTCGGATTGTACCACGTTAGCCAAAATGACATAATTGTTCTAACCAGCTGTTCTTCCTGGCATACCAAGATTGCCTAAGGTCACAAAAAATACTATAGGCCAGTACCAAAGAACCACAGCCTGGGCCAAGTAGCCAATAACTTCTCATCCTTAGTAAATTGAAGAGGTAAGATCTTGCAACAGACTCAAATCCCAAAAGCCAGCTACACCTGGAAGACACCTCTGAAAAGTAGTCATTTCCTAAGGGTTCTAAATACTAACAATTAAACCACTCATCATAAGCAATTTACAAGCATCAACCCAGGAATTACACTAATTTTTAAAAAAGTAAATAGAAAATGAGAAGACACTTTAAAAAGATGCAACCCAGCCTTCCAGCTCAACAAAGGCAAACCCAGGGGGCAATGAGGTAGGACAATCCAAAAGCCACCCACCTGGCCTCTCTGAAGTGGTAACAGGGAAAGTAACAGAGCAGATGAACAAGGGTATAGAAAAAAATCAAATCAGAAATAACTTCTCAGATAACTACAGAGATGGTGACCACAATGAAAGACATGCTTAATGACTCTAGAGCAGATACAGATTTAAAAAAAAAAAAAAAATAGAGGGGCTTAGGAAAATGATGAAAACCATGAACACCCAACATAGGAAAGAAATGGAATCCATGAAACAGATTCAAACAGATATCCAAGAGATTAAAAATTCCATGGAAAGTATACAAAACAGAATGAGACAATGTGAGAACAGAATCTCAGATATAGAAGACAGGCTTGTGGTTAGCAATCATGAAAAAAAGATTTCTTAAAAATAGCAAGGACCACAAAAAATCAGTCCAACAGCTGCTAGATGATGCAAAGAAGAATAACATAAGATTGACTGGAGTCAGTGAAAAAGCAGGAGATAGCACAAATGATGTTTAAAAACCTGTTCACAGACATAATGGCAGAAAACTTCCCTGGCAGGGAAAAAGAATTCAACATACAGATAAGTGAGGCATATAGAACTCCAATTAGCCATGATAAAAAAAAAATCTACACCAAGGCATATCATAATCAAGATTCCAGAAATTCAACACTAAGACAGAATATTAAAAGTTATTAGGGAAAAAAAGCAAATCACCTAGAAAGGAAAACTCATCAGAATCATAGCCTACTTCTCAACACAAACTCTCAAGTCAAGGAGAGACTGGAGTGAAGTATTTCAAGCCCTAAAAGAAAACAACCTTGAGCAGGTGAGATAGCTCAGCGGCATAAGCAGCTGCCTGGCAAGCACAAGGTCCTGAGGTTGACTCCCGGTACCCACATAAAAAAAAAAAAAAATAGAAAACAACCTCCAACCCAGATTGATGTACCCTACAAAACTATCTTTCAAAATTGATAAGAAATAAAATACTTCCATGACAAAGAACACCTGAGGAAATTCAGGATCATCAAACCAGCACTCCAAAACGTCCTGAAGGACATTCTAGAAAGAGATAACAAGGACTGCAACTCCCTGGACCCCAACAGAAGGAATCCACCAGGCAGGGCAAACAATTAAACAGAGTGGAAAAAAAGGGAGCCAACAACAGGAAAATAACAAGGATAAATAAATACATATCAGTTATAATCATCAATGTTAATGGTCTCAATTCACCAATCAAAAGAAATGGACTGGCAGAATGGATCAAGAAGCAAGATACAATATGCTGCATACAAGAAACACATTTAATTCAAAAAGAAATTCATAGACTGAACGTCAAAGGATGGAAAGCATCCTTCCATGTGTCAGGAACCTGAAAAAAAGCAGGGGTAGCTATTCTATTTGCAGGCAAAGTAAATTTCAAGCCAAGAATGATCAAGAGAGACAAAGAAAGTCACTACATCCTTGTAAAGGGAACTACCCAAGAGGAACAGAGAGGTCTACTGTGGCTGGGCCAGTGAGAGGGAGGAAAGGACTTTTGATCATTGCACCCTTTCAGTGGAAGATCAGGCATGATACCTTGGTAGTGTCCTGTAAGTTTTCTTTTGACGGGAAATACTTGATCTCAGGCTTCGATACAGATCACGGAATCTGCATAATGTTTGCGGAAAACATCACCACCATGACATACATTGAAGGTGAAGTCGCCCGTGTCCCCAGCTGTTCTTGCCCTCCACAGGAGCACTTGCTTGTCACTTGACCAATAGTGATTTCTGACAGCTTTACTTGGTGAAAGCTGGGACACTGAGAAAAGCACAGACAGTCAAGACGAAGGCTGATCCTCTTTGGTTAATGCTTTTCATTTCAGTCTCGTTTATAACAAATGGAACAATGTTCCCCTCCAGCCACACATGCACATAGGCCCAGCCTTCTTAATATTTCTACCTGGTTTTATTTATTTATGATACTGGGGATTCAGCCCAGGGCCTTTACACTGAGCTACATCCCCAGCCCTTTTTTTTTTTTTTTTTTTTTTTTTTGGTGGGTACCGGGGGGTCGACCTCAGGACCTCGCGCGCCAGCAGGCACCCGTGCCGCTGAGCGATATCACCGGCCCCTTTTTCGTATGTGGGATCCGGGAGTCGAACTCGGGCCCTTGCGCTTGCCGGGCAGGCGCTGAAGCCGCTGAGCCATCTCACCGGCCCTAGCCCTTTTATTTTGAGACAGGGTTTTGCTAAGCTGCCCAAGCACGACTCAAACTTGTGATCCTCCTGCCTCAGCCCCTGCAAAATGCTGGGATTACATGCTAGCACCACTGCATCCAGCTTCTACCTGTATTTTCAAAATATGAAAATAATAATCACATTAAAAAAATAATATATGAATTCCCTGGCGGTGATATTGTAGTATCATGACGATACCGTAGGAGAAACTAGGTGAAGGCCACACAGGATTTCCCTGCACTACTCCCTCCACCTGTGTGTAAGTTTGCAATTATCTAAAAAAACAGTTTTAAAAAATGCAGTTATCAGGCCGGTGAGATGGCTCAGCGGCTTAAGCGCCTGCCCGGCAAGCACGAGAGCCCGAGTTCGACTCCCGGAACCCACATACGAAAAAGGGGCCAGTGATATCGCTCAGCAGCATGGGCGCCTGCTGGTGCACGAGGTCCTGAGGTCAACCCCCCGGTACCCACAAAAAAAAAAAAAATGCAGTTATCATAAAAAAAATTTTCAATATGTAAAGAGTGAAAGGCAGCTGTACCTGTCGTGTCCCCTCCCCAGAGGTATCTTTTATTTTTTTTTTTATTATTTTTTTTTTTTTGGTGGGTACCGGGGGAACGACCTCAGGACCTCGCGCGCCAGCAGGCGCCCGTGCCGCTGAGCGATATCACCGGCCCCTTTTTCGTATGTGGGTTCCGGGAGTCGAACTCGGGCCCTCGCGCTTGCCGGGCAGGCGCTTAAGCCGCTGAGCCATCTCACCGGCCCAGGTATCTTTTATAATTATCATTATAACTATTATTTTGTGGTGCTGAGATCCAATCAAGAACTTCCAGCACGCCAGGCAAATGCTCTATCACTGAACTCCACCCCCAGTCCAGGGATCCTTATTACTATTATTATCATAGTATTATTTGGTAGTGTTAGTGATCGAACCCAATGCCTTTGCACTGACCTACAGCCCCAGCAACTGAACCTTTAAAAAAATTTTTGAGGCAGGGTCCCCCTAAGTTACTAAATTGTCTGTAATTGGGCTCACAATTATGATCTTCCTGCCTCAGCCTCCCAGAGTGCTGGGATTACAGGCATATGCCCCAGTGCCTGGCTAGAGGTGTCTATTATTAACAGTACATTTCACGGTGGCCTTCCTGAACCATATGTGTGACTACTTCCCATATGTCCTTTCGGTTTCTTTTTACCGACGTGTCACCATGACATGAGCACCACCCCATAGCTTGCTTTTTTCCCCTGATGGATCACCTCACATTCCGCCTCTCCTCCACTTCAAATTCCAGCTGTGACCACGCCTCTGGCTTGGTCCCCCGCCAGGTGTCTGCGTGTGCTGCTTCTTCTGCCTGGGATGCGCTTCCTCACCTGCCTGATGACTTTTAGGGCCTTGTGGACCCCTGGAGGGCGGGCTAGGCCGAGGCAGGTTGTGCAGTCCCCTCGTGGCCCTCGTGCGTGGCGGGTGCTGCCTGCTCAAGGGCGTCTTTCCCGGGGTGTGGGGAGCAGGTCAGCTGGGCTCAGTACTCCGAGCCTGGCTCCCGGTAGGCGCTCAGGAAATGTGCGTGCAGGTGCCCAGCACTTATGAAAACTGGAGCTGCGTCTCCGCGATATCAGTGGCTGAGTGGCCCGGAGTGTGGCCCTCATGGTAATGAGCTACTTTCCTGTGCTGCAGGCCATCACAGAAGGTCGATTATGGCATGCTGCTTTGACCCCGACAGCCAGAGGGTGGCTCCAGCTTGTTGGACAGGTGTGTCAAGATCTGGGACGTCACCTCCCAGGCCACGCAGCTCACCATCACCAGGTGAGAAGGGTCCCAGAGGCCAGCAGCATCCTGCAACAGTGACGTGCATGGGACGCCTCCCTCCGCACCCTCACAGAGTCTACCTGCAAGCAGGCGTCCCTGTGGCGGCGTCTCCAGTGTGGTCTCGGGTGCTCCAAGGAGGCCGGAGACACAGGCAGGGAGAAGCCGCCAGCTGTGGCCTGCAAGCTGGGCTGGGCCCCAGACGCACTTGTCTCGATGTGAGTCCACGCTGGAAGACAGTGCAGAGCCCACATAAATAGGTGAACTCCAGCGGGGTGTGGTGGTGCCCACTGCAGTCCCAGCACTCCGGGAGCCAAGGAGGAAGATTGTGAGTTTGAGCACAGCCTAGGCAACTCGGCCATATAGTGAGACCCTGCCTGCCTCAAAATGAAAATAAAAAGAGGACTGGGGGGCCAGTGAGATAGCTCAGCGGCATAAGCACCTGCCCGGCAAGTGCGAGGTCCTGAGGTCGACTCCAAGTACCCACATTAAAAAAAAAAGAGGACTGGGGTACACCTCAGTTCAAAGGCCCTGGGTTCAATCCCCTGTCCACCCCACACACACACACTCACACAGATGAAGCAAATATGCAGCCGCTCCTGTAAAACAGGTTCCTAGCAGACGGCCACCACCTGATGGGGCCAGGCCTCAGCACCAGGCCCTGGTATCAGGATCCCACCGTGAGCCGCTCCTGTCACCCTGCCTGCTCTGCTCCATTACTCCTGCTGGGGCCAGCTTCCCCTGGCGGCCCGGCCAGGCATTGAGAGGGTGTGGTTTCCCATTCTGGGTGACCTGGGGCTTCAGTTTCCTCCCTGCAGGCAGAGCAGAGGTGAAGTCTGAACAAGATAACGCAGGAAGCAGGACCTCGGCACAGTCCCGGCTGCACTGCGGGCCCTCAGTGTGTGCTGTTCCTGAGAGCAAGAAAGCTGAGTTTAGGGGGCCATGGGCGCCCCCTCTGTGCTGCTCCTCAGAGCCGCTCCATGGTGGCAGTGAGGGGGGTGAGGGCAGCAGAGGTGACCGAGCTCCAGCTGTAGGCAACATCCCAACCACCCTCTTCTGCTGTCCTAGTGGACATGGTGCTGGGAGAGGGAAATAAGCAAAATGTCTGCCGGTAGTTTTGTTTTACCTTAAATTGATTATCTCTGGAAATACACCACTCACTATTTATTTATTTTTGTTTATTTGGGGTTTTTTTTCTTTTTTTTTTTGAGATAGGTCACACAGTCGGTAAGCCCAGATTTCAACCCAGGTCAGCCTGATTCAGAAGTGCGTGCTCCTAACTTTGGGACACTGACAGGGCCAGGCTGTCAAAGCACAGAGTGCACTGCTGGGTCACATTCCTGTGTGCCTGTTGTGTATCTGTCCTGGGATGTCCCATGTGTCACCTCAGTACTTCCAGTCGGTTCTTGGCCCCTATCCAGCGGCCCTCCAGGTTAGAGTAGATGTGGCATTCAGATCCCTGTGTGGAGGGCTTCCTGTCACTTTGGAGCTAAAAAACCCAGTTCCAAACCCAGTTTCCAAGGCAGGAAAGGCCCCTGCTGAGTCTCAGAGCTGAGTTAGACCTGTACAATCTTTCTTACTTCCTCTGCCCCCTCCACCCCCGGGCACCCTCTCCCCTTTCTCCTTTCTCAAGACCGGGAATGGCAGCTTCTTCCTCTGCTCCCGTTAAACAGGCCTCCCCGCCACCCAGCCTCAAGCTCCCCTGGGGCCATCACCCTGCCATCACCTTCTTCCCACCTGTTGACTGTGTACTCGCTGATTGTGTCTTCCGCTTTAGAATGGGAGTCCCCAAAGGCAGGGACACTGTGTAGACTCATGTATCCCCAGCACCTGTCATGTTGCAGCTACTCAATAAATATCTGTTGAATGAGTGAAAAGAAAGAAAGAAAGAAAGAAAGAAAGAAAGAAAGAAAGAAAGAAAGAAAGAAAAAAAGAAAGAAAGAAAGAAAGAAAATATGAAACATGCAACACAGTTCAAAATTTAAAAGGTACACAAGAATATACAATATAGTGACGAATCACTCTCTGGTGTCTTGTAACCTTGCATTTTCCTCCCAGAAGCTACTACTTTCTCCCTTCCTACTTTCCTGTCTCCTTGCCTTTCATTTTAAACACCTACTATACAATTCACTCATGTAAAATGAAGTTAGTAGTTTTGAGGATATGACATTATTACATACACATAAAACTTGCCATTTTACACATTTTAAGTGCACAATTCACTGTATTAATTACATTCACAATATTGTGCAACCATCCCTACTATTTCCAAAACCATTTCATCATCATCTATATCCATTTAGCAACAACTTCCCTTTCTACCAGTGCCCCGTAACTTTTTCCCCTCTATGAATTTGCCTATTCTAGACAGTATTTCATGTAAGTGGGATCATACAATATGTGTCCTTTTGTGACTGGCTTATTTCACTTACTATCTTACTTACTTAACCTGGTCAGATATTTCTAACATCTCTGTGATGTAATGCATCTATTGATTATCTTTCTCATTCATGTTGAGCTTTTCCTGGCTCTTGGGAGTTCATTTGTACATTGGGCATTCTGGGTATTGCAAGACTCCGGTTCTATTAAATCCGCTGTAGCAGGCCACATCTCACTACAGCCCGGAGGGTGGCAGTCTAGGCTCCCCATTCAGCGTTTGCTGACAAGGATAGGACAAGGCTGCAGTTTTTCCTGAGATGTGTGGCTCGGATAGGGCAGCAGTTATCTTAAAAGTTTTCTGTTTTGCTAGGCTGCCCCTTTCCTGGATCTTCAGTTAAGGAGAACAGGCTTTTCTTGGAGACCTTTTTAGTTATCTGCCCTGCCTGGTGGATTTCTTCTGTTGGGGTTCCTGGTGTTGTACTCCTTGTTATCTCCTTCTAGCATGTCCTTCAGAACATTTTGGAGTGCTGGTTTGGTGGTCATATATTTTCTCAGATGTTCTTTGTCTTGGAAATATTTTATTTCTCCATCAATTTTGAAAGATAGTTTTGCGGGGTTCATCAATCTGGGTTGAAAGTTATTTTCCTTTAGAGCTTGAAATACGTCATTCCAAGCTCTTCGTGATTTGAGGGTTTGTGCTGAAAAGTCAGCTGTGATTCTGATAGGCTTTCCTTTATAGGTGATTTGTCTCTTTTCCCTAATAGCTTTTAAGATTCTGCTGCTCTCTGCTGTTGAATTTCTGGGATCTTGACTATGATATGTCTGGCTGAAGATTTTTTTTTGATCATGGCTAGTTGGAGTTCTATAAGCTTCATTTATATGAAGATCAAATTCTTTTTCTCTACCAGGGAAATTCTCTGTGATAATGTCTGTGAACAGGGTCCTGATGTCCTTTATGCCATCTCCTGCTTTTTCATTGATTCCAATTAATCTTAAGTTATTTCTCTTTGTGTTGTCTAGCAGCTGCTGGATTGATTTTTCATTGTCCCTTGTTATTTTTAAGAATTCTTTCTTTTCATGATCACTCATCGCAAGCCTGTCTTCTATATCTGAGATCCTGTCCTCACATTGGTTTAATCTGCTACAAATACTTTCAATGGAATTTTTGTTCTCCTGGATATCTCCTTGAATCTGCCTTATGGATTCCGTTTCTTTCCTATGCTGAGCATTCATGGTTTCCATCATTTTCTTAAGCTCGTCTATTTTTTTGTCTGTGTCTGCTCTAGAGTCCTTAAGCATGGTCTTCATTGTGGACATTATCTCTGCAGTTACCTGAGAAATTATTTCTGATTTAAATTTTTCCAGCACCTCATTCAACTGCTTTGTTGTTACCACTTCAGAGCTGTCAGGTGGGTGGCTTTCGGTTTGTTGCACCTCATTGCCCCCTGGGTTTGCCTTTGGTGAACTGGATGTGTGGGGTTGCATCTTGTTTAAGTGTCGTCTCATTTTCTTTTCTTTCTTTAGTTTAATTCCTGGAGTGATGTTTGTAAATTACCTATGGTAGGTTGCTTTATTGCTAATGTTTAAAATCCTTAGGAGATGACTACTTCTCTGTGGTATCTTCCAGGCATAGTTTATTTTTGGGTTTTGAGCCTGCTGCAAGATCCTACCTCTTCAATTTGTTGGGTATGAGAAGTTGCTGCCTGTTTGGCCCAGTCCTTGGTTCTTTGGTACTGTGCCACTGTATTTTCTGTGACCCTTAGTCAATCTCAGTCATGGAATACCAAGAAGAAAAGCCGTTTAGAACAATTATGTCACTTTTGGCTATAATGGTACCTAAAGCATCAAACACAGCCTAGAGAATGACAGTCTGAGTCAACCAGTTATTTGCCACTTTTAACCATATAAAGTAGAGTTGTGGTTATAAAACAAAATCTAAAACACACCAGAAAAATTATATGCAGTATTTAAGTCCTTAATATGTCAATTTTGCCCTCAGGAGTTTAAATTTAAAATGAATTAAGGAGGAAATAGAGAATTGGGAGAAGAGGAAGGAATTAGATGTATGGCAGGAGGACCGAGAGGGATCCCGTTGACATTGGGACACTGGTGTAGAGGACTGGTGGGAAAAAGAGAAGGAAGGGATAAAAGGAAGAACAAATCAGAACCACAATCACAAGGAAGTTAGAGGCTCTGTTTACACTCATATAAAAACCAGACAGAATAATGAAGGAAAGAGCAAACAGATAAACAAAAACAAAAACGAAGACAAAAACAACAAAACAAGCAAACAAACAAACAAAAAAAACCCACACACACAAAAAAAGAACACCTTCACCAGAACCAAAAACGAATGAGAGAAAAAAAAGAAAAAAAAAATCAGTTCCAGGTTTTGACTCTGCTGTAGGTAGGCACCATGTGGTGACAGAGTCCTGTTCCGTGCAGGTCTGTCCCTGCAAGCCAGGAACAGCCCTTTGGTGGGGCAGTGAGCAGAAGCCTGTACTCTCTGGTGGAGACCAGTCTCATTCGCCTGCCCGTCAGTGCACTTTCCACAGGCCTGAGAGCCGCAGTACCGCCCCGAGTCCCGAGCGCTGTGTTTTGGCACTGCACTGTTTCTCTGCCCCCCCAGTGGCGCCCAGCCTATTGCTCTCTCTCGCGGGGGACAGCTGCGCCTCCGAGGCACTCACTGCCAGCCAGCGCAGTCCTTCGCTGCTCCCCTGCACCGCCGCTGTCTCGCGTTCCTCCGCAGAGGCCCCCAGGGGCGCCAGCTGTCACGTGTGTCTGCAGATTTGAGCTGCTGTCGCACCGCGGTTCCTGGGACGGGGAGAAGGCGCCACAGTCTCCTCCTTCTTCTTTGTTGAAAGTACCCTTCACTGGCTCCCTGAGTCCCGAACTGCGCCTCAGAATTTTCCTGGGTCCAGAGGAGCCACCTCCCTCTCTCCTGTGCTCTCCCAGTCACTATATTCCGGTGGCCCAACGGCAACTTTTAGAGTTTCTCTGCCTGCTTCTTACAAATCCGCCATCTTTTTTCTGGTTCTTGGAGACCTTTTTAATGTTTGCCCACACACATATTTTTCCCGTTTGATTAAGGGATATCCGCCTCTTGTCTCAGCCTTCCACGGTCTCCTTACGTTGACTTTGTAAACACCGCCAAGGGTTGTCAGCTGCACTTAGCAGGAGGAGAGATAAGTGCAATAACCCCAACCTGTCCAGAATTACAAGTTGGCATAAGCACCGCTCCCAAACTTCTGTCCTTCTTTTATGAGAAGTGGAATCTACTTAAAGTGAGAAGCCGTACTGGAGAACAGAGGCAGCTCCCGTTTACACCCCGGTGACGGGGTCGAATTCTCAGTGTTTGCCACGGTTCTTAGTCCACCAGATGCCAGAACTCAGGGAGGTTTGTCCTGGGCACCCCTGAGGAGCTGACCTTTGTTCTCTTTTCACCTTGCTCAGTCTGTGCCTTTCTGTGAACCGAAATGGGGTCCAACACTCTGACCTGAATTCTGGAAAAAAGTTTTGCTCAGCCCTTTCTTCCAGTGAAATGGCTGATTTTGCACAGAGATGCACAGACGTGTTTGTAGCGTCACTTGAAACTTTATAAGAGGAAATGAGAATCTCAGGGAAATGCTTTGAGGATCACAAACACAAAGGAAGTGGCTGAAATCTGATAGATGTTTTTTCTTTTCAACTAAAGAAGATATTTTAAAATCCAGAGCGAATAACCCAAACCTTTATTAATTAAATATAGAATATTATTCTGTACTTTAATGGCACTGAAGATGATGAAGACAGGTGGGAAAAAAGAGGAAGGAGCACTGGTGTGGAAAAATAAGGACAGGGAGTGAGAGACAAGTGAGATGGGGGACATGGGGGTGGGGACATGGGATGGGAGAGAAGGAGCCAAGCCCAATATCACAGGGAGAAAGGAGCGGGGAGAGGGACGGCCTCTCTGTAAGTGGATCCAGCACTGAAGCTGAACAGCTGTTAGTCCATTAGCCACCATCAATGGCTTTTTAGGTGTTTTTTCCTCAGGCCACAAATGGCTTTTGAATATTCCAGTTCTTCTCAACTTGGGGCAGTTTTGTTCCCCAGGGAACATTTGGCAATGATAGGAGACATTTTTGGTCTTCATCAATGGGTTATGACAGGAGCTACTGGCATCTAGTGGATAGAGGCCAGGGATGCTGCTAAGCACCCTACTTCCTGTAGGACGGGCCTCTACAACAAAGAATTATGGCTGGACACAGTGGTGCATGCCTGTAATCCCAGAACTCAGGAGGCTGAGGCAGGAGGACTGCCACAAGATGGAGGCCAGCCCGGACTACAGAGTAAGTTCAAGGCCAGCCTGAACTACATAGCAAGACCTGCCTCAAAAAAAAAAAAAAAAGAAAGAAAGAAAGAAAGACCCAAAGATTTATCCAGCACAAAATGTCAACACTAGGGTGGCTGAGAAATCCTGGAGTAGTGTGCCACAGTCTAAACAATTCATATCTGCGCTGTGGTGGATCAAAGGACTGATGTCCATTTGCTCACAGGAGATGGTGGCCGCTCCCGGCATCCTCCCCTCTTCTCGGACGTAGCTTCTCCAGTCCCAGAAGTGCTAACTCGTCCCGTCTGTGTTTCAGGGCACATGACGGCGCCATCTCAAACAGCTGTTTTACCTTCAGTGGCCATTTCCTGTGTACAGCCTCCTGGGATAAGACCTTAAAAATATGGAACATCCACACAGGGGATTTTCGAAACCATGGCACCTGTGTGACTCTGATGCGGGGCCACGAAGGCTCCGTGAGCTCCTGCTGCTTCGCCAGAGACAGTGAGTGATGAACACGTGCCAGGCTCTGTTCCCCAAGGGTGCTGGGCAAAGTTCTTTGTATCCCATTCATGTGGACTTTGCTAAGGCCAGACAGAGAGGTGATTTCCAGTGATTCCAACAATGAGGAGGAATTTTTTTTTTTTTTGCCATGAGGATAAAAAAACTCACAGACACACATTTGTTTATAAGCAATGGAAACTCAGCTCAACATGGCTTAAGCAACAAAGGAAACTTGTTAACTCTCATAATGAAAAGTCCAGAAGCAAGTCTGACTTCAGGCATGGTCCAATCAGAAACTCAACTCTTCCACTGTCTCTCAGCTCTGCTTCGCTCTTGTATTGCCTCTCCAGGAGGCAAAGCTCGTCTCACTGAGGTGGTCCAGGCCAACCTCACTCTGGCCATTGGTAACCCTGAAGGGAAGTCCTCTGTCTGATGGTACCAATGCTCTCCCAGGGAAGACTCCCATTGGCTCAGCTTCAGGTACATGCCCACCTCTGAGTCAATCACTTATCAGGGGATGAAAAGCTCTGATTGGCTAAGTCTGGGTGACTTGTCTGCCCCCAGAGCTGGGGGTTAGAGTCAGTACCCTCTGACCCAGAGTAAGCAAGAGTTGCTTCCACATAGGAAATTGGGGAGCTGTTGTCAGGTGAAGGGGCAAAGATATGAACAGGGGCAGTGACCAGAAGCTGCCATGGGTGAGGGAAGTACGAATAGCCCCAGTGCTCCAGATAGCCAGGGACCAAATGTGTCTTCCTCTGTCCTAGTGAGATGTGGGGCTTGCTCCTTGTGGCTGGGAGCAGGGAGGGGGCCCAATTTGAGAAATGGCAGGATGTTTGTGAACGTTTCTTCTTCAGAAGCATCCTATGTCTAATTCAGTTCACTAGCAGGCGCCCCACCCACTTCTGTCCTTGGCTTTACTGGGTTCAGAGTCACATACAGTCAATCATTATTATTCCAGATTCTGCATTTGCAAATTCACCTACTCACTAACATTCGTATGTAACCTTAAAATCAGCACTCATGATCCTTTCAAGGTCACTCACAGATGCGTGTAGAGCAGCAAAAACTGAATACGCACACGTTCTCGGCTAAGGCTGGACAGGATGACACTGTCTTCTTGTTGCAACTCTCCACAGTAAAGCATCCTTTTTGTGGTCTATTAAGCTTCATGAATTTGCATTTTTGTGCTTTAAAAAAAATTTTTTTTTATCATTCTATGGATGGAATCCAAGGCCTCAAGCATGCTAAGCAAATTCTCTACCATTGGGCCACATCCCCAGCCCCTGCATTTTTTGCTCATTTTGTTGTTTATTTTGCTGTTTAAAATGGCTCTCAAGCACAGTGCTGAAGTGCTGTCTAAGGTTCCTAAGTGCAGGAACTCCGCGAGGCACCCAATGGAGGAAACATGTGTTAGATACGCTTGAGTTCAGGCCTGAGCCTCAGTGCTGTTATGAGTTCAATGTTAATAAATCAATGTCAACAAGTGTGTGTGTGTGTGTGTGTGTGTGTATTTAAACAGAAACACTTATAAAACAAAGTTCTGTATTGATCAATTGATGAAAATGTGACCATAGGTTTGTGGGAACCTAACCCTGCATTTCCCCAGGAGCAATGCTTCCACATTTGCTAGCCCAACATCCACAATAACTCTACGGACCCTAACTACCATGCATGACAAGAGTCCGCTGTGATTGGCTGGGGGTCACCGAGCTCCCCAGGAAGGGTTTCAGTGTGGTCAGAGTGAGCCACTTTGGCCTCACAGGGGAGGACCCCACACACACACACCCTGACTCTCCCATGCGGTGTTGCAGGCTCTTTTCTTGTTCCCAGAGGCTTCGACAAGACTGTGGCCATCTGGGATGTGGCAGAGGGCTACCGGAAGCTGTCCTTGAAGATACAAATGCCAGCATCAGATAGATCTGAGCTGTACTCCTAAGTCATTCCGAGCTGTGTCCCAAAGCTGGCAGCATAGCAGCCAGACAGACCTGGGTGTCTCCTAAGGGAGTTGGCACCCTGTGGGGAAGACAGACAAGAACCAGCAATGAATCCAACAGTGATGAGTGGGGTGAAGAAACCGCACCAGGGGACATGATAAAAACAGACTCAGGACTGGCCCTCAATGGTGGGCAGGGAGGGCTTCTCGGGCAAGGAGGCACTTGCCCTGGATGGGGGAGAGGGCACTGCAGCCAATGGAACAGAAAGGGCAACCCCAGGGGTGGGGAAGTGTCCCTGACAGCAGCCGTGCAGGGGGACAGATGTCACAGTGAGACATAGGCAATAAGCTGGGGGCTCCAAGATGGGGGCTGTCAGCTCAGTGCTTCCGGCTAGAAGTTAAGAGACCCAACTCAAAGTGACTCTGTAGTTAGAGACGCATTACCCAACAGGGTAGAATCTAAGATTGGGTCATTCAGTGCCTGTGTTCCAGAGATGCTGTACCCCATGATTTCTGCATGTTCCCTGATCCTGACCTTCCACAGTCACCTTTATCTGTCAATGCTTGCACCAGAGACTCGTGATCTCGGTGTCCCCAGGGACTGGAACATGAACTGTGCCTCCTTGAGCAGCACAGGTCCAGGGCCATGGGGCCAGTCTGTCTCCAACTAGGGTGTGGGGATGCAAAGAAAATTTACATCCCAGCAAATAAGTAGATTAAAAGTGAATGTTAAAACTCCTTGTACTTAAAAATCCTTTTGTCCCCTATCAGGATGTTCTAGTTGTTTTGTTTTGTTTTGTGTGTGGGTACCGGCAGTTGAACTCAGGACCTCGCACTTGCCATGTAGGCACTTATGCTGCTGAGCCATCTCACAGGCCCTGTTCTAGTTTTGTAATGGCAAATTTATAGAAATTTTGTAACAGAAATTAAAAATAAATTAGTAGCCTGTTGCTGTATTAAGACAGGATATGCTCATGCTGCTTGTCACATAGTTAGACTGCTAAACTCAGTCAACCTAAACTGTCCGCATCCAGCTGCTGCTTCCAGCTAGGTCAACCTGCCCTCATCCAGCTGTAATGTTTGTGTTTTCCTACCTAAAAATATATATGTATTTTTTCCAACATGCTTCAAGGACTTTATGCCCAGAACAGACTAGCCCAGTCAAGGACACGTTTAACTCTACTCACTCCACTCAAACCCGCTTCCCCTCCCTCCCAGAATGTTCCTGCCTTATGATAAACAATTCCTTTTAAGTAAACCTGCTTAAAACAAATTTGCCTGACAACATATGACTAGACTCATGTAACCAATTATGTAATAACTTGCTATCAGCTTTGTGCTTCCTGCCTGCAAAAGTGTATATAAGATTCTGTTTCACTTTGAGCTGCTGCTGGTGATTTGAGACCTAGTTCCCACCAGCCCACCAGCGTAATAAAAGTCATCTTCCAACTCCTTGGTACGAAGAGTCTTCCATTCAGTTTGGTATCAGATTTCTGCAAGTTTCTCTCCTCCTTTTCTTTGCTCTCTCTCTATTTCTCCATACTCAAATTTCTTTTTGTTCTATGTGGCAATCTAACCTCTCTTGCTCCCTGTCCTCCCGCCACACCTGTTGCCTCACCTTCCTCCTCTCTCCATAAGGGAAAGGCCAGAGGATGACAAAGTAGCTGAGTCAAATGGAATTTCTGTTTTTAGTTTTTTGAGTAACCTCCATACTGATTTCCATAGCAGTTGTACTAGTTAACCTTCCCACCAACAATGTAGACGCCCCCATCCCTAGCCTCGCCAGTATTAGTTATTATTTGATTTCCTTCTTCCTTTCTTTTTGCCTTTCTTTCTTCCTTCCTCTTCTTTCTTTCTTTTCCTTCCTTCCTTCTTTTTTTTCCTGTTGTTGTTGTTGTTGTTGTTGTTGTTGTTGTTGAGACAAGGTCTCATGATACCATTCAGGCTGGATTTGAACTCACTATGTAGCCCAGGCTGACCTTGATCCTCCTGCCTCAGCCTCCCAAATGCTGGGGTTACAGGCATGCACCGCTACACCTGGCTTTTATTATTTGATTTCTTGGTGATAGCCATTCTTTCCGGAGTAAGATGGAACCTCAGTGTTGCTTTAACTTGCATTTCTCTAGTGGCCAGAGATGTTGAACCACTTGTACTCCTTCTGAGATGTGTCTATTCATTTCAGTTACCCATTCTTGATTGTTTCTTTTATTTTGGGGGGTCCAATTTCAGTGTAGTAGTCTTTAAATTGCTGCTGTAATAAATTACCATAGACTGCACTGTTTAAACATTTAACAACCAAACTTAATATCCCACAATTCCAGAGGATAGAAGTCCAGCAAGGTCTCACTGTGCTAAAATCAAGGCGTCCAGAAGACACCATTCATTTCTGGAATTATTATTAACTAAACTCCATAGATCACACCGTTTCACTCTTTGTTTTGTACATTCTATGAGCTTTTATAAATCCATGCCATGTCTCCACCATTTCAGCAGCATATGGAATGGCTTTACTGCCATAAAAATACTTTGTGCTCCATCTATTTGTTCCTCCTCCTCTTCCCCAGAACCGTGACAACCACTGAACTTCTTACTGTCTCCATAGATTTTCCTCTTCCAGAATGTCTTAGAGTTGGAGTTACACAGTCTGTAGCCTTTTCAGATTGACTTCTTTTGCTTAACATGCATGTAACATTCTTCCATGTCTTTTTGTGGCGTGACAGCTCATTTCTTTGGGGCACTCAGTGATAGACCAATGTGTGGATGTACCATGAACTTTTTCCTGATCAATGGTTTACTGTTCACCCTGTTTAAAGATAGGACCATGAGACTATTGGAATATTGAAGAAATTGAACAAATTCCTTTGGTAATCAAGTACAAAAAGACCATGATGGGCTTAAAGGTGAAACAGGTTGGTACTGGGTAAAATTAAGCCCAGTGAAGACCTTCATTAGTCTGTTACGAATGAATTTATTCCTTGAACAAACATTTATTGGGCAACTGGGGATACACCCATAAGAGTAAAGTCCTTGCCCTGTAGGAGCTTAAATTCTAAGAGAAGAGACAAACAAGGTGTAAAGATACGAGGAGGATGGGTAGTAAGTTACATAGTGACAGTAATTTGAAGGAAAATGACACAGGAAGGGAGAACAGGAGTGGTAGGCTTGCAGTACTTTAAAGAGTGGCTGGGACAAGTCCCGCTGAGAAAGTGGCCGTGCACAGCCTGGAAGGTGGTAGGGGGTGAGCCAGGCCGATGTTCCGGGGAAGAACTCCCCTGCCGTGGGATCAGCCCTGCTCCTGAGGTGGCGAGCCTGGCTGGTGTGGCTAGGAGTGGAGCGAATGCGGAGGTGTGGAGGAGACGAGGCAGCACTGTGTGTCCAGTGCAGAAATGGCCGGGTGCACAGCTGGACTCCACGTGAGCTCCTGTACTCCAGCTGCAGACCCCCTGGCCACCCCGGCCCCTGAGCCCCTTTCCTGCAGGAGGCTCAGGAACTCGTATTTCTCTAGGGCGAGTGGGAAGCAGATGAGATGGGTGAGCTTCTGTGGGCTGTGGCCAGAGGGAGGCCCAGGACCGAGGGGATGCTGAGCGCTTGCATTAGCCAAGTAGAAACCCCTGTTTGTTTTGTTCAGCCTGCCTGCTTCTCACGGTTCCATAAAAGTCAGATGTCCCCCGCATGTCGAGGTGTCAGAATATCCCCTGGGCTCCACAGTTCTGCTCTGCACAGAGCAGCACACAGGGTTGGACACTGGCCCCTGTCTTCCCCACCACCAAGTGGCTGCCCTCAGGCCCCGCCCTCCATACCTGCTTAGCTTTGGAGGGGGAAGAGGGGACAGAGCCTATCCTCACCCAGTGGCATCCTGTGGCCACTCTGTGGGATCGGATACTCCAGAGAAGGAGCCTTGCCTTGGCCCACCTGGGGTAGCTGGGCTGAGCTGGGGGCGGGCAGGGGACTTCACCTTCAGCCCTTGGTCTCCTCTGACCAGCATCTGCTTGCTCCCATCCTAAAATATTTCATGGCAGTGCAAAGGATGTGACAGGTCTTTCTCCACCTTTGAAAGCGACGGCTCTTCTGAAATATTCACCAAATGTGTGTTCTGCCGGAGAGAGGCAAGGGACTCACCACTGGAGACTTCGTCATCATCGGAGGAGGAGAGCAAGGACTGACTGGGCCCTTGGAGTGACCTGAGCGTCGGCCACCTGTCATGCAGGTTGCGGGACTCTGCAGGGACTCTTCTCCGGGGCCCCTCACAGGCTGAGTGGGCCGATCACACCTGGGCAGGGACCATCCCTAGGCCCGGCTCCCAGCACCAGCCACCTCCTCGCACCACAGCGTCCTTGGGGGATGAGCACTTTCGGTTTTCATGCAGAGCAGATCTAGACTCCTTTGGAAAACTAGTGTGTGTGTGAATCGTAGATGCAGCTTTGCTCTTTCTAAGCCTTATGTCCTGGTATTCATTCTGTCTCATGTTCAGAATACAGTATGGGCTCACGTCTGGAATGTGCAGCTGCCCTGTAAGGTGGCCCCCAGGGGGATGGCACCAGCATCTCCCTAGGACAGGTTTGCCGAATGACTATGAAGTTGCGGGGAGCTCCTCTGTGGGCAATGCCAATGTATTGTGGCTGCTATGGTTCGGATATGGTTTGTCCCCTAACAGTTTATGTGCTGGAAGCTTGGTCCTCACTACAATGCTACCAAGAGGTGGGGGAACCTCTATAAGGTGATGACGGAAGACAATTAAGTCATGGGGGCGCTGCCCTGGCAAGATATTAATGACCCTCTCTTTTTTTTTTTTTTTTTGTGGGTACCAGGGGTCGACCTCAGGACCTCGCGCACCAGCAGGCGCCCGTGCAGCTGAGCGATATCACCGGCCCCTTTTTCGTATGTGGGTTCCGGGAGTCGAACTCGGGCCCTCGCGCTTGCCGGGCAGGCGCTTAAGCCGCTGAGCCATCTCACCGGCCCTAATGACCCTCTCTTGGGAGTGGATTAGGTATCAGGAGACTGTGTTCATTACCTCGAGAGCAGATTGTTGTAAGGTTAGGCCATCCACATGTTTGTTTTCTTCTGCGTGTGCTGCTTGCTGTCCTTACACGTGTTCCTGCTATGTGATGCCATCTGCCATGTTATGACACAGCATGAGGCACTCATCAGATGAGGCCACCTGATCTTGAATTTTCTTGCTTCCAGATCCATAAGCTTAATAACCTTTTCTTTATGAAGTACCCAGCCTTGGGCATTTTTTCATAGCAACAGGAAACCGACTAAGACACTGGCTAATGCTCCCAGGTGGCCACCTGCCCAGCACAGAGGAAGGTCTGGATAGGCCAGAGGTAGTGATGGCATTTTCATCGCAGGATGTTTTATGCTCTCTACCCAGACTTTTCAGTGTCCAGAATGCCATCGCACAGGTGCAGCTCTCTTCCTACTTTCACAGCATACCGTACAACATAAATCATGCCAGAAAGAGTGACGTTTTCAGATAACAAACATGAATGGCCCTGTTCAGTCTGATGTGGCTCACATGAATTTTGCCAAGGGTTCCTCGGTCCACTATAAAAACTTGGTCTTGAATATTCGTACAATGTCAGTTGCCTGCCATCCAACAAATCTGGTTTTTTGTTTGTTTTGGTACCAGGAAATAAACTCAAGATCTTGCGCTTGCAAGGCAGGCGCTGTGCCGCTCAGCTATATCCCCAGCTCATCTGTAAGTTTTACAATGTGGAATCATTATTTGAGCAGGTCCTGTGCGAGGCACCATCACTGTCAGTCACAGCGTAGGTGACTGCTCAGATTCTAGCTGACGGCTCGGTATTTACTCATCTACTTGCAAAATATGATGTATGAAGTGGTCAAAACTCCACTTGTGGCCTCTGTCCACCAGTTGTTTTCGCGGACTTTCCACACATGAAGACGCGCACAGCTGTGTATTACTAGGGCTGCGCACGACGGCTGGACTGCACGGGCGAACACTGTGACGGGCGCCTAGGTTGGGTTACAAATAATATGGGACGAACCTCCTTTAAGTTTTATTTATTTATTAGTCCATGTGTGTAGTACAGTCACAATGTTTACACTCCTTGTGGGGAATTGATATGCGTACATAACACATCTTAATTTCCTTTTTCCCTTTCCCTTCCCTCCCTCTCCTCTCTCAATCTCTGCAGAGACTTAGCATTTCTCCAGAGGAATCTCCCACAGGAGAAAAGTAGGGAGCTGGCAGCGGTTGGCAGCTGGCAGCGGTTGACTTTGCTGCTGCCCAGAGGCCCTCTGGAAAGTGTTGGGACACAGTGACTGGTGGGCCCAAAGGAGGAGACCCCAGGGGGTAAGTGGGAAGCCCGGGAGCCTCTCCCCACAGGAACAGGCGCTCCCGGGCCGGGGTCTGGGCTCCTTGAAGTCCACCGTCGCTCAGGAACACGTAAAGGCTTACCTCAGAGGAGAAAGATGGAGAGGTACCCTCGACTCTCCCTGGCCCGGGAAGAAGCGGCCCAATTGAAGTTCTGGGCCCCAGGGGCTGGCAAGGCCGGAGGCCCCAAGGCCGCGGTGCCGACAGGTCCGAGGCTCACTAGGGTCCCCGTGCTCCCCGCCCCGGGAGCCCGCAGCCCGGCCGCGCCGGCTGACCTGGCGTTCTCAGATGGGGTGGAGTACGGCCGCGCTTCGCCGCGCCACTTCTGGAGGGCAAAAAGCCCGGATCTGGCCCGAGCATCCTCCAAAGATAGAAAGATGCCGGATCTGCGCGGCAGGAGATGTTACTGGGAAAGGAAACCAGGCCCTCCAGGTCCGGCTCCCGCCCCGCCCACGAGCACTGCTCCAGCTCCCAGTCTTCCATAGGTCCTTAGGCTTGGGTCGAACACGCACACCAAGATCCAGACTACGCATGCGCCAGCATCCGTGCACATGCGCCTGACCCGAGGAGTAACTAGTGATGAGGAAGGGTTTGTCGCCGTGCTTCTGCGGGTGGCGCCGTGGCTTAGTTGGTTAAAGCGCCTGTCTAGTAAACAGGAGATCCTGGGTTCGAATCCCAGCGGTGCCTCAACCCAATGTAATTAATGTGAAGCTTTTGCCCTAGTTTCATTTTGCTGAGCTTTTCCACCCACCTAATTGCCCTTTCACTTTAGGAGTGTGAGGGTGAGCCCGAGAAGTCACCTGAGCCCTAGTCTTGGCCGGTGGCGAGGCTGGCCTTGGGCAGGGGTTTAGCAGGTGTAGGAATCCGCATCCTCTTGTCTCCGGAGCTCGGCCCTAGACTTTACGCGGACATGGGCCGCTAGTTGCTCGGTGCCGGCGGGCGATGAGAGGCCCTGCCAGAGGAGAGAAAGTTTCCCCAGCGCCGGAAACGGCCACTGGGCAGTCCAGCCTCGACAGTCTCCAGGCTGAGCTAAGCTTCCGAAACCCTGGTGCTTTCCTGTCTCCTTCCCTGAGCCAGTAGGCACCGCCGCCCTACAAATGGAAGACAGACTTAGGGAGGTCAAGGGCGGCGCAAAAAGGGGCGGGACTACAGGATTGCTTCCAGCCTCAGTGACTGTCCATGCGCTGAATGCAAGCGAACTGCGGGCTAGGGACGATCAGACAGACGGGTCTGTGCCCGGTTCAAGGGGTCAATGTGGGGCCGAACCCTCAGGCCTGGGGTGTAATTGCTAATTGCCGGCGCCTGTAACACACGGGGATCGACTCCAGAGACTGCATCCAAGGGTTTGGAAGGTAGGGAGGCATTAAGGTTTTTTAAAAGTTCCCTAGCAATTCACATATGTCAAACGCAACAGGGCAATCCCAAAGGGCTGCAAAAATCGCAGGTATGGCATGAGGTTGTGTTCTGAGTGCAAACAGATGCTCCTCGACTTATAGTGAGTTTACATCCCATGAACCCATTGTAAATAGAAATCACCTTAGGGGGAAAATGCATTTAATACACCTATCTATCCAACATTTGCTCAACACATTTACATTAGTCTGCACCTGGGCAAATGATCCAACACAAAGCCTGTTTTATAATAAAGTGTTGGTGGTTCGTTTAAGTTACTGAACAGTGAAGAACACAATGGTTGTGTGTGTACTCACCATTAACCTACATACAGGAGTCCCAGATGGGCATTTTGTTAGACATGGGATGGGAATATAAAACAGAATGCCCAAAAAACTCTGGCAATGTTGCTGCTCCCCTGTTCATGAGGGAATATTGTAGGGCGCATCTCTAGCTGGGGAAAAGATCAAAATTCAGTTGTTGGCAACCTAGTATTTGTTGCCACACTTCTCAGTTGCCCTGTCACTCAGTTTTCTTTATTTTTCCTTTTGTAGTGCTGGGGGTGAAACCCAAGTCCTCCCAAATGCTAAGTGCATGTGTGTAACTCAGTTTCTGCACATGAAAAAGTGGGGTTAATGCCAGGAGCTGCCTCACTGAATTGTCCTAAGGACTGAGTTATATACTTGCATTTTTCTAAAAATTTCTTCTAGGGTGTGTATCTGGTTTTGTAAAATAAATTTTTTCCATTTCTCCAATGCTGCACGCATCTTGTTGGAGGCTGGCCTTAAATCTTGCTCAGAAGCAGCAAGAGCCCGTTTATAAACTCTGTGCTTTCCACTACTTCTTAGCCTGTCTTACTGTGTATGGTCTTATTGGTGGTTTCTGCAGTTTCTAAGATCAGATGGACTTAGGGAAATATTCCCATATGTTCTTTCTAGGGACCTCACTTCCCTAGGCAGCTGGACCGGGTCCTGCGGAGGGGCGGACTGGCAGGGAGGAGCTGCCAGCCTGGTGGGCCGCTTTCCCTGCTTCTCCACTAAGAGATGTGTCTACCAGGACGCTTCTTCCTCACGCGCTGCCAACCAGTGTCCAGAAGAGGGCGCAGGCGAGTCCTGCACAGCAGTTGGGGAACTAGGTCCTGGATGTGGGAGTCCCGGCCACAGCCGGGAGCCCACCTTGTGAGCTGTCATGCCCGGAAAGAGGAGGAGTCCCAGGATACTCCCCTGGCGGTCTCAGCTGCAGCAGAAGCCTGTTCAATTGCATTCTTTATTTCTATTTATATCTGTTTGAGGGTATCTATATCCCCCAAAACATAAGAATGCAATAGATTCCCTAAACTAAAAGGAAACAAGCATTTCCTATATGTGTACACACGCACACACACGCACACGCACACACCAGGGAAAAGTTCTACATTTGTGATGTCCATTAGGCATCCACTGTGACAAGTGGCTTTGAGCACTGGAGATGTGGCTCAGTTGAACTAAGATGGGCAGTAAGGGTAAAATATACACTGGATTTGGGGGACTTAGTATGAAAATAAGAATATAAAATATCTCATTAATAATTTTAAAAATACTGATTACATGTTGAAACAATGGTATTTTGGGCATACAGTATTTACCTGGGTGCACCACAGTTTCATGTCCTGGTGTCAGATCAGGGAGAAATTGAAACTTTCCCCCAATGGGTCTGCAGTACACACTTCTCTACATCCATTGGATTATCAAGGAGTATGAGTCCATTCACTGCTTCCATTTGAAGCTCGTTTCTATACAATTATTATCATCATCGTCGTCGTCATCATCATCATCATTATCATGCTGGGAATGGAACCCAGGGCCTTATACATGTTAGACAAGTGCTCTACCACTGAACTACATGCCCAGTCCCCTTCACTTTTTTTGGGGGGGGTGTGTGGGTACCGGGGGTCGAACTCAGGACCTCGCGCACCAGCGGGCACCCGTGCCACTGAGCGATATCACCGGCCCTTTTTTCGTATGTGGGTACCGGGAGTCGAACTCAGGACCTCGCACTTACTAGGCAGGCGCTTATGCCACTGAGCCATCTCACCAGCCCTCACTGGGCTTTTCAAACAGTATGATTCCATTCATGGCTTCCATTTGAAATTTGTTTCTTCCTTTTAATAAATTTTCTTCTGATGAAAAGTTTTATAACAAGCCACTTACTATGATGGGAAAATTTTTATGGATTCCATTGCTTACTTGTAATGCTTTGGTTGCAGATTTGATTACATTTTAAATCTGAAATTTCTCACCCCTTCTCGCCCTAAATAAATATTTATTTATCTTTAATAAATATTTAAAGATAGCAAAGATGATACCCTTCATATTTGTCAAGAATGTGCAATAGTTGTCATGTTTTGGTGAAACATTCCAGAAACATCTTTCTACACTGCAATATAAAACTAGATATTCCACGGAGCCGTGGTGGTGCACACCTATAATCTCAACACTCTGAGAGGCTGAGGCAGCAGAATTACAAGTTTGAGCCCAGCCTGAGCAATTTAGTGACTTAATGAGACCCTGTCTCAAAATTTAAAAAAAAAATTAAGGGTTGGAGGTGTAGCTCAGTGTGAAGGTCCAGGGTCCAACGTCAAGTACCCCCTCTCCCACACACACAAGGGTGCTTTGGCTGTTATGGTTTAGATTGAGAATGACCCCAAAAGGCTCATGTGCTCAGAGGTGGAGCTTGTGAAAGGTGACTGGATCACGCGCATTATAGCTGACTTGCTGTTAGGAGGTGGGTTCTGGTAGGAAGAGGTAGGTCACTCCCTCCCAGCTCCTCCCTTCCATCTCTGCTGAGGTCACCTTGTGGTAACCACTTACATGGGATGCAAATATCTTTGCATCTTTCACCCGTGTGGAGAGGTCTATCCACATACTCGTCTTTGTCATTTTGTAGTCATGTTCCTTCTGAGTCCCTGATCATCCAGCCAGACCATGGGCTACAGCACATGAATGAATATAAAGTCACATATCTGGCCATTTATCCAAGTAAAATGTATGACCAGGTGCACTGCCCAAAGTTTTTCCCGCTGTGAAGATTTCCCTCACCCCTGTCCCTCAGGGATGTCCGAGAAAGGGGCAGTAGTGCTGCAGCTGTCCTCTTTTGGGCGGTCCTGTATAATGTGCAGAACCATCTGTAAACCAGGCCCTAGTCTTCTCTCTCTCTCTTCCTGGCTGCTGTGGCAGGAGCAGCTTTCCTCCACCCAGATCTTCCTACCATGTCATTTCTGTGTTTAAACCTGCCAGACATGGACTGAAACTTCGAAAACTGTGAGCCAAAACAATCCTGTCCTCATTTCAGTTCTGGGTGTTGGGTATTTTGTCCCAGTGATGAGGAAAGTGACTAAGACAGTGGCTTATTTCCCAAATCCCAAACTGTCATCTGCTACTCCGATGGCACTAGATGTCAGAGGAAGTGGATTTGAGTAGAATTTGGAGAGAAAAGAGAGTGCTTTTTATTGATTGTGGTTACAATGCATCTCTTTTCTAACTTTACCAAGTCACATGGTTCCCAGCAAGTACAATAGGAAACCACAAAGAAGAACAAAGACAACCACATCCCGTTCCAACCACTGCAGTTCCAGAAAGCATGATAACATCTTCACAGCCTCCCATCCTGAGAAGCTTGACTACACCTGCTCTGCCCCCACATTCTTCAGGCCAGCAGCTTTTCCGCAGACCAGCACCCAGCAACCGCCTCTACTTTAAAGCCTTTGTTCTCCCCTTTCTGGGGGCTGACTCAGCCCGCTCACACTGAGTGAAATAAACAGCCTAGTTGCTCACACAAAGCCTGCCTGAGTGGTCTCTTAATCTCTGTGCCTTTGATACAATGACCACTGAGATTTATGCTCCAGGCCCAGGTAAAGTAACAAGGACTGGATTCTTCTCCCACCAGAAAATTAAAAAAAAAAAATGCAGAGAAAATACATGGAGCAATGGTTCTCAAGACATCGGAGAGCCAGGTTCATAGTGCACACCTGTAGTCCTAGCCACTTGGAAGCTGATGCAGGAGGATTACTTGATCCTAGGAGTTCCGGGCAATAGCACATTGTGCTCATCAGGCATCTTCCCCATGTACAACAGTGGGGTCACTCCTGTGAGTAGCCATGACACTCCAGCCTGGGCAACAAAGGAGACCCCCTCTCTTAAAACAAAACAGAACCAAGCAACAACCAGAAAATACTGGAATCCCAGAAACAAAGTGATATAAAGATGATAATAGGACCTCCAAATAATCCAAGTAATATAAGGGAAATATTATAACTCCCAACCTGCTAGACGTCCAAGATGCAGAGGAGATAGCTTCTGTCTAAAAGAGATAGAGGGCTGGGGATATAGCTCAGCAGTACAGCGCCTGCCTGGCAAGCGCGAGGTCATGAGTTCAATCCCCGGTACCAAAAAAAAAAAGAGAGAGATAGAAGGGGACCAGAAAGTGGGTTGCTAAGGACCCCACTTCTCAGGGGAAGCATTATAGTGCAAAATCACAAGATGTGTATAAGGTGAGACAAAACTATGATCAACTAATAAGATTACAAGTATAGTCACTGAGGTAATATTGATCCAATGGGGAAGCACATTATCCAATGGGGTAGCAAGTGTACATGGAAAGAACAAGGACTTTTCCTGGAAGGTGGGGTCAGGGACTCTTCCTGGTCCTCCCCAGATGATGGATGTCTATTTGGAATATCAATCATTACTGTTTGTCCCTAGGGGAAGTGTGTAGGTACAGTCATTCCATCTTTTATCTGGAGGTCTAGCCTTCAGTGAATGGGCCTCCACTCACAGTTGTCATCTTCTGCACGGGCTCCTTGGAGAGCCCAGCCCTGTCTGACTGCCTATAATATTTCTAACTAACTTAGCTGTCTATAATAAAAGGACACCCTGAGAGTGAGAAGCAATGGGTGTAAGTCCTATGATTGCCCCAGTGCACACCTGGAGATAGGGTCCAATCCCCAGCAGAGGGAGGCAGAATCCACATGGGGTCCCTGGGTTGAGGTGACAGAACTTGGAGCCTGGGGAGGGCAGGGCACCTACTGTTTTCTGGCTACTGTGCAGTGTAAGGACAGTTAGGGAGGAAGAGGCCCCACAGAGCGTGACCTGGGTGGCAAGCGTAAAGAAGGTAACCACACGCTCACTCACACCCTGACGTGCTGGAGAAGGACCTTTGTGGGATCTCTGCATGCTTTTGGCTCTGTGCCCACAGTCCTGTGAACCTTGGCTCACCCTGGAAACAAAGGCTAAGATCCTGATTGCATGAATCAGTAAAATAGTTATTTTTAGAAAATCAGTTAACCCCTATAAATATGGACAAGGCAAAGACATCAGGCTGAGAAGCTCACCTTGAGCTTCTCCCGGCCATACAGCTCACTGTGGGAGGCAGTTAGGCCACAGAGGCTCCTCCATCGTGGGTGAGATTAACACCATTATAAAAGGTGAGTTTAGCCCCTGTGTCTCTTTCCTCCTCCATCTTCCACCACGTGATGATGCAGCCAGAAGGCCTTTGCCAGATGTGGTGCCTTGATCTTGAACTTCTGAGCCTCCAGAACTGCACGAAAATAAATGTCTCCTTATTACAAATTACCTGCTCTCAGGCATTCTGTGAAAGCAGCACAAGAGGGTTAATCATATTATTTCTCTGACTGTTAAAAACCTCAGTTTCTTCATCACAGCACAACTCCATCTCCCGCCAACTCCTCCATCTTTTGCTTTGTACAATAAAACTCCATCTGCGCTCCCCCCCACCTCAAACCCTACAAAGTCTGCTCTCTCCTTCCCTCCAGGTATTACTGGGTCTTCAGATAGGGTTGCCAGAGAAAATAGAAAATGTCAGGTAAACTAGAAACCCAGCCAATCGGCAAATCATTTTTAGCATAAGTATATCCTGTACAATATTCAGAGAGACTTAAATTTTTAAAATTTTTGCTGTTTATCTAAAACTCAAATTAACTGAGTGTACTATATTTATATTTGCCCAACTGGAGCTCTCCCTGCAGGATGCAGCTCACTCATGCTCAAGACAAATACCGTCAGCTACTTTTCCACCCTCACTCCCTAGAAAACAGCTGAGACAAACCTCACATACCACAGTTCAGCTGCAATCCAGGGCCCAGGCAAGCTGGGGAGAAATGGGGGGGACAAGGTGACACCCCGGTTAGCTGTCTCCAGCTTCACAGGGAAGGGCGGTGGATGCTTGGCGGTACAGAATATCATCCAGATAGGCCGTGTGGAAACACTGCGCTTTGGAGCTGTTTCTCGGGGGGAGAAAGGAAAGGGGTTTATCTGCCAGATCTGTTACCTCCTGGTGTCACTGTTAAAGTTCACTGCACAGGGCATGAATCCCCTGATATGTCTCCATTGGACTATAGGATGGTTCCCACACCCTACAGTGTGGTCCTTCACCTCAGCCCAGAAGTGTGGGGGGAGCCCTGATACCGCCCCAGAGGGCATGGTGGAGGCCATTTGGACTTTGTCCCCAGGGCACTAAGGAGCCATGGAGAGGTTTAAACAGGGGGAGGATTTGGGCTTTAAGAAGATCTGATTGAAAAGGATGAACGCAGCATGTAAATAGATAATTCCACAAATACATAATTACAATTTTTTTAATGTGGGTACTGGGAGTCAAACTCAGGACCTCACGCTTGCCCAGCTAGGCCTGCACACTGCACAGTATGTGGGAAGCTTCAGAGGCCAGACTGAGGTGAGGGAGGAAAGCAGTTCTCTTTCACAGCTCCTTTTCCTAGTCTTCAGCTGCCTCCCTCACTTACACAAGAAATCCACTCATCCAACAAATATTTTACACAGCACCTCGTATGTGCCAGGCACTGTTTTAGATACAGTGGTGAACAAAGTCCCACACAGACACACACACAAAAATAGCCCGTGGTCCTTTGGGAGGTGGGGACCCAAGGGATGGAACCCAAAGGCACTCTACCACTGAGCTACATTCCCAGCCCTTTCTATTTTGAGACAAAGTCTCAATAAGTTGCCCAAGATGGGTTCAAACTTGCCGTCTCCTGCCCCAGCCTCCTAAGTAGCCAGGATTACAGGCGTGAGCTACTACTCCCAGGCAAAAATTGCTTATTTATGATACTTCTATTCTATTGAAGGGAGACAAAAAAAAATGAGATTGTAAGTGCTATGGAGAAATAAAGTAGGGAAAGGGGACAGACACTAACTTAAGGCAATTTTAAATAGTTGGTCTGAGAAAGGATCCCCCAGATAGTAACATCTGAACAGAACTGAAGGTGAGAAGGGAGCCATCCACAGGAAGAACATTCTAAGGTAAGGGAACAGAAAGTGCTGAGGCTCTGCAGGGAAGCCAGCCTGCGTGTTTTTGGGCCTGCTAAGAGGCTAGTGTGCTTAGAGCAGTGGGAACAAGGATGAGAGGATAGAGATGGAGTTATGGGAGGCCAAATTGTGTGCGTTAGTTATAAGGACTGTTCTGGTCTGAGAGAAGTTGAGTTGACTGAGGGGTTAAGAGCCTCCCTCTGGCTGACTGCACACACTGTGCAGGGCCAGGGTGAAGCCAGGAGGTCAGGGAGTGGGTTACTCCAGGGCTCCGGGCTAAAGGAGATGGTGGCTTGAAATACAGGTAATAGAAGTTCTGAGTACATTTTTAAGGCAGAACCAAAAAAATTCTTGATAGATCAGCTATGGGGTGTGAGACAGAGTCAAGAATAACTCTGACTAGGACAGAGTTGCCGTTTTCTCAGATGGAACGATTTCAGCCAGACCCTTCAGAGACCCAACTTTAAACTTCTGATCTCTCCTCCCTGTGACGCTGGACTTTGGCATTTAAGCTCTCAGCCTCTCAAATATTTGTTCAATTGGACCTTCTAAGGCTTGAGGAAAGATGGTAATGAGCAGGGCATTCCTTATACTGTAACGAGTGACACTGGTGGTGAGATGGCTCGTTTTCAATCCCCTAACGATTAACCCATAAAAATTTATTTTTCTTGGTATTGGGATTGAACCCATGCCTCATGCATGCTACACAAGTGCTCCACCACTGAGCTACAGCCTGAAACCTTTTAATTTTATTTTGATAGGGTCTCGATAAATTGTCCAGGCTGACCTGGTGATTCTCTTGCCTCAGCCTCCTGAGTAGCTGGTCTTACCTGGCATGCGCTACCGTGCCAGGCTCATCCCGTAATAATTACAAGGATAGGGACTTTTCTATTTTCTTCATCGCTGTCTTCTCAACCCTGTCAGTACTTGACACAGGTAATTCAATAAATATTTCTTGCATGAATAAAAGTACTTTCGCTGAGATATTTTCCCCACGCCCACTCTCCAGCCAGTCCCGGGATGCAGAACCCCTTTTCCTGGTAAACGAACAAACAAAACAACAGCGAGACGATGAGAACCTGCACCCAAGTCTCGGTAGTACCAATTTAGACCATTCCATATACAGCGAAAGCTCACAATTGGCCTAGCCTGTGGTGATGAACAGGAATTCAGCCCAATAGAAGGTCAGAGTTCTTTCCTGGTGGGCGTGGTCTGAGTGGCATCGGAGACCGCCTCCGTGTGGCTGCTCTAGCCGCTTGGATGACCCGCTTGTCTCAGCATAACCAGCTTCCGGTCGGTCTTAATTCCGCTTCCTGTTTGACAGTGGAGTCTTCGCTGAGGGTCACATTGAGCTGCTTGCTGCTTCAGGGGCGTATTTAGGTGAGTGTGAAGCACTTGGGGACCTGAGATCCCCGCCCGGCGGGCTGAGGAACCGGACCCCAGCTTCCCCGATAATGGCTAAGGCTTCCGGCCGGCGGCTGCGGCACACCGAGGCCCTGGCATTCCGTTCTGTTAATAGTGATAGCTAAAGTTTACTGCATGTAGTTCTTCCTTAATACCACGCAACATTCTAAGCAACTGTTAGCTCATTTAATCCTCCTTCCAGCCTTATGATTTAGGGCCAATGACTACCTCGTTTAACAACGAGGAAACTGAGACTCAGAGATGTTAAGCGATTTAGCAGAAGCTACACAAGCGAACCAGGATTTGGACCCAGTAATTGGGACTGCAGTACTTTTAATCCCCAGGTCCACAGGCGTGGGCTCCGCGGCTTGTTTGGGCCGAAGCCTGTCTCCCCTGGTGCCTCTTCCCTCCTGTCTTGAATGTTGGAGGGGCCGCAGGACCATCTTTGGGTCCACCCACACCCACAAATATATAAGGTCAAGATCTCGCGCAAAACTACCCCAGCGGCTAGGTCTGTGTCCCAGCCGGTAGTATTTTACAACCTGCTTCTTCATTTTCTCCCACCCGCCCTCCCCGCAAGACTATTCTAGTGCCCCAGACGTCCACCACTACCTTCGGCCTCTAGAATTCAACACTGGCCTATGCACCTCTGTGTGGCGCCATAATTCTTCTAATTCTCTGGAGTATAGGAACTTTCTCTCACTTTCCTTGGTGAAAACTGTCACCCTTTCAGAGATGTATCAGACGTTTTCAACCCTGGGTCCACAGAGTCAATAGAATTCAAAGGGTGCTAGTACTTGAATGGGTGGCAGAGATGGAGAAGGTCACATTCGTATTTTTACTAGCCTGTGATTGCAGTATAGCATTTCCTTCCCTTAGGAATGAAGGCAGCAACTTCAGGAGTGTTAGTAGCAGCTGTGGCTTTGTCAGCAGTCAAAATCACAGATACTTGCCACATTATAGTTGGAAGTGTACAAAATACCATTTTCATTCATGCTAACTTGGAAGTTGTGGCACTTAATAAATTATTAGCTAGATATAACTGATTTTTGATCATTCTATGCAATTTTTTTTTTTTTATGTGGGTACTGGGAGTTGACCTCAGGACCTCGCGCTTGCCAGCAAGCGCTTCTGCCATTGAGCGATATCACTGGCCCTATTCTATGCAATTTAACATATTCTGAGAAAGAGGCTTAGCGATTCATCAGACCTTGAGGAGTTTGTGACAGCAAAAAAGATTAAGAACCTTTGCGGTATAGGTTATGCCAATGATGACAGCAACCCACCATTTGTATGCTGTGTGACCTTGGAAAGTCATTTAGACATCCTGTCTCTTCTGGTGTGGGTAACAGGATAGGAATAATTCCTGCCTTTTAGAGTGGGTTAGGAGTAAGATGTGTAAAACAGCACCTGGCATGTAGTAAGCACTTTGTGAGTGTTAGCTAGTAGTATTTTGGGACCAGGCTTGATTTTGCTAAGGAGTTACCCAGAAACCCTGCTATGACTTCCATACTGAGACGTATGCATTTGCTCTCCCTTTGTCTCTGTATGTGAAGAGGGAGGAGGTCGTAGCACACCCCGTTCTTCTGTGTCTGGGCCTCCTACATTGGGCCTGGTTGGTCTGACCTCCCTATGCTCAAGACGTCTGCCAAGACCCATTTTCTTTGCTTCCAGGTGTCAGCACTATGGCAGAAGACATTAAGACCAAAATCAAGAACTACAAGACTGCCCCTTTTGACAGCCGCTTCCCCAATCAGAACCAAACCCGGAACTGCTGGCAGAACTATCTGGGTGAGCAAGGCGTGGTGGTGGAGAATGCAGACTTTCCCCTGGTGTTACACCCTAAGGCATTATCCTCTTGCCCACTCCAAAGGGATCCTGGCTTCTCCCTGTTATTCTTGACGTCCTATCTCTGGAGGACCCATGCTCTTCATCACCAACATTGTTGAGGATGTGGGCCAGGGTCACAAACTTTGGTTCCTGTGATGACTTTTTTTAGAGGAGGTATACATGCAAGAAGTAAGTAAAACATGTGTAGCTAAATGAATATTGCTAAAGTGAAGCCTCTGCAACCATTATCCACAGACAAAAATAGACATTGCCAGCCCACTGATCATCTCTACCTATTTTGTGCCCAGTTGAACATATTTCTCTCCCCACTAGAGGATGTGACCCACCAATTTAAATTGATCACATTTTAGTTGTATCCCATACATTTCAGTTAACCTCTTCGTGAACTTTATAAATACTGTTATATGTCCTTTTGTGTTTAGATTTTTTTTATTTGATAGGTTTTTTAGATTCATCTATATGTGTTATATAGTTTGTTCTTTTTCATTTTTCCACAACTTACTTGATTCATGGACATTCGTGCGATTTCCATTTTGACACTTGTAGGAATAGTGCTGTTTAAACATTCTTTTTTTTTTTAATGTGGATACCGGGAGTCAACCTCAAGACCTCACGCTTCAAGCACTTGTGCCGCTGAGCGATATCACCGGCCCTAAACATTCTAAGTGTAATTTTATGTATATTCTCTAGGGAATGTGCCCAAGACTGGAATACCTGGAGCAATGTTTTTTTTGTTTGGTTGGTTTTTTGATTTTTTGAATGGGATGCCTGCTTTTGAAAACCAGATTGTCCTCTTTGCCTTCCTCTCTGGGATGCCACATCTTAGCATCAAGACCACCTTTCCCTTGCCTTGCCTTGGTTCTGGACTTTGAAAGTTCCCCAATCAGGCCCCTCTTGTTTCCCCATTATTCCTGACCCACAAATTTTCAAACTGAATAGCAGTTCTGTAGGGTTACAGAATCAGTTTAGTGAGATGTGTCTAGCCCTTTTTAGTACCCTTGCAAACTTGTGTGTGTGTGTGTGCGTGTGTGTGTGTGTGTGTAGAACTAATCATGAAGTAGAAAGTATTTCTGACTTTTGATCAAAAGTATGTTGCAGCCTTTGATCTGAGCTGACTGTGGCCCCTTTTGTTCACAGACTATCACCGCTGCCAGAAGGCAATGACCGAAAAAGGGGGTGATGTCTCTGTGTGCGAGTGGTACCAGCGAGTATACAAGTCCCTCTGCCCCATATCCTGGGTATGTCCTCCTGCTGGGGCCCTTGAGATACTGGGGTAGGGACACAGAGGGGAGGGTAGTGATTGGTGGGAGCTCATCTCAGTGGAGCAGAGGGAAGACAGGAGTCACTCTGCATGGGATTCACGCCTTTTCTCCCCCTAGAATTGCCTCCCTTCCTCCTTTGAACCCTCAGCTAGTCAGGGCCTGGGGACCTGGCTGGATCTACCTCACTCATGCACTCTTAATGTATCTTGTGTAATCCTGTCCTTTTTTATTGTGAACATTTTCAAATTATGCATAAAAGTAAAGAAAATAATTTAGCAATTCCAAATACATCCATTATCCAAACTGAATAGTAAGATTTTTCCACATTTCTTCATATATTCCTTAGGGGATGAGGTGGGGGGTTAAACCGGGTCTTTTTTTTTTTTTTTTTTTTTTTTTTATAAGGTCTCATTATGTAGTCCAGGCTGTCTTTGAATTTGTGATCCTCCTGCTTCCGCCTCCCGAGTGATAGGATTATAGGCATGTACCACCACGCCCAGCTTCTTCCCTTTGCCCAAGTAGTCTAGAACAAATCTCAGACAAGTTTTTCTACCCCTACCTACATCAATATGCATCTCCAAAAAAATGAGAACACAGTGAAGCAATCGTTTTTGCCCTGATCTGACAAGACCTTTTGTCAGTAATTTAATACTCATCATTATGTCTTCTCTTTTTATATGAAGGATTTATGTTCAACATTACCCTCTTGAATCAAAGGACCCCATTAACTATAAGACACATTGAGAAATGTCAAGACTTTTTTTTAATTGCTAAAAATGAATACAAAAATCATTTTTATTTTGAGATAGGATCTCACTGAGTTCCCTGGGCTGGGCTCAAACTTGCAATCCTCCTGCCTGAGCATCCCAGAGTGCTAGGAATACAGGTGTATACCACTGCAACTGGCTATGTAACATATATAAGCCCGTGTAACTTTTTTTATTAGTACATGTTTCCACTACATAATGATTACATTCATTGTGGGGAGTTGGTACATGTACATAACACATCTTAATTCTTTTTACATCCCCTTCCCCCTCCCCTCTCTCCTATTACCTCCATCTCCTGGTCCCATAACCTGTGGAACTTTTTGGGTATGAATGGTTCATCCTGTATATTCTATTCTATGACCTGCTTCTATTTAGTTGTCTTGGAGCCTCTTTTAATGACAGCATAAAGATCTGCCTTGTTTAAATAATTTATAAGTGTTTTTATTTCACTGGTCCCCTTTTGATAGATATTATTTATGTTCTACTTGTTCGGTATCTTAAGCATCTAGCATGTACATCTTTGGGGCTCATTTCTCTAGAACAAAATACATTAAGAGCATGCTTTTCCTCAAATCACTTGGTTTTCCTCTCCCCTTTCTGGCCATACTGTCTAAGTATCTTTGAGTACCCTGGGTTTCCAGGATTTCTCCCTGGGTAATGTTGGGTAACATAATGTTGTTATCCCATAATGTCCTTCATCTAGCCTCAGGGTCTGCATTGGGTACATTTTGACCATGGTGCCAGGAAGCAGGCTCCCCATCCTAGTGCTGTCACCCCCCAGCCTCCAGGGCCTGGGCCTGCCCTGACATGGGGATTATCAGGTAACCACTCTCTCTGCTCTGTTAGGCTGAATGTAAACACAGTCTAAGCCAAGTATGGTAGCGCATGCCTGTAATCCCCAAATTTGGGAGGCTGAGGCAGGAGGATTGCCATGAGTTCAAAGCCAGCCTGAATTACAGAGCAAGATCCTGTCTCAAAAAACAAATGAATAAATAAATCCATAGCTTGCTCAGGCCCCTTTATGCCCACCAGCCCTGACTTTATTCCAAAATGCACTTTCGTTTTTTAGAATTAATATAACCATTTCACAGAATCTTAAAAACCAGGGAAGAGGCAGAAAACTTTTCCTCATTTTCCTGTCCGGGCTGATATTATAGCATCTTTCAGGTTTTTGCTATTAAAAAAAAAAAATTAACTTCTGTCTTAGTTACTTTTCTCATTGCTGAGACAAAATACCCGACACCCAAAATTGAGGAAAGGTTTATTTAGCTCACAGTTTGTAGAGGTTTCATTCCATAATCATCTGGCTCCAAGGCAGGGTGGCACATGGCAGAGGGGCAACAGTTCATGGCAGCGGAAGATGGCAAAAGCAGCAAGAGACCTTAACAGCATCTTTCTGCCCCTTTTATATTGTATCTAAACTGCTGGGATTAGGATGGTGCCAAACCAATCAGTGGACTGATTTAGCAACCACACACCCTTAATCCCAGCATCACACACTCTAGATCCAGCCATCTCTGAAAAAGCCTAAGACTGCGTGAGGCTTTGCTCTAGACACAAATCATAACAACCTCCATTCTCAGTATATGTATTCAATGTGAGGGCCAAGGTCAGGAGTGGAGTTCACTTTTCCTACAATGTAAGTATGTAAATCATTTTTTCAATCTTTATTTTTCTGTTTTAAAAAAATCTTTACTTTCCCTATAAAAAGAACACTGAATTTTTTGGAGAATCTTTATAAACAAGAGATTTATGTAACATATAGAAAGTGAAAGTCTCCTAGTCATCCATTTATGAGCCCTCTAATAATTAGGTGGGAATCATCCACTCTTTGCCTAATGAGCTAATATGTATGTGTTATATATACTTTTTATATAGGTATAGGTTGTACTTGACACACTGTCTTGCACTTTATTTTCTTTACTAATACTCATTGTGTATCTGTGTTCATACTAACAATCTACTCAACTATTAGGTAACTCGTTTTTTTGGGAGGTTTTTTTGGGGTTTTTTTGGGTTTTTTTCTGGTGCTGGGAATTGAATCCAGGGCCTTGGCACTCCCTAACCCTTTTTTTAATTTTTATTTTTTAGTTTGAGAAAGGGCTGCACTAAATTGCCCAGGCTGGGCTCAAACTTGGGATCCTAGTGTTACAATTACAGGCTTGTACCATAGCCTTCTAATAGTTAAAAGGCATTCCCTGCCCCATTAGCTGTACTCCATCTTTTTTTTTTTTTTTTTTTTTTTGTGGGTACCGGGGGTCAACCCTAGGACCTCGTGTGCCAGCAGGCGCCCGGGCTGCTGAGCGATATCACCAGCCCTTTTCTTGTATGTGGGTACCAGGAGTCGAACTCAGGACCTCGCGCTTGCCAGGCAGGCGC
Organism: Erethizon dorsatum; assembly: GCA_028451465.1. Taxonomy (NCBI): domain Eukaryota; kingdom Metazoa; phylum Chordata; class Mammalia; order Rodentia; family Erethizontidae; genus Erethizon; species Erethizon dorsatum. Next base: position 99,974,291 of record CM051834.1, read on the forward strand.
TTACGCCGCTGAGCCATCTCACCGGCCCAGTGCTCCATCTTTATTCACTGTTTGTTTCTTAGATATGAATGATTTCCTTAGTTTCCTTTCCATGAAGTGGGATTATTGGAGCAAAGGGTAACTTGCCAGTAGATCAGACCAACTTCTCATTGCCCCTCATTCTCTAGAATTGTATGTTTTAAATGAGAACTGTGGACTAGAAACAGTACAAGTCCAGTATGAGGATTCAGATGAACCCCAAACACGAGAAGATATTCATGCCCAAACAGTCATCAAGGAAACAATTTAAAACAATGGAGATACTGGGCATGGTGGTAATCCCAGCACTTGGGAGGCTGAGGCAGGAGAATAACAAGTTTGACTACATAGACTTTAAAAAAAAAGAAGTGCTTGTTACTGTGGTGCAGAAATTACAAAGGTTGATACTGGCATGTGTTGGCAGAATAGGTACTCTGCCAGGGCATTGGTTCTATAAATTGGTTAGTCACTTTTCAGGTAGAATTTGGCAGGACTTTTCAAAATGAAAAAAATATATATTTCTCTCACCTGGCAATTCCATATCTAAGCACTATACAAAACTCTTTATAAGCTGGATGTGGTGGTGCATGCCCATAATCCCAGCACTCAGGAGGCTGAGGCAGGAGGTTCACTGAGAGTTCCAGAGCAGCCTAGGCTGCAAAGTGAGTTCAAGATCAGCCTGAACCACACAGTGAAACTGTCTCAAAAAGACAAAAAAAAAAAAAAAAAAAAACAACGTTATATACAAGGATATCTGCTGCCAAGTTGTTTCTAATGGGGATCATTCATAAACGACTGAAGTTAGATAAACGATAGATTTAAAGTACAGAGTGTGGGGCCAGTGAGATGGCTCAGCGGCGTAAGCACCTGCCTGGCAAGCGCGAGGGCCGGAGTTCAACTCCCGGAACCCACATACGAAAAAGGGGCCGGTGATATCGCTCAGCGGCACGGGCGCCTGCTGGCGCGCGAGGTCCTGAGGTTGACCCCCAGTACCCACAAAAAAATAAAAAAATAAAAAAATAAAGTACAGAGTGTGTGTGTGTGTAAATTGGCATATTCATGACACCATAAGCCAGCTATGTTGCACGCACTTTATGCCGCATGAAGTCAAACATGCCCAAACAACTGTATTAAGTAGATACTGTTAGCAATGTCCTCATTTTACAGAATTGGAAACTGAAGCCCACAAAGGTTGAGTATCTTGCCTGAGGCCACAGAGGCAGAACAGCAGACCTTCTGGGGGGATTCAGAGTCAGTCTCCATTGCCCCTGCTTTTCTAGCATGTAAATGTGGGAGGGTGTGTTTATGTGCCTATAAAAATGAATGTGCTTATAACTACCTATGAGAAAGTCCACCAGCTAGGCATGGTGGTTCACACCTGTAAGGCCAGACTTGAAGAAGGAACGTCCCTTAGCGGGGAGAGCTGAGGGGCAGAGTTCAAGGAAGGACTTCCTAGCCTAGCGTGGTGGTGCACGCCTCTAATCCCGGCGCCCTGGGAGCCTGAGGCAGGAGGACTGCAAGTTCAAGCCCGGCCTGGACAGCTTAGTGACTTAGTGAGACACTGTCTCAAAAAAAATGAAAAATTTTAAAAAGAAGAAAGAAGTACACAAAAAGCAGGTTGTTAACTCTTGGGAATGTTAATGATTTGATATGAGCCTTTCCAGCCCATTTTATGCTGTGCCTACCTGTGTAATCAACCGTGGGACTGCACTATGTACTCTGTTTGGCACCCTTTTGCACTTGACTGCATATCTTATCAATCAATGCATACCAAAAGACAGATCAACCTCGTATTTTTTTTTAAAGACAACAAGTAAACATTCTTATGTATTAACAAACTCAAGCATTAGAGAATGTACAAATATCTTTTGGAGAAAAATATTACTCAGTATAAGATTAAGCCATGTAAAAGCTAGGTAAAAATAGAAGACTAAGTGAAATTGCATTTTCATACTAGGGAGGCAATACGATGTTTACAAATGTGCATCCGGTTTATTTCGCTTGTGAGTATTTTCTCAAGTTGCATCCATTTACCTATAAAAGTTTCCAGTTTATCTTTCTTTATGGCTGAGTAGTACTCCATTGTGTAGAAATACCACATCTTTTTTATCCATTCCTCGGTTAATGGGCATTTGGGTTGTTTCCACGATCTAGCTATTACAAATTGTGTTGCTATAAACATGGGTGCACATATATCGCTGTTCAATCTCGTATGTTTTTCTTTTTTTTTTTTTTTGGTACTGGGAATCGAACTCAGGACCTTGTGCTTGCCAGGCAGGCACTGTGCCGCTGAGCTATATCCCTGGCCCTCATATATTTTTTCATGGCTGCTTAGTATTCCTTTTATCCTGACAGTAAATGTACTGGTTTGAGTCACCCCTGATTCCCTGAATCCTTGGACAGTGGTTGACACCTAGCAGGCACCTGTGTTTATTTGTTGACCAAATGCACAGATGGGCAAAGTGAGGAAGATGGAGACGCCCACTCATCTTGGTCCCCCCACAGAGGGGAGAATAAAGCTGTCTGTCTTTCTGCAGGTCTCAGCATGGGATGACCGCCGGGCTGAAGGCACGTTTCCCGGCAAGATCTGAACTGGCTCCACCTGCTTCTCTGTCTTCTGTCCTTCTCCCAGTGGTAAAGGGAGACCTGGGTACATGATGGTCCCTACCCTGGGACCCTGAATCATGACTTAACTAACAATAAAAACTCAGTGGAAAAATGTAAGACTGCATGTGTAAAAATTGTATGGCTGGGCAAGAAGCTGGTGTGAAATTGGTGCCCTGACCAGCAGTAAGAGGGACCTCACAGTGATTCGCTTCTCTGTTTTCTGTTTTTATTTTGTATTATTGAACTTTGACCACCTCTGTGCTAGTCAACAGGATTATACAAAATAGCTTCAAGTCCCTATATTTACTAAAATTGATCTGTATAGATTTTTAACTTGTATGTTTTGTTTTGCAGTAATGGGAATTGAATCCAGGGGCTTTGCACTGAGCTACATCCCCAACCCTTTTTAATTTTGAGACAGGGTCTTGCTGAGTTACCCTCGGATCCTCCTGCCTTGGCCTCCTGGTTGCTGGAGTTGCAGTCCTTTTTAATTTTTAATTTTTAATTCTGACACGAGGTCTCACTCATTTGCTCGGGCTGGGCTTGCCCTTGTGATCCTCCTTCCTCAGCCTCCCAAAGTGCTGGGATTACAGGTGTGTGCCACTGAGCCTGGCTTTTTTTTTTTTTTTTTCTTAATTCTACAGTAGTTCTTCAAATGACCTTGCTATATAAAACAGAAATTTTTAAAAAGCCAAGCCAGTTGTCTTGTAGAATATATCTCACTGTGAATTTACCTCACTGTTTCTTCATGGTATCATTTCATCTTCTACCATCTTATAAACTGGAACTTAGCTCTGCAGGCTTGATTAGATGCAGGTGAGGAATTTTTTGCAAGAATCCCTTCCTGTGTGCATCCTTATTTCTTTATGCACCTCATGCCAGGTTGTCCCTGATAGTGGTGGCCGAGTCTAATCCCTGGGAAAGGTGGTTGCCAACAGCTGTGTCTTCTGGAACTGTCTGTTTTCTCTTCTGGCCATTGGAAGCAACCTGCAGGGTGATACTGTGGGAACAGTTCATTCCGTGATACCCCCAACCTTGCACAAATCCACATAAGCCACGCAGGGGAGACTTAACTGCACTCTGGTCTGACCAGAACCTTGGCAGAACACCCGGTGATTCCTGAAGACACAAAGGGAGATAGCAGTCTTACACAGAGTGGCCACAAGGCAGTTTCTCCACCTGTCTTGCAGGAGGTGGTCACAAGACCATTTGTCAGTCTCCCCAGGTTCTATTGAATACAGGACTTTCTACCAAGTTCTCCCATAAGGTAGAGCTGCAGGCTGTAAAGCTGCATGCTGAGCCTTCCAGCTACTCAGCAATGGATTAGGATTGCTCAAGTGAGGAAACTGACAGGCTTCCAGTCCACATCCCCAGACCAGAAAGCTGTGGGTTTCCTTTTGGGGTGTCCTTATAAAAGACTTCAGGGCAGGATACAAACCTCCCAAGGCATATTATGCAAAAAAGGGGGTTAATATAAATTTTTGTTTTGTTTTTTGAGACAAGGTCTGGCTATGTGGTTCAGGCTGGCCTTGAACTCACTATGTAGCCCAGGCTCTCCTGGAGCTCACAGCGATCCTTACAGGTGTGCGCCACCATGCCCGGCTTTAATATGAGGAATTTGAAACAGTAAAACCTGGTGATGACATCCATTTGGATATAACATAGTTGGCTTCCCTCATACCCTCATTTCATTGTTTCCAACTCAACATGACCCCACATCTTATAGGTTTGAATATAGCCTTCCGGGAGGGTTTTACATTACTTTTTAAATACATTCCAGCTAATAACTAAAGAAGGAAAGATGTAATGAGAATATCAGCATTTTGTAATGCCTAGCGGATCTGGGCATTGGGCAGTAATGGTTGCAAACATCAAAAGAGAGAATTGCTATGCTCTCAATGTTTGTGTCCTCTCAAAATTTCTTAAGCCGGGCCTGGTGGTGCACACCTGTAATAGCAGCACTCAAGAAACTGAAGCAAGAGGATCGCTATGAGTTTGAGGCCAGGATGGGCTACATAGTGAGTTCAAGGCCAGCCTGAACTACACAGTGAGACCCTGTCTCCAAAAAAACAAAAAAAATTATATGTTAAAATCCTAACCTCCAAGGTCATGGTATTGGGAAGAGGGGCCTTTGGGAGGGGGTAGATCATGAAGATGGAGTCCCCATGAATGGGATTAGTGCTCTTTCACAAGCGACCCAGAGGTCCCTCCCCCTTCTGCCACAGCAAGCAAGCACCATCCATGCACCAGAAAGCGGCCCCTTACCAGACACAGGAGCCACCAGCACCTTGCTCTTCAACTTCCCGGCCTCCAGAACTGTGAGAAGCACATACCTGTTGTCCATGAGAAGTTTTGATGTTTCCATAAAATACTTTGCTAGGCAGCCTGAATGAACTAAGATAACAACCAAATATGGTGTGTCTCCAGAAATCACTTGCCACCACCTATGAAGTAGTTTTGCTGAAAATTTCAACCCTGAATCTGACTATACCTCTCTATTCAATTTCTGATGTACAGGAATTGTAGGGGAATGTGTTTAACTGCACCATAGCATGCAATTGGAAAACAATGGGCGTCTGGAAAGTTACAGTAAAACAATGCACTTTCTCCCATAAATGTAAAGGCAAGGGGAAAAAAAAAAGGTATAGAGGAAGAATATAGATTAAAAGGTATTTAAGGGCTAAGGTTGTAAAAAATATATCCAGATCCTAAATTAAGCAAATTATTAAAATATGACATTTATGAGACAAACTTGAGCACTGATTTGATATTAAAGATAATTTCTTAGGTGTGATGACAACATTGAGGTATTTTAAGCTATTATTTTTTAGAAATACTTATTGAATATAACAAATACTGAAATATTTGTGGATGAAATAAAAAAAAAAGGGAAACTCAATGATTTCCAAAAGTGCTTAGAATGGGATAGAAAGTTCTTAAAATACAAATCTGGAGAAGTGGGCTGTAGTATGACTTTGCAGAAATGACTCAAGAAAATAGCTAGGTATTGTGGATAATGCCTATAATCCCAGCAGTCTGGGAGGCTGAGGCAGGAGGATCACAAGTTTGAGCCCATCCTGGGCAATTTAGCTATTTAGTGACACTGTCTCAAAAATACAAAAGGGCTGGGGATATAGTTCAATGCAAAGGCCCTGGGTTCTGACCACAGTACTGGCAGGGGGGACGGGGAGACACAAGGACAGGGACACACAGAGAAAAGGGAAGGAGGAATGGATGGATGGGGGAGGAAATGCTACAGAACTGGCATGCCATAGGCCCTTGTTACCTCCCCTCTGCAGTCAGGAGTGAGGAAGTTGAGGTATAGGGAAGAACTGTCAAGAGAGGAAGGAGCCTACTGGAGCGAGGAACTTAGTGGAGCTCTGTCAAAAATATACCACTGTAACTGTCCAGAAGCAAGAGGCCACCATTGTTATGACCAAACACAGAAGGTTCTAGAGAATCAGTCTGGGGTGCAGCCAGACATTGAGGATGCTAATGCTCCCCAGGAAATTATAAGGTGTAGCAAGCTTTAAAGAGCATTCATGGTGCCTGGGAATCTTGTTAAAATGCAGATTCTGAATCAGCAGGTCGGGGTGGGGGCTGAGATTCTGCTTTGCTAACAAGCTTCCACTTGATGCTGGCCCAAAGACCACACTGCAGCTAGCACTGGGCCTAGGACAGATCTAATGGGCCTGCTTCTTGTCTGTATGGAGTGTCGGACACAAGCTAAATAACTTCACAAGGAAGAACCAGCAAAATGCAGGTGGTGGGATGTTATACCAGAAAAATGCTATGGTTTCTTCAACAGAGAGAGATGGGAAACAGTTTGTGGATTTAAAAAGGCTTGAGATACAGTGGTGCCTTGGTTCACAAACTCAATTCTCCACAATTCTAGTTGCAAACCAAACGATAAGAACAGAATCAGGGCCGGTGAGATGGCTCAGCGGCATAAGCGCCTGCCTTGCAAGCGCGAGGGCCCGAGTTCGACTCCCGGATCCCACATACGAAAAAGGGGCCGGTGATATCGCTCAGCGGCACGGGCACCTGCTGGCGCGCGAGGTCCTGAGGTCGACCCCCGGTACCCACAAAAAAAAAAAAACAGAATCAGATTTCCCCATAAGGTCAACATTGAACCTAGGGCTGGAGATACAGCTCAGCGACACAGCTGGCAAGTACAAGGTTGTGAGTTCGATTCCCGGTACCAAAAAAAATAATAACATTGAACCTAGCCATTAAATTTGATTTGGTTTTCATCCAGCTTGGCTTGCGAGCAGAGTCATGGAACGAATCAAGTTTGTTAACCAAGGCACCACTGTACCCTGCCTTGGAAAGCAACTTGATAATTTATTTTTTAAATTTAATTTCTAATTCACATACCATAAAATTCGGCATTTCAAAATGTATGGCTCAATTTTTAATATATTCAGAAAGTTGTGCAACTATCATTACTGTCTACTTCCAGAATATTGAGAAGAAATATGTTTCCTCATTAGAAGGGTCTGTAATTAAAATTTCTAAAAAGTATATAGAAAGGAGGATTGCAGACCTCAAGCCCAGCCTGGGCAACTTAGTGATTTAGTGAGAACTTGTCTCAAAAAATAAAAAGGGTTGGTGAAATAGCTTAGTATGAAGGCTCTGGGTTCAAGGCCCAGTTCTGAAAAAAAAGTTTAGGTTTGACATCAAAGTACACCCACTTCATGTTGGAACACAAAAGGAATCCCTTTTATGACTGGTAGCATATTGATGCCCCACGGTTATAACTTTTTGCTTCTATTGGGTATCTTTATGTATGACCTGCAAATACTAAGTTACCAACTATTTGAAAACTAAATATTTCAAATTGTTAGCATGGCTCTATTGTTTTGCAAATTATTTTTTAAGAATTACAAAACTTTATTTCTTTAAAGTTGTCTTTATTGGCCAGGCATGGTGGCACACGCCTGTAGTCCCAGCATTCGGGAGGCTGAGGCGGGAGGATTGCCACAAGTTTGAGGCCAGCCTGGGCTACATAGTGAGTTCGAAGCCAGCCCGAACTACACAGAGAGACCTTGTCTCAAATAAAATAAAAAATAAAATAAAATTGCCTTTATCACAAATTTATAATCTGGAGAAGCCCTTTTCCCATCCAAAGACTTCATAAATATGGATAGAATAGCAAGTTTTTCATTTTAAAAAGTCATGTTGAAAGTGGTCAAAGATGATCCCCATAGGCATTTGTCCAGCATCTAAGAAGCAGTGAAATCTTCAAGCAGCCTGGTCACCACGGTTGGAAAGGTCACTTCAAGGTCCAGAATTTGTAGTTTAAATCCTTCTACATAATTGGAAGAAGTAAAATTTTTATGGTCCAACAAGGGAAGACAGCCACCCAGAGATGATGCTCCTGGATGGGTTCCTGGGTATTCGATTTCACCTGACAACCAGCACATCTGTCCCACTCCCCTTTTGTGTTTATGGCTTATTCTCTTTTCATCACAAGGCTTATTGGAAACTGTTTTGAATGTAGCATGTTACAGGGATGTGGAGAGTAAAATCTAAATGCATTGAATCATATGTGACTGAAGTTTCAATGAAAGTACCTAATTGGTGATCATGAACCCCGATGCCACAGGAGGTTAGAAGATAAATGAAGTCAAAGAAGTCAGGCTGCGCAACGGAGACAGGGCAGCTGCGGCCCAGAGTAAGCTCATTGGGCTGGAGTTGCAGGTTATTCATCATGAGACGCAATTGATCCTTTCTGACCAGGAGCCCCGTTGGAATACAGTTTACTGTCAAATCGGCATGAACATGAGTCAGCTCGAAAAGCATGAGGCGACCTCCTAAGATCTTCATCGTCGCTTCAGACCTCAGCCCAAGGAATCACAGAAGCAGGAAATCCGTTTTGCAAATCATTTAAACCAAAGCTTATAGACACACTTGACAGTTCATGTACATTATTATTTAATTTTCCTTGTTTAGCCTTTAATATAAATGTAAATCGAGAGAAAAACTTTTAAACCTAAGCGGGTTGACGAAAACCAGAGTATCTATTTTCACTGGAAAGCATCTCGTGTCTTATTACCAAGCCAGTGTCTTGACAATGGAATTGTGAGCGCCATTGTTTTTTGCCCAGGGCGTGTGCAACTGGAGAGTGTGGATTCAGAGAAAACGCAGTACGGATCCTGGCTTCGGGGCTGACACCTTAGCCGGCGGAATCAGCCCTGCGCCACTAGGAGGCGCCATCGGAGAGAACATGGGGCGCCTCGGAGCGCGGCGAGAGAGGCGCAGCGGGGCCACCTGGAGCGCTCGTCTGTTGCAGAAAACCCCACACTCAGGTGGCGCCTCCGCCGGGAACGTGGGCCGAGGACACCCACTCTGCAGATGGGCAGAAATACACCGCATGTCGCGGTGCACAGAGGAGGCGAAAATGGGATTTCAACCTAGATTCTGTGACCTGGAAAAATTTGCATCGTGGCTATGTTCGTGTGCGTGTGCGTGTGCGTGTGTGTGTGTGTATTGGGAGCCCGGACTGCTTTTCTCCTGCCATGTCTATTCAGTGTGTCCCCTTCTCCCATTTCGCAGGGGCGGAGGGCTGAATCCAGGGTCTTTGCGCTGAGCTCTATCCCCAGCCTTTTTTTCATTTTTTATTTTGAGACAGGGTGCTGCTAAGTCGCAAAATTCCCCAGGCTGGGCTCGAACTTTCGGTCCTCCTGCCTCGGCCTGAGTTCTGGGATCACAGGGTTTGGACACCATGCCCAGCTCCCCTCCCCTGTTCCGGCTTCCTCCATCCTCTCCCTAAACTCCCCTGCACACCCATCTCACCCATCATCCTCTCCTCAGCCCCCAGCCCCTAAAGCCAACCCCCTGCACCTCCTCCCACCTCTCCCCTCCCCTCCTCACCACCTCCCTCCCTTGGTCCAGCCCTGTCCTGCCCTGCCTGCCAGGTCCCTGCCTGGGCCTCCCCCTGAGCTCCTGGCCTCAGAAGTGGAGCCACCTTCCCGAGGTCACAGAGAGCAGAGGGGGCAGTTCTGAGATAGGGATTCACACATGAGTCTCCTGCTCCCAGGAAAACCCATTTCCTAGGGAGAGAGATATCTAGCCCTGCGCTCACCCTTGCCTTCCCCTCCTCCAAAACAGCCTGGGAACCAGAGGCCACAGGCACATCACCCTGCCCGGGTGACCGGGCAGTAGCACAGTCTGGAATTTCAGGTTTATAATCACTTGAGGGACAGGGAGCTCATAAAATCTTTTCTCCCATCCTGCCTGCTGGGTCTGTTGTCCCCTCCTTTAGGCACCCTCCCTCCTTCCTTGGTGACTGGCCCAAGGAGGGGCCTGGGCATATATAGGGAGCCACTGAGGGTGGGGCTGGCCAGAGAGGCTTTGGGCAAAGAAGGTGAGGAGGGGGCTCTGGGAGTCTGGGAGGGGCCAAGGCTTGAGGAAGGCCAGCCTGAGTTCTGGTCAGGGCTGCTGGGGCTGAGCCTAGGTCCCCCTGCTGTGAAGGGTTCATTGCCAGGGTGCGGGGTGCTGGGCACTTTGATGCCAGCCTGAAGCCTACAGAGAGCACAGCATCCCTGACAGCCAGGCTGTGGAGTGGAGATTGGGGTCCAACTGGGTCTTCCCTGCTCTCCCTGTCTCTGCCTGGCTTCATTCCCACTCATCTGTCCCAGGCAAGACTATGGCACCTGCAGCAGCAGAGGGAGAGAAGGGGTCTCCGATTGTGGTGGGGCTGCTGGTCGTGGGCAACATCATTATTCTGGTGAGACACTCTCGGCACTGGGGAGGTCCACTGGGGGTGCGCTGGGAGGTGGCAGCCCTGAGCTGGGATGGGGGCTGAGGGCCTGGGACTCTAGCAGGCTCCTGACAGAGTCAGTCTCAAGGCAGAACACCCTGGTTTAAATCCTAGCTCCACCTTTCCCCAGCTGCGTGACTTTAAGGGAGAACCTCACTTCTGTGAGCCTCCTCTTCCTCATCTATAGATTGTGTCCTCGTATGTAGGCTGATGCTGGCTATCATCATTAACATCATGGTAGATACAAAGGGATGTCTGGGCACACAAGAGGCCCGTAATAATGAATGATAAGTGTCTTTTAATTAATATTGGCTTTAAAAATATGTGGGCTTGTCATGGCAGCACACTTGTAATCCCAGCTACTCAGAAGGCCGCATCATGAGGATTGAAAATTTGAGCCTAGTGTGGCAACTTGGTGAGACCCTGTCTCAAAATAAAAACTTAAAAGGGCTGGGGATATAGCTCTGTGGTAAAATGTCCAGTTTCATCCCCGTAGCGCAAGACAGACAGACAGACACTTGTACCTGGCCGTGGAGCCAGGCAACCTGGGTTCAAATCCCAACTCTGCCACTTTCTAGTTGTAGGACCGGGAGCCAGTGACATAACCTCTCTGGGCCTCAGTTTTCTCCCCTGTCAGATGGAGAGAAAATGGACATGCTGTGAGGATAGAATGAGTCCTTGGGTTAATGTGCTTACAGTAGAGTTGAGCACACATGGTTACTACTTGTACTGGCCAGGACAGCCTCACGACACTCAGGCTGGTAACAGTAATGATTCTCACACATAAAGCAACTCCTCAGACCAATGCCTGGCATGCAGCAGGCACTCTGTACAAGTGTTAGCTTTTATTGTTGTTGAAGTTGTCCACAGAGAAGTCCTCCTCCCTGCTTGTTCCCCATGGCCCACCATATGGGTAACTGGATTTCTAGCTTCTCTGATATTTCTTTAAGCAAATCCAAGCAAATAAGAACATATGCCTATATTCTCCCTTTCCTTGCCCCAAATGTGGCTCGTTCCTCATCCTGCTCTGTACTCCTAGTTTTCTCCTGCTCGTGTAGCCACTAGGCCACTCTGAATGAGACTGTAGGGAGTCTCCTCGCCTCTCTAACAGCTACATGGTACTCAATTGAGTGACCTGTGGTCCCCTTATCATGGTGCCACAGGGACAAGCCTTGGAGGTTTGTGGTTTTCCTGCATGGGCTGTGCAGCTGCAGGACTGATTGCTGGAGGCCAACTTGCTGGAGCAAAGGATAAATGATATATTTGTCATTGTTGTGGCACAGCCATGAATCCCACTCCAGAGGGATTGCATCTCCTTGGTGCTTGGTCATGTGCTCCAGGCTTTGCCTATGGCATCTCCTTTACTTTTTTTTTTTTTTTTTTTTTTGTACTTGGGATTGAACCCAGGGCCTTCACATTGAGCTACATCCTTAGCCCTTTGTTTGCTTGTTTGTTTATTTATTTACTGGTTTTTTTGAGACAGGGTCTCACTAGTTCAGGCTGGTCTTGAATTCACTGTGTAACCCAGGCTGACCTCAAACTCACTGTAATCCTCCTGCCTCAGTGTCCTGAGTGTCGGGATTACAGGTGTGCACCACCATGCCCAGCTCCTTTCTCCTTGAATCAACTGGCAGCCGGGATGTAGGGGTCAGGGCTCTGGCTGGGTCCTTCCTCTCCCCTTATTTTCTGCCAAGCCTGAGCATGGGGGGCAAGGGCTGTGCCATTCATTACATGCCCACTTTATGAGTGGGCCGCTCTGAGAGGACAGTGGAGGCTCAGAAGAGGGAAGGGACTGTTTCTAACCAGCTGCTCCATCCAGCTATCAGGCCTGGCCCTGTTTGCTGAGACAGTATGGGTGACAGCCGACCAGTACCACGTGTACCCGCTGATGGGCGTCTCAGGCAAGGATGATGTCTTCGCTGGCGCCTGGATTGCCATCTTCTGCGGCTTCTCCTTCTTCGTGGTGGCCAGCTTCGGTGTGGGAGCAGCGCTCTGCCACCGCCGGTCCATGATCCTCACGGTGAGACCCCGGAGGGGGATGGGTGGGGACAGGTGGGCCCGGGCAGTGTTGTCGCAGTCATGGTAACAGCTACCAAGGCATAGATATGGACTCCACATGGCACCCCCCTCAGGCCTCACGGGCATCACTTCCTGTCATTGTCCCATGGCCCCATAACTTAGGCTCAGGCATTACCCCCTTGTACAAAGGAAACATTCGGGGGATGGAGGGAAGCTCTGCACAGCAAGACAGCTCAAGTTGCAGGGGTGGGATGTGAACCCCAGTTAGCCGGCCTCCAGAGTCTGTGCTCATGAGTCCTCGCCAGTGACAACATCAACAACACAGCTGTCTTGGATAAGTACTCCCCACATGCCAGGAGTCAGATGGATTGCACGGATTTACTCCTCACTGCCTGCCATGAGAGTCTGTCGTCACTGTCATCATCATGGCCCTATTTGGCAGAGATGGAAACCGAGGCTCCAAGAGGTGAAGTCATAAAGCAGCAAGTGGCCCAGCCAATTTAAACTGAGTAGCCAGGGATGGTGGCACACGCCTGTAACCCCAGCACTCGGGAGGCTGAGGCAAGAGGATCAGTGCAAGTTCAAGGCCAGCCTGGGCTACATAGCGAGACCTTATCTCAAAAAGCAACAATAAGGGGCTGGTGAGATAGCCCAGCGGCATAAATGTCTGCCTGGCAAGCGCAAGGTCCTGAGTTCGACTCCCGGTACCCACATACGAAAAAAAGGGCCGGTGATATCGCTCAGTGGCACAGGCGCCTGCTGGCACGTGAGGTCCTGAGGTTGACCCCTGGTACCCACAAAAAAAAAAAAAAAACTACAAAAGCAAAAATTAAACCTGAGCAGTTCCACTCTTGAGCCCATGCTCTTAATCTCTTCCAACCCATACTTGTCAATAACCTTGGAAAGCAAGCTCCCTCAGTCCTCCCAGAAGCCCTGTCAGTTAGTGTTTTCAACCCATTTACCAGATGAAGAAACTGAGGCTAGAAGAAATCAGTGGCTTCTCCCAGGTGATTGGGAGGGCAGGGATCCCAGTGCAGCCTCTACAGACACAGAGGTCATGCTGTGCTTCTCTGCAGGGGGTAGGGGTGGGGGATCTTTTAGACTCCCTGGAGCAACTACACATTCAGCCAACAAATGTTAATTGAAAAAAAAATGTTAATTGAGCAGGAAGCATGGGCCAAGCCCCACCCCCAGGCTCCAGGGTGACAGTAGTGAGCAAAACATAAAAGGCTTTGACACAGGAGGGTGGGAAAGGGAGGTAGGAGCTAGGGGAGACCAAGAATCCTGGCCAGAGGAAGCAGTAACCCAGGTGGTGAGGAATGAGCCAGGAGCCTCTGCCAGAGGAATGGTTCAGGTCAAGGCCTCAGCAAGAGCAAAGGCCCTGACACCAGAGGGGCCAGGAGTCCAGTGTGGCCACAGCCGAGTGAGAAGGAGACGGAGTGGGAGGGACTGAGAGCAGACGGGTGAGGATACACAGAGGGTATGAATAGGGGAGAAGAGGGACAAGGAAGGTGGCTAACCCGGTGGGCCTTGCAGGACTTGGCTTTATCCTGAGTAAGATGGAGCTATGGAGCCAGGCATGGTGTGTACACCTGCAATCCCAGCACTTGGGGAGGCTGAGGCAGGAGGATCACACATTGGATCCCAGTCTGGGCAACTTAGTGACTTAGCAAGACCTGGTCTCAAAATAAAAAATAAATAAATAAAAAGGGCTGGGATGTAGCAGTGCAAAGGTTTTGGTTTTGATCCCCACTACCACCACCACCACCAAAAAATTAAATTAAATTAAATTAAATTAAATTAAATTAAATTAAATTAAAATAAAAAGAAAGAAAGAAAGAGCTATGGAAAGGTTCCTCCTTCCCTACCTTCTTTTTTTTTGTCACCCTCTCTCTTTCTTTCCTTCCTTTCTTTTTATTTTTTTCTTACCCTATATTTAATTTTTTTTTTTTTTTGAGACAGGGTCTCACTATATAGTTCAGGCTGGCCTTGAACTCACCATGTAGCCCAGACTAGCCTCGAACTCACAGTGATCCTCCTGTCCCAGCCTCCTGAGTGTGGGCTATATTTAATTTTCTGGCAATTTAACAATTTAACAAAAGCCCTACATTTCACCTAACTGGTTTTTAAAAAAATGTGTTTGTGCCTGGCTCCCCTATTAGTTTATCATTAACAAAGACACAGAATATTTTTAAAGATTATTATGGGAAATTTCAAACATAAAGTGGAGTAAATGGCATTTTGAATCCAGTGTCCCTATCACCTGGTTTCAACCAGCTGGGTGCACCGCCCCCTCTGCTCGGCCACATTCTTCCCGAGTCCATTGAGGCACATTCTAGACAGCGAGTCCTTTACCTGCAGATACTAGAGCACACATTTCTCTGTGTGATAAGGACATTGTTTGAATGCAGTCAGTCGTGTTATGTAATGTCACCCCATCTCTCAGGGGAGCAGTCACACCCACACCCAACCTCCTTTTGCTTTAAGGGTGAGGGTGAGGGGTGGGGAAAAGGAAAGAATTTTCATGAAACAACAACTATGGAGCCTTCTTTTGCCCTCTATTCCATGGATGTATCTGGCAAAATTCACCCTCGTTCCTTCATATCTACCAGTCCCCCACATCTGTGCCTCAATGTCCCTGGTGATATTGACCATCTCTCTGTCTCCCCTCTCCCCTCTCTCTCCTCTCCCCTCTCTTCTCTCCTCCTCTCCCCAAACCGGTTATGATTTTGTTATCTCTTAACATTTTATTATAAAATATTTCAAACATCCAGAAAAGCTGGACGACTTAACCCGTCACCCAGATGTGACCATTTACAATGCCTATGCCCTAGGCAGAAAGTCTATTTCTTTTTCAGCACCACGGAGGGTAGAGATCAGGGCTTCACACATGCTAGACAAGCACTCTAGCACTGAGCCACACACATCTCCTGCCAACATATCCCATTTCTTCTCCTTGTGGCTCCATCTGTCAGTGGGGTGTGGCTGAACAAATTCTGTCCTGACTGCAGTCCCTCCCTGTGTCTCTCCCCAGTACCTGGTGCTGATGCTCATCATCTACATCTTCGAGTGCGCCTCCTGCATCACATCCTACACCCACCGCGATTATGTGAGCAGGCAGGCAGGGAGGGCTTGGCTGGGGGGGGGGTCAACCTCTCCCCCATCCAGCCCTGCTGGCCTCTGCTCTTCCCAACTCTGGCAGATGGTGTCCAACCCATCCCTGATCACCAGGCAGATGCTGACCTTCTACAGTGCCAACACGGACCAGGGCCAGGAGCTGACCCGCCTTTGGGACCGCATCATGATTGAGGTGGGCACTAGGGCTGTGGTGTAGCTGAATACAACAGGGCTTGCCTGGCATGTTTGAGGCCCTGGGTTCCACCTCCAGCGCTATAAAGAAACAAAACAAGCAAGCAAACGAAAAACATGATCGAGGTGGGTGTGGATTCTGGGAGGGCCTGGGGCTCTGTCTGTCCACAGAGATGGAAAGGGCCCCCACCATGCCCACTCATACATGAGTAAGGCCTAAAGATGGCCACTCATAGGTCCCTGTGGGGTAAAGGAACTTTGGTCATCGCTGTTTTCCGAGAGTAAACAGGCTCAGAAAAGGAAGGTCACTCACCAAGGCTCATAGGATTGGCAAGTGGCAGAGCTGGATTTTGTACGTGGTACTCTAGATCCACACCACCCCCACAGTAATCATGATAATAATAATAACCATAAGAGTGCCCATTTATTGAGCACTATTGAAAGCACTTCTAAACTTTATATAACCCTCACAACCTCACCTTGAGGGAGATCACCTTTTTATCAGTAGGAAACTGAGGCCAGAGGTTGCTGGCTGTTGTGAGGTCACACGGCTGATGAGTCACAGAACTGCAAGGATCCAAACCCAGGCCACCAGGATCCAGAAGCCACACTCTTACATAAGCTCAACATGATTGCATGGGAGGAGGAAGAAATTAAGGACTCAAGTGAAACTGAGGTCCCAGCTCTGTCCAAGCCACACAGCTAGCCAAGAGCTGAACTGTGTTTGAAGGATGCCCAAGCCTATTGGGGTTTTTTTTTTGGGGGGGGGTTCCTTTGTTTTTGTTTTTGGTATTAGAGATTGAACCCAGGGACTTTACACTGAGTTACATCCCCAGCCCTTTTTATTTATTTTTAAAATTTTAACAGGGTCTCACTAAATTGCCCAGACTGAGCTCAAACTTGAGATCCTCTTGCCTCAGCCTCCCAGAGACCTGGTGTTACAGGTGTGGGCCAGCCTATATTTTCATCATTCAGGGGCTATGAATCATACACCCACTGAGGGTAGGCAAATGGAGAAATCTGTCTTCTTATGTCATTTTGTCAGCATAGTTGTAAGCAATTTTTTTTTTTTGGAAAATAATTTTTTAAAAAGTTGCAAGTGTGAGTTTGGTCCAAATCTCCCATCAGCTTAACAGTTCTGGACAGGTTGGGTCCAGCTGTGTCGAAGGCCATCCCTGCCTCGACTTGCTGGGTGACCTTAGGTGAGAGACCACCCTCTCTGAGCCCTAGCCTGCCTCACCCTCACCTGTCTCTCCAGCAAGAGTGCTGCGGCACATCTGGTCCCATGGACTGGGTGAACTACACATCGACCTTCCGGGCGGCCACTCCGGAGGTGGTGTTCCCCTGGCCCCCACTGTGCTGTCGCCGGACAGGAAACTTTGTCCCCCTCAATGAAGAAGGCTGTCGGGTGGGCCACATGGACTACCTGTTCATCAAGGTGGGCTCCTCACCTCGCTGCACCTACCTCTCCATCCTTCCGTGGTCTCTGCTCCCTCTCTGGTGCTAGCTTTCTCCCTCCCACTGTCTGTCTGTGTGTCTGTCTCCCCCCTCCTCCCCTCTCTGGCTCGCTCTCTCCTTCCTCTCCCTCTGCTCTCCCCACTTTCCCTGCAAGTCGGCAGGGTGCTCACAGTTCTGTCTGACCCACACCTGGCTCCTGCAACTTGGCCCCTCCCGTCCAGGAATGACAGCAACAACCACAACAATGTCAACAGCGCAATGTCAGTGATGACCCACATTTGTTGAGCTTTTCCTTTATGCCATATGTTCTTTTCAGTGCTTTCAATTTCTATCTTATTTAATTATCACCACAATCTTATGAGGTAAGGACTGCAATGACCCCATTGTACAGATGATAAGACTGAGAGGTCGCTCACTAATTAGGCAGGGGGCTGGGATTTGATTTTGGACAGTCAGGCCCTAAACAGTTCTTTAATTGTGTGAGGCCAGCTCAGAACCAGGGAGAGGAATAGAAAAGTAGACTAGAGTCAGGTTTCATGGTGCATGCCCATAATCCTAGCACTTTGGTAGGCTGAGGCAGGAGGATCGAAAGTTTGACCCCAGTCTGGGCAACTTAATGAGACCCTGTCTCAAATTTAAAAATTTTTTTTTTTTTTTTTTTTTTTTTTTGCGGGTACCGGGGGTCGACCTCAGGACCTCGCACACCAGCAGGCGCCCGTGCCGCTGAGCGATGTCACCGGCCCCATTTTTGTATGTGGGATCTGGGAGTCGAACTCAGACCCATCGCGCTTGCCAGGCAGGCACGTAAGCGGCTGAGCCATCTCACCAGCCCTTAAAAATGGTTTTTAAAAAGGGCTGAGGATGTAGCTCAGTGCAAAGGTCCTGGGTTCAGTCCCCAGTACTGACTAAAAAGAAAAAGGAAGGGTAGATAGGAAAAGAACTGGTCCCACAGGCCCCTCTGGCTGCTTTCAGCTGCTTGGGGGGCCCTACAGCAGCACATTTTAGATCAGGTGTCCTGAGAAGGGGGCAGCAAGCCATGGCCAGGGCAGAAGAGGACAGCCATTCTCACGCCTACTTCACTGCAGAGCACACAGATGCATCGTCTCATGGAATCCTCGCCACTGCTCTCAAGATCGCCACTTCATGGATGGGGAAACTGAGGCTGTGAGGGGTAGAATCATAGTAGGCCCCACTGCCTAGTATGGCAGAGCTGGCCTCCAGCACAGTTGCCTGAACATAAGCCCCAAGCCAGGGCAGGGGTTGCATGAAGGGGCCCCGGGCCCCACTCAATCTCATCTATAAATGAGCAGGTGACAGAACTGGACTAAACTTTAAGTTTGTGGCAAACCCTTGGGCTCGGGCTCAACATCACCTCCCAGGCCCTGAAACCTCCCTGGGATGGAAATACTGCCACGATCCCCATTGCACAGGTGGGGAAACTGAGGCTTGGGAAAAGAAGTGACTTCCCCAAGGGCGCACAGTGACTGGCCTTTGACTGCCAGCCTCCTGGGAATCTTCTCCAATCCTCGCTGTCCCCCACCCAGGGCTGCTTCGAGCACATCGGCCATGCCATCGACAGCTACACATGGGGCATCTCGTGGTTTGGGTTTGCCATCCTGATGTGGACGGTGAGAGGCGGGAGCCTGCGGGCCGGGAGGGACACGGGAGTGGGCCGGGCACCCCCATCTCACTGCCTTCTCCCCAGCTCCCTGTGATGCTGATAGCCATGTATTTCTACACCACACTCTGAGGGACAAGAGGCAGAGGCCACGCGTGCTCCTTGGCCTCTGGGCCTGCTGCTCCTGCCTCCCTCTGGGCCTGCACGGCTGCCTCACCTTCTCCCTGCCCACCTCCCTCGAGGCCCCCTTGGGCACCTAGGACCCCGGGCCCCACCTGGCCTCAGCTCCTCCCTGTTGCTCCCTGGGCTTTTCTGTGTCAACTAATTTGGGATTGTCTGTCTAAGCTCTTGCAGACTGTGATTGCATGAGAGGGGGGACACATTCCGTCACAGTCACTTTCCTGTCCCCATCATCAGCCAGTACAGGGCTAAGCATGGACCGGATGCTCAATAAATGCAGGCTGACTGAATGAAAGGATGGATGAATCTTTTTTCTTTTGGGGCAAGGCTGAATGAACAGAACACTCCCAATGGATGTGGCAGAAACCCAGCTGCCACTGGAATTTTTTGGTTCACGTCACCAAGTCAGAAGCATTGGGTTCAGGCATGTCTGGATCTGGAATTCTGTCTAGGTTGCTGGGAGACCTACTTCCTTCTGTGACTGGATTTCTCAGGCAACACCAGGCACCCATCTTTATAGCTCAGCAACACAGCAACAAGAAAGGGCCTCTTTCCCAGACCTTTAGCCAAGGTTAGGAATGAAATCTCGCTGTCTTGGTTTAGGTACTAGGCTCATCCTCTAATTGGGTAAGGAAGGCAACTAAGTATAACTTAGTGTCCATTGATCTCCCTCCTTCATTTCCCCACCCCTGTTAGGGATGGAACCCAGGGATGGAACACATGCTAAACAAGCACCCTCCACTGAGCTACGTCCCCAACCCTTTTTATTTTTATTTTTTCAGAGACAGGGTCTTACTAAATTGCCCATGCTGTTTTAGCTGTAATTACAGATGTATGCCACCATGCATGACTACACTGATTTTTTTTTTAATATGCGGATACCGGGAGTCGAACTCAGGACCTCGCGTTTGTCAGACAGGCGCTTACACCGCTGAGCTATATCACCGGCCCTACACTGATCTTTTTAAAGAAAAGGGTTAATGCTTTTTAAATAATGTTTAAGAGGCCGGGCATGGTGGCACACACCTGTAATCCCAGCGCTCAGGAAGACTGAGGCAGGAGAATCACCATGAGTTAGAGGCCAGCCTGGACTGCATCGTGTATTCAAGACCAGTCTAAACTACGTAGGAAGACTCTTTTCAGAAAGCCAGATAATGATAATGATGTTTAAGAGACTGGGGAGACTCTTAGAGAAATAAAACTAATTTTTAATTTGCCCATTTAAAAAATAATACAAATTTAGAAGTGGAAGCATTCCATGTTCTCCTCCCCAGTATCCCCTCTCCCCACAGTCTGTTCTAAATCCCTAGATAACTGCTATTAAGACTAGATTTAAAAAAAAAAGGAATGTAAATATCCTTTTTGGCCCTTCAAAGGCTTATATATACATATTTCTGTATTCCTATACAAGCATACCCATGTGTTTAATGAAATCATACTTAAATACTGCTTTACCTCTGGGAGGCTGAGGCAGAAGGACCGCAAGTTCAAGCCCAGCTTAGGCAACTTAATAAGACCTCATCTCAAATTTTTTTCCTTTAAGTTTTTTGTTTTTTGTTTTGAAAGAAAGCCCGGGGGTGTGGCTCAGTGCAAAGGCCTTGGGATCAATTCCCAGTACCAAAACCAAAACAAAGCAAAACAACACCAATGGCTCTACTACTTGCTTCTCTGCCTAACCATACTGTGATTATTTTTCCAAGTCAGTATATGTGAATCTACTCCTTTTTTAAAAAACGGTTGCAATATTTTCCAGAGTAAAGCTGCATCACAGGTCATCATAATTTTTGTCAGTGAAAAAGGTGAAGAGCTGAATACGGTGCTGAAGTGCTTTCATTTTGTAATAATTACACATCCATATCCTGTGCTTTCATGGGGAGTAAGAGGCAGACGCAAAAGGAGGAGGAATTTTCATGCCATAGATAACTATGTAATGTTTAAAACAATTTTTATAAAGATCTTTTCTTTTCAAAAGCAAAAACTAATAAAGAGATTACTAAAATAGCAAAAAATGGGGGCCGGTGAGATGGCTCAGCGGCATAAGCGCCTGTCTGGCAAGCATGAGGGCCCGAGTTGGATTCCCGGAACCCACATACGAAAGAGGGGCCGGTGATATCGCTCAGCAGCACGGGCGCCTGCTGGCGCACGAGGTCCTGAGGTCGACCCCCGGTACCCCCCCCCAAAAAAGTGAAAAATATACGGATTTACTTTACAAATCAGATTGGGGTTTTTGTTCGTTTGTTTGTTTTAAACCACTTAGACCCGATACACATCATATTTTAACAAACAAGAGTCCTTCTAGGCTAACTGGCCTAACTGGATTTTCTGCAGTGCCTGGAATAAAATTTGTTTCCCATCACTAGGCACATATTTGACCAGCTTTTAAGCATGTCAAAGAAATGGGTCCCATCCTCATCTGCTTTTCAGGTCAGATGTGTTCTCCTGTGAGCAAGTTCACTGTGACAGTCTGTGACTCAGATTCTCTGAGAAGCAAAGAGGCAGCCCTGCTTCACTCCAGCCCCGCCACACTGAGCCTCAGTGGGTCCCTCTGTACAATGGGGTTGTAGCAGTCCCTACTCACACCATAGGGATTCCAGTTTCAGAGCTGACGAAACACGAGACCTTTGAATCAGGGATTTTCTTACCTCTGTTATCAAAACAAAATAAAATAAATTGCTTCTTGGAACTGCAACTATCTGGTGAACCCCAATTTCAAGTGTTTGAGGCCCTACCCGTCCTCAACATACAGAAGTTGATTCATCAGAGTGACTCTATCTTAGTTACTTTTCTCCTTGCTGAGACAAAATACCCAACACCCAACGTTAAAGGAAGAAAGCTTTATTTAGCTCACAGTTTGTAAAGGTTTCAGTCCATCATTGGCTGGCTCCAAGGCAGGGTGGCATGGCAGAGGGGCATCACAAGGGAGAAACAGTTCATGTCGGGCAGAAGGTAGCAAAGCAAGCAAGAGACAGCCACAGCTCTTTCTGTCCCTTGTGTCTTATCCAGGCTACTCAGGGCGGGTAGCACTCACACTCTTAATCCTAGTGCCTTTGACCCTAGCATTGCACCATGAATCAATCCCAGTATGACACACTCTAGATCCAGCCACCTCGGAAAAAACCCCACCTATGACTGCATGGGGCTTTGGGGGACATCTAGACACAAGCCGTAACAGACACAAACATTGCACTTTTTAAAAATTAATTTTATTGGTACATTTTTGCCATACATAATGATCAGATTCATCATAGAGAATTTGTACCTGTACATAATATATCTTAATTCTTTTTTTCCATTCTCCTCCACTCCCCTCAACCATTCTTTCCCTCCCCATTTACAAAATTTTATTTCCATTGTTTTCCTTCCATTCTTTTTTACCCCTATTCTCTTCCTTCACTTCCCCCACCCCCTTGCTCCACTTCCCATTTGAACATTTTCTTTCTACTTCCCAATATAGATCCTCTATTTTGCTCCTTATTTACCCTTTGGGTTCCTCACACAAGAGAAACAATATGATATTTAAACATGTATGTCCGATTTATTTCACTTAAAATTGTGTTCTCAAGGTGCATCAATTTACCTAGAAATGTCTCAAGTTCATCCTTCTTTATGCCAGAGTAGTACCATTGTATATAAAAACTACATTTTCTTTATCCATTCATCCATTGATGGGCATCTAGGCTGTTTCCAAGATTTAGTTATTACAAACTGTGCCATTATAAACATGGATGTGCATATATCGCTGTGGTATGATGCTTTTAATTCTCTTGGGAAGATACCAAGAAGGGGAATACCTAGGTCAAATGGAACCTCTAGTTTTAGTTTTTTGAGGAATCTCCACACTGATTTCCACAGTGGTTTCACCAGTCTACACTCCCACCAACAGTGGAGAAGGGTTCCTTTTTCCCCACAGCCCTGCCAGCATTTGTTGTTGGTTGATTTCTTGATAACAGCCATTCTTTCTGTGGTGAGATGGAATCTCAGTGCTGTTCTAATTTGCATCTCCCAAAAGACCAGTGATGTTGACCATTTTTTCACATATTTATTTGCTGTTTCTATTTCATCATCTGAGAGGTGTCTATTCATTTCAGATGCCCATTTTTGGACTGGTCTTTGAAGGGGGGGGTCTGATTTTTTTGAGTTCTTTATATATTCTAGTTATTAGTCCTTCAGGCAATAGCTGGTAAAAATTTTTTCCCACACTGTGGGTTGTCTCTTCACTCTCTTGGTGGTTTCTTTAATATTTGCACTTATGAAAGTAAAGTCCCACTAGAAAATCCTTGGTGCTTTCACTGAGAGACAGCCAGCCCCTGGTGCCCATATATGTTAGTGTTAATATCACATATTTGGCAGATGGTCTTTTTGAACCCAGGACCTCATGCGTGGTAGGCAAGTGCTCTACAATTGACCTATATCCCCAGACCTTTTTAAATTTTTATTTTATTTTGAGATAGGGTTTTACTATGTTGCCCTGGCTGGTCTTGAACTTTTGATTCTCCTGCCTCAGCTTCCCAGGTAGCTGGTATTACAGGTGCACATCACACTTACCTTGATAGAAGGTCTTTTAAGAATGTTTGAGGGCCGGTGCAATAGCCCGGCAACCGCGAGGTCCTGAGGTCGACTCCCGGTACCCACATTAAAAAAAAAAAAAAAAGGAATGTTTGAGAGGAGCACGCCTGTAATCCCAGCACTTGGGAGGCTGAGGCAGGAAGATCACCACAAGTTTGAGGCCAGCCAGGGCTACAAAGTAAGTTCAAGCCCATCCTGAGCTGCATAGTGAAACCCTGTCTCAAAAAGACAAAAAAAAAAAAAAAAGAGAGAGAGAGAGAGAGAGAGAGAGAGAGAGAATGTTTGAGAGGACTTCTGGGAAGATGGCAGAGTGGTGAGCAGCAGAGAAAGAGCCCCTCCGAGATACATTGTCAAGACATTGGAATATAGCAACTTGAGGAAGAGAAGGAGGAAAGTGGGTATCCAGGACGTAGGAAGGATTTGAAGTGAGAATTGAAGCCCACAGGGAGAATGGAGAGAGGCTTCAATGAAGCAGAAGGAGGTGGCAAGTGGCACTTTGTCTGTGAGCCCTGACTCACTGTGTAGGAAGGGTGGCTCAAAACTGCAAATGCATGGTGACTACTGGTCACCCCAGAGACCTCTATGGAGAAATGCACCAGTGGAACGGAGCAGTGGATGCAGTGGGTGGCAGTGGCTGGTGAGTTATTCAGGTTCAGATGTCCCCTAGGAGAGGGTAATTGGCCAGTAGCCATCTTGGAGAGGGGCCAGCTGAGCTCAGAACTCAGAACAGCTGTGGGCAGGCTCCATCTAGTGGCTCCCAGTGTCAGGGGGAGGCTACAAATTCAACTCAGCAGGAGCCAGGTAGCTGAGTTCAAGCTGGCAGGAGGCATACAGACTGTTACAGGCTGCAAAAATCAGGTTCCAGCCTCACAGTCAGAAACCAGCCTGAATTTCTGTGGAACTGAAGGTGAAGGCTTGCTGGGATTATCCCATACTGCACCATAAAGCCATGGCTGGCTTTCTGGGATTAATCAACTTGGATATGGACTCTTTCTGTCCACATTGTCTACCAGTGACAGCAGAAACATGCCTTGAGGTGGACTTTCTTTTTCTTATTTTCTTCTTTCTCTTCTTTTCTTTCTTTTCTTGATTTTGTTTTTGTTTTGTTTTGTTTTTCTTAATTGTTCTTGTTTTTGTGTATTAACATGGTTTCTAGTTCTTTTGTTGTTGTTCTGTTCTGTTGTTCTTTTTACTTCTTCCTTCTTTCTCCACTGTCTGCTTCACCAGTTTCCCAAAGTTTGCATAATCTTCCTTTGTCCACTGGCTTTGCTTCTAATCTCTGCCTCTTCTATTTCTCTATTTCCCCCCCCCGTAAGCCCTTTTAAATTTTCTCCCCTGAGGGTAAAATTGTCATATTGAGGGCTTATTTACAGTATACAGTTTTCCGGGTTTTTTTTTTTTTTTTTTTTTTGGTGAGTACCAGGGGTCAAACTCAGGACCTCGCGTGCCAGCAGGCGCCTGTGCTGCTGAGCGATATCACCAGCCCTTTTTTCGTATGTGGGTACCGGGAGTTGAACTCAGGACCTTGCACTTGCCAGGCAGGCACTTATGCCACTGAGCTATCTCACCGGCCCCTCTGGCTTGTTTTAGATTTTGTTATATAACCACAAATCTAGTTCATATGATTAAAGGTGGCAAATTAATAGTTGCCACAGTTTGTCATTCTCTAGGCTGAGAGTTTGATGCTATTGTTATTGCTGATTGTACTACTTTAGCCAAAGTGACATAGTTGTTGTAATCAGTTTTTCTTCCTGATATACCAAGACTGAGATTGCCAAAGAGTCATAAACAATACTATAGGCCAGTGCCAAAGAACCAGGGGCTGGCCAAGTAGCCAGCACTTCTCATCCCCAGTAAACTGAAGAGGCAGGATCTTACAACAGACTCAAAACCCAAAGCCACCTATACCTGGAAGACATAGCTGAGAAGTAGTCATTTCCTAAGGGTTCTGAATACTAGTAATAAAGCAACTCACCATAAGCAATTTATAAGCATCATCCCATGAATTAAACTAAAAAAATAGAAATAAGAAGACACTTAAACAAGATACAATCCCAGATTTCCAGGTCACAAAAAGCAAACCCAGGGGCAATGAGATGGAACAATCTGAAAGCCACCCACCTGGACTCTCTGAAGTGGTAACAGCTAAAGTAACAGAGGAGATGAACGAGGGTCTCGAAAAAAATCAAATAAGAAATAATGTCTCAAATAACTACAGAAATGGTGACCCTATTGCAAGATATAGTTAGTGACTTTAGGGCAGATACAAATAAAAAAATAGAGGAGCTTAGGAAAATGATGGAAACCATGAATGCCCAAAATAGGAAAGAAATGGAATCCATGAAACAGATTCAAACAGATATGTAAGAGATTAAAAATTCCATAGAAAACATACACAACAGAATGAGACAATGTGAGAACAGAATCTCAGATATAGAAGACAGATTTGTGGTTAGTGATCATGAAAAGAAATATTTCTTAAAAATAGCAGGGAACATGAAAAATCAATCCAACAGCTGCTAGATGATGCAAAGAACAAAACAAGATTGAGGGGCCGGTGAGATAGCTCAGCGGCATAAGTGCCTGCCCAGCAAGTACAAGGTCCTGAGTGCGATTCCCAGAACCCACGTAAAGGAAAAAAAGGGCCAGTGATATTGCTCAGCGGCACAAGCACTTGCTGGCAAGCATGAGGTCCTGAGGTCAACTCCCGGTACCCACATAAAAAAAAAAAAGAAAAAAAAACAAGATTGATTGGAGTCAATGAAAAAGCAGGAGATAGCACAAATGATATAACAAAACTGTTCACAGAAGTAAAGGCAGAAAACTTCCCAGGCAGGGAAAAAGAATTTGACATACAGATAAGTGAAGCATATAGGACTCCAATTAGCCATGATCAAAAAAATTCTACACCAAGGCATATCATAGTCAAGATTCCATTAATTCAACACAAGAACAGAATATTAAAAGCTGTTAGAGAAAAGAAACAAATCAACTGTAAAGAAAAGCTCATCAGAACTACAGTAGACTTCTCAACATAAACCCTCAAGTCGAGGAGAGATTGGAGTGAAGTATTTCAAGCCCTAAAGGAAAACAATCTCCAACCCAGATTGACATACCCCACAAAACTATCTTTTAAAATTGATAGAGAAATAAGATACTTCCATGACAAAGAACACCTGAGGAAATTCATGACCACCAAACCAGCACTCCAAAATGTTCTGAAGGACATTCTAAAAAGAGATAACAAGGACTACAACTCCATGAATCCCAACAGAATGAATCCACCAGACAAGGCAAGCAATTAAACAGAAGGGGGAAAAAGGAAGCCAACAACAGGAAAATAACATGACAAGAATAAATCAATATATATCAATGTTAATAGTCTCAATTTGTTAGTCAAAAGAAATAGACTGGCAGAATGGATCAAGAAGTAAGATCCAACAATAAGCTGCATACAAGAAACACATTTAATTCAAACAGAAATTCATAGACTGAAGGTCAAAGGATGGAAAACAATGCTTCATGTGACAGGAACCCAGAAGAAAGCAGGAATAGCTATTCTAGTTGCAGACAAAGAGGATTTCAAGCCAAGACTGATTAAGAGAGACAAAGAAGGTCACTACATCCTTGTAAAGGGAACAATCAAAGAGGAAGAGATAACAATCATAAATATAACTGCACCAAATACCAGTGCACCCAGCTATATAAAACAAATATTAATGGACATGAAAAATCAAATAAGCACTAATACAATTGTATTGGGGATCTCAATACCCCACTGTCACAAAGAGACAGATTAACTAGACAAAAAATCAATAATAAAATATCAGAACTGAACCAAACATTGGAACAACTGGATTTAGTAGATGTCTACAGGGTGTTCCACCCCAGAACAGCAGAATACACAGTTTTCTCAGCTTCACATGGGACCGTCTCCAAAATGAACCATATACTAGCTCATAGAACATGCTTAAGTAAATGCAAAGGAATTGAAATTATCCCATGCATATTATCAAACCATAATGCAATAAATGCAATTTATTTCCAATGAAATCAATGAAATTGGAAATAAGTGGCAAAAGAAACCACAAGAACTTCATAAATACATGGAAATTAAATAAAGCCCTCCTGAACAACCAATGGGCCACTGATGAAATTAAAGAAGAAATTAGACAGTTTCTACAATTAAATGAAAATGCCAACATACTGGAACTTATGGGACACAGTGAAAGCAGTTCTACGAGGAAAAATTATAGCGGTGAATACCCATATCAGAAAAACAGAGCAAGTTCAAATAAACAACCTAATGTTGAACCTCACACTTGTAGAAAAAGAATAAATGAAGCCCAAAGCTGATACAAGTGAGGAAATTATAAAGATCAGAGCAGAAATTAATGCAATGGAGATTAAGAAAATAATACAGAGAATCAGTGAATTGAAGAGTTGGTTCTTTGGAAGATTAAATAAAATTGACGAACCCTGCCGGGTACAGTAGTGCATGCCCATAATCCTAGCACTCGGGAGGGTGAGGCAGGAGGATTCCTGTGAGTTTGAGTGAGACCCTGTCTCAAAAAAAAAAAAAAAATCCATAAATGAATGCCACTGCTGGACACAAGATGTATATGTGTATATGGAGGGAAGAGTTATTCCGCTGACCATTTTCAAATTTTACCTGAGCAGTCAGGACAGGACAGGCCTTCCCAGGTGCCCAGCCTTGGGATGGAGCCTGCTTGTGGGTGGTCAAGTAGTCAGGCCTGCATTTCTGGCTCAGGTCTGCAGCTATCCTCTTGGGGCTCTGTGTGGCCACAAACCTGCAGAGTGTGGCTTGACCAGGCTGGCCTAGGCCAGAGCCAGCAGGATGGGTTTGTCTGCCCTGACCCCATCACTCAGAAGCCAGTGCCTCTGGGTGAGAGGGGAGCAAAGAGGTGAGAGCCAGGCCACGGCCAACTCCACACAACGGAGAAGCAGCCATCTGATGGCTGTTTCTACTGAACATTTACATGGCCACATCCCTCTGTGATGTTTAACTATCCATGGCTCCCCAGTGCCCTGTGTGGCTTGGTCCCTTGCTATTTGCCCAGACTTTCCCCTCTTGCCACTTCCCCAGGTCTCCCCCCTCCAACCATTTCCTGCCCTACTGAACCTCAATGTCTCCTCCATCTGAGATCATAGAATGGAAAGAATAAACTATAATGTTATACAGCAACCAGGCAGGGCCCACACCTCTGACCATATTCATTGTTGCTTCCATTCCTTCCATGAAAGCAAGTTGGTTTTCTCACTTAAATGTATAACCCATGCCCCTTCAATCCAAACGATTCCACCTCTGGAAATCTTTCCTGCAAAAGCACTGAGGAATGTGTGGATGAGGGTAATTAAAAAGCGTAATCAGGCTGGGTTTGACTCACTGGGAGAGTGCTCGCCTAGCGTACACCAAGCCCCGGTTTCCATTATCCGCACTACCAAAAAAAAAAAAAAAAAAGCAATAACTGAGAAACCACCTAAATTACATTAGAAGGGAACTCATTAAGTAATTCATTTCTTTTACACCATTGAATACTACACAGCTAAGTTTTTTTTTTCTTATGCAACTACATTTATATTGACTGATATGGAACTATCTTCAAGACCTATCATTCAATGAGAAAAATGCAAAGCATAAAATTGGTATCCTAGATTGGATCCTGGAAGAAGAACAACAAAAGATATTAGTGAAAGAAAACTAGTGCAACCCAAATAAACTGTGGAGTTTCGTTACTAGTATTGTACTGATGCTAATTTCTTAGTGTTGGTAACTGTGCTATGTACACAGTATGTTAATATTAAGGGTAGTGGGGTGAGGTGTATATAAGAGCTTGTTGCATCACTTTTCTTGTTACAATACTTTTCTGTGCTGGGAATCAAACCCAGGACCTCATGTGTGCTGGGCAAATACTCTATCACTGAGCTACAATTCCCAGCCTTTTTTGTAACTTTTCTGTAAATCTAAAATTCTTCCAAAGTAAAAAAAAAATCTATTTTTAAGAAATAATGTATATTTCTGAATTTTGTAGAACTCTAGAGAGAAGAGAAAAAAAGAGAGAAGTTTGTGTATGCACAGGATATGTCCCATTTTACAAATTGTTTATTTTTTGCCAGGTGTGGTGGCACAGGCCTGTAATCTCAGCACTCAGGAGGCTGAGACAGGAGTTCAAGGCCAGCCTGAACTGTACAGTGAGACCCTGCTTTTAAACAAAATGTTGCCAGGCGTGGTGGCGCATGCCTGTAATCCCAGCACTCTGGAGGCTGAGACAGGAGAATCGCCTCAAGTTCGAGGCCAGCTTGGGCTACATGGTGAGTTCAAGACCAGCCTGGACTATATAGCGAGACCCTGTGTCAAAAAACAAAAACAAAAACAAAAAATTAAAATTAAAAAAAAATTTGTTTATTTTTGTGAGTAGTTTTCCTTAAATCCAGAATGAATTATCCAGTTTGGCAAATGATAATGATTTTTAAAATACTTTACACTTACATGTGCATTATGATTTTTTTTTCAGAGGACCCAATATCATTATTTGAAACTTTGTATTCGATGGCATCATTCATAATATCTTCATTTCGCATTGTAGAAAGAAATTACACATACCAGGCGTAGTGACAGGTGCCTGTATTCCCAGCACTCTGGCAGGCTGAGGCAAAAGGACTGCAAACCAAGCCCAGCCTGAGCAATTTAGTTGCAATTTAGCAAACCTTTGTCTCAAAGTAAAAAAACAAAAAACAAAAAAGGTCTGGGGAGGTAGCTCTGTGAGAAAGCACTAGGTTTAATCACCAGTACTGGAAAAAAAAATGAGGGGGAGAGAGAGAGAGAGAGAGAGAGAGAGAAAGGAAAGGGGGAAGAGGGGAGGATAGGGGAAAGGAAAGGAAAGGAAAGGAAAGGAAAGGAAAGGAAAGGAAAGGAAAGGAAAGGAAAGGAAGAAAAGAAAAAAGAGGAAAGGAAAGGAAAAAGAAAAGAAGAAATTACCCAGTGCTGAGGAACAGAGGGGAAGTGAAGAAAAGGGATGCTTCACCAGAAACCAACTCACTAAATGTTCAGGTTAAGTGAACAACTCATTGATCAAAAACGCTTTTAACAGGGCTGGTGAGATGGCTCCGCAGCTTAAGCGCCTGCCTGGCAAGCGCGAGGGCCCAAGTTTGACTCCCAGAGCGCACATATGAAAAAAGGGCCAGGGATATCGCTCAGCGGCACAGGCGCCTGCTGGCATGCGAGGTCCTGAGGTCAGCCTCCCCGTACCCACAAAAAAAAAAAAAAGAAAAGCTTTTAACAGTGTTAACTAAATTTATTGGGTTTAATGGGTTGCAGAGCAATGGATTTTTTTACTGTGGTCCCCTCAGAACCACTGACGAAGCGGGTGGTGGTGGCGCACACCTGTAACCAGCGCTCGGGAGGCTGATGCAGGAGGATCGCTGCAAGTTTGAGGCCAGCCTGGGCTACAAAGTGAGTTCTAGGCCAGCCTGAACTGCATAGTGAAACCTTGTCTCAAAAAGACAAAAAAAAAAAAAAAAAAAAAAAAAAAACCAAGAACCACTAATGTGGGGTTAGAAAATTCTCACATCAGAGACGGAGCAGGCAGCAGGGCATGTGCAAAAGAACTGGACGCTGCAGGCAGTGACAGGCTGCCAGAACATCCGGGGACTTTGCTGCCTCCCCAGGGCCGCCTTAAGGACCCAAGTGTGAGTGAGAACCAGGAGAGTCTTGTGTGTCAACCTCCTGAGATGGAAACGTCACATTGTTATGTAAGGTCTTAGAGAATGGTGTTGTAAATCTTGGCTACTT
Source organism: Erethizon dorsatum (assembly GCA_028451465.1). Taxonomy (NCBI): domain Eukaryota; kingdom Metazoa; phylum Chordata; class Mammalia; order Rodentia; family Erethizontidae; genus Erethizon; species Erethizon dorsatum. The sequence continues at coordinate 100,005,644 of CM051834.1, forward strand.
GAGGGCTGTGTTATTATAAGAACGGGACTTTTCAGATGCCGTGAGAGCCTATCTTATGCAGACCTGTCAGGCCCTGGAGACTGGGGCCCAGGAAGCTGTGCTGACGCAGCTTACTGTCCTAGGTGGTAAATTTGTGAATATATTTTTAGTAAAATTGTAAATATCATTGATTTACTCATACATTCATTCAAATACTTATCCCTTGACGATTAGGTGCATCAGATGCTTTTCTGAGATCTAGGGACTGAGCAGAGAACACATCAAACCTCAGTTTCTCCCTTTGTGAACTTATCTTCTGGGGACAGGGTGAGAGTGAGATACATAAAACCAGTAAAAGGGTACACACCTGTAATCCCAGCTCTGGGAGGCTGAGGCAGGAGGATTACAAGTTCAAGCCCAGCCTGGGCAAATTAGTGACTTAGCAAGACTCTGTCAAAATAGGGCTGGAGATGCAGCTCAGTGCAAAGGCCCTGGATTCAATCCTCGGTACAAAAAGAGAGAGACAGACAGACAGACAGAGGATGATCAATGCTAAAGAGAAAAAGAAAAGAATAAAAACCAAAACAGAACCTCACCTGGAAAGGAGGCAGGGATCCCCATTCAGACTTGGTGTGGAACTTGCTGCAGTGTGGTGTCCCCACTAGATGGTTTCTCGTTGTTGTGGCGGGAGGCTATGCTGTCCATCACCATTGTGGACACCTCTGGTGGGGCATTCCTGGGCACCTGCCTGCCCTTGGAGCAGGAATGGAGTGTGCTGCATCCACAGAGCCTGGCTTGTGGCCTGTGAGTGGGGTATGGCTCTGGCCCTGAGACTGCGAAACAGTTTCTAATTACTGGGGATGAAAAGGACTATTATCCCCTCTCCCCATCAACCTTCCTCCTGATGATTCAGGGGAGACTAACTAAAAAAAACACTGAGAATTGAGCGTTCCCCTTTGTCATCACTGTTGTTTTCTGATATTACGGGTCCCCACCCACCCAGCCACCCACCTGGGCCAGTTACCAATTCATTGCTGCTCTGCTCTGTTCGTCAGGCGAGGCCGGGTCAACAGAGGGAGCTGGAGGCCTGCTGCAGGAGCCTGGCTTCTCTTCTGTTCTAGCGCTTTGGCTCTGTTCCTTCCAGGCTGTGACCAGTAGGTGGCTAACTTCACCCTGCAACCAATGACCTCCAGTGCCTTTCTGAACCTAGCTGGGGACGGCTGCTTCCCAAATGCTGTGGACATTTCCTAGAGAGACTAAAGGAAAGGTCTTCCTCCAAATAGAGAGGGCACCGACAGACCACAGAACAACTCAGACAAGTCCAGTGTGGAGTAAATGAGTTTATTAGGGTTATTTTCAGAGCAGTAAAGGACTTGTGGGCTGTGGCACTACCAAATTGCCATCCTCCTCTTTGCGAAGCTACTGGCTTTAAGGGTGCTAATTAAAACAGCAAGAACAAGGTCAAAAGCAAGAAGTGTACTTGGGAAAAGCTGTGTGTACTCTCTCCCCATCTCATCCTTATCAGGAAACTCTGCCATCCCAGCAAGCATTGTCTGGCTGTGGTGGTGGATGACTTTGTCGTGCTGGCATCTGACACACAGCCTCAGTGGCCCACTGGCCACTACACAGGGCCCACTACAAGATGGAGTTGCTTTGGCCAGGGTTTGGAGGACATATCAAGAAAGAGAACTATTAAAAACATGAACAGAATCATTATTCTTACATTAACTGCCTTCTCAGTTCCTTAGCACATGGAAACAGAAAGATGCAAAATGGAGAAAGTAGAGGGATAAGAAAGTGGTTGCTGTTTTTTGTTTTTTGTTTTTTGAGACAGGATCTCCCTATGTAGTTCAGGCTGACCTTGAACTTACTATGTAGCCCAGGCTGGCCTCAAACTTGTGGCGACCCTCTTGCCTCAGCCTCCCGAGTGGCCCAGTTGTGGGCAACCACGACTGGCCAAGAAATTGGTCTTTTTAAGGAGCTATGCCAAGCTATGCTGGAAAAAAAATCAAAAGAAGATTTCTGGCATTAAAGTTCATCTCATAAAAATAAATTCTGAATACTGAGAAAACTAATGTGGAAACTGAAGACAATTCTGAACTTTCAAGCTCTATACTCAGATTCAAGGCAAGTGATAGTTGCCTAAAAATGACCGTGGTCCAGGACACATCAGGTAGCTTTTGAACGACTCCCAGATGAGATGCCTTAGAATAATGTTTTTGTTTTTAGCCCACAGTTCCTGAGGGACCATTTGGGCAGAGCTCAGATGAACAGTTCCGTTGGTCTCCCCTGGGCTCACTCATGCAGCAGCAGTCTGTCAGTGGGGTGGCTGGGGGCTAGCTGGTCTAGGGTGGCCTCACTCACTGTGTGGCAGTTGGGACTGGCTGGCAATTAGTGTAGGTAACTGGGTGATAGGCCATGTGTCGACTGCAGGCCAATGCTGGCTTATTCATATGGCAGTGCTCACAGGTGTGCCCAAGTATTATGGTTTCTATCCAGATGTCCCCCTCCAAAGCCTCACGCACTCATAGGTGGGGCTTTTGGAAGGTGGCTGGATCATGGGTATGTCATACTGGATTATGGGTGCATGATTAGTCTACAGATTAGTTTAGCGTAGTTGTGGGTAATGGAATTACTGAAGGGGGAAGCCTCACCCTGGGTGTGGGTGGCACCAACCAATAGTCTTGTAGCCTGGATGGTATATAAAGAGAGAGAAGGAAGGCAGGCTGCTGCCTTCTGCCTGCCATGCCATGCACTGTTCTCCTCTGCCAGGCTGCCCTGCCTTGGAACCAGCTGACTATAGACTGCGACCTCTATAAACTGTGAGCTAAAATAAACCTTTCCTGTTTTAACTTGTGAGTGTCAGATATTTTGTCCCAGCAATGAGAAAGTAACTAAGATAACAAGCAGTCTGCTTTTGTCACATTTGCTGTTGTCTCATTGATCAAAGCACGTCTCGTGGCTGAGCCCAGAGTTAGTGTGAAAGATGATTAACCAAGGGTATAAAGACATGGAGGAGAATCATGGAAGCTATTTTAACAAACAATCCATGACACAGGGGATGGAATAAGATGAAAATATATCAGCAGTTTCCAGCAGAAGTATCAAATGCCTCTACTTGAGAGCAGTCCAGTGTCAGAATCTCCTCAAACAGGAGTTGCTAGGAAGAAGCCAGCTGATGAATAATGTCAGCAGGAGCCTGGGTTTTGAGCCATTCTTCCAGTAACAAAGAACCAATCTGGAAAGAGGTACTTTTTTCAGTATTTCAGATATCACAGAAGCTTAGGAAGACCTTGACTCATGTTTAAATTTATGTTTCAAAACTCAAATAAGAGATCTTTTAAAGACATGAAGATTCCCTTAGATGCCTTCTAGATGCTATCTCAGATGCCCTGGGCACCTAAATGGAAAGATATAAGGTGGAAAATGTATAAGGTTAAGAAAATAGTCTTTCTAGAGTGCCACTTCAAGCCCTGTTGGAAGCATAATCAAAAGAGGGGGCCAGGGACATAGCTCAGCGGCACAAGCGCCTGCCTGGCAAGCACAAGGTCCTGAGTTCAAGTCCCGGTACCAAAAAAACAACAACAACAGGTTCCCTAGTGTTCAGGTTCTTCTTGCTATATATAAAAAGCATCTAAGGACACCTGAGCTGGGCCATACAAAGAGACCACCTGCAATCCCAGCTACTAGGGAGGCTGGGACAGAATGACTGAAAGTTCAAGGCCAGCTGAGAAATTTAGTGAGACTCTGTGTCAAAATAAAAAAGTAAACTGCATAGTGAGACCCGTCTCAAAAAGACAAAAAAAAATAAAAAATAAAAAAAAAAATAAACAGTGAAAATGGCTGGGGATGTAGCTCAGTAGAGGAGCACTCTGCTTTCAGTCTCCAGTACCACACAAACAAAAAGAACACTTAAGAACAAATAGTCGGGCCGGTGAGATGGCTCAGCGGCATAAGCACCTGCCTTGCAAGCGCGAGGGCCCGAGTTCGACTCCTGGATCCCACATACGAAAAAGGGGCCGGTGATATCGCTCAGCGGCACGGGTGCCTGTTGGCGCGCGAGGTCCTGAGGTCGACCCCCCGGTACCCACAAAAAAAAAAAAAGAACAAATAGTCATAGAGTTCCCATCTCATCGCTCTTTTTGACATCATATTGGAAGTACTCTTAATGCAGTAAAACAAGAACAGGATATACAAGGTATTCAGTTTGGGAAGGGAGAAATAAAACTATTCACAGATGACATGATTGTCTATGTAGAAAATCCTAAAGACTTGACAAGAAAACCTACAAGAACTAATAAGTGATTATAGCAACATTATGGGGTTCAAGGTTAATGTACAAAAGATCAAACTGCAAGTCCAAGCATTTGCATCTGCTGATCATATCACTGTCTGACTGATGCCATCTGAATTACCATCAGAAGTTATAGATGGGCTTAGAAATAACAGATGCAGTAATTGATGATGCCTTTTGGAGATTCACAGTAATGAGACACAAATTCTATTCCCTATTAGACCTTCCTGAGCTTCCCCTAAGAGTGATCACCAGTCAAGTCCAAACTAGAATGAGTTTATGGTACAATTTCATGCATGGCACCAAAACTTTTCTTTGGGAAAGGCCAATTTTCTAACCAGGAAGGAATGGAGTTAACAGTCATTGTGACTCATATCATACTTTATACTTAAATACCAAGGTATTGTGTGGATAAGCAAAACTATTGGAATCTCAGATACTTGTATGTAAGATGCTTACCATGTAAATCGTTAGGCACAGTGAGGGATAAAACCACAAAGTTAATGTTCTGAAAACAAGCCTTTAAAAATGCTAGAAATAAGACATTCCTTATTTAAGGACCTATTTTTTTTAAGTATGTAAGTACTACATTTATTGAAGATCACGGGACAGTAGCAGGAACAGGGAGAAGGGTGAAAGGAAAGAGGGTGAAGGAAAAACAGACTCGAGAGTGAAGGGGAAGGAAAAGGTCTTAAGTATGAAAAGGAAAAAAAAGGCCTCGATAACTCAGGCTTCCAGTATTTATAGGGTCAGGCACCACTCCAGTGTACCTCCCATTGTCTCTCTCTCTCTCTCTCTGATGTCAGCAATCTGTGTGACCTCCTAAACCTAAACACAGATAATCATTAGGGTGGTCCTAAGTTTAAGCCTAGGTAATCATTCAGGTGGTCTTAAATTTAAAACCAGATAATCGTTAGGGTGGCGTGGCGTTTACAGTTAAATGAGGGGAAAGGAGTGACTCCGCTCCTTTGTTTTTATTTGTACTATTTCTATTTGTACTATTCCCCATTGAGAGCCCTGCTCCCTGAAAATCTTTGAAGGGAGGTGAAGGAAGAAGTTCTGTCTTCTGTAGTTACTTCTGGCTGGATAGGGGTGTTGGCCCTACCTCCTCAGAAAACAAGGAACCCTTGCCCTGATAGTTGAAATGTTGCAGAAAAACGGGACTGAGCCAGATGGAAGACACACAGAACTGAAGGCACTTGGAAGGCAAACAGCTTTATTTATTTATTTATTTGTGTGTGTGTGTGTGTGTGTGTGTGGGTACCGGGGGTCAAACTCAGGACCTCAAACGCCAGCAGGCACCTGTGCCACTGAGCGATGTCACTGGCCCTTTTTTCGTATGTGGGTTCTGGGAGTCGAACTCAGGACCTCATGCTTGCCAGGCAGGCGCTTATGCCACTGAGCCATCTCACTGGCCCCAAAAAGCTTTATTTATGCTAGCGAGCTGATGGGAATCTCAGTTCCAAATCATCATCCCCGTCTTGGGGTTAAATGATCACTTATGTGGGTTCCTAGCAGGTAATATAAGAAGGCTGATAACAGGATATTCTATAGTTGGCTACACATTGTCTTTTCATATGTTGTTAGGCAGACTTAGACAAGTTAATTGTTTTTTTTTTTTTTATCCTATAGCAGGGAGGTCAGGGCTAGGGTGAACAGGAAGAATCAATCACTGTCTTGGACTGAGCCAAGCTGTCTCTGGGTGATAATTCCTTAAAACCTTGGAACGGGTTAACATAACAAGATGTACTTTGTTTCTGAGTGACACTTATCTTACACGCTGCAGCTGGGGTTGGAATGCCAAGGCTAGCTGAGTTTTGTCACACTCTAATTATGGGAATATAGGCTGTGCCTACATTTCCTGTCCTTAAATTTAGTGGGAGACTTTAAGTTTTAAAATTTCCTTTACATTAGGCATTCAAGGAGCTGAGGCCATCCTTGGAAGATTTCTTGATGGACTGTGGATATGGAAACAGGTTCCAATATTGAATTATGGTCACCACCAGTAGTTTGATGGTGTGTAAGGACCTACCTATTTAAGAAACGACTATTGGGACTTACCACTGAGGCATGCTGTTCAGACATGCAACCCACCACTTGGACTTAAGACTGGTCTTTTGTTTTTTTTGTACAGTTCTGTACATCTTGTTTATAGAGTCTCAATGTCCTCCTTTTGTACAGTATACCTTATTTATACAGTACTGCAATTTTTGCTGTGGTCTTATGTTGTTATACATTACAGTACTGCATGTAAGAGTTATGCAAATAAAAGCAAAACCATCAGGTTGGAGTTCCCTTTGACAATTTCTTTGTTCTGAATATTGTAATGTACATACTATACATAATTCCTCATTTAGCGACCAATTAATCTAACGACCTAGTCGCAGGAACGTAACTCAGTCATTAAACAAGGAATGCCTGTACCAGTTATGGTTATTTTAAAAAATTTAGACATTTTCAAAGTATTTTATAAAATGTGTCATTTATTTATTGTGCTGGGGATTGAACCCAGCGCTTTGTGCATGCTAGGCAAGCACTCTATGTGTAAGCTACATCCCCAACCCTGAAAGGCCTTTTATTAAGATCTGGGTAATAAATTATGGATGATTTTCTTCCTTTTGCTATTTTTACTTCTTTTCATATACTGTATTACTGTTTTATATGTATAAAGGTCATGCTTGAGGCTGTGCTGTGAACTGAAAGATCCTCGGGCACCAGCTCAAGTCAGACCTGTACCTTCTGGAGAACTGCTCCCCATGGCAGTTCTAGGTGACATAGGGCCCAGAGTTTGTCACAGGTACCAGGCACAGTCAGGTGCATGTCATGCTGCTTCTCTATGGTGAGGCCCCTGCCTGGGCAGCCATCCTCTTCCAGGCCTTTCAGCTTGAAGAAGCTGTACAGAGTCCAGCTAATGCCACATTTGTCTGCAGGCCATAGGGACTTTGTCTGTGCCTCAGTTTTTCCCCACCTTCTGTGTCAGTGCATGAAGCAGTTTTCTACATTTGTTGGTGCCCATACTGGTCATGCCACTTTTGCCCTGATCATGTACCATCTTGCCCATCTTTTAAAGCACTACAAATGTGACTTCTAGTTTTGCTTTTCCTGACTGCATTCTTAGTGAAGCAGACTAGAGGTGAAATATTTGAAGGCAGTGTCTGGTTTTCTCCAGGGCTCAGCACAGGTGGCATGCACTATAGGAATTTAATAAATATTTAAGTGAATGCAACTCTGTGTGTGTGTGTGTGCACGCACACACACGCGTGCATGCACATGTATCCAAGGATTGAAACCAGGGGATTGAGCCCAGGACTTTCATACTAAGTTACATCCCCCAGCCTTTTTTTTTTTTTTTTGAGACAGGGTCTTACTAAATTGTCCTGGCTGGGCTTGAACTTGAGATCTTTCTGCCTCAGCCTCCAGGGTACCAGGATTACAGGTCTGCAGTACCATACTTGGTGAATGCAAATCTCTTGATGACTACACACCAACCCCATGGAGTTAGAACACCTGAATTCTAAGTCTTATCATTAAATACCTGTGCAACCTTGGACATTAACCCTCAGAAATAATTGTGGCCTTGGGTTTCTTCAGAGATCAGAGCTTGGGGAAAGTCCTTTATGCTTCGAAAAACACAGTGCTGTTTCTAAATCCATTATGAACACTTGTGCAGTTGAACTGAGCTCTTAAATTTTATCCAACTCCCTGGCTCCAGCCAGACTTCTTACTGTATTAAATATACTAAATTCACTTTTGTTTTAGGGCGTTTGAACTTGCCACCAAGTTCTGGGGACACATTTCCTCCAGATTTTCCCATGGCAAATATACAGTCTTAATTTTCAAGGTGTATATTGGAGTCAAGGCAGATGATGTTGACTGCAAGGAAACAACTCAGTTTCAAGACATTGGGAAAAAGAAGAGATGTTGCCATTCTATTGCCTCATTTAATCCTCTAAACAGCCCTAAAATGTATGTACTGTTATAATCCCCATTTTAAAGATGAGACAGTTGAGGCCTGGAGGGGTTAAGGAAATTGTCAAAGGTTTCACAACTAATATATACCAGGGCCAAGACACAAATCCAGACAGTTTTGGATCCAGCATCCAAACTACTCAACCATAAGGCTCTCTGCTTCTTGAGAAACATTAAATCTTGTTAGCATAGGGTCTGGCATGGGGTAGGTCAACAGTTATTTCCCTACTCCTCGGACACGTTTAATTCCCCAAATCAAACCCAGTGCCTCCTAGAAGCCAAGCGAGTCATCTATCACTGAGCTACACCCCAGTCCTAATTTTTAAAATACCCTTTTCTACAAAATCAATGTATTTTGCCAAAAGTTTGAGGACTTAAAAATATGTACCAAGTCTTCAGGATCAGATCCAAGTCGAAAAAACAACCAAAAAACCTGAACCCCCATTCGTCGATGAGGTAAACCAGGACTACATCAGATTCATTCCACATCTACCAAAACAACCCTATCTAATCATAGTGTAGCTTGAAGGCCGGACTCTCACTAGACCAAGGTTCAAGTTCCAGCAATGCCCATATTATAGTTGCTGTGTGACCTGAAACGAATGACTTCACCTCTCTGACACTCTGAGGTTAGCCTTACACAGCAATCATCTTCAAGGGGTTATTTAGAAAGATTCGTTGAGATAAGGCACAAAACACAGTACGTAGAAAGGGCTAGATAAGCGGGAGCTGCCGTTAACCAGTACTACCAGGGTCAGTCTTTCCCCACTTTTTTGAGCGTTTGGCTGCCTCTCGGACCCGGGATTCGTCCCAGGTTCTCTCTGTCGCGGGGATAGAACCCAGGGCCTTCACACTGAGCTACATTCTGAACTTTTCTGTATTTTTAAATTTTGAGACAGAGTCTCATTAAATCGCTAAGATACCCGGGCTGGGTTCGAGTTTGCTATCCTCCCCCTCAGCCCTCCAGAATGCTGGAGGGCATTAACAGGTGTGCGCCGCCATGCCTGGATTGCGTGCTGCCCTTCTCAGGAGTCTTCGTGTCCATCCCCATTCCTCCTACCCTCAGCTCCTCTCTTAGCCGCCAAGGAAGCACCAAAACTTGGCGGAGTCCAGGACTGTACTATAAATCGCACCTGCACCCGTTCGGCGGGGCTTCGGTTTCTCCTGCGGGACGATCATTCAATAGGAAAGTAAGCGTCGGGACCAATCAGAAATGGCAGCGGCAGACCAATGCCCGCCTCCTTAAGGCGCCCTTGCGCGTTATTGGATGTATCTGAGCGCAGACGACAGTCTGAGCCATTTAGAAAAGAATAGGGTCAGCCAATCAGCGGTGACACCGCAGCTGACTAACGCGGGAAGGGCGCAGTTGTCTGTGGCACCCGGCGAGTTTGTAGCTTGTCAGCACCAACGCCCTACCTAGGCGGCAAGCCCGCTGGCCGGCAGTTTAACGTACGCAGTTAATCCTGCTTCAGTGGACAGTGGAGCCGGCGAGAATTTGTAGTTTGAGAATCTAGGTTAATCATGGGTCAAAGTTCTGTCCATTTTTGTGTCTTCCCTGTCCCCTAAAACTTCCGGGTGAGGCAGATTGTGTTGTGCAGCCAATCAGCGGTGGACCAGAGCAACAGGCGAGAAAAGGAAGCCTCCTATCCTGAGGGTCTCCAGGCCAAAAAGTAGGGAGGCAGCCTACACAGCCCTTCACGCTTCTCTGCGAATTGTGTATCTCCATAAATGGTAGGGGGTGAGAGAAAGGTGCAATGATTTGCAAACAAGAGCAACTCAAGCCAGGCATGGTGGCACGTGCCTGTTATCCCAGCACTTGGGAGGCTGAGATAGAAGGATGGAAAGTTTGAGCTCAGCCTGGGCAACTTAGCCACTTACCGAGACCCAGTCTCGAAATAAAAATGGGGCTGTGTGTGGCTGGGGTGTAGCTTAGTGTGAAGGCCCTAAATTCAATCACCAGTACAAAAAAAAAAAAAAAAAAAAAAAAGTTGGGGGAAGCTCAGGATAAAACCTAGACAGACCAGAAAGACGGTGGTTCCTCTGAGGTCTTGCTGAAGCAGCCTTCCCAGCTATTTCTGCGAAGGAGTTAAGGGCCCAGAATAGAGGCGGGAAAGGGAGAACTCTGTAGCCAATCAACACTGGCAGGAGGCCATGTCCTGAGCTCTGCAGTCAATCAGCTGCAGGCCCAAGGAAGAAGTGAAGGAAGTGGCCAGGCCCTATGTGTCTCCCAGGCTGCTCAGTGTGCCCAGCCGGCACCAGCTAGGAAAAAGAATGCAGCCTGCGCTACAGCCAGTCAGCGTCTGCCCTGAGATCCAGGTGCCACGGGCGCTGTGCACGCGCTCTAGTCGCCTCGTGCCACGCCCCTGGCCTCGCGCTGCGCCCCTTTCTAAGGGTCACTCGGGCTTGCGTGGCCCTCAATGTAAGCGAGGCTGAAAAAGGAGGACAAACGGGGTCTGAGCTGGTGAGTGTTATGATTTTTCTTACTCTTTCTGCGGGCTTGAGCCTAACCCAGGCAAAGCAGGGTCTGGGAACTTGAGTGGCTGCCACGGAGTGTCGGGAGAGTGGAGGGCTTTAGGTCCTGGGCCTTCCTCTGTCCTGGAGAGGAAATGGGGGCTCCTGTGCACTTTGGGGCCTAGGCTAGGAAGAAGCCAAGCCAACACACACTCCAGGTTGGTCTGTGGCCCCTGAGGCCAGCTCGAGCAGGAAATGCGTTCTGAAGAGTTTGGAAGCCCTTAGCTCCACACTGGGTCATGGCCATGAGGTGTGGCTGCTGGACCTTGGCTGCGGTCCTGGCTTGAATCTGGATCTAGCAACTGAGAGGAGAGGCTTGTAGTTCTCCAGAAGTTACAGTCACTGGCCAAGACATGGAAGTTAGTGTGTATCTGGAAGGTTTTCTGGGGTCTTTGGACCCAGCCTGGGCGGGGAGTGAGAGTTAAGTCGAAGCCCCAAGGGTCATTGCATCCAGGCTGTGCTGGTTGAGGTGCTTTCAGCAGATTTTCTTTATCGGGTCCATGTTGAACAACGTGGTCAGGAGGTAAGGCTGGTGATCCTCTGGAGGTTCTGGGCTGGAAGCTTCTGAATCCCAGTCCAGCTGGCTGCCTTGATAAATTATTATTGCCATGCAGTGGCTCAAGACAGAACTGGGATTGGGTGGTATCTGAGGCTTTTGGGTCTCCCCAACCTACTCTCCCTTATGCCCTTTCTAGTCATTCTCAGACGATATCAGGCTGTAAGCATGCGGCAGGTGCATAGGGAAAGTGAATATTATATCGGACACAGGGAGAAGTGTGTGAGATATTCTGCTGTTTAGGAAATCAGCAGTATGTCTTTAGCAATGCTTTCTTTATACTCATTGGGCATGGTGTTGATACTTTCATTCAGCTGTTCAATGGTATTAAAGCTTTCAGAGTGCTTTTGTGTATACCCAGAGTTCCTAACCTATGGGTGGAGGTGCAGGGCATAGTCTATAAGTGGACTTCAAGGGGCTATGAGCTCCTAGAAATAATATTTGTATGTATGTAGCCAGGCTGAAGGCACAGGCCTGTAATCCTAAGACTCTGGAAGGCTGAGGCAGGAGGATTACAAGTTTGAGTCCAAGCTGGGGAGCATATAAGACCCTGTCTCAAAAATTTGAAAAAAATTTTTCTGAGTTCAATCCCTGATACCACACACACACACATACATAAAGAATATTTATATACATTTGTATAGGGATGGGGAAAAGGATAAGGAAGAAAGAATATTTAACCTATCCAGGAATGGGCTTCAGAGCAATCTGTGGAAGTTGTCATTCATATGGTATGAATGTCTACAACAGTCTAATGTAAACAGTTGGTCCTATGGCTTACATTCTCAACTAGATGGTTATCTTGAAGAGATTAAGAACCATTGGAATAAAACAGGCTCCTGTATTATTTATGGGGCCTGGGCAAAACTACAAATGAATATTCCTCCCACTCCTGTTCTTCTTATACCTGGTGTTGGCCCATACCTCAGTGTGTCTCACACACTACCCTGCATATACATCCAAGTTCAGTCCACATGCCCCTTACACACAATCAGGGCCTAAGGTGTGTATATATGTCACACAGTCCACTGTCATGAGTACAAACATGGAGTTGAGGCCCATGTTGGTTGTCGATGTGGGTTCAGAGTCATTTGGTCCAGGAAACCCTGGGCTATGAAGTCTCTGAGCATGGTCTCAGGACAGTGGCTGGGGGGTACTCTTACATTTCCAGGTGGGCCCTTCCTAGATGCCCTTGGACTCCTTAGCCCACCAGGAGGGACATAACTAGAGGAGATCTGAGTGAGGCCCTCTGTCTTGGATTAAATGAATACTGGTACTCTGTACTGGTCTTGAAACAGCCCTGTGAGGAAGTTGAGGGTCTTGGGCAAGCTTAGCTCCAAGTTAGGGCTGAAGAGAAAGACCATGCACTATAAGGATGAGAGGAATCTAAGTTTTCTGACTTCTAGTCTAGTTCCTTTTCCACATAATCCACAAAAGATGTGCTATGATAAGCGTCTCTGTGACCTACACTCAGCTAACCCAGGTGTGACCATGTGGTTCCTGGGTTATATAGAGCATAGGTTTAAGGGAAGAAAGGAACTGTGGTATGGTATCTCCTCTGGTATGTTTGGATGCACTTAACTAGAAAGAGCAAACATCTTGAAAGTTCATGTCAGATTTGGGCAATTAGTCAATCTATCTAAGATATTGTGGAGAGTTTCAGCACATTGATATATGGAATGAGATGTGTTTCTTGGTTGAATTTTTCCTAACACAACTTTTCTAAATTGAATCTTGTTCAACATGTTTTGGGGAGTAGGCTCAATATTTAAAATAAGTCAGATGGAAGGAGAACATTTTTTCATAAAACAAATAATCCTTGACTTGTTCTGGTGGTCTTATTTTAATATTTACATATATTTGATATTTATGTTACTGTTGTGACATTATTATATCATGCTGAAGGAGTTTACGATACAAAGATTTCTGGAAAGTTTTGACTTTGCAGCCTGGCAAACACATTTCCTGAAAATGAGCACCTCGTATGTTTCCTCCTTACTGTCGCATTAGTCAAGTCGATCAATAAGAATAAAGAGCCAGGCATGGTGATCCATGTCTACAATCCCAGCTCTCTGGAGGGCTGAGGCAGGATGGCAAGTTCAAGCCCAGGATGGTTAATTTAACAACTTAGCAAGACCCTGTCTCAAAAATTAAAAATAAATTTAATTTTATCTCATTGCAAAGGCCCTTGGTTCAATCCCAGTACCCCACCCCCTAAGAATAAAAATAAAATCAGACCTCAAACTTGATTTAATGAGTATTAAAAAGACAGAGATGCAGAAATCACCTCCTTTTTTCACGTACATACTCCTGTGCTGAATCTCTCCTGTCCACTCTACCATCTGCCAGCATGGAGGCTTGTGTCCTCTTAACCTGTGGTTTTCAGGCTGTATTCTAGGGGACAACTGCAAATGAGTCCTACTGAGTCAGCTTGGGAAGTGGAAAGCAAGCATGGTTTTTGAGGCCAGCGAGGGAAGAACCTCCAAAAATAGCAGGGCAGCAGTGCCCCTACCCTTCCCAGTCAAAGTGCTTCTGCTGTCAGTGCTTAGCTCAGAATTATACTGGATTATACTGCCGAAAAGGCAGGCAGAGGCTAGAGAAGTGAAGTGTCACTAGCTTAAGAGCTGAGGTGCAGAGGGCCTCAGGGTAACTCTAAGGAAGCCCTCTCTAAGGGGATATCCTTAGGTGGGGTAGACACTAGGTGGGAGGCAAGATGAGGTTTCCCATTCTTGGGGGCTTTTGTTCACTCAGTGGGGAATCCCCTTACCCCTCTCCTCCCTTTTAGGTTCCCCCGAAAGCCCAGTGATACTCCCTGACTTTGAGGTTGCGCCCTTTGATCACAGTCCCCAACTCTTAATCATCAGTGGGAAAAACCACAGTAATGGGGCAGCTGAGTCACAGGCACATGACGGACAGCTAGGAGGCAAGGGGATCACACTCCACTAGGTGATGGCGCCCTCTTCCAGAACCCTGCACCTTTCCATCTATACTTGGGGTTTCTCCTTCTGACTTTCCCCACTTCTTCCTTGTCTTTAGGGATTATGCATTTCTGTGTTAGAGGAAGGATGTGTCCCTCTGTTTGCCTACATATCGGGATTGATGTTTTATCTGTCTTTTATTATGCGAGTATGTAATGTGTCCCTGGGTGTGGTGATGTGAGGAGTTAGAAAGCTCAGAAATGGAAACTCTTTAATGCTCAGACTAGCAGATGAATACAGCTTGCCCATTTGCATTTTCCCTTTCACTTTGACTCATCTTCCCCTCTCCCCACCCTATTGCCCCTCTACCAGCCTCACCCACCAACACACCCTGTCTGATCTAGGAAGGGTTAACACTTGCTCACACCCAAGCTACGAGAGGGAAGGCATTTTAGATCTGGACAGAGAAAGTAGGTCTGAACATTTTGGGGTCCTATAGCCAAAGACAGAAAAGGGAGACTAAAGACAACAATATTTGGATCTAGGAGAGGACCAGGATCTAAAGGAGAAACCTAGGGGAAACCAGACTGTGTCTTGTCACCAGAGCAGCCCACCAGTACCTGACTTGTCTTCTAATAATTTATTGTGCATATACGATATGCCAGGCACACACCATAACTACTTTGTCAACATATGTTGAATGAATCAAAACTTTGCTATAGGATCAGTGATAATACAGTAAGAAGCAAAAAAAGAAATTTGAGCCTCCTGGGCCTTATTTTGTCCTCAGATTAAAGAGTGCTAAAGTGTGAAAAGAGGGGAAATCTCCAGGGACTTTGACCCCTTGGGCAGGAAGTGAAAGAAACCCAAGTCCTGATTTCAGAGAAATGTCATTTGTCATCAGCCCAAGAAAAGGAAATTTTTCTCTCCAAAGACCACCACAGACCCTCGCTGGGGTTGCCCCCCTCAGAGCCGGGAGGATCTGAGTCACACATACACACACTCCTCAGTGGCAGCCCAGATAACAGGGTTCATTCCCACACAGCAAGTAGTGCTGCCCAGTACTGAGCCAGGGAGGAGGAGCCATGCTTTTGACTCTCCTCTACCCTCTCCTTGGAATGCAGATGTTTCCATCTTTTACTGCTGAGGTAGTAGAAACAGCTTCCGGCTACTACAGCTCTACTGCCACCTCTAATGCCATTCGAATGGTGCTATGTACTTACAGAGACAACTTTCATATTCTTGTCATTTCATCCTCATCCCCGCCTTCAAATGAGGTAAGCAGAGATTATCCTCATTTCATGAATGAGGTAACTGAGGCTCAAAGAGGTAACTTGCCCAAGGTGACTCAACTAGAAAATGGCAGAGATGAGACTCAAATGCAAGTCTGATTATTCCAAAGTCCGTGTTGCCACAGATTTACTTGGTTTTTTGTTTTTTTGTGTTTTTTTTTGGTATGGGGAATCGAACTCAGGACCTTGCACTTGCCTTGCCAGGCAGGCGCTATGCTGCTGAGCTATATCCCCCGGCCCACAGATTTACTTCTTACACATCAGGAGTTCACAAATGAAGAGGCAGGAGGCTAGCAGGCAGAACATCTGGGTTCTGGAAACAGAGGTGTGATCTCTCCTGCAGGTGTAAAGCAGAGCCAGGGGCATAAGACCACACCCCCTGGGGGACTTGTGGCAGACTGATACCTGGGACATCCAATGGAGGACTGAGGCCAGAGGCGGGGCTAGCTTCAGGGGAGGGGGGCAGGAGTCAGAACAGCAGTTCAGAGCATGTGGTTCCAGGAGGCAGCTACTAGGGGTAAGTGTTGCTTTTCCCCAGCCAAGGCCTTTCTCCCATTATGCTTTCTGTCCTCTCCCTGCCAATCTATAGCCCTCTCCTAAGGCATCCAAGTGGTAAGCCTCTCTCCTACAAGGGATTTACTCATGCAGAACCTGCACCTAGGACTGTACCTGCTGAGTGCTTAAATACTTAGGCTGTGTTTCTTGTAGTATCTAGGTTCCCAGTTCTCTTCATTAAAGTGGTAGTTTTGATGTGCAATAAACTGATTTGTTGGGTTCTTTCTACTCACTTTTTGGCATATAAAAAATAACATTAAACCATTTCCTTGTCCTAATCTTGAGAGGAAACAGCCTCCCTCTGGACAGTTCCCATTCCCCTTCATCCTAATACCTCAGCCATCAAAGCCTTCTCCAAAACCTCTCTCCATCATTGGATCAGGATTCTTCTTGGTTTCTAAATCTGCCTTCTTAACTCACTAGATGCAAGTCTTTGGTCTCTTCCAGCTCCTCTGTGAATATGTTTTAGAAGCTTCAACCTCAGGGAGATGACTGAACGATGCCTTAGGGTCTGCCTTCCTGCAGCCATGACTTTCCAGCATGATGGGCTCCACGTGACAGATTGCTGGAGGAGGACCCGCTGGATTTCTAAGCTCTCCCATGAAGCTGTTTTGCTCTATGCCTAAATGCCAGGGTTGACTGGGTTTTGTGGTAACCCTTCTGCCTGCTCAGAGGTTTTTCTCTGCAGAAGGGCTTAGAGAAGCAGAAGTATACATGGCTGCTATCTTTTAAGCCATAGATTGCCATCTACACTAGTCTTTTTTTAAAATCTATACTAATACTGCTTGATATTTCTGTTAACTGCCTGGCTCTTGCTCTTTAAGCCCTGATTTTTATCTGATTTCCATTTTCTAACACCACATCCCTACTGCTGGCTCCTGTTATGCCTCTGGATAAAGTTTAGGTACTCTCTTGAGTTACTTTATTTGCGCTATTTATTTGCTCCATTCATGACAGACAGCTCTGATCTAGGATCTGTAACTCACTCTTTCTCTCCTCACCTCCACAGGCTTGAGAACATGCTGTTCCTCCCTCCCCTTTCTGCCATGGACCCCGCATTGTAACCTTTCTCTCAGAGTCTCTGAGATTGGTATTGTCAAGGCACAATGCCCTTGCCCCCCACAAGACTGCTTAGCCCCTATGGCTCTGATCGGTTGGTACGGCTCGCAGCCAGGCTCCGGCCAGCATTGTGTGATACCCTGATCACTGTTGAGGGCCAGGAGTTCCCTGCTCACAGCCTGGTGCTAGCAGGTGTGAGCCAGCAGCTGGGGTGCAGGGGCCAGCAGGCTCTGGTAGAAGGCATCAGCCCTTCCACCTTTGCCCAGCTTCTAAGCTTTGTTTATGGGGAGAGTGTAGAGCTGCAGCCTGGAGAACTGGGGCCCCTTGAGGAAGCAGCCAGGGCCTTGGGGGTGCAGGCCCTGGAAGAGGCCTGCAGGAGAGCTCGAAGGGAAAAGACTGAAGAAGAGCTGGATCCAGAAGAGCCAAAGAAGAAACATCAGGAAGAGCCAGAGGAACACACAAGGGATTCTGAGAGAGGACTGGGGTGCCTCGGAAAGAAGCAAAACCCAGCTAAGTTTTTTACACTTGGTGGGAGAGAACAGAGGTTGCACAAGCACAAGCCACCAAGTGAGAGCCCTGAGATGACAGGGGCAACACAGGAGGTTCAAGGGGAGATGAGGTCAAAAGAGGAGAAACCCAGGCAAGTTCCTATTGGCCACAGGGGAGCAAATGGGAAACAAGGAGTAGTCCTCAGGGTGACAGAGATCCCAGGGGGCTCTGAGGAAAGTCTGCGGGAGTTCCCTGGTCCCCTTCCCCTACCAGGTTCCCTCCATACCAGAATCATCCCCAGGCCCTGGTGGGCTGAGGCCCCTTGGCTGGGGGAGGGCCAGCCTTCCCTGTGGAGCATCCTGCTGTGGCCGCCCAGATATGGCACTCCCTTCTCCCATAGCACCCCCATCACTGGAGGCTGGCAGGAGGTCTGGCCTCAGGATCAGAGGTGAGTGAAGGGCCTAGTGGAAGACCTTCAGGATGGGAGGAAGTGGCCCTGGAGAGGCCCCAGATGGGTGGAAGCACCACATCCATTATTTCTATTGTGCATTTCCTGAACTGGGGATGGGACAAGAAGTTCCCACCACAGAGGAAGCCAAGGTCCAGCCCCCAAGGACTCAGGACACCTCCTTTCATGAGGAAGGGGCCAGGGTTGGACAGGCTTTCAGGTTTTGCCAAGGCTATAATTCTCCCTACCATCACCCCTAGGATCTCACTGACCCTGAACCACCCCAAAGGGCTCTGGAGTCCGAACCAGTTGGTCTCCTCCAGCCCCGCCCCAGGTAAGCCCCCCACTGTCCTGAACACAGGGTCCTTCCCTGAGGCTGGGCTCCAAGAGTCCAGCCCGAGCTCCTACCTCCTCACTCTGCTCTCTCCAGGTTCCCTCCCCCAGGGCCCTGGGGCCCGTTGGCTCAGCCCGGGGGAGCTCAACCCTGGGGAGATGGAAGAGTCTGGACAGGGGCCCACAGGTGAGTAGAAAGAGGGCATTTTTGCCTCAGCCCCAGGGGAGCTCCTGATGTCTTGCCTGATATTCCAGTGATTTGGCTGTGGGATTCTTAGCCCTGCCTTGCTTTGACTTCTCTGTCCACACAGGCCCACAGGCAGCCTGTATAGATCAGGAGGGCACAGCAGGCGGCTCATCTCACCAGCACCCTCCTCTGCCCCCTCCTGCTCGGTCTCGGCCCTATACTTGCTCTGTCTGTGGAAAGAGGTTTTCACTCAAGCATCAGTTGGAGACGCACTACCGAGTCCACACAGGTATGGGCGCCGTGCCCAGAGTGACTCCCTCTCCCCAGCTCCGGCGCAATTCCCTCCCCCAGTCGCCCTGTGTACCCCTAATTTGACCAGCCTTTGCCCTTCTTTCCTTCCTCTCTTGGCCTCCCCATCCACCCGCCCTAGGAGAGAAACCCTTCTCCTGTAGCCTGTGTCCTCAGCGCTCCCGGGACTTCTCTGCCATGACCAAGCACCTGAGGACGCACGGGGCCGCTCCCTACCGCTGCCCTCTGTGCAGGGTGGGCTGCCCCAGCCTGGCCTCTATGCAGGCACACATGCGCAGCCACTCGCCCAGCCAGCTCCCGCCAGGATGGACCATTCGCTCCACTTTCCTCTACTCCTCCTCGAGGGAGTCCCGGGCTATGACCTCTCTCGGTCCTTTCTCTTCCACCACCTGAGCTTCTCTGGCTTCAGCCAAGAGTCCAGAAAGGCGAGTCATCTCGGCTTCTGAGCCAGCACCGCTGCTGCAGCGGCCTAGCAAAATTCGGTCGCAGAAGCATCTCAGGATAGGAGCTGAAAGCCCTCTCCCGAATAGCCGAGGGTGGCAGAAGCTTGGGCCAGCCATCCCCGGTGAGACCAGGGCACTGACGTTTGCTCGAGAGATCAATTATAAGGGTTCTGTCGGTTGCATCACCATAATAAAGAGTTTCCGGTGCTGTCTGGTCAGCACAGGGAAAGAAAGGTGAATCCAGACTTTACTCCGTGCTTGGAGACCCTCCAAGCTATGTCTCTTGTCCTGTAGCGGCCCCTGGTGGTTGTGCGTCCGCTAATCGGGGTCTGGCACCGTACACTTTCCGGGGCGCCCCGTCTTCCTCCGGAGTAATTTCTCGAAAGATCTCGGTGTCCTAGACAACTTCACAACAGGCCCGGGGCTGGGGGTGGAGGGTGGTTATGAGACCTCAAAGACACTGGCCCCTTCCACAGCAATACCCCGCACGCGGGTTAATCTAGGTGCGCCCGGCCCAGGGCTGGAGAAGAGCGCATGCTCCGTCCCGCTTTCGGCCGCCTGCCTCTGAGCACGGGACCCGTGAGACGCGCCTCTCCGGCACCTTCTCTTCGTCCCGAGGGGAACCGCCTCAGGATCACGCCTGGAACTGAGACTAACCCTTTGCGTCGTCGCTTCCCCAGCCCACGCCTCGCGGTAGTGGCTGATTTCGTTTCCCAGCATCGGCCGGGTTCTCAGGGTCCGAAGCCCGCGGCACGCTGGGAGCGGTAGTCCATGCTGGCCGCAGACCAGAACAATGGGAGGAGTCTGGGGCGAGGACCACACCTTCCGGAGACCCGGAACTGGCTTTCCCAGTCCTAGTCGGAGACCTGGGAGTCCCTCCTCTTGCACCCCAGCTCGCGGCGGAAGGAGCAGGGCATGTAAACTACATTTCCCGGAGGCCCCTGCGGACCGGCCCCCGCCGCGGCGACGTGGGGTCTATGCTTTTCAGATGTGGTCTTAGAGTGACGGCCGCCTGCCCCAGACTCCCGCTCCCGTGGTGCCCCGCGGCGGCGCTGTCTGGCGCCGCAGCCGCCCCGCCTCGCCCCTCCTCCGCACCCCTCCCCCCGGCCTGCGCACGGGCCGCCCCTCCCCCCGCCTCCCCGGCCCCTCTCACGGTGCCAAGATGGCGGCGGCGGCGGGCGGCGGCAGTTGCCCTGGGCCTGGCTCCGCGCGGGGCCGCTTCCCAGGCCGGCCGCGGGGCTCCGGCGGGGGCGGGGGCCGCGGCGGACGGGGCAGCGGGGCCGAAAGAGTGCGGGTAGCTCTGCGGCGCGGTAGCGGCGCAGCGGGGCCAGGCGGAGCCGAGCCCGGGGAAGACACGGCCCTGCTCCGTTTGCTGGGGCTCCGCCGGGGCCTGCGCCGGCTCCGCCGCCTGTGGGCCGGCCCGCGCGTTCAGCGGGGCCGGGGCCGGGGCCGGGGTCGCGGCTGGGGCCCGAGCCGGGGCTGCATGCCGGAGGAGGAGAGCAGTGACGGGGAATCCGACGATGAGGTGAGGCGGTCGGAGGCGTCCCCGGCGCCGGGCGGGGCGGAGGCCAGGGGCTTTACAGGGTTCAGGGTGGCCCCAAAGGGTAGCGTGGGAAGCGGGGACCTCAGGACTTGTGCGCGGAGAAGTGGTCCTGGAAACAGATATGGAAGAAGGTGGGCTGCACGGAGCTTTGCGTGGATAGGGCTTCTGAAAGTGGAGAGAAGCCCCAGCTGTAGCTAGGCACTCGGCTAGGCACTCAGCTCGAAGCTGGAGCGTCCTGGGCTGATCTTTCTTGGTAGCAAAGGTAGGGCAATAGAGGCGTGTGGGTGAGGAGGCCGTGGGGACTGCATGCCCAACCGGTGATGGTTGACAGCAGCAGCATGGCTTTAGTGGTCCGGGACTGGAGCCGGGTGTCTGAGGTCTTACCTGTGGACTGCCCCGCTGGATCTCATACTCTGACACATCCCTGGTTTCACCAGTGCTTCAATTCCTCAATCTGTTAAGGTAGAGTAGTGTAGGGCTGCTTTTTGGCACACAGGTTAAAGAGGAATGAAATGAAAACTGAGTTTTGAGTCTGTCAGGTCAGAGTTCAGCTCAGGGTTTATCCCCCAGACCATCAGAAAAGGCAGGAAGGTATGGGTTGTATTGCTTAAGGCAGTTAGTAATCACTGGAGGACCCAGGATGGATCCCCAAAAGGTAAACCATTTTATGTCCCAATCTCTCTGACTTGGGTGTCCTTACTCCTGTCTTTATTCAGGAAGAAACTATGATCTGAAAAAGTATAAATAGAGGCCCCTCTTTGTTCTGAGTAAGAGTTGGCCCTAAGTGTGAAGGGCCTACTGCCTGACCCAAGGAGATCCTGTTGTGTTTTCTTCTGGGCCAGCAAACCAGTGGTGGCGGTGCTGCTGTGGCCTGCACTGGGGAAGGGAGTTGAAAATGTCTTGTGCCTCCATCCCTGGGGAGAGACTGTTTTCTATTTCTTTCTGACGTTCCATTTTTTCAGTTTGTTTATAATTAAGCAGGGGTACATTAAGAGGGAAGCTGGGATATTCCTCAATACCTGAGTCCCAGGTGGAATCAGGGCTTTGGCACTGACTGCTGTTTCTCCCCTCCACCCCTGGTCACCTAAATCAGGAGTTTCAGGGTTTTCATTCAGATGAAGATGTGGCCCCCAGTTCCCTGCGCTCTGCGCTCCGATCCCAGCGAGGTGAGTGATGGGGAAACTCTACCTCCATAGCTTCACAGGAATGTTATTCTCACCTTTTTGTGCCAGCTCTCCCTGTTTCACTAGTCTCCATCAGTTACTGAGTGTGTCCTGTGTTTAGAGTCTAAGCTAGGTTGGGCTGTGGGAGAAAAAGATAAGTGAGACTTAGTCCCCGCCCTCCCAGTGCATCTTCTTCTGTCTGCAGGGCCAGCTTGACCTGTCTCCCCACACCTATTCTCCTTTTAGGTCGAGCCCCCCGAGGTCGGGGCCGCAAGCATAAGACGACCCCCCTTCCTCCTCGCCTAGCAGATGTCGCTGCTGCCCCCCCAAAGACCCCTGCCCGAAAACGGGGTGAGGAGGGCACAGAACGGATGGTGCAGGCACTGACTGAACTTCTCCAGCGGGCCCAGGCACCCCCAGCCCCCCGGAGCCGAGCATGTGAGCCTTCCACACCCCGTCGGTCTCGGGGACGGCCCCCAGGACGACCAGCAGGCCCCAGCCGGAAGAAGCAACAAGCAGTAGTGGTAGCAGAAGCGGCTGTGACAATCCCTAAACCTGAGCCCCCACCTCCTGTGGTCCCTGTAAAACACCGAACTGGCAGCTGGAAGTGCAAGGAGGGGCCTGGTCCAGGACCTGGGACCCCCAAACGTGGAGGACAGTCTGGGAGAGGAGGCCGTGGAGGCAGAGGCAGAGGCAGAGGCGGGCTTCCCCTCGTGATCAAGTTTGTTTCCAAGGCCAAAAAAGTGAAGATGGGACAGTTGTCCTTGGGACTTGAATCAGGTCAGGGTCAAGGTCGACCTGGGGAAAGCTGGCAGGATGACCCCCAAAGAAAAGTTGGATCTGGACAGGGAGGGAGTCCTTGCTGGAAGAAGCAGGAGCAGAAGCTGGAGGAGGAGGGAGAGGAGAAGAAAGAAGAAAATGAGGAGGAAGGAGAGAAGGAAGAAAGAACTGTGGTTGAGGAAGAGGTGGTAGTAGCCAAAGAAAAGGAAGAGGCAAAGCCGCCATCACCGTCCCCAACTCCTCCAGCCCCACCACCTTCTCCCCTCCCACCCCCCTCAGCATCTCCTCCACCTCCGCTCTGCCCACTACCACCTCCAGTATCTCCGCCTCCCATACCATCCTCTCCACCACCTCCAGCCCCAGAGGAGCAGCAAGAAGAGTCCCCTCCTCCTTCTGTCCCTGTTACATGCTCCAGGAAGAGGGGCCGGCCTCCCCTAACTCCTAGCCAGCGGGCAGAGCGGGAAGCTGCTCGGGCAGGGCCAGAGGGCACCTCTCCTCCCACTCCAAATCCCAGCACAACCACAAGTGGCCCTTTGGAAGACAGCCCCACTGTGGCCCCCAAAAGTACCACCTTCCTGAAGAATATCCGGCAGTTTATTATGCCTGTGGTGAGTGCCCGCTCCTCCCGTGTCATTAAGACACCCCGGCGATTTATGGATGAAGACCCTCCCAAGCCCCCAAAGGTGGAGGTCTTACCTATTCTGCGACCTTCCGTAGCCACCTCCCCACTTGCTCCCCAGGAACCAGCACCAGCTCCTTCTCCACCACGTGCCCCAACTCCCCCATCTACCCCAGTCCCACTCCCTGAGAAGAGACGATCTATCCTAAGAGAACCCACATTTCGCTGGACCTCACTAACCAGGGAGCTACCCCCTCCTCCCCCAGCCCCTCCCCCAGCTCCATCCCCACCAACTGCCCCTGCCACCCCCTCCCGGAGGCCCCTGCTCCTTCGGGCTGCTCAGTTTACCCCAAGTGAAGCCCACCTGAAGATCTATGAATCGGTGCTTACTACTCCTCTTGGGGCTCCCGAAGCCCCTGAACCAGAGCCTCCTCCTGCTGATGACTCTCCAGCTGAGCCTGAGCCTCGGGCAGTGGGCCGCACCAACCACCTCAGCCTGCCTCGATTTGCCCCTGTGGTCACCACACCTGTCAAGGTTGAGGTACCCCCCCATGGGGCTCCAGCTCTGAGCAATGGGCAGCAGCCTCAGGCTCAGCTACAGCAGCCTCTACAGACCTTGCAGACCCAGCTCCTGCCCCAGGCATTGCCGCCACAGCAGCCACAAGTGCAGCCACAGTTGCAACTGCAGCAACAACAAGCACCACCACATATACCACCACTGGAAAAGGCACGGATTGCAGGCCTGGGTTCCCTGCCGCTGTCTGGAGTGGAGGAGAAAATGTTCAGCCTCCTTAAGAGAGCCAAGGTGCAGCTATTCAAGATCGACCAGCAGCAGCAACAGAAAGTGGCGACGTCAATGCCGGTGAGCATGGTGTTTTGGCCAGGCCCTTGGTATCAGTCCACCCAGCTGCCTCCCTAAATGCTCTCTAGCATCACAGGGAACCCTCAGAACTAGTCCTTTTCTGTGCTTCCCCGATTCCATCCCTTCCCTGTGCTATTCCTGTCCCCATCTGTCCTCACTTTCCAGCCCATGACCCTGTCTATTCCCCTGCCAGCCAAGCCCTGGAGGGCAGATGGAGGAAGCTGTGGGGACTGTCAAGCAGACCCTAGACAGAGGCTGTGTCAGGTCTGAAGATGAATCTGTGGAAGCTAAGAGAGAGCGAGCCTCGGTATGTGGTAGACTCTGAGGGCCCTTTGAGGAAGACTGGCTGCAGGAACTCTGGGAACAACTCCCTACATGTATCCCTGGTTTCTCTTCTCCCAGGGCCCCGAGTCCCCCGTCCAAGGCCCCCGCATCAAACATGTCTGCCGGCATGCTGCTGTGGCTCTCGGTCAGGCCCGGGCCATGGTACCTGAAGATGTCCCCCGCCTCAGTGCCCTCCCTCTCCGGGATCGGCAGGACCTCACCACAGAGGGTAGGGGGCTGTGTGGGTGGAGAGGCTTGAGAGCCCTGTCAGGTTTGAGTGAGTGCACCAGGAGCCTAGGAGAAAGGGAGCTGAGTTGGGGGCGTTGGTCAGATGGCAAGTGGATCGGAATGCTAGGTCCTCAATAAAGTAGATTGGGTCTAGGTACCTGGAACCTGTCAGTTCTAGGTGTGTGGGGAACAGCGGAGGCCAGAGGGCTGACTGAATGAGATCTGAAGGAGAACAGGGAAGTGAGGTAGGATGCTTGGTGGCCTTGCGGTTCCATCTCCTTGCTCTCTGGTGCAATAGATACGTCCTCTGCATCTGAGACTGAAAGTGTCCCATCCCAGTCCCAGAGGGAAAAAGTGGAATCAGCAGGTCCTGGAGGAGACTTGGAGCCTGCAGGGTCTGGAGGGGTTCTGACCCATACACCCCGGCGCTCACTGACTTCCCACCACGGCAAGAAGATGCGTATGGCTCGATGTGGACACTGTCGGGGCTGCCTGCGTGTACAGGACTGTGGGTCTTGTGTCAACTGCCTGGACAAGCCCAAGTTTGGGGGTCCCAACACCAAGAAGCAGTGCTGTGTGTGAGTAGCTGGGATGTGGCTTCCGTGGCCGCCTGGGGTTGTCAGTCACCAGGCCTCCTGCCCCAGCTTCTCCCTCTTCTGCCCAGCCAGAACAGTGGGATTGGCATCCTTGTGGAGAGCTTCCTCTCTTCCCCTAGACCACCAGTCCCCTACCCTGGTGACGTGCTGCTCCCCTCCCCAGATACCGGAAGTGTGACAAGATAGAGGCTCGGAAGATGGAACGGCTGGCAAAAAAAGGTAACAAGGTTTGAAGAACATTGCTTCACAAAACATTATATAGATTTGTGGAATGGAGGAAGCTACTTTTCTTTGCCCTCCCCCCTTATCTTTACAGCTCTCTACCTTTTTCTTTCCTGTTGTATCTCTCTTGTATTTGTTCTTTTCTGCCCAGTTTCTTTTCTTATCTTTATGTCCCATGTCCCTGGTTAAGCTCAAATCCTACTTAGTCCCCTGTTCCCACAGGCCGGACGATAGTGAAGACGCTGTTGCCCTGGGATTCCGATGAATCTCCTGAGGCCTCCCCTGGTCCTCCAGGCCCACGCCGGGGGGCGGGAGCTGGGGGGCCCCGGGAGGAGGTGGCAGCCCCCCCAGGGCCCGAGGAGCAGGACTCCCTCCTACTGCAGCGTAAGTCAGCCCGGCGCTGCGTCAAACAGCGACCCTCCTATGATATCTTCGAGGACTCAGATGACTCAGACCCTGGGGGTCCTCCTGCTCCTCGTCGTCGGACCCCCAGAGAAAATGGTACAAACCATTGGATACTTTCTCAGTCAGTCTTGGGTCTTTTGTTTTGTTTTGGGGGGGTTTTTTTTGTTTGTATTGTTTTCTGCAGTGTTGGGGATGGAACCTAGGGCCTTATGCATGCAATGCAAGCATTCTACCACTGAGCAGTACCCCCAGCCCCAGTTTGTTGTCTTTTGTGTGGAAAGGACAGAGCTCTCAGACCAAGGGCCCTATCGGTCTACCTAAGAGGATGGCTGAGGGCAAAGAAGGGACAGTTTTAGGGGTCATATGGAATTGGTATATGAGGTTTTCACTGAACTTACTGAGCAAGGCCTAAGGATCATCATTGTATGTCTTGGTTTCCTAAAGAAGGCCTCAGAAATCTAGGTAATTTTGAGGGGAGTTGTAGAAGAAGATGGGGATGAGGCATGGAAGGGAAGGACCTCACTGCTTCTGTGTCCTTCCTAGAGCTGCTAGTGTCAGAACCAGAGGAGCAGAGCCGACCCCGCAAACCCACCCTGCAGCCTGTATTGCAGCTCAAAGCCCGAAAGCGCCTGGACAAGGTCAGCAGACCCACTCCTAGAACCCTGAGCCCCATGTGAGTCATGGCTTCTGCCCTCCAGGAGCTACCTGGCAAGTCAGAGTAACAGGTGCACCTCAGTATCATGGTGTGTCCACACTAGAGGACAGGCCCTGAGGGATGAGGCAGACCTTGCCTGTCTGGAAAGCAAAGTGGGATTTGGGCAAAAGGCAGAGTCACATGGGCTGGAGGAAGGGCAATTCAGAGAGGAGTCTGCAGAGAGGGTGGTGCTGGCAGCCTTTGACTAGCCCTGCATCCCTCCCTAGGATGCTTTGGGCCCTGGCCCCTTTGCCTCTTTTCCCAATGGCTGGACTGGAAAACAGAAGTCCCCAGATGGTGTACACCGGGTCCGTGTGGATTTTAAGGTATGGTATTGGAAGTTGCAGGACTTGTGGTTGGAAGAAATTTGTTGATTGTGTCAGAGCAGCCAGGGTTTTAAGGATGGATCTGACTTGTGATCTTGGCTGTCCTCCAATCCCGTGTCCTCCCTTTCTTTAGGAGGATTGTGATCTAGAGAATGTGTGGCTGATGGGTGGCCTAAGCGTGCTCACTTCTGTGCCAGGGGGACCACCAATGGTATGCTTGTTGTGTGCCAGCAAAGGCCTACACGAGGTTGGTGCTCTGCTTTTTTATACAGACTCCTGGCCTCCGCTGGCCCTTCCTGACTTCTCAACCAGGTCTTATCCCTTGGCCTTCTGGCCTAACACTGTGCCCATCATTTGCTCTCTTCACTCCCATCCCTAGCTGGTGTTCTGCCAAGTCTGTTGTGATCCTTTCCACCCATTCTGCCTGGAGGAGGCTGAACGGCCCCTACCCCAGCATCATGACACCTGGTGTTGCCGCCGCTGCAAATTCTGCCATGTCTGTGGACGTAAAGGCCGGGGATCCAAGGTCTGGACACACAGGCCAGCCTGGGGGAAGGGACAGCATAAAGGTGGGGGATCCCTATGCTGGTAGATTTTGCAGTTGTCTCTCACAAACATCCCACAGCACCTCCTGGAGTGTGAGCGCTGCTGCCATGCTTACCACCCGGCCTGCCTGGGCCCCAGCTACCCGACCCGGGCCACACGCAAACGACGCCACTGGGTGAGAGATAAGGCCCACACCCCACATTGGTGTTCTGATTGTACCATCACCACTCCCAGACTTGCGCTAGGCAAGGGCTCTCATGAAGAAGGAAGGACTGGAGATTGATTTGAGAATATCATAACCTTTTCCTTCTCAGCATTTTTACATAGGCAGGGTTTAGATGCAGAATTTGATGTAATGTTTCAGAAGCTTGTGGATCCCACGTTCCCATGATTAGAATCCCTTGCTCTAGCCCAGTGGAGGTGAACCTATGGCATGTGTGCCTCAGCCTGTTGGTTATCACTGAAAGCTCTAGAAGGTTCTCCATCACTGTTCTAGCCTTGTGTTGATTCCTTTCTCTCTTACTTTTCTCTTTTCTCTCCTGAACTTCTTTTTTCCTCTTATTTGTCTTTCCTCTAGTTTGTTTTTTTTCCTCCAGTTCTCCCTGTCTATCTCCTGTATGGTTCCAGTTTGGTGTCTGGCTTCTAACATTTCTTTTTTTTCTCAGATCTGTTCAGCCTGTGTGCGCTGTAAGAGCTGTGGGGCAACTCCAGGCAAGAACTGGGACGTCGAGTGGTCTGGAGATTACAGCCTCTGCCCCAGGTGCACCCAGCTCTATGAGAAAGGTGGGACCTGGCAGGGGAATGTTGTGGGGGCCACCCTGGAGTGGGCCAGGCTCCTAACTTTAGGGCAGGGCCTCTGCCAGTGTTAGAACAGGTATTCTGGTGGCTTTTTCTGCCTATAGAACTTTTTCCTTGGCTCAGAGCACCTTTCCACAGAACTCTATCCAGTGTACATATAAGAGTACACGAAATCTCTCTGCGGGTAGTGTAAGTTGAGGGCTTGGGACCCCACTGTTTTGGTTCCACTGGGTAGTTTGAAAACCTGTACATTCCTCATTTATTCAGGTAGCATGTAGTATATTTAGGAAAGTCCTGTTATTTAAAAGGTGTTGGGAATCCAGAGTTAGAAGCTGTGTCCTCGACCAGCAATTTGGGAGCAGTAGGGACCCAAGACAGAAATATAATGGGAACAACAGACAAGACACAGTTAGCCCCTGAAAGGGGAGTACAAGGGGTAGGAAGTAACCCTAACCCCTTCATCTGTGCCCTCTCTTTTCCTCCAGGAAACTACTGCCCAATCTGCACACGCTGCTATGAAGACAATGACTATGAGAGCAAGATGATGCAGTGTGCACAGTGTGATCACTGGGTACATGCCAAGTGTGAGGGGCTCTCAGGTGAGTAAGCAGAGTGACTGGGCTGCAGCCTCAGCCTAGGGCAGTGGTGGCAAACCTACGGTACACATGCTGCAGAGGGCCACTCGTTATCACTGAAAGCTCTGAAAGGTTCAACATCACTGACCTATGGGATCCCTACTCTGCCCCCACCCCAGACCCCTCAATGACAAGTAGGCTAAATGTCCTTGACAGCCTAGGGCAGTGGTGGTGAACCTATGACATGAGTGCTACAGCTGGCTGTTTGTTATCACTGAAAGCTCTAAAAGGTTCGCTGTCACTGGCTTAGGAACTCCTAGGATCCCTCACATTCTCACAAACTGTTTTTTTCTTTCCCACCTGCTGTTTAGATGAAGATTACGAGATCCTTTCAGGGCTACCGGACTCGGTGCTGTACACATGTGGACCATGTGCTGGGGCCACACAGCCCCGCTGGCGAGAGGCCCTGAGTGGGGCCCTGCAGGGGGGCCTACGTCAGGTGCTCCAGGGCCTGCTGAGCTCGAAGGTGGCGGGCCCACTGCTGCTGTGCAGCCAGGTCTGGAGGCTCTGTGAGGCGGGGTGGGTGGGGCCAGGCCCAGCACCAGTCCTGCTGACTTCCCTCGTCTGCAGTGTGGACAGGATGGGAAGCAGCTACACCCAGGACCCTGTGATTTGCAGACTGTGGGTCAGCGCTTTGAGGAAGGTCACTACAAGTCTGTGGTGAGTAGGACACGGGGAGGAGCAGGTGGGTGCCAAGAGGAGAGGGCAGGGTTAGAGCTAGGGGTTGGAGTTGGAGCTCAGACCCTGACAAACCCCGTTACAGCACAGCTTTATGGAGGACATGGTGAGCATCTTGATGAGGCACTCAGAAGGAGAAACTTCAGAACGCCGGGCTGGCAGTCAGATGAAGGGGCTCCTACTAAAGGTGAGCTCTAAGGGGGATGCCTGTAGGGTGGTTGGAGTGGCATTGGGGTGGAGAGGGTGGATTTTTCAGACCCCATCCTCATCAGCGCTTCGGAGAAGCCTGTTCTTCTCATCCTGTTAACCCACTCCCCAGCTGCTAGAATCTGCGTTCGGCTGGTTCGACGCCCACGACCCCAAGTATTGGCGACGGAGTACCCGGCTGCCGAAGTGAGCAAGGCTGGGTAACAGGAGGGGAACCAGGGAGTGAGGGCAACATCACGGGCACCTGGGAATCCGGGAGTCACTCTGGGCTGAGAACAGATGAGGTGCAGAGTTAGGGTTGAGCCTGGAAAGGAGGGTGGCGAAACCAGACTGAGGTTGTCCAGTGGCCCTAGACTAGCAGACTCAGATTGTGTAGCTCACTTTGTTTGTATCTGTGCAAAGCAGTTGGGGACAGAGTAGTGAGCAAGTAAGGCTGGACTCTGCTTAAAGTGCTTATGTTTGGGGCATGGGCAGGCACTAGTGACCCAAATGGTTAGGGTGGTGATGGGGAATCCCAGGGGTCTTCGCAGCCCAGATGAGGCACCTGCTAGAGCCTAGGGATCAGAGACCACTCTCTGGAAGAGGTGACGTTTGCGCGTAAGGGTAGAGGAAGAGTATTTCAGGCATAACAGTGTATCCTATGTCAAAGGTGGCACAGAGAGCCTGGCTTATTTGGAGCACTGAGAAGTTCCATGTGAAGAGAAGATGAAGGGTGTCATGGTGTGTTTAGGCTGGTTTTGTGGGCGGGCCACAATCCTGCTGCCCTTGCTAGACATGTCAGATTTTAACCCTGCCTGTCCACAGCGGAGTGCTGCCTAATGCGGTGTTGCCCCCATCCCTGGACCATGTCTATGCTCAGTGGAGACAGCAGGAATCAGAGACCCCAGAATCAGGGCAGCCTCCAGGTGATCCCTCAGCAGGTACTGGAATGTGGGGGCCAGAAGCCAGTACCCCTGAGTAGGTGGGCCAGGCTCCAGATCCTGATTCTTGGATTTCCTTTTTTCCAGCTTTCCAAGGCAAGGATCCAGCTGCTTTCTCCCACATAGAGGACCCCCGTCAATGTGCACTCTGCCTCAAATATGGGGATGCAGACTCCAAGGTGAGGTTGCTGTGTGAAATCTGAGGTTATGGGGCCTGGTTCCCAGAGCATCCCTATTACACCACTCCTTTTCTGCCCCCAGGAGGCAGGGAGGCTCCTGTACATCGGACAGAATGAGTGGACACATGTCAATTGTGCCATTTGGTCAGCCGAAGTGTTTGAGGAGAATGATGGCTCTCTCAAGAACGTGCACGCTGCTGTAGCTCGTGGGAGGCAGATGGTGAGGCCTGGGCCTGACAGGGGCAGCCATCGAGCTCTCCTTTGGGGAGACAGCTCTCCTTTCACTGTTCCTATCAGATCACGTTCTATCACCGCTGGTCCTGTGTTTTTTCTTTTCCAAGCACTTGGGTGATAGGCGATAGCATTTATCCCCTGTGCCCTCCGGCCATATTTGGGCCTGAAGCCCAAGACCATAAAAGCTAGACACCCTCTTATCAATTGGACTTGTGCTGGATGCTTTCCACACTGTGTGGCATTTTGCTATATCACTGTGCCCTGGTGAAATGAGGCATTGCCTTGTTCAGAATTGCCCCCTTACTCTGGGGCCTGGGCTGGGTCCTGGAGAATACCCAACCTAGATGATAGAGATACTGATCAGGGGACGGTTATGAAATCTGAATAGAATAAATCAGGTTTCACATTTGAACAGTCTATAGAAGATGGTAAGTGCCACGTAGTAAGTGTTAGCTGTTGTTATCTTTCTCCTTTCAAAAAATCTGAAATAGCCAGGCATAGAGTCGCACACCTATAATCCCAGATGCTCAGAAGGCCAAGGCAGGATGCTCACAACTTCAAGGCCAGCCTGAGCAACTTAGTGTGACCATGTCTCAGAAATTTAAAAAGGGTTGGGGATGTAGCTCAATGAAAGGCCCTGGTTTTGCTCCCCAGTACTACAATAAAAAAAAATGCATAAAGACTAGAGAGCTAAGTGTGGCATACATCTGTAATCCTAGCACTTTGGGAGGCTGAGGCAGGAGGATCCCAAGTTTGAGCCCAACCTGAACAACTTAGCAACTTAATGAGATCCTGTCTTACAATAAAAAATAAAAAGGGGCTGGTGATTTAGCTCAGTTCAAGGCCCTAGGTTCAATCACCAGTACTGAAAAAAAAAAAAATGGAGAAGATGAAACTCATTGCTCCCTGGGCTCAATCTCTGTTCTTCCCCCAAAAAAACCCGAAAATAATGTGATTGTGCACCAGGCCCTAGATCCAGTTGGAGGAGGTTTTGCTTGGTGAGACCCTTTGTTGTGCAAGATGCTGAGGTTGGGGGAAGGTTCCTAAGCAGAGTCTCAGAGTTAGCACTGACTGCCGAGTGCCAGACCCTGGCCCCCGTTCCTGGCTTCTCCCTCAGCAGCCCCTTCCCCATGCAGCGCTGTGAACTCTGTCTGAAGCCTGGAGCCACAGTAGGCTGTTGCCTGTCCTCCTGCCTCAGCAACTTTCACTTCATGTGTGCCCGGGCCAGCTACTGCATCTTCCAGGATGACAAGAAAGTTTTCTGCCAGAAACACACAGACCTCCTAGATGGCAAGGTGGGCCAGGACGGTGGGGGGACAGCTGCCCATTGCTCTGTCAGTGTCTCCTCTTTGTGTGTTTTCCCACTGCCCTGTAGGCCAAGCCCCTGGCCCTTAAGTCTTTTCCTACAGAGCTTTTCCCTCATGTCCCCTACACGACTTACCAATCTAGCAACCCCATTTGCCTCCCACTTCCAGGAGATCGTGACCCCTGACGGTTTTGATGTTCTCCGCCGAGTCTATGTGGACTTTGAAGGCATCAACTTCAAGCGAAAGTTCTTGACAGGGCTTGAGCCTGATGCCATCAATGTGCTCATTGGTAAGTCACTTGCTTTCTCCCCTCGCTCTCGCTGTCTCTCTTGCTGACCTTGCGCGGCCTACACCTGACCTCTCCTGTGCACCATAGGCTCCATCCGAATTGACTCCCTGGGTACTCTGTCTGATCTCTCGGACTGCGAGGGACGGCTTTTCCCCATTGGCTACCAGTGAGCAGTCCGTGGGTGTTCAGTGGGGTTGGAGGACACCTGGGCTGGATCCCGTTTCCCAAGTTATCTTAAACCCTTTTGTCCCACACATCTACCTGCCAGGTGCTCCCGTCTGTACTGGAGCACAGTGGATGCTCGGAGGCGCTGCTGGTATCGGTGCCGAATTCTAGAGTATCGGCCGTGGGGGCCACGGGAAGAGCCTGTTCACCTGGAGGCAGCAGAGGAGAACCAGACCATTGTGCACAGCCCCACCTTTTCCTTAGGTATGACTTGGTACTACCTCTTTCTCTTCCCTGAGTGCTGAACAATTACTTACCAGCCCCTATTCCCTTCTCTACTCAAGAAACTCCAGGACACTTGTTATTCTTTTATTTGTTGTAAGATAATAACAGAAACTTACTGGCTGTGCATTGTGTGCCCAGGGACTGTGCTTAGCATTTCACAGGAAGTAAAGAGGGGAGTAAGTCAGCTTAGGGGAATGGTGACTTGGTGCAGCTATAGGGAGCAAAGCAAGTATGGCTCCCGGACAAGGCTACATACTTAGGTGGTACTCCAGTCCTCGGGGGAAGGGACAAGCTCTGCTGTGCTGCACTCCAGGGGGACGTCTACCAAAAACAAAAGGCCCAGGCATGGTGGCACACACCTGTAATCATGGGACTCTCAGCACAGTGGCTGAAATAGTATCGCCATGAGTTCAAGGCAAGCCTGAACTACATAGTCAAGTTCAAGGCCAGCCTGAGCTACAGAGTGAGACCCTGTCTCAAAAAACAAACAAAAGGGTAGGTTTACACTTGCTGTGTGCAGTAACAGGGTAAAACCAGGATTTGAACCTGGATCTGCTCATTGTCCAACTCGCACCTTTGCAGCCATGCTGGCAGTGAGAGCTGGGTGGCACCGAGCAAAGAATAGAGTTGGATAGTTAGTAAAGGCAGAGCACATCGTGGGCCACACAGGAGGAATTAGTTCTCATTTGTGGGTAACAGCTTTATTCTAAGTTTTGGAGCATGATACAAAGCAGGAACCAGAGGGTGCATCCAACATGGCTACAGACAGTGTTGGGTGGAGGAGGCAGAGATCAGCTTGCAGAGACTGGGTGAGGCCAGGTAATAGCCTTGCATGCCAAGATGGGGCAGATGCCTTTGATGTGGAAGGGATGTACAGAGCAGGTAAGAAAGTGGTAGGATTGGCCATTCTGGACAGAGGGCATTGTCACTCGTGGCATGTGGGCATGCCTCAGAAGCAGCGTGTGGCCAGGATGCAGGGACATGGCAGAGATGGGTCGGAGAGGTCATGAAGGGACCTGACTCAGGTGTATGTAGAGTTGTTGCAGATGCCATGAATGGGGTTTGGGGCCCAGGTGGTGACTGGACATTAGTCTGTGTTGCAGCTGAGTCAGGGTCAAGACTCTGTATAGGTTCTTTTGACTTAAAACATGGGAAGGCACGTGATGGGAGGCTTTGATGAACAGCTCCTGCCACCCCTGATAGAGTTCTCTTGGCTCTTCAGAGACCCCAGATCATGAGGACCCCTCTCCAGATACAGATGCCCTAATCCTTGGAGCTCCTGAGCACCACTCACCTGTTCAGAATCTGGACCCCCCTCTTCGGCCAGATTCAAGCAGCGCCCCTCCTCCTGCTCCTCGCTCCTTCTCAGGGGCTCGAATCAAAGTGCCCAACTACTCGCCATCACGGAGGCCCTTGGGGGGTGTCTCCTTTGGCCCCCTGCCGTCCCCTGGTGAGCATCTGGGAATAGCCAGGGGAGGGTGGGACTGGGGAGGCTGGAACTGCTGGTTGAGATTGACCCTTTCCCCCACAGGAAGTCCATCTTCTCTGACCCACCACATCCCTACAGTGGGAGACCCGGACTTCCCAGCTCCCCCAAGACGCTCCCGTCGTCCTAGCCCCCTTGCCCCCAGGCCACCATCATCATGGCGGACCTCCCCTCCTCTCAGAACTTCCCCTCAGCTCAGGGTGCCCCCTCCTACCTCAGTTGTTACAGCCCTCACACCTACCTCAGGGGAGCTGGCTCCCCCTGGCCTGGCCCCATCTCCACCACCCCCTGAAGACCTGGGCCCAGACTTTGAGGACATGGAGGTGGTATCAGGACTGAGTGCTGCTGACCTGGACTTTGCAGCCAGCTTGCTAGGGACTGAGCCCTTCCAGGAAGAGATTGTGGCCGCAGGGGCAGTGGGGAGCAGCAATGGGGGCCAAGGGGACAGCTCAGAGGAGGAAGCCAGCCCCACCACCCACTATGTCCACTTCCCTGTGACTGTAGTATCTGGCCCTGCCCTGGGCCCTGGCCCCCTCCCTGGAGCCCCCCGAATTGAGCAGCTGGATGGAGTGGATGATGGCACAGACAGTGAAGCTGAGGCAGTCCAGCAGCCCCGAGGCCAAGGGACTCCTTCAGGGCCAGCAGTGGGCCGAGCTGGGGTGCTCGGGACTGCAGGGGATAGGGCCCGGCCTCCTGAGGACCTGCCATCAGAAATTGTGGATTTCGTTTTAAAGAACCTAGGGGGTCCTGGGGAGGGGGCTGCTGGTCCCAGAGAAGAGTCACTTCCCCCAGCACCTCCCCTGGCCAATGGCAGCCAGGCCCCTCAAGCCCTGCCCCCTAGCCCAGCAGACCCCACCCGGACATTTACCTGGCTCCCTGGAGCCCCAGGGGTCCGGGTCTTAAGCCTGGGCCCTGCTCCTGAGCCCCCTAAACCTGCTACATCCAAGATCATCCTCGTCAACAAGTTGGGGCAAGTATTTGTGAAGATGGCTGGGGAGGGTGAACCTGTCCCAGCCCCAGTAAAGCAGCCACCTCTGCCCCCTACCATTCCCCCTGCAGCCCCCACTTCCTGGACTCTGCCCCCAGGACCCCTGCTCGGGGTGTTGCCAGTGGTAGGAGTAGGGGTGGTCCGCCCTGCCCCACCCCCTCCTCCACCTCCCCTCACGCTGGTGTTTAGCAGTGGGCCCCCTAGCCCACCCCGCCAGGCCATCCGTGTCAAGAGGGTGTCCACCTTCTCTGGTCGGTCCCCACCAGCACCTCCCCCAAATAAAACCCCCCGGCTGGATGAAGATGGGGAGTCTTTGGAGGACACTCCCCATGTTCCAGGGCTCAGCTGCAGTGGGTAAGTGTGTGTGCCGAGGCCGGGACAGCAGGCCAGGGAGGCGCAGGAGAGGCAGCTCAGCCTTCTGGTTATCCCCCAGGTTTAGCCGAGTGAGGATGAAAACGCCCACAGTGCGTGGAGTTCTCGATCTGGATAATCTTGAGGAGCCTCTTGGGGAGGAAAGCCTTGGGTAAGTGGCCAGGCCCCTTTTTCTGGAGGCTGTGGGACCTCTATCCCTTTTCCCCTCCTGACAGGTCTCTCCTTACAGGTCCTTCCAGGAACGGTCCCCTTTGCTGCCACTTCCAGAAGGTGGTCTTCCTCGGGCCCCCGATGGTCCCTCAGACCTGCTGCTTGAGTCGTGGCATCACTATTCAGGTAGGGACCATCCTCTTCCTCTCACTGCCTTCCTCTTGTGCTGCTGAGTTCAGCTGGGTGACTGACAAATCCAAAGTAGGTCCACTTCAAAAAATAGTTCGCCTGGGTGAGATAGCTCAGCGGCATAAGCGCCTGCCTGGCAAGTGCGAGGTCCTGAGTTCAACTGCCGGTACCTACATAAAGGAAAAAAATGGGCTGGTGATACAGCTCAGTGGCACAAGCGCTTGCTGGCAAGTGTGAGGTCTTGGGATCAACTCCCGGTACCCACATTTAAAAAAAAAAAATAGTATGCCGGGCATAGTGGTGCACACCTATAATCCTTGTACTCATGAGGCTGAGGCAGGAGGACTGCCGTGAGTTCAAGGCCAGCCTGGGCTACACAGTGAGTTCAAGGCCAGCCTGAACTACATAGCAAGACTCTGTCTCAAAAATTCAAAACAGAACAAAACAAAAAAACACAAAGTACACACCAGGGGCTGACAGTGTAGCTCAGGAGTAGAGGATCCTTGGGTTCAATCCCCAGTACCCAAAAGAAAAAACAAAAAAACTGTGCACACCCACTGGACACACTCCTGAGGCTGGTTGCTAGAGTCACAAGAGATGTGCTGGGGAGTTATGGCCTTGTAACAGAAGTGACATTTCAATTCCATGTGCAAGTCCACTAACAGCACTTTGGCCAGCATGCCTAAGAGCCTAGGGGACTAGTCGACTCCAGCGTAGTCTGCCAGGGTCGGGGGCCTATCTATGTTCCTGCTAAAGCCAAGGATGAAGTTCTGGGGCTCGTCCAGAGTATGGAACCTTCTAGGACCCAGATGAGGGGCAGAACAGCAGGAAGATGAGAGGAGAAGTATCCCAGAAGCCAAGGGGCATGGGCTAGTCCCACCTGCCACATAGCACCAGGCCTGGGGAGTTCAGAATCAGTATATTGTGTGAACAGGTGGTACAGGGTGGGGAGGAGGCTATGTCAGAGTCCAGAATTAAAGAGAGTGTTGGTGAGGCACTTCATCCAAAAGTACAGCTAAGGACTAGGAGGAAGAGATGGGGCAGCAACGTAGCCTTGTTGGGGATGAGGGCTGAGACAGCAAGGTCGAGGGTGAGAGGGAAGGAGTGGTCATGGAGGGAAAAGGATGTAGGGGGAGGCAGGGTGGTTGGTTTTAAACAGGCTCTGAGCGAGGGGAAAGGAGGTAAGGGAGGTTGGGACCCATGTAGAGGTACTCAAAAGAGTTTTTGCTACCACTTAGTGAAGCTGGAAGTGAAGTTCTCTGTTGGTCTCTGAGGGTGGTCAGAGTGGGAGCAGCAAGTAAGCTGTGGGTCGAGCAGTCTACCGGCCCAGGGTTTGTTGTGGCTCAATCCTGTGCATGTGTTTGGATTTTTAATTAACTCTGCTTAGCTGCTGAGCACGGAAGTAGAGGGAGGTGGCCTGAGACTGCTTTACTGAGAGGCTGCTTGAGTGGTCAGACAGCATGAGGATGTGGCAGTGACCAAGACAGGTTCCTGCCCTTAGGAACCATACCAACAAACACATCTGTTGTGCAGTACAAGTGCACTGTAGTAGAAAACAAGCAATAGGAGAGTGCCTAGGCAAGGCCCTGCAGCCAGCCTTGTTGTGTTTGGGGAACAGAGTAGAGGTGTAGTAGGGAAAAACAGGAGAAGAAGAGGTGTAAGAAGTTTTTAGAGGTGAACCCTACTGTGCTGAGGGCTGGAGGTGATGTTGGTCACACAGCAGAGTCCGGTTTAGGGTCTCACTTGGGGCTGGGGGGAGGGTGTGTGGGCACGGTGGCCCTGGGACATGATGGGGTGAGACAGTGGCCCTGTGGGTCCTGCTCTCCTAAATTATGTTCCCCTCAAGCTTTTGTACTTCCGCCCAACCCTGTATACAGTAGTCAGTGCTCACTCTGTCCCCTGTGTTGGGTGCAGCTAACTCCCGCCTCCTCAAAACAAGACCCCACACTCTCTTCTTCCCTCTGGTCAAGACTTCTTTTCTCAACCTGCCAATTTTAGTGTATCTGGTGTTCTGGCTGTGATTTCTCTATCTTTCCCCCCAGATACTTTTCTTGTGGCTTCACAGCTGAAATCTTATCTCTATTCTGATAGTCCCCACATTGTTCTCTCCAGTCCAGACCTTGGCCCTGGGCTCCGGGCTCCTGCATTCTGCTACTGTCTCAC
Organism: Erethizon dorsatum; assembly: GCA_028451465.1. Classification (NCBI taxonomy): domain Eukaryota; kingdom Metazoa; phylum Chordata; class Mammalia; order Rodentia; family Erethizontidae; genus Erethizon; species Erethizon dorsatum. Next base: position 100,044,339 of record CM051834.1, read on the forward strand.
CAACTCCACCAGCAGGTTGCAGGAGGGGCATCTTCTAAAGGGCGTCCCAAAATCAGCATGTTCCAAACTGAGCGCTTGACCTTCACCGCAAACTTGTTCCTTCCTTACCCTCACCATTGCAGTCAGTGGCAGTTTTATACTTCCTTTGTTCAAACCCAGCTTTTTGAGTTGTCCTTGACCACTGCTCCTTTTGTCATATCCACATCTACTATATGTTAGGAAGTCATGTGTACTCCATGTTCAAAATTTCTTAATCCCTGTGAAGTCCTTTAAGTAGTTTATAATTTAGCGGACACATTAGTGTACTTGGTGCTGTGTATCCAAACTTGTATGATGTATATTTGTAATATTTATAGAAACTTACAGCTGGGCATGGTGGCACACACCTGTAGGTTCAGCTACTCAGGAGGCTCGGGTGGAAAGATTGCTTGAGCTTGGGAGTTTAAGACCAGCCTGGGCAACATAGTGAGGGCCCATCTCAAACAAATAAAAAGAATTTACTGCATATAGGACTGGGCGAATATATCAGTAATAGAGGTCCTGACTAGTACATACCAGGTCCTGGGTTTCATCCTCAGCACCATGAAAAAAAAAGAAAAGGAAAAATAAGTTTATTGCATTAAAAAATCCCTCGGAAACACATAATGCTACATTGTTTTTGCTTTTGTTTTCCTGGTACTGAGGAATAATCCTAGCACTGTTTTTTTTTGTTTGTTTTTTGAGACAAGGTATGCTATGTAGTTGAAGCTGGTTTTGAACTCACTGTGTAGCACAGGTTGGCCTCAGACTCGTGGTGATCCTCCTGCCTCAGCCTCCCAAGTCCTGGGGTTACAGGTGTGTGGCACCAAGCCCAATGCTAGCACATTTTTATATTTTCATACAAGGTCTCGATAAGTCACTAAGTTGTCAAGGCTGGATGAGAATTTAGGATTCTCTTGCTTCAGTTTCCCAGAGTGCTAGGATTATAGGCATGTGCTATCACACCCTGGCTTGCTAGTACTTTTATGTGAGAAGCAGAGTAATTAGATAGATGGGCATTTAGAGTACATGAGTTTGAGTAAGCCATCAGTGTGGCCTGCAGAGCCCAAACAAACACTTCATGCCTCGTGAACCTGGTCTTATACCTGAAACATCCTGCAGAAGAGGAACTAGCAGCTCCTTGGAAAAATCTTGTCCATTCCACAGGGCTCACTGGGGCAGTTGGGGCTGGAGGAGGGCCATTCGACCCCAGTGTCAGTGCCGTGTCTGGGGGCAGCGTGGGGGGAGAGTGGTGTCTGTGGGGAGCTGGGGGCTTTTGAGTTCATGTGAGGCGATCCTCTCCTACTCTTACTCACTGGGACCAGGTGAAGCCTCAAGCTCTGAGGAAGAGCCTCCGTCCCCAGAGGATAAAGAGAACCAGGTTCCAAAACGGGCTGGCCCACATCTACGCTTTGAGATCACCAGTGAGGATGGCTTCAGTGTGGAGGCAGAGAGCTTGGAGGGTGAGTTGGGAGTAGCAGTGGCAGGAGAGAAAGTGTCCCATCAGACCCCATCCTGACTTTGCTGTGGCCTTGTCTTCACTCTAGGGGCGTGGAGAACTCTGATTGAGAAAGTGCAAGAGGCCCGAGGACACGCTCGGCTCAGACATCTCTCCTTTAGTGGTAAGTGGTGATCCACAAGGACATGGTAGCTGGTATTGTGTCCTCTACACCTACCCCCTTTCACATAATCTGCATGTCTCAACTTTTCTCCTCAGGAATGAGTGGGGCAAGACTCCTGGGCATCCACCATGATGCTGTCATCTTCCTGGCAGAACAGCTGCCGGGGGCCCAGCGCTGCCAGCACTATAAATTCCGTTACCACCAGCAGGGGGAGGGCCAGGAGGAACCACCCCTGAATCCCCATGGGGCTGCCCGCGCTGAGGTCTACCTCCGGTGAGAGGGCTGGGGAGCCCTGTGGGAACTCTTAAAGGGCAGGACATAAGTCTGGACAGATTGAAACCAAGAGGTTAGGCCACTCCAGGAGTTACTCTGGAGTTCACATGAGAAGGTCGAATCCCACCCTTCTCCCCTTTGTGTCTTCAACAGCATAGTCCTATGGTGCCAACAGTAGCCCCGGCCCCAGATTGATAGGCAGTGTCTGCTTGAAGGAATGGCTGTGACCCTTCCTCCTTTCCTCCCTCTCACCTGCAGGAAGTGCACCTTCGACATGTTCAATTTCCTAGCGTCCCAGCACCGGGTACTCCCAGAAGGGGCCACCTGTGATGAGGAAGAGGATGAGGTGCAGCTCAGGTCAACCAGGTAAGGAGGGAATGCGGAGGAGCTGGGAGTTGTCTGAAGGGTCCTAAAGAGAGAGCATGAGCGAGAGGTTATTCCCGGATACCAGCCTGTGTGACACTGCTCCCCCACCAGACGTGCCACCAGCCTGGAGCTGCCCATGGCCATGCGCTTTCGCCACCTCAAGAAGACATCCAAAGAGGCTGTGGGTGTCTATAGGTTAGTGGGGTTAGGGGGGATGCCCCTTGGGTGGATGGACAAGTGTCCTGGTTGGGAACTGCCTGGGGTCTGTCCCCCTGCCCCCTGAGGTCCCCCTTGTCCATCCTACCCTGCAGATCAGCTATCCATGGACGAGGCCTGTTCTGTAAACGCAACATTGATGCTGGCGAGATGGTCATTGAATACTCTGGCATTGTCATTCGCTCTGTGCTGACTGACAAGCGGGAGAAGTTCTATGATGGGAAGGTGGGCTCCATAGGTCATGGCAACAAGGTGGGGGAGGTGGGCTGCCCATGTGGACCAAGCACCTGATTCCCTCGCCCATCCTGTAGGGCATCGGGTGCTACATGTTCCGCATGGATGACTTTGATGTGGTGGATGCCACAATGCATGGCAACGCCGCCCGCTTCATCAATCACTCATGTGAGCCCAACTGCTTCTCTCGTGTCATCCATGTGGAGGGCCAGAAGCACATCGTCATCTTTGCCCTGCGCCGTATCCTGCGTGGTGAGGAGCTCACCTATGACTACAAATTCCCCATCGAGGATGCCAGCAACAAGCTGCCCTGCAACTGTGGCGCTAAGCGCTGCCGTCGGTTCCTTAACTAAGGCTGTGGCTGCCTGTCACAACTCCTCAAGCCCCCCAGTGCCTGGGGGGTCCCTAGTCCCTCCCAGAGCATCTCACTCCCACCTTTCTGTTCAGGGTGGATGTGGGCATGCAGTTGGCAAGGGCCCTGCCCCCAACCCTTTAGCCCATCTAGCAATCGCCCCTTCCTGCGTTGGGGCCCAGGATGTAGATATTGTACAAAGGTTTCTAAATCCCTTCTTTTCTATGCACTTTTTTATTTAAGAGGGTGGGGTCCCAGGTGGGAACCCCCCACAATAAAGCCTGTCAATGTTTGGAGAGGTGGTCTTCCCATTTGTACAGTGCTTAGGGCAGGTAGGAACTCTCATTTCTCCATGCCCCTCACTCATCCTGAACCAAGGAAGTCTGTCAGCCTCAACAGGTGTGAGGCAGTCCATCAGAATTAGAAGTGAACTGCAGGGTCTGTGAAGGCTGCAGAACAAGAAGTGTTTATGTTCTATGCTTGAGGGCTATTAGATAAAATAGGCCTTTCTGGGAAAAGGAGAGGGGGGATGCTAGGTCCCCCTGGCCCAGTTAGGCTTGTGCTTTGAAAAAGCCCCTTAGTGGGTGCCAGAGACAGCAGACACATGTGTCAAAAGAAACTTTGTTGTAGGCCCCCACAGATCCCAGGCCAGCCAAGCCTGGACAGCACCTGCAGTGCATCTGCCCATCCTAGCTGGACCAGGTGCTCACTGAGCTGGCCCAGAGTGGCAGACAGCTCCCTCGCCACCACTATCTCAATCAGGGCCTGCAGTGGCGAGCGACTGGGCTGCAGGGAGTAGACGAAGGTGGACCAGGCAGCCCGTATCTCACAGCAGGGTGCCAAGTGGTACCATAGGCCATGCCACCACCAGGCCCAGGCTCAGGGTCCAGCAGCACAATCAGCTTCTCCAGCACCTCCAGCTCGTCCAAGAGGTGAGATAGAGGCTGTGTCTCCAGACCTGCCAGCTCTGGGAGACAGGCTGGAATAAAGGGGAGGAAGGGCAGGCTTCCAGCCCACCATTCCCTTGTGGGTGTGTCTGTCCTCAACTCACCCATGCTTGGGAGTAGGATCAGAGGGACCTTTCCTGTGTGCCTTGTCTCCAAAGCACCTGAGGAGGCTGAGTGCAAGAACAGGGTGTAGGTGCTGGGGTCTCTGCGAAGCAAGCCAGGGCAGGGAGGGGAAAGGACTCTTCCCTTGTGCTGGCGGTGCCTTTGCAGAAGGAGGGTGCAGGTTGGGAGTAGGACCAGCACCAAGGGCAAGACAAAATGCATTGGAGAGACACTGAGTTCCACGAGAGACTGAACTCCCTGGTGAGACGGGCTCCTGCATTGTAGAGACTTGTTTCTTCAGCTGTCAGAGAACAGAATCCCTTGACAAGGATAGGTCTGGGGAGAGGGCTGGGAGTAAACGGGAGGCCACGCCTTGCTTCCTCCCCATCAGCCCAAGTCTCCCATCCTTACCTCCTTCATTGCGGCCATAGTCTCGTTCTTACCTTCCAGCCCACCCCGACTACCTTAATACGGGCCCTCTTCTACCCCTTCGGCACCCCACTATTCTCTTCCCTGGATCCAGGCCACTCTCGTCGATACCAAACCACGTCCCCACCCCTCCCCACCTCCTGTGAGCCCTGGCCCAGCCCTCCGAAGTCGGACCAGCACCTCTCTACTGCGACGCTGGGTCTTGCCGCGGCTCCCAGCGGGAGTAGTGGCCAGGGCTCCGCTGTTGCAGAGGGTACACAGCTCTGCGAAGTCAAGGTTCACTGCCCAGAACACTTTTTGAATGGGTGTGTCAAATGATCGCCGAAGTCATTGAGCCCGCAGTTTTCCACAAACTCGTGGTCTAGTGGAAGACGCTGGCTTCATTGGCATTACTGAGCCCCTAGTCCTCAGCGCTAGCCACACCCTTTTCCCTTTGCCCTGTCCCAGTTGTCCCCGCCCCTCGTATATTCACCCTCCTATCAGCGTATGTCCCAATCGGTCCCCCTTCCCACGCAGGCCCCGCCCTTTCCACCACTCTATACTGGCCTCGCCCCTTTCCCCACCAGTTCTACGCTAAGCACCGCCCACACCCGGATTTATCTACGTAACGCCCACCCTTTCCGCCCTCTACCTGGCCATATCCCTTCGTTGTTGCCCTAACCCCACGCAATCCGGTACCGCACTGGCTCAGCCCGCAATCCCTCAGAAAGCCTCAACTGGGAGTACCCCACACATCTCGCCTCTTCCCCGGCTCCCTGTCCCCCGCTATCTCCGCCTGAATTTATCCTTACACCCGATCCCGGCTCCTCACCCGGGTAAGGAGGTGGCCCGAATCGCTGCAGGCAGCTGCTGAAGCGCCTGTCTGGGTTCCAATATTAAAGGCGGCCGCAGTACTGGGAGGCTTCCCACGGTGCTACCAAGGCCAGAAGCAGCGCGGAGGTCTGCGGGAGGTGTCTGAGCCCCATCCGAGCCGGGGCCGCAGCCTAGGGGCCGCGACTGCAGGACTTCCCACCGCAGCTCCTCTGGCGCATTTTGCAGGAAACCCGAGTGGAAGAAGGAAGTAGTGGAAGTGAAGATACAGGATTCCCAGGTGCCTTTCGAAGCTGGGAATCCACCCCCTGACCAACTCCTGACCCATTATCAGAGAAGCCCACAAGGCCTCAGGATGGCTAAGTAAAACTGTATCAGGATTGTGTGGATGCATATCTCCTTGTCCTTCTGTACAACCTTATTTTTCCCACCCTTAAAATGGTGTAGTAATAGCAGCTCTTTCATAGAGCCATAGTGGAGAATTTAAAACTGTTACTAGAAGTAAAACGCTTAGAGCCGGCTGTAATAGTGGATGCCTGTTGTCTCAGCTACTCGGGAAGCTGACACAAGAGGATTCCTTGAGCCCAGGAGCTCCAGACCAGCCTGGGCAACAAACACAATGGGACTCCATCTCTACATAAAAGTAAATCGCCTGGGACAGCGCCTGGCATATAGTACACTCGATTTAAGTATTATCGACTCCCACCTCAGGGTGGTGGGCTTTAAAGACCCAGTCCTAGCTCGCCATGGTGGAATACACCTGTAATCCCAGTTCTGAGGCTGAGACAGGAGTATCACAAAACTTTGAACCCAGCCTGGGCAACTTACTGATTTAGCAAGACGATGTCTCAAGATAAAAAATAAAGGGGAGAGAATGTGGGACATGGACCTTAGCCCTAACTTGCTGGAGACTCCCACTGGACTTCCAGCATCACCACCCCCAAATCATGATCACCATGTTAGGAATCTTCCAACCTGCATCTCCCCCTTGAAGCCTTAAACAGAAAAGCTGAGGTTTCCAGCACAAAAGCATCACCACCGTAGTAGTACAGACCTGGGACCCAAGCCTCTCGCACACCTCTGGTTCGAAGTTCCTCCACTAATCTTGTGGTTGGAGGCCAGTGCAGTTTCCACTTTTTGTCAGCTGAAAGGAAACTGACACCCACAGCTAGGCTTGAGGTTTAATGGGGAATTTTATTACCATAGGGGAGGGGCAGTAGAACAGGTACATCTGGAGTCCTGGAACCTGGGGAAGGTGGGGCTGGAGACTAAAGGGCTTTGAGGAGTGATGCTGGCCAGGAATTCTGTGCCTGCTAGGGGTAAGGGGCAAAAGGGTTAGTTTCAGAAACCAACATGCCAGTGGTCTGAGGAATGCCATCAGTTTCTTTCTCAGGGACAGTAGCCAGTATGAGGCCTGGGGGGGGTGACCTGGGCAGAGAAGTGTAGACAGCTGGGTTAGAGCCCCTGGGAGTGGTACAAGATTCCCTAGGCCAGCCTCTCTGCTCTGGGTGTAGTGAACATTGATGTGACTAGGGTTCCAGGAGATAGTCTCAGCGCTGAAGATTGAGGCTGGTCTTGGATTTGGGGTTCAGGCTAGTTTAGGGGTTGAAATTTAGGTGCTGGTTTCCAGATGGGACTCAGAACTACTGTTAGGGCATAAGAGTCTTGGGACAGTGTGACTGGGGCTAATAATCAGACTCAGGGTACAGAGGACTCTGGGAACAAGAAATCTTGGCAGGGTGGTCCTGAGGTACTGACACAGAGGACAGACTCCTAGACGCTTAACCTGTTACTCATCAGAAGCATGATTTGTGTTTTCTTCTGAGGCAGTCAGATTTGAAAGTGTTTTGTTTGTTTGTTTTTGTCTTCCTTCCTTCCTCCCTCAAAACCATGACTCTTCAGTTAGGCCTACAGATGTCCAAAAAATAACTAAAAGTAGAACAAAGCTTGACCATCATTTTGTAAAACTCCGGGTCAAATCCTGCATATAGGCATTTTAGTCATTTAGGAAAAGTCTATCTAAAAGTTGGCAAAACAGTGTTTATTAGCCCTAAACTTTCCGAGCCTATCTCATCACCCTTCAAGACTGAAGACTCCAGGATGAGAGATTTACAGGGGCATTCAGCTATCCTGTGCCCAGAAATCACTATTGCCCTAAACCTAGGGTCACTTTAGATTCCATCAGAGCCTCACAGAACTGAATTGCTCCCCAACTCATGAGGATTCATCTCATGGGAACTGAATTGCTTTTCAAGTCACAAGGGTTCCTCCAGAGCTATGAAACAAGGACTGAGATGACTGACCAGATCTCAGGCCACCACAGTAAGCATAAAAGTGACCCTCTTCTTCACAGTATGCCTCTCTAGCTACTCAAACTGTTGTCCTTTCCTATTTTCTCTTATTTTCCTTTTTCAAGGGATCAGCTTGATTTTTTTTTTTTCATACTGGTGAATAAAACCAGGGTACTTGCCCTGAACTACATCTCCAGCCCTTTTTTGGGGACAGGGTCTCGCTAAGTTGATAAATTACCCAGGTTGGGCTTGAACTTGTGATTCTTCTGATTCAGCCTCCCACAGTGCTGGAATTACAGGGATGTGCCACCATGCCCAGCAGTTGTTTTAATTTCCATTATCATTAAACCAAGGGCCCACAATAGCTGGTGACAGTACCTGCACCTGAGTCCCCACCCAAAGAGCTGCTGCTGGAGGTTCCAGGATATGGGTAGAAGGTGCATGAAGTTGTAGTAGCTAGCTCGAGTACATTCGCTTAGTAGAGGACAGATGAAGGGGGCCACTGTCACTGACAGCCTCCTGCCACACACTCAAGTGTCTGGGACTCCAAGTGTCTGTCCCACACTTGCATTACCATACCCCATGTCATACTGACGACAGGAAGTCAGTGACAGGAGACAGCTCAGCATGCAAAGCCACAGTGGTTACTGAGTTCAGCCACTGCCCTCACTGCATCCTCCTCCGGCTTAAGCAGAGGAAAGTGGGTCGGGGTCAGCTAAGGAAATGGGAGATCTTCAGGGGATTACTCAGCAGCTTTGAAGCCAGACTGGATTTAATGACAGACCTCAAGCTGTGAGATTTCAGGGATGACCATCCAGCAATGAATGCCTCTTCTGGGATCTAAGGAAGGGCAGCAAGTACCTAGACATAAAATATTGCCTAAGGGGTGGTCCCCCAAGTTGTCACAGAAATTCATCTCTTCAATCTCCCCATACTTCTCCTGCAGTTCCATGAACACCTCCTGGGAAAGACCAGGAGGAACTCAGCTAAGCTCCTGGAGCACAGGAAACCCAACCTGCTCTGCTGACTCTCACCTCAAAAAAGTTACCATAGTGTTCCTGCACCGCTACATCGCTCACATGACCTGGAGAAAGGGGCAGGGCGGAATCAGAGGAGTGGCCTGCTGGGGCTGTCCATCCTGCCTCTCCTCTGCCTGGTCCCTTACAGTGTGATCTTCTGGGGTTTGGGCTGTGTTCTGTGGATTCCGGTACAGGCTGAGCAGCACTATAGTCTGAAAATATTTAAAAGGGGCAGTACCTGAGCTCGGAGAGCAGGCCTGCATGCAGAGTGGGGTATGAAGGTTTGGGGGTGGGACTTTGCACCTGAGAAGGAATTAAGTATCATGAGTGCTTCAGCAATGCTTGCTGCTAAGAAACAAGTGTGCCGGGCATGGTGGCGCACACCTGTAATCCCAGCACTAGGGAGGCTGAGGCAGGAGGTTCGCCATGAGTTCGAGGCCAGCCTGACGCTGTCTCAAAAAAAAGAAAAAGAAATAAAAGTGTGAGAGGACCTGGTGATGAGACAGCCCAGTGGCCAGGTCTCTACGTACGGGGGCATGGCCAAATCCCCGGGAGAAGGGCCTGAAACTTGGAGAAAGAATCTGCAGAGAAGTCTAAGCAGAAAGCAGTGGGTTTCTAGGGGTGAGCCTTAGGAGCCCGGAAAAGGCGGGACTTTGTGATGATAGACAACAGAAGAGGAAGGCCTGGGAGACTTCAACCCCGGAGTTCCGTACTGGGTCTCATCGGGCCGCACGTCGGTTTGTGGTGAATCCCGAAGCACTGGTCCCATTGCCGGCAGCCCCGCCCGATCTTAAAGTAAAAAGAGCAGTTAACCCTGGAAGGGTGCAAATGATGAAGGCGAACTGAGGGCCGGGGAGGCCTAACACCCCATAAATACCACCCCAAACCTTCCAGCCACCAAAGACCCAAGTGCCCTGGCCCCCCGAGAGGCCAGTCCCTGTGCCCGTTCTCATTAGTCCTTACTCCCAAATATTGAAGCTAAACATTCAGCCATTTTTACACAAACCCACCCAACGCGTCTGCTCCTTACGTCACCTCCGTTGCGTAGGAGCGTTGGGAAGTGTAGTTCATTACTGCCCCCGGACGCTAATCTCGCGTTCAGAAACTCCCTAGTACGCAAGCGTCTTGGAGCCCAGCGCGCTCCCCTCGCGCGGTCAGTGGAGTTTGCTCGCAGCGCATGCGTATAGCGTTACCTCGCCGAAAAAGACTACAAGCTCCAGAAAAACCTGCGCGGCCTCTCGCGCAAACCTCCGTGGCTGAAAACAGTAAAGGCGTCCAAGGCAGAGGGAACAACCACTGGTGAGTTGGGAATCGGTTAGCGCACCCCAATAAATATAGAGGTTTTTAATCCGGCGAGCTTGCTGGTGGGAGGGGGGTGCCCCTTTTTCAGCAAACCCACCCTTAAATTTATCTTTTTCGTAATAGGGGCGTGGTTGTTCGTGATTCTAGCATCTGTCACTTGAATCTTGCTCCTCAGGCTCGTGGGACGACCAGACTTTAGCGCAGCTATGAACTTGGAGCGGGTCTCCAATGAGGAGAAGTTGAACCTGTGCCGGAAGTACTATCTGGGTAAGCACCGATCCTCTAGGGCTCAAGGAGAAGAAAAGGGACCGAGGGAAGAGGGCCTAGAGAAGTGGAATAGTGGATCTAAGGGGTGGAGCAGGTGAAGACGCCGACTCCTGGGTCTGAGAGAAGGGAGGGCCTGGGTCCTGAGGAAAAAGGAAGCTGAAGCTTCAATTTCTGCGCCCCAAGAGAGGAGAGTTGGAGGACTGGATTCCTGGGTTCTGAGAAAGAGGTGGTTGAGGGATCAGATTCCTGGACCCCAGGGAAGAGCCAGGATCCCTGAGCCCCTGACTAGAGGAGTTTACAGCTGAACTTCGGTATGGGAGAGGACCTTCAAAATAAGTATTCTATGTGGGTGTTGGGGAAGATCCTGGTTCTGCGACCCAGTGTGGGTTTTTCTCCTTAGGTGGGTTTGCATTCCTGCCTTTTCTGTGGTTGGTCAACATCTTCTGGTTCTTCCGAGAGGCCTTCCTTGTCCCAGCCTACACAGAGCAGAGCCAAATCAAAGGCTGTGAGTCTAGGGCGCAATGAGGAAGGCCAGTGGGTGGTGGGAGGGGGTGGTGGAGGCTCTAGAGTTCTGTGGCTCTGAGACAGAAGAGAGGGCGGATCTAAGAGAGGCAAGAGAGGAGCTGGATGTCAACCTTTCCCCCTCAACTGTTCTCTATTGTAGATGTCTGGCGCTCAGCTGTGGGCTTCCTCTTCTGGGTAATTGTGCTCACCACGTGGATCACCATCTTCCAGATCTACCGGCCTCGTTGGGGTGCCCTTGGGGACTACCTCTCCTTTACCATACCCTTGGGGACCCCCTGACAACTTCAGCACAGGATGGTGACTTGCTCTTTCTCTCAGGATGGGCTCCTCTGCTCTGAGCTTACTGTCAAGCCCCAAAGACTTGTAAGACTTGTACCCAGCTCCCATCTTCTTTGCTGACATCCCTCAATAAAGGACCTTAACATTCAACATTGACTTCCTGGGATCTTTTGGAGGTTGAAGCATAAAACATTAATTAGCTGGTGTGATGGTGATATGCCCCTGTAATCCCAGCATTCTGAGAGACTGAGGCAGGAAGATCAAAAGTTCAATCCCAGCCAGGGCAATTTAGGAACTTGGAAGACCCTGTCTCAAAATTAAAAATGAAAATAAGATAAAGGGCTAGGGATGTAGCTCGGTGGGAAGTTCCTGGGATCGATCCTAGTACAGAAAAAGAAAAAAAATTTTAAAGCATTGAGTGCTTACTTCATGCCAAGAGTAATGCTTCACACATTATATGTTTTTTTGTTTGTTTGTTTTTTCACTGCATACCAAACATAACCCTCTGAAATAGGAATTTCTGCTCAGGAACCCTATTTTATCAATTAGGAACTAAGAAAGGAATAATGCTTCCATTTCTGGGAGCTGCTATTCTGGTAGTTGTTAATTCAGAAACGTGACTTTCAGGGCTGGGGATGCAGCTCAGTGGTAGAGCATTTGCTTAGTATGCATGAGGTCCTGTGTTTGATACCCGGTACCACAAACAAAACTTTTCTGTGCCTTTACCTACTTCGGGCTTTAGTATTCCTAACAGAATGCAGATCACAATGCTACCTCCTAAGCTTTATCTGGGCCAAGACATATGTGGTAAATGGAAGTTTCTCATTCTTTGAAAGAGGTGATGTCAGTCTGTTTTGTTTGTTTTTATTTTGTTTTTTGGTCTGTCTTAATAGATATATTCAAGAACTTTCTCAGAGAAGCCTTCCTTTTTTGTTTTTGTTTTGTTTTGTTTTGTCTTTTGAGAAAGGGTCTTGCTATGTAGCCCAGGCTAGCCTCGAACTCAAGCAGTCCTCCTGCCTTAGCCTCCCGAGTGCTGGGATTGCAGGTGTACACCACCATGCCTGGCTTCCCTTGTCCTTCCTATTTAAAATTTCAATCCCAAACTTGATGCTCCTATGACCATTTCAAGCTATGTTCCTTCTCCTGTCACATTTCACTTATAATGTAAAATTAAGCTGCACTAGCATGAGGGGTTTTGTCTCCACTGCCTAGATGAATGCCTGGCACACAAATATTTGCTAAATAATGAGGTTGTACCTGAAAAGACATTAACAGTTAGCTGGGACATAGCGAATAGTCTGAAACAAGGGACCCAACCTAACTCTAGCCTTCCTCTTAGGGACTAGAGGGAGTCCCACTGTTAGTTAAATCCTGTTAAGTAGCTAAATGTGTGTTAGTCAAGTCTAACACTACAAGTCCCATGAAGCCTCGCGATGCTGGAGCCTTAGTTCCCAGTGTGCCCCGCGTGGCGCTGGCAGCGTTACTCTGAGTACACCTTCCAGGAAGTGCCCTGCCTTGTCGTTGGTTTGTTTCCGGAAACGGGGCCCCCCCAGGAAGGTGGGATTTAAGGCTGGGGGCCTCCAGCGGCAGCTGTCAATTGGTCAGAGAAGGAGATTGAGGAATCCATTGACTAATGGAAAGAATCGACTGCTGAGAGACCCCACCCACGGGGCAGAAGGGAAGTGGCAGCAGCAGCTGTCGCTACTGGACAGTGCTCGGGCCGGAGGGCTATCCGTACTCGGAGCTTACCTTTGACCTCTCCCCGCCCGCCTCCGGACCCTAGCCTCTTTGGGGCTTTTTCGAGCTAGGTAGCCAGACTCCGGACCAAACCATGTTCCCGGTGAAAGTGAAAGTGGAAAAATCAGGTGAGGACCCCTAGGCCCCGGCAGATCAGGATTTGGGAGGCCCGACAGACAGGATTGTCCTGAAAAGGCGACTACGTGACTTTTCCCTACAACCCATCTGACAAACGCTATATCAGGCAGCGAGCTTTTGCTGCCACCTTCATACACTCCCAGACTGTGCCTGTAGTAGCTTTGAGATTGAAAGGTGGTGATTCAGGCAGTGTGGAGTGGTAAAACGTGGGCATCCCAAGCTGGTGACTCTGAGAAGGGCATTTTTCTTGACTTCACCTCAGTTTTCCTGTTTCCGGAAGTAGTCATGAATTGGGGATTGTGCTGTGACCCTGAGGTGCAGGGACTCTTGTAATCCTCACAATCACTATATTCCAGTAAACCTAGGAAGTAGGAAGTGCAGTGGATGGGGAAACTAAAGCTCTGGGTTAGGGCAGAGTTGATGGTAACCCAAGACCAGAGTGGTAAGGGCAGTGGAGGGAAGGCATGTAGGATGTTAGATGGGATAAGTGGGATGTTAGATGGGTTTAGAACAAAACAAGGCAGGAGCTGGGTGTAGTAACATGAGCCTCTAGTCCCGGCTATTCAGGTGTCTGAGACAGGAGCATCGCTTGAGCCCAGGTGTTCAGGGCCTCCCTGGGCAACATAGTGAGATCCTGCCTCTTAATTTTTTTTTTTTTTTGTGGGTACCGGGGGTCGACCTCAGGACCTCGCGCGCCAGCAAGCGCCCGTGCCGCTGAGCGATATTACCGGCCCTTTTTTCGTATGTGGGTACCGGGAGTCGAACTCAGGACCTCACGCTTGCCAGGCAGGCGCTTATGCCGCTGAGCTATCTCACCGGCCCCCTGCCTCTTAAATTTAAGGAGAGTAAAAAAAAAAAAAAAAAAACTCCAGGATGGGAGAAGGTAAGGAGATCTGGAGTTGGGCAAGGCGTGGGAAAGCCACGAGGGTATATGAAGGAACAGCCAGTGGAGCAAAGGAAGCAACTTTGAAAAAGCCCTGAAATGGAAGCCTTGTCTGGTGTATTCAAGAACTGCAGGGAAAAGTAAAGGGAGCCTGACTGCAAATAATGGGGAGGGACAGAGGTGTCCATAGTGAGGCTAGTGAAGGAACTGGAGAACAATGTGGTCATCCTTCTTGGGTTCTTGGGGATCCAAGAAGAAAGGTAGATTTAGACACTGAAATCAGTGTGCAGCCCAGTGGATAGAAAGAGCCTAGGACAGTGGTGGTGGAACCCATGGCACACATGCCTAGCCAGCTGTTTGTCATCACTGAAAGCCCTAAAAGGTTCACCATCAGTGGCCTGGGAGATGTCCAGGGGGAGGTGTACAGGTCATGGGATCCCCAGGTTGGGGTTCAGGAGATAAGCTAAAGCTGATGACAGAGATGTGGTATGATCCATATCCTTGGCTCCTGCCCAGGGTTATTTGGTACAGTCTCAGTTGCCCCAACTCCTATCTTCAGCCTATTTTCTGAGGGATGTAGGGAACCCTTGTTTCTCCTGGTCTCTCCCCACTGCTGCCTTTCAGCAGGCCTGGGTCAAACCATACCATTGGCCCTAACAGAGGATATGCCTACAGAGCTGACTCCTGCTCGGTACCTTCTTCCCTAGAGTTGGAGATGGCCAAAGCACGGAACCAACTGGATGCCGTTCTGCAGTGTCTTCTGGAGAAGAGTCACATGGACAGGTTGGGACCTGGTCCATCCTGGGGTCATAGGGCTGGCAGCTTTGGCAGGTGGGACCCTCTGATTCTGGATGGATCTGCATGGGACTTCAAAGGCTGACTTGGGGAGAAAGGTGTCTTATGGGGAGGCCACTTGATACTGTCCCACTCTGGACCCTTGGAACCCCAAGCCAACTGTCCTCTTCTGCTGCCAGGGAGCGTCTGGATGAGGAAGCTGGGAAAACCCCCTCTGATACCCACAACAAGTAAGGTGTTTTGAGGGATCTGGTTTGTGGTGGGTAGCTTCTTCCTTCATCCATGCCTTGATCATTCTGCCTTGTGCTTTCTCCATCACAGACCTAATCACTCCACATGTACAAAGACCATGGCGAAAGCAACCAGGTCCCCTCATGTTTGGCACCTAAAGCCCCAAGGGTATGGGTGGTACACAAGGTCCAAAGGATCCCAGTAGCTCCAAGATGCCCTTTGAGTTTTGTTTGACAGGCAGTCTGTTAACACCCAGTCTTTCCCACAGGGATTGCTCCATTGCAGCCACTGGCAAAAGGTAAGGTGACAAGGGTCCCAGACAGGTAAGGAGAGATTCTCAGCCCCAGCCCTGGTCCTGACACTCCCCCTCCCCACACAGACCATCTGCCCGCTTCCCCCACCAGCGGAGGAAGAAGAGGAGGGAGATGGATGATGGGCTGGCTGAGGGAGGGCCTCAGCGATCCAGTGAGTAAGCAGTTGTTCTAGAGGGTGGATAGGGAGCCAAGGGCTCATATGAGGGTACTCACTTACCTCCCTCTCCCCACCCCAGATACATATGTGATCAAACTGTTTGACCGGAGTGTGGATTTGGCCCAATTCAGCGAGAACACACCACTGTACCCCATCTGCCGAGCTTGGATGCGCAATAGCCCCTCAGTGCGCGAGCATGAACGCTCACCCAGCTCACCACTGCCCCCACTGCCTGAAGATGAGGAGGTGGGATGGGTGATGGGCAGCAATGAGGAAGGGTAATGCGTGGGACAGGCTCAAGGGCCCCTCCCTCCAAACTAATGGAAGATGAACACAGGTCCCTGTGTCTCCCAAGTGAATATTGGATCAAGTAAGACATACATATGTGTGTCTATGGGTGTGGACAGAGGTCCCTAGGGCAGACAGATGTGGCCACCTGGCCTAGGGAGAATGGGAACAGGGTTCCCTTATGCAGATAGACATGACCAAGATTAAAAGTCTGCAAGAGCTAATGGGCTGGACAGAGATTCTTAGTGCAGACAGGTATGGTCACTAGGTGGCATGGGTGAGCAGATGGGGACCCTCTGGACTAGATGGGGATGGGGGTAGGTAAAACACCTGGCTTGAGAAAGTAGACAGGGGTCCCTAGCACAGATATATGATCCTTTGAACTGTCAAGATCAGAGCAGACATAGCTGATGTGCAAGGGGGTTTCTGGGCAACAAGACATGAAACTCTAGACAGAATCCACTGAGGCAGACAGCGGACAAGACCTTCCATAGAGGGTGGGCCGACAGGTATAGTCGGGGTTCCCTGGACTGGTAGGAGTAGACAAGGGTTCTCAGGATGTCACGAGAAGAGGGGTTCCTGGAGCAGACGAATCTGACCCCCTAGGCTTCGGGTCAACTCTTGGGAAGTATAGATTTCTTGGCAAACCCCTCATGTCGTTTGTCACTGGGAAAGGCAGGAGGGATGAAATGTGTATTCCCAGCTCTCTGCTCTGACTCTTTGGCATGGTTTGGGACTTTGTATCTCCAGGGTTCTGAGGCCACCAACAGTAAGAGTCGTGATGTGTACAAGCTGCCTCCACCTACAGCCCCTGGGCCATCTGGAGATGCCTGCAGATCCCGCATTCCATCCCCACTGCAACCTGAGACCCAGGGCACCCCCGACGATGAGGTGGGTATACAAGGCTGGCCTGAGGCTATGGGGCACATGTTGGGGGGCACCAACATAGTCACCCAGCCTGGCCTCTCTCTCCCCACAGCCCTCAGAGCCTGAACCTTCACCCTCCATACTCATCTATCGCAACATGCAGCGCTGGAAACACATTCGCCAGAGGTGAGCATCCCTCAACCTGCTGGCCCTCATGACCTCTGTGGCTATTGCTGAGTCTTCCCTCCACCTCCCCAGGTGGAAGGAGGCATCTCATCGGAACCAACTTCGCTACTCTGAAAGCATGAAGATTCTCCGGGAGATGTATGATCGACAGTGATATTCCCAGGCTCCCCACCCCAATAAACATCCCCCAACCCCATCCTGGCCTGTGCTTCAGCCCATCCTTCCTGGCCCAGACATAAAGCAGTGGGCACAACTCTTGCACATTTATTGGGCAGTAGGCCTAGGAAGGAGTGGGGCATGCGATAGCCGGGAATTCAGTGAGGGAATGAGTGGTTCATTCCTTGGCTGGGTTATGGAGGATAAGAGTGTGGAGAGTGGGTTCCCTAGATCTGGTTGGAAACCTGGGGTCAGGACAAAGGGACTGTGGCGTTCTGGTTAATTGGGGAGGGGGCCTGGCGCATCTGGGCAAATGGGAAGTTGGAAAGTGTGTCTGTACAGTTTGAGGTTGGGGGTCCTAGCTGGCCTCGAATAGGTATAGCAGGAATTGGGCATTAGGATAGGGTTCAAGAGTCTGCATGGCTGGTTGGGGTTTCAAGTCAGGAAATGGGCTGAGGGCAGTTTCTGGTTGCAGGAAAAGGATCAAGAATCTTGGGCACCAGGAGGCCTGGACAGTGGAGTGGGAAGACTGTGCAGTGTGGGACATTTGGGGGTGGCGATGGGCTTTATGCCAGACTCCCCTGGCATGGGGGCAGGGTTGTCTACATCGTAATCTGACACTGGGAAGGGATGGAAGTGGAGTGTGGGTGTGTTTCATAGGAATCAAGGAAATGCAAAAGGAAATTCTGAGTGGTGATATAAACCAAGATAGACTAGGCTGAGGTGAGGGTAGCGCTTGTAGCAAGGTGTGGGAAGGAGACTACGGCAGAGGGTGTCAGTAGAGGGTCTAGGTTATCAAAGGCTGGGTCTAGGGTGGAGGGGTTAGGTGGGATCCCTGTTTGGGTGGGAGAGACTGTCGGCGCAGTGGGGACATCTGGCTGGGTGGAGTCAGGTCGGCTTTAAAAGTGGAAGCCTAAAGCAGCTCCCGAGATTCAGGCGCGCCTGGACCCCTACTTGGCAGCAGCCGATGAAGGCGTTGGGGCCTGGGCTGGCGCTGGTGTAGCCTGGATGGACAGGACGCCCTCGGGGGACAGCGCTGAGGTCACGGCGGCAGGGTCCACGCCGGGCGGCAAACGGTAGCGGCGGTGGAATTCCCGAGCGATCAATCCGTGCTCGTCCTGCAGGGGAGAGGGTTGAGCGGTCCGCCCCCGCCCACGGTGCCCCGCCCCGCCCCGCCCCGCCCCGCCCGCGGCTCACTGGGCGCTCCTCGTGGCGCGCGTGCACTTCCACGTGCTCACCAACCACCTTGACCGCTATTTCCTCCGGCGAGAAGTGCTTCACGTCTAGCAGCACCGAGAAATGGCCCGGGTCGGTCGACACCTGCGTACAGCCGGCGTGGGGCGGGGCTGTCAACCCGTTGGGCCCCACCCCCGTTGTTACCGGTACTAGGGCTTCCTCGGGCCTAACAACTTACAGGGTCCCCTTACTTACTGAGTCACCGAGAGCCTCTTCACCCACAATAACTGGGATCCTCCCTCCCGCTGTAGTCACTGAAATCCCCTTCACGTAGAGTGATGAACTTCCTTCCCCTACAAGGTCAGGGACCTCCTCCTTCGCAGGGTGGCAAGCCTGTCCTCCCTCGCAATGTCAAACACTCTCCGGAGTCGCCTTTCGCCCGCCCGAGGGGTCCTTGTTCCCCACTCCCGCCAGAAATCGCTAAGCTGCCTCTTGTCCCAGTCTCCTCAATTCTCTTTTACCCTCCCACTCTGGTCCTAAGGTGCTCTCAACAGTTACTGGTCCTCTGCCTCCGCTGCAGAGTGTCCAGGACCACCTTCATTAAGTCACAGCACACTTTCTCCCCTTTACCTATCCAGGGAGCATAGGGTCACAACAGTCTCTATATTCCATTCTCCACGGTTAATAGCGTTTCAGTGTTTCAGGAGTCACTGCCTGTCCTTTACCCCAGATCTCCTGGGTGATCAGCCTCCTTCAGAACCATTAACAATTAATTCCCTGAGGGCCCCAGCCCTTCCCTGCCCCTCAGAGCGACTGGAACCTCCCACCCGCTTCAGTACCCCGGCCTCATGTTTCATACTGGAGAAGCCCATCTGAGTGGCCGCACTCTCTCCACTACGCTAAAATCAAAGGACATTTCTGCAGCCAGCAAGTGGCCAAGTTGCCCCGCCCCGAGGCCTGGCACCTGGTTGGTGGGCAGCGCCACGCTGGGGGCGCGCAGGTAGTAGGGGGCGAGCGCAGCAGGGCAGAGCGTAGCCAGCTCGGCCTCCAGCAGTCCCTCGCCGAAGCGCTGGTCGAAGAGGCGACCCGGCGCGGACAGTCCGGGCAACGGGGCCGAAGCGCGGCGCAGCCAAGTCGGCTGCACAGGTACCGGGATCTCCATCTTGCTCCTTCACCGTCGTCCTGAGACCCGCAGTGCCCCTGCGTGCGCGGCCGCCGATTTATAGTGCGTCCTGTGCCGGCCTCTCGGCGGGCCTCCCAGGGACATTGGGACGGCAGCCAGACTCGGCCATTAGTAGAGCCTTATTTAGAAACCCCAATAATGACTTGGCCATTTATTAAGCGCCTGCAGGATATCTTGAAAACGATCCAGGGAAATGTTATTAAGGTGCTTCAATTTCCTGAAGGGGAAACTAAGGCTAAGGATGCAGGGCCCTGCGGGTATAGGGGACACAAAGTGGCAATTGGGACCTAGGGCCCGAGGGCCCACCAGAGTCCCCAGCCCCTTGAATACATTCCCTCCCCACTGGCTGTTCTGAGAATGACGTAGATGGAAGTCTTAGGAGCAGATTCCTGGAGAATGCAGTGGCCAGGCCAGGCTGACAGAAGGACATAGAACAGACCCTACCCCCATCTTCAACCGGGCCTAATTCTGTGCCTGTGACTCAGTCTCGGGTGCTTCGCGTCCAGGGGGCGTGAGCAGGAACTCTCCATGCTGGCCCCCCAGGGGCAGCGCGCCGGGTCCCGAAATAGCTCATTTTGATCCCACTACCTGGGCCAGGAGCCCGGGCCTGGCAAGCGATACGACCAGCTGCCTGTATTCTGACTAGCTCCTGCAGCAAGAGCAAAGTGTTTAGGTGACCATCAAGACTGGCTGACTGGCTCAACTGATGTTCCTGCAACAAATAAAACAATATATTTAGACTGGAGCCAGGACAAAGACTCAGAAGTCACAAGGAAAGCTGTTAGAATGCCAGACTGCAGGAACGCCAGAAGACTTTGCAGCACCTGCAATCTCAAGCCCAGCTTCAAATCCTTTCCATTGGTTTATGGTCTTGCCAATTACTGCTGCTCGCTACAGATTCTCCAATCAAACACTCTCTCTCAGGCAGGTTAGCCTTAGAGCCAATCATAAGACGTCTCCCGTTGGCCGCTTTCCAGTAACTTTTATTTTCCTCTCTATCATTGGTCGCCTGGGCGGCCGCCCTCTTCCCAAACGAGCACTCCCAGAGAGAGGCGGGGCTCATAGAGCACTGCTAAGCGACAAAGATGCGCGCTGGGCCTGCCCAGTGAAAGAGCAGAGCAGGAGCGAGCGCTTATGTGACGGCCGGATGGACCGCAGGTGAGGCAGATCCTTCTTCCACAGACCACAGGATGCCTGGGGAGGATCAAAGGCGAAGGCAACACAAGTTTCCTTAGGGTCTGAAGTCTCGGGTTTAACATTGGAACTACAACTCCCAAGATGCTTCACAGCCTTTGGCCGCTTCTGCCTTGTACTTCACGATACCGAGGAGCCCAAGAATGTTTTATATTCTTCTCTCCGGGTAGCCCTAAGGGATTATTTCCCCTAAGGGTGTTCAAAGGCAACTTGGAAATCGAGTTTTTTAATTTTGAAATTCCTCGCAGGCACCCATTGGTGTTGTCTTTGAATATTTTTGCTTGGGCGGAGCCCAGTGAATTACGGGGATTGTAGTCCATCTATACTTTTCCCTAGCGCCCCCCCCCAAAGGATTTATAGGTAATGTACAATATAAGGTGTAGTCGTGGTTCTTAACCGGAACTCCAGAATCATTTGGGAAATGTTTAAGGAGATGGAAATGCAATTACCCTGATTTGATCACTACACACCGTATACAAGCCGTATTCTACCTTCCAACCCCGCTCTTTCCCTGAAGCCTGTCAGTTTTCTCCATCCAAGACTGCCCCTTTGGAGATGCTTCTCTGGATCGAAGCCACTATTGGCCATCCTGCAGCCAGACCTGGCGTCCCAAGGTGAGGACACTGCATAGAGAGTGTTGGGCACCAGCCTAGTATCAAGGGCGTGACCACTAAGGAAGGCATGTGATGAGAGATGAAGATGAGAGATGAAGAAACAGTCTGTCCCTCTCTCCCATGGCTTTCCCTTGTCCAGCTGTCTACCACCTGGATCCCTCATCACAGCCCCAATCACTCTAGGTTGTTACCAGCAGCGATACTGTGGGATATGTTTCCTTCGCTCTGGACTGAAGCTTTATATGAGATCTTTGTTCCCTACAGGGATGACCCATCAGACTTCACTTTTCTTCTTTTTGCTCCGCTATCATAGGGTCTGAGCCCATCCAGATCCCAGAGCTCCAGGCTCCCACAAACTCCCAACACATCAGCCAGGTCCCCTGAGCTGTTTGAGGAGTCCTGGCCTTCTAGTTCAGGGACCCCATCCCCACCCAGCACCACTGAGAGACAGATGGGAGCCTCCTCATCACCCACCCTGATTGACAGCGGGGAGTCTGTGGTGGCCAAGTAAGTACCAGAAGCCCTGAAGGGAAAGGAGAATTTAGAGGGAGGGACTCTATAATAATCATCATACAGAACTGCTTATGCAGTGCTCTGTTAGGACCAGGTACTTCATGTGTGTTAAGAGCTCTGGAGCTAGAATACCTGGGTTCAAATCTGTCTGATCTTGGCTTCAGTTTGTTCTTTAAATTGGGCACATTAACCGTATGTATCCCTTAGGGCTTTTTTCTGTTTGTTTTGTTTTTCTTTATGATACTGAGAGACTTTTTTTGTTTTTGTTTTTTTGAGACAGGGTCTCACTATGTAGTTCAGGCTGGCCTTGGACTCACTATGTATGTAGTCCAGGGTGGCCTTGAACTCATGGCGATCCTCCTTCCTCAGCCTCCCGAGTGTTGGGATTACAGGTGTACATCTCCATGCCTGGAGGTACTGGGAGGTTGCACCCAGGGGTATTCTATCACTGAGCTACATCTCCAGCCTTTTATGTATTTTAAAATTTTGAGAGAGAGTCTCGGTAAGTTTCTAAGTTGCCCAGGCTAGGCTCAAACTTGTGCTCCTCCTGCTTCAGCCTCCCCAAGTTCTAGGATTACAGGCATGTGCTACTGTGCCCTGGTCCCCTAGAACTATTTTAAGCTTTCAATGAGTTGCTGTATGTGATGATCTATAACAGTGCTTGCCACATAGTACTTGGGTGTGTAGGGTACAGGTTCAGCCACTGTAACAGAGTCCCAAGTTAACTGTGGCCTAAACAAGGTAGCATTTATTTTTCTCTCACATAATGGTCTACTCAGAAGCAACCAGGGCTGATATGGCAGCCCCTTCTTGAGGTTTAAGGCATATAGGTTCCTCTAATCTTTGCTTTCCTATCCCTAGGCTATTGTCCTTTTCTTCATGGACCAAAATAGCTCCTGACTACATCAACTTTCCAAAATCGAATCTCCTCATTACCTATTAGTAATGTGGTCACAAGTCACCTGGCCTATGTAATTCATTGAACAGTGGCTATGTGCCCAGCTAAAAATTGAGTTACCAGACTCAGTGCATTGTAGCTCAGTGGTAGAGTGTTTGCCTGGCATGTGTGAGGCCCTGGGTTCAATCCCCACTACTACCAAACAGATATCTAGATAGATAGATAGATAGATAGATAGACAGACAGACAGATAGACAGACAGACTAAAAATAAAAATTGTGTTACTGTATAAGAAAGGAAAATAAATATTGAAGACAACTGCTTGTGTTTGGTGACCACTTAGAAAGCAGTTGTTTTTTATCTGGGCTGCTGGACTTTCCATGGTGTTTGATAAACATTGGCTATTCTCCTTGCTCCTGCTCCTCCTCCTGCTCTTCTTCCTCCTTCTTCTCCCTTCTTCTTCTTCATTATTATTACTATTATATTATTATTATTATTATTATTACTTGGCTCTCTTCACTCTCCCTGTCTTCCTGATGTTCACAGGTATATAAATAGGTTCCGCCAAGCTCAGCCCACAAGCCGAGAGGAACGACAGTGTGCAGGCCCAACCCCAGCTGATTTTTGGTGGCTGCAGACTGAGTCTTCAGACCCCAGCAGTCAACTTGCAGCAGGTACCTCCTTTCATCCCAGCCACCCTCAGCTTAAAACATTTCCTGATTAGTGCTCTCTATAGCTACTCCTCCTGTAACTTAACTCAGGTTTCTGAGCAGGACTCAGTAAACCAGAAGGAAGACCCAGTCCAGCAGTCCCAGCTCCAGCCAAGGTTGCCAGCACATCCCAGGCTGTGGCTCCCCTTCAGAAAATAAAACAGGTGACATCCTCATCCACTCCCTCCTCTGTGTGCCTGAACTTCCAGCACCAGCCTTGGGATAGAATTAGAGCCAGTCCCCAACTCTAGGAAGCTTAAACAAGACAAGAGGATTCCAATATAATTGGAAACTCTAAAAGTAGATGCTTTCAGGCATGGCCAGATCCAGGTGTTTGGGCAATGTTGGGAACACCCCATCTTTCTTGGTTCCCTTTGTTGGGCTCAACCTCAGGCAGGCTTTCCCCTCACAGTAGCCAAGATGGCGCCCAGTGGCTTTAGGCTCCATAGTGCTAACTCAGCTTCTCCAGTGGGAAGTGCAATAGCTCCCTCTTAACCCCTGGGGCTCACTCATCCTTGGACCAGTTACTGTGAACCAGAACATAGAGTGTTTTGATAGTCAGGTCTGGTCGGGAAGGTGAGGTCAATTCTTCAACAACAGTGACTTGCACATGAAGGGTGTGTATCCAAAGAGGACAAATAGGCCTCTCTTCCTTGAGGAGAAGCAGATCGTGAGGGTAGCATGTACTGTAGACCTGCATTCCAGGTCCTCTGTCCAGAGTTCCTTTCTCAGCAGCCTTTGGGGTGGAGGCTGACCTCTGACTCCTTTTACCCCACAGAGCCTCAACACATGGAACTCATCCCTGCTGGACCTGGAGACACTGAGCCTACAAAGCAGGGCTGCCACGCTGCTCAAACGCAGGTGCCTGTCCCACCCCATCACCCCCCCACACACCTACAGCTGTGGCCCATTGCCTCACTTCTGCCTTTCCTCTGCAGCAAGGCCTCCGTCTCCTCATCCCTCAGCCCCAGCGATGCCAGCTGCTCCTCCTTCCCTGTCAGCTCCAATGGCCTCTCTCCCTTCTCCATAACCTTCACCCCTGAGTCCAACAAGGACTCTGGGCCCAGAGCAGCTGGTAAGTGCTGGGAGGCCAAGATTGGAGGCAGCCTGGTTCAAATCCCATCTCTGCCACTTACTAGCTGTGTGATTTTTGTATCCCTCTGGGCCTTGTTTCCCCAACTGTGAAATGGGAAAAATAATTGGATTCCTCTCCTACAGGTATTGTGATGATGAAATGAGTTCATGAATAAACAAGAAACACTTAGCACGGCTCTGTCTGCAGCTATCATGAGTGTGACAGGCCTGCCATTTTCTCTGCAATTCTGAACAACAGCTCCATACTCCAAAGGCTTTTACAAATTTGGCACCATGTTGTTCTACACCAAAATCTGACCTACAAGGCTATTTACAATCTATATTGATCTCATTTAGGGTGAATATTCATACTCTTTGCTATGTCCATAGTACATGGAACCATATGGCTTTTTTCTTTGGTGGTGGTGGTGGTGGTACTGAGAGTTGAACCCAGGTCCTTCACACTAAGCTACATCCCCAGCTTTTTTTATTTTTTGAGACAGAGTCTCACTAAGTTGGTAAGTTGCCCAGGCTGGGCTCAAACTTGTGGTGTTCCTGCCTCAGCCTCCCAGAGTGGTGGGAGTAAAGGCATATGCCACCATGCCCAGCAGGAATTTTTGTTTTTATAGGTCAAAAAAGTTGAATATTAGCAGTTTCATATAGTTCAGCTAACTTTCAATGTACTTGAGTCGGGTACTGCCCCAGAGTCATGTCTAAGCTCTGTAAACTGTGCAACTCAGCTAAAAAGTACAAACTGTTGAGCATGGTGGCACATACCTGTAATCTCAGGACTCTGGGAGGCTGAAGCAGGAGGATCACAAGTTAAGAGTCCAACCTGGGCCACTTAGTGAGACTCTGTCTCAAAAGATAAAAGAGCTGGAGATGTAACTCAGTTCTAAGGCCCTAGGTTCAATCCCCAGTCCTGCTTTAAAAAAAAAGAAAAGAAAAAGTGCAAATGTTGGGCCGGTGAGATGGCTCAGCAGCGTAAGCGCCTGCCTTGCAAGCGCGAGGGCCCGAGTTCGACTCCCGGATCCCACATACGAAAAAGGGGCCGGTGATATCGCTCAGTGGCACGGGTGCCTGTTGGCGTGCGAGGTCCTGAGGTCGACCCCCCGGTACCCACAAAAAAAAAAAAAAGTGCAAATGTTGACCTCTCAACATTTCAGAGATGGGATTAAGGACCTGGGTTACTGTTATTGCTGTCATGGTTGCTACTGTTACTCTCTACCCAGGTCTCCTAGGGCTCCATGGGTGGGGACAGGCAAGCATAAGTTAATAGGAGGTGTTCATGCATGTTGTGCAGTCCTCCCTAGACTCCTCTGATTCTTCATGCTATCCAGGGTTTACCTTTTATTCGTCTGTGAGCCTCAGTTTTCTCATCTGTAAAATGGGGATAAAACTAATACTTAATCCATAGGTTGTTTTTCAGTTAAATGTATTCATTGATTCGTTTAACAAACATTGACTGCTACCATGAGTGAGACCCTGTGAACAGCATAGAGGATTCCACAGCAAACCACATATAACATGGTCCCACCTTCAAAGTCATAGCGTGGTGGGTATGGAGCAGAGAATTGCCACACTATCCTTCAAACAAATGTGAAACACAGAAATGAAGGATTTATGGGAGAGGATTGCAGAGCTGGGAAGTCATGGGGGGCTTCCTGGAGGAGGGGCTAGCTAAGTGGAAACCTCCATGAGGAAGATAGGGATGGACAAGAGCCTTCCAGCATGTATGCACATGGGATCTGAAGTGGGAGGGGGCACAGTGCAGGCAATGGACTAGAAGAGGCAAGAGCCAGGGATGAGAATAGCATGGCATAAGGTGGGAGAGGTTGGCAAGGGTCCAGTTATATTGGGCCATGAAGACATGGAGAGGCATTTGGTTACCAGGTTATTAATGCTGGGGAATTTCAAGAGACTTGTGAGCACTGAGGAAACATGATCTTTCTTGGATTTTAATTCAAGATTCCCCCATGAGAGATGCTGCTGTTTTGGCTTGGGCCACAGCCTGAAGAGCAGAGTGGAGGGAAGTGGCCAGATTTAAAAACTAGAATCAAGCTGAGCATGGTGGCACATGCCTGTAATCCCAGCACTCTGGGAGGCTGAGGCAGGAGGATCACAAGTTCCAATCCAGCCTGAGCAATTTAGCAACTTAGCAAGACCTTCTCAAAATAAAAAAGAAAAATTGGCTGGGGATGTGGCTCATTGTGAAGGCCCTAGGTTCAATTCCCAGTACTGAAAGAAAAAGGAAAGAAGAAGAAAAAGGTCTCAAGCAGATGAGAGAGAGAAAAAAAAGCCTGAGGTAGATAAGGAAAGAGCCTCTAGACAGAGGAGAACCACAAGCTCAAAAGCCTCTGCCTTTTACCAGGAGGGAGGTGCAGGTACAAGGGTTCCTAGCCAGGAGGGCCCCAAACACTCCAGGATTCACAGCCTCCCCGTGGTTGTGAGTGGGGAAACAGACTGGGAGGACAGGAGAGTCTGGAGTCCAGGGAAGAGGCTGCTGGATAATCCAGGTGGGGTAAGGTTGGACCAGGGTGAGGGGCAGTGGCAGGGTGGAGACAGTGGGGACATTCCAGAGTCTGCCCCGTTTACTGCTGTACCCCCAATGTCCAGAACACTAGGCCTGGCAGATAGTAAGAGCTCAATGAATATTGTTGGATGAATGAAGAAGTAGAAGATGGCAGGTCGACAACCCCAGGTGCCCTCTCTCTTGCCTGGCCCCTCCCCACTGCCGGCTCCAGAGAGGAGTTGAGCATTACTGACCCGCCTGTAGAGTGTGGGTGCGGGCTGTCCTTGGGTTGCCCATCACCCTGGCTCCAGCCTCACCCCCTCCCCTCTACTTCCCCCACAGCAGCCCCAGCGCCAGCCCAGGGCCCCACCCCTGATCCAGCCCCGTCCTCCTCCCGGGCACCCCTTCGGCCAGAGGATGACATTTTGTACCAGTGGCGGCAGCGGCGGAAGCTCGAACAGGCTCGACGGGTCGAGGGTGATGGAACCTGGGTGCTGCCCCGGACTCCTGCCCTTGCCACTCAGGTAAGTTGAGAGAGGTAGGATCCTGAGGGGAGCTGGACCAAGTAGGAGGATGAAAGCGCCTAAGGGCCCTTCACCCCTTTCATCCCCCTCTCATATCCCTCTTTATATCTACAGCCTTCTGCCCCTGCGGTGACTCTTGGTTCCCTGGAGACCCAGCCTACCTGTGTCCCACTGTGGGGCAGTGTGGCCCAGCCTGGTCCTCCAGAGGCCTTCTATGTGGAGAGGCCTCCCGTTACCCTAGGGTCCTCTCCTCACATCTTCTGGGCCCCCAGCATCCACGGGTTCTTCTGGACCCCACAGTCCAGTCCCTGGGTATCTCTCGGGACCGTTCCTCCCCCACCACTGGCCTCCACCCCGGTTCCCTCGGCTCCCCCAGTTCCCCCCACCTCTAGCCCGGCTCCTCCGGCCTCCAACACGGCTCCCCCGGCCTCCTCCAGCCCAGCTCCAACCACCACCTATCTCACATCCCCTGCCACCCACCAGAGCCCGCCTATCCCCCAGCCAAGCAGCTCTGCCCAGCCGGAGAAGGTGGGACCCAAGCCTCGGAAGGCCAGAGCTTCGCACCGGGAGGCTGCGGGCCGAGTCACAGCAGCCAGCGAGGGGCCAGGCGCGCAGCTCAGGGGTGCTCTAGGCCAGGTGGTGACGGCGCGGCTGTTCCCAGACGGCCTGGAGGACACGCCCCCTTGCCGGGAGGGTGACCCCCCGGGGGTCAAGGCCACGCCCATCAGTGCCAAGGCCACGCCCCCTCCCTCGGAATCCCCGTGCAGGTCTAAGGCCAGGATACTCCGGGCCAGGGCCACGCCCTCCCCAGAGGAGTCGCGGCAAGGCACAGCCACTCCCTCAGCCGAAGCCAGGTCCCCGCCCCCCAAGGTCCTACCCCCTCCAGCTGAGAGCGTGTCCCCACTTTCGGAGACCCCGTCGCCTGTGTTGGAGTCGGGATCTCTTGAGGCTACGGCCCCGCCCTCTCCTGAGGCTCACTGTGCCACATCGGAGAATTTGTTCTCCCAGGCCGCGCGACTTCTGGAGGCTGCGGAAGGTGAGCAGGTTGCTTTGCGCCCTTTGGGATCTTAGTGGAGGCCAGCTCTCTAAGAACCCAGCCCCCTGGAGTTGACTGTTTCCCTCCCAGACTCCGAGGGCAGCGAGTTTCAGGACGACCCAGTACTGCAGGTGCTTAGAGCCCAGAGGGCAGAGCTGCGGCTGCAGAAAAGGTGATCCTCTGAGACTCGGGTTGGGTGCATACCCCTCCTAAGCTCCTTTCCCGGAGCCCCATCCACAGCCCTAGATCATAGTCCTGAGCACATACCCCAGCCTCTGCTCCCATGACTTCTCTCCAGGAAAGTGGACGCACAAATATCTCTCCTGATGGACCACACTGAAGATCTGAGATCTTAGTACCCTCCACCCAGGTCATCCCCAGGTCTCTAAGGAGGCGACTGCGCAGAGGAGCGTCTTTTGAGGCCAGATGACTTTGAATTGTATGAATTGTTTTCCCCAATGAAGTATTATTTTTTTCCAGGTAGATTCAATGTCACGTCCGTTTGAAACTGCGCCCCCTGAACAAGTAGAATGCAGAGGAAGGGATGCAGCTTAACTTCCAAAGTTCAATTTAAAAAATTGAACTGGTTTCCTTTCTCTCCCTCGTTCTGTTATTCTTTGGCACTTGGTTTAGAGACTATTTTTTTTCTTAAGTGCCATGCTAAAGATGGATTACACAGGTGTATGCACTAATTTCAGTGAAATTTATTAATTTCATTGTATATACAGCTTATCTCAAAAGAAAAATATATATTGAACTCTAGCTATAGATATATGTGCTAAAATATTTAGGGGATAGTGTACCACTGTCTGCAATTTGTACTGAAGTACATGCAAAGATTAGTTAGATTGATAGATAAATAAGTACATAGATGTGAGATAAGGCAAATATAGTAAAATGTTGATAGTAGGATCTAACTGTGGACATATGAATGTCCACCTGTAAAATTTTTCAACTTGCTGTATGTTAAAAACTTGTCATAATAAAATGATGGAGAATATATGATCAGGATTGTCTTGATAATCTGTATTGATAAACAAAGGGTTAGAAAGCTTGTAATCCTAGTACTCAGGAGGCTGAAGCAGATGCATCACAAGTTCAAGGATAGCCAAGGCAGTTTCCATATGTCAGACATGGTAAATGTTTATTTTTAACCTTTTTGAACAAGTCATACATTTAAATGAAATAGGAGGGGCCATACTAATTAGTATTGCTGGGTAACAAATCATCCCAAACTTAGTGGCATGAAACAATCACTTTATTATGCTCGTGAATTCTGAATCAGAAATTTGGACAGGGCACAGCTAGGGAGAGTTTATCTCTTTATGGGATCTGGAAGGCTTAAAAGGTGACTTGACTTGACAGTTGTAGGGTAGAATCCTTTAGAACTTCATTTACAGTCTGGCACCAGGGCTGAGAAAACTCAAAGACTGGGCTCAGCAGGGACTGTCAGCTGTAATGCTGATACAACCTCTCTCCATCAGTTGGTTTTCCTCAAAGCATGGCCACCTCCATGTAGTCACATTTCTCATATAAAACATCATGGTTCTTAGCTAGAACCTCATGGTTCATCCTAGTGAACAAACAGAAACCTGCACTGCCTTTTACTAGCTGCCTTTGGAAGTCTCATAGTGTCAATTCCACTATTTTCTATTTGTTGAAGTTGTCATGGTTCTGCCCATGTTCATGGGCATACACTGCCTGTCAGTGAGTGGAATGCCAAAAAATTTGTAGCCATGTTTTAAAACTACCAGGGGAAGCAAGGTGTGATGGTGCATTCCTGTAATTCCAGCACTCTGGGAGGCTAAAGCAGGAGCATCACAAGTTCTAGCCCAACTTGGGCAATTTATCAAATTAGGGAGAACTTGTCTCAAAGAAATAAAATAAGGGCTGGGTATTTATTTCATTGTGAAGGCTCTGGATTCAATACTCAGTACAAACAAACAAAACTCCCAAAACAAAAATAAGTAACTGTAGCCGGTGAGACGGCTCAGCGGCTTAAGCGCCTGCCTTGCAAGCGCAAAGGCCCGAGTTCGACTCCCGGAACCCACATACGAAAAAGGGGCCGGTGATATCGCTCAGCGGCACGGGTGCCTGTTGGCGCGTGAGGTCCTGAGGTCGTCCCCCCGGTACCCACAGAAAAAAAAAAAAAAAAAAAAGTAACTGTGAACTGATTCTGCCCCCGCTCCCACCCCCAGCACTGCCTTTCCCCTATTCATAATTAATTTTTTCCATAGAACACTTTAATTTTAAAATATTTACTTTGCTGGGTCTTGTGGCACACATCTATAATCCCAACTACTTAAGGGGCTGAGTCAGGAAGATTGAAAGCTCGAGGTCAGCCTGGGCAATTTGTCTCAAAATAAAATTTTTAAAAAATTAAAATGCTGGGCTGGTGAGATAGCTCAGCGGCATAAGCTCCTGCCTGGCAAGCATGAGGTCCTGAGTTCGACTCCCAGTACCCACATATGAAAAAAGGGCCGGTCATATCGCTCAGTGGCATGGGCCCCTGCTGGTG
Source organism: Erethizon dorsatum (assembly GCA_028451465.1). NCBI lineage: Eukaryota > Metazoa > Chordata > Mammalia > Rodentia > Erethizontidae > Erethizon > Erethizon dorsatum. The sequence goes on from CM051834.1 coordinate 100,075,095, forward strand.
CGTGAAATCCTGAGGTCGACCCCCGGTACCCACAAAAAAAAAAATTAAAATGCTGGTAATGTTGCTCAGCATTCCCTGGGTTTAGTCCCCAGTGCTGAAAAAAAATTTTTTTTAAATGTTCATTGTCTTTCTTTACTAGCTTTTCAAACTTTTTTCCTTTTTTTTTTTTTTTTTTTTTTTTTTTTTTGAGACAGGGTCTCACCCTCTAGTCCAGGCTGGCCTCAAACTCATGGTGATCTCCTGCCTCAGCCTCTCAGGTGCTGAGGTTACAGGTGTGCGCCACCACGGAACTCGGGATCTTCCTGCCTCAGCTTGCCAACTGCTGGGAATTACAATCCTGTGGCACATGCCCAGCTCCCACTAGCTTTTGAAAACAAAATTTTTTGTATGGGGAATCGAACTTAGGGCCTCACACTTGCCAGGCAGGCTGTGCTGCTGAGCTACATCCCTGGCTAGCTTTTGAGTTTCGATATGGATAGGGTATATTTTTCCCTGATTGTTTGGGGGTTGAACCCAAGACCTTTGCACTGAGCTACATTCCCGCCCCCTTTCATTTTTTATTTCGAGACTGGGTTTCACAAAAATCACTAAATTTCCCAGGGCCAGGCCAGGAGAGGAAATCTTCCTGCCTCAGCCTCCAGAGTGCTGGGATTACAGACGCATGCCACCACACCCGGCTTCTCTGTTTCAATTATTGATGTATCCATGGATAAAATGATGAGAGTTGAGGCTGAGGTTGTACCTCAGTGGTATACAGCTCGCCTAGCATGAGCGAGGTCCTACGTTTGGTCCCCAGCACTTGGAAAAATAAAAAGCGATTAGTCTTTGAGTGAATGAACGGACCAAGGATATATCCTTTGAAGGTGAGAGGACTCTGCTGAGGGCATGACCAGTGACAGCGTCCTATTGGAAAGGACGTTGTTACGGAGTGTTTTCTGGGCACATCTCAGTCAGTTGTAGGAACGATGGAGATTGGCTTTGTGGGAGGCGAGACTATGTTCCACCATTGCAGGCTAAACCTTTTTCCAGGAAAAAGAAGACTGGAGGCCAGTAGACAGTAGAAGAGAGGACAAGGAGAATGTCTAGCAGGTAGGGCGAAGCCATGTCGCTGAAAGTCTAGAATTATGTCCCAGGCAGGGTGCGAAGCAAAGAAAAACGAACGTGGGCGGGGCGCCTTCCTGATTCTGTAGGCGGGGTCAGGGTCGGGACTGATAAGGTGGGACTGGAGAACCCCGGCTTTGAAAAGCTGCTTTAGGAATGAAGCAAAGCCCTGAGGCCGTGGGAGACTCCAATTAATAATTGTCGGAGGAGTGTCACTGAGAGTGGACTAAGAAGGACGATCTATTGCTTAGTGTTAGAAGAGTAGGATGCAAAGCATAAAGAACCTGGGGGTGTGTGTCTCAGGAGGAGATAGCCAATGAAAAGAAGTCATGGGCGTGGCGCTGTCAAACTTCGGAGGGCGGGACTGAAGAGACAGCCAGGGGGTGGAGCCCAAGGCAAAGCCAATGAAAAGCCCCTAGGTGGGTGGGGCGTTGCCTTAAGGCCAAGGGTGGGGCCAATGAGAAGCGGCGCCGCGTCTCCTCTCTCCCCCGCCCCCGTGGGGCGCGCGCTGGTGCCTCGGGCAGCCGTTAGGGGCGGGGCCTACAGCCGCCCGCGCGCTGCTCGCGCCCTCCCCTTTGTGTCGCCATGGCGGCGGCGGCGGTAGTGGCGGCGGTGGCGACGGTGCCGAGGACTACGAACGAAGGATCGAACTCAGCCGGGGCCTGAGGAGGCTACGCGACCATGGTGGTGAGGGGCCCACGCGGCCGTCAGTCTTTCAGTCCTCATGTCAGTGTGTCAGCGCGCGACCCCGCCCTGTGCGCCCCGCCCCCGACCCCGCCCAAGCCCGCGGCCCGCGCCGCCCCTTACCCTTCGTCGCGGTCCCTGTCCTCCCTTGGCCTGGTCCAGGGTCCGAGCCCTGGCCTCGACCCCGCCCCCTAAGCACTCATCCCCTCCGCGCCCTGAACGGAGTGGCAGTGGCCGAGGACCCCGGCTTGACAGGAGGAGGGGCTGGTCCAGCGAAGGACCCCCGCCGCCCGAGTGGCCCCCGCAGGCAATGCCGAGGATCCCTGGAAACCGGCCTCCATCCCCGAGCCTTCCTCCGCATCCTCACCCGCCCCAGTGCAGCCCCCCTCCTCCTCCCAACAGCCCCTTCCTTGTGCTTGAGCCCCACCCCCACCCTGCTCCATCCTCTGCCTGACCCTTTTCTTCTCGTTCTCCCTCATTTCTACCTCATCTCAGTCCCTCTCCCATCCATCTGAACCTTTACCTCACCTCTCCAGCCACCCCCTCCTTACTTCACTCATCAAATCCGCACTCTACCCCCTTTCCATCCTTGGGTCGGCTCCATCTTCTTGTCTTTATCTCCCCTCCTCCACCATCTCCCTTTCCCACCATACTGCTCCCGCTCATTCATCCATTCATTCCCTCACTCAACAGACATTCACTGAGACCTCCTCTGTGCAGGCCCCATGCTTCAGATACAGAAAGAGTCAGATCCCATCCTGCCTTGGGGAGCTTCATGGGCTGGCGGGGGACAGACCCTGAGGGTGAGACCCAGGGATGAACTTGGGGTTGCAGGGACATGGAGGAGGGAGAAGCTAGAGCCCAGTCTGGGGAATCCTTGAATACCCATCTGGCAGCTGGTTAATTTATTCATCAGATTTTACTCAGCTCCTGCTGTGTGACTGGCCCTGGGTGTTGGGGACCTAGAGAGGAATCTGGTACATTGCTCCCAGTGAAGAGCACCAATTCTGTGCCCAGCTCTGTGCTGGGCATGCTGGGGGTCTTGGCATGGGGCCCTGCTTCTGAGGAAGTGAAAATCCAGTGGAGGAGATGGACTTGTCACCAGACAGTGGCATCTCAGAGTGCTCAAGGCTGAGCTGAAGAGATGTCAGGGACAGCCTAAAGGGTCAGGGAGGGCTCCCTGGATAAGCACACATGCAACTTGTGACCTGAGGGAAGAGGAGAGACTACTGACAGGGTGGGGACAAGGATTCCATGTTGAGGAAATGAAAAGATGGCACTTTTGCTGTACTCTTTGAAGTTCAAGAGCTTTGAAGGTGAGGGCAGTTAGAGGAGTGGGACTGGAGAAGTAAACAGAAACCAGCACAGGGAATATCAGACCAGAGAATGCCAACTTCATTTTGAATACAACAGAGAGCCATTGGAGGGCCAGGAGCTATCGAGAGACAGACCAGATTTGTGTTTTATGAAATGATCCTGGAACTTGTGAAGAAGCTAGTGGAAGGGAAGAGGTTAGATGTAGAAGACTGACAAGATGTGAACTATGAATATCCAGACAATGGCAGGACGGTGACTGTAGCCTGCAGGGGCTACAGAGGGTCTAAAACAGAAAGAGATGAAACCAGCATCCTCTCTCTCCTGTTGCCTGCCTTGCCCTTAGCTCCTGCTCTCCAGTCCTCCACTCCAGCCCTCACCTCCCGCTGACCTCCCCTCTTACCCGGTCCTCAGGACAGTGTGTGGAGCAACCCAGCCTCTAGGGCCAGGCTGGCAGATAACAATGCTCTGGTTGTCTATTTGCTCCCATCTCTGGGGGCCTCTGATTCTTCTCTCTGTTCTACAGGCCCGAAGCACTGACAGCCTGGATGGCCCAGGGGAGGGCTCAGTGCAGCCTGTTCCCCCTACTGGGGGGCCCAGTGTGAAGGGGAAGCCTGGGAAGAGGTGAGGGGTGAGGGAGGGAAAGACCTATCTTAGGAGGGAGGCTAGAGGAAGGAGCTGCTGGTGATGTGTTGCCTATCTCCCAGGCTCTCAGCTCCTCGAGGTCCCTTCCCCCGGCTGGCTGACTGTGCCCATTTCCACTATGAGAATGTTGACTTCGGCCACATTCAGGTATGGAAGTTTTGCACCCAGGTGGGAAGGCTACATTCTACCCAATCCTGAACCAGTGTCAGCTGCTTTTCTCCTGAAACCTGCCCTGTGACTGGCAGCTTCACTGATCTGAGCATTCAGTAGCAGGAGTTGCAGGGGCTGGGACAGATGGGGAGAACTCATTCATCCATTTGTTTTTTGACTTATTTATTCAACAACAATTTTTTCTTAGGTGTCTGCTCTGTGGCAGGGCTCTATACTATAAGATGTCACCAAGCCCTGTCCTTGGGGAGGTTCGGGAGCAAGGCACAGATTTATCTCTAGATAGTGCCAGTCTGTAGAGGTCAGGACTGGGAGAAAAGCCAGGCCCTCACCTGGGCCTTTGTTTCCTTCTGCAGCTCCTGCTATCTCCAGAGCGTGAAGGCCCCAGCCTCTCTGGAGAGAATGAGCTGGTATTTGGGGTGCAGGTGACCTGTCAGGTGAGACCAGCCTGCCTCTCATCTGGCCTGAGGTACTGGCTGCCATATTCCTTAGCACAGTGTAATAAGAGCACTGTGCTTTTCTGTCCATGTGCTCCCACAGGGCCGTTCTTGGCCAGTTCTTCGTAGTTATGATGACTTCCGTTCCCTGGATGCCCACCTGCACCGCTGCATATTTGATCGGAGGTTTTCCTGCCTTCCAGAGCTCCCTCCACCCCCAGAGGGTGCCAGGGCTGCCCAGGTAGCCTATTTGTCTCAGCCCCTGCCTCAGCTGGCAGTGTATCCTCATCAGCCAGGTGTGAAACCATCAAGAAAAGGGAAATAAATATTTAAAGACTGGTGTGGTCGGGCCGGTGAGATAGCTCAGCGGCATAAGCGCCTGCCCGGCAAGCGTGAGGTCCTGAGTTCGACTCCCGGAACCCACCTAAAGGAAAAAATGGGGCCGGTGATATCGCTCAGCGACACAAGCGCTTGCTGGCAAGCACGAGGCCCTGAGGTCGACTCCCGGTACCCACATTAAAAAAAAAAAAAAAAAGAAAGAAAGACTGGTGTGGTCAAGTTCCAACCATTCAGAATGGAGGAGCCTTAGAAACAGACCAGGGTTCTGAAGGCTTCCTTTAATTTTGGGACCATGAGGGGAGGCCCAGTTCTACGGGAGGGTCAGCACAGCCATAACGATTGCACATACTGAGATGACAGTATTTTAGCACTTAAAAGCTGAGCAGTGCACATACATCCAGGTTAATTTCAGCCCAGCCCAGAGATGAGCTTGAATAGTATGGGAGGGCAATGGGCCCTGCCCTCTCAGCATGTACTCACGGGAGCCCACTCTGACACCCTGCCCCTAGATGCTGGTACCGCTGCTGCTGCAGTACCTGGAGACCCTGTCTGGACTGGTGGACAGTAACCTCAACTGTGGGCCTGTGCTCACCTGGATGGAGGTGGGCCTGGGCAGGGGGGCTTGGAGTTGGGAGCAGGCAAGGGGTGTCTGAAGTGCAAGAACTAGCTTTGGAGTGTGTGTGGGCACAGAAAAGAAAGGAACAGGAGTGGAGGAGGCATTGGTATTTTAGTGTCTGTGTGGGTGCATGCCTGCGAAAGAAAGTGTGTGCGTGTGTGTGTGTGTGTGTGTGTTAGCAGGTGTTGCACTATGAGGATTTAAAGGTATACCAGCTAGAAATAGATTAGGCAGTAATTCAGATCACCTGGCTAAGAGTGGCTTAAACCAGAGGATTTTTAGATCATCAGTGTGCAGTGTCTTGTTTGGAGGATGAAGGTGCCAGCATATATGGTGAGATCTTGAGTGCAGGGGAGTGCTGGTTGGCAGATGTAGGCAGATGTTTGTTTTACCACAAGAGTTTAGGTAACAGTTTAACAGCTTAGGTGACAGTAGCTTTGAGTGACAGAAGCTCGCAGGTGGGGAACAAGCCTTGGCCTCCCTGGGCATGGAGGAACCTTGTTTGCTCTTCTGACCTCTCCTTGCTGTGTCTTACCTCCCTCTCAGTTGGACAATCATGGCCGACGACTGCTCCTCAGTGAGGAGGCCTCGCTCAATATCCCCGCCGTGGCTGCTGCTCATGTGGTCAAACGGTACACAGCCCAGGCACCAGATGAGCTCTCCTTTGAGGTGAGGATGTCGGGGAGCAGACCACAGCTGGGCTCCCCACTTGTCCTGTCCCTTCTGAAACCCCTTCCCATTCCTAGGTGGGAGACATTGTCTCAGTGATCGACATGCCACCCACAGAGGATCGGAGCTGGTGGCGGGGAAAGCGGGGCTTCCAGGTGAGCCTGGCTTGGGGTAGATGTGGGGGTAGGGTGCTGTGGCAACTAGGGTGGCCCAGACATTGACCTTGACCCTTCCTCAGGTTGGTTTCTTCCCCAGTGAGTGTGTGGAACTCTTCACAGAGAGGCCAGGTCCTGGCCTAAAGGCAGGTAAGTGCTATGGACAGAGAGGGAGGCCTCCTGCATCCTCTACCTACCACCTATCCTTTCCACCTGTGTTCCACCCCACAGATGCTGATGGTCCCCTGTGTGGCATCCCAGCTCCCCAGGGTAACTCTTCTCTGACCTCAGGTAATGGAAACAAGGGTTCAGATCTCTGCTCCCTGCCCCAACAGGCTTATGGCTATGCTGACCCTAGGTGGCTTGCCTTTGCCCCCACAGCTGTGCCCCGGCCACGTGGGAAGCTGGCTGGTCTCCTCCGAACCTTCATGCGCTCCCGCCCTTCTCGGCAGCGGCTGCGGCAGCGGGGAATTCTGCGGCAGAGGGTGTTTGGCTGCGACCTTGGAGAGCATCTCAGCAACTCAGGCCAGGATGGTGAGGCCACAGCCCACCTACCCAGACCACTATACCCATCCTGCCTAGGATATGACTTGCTCAGCCCTGACCCTACTACTTTCTCCCAGTTCCCCAGGTGCTGCGCTGCTGCTCTGAGTTTATTGAGGCCCATGGGGTGGTGGATGGAATTTACCGGCTCTCAGGAGTGTCCTCCAACATCCAGAGGCTGCGGTGAGGTCCTCCACCAATGCTTTCCTCTCACAAGCGTTTGCTGAGTACCTCTTCATTCCAGCCCATGCTGCATGCTGGGTTCACAGTTATTAGGAGTTAGGAGAGCATAGAGCAGGAGTGGACAAAGGCTGGGGTCAAGGAGAGCTTCCTATTTATTTATTTTATTTATTTTTAGTTTTTTGAGACAGGGTCTCGCTAAGTAGCTCAGGCTGGGCTTGAACTCACTCTGAAGCCCAGGCTGGCCTTGAACTCATGGTGATCCTCTTGCCTTGGTCTCCCAAGCTCTGAGATTACAGGTGTGTGCCAAGGGAAAGCTTCCTTGAGGAGGTGACACCTAAGGCCTGGAAGCTGTGAGTAGAGTTGCATACTAAGCAGAGAGATCCACCTTCACTGAGCACCTGTTACATACCAAGCACTATTCTAGGAACTGGGGACACAGTGGCAATGAGATAACCAGAAACTCATACCCTCATGAGGCTCACATGCTAGAGGGAGAGACCAAAAAATGATAGAGTTTACTAGAAAGTGACAAGTGTTATGGAGAAAAGCAGACTGGGATAAGGAGAATCATGATAATCAACCAGGAAGGAGGACTGTGGAGTTTTTGTTGTTGTTATTGTTTATTTATTTATTTATTTATTTATTTATGGTACTAGGAATCGAACTCAGGACCTTGCGCTTGCCAGGCAGGCACTTGTGCCATTGAGCTATATCCCCAGCCCCTGTTATTTATTTTTTTGAGACAAGGTCTCACTATGTAGTTCAGTCTAGCCTTGAACTTACTATGTAGCCTAGGCTGGCCTCAAACTTGCAGCAATCCTCCTGCCTCAGCCTCCCAAGTGCTGGGATTACAGGCATGCAGCACCAGGCCCACCTGGAGGATTGCAATTTTAAGTAGTAGGGGCAGAGAGGCCTCATGGGGAAGAGCCCTGGAGAAGGTAGGGAGCAGGCCCTGTGTATGTGCTGGGACACGCAGTCATAGTGGAGTGGGTAGCTGCTGCAAAGGGGAACATAAGAGATGGTGTTAAGAGTCCTTGGAGCAAGGTAAAAGGCCTTTTTGATGACTGTTAGGATTGGGGCTTTTACTTCAAGTGGGAGGGAACCACAGAAGGGTTCTGAGGCAAGGAGGAACAGTGTACATGAGTGTCTAGAGGTGGGAAGAACAGGAGCTGCCAGGGCCATGAGGTGAAAGCACAAAGGTAGTGGGTAGGGAGAGCTTTACCTGAAAGCAGGGGGCCCACCATAGAGTTGTGAGCAAGGGTATCTAGGATCTCATCCACATTTTCCAGCAATCTCTTAAAGCTGGGAGAATGACACAACTCCTAGTTGGGAGTGTGTTTACACGCCACAGTCAGACAGCCTTGTGTACTACAGGCAGAGGCATCTCCCACCAGAGCCTCAATTTCTTCTTTTGGAATGGGACACTCTTGTCTTTGCCATGCAAGGCTGTTGGGGGATTTGTTAAAGTTCTCCCTTTGGATAGCCCAGTCCAGGACCCAGGGAAGAGGGTTATATCCATCTGTGGGCACTTGGGGATTGGGGTAAGGGCAGTGGAACATGGCCAGGTGGGACCATCTAACCTGAACTTTCTTCTTCTGGACCTGGTTGTCTCAGGCATGAATTTGACAGTGAGAGGATTCCTGAACTATCTGGCCCTGCCTTCCTGCAGGACATCCACAGCGTGTCCTCCCTTTGCAAGCTCTACTTCCGAGAGCTGCCAAACCCCCTGCTCACCTACCAGCTCTATGGGAAGTTTAGTGTGAGTAAGGGTGCTGGCAAGGTTGGAGGGTGTGGGGTGCATCTGGCCCAGCCCTGTCATGTCTGTCTACAATCTCAGGAGGCCATGTCAGTCCTGGGGGAGGAAGAACGCCTGGTGCGAGTCCATGATGTCATCCAGCAGCTGCCCCCACCACACTACAGGTAAACTGCGAGTGGCAGGGAAGGGCTGTGGTGGGGTTCCAAAGGAGCTGAGGCTCAGCTTGTCCCCCTCTTCCAACCCCAGAACCCTGGAGTACCTGCTGAGGCACTTGGCCCGCATGGCAAGACACAGTGCCAATACCAGCATGCATGCCCGCAACTTGGCCATTGTCTGGGCACCCAACCTGTTACGGTAAGTAAGCAACTCACCAGCCTGCCCCTCTCAGCTGGCTTCAGTTGTGCAGGCTTCAGGTAACTCCCAGCCACCCTGGGAACTGGCTCAACTTTTGTTCTCTTGTTCATTCATTTAATATGTATTTGGCAAATATCTTCCACGTACCAGGCCTCAGTCTCAGCACTGGGGACACAGTAGTGAGCAAGGCCCTGTCCTCCAGGACAGGCCTCACATTCTCATGGAAGAAATGGACAATGAACCATCACTGAAAAGTGTTGAATAATGTCTGATGCCAAGGAGGAAGATACGAAGCAGGGAAGGGAGGTGCATCAAGTCGTTGCAGTTTGAAGTTTTTAGATAGAATGGCAAGGAAGGCTTCAGGAAGTCTTTCTGTGGCCAACAGCAGGGTAAGCCCTGCCAGATTTGATGCTGACCGACACAGGCAAGATCTCTGTTGTGGCAGAATTTGTATTCCTCTGGGGGAACACATAAATAAGTGAAATAAGTGGTAAGGGAGATGTGGGCATAAGAAGTATGAAGAAAATAAATAGTACAGAAAGAACAGGAGTGCAGAGAGGGAGGTCGGCAACGGTGGACACCTGGGGAGGAGCACACCAAGCAGTGGGAGCAGCGAGAGTACACAGGAGGCAGAGATGGTGCCTGCTGTGTTGGAGCAGCCATGGGGAGGGAGGCCAAGGGGTCTGGAGCTGCGTGAGCCAGTGAGTGGGGAGTTAAGTGAGGAGATGATGAGATCAGAGAGTGACAGGGGACCAGACAGAGGGGGGATTGTGGGTCATGGTGAGGATTTTGCTTTTAGCTGGAGTGAGGTACAGCCAGGGGAGGGGTGAGTTGGGAGGGCCCTGATCTGCCTCAGAGGTGCACAAGTTCCCTCTAGCTGCAAACAGAAACAGAGTGGCGGCAGGGACAGGAGCAAGAGACCAGGGAAGAGCCTACTGTGACATCCATGTAGAAGGGAATGGAGACTGAACCAGTATGTTAGTCAGCTTTCTGTCACTATAACTGAAATTACTAACTTCAAAGAGTAAAGACGTGTTTATTATGGCACTAGGGATCAAATCCAAGGGTGTTCTACCACTGAGCCACATTCCCAGCCCTATCTATCTATCTATCTGTCTGTCTATCTATCTATCTATTGGGTTTCTGACACAGGGTCTCACCATGCAGTTCAGGGTGGCCTTGAACTATGTAGCCCAGGTTGGCCTTGAACTCATGGCGCTCCTCCTGCCTCAGCCTTCTGAATACTGAAATTACAGGCATGTGCCACTGTTTTTATTTTTGAGACAGGGTCTTACTAAGTTGCCCAATTTGCAGTCCTCCTGCCTCAGCATTCTGAGTAGCTGGGATTACAGGCATGCACCACCTTGCTTGGCTGAGAAAAGGTTTATTTTGGTTCATAGTTTTGCAGGTTTCAGTCCATAATCAATTGACTGTCACTTTGGACCTGTGCTGAGGCAGCACATGATGGCAGAGCGTACGGCAGAATAGAAAACACTTGCGTCATGGACTAGGGGACAAAAAACAAAGTGAGGGATAGAGTCCCACAATCCCCTGTGAGAGCCTGCCCCCAGTCACCCAAAGACCTCTCACTAGGCCCCACCTCTTAAAGGTTCCACCACCTTCCAATAGCACCACATGTGCTATTCCACCACATGGGACCTGGCGCCAGGCCTTTAACACATAGGCCTTTAGGGGACATTCAAGATCCACACTCTAAGGGCCGGTGAGATGGCTCAGCGGCGTAAGCGCCTGCCTGGCAAGCGCGAGGGGCCGAGTTTGACTCCCGGAACCCACATACGAAAAACGGGCTGGCGATAATGCTCAGCGGCACGGGCGCCTGCTGGCGCAGGAGGTCCTGAGGTCAACCCCCAGTACCCACAAAAAAAAAAAAAAAAAAAGATCCAAACTCTAGCAGCCACAACTGAGGGAGTTGAGGAGGGTGAAGAGTTAGATTCTGGATCAATTTTGTAGGTGGAACTGACAGGGTTTGCTGACAAATGAATGTGGGTGTGAAGAAAGAGGGGTCCAGGGCAACCTGGGTGTTCATCCTGAGCCACAGAAGAAACACATTGACTGAGATGGGGAAGAGGGAGCAAGTTTGGAGTAAGGTTGGCAAACAGATGAGATTTCCAGATGTGATCAGTACTAGAAGGTCAGAGGTATCGAATAGTCATTTTTCCTTTGCCACTCTACATTGCCCACCTAGAAATTGCCAGCCCAAGATCAAGGCTCCTGGCCTCCTTTTCCTTCCCCCTTCCAGGTCCATGGAGCTGGAGTCAGTAGGGCTGGGTGGGGCGGCAGCCTTCCGGGAGGTTCGTGTACAGTCAGTGGTGGTGGAATTCCTGCTCACCCATGTGGAAGTCCTGTTCAGTGACACCTTCACCTCTGCTGGCCTTGATCCTGCAGGTATGCACATCCCACCCTGACATCCTGGCTACTGACCCTCAATGTCAGGGTTGCAGTGGGAGGGCAGGTGGGCTCCCAGCCCTATCCCTACCCAATGAAGCTGGACCTCCCTCCCGGCCCCTTGAGGCCCCTGCCCCGGCCCATACCTCCCCGCGCCCCCACTCCTTCTCATTTCAGCTCCTACGCTCAGGATCCCCACTTCTTGGCCAGGACGCCGTTCTTCCTTCACCCCTTATAGATCCTGGGGGCACCTGGGGCCATGGGTCCACCTGGGAGGAGGTGGGAGGTCCCCAGACTTGACCCTATCCTGCCCAGACTCCCTGCCCTGCCCCGGACCCCAGCCCAGTCAGGATTCAGCTCATCGGAGGGCCCTCTGGCCCGAGGTAACTGACCAGAGCCGCTGCCCTTGCTGGCTGCTGGGAGCTGCCTCCTCATCAGCTCATTCTGCCTCACCCCTCCTCACCTGCCTGCTGCCCCCATTCCCACCTCATCTACCCTGGCCCCCTGCCTTGCCAGCCCGGGTGGGCATGCTGTGGGGCCGGGGCTTGGGCTGTGGCGCTTGGCTTTGCCTGTGGCCTTGAGTGGCCCCAGAGCTGATAGTCGCCCTGCTTTTGACCTCCCCAGGCCGCTGCCTCCTCTCCAGGCCCAAGTCCCTTGCGGGCAGTGGCCCCTCTACTCGTCTGCTGACACTGGAAGAAGCCCAGGCTCGTACCCAGGGTCGGCTGGGGACACCCACTGAGCCCACAACTCTCAAGGCTGCAGCCTCGCCTGTGGAAAGGTGAGTAGGAAGTGGGAGGTGTGGGCAGAGGGAAGCCCTGGTTCCTTAGCCTGCTTCCTGTTTCTCATCCCAACTGCAGGAGGAAAAGGGAGAGAGGGCAGAAACAGCGGAAGCCAGGGGGAAGCAGCTGGAAGACATTCTTTGCTCTTGGCTGGGGCCCCAGCATCCCCCGAAAAAAGCCTCTACCCTGGCTGGGGGGCTCCCGGGTGCCACCACAGCCTTCAGGTCAGAAACCATGCAGTCAGCATGGATGAGGGGTGGTTGTCTGTGGCATGAATTCCTACACTGTCCTACCTCTCCTTGCAGGCAGCCGACCTGACACAGTGACACTGAGATCTGCCAAGAGTGAAGAGTCTCTGTCATCACAGGCCAGTGGGGCTGGTGAGCACAGGGTGGGCCCTACCTGTGTCCAAGTGGAGGTGGGAGGAACTGGGGCCGGGTTTTACTTCCAAACATTGTGTTTCAGAGATCTTGGGGATTCATAATTTTTAATTTGTATTTTTACAACAAGTTAAGGTCTCACCTTTGGTCCATTATGTACTGTACTCATTGGTCCATGTGGCACCCTTTTAAAATTTTAAAAGTCTTTTCTATATTTCTTTCTTTTTTTTTTTTTTATATGTGGGTACCAGGAGTCAAACTCAGGACCTCGCACTTGCCAGGCAGGCACTTATGCCGCTGAGCTATATCACTGGCCCTATATTTATTTCTTTTGAAGAAAAAAATTAAATAATTCCCTAGGTATACTAGAAGAGCCCCAATACCTCACCTGAGAGCTCCCCCTTCCCCAGAGGCATTCTCTAAATTTGATGATCATTCCTTTGCTTGGAAGGTTTTATCACGTACAGGTATATGTGTAAATAACATTATTCAGTTCTGGTTGCTTTTAAAACTACAGATCATCATAAAGAAGAAGTTATCATGCTGTATGTGGACCTGACTTTCCCTCACAACTCCATTATAAACTACCACGCATGTTGCTGAGTGCAGCTCAGCCTCATTCCATTGCTTTCCAACCTGATGGATATCCCATCCTGCTCCAGATGGATTTGGGGGCTCTTATGAGCAATCCCTGCCACACCCACACTCCTGGCAGACTGTGCTGCCACATAGCCAGGAGCATAGGTGCTGTCCTGTAGGATCTGCGCATGTGCAACTTACAGGACAAGCATCGATTGTCTTCCATGAGGGGGTACCTGGACTCCCAGCAGCCAGGCGTGAGATCATGTTGGTGTCATGCTCACAGCCTGTGGGGTTGCCAGACTCATTCTTTTTTTTTTTTTTTTTTTTTTTTTTTTTTTGGTGGGTACCGGGGGGTCGACCTCAGGACCTCGCGCGCCAACAGGCACCCGTGCCGCTGAGCGATATCACCGGCCCCTTTTTTTTTTCGTATGTGGGATCCGGGAGTCGAACTCGGGCCCTCACGCTTGCAAGGCAGGCGCTTATGCCGCTGAGCCATCTCACCGGCCCCAACCAGACTCATTCTTGCTTTGGGTGTAGAATGGTTCTCTTCATGGTCTTGCCTTATCACCGGCAAACCTGAACAGCTCTTCCCAGATTCACAGCCTCTGTGGTGTTCTCTAGGGAAGTGCCTCTTTATGTTCTTTCCCTGCCTTTTTATTGAGCTATGCCCTGTTCTCACTAATGTATGAATATGCAGAGTTCGGACCCTTGATCCCTAAATGCTCCCTACCCCTCTTCCAGGCCTCCAAAGGTTACACAGGCTACAGCGACCCCACTCCAGCAGCGATGCTTTCCCCATTGGCCCAGCACCTGCTGGCTCCTGTGAGAGCCTGTCTTCCTCTTCTTCCTCCTCCTCGTCCTCAACCTCCTCTTCATCATCATCGTCTGAGTCCTCAGCAGCTGGGCTGGGGCCACTCTCCGGATCCCCCTCACACCGCACCTCAGCCTGGCTAGATGATGGTGATGAACTGGACTTCAGCCCACCCCGCTGCCTGGAGGGACTCCGGGGCCTTGACTTTGATCCCCTTACCTTTCGCTGCAGCAGCCCCACCCCAGGGGACCCCGCACCTCCTGCCAGCCCAGCACCCCCAGCCCCTGCCTCTGCCTTCCCACCCAGGGCAACCCCCAAGGCTCCCTCACCCCGAGGACCCACCAGCCCTGCGTCGTCCACTGCCCTGGACATCTCAGAGCTCCTGGCTGTGTCTGTGCCACCTGCTGTCCTAGAACTGCTGGGGTCTGGCGGAACACCTGTCTCCGTTACCCCAACATCAGCTCTCAGCCCTGGCCCTGCCCTGCGCCCCCATCTCATTCCCCTGCTGCTTCATGGATCTGAGGCCCAGCTGAGTGACACCTACCAGCAAGAGATCAGCAGCAAGCTGGCACTGCCTGGTCCTGGGGGAACCCAAGGCCAGCATGTTGAGTCCTGCTCAACCCACCCCACATTCTCACAGACCCTGAAGTTGCCCCAGGACCCACCTGATCCCCTTCCCATTCCTTTCTGTGTAGGTCCTGGTATGGATTCACCATTGCTGCCCCCACCCGTGTCCCTTCTACGCCCTGGCGGGGCCCCACCCCCTCCCCCCAAGAACCCAGCACGCCTCATGGCCCTGGCCCTGGCTGAGCGGGCTCAGCAAGTGGCCGAGCGACAGAGCCAGCAGGAGCATGCAAGCACCTCAACTACTACGCACTCCCCTTTCTGCCGCTCACTGTCCCTGGAGGTGGGTGGGGAACCTGTGGTAACTTCAGGGAGTGGGCCACCCCCTCACTCCCTAGCCCACCCCGGTGCCTGGGCCCCGGGACCCCCAACCTACCTACCAAGGCAACAAAGTGATGGGACCCTGGTGAGGAGCCAGCGGCCTGTGGGGACCTCAAGGAGGGGACTCAGAGGCCCAGCCCAGGTCAGTGCCCAGCTTAGGGCTGGTGGGGAGTGCAGGGATGCCCCAGAAATGGCAACCCAGTCCCCATTTTCTGTCCCTTCACATGTTCCTACCCCTGGCGTCTTCTCCCCAGCCCCCCGGGAGTGCCTGCCACCCTTCCTTGGGGTCCCCAAACCAGGCTTGTACCCTCTCGGCCCCCCATCCTTTCAGCCCAGCTCCTCAGCCCAAGTCTGGAAGAATTCCCTGGGCCCCCCTGCACCTCTTGACAGGGGAGAGAACCTGTACTATGAGATTGGGGCAAGTGAGGGTTCCCCCTACTCTGGCCCCACTCGGTCCTGGAGTCCCTTTCGCTCCATGCCCCCTGATAGGCTCAGTGCCTCATATGGCATGCTTGGCCAGTCACCACCACTTCACAGGTCACCTGACTTCCTGCTCAGCTACCTACCGCCCCCCTCCTGCTTTCCACCTGACCACCTTGGCTATTCAGCCCCCCAGCAACCTGCCCGGCGCCGTACACAGCCTGAGCCCCTCTATGTCAACCTAGCCCTAGGGCCCAGGGGTGCTTCACCTGCTTCTTCCTGCTCCTCTTCCCCTCCTGCCCATCCCAGAAGTCGTTCAGATCCTGGTCCCCCAGCCCCCCGTCTCCCCCAGAAGCAGCGGGCACCCTGGGGTTCCCATACCCCTCACAGAGTACCAGAACCCTGGGGCCCTCCTGAACCTCTCCTGCTCTACAGGGGATCCCCACCAGCCTATGGGAGGGGTGGTGAGCATTACCAAGGGTCTTTGTACAGAAATGGGGGTCAGAGAGGAGAGGGGGCTGGTCCCCCACCTCCTTACTCCACTCCCAGTTGGTCCCTCCACTCTGAGGGCCAGACCCGAAGCTACTGTTGAGCTGGAGCTGAGAAGGGCGTTCTTCCCTTCCTTTTGTCCTCACTGGATCTTGGCCTGACCCCATCTCTTGTTTTGTATTTTCTTGAGCTCCCAACCCCTACTCCAGGTTTCTAACTTTGTAACTTGCTTCTGTTCCCTAACCTAAAATCATAATGTCCCTTCCATGGGCTAAAGGGTATGCCCACCCCCCTACTGCCCTCCATGGGGCCCTTGCACAAATCTAAGGGAGAGCTAGGCTAATGCCCTGTCCTCCCTCTCCCTCTAGAGGTCCCCAGCCTGTCCTGACCTGTGCACAGGGGGTGAGGGGACAGCCCCTACCCATCTCTCCCCATGCACCCCGCTAAACCATCTGACAAAAATTAATGAATAAAAATGGTGAAAATGTGGTTGCTGGTGTCATGTTGGGGCCAGACTCAGTGAACAAAGAGACAGATGGGTTGCTTTGTCATTTTCTTTCCATGGGACAGGCACCGAGTAGGGACTCAGTCCCTCCTGGAAGGCTCCAGGGGGCAATATCTGCAGGGAGGGGCCAGGGCACTCTAGGAATCTGTGCCAGTAGTAGGGCCTAGGCTGGGCTTGTCTCCAAGTTGACATCCACTTTGCAGCTCTGCCATGATCTCTCCCAGAAGATCCATTCTGGGGAAAGGGGGCAAGGGTAGACCTAGGGTTACCTCATGGATGGGAGAAGGGCCCTGGGTCCCCTCACCTGGGCCCCCATTCTCACTTTTGGAGGCTGGAGAAGAGATCTCCTCCCATTGGCTCAGTGCTGGCTGCCTGCAGAACAAAACGGCTGGAGCTGCCGCTAGGTGGCCATGCAGCTCGAGTGGGTCTGGAAGGGCAGGATGGGGCATGGGATGGCCTTGGAGTCCATGGTTTTGCCTGCCCTTGTGGCCTTCCCTGCCAGCAAGCCCCTCAGGGTGTGGGAAGCCTCCCTGTGGGTCAGCAGGCACAATGGGCTCACAGGGCTGGGGGTCTAGTAGAACAGCTCCGTGTTGGGGCTGCAACAGCCCCTGAAGGGCTGGGATCTTGACAGAAAACTTCCTCCCAAACTGCTCCACAGGACTCTGCATAACCAACTGGAAAGCTGAGTCCTGAAGGCTGAAGTACACAGCAGGGCTCTGGGGGATGCAGGCTTGGTCAGGAGTCACAGGTCAGTGTCCTGATATCACTAGTCAGAGAGGGAGCCAGGGGTCTCCTGGAGGGCAGGGATGGCAGGGTCACAGGTTAGCAATGGGCTCTGGGGGTATTCATACTGTTGAAGTGGGCTCTGGGCAGCAGGACAGGCTGACCCTTGTGGTGGGGCTGTGGCTAGAACCAGGGCTGTGACTACGTCTGCTGCCTAGAGTCAAGCTGCTGCTCGAGTACCAGGTTGCACCCCTTTGGACCCCACTGTGGCCTGTGACCTCAGGAGTCTCCAGGGTCTGCAGAGAACAATGTTAGAGAGCAACTGTCATGCGTTGGTCAGTGCCTTACATCTCCCTTGGTCCCCCTCATCTTCCTGAAGCTCCTACCTGGGATGGGATGGGACCTGGGTGCACAGGCCTGGGCATGGTCGTGGCTCTGCGAGCTACCTCATAGTACATTTGCTCTGGGAGACAGACTGAGACCTGGTTGGAATGAGGAGGCACAGCCCAGCTGGGCCCACCACCCACCACCACTCCTCCTTGCTCTCTAACCTGGTGGGAACCCCTGGGGTACAGGGGTCAGTGTAGTCCACTTCAGTGGGGAACTGACCTCAGGATCCAAGTCCTAGGGAAAGGAGGCTGGGTGTGGGGACATGGGCCCTGCCTGGGGCTTCATGGCTACCCTCACCCCCGCTGAGTTGTACCTGGGCCACAGCCTCCCGCAGCAGGTATCGAGTACTCTGCAAGCTGCCCCAGCGGTCAGTAGGCCCTAGACCAAGCCCAGCCCGTACCAGGGCCTGGTAGGGGCTTGGCACCAAGGGATCCAGGGCTGGGCTCTCACCTGCCTCCAGCTTGGCCTTCACCTCAAGCCCCTCTCTCCCAGCCCAGGGCAGCTCTCCTGTGAGGAAGCACCATCAGAAGATCCCAACCAATGGGCTGCCTCAGTGAGGTAGGGTATAGCATCACTCACTGACCAGTGAAGACTTCCTGAGCCAGGACACAGAAACTGTAGAGGTCTGAGGTGGCAGCAGGCAGGTCACCGTGGATTAGCTCCAGAGGCAGCCATGGGTACAGTTCAGGAGGTGGGGGCAGCCCTGTTCCTGGGCCTCCCCAGGGGTAGCCCTGCTGCAGCCTGTGGAGCCCAATGAACTTGGTGAGCTGGTGGCTGCTGGAAGGGACATGGGACAGGCATGTAGGACAAGCACTCACCTGGGCCTCAGGCAAGGTTGGTTCAGTGGGCGCCCATGCTCTAGGTTGCCCACCTTAGCCAGGCCAGGCCGTACCAGCTGCACAGCATGGGAGCTGAGACCACCGTGGGCCCGGCAGCGGGCCTGCAGGAACAGCAGGGCCTCCAGCACCTGCAGCAGCATGTGGCCAGGCAGCAGGCCTGGCACAGTTCTGGGGCTCTTCTCCCTCCATCTCGGTTGGTGCAGCACCACATGCAGGGAGCCCAGCCACACAGGCTCAAAGAGGAGACATAGCCCTGACAGGTCTGCTGAGGGGCTCAGTGCCATCAACAGCAGCAGGTTGGGATGATGCAGGGTGCTGGGAGGAGAAGAGCTGCCACTCATAGGCAGGCCCTGATCTGCATAGGGTAGGAGCTGTTTTTTTTTTTGTTGGTTTTGGTTTTGGTTTTGGTTTTGATTTTTTGAGACAGGGTCTCACTGTGTAATTCAGGCTGGTCTTGAACTCACTATGGAGCCCAGGCTGGCCTCAAACTCATGGTGATCCTCCTGCCTCAGCCCCCCAAGTGCTGGGATAACAGGCGTGCGCCATCACGCCTGGCCTCATGACAGCTGTTCTTGGACAAAGACCAGCTACTATGTGACAGGAGCAGACAATCTGTACCAGCCACCAGACTGAGGAAAAACTGAGACCCTGGTCACACAGCCTAGCAGTGACAGAGCTAGCACCCAGCCCATACCCTGTCTATGACACCCCTCCTACCTCCACCTTCTCTCTGGGGCCTACAGGACACAGCACAGAAAACCGTGTATCCATTTTCCAGAGAGAAGGGGGACTCCAGCTGGAGACTTCATGCTAGGTGCAGAGGTGATGATTCTGTCACCATGGCAATTGCCACACTTCCTGGTCTTTTGTAAGAACTGCTTGAGTCCAGAGAGCAGGCTGAGAGTAGTGTAGGGGAGCAGGCTGGGCAGTGGGGATGAGACAGAGTACCTGCAGTGCTGAAGGTCAGCCAGTAGCACATCAGCATGGGCACCAGGGGCCTTCAGCTGCCTCATGGTCACCGCGTTGCCCCTCCACAGGAGGCTGGGGAATGGGGAGCAGCAGAGAGGGCAGGTCTGCGATACGGGAATGAGAGTTCCTTGTGGGGGAGTGGGAGGGAGGGTCTGCAAGGGCATGGGAAAAGGGGTCTCACTTGGCCATGAGGGTATGTGAGCTGCTCTCATAGGTGCGGTCAGGCTCGCCCTGGGCTGGCAGCAGCTCCTTGGGGTCCGCCAAGGGTATGCCTGTTACCAGCCCCAGTGGCTGCAGGCTGCTCATCTGGGGATGGGGAGCACGACCATGAGGCCGGAAAAACACAGGGGTGATCCCCGCACCCCCAGCCTTTCCCATTTACCTGGCCAAACCCCAAGGCTGGGGTTTGGGGAGATCTCCCAATCTGGTCTGGCCTCAGCATCCTGTGGTAAAAGGGGCTGAGGGAAAGTCTAGAGTACCTGGGTGTGGTGGATGGGCAGGTCCCAGGGTGTGGACCATTACCTTTCTGCCTGCATCAGTGAGGACAGGGAGCCACACAGGCTGTGCCCAGAGCTGGTGTACAATGGGCCCAGGGCTGAAATGGGTGCTAACTCCCCACCATGCAGTAGAGCTGACATGTGGATGCGGCACAGCTGCAAAAGCTCCACTACCTGGACAAGACCACGTGGGTGAGGCTGGGTGCCTGTGCTGCCCTAATGCCCCCACCTGCACCCGGGCCACTGCTCACCTCCCAGCTCTGCCTGGCACCACCCTGCTCAGCCCAGTCTCGTGGTGTGCGACCCTGCTGGTCATGCAGACGCAAGTCACCCCCTGCCTGCAGCAGCTGCAACATGACCTGGCTGCAGCCCGAGAAGGCACCCGCATGCACTGGTGTGCTACCATCAAGGCAGCGGCTAGGGCAGAAAAAGGAGGATGGGAATGGGTTACGAAAGGAGCAGCAAGGGAGCATGGGAAGTGGGAAGGTAGAGTGGTCATGTGAGGGCATATGGACATTTGTGGGAATGAGAGGATCACTATGAGCATGGGAGGCACCCGGAGAATGAGAAGTCCCTGGGAGACAAGAGGGACCAAGAAGGTCACAGTAGCTGCAAGAGTTATGAGGGAAAGAGGCCTCTGGGGAAGAAATCAGGTCTCAGGTTTGGGGCCCTGGGAGTATGGGGCATTGTGGCCTGTCCACTCACTGGTTGGGGTTGGCACCAAAGGCCAGCAAGAGCCGCACGGCACAGCTGTGGCCCAGTAGAGCTGAGAGGAAAAGCCCCGTCTGGCCAGCAGAGTTCTCGCCATCAATCTGGACAACTGAGGGGTGGAAAGGATTAGGACTGTCCCTACCCCAAACTTCTGGGGCAGAAATCCTGGGGGCCACTTGGCAAACATTCTTACCAATTCCCAGCCTCCACTGTCCCTCTGTGACTAGGTCACCACAGACCCCAGGTTCTATGTGTCATGGAACCCCCAACCTCCAGCTGCTAAGGGAGGACCCTGCCTCCAGATCTACTTCAACACAGTGCTCCAGAAATCACTATTAAGTCCACAAAGTTGGAACAAGGAGTGACATCTGCCTGCCATCCAAACATCCAACCTCTTCCCAGAGGTGTCAAAATCACACAAAGGCACCCAGGCAAGGAGGAAGAGGACTTCATGGAGCCTCGTGCACTGGGACAGTAGACCCTACCCAGCTTTAATTTGCTGTGGTATATATAGGTCCCATGTGGCCGTCTTCCAAATTTTCAAGAAACGCAAACTCTGGATTTCATTAGGAAATCCCATTTATTTTGAATTCTGCACCTAAGGGCTAACCCACACCAACCTCCTCTGCACTTTGCCTCCATGTCTGTGCCAATCCCCTCCCCACATCATCTGGATCAGGACCCTTGCCCCAGCCACTCATCCTCTGCCACAAACTCTGTATCTTTGCCCTCATCATTCCTCAGTTCCTCTTCCTCCAGGCTCTGCTCCAGAGAGGGCAGATGCACTGTGTCTTTGTTCTTGCACTCCTATGTCCTTGGCAGACATGGCTAAGAATCATGCACTTGGTCCAAGCCAACTTAGTCACTGCTGCAGAATCCATCCAAATGTGGACCTATAAGAACCTCTGAGTACCACATTCACTACATCACATTTTACTCAGTAGCCCACCAGGGCATCCTAACTGGCTTTCCATGCTCATCATGCACTACAACTTCATCTCCTTAAAATACAAGTCATTTCAAGGATGAGATAATCTTATACAAATTGTTCCAAACCAAGAAAGATAGAAAAAAGAGGCAAAGGCTCATTTTATGAGGGCAGTATAACCTTAATTCCAAAACCAGATAAGAGTTTCCAGGGGGACTGACTTCCAGGAAGATGGCAGAGTGGTAAGCAGCAGATAAAGAGCCTCTCTGAATCTCCCACAGGAGAGGGCAATTGGCCGGGAGCCATCTTGGAGAGGGGCCCACTGAGCCCAGAACTCAGAACTGCTGGGTCCATCTAGTGGCTCCCAGCTGAGTTCAAGCCACAGAAGGTTCACTAACAGCTGCAGGCTGCACAAGTCTTGTCCCAGCCTCATGACCAGAAACCAACCTGAACTTCAGGGGAAATAAAGGTGCAGGCTTGCTGAGATTACCCACTACCCTACCATAAAGCCACTGCTGGCTTGCTGGGATAAATCAACATGGATCTGGACTCTGTCTCCACAGGTGGTCTACCAGTGAAAGCAGAGACAAACTTTGAAGTGGACATTTTTTTCTCTCTTTCTCTGTTTTTTTTTTTCTCCTTCATTGTTTGATCTTGTTTTTATATGAGTATGAACTTGTTTTTTTAGTTTCTTTGTGGTAGTTGTTCTGTTCTGTTCTGTTCTTCCTTTTATTTCTTCCTTCTCTTTCCCTCCTGTCTTCTGCACCAGTTTCCCAAAGTTTGTGTGGTCCTCCTTTGTCCTCTGGTCTTTTTTTTTTTTTTTTTTTTTTTTTTTTTTTTGATACTGGGAATCAAACTCAGGACTTGTGCTTGCCAGACAGGCACTTGTTTTTTTGTTTTTCTTTTTTGTTTTTGTGGGTACCGGGGTCGAACTCAGGACCTCAGGCGCCCATGCCGCTGAGCAATATCACCAGCCCTTTTTTCGTATGTGGGTACCTGGAGTTGAACTCAGGACCTCGCACTTGCCAGGCAGGCACTTGTGCCGCTGAGCTATATCCCCCGTCCTGTCCTCCAGTCTTGCTTCTAATCTCTTCCTCTTCTTCTATTTCTCTATTTTTTCCACTACCCCTTTTAATTTTTCTCACCTGAGGTTAAAATTGGCATATTGAGGGCTTATTTACTGCATACAATATTCTGATTTGTTTTAGATTTTGTTATATAACCACAAATCTAGTTCATACAGTTAAAGGTGGCAAATTAATGGTTACCTCAGTTTGTCATTTTCTAGGCTGTGTTTGATGCTATTGTTATTGCTGATTGTACCACTTTAGCCAAAGTGACATAATTGTTTTAACCAGCTGTTCCTCCTGGTATACTAAGACTGAGATGACCTAAAGGTCATAGAAAATACTGTAGGCCAGTGCCAAAGAACCAGGGGCTGGGCCAAGCAGGCAGCAACTTCTCATCCCCAACAAATTGAAGAGGTGGGATCTTGCAACAGACTCAAAACCCCAAAACCAGCTACAACTGGAAGACACCTCTGAGGAGTAGTCATTTCACAAGGATTCTAAATACTAGCAATAAGGCAACTCACCATAAGCAATTTATAAGCATCAACCCAGGAATTAAACTAAAAAGAAAAAGAAAAAAAAAAAAAAAGAAAATGAGGATACACTTAAACAAGATGCAATCCCAGACTTCCAGCTCACCAAAGCTAAACCCAGGGGGCAATGAGGTGGGACACTCTGAAAGCCACCTGCCTGGCCTCTCTAAAGTGGCAACAACAAAGCATATGTACAAGACTCTAGAAAAAAATCAAATCAGAAGTAATTTCTCAGATAACTACGGAGATGGTGACCACAATGAAAAACATGTTTAGTAACTCTAGAGTAGATACAGATAAAAAAAAAAGGAGCTTAGGAAAATGATGGAAACCATGAATGCCCAACATAGGAAAGAAATGGAATCAATAAAACAGATTCAAGCAGATATCCAGGAGACTAAAAATTCCATTGTAAGTATCCGCAGCAGAATGAGCCAATGTGAGGACACAATCTCAGATATAGAAGACAGGCTTGTGGTTAGTAATCACGAAAAGAAAAATTTCTTAAAAACAGTAAGGGACCACAAAAAAATCCATCCAGCAGCTGCTAAACAATGCAAGGAAGAATAACATAAGATTGATTGGAGTCAATGAAAAAGCAGGATATAAAAAAACCTATTCACAGATGTCAAGGCAGAAAACTTCCCTGGCAGGGAAAAAGAATTTGACATACAGATAAGTGAGGCATATACAACTCCAATTAGCCATGATAAAAAAATGTACACCAAGGCATATCATAGTCAAGATTCCAGAAATTCAACACAAGAACAGAATATTAAAAGCTGTTAGAGGGCCGGTGAGATGGCTCAGCGGCTTAAGCGCCTGCCTTGCAAGTGCGAGGGCCCGAGTTCGACTCCCGGATCCCACATACGAAAAAGGGGCCGGTGATATCGCTCAGCGGCACGGGTGCCTGTTGGCACGCGAGGTCCTGAGGTCGACCCCCCGGTACCCACAAAAAAAAATAAAAATAAAAAAAAAAATAAAAGCTGTTAGAGAAAAGAAATAAATCACTTATAAAGGAAAGCCCATCAGAATCACAGCTGACTTCTCAATACAAACCCTCAAGTCAAGGAGAACTTGCAGTGAAGTATTTTAAGCCCTAAAAGAAAACAACTTCCAACCCAGACTGATATACCCCTCAAAACTACCTTTCAAAATTCATGGAGAAATAAAATATTTCCATGACAAGGAACACCTGAGGAAACTCATGAACACCAAACTATCACTCCAAAATGTCCTGAAGGACATTCTAGAAAGAGACAACAAGAACTACCACTCCATGAACCTCAACAGAATGAATCCACCAGGCAAGGCAAACAATTAAACAGAGGGGGAAAAAAGGGAGCCAACAATAGGAAAATAACATGACAAGGGTAAGTCAATACATATCAGTTATAACTATCACTGTTAATAGTCTTGATTCACCAATCAAAAGAAACAGACTGGCAGAATGGATCAAGAAGCAAGATCCACCAATATGCTGCATACAAGAAACACAGTTAATTCAAAAAGAAATTCATAGACTGAAAGTCAAAGGATGGAAAA
This sequence comes from Erethizon dorsatum, assembly GCA_028451465.1. NCBI lineage: Eukaryota > Metazoa > Chordata > Mammalia > Rodentia > Erethizontidae > Erethizon > Erethizon dorsatum. The sequence continues at coordinate 100,099,581 of CM051834.1, forward strand.
CAACACTCCATGTGACAGGAATCTAGAAGAAAGCAGGGGTAGCTATTCTATTTGCAGACAAAGTGAACTACAAGCCAAGACTGATTAAGAGAGACAAAGAAGGTCACTACACCCTTGTAAAGGGAAAAATCTAAGAGGAAGAGTTAACAATCATAAATATATATGCAACAAATACCAGTGCATCCAACTATATAAAACAAATATAATGGATATGAAAATTCAAATAAGCACTAATATAATTGTATTGAGGGATTTCAATATCCCACTGTCACAAATAGATCAACTATACAAAAAATTAACAATGAAATATTAGAACTGAACCAAACTTTTTGTTTATTTGTTTGTTTGTTTGTTTGTCTTTTTGAGACAGGGTTTTGCTATGCAGCTCAGGCTGACCTTGAACTCACTTAGTAGCCCAGGCTGGACTCAAACTTGCAGTGATCCTCCTGCCTCAACGTCCTGAGTGCTGGGATTACAGGTGTGCACCACTATACCTGGCTTTTTTTTTTTTTTTTTTTTAATCAGGCATCCAACTCTCGGCCTTGTGCCTGCCAGGCAGGCACTGTGCCTCTGGGCTACATCCCCAGCCCCTGAATCAAAAAATTTTTTAAATTTTTAAAGAGAAAAAAAAATAGAACAAATTTTCAAAACAACATAACAGGAGGGTAACAATGGTTAATACATTGTGTATTGTAATTTTAAATTAGTTACTCAGAGTACAAGATATTGGCATTCAATTGCCCAAACAATATTAGCACAGAACTTTCTTTTCTATCTTAACTATCATATATATATATATATATATATATATGTATTTTTTATTTTTTGCTTTTCCCTTCCTTATTTTCTCCATTCCCCCATCCCAGTTTCTCTTTCCTTTTGAACAGTTTCTTCCTGTTTTACAATACCTATTGTGCATTTTGGATCTTATTTACTCTTTCAGCTTCTCACACTAGGGAGACAATATGATGTTTACACATGTGCATCTGGTTTATTTCACTTATGAATATGGTCTTGAGTTGCATTCATTTGTTTGTTTGTTTTTTTGTGGGTGCCGGGGGTCGACCTCAGGACCTTGCGCGCCAACAGGCGCCCGTGCCGCTGAGCGATATCACCGGCCCCTTTTTCGTATGTGGGATCCAGGAGTCGAACTCGGGCCCTCGCGCTTGCAAGGCAGGCGCTTATGCCGCTGAGCCATCTCACCGGCCCTTGAGTTGCATTCATTTACCCATAAAAGTCTCCAGTTTATCCTTCTTTATGGCTGAGTAGTACTCCATTGTATAAAAATACCACATCTTGGGCCGGTGAGATGGCTCAGCGGCATAAGCACCTGCCTTGCAAGCGCGAGGGCCCGAGTTCGACTCCCGGATCCCACATACGAAAAAGGGGCCGGTGATATCGCTCAGCGGCACGGGTGCCTGTTGGCACGTGAGGTCCTGAGGTCGACCCCCCGGTACCCACACAAAAAAAAAAAAATACCACATCTTTTTTTATCCATTCCTCCCCGAACCAAATTTTTGAACAAATGGATTTAAATGATATCTACAGAGTGTTGCACCCCACAGCATCAGAATATACTCTCTTCTTAGGTACACACAGATGTTCTCCAAAAGAGACCACATACTAGCTCATAGAACACACTTAAGTAAATGCAAAGGAACTGAAATTATCCCATGCATATTATCAGACCATACTGCAATGAAACTTGAAATAAATGGCAAAAGAAACCTCAAGAACTTCATAAAGATATGGAAATTAAGTAACACCCTTCTGAACAACCAGTGGGTTGCAGATGAAATTAATGAAGAAATTAGAGTTTCTACAATTAAAATATAATTACAATACAACATACTTATGGGACACAATAAAAGCAGCCTTATGAGGGAAATTTATAGCAGTGAATACTCATATGAGGAAAACAGAACGAGCTCAAATAAACAACTTAATATTTAACCTCAAGCTTCTAGAAAAAGAAGAGCAGGACAATCCCAAAGCTCATACGAGGGAGGAAATTATAAAGACCAGAGCAGAAATTAAAGCAATGGAGACTAAGAAAACACTACAAAGACTCAATGAATCAAAGAGTTGGTCCTTTAAAAGATTAAATAAAACCAACAAACCCTTAGCTAACCTTATCAAAAAAAAAAAAGGAAAGAAAAGATTCAAATCCATGCAATTAGGAATGAAAAGGGTGAAATCAAAACAGTCCCGGCAGAAATCCAGAAGATCATCTATACCTACATTGAGAACTTGTATTCTAATAAGATGGAAAACACAGAAGAAATGGACCGATTCCTAGACACATATGAATTACCAAAGCTGAATCAAGAAGATATAAAAACCCTAAATAAACTAATATCAATCAATGAAATCGAAGACATAATTAAAAACCTGCCAACAAAGAAAAGCCCAGGCCCTGATGGATTAACTGCTGAATTCTACAAGAAATCTAGAGAAGACCTAATACCACTACTTTTCAAACTCTTTAATGAAATTTAAAAGGAAGTAATACTCCCAAATTCATTCCTGGAAGCAAACATTACACCAAAACCAGAGAAGGACCCGACTAAGAAAGAGAACTATAGGCCAATCTCCCTAATGAACATAGATGCAAAAATCCTCTGTAAGATACTGGCTAAGAGAATATAGCAAATCATCAAGAAGACTATACACCATGACCAAGTAGGATTCATTCCAGGGATGCAGGGATGGTTCAACATATGTAAATCAATAAATGTAATACACCATATCAACAGAGTCAAGGACAAAAACTATATGATCATCTCAATAGATGCAGAAAACGCTTTTGAGAGAGTCCAGCACCAATTCATGATAAAATGCTACAGAAAATTGGAGTAGATGGTCTTTATCTCACTCTGATAAAAACCATCTATGATAAACCAACAGCCAACATCATACTAAATGGAGAAAAACTGAAAGCTTTCACTCTAAAATCAGGAACAAGGCCAGGATGTCCACTGTCACCACTGTTATTCAATATAGTTCTGGAAACTTTAGGCAGAGCAATTAGATAAGAGAAAGAAATAAAAGGAATAATGATAGGAAAGGAAAAAGTTAAATTATCATTATTTGCAGATGACATGATACTCTACATAGAAGACCCCAAAACTCCACCAAAAGACTTGTAGATTTAATAAGCAAATTCAGTAGCATAGTTGGATACAAAGTCAACACTCAAAAATCAATAGCCTTCCTGTACACAAATAGCAAAGTCACTGAGAGAGAAATTAGGGAAACAACACCTTTCACAATAAAATGAAATACCAAAATACCAAAAAAATGAAATACCTAAGAATCAACCCAACAAAAGAAGTAAAAGACCTCTACATTGAGAATTACAGTACTCTGAAAAAGGAGATTGAAGAAGATATCAGAAAATAAAAAGCTATCCCTTGCTCTTGGGTAGGGAGAACCAATATAGTGAAAATGGCCATATTTCTAAAATTGTTGTACAGATTTAATGCAATCCTGATCAAAATCCCAACAGCATATCTCACAGATTAGGTAAAACAATCCTAAAATTCATTTGGAACCAGAAGAGACCTAGAATAGCAAAAGCAATTCTGGACAACAAAGGCGAGGCAGGGGGCATTACAATCCCAGACTTGAAATTATCCTATAAAGCTACTGTGATAAAAACAGCACGGTACTAGCAAAAAAACAGACCCAAGGATCAATGGAACAGATTAGAAGATGCAGAAACAACTCCGGATATACTTAGCCACCTTATATTTGACAAAGTTTCCAAACACATTCACTGGAAGAAAGATAGCCTCTTTAATAAATGGTGCTAGAAAAATTGGCTTTTCACATGCTTAAGATTAAAACTAGACCCATATCTCTCGCCATGTGCCAAACTAAAGTTGAAATGGATCAAAGATCTAAATATTAAAACAGAAACATTAAATTTGCTGGAAGATAGAATAGGTACAACTCTTGACACTGGTGTAGACTTTATGAACAAAACCCAAATCGCACAGGAATTATCACAAAGATCAACAACTGGGACACCATCTTATTAAAAAGCTTCTGTACAGCAAGAGAAACCACCAACAGAGTGAAGAGACAACCCACATTGTGGGAAAAAATGTTTGCCAGCCATTCCTCAGACAAAGGATTACTATCGAGAACATATAAAGAACTGAAAAAAAAAATCAGACCCCCCCCCCAAATTTAAAGCTCCAATCTAAAAATGAGCATCTGAGATGAATACACATTTCTCAGATGAAGAAGTGCAAACAGCAAATAAATATATGAAAAAATGTTCAACATCACTGGTCATTTGAGAGACGCAAATTAAAACAATGCTGAGATTCCATCTCACTCCAGAACGAATGGCTATCATCAAAAATCAATCAATAACAAATGCTGGTGGGGCTGTGGGGAAAAGGAACCCTTCTCCACTGTTGGTGGGAGTGTAGACTTGTGCAACCACTGTGGAAATTAGCACGGAGATTCCTCAAAATCTTGGACTAGCACCAGGGATATAACTCAGCAGCACAGAGTCTGCCTGGCAAGCTCAAGGTCATAGGTTCGATCCCCAGTACCAAAAAAAAAAAAAAAAAAAAGCAACTAAAAAACTAGGACTAGAGGTCCCATTTGACCCAGCTATTCCCCTTCTGGATATCTTCCCAAAAGAATTAAAACATACCATATTGATGTATGCACATCCATGTTTATAGCGGCACAGTTTGTAATAGCTAAATCTTGTAAACAGCCCAAATGCTCATCAACTGGTAAATGGATAAAAAAGATGTGTGTGTGGTTTTTTTTTTTAAATATACAATAGAGTACTACTCTGCCATAAAGAAGGATAAGCTTGAGACATTCCTAGGTAAATGGATGCACCTTGAGACCATACTCTTAAGTGAAATAAATGAGACACATGTGTAAACACTTTATTCTTTCTCTGGTGTAAGAAACTGAAAGTGTAAATAAGGACCAAAATGTATAATAGGTATTGTGAAATAGGAAGAAAATGTTCAAATGGGGAGGGGAACAAGAGAGGGGGGAGAGGGGAAGGAAAGAAAGGAAAAGTAAAAAAAAATCAGAGGAGAAGGAAAAAATGGAAACAAAGCTTTTGTAAATGGGGATGGGAGGAGGGGTTGAAGGGAGGGTAGGGGAATGGGAAAAAACAATCAAGTTATATCATGTACAGGTACAAATTCTCTATGATGAATATGATCATTATGCATATCTAAAATGCACCAATAAAATCTGATTAAAAAAAAAAAAAGTTTCCAGGGGGAAACCAAAATGGAGAAGGGCTGTAGCAAAGTGGGCTGTGTTTGAGGACGGTGTAAGAGCACTCACTCTACCCCTAACCCTCTTGCCAATACTTTAAGACAAGAAAAAAGAAATTAGAGTTTAAATATTAGGTGTTCAGATCAAACCTTCACTATCTTCAGGATTTAAAAAAACCCCAAAAACTAAAATAATCAACAACTATTAATTGAGTTCAGAAAGTGGCTAAATACACAATCAATTTGCCAAAATCAATGAAATTGGAAACTGTTGGTGTTCATTGTGGGGTTAATTTCCTCTTTGCAATGCCAATGGCTTCCCATCACAGAACAAAATCTGAAAAAATTCACACACCTTCTGAGGCCCTTCGAGCTGTTTCTTTGGCCTCAGTCCTCTGCCTGTGTCCTGTACTACTCACACACATGCCCAGTTCATTTTGACCTCAGGGCATTCGCGCAGGCTATTCCAGTTTCCAAGACTCTCTTCCCTGGCTTTTTGCATGACTGGCTCTTACACAGTGGGACTTCAGCATCACTCCATCTGAAAAGCCATCCTGTCTGGTGTGTCTCATCCCCATTTTTATCCCACCCCCACAAATAGATTTTATTCCTAATGTTCCAGAGGTCACAGTCAGCCTTAAATCTCCATCTTGGACTACGGAGCCTGGCACACAGTGGGCCCCGAGTCCATAACTGTTGACCAGCCACCTGAAGCTGCACCCACAATACTGCAGCCACAAACACCCCAACAGCCAATCCCTCACCTCTCCGCAGGAGCCTCGTCAGGCTCCATCTTGGGCCCCCGGCCACAGCCAGGCGAAGCAGACGGCTCAGTTGGGTATCCAGATTCCGCACGGAGCCCAGCTCTACGGGGAGACCAGAGGGCAGGGAAGGCATCTTGGCAGGAGGACACAAAAGCCAGGGCTTCTGGAAGCAATAAAGACAGAGCAGGCTGGTGTGAGCGGGCAGGCTAGGCGAGAAAGGGATTCAGCAGGGGGTGTCTGATGGGAAGGAAGGCGTCTGAATGAGAAAGGAACGGGCAGGGGTGGTCTCCATACCAGAAGATCCGGGCTCTAAGGGAGTCTGAGAGCTGAAGGTGATCTAAGGGAATTGGGGCAGGGAGAAAGGTCTTAGGGCTGTGGAAGGACGTGCAAGGATAGTAAAGGAGCTGCGAGGACAGGGAGGGAGTCAGAAGGCTTGGGAGGAGCTGGACAGTTACTGGCTGCAGAAGAGGGGCCTACCGACCTGAGGCAGTCGGGTCTGTGGGCAGGGAGAGACTGGGGCCTGTGGGCAGAGGAGGGTCTCTCTGTGGGATGAGCTCCACAGGCTGAGGAAGAGACTAGGGAAGGGAGGGGTCTGTGGGCTGGGGAAAGATTCTGTGAAGGCTGGGGTTTCTGGGAGGCTGAGACAGGAGGATGGCAAGTGAGAGCCCAGCCTGGGCGATTTAGCGACATAGAGAGGTAGTCTCGGAAACAAACAAACAAACAAACAAAAGAAACAAAAGGACTGGGGTTGTAGGTTAGTGCGAAGGCCCTGGGTTCAGTCCCCAGCACGGGAGGAAGTGGTGGGGGTTAGGTACGCGAGTGGGAGTTGGGACTTCGGAAGGGGAGGGCGGGGCGGGCCTGAGGGCGGAGTCCCAGACTGGAGGAGGGCGTCTGGTTAAGAGCTGAGGACCCTAACAGCTCTAAAAAGCTTTGGGCCTGGGCTCCCGTCCAGGTGGCTTTGTACCTACGGTTGGGCAGGGTACTACCCTGCCACTAGGGTACTACCACGTGACCCTGACGCACCAATAGTTGTCTGGGCAGGAATCCTAGGCGCATGCGCATTAGCGGTCTCCTGACTTGCACTGTAACTTCCCTTCCCTAAGAGAGGTGCCAAGGGCCCTGGGATGACTGCAAGAAGAAACATCTCTGTGCCAAGCTTTCAGTTGTGTTCTGGACTCTCCTCCTTTGTTACCTGAACCCCAGAACTTTGGGGAGGCAGTGGGCTTTTTGTGACCCCTGCGCTGCATTCTTGGCTGCCTTCCCATGCTCTTCATTCACTCCCGTGCACTGCGTTCTGCCTCTGTCCCTGCCTCTCCCCTGAGCCCCGTACCTAAGAATTCCACAGCACACCTCCCCACCTATATCCCCTGGGGTCTGTTACACCACCAGTTCCCACAATGGCCTCAGAATCTCCCCTAAATTCTTCTCTCTGGTCCCTTTCACAGACTTGACCCTGCAGACCCTCTTTGCAAGTCAGAGCCCTGATCCTTGTGCTGGCCATATCCTTCCCCATGGCCTATGCTCTCAGCCCCCTCCTGCCCTCCAGACTCCCTGCCTTGTCCTAGCCTGGACTCCCAGCCTGTCTCCACTCTCCAGTCCATCCTCCAATGACAGCCATAGGGATCTTCTCTTGACCCTTTTTTCTCTTGCCTGAAACATCTCCTGACTCCCCAGTGGCCTTGGGACACAACCCCCACCCTGCCCTCTGGCATGTGAGACTGCAACCTCTGGCCCTGCACATCCCTCCATCCCTGTCTCCCTGCTCCCTAATCTGGGCCACACTTCTCAGTTTTTGCACATGCCTTTGCCTTTGTTCTTCAATCTTCATGATTCTTCTTATGAATTCTTGAGATACTCTCTTAAACGCCCCAGGGTGGCTCAGGTGCCACTTCTGGCCTTCCATACCCTGGGCTTCCCCATCATAGTCCTGACCTCTCTGGGCTGTCACTGTCTAAGGGAGTATCTGTCTAGCCCTGGACTGTGGGCTCTATGGAGTAGGGCCAAGGGTGTCTTTGTCACTGTTGTGTTCCCAGCCTTATTCACCTCATAACCTATTTCAGAAAGAGCGTTGTTTGATGTTTATTAACTGAGAAAGGGTTTAGCTCTTCTCCCTGGGCAGGTGGCCTTGGACCAGCCTTTTGTCTCCAGTGTCTCAGTGTCTTGCCTTCACCTGTGATCTTCTTTTGGGGAGCCACTGAGATGAAGAAAGTTCCTGCATGAGTCATAGACCAGGAACATCCCAGGATGAGCTGGCTCAGAGTCAGGACGAGGCTCCATTAGTCCTCCATCTATGCCCTTGTTATATGCTATGGCATCTAAAGATCTTGCCTGAGCCACAGGACCACCCCCCCCCCCGCTACCCAGGTCAGGCTGGATGAAGTCAAGATGAGTCCTTCCCCAAGGAACTAGCTTCAGTTCAGTTCAGCAGCAGGAATTTTATTGACCATATGACCCCAGGGGTGCTAATAGGAGACCCTTGGGCTGCGCCTCAGCAGCCTCCACCACAGTTCTTGGCTGAGCAGCTTCTGTTCCCTGCGGGCACCCTGCAGCACGCTGCGGTTCTCCTGAGCCCTCCGGATCAGGTAGGGGATCACCTCCTCCAGGGAGCCATAGGGGATGGACTTGTACACTGCGTAGCCAGCTTGCCCTGGGAAGGAGAATGTTGGCAAGGTATGAGTTCAGTCTTGGGGAGAGGTACCTCCAAACCTGTCTGCAATAAAGATTTTCATTTCTGAGAACATGTCCAGAGTGAGTTGTACAAAATTTCTCATTGAAAAAAATGAAAAATCCAGGAGAAAGCATTTAAAAGAAATGTATACTAAATTTTTTTTTACATTACTGTGGGCTGAACTCAGGGCCTTGTTTTGTTTTTTACTTTGAGACAGGGTCTCACTAAGTCACTAAATTCCCCAGGCTGTACCAAAACCCCCGAGGCAGGTTCAGTCTCCCACCTGGCAATGTGGCACACGGCTGAAGAAAGACAAAGAGAGATCTACGGTTTCAAGGACCTCTTGGATGACCAGTTGCTCTCAGAGGAACAAAGGGCCAAGAGTTAGAGTGGCCAGAGCTTTTATTGCTTGCATCACTGGCAAGAAAGTGGGGTATAGGTTGTGGTTGAGTGTTCAGGAATAATGTGCAGGCATGGCTTGTAAAGGAGAGACAAAGCATTCTTGTGCCAGGCATAGAGGCTCCCCAGTTAGATAGTGGCTTAACAAATACCTTGATGTTTGGAAAGCCAGCACCTTTACTGCTGGGAAGGTATATTTCATTTTGAGTCTCATAGCTTCAGCAGAGACGTTATCTCATGTCTTAACCCTGGAATTTCACAGGGTCTTGCTCAAGCCTCCAGTCAAGCCATCAGTGGTGGGGGGCAATTCTGCTGCTTTGCTGCAATGAGACACATTGGCGCCTCGACTGGACTTGGTCACATTCTTTTTAGCCAATTAAGTGAACATTTACCTCTATACAGCCAGTTCTGCACATACAGGTGGGCAGGGCAAAGATGAGGGCTAAACAGAACAGGGGCAAGGGGCCTCATTTCTCAGGGGAACATGGCTTGGTGGTTCCCCACAAGGCTGAGCTTGAACCCATGATCCTCCTGCCTCAGCCTCCCAGAGTGCTGGGATTACAAGCATGTGCCTCCACACCCAGCAAGAAATCTTTTTAAGTTTATTAAAATGCTGCCAAAAACATCAAGGAGCTTATTAATCCAAGAACTTAGAGAAAGTGAGGGGACCTGGGTGTGGTGGTGGATGTCTGTAATCCCAGCACTCAGGAGGCTGAGGCAAGAGGATCGCTGCAAGTTTGAGGCCAACCTGGGCTACAAAGTGAGTTCAAGGCTAGCCTGAATTGCAGAGCAAGACCCTGTCTCAAAAAAAAAAAAGAGAGAGAGAGAAAGTGAGGGGAGGCTGAGGCAGGCAGATGGCAAGTTTGAACCCAGCCTGGGCAACTCAATGACTTATTGAGACCCTGTCTCAAAAATAAAATATAGGACCGGTGAGATGGCTTAGCAGCGTACGCGCCTGCCTGGCAAGCTCGAGGACCCGAGTTCGACTCCCGGAACCCACATACGAAAAAAGGGCCGGTGATATTGCTCAGCGGCCAGGCGCCTGCTGGCGCACAAGGTCCTGAGGTCGACCCCCGGTACCCACAAAAAAAAGAAACAAACAAACAAAAAAAAAAAAACAAGAAAAATAAAATATAGCCAGGTAGAGCAGGGAAGAAAACAGAAAAATCCATCTCTGTGGGGTCATAGCCATGGGTTAGCTCCCTTGAATATTGGCAGCCCAAATTTGCATCACGGGGATATCACAAGCTGTGAATTTAGGGTAAAGTGGATTTTTAGCCCTTAACACCTGGCAGGAAGAAACATGAATCTTATTATCTCAGGCTCTGGGGAGCAGCACATCCAGGATCACAAAGCACACAGGAAACACAACACCATGATCAAGAACCAGCAGACACAGTGATGCCCTGCAAGAGCCACAGATCTAAGGATAACACACTTATCACGAAAGTGCTAGAGGATAGGAGCCTGGCTAGGCATTGGTTGGAAATAGCAGAGGGGATCTGGTTGGGAGAGAATGAGGGGTGGGGTGAGGTTTGGGAGTTGGGGATGAGGATGATGCACCATTCACATACCTAGTGCCAGGGAGACGTGGTCACACATGCCCAGAAGTTGTCCAAAACAGACAGGCCCATCCAGAGGAATGCCCAGCTCCCACATGCTATGGAAAAGGCCACATCATCAGTCCAGACAGTGGCTCAATCTAGAGTAGCAAGTCAGCCATCACACACCTGTATGGCTGTTGCAGTTATTCAAATATTGAAGCACAGTCAACACTCCATATTCAGGGGTTCCAAATGCAGATTCAACCAACCACGGATCAAAAATACTTGAAAAAAATTATTTCTGTACTGAACATGTGCATGCTTTTTTCATCATTATTCCCCAAACAATACAGTATAACAACTATTTATGTAGCACTTACATTGTATTAGACATAAATCATCTTGAGGTGATTTAAAGTATATGTGAGGATGTGTGTAGATTATATGCAAATACTACATGCTATTTTATATGAGGAATTTGAGCATCCAAGGACTTTGGTATCTCTAGATTTTGATTTCCATGGGTGCAGGGGGGTGTCCTGGAACCAGTCCTCCATGGATAATGAGAGATGACTGTCATTCCAAACGCAGTGGTTGTTATGGCTTGTATCTAGACGTCCCCCCAAAGCCTCACACAGTCATAGGTGGGGCTTTTCAGAGGTGGCTGGATCTGGAGTGTGTGATGCTGGGATCGAGGATGTGATTGATTCACAGTGCAATGCCTTTTTGAGTGCTACCCACTCTAAGGGTGGGTAGCCTGAATAAGATATAAGGGACAGAAGGAGGGTCCTCGCTTGTCACTTGTCATTGCTGGTTGCTTTGCTTGCTGGTTTGCTGCCTTCTGCCTGCCATGAACTATTTCTTCTCTGCAATGCCCCTCTGCCATGCTACCCTGCCTTGGAGCCCACCAATTATGGACCGAAATCTCTACAAACTGTGAGCCAAAATAAACCTTTCCTTCTTTAACTTTGGGAGTCAGGTATTTTGTCTCAGCAATGAGAAAAGTAACTAAGACAGTGGTAAAGGAGCACACTTGAGTTTCCCTGAAGACCCTGAGTTCCAGCCAATTCTTGAAGCCTCAGACCTCCCCATTCCCTGTCTCAATGCCTTGTCCAGCTGGGGCCTACAGAGCGTAGAGGGCCTACAAGCATAGCAGGGGTAAAATGTTTTTAATATCCTCCCCAGACACCTTGCTGGATCTCTTCTTGTTCCATTTTCATCACCCTCTGTCCGTCCCTGGCACATGAGCAACGGAGAAGAAGGAAGGGGCCTTCTTGTGGGTGCCTAGCTCCCAGTCCCCCATCTCATACCGCCTGGTTGCCTGGTGAACAGATTCCTCATTGTGGGAAGCCACCATGAGATGGCACATGGGGCCACAGTGGGACACATGGTTCAGCATCAGCTCCAGACAGCGGCTGTAACTGAAGGGAGATGCCACGGTCAGCTCAGGGCCTCTGTCCTTAGAAAGATGAGGTGTTCCCAAGAGTGAGGTCTCTGGAGCCACACAGTCCCTTCACTCCACATGTACCAGCTCTGAGGGACATCCTCCTCTGAGCCATTGTCCTCTTTGGTAACCCTGTGAATCCACCTAACAGTATTACTGTGAGGACAGAGTGAGATGAGGACAGGTGCGTATAAAGTCTTTGACACAATGGCAGCATCATAGCAAAGGGTCACATCGCATGCACAAGATGACATTTACCCAAGGCTCATCCCTGCAGCATTTTCTACAGAGTATGATCAGCAACAACCCAGATGTCCAAAAGTGGGGAACCTGCTACATGAACTGGCACACAGAAAACCATGAGGTGAGGGATGGGGACACAGGAGGGGCAAGGAGTCCAAGAGGAGACAGTTGTTCAGGGGGGAACCTGGGAGGTGTGAAGTGTGGACACACCCAGGATGCTCAGCGCAGAGCCTCATGGTGGGCAGTGAGCTCTAAGGAAAGGTTGCATGGTGTTATTATTTCTTCTGAGGCCAACATGGCCCTCTCCTACCTCCGACTGGTGGCCTCATAGCCAGGCTGAGTGGGATCTTTAGTCCCTTGGAGACGAGCCACCATTCTCTCCTTCTCCATATATGCACCTCGTACCAACTTCACCCCAAAGGCCAGACCCGCCTTGTGTGCAGCCTCAGCGTCACGCCTCAGCCTCTCATGCGTGTCCTGCAGAGACAAGGTGGTTTGGATGGGCAGAGGCCAGGTGCCCACCGCACTCTCTAGAGACCCGACCCACCTGCAGATAGGCCTGGTAAGTGTTCCACACCCAGGGCCCGCCTTCCCTGGGGCTGTTCCAGCGCACGGCCAGGGCGGCTACCAGCAGAGAGAGCGCGGGGTTAATGAAGGTGTACTCTGCATCCACCAGGAGCCGCACGTGCCGGGCGCGGGCATGCTGAAGGCAAGAGTCAGTGTCAGGGCCCAGGGCGGGCAGCCAGGCAGGAGCCAAACCACAGCAACTGTGTTACCTGTGCCACTCGGTGCAAGCGCCTCAGGGAGGCCTGCAGGTGCCGGTTCAGCTCAGCGTTGAGGCAGGAGACCTCCAGGCTCTGGGGTAGCAGAAGAGGCAAGAGGGGTTCAGGACTACTGGACCTTCCTGGATGTAAATCTCCCCACCACCAGGACAGGGAGAAAAGTTTAGAGATTGTTAGAAATTAGGGAAAAAATAACAATATCAAATAGATGTGTCATGTACAGGTGCAAATTCTCTATGATGAATGTGATCATTGTGTATACCTAAAATACACCAATAAACATAATTAATTTAAAAAAAGATATGGGGGGGTACTGGAGTCTGAACCCAGGGCCTTTGTACTGACTTACATCCCTACTCCTTTAAAAAAAATTTTTTTTTTAAATTTTGAGACAAGTTCTCGCTAAGTTGTTAAATTGCCTAGGCTGGGTTAGAACTTGCAATCTTCCCGCCTTGGCCTCCCAGATCAGACAGATATTATTTACTGAGGTGTAATACAGTGGTTAGGAGACTAGACTGGGTTTGAATCCTGGTTAAACCACTTTCTGTGACCTTGAGCAAGTCACAGAACTTCTCTGGGTCTCAGTTTCCTCCCCTGTGAAATGAAGTCCCCTGTGAATCTAGTTCCTGGAGTTGTTGGCCACATAAACCAGTAACTCAGTCATTTGTCATCATTATCTATTTTTTTGTGTGTGTGTGGGTACCGGGGGGTCAACCTCAGGACCTCGTGCGCCAACAGGCAGCCGTGCCGCTGAGCGATATCACCAGCCACCTTTTTTGTATGTGGGATCTGGGAGTTGAACTCGGGCCCTCGCGCTTGCGAGGCAGGCGCTTACGCCGCTGAGCCATCTCACCGGCCCTTGTCATCATTATCAGTTACTCACTGTTCGTAATTGTGTGCACGATACTTGTAGTGACTGGGAGCACAGTAGGTTTGTTTACACACACACATCACCAGCACACAAGTAACACATTACACTACAACGTCATCACAGTGCCAGTATCGCTAGGTGGTAGGAAGTTTTCAGCTCTATTGTAATCTTATGGGTCCTCCATCGAATATGTGCTCTGTCACTGACTGAAACTCCCCTGTGGAGCTCGTGACTGTATTTAAACTTGCCACATCCAGGCCTGGGGACTCTACTCCCCCGGGGTCCTTACCCGGCCAGAGTCCATGGCTTCTGCCAGCCTCTCAGGACTCAGCTCTGATGAGGACCCTGGCCTTCTCATCCACGAGGTCAGCTCTTTCTGAAATGACGTGGTGGGGGGGTGGTGAGGGGAATCTGATGTGCAGCTACATCCCCAGGCCCCCAGCCTGGCCTGTCCCTTACACAGAGTCGCGTGCTTGTCAGCGCTGTCACCTTCAGCTGCATGAGGCTGTTCCCAGCTGGTCCAGGGGTCTCCACGAGGCCTCGTGACAGGTCCACACACCGCAGCATAGTGCTGAGGTTGTCCTCATACCAGGACTCTCTGCCAGCCCGTGGGGATCAGAGTCTGGGCCCAGGAAGCCCCTTCCTGCCACCCTCCCACCCTCCCTGGTGCTGGCCTCCTACTTACCCAGTCTTGGCAGCTGAGTCAGGCTCCTCCTCAGTGGGAACTGCCAGCAGGGGCCGCAGGCCAAGGCCCTGGAGCTGCCGGACACAGCCCCTTACCTCCTCTGTGGTCTCCCCAGCCACAAACTGCCCATACATGGATGTTCGGAGGAGCGCCCAAGAGACCCGAGAGCCCAAGAGTCTCTGAGACCAGGCCTGGAGCTGGGTGACAGTGACCGAGGACTCAGTGCCAGGCCTGCGCAGCCACCAGGCCAATCCTCAGGACCATTGCTCACCGTCAGCCCATGGGTGACCAGAGGGGGCCAGGCACACAGCCGCAGCACCAGCAAAGCCCGCGCCAATTCTGTTGTGGTCTTGAGGTGGAAGGCTGAGCCATCAAAGCTCAGGGGCTGCCAGTCCCCTGAGGGGGATCCAGCTCGGGAACAGAGTGCTCGGCAGGTCCACAGCATCATGAGTTGCTTGCTGCTTTCAGCCTTCCAGGGGAAGGGGCTTTGGAGCTGCAGGTGCACAAGTGCCCCTTTCCCAGACAGGGGGCAGTAACTGATTAACTGGATAAATCTTTAGAATCATAGGCTCCTTGGGGGGCAGTTAATTATTAACGATAGGGACAGAGTTCAGAGTAACAGTAACAGGAAAGGCAACCCCCCAGAAGCAGCCCCCAACAACCCCCCACTTGACAGTACACACTTACTGTGCCTACTAATGTGCCAGGGGCTGCCAAGTGAGTGCATGGACCAGGGAGCAAGGACTCGGGAATCAAGGCAGCTTGGCCTGGCGATCTTGGATAAGCAACTTGACCTGTCTTGTTGCAATTGCATTGTAGTTCAATGAGAAACACTGCAGTGTCATTGAATAACTTTTAAAAATACACATAACCTATAACCCAGCTGTTCTACACTAGGTATACATCCTAGAGAACTTGAACTTGGGCATCAGGAAAAATACGAGGGAAGAATTTTCATAATAGTCCTAAATGACAACCACCCTAATTCCCATCAAAAGAGAATAAATAGATACATTTTAATTTATTCATACAATGGAATATTATATGATAATGAAAAAGAATGGACTACTGATACACACAATCACATGGCCAAATCTTATATGCACAGTACTGACTAAGAGACAGCAGATGCCAAACAGGCTGTGCTGTTTCTGATCAATAAATATGAAAGCAGGGAAAATACGAGTATAATAAAGTTTGAAGACACAAACTAAAAGAAAGGAAACAAGGAAATGTTTACTCCAAATGTCAGAGAGTTGTTTTCCTCTGAAGGAGGGGCAGAGTTGTAGAGGCATATGAGGACTTCTATTTTCTTTTTTAAAATTTTTGTTCTATTTTCTTAACATGAATGATGATTCACAGTTATTCACATTATAAGTTTGTTTTAGGGGTTTGGGTTTTTTTTTTTCATTTTAACAAACTTTTGTGGGTTGTTTTGTTTCTGAATATGTAGTGTGTTTCACAATAAAACTAAAACTTTAATTTATCATAGTATCAGTCTACCAGTGTTTTTATTGGACTCCAGTTAATGAACACACACACCCTGGTATACAAATGCTTAGTAAGCACTGGCTGTGATCATGAAGGGCTGTGTGTGCACAATCTCACTGAGGCCTGTCTCCCTGATGTGCCGCCCACCACCCTTGTGCTTGGGGATCCATCCCCAAGACCACTTTATGTTCAGTGATTTGCTAGATGGACTCATAGAACTCAGAAAAGCTGGCATATTCATGATCATGGTTTATTACAGTGCAAGGATGCAGATTCAAACTAGCAAAGGAAGGGATGCAGAGGATTCAGGAGATACCAGGGCAAACTTCTAGTGGTCCTCTCCCAGGGGAGTTGAGAGGCTGAAGCAGGAGGATCACAAGTTTGAGGCCAGCCTGGACGACACAACAAGACCTTATTTTAAAAACCAACCAGGGCCGGTGAGATGGCTCAGCGGCATAAGCGCCTGCCTTGCAAGCGCGAGGGCCCGAGTTCGACTCCCGGAACCCACATACGAAAAAAGGGGCCGGTGATATCGCTCAGCGGCACGGGTGCCTGTTGGCGCGCGAGGTCCTGAGGTCGACCCCCCGGTACCCACAAAAAAAAAAATAAATAAAAAAAAAAATAAAAACCAACCAAACAAAAGTGAGAACATTCTTCTTCATGCCCCCAACACCAAGACAATACCAATAATTCCTTAGTACCTAACTACCTTACCCATGTTCAGATATCCCCACTCCTCTCTGAAATGGCTTTGTTGTGTGCGCATGTGCTGGGGATAGAACTCAGGGCCTCGCACGTGCTAAGCACACACTGTACCACTGAACTCCACCCTCAGCTCAAAATGCCTTTTATAGCTGGGTTTTAAAAATCAGAGTCAATTCAGGTTCTTGCTTTGCTTTTGGTTGTTAAATTTCTTTAATCTTTTAAAAAATATCCTCCTGACTTATTTAAAAATCATGTTTGCACTTTTGCTTTCTTTTTTTTTTTTTTTTTTGTGGGTACCGGGGGGTCGACCTCAGGACCTCGCGCGCCAACAGGCACCCGTGCCTCTGAGCGATATCACCAGCCCCTTTTTCGTATGTGGGTTCCGGGAGTCGAACTCGGGCCCTCACGCTTGCAAGGCAGGCGCTTACGCCGCTGAGCCATCTCACCGGCCCTACTTTTGCTTTCTTGAATAAACTTTGGCACTGCTTAAAAACAATAAAATTGTATTTGCTTTTTTAACCATTTTGAGTATATGTTTGTGATACATAATAATTACGTTCATCTTTGGGAATTGGTACATATACAAATTGCATCTTAATCATTTTTATCTGCTGCCCCTTCCCCAGGTCCTTTTCCCACTTTAAAGAGCCATGGAGAATGTCCCAAATATTAGATTTGCCTGATTATGTCCCTGTAATGTCATGCAATGTGCTACTTTATCCTCTGTAATGCCTGTAAATCAGACTGTTGGTCTAGGGCCATAATTTGTCAGGCCAATCTCCACTAGTATCCTCTGGGTCACCTTCAGAGTCTTCAGGCCTGATCTCCTAAACCACCATGTTATTGGACTTTCCGGGCTCCTGGAAGCTCTACTGAGACCAATTCCAGCAGAAGAGTAGGACCCAGGGGGAGGGGCTAGGTCAAAGTCCTCACAGAGTCACCACTGAGGGCTTGGGGAACTTAGGAAGATACAGAAAGAGGAAAGAAGCCAGAAGCAAAATAGTCCTTCATGGTTTTCTGAGGCACCTTAAATATTCATTATGAAGTGTTGATTTTACCTTAAGGACACTAGGGAGCCAGGGAGGATTCTAGGCTGGGAGTCTCGGATTTAGGCCTTAGACAGATCCCTGTGGCTACTAAGTGTAGAGTAGATCAGAAAGGGAGACTGAAACTGGAAGTCCGGGGAGGAAGTTGAGGCAGAACCAGGATGATCAAGCAAGGGGGCTGAACCAGGGATACACAGGAAGCTATGTGAATGGGACAATACCCCAACATTCCTCGTGGAAACTCCAAGACCCAAGAGTGATAGGCATGGAGATGTTGGTCCAGTACAGCATTTGAGGGGCACTTCCCCTTCATCCTGACCCCAAAAACCTGCCCATGAGAAACCCAGGTTCTAGGGAATCAGGCACAGAGACTCTGGCCAAGTAAAGGGGTCAAAAAGACCTCCAGATTTCCCCTTGCAATCTCTAAATTTCTGCTTTCCTGGTATTATTGCTTGAATTTGTTCCTAATAAGCCACAATCCCCAGATACAGGCAGCACATACTAGGTCCTGAATAACTATTTGTTGAATGAATGAAAGAAACAAAGAGCGATGTCTCAGCCCTCTGGCAACTTCAGACCAACAATGAGCCACTTCCTGTCTGTCTCTCAGAGCACCTCTCCCTCAGCAGAGCACCCATCTTGAGGGGATTCCACCCCTACTCCCCATTTGCTTGAGAACAAAAAATTCCTTCAAATACTCTACAAGGCCTAGCGTCAGTGTCTTCCCTTGGCTGCACCACGAGCTCACTTGGGGAGTGATCGCTTGAGATCTGTCTTGTTATTTTATTTTTTTAAATGATCATGCAATAAAAATAACCTTTTTCTTTTGGCGTACAGTTCTGTGAATTTTAACATGAATTTAGAATACAAACTGGCATGTGGAAACAGCTCACAAACACTATTACTGTGGTTGCAAATAGCTTCCCACCATCCGATAAAATACCGATGACTCATAGATGACTTGCGTGATTTATTCTCATCTCACCAACCTCTCAATTCCGACTATTTCCTGTCTTGACCTTTATTCTCCAGCAATTTTAGCAAAATCTCTCCCCGCGCTGTGCTCCTGGAGTCCTCTCTGTGTCGACGCCCGCACAGCGACTTATCCTTTAATTTCTGGGTTCAGTGACCATTCACATGTACAAGACACCGCTCCCCGCCCCCAACGGCCAGTTTTATTCACCAGCACAGATTTCTCCCAAACTCTAGAACTCGGTACCCACGCGCTGATCCAGGGTCTCATTCACTTGCAGAGATTCTTAAACGGGGTGGTGCCGCCCCCTGATGGGAATTTCGGAAACTTGCACAAACTTTTGTGGTTGCCGCATGCCTGAGAGGACCCACAGACTTTTAGAAGTGAGGGGCCAGGTAGGTTGGGGATGGGGCTCAGTGGTAGAGTTCCTTCCTTGCATACACAAGGCCCTGGGTTTGATCCCTAGCACCATAAAAAAGAAAGAAAGGGGGGAGGCCAGGAAACCTGGGCATTGTGTCTGTATCTGGTCAACTTGAAAACATCTTTACAGGTGTTCATGTGGGTTAAAAAATTAATACAATTATTAGTCTCATTATTAATATAATATATACACAGGTGATCATTTTTGGTATGCTTTTAAATATATTGGCATTTCTTGAAACCAAACTATGATATAAATGACAATTTTTTTTTTTTTGGTCCACCTTACAAGAAAGTCACAGTCCCAATAACAATGCTGCCTATGAAACATAATGTAAAGATTTTAATAAAGTATGATTTATGAAGAAATGTGCCCATATCACAAGAGTTCAGCATGATAAATTTTCTGAAAGTGACCACACCCATGTAATTATCTGCTGCTCAATAAACATTATCAGCCCCCAGGAGCTCTCCCTGCAGCTCCAATCACTATCTCTCTGTTCCCCAAAGACACCATCCTTGACTTCTTTTTTTTTTCACTCTTTACTTCTAATGCCACATGCTAGTCAGTTTTAACTTTGAGCACATGAAATCATGCAGCACGTTCTCCTTTGCGGTTGACTTCTTTGATTCACTATTATGCCTTGTGAGATCCTCCGTTTTTCTGCATGTCAGTAGTTCATTCATCCCTACTGCCATAGCATCCACTGGGTGACTATGCAATTAATTTAGCCATTCTTTCATGAGCGCTTTGGTGGTTTCCTGTTTCTGGCATCAATACACTTTCTAGCTCATGTATTTTTGTTCACATATATGAGCACTGCTATTGGGTGTGCGATGACTGGTTTACAGGGTATCACTGTGCTGTAATTTAGTAGATAACGCTAAACTGCTTTGCAAAAGCCTTGTCAGTTTACACTTGCACAGCACATAGTCGTGCATGAGCACTTTTGTTTTGGTTTTCTTTTTCCTTCTGAGCCCTCGGGAATGCAGAATGGATTGACTCACTTTTGTGTTTAGTTAGTAGGTTTTTTTTTTTTTTTTTCAATTTCTTTTTTTTTTTTTTTTTTGTGGGTACCGGGGGGTCGACCTCAGGACCTCGCGCGCCAGCAGGCGCCCGTGCCGCTGAGCGATATCACCGGCCCCTTTTTCGTATGTGGGTTCCGGGAGTCGAACTCAGGCCCTCGCGCTTGCCAGGCAGGCGCTTACGCCGCTGAGCCATCTCACCGGCCCTCAATTTCTTTATTGTGGTAAAATATACATAAAATTTACCATCTTTTTAAAAAAATTTTTTTGAGACAGGGTCTATGTAGTCTAGGCTGGTCTTGAACTCACTATGTAGCCCAAGCTGTCCTCGAACTCATGGCAATCCTCCTGCCTCAGCCTCCTGAGTGCTGGGATTATAGGCATGTGCCACCACACCTGGAAAAATTTATCATCCTAATCATTTTTTTTTGTTTTTTTTTTTTGAGACAGAGTCTTGCTACGTAGTTCAGGCTGGTCTTGAACTCACTACGTAGCCCAGGCTGGCCTCAAACTTGCAGCGATCTTCCTCGCTCAACCTCCTTAGCGCTGGGGTTACAGGCGTGTGCCACTACATCCGGCCAAGAAAGTAGTCTTTTTGAGCAGCTATGCCAAGCCATGCTGGAAAAAAAATCAAAAGAAGACTCCTGGTATTGAAGTTCACCTCATAAAAATAAATTATGAGTACAGAGGAAACTAATCTGGAAACTGAAGACAATTTTGAACTATTAAGCTCTATACTCAGATTCAAGGCAAGTGATATTTGCCTAAAAATGACTGTGGTCCAGGACCTTGAAGGCTGGACTCTTACCAGACCAAGGTTCAAGTCCCAGCAATGCCCGTATTATATTTGCTGTGTGACCTGAGACAAATGACTTCATCTCTCTGACCCCCTGAGGTTTATCCATGAAACAATAACTCCCCATTGCTGCCTTCACCCAGCCCCCGACAACCACCACTCTACTGCGTCATGACGATTTTGACTGCTAAGTACCTCACATAAGTGGGACACACGGCACTTGTCTTGTGACTGGTTTACTTCGTTTAGTGTAACGTCCCTAAGGTCCATTCACACTATAGCATGTGACAGCATTTCTCCCCTCTTTAAGGCTGAATAAGATTACACTGTGTTACATGCTCCAGTTTGCTTATCCACTCATCCGCTGATGGACACTTAGGTTTCGTCCACGTTTTAGCGATTGTGAATAACGCTGCTTTGAACATAGATATGAAATTATCTCTTTGAGACCCTGCTTTCAGTTCTTTTGGATCTAAACTCCGAAGTGGGATTGCTGGGTCAAACGATAATTCTATATTTAATCTTTCGAGAAATTGTCAGACTGTTTTCCACAACAGCTAAACCATTTGATATTCCCTTCAACAGTGCGTGACGTTCCCATTTTCTCCACCTCCTTGCTAATAATGGTTATTTCCTGGTTTCTTTGCTTTAAAAAATAGCCGTTCTGATGCATGTGAGGTGACATCTCATTGTGGTTTTGATTTGCATTTCCTAATAATTAGTGATCACCTTCTTTTTGGCCATTTATCTTTAGAGAAATGTTTATTCAAATCCTTGGTCATTACTGAATCAGTTTATTTATTTTTTATTGTTGAGTTTTAGGAGTTTTCTATGTACTGTAGGTATTAGTCCCTTATTAGCTATATGATTTGCAAATATTTTCTGCCATGCTAATAGTGTCACAAAAGGTTTAAATTTCTTTTCTTTTCTTTTTAGATAGTCTCACTATATTGCTCAGGCTGGCCTCAAACTCTTGGGTTCAAGTGATCCTCCTGCTGCAGCCTTTTGAGTAGCTGAGACTACAGGCATGGAGCACCCTGAAAAATTTTTATGATGGCCAATCTTTCTATTCTTTTTCTTTTATTACCTGTGCCACTGATGTCATATCCCAGAAACCGCAGCCAAATTCCACATTATAAGATTTTGCCCTTGGTTTTATTCTGACAGTCTTATAGTTTTAGTTCTTAAGTTTAGGTCTTTGCCCTGTTTTGAGTTAATTTTAGTATATGGTACAGTGGTACCTCAGTTCATTCTCTGCACCCAGAATCCTGGAAAGAATTATGTTTGTGAACCGAAGTATTGCTGTACAAGGTAAGATTCCAGATACATTCTTCCACATATGGCTATCCAGTTTCCCCAGCACCATTTGTAAAAAGTTACCCTTTTCCTGTGGAATGGTCTTGGCTCCCCTTGTTTCAAGCATTTGACCCTATAAGAGAGGGCTTATTTTTGGACTCTATTTTATCCCACTGGTCTATATGTCTGTCCTTATAACAGTACCATACTGTTTTGATTACTGTAGCATTGTAGGAAGTTTTGAAACAAGGAATATGAATCCTCTAACATTTTTTAGGGTTTGATAATAAATACCTGCAAACTATCACACAAAATGAAAGCTGACAATGACCTACATCCGACCATATCATCTTCCCTGTCAACATGCCTTCTAGAGGTATATAATATCTTCAATCATGTGTTCATCTTTGACTTGCTTTCCTTTGGATATATTATTAGGAATTTTTTAAGGTTTTTTTTTTAACTTGGTAAGAGAGATATTATGTTGTATGTAACTTCTGGGGACTTCTTTTCTCAATAGTGTATTGCTAAGATTCATTTGGTTTATTCATTTTGATTGCTGTATAATATTTCATGATGCCGTGATGTGACTATCACACCATATATATATATATATCCACTCTCCCACTAATGAGCATTCGGGTTGCTTCAAGCTTTTTACTGTTGTAAGTGGAGCTTCTTTGGACATGTGAAGAACTTTCTCTTATACATAACTGTAAGAGTAGATTGTTGGACCACAGAAGATATGAATATTCAACTTCAAAGTATCACATCAAATGGGGTTTTGAGGCAGTTCCACCAATTTATGCCTGTGATTTCTTTTTCTGAACCAACATGGACCAGTGAGATTTAGCCCATCTGAAATTCAGAATGAAGACCCTATATGTCAGAGACAGGAACTTTGTGGTACTGGGCTTCAAGGTGCTATAGAATTGGGGCAGCCAGTCCTTGGCCAGGCAATAATTAGGATCAAGGAAGAAAGCAAAGAATTCACAAGGGAGAAATGGAAGAAATCTGCTGAGGGATTCAGCCAGAATATGACGTAACCACTGAAAGGTGAAAAGTGCTGGGTAGAATCACATAACTCCTGGATCCAGCAGCACTTATTACTCCTTGCTTTCTATATTGCCATGCAACTTTAGAGTAATTTTTAAATTTTAATTTTGCTACAATTTCAGACCTACAGAACAATTCCAAAAATGATACAAAGAATTGCAATATACATTTTATCCACATTCCCCAGATGTTAACATTTTACTGCATTTGCTTTATCCTTTTCTATTCCTGTGTAAATATACACATTTTCTCAGCTGTTTGAGAATAGGCTGAAGCCACAATACCCTTCTACCCTAAATATATGATAGTGCATACTACCTAAGAACAATACATTCTCTTATGTAACAAGAGTATGATAAATTAGTTTTGCCTATATATTAAATCATACAGTATGCATTCTTTTACATCTACCTTCTTTCAATAGAGTTTATTTATGTTTATACATGTGTCAGAGTTTATATAGTATGTTTTAGATACTATAAAAAATAACATAATAAAAATAGGTAGGACATAATCATTAGCTATTTCAAATGTAATCAAACTCAAAATGAACTGAATTTTGTTTTTGGTTTTTGTTCTGTTGTGTACTGGGGATTGAACCCAGGGCCTTCACATTGAACTACCCCTTTTTTAGACAGGTTCTGTAAGTCACTAAGTTGCCCAGGCTGGACTCAAACTTGCTCTCCTCCTGTCTCAGTCTTCCAGAGTTCTGGGATTACAGGTATGTGCCACAATACCTGGCTCAGTTTTTTGTTGTTGAGATGTCATTTGCAAGTCACCCTGTCACTTTGGAGAAGTTTTGTTCCTAAAGCCAACCCCAGGAGGAACCTTGCTTATACTCTGATACCAAGTTAAACCATCTTCTGTCACTTACACACATTTCTCCCATGGACTCTCCAGAAAAAAATCTATCCCTTTGTGTCCCATGCAGCTCACTTAACAGGCTCAGCCAGGCTGGAATGAAAAGGACCACTAGAGTATTATGTCCTATAGGTGCAGGAAAGGGCTGCAGAGAAGGCTGTCACACCAGATCACCCCTTAGCTCAAAGGGAAGAGCATCTGATTCCATGGTGCCCAAATCTCCTGCCACCTGGTCATAGATTCTTCCTGGATCATCACACTTGTCCTCAGGCCAGCAGTGGTCATAGGGGCCCTGATAGAAAAAAAGTGGAGTTAGAACCACAGAGAAAGGGCCTATGGGTCATAATCACAGCTCTGAAGGACACACTCTCCTGCTCAACTTACCAGGAAAAATTTAGCTTTTAATTATGGAAAATATCCAACATACACAGGGAAGAGATTGATGATTATCAGTCTCGCTCACGAACCCCCATGTACTCATCACCTAACTTCAACAGTATTGACCTTTAGTTCCTGTTTATCTACAGTCCCCCGCTCTACCAGCTTAGCTATCGAAGGGTGCACTTGTTATTTATCTAAATCTCGGTCTTCTCATCCTCCACTTCCACCAACTGGATTATTTTCAAGCAAGTCCAAGATATCCTACGATTTCATCTCAGGAAAATAATTTAAATGACAAGAATATGAAAATGTTTTAAAAGCTCATGATATGAGCTATCAAGTCATGATTGTTAGTCCTATCCATTTCCAAAATGTTTCTCCATCAAAGCAGAAGAGGAAAAAGGCCATAAAGGGTGATATTTTCTGGGGATGTTGCTTTGTTCTAGAGCTGGGGGAAAATAGTTGTTTAGGTCAGCAAAGTAGAGCAGATTGGCCTGTGAGCCGAATATGGTCTGTTGCCTAATTTTTCTTTAATCGCCTGAGAGCTAAGAATGGTTTGATATTTATAAATTGTTGAGAAAAATTTAAAGAAGGATAATATTTGTGACATATGAAAATTATATGAAATTCAAAAGTCAGTGTCCAAAAATAAAGTTTCATTGGAACATAGCCACACTTAATCATTTGTATATTAGCTATGACGGCTTTTACCTACTATGGCAGAGCTTAGTAGTTTTGAGGAAGACCATATGTCCCATAAGCCCAAAATATTTACTCTCTGACCCTGTACAGAAAAAGTCTGCAGACTCCATCTGTGCTTCTGAAGGCACATATGGCCCAGCACCATGGACAGCGTTTGCACACGCTATTTCCTTCGCGGTGTGGCGCTGTGATCTGTGAACAGCGTACCCGGGTGGGATGTTGTTACAGGGCGAATTGCTTGGTCCAGAGATGCCAAAGCATTAACCAAGGCCACATAGAGAATGGGCGTTCTGTCCCACCTCTCTTACTGTAAGACAATGGGTGGGTGGGAGGGTGGTCAAAGTTCCAGTCTGTTTTCATGTGCCCAGCCACCATCTGTACTTCCCCTGGGTTCTCTGTCCTCTTCCACTCTCAGTCCAGTGAAATGAGTAGGGCTGGCTGCTATTCTCTGATCCCATGAGTGGGCACTGATCCAAGCCTGTCCAATGGGTATATATTCTATTCCCTGTTTTGGTTTGGCTTGGTTTCTTGAGACACAGTCTTGCTATGTAGTTCAAGCTGGCCTTGAGCTCACTATGTAGCCCAACCTTCAAACTTGTGGTGATTCTCCTGCCTCAGCCTCCTGAGTGCTGGGATTACAGGTGTGTGCCACCACACCCAGCTACTATTTCCTGTTTTGATGATTGGCTCGTCAGTGAGTATATGACCCAAGCTAGACCAATGTATGTATCAGTGTTGGGCATTTAAAGCTAATGAGAAAGAGGTATTCTGTTTATCTGAAGATTTCTAACCCAACATGATACCAAGCTGGACTTGCTGGGAAATCTTTTTTTTTTTTGGGGGGGGGATATACCAGGAATTGAACTCAGGATCTCACACTTGCCAGGCAGGCGCTGTGCCGCTGAGCTAAATCCCCGGCCCTGGGAAATATCTAGGGAGGAAATTCTGTGTCCAGCTGGTCTTAATGACAATTCTGTCTCCTAACTTTTCAACTGAGTAGACAAATTTTTTTTTTCTTTCTAGCAGCTTAACCAGTGTGGCAGAGATGGCTAAGTCTCCAAGGAAATGTGTCCCTTTTTTCTTCCATAAGAACAGAACTGTAGTGAGGCATATAGCTGTCAAGTAAGACTATATTTCCTAGCCTCCTTTGCAGTTAGATGTGGCCATGTGACCAGGTTCTCACTGGTGGGTGTGTACAATTTCTGGGCCTGTGTCATAAGGCTGGATTATGCCTCTACCACATTCTCTTTCCCCTTTCCCTCCAGTGAATCTGCCCATCTACACAGACCAGGACAATGGGTGTGATAAAAGATGGCAAAGGAACACAATGGAAAGAACTTAGGTTTCAAATAATCGTGTACAGCAGGGCTCACCTTTGACAGCTATGTAAATAAGAAGCAGACTGTTCTCTCCAGACCTGGCATTAAGCAGGCCTCTTTGTCACAGCTGCTAGCTTACCCTAATACAACAGCATAAATTGGGTCACCAGCTTAGATGGACTGGCAATGCAAATCTGCTCACCATCTGCACTTCATCATAAAGGGGTCCCCAGACCCCCGGTGGGGCATACATTCTCTCCACCTCATCATACAGGTGCCCAGGAAAAGCCACATCCTCCTCCTCAAAACCTGTGGGGTGGGAAGTTGGAGGATTAGGGCACCCGGCCTATATGGCAGGGATACCTTGGGATGTGGAAATCCCGATGTTGTCACAACTCACCTTGGGTATAAGCCACTTCCTCCAGTGTGGGGGGCAGCTGAGGCCTGAAGTCCCTCAAGGAGTGGTAATGTGGCTCTACTTCTATTGTGCTAACCTGTCACATGTGCATGCACACAGAAAAACAAGTAAAGTCTTCCACAGATCCAGAAAAGGGCAATGATTAACCTGAAGCTATTGGTGGAGTTTGTCACCCCCTGTCTATGAGGCTGTCCAGGCCACCCCACTCACCATGGAGCTTCGAGTGTCCTGGTCCCCAGTCCACTGGCTCTCCTCATATTCATTCCTGACTCGGTCCTCCTCTGACCTTTCACAGTGGAGATGGCAACTGGGTACTGACTTTCTGCCACCTGTCACCCCCAGACCTCTTCCCTCAGAATCTTCTTTACAGAAAACATGCCACTTACCCTGCTTCTGTCTTCTCTGAGATACCTGGGAGAAATAGGGAAAGGGTCAGAGTCCACCCTGTCCCAGCTCACTTGGCCCTGGAGAAACCTTTATTGTGCAGTAACCCAAAGTTCTTCATCACCCTTGGGTCTCTATCCCATCAGGAAGGAGGTATCTACTCACCCTCAGTGAGATGCCTCAGTCTTCGCCACCAGAGGAACCCCCCAACACATGAGGTGTTGGAAAGCAGCAAAAGACCCCCAACTGCAAACATCACAGGCAGCAGGGGCAGTCCTGGGGATTCTGGGGGAAAGATGTCCCTCAGTGACCCCAGGCAATGGGCTCTATGTCTGGAGTGGACTCTTAGGAAAGCCTGTTCCTAGCTGGGTGTGGTGGCACTTGCCTGTAATCCCACCTACTTGGGAGGCTGAGGCAAGAGGATTGCAAGTTCGAAGCCAGCCTGAGCAATTTAGTAAGACCCTCTTCAAAATAAAAATAAAAAGGGCAGCCAGGCATGATGATGCATACCTATAATCCCAGCACTTTGGGAGGGTGAGGCAAGAGGAGCAAAAGCTCAAGCTCAACCTGAGTAATTTAGTGACTTAGAGAGAACTTGTCTCAATAAAAAAAAAAAATTAAAAGGGCTGGGGATGTACTTTAGTGTGAAGACCCTGGGTCCAGTCCCCAGTACTGCAAAAATAAAAAATAAAATAAAATGGGCTGGCAATGTAGCTCACTGGATTCAATCTCTAGTAGTGAAAAGAAAGAAAAGGTGTGCCTAGTAATCAAACTCCCTCCTTCAAGATGAAAGAAGCGAATGAGCAGGATATCTCTTCTCACCCCTTTTTGCCACCCAAAGGCAAGTGGCTCCTTTCTCAAGTCAAGGCATTAGCAGCAGGTCCTACCTTTGCCTGAGCAGTGGACTGCATAGCAGTGGCTATGGACTGAGAACGGAAGTTCAGCTCCCCCGCTGGGCAGTCAAGACCTTCTGTGATCTGGTCTCTTCCCATAGCTCCAGCCTTACCCACCAATCACTGACCCTTGTGTTGGACCTTCCAGCCACACAAACTAACCAGCAGCAGTTTCTAGAATCACTCAAGCAAACCCATACCTCTGAGCCTTAGAATAATCAAGCATCTGTCCTCAGAGTTTTTCCCTCTTAAGTGCATTTCCAGTCACCCTGCAAATTCCACAGCAAATGATTTATTCCCACCAACTTTCACCCGAGTCAGTATCAGGTTGCCATATCCCTGAGAACAGAGACTCCTAAGTAAACATCTGCTTGGCATCCATTGCCGTTTCTTCTGCTAATGGCATTTGTTTTCCTTTTGGGAGCAGCCACTTCCCTGCTCCCAGCCTCTATGGCCCAGGCTGGACTCCTTGATGGGCACATGGCCCAGCCTGGCTGGTAAGATCACCCATCTCCCTTTCCTTTGATTCAGAGACTGGCTTTGACCCAGGGTGGCTTTTCGCCACAACAATTAGGATAATTCTGCAGGCCGCTAAGAAGGAAAGAAATTTGGAAATGTAGGAGGGCCTCTCCCTACTCCCCTTGCAGTGCTAGGGATTGAACCCAGGTCTTTCACACTGAACTACATTCCAAGCCTTAAAGTTTTGCTTTGTTTTGTCTGTTTTGTTTTTTAAATTTTGGGACAGGGTCTTGCTAAGTTGCTAAGTGTTCCAGGCTGGGCTCAAACTTGCAATCCTCCTACCTCAACCTCTCAGAGTGCTAGAATTATAGGCGTGTGCCTCCATGGCTGGCTTCTTCTTTGCCCTCTTGAGGGAAAAACCTGTGAAAGAAGCTACTGCAGATGAAGGTGAAATTGAGAGATGTGAGAAACAGATTGCTGGTGAGCATTTTGAGCACCTAAATCCAGCCACACCTGGAATGTTCAATTTCATTTGCCAAGCAATTCTTTTTAGTGTCAACAACAGCTGAATTTCTGTCACTTGAATTTCTTCTCAAACTCTGAAGGAGCCTGTCCACCAAATGGTCACAATCCCCCTCCTGTATCCACTCTTGGGTCATCCTCTTCCACACTGACTCTTCATTGAGCCATGTGGGACAATAGTAAATGTGACAGAATTAGACCTTGGAACATGATAGCAAACTGCAGCTTGTCCTTTCTGTCATTGCTAGTACACCTGTGACTACTTCCATGTGAACAAACCAAGGAGAGACACATGGTCATTATCTCCATTGTCCCAATTACAAGCCAGATGACTGTCAGACACATGGCCCAGTCCAGCTGCCAGCTGACTAGAGATGATTCGTACCAGCCCAGACCAAAACTATTCTGCTGGACTCAAGGAATCATGGGAAGTAATGTGGTTTTTCTATAAGCACCTGTGGTTGGGGTGGTTTGTTATGCAGCTGGAGCTAACTGATACAGCCTCCTCCCAGAGTATGGACTCAGCTAATTGTTTTAGAACTAAACTAAATCAGGAAGGAAGAGAATGTATCACTCTAAGCAAGAGGAAGAGCTAAGGATACAAGTAAGAGTCTGCAGGGACAGGGCTGAGTCTTAAGCAGCTGCAACCAACAAGGAAGCAGAGATGGGATAGGGGACCAAAATATTCCACTCTCAGGGGAGGGGGTGGGACTCAGGATTGAGGACTTGCCTGCAGGCTGCTCTGTAGGCAGCTGGTCATAAGGTTCTCCAGAAGGCTGGTCCAGGCCTGGGGGAAGGATATAGAGATTGTGAATTAATTCTAAGAATCCGACATAAGCCTTAAATATTTCTTATCCTTTTATTAAGCTTTTTGGCTGACTTTGAGACTCATGGGAGCTGGCTTGTATGGCTTCTTATTTCAAAGATAGCTGGAAATTACTCATGATAATGGCAATACTATTAATAGCAATTTAAATGTCAATGATAGGGCCGGTGAGATGGCTCAGCGGCGTAAGCGCCTGCCTTGCAAGCGCGAGGGCCCGAGTTCGACTCCCGGAACCCACATACAAAAAAGGGGCCGGTGATATCGCTCAGTGGCACGGGTGCCTGTTGGCGCGCGAGGTCCTGAGGTCGTCCCCCTGGTACCCACAAAAAAAAAAAATGTCAATGATAATGATGATGATGATGATGAATTATTACTGAGTGTTTTATGATGTGCAAGGTCCTGTAACCTGAATTATCAATTTGTTGTGTTAACACAAAAAGATGGGCTCTCAGGATTCCTTAACAGAGGTACAAATTTTAGAGCAGGGAGGTGAATGTAGTACTTTATGTTTTAGTGGTAAAAGGTAAGACTGGAATGAGAAGGGAAAAAAAAAGAAAAAAAGGATGATTGTAGGAATGGGAAAGGGTCCTTACTTCATTAATTTCTGCTCTTTATCATTTCCTTTCTTCTGTTTGCTTTGGGTTTAATTTGTTCCTCTTTTTCTAGTTTAAGATGAAAACTTTTTGTTTGTTTTTTTGTTTGTTGACACAGGTTCTTGCTATTAGCTCAGACTGGCCTCGAACTCATGGCAATCCTCTTGCCTCAGCCTCTCGAGTGCTGGGATTACAGGCATGCGCCACCACACCTGGCTAAAATGAAAACTTATAATATCCATTTGAGGCTTTTCTTTTTCAAATCTAATATAAATACTTAATGCCATGTGTTTCCCTCTAAGCACTGGTTTAGCCGTACCCTCCAAATTTCTGTATTCGAACTATTTTTTTCTATCCCCCTTTTTTTTTTGAGACAGGGTCTTGCTCTGTAGTTCAGACTGGCCTCGAGCTCACAGCACTCCTCCTGTCTCAGCCTCCCAAGTGCTGAGATTACAGGAGTGTGCCACCATGTCCAGCCTCAAACTATTTTCTAATTTCCTTTGGTCAGTAATCATATTCAGACAAGACAGAATAGTGGCTAAAAGCTGGTCTCTAAAGTTCATCTGCCTGAGTCTCAATCTTATCTCCACCTCTCCCTAGCTGTGTAACTTTAGTCATTTACTTAACTTCTCTGGATTTTAGTTGCTTCATCTGTAAAAGGGAAAAAGCAATAGAATCCACTTCACTACACTGCTCTATAAGTCCTCTGGGGCATTCTCCAACCTGCCCGACACTGTCCCTTCTTCCTACCTGGGGTAGTGATGGAGAGCTGGATCTCCTTGTCAGCTAATCCACTGTCCCCCATGGCATTGCTGGCCAGCAGCCAGACCCTGTATCGTGTGGAAGGCTGCAGCCCAGTCAGTGTGAAAGTGGTGGCCTGGGGTGGTAGGACATCCACGTAGAGAAACCCAGGAGTCTCTAGGGCCTCGTACCTGCATGACAGGGAGGAGTCAGTTTAACCCTTACTTCCTGCTATCCCTTACTTGCCTCAACAGTGACCCACCTGATGCGGAAACTCTGCGGCAACCCCCCGTCAAAACCAGGCCTCCACTCCAGGCCCACTGAGCGGGGAGTCAGGCTCACAACCTTCAATCCCAGTGGTGGGTCAGGGCGGCCTTTGGGCAGAAGTACAGGAGAACCAGTCAGAGGATACAAAAAGGTTTCATCCAGGTTTTTACTAAGAATGATTTTAAACATACAGTTGATTTCAGCCAAGTATGGTGGTGTACTCCTGTCTTCCCAGCACTCTGGAAAGGTGAGGCAGGAAGATCACAAGTTCAAATTCAGCCGGGGCAACTTACTGATTAGTGAGACGCTGTCTCAAAATAAAAAGGGTTGGGATATAGCTCAAGGCAAAGGTCCTGGGTTTAATACTCAGTATTGCAATAAATAATTGAGTTGATTCTAGGTATTCATGGTCATTTTGTTCAGTTAGTTCACTATGAGTGCTGAATGAGCAAATACCAAACTGTCATTTCTAGGGCAAATGCGGGGTTAGGTCCTTTCAGACCTCTCTCCTACAGCATTTTCATCAACCAATCAATACATGATCTTGTTTTATGTGTGTTTCTATTAAAGACATCTTATTTAGTATATATTGTTGATTCACTCACATTGAACTCACGGCCAACAGCACTATCACTTGGGCCTGAATGAAATTTATGTAAGACATGTATTTTTTCTGTAAGCCACATCACAACCTTATTGTGCGTAGGATGCTAGTTAGCATTTCAGCTTTGTACTTGGGGACAACTTTAAACAGCAAAAATACCCATGAAAAGCACAAAAAATGTGAAAAAGGGCACTAAATAAACCAGAAAAAGGACATTCATTTACTGTACAAGACCTGGAACAAGAAGGCAGAATGTCACCTTGTTCCACCTCAGCTAGGAACATGCACACCAGATGACTCAAACCATTCATCCCTCTGTACATGTCTCCAAGCGAGCACAAGAGCCCCACGAGTATTGGATTTTTTTTTTTTTTTTTTTTTTGAGACAGGGTCTCACTATGCAGTTCAAGCTGGCCTTGAACTTTCTTTGTAGCCCGGACTGGCCTCAAACTCAAAGCAATTCTCCTGCATCATCCTCCCAAGTGCTGTGGAGTGGATTTTTGTGTGTATGCTAATATCATGTCCATTCCCTTCATTTTTTCTAGTTATTAACACTCTGCGTTTCCTTTGGAGAACCACCCTCCACATTCTCAGGTCACATGCTTTTGATGGAAGTAACCTCAGTCCTAGTAGGATGAACATGTGACCAGTCCTGGCCGATCAGAGTGTTGCCCTCCTCTGACCAGATACTTGGTTCAGGGATGAGCTGAAATCCAAATAAAGCCAATGACATTTAATTCTAGAATTCCCACACACGTGTTAGGAACAGGAAGAATTCTATCTCCTCTGGGAATTCTAACAGACCACTACGAGGAGGCTTAAAATGAAGCCAACACAAAGAAAAGCCGACCTAAGAGATGGGCAGAAATTCCTGATGACAGCTAACCCTAGATTCAGCAACCCTTGAAAACTCACTTTTCAGTTACTTGACCCAATAAGTCCCCTAGCCCATCTTTGTGCATGCGTGGGGGGGTGCTGTGTGTTTCTCTGAAGATCCAGTCTCCCATGAGAATTTCAGGGCGGGCAAAAACTCCCTCCTCATTTGTAAACACCTCTCAGGTGTCAGGAACACTTCAAGGTTGGGGCCAACCAGGGACTTGGGAGTTGACCCAACGGGAGCCCCCCAGTATCCTCCCAGCCCCCCCATCATACTAATGCTGACGAGCTGAATGTTGGTGTGGTCCAAGCCAAGGGGGTTGGTGGCTGTGCATGTGAAGAGGGCATAATCCTGGGCTGCAGACACATTGGCAATGGTCAGGAGACTGCTATGGACTCCACCCTGGTGGTATGTGTGCTCAGTGTACCTGGAGAGAAGGGGTATGCTCAGAGAGGGGAGCTGGGGCTGGGGGACCAGAGTTTGAGCTAGAATACTGCCTGGCTGGGCCTAGGCTCACCTGGGATCTTGGAGATCCAGAGGGACTCCATTTTTGGTCCAAGTGAAGACAATGTTGGGGACGCCACGGGCACGGCAGTGGAGGGTGGCAGAACTGGTGCTGTCCCCAGCTGCAGCCACTTTAGTTAGGGGAGTGGGATGCTCCACCTGGGGGGCAACTAAGACAGGTTGGGGTTGGTCAACATGAAGTATGTGGGAAGACATAAAAGCAGTGGGTTTAGTGGCAGGCCTAAAGTCTGGGGTTTGGGTGTTACCCACATCTGACAACAAGACGGACCAGCCCTCGGGCTGGAGGTGCCACTCCATTGTCCACAATGCACTGGTAAGCACCCGCCTGGGCCAGTTTGGCATTGTGAATCCGCAGACGCCCTGTGGACCCCTTTGACATCTTCTCCATATCATCCAGGTTCTGGTCCTCCTCGTCTTCTTCCTGGAGACCCGAGATGGGGAGTTGGCCCCCAGTCTGGCCTGAGATCTATCATCCCACAAATTATGTCCCATCTGTAGCTTCATTCTCCCAGCCACTAGCACCCTCCAAAGAACTATTGAAGTAAAAATTTCTCCTGTCAACCATCCAACCACTTATGCATGCAGCTCAGCCACTTCTCCACCAATCAGCCAACCACTCATCCATCCATTTATCTAACCACTCATGCCTCGAACCGTCTACCCCCCATCTATGCATCAGTTCACCCATTCACTGAACTATTTATATAGGTTGAGTATGTAGCTTAGTGGTAGAGAGTTTCCCTAGCATAACTGAGGCACCATTAAAAAAAGTCTGTCCACTCATCCATTTATCTTTCCATCCATCACTCACCCATTTATCCAATCATTTGCCTTCTTCTATGCACACATATATCCCTCCCTGCAGCTCCCTATGCATTCACCCCATCTATTCACTCATACATGTACATGCTCATAAACACATGCACCTGTTCAGCCTTTTGTCCAGTTGCCTGTTTATCCACATCTCCACAGATCTATCCATCCCTTGATCCAATCATCATCCTTCCAGACATGTTTCTACTGATGGGGTATTTATCCACTCATCCACTCTAATCTGATCTATCTACGTATCTATCCATTCAATGCTCTCATCCAATCATCCACCCATCATTTCACTTTCCCTTTATCCTTCACTTCACTCTTTTATCCACCCACCTACCTACCCACCCATCTATCCCTCCACCTATCCACTCACCTTACTACCCACTCATCCACCGATTCATTTGCCATTCAACAAAGAGTCACTAGTTCCTGGGGCTTACTCCAGTGAATATATAGTTACACAGAGTCACGCGATGTGGCCTCTGCTCCCAAGAAACTTACCTTCAAGAAACCACGCCCCCTTGCCCCCTTCTCCATTCACCAAAGCTTGGGTCCTCACCAGTCTCTCCCAGTTGAACATGTTTGGGAGAATGGGATTGGCATCAGCGGTGCAAACTATGTCCACAGAACCCCCAACATCCACTTCAGTAGGGTCCTGGAGGGCGCGGATGGTAGGAGCATCTGGGGGGATATAGGGGCTTGGGGAATGCACTTGGGCCCAGACAGGCCATGGTGGGAGAGGGTTCTAGGTAGGAGAGGTGTCTTACACGTGACCAGAAAACTTAGGAGTGCAGACACAGTTTGCCCTTTATGTGGAGCACTTGTAGGAGAATCTTACAGATTCTCAGGGCTGGTGAGGTTGTCCCCATCCTCTACCATGCCTCTGTGAAACTGTTGGACCCGCTGCCAGAATCATGTAAGGGTGGGTCTTCCACAGTGGGTTTGGTTTCCCGAAGGTGGGTTCCATTTCTGGATAGAGATTCCAGATTGTGTCTCCAGTGGACAGGGGTTCCATGGTGGGAGGGATTTAGGATAGGTGCTTATCCCTGGGTGGGTAAAGCTTCTATATTGAGGAGACCCTACAGTGGGCAAGATTCCTTGGGTGGGTGTGGCTTCCAAGGTAGGCGGGACTCCCAAGACACTGGTGTTCTCTAGCGCTGCGTGGGGGGGGGGTGCTCACAATGCACATCCAGCCGCACCAGCGCTTCTGCGGTGCCCTCTGAGTTCTGGCAATGCAGCTGATAGAGGCCATCGTCAGAGCGGGTCACATTCCATAGCTGCAGAGCCCCGTTGGACAGGATGCGATGCCGGGGACCGCCAGCTGCAGAAGGCCAGGGTAAGGGGCTGACAGGCCCTCCGACCATCAGGGACCTGCATCCCTCTGCATGCCCAGTCCCCGCACCTGGGCTGAGGCGATAGCCACGGAAGGTCCAGTTGAAGGCCTCAGGCGCGGGGTTAGCGGACACAGACACAGGCAGCAGTGCCTCGCCCTGCTCCACCGCGGTCACCACCAGCACTTGCTCCCCCAGGAACTCCGGAGGGTCTTCAGAGGGGGTGCCACAGGGAGTGAATAGGTAAGGTCAGAGTCAGGGGTAGAGTTGAGGTCAGGGACAATTTCAAGGGCTAAAATCGGGGTCACAAATAGGACTAAGTTTGTGGACAAGGTAACAACGTCCGAGCTGAGCTCAGTAGTAAAGTTCAGGATGGAAATTAAGATCCAATTTAGAAAAAGGATAGGGGCCAGGGTCAGGTTTAAAGATGGAGAGAGGGGTCAGGATAGGGATCATGGGTCATCACAGAAGGCAAAAGTGGGGGTTCAGCAGGATAAGTGGTCACGCAGGATCAGGAGAAAGACTAGGAAAGTTGCAAGATTCAAGACAGGGATCAAGGACAGTGTCAAAGTGAAGACTGGCGTAGTTTAGGGTGTGTGTGTGTGAGAGAGAGAGAGTGTTTGCGTGTGTGTGTGTGTGTGTGTAGGAATAAAAAGGGGTTCGGGTCGGCGCACATACATAGCACGTTGAAGCGGTAGAAGGAGCTCACGGTTTCGCGGAGCTCCGCGCTGTGGGCTCGGCAGGTCACGCGGTGGCCGTGATCGCGGGATGACACCCGAAGAAAAACGCTCCGGGACGCAGCAGAGCCTTTGAACGGGGCGCTCTGGGGCGGTGCGGCCACGTCTTTCAGCCTGTGCTCCGGGGCAGGGTTACGCAAGGGGCGGGACATGGGCGTGGCTAGAACCTGGTGGGCGGGCCATTCAGTGTGGGCGGGGCCAGACCAGGGAAGGGCGGGGCCTCGCACACTCACCTCTCGCCCTCCTTGTCCCAGGACAAGTTGACAGGCGGGTTGCTGCTCAAGCTGACGCACGTCAAATTTAAGGCGTCCCCTGGACGCAGCGCCGACGCGTTGGCCAGGATCGTCAAGTTAGTTGGGGGAACTTAGCAGGTCGGAAGAGAGCGGCTCAGAAGTGAGGAGGTGACCTGGTCCCCTTCCGTGGCATCCAGTCCTCTGGTCCCCCTGCCGGCCCCGCCCCCGGCCCCGCCCCGCCTGGCTCGGACACCGAGGTCCTCCCCGCCCCGCCCCGCCCCGACCCCGCGTGGGTCCTCACACAGCACCACGATCTGCGTGGACGCGCTCAGCTGGCCCGCCTTGCACGAGAACTTGGCCTTGTTGTCCGGCGGGCCCAGGACCAGCACCAGCTCGCGGGAGAAGGTGCTCCCGGACTTCTCCAGATTTCCCAGCTGCACCCGCCGTGGCTCCTGGGGCGGCCGCGGCTCCGTCACGGTGCGCGCGTCCTGAGGACCGGACCTGGCTGGGGGACTGCGGGTAGCCCCGCCCTCCCCACCCAGTCCTGAGACGCCCCCATGGGGTCGGAAGTCACCCTCACCAACGGGTACCCCGCCAGGTAAAGCAGTGCGACTGGAATTGAGCACACCCAGCCCCGGAGTCTTTCACACCTCCCCTGGCCCCAAAATCTGTAACTGCACTATTTTCTAAACATTACGTTCTAGGAAACTTCCTTGAAATTCCCCAACCTTGTGCAGAATTCCTTCTTTTTTCATTTTATGCTTAGTTCTTGTTCTTGAAAAATTCACACTTTCCCCAAAGGAAATCTTTGGCGAACCGTTCCCTTAATTCCAGTGTCTCTTCACAGATTTTTTTCTTTTTTTTTTTTTTGTTCCGGGAACCGAACTCAGGACCTCACACTTGC
Organism: Erethizon dorsatum; assembly: GCA_028451465.1. Lineage (NCBI taxonomy): Eukaryota > Metazoa > Chordata > Mammalia > Rodentia > Erethizontidae > Erethizon > Erethizon dorsatum. Next base: position 100,137,453 of record CM051834.1, read on the forward strand.
CAGGCAGGCCCTGCGCCACTGAGCTAAATCCTCAGTCTCTTCACAGATTTCTGAATCTTTCCCCCATACTTCTTACTGGCCTAGTCTTTTACAAGAATCCTTTGCGTTGCCCAAATTCTTGGCATTTTCTCAGAATTCTTTCCAATTTAAAATGTAATTCCGGGCCGGTGAGATGGCTCAGCGGCATAAGCGCCTGCCTTGCAAGCGCGAGGGCCCGAGTTCGACTCCCGGATCCCACATACGAAAAAGGGGCCGGTGATATCGCTCAGCGGCACGGGTGCCTGTTGGCGCGCGAGGTCCTGAGGTCGTCCCCCCGGTACCCACAAAAAATAAATAAATAAATAAATAAATAAATAAATAAATAAAATGTAATTCCATTGTCACTCCTGTAATCCCACCTCCAGAATTTCCAGCGGCTCCTTGACTTCTCAAGATTTCCCCAGAATTCTGTTAAATTTTCTTTTTTTAATGGAATTTCATTTTCTAATGAATTTCAAGAATTCAATTTAATATTAATAGATTTTCAATATTCTGTGGAATTACAAGTCTTTCCCCCAAAATAGCTAGTTTTTATAGGTTATAACCTTTCCCTAAAATTCGTGACATTTCCCCTGTATTCTGAGATTTTTTCATCAGAATTTAGTTTAAATAGAATTAATTGCTGTATCTATATAATTACCAACCTTGATCCAGAATTCCTTCTTTTTTTTTTTTTTCTATGGTGCTGGGAATTGAACCCGGGGACTTGTGAATGCAAGGCAAGAACTCTACCATTGAGCCACATCCCCAGCCCTCAGAATTCCTTCTTTTATCTGGGAATTGTGTTCCCAGAATTCCTAGAAATGTCCTAGGATCCCATTTACCTTATGGCATTTGTGTCTTTTCCAATTCCCTTCCAAAATCCAGAATCTCCAGTATTTTTCCAGGAATTTGTGTCTTTCCATGATTTTGAAGGAGAGAACTTTGTCCTTCCCCCACATTCCTGGCCACCCCACAGCCCTTGCCTGGCACCAACCTTGTACCAGGTGAGGGAGGGATCTGGGTTGCCCCCAATGGCCAAACACACCAGCCTCACTCGGGTCCCAGTCCGGAGGTGCTGCCCCTCTTGGGGTCCCTCAATCCACAGCTTCTGGGCAGGATCTGGGAGGAGAGGCAGGAAGAATATTTTGGGCTGGGGCCTGAGGTGGGGGGTTCAAGGGCTTGCGGTGTTCCTGGGCCAGGCTGGTGGCTCACATTTCACATTCAAGGTGAGAGACTTCTTGAAGGTCTCCTTGGTGAAGGCCTCACTGAAGGCCTCGCAGGTGAGGGTCAGGCCATTGTCTTCCCGACGCACCAGCAAAGTCAGATTCGACATGGATATGTGACCACCATGTAGGCCCTAGCAGGGAGCAAGCTTCAGAATTGGGGGCTGAGGTGCCCCCATTATTATATCAGAGGCCTGGCCCACTCTAGACCCCAGTAGGGACATATGAAGCATCTCCACCTCCTCATCTCCTAGACCTGGAGATCAGGGCCCTTGTCCAACCTCCTTGAGGACCAAGGCCTCCAGGCTGCCTGACCCCGCCTATCCCAGCTCCAGCTTTCGTGCCTTCACCCCCTTTTGGCTGGGACCCAGGGACCTGGCCCCCTCCTCACATCTATGATTGTCTCCTCTGTGGGCTGCAGCTGCCGCCCACCCAGCCACCATCGCAACAGGACCCTCGGGCGACTGGACTTCGTGAGGCAGCAGAGAGTCACATTCTTGTTCTCAGTCTGTGATGCAGATCCCAAGATGGTTATGGCACTGGGAGGAACTGCAGGACAGATGGACAGAGGAGAGACACATGGCTGCGCAGGGGTCCTCAATACCACTCCAGACGGACAGACAGAGGGTGGGGAACAAATGATAAGGTCTCTGACATCAGACAGGCATGATTCAGGGGCACAAACAGATAGTTTACTGGGACAGGAGCTGACAGATGGACAGCTGATACCAGAACTCACAGGTGACCTGCAGTGTGATGCTTCGTTCCTGGGTCCCTGCAGATACACTGTTGTAGGCTTCACAGCTGATTTGGGCTCCGTGGTCTTCTGGCCGAACAGTCATTGTGAGTACACTTCGGGCGATGGCATGGGCATGCTCTGTGCCCCATGCTATAGGCACAGGCCGGCCATTCTGGAGACAGGGACAGGCCTAGACCAGCTCAGAGCCAGCTCCTGGCCCCTGCCCTCCCCCCACGCCCACGCCTGCTTCTGTCCTTACCTTCAGCCACTGCAGTGTGGCTGGTGGGTTTCCCCCTTGGGCTGTGCATGGCAGCTCCAAGATCTGCCCTGCCCTGACGAGCCCCTCATTCAGGCCTGGCCACTCAATGATAGGAGGTCCTGGGGGGACTAGAGAGCAGCAGTCACTCAGTAGGCCTGGGAAGCCCATCCATTCTTTCTAGTCCTCATAGTCTGCCTCAACACAGGGTCTTGGTATGTAGTTCAGGCTGGCCTTGAACCCACTATGTAGCCCACGCTGGCCTCAAACTCAAGGCGACCCTCCTGCCTCAGCCTCCTGAGTGCTGGGATTACAGGTGTACGCCACCACATCTGGCACTCCCATGTTTTTTTCTTTGCCTGAATTTTCCATAATCCCTGTGATTCCTCAGGACCCTCAAATCCTTCTTTCCACCCTCAGTGCCCATGATAACTCAGCTGTCCACTTACACAAAACATTCATGGTGATTGAGGCCTTGATGGGGCTGACCAAAGCTGGGCTGGAGCCCTCACAGACTAGTAACTGCCCATTATCCGAGCTCTGGGGTGTCACCCTGGGATAGGAAGTTGGGTTACTAGAGTCAGAGTCATCATCTGAAATTTAGGGAGTCAAGGTGAAGAGGTAGGATCCTCGGTCCCCATGCCTGGTCTCTGTCTCCATGAATTCTTCTAAGATCTAGAGTTCCAAAGGAGAGATTCAGGGCTTCGACAGTAAGAATTAGGGTTTCAGAGGGCCACACCTGGCCTAAATCTTTGTGTCTGATACCCAGAAACTGGGGTTCCCATGACAAAATTTTGAGTGTCCAAGTGAAGAATTGGGTCTCCCCCCAAAAAGGAAATGGGCCCTAGATACTCATACCTAACCCTAGTTCCATGCTTAAATTCCTGAAATATGGGACTCTCGTCGGTCAGGCTCAAGGGAGAGGATGTCCCCAATCTGCACACCTGGCTATGGCTTCTGTGATGAAGAGTTTCTCCTGGGACCCTTCGTTCATGTTGACAGAGACGCTGGATACCGTTTGTCCACCTTGGGGTAACAAGAAGGCTGGAGGGGTGCTGTATTCCCCCCAAGATAGATTCTGGGAAGCATGGCCTGGAAGTCTTGGAGTGGATGCGATGTCCCTTCCTCCTGGGAGTGCCAGCTATGTCTCCTCCCTCATTCAGGACTCCCTGAATACCAGAGTCCTCAGGGTGGGGTCCTGTGTCTCTCCCTTCTCCTCCCCTCCTGGTTTTATCCAGCACCCCCATTGCCTCCACTTCTCATTTCTACACTTCATCTTAGCCAAAAGGCTGAGAAGTGATCCACTTCTCACTTCTGCACTGCCATCACTGCCCATATCTCACCTGAGCTCAGTTTGTCCAAAGCCCCAGACTAGCAATGCTGCATTCTCCTAGATGCCTCCCCCGGATATCCCCTCCCATCCAGTAGTTTGTGTGCTGGCCTCATCAACACCCTTGCCTGCCCCTGGGTCCTTATCTCAGGGATGACATATTTTCTGGGTCCCAAGAGGGCCCTGGCCAGGAACATACCCTATCCCCACTCCAGGGTGTCACACTGCCCCCTTCAATTCACGAACACTCACTCTGGAGGAAGGTGATGTCAGGTGCTGGCTTTGCGTCCCCAGATACACAACTGACCATATATTCCTGCCCAGCTACCCAGGTGACTGTGGTCCCTGCCTCAGGGGTCAGCTGAAGCACCTTGGGGGGAACTGGAGAGAAAGGGTCTAGAATAAGCCCCCACCTCAGAGGACATGAAGATTTGGGTCAAGACTCCTTGCTCAGGAAATGAGTCCTGTACCCAGGGTCTGAGGGAGGAGGGGCTGGGAGCCCCAACTCCTGGGTCCTGGGGGTCTCTCACCCATACCCAGGATGGAGAGGATCACTCTGGGAGACACGAGTTCAGGGCCTGTCTCTGAGCGGCCAACCTGGCACTCGTACTCTGCGTCGTCGCTGAGGTCACATGCTTCAATGCACAGGTGGAATTCACCTGTGGATGGGGCCCCCAAGGTCAGAACCACAGCCTCTGTTGGTGGCTTGGAGTCCCAGGCTCTGATCCCTCACCTCTGGTAGGATCTCCTTCCATGCGGTATCTCGGGAAACCTGGGATCCCCCGGTTGGGGCCCAACAGCAGGCCATCCTTGGCCCACTGTACGACACTGCCAGGTGCACTGATGCCACACTTCAGCTCCACCGTGGCCCCCTCAATGGCTGTCAGGTTTTCAGGTAGGGCCCAGAAGCCTCGAGGGACTGAGGCAGGGATTGGCGACTGGGTCAGGCCTGGGGACACAAGAGGGTCAGAGGAAGGAACAGAAGGTCAGTCTAGGGGAAAAGGTGGGAAACAAGAGCCAGCAGACACTGGGTACAAGGCCAGGATCCCACTCACCTGTGATCAGCAGCCCCATGAACAGTAGGGGAGCCCTGATGGGTGTCCTCAGGGCCATTCCAGTGCCTCTGACCATGGCTGCCACAGTGTCCATTATCTGCCTGCATCTGCCATAGTCTGTCCGTGGGTCCTTCATTCTGTGTCTCTGTCTCTTCTTCCTCCTCCTCTTCCTCCCCCTTCTTCTTCCTCTCTCTTTCTCTCCCCTTCTCTCTCTCTCTCTCCTTCTCTCTCTGTTTTCCTTCCTCTCCAGGAGTGTCTCTTTATTTCTGTTTCACCCTTCCTCTGCTCTCTGTCTTAGGGTCTCCTTCTCTGCCTCATTCTCTATCTTTCCCTGTTAAATGATCTTTCTCTCCACGAGTCTGAGTCTGAGTCTGCCACCCCACCCCTGATGTGCATGTGTGTGTGTGTCTGTCTGTCTGTCTCTCTCTCTCTCCCCCTGCTTTTATTTCTCTCTGCAACAGTCTCTTAAGTTTTTCTTCTCTCTGCCACCCCTGTCCCTGCTCTCCTTGAACCACTCGCAGCCCCTTCACTGCACCTGCTGCTTAGATTCCAGTGGCCCCTTGAGCCCAGGAGAGCCAAGAGGCTGATTGTTCAGTGGCTACATTGAGCCGGTCCTTGGACTCAGCGTGAGCTTCCCTCTCACACTGCTGCCCCCCACCAGGCCCTTCCTGAGCCTCCAGCTCCAGCCACTGCCCAGCAGGCTCCTCCCAGCCCAGCTGGAACATGAAATCCCCTGTCAGCACATGCCAGGCATATTCTTTGGTGCCTCCCCAAGCCCCTTCACCCTGAGGGCCTGGGAGAGCAGGTCAGACCTGGACCATCTCCCAGTTCAGCATGGAGAGCAGAGAGCTGGGCTGTGTGGGCGGATGGCTCCCCAGCTCTTCCCTGCCTAGATGCACGACTTTGGCAAGTCCCTTGCTTCCCTGAGTAGACATCAGCCTCTCAGCGACATCGGGGATCTTTGCTTAGAAGTGTGCAAGAGTGTGTGTGAATCTGGGAGAGTGTGGGAGGGAGGTGAAGCTATCTGTGTGCATATAGGTGTGAGTGTGCCTGTGAGTGTGTGAGCATGGGGGTGAGAATGCAGTGTGATCTGTGAATGCGTGTGGGAGTGAGTGTGTGAGAGCATGTTCAGCATGAGGGTGCAGGGAGCAGGGCACTCAGAGGAGGTAATGAGAAACACAGTTCAAATCTGCCAGCAGCCAGTGGGGGTGCCCTTTGGCAAAGGCCATGTGAGCATCCTTCTGTCCCTATTTCCATCTTCTCCCTCTCTTCCTTCCTTCTCTGTGTGTCTCTCTATCCATCTCAATTTATCTTTCTCCAATTCTTTGAGACCGCTCTCTCTCTCTCTCATTAAATCTTTAACTATTTCACTGTCTCTATGCCTCTGTGTGTCTCTGTTTTGTCTTTTGTCTCTGTTCTCATCTTGATCACCCCGGCTACCCTACATTCTGTCTCTCGCACACCAGGAGCTCAATAAATATCTCTCCGTCAGCCTCTGCCTGTGCCTCTTCCTCATTAGTTTCTCTAGCTTTGAGTCCTGATCCTCATGTCCCTGCATTTTATAACCATATGCTGCCTGGCCTGGTCTCCCACCCCAGTGTGCACATACTTACTTGCATGGGCTAAGCTCCTTCTGCCTGCTTATCTCCTGCAGGAATTGCAACTGTTTGTTTTTTCCCCCTTCCTGAGACCCCCCTTCCAGGTCCTCCTCCAGGAAAAAGAAGAAGCATCTGGCCTGAGCCCCCAAAGCTCCACCCTTGATGCTTCTCTATGCCTCCTACTTCATTATTCACTCCTTCCCTTCCTTCCACATTCCCCTTCCCAACTGCCCCCCATACCTCCTGGGAAATGGGCTGGAGACAGACCTGGGGGGCTGTCATGGGACCCTCACCAGATGGTGTCTCGGAGGGCCAGGGTGTAGAGCTATCAGTTGTAGGGACCTTTAATTAGAACAAACCTTCTATCCTCCACCTTGGCTGTTTTCCTTCTCTGTTTGCTCCTGGGATTCAACTCTCCATTTTTTTTTTTTTTTTTATGCCTGTGGCCCCAGAGAGTCAGGAAGGGGAAGCAACAGCAGGCGTCTGGAAAAACAGCCTCATCACCTGACTTCCTCCCCAAGACATAGGAGTCCTAGACCCAAGCCCATCCTATTTCAAAATCCAAGTGCTGGATTCACAACATAGAAGCAGAATTTCAGGACCCCAGAACTAGGACCCCAGGACCCTCTCTCAGACTCAGCAGTCCAGACCCCCAGCCCTTCTCTCCAAGGACCCTTGAGTTCAGGTCTCCAATCCTCTGGCCTTCGCCCGGAATACACAGAACTTAGGCCAGATGTTCACTGTCTGTTGATTTTCAAATCCTCCTGGGCCTGTGTGGGGGAGGGAGAGAGATTGGTGGTTAAATCCACTGGCTCTAAGACTGAAGGCCAGATATTCTGACCCTGGCCTAACAGCACCATGCTGCATGCCTCAAGGCACAGGGAGTCCAGATCATCAGCATCTCAGCCAGCAGAGAGCTGAGCCACCTGTCCCTTATAGCCCTTGAAGTCCAACCCCCTGCCATGTAGGTACGCAGAAGCCCCAGCCCAGGAACATCTAAGAACCGGAATGTGGACTTTCAATTGCTACAGGTCCAAGAATGTCAGACCCAGGGTCCCAGCCCCTTAGCCCCTTCTGTAAGCTCAGGGTCCCTCCCACCTGCTTGGCCAGCTGCGCAGCGTGGGAACGCCCCAGCTGGACTGCACGGAGCCGTCAGGACAAGCTGCGCGATTCCCAGCCTCCCGGCCTGCGGGAGCGGGGACATCCCCGCCTCCCAGCCGTCGCCGGGCAACCAAGGCCGAGGGGCCCAGTCGGCCAGTGGGGAGAGGGGCTGGGCTGGAACTGCGGGGTCCTGGGAAAGGAGGGGCTGGGGTCCCGATTCCTGGATCTTAGGACGTGCTACGGTTTTAAGGCGATAAAAAGGCAGCAGAGGGATATTTTGAGGAGCAGTTTTGAAATGTAGGGAGCTGAGCCCTCTTTTTCAGGGATCCCAGCTGGACTCCGGGACCCAGGTGCCCTCTCTCCGACCCTCAAGCCCAGGGGAGTACTGGGCCGCGCCTCCCCAAGGCGCGGAAACTGGCGAGGCCCCAGGGCCTCCCATTTATAGCTCAGTTTCCACTCAGCGCGGTCCCTCCAGGACCCGGGCTGAGCAACTTTCTTCCACTCTCTCCCATCCCTCCTCCTCATCCCCAGGCCTCCCCCCATACACACACACACACACCCCGACAGGGCGCAGATGTCCAACCCAGGCAGGACCCCCTCTTTAGATCCAGGTGTTCCGGCTCCCAGACCCCAACGGGGCTGGGGCACCCGCCCGCTGGGCAGACCCCACCCCGCGTGCCGCATTCATCCACGTCCCGGCCGCCGGAGTTTCTCAATGGGAAGAGGGCGGGTCTCCCATGGGGCGCGCGAGGGCGGGGCGAGAGGGATCAGGCTCTTCCCCCCCAACACCCCGGGTCTCGCAGATTCTGGGGCGCAGAACTGGCAGGCGTTTCGGACCGACGGAGGCTGTGGATGAGTAGACCTCGGGGACCCGGGATAGGGACAGGGAGTCTCCAGCCACTGCACGCGAAGCGTGGAGCGCGAAGGGGGTCCCAATCCAGGGTGGTGAGAGGTGTAGAGCCCCAGCGAGAAGTTGGAGGGAAGCCAATGCAGCCCCAAGTCTCGCGGACCTTGAAGGACACACACTGAGGATGCTGGTCGCCGCCCTCCTCGTTCTCCTCTTCTGCTTCAAGGGGCGCGCAGGTACCGGATGGGGAGCAAACGGATACATTTCGCCGGCGGCCGCTTTACCAGGGGGCCGGACTGCTGCGTCTAAGCGGGGAGCGCTCAGAGTTTCTGATTCAGGGGACTGGACTCCCGGGTCCTTGAATGAGAGAGCTCTTGAATATGCAAAGTTCAGCTCTGCTGCCCCCCCATTCTCCTAGGTCTGTCGCCCCACTTCCTGAAACAGCCGGAGGACCTCGTGGTGCTGCTGGGGGAGGAAGCCTGGCTGCCCTGTGCTCTGGGCGCCTACCGGGGGCTTGTGCAGTGGACTAAGGATGGGTTGGCTCTAGGCGGAGAAAGGGACTTACCAGGTGAGGCGGTCCTCTGCTCAGGGAGGAGCTGGCACTAGAGCAGGGGGCTGCTGTGTTTGAAGTTGGGCTGTATCCGATGTTTCTATCCTGATATTTGCAATTTTGGGAAATTGATGGACTAAGGTAAACATTTGGGAGTGAGGTTTTCGAGCTTCTTCTTTGGGGGTGACCCATATAGTTTAGGGATATAGATGCAGAAAAGCTCAGTAAACCTAAATGGACAAGTTGCCAAATAATTATAGACAGCCACGCTAGATCATTGCCAGTTTCCCAGAAGCCCCCTTGTTCCTTTTCCCTATCACAGCCTAGAGGTAGTACCTAATGTTTATACAATTATTTTCTTGTTTTGCTTTCTAACTGCATTGTCCCCAAAATTGCAGTGTCTCTATCTTGGGACAGAGTCTACCTTGGGTTAGAGTCTCTCTGGATCCAGGGCACATTTCCCCCTTCTCCTATCCCCAACCCAGCCTTTGGTACTGCGGATTGAACCCAGGGCTTTTGCAATGGTCTTGATAAGTTGCCCAAGCTGGGCTTGAACTTGTGATCTTCTTGTCTCAGCCTCCCAGAGTGCTGATATTACAGGTGTGTGACACCACACCCAGCTCAGAGCACACTTTGAAATAGTGTCTTCCTGTGGAATGTATGCACCAGTTTTCTGGTGAGGGATGTCTGCGTGAGGGTCTGATGCCAGGTACTTGGAATCATGATGTGACTATCTCTTCCCTGATTCCAGGGTGGTCTCGGTACTGGATATCTGGGAATGCAGCCAGTGGCCAGCATGACCTCCACATTAGGCCCGTGGAGCTAGAGGATGAGGCATCGTATGAATGTCAGGCTACACAAGCAGGCCTCAGGTCTCAAGCAGCCCAATTACGCGTGCTAGGTGAGGACTCAACCCACCTGTTTCTTGGGAGCCCGGGGGGCAGCCAGTATTAGCTGGGTCTATCAGTTCAGGGTGCCCAGGGGATGGTGGATTGGAGCTGAGAAGATGAGGATCTCTGGGCCCAAGATCCAGTTCTGACCATATCTCTACCATTCAGTGCCCCCAGAACCCCCCCAGGTGCTGGGTGGGCCCTCTGTGTCTCTGGTTGTTGGAGTTCCTGCGAACTTGACCTGCCGAAGCCGAGGGGAGGCCCGCCCTAGCCAGGAGCTGCTGTGGTTCCGAGATGGAGTCCGACTGGATGGGACTACCTTCCACAAGGTCAGGTCCAAATCCTTTTGCCAACCCCTCCCCATCCAGTGAAACTTGGGGTCCTCTGACCACTGGTTCATCTAAAAGAGAAGGAGGCTGTGGTCAAGGGTTGGCCCTCTTGAAATGTGATTCAGGTTGAGGACTTTAAGGACAGACTACTCAGGTTCAAATTCTGCCTCAACCACTTGCTAGCTGATTGATCTTCAATATGTTATTTAACCTCTCTGTCCCTCAGTTTCCTTATCCATACAATGGAGATAATAGTAAAATGTACTTTATAGGGTACTTGTAGGATTAAACAGAATAATACTTATAAGTGCCTAGAAGAGTGCCTGACACATAGTTAGCACTATTATGTATAAGGGGTAGATGAAGTCATTATTATTATTCATACCCTCCAGACCCTGCTGAAGGAAGGGGCCAGTGGGTCAGTGGAGAGCACATTATTCCTGACCCCTTCCAGCCATGATGATGGAGCTACTTTGGTCTGCAGAGCCCGGAGCCAGGCCCTGCCCACAGGGAGGGACACGGCTATCACATTGAGCCTACAGTGTGAGTTCAGCTGGCCTTAGGAGAGGGGTGTGGAGCCTGGACTCCTGGGTCTGAGGAAGGAGGGAACTGTGAGTCTGGGGTCCCTGAAGTAAGAGGAAGCCAGGTCCTGGACTCCAGGATATAGAGCAGGACAGGACAAAGAGCAGGAGAGGACAAAAAGATGGCACAGTGGGCCACCTGGGGGAATTGGGAACTAGAAGCCCAGACTCCTAGCTCAAAGGGAGAAAGGGACTAGAGTGTGGGTTCCTAGGGTGGAGGGACTGGGGAATGGGCTGCCATGGAGGTGTTCCAGGTCCTTGTAGGCCAACAGTTGCCCCCCACCCACCCAGATCCCCCGGTGGTGACTCTGTCTGCTGAGCCACAGACTGTTCAGGAGGGAGAGAAGGTCACTTTCCTGTGTCAGGCCACAGCCCAGCCTCCTGTCACTGGCTACAGGTGAGGACAAAGGCCTCTCTCCAGCTGGGAAAGCAGGGGTTTAGAGAGGGGTGGGACATCAACAGCATCATCACCTCCGCAGGTGGGCAAAGGGGGGCTCCCCAGTGCTTGGGGCCCGCGGACCAAGGTTGGAGATTGTGGCAGACGCCTCGTTCCTGACTGAACCGGTGTCCTGCGAGGTCAGCAATGCTGTGGGTAGCGCCAACCGCAGCACTGCGCTGGACGTGCTATGTGAGTTGGGGCGGGGCCACGGGTGTGGCCAAAGGGGCGTGGCTCGGTGGGCTGTGGAGGGAGAGGGCCCAGGAGTGGTGTTGCATGGTTGTAATCCCAGCCCTCTGGGAGGCTGAGGCAGGAGGATCACAAATTCAAGCCCAGCCTGGGCATTTTAGCGATTTAGCAAGACACTGTCTCAAAATAAAAAACAGGTCTGGAGATGTAGCTCAGTGAGAAGGCCCTGAATTCAATCCCTGGTACAAACAAACAAACAAGAAAAAGAGAGAGAGAGAGAGAGAGAGAGAGAGAGAGAGAGAGAGAGAGAGAGAGAAAGCAAGCAAGCAGGGTTTGACTGTGTGGGTTCAGTCTGAAGTGGGCCAGGGGCGGGTCCAGGGCCTGTGGGCATGGACAATTAGTAGGAGGGGTGTTGTGGACTGACGACCTACGCTTGAACCCCTGTGCTTTTTTCTGAGAGGCTCATCCCTGGGTTGGGGCTTCATTTCGCCCTCACCACGTGACCCCTCCTCTCCCTCCTCCAGTTGGGCCAATTCTGCAGGCAAAGCCAGAGGCCAAGTCGGTGGACATTGGGGAAGACACCTCCTTCAGCTGTGCTTGGCGTGGGAACCCCCTCCCACGGATAACCTGGACCCGCCGCGGTGGCACGCAGGTGAAGCCCAATCTGGGGACTGTGCCAATAGCTGGCGGTGGGGCGGGCTCAGCCTCCTGGCAAAGTCCAGCCTCTGATGCCCCTTTCCTGCCCCAGGTGCTGAGCTCCGGGCCCACCCTGCGACTTCCATCGGTGGGGCCCGAGGACGCAGGCGACTATGTGTGCAGAGCTGAGCCAGGGCGCTCAGGCCTGGGGGGCGGCGCAGCGGAGGCTAGGTTGACTGTGAACGGTGAGCCCGGGAGGGTTCAGAGCTAGTGAGTAGGCAGAGGAGCAAGTCTAATGGGAGTGGGCTTGGCCTTGCAACAAGCTGATAGAAGGAAGAGTCTAGTGATTGGAGCTGGACCTGTTGAAGGCCTTGAAGGGGATCAGAGTAAGGTGAGAAGTGTGGCCTGTGGCCTGGTTGGTTGGGGTTAGTGTAGTGCCCAGGTCTTGCTTTGTTCAGAGTCAGCTTTGGGGAGGGTGAGGCCTCTCCTGAGTGGTTCACGATGTCCATTCCAGCTCCCCCAGTAGTAACCGCTCTGCATTCTGCACCGGCCTTCCTGAGGGGCCCTGCCCGCCTTCAGTGCCTGGTGTTCGCCTCCCCAGCCCCAGAAGCTGTGGTAAGGAAAAGTCTCCCCTACCATGACCCACACAGCCATAATCCCTGACCTCCCATTGGACCCCTGAAATGGCTCTGACTTCCTCTGACTTCCTCTGACTTTCTGGGCATCCTGCCAGCTCTTCCTCCCTCCCATCTCCTCAATGATCTTGCTTTCCTGTTTTTGTTCTTTCCTGCCCTTAGGTCTGGTCTTGGGATGAGGGCTTCCTGGAGGCGGGGTCCAGAGGCAGATTCCTAGTGGAGACTTTCCCAGCCTCAGAGGGCCTTGGGGGTCAGGGTCCAGGCCTGATCTCTGTGCTACACATTTCGGGGACCCAGGAGTCTGATTTTAGGAGGGGCTTCAACTGCAGTGCCCGGAACCGGCTGGGTGAGGGAGGCACTCAGGTCCACCTAGGCCGTAGAGGTGAGACACTGTCCTAAAGACCCCAAATCTGGGGATTCAACCCCCACAAACACAGGGATCCCCTCACTGAGGCTTCCAAATTATAAGGCCCTCAAATGCAGAGTCCCCAAACCTTGGGAAGCTCAAAACTATGGGTTTCTTGAATCCTGAGACCCCCCCAACAATAAATTCCCTCAAAAACAGAATCCTAGGGCCGGTGAGATGGCTCAGCGGCGTAAGCGCCTGCCTTGCAAGCGCGAAGGCCCGAGTTCGACTCCCGGATCCCACATACGAAAAAGGGGCTGGTGATATCGCTCAGCGGCACGGGTGCCTGTTGGCGCGCGAGGTCCTGAGGTCGTCCCCCCGGTACCCACAAAAAAAAAAAAAAAAAAAAACAGAATCCTAAACGGAAAGACCCCTAACATTCGAGGATCCCAAAGAAAGGAACCTATAAATACGGTATGCTGCAAAGTAAAGGACCCCTCAAGCTTCAAGACTCCCTAAAGTCAGGGAATTTAAACTTCCATATTCTCAAACTTGTGGAGCCTCAGATTCATGGGCCCTTAAACCACAGAGCAAAGAACTGTAGACCTTGGCAATCTCCCAACTTGGTGAACTTTGGAGCCCAGGGATTACCAAACCCAAGCCCAGAGTCTCTTTCCAGTTGTGGCTCAGCCTTCTCAGAATTCTGCTACTCCCCACAGACTTGCTTCCCACTGTGCGGATTGTGGCTGGAGTTGCAGCCACAGCCACGACTCTTCTCATGATCAGCACTGGGGTGGCTCTCTGCTGCTGGCGCCACGGCAAGTGTCAGTGCCTAAGCCCTGCTTCTGCCCCCTCTCCACGAACCCCAACCCTCCAGCCCCACATGCCCTGCCCACTGATTGCTGGCCTTGGGGCCTGACTCCAATCCAGAATCTAGCCCTGCACAGGGCTGGGCTCACCTTCAGGCCCTAGCTTTCTCTTCAGTATTAACTTGGCCTCTTCAAGGTCATCCACACACACACCAAGGTTCTTATTGGTTCCTAGCCTCCCCAGCGATTGGCCCAGTCCTCCCTCTGCCCGATTATTGGTCTCCACAAACTGTGACTCTGCCCATTTGCTTACCTCCACCTCTCTCTGTATGGGCCTTAGCTTCTTTCTCCAAGCAAAAGAACCTGGTGCGAATCCCAGGAAGCAGCAATGGCTCCAGTTCACGAGGTCCTGGGGAAGAGGAGACAGGCAGCAGTGAGGATCGAGTAAGATGCCAGGGTCTCCAGACCCAACAATATCCTAGTCTAACTATACCCCCAAACTCAAATATTGCCCTAGTCTAACAGTGACCCCAGATCCTAACGTCCCCCAAGTCCACATGTGCCCCAACCACTGATTCCCTAGGCCCAATATGTCTCCACCGCCCTCTTGTTTCTGGGTGCTCCCAGGCATCCCTCCTCCCTGGCCTCCACTGCCAGGCTGAAGGTCCTTGGGGTCTGACTCTGGGGCAGGAGGATCATCTGATAGTCCCTTCTCACTGTGTTCCCTCCCCAGGGTCCCATCGTACCCAATGGCCACAGTGACCTGGTTCTGGATAAGAAAGAGGCTCTGGAGACGAAGGTGAGTGTTGAGAAGGGAGGGTCCTTTCATTGTGCTCTGTTCCTTCTTTTTCATTTTGTCCCCCCCTGGGAGTAGGACCTAGCCCCCTCTTGCCTCCTGGGCCATCTTATCCAGCTCCATTATAGTCATGTTTCAGGCCTCCTAAATGTATCTCCTTGGTCATCCCTGCTCCATCTGAGAGTCCCATACTCCATCTTCCCAGATCTGTTCCTTCTTTGGGGTCCCATCTCAATGCAGCCTCATTGATTCCAGTCCTTTTTCCTCCGCACTACGCACATGCTATTTTCTTGGCTCAAAACCCTCCCATCCTTCTTCTCATATCCATCTAATTCCCTCCCTTATTCTTCCAGTTTCAGCCCAGACATTGCTTGTTCTAGGGAATCTATGCCTCCCTCATAAGAGCCCCGTTATTCCGGCTGTGTTTTGACCATCATAGCCACAACCACTCTGAGCTGGGCTTCTCTATCACAGCATGACCATTGTGCTGAGAGTTCCCCCGTCACAGCCCCACTCACTGCCTGTGCTTTCCTCAGTCACAGAGTTGACCCCTCTGGGCTCTGAGGATTTGTCATTTTGCTCTTGGCCTGGGATCTCCACAAGGACATCCTAGTGACGCATCTCCAGCAGTGGCACAGGGTGTGATGTGGAATCAAAGCTAGGGGCTGTTAGGCAGATGGATGAATCTCCCTCCTTCCTTCTGCATCCCCTCCCCTCAGCAAACCTATATCCCTCTGTCTCCATCTTGCTCTCTTTTTGTCTCTATCTCTGCCTATCTCCTTCTTTCCCTTTGTCTTTTGTGGTTGTTTTCTATCTCGCTTTGTCTCTCTGCTAGTCTATGTGTCTGTCGGTCTTTGGGTCTCTGCTTGCTCCCATTTCTGTCTTTTTGTCCCTAGGTCTGGCTCTTTCTCAGTGTGTCTCTCCATCCTCACCTCTCTGTATTGTCACATATCTCACCAAGTCCTCTTTGTTTCCTCAGGACCCAACCAATGGTTACTACAAGGTTCGAGGTGTCAGTGTGAGCCTGAGCCTTGGTGAAGCTCCTGGAGGAGGCCTCTTCCTGCCACCCCCATCCCCCCTTGGACTTCCAGGGACCCCAGCTTTCTATGACTTTAATCCACACCTGGACATGGTGTCCCCCTGCAGACTGTATAGATCCCGGGCAGGTTATCTCACCACGCCTCATCCTCGAGCTTTCACCAGCTACATCAAACCCACCTCCTTTGGACCCCCAGATCTGACCTCTGGAATGTCCCCCTTCCCATATGCTGCCTTCCCCACACCCACCCACCAGCGACTCCAAACTCATGTGTGACAACTCTTCAATTGAAGAGTCCTGGGATCTTCAACTTGCCATAACAGACTGTTCTGGATTCTGAGGTGACAGAACAAGTTGACAACCTTATTCCTCCAAAACTGAACACTAAGCAAAGGAGGGAAAGAACATTACAATTGTCAGGATCATTGATACATAGTCAGCTTAGCCAAAGGGGATGCCTCAAATGGGAGCAATATGGTCACCATGTCCATCTGTTCTCCTGTGTAAAATATATTCAAGGCGATGGAGAGACCTTGCAGAGAGATGAGGTTAGGGGGAGACAGGAGTAAGGGGTAGGGATGGAAGTCATTTCTAGCTCTTGAGGGAAGGTATTTCAAGATGACCTCTGGCATTGATAAGGAAGGTAGTACAGGGCAGGTCAAGATGAAAGACAACAGGTCCTTCCTTGAGAGGCACTTCATTTGACCAATGAAAGTGCTGCCAAGTGCAGTCACTCTCTGAGAACCCAAGATGGCCACCATCTTGATTCCATCTACTTTCCTTAAAGACTCAGAAAGAATTGGGTCCAAGGAGTGGGGACAGGATGAGAACAATTACTGCGGAGGTGAGAGGGAAACTGGGGATAAGAATATTTATGTTTAATTAAAAAAGCCAAAGAGGCAAACATGTCTTGGGGATTCTCCTGGTATTATTACATTCCTTCAAGGAAGAGACCCACTGGCTCTGTCCCAAAGTCCTTCCTCTAGTAGCCCTAGCCTGTGGAATGATTGAAGGAGCAAGACCCTGGGCCACCCCTCAGCTCCTTGCCAATTGTTTAGCACTGTAGGCTTTTTTAATATACATCTACACAAACATACACAAATAGACTTGCAAACGAAACACAGACACACATGTAGGGGTGTTCCCACAAGACACACTCACAGAAGTCCACACAAATGCACACACAGGACAAGGCGGCCCCAGTTGGCCAGGGAAAATAGAATTCTACACTCTGTTTGAGGAGACAAAGCAGTGAGCCCTGAAGGGGAGTTGGGAAGCAGACCGGGGGCAGGAAAATGGAAATCCCCTGATCCTTAAGTGAGGATGGGGGTTCATACCCTTTTTCTGAGGTGCTATGTCCTTGATAGGTATGATTTGGATGACTGATTTTGGTCATCCTTAAAGAAGGGGTGTGGGCACTTTGGTTCATGGATCCTTGAGCCAGGAGTTAAAGGTCCAGACACCTGGGACCAGTGGAAAGCACAAGACCAAACTCCCGGTCCCAGGGAGAAAGGGTGGGGGCCTTGATCTTGAGAGCTAAGACTGCTGGATCTGAGCTAGGAGAGGACTGAGTCTTAATTGCTATGTTCGTGATTGGGGAAAGTTTGGGAGCCTGTACTCTTGGGACCTTAAGAAAGGGATATTTTCCTTTCTTGAGGGGAGTGGGTTTCGGATGCTGGCATCCCTGGAGGGAGGACAAAGCCCGACGGTGGGTGTGTGGGTCTAAAGGGGGAGAGGGGTGGGGTAGGAGTCCTGAGGTTAGACTCAAAATCCAAATCGGGGGCCGGTGAGATGGCTCAGCGGCTTAAGCGCCTGCCCGGCAAGCGCGAGGGCCCGAGTTCGACTCCCGGAACCCACATACGAAAAAGGGGCCGGTGATATCGCTCAGCGGCACGGGTGCCTGCTGGCGCGCGAGGTCCTGAGGTCGTCCCCCCGGTACCCACAAAAAAAAAAAAAAAAAAAAAAAAATCCAAATCGGCAGAACCCAAGACCCGGTCTCGAGGCTTGGCCTTGGCATGGAGTGGGACGCCAGGAATCTCTCGGGGCGGGGGCCTGGCGCAGGCTCCCACCGGGGGTTCCCGAGCTGCTCAGCTCTGCGCAGAGCTGCCACGCTATTGTCCCGGCCAGGAAGGCGGGGCCGACACGGGGCGGGGCTGGCGGCGCCGGCGCAGGCCGGGGGCGGCGGGAGGAGGAGGCGGTGGCGGTGGCGCTGGGAGCTCCTGTCACCGCTGGGGCCGGGCCGGGCGGGAACGCAGGGGACCTGAGGGCGCCAGGGCCGGGACATGGGGCCCGCGAGCCCCGCCGCTCGCGGTGCGGGCCGCCGCTGGGGCCTGTCGCCGCTGCCGCTGCCACTCTTGCTCCTGCTTCTGCGCGCGCAGCTCGCCGTCGGGAGCCTGGCCGGTGGGAGCCCCGGCGCGGCCGAGGTGAGGCCGGGCCGGGTCCTGGGGGATGGGGGAAGGGGCGGGACCGAGCCGCAGGACCCCGACGCGGACCTGTCCAGGGCAGAAAGCGCAGTCCTTTCAGTCAGGTGGCCCGCCCCCAGGCGCCCCTAACGGCACTAGGTATTCATGAACTCAGGATTCCTGGCCCTGGCTCCCCCATCATCTGATATCCTAGCCGCCTCCGAGCCTGGTTCCAGAAGGCCAGTCTACCCCTCTTAGACCTTCTCACTCCAGACGACTAGGCCTCAACCCCTTCCCACCTGTACATAAGACCCACCAGGCAGCAAGGCACTAGGATCCGAGAATCCAGGCCCCTTGCATCCTCTCTACCCAAATAAGGGCCCCCGCAGGCTCTCAGGACCCAGGAATCCAGGCCTCCAGCCACTACCCCCAACCGGGATGTAGCTCCCAGTCCTCGAGGAACTCGTGTCCAGGCCTGCAGGGAAGCCAGGCCTTGTGGTCTTTGCACCCCCGCAATGGGAAGCCTGAACTAGGGATGGAGGGAGGAGGGGCCAGAACGCCTGGGTTCAGGCCTCCTCCCCCACGATTCAGGTTTAACCCCTTCAAGCTCCAGCGCGACTGCTTTGGGGTGGGGGCGGAGTCTGTCTCCGCAGCAACAAGCCTCGCGAAACCCGGGGGGGGGGCCTGGGTTGCCATAGCAACGGGAGCGCTGGGGCGCCCCCGCCCTACGGGAGCTGTTTCCCAGGGAACGGTGTTTCCAAGAAGGCGGGTGCGGAGTGCTTGGGGGAGGGGACTGCAGATGGGGTCTGAATATCTGTGTCTTAGGGAGCAATGAACTAGGGAACCCATATGCCAATGTCCCCCGGGCCCTCACTGCTCTTTCCACCTCCACTGCTAGGCTCCGGGGTCGGCCCAGGTGGCAGGACTATGTGGGCTCCCAACGCTTCACCGGGACCTGCGCACCGGCCGCTGGGAACCTGACCCACAGCTCTCACGGCGTTGTCTTCGGGACCCGCAGCGCGTGCTGGAGTACTGCAGACAGGTGGGCGGGGCCTATGGGAGGGGCGTGGTCAGCGGGGAGCGGGCCCAAGATGGGGCGAGGTCGCCCCTGAGACGCTAGATAGCAAAATGCAGGGTACCGGGAGATGCTGGATCTAAGGCGGCAAAAGGAGCTGGCAGATGTGGCCAATGAAGAGGCGAGGTCAGGACCTGTTTTGAGGAACTTAAGTCTGGAGAAGGGTGAGCTGCGCAAAGACGCCTTCTAAGGAAGATGGCCAAGGAAGAGACGGGGTTTAGAAATCTGGTGGGCTTTGTAAGAGTACAGGCATAGGTAGGCGTGGCCAGTGGAGAGGCGGGGCTAATACCAAGAGACCTATGGGGCAGCAAGATAGGGCGATGGGAGCAGTGGAGCCCAATGAGCCACCGGATTGCTAGGAGGCGTGGCTATGAGAAGGCGGGTCTAATAAAAAGAGAAGGAACAGTTGCGAAGAGGCCAAACCAAAAGGGGCGAGGCTTGGAGGAGGGTAAGATCTAAGGAGAGAAGAACCTGATTCTAGAAGGAGGGGTGACCAGAGAAATGAGTTTAACAGAGGTTGAATTTATAAGCAGAGGAAGGGATCTTCATGAAGCAACTGTACAGGAAAAGAAGCGCCTAAGGAAAGGAGAAGGGTTGTGGCCAAAGAGCATGGGAGACTTAATATACCTTACATGGGTTCTGTAGAGAAGCAGAATCTAGGGAGATGTCCTTATGAATGCTAGAGTCTTGAGACAGGTGCGGTGGTGCATGGCTGGGAGGCTAAGGAAGGAGGATCACAAGTTTGAGGCTAGCCTGGGCAATTTAGCAACTTGTCAAGACCCCGTCTCAAAATTTAAAAATAAACACATAAAGAAGAGCTGGGCATGTAGCTTAGTATGAAGGCCCTGGGTTCGATTCCCAGTACAGGAATGGAGGGCAGCGCCTCGAAAAGGAACATGACCAGTGGAGAAGGGTGGGTGACAGGGGCGGGATAGTGGGTTGATTATCCCTCCTTGGTGCCCCCAGATGTATCCGGAGCTGCACATTACGCGTGTGGAGCAGGCGGCACAGGCCATCCCCATGGAGCGCTGGTGTGGGGGTACCCGGAGTGGCCGCTGTGCCCACCCCCACCACCAGGTTGTGCGTTTCCGCTGCCTGCGTGAGTCACAGGCTGGGAGACGGGAATGGAGGTGGGAGTCTCTGAAAGACATTTCTGCGCCCTGTCTCTGGCCCACATTAGGAGGCTAGGTGCCCGGGTCCAAAGTGGGGCAGAGAAGCCTCTGAGGATAAGATATCTGGGTCTGACGCTAGTGGAGCTGGTGACTGTGGGAGAATCTCATCCTGGTGTCCCCCATTCCTCAGCCGGTGAATTCGTGAGTGAAGCCCTACTGGTGCCAGAAGGCTGCCGGTTCTTGCACCAAGAACGCATGGACCAGTGCGAGAGTTTAACCCGGAGGCATCAGGAGGCACAGGAGGTCAGGACCCTGGCCCACCCATGCCTGCCCCACTAGAGCCCAGGAGTCCAAGCCCCTAACACCCTCCTTCACCAGAACCTAGGAGTCTTCTTACAGCTCCCTGTTCCCACTGGGGTCTGGGAATTCCATCCTCCAACCCTTTCCTTCAGAACCAGGAATCCAGGCTCCCAGCCTTATCAGCCCCCAAGACCCAGGCATCCAGGCTTCCAGTCTACACCCTCCTACTCCACAGTCCTGGCATCTGGGCCCACTCTTCCCACAGGCCTGCAGCTCCCAGGGCCTCATCCTGCATGGCTCAGGCATGCTTTTGCCCTGTGGGGAGGATCGGTTCCGAGGTGTGGAATATGTATGCTGTCCTCCTCTGGTGACCTCCAACCCATCTGGGACAGCAGTTGGGTGAGTGGCCATCCTAATGCTCCTAGGGCAGCGGATGAAAACCTTGGGGCTTACGCTCAGGATCTTACTGCCTGGGTCTCCTGCTCCCTCAGTGACCCATCCACAAGGTCCTGGCCCCTGGGGGGCAGAGCAGAGAGGGGTGAGGATGAGGAAGAGGAGGAATCCTTCCTACAGCCAGTAGGTGATTACTTTGTGGAGCCCCCCCAGGCTGAAGAGGAAGAGGAAGAAAGAGTCCCACTCCCAAGCTCCCATACCCCTGCTGTGATCAGCAAAGGTAAGATAGTCTCCTCAGTCCTCTCCACCACTGGGGAAAGGGTGATTTGGGGGAGCCTTGCTATAGGGGCCCTTTGGGGAGGGACATGTGGGGGACAGGCCCAGGTGGGGGGAATCGAAGAGATAGGAGTAACTTTGGAAAAAGTAGTGGTGGAAGGGTTAGCTAGTGAGGAATGCAAAGGCACAAGGTAGTTTGGGGATCCTTGGAAGTGGAAGGCCCATTTGGTAGGTCCTAAGGGTCATTTGGGGAAAGCATGGAAGATAGTGAAAGGTATTCACAAGCTTTGCAGGAACAGGCCGGGTCCAGAAGTACATCTCCATGATGCCAGGCAACAGCAATAGCTCAACTAGATGCCTGATGGTCTCCAATGCACTCTAGGAAAAGCAGTTCTTCAGGTAGGAAAGGTGACCTGGAGGTACACTGCAGGCCAACCTCCTGGTCCTGGTGGTCTTGCAGTCACTCCAACCCCGAGGCCCACTGATGGTGTGGATGTTTACTTCGGCATGCCTGGGGAAATCAGTGAGCACGAGGGGTTCCTGAGGGCCAAGATGGACCTGGAGGAGCGCAGGATGCGCCAGATTAATGAGGTGGATACTGGGGACCCTAGGAATCCACCATCCCCATCATAGAGCTCCCTACAATGCCAGAAATCTCCTGAGGAACCCATTGACACTCATACCTCTGAGGGCTGCCCAAGCTCCCTTCAACCCTGAGCCCTTAATGCCACCCCCTAAGATGACCAGGGATCCCTGGCCCACCTAGAATCCCAATGAGATGCCACCAGATTCTCTGGAAACTCTGGCCCATGGTACACTTCCACTGTAAACTCCCCCTGGGTCTTTCCTCTTGGGAACACAAGAGCTAGTGGGACTTAAGAGTTCTGTATCCTCCAAAGTCTTGACAAGGGGTTGGGAGATTTGCCAGGCGGATCAGGATGGATTGTGGGATCCTGAGGTTCCATCCCACCCCCCAGGTGATGCGTGAATGGGCCATGGCAGACAACCAGTCCAAGAACCTGCCTAAAGCTGACAGACAGGCCCTGAATGAGGTAGGACGAGGAACTGGATGGTCTCAGCCTGGCTCTGGCTGTGTCCTACCCCATCAATTTCAACCTCCTCTTACTTACCTTGGTGTTTCCTGGCCCCACACCTCCATTTGGCCCTGCCACTCTTGACCTGACATTGCTCCCCTCCTTAGATTGGACAGGCTTAGGCCTCCCCTCCCCATTTTTGAGACAGGGTTTCACTATGCAGTTCAGATTGACCTTGAACTCACTTTGTAGCCCAGGCTGCCCTGGAACTCACAATGATCCTCCTGCCTCAGCCTCCCAAGTGTTGAGATTACCGGTGTGTGCTACCACACCTGGCCGGGCTTAACCCTTCTTGACTTGACTTCTTTGTGAGGTCTGGCTCTGGAGTCCTCCCCCAAGCCTGGCCCCCTGAAGTTATAGCTGAGTTCTTCTCAGCTTCTCTTGGAGGCATTCACATCCCTGTTAGGCCCCACCCTAACTCTGGTCCCGCCACTCTATTTTACTTTTACTCAATTCCTTCCCAGTAAGTCCTGCCTTCTAACTTTTGACCGCGCCTCCTTCAACCTTACAGGGTGCAGCCCTGCCCCATGCATACCCTACTCAGGTTAGGCTGCACTCCAACCCTTGGTCCTACCCCATGGGTCTCATTGAGGCACAGCCTATCTCTGGTTTGGGTTTGTCTGGGTCTGGAGCCCTGTTCTCCCTACAAGACTTTCAGGGACTTAACACTGACCAATTCTGTTCCCAGATTATTCCCACTCAGCCTGATAATTTATACCCTCAGGTTTGCTCCCAGGAGGCCTAGCCCTGACCCTACACTACCTGTCCATGTAGCACTCCTTCTAGGAAGAATCCTTTGACCTAGTCCCATCTCAGGTGGCTCTGTCCAGGCCAGACCCACAGAACCCCAACACACTTGCCCCAGTAGTCCTGCCTCTCCAGACACCCTTTGACCCACACATTCACCTGTCTTTACCTCTCCTGACTCTGTGCCACCCCCACCTCCCCATCCCCAACACCAGCACTTCCAGTCCATTCTGCAGACCCTGGAGGAGCAGGTGTCTGGTGAGCGACAGCGCCTGGTGGAGACCCACGCCACCCGAGTCATTGCCCTTATCAATGACCAGCGCCGGGCTGCCCTGGAAGGTTTCCTGGCGGCACTGCAGGGGGATCCGCCTCAGGTACAGGGTGGTGGGGACAGAGAGCAGAAGGAGAGAAAGGCTACAACAGGCTTGGGCAGCCTTCATCCCTCCCACAGGCAGAGCGTGTCCTGGTGGCCTTGCGGCGCTACCTGCGTGCAGAGCAGAAGGAGCAAAGGCACACACTGCGACACTACCAGCATGTGGCTGCTGTGGATCCTGAGAGGGCCCAGCAGATGCGATTCCAGGTGCTCATATGCCTCCAACTCCCAGATGCCCTGCTAGCCTCCAGATCCCAGGCACTCCAACTCTTCTCTTGTTCCTTACATCCTGTCCCTTGGACCCCCTTCCTATACCTAAAGCCCCTTCCTGGGCCTCAGTACCTTTCCCAGTTCCTCATCTTCACTTAGTGTCCTTCAGACCCTACTTCCTGATCCTGGAACACTGCTCCCCACCAACACCATGCCTTTGATCTCCTTCTCTTCCTTTGAATTCTTACTTCCTATCCCTTAGATTTCTACTTCCTTTTCCAGAATCCTTTTCCTATGCCTTAAACCCTATTCCTGTCCCTTAACCTTCCTTCTTCCCTAGTCCCATTTGTTTTCCCAAAGACCCCTTCTCCGGGTCCTCAGAATCTAATTCCTATTTCTTGGAGACTCTCTTCCTGTCTGTAAATACTCTGTTGTGTGCTCTTGAACTTCACATCTTGCCCTTGAATCACTGTCATTTCTATATTACTCTCCAATTCTACCTCCTGTCTCTGGAACCTGCCCAAACCGCACTTTCTATTCCTCAGACCCTACTTTACACACCTGCCCCACTTACCCTACATCCTGTCTTCTATACCATATTCCTTGTGTCCTATACTTACCTCTTGTGCCTCCCTTTTCCTTGGGACCAAAGAGCTCACACTTATTACAGAAGCACTAACCATTAAGTTATACACCAACCTGTTTTATTTTTATGTTTTCATCTTCAGACAGGGTCTAAGTTCTCAATAAGTTGCCCACACTGGGCTCAAACTTGCAACCTGCCTCAGCCTCTTGAGTAGCTTGGATTATAGGTGTGTGCTACTGCACCCAGCCCATCTCTCCCCATATACTTACTCCCCATAGGTGCAGACCCACCTTCAGGTGATTGAGGAAAGGATGAATCAGAGCCTGGGGCTGCTTGACCAGAACCCCCACCTGGCTCAGGAGCTGCGGCCCCAAATCCGTGAGTGCCCATTGCTCCTGGCCCCCATTCCAGACCTCTAAAGGCAGACTTTGACCCTCAAACCATGACCCCCCATTTCAGTTATTATTTTTTTTTTAAGATAGGGTCTTGCTATGTAGTCCAGGGTAGCCTGGAATTTGTTATATGGTCCAGACTGGCTTCAAATTCACAAGCCTCTTGCTTTGGCCTCCCAAGAGCTAGGATTGCAGGCATGTACCTTGTCCAGCTTAGTTATCTACTCTCATGTAACAGACTCCAGAACTTAATACTTTTGTCCTCAAAACCATTTTTCTTCTGGGTGTGGTGGCGCACATCTGTAATCCCAGCACTCAGGAGGCTGAGCCAGTTCAAGTCCAGCCTGAACTACATAGCAAGATCCTGTCTTAAAAAAACAAAACAAAACAACCAAAAGCCAAAATGCATTTTTCTTTGCTCATGATCCCACCGACTGTTCTGGATTCAGCTGGATGGTTCTCCTGGTGAACTTCCCAATAGTAAATGAGCAGCTGTATTTAGCTAGAGGATCACTAAAGGACTGGGACTCGCAAACGTGCCTATCCCCTTCTCCAGGTAGGATCAGGGCCTCTCTCCCTAGCCTCTCCCTGCAGTGGCTTCCTACATGATTGGTTCAGACCCCCCAACGCAGAAAAGTGGAAGCTCCCAGATCATTTTATTTTCAGTGATGAAGACTGAACCCAGGCCTTTGTACATGCTAAGCAAACTCTGCCACTGAGCTGTAGCCCAACCCCTCCAGATCTTCTTAAGGCTTGGGCCCACATTCAGTTGTTTAGACCAAGTTACAAACTGAGACCAGATTCAGTGCGAGGGACCTAAACAAGAACGTGAATACTAGAAAGTGTAACCTTGCACAGCCCCTGGATCTATTGTGACTTCCTCCTGGATGACCCACAGCTAAATCTCTTGATATTTAATGATACTAGATTCTAAAAACTCCAGCCTCCACCCTCCCTGCCAGCGGTGCCTCTGCCCAGCCCTCCACTTTGCCAGGTCACACTTAGGGCTGCCTCTGCTGCCTGCGTGATCTCCCAAGCACTCCACTATGTGGTGCTCTGCACTCACCCTGTATGGCTTGCGTAATCCCTACGCTCACCACCTCAGCCCCCTCCTTGCATGTTCCCCTCAGAAGAGCTCCTCCGTTCGGAACACCTGGGTCCCAGTGAATTGGAAGCTCCTGCACCTGGGGGCAGCAGCGAGGACAAGGGTGGGCTGCAGCCTCTGGATTCCAAGGATGGTGAGCGAGCCTAAATGTGGAGAACCCCAGATCCTGGGGACAAGCCTCCAACCTCATTGCTAACCCCTAGAGTCTGGGTGTGTCTTAGCCACCACAGTAAGGGGGAGAAGATGTGGAGGAATGTCTCAGGGTGTGGAGGCCTCCGTAGGGTCCTTGGCCCTCCTTTGGTCCCTGGGAGGGTGTTTCACCACTCTTTCTTTGATGGTGCCCTCTTCTCTTCACTGTTCTACCTGCCTTGCCCCCTTTGACTGCCAGCAGACACCTCTGTGACCCTTCCAAAAGGTGAGTGTCACACAAGGTAGACCTCAGCCACAAAAATCCCACTGAATCCTATATCCAAAGTGGACAAGGGTCCATACATGAGCAAATTTAGATCTTCTGGGGTGGAGTCTGGTGCCCTTTCTGACCCCCTCCTCAGATGGGGGCAGTACCCCTCTGGACCCTCGAGAATGAGATAGGACTTGGGGGGTAGGGTCCACAGAACAAGACGCTGCATCCTCTGAGAAAGAGAAGACATCCCCCCTGGAGCAGTATGAGCTAAAGGTGAGTAGGACCTGTGGGCTCCTCAAGGAAGATCAGTGGGCACCTGGGCTCCCGGGGGTAAGGGGGGAGGTGCTGGGGTTTGGAGTCCTTGGCCTGAGGGAAGAGGAGGGGGCTGAAGGTGTGGATTTGAGTGGGGGGGTGCCCTCTTGGACCCTGGGAAGGAGGAAGGTGGGGTCCATGACACTTCCTGCTCCCCCAGGTGAATGCATCTGTCCCAAGGGGTTTTCCTTTCCACTCCTCGGAGATTCAGAGGGACGAGCTGGTAAGAGGAGGCATAACCCAGGGTACCTAGGGAGAGATGTCGGAGATCAGTGTCTAGCCTGTGGCTACCAAAGCTGCAGAAGACCTTGATGAGCCTCAGAGTTATCCTGGGTCCCATGTCCTTTTCTACGCAGGCACCAGCCGGGACAGGCGTGTCCCGCGAGGCCGTGTCAGGCCTGCTGATCATGGGAGCGGGCGGGGCCTCCCTCATCGTGCTCTCCATGCTGCTGCTGCGCAGGAAGAAGCCCTACGGGACTATCAGCCACGGGGTGGTGGAGGTGAGAGCGTGAAGCCTGCTATGGGTGTGGACCGACCCTGCGCTCAGCAGCGAGGCCCCAGCCCCCCTCCCGCCCCTGCTGCAGGTGGACCCCATGCTGAGCCTGGAGGAGCAGCAGCTTCGAGAACTGCAGCGGCACGGCTATGAGAACCCCACCTACCGCTTCCTGGAGGACCGACCCTGAGCCCAGGCCTCCCCTCTTCCTGGCGCCCCACAACCCCAACTCCCAGCCTAGGGTGGGGGAGGGAGGTCTTGACAAGATCATTCTAACGTCTCCTTTCCAATTCCAAATTCCATCCCTAAGAAATCCCGCAGGTATTCCCCGCTGCCGCCTCACTTGGGACCTCCTCACCTTATTTATTTTATAAGTTAATTTATTGCTCCTTAAGGTGATCACCACATTGGTTCCAGTGTCTGTTGTTCCCTGGAATTCACCCTCCCACATTCTCCCACTAACATCCCAATAAAGTCCTTTTCCCCATCAGGCTATCCTGTGTCTCTATGGGAGATTTAGTTTGTAAATTCAGCTGGAGCGGGTGTCCACCTTGGCCCGAGTCTCCTTCGCCTCAGTAAACTGGATGAGAGCGCTTTAAATCTGGGCGGGGCCTGAGGAAGGGCCGGCGTGTAGGGGGCGGGGCCAGAGACGAAAGCAGGGATTAGGGCGCCTGCAAGGCGCTTTCCATGGTGCTGAACGGTCTGCGACTTCCAGACATCCATCTGCTGGTCGCCAGGATGGACCCCACGGAGGCTGGGCTCTAGCAAATTTCTCCAGCTTTACTTAACCCACACACGCAATTACACACAGCAGCTACCCTAACCTGAGAACCTTGGGGAATCTTCTGCTCCATACTGGGGATTGAACCCAGGACCTTTGCACCGAGCTACATCTCCAGCCTTTAAAAAAAATTGGGGGGGGGGCCGGTGAGATGGCTCAGCGGCTTAAGCGCCTGCCCGGCAAGCGCGAGGGCCCGAGTTCGACTCCCGGAACCCACATAAGAAAAAAGGGCCGGTGATATCGCTCAGCGGCACGGGTGCCTGCTGGCACGCGAGGTCCTGAGGTCGACCCCCCGGTACCCACCAAAAAAAAAAAAAATTGGGGGGGGGACAGGGTCTCACTAAGTCACTAAGTTGCCAGGGCTGGGCTCAAACCTGTGATCCTTCTGCCTCAGCCTTTCCGAGTGTTGGGATGACAGCCGTGCACCACCAGGCCCTGCTAGGGACTGGGAATGGAACAAGCTTCCCATTCCTGAAGTCTTCATTGCTTCTTTTTTTTTTATTTTTTTTTTATTTTAAAGAGAAGAAAAAACAAAACAAATCAAAAGAAGAACAAATTTTCAAAACAACATAATAGGAGGGTAACAATGGTTAATACATTACGTATTACTATCTTTAAGTTAGTTATTCAGGACACCAGACATTAGCATTCAATTGTCCAAACATTATTGGCACAAACCTTACTCTTCAATGAACTAAGTAAAAATGGTAGTGTATCTATCTTAACCATCTTATATATATATATACAATTTTTTTCCCCTTTCCCTTCTTTCTTTTCCCTATTCCAGTCTCTCTTTCCTTTTGACCAGTTTCTTTTTGATTCACCATATCTATTGTACATTTTGGATCTTATTTACTCTTTCAGTTTCTCATACTAGAGAGATAATACGATGCTTACACATGTGCTTCTGGTTTATTTCACTTATGAGTATTTTCTCGAGTTGCATCCATTTACCTATAAAAGTCTCCAGTTTATCCTTCTTTATGGCTGAATAGTACTCCATTGTATAAAAATACCACATCTTTCTTATCCATTCCTCAGTTGATGGGCATTTGGGTTCCAAGATCTGGCTATTACAAATTGTGCTGCTATAAACATGGGTGCACATATATCGCTGTGGTACGATGTTTTTATTTCTTCTGGGAAGATGCCCAGAAGGGGAATAGCTGGGTCAAATGGGACCTCCAACCCTAGTTTTCTGAGGAATCTCCACACTGATTTCCACAGTGGCTGTACCAGTCAACACTCCCACCAACAGTGAAGAAGGGTTCCTTTTTCCCCACAGCCCCTCCAGCATTTGTTATTAGTTGATTTCTTAATAGTAGCCATTCTTTCTGGGGTGAGATGGTATCTCAGTGTTGTTTTAATTTGCATCTCTCGAATGACTAGTGATGTTGCACATTTTTTTGTATATTTGTTTGCCATTAGTATTTCTTCATCTGAGAAATGTGTATTCATCTCAGATGCCCATTTTTGGAGTGGGTCTTTAAATTTGGGAGGTCTGATTTTTTTGAGTTCTTTATATGTTCTCGATAGTAATCCTTTGTCTGAGGAACAGCTGGCAAACATTTTTTCCCACGTTGTGGGTTGTCTCTTCACTCTGTTGGTGGTTTCTCTTGCTGTGCAAAAGCTTTTTAATAAGATGAGATCCCAGTTATTGATTCTTTGGGATAGTTCCCGTGCAGCTGAGTTTTTATTCATAAAGTCTTTGCCTACACCAATGTCTCCAAGGGTTTTACCTATCCTAC
Organism: Erethizon dorsatum; assembly: GCA_028451465.1. Lineage (NCBI taxonomy): Eukaryota > Metazoa > Chordata > Mammalia > Rodentia > Erethizontidae > Erethizon > Erethizon dorsatum. Next base: position 100,166,661 of record CM051834.1, read on the forward strand.
CTTCCAGCAGATTTAATGTTTCTGTTTTAATATTTAGATCTCTGATCCATTTTGAATTTAGTTTAGTGCATGGTGAAAGATATGGATCTAGTTTTAATCTTCGGCATGTGTAGAGCCAGTTTTTCCAGCACCATTTATTAAAGAGGCTATCTTTCTTCCAGCGAATGTGTTTGGCACCTTTGTCAAAGATAAGGTGGCTTAGTATGTCTGGGGTTGTTTCAGCATCTTCTAATCTGTTCCATTGATCTTCAGGTCTGTTTTTTTGCCAGTACCACACTGTTTTTATCACAGTAGCTTTATAGTATAATTTCAAGTCGGGGATTGTGATGCCCCCTGCCTTGCCTTTGTTGCCCAGAATTGCCTTTGCTATTCTAGGTCTCTTCTGATTCCAAATGAATTTTAGGATTGTTTTCTCTAATTCTGTGAGATATGCTGTTGGAATTTTGATTGGAATTGCATTAAATCTGTATAACAATTTTGGAAGTATGGCCATTTTCACTATATTGGTTCTTCCTATCCAGGAGCAAGGGATATCTTTCCATTTTCTGATATCCTCTTCAATCTCCTTTTTCAGAGTACTGTAGTTTTCAGTATAGAGGTCTTTTACATCCTTCGTGAGGTTGATTCCTAGGTATTTCATTTTTTTGGATGTTATTGTGAAAGGTATTGTTTCCCTAATTTCTCTTTCAGTAAGTTTGTTATTTGTGTACAGGAAGGCTATTGACTTTTGAGTATTGACTTTGTATCCAGCTACACTACTGAATTTGCTTATTAAATCTAGCAGTTTTTTAGTGGAGTTTTTGGGGTCTTCTGTGTAGAGTATCATGTCATCTGCAAATAATGATAATTTAACTTCTTCCTTTCCAATCATTATTCCTTTTATTTCTTTCTCTTGTCTAATCGCTCTGGCTAAAGTTTCCAGAACTATGTTGAATAAGAGTGGGGACAGTGGACATCCTTGTCTTGTTCCTGATTTTAGAGGGAAGGCTTTCAGTTTTTGGCCATTTAGTATAATATTGGCTGTTGGTTTGTCATAGATAGCTTTTACCAGATTGAGATAAAGACCCTCTATTCCAATTTTCTGTAGGGTTTTTATCATGAAAAGGTGCTGGACTTTGTCAAAAGCTTTTTCTGCATCTATTGAGATGATCATGTGATTTTTGTCTTTGGTTCTGTTAATATGCTGTATTACATTTATTGATTTACGTATGTTGAACCATCCCTGCATCCCTGGGATGAATCCAACTTGGTCATGGTGTATAATCTTCTTGATGATTTGTTGAATTCTGTTTGCCAGTATCTTATTAAGGATTTTTGCATCTATGTTCATTAGGGAGATTGGCCTGTAGTTCTCTTTCTTAGTTGGGTCCTTCTCTGGTTTTGGTATCAGGGTAATGCTTGCTTCCAGGAATGAATTTGGGAGTATTGCTTCTCTTTCAATTTCATTGAAAAGTTTGAGAAGTAGGGGCGTTAGGTCTTCTCTAAATTTCTTGTAGAATTCGGCAGTGAATCCATCAGGGCCTGGACTTTTCTTTGTTGGGAGGTTTTTAATTACATCTTCAATTTCATTGGTTGATATTGGTTTATTTAGGATTTTTAAATCTTCTTGATTTAGCTTTGGTAATTCATACGAATCTAGGAATCTGTCCATTTCTTCTGCATTTTCCATCTTAGTAGAATATAAATTTTCAAAATAGGTATAGATGATCTTCTGGATTTCTGCAGGGTCCGTCGTGATATCACCCTTTTCATTTTCAATTGCATGGATTTGAGTTTTTTCTTTTCTTTTTTTAATAAGGTTGGATAAGGGTTTGTCAATCTTATTTATTCTTTCAAAGAACCAACTTTTTGCTTCATTGATTCTTTGTATTGTTTTTTTATTCTCCAATACGTTAATTTCTGCTCTGATCTTTATAATTTCCTCCCTTGTACGGGCTTTTGGCTTAACCTGCTCTTCTTTTTCTAGAAGCTCGAGGTTCACCCTTAAGTTGTTTATTTGCGCTTGCTCTATTTTCCTGATATAAGTATTTAATGCTATAAATTTCCCTCTTAGGACTGCTTTCATTGTATCCCATAAGTTCCGGTATGTTGTACTGTCATTATCATTCAGTTGTAGAAAGTGACTAATTTCTTCTTCTTTTTTTTTTTTTTTTTTGGTGGGTACCGGGGGTTCGACCTCAGGACCTCAGGCGCCACTAGGCGCCCGTGCCGCTGAGCGATATCACTGGCCCCTTTTTCGTATGTGGGTTCCGGGAGTCGAACTCGGGCCCTCGCGCTTGCCGGGCAGGCGCTTAAGCCACTGAGCCATCTCACCAGCCCAAATTTCTTCTTTAATTTCATCTGTGACCCATTGGTTGTTCAGGAGGATGCTGTTTAATTTCCATGTGTTTAGGGAGTTTTTGTGGGATCTTTTGCCATTGATTTCCAATTTCATTGCACTATGGTCTGATAATATGCATGGGATAATTTCAATTCCTTTGCATTTACTTAAGCAGGTTTTATGAGCTAGTATGTGGTCTATTTTGGAGAACGTCCCATGTGCAGCTGAGAAAAATGTGTATTCTGATGTTGTGGGATGGAACACTCTGTAGACATCTACTAAGTCCATTTGTTCAAAAGTTTGGTTCAGTTCTACTATTTCATTATTGATTTTCTGTCCAGTTGATCTATCTTTTTGTGATAGTGGAGTATTGAGATCTCCCAATATAATTGTATTAGTGCTTATTTGATTTTTCATGTCCTTTAGTACTTGTTTTATATAGCTGGGTGCATTGGTATTTGACGCATATATATTTATGATCGTTATCTCTTCCTCTTGGATTGTTCCCTTTACAAGGATGTAATGACCGTCTTTATCTCTCTGAATCCTTCTTGGCTTGAAGTTCACTTTGTCTGTAAAAAGAATAGCTACCCCTGCTTTTTTTCTGGGTTCCTGTGGCATGGAGTATTGTTTTCCATCCTTTGACTTTCAGTCTATGAATTTCTTTCTGAATTAAATGTGTTTCTTTTATACAGCATATTGTTGGATCTTGCTTCTTGATCCATTTCGCCAGTCTGTGCCTTTTGATTGGTGAATTGAGACCGTTAACATTGATGGTTAAAACTGATATGTATTGACTTGTCATGATATTTTCCTGTTGTTGGTTCCCACTCTTTGTTTTTCCGCTTTCCGGCTATTTAATTATTTGCCCTGCCTGGTGGATTCCTTCTGTTGGGGTTCCTATCTCTTTCTAGAATGTCCTTCAGAACGTTTTGGAGTGCTGGTTTGGTGGTCATAAATTTTCTCAGATGTTCTTTGTCATGAAAGTATTTTATTTCTCCATCAATTTTGAAAGATAGTTTTGCAGGGTACATCAATCTGGGTTGAAAATTATTTTCCTTTAGAGCTTGCAATACATCATTCCAAGCTCTTCTTGAATTGAGGGTTTGTGCTGAAAAGTCAGCTGTGATTCTGATGGGTTTTCCTTCATAGGTGATTTGTCTCTTCTCCCTAACAGCTTTTAAGATTCTGCCCTTCTGTTGAATTTCTGGGATCTTGACTATAATATGTCTGGCTGAAGTTTTTTTTTGATCATGTCTAGTTGGTGTTCTAAAAGCTTCACTTATAGGGGTGTCAAATTCCTTTTCTCTTCCAGGAAAGTTCTCCCTGATTATGTCTTTGAACAAGGTTTTAATGTCGTTGATGCTATCTCCTGCTTTTTCATTTATTCCAATTATTCTTAAGTTGTTTATCTTTGAGTCATCTAGCAGCTGCTGAATTGATTTTTCATGGTCCCTTGCTATTTTTAAGAATTTTTCCATTTCATGATCTCTAATTGCAAGCCTGTCTTCTATATCTGAGATCCTGTCCTCGCATTGGCTTATTCTGCTACAAATACTTTCAATGGAATTTTTTATCTCTTGGATATCTGCTTGAATCTGCCTTATGGATTCCATTTCTTTCCTATGCTGAGCATTCATGGTTTCTATAGTTTTCTTAAGTTCATCTATTTTTTTTGTCTGTATCAGCTATAGTGTCCTTAAGCATGGTCTTCATTGTAGACATTATCTCTGCAGTTATCTGTGAGATTATTTCTGTTTTAATTTTTTCCAGAACCTCATTCAGTTGCTTTGTTGTTACCACTTCAGATAGGCCAGGTGGGTGGCTTTTGGATTGTCCCACCTCGTTGCTCCCTAGGTTTGCCTTTGGTGAATTGGATGTGTGGGGTTGCATCTTGTTTAAGTGTCGTCTCATTTTTTCTTTCTTTAATTCCTGGGGTGATGTTTGCAAATTACCTATGGTAGGTTACTTTATTGCTAGTGTTTAAGATCTTTAGAAGATGACTACTTCTCTGCAGTATCTTCCAAGTGGAGCTTGCTTTTAGGTTTTGAGCTTTCTGCCAGATCCTACCTCTTCAATTCGTTGGGTATGCGAAGTTGCTACCTGTTTGGCCCAGTCCTTGATTCTTTGGTACTGTGCCACTGTATTTTCTGTGTCCCTTAGTCAATCTCAATCATGAAATATCAGGAAGGAAAGATGTTTAGAACAATTATTTCACATTTGGCTATAATGTTAACTAAAGCATCAAACACAGCCTAGAAAATGACAGACTGAGCTAACCAGTTATTTACCACTTTTAGCTGTATAGAGTTGCGGTTATATAACAAAGTCTAAAACACACCAGAAAAATTAAATGCAGTATACAAGTCCTATGTATGTCAATTTTTCCCTGAGGAGTTTAAATTTAAAATGAGTTAAGGAGGAAATAGAGTATTGGGAGAAGAGGAAGGAATTAGATGTAAGGTTAGAGGACCAAGAGGGATCCCACTAAAATTGGGACACTAGTGCAGAGGACAGGTGGTAAAAAGAGAAGGAAGGGATAAAAGGAAGAACAGATCACAACCACAATCACAAAGAAGTTAGAGGCGCTGTTTACACTCATATAAAAAACCAGAGAGAATAATGAAGGAAAGAGCAAATACACATACAGAAACAAAAACGAAGATAAAAACAATAAAACAGACAGAGCAAAAATAAAACCCCACCAAAAAACAAAACAAAACAAAACAAAAACAAAAAAACCCTTCGCCAGAACAAAAAACAAATCAGTGAGAAAAAGAAAAAAATAAAAATAAAAATAAAAAAATAAAAAGAATCAGTTCCAGGTGTTGACTCTGCTGTAGGCAGTTACCCTGTGGTGACAGAGTCCTGTTCTGTGCAGGTCCGTCCCAGTAAGCCAGGAGCGCCCTCTGGCGGGCGGTGAGCAGAGGCGCGTACTTTCAGGCAGAGACCAGTCTAGCTCGCCTCTGCTCTCAGCGCCCTTTCACGATCCCTGGGCCTGAGAGGCTCAGCGCGCTGTCCGAGCGCGGGTTCCCTGCACTGGTTCCCGCCGCTCTGGTTTTTCACCACGCCCCCCACAATGGCGCCGGGCCAGTCGCTCTCTGGTGCGGGACAGGTGTGGCTGAGAGTCCAGTCTCGTTCACCGCTGACTTCAGCACACTTTCGTGGGCCTGAGAGGCCCTGTGCTGCCCTGTCCGGAGCACAAGTTCCCAGAGCAGTTTTCGAGCCGCTCTGAGTTTCGCCACACCCCCCACAATGGCGCCCGGCCGGTCGCTCTCTGGCGCAGGGCAGCTGTGGCTGAGAGACACTCACCGCCGGTCAGCGCCGTTCTCCGCCGCTCCCCTGCCCCGCCGCTGTCTCAGGATCCTCCGTGGGGGCTCCCTGGGCGCCAGCTGCCACCGTGTGTCCGTAGAATTGAGCCTCCGCGGCGCTGCAACTACTGGGATAGTAGAAGGTGCGCGCGCGCGGTCTGCTCCTTCTTTCCTTCTTCTTTGTTGGAAGTCACCCGTCACTAGTGCCAGGGGTCCCAGATTGCGCTTCAGAACTTTTCTGGGTTTCGGGGAGGCATCTACCCCCCTCCTGCGCTTTCCGGGTCGCTATATTCCCGTGTTCCAATGGTAACTTTTAGAGAGAGTTTTGCTGCCTGCTTCTTACTCATCCGCCATCTTGAGGTCTCTTTCATTGCTTCTTAAAGAGGTGATAGGAATCCCCCAGGACGTGAAAACTCCAGTCAGGTGTCCCAGCGAGGGATATGTGAGGTCTGCAAGCACCTACTGGAATGCATAGCCTCTCGTGTCCCATTGGGTGACATGTTGAAGTTGGTCCTCTACCTATGCTGATATCTGTCCCAAGACAGTTGTAATGAGGATTAAAAGGGCATCTATGTGGAAATATTAAGTATGCCTGCACTTAGCAGGTATGTGTTAAATAAACTTAAAATGTTATAGATGCAAACACTCATATGGTGCTCGCCCTACGCCAGGAACAGCCCCAAGGGCTTTACAGGTGTTGGTGCACTTAATGATTAATTCTACCCCAGGGAAATGGAACTAATTTATCCCTATCTAGAGATTAGGAGTGGTGGAGTTACATCACACACCTGAAGTGACCATCTAGGAAAAATGGGAGCTAAGAATTTGTTCTAGGCAGCCTGGCTTTGGTGCACATACTCAGCCATTTACTAGGCTGTCTACTAATTCAAGGCTGTCCTATACAGTGTTCAAACTGTGCACTTCAAAACTTCAGGCCAGGCAATACCTACCATTCGCCAGAGTGGGCGTATACAACCTGCAACCCACCTTTGGGGGGGGTTGCTGGAGATTGAACCCAAAGCCTTCACACTGAGTTACATCAGCCCTTCTTGACACTTTTTAAACTTTTGAGACAGAGTCTCACTATGTTGCCTAGGCTGGGATCAAACTTGCAATCCTCCTGCCCGAACCTCCCAGATTGCTGGGATTAGAGGTGCATACCACCACACCTGGTGGCTCTCATTTTTAAATGTTATAATAAAAATAATTTTAAAGGAAGTAAATTATCTACATTGTGTATTTTATATGAGACCCAAGACAGCACCTCTTCAGTCAAAATAAATAAATAAATAAATAAATAAAATGAAAGGCAGCCTGCAGGTCGGACATAGGCCCTACAGTAGACTTGAACTTTTACCACAATTGCCCAACAGATGGCAGTAAAATGCTGTGTTCTAATATCAGTATGTTTCCCCATTTTCTGACAGCTGGCTTGGGGAGGGAGCACCTATTTCTAATTCTCTTGAAATGCAGTGATTCTTCATCATATATCCATGTAAATATAAGCCATGTATATTAAATGCACATCTAGTAGGTGTAAGGAGAGAGATATCTTTATGATGCAAGTTGGATACAGTGTCACAGCTTTATTGAAGAATTCAGTTTGCTTTTTTTTTTTTTTTTTTTTTGTACTGGGAGTTGAACTGAGGTACATTCCTGGTCCCCTTTTTTATTTTGAGGCAGAGTCTTGCTATGTTACCCAGCCCTGGCTTGAGCTTTCTATTGAAATTTCTGCCTCAGGCTCCTGAAATTCTGGGATTATAGGCATGAACCACTGCACTTGGCTGCACCATCATTCTGATAGTGGTTCGATGTTCAGGTGAACTCAGACAAGCCTGACAGAAATCTATCACTAACACCAAAGGCAGTGAAAAAGCTGCTGTCATGTTTTCACAACCATGAGTGGTAACAGGCTAGCAATAGGAAAGAAGATCCAAGCAGGTGAGATTGGAAATAAAAGGCCATTTTTCTAAATACGTTCAGTGTGATTCTTTAACACAATGGCAATATTTACAGTAATTAATTTTTAAGTGCTATCAAAATATTTTGCTATTGCTCATTTGATGCTCCTAAGCTTGCCCTCCTTTCAAATTGAAAATGACTTTGTTAATTCTTTTAATATAGTTTTTTACCAGGCACAGTAGTGCACGCCTGTAATCCCAGCTACTCAGAAAGCTGAGACAGGAGGATCACAAATTCAATGCCATCCTGGACAACTTAGCAAGACCCTGTCTCAAAATAAAATATAGAAGGGCTGGGGATGTTAGCTTGGTGGTAGAGTGTTTACCTAGCACACTGGGTTCAATCCCTAATGCCACATACACACACAAAAATGCAGTTTTTCAGGGACATACTAACACATTAGTGGTATGTGTGTGTGTGAGTGCGTGCATGCGTGCATGTTCATATGTGTCTTAGTTCAGGCTGCTATAACAGAATACTATAGAGTGTGTGGCTTAAACAACAAACATTTATTTGTCACAATTTTAGAGGCTGGGAAGCCCAAGATCATGGTACCAGCAGATCCAATGACTGCTGAGGCCACTCTTCCCAATTTCCAATTTGCAGCTGGCTATCTTCTTCCTGTGTCCTCACATGGCAAGAGCAGAGAGAAAAAGCAAACTTTGTCCTGTCTCTTTTTTTTGGCGAGGGGGTTTGAAACACAATCTCACTATATAGTTCAGGCTGGCCTTGAACTCATGGCAGTCCCCCCACCTCAGCCTCCCAAATGCTGGGATTACAGGCATGCATCATCATGCCTGGCCTCCAGTCTTTTCTTATAAAGGCATTAATCTCATCCCAGGGCTACATCCTCATGACCTAATTGTCTCCCAAAGTGCCCACATCCAAATATTCCACTGGGGCTTATTGTTCCAATACATGAATTGGGAGGGCATAAACTTCCAGTGTATAACTATACAAATTGGAATATATGTCTTATATGTGAACAAAATCTCAGATACCATCAGTGATAAGAAATAGCATTATTGGGCTTGGGATGTGGCTCAGGGGTACAGCAATTACCAAGCATACACAATGCCATAGGTTCAATCTCCAGTGCAAGAAAGAGAGAAAGAGGGAGCCAGGAGGGAGGGAGAGACAGAAAGGAGAGAGAGAGGAAGAAAAAAAAAGGAATTATTTTATATACCATCAAAAAAAAAAAAAGGCAAAAATTCAACTAGGTCACACAATTTGAGTCAGGCATGGTTGCACACACTTGTAATTCCAGCACCTGGGAGGCTGAGGTAGAAGGATCATTGTGAGTTCGAGGCCAGCCTGGGCTACATAGTGAGACCCTGTCTCAAAATACCAAAAATATATTAAATAAAATAAACTAGGTCACACAACTGATTATAAGATGAATTCTGATTCCAACTAATTTCTTCTAAAATCAATGAAATACAGCACATTCATATGAATTCTTCACCTCCCAACTGCCACTCGTCAGTAAAAAGGGTACATTTGTGCTGGCACAGGGCAGCTGATGTGGGACACTTTACACTGGTGGCTCCTGATAACTCCGTCTCCCAATTTTCGTGCCCTGGGATGATGTCCCTCTTCTGATGGCTTGGCCATGACACTGACTTTGATCAATGGGAGGTTGGCAAGCATGGTGCAATTTTTTGGAATGCTCTCTGGGACCGCTTAACCACCAAGAGACCCACCTACTCCCCTGGACCAGGGAGATGCTGGCTCCATTCCCAGCAGATCCAGCCATGTCAGTGAGCTATCAGACAGTCAAAGGAAGCTGACTTGAATTCCTCCCAGTGCAGCCAGGAGCCACCAAAGCAAAACAGCAGTGCTGCCAGCTGAGCCCAGCTCAGGTTTGCAGAATCACAATGAAGAAGTGGTCCTTTTATACCTGAAGTGTTGCCAAGGGGCTTTCTGGGGTGGTGGCACTTCAGGTGATCTGTGATGAAGCCAGAGCAGGGGGGTGGTGCTAACAGGAGAAGTGGGCAGAGTGGACACACAGGCAAGCACTGGAGGGCAAGTTTATTAGGAAGGGATGAAGACAGTGGTAGGGGAGGCAGGAAGACACAGAGAAAGGAAAACAGCCAAGTGCAATGCACGCACCTGTAATCCCAGCACTCCTCCTTCTGAGGAAGGAGGATCATAAATTCCAGCCCAGCTTGGGCAACTTAAAGAGACTCAAGTCCTGTCTCAAAATTAAAACATTTTCAAGTAGTTGGGATGTAGCTTAGTATGAAGGCCTTGGGTTCAATACCCAGTACAAAAAGAAAAATGAAAGAAAAAGAAAACAGCCAAGAAAGTGTGTTATCAAGCCTGAACACTACAGAAAACAGGAGCTTCATTCTGTTGCGGGGCTCTGGGAGCCTGAGTAGAACTCCGAGAAGCACACTTCTGAGGGACTGGGGTATTCACACACCATCTTCTATCAGTCACTGATTGAGGGCCACTGGAATGAAAAGCAGGCATGCACCTTCTAGCCTTTTTGTTTTTGCAGTGCTGGGGCCTGGAGTGCTAAGCAAGTGCTCTCCCACTGAGCCCTACCTCAACAAAACTCCCTGGCTTTTAAAGCTTGCCACACTTCTCAGAGGGCAAAGTAGTCTGAGGATGCCCACAGCAGGAAGATGGCCATTTGCTCATCAGACCATGGCACCTCGATCTTGGGCCTTCTAGCTCCTAGAACTGTGAGAAATAATCCACAGGGGCTGGATGGGTGGATAGGGTGAGGGGATGGCGCCAGTGTCTACTACATGCTCCACCAGGCACATCCATCCAAATGTGACCCCTCAGTGCCCCCAGAGATGAGACAATGCAGTTCTAGTTTGAAATGAGTTTAATAAGGAGCTTCAGAGACACTCAGATTAGGGGAAGGATTCACTAGGACTGTGGAGGTCCAGGACAGGGACTCCGCTGAATTCTGAGTCAGAAAGCAGTAGGAACCAGGCCACAAGAGTCCCAGAGGGTCCTTCCTACATCTCAGGGATTCAGATCCAAGCAGTATGGCTCCTTGGGAGGGCTAGGGGCCGCTTGAGGAGCCCCACCGGGAAGGTACTGGGATGTCCCGAATACCACAAAGGAGATGACACCTGCATTTCTGGGTACGAGGGGCTGAGCTGGGAGAGGATCCTGAAAGATCCTGGTGGGTGGCAGTTAGAAGGGTCTGGGGTGTTTCACAGAAACAATCAAGGGGCCTCGATTTCACAGAAATCATCAAGAAGGCTCCTTGTGGTGGGTGAGGAGTAGCACACCACCCCAAATATTGGGGACTGCATACCCCCCGCAGCCATTTTGGGGTTTTAATGTAAGACCCTAATGGCAAGACGTTCCACATATATTATCATGGGTTTGCATCATTAGCATACGCTGACTGTCCCACAGGACGGTGGGGACTGGAAAATCAGTCCAGGTCTGAGTTGAGTCCTAAGAGGACAAGCCTGGGGGTGCCACACGGCTCCTCTTCAACAGCTGCCGGAGCTGGGGACAAGAAGGGGGAGTGAGAAGTGTTGGCAGGTGGAAGCAGAAGTGGGGAGAATGGGCACAAGATGCAGTTAGGGATTAGACCTGGGTTCAGACCTGGGGAAAAGGAAGGGACAGGTGTTGCTGGCTGGGAGCTCCCACCTTAGGGTCAGCATTGAAGGGAGTGAAAAGGTAGAGACAAGGGTCAGAAGTCACACTTGGGGTCAGGACTCAAGAGTTAGGATGGGGGTTTGAAAGTCCCACTGGGGGAGGGTGGAAACCACATCCTGGTTAAGACTAAGGGTTGGGAGTAGAGGTCATACTTAAAGTCAGGGTTGGGGTAGAGGTCAGGAGACACCACGCTGAAGGAAAGTATCAGACAGTAATGTCAGAAATCACATTTTGAAGTCAAGAATGGATCAGCGTTGAGGTTACCCTCTAATGTCAGCATCGGGTGAGACAGCTCCCTCCTCCCCCTGCTGGCTCACCCCCTCAGGGCCCGGCCCAGGGCGCAGCAGGTGGATGGGCTGCTCATTCTCCAGGTTGCGCAGCGTTGGGTCCGCCCCGGCTGCCAACAGGTGCCGTACAATGGCCTCCTGGAGAGGTCCAGGGGGCAGGGCCGCTGCCATGTGGAGGGCTGTGTTCCCATGGGCCTGGCACAGTGAAGGGCAGGCTGATGAAAATCTGTGCCCAGGTGCCTGGGCCCCCACGTGCACTCCATCTCTGCCATCTCCGCGTCCCACACTCCCCTCCATATCCCAGATGTCTTCTTCCCAGCCACACTCCACACCCGCCTCCTCTGTGTCTGTGTCCCATGCATTTCCCTTCATGCCTCACACTGTCCCCTTCATGTCCCATAGCCACAGGATCCTAACATCCCACTGTCCTTTGTTCCCCTATCTCACACAACATACACACCCTACCTTCATGTTGACAAAGGTCCGTAGGTCACCGCGGGGCAGTTCCAGCAGCAACTGAACCAGGGTAGGGTTGGCGGCCTGCACAGCCAAGTGCAGAACTGTCTTGTTGCTCTTGATCTCCTGTAGGGAGGGGAGTGGCAGAGATCAGGCTCGTCCTCCAGTCAGACCCCCTCCCATGGAACCCAGGAGCCTTTAGAGACCCTGCTCCTCCTCTGCAACACTCACCCCAGGTGCCTTATATAGTTGTATGTGTCATGTATTACACAACAGTACCATATTCAAGAGGCAGCAGTTTATACCATACGAATCACAGAACTGTACATTTACTACAATTTTCTTGTGCAAGTGTCTGAGAAACTGGCTCTTTTTTGTAATCCCTCAAAGGAGCTCTATAGGGTGGCATTTGTCCTGGCCACCTGCATTCTATTTAACATATTAAAATGCACCCTGTCCTACACAAACTGTACTTTATCCAAAACGTCAGGAGTTGGTAGCATTTACTGGTGGACTCACTAAGCTATATGCACTGTAATACTGAGCCATTCTCTTCATGTTTTGGGGGAAAAAAAGACATTTCCTAAAATAAAACTTTATTACATGCCTTTAAAGAATGTATGTTCTTTTTTTTTCTTTTCTACTCCATGTAGTACCAGGAATTGAACCCAGGACCTTCACATTGAGCCACATCCCCAATCATTTCTAAAATTTTGAGACAGGGTCTCATTGTTTCCCAGGCTGGGCTTGAACTTGTGATCCTTGTTCCTCAGTCTCCCAGAGTACTCGGATTACAGCCATGTATCACCATGCCTGGCAGAATTTATGTTCTTTAAAAATGAATATGAAAAATTTTGCCAGGCGTGGTGGTGCACACCTGTAATCCCAGAACTTGGGAGGTGGAGGCCGGAAGATTGCTGTGAGTTCAAGGCCGGCCTGGGCTACAAAGTGAGTTCAAGGTGAGCCTGGACTGCCTAGTGAGACCCTGTCTCAAAAGGAGAAAAGAAAAAATTACAAATTTTATGTGTTGTACAGTGAAACCAACATAGTTATGAAGAAAAAAAATAGATGGAAGAAGCAGCTCTATATTAAAAATAATTTAAATCCTGGTGTGGTAACACACAGCTGTAATCCCAGCGCTCTGGGAGACTGAGGTAGGAAGGTCACAAGTTCAAGCCCAGCCTGGGCAATTTATTGACTTGATGAGACCCCATCTCAAAAAATAAAAAAGGGCTAGAGATGTAGCTTAGCGTGAAGGTCCTGGGTTTAATCCTCGGTACCACAAACAAATATCCAGTAATTAAAAAAAAAAAAAAAAAAAAGACATATCATTGTAATATGTGGGCTTTATTCATATCCTATTTTTTTATGTGGGTACCAGCAGTTGAACTCAGGACCTCACGCTTGCCAGCAGGCACTTGTGTCACTGAGTGATATCGCCAGCCCTTTTTTCCTTTATGTGGGTACTGGGAGTCGAACTCAGGACCTCGCACTTGCCAGGCAGGCGCTTATGCCGCTGAACCATATCACCAGCCCTCATATCCTATTTTTTTTAAGAAAAAAAAAAATGAATCACTTTACAGCCGAAAAGAAATTTGAACCTAGCCAGTATATTTGCGATTATGAGATCACCAATGTTTTAAAGATGGGATGATGGTATTGAGTGTAAAAGAGTTATCTTTTAAAGACACAAGCAGCTCAGAGGTAGAGCATGTACTCTGGATTCAATCCCTAGCACCAGGAAAAAAAGGACAAAAATACATATGGAAATAATTATATAATAATATGCTTGGATTTGGATTTGCTTAAAAATAACATGGGATGGTACAGCAAGGTCCTAGGTTCAATCTTAGCACTGCCAAAAAAGAAAAATAAATGACATAGAAAAGAGAGAATGGATGGGGCAGGGCTGGCCATGAGCTGCTGGTTACTGATGCTGGGTACATGGAGTTCATTTTCTATACTTTATCTGTGTTCAAAATCCTTTTCTTCCTCTAGTACTGGGAATTGAACCTCAGGTCTTCACACTGAGCTGCATCTCAGCACTTATTTTTAATTATGAGATAGGTCTTGCTAAACTGTCTACACTGGGCTCAAACTTGCAATCCTCCTGTCTCAGCCTCCCAGAGTGTTGGGATTATAGAAACATGCCACCAAGCCAGCCTTGTATTCCGAATTCTTGAACTAAAAGGAAAAGTATTTTTAACTAAGTGATATTTAATTCTCAGCCAGCCTATAAAGAAGCTATTATCATGGGAAAGGAGGGTAATAGAATTAGGACCTGGATTCTACTCCCCTCTCTGACACACAAGCTCTAAGATTTCTGACTCCCTGTGCCTGTTTCCTTGTCAGTAAAAGGGGGAAAAAGTAATAGTATCCACCTCAAAGGGTATTTGTGAGGATCCAAACAAATGTATTACACTCAGAACTTGGTTAAATAGACAGTGGTTGACAAATTTAAGTTAAAATCAGTAATACTACTGCAAGTTGACAACTAGGACACAGAGAAGCGAAGTAATATGTTCAGTCACACAGCCAGAAAGAGACAAAGTCAGCATTTGGTTAGTGCCCTGGACACCCAGGTGGCTCTGTCCCACATACCCTCCCACAGGTTAGCCACCCACAGCCCAGCTCACCTGGCTGGTATGATCTGCACCCATGTGCAACAACATCTGGACACAGGCCAGTCTGTCTCGTGCTGGCGTACTCAGCATCCGAGGACAGAGGCTAGGTGGGTGCATAGCAGCATTGAGGGCCAGGATGGCTGTGTGGAGGGGGGTGAGGCCTGCAGAATGGCAACAGTAAGGGATGTACACATGGTGTACCCACCCTGCCCAGCCTCTCCTGTCACAAACAGCCCTGCCAACACCAGCTCACCTTCAAAGTCTCTGGCTTCCAGGTTGACCTGAACGCCTGCTTTAAACACAGCCTGAAAGGAAGAGGAGGAGGAAGAGTGTTGTGGAAGGGTCTCCCAGCCTTCCTAGCCTGAAGCTAGGATCTAAGCAACCAATCCACCCCAGACACCCCTCATGCCAGCTGGCCATACCGAAAGGACTCCTGGGAGCCCGTAGGTGGCAGCCACGTGCAAGACAGAACGTCCCTGATGGTCAGTGGCATTAGGCTCTGCGCCCAGGTTCAACAGATCCTCCACGATCAGCGGCTGATTGGCAGCAGCAGCCACCAGGAGAGGGGTCTGCAGGTCACAGGAAAAGTCAGTCTGGTCTCCTCAGAGCCTTCCCTCTGAAAACCAGGAATCCAGGCTCCCAGCTCCCATCACCCTCAGACTCAGGAATTCAGGACCCCATTGCCCTCTTCTCCAGGATCCAGAACTCCATGCCCCTAATTCTCACCTTGCCCTTATGTTCACGAATGTCCAGATGTCTGTACATCTGGAGCACCTCGGCTGCAGCATAAGCTGCCCAGCGCAGTCCTCGAGCCGCAAACAGGTGCAGGAGCCTGAGGACAGGTGGGGACAGTGGTGAGAACAGCCCCTGCTGGGCCAGGAGGCTGCAGATGCCCCCCTTTCCCATATACTCACGTGTCTCCCTCCTCATCCTGGGCCAGCAGCTGTTGGGGCCCCAAGGCAAGTATGTGAGCTCGGGCTGCATCCAGAGATGGTCCTGTGCATGGGGGTAACTGTGGGGGTCCTGGGGGGAGCCCAGAAACTCTCCAGGATCCTGTCTGTTGCAGGGAGGTTTCCGCATAGAGGTGAGCATTCAGGGGATCCTGAAGGGTACAGGTAGTGGAGACAATCAGTCAGCCGAGAACTCCCTTCCCACTCTACCACACAGCTCCTGCACCAAGCAACCTTGAACCTTTGGGCTTTGGTTTTGCCCATCTGGGGAATGGGGTCTTCCCCAGCCCTTAACATCTTAGAATGCTGCATGAGGGCAACTGGGAACTTTTAGAGAGGTCTTTGGCATCTTCTCCCTACTTGGTATCTCACCTCCATCCCCAGGGGATATGGGCCTGGCCTTCCTGAGTCCGAGGGTGGGTAGAAATCAGGAGTTAAGAAACCTTCAGCAGCAGAAGCAGGGTAAGAGCAGGGGCTGTCTGTATAGGCAGCATGCGTGTTGGGGTCCCAGTCTGGAAAGCTTGTGGAGGGGGCTGAGGTGCCAGGTCCAGAACCCAGAGTCTCCTGGAGTGCTGAGAAGTGGGTATGGCCTGTGTGTGAGAGGAAGGGCAGGGCAGGCCTGGTTACCAGGGGTGGGAGAGTCACAGCCAGGGCACTGTGACTCCTAAGGCCCTGAGAGTTAGGGATTCTGGGACACTGAGGGGCTGGGGCCTAAACTCCTGGTACACCAAGGGGACAGAAGTCTAGACTACTGGGAAACCAAGGGTCTGGGCTCCTAAAGGACAATGTGCACAGACTACTGGGCTCCAGAGAAAATAGATCAAATTTTACTGAGCTCCAGCAAGAATGAAGGCCTGAGCCCTAGGTCCCCCAAAATTCTAGGATTTGGGATGCCTGAGAGCCTGAGGGAAACTGGTAGGGAGCTGAGGGAAGCAGGTGAATTTCCAAACTTACCAGCCTCCGCCTCACTCACAGATGGGGTCAGGGACTGGGCTGAGGAAGGGGAGAACTGGGCCTACAAATAGAAGCAAAAAGGAACAAGGGTGAATTGCTGTATCTGGCAGATTCTCAGCATCTGGTCCTGACCCATAGGGTATCAGAGTGAGGACTACAAACTCTCATCAGCCCTGAGGACCAGCAAGCCAGTAAATTCCTGCCGGACATCATATGGCCTGCATGAGCTACAGGTATCCCCGGGCCTCACCGGTGCCCCGCTGGCGGTGTCCGGCTGCTGCTGGCGACGCCTCTGTTCTTCCAGGAGTTTCTTCACAGTCTGTGTTTGGCAATGGCTTCGCTCATTCCGGCTCACTGGGGAGGAGGAAACAGAGAGTCATCAGGGGTCCTTAAGTCACCTAAGTGCACGGGGTGGATGTGGGCGCCCTCCCGCGCGGAAAAACTGGCACACTGATGCCGCCTGAGAACTCCAAAGCCAACAGATGTTGAGTGCGTCGCCCGCCTCCGCTGTTTCCTTCCCTTTGCTCCGCACTCTCCCTCTGACCCAACTTTCCATCAGCGTCGTGGAAACTGAGGAAGGGGGAGGAGAGCGCCCCTCGGCAGCAACCCCCTCCGCTTCCGTAAAAAAATCCCACCCCTTGTTCACTCAATCCAGAGGTCTGGGTCGGGTGTGGGGCGCCGACATCGTTACCTCAGGGATGCACATCCAGGTCCCCAATATCTCTCTGCTCTAGAAGTTGACCCGCTTGCTACTCTCTCCCGAGGAAACCAGGAGTCCGAGTCCCCTAAGCCCCTCCCCGAGGAGCCGCAAGTGCACAGCCCCCTAACTCATCAGGGATCCGGAGGTCCAGACCTCATACCCCACCCGAACCTCTGCAGACTCAGCGGTCCCGGAGCCCCACATCCTCTTCCCCAGGACCCACGAAGCCCAGAGCCGCAGCGCTCTGCTTCGCACGCCAGGTTCCGGGGAAGGAAGGGTTAAGCCGCCGAGGTCGACTCGGAAACCGCCGGGCGCGACGCGCTGACGTCACGGCGCTACGCAAGGGAATCTTCCACACACACACGCACACACACACACCCCCCGCGCGCCGCAGGTGTCCGGCCCGAGGCTGGTGCGTGGCCGAGCGTGGCGCTCGCGGAATCTCCGCGCGCGGGGAATTCCTGCTCAGCCCAGGGGCTGCAGGCGCGGCGCTCGGGGAAATCCCGGGGTTGGGGCAGGGTCGCGGCTGGCGTGGACCCCAGCGGCCAGGCGCCCGACCTAATCCTACGAGACCCACGGCCGAGGTTGAACAGCCACGCCCCCGAGGCCTTAGTCCCGCTCCTCCTCCTGGGGGAAGGAGGCCCGAACCCCTCCTCCCGCAGGACCCCGGGGTCCGCCCCCAGCAGTCTTCACACCCCGGACCCAGGATTCCGGATCCACCGTCCCCGACGTCCCCAGGACTCAGGAGTCCAGATTCCCACCGCTCCTCCGTCCCGATCCTCCTGCAAACAACCGGCACTTGCACTCACAGCGCCCTGGATATGGTGCTCCAGCTATGTCTCCTCAAAACTCCAACCCCAGCCTGTCACTATTTTCAGTCCTAGGGATAGAACCCAGGACTTCTCACTGAGCTACCTCCCCAGACCTTCTTTGTTTTGAGACAGTGTCTCGCTAAATCGCCAGACTGACCAGGCTGGGCTCAAATTTGCGATCCTCCTGCCTCAGCCTCCCAAGCCCCTGGGCCCGGCTTGCCTCTCTTAAGTAGCTGAGCGTGCCTCACCTTCCCCCCATCCATTACCTCGGGGATTCCGTGGCGCGGATTGCGGGCCCCCAGGGCCGCGGCCTCGGCGCTGCGCCAGCCTAACTGTTTCCCCGCGGAGCCGCCGCCGCGTCCCAGATCTTGGGTCTGGTCTCCCGCGAGGTTTTAAATTGGGGTTCTGGCACCGCCCAGTCCCCGGCGGGGCCTGCCCACAGGCCTGGGAGTCCCCGCGTCGCGCTTGAGCAAATTCGTTTTCTGAATGGGTGGGGCTGATTTGGAGGATTCAACTCCCGAGCCCCACCCCCACCCCCCGCAGAGAGGGAGCTGGGGAGTCCCGGTGCCTCATCTGCAGGAAACGAGGGCACCTGACCCCGGGAGGAGGGGGACATTGGGAGCCTGGACTTCTGAGTCTCTGTCCAAGTGCATGTTAAAGGCACTGACTCCTGGACCCTAGGCTGAGGGCAGGCAGAACAGTATTATTAGGTGCTGGGAGAGGAGCCAGGGGTCTGGACCCCTGGTCTCGGAATCAGGGGTCCTCTCCCACATTGCCTCAGAAGTCAGGTTTCATGTGTTCTTCATCGTTTAAAATAATTCGTTACCGTCCATATGTGATGGTACATGCCTGTAAACTCAGTCAGTGCTCTGGGAGGCTGAGGCAAGAGGATTGCAAGTTCAAGGCCAGCGGTCACCTTAGGGACTTAGCTAGACCATCTCAAAATTAAAAGAAAGAAAAAGAACAAGTTACCATAGGGCAGGCGCTTTGCTGGCTGCTGTGGTAGAAACCTGTGAACGAAACCTGCCAGCAGGATTTCCCAGCCGTCAAGCTGACTGACATTCCCATAGAAGGCAGCTCTGGGTTCCCACTCGGTGACTGTCTCAGCACTGACCATGGTGTCTAAATTTTTCCCTTGCTATCAAGACTCTGCTTTCCTGGGTCTCCTCCCTCCCTCCATGCTCCTGCTCAGTTTCTCTGGCTGATTCCTCCTCTTCTTCTATTCTACATGTGCGTGTGTGGAAAAGGAGTTTCTCTGTACAAACTTCCTTGGTGATCTCATCCAGTGTCAGGGTTTTATTTTATTAGTTTTTGTTTTTGTTTTTGTTTTGAGACAGGGTCTCACTATGTAGCGCAGGCTGACCTTGAACTCACTTAGGTAGCCCAGGCTGGCCTCGAACTCATTGCAATCCTCCTGCCTCAGCCTCTGAGTGCTGGGATTACAAGCATGTGCCACCATGCTGGGCAAGTCTCAGGGTTTTAAATACCATCCTTAAGCCATCCACCCTCGGATTTTCATTTCTAGACTAGATTTATCCCCTGAACCGATAAAAGAGCTGAGGGATAATCCCAGCATTCTGGAAGGCTGAGGTAGGAGGATCATAAACTCCAGCCCAGTCCAGGCAGTTTATCGACCTGGGGAGACCCTATCATAAATAAATAAATGAATGAATGAATGAATGAATGAACAAACGAACGAATGAATGGGCGGGCATGTAGCTCAGTGTGAAGGCCTGAGTTCAATCCCCAGTATGAGGGCAGAGAGAGAGAGAGAGAGGCACTGAGAGAATGAGCACTGTGGGCTTTCAGCAGCAGGCATTTTCAGGCCTCAGCACCTCCCTTCACACCAGCTTCCCCCATCCTGTCAGTCTGCTCCATCTTTTCAACTGCTCCCTCTGAAAGCCTAGGTCACACTGGATCCCTCTCCTACACACCCACATCAGCAAATGTCCTTGGCTCTACCTCCAAACTATTTCTAGAATCCTCCCATGCCCACGCCCTGTCCACCTGTCACTCCCACCTGGACAACCATAGCAGCCTCTGGAGCTCTCTGACCCTCCCCCCAATCGCTCCCCAAAGGCAGTCGCAGGGGCACCCCCCACACACAAACACACGCACAGGAAATAGGTGGCCTTGCAGGGTGTCATCAGCTATTGCCACTTCTCTGCTCCCCCACTGTTCTTTGGGACTTCTCTGGACCATAGTCTTGAGTCAGGACCCTCAGTTCCCAACCCAGTATGACCCCTACAGAACGAATGCTTCTCCTGCTTCTGCTCTCAGGTGGTCAGCAGTTACTGGGGGGTGGGAAGGATGACATCTGAAGGAGCAAGTGTGGGACAACCCTTTTCCCTGTCTCTTCCCTCCCTGGAGATCCACTGGATCATGGGGCCTGGGCCTGCAGGGGAGGATATGTGGGCGGGATGTTCTGGAGCCTGTAATCTCCCCTCATGTTCTATTACTCTCCCCTTGTCAGTGCCGGGTCACTCTTCCACTTCCCACTTTCTTTCTTTCTTTTTTTTTTTGGGGGGGGGAGTATTGGAGATCAAACCCAAGGCCTTTGCACTAAGCTACATTACCAGCCCTTTTAAAAAATAAATTGATTGATTGAAGACAAAGTCTCACTAAATCACTAAATTGCCCAGACTAGGCTCAAATTTGGATCCTCCTGCCTTAGCCTCCCAGAGTGCTGGGATTACACATCTACTTCCCACTTTCTGTCCCTCTCTGTGTCCCTGGGAGCTCCTTTTTCCATTGGCCCACCTTTCTCATTCACCTGTCCAGAGTAGATCTCACTTCTCAAGACATCCCCTTCCCTGCTTTGAGGACGGTTCCCCCTCATCCACTTTCTCTTTCCTCAGTGGTTACATCTCAGACGCCCCCAGGTGAGAGATCACTCCCTCCCTTTGGCACCCAGGTACCACTTCCATCCCTAAAGGAGAGGGCCTCTGGGTCCTTGACACCCCCAGCGGCTGCCAGTCTCCAAATCCAAGCCCCCAGAATATCTGCAACTCCCTCCAGGGCCCACCTTGCCCTATTTATTACCAAACTGAAGCCTCGGGGACTCAGTGACCACTGTGTCTCTTTGACAGTAGCCCATGTGCCCAAGGCACGGCCCCGCGGCCCTGGGACACCCCAGCTCCTCTGGATCTCAATCTCTCCTTTCATAACCCCAGCGTCTGGGATCCACTTTGGTCCCAGGGGTCTTCCTCTTCTCCCTAAGCCCAAAAACACAGCTGGGGACCCAGAGCCCCCTCAGCCATTTTTTTGCCTGGGCCCCACCCTCCAGGTTCCTGCTCCGGATGTGGGCCGCTCTCCCCGCGGCTCCTGGCTGGCCTCGTGGCTGCAGAGGCGGTCAGGTCGCTGCTCATCAAGGGCGTGGTCTTCGCTTGTGCCCGCCCCCGCCCCCGCTGCAGGCCCCCTCCCACGGTGACGGCAGAGACTGGGTGTGGCCTGGAGGGAGGATGGTGTCCCTAGGGAGGGGGTCCCTTGGAGGGGGCTCCCGGGGAAGCCCTGGAGGAGATGCTGGGGAAACCCTGGGGGAGGTGCTTGGGGGAACCCCTGAAGAAACCCCTGAGGCAGGGGGTCCCCAGGAAGGAGAAGAAGTGGGGTGTGTGGTGGGTGGTCAGGCTTCATGATTTCTCTCCCCCACCCCCAGAAGACAGCAGAGTTTACATCAACATGCCTGGCAGGGGCTGACCCCTGCAGCTTCGACCCTTGACTTATGACCTTCTCATCCTGAACTCTGAGTGGCAGCGTAGAAAGACGCACACACGTGCACACGCATACACCCCTGTCTTCTGGATTGAAATAAAGCAGTTAAAATTCTCTAGTTTTATTCTTCAAAGGACCTCAGGGTTCTCAAAGCCTCCCATTTAGCTCTTTCTAAACCAAAGATCCCTCAGGACCCCACATAGCCCCAATTCCTCAGCCCAGAGATCAGACATAACAGTTTTTTGCATTTGTGCTCCATTTTTTATTTGAGGACAATACTGGGGAGAGGTCTGATAGCTCAGGGAGGCCACTCTGTGGATCTGCATCCCGGTAGGAGTAGAAATGATGTACTTCGTGAGCATCAGAAATGGCTGGATCCAGGCATCATGTTGACAGGTGTAATTTGGACTCATTTGTAATATGGCTGCCGCTGTGTGTTCAGGTCGCTGTAGACGTCTGACCTCGTACCTTGGAGCTCCTAAAGGTATGAAGACCATCAGTGGAAGGGGCTCAACAAATAAACTTAAAACAAAACCCAACCTTCTTCGAGTGGCCTGCAAGCTTCTTCATCATTATAGGCATGGAAGAGATCTGGATTTTAGTCAAGTACATTCTGTGTTCCCCTTTCCCCTCTGCCTCAACATTATGCTCCAGCCGCAGGGCCTTTGCACAGGTTATTCCCTCTTCCTAGAATATGGGTCCCTTAGATCTTTAACCTCCTACTCCCCCTTCAAGTCTCAGCTCGTGTCACATCCTCAGAGGGCACTTCTCAATTTTCCCCCTCTGTTTTGGCCCCTCTGATCACTATCATATTGGACTGCTTTATTTCCTTTATGGTGGCTTCCCCAAAATGATTTTGTTAATTAGCTTCAAATCTGTCTCCCCAGCTAGGCTGTAATCTCTGTTGCCATGGCCCCAGCATGTGGCACATAAATGTGCTCAACAAATACTGAAGGGCTGGATAAATCGGGGCAACACCTCACCCTAAAGTTTCACCACTCTCAGTAACTGGGACACCCCCTCAGTCTTCTGGATCTTACCAAGCCAAACTCAAGATGTCTTATACTTTGCAAAGAAACTTTTATTCACAAGTCAGGCAAATTGGGAAAGCTGGTTGGAGACAATAAATTAGACTTCACAGTTCACAAAAAGGGTGGAGGGTGGGGGTCTATGGAACCAAGGGGCAGGCCTCAGGCAGAATCTATGAATCATATACCAATGACCAGTTGGGGCATGCCTTACTCTGGGAAAGGGTCTCAGAGGATCTTTTGACCCCCCAAAGGAGGAGCCTTGATGGAGAGGGAGAGCTGGGGCAATGTCAGACCACATCATGATTTTTTTGTGTGTGTGGTGCTGGGGCTGGGACCAGGGCATTGTTCATGCCAGGTAAATGCTCTACCGGTGAGCCACATCCCAAGGCCACACATTATGATTTTTAAGAAGGGGTTCAGACACTTACATCACCCCGATCATATAGAGGACTCTGTGTGTGTGTGTATGTGTAGTTTTCTGAGGAGTTTGTAGCTTTTGTCAGCTTCTCAAAGGGATATAGGATTCACCATCCCCCAAAATTCTAGGACTCCTCTCTTTAGAGTTGGCAAACTAGGCCTGAATTCTATCCTCTGCCCTACTGAAGGCTTCTCCCAGGTATCAGCATGTCCTAGGGCCAGGCTTCTTCCAGAACAACTCTGGGCCTGGTAAGGCCTAGTCTTGCTCTCCTCCCTCATCCCCCACCTCCAGTACTAGAGATTGAACTCAGGGGCTTTGCACTAAGCTATGTTCCCAGACCTTTTTTATTTCTTATTTTGAAACAGAGTCTCACTAAGTTGCTAAGTTGCTACCTTGAGATCTTCTTGCCTCAGCCTCCCAGTGAGCTGGAATTATAGACCTGTGCTACTATACTGGGCTCCTTTCTTGATCTTACAGAGTCATATTTCCTCTCTACACATTTTAAGCTTAGCATAAGGTTGGGATGATCACTTAACATGGGTTTGGATAGATTCCAACCTTGCTTTCAAGGTTGAGGGGAGCTGCTGGGAGAGATGTGTTAGGGTGGTTGGGAGGGGTGTTTGTGGGCAGGAGTAGGCAGGAGTGATAGGTGAGAAAGAGTCTGGGGGGTGATTTCCTTACCTGATATGGTGACTCAGTCTCAGTAATGGGCTGCTTCCGGGTCACTGGGGTGGGGGTGGGGGAGAAAGGGTGCAAAGATGGACAGGGCCATGAATTGAGATTTTTTTTTTTTTTTTTTTTTTTTTTTGTGGTACTGGAGATTGAACCCAAGGCCTTCACACTGAGCTACATCCCCAGGTCTTTTAAATATTGAGATAGGGTCTCACTAAGTTGCTTAGTTGTTCCAGCTGGGCTTGAGATTCTCCTGCCTCAGCCAGAGTGCTTGGACATAGGTGTGCACCACCTATAAAGCCAGCCCCTCCCTAGCCATCCCCATGGATGTCTATGAGCTGGGGAGTTATCCTGAGCCCCCACTACGTCAGTCCTCAGTGTCCCAGGTCAGCCCCACTTACCCTGGGCAGTCTTTTGCCCTCGAGGGACCAGTCGGCCCAGAGAGTACACAGCCAGGGCGATGAGCAGGGTCAGCACCAGGTCCCCCAGCACGATACCTGCCAGCACCCCGGGGCTCACGGGGGAGCAGTTGCATCCTGCAAATGCAGCACAGGGGTCAGGGATGTCGGTGTGTGTTGGGCACTGGGGGTGGATGTCAGCAGGAGGAGGTCTGGAAAGGTCAGGGAAGGGACAAATGGGGAGGGTAGGAGGTAGAAAGAGGGACTGCTGGGTCTAGCCTTACCACTCTGAGCCTGGACAGGACTGAGACCTGAGGAAGGAAAAAGAGGTAAACTGAGGCACGGAGCTATGACTGAGCTGAGGTAGGATAAAAGCTTGGAAAGGTGGAGAGCAGCATCTGGTGGGACCTGGCACTCTGGTGTCAAGGCTGTTGGACATGTGTGGCTTCTACTCCCGCCTGCCCTGTTGCGACATCCTTGCATGTCCCCTTCTTCTACTTGTACCAGGGGCCATATCTTGGGATCTCTGGCTCAGGGAGAGACTCACAGGTTTTGGGAGACCTGCTCCCACCAACCATCCCCTTGGAGGTTCTCTTCCTGCACAGCTCCGTGCCCTGCCCCTGGCTGAGCGTGGGGAATCGGGAGATGGCCTCAGAAGCCCCCAACTCACCAGCCACAGTCAGAAGGAGAGGAAGGAGCAGAAGCCGCCAGGATGGTTCCAGGCCCCCCATGATGTCGTGACACTGCCGGACGGTCCAGGGGCCAGTGGATGTGGCATGGCGTCCAAGTAAGTGAAGGAGGAAGTCTGAGGTGGGTGGTGGCAGGAGGAGGAGGGGACTTTGGGGCAGGAGGAGGGACAGACAGATAGAACACCACAGAGAATCAGGCCCAGGGGCCAAGCCGCTGTCCCTGATGGCTGAATGCAAAGGACAAACGGGTGCACGTGTCCATTCTTGACCTCCATCCCCAATCAAGGATCGGACATCATTGTAACAAGAGGGCCGGTGGCGGCCTATGATCGAAGCCGGCTCTGCCTCTTCCTAGCAGTCACTCAACATCTCTGGGCCTCAGTTTCTTCATTTGTAAGATAGATCTCTTCCAAAAAGGCAAGCGACCAAGAGATGGGGGGAGGAGTGAAAAAAGGAATTAAAATGTCTTATGTACATGCACATGTAATCATTATGTACTAGTAATTTTTTTTTTAAATTGGGACTAAAACAGTATGTATTTGACAGGTTTCTTGTGCTGATTATATGAACTTTCATGCTTAGAAGAGGGCCTGACACTTGTCAGCTTTTTATAAGCATCAGCTAAAATTACAACTACTATTTGATAATCAGACCCTTGTGGTATTTTTAGGATATTAAGAGAGAGTCACCAGTGTGCAGGCACTAATGATGCACAGGACTGTCACAAATGTTAAATCATTTAATCCCCACACCTTCTTCTGTGGTGGATTTCTTATCCCCACTCCACAGAGGGCAAAGATACTTGCCCAAGGTCACAAAGCAAATAAAAGTGGAAATACAGCCCAGGGCCCAAAGAAAGAAGGAAAGAAAGAAAGAAAGAAGAACAGGAGGGAGGGCGAAACTGAGGCAAAGCAGAGAAAGAGGGTGAGAATTAGTGTCTTGGGCTTGAGGTGAGGCAGGTGGGGACAACACGGTGACCACTAGGCCAAGCTGGTCCACTTTGGCCAGTGAGGAAGTGGTTGACAGCAAGGACTGAGGGGGCCACCCAGACAGAGACAGGGACTTCTAGCCCCCCAGGGGGCCCAAGCTGAGGCTGGAGAAGGAGGAGCCTGAGGTTAGGGTGCAGGGGATGACAGCTGCAGGAAGCCCCCTCCCCCATCCACAGGTCACACCCTGGTGCTCCCAGCCTGGGCTCCGGAGAGAAAGGGGAAGCTGGATGCTGGTCACGGGGCAGATGCTGGTGCCAGTGGGGGGTGGGAGGGATCTGGAGGCCACAGGAGGCTTAGGCTGCTTGTAGCCACCGCTGCCCAGGCCTGGCAGAGACCCGACACTCCACAGACCCATTAAGGCCTGGATGGAGTGTGGAGGCTCAGACTCGTGGCCTCCTGCGCATGGCAGGACTCTCAAGGCAGCCTGAGCAGAGTGAGCGAGGGACAGTCAGAGGCCACAGAGGCCCTGACCCAGCTCGGGTGGTCGCAAGCTCCCTCTGGTTGTGGGTGGGGATAGATTGTGGTGGCCCAGATGGGAGCAGGAAACTGGGCCGCTGTGCTGGTAAAATGTATTGTGAGGACTTAGAGGTCTATTTGAATAATGCCTGGCACCTTGTATTGCTCGTGAAATGTTAACCATCATTGTCATCAACATCATGACTGTTATTGGCATGTCCAGTGTTGAGTTCTGGGCTCCCTTGATTAAAAACCCTCCCATAGCCAGGCACACCGGGAGCACAGTGGCACACACCTATAATCCCAGCACTCTGGAGGCTGAGGCAGGAAGAGCACCTCAAGTTCAAGGCCACCCTGAGCTAGAGTAAGTTCAAGGCCAGCCTGAACTACATAGTGAGATCTTGTCCCAAAAAAACACCAAATAAAAGTTAAAAAATAAAATAAAAAAATCAAAAGGACTGGAGATGTTTCCCAGTGCTACAGTGCTTGCCTAGCAAGTGTGAGGCCATGGATTCGATCTCTAGTACCACAAAACAAAGCCATATAAAACAGCCAGGTGTGGTGGCATAATGCCTTGTAATCCCAACACTCTGGAGGCTGAGGCAGGAAGATCTCTGTGATTTTGAAGCCAGCCTGTGCTACATAGTGAGTTCAAGGCCAGCCTGAGCCACATAGCAAGACTCTGTCTCAAAAACAAACAAAACAAAGCAAAAATCCCTCCCTTCGCCCTTCAGCATCAGCCTCCTGACCCCATCCTCCAACTCCCACTGGGCCTGAGCTGTCCCCCAAAGACACAGCTAGGACACACGGGCACCATCCAATGAGAACGAATGTGGCCATCGGGCTGGGTTAGAGTCCTGGAAGCCGCCTTTAGTGGCTGACCTGTAGGAGGCCCAAGGGTTCCCAAGGGAAGGGACAGGGTGGTGGCAGGCATTTGTGGGATATGAGCTGTAGAGTTTTTACCTGCTCAAAAGGAAATATTTTTGCAACCGGTAACAACCATGCTGGTGTACACCATGAAACAGGACTGGGCTGCTCTTTGGGCCAGGTGGGAGGATAAGGCCCCCACTTTGGGGGAAGGAAGAAGATGAAATGGAGGGCATTCCACCTACCAAGCTGTGCCCAAGATGGGTCCAGGCTGAGGGAAGCTGGGCTGAGGGCCTCACCCCAAACCTGCAAAGCAGCCCAATCTCTCCTGGCAGCAAGCCAGGAGCTGGGGAGGGCCAAAGTCGACTGTCCCAGAAACCAGGCTGTGCGCAAGCCGGTGGCTAGCTGGCCTCTGTGGAAGCTGCAGCTTGTCCTCCCCTTGAAAGCCAGAAGAAGCTTTTGAAAAATCAGACAAATGTGGCTGGGGTCTAGCTCAGTGGTAAAGCACTTCATCACGTGAACAAGTCCCTGGGCTCCAGCTCCGCAGGCAACAAAATCAGACAACATAATCTTTTTTTTTTTTTTTTTTTTTGTGGGTACCGGGGGGTCGACCTCAGGACCTCGCGCGCCAACAGGCGCCCGTGCCACTGAGCGATATCACCAGCCCCTTTTTCATATGTGGGATCCGGGAGTCGAACTCGGGCCCTCGCGCTTGCAAGGCAGGTGCTTATGCCGCTGAGCCATCTCACCGGCCCAGACAACATAATCTTTTAAGAGGCCAAAAGATTTTGGAACAGACATTTCACAAAAGACTCACAAATGTTCAAAAATAAGTATGTGGAAAAGTGTTCAACATCATTAGTCATTAAGGAAATACAAATGAAAACCACAATGAAATACCACTGCACACCCACTGGAATGACTAAAATTAAAAAGCCTGACCCCGTCAAGAGTCAGCAGAGATGTGGAGCGGTGGGAATCTCACACACCACTGCTGGGAATGTGCCACAAAACAACCACTTCGGGCTCGTGGTTTCTTGTAAAGTTAAGCGTTCACCTACCCAGAAACCTGGCAATTCTGCTACTAGTTATTCACCCAAGAGAAATATAAGCGTATGTTTACATCAAGATGTGTAGGGTCTGCGAGATCTCTTCCCCACCCCTCCCTCTTTTCTTCCCACCCAGCCCTCTCTCCCTCACACTATTCACTGGTTCACTGAAGACACTGGCCTCCGGGCTGTTCCTTGAATGAATCAAATTCAGCCTTGCCTCTGGACCTCTGCGCTTGCTGATCTCCTTCTGCTATGGTTTGAATGTCTCCTCCAAAACTCATGTCACTATTGTAACGGTGTGAAACAGTGGGACCCTTAGTGTCGGATGAGGACGAGTGTGGTGTCGAAGGCCTGTAATCCCAGCACTCGGGGAAGCTGAGGCGAATAGATCACAAGTGTGAGCTCAACCTGGGCAATTTAGTGACTTAGTGAGTCCCTGTCTGAAAATACAAAGTCAGAATGGCTGGGCGTGTAGTTCAGCGCAAAGGCCCTGTGTGTCCCCCCTACACACACACACATGCACACACACGCACAGAGGGGATGAGGTCACCTCATGAATGCATTAATACCTCATCGAGGGAGTGAGTCTCTAATGAAAAGGATGAATCCGTCCGATTCCCCCACCTCTCCTGTGATATCTCGCCCTTCTGTCTCACGTGACTCAGCACAGAAGCCCTTGCCAGATGCTGGCGCAGTGCAGTCAGACTTCCCGGCCTCCAGAACCGTGAGCCAAATAAACTCCTGTTGTTGACCATTTACCTCGTCTGCGGTTTTCTGCTACAGAGGCAGAGAATGGACGAAGCCGTGACTGCCCTTGATGCTTTTCCCAGAGCATCTGTGTAACCGGCACTTTTGTAAAATTTTGCATCCTCCAGGTCTCAGCCCAAGTGTCCTCCTATCCCCAAGGCTTTGCCTGATGCCACTGCCAAAGTCCTCCCCCCACCACACACACACACACACACACACACACACACACACACAGCAGTTTCTTTTTCCCCCTGGTATTCGTCATACTTGAAATTCTCAGATCTGTGTGTTCCTCATTTTTACTGCCTGTCATTTCCTGTAGAATGGAAATTCCACAAGAACAGTGACTTTTCTGTCCCATTCATGGTTATATCTCCAATACAGAGTGTAGGGGCTGAATAATTATTCTTTGCATATTGACTAAATGACTACCCAAGGTCAAAGGCTGGATTAAAGCTGGCTTCTTGTATCCAAAGAGGTTTAAGGGTTCCAAACATATTTAATCACTTGGCAGATAAAAATGGTAGTGTCAGCTGGGCCTGGTGGCAAATGCCTGTAATCCCTGCACTCTGGGAGGCTGAGGCAGGAGGATTGAAAGTTCCAGCCAAACCTGAGTACTTTAGGGACTTAGTGATACTGTTTCTCAAAATAAAACATCAAAAGAGCTGGGGCTGCTATTCCCCTTCTGGGCATCTTCCCAGAAGAATTAAAAACATCGTACCACAGCGATATATGTGCACCCATGTTTATAGCAGCACAATTTGTAATAGCCAGATCTTGGAAACAACCCAAATGCCCATCAACTGAGGAATGGATAAGAAAGATGTGGTATTTTTATACAATGGAGTACTATTCAGCCATTAAGAAGGATAAACTGGAGACTTTTATAGGTAAATGGATGCAACTCGAGAAAATACTCATAAGTGAAATAAACCAGAAGCACATGTGTAAGCATCGTATTGTCTCTCTAGTATGAGAAACTGAAAGAGTAAATAAGATCCAAAATGTACAATAGACATGGTGAATCAAAAAGAAACTGGTCAAAAGGAAAGAGAGACTGGAATAGGGAAAAGAAAGAAGGGAAAGGGAAAAAAAATTGTATATATATATATAAGATGGTTAAGATAGATACACTACGATTTTTACTTAGTTCATTGAAGAGTAAGGTTTGTGCCAATAATGTTTGGATAATTAAATGCTAATGTCTGGTGTCCTGAATAACTAACTTAAAGATAGTAATACGCAATGTATTAACCATTGTTACCCTCCTATTATGTTGTTTTGAAAATTTGTTCTTCTTTTGATTTGTTTTGTTTTTTCTTCTCTTTAAAATAAAATTAAAAAAAAAAAAGAGCTGGGGCTGTCACTCAGTGTAAAGGCCCTGGGTTTGATTGCCAGTACTGAAAAAAAAAAAAAAAAAGCTAGTGTCTCCCAAATATTGTATCATCCCACTTATATGGAGTACTCAAAGTAGTAAAATTCACACACACAGAAACTAGAATGGCGTGGGGCTGGAGATGTAGCTCAGTGATACAGCACTTGCCAAGTGTGAGCAAGGTCCTGGGTTTGATTTGTAGTACACAAAACAATAACAGCAATAGAACAATGGTTGCCAGGGCTAGGGTGGAGAGTGGGATTGGAACTGGTGTTTATTGGGTGTCTTGGACTGTTTTGTGCTGCTATGACAGAATATCTGATAAGATATATAAAGAAAAGAGATTTGTTTCTTACGGTTCCAGAGGCTGGGAAATATGAGGTCAAAGAGTCCCACTTCTGGCAAGAGTTTTTTGTGCACTGTCACATGGCAGAGAGAAAGAAAGTGCATGAGCGAGAGAGCATGCAGAAGAGGCCCAGACTGCTTTTATACAAACTGGCTCCCAAGGTGATGGACCCAGTCTTGAGGGAGCCATGTTCATCCACGCACAAGGACAGAGCCTGCGTGCCCTGATCCCTGCCCCCATCCAGCCCTGGTACTGAGGATTGAACCCTGGGCCTTCACACTGAGCTACATCCCCAGAACCTCCCCCCTTTTTTACTTTTTATTTTTTGAGACAAAGTCTTGGTAAGTTGCCAAATTCCCCAGACTGGGCTCAAACTTGTGATCCTCCTGCCTCAGCCTCCCAGAGTCCTAGGATTACAGGTGGGCACCACCATGCCTGGCCTGATCACCTCTTGAAGGTCCCAACCCTCAAAACTGTTGCATTAGTGAGATAGGAGATTAGGGGGAGGCAAAAGTGACTGAGTAGTAGGTTTTCAATAGGTTGCCTCACCTGACCTCAGCTTGAGACATGGGTTCCCAGCACCACCTCTCGGGACCTGTATGTAGACGTTCTCACAAGTTTCCTCAAGATTTGGACAATATGAAGGACACACCTACGCCATGAAGAGCTTGCTATCATAACTTTCCACCTTAGCCCATGCTGCATTTCCCAGATGCAGTGTATTCTTTTATTTTTGCTTTTACCGTCTTTTTTTCTTTACTCAGCCCAAGCTCGCTCTGCAGAGCCAGTTTCTCCCCCACTCTTCACTTTTACTTTCTTGAATCAACTTGGCCACTGCTTTTTGCTCGTTTTGTTCAGCTCTTTGTTCAAGATAAGAAGAACCTGGAATCTAACTCCAGAGGAAGATGCGAGTAACACAGAGCCCAGTAACATTTAGTTAGTGAGCCACTTTTAGAAGCAGGCTACCTGGCAGGGATTGAGTTCCAGCGCATGAACTTCGAGGAACACACTCAAACCATAACGTTGGATATAGAGCTCCAATTTTAGAAGATGGAAAGCATTCTGGAGATGGATGTTGGTGATGGGTGCAGAACATCACGAGTATATTGAACACCAAACTGTGCACTGAATGGTTAAGAGGGAAAATTTTATGTTACAGGGATTTTTTTGTTTGTTTGTTTCTGTTTTTTGATGGTACTGGGGATTGAACCCAGGGCCTTCGTACTGAACTCTATCCTCAGCCCTTTTGATTTTTTATTTTGAGACAGGGTCTCACTAAGTTGCCAAGCTGCCCAGGCTGGGCTCAAACTCATGATCCTCCTGTTTCAGCCTCCCAGAGTGCTGGGATTATAGGCATGTGCCATTGTACCTGGCTTGTTATGTATATTTTACCACAATAAAAATCTTAAATATAAAAAGAAGACTAGCATCCTCTAATATCCTCTTGCTCGTCTTCCATGGGATTTTCCTCAGAGTATGAGGCACCAGACTGAGGACCATTTCCCAACTCCATCTGCATTTAGATGGCCACGTGGCTCGTTCTGCTGCTTGCAGTGTGGGCAATGAAGTGGGCACTTTGGAGGTCAGAGCTATTGGGGAAGGCTGTGCCCTGCTCCTCTTTTGTTTTCCCAGTGCTGAAATTCACAAGCGCGAGGGAGATCTTGGAGCAAGCCCGCCAGGGAACACCGTAAAAGGAAGAGAAGCAAGGCAGAAGGAGCCACAGGCCCCTCGCTTGGAGGAGCCACACCAGCTCTAGAATGCTAAGCAGGAAAGAAACTTCTAGCTTGTTTAGGCCATCTGTGGCAGAGTCTCTGAAGTCAGTAACCAAGAAATTCCTCCTTCCTAATACACACACACATGTCGTCCCTCCCATTAGGGAATCTGAGCTGGCCTGTGACTTGCTCCCCACCCTCACCCCCTGCACTGGGGATTGAACCAAGGGCCTTCACACGGAGTTACTCCCCAGTCCTTATTTTTTTTGGGGGGGTGAGTGGGAGGGAGGTGTTTTGAGACAGATTATGTAGTTCAGGCTGGACTTGATCTCACTGTGTAGCCCAGGCTGGCCTCAAACTCACAGTGACCCTCCTGCCTTAGCTTCCTGAGTGCTGGGATTACAGGTGTGCACCACCATTCCTGGTTTCCCAGTACTTTTTTTCTTTTTTTTTTGTGGGTACCGGGGGTCAACCTCAGGACCTTGCGTGCCAGCAGGCGCCCGTGCCACTGAGCGATATCACCGGCCCTTTTTTCATATGTGGGTTCCAGGAGTTGAACTCGGGCCCTCGTGCTTGCCAGGCAGGCGCTTACGCTGCTGAGCCATCTCACCGGCCCTCCCAGCCCTTTTTAAAAAATTTTTTTTAAATTTTGAGACAAGTATTTGCTAAGTCTCTAAGTTGCCCAGGCCAGGCTCAAACTTGTGATCCTCCTGCCTCAGCCTTCCAGAGTGCTGGGATTGTAGGCATGTGCCTCCATGGCAGACTTTAAGAAGCCTACACAGGACCAGTGAGATAGCTCAGCGGCATAAATGCCTGCCTGGCAAGCGCGAGGTCCTGAGTTCAACCCCCAGTACCCACAAGAAGAAAAAAAAAAAAGAAGCCTACATGTACAGCTTGTGCTTGTGCTCTGAGGACTCGGCCGCCATGCTCTAAGGAAGACAAGCACCCTGGAGAGAAAGGCCACACCAAGCAGCGCTGGAGGATGAGAGATTGATACTAGACAGCGTCCATTGACCCAGTGAGACACGTAGAAATTAAAAACTAGGCCACTAACTATGATAAGAAAGGCAGAGCTTGAATTGCAAAGTAAGAGAAGGTGGGGCAGGAACTCCTGCCTGAGGAGGAGAGCTGAAGGTAGCACAGGCCTGACAGAAAAGACCAGGCTGGCCACAAAATTATAAAGTGATAAAGGGGACAGATAAAAGATGAAGACAGAAATGCCAAGCTTTGTTCTGCTTTAGTTACCCATTGGGCCTCCCACTGTTTTTTAGCCAAAGCAGCTTTAAGTCCTTCACTGTCTCAGAAGAAAATATGAATGATGCTTTTATTTTTTTACTTTTTGACATATAACTCAATAGATTTACTGAAAACAATGAAATGTAGTATAAATACAGAGAACATAATTATAAGCACAATATTTTCCTTGTGAAAAATACAACTATTAGTAAAATAAAACATACAATTGAAAAATTTCTAAAGAAAAAAACACAGAACAAATGAAAACACTTTTCTTTGAGATAGGGAAAATATATGAGTAATGCTTTTGATGAGGAACAAGTTAAGGGACCAGGAGTTTGTTTGTCCTCTGTCCCTCTGTGATGATCCCAATAGTAGTTTTTTTGTTGTTGTTTTTTTTTTTTTTTTCTCACCTAGTTTATTTTTTGAGACACTCTGGCAAAGGTGTCCTGCCTTTAATGGTGCACCTGGGTTATGAGGTTGATGAGATTGTTTGGGAAGACGAAGGGAAAAGGTCCTGAGTTTTTATGGGTCTTGAGTTAAGGGCCAGGAGTGCACCTACTCTCTGTCCCCATGAGAGCCAAGGCACCCCAGGGGCATCCACTGCTAAAGCCTTAGACAGGTGACTGAAATCACCTCAGCTTTTCTGTACCATCCCAGATACCCACCACATGCATCTGCTCCAGTGACCCCAGTCAACACGTTGTGGAGAAGGACTATCAAGTTAGCCCACAGAATCATGGGAAATCATAAATCTTGGTTTTAAGTCACTACATGAGGGGCTTCTCTTCCAACCAACAGACACTGGGAAGAACACTGGTATCTTGGAGGCTTGAGCAAGCTGAGTTAAGAATGATGTAGATGCCAGGTACATGCCTGTAATCCCAGCCAGAACTCTGGGAGGCTGAAGCAGGAGGACCACAAGTTCAAGTCCAGCCTGGGCAACTAAGCGACTTAGCAAGACCCTGGCTCAAAAATTTAAAAAAAAAATTTTTTTTTTTAAAGAAAGTCTGGGGATGTAGCTCAGTGTGAAAGCCCTGGATTCAATTTCTAGTACCACAAAAAAAAAAAAAAAAAGTGTGTGTGAAGGTTTGTGGTTATGACACAAGCACTAAAGGAAGGTGCAGCATGAAAACAGCAGAGGAAGTAACAACTTAGGCAGCTCTAGGCTCCCTCCAGGCCTCTCTCCCTGTACCCCACCTCTGTGTTTCACTGGGCCAGCTCTGCTCTTCCTCGCTTCAGCCCCTCTCAGCTCCTTAGAGAGCCCCAGAGCTTTTGCCATCTCACTGGCACCATGATTAAAAAAAGTCATGGCCCTGGGGATTGAACCCAGGGCCTCCACACTGAGCTACATCTCTAACTCTTTTTTATGTTTTTATATTGACACAGGTCTCACTATGTTCCTAAATTGCCCAGGCTGGGCTCAAACTTATAATCCTGCCTCGGCCTCCTGGAATGCTTAGGATTACAGCCTTTCTGACTCTTTCTGACACTGGAACCCATCCTGCCCAAGGGTGGGGTGAGCTGAAAGGATCCTTCAGCCTACAGCTGAGGGGAGTTCTTGTGTAAAGGCCTCCAACACTTTGTCCTTGCTTGGCACAACTTAGGGGCATAGCCCACACTGGCTCCCAGAAATCCCCAGCAAGATAAGCTCTGATTGGCCTGGATAATAGGCCCTTCGCTGCCCTGCCCCATGTGCTTTCCCTGCTCCCCACAGTTCTGCTCAGAACCTCTCAAGTAAATCTCTTGCATTTGAATCCTCTTTCTGGTGTGTGGTTCTAGGAGAACCCACAAGAGGACAAGGGACATGTCATCCCAGAAGGAAGGATGGACATAGAGTCACTAGGACAACAGATGCCATGACATTTTTTTTTTTTGTGGGTACTGGGGGGTCAACCTCAGGACCTCGTGCGCCAGCAGGCACCCGTGCCGCTGAGCGATATCACCGGCCCCTTTTTCGTATGTGGGATCCGGGAGTCGAACTCGGGCCCTCGTGCTTGCCGGGCAGGCGCTTAAACCACTGAGCCATCTCACCGGCCCCATGCCATGACATTTTTGCACCTTGCCTTCTTCTCAAAGAAACTGCCTCTCCCACAGTCTGAAAGTATAATCTATCTGCACTCGTCTCCTGGCTCTGACTGGGCTAGCGGGGCTCTGATACCCAGCCCATACAGCAGGCAAGGTTCTTATAGGAATGACTAGAAGCCACCACATGAAACAGGAAAGGGATGTGTTCGAGGATATCAGACCCCACTAAATCTCTAGGAGGGCTGGAAACACCAGTCCTGGGCTACAAATCTTCCTGCTGCCATGGCAAACAACCAACACCACTCCACGGCTAATGCCACCTAGGATTTTCTGCCAAGACTTCCCCTTTAGACGCCTGGGAAATAGTCTGGCAGTTCCTCATGAAGTTAAATATATACTTACCATATGATCCAACAGTCTCCTTTCCGAGGTATTTACCCAAGAGAAGTGAAAACTCAAGTTCATGCAAAAACCAGAACAATATGTGAATAGTGGTTTTATTTGTAATTACCCCGGGCTGGAAACAACCCATATGTTCTTCAGTGGATGAATGGATAAATAAAGCAGTATGTCCACCCAATGGGATACTATTCAGCAATAAAAAGGAATGAGCTATCAATACATACATTAGTAAAAAGAGGAATGAATTATTGACATACAAGACATAAGCCACCTGAAATGCAGTGTGTTAAGTACAAACCAGATTTGAAAGGCTACATACTGTGTGATGACATTTACATGACATTCTGGCAACACCACAGAGACAAAAATCAGATCAGAGGTTGCCAGGGACTGGAGGTAGAAGAAGTAGTTAACTTCAAAGAGAAATGAGGGAACTTTTAGAGTGATATAAATATACTACACAGGAGTACTGGCTACTGAACCTTATACTGAATTACATCAAAAGCAAAAATTTCTGTTTTGAGAAAAGGTATGTGTAAGTTGCCCAGGCTGGCCTTGAATTTGTGGTCTTCCTGCCTCAGCCTCCTGAGTAGTTGGGATTACAGGCATGCACTACCACGCCTGGTGAATTCTTTCTCTCTGTGTATGTATTTTTGTGGTGTTGATTATATGGCTATATGCTTTTCTCAAATTATACCCGGATTTAAAGGTCTGTTTTAATGAAATGGGAACTATAAGCACCAGTCTCTTTATTTCCTGTCAGCTGTAATGTTGACAACTGTCCAGGTGTCTCCCACCCTAGGTTGGCAGTTGCCAGCAAGTGCTAGCTTGCTAAATGAGTGAGGCAAAATGCCAGTGGTCTACTAATAGCTTTTCCTCCTCCTGTTCCTCTCCCTTTCTCTCTCTTTCTCTCTCTTTTTTTTTTTTTTTTTTTTTTTTTTCTGGTATGGAGGATTGAATCCAGGGCCTGCACTCTGATCTACAACCCCAGCCTTTTGGGGGAGAGGGGCAGAGTCTCACTATGTAGTCAAGGCTGGCTTTGAACTAGGTAGCCCGGGTTGGCCTCAAACTCACAGCAATTCTCCTGCCTCAGTCTCTTGAGTGCTGCTGGGATTGACGGGATGTGCCATCATGCCTGGCATATTTTTTATTTTGAGACAGAGTCTCAATAAGTTGCTAAATTGCCCAGGCTGGGCTCCAACTTGTGATCCTCCTGCCTCAGCCCCCTGGAGTGCTGGGATTTTAGGTGTGTGCCACCATGCGTCGCTCCCTTCTTCTCTTGAAACAGACCTTGTAATTGGGAATGAGGTCCTCTATAGCCTCTGTGTTTCTTAGCCTCTGCAGCAGGTATGTCCATGTTACTGTCTTCTGGTCAATGGAACGTGGCAGAAATGATTTGAATAACTTCTATTTTGTGTAAGGAGAGGCAAAGCTCATGGGCTCCCCCTTTCTGTCCCTCCTCTATTTTTTTTTTTTTTTTTCTGAGACAGGGTCTCGCTGTGTAGTTCAGCCTGGCCTTGAGTTCACTGTGTAGCCTAGGCTGGCCTCAAACTCAAGTCGATCATCCTGCCTCAGCCTCCTGAGTGCTGGGATTACAGGTGTACGCCACCATGCCCGGCCATCCCTCCTCTTGGCCTGAATGTGGCTCTGATACAGTACTGGCAGTGGGTAGCCAGTTTAGACAACAGCTAGCTTTTCATTTATTTGTAAAATAAAGGCTTTTAAAATATAATTTAAGTAATGCTTAATTGGTTTTGTTGATTGTGGTTCATTCATATCATAAATGGAGTTGTTACTGATAAATTAGAACTCTACAAATTGATCTGAAGGATTTTTAACTGAAAAAAGCAAAATGCAGAGAGGTGAATATAGTACAATCCCAAACAATGACCAGAAAGAGTCTTATACGACATATATATGTTTATATATTTGAGTGACAATGGAGTAAGTTATAAAAGGATGTGTCTCAGTCTGCTAAGTAGTAATGTGGTGACCCAGGTCAGGGTAGGAGATGGGGAAGGGTAAAA
The DNA here is from genome assembly GCA_028451465.1 of Erethizon dorsatum. Classification (NCBI taxonomy): domain Eukaryota; kingdom Metazoa; phylum Chordata; class Mammalia; order Rodentia; family Erethizontidae; genus Erethizon; species Erethizon dorsatum. The sequence goes on from CM051834.1 coordinate 100,204,826, forward strand.
ATAAACAGGGTTAAAAGTAAATGAAATACATCATAACATTATTTTGTATAACAGGATGCCACTTACATAAAGTTATACGTGTAAATTGTGTATGTAGGCAAAGAAAAGTATGAAGGTGTAGTTAAGAAAATGTCACCAGAAATATCTAGGTGCTAGGATTTAGAATATATATATGTACATATATGCACACATATACATTTTCTAATAAATAAATATATGTATTTTTTTTCAGTACTAGGGATAGAACTTACAGCCTTCCTAGTGAGCTACATCTCAGGCCTTTCTCTATTTTTTACTTTGACACAAGGTCTTCCTAAGTTTCCCAGGCTGGACTTGAATTTACAATCCTCCTGCCTTAGATTTCCAGAGTAAGTAGTCTTTTTTTTTTTTTAATGTGATTAAATTTTTAAGAGGTCAAACATACAACTAAATGACATCAATTCTGTGGGAGATAAAAAATGCTGGATTTCTGCTGCCAGTAATGGTGTCTAAGTAATCAGAAACCAACCTCTATCCAAGAAAAACTAAAAATGCCAGGTGAGGGTGGGTGTGATGGTGCACACCTGTAATCCCAGCACCCAGAAGGCTGAGGGAGGAGGATCACCCTGAGTTCAAGGCCAGCCTGGGTTACATATTGAGTTCAAGGCCAGCCTGGACTACATAGCAAGACCCTGTCTCAAAAAGCAAACCAGGGCTGAGGATATAGCTCAGCAGCACAAGTGCCTACCTGGCAAGTGCAAGGTCCTGAGTTTGATTCCAAAAACAAAACAAAACAAAACAAAAAACAGGTAGGTGAAAGCCAGGTGCAATTGTATCCATCTGTAATTCCAGCTACTTGGGAGGCTGAGGCAGGAGGATTGTGAGTCCTGCCTGGGCAACTTTAGCAAGATCCTGTCTCAAAATAAAAAAATTTAAAAAGGATGGGGGGAGCAGTGAGATAGCTCAGCAGCACAAGCGCCTGCTGGCAAGTGCGAGGTCCTGAGTTTGACTCCCGGTACCCACATTAAAAATTTAAAAAAATAAAAAAATTAAAAAAGGATAGGGGACTTAGCTCAGTGCCAAGACCCTGGGTTCAATCCCAAATACTCATTCATTAAATATATATATACAAATGCTCTTCCTCTGAGATTTGGTGTGAGACAAATATGCTGGTTGTCACCATTTCTGTTCATTTTGTCCTGAAAACCTCAGCATTACAGTAAAGCAAGAATATAAAAGTTATTAGCAGGGGGCCGGTGAGATGGCTCAGCGGCTTAAGCGCCTGCCCGGCAAGCACGAGGGCCCGAGTTCGACTCCCAGAACCCACATCGAAAAAGGGGCTGGTGATATCGCTCAGCGGCACCGGGGCCTGCTGGCGTGCGAGGTCCTGAGGTCGACCCCCCGGTACCCACAAAAAAAAAAAGTTATTAGCATTATTATCAAGAGATGATATGATTGTGGTTGTAAAACATTTACAACCTCTGAAGACTAATTTATTAGAATTCATAACAGAATTTAGCTAGATTTCTGGAAATAAAAATCAATATACAAAAATCAATTTTATTGCTATACCAGTCACAAACCAAAGTATAGAAAAGTAACCATTTACTTTATCATAAGTGGTCAAGTACCTAGTAATAAATCTGACAAACTAGATGAAAAGCCTGTATAAAGACATTTTATAAAAGACTCAAAAAGAACAAAATAGTGTGGTATATCATACTGTCGGAAAAGATGTCAGTTTCTTTCTGAATTTACTTATGTACTTAATGCATTTATAATCCAAGTTAAAAAGAGGGTTTTTTCCTTTGGAACTTTCACACGGATTTTAAATTTTACACAGAAAGACGAAGAATCAAGTATAACAAAGGGAGTAATGCGAGAGGTTTCACATTACCTGATATCAGAACGAAGCTCCAGGAACTAACACAGGGATAGGAGAACTTGAACAGAGCAGAATCTAGAAATAAACTCACCTATATGTGGCCACCAGATTTGCAGTAGAGATTTTACTACAAAGTAGTGGAGGACACAATGGTCTTTTCAGTAAATAGGCTAAGCAAGTTTGTCATCCAAATGGATAAAAATGACTTAGACTTCTACCGCACACCAAACACAAAAACCAACTCTAAGTAGGTTATAGACCTAAATGTGAAAAGCAAAACAAAACTTTCTTAAAGTTTATGTAGGAAGATACATTTATAACCGCAAGGAAGGGAAACAGTTCTTAATTTAGACTCCAAAACAGCAATAATTATAATAGAGAAGGTTGAATCCTTCGAGTAATTAACATTAGGAATTTGCATTCATTGAAAGACTTCTTAGAGTGATGTGGTTATACATTTAGATTTGTATTTTAAAAGGTTATTAGTGCTTAGAGATATCTACCTACTAAAAATTTTTGGATAAAATAATAAGATGTCTGGAATTTGTTTAAAATAATCTAAGAGGGAATAAGTAGGTTCAGGTAAAGAGGACAGAAGATGAGCCATAAATTGACAATTATTGAATGTGGTGATAAGTCTGTGGGAATTCATTTATGCTGTTGTTGTTGTTATTGTTTTTGTTTTTGTTTTGAGACAGGGTCTCACTAAGTAGTCCGGGTTGGCTTTGAACTCACTACATAGCCCCTGCTGGCCTTGAACACATGGTAATCCTCAGCCTCCTGAGTTCTGGGATTACAGGTGTGCACCACTCTGCCTATTTTTTCTACTTTTGTGTAATGGTCACAGATTAGGAGAAGATGTTTGTGATACATGATACAGACAAAGGATCTGAATCCTGCATTTATAAGGACTTCTTTAAGAACAAACAACAATGAACCCAAAGGAAAAATGAGCAAACTCTCAAGCAGGCACTTTATGAAAAAGGAAATCCAAATGGCAGTAAAGGTATGAAAAGTTGCTGAACCACAGCGTGAAATTCAAAACCACTTCACACCTTCCTCACTACCCCCATGCATGACAAAAATTCTAAAATCTGACAATGTCAGGCATATTGGTCAGCTTTCCCATTACTGGGACAAAATACTCAACACTCACAACTTGAAGGAGGAGAGGTTTGTTTGGTTCCCAATTTTAGAAGGTTCTGTCCATGATTGGCTGAACCAAGGAACATCATGGCGGAAGGGCATGGTGGAGCAAAGCTGCTCATGTTATGGTGACCAGGAAGCAGAACGCAGGGGAAGCGCACCAGAGAGGAAAGGGTGAGGCGGGTGAGGAAAATGTGGGCCGGTGAGATGGCTCAGTGGCATAAGCGCCTGCCTGGCAAGTGCAAGGGCCCGAGTTCGACTCCCAGAACCCACATATGAAAAAAGGGCCGGTGATATCACTCAGCAGCACGGGCGCCTGCTGGCGCGCAAGGTCCTGAGGTCGACCCCCGGTACCCACAAAAAAAACAATGTCAATTAGAATATAGTATTTAAGTAATTCACAGAAGGAGGCAAAACTATAAAGGAAAGAGAGGAAGGACTTCATCAGAACCAAAATGGCTGTTGTTATCAGGGGAGAACAGAGCTTGTGAATAGAGAGGGACAAAACAGGAATTTTGTAAAACACATCGATGTTCTCTTTCTTCATCTGGAGGTAGGTATCTGAGTATTTATTCAGTGATTCTTGCTCTTTGTGCTTACTTTTTGCTTTTTTCAGTATGCCATGATGAATAAAATTTCAAAGATCTAATGATACGTACTTGCTCATTATAAAAATTTTGAAAAATACAGCAAACTACAAAATAGAAAGAAAGAAAGAAGAATGGAAAGGAAAGAACTCTGGGAGGCTGAGGTAGGAAGATTGAAAGTTCAAGCTCAGCTTGGACAACTTAATGTCTTAGCAAGACCCTATCTCAAAATAAATAATAAAAACAAGAATAATAATAAGAATAAGAATAATAAAAAGACTGGGGATGTAGCTTAGTGCAAAGGCCCTGGGTTCAATCACCAGGACCACAAAAGAAAGAAGAAAGAAAGAAAGAAAGAAAGAGGGAGAAAGAGAGAGAAAGAAAGAAAGAGAGGAAGGGAGAGAGGGAGGGAATAAAAGGGGGAAGGAAAGAGAGAGAGAGGGAAGGAGGGAGAGAATTCACCTATCATGCAGAAGCAGTGTCTGTTAATGCTTCGTTATGTTTCTCCCCTATCTTTTCCCTGAGCGTATTCTTATATATTCTAACCATACCACATATGCAAATTTGTATCCTGCTCATTTTCCGGACAAATTGGGTTCACCTGGACTGAACAGCTATACTGCCTGTGACTGCTCGCCTGGGACCTGACCTCATTGTTAGTATTAGTTCTTTGCCCTGGAAAGTAACAAAAAGATGACCCTTCCGGCCCTTAGGGCAGCATAAATTAATGATATGATTTTAGTTCTCAGTTCATCTGTGTTTGGAAAGAACTGTGGGGTGAGTCTGTCTCTCTGCCCCTGGAACTGGGGAGTGGCGGAGCCATCTGAACACCACAGGCCAGGCCCTCCCCGGGGAATGGCAGCACCTTAAGCGAACACAGCCTGCATCTCTGCCCTGGGGCGCCTCTGTACTAGGCTGGGACGTTTGTGTTTGGTCTATAGTAGCTCCTCTTATTTTGGGGGGATGTGTCCCAAGACTCCCAGTAGACACTGGAATCCAGGGATAGTATTGAATCCCACATATACTTTGTCACATATATATATATATATATATATATATATATATGTACAGGTATATATATACATATGTATACCTATGGTAAATTTAATTTATAATTTAAGCACTAAGGGACTAACAACAACTAATAATAAAACAGAACAATTTAAGCAATATATTGTTCTAAAAGTCATGTAAATGAGGCCTCAGCTGGGCATAGTGGCACATAGCTATGATCCCAGGATCCTGGGAAGCCGAAGCAGGAGGATCACAAGTTTGAGCTCAGCCTGGGAAATTTAGTGACTTAGTGAGACCCTGTCTCAAAACAAAAAACTGGGGGGTGTAGCTTAGTGTGAAGGCCTTGAGTTTAATCCCCAGTAATGGGTGGTGGGTATCTTTCTTTCTCAAAACAGATTACTTGAATGTAAGCATTTCCAGTATGTTGACAGTTGGTCTGATAATTCAGATGGCTACTAAGTGCCTAACGGGCAAGCGACTCATACTGTGTGGATACACTGGACAAACAGATAATTTGGATTCTCAATGGGACAAAATGGAATAGGCTGGGATTTCATCCTGCTACCCACAACAGAGAGTAATTTACAACTTATGAATTGTTTATTTCTGGACTTTCCATTTAGTATTTTCGGTAACTGAAACCGTAGAAAGTGAAACCATGGGTAAGTGTGTATTTGTGTGTGAGAAATCTACTTTGTTTAAGCTACTGTTGTGTTGAGTTTTGTTTTAGTGATCATGTCCTTCTCTATCCTGTCTAATAGTGCTCATTACAAATGAACGACTCTTGTTTGTAAATTTCTTTAGAAATAGCAGTCTTTATTTTGTTCATTTGTTCTTTCTTTCTTTCTTTTTTTTTCTTGTGACAGGGTCTCGTTTTGTAGTTCAGGTTGTCCTCCTGATTTATCCTCCCAAGTGCTGGGATTACAGGTGTGTGCCACCACACCTGGCCAGAAATAGCAGTCTTGAAGGGGTCATAGTTGTCTATTCTCTGAAGTGACCAATATTTTATTCATTCATTCATTCATCGCATATTTGTTGAGTGCCTACTTTGTCCAGGCCTAGAGATGGGGGATGGGAAGCAGCAGTGAACAAAAATGCCCTCACGGAGCCCACCTCCTAGTGATGGGAGACAGGCAATAAGCAAGAAAACAAATCAACAACGTAACCTTCTGTGTTTTCAGAGATGGTATTCCCAAAATGTGTGGCAGAGACTGTCTAACTGCTCACTAAATTCTTGCCACTTGCTTCATCCAGCACAGCCAGACTGCATTTCCCATCCTCCCTTGCAATTCCATGTGGACACATTACTGTCTTCTAGCCCATGGCATGTAAGCAAATATGTTGTGCAACACTTCCACCCTTAGGTGTGACAAACCTCCCATGTGGAAGCCCTCAGTTCCTTCGACTCCACTGAATGAGAGGGTGGAGGCAGTACAGAGGGAACTAAGGAGACCACCGCTGCTAGATGGAAGGCCCTGGGATCTCCATTTGCCTCTGAGGACCAGTCACCCCACTGATCGTATTATCTTATGGTATGAATGGAAAATAGATGAAGCCACTGAGATTTAAGGCTTCTTTGGTGAACAATGGATAGCTATTTACCTTATTTAATATTCCTTGAAGAAAGCACTCTGTAGGCAGATAGCTCCAATTTTTCACACCACTGTCTCCTTGCCTTTTCACCATCTAACTTCCAACAACTCTCACCAAAGGCTACCATGTATTACCTCACTCTGAGCAGGACTTGGGCCTGATTTAGCAAAAGAATAAAGCAGAAGAATATGTGACACTTGCAAGCAACAGTTAACTAATACACTCTCACTGTCCAAATAATTTCGGAAATTAATGCCTAGGAGGTCCCTTCCTGTACAGTTGTCATGGATTATAACATGTAAAGGAAGATTCCTCCAACAAGAGCTCATCCAACTTCATTAAAGCCAGCATTCCCCATATTTCATTCAGCGAGGAGCCCTTTTGTCTTCAAGTATCTATTAACATTTCATGGATCTTTGTCAAATGCTCAGTTGCTGGTAAGATGCATGCTTATTACCAATTTGCTTTGGTCTTTTTTTTTTTGCTATTATTCAAAAGTGGCATTATGAAAATTCTTATAGTGAAATATTTTTCGCACTTGCTGGATTACTCTAAAGAAATAAATTCCTAGAAGTATAAAAGGCAGATTGACAGGTTTGTACCTTCTCAGGCTTTGGACTCAGGCTGCCCAATCTTTTTCCAGTAAGGTCATTCCCATTCATATCCCAGTCACAGGGAATGGAGTCTTTCATTCCTGTGAGTTCGCTCCTTAGCCTTAAGGAACCACATTTCAAACATTCTGCTGATCAACAGGCAAAGAGAAGCAACTCAGTATTTCAGGTAGTAAATTATTCAAACATTACTTGAGGTAAATTTGACTTTGATTCGTTGTTGGTGTTGTTAGTGGTTTGTTTGTTTGTTTGTTTTGTAGTACTGGGGATTGAACCCAAGGCCTTCACACTGAGCTACACCCTTAGCCCTTTTCTTTTATTTTTTATTTGAGACAAGGTCTTGCTAAGCCACTCAGTTGCCCAGGTTGGGCTCAGAGGACCTGGATTCAGTCCCCGGTGCCTCAGTAAGTAAGTAAGTAAGTAAGTAAGTAAGTAAGTAAGTAAATAAATAAATAAATAAATAACTTTAATTTTGAGACTGTCTTTTTGGACAGAAGGAATAGTCATCTCTTTATACAGTCAAACCCATCAATCTTTTCCTTAGTGATTTGTTCTCACTTTCAAGTACATAAAGTCTTTCCATATCCAGAGGTTCTTAAATATTTATTCCATCTCCAGGACTTTTATTGTATAATATTCTTCCCCCATTTTACTTTGGTCCATCTGGATTTTATTTTCATTTATCATGTAGGATGAAGCTACAAATTGATATTTTTCCCCCAAATGGCTGATACACAAATCCAACTGGTGCGACATTATGCTTCTGTTCTATAATACATTCCTGCTCTCTCTACTCTGTCTTTGGCCAATCATTCTGGTATATTTCCCAGGGTGATTTTTCTCATGCTGAAACCACACTTTAAATTACGTGAGCTCCATGACTGTGTGTGTGTGTGTGTGTGTGTGTGTGTGGTGGTAGCACTGGGAATTCAGCCCAGAACCTTTATAATGAACTATACCCCAGCCCTTTCTGATTTTTTTTTTTTTAATTTTGAGACAGGATTTTGCTAAGTCACTAAGTTGCCCAAGCTGGGCTTGAATTTGTGAGCGTCTTGCTTCAGTCTCCCAGAGTGCTGGGATTATAGGCATGAGCTACCATGCTTAACTCTTCTTTCTTCTTTTTCTTTTTTCTTTTTTCTTTCTTCCTTTTTTCCTTCCTTCCTTCCTTCCTTCCTTCCTTCCTTCTTTTCTTAAGCAAAGTCTCACTATGCTACCCAGACTAGCTTCAAACTCATGGGGGGGTTTTCCTGCCTCAGGCTCTCAAGTAGTTTGGTTTAGGTCTCAGAATGCCCCACTCAGCTCCATGATCTTATGGCCCTGTCACCAGTATATTCATAGCAACTAGAGTGCAGCACTTGGTAGGGACTCAAAAAATATGTGGTGAAAGAACAAATGAGTAAATAAATGAATGAGCAAATAAAATGAATGATACAACATGCCAGGCTTGATGTAGGGAATGAGCATATTTATGTTAGGACAGCATCCTTTCTCCTTCCTTTGTGAGGCCTGCAGGTGAACAGGAAACAGTTCGCTCACCTTGTCTTAGGTAACTATTGCCACACCACAAAATATCCAAACACTAGTGGCTTAGAACAGCAACCACTTTGTTCTCTGCTCACTATCCTGTGTTTCGAGAGTTTGACAGAAGGCTGAGGAGGGGGCTTGTCCCTGCTCCCATGACATTGGCCAAGACTGCAGCACCCACAATGGCTTCTTCACTTCCAGGTCTGCATCATTTTGAGTACCTTAAATGGCTGGGCCGAGCTATAACTGCAGAACTGGGGTCAGATGTCAGGGGCTGCAGCTCTTGCTCTTATCTGGCTTCCTCAGCTCTCCCCGCATGGCGTTCCCATATCATTTCTCCCTGTGCCCCTTCAGGTGGCCTCTCCATGTGATTCCCCCCCACAGGGAGCTCCTGGGTCCTGAGTGCACAAAGGCAAAGCTGCCAGGCATAACGCCCTGGGTAGAACTGGCTGAGGGTGACTCTGTCACAGTATATTGGTTAAAGCAAGTCAGACATCCCGGGGGGGGGGTAATGTAAGAGTAGGAACAGAGAGGCACAGTTCTTTGGGAGCCACAGAATAACCATCTTCCCCAATCCATTACTTAGCTCATTCACAAAGGCTGGATGCAATGGTAGGCCACATAGACAGTCTCCTAAATGCAGTGAGCCTACAGGCCCAAGGCATTATGGGGTCCTGATGCTGATGCCACCCCTAACCAGGGTGATGAGTGCCCAGGAAGGCTTTCACAGAGGAGGTAACCCCACCCCTGGTGTCGGTCTGTATTCCGTTGCTCTGAGAGCATACTTTATGAGTAACTCATAAAGGAAAGAAGTTATTTTGTTTCATGGCTCTGGAGCTGGGGTGCTGGGATCTGGTGAGGGCTTCTGCTGCTTCACCTCATGGCAGCAAAGTCAGAGGGCACAGCAGGCATGTGCAGAGGAGGCGAAATAGGGGGACCCTTAGCTTATAACAACAGCTAACCCATTTCAGAGAAAGGCATTAACCATCTTAACGACCTTATTATCTCTCTTTTGTTTTCTTCTTTTTTTTATTGGCACTGGGGATTGAAACCAGGGACACGCTACCACTGAACTACATCTCCAACCCTTTTAATTTTTTTTTAATTTATTTTTAGACAGGATCTCACTAAGTTGCCCAGGCTGGGCTCAAACGTTTGACCCTCCTGCCTTAGCTCCCTCTGTGCTGGGAGTACAGGTGTGCGCTACCACATCGGCTTATCACCTCCTAAAGCCCATCTCCCAACACTGCCATGAGGGCAAGCACATGTCAACACAAATTTTGGAAGCAATGAATCATATTCAAATCATAGCACCTAGGTTTTAAAAATAAGTAGAACATGGCCATTCAAATGGAAGATGATGTGAAAAATACATCAGGGTGAAACCACTTAGAGATTCAGCCTTGCAGAGTCACTAAAGTTCAAATCAAGAAGATGAGGCTGGAGGTCAAAGCAAGGTCCATATAATGCAGAATGATGGAGGCCCTGAGTGCCACATAAAGAAATTTGGCTTTTGTCTTGGAGAATGGCAATTCTCAGCCAGCAATTGGGCATCAGAGTTACAGAAGTCTAGCCAGGTATGGTGGCTCATGCCTGTATCCCAGCACTCAGGAGGCTGAGGCAGGAGGATCAGCTCAATTTTAAGGCCAGTCTGGGCTACATAGTGAGTTCAAGGCCAACCTGGACTATGTAGTGAGACCTTGTCTCTAAAAAAAGAAAAATCACTTGGGTCCAAAGACAGGTATGGATATTCCGATTTTGAGATATCTAAGCAGCATCTGGGAGTGTGGGGGACATTCAGTTGGCAATCATTTTATACATTAGAGAAGTGTAGGCTGGGCTATATAGCCATGCAGATGGTTGCCAAAGCCACAAGAATAAAGGTCATCTAACGGGAATGTTTAAAGTCAGCAGAGAAAAGGACTCATTCCATCACTTCAAAGAATAGTTTTTGTATCAAGATGTGGCCCCCAGTTCCTCACAGAGGAGTTGGCATTTGTGGAGCCTCTTGACTGAGCTTGTGACTATTGCAACAAACAGAGAAAAGCAGAAGTTAGGCTGTATGACTTCTGAGGCCGTGTCAGAAAAGGTCATACGCCGTCTGCCTGGATCTTTGGGGACATTTACCCTGGGAGAAGCCTGCTGCTATGTAAGATCCCAAAGCTGGGGTGGCCATGTGTGATTGCTCTGGTCAACAGTCCAGCTGAGCTCTCAATTGACAGCCAGCAACACTGCCAGCCTTGTGAAAGAGCTGCCTTGGACATGCGCCCCGCTGAGGTTTCAGATGGCTACAGCCTCAGCCAGCGTTCGACTTCTCCCACAAGAAAGACACCAAAGCATGAACAGCTTGCTGAGACCTTCCTGAACTCCTGACCCATAAAATTGGAGGAAAAATAAAAGGGTTATTTTAAGTGGCCTCATTTGGGGATAATTTGCTATGACAGACAACAAAATACTGGGGCTGCGAACTCAATCATAACCGAAAAGTGTTCAGATATGGGATGTAAATCAGAGAGCAGGGACTGGTGTTGGAGAATAGGTGTGGCGAGGAGCCAGGAAGCACTGCTCTGGGCTGTATTTGCCCCTAGAGCTGTCCCTCTGCCAGCACCGAGGCTGGTTTCTGGTCTTCCCTGCATCTGGATTCACCTGGGCCTTAGCACGGCAAGGAGGAGCGTGCAGGGGGAAGGGGCCTGGGTGACTTGGCCCTTCTCCTGTGGTTGTGCCTTCTCCTAGCTCCTGCTCCTGACAGCCAGACAACCCCCTTGTGTTTCCAGCCTCTTCTAGGTGACTTCCTCTCTGGCCCCTGGCGACACCACCTCCTCTCTGTTTCTTCAGCCTGCAGTGGCAGCAACTTCCTGCTACTATTCATTTCCGATTGCTTCATTGGTTCCCGTTTGGCTCAAACAAAGCCATAATATTTCCCCCTTAAATACTGAGGACTGCTGAGTTGAAAAAGGTTAGAATGCAGAGGGATTTTCTGTCTTCTTCATCTCTCTGACTAAAGGCGGGAGAGAAATTCTCCTTTACTGGAGACAACTTCTGTCAGCTCAGAAGCAGGCACCAGGGCAAACCAACGTGGCTCCACCAAATTCTTCTCATGGATTTGAATCCCACAAGTTTCCCTTCTTCAGCTGTGGTCCTCTGTCCTGTCACTGATGGGAGATTGATTGTTCTTTGTCTAAAAAGTATGAGAGCATCTTGCTTTGGTTAGTTTCTTTGAATTTTACTGTGTTGCAAAATCTCCATGAAAGTGTAAATTTAATTAAGCATGTATGCTTTTCTCTTATTAATCAGCCCTTATATTAATATGGTTCCTTGAACCAGCTAAAGAGCCCACCTAAAAGCTAAGGAGTGATGGAGGGGAACTCTCCCTCTCCTGTAGACCTCCCAGCTCCTCCATCCCCTGCATAATCTCCTCCAGTGTTAATGTCCCTCTGTTTTGATATGGAAGTGGGGTTTTTTGTTTATTTGCGGTACTGAGGACTGAACCCAGGGCCTTCAAACTGAGCTACACTCCCCAACCTTTTTTTATTTTTTATTTTATTTTATTTTATTTATTTTAGAGACATGGTCTGGCTAAGTCACTAAGTTGTCCAGGCTGGGCTTGAACTTGCCTCAGCTTCCCAAAGTGCTGGGATTACAGGCATGTGCCACAACCCCCGGCTTGGAAGTAGTTCTGGATCCTCTCAGGTCCTCACAGATTCAGGGCATCCAGCCCATGTGCCCAAGTAGGAAGGTGGACCAGTGTGGCCAAACAAATATCCAATGTGTCAGAAGGCTCAAATCAGGATTGTCATGGGAAATGTCTGAGAGTCACACACTGTGGCTGCCAGTGGTTCTCTGACTTCACAGTATGCATGCATCACAGAAACGGAGACACACAGAGAGGGGTGATGTGTGAACACACGCCCAGCATGTGCAGAGGAGTCCAGCTTTAGTTGGTGGCATGACGGCAGCTCTGAGACAGAGGCATTTGAGCTGATACTCGAGGGAAATAAGGTGCTAGCCTTGCAAAGATCTGGGAGAATCATGTACCCAGAGGAAAGGATGGCAATGGCCCTAAGGCAGGAAAGAGCTGGGAGTGTGCTAGCAACAGCCAGGAGATGGGCGTGGCCAGGGCCAAAGGAGCCAAGAGAGATGCCCGGGGTGATGTGAACATCAGATTGGAGGTGCTGCACCACAGAAGCCAGAATTTAAGACAGGAATGCTCTAGGGGGCTTCTAGGGGGCTTCTCAAAATGTAGCCTGCTGGTCCTACTCCCAGAGATGCTGGTTCAGTGGGTCCCTGGCAACAGAGGATGCACATTTCTAACAAATCATTATGGGATGCTGATGATCCAGCAATCATCACACTTTAAAAACCATTGGTCTAAGCTGGACATGGTGATGCACATCCATAAACAGCACTCTGCAAGGCTGAGGCAAGAGGATCACAAGTTCCAGCCTAGCCTGGGCAACCTAGTGAGTCTCTGCCTCAAAATAAAAAATGGAAAAAAGGAGATTGGGGATGTAGCTCAGTGTGAAGACCCTGGGTTCAATCTCAGTATTGAAAAAAAAAAAAAAAAGGAAAGAAAGAAAAAACTCAAACTGTACTGATCTACAACTTTTGAATAGAAATATAATGAGAGTCACACATATGATGTTAAAGTTTCTAGCAGAGACACTGAAAAAGTAGAAGAAACAGGTGAAAGTAATTCTAATAAAACATTTCACTTGTATTTAATCACTTTATTATAATAAATCATTGGTGTTATATTAATATATCCAAAATGTTATTATTTCAACTTATTAGTATTTTAAAATGATTGATAAGACATTTTACATTCTATTTTTTTGTATTAAGTCTTTGAAATCCCAGCATGTAATTTTTTTTCACTACTGAAGAGTGAACCCAGGGCCTTCTCACTATACTATATCTCCAGCCCTTTTTATTTTTTATTTTGCAAATGAGTCTAAGTTGCTTGCCCAGTCTAGGCTTGAACTTGCAGTCCTCCTTCCTCAGTCTCATGCACCACCATGCCTGGCTCCCAGAGTGTGTTTTATACTTGCAGTACATCTCAGTGAGGATTAGTCAAGTCTTCAATAGCCAAGAGTGGGCAGGCCCAGAACATCGGCTATTCTTGCAGGACCCATGAGTTGAGAACTGGGATATGCTCCTGAATTCAGCAACAAAGATGAGCTTTAACAATGACTTTAATTTTTGTGAAGCAGAAGGAAGGAGGAGTAGACCCTTCCTGAAGCTGGGTGTGGTTTTATAACAAATGGGGCTGGGCCTGGTGGTGCACACCTGTAATCCCTCAGGAGTCTGAGGGAGGAGGATCACTGTGAGTTTGAGGCCAGCCTGGGCTATATAGTGAGTTCAAGACCAGCCTGAATGATATAATGAGACCCTGTCTCAAAAAATATATAGATAGAAATATAGAGATATATGGCAAATTGGTCAGGCTGATAAGATTCAACATCAACGCTAGAAATTAACATCACACAAAAGGACAATCAGACATTATTTCCCTCCTGGTGGAAAAAACCCAGCACCAGCCATGACGTATACTTACCCCCAAACTGAACTTAAGTCTGATCCAGCCTCTATATCTATGAGTTTGCAAGACATACAGGGGACAGTAGCACACATGAAAGGACATTGAGAGGTGTGACCACCTAAATCATACTGAGATTTCTGAGGGGAACCACTATAGAACAAAAGACTTAAAGAAGTACTGAACCAAGCTGGGAGTGGTGGCGCACAGCTGTAATTCCAGTACTCTGGGACACTGAGGCAGGAGTGTTAGATATTAACAGGCCTGAGGGAAGAGGAAGGGGGGATAGCATGATTTGTCAGTTAATAAAGAAACAGGGCTGGGGAGGTGGCTCAGTGGTAGAGCTCTTGCCTTGCATTTATAAGGCCCTGGGTTCAATACATAGCACCACAAAAAAAAAAGTTCTAAATAAAGAAACAAAGATGTCAGTGTATAATAATTCATTAGGTCTCAGACCTAAAGCAATCCCACAGAGCACAGTGACCTTTTAAGGTTACACAATGGTCACAACCCCCCTTTTTTTTTTTTTAATGTGGGTACCAGGAGTCGAACTCAGGACCTCACACTTGCCAGGCAGGTGCTTAAGCCACTGAGCTATCTCACCAGCCTGCACAACCCTTTTGGTACTTGGCCACCTGGCCATCTAGTCCCAAAACAAGGCATTCCTGGCTGCCATAGCCTACAGGCCAATGATGTCAGGAAAGGAGATGTTCTTTCTCTCCTGTCTTGGGTTGGGACCTGGTTAAAATTAAGAACTTATCTTTCATAAATTTCTTCCCTAAGTTTCTTACATGATTAAAGCCCCTGAGGAAACCCCTGACCACCTAAAAAAGATCAGAAGACATTTTGGCATTCCAAAGTAAGTTCTTAGTAAAATGTCAGTAAGTACCATAATCACCATAGTTCCCTGAACCCCAGAAGTAGCTTTTGTGTGCATAAAAACATTTCCAAACTCGCACTCAGGACAGATGTCTTTCTGGCACTGCCTGCTTTCTCACTTGAAGGCATAACTCTCTTTCTATCTACTTTACAAAAAATTCCACCTATACTTTTGTATGGCCGCCTTTGTGTCTTTTTTTTTTTTTTAAACAGGGTCTCGCTATTTAGTTCAGTTGGCCTTGAACTCACTATGCAGCTCAGGCTGGCGTCAAACTCATGGCGATCCTGCTGTCTCAGCCTCCCACATGCTGGGATTACAGGGCACCTATGCATCTTCACTGAATCCTTTCATCAAAGAACCAAGGAACAAGGATGTGAAGACCGGGCCTCTGGGTGACAGGAGGATTGAGGGGGAAAAAAAAAATACAAAGCACGGCCCCGGTTTGTTTTCTAATTTGAACGAGCTGAGAATAAAAAGAAATTTTAAATACAACCAGAGAAGTTTGGAGATAGTTGCATACTAGATATTATTATGCAATAATTGTTAGTTTTTAGTGTTATAAAAATGATCTAGTTGAGCTGGGCATGGTGGCACGCTCTCCACTAATCCTGGCACAATGGGAGGTGAGGCTGGAGGATCACAAGTTCCAGCCCAACCTGGGCAATTTAGCAAGATCCCATCTCAAAAAATAAAAAATAAAACGAAGCCCGGGGATGTAGCTCAGTGAAAAGGCCCTGGGTTCAATCCCCAATACCACCAAAGAGAAAATAAAAGTTAATCGTTTTTTCTTTAACGTGATATTTTAGACACATATTTGTGGATGAAATCATAGGATGTCTGGGATTTGCTTAGAACTAATTCAGGGGAAGGCAGAATAAATAAAATAAAATTGGCCATATGTTGATAATAACAAGCTGGGTGAGGGGTACTTGGAGGATCATTATATAATTCTATTTTGTGTATGGCTAAACATTGCCATAATAACGTTTTTAAGTGGGGAGGGGTGGCTGTGAAGAAAAAGAAAAAAGAAGGTTTTCCCTCCTTTTCAACACCTGAGCACCATGAACAGGCTGAGCTGACTCGGGAAGAGGGAAGGCATCGATGCAGGAAAGCAAGAAAGTTACTGAGCCGGCTCCAAGGCATACGCAGTCCTGGAGGGTGTTGGTCTCGCTTTTGTTCGAATACGGGACCACAGCCTCTCTTAACTGCCTCATCTGCAGCTCTAAGAGCTGCAGCCCCTATACCCGAAACTCAGTCCCTACCCACTGGCTCAGGTCCAGTGGACCCTGTAGACCTCCTGCGCCTGCGCAGCACCGCCCTCCTCGGGGCTAGGAGCCCAGTCCCGACACCCCATAATTCTCCGCGCCGCCCAGAGCCGAGCACTCAGGTTCCAGACCAGAACAAGTGAGGCAAAGGGTGTCGCATGGCCTTCTGGGAACTGCAGTTCACTGGCTAGGTAGGAGCCACCACTTAATTGAGCCACAAGACTACGCGCCCCACAATACACCGAGCGTACAACGGCTGAGCGGTGTGTTGCTGCCCCCACGTGGTAGCTGTGCGGTTATGCCTGAGTCTGGGAATCGTGCCGAGAGGTGTAAGAGTGGAAGCGATGCTGGAAACTTTGTGGGTCGCCCTGAGAACCTCTGGGAAGCCTTTCCAAGGAATAAGGCTCCCAGACTTGGACCAAGAATGGGCGAAGATAATGAAATTGGAGAAGGGCCTGCTATGAGGATTAAATAAGATCATGGCAGTAACTGTTGGTTGTATAGTATGGTTATTACTGATAGTACTTGTAGAGTAAGCACTTTTCATGTGCCAAGCACTGCTCCCAGGGCTTTACATGTATTAGCTTATTTAATCCTCTCAACGGCCATTTTAAGTATTATCAAATCTCTGTACAGGAATGAAGTTGAGGCCCAAAGAAAGGAATAATGCCCACTGCCAGCACTGGGATTTGAACCCAGGCTGTGGGGCTTCAGAGTCTTTGCTTTTTGACTGTAAATATCTTATCACCCAACTAAATTATCCTGAGGTTGTAATTAGCACATGCATCAAACCAAGGTGGCTATTAGTGTGTGAATCTTTTGGAGTTGGTGACTATCAGTGCTTGTTCCTGCCCAAATTAGTGATACAGCCCTGATCCAGGACAAAGTTTACAATCAACATAGATTTATAATTAGCACATGAATCAGCACAGGTTTCTGTTCACAGGCATCAGATTTCTGATTAGCACTTGAATCAGCAGTGGTTTGTGTCAGAAGCCAGAGTCATTAAGTTTCCCATTGGCATGGGGATCTGCATGTAGAGATTTTGTTCTGGCCTAGAAAAGCCTATTCCCTTTTGGTCCAGGTGACCTCCTCTAACGTTGCCCCCATTTCTCCCCCAAAACCTGCCACCACCATCACCAACAGGTAGGTTTGGTGATTTCCTTGTTCCTCCCTTCTCCCCCATCTTGTTCCTAATGGAATATCACAGGGACAAGCATGGATTCAAATATTATTTATTCTCCCTCTGCCTTATGAGGACAAACAAATCTGGTTCATGGCCATGTTCCAGTACCGGGCCTAGCACACAGCGAGGGTTCAGTAAATGGTTGGGGGGAAAGTACTGGACACTCACTTTACCTTTCTACACTGACTTAGAGACCGTATCAAGCCAGGCTCATTTCGCTCTCAAAGGGGTCAAATATGGTGAGTGCAGTGGTACATACTTGTAATCCCAGTACTCTGGGAAGCTGAGGCAGGAGCATAACAAATTCAATCCTAGCCTGGACAATTTAGCAAGACCTTGTCCCAAAATAAAAGGACTGGGGATGTAGTTCAGTATGGAGACCCTGGGTTCAATCACCAATATTGGGGGAAAGAAGAGGTCAAATTTGTGGTCACCTACTTCAAAGACAGGGAAACAAGGTTGTTAGATGTGTGTTCAGCAAGGGACTTATAGTGGGTGGAAGGAAATCCCAAAGGCTCCTGGGGTTATGGATATGATGGTAGTGGTTAATGCTGGGGCATAAACATTCATATTCCTTTTGCATAGTTGTGGCTGGGCAGGAGATGCCTAACCTGAAATATATTCTCAGCCCCCCTTGTATTGTGGGTGACTGTGTGACTAGTTCTGCCAATAAGGGCAGAAAGGAAGTCTGTAAGTCATTTCTGGACAAGTCTTTTTTTTCCAGTACTGGGAGTTGAACTCCGGGAGTGCTAAGCTACATCCCCAACCCTTTTTGTTATTATGAGATAGGATCTTGCTAAGTTGCTCAGGCTGACCTCAAACTTGTAGTCCTCCTGTCTCAGCCTCCTGAGAAGCTGAAATTATAGGCATGTACCTCCGCACCCAGATGGACAAGTCTATAGGAAGCAGGTAAGGGCCGGTGAGATAGCTCAGTGGCATAAGCGCCTGCCTGGCAAGCGCGAGGTCCTGAGTTCAACTCCCGGTACCCACATATAAAAAAAAAGGGGCCAGTGATATCGCTCAGAGGCATGGGTGCCTGCTGGCATGCGAGGTCCTGAGGTCAACCCCTGGTACTCACAAAAAAAAAAAAAAATAGGAAGCAGGTAAACCTCCATCCAGCCTCCTCACAGTTACTAGGTGGAAGGTAATCATTCCAAGGCCCCAAGAAATAATGGAGTTGCAAGATTAACAAGTCTAGTGTGTGAATCACCAAATGGAGGTGCCATTTGGCCTCCTGCCAACTAACTAGGACACCTGTGAGAAATAAAATATTGTATGAAGTCACTGAGATCCCAGAGGTTATTGGTCACAGCAGCTGGCATTACGCTAATACACGGACCCCTCCTTTCTGGGTCCCTGATATCCATTTAGCTTGAGTAGCAGTCGCTCTATGAGATGAGCCTCTAATTCCCAAATGTAGCATTCAGGCTTTCATACAGCACATCTGTACTGTGGCTCAAAGGCTCTATGCCTGCTATCTGCATGTTTCCCTCCACTCTTCGCACAAATGTGAACTTTCCCCCATGTGTTATAGAAGCCTTCTTCCATTCTGATAGCTGGATGTAGTTAAGGCAGACCCTGACAGTTGTGTTTAGGTCTCCCACAATTGTTAAGTAGAACCCTCTTCTGCAGGGTCTTTGTGGTGGCCCTGCAGAAGTTGCTGATTGCTGGGGCCCCTTAATCTGATTTAGGGTGATTAGTGTTGTGGGGGTAGTACTCATCTTCCTGCTCCTTTCTTTGGAACCCACCATGTGAGGTACACCTTCAAGCCTGATCTTTAGTGAGTCCCTGGCCCTCACTCCAGATCCATGTGCTGATTATAAATCTGAGCTAATGTCAGAGAACCCCACTGGCTAGACTTGGGTTGGTGGCTGCTAGTTGAGGCACAGGAGGACACTACTTCCATCTTCCTCGCTCTGACAACCTGCTGGCTTAGAAGGACACTATGTCCCTTTATAATGTGGCTCTTTTTTGCCAGACTGACTTCACTGATTTGTGTGTACATATATGAGTGTGTGCGCATGTGCTTGTGTGTATGCACGTATGTACCCATCCTTTGTGGATGTTTGATGTGAATCTCTGTTTTGTGTGTGTGTGTGTGTGTGTGTATGCAAGAGAGAATCTGTGTGCAGGCTGTTGTTTCCACACATGTGACCTCTCACATGCATGGTGTGAGGCTGTATTTGTGTTTGTGTTTTGGAGATACGTCTAGTGTGCCTCTGTGTATT
Organism: Erethizon dorsatum; assembly: GCA_028451465.1. Classification (NCBI taxonomy): domain Eukaryota; kingdom Metazoa; phylum Chordata; class Mammalia; order Rodentia; family Erethizontidae; genus Erethizon; species Erethizon dorsatum. The sequence goes on from CM051834.1 coordinate 100,224,260, forward strand.
TCTCCCTATCTCAACATGAGCCCCTGTAACTGCATGTGTGTGTTTCAGTGAGCCTCAGAGTACATGTTATGCATGTGTGAGTACGGGCATGTCCCTGTGTGGCTGTGTACATTTGGCCATATTCTGTGTGCACTGGACTGTGCGTGGATAAGAGCAGTTTCCTTCTCCCCAAGGCCTCCTCAGCTCTTAGGCAATTTAACCTCAATCTTTCTGCTGTGGCTGTTCTGCTGCTTCTGTCTCCAGATGTTGCAATTAAGCAAATGCAGCAATTAAGCAGAGTCCCCCAAACAACCATCCCACCAGGATCCCTTTCCAGGAGCTAATGAGGGGTTGTAGCATATGCAGACCCACACAGCATTATCCAGGCACTCAGGGATGCCAGGCTGTATACACTATGGCACACAGGCACAGGTAAGTTGCACACAAATGGCATAAAGAGTATCTTTGCCCACCTGCTCCATGCATGCTTCATCTTCAGGTCTCAGCATGATGGCCCCCAATTCCAGGCAGCCTCCAAGGCTCGGGATTGGGAGGAGGGGGCAGACTCTGCCTGTGCCACCTCCATTTTTCCCCCATCAGAGCCTGGGCCACTCTGGCCTGTGCTTTGTCATCATAGCCCTTATTATTTTGCCCTGCACTTTTTCACGTCACTATCCTGACAACCATGGCCTACTGTTCCTCATCACAGTCCCAATCTTTCTAGCCTGAGCACCTCTAGGCTGTCTGGAGATGTCACTTTCTCCCTTTTGGAATGAGAGTTCAGTGAAGGCAAGACCCGAGCTGTCTTGGTCTCTATGTTTACTGCAGTGTCAACGAACACAGCCAAGCCCAGACCTCTGCAGCCAATGCCAAACTAGTGATAGCATCTTGGTCTGTGCCTGTCTGATTCTGCACATACCCGGGCTGCTATTGTCCCTCAACCCAGCGAGTTTAACCATAGTGGAAGAGCTCAGACTGGCACCTCTGCCTTTCCATCTCAGATCTCAAGTGGCTCTCAGTGCTGCTCCCTCAGGGACACTCATCACCCAAGGAGGGGAAGAAGTGGACAAATGCCCAGCCTCTCTGAACTTCACTACAGAGCAGGGTAGGGAAATAATTCTGATGTGTTCTCCAAGGTTCCTTCAAGTTCTCCAGCTGAATGGAGTCCCAATGTCCAGAGAAATACCTTGCTCCTCCTCAAAGCTAACTTCTGTTAGCTTTCTCTGTCCCCTGTTTCACTCTCCTCTCTCCCTTGCCCCTGTTTCCTGGGATCATCCCCAAATTTGGCCCTGCTCTCAGGATTGTCTCCATCTCTCCTTCTGTCTCCCCCAGCTCTACCACCTCTGCAAGTCTCTGAAGCTTTTGCAGCCCTTTCCTGAGTTTCTGAGTGACCATACTGGCTGTGCCAGGCCAGGAGCATGATGAACTTTGCTAATGATCTGGAAAGGCGGGCCCAAGGGCTGAGTTAATTTTAGCTGCTTTTCAATACACATAAGTAGAAGGAGCCAAAAGTTTATTCTGAAACCTTCAGCAGAGCTAGGGATGCAAGGGTGGGTATGCATTTACACCCCACTCCCAAGATCACTTGACTCCTCCACTCAGATGGGATTCCCAGGGGTGATTTCCAGGACCACTCAGGCTCCCCGGGGTAGGCTATGTCCACCTCAGACCACCTAGACCAAGGTCGGGTTCCCTTCGGATCAGGGCTCCTGGAAGATCAGGTCCCCCATGCTGCTATAACCAAGTTCCCTAACCAGGTGTGGAGACCATCACTCGCACCCTCTTCCTGAGACACCACCTGCCAGGACAGTGTGGGACACTCCTCTCCTCCCCCATCCCCCTGCACCACTCCCTGTGGGTCATGTGTTGGCACAATTCCAGCAAGGGTCTTCCGTGGGCAGTGGACCTGCGTGAGAGGAGGGGCAGACAGTGGGCCAACATGACCCCTGCCTCTGACCATTTCCTGTCTTCTTGCTCCTCCTCAGGATGTCTGGTCAGTGTATCTTGAGGTCTGTTCCTAATCCTAGAGGGCACAGGGTCTTGGAGCCAAGTTTTCCCCTTGCAGCCAGGGAAAGGAGCCTTGGAAAGGAACAAAGGTCAGGCCTGTCGCTGGGCAGAGCTCAGGTAAGAAAACTTCACCTGTGGAAAGGACATCCCAGAAAGGTGGTGCTGGGGGAGGTGGTGGAGGGCTACATTCAGGGCTATAAATGAGTACACAGTACACACACACGTACTCACAGCCAAGTTGCCCCAAGTGCTATTAGAGCCCGCGCGTGTGTGTGTGTGCGCGCGCTTGTGTGACCACATCGCAGTTTCTCTGTTTTTGCCTTGTCCTTGCCTTCTGCCTCTCGCCCTCTCTGAATCCATTATTGTCTCTGTATTTCCATCTCTCCTTGTACGTCTGTATATTTCTATCCGTCTGTCTCTCAGTTTAAGCCTTCCCATCTTTTTGTCTCTATCATCTCTGTTCTCTCTCAATCTCTGTCTCTGCCTCAGTCCCTCTATTTCCAGGGATTCTCGCTCCCAGCAGCACCAGGGCGACTCCATAGAAGGTGGGGCCAGGGGCGCGCCTTTGGGGGGGTGGCCTGCCTACGCCTTTAATCGCGGGCACGCGCGCGGCCTGCGCCTTTAAGCGCGGGCGCGCGCGCGGCCCTGGGTTCCCGGTGAGGAGGCCGCGGGAGCGCCCGGACCCGGCCCGCCTGCCCGGCCCCCTCCCGGCCCCCGCCCGGCCCCCGCCCGGTCCCCGCCTTCGCCCCGGCGGGGGAGGGGTCTCAGCGCGGCCCCTCCCCCCTGCGTCCCCGCCCGCGCTGCGGTGGCCCCGGCCCGCGTGTCCCTGTCTGTCCGTCTGTCCGTCCGTCAGTTGGCGCCCAGGCCTCGCCCCACCCTGGTCCTGGGGCTGCCCCGCCGCCCCCCTACCAACCGCAGTGGACCCCCTCCCTCTGGGCCAGCCTCCCGACACAGGCCAGGAGGTGAGCAGCGACACTGTCACCCCAGACCCAGGGCCCGCCCGCAGCTGACATCGGGGGCTTGCACCCCGAGATTGGACCGGGAAATCCAGAAACCCGAGCCTGGGAATCTGATCTGGGGTCAATACCCTGAGATCCGGCCGTGGAACCCAGAGACCTGGACCCTGAACCCCTATATTTGGGGCTGGACTCCCAGCATCGGTCCCTGGGACCCCAAGATTTGGAAACTGAATCCCATGAGTTGGAGCATGGACCCCAAGATTTGGAACCAGAATGCCAGGATTTGGAATCTAAACCCCCAAATGTGGAGCTGAACTCTGAATTCTGTGCCTGGCACCTTGAAATCTGGAAGTGGATTCCCAAATCTATACCAGGAACTTACTATTTGGGAACTGGACCTTGGAATTTAGGCCTCAAATTCCAAGATCTGAACCTGGGGACTCCAAGGGGCCTGAACCTGATTTTGAGCCAGAAGTCCTTGCTGCAGACCTGAATGCTGAAATCTGGGGTGAGACCTCCAAATCTTGACTCAGCATCCTTGTATCTGAACACAGAACCCCAATATCAGATTCCAGGACAGGACTTGGGACTCAGACCCTGAACTTCTCCATTTGGCTGTTTGGCACCCCCAGACTGGAGCTGGAAGACCTTGGCCCTGAACAACCAAAACTGGGTCTGGATCTCTAACACTGGGCCCTAAAGCCCCAATATTTGGAGGTTTGGGACCTGGGTATTGAGATCTGGAGACTTCGTGGCAGCAGATTTGAGCTGAGACACAGCAGTGTCTTCACAGAAGTCTTGGGACAGAGATGGCCTGACCAGACACCCACTCGAGAGCCCTGATCTCTGACCCCCTTGGAGCCTGAGGACTCTGCTCCCTGGGGTGGCTTCCAGCTCAGGTAAGGCCGCTGAGAGACCTTCGCTATGGGGGGGACTTGGAAGGGGGGTTCTGTGGCTGGGAGTGGAGGTGAAGTAGGTGAGAGCCAGGTCCTCTTTGGCATTCTTGGGTTTTTCCCTAGAAAAAGACATTCTTCCATGCATCTGCCTCCAGCTCCTACTCTGCAACATTCTCTGGACATTAGGCAAGCTCTGCCCCTCTCCGATCACCTCATCCCCAGCTGATGGTATCTCCAGGCCTCTGACGCCACTGCCCTTACCGCTTCTCACGATCTGTCCTGTCTGACCATCTCCAGCTGCCTCTCTTGTCCACCACTGCTCTTCCTTGGTCCCCCTTTTCCACCTCTCTTCCTTTTTTTTTTTTTTTTTTTTCTTTTAAATAGGGTCTTGCTGTGTAGTTCAGAGTGGCCTTGAACTCACCATGTAGCCCAGGCTGGCCTCAAACTTGAGGCAATCCTCCTGGTTCAGCCTCCTGAGTGGGGATTACAGGAGTGCACCACCACGCCCAGACTCTTCACCTCTCTTCTTCTTTTTTTTTATTGTGGGTACCGGGAGTTGAACTCAGGACCTCACACTTGCCAGCAGGCGCTTGTGCCGCTGAGCCATATCACCGGCCCCTCCACCTCTCTTCTGAAGGACCATTTTTGTTCACCTTTCCTCTCTCTGATCATCTTTGACACCCCTGTCCACAGTTCCCCTCTCCAGCCACCTCTGCCTATTGCTTCTCTCAGGGACTGTCTTGGACACCTCTGTCCATGGTACTCCTCATCATTTCTACCATTTTTTTCTCCCCAGCTGCCCTGTCCATTTCTACTCTCTGTCTTCTTCTATCTACCTTCTCTCTCTCTGACCATCTTTCACCATCTCTCTTGCTTGCTGTCCCACCCCTGACCCTATTCAGCTGTCTGTCTGTCTCTCCCTCTGCCTCTGCCCCCCCCCGCACCTCTCTCTCTCATACTGAGAATTGAACCCAGGGCCTCACACATGCTGGGCAAGCACTCTGCTACTGAGTTACATTCTCAGCCCTTTTTATCTTTTAAATTTTGACACAGGGTCTCACTAAATTGCCCAGCAGGCTGGCCTCAAGCTTGTGATTCTCTTGCCTCTACCTCCCAAGATGTTGGGATTATAGGCATGCACCACCACACCCAGCTCTCTTTCTCTCTTGTTCATTGATTTCTCTGATCATGTCCACCATCTCTGGCTGCCTTTCCTCCCACTGATGAGCTCTTTCCATACCCCTCATCCTGGCCATCCGTCCTGGTCTTCGGTCGACTCTGATGTATCTGTTCTTTCTCTTCTCTCACCTCTCTGGCTTTTGACCATGCCTGACCCTTCTTTTTCTGACCATCATTGATCAGCTCTCCTGAATGGGCCACCTCCAAGCACCTCCACTGTTTGCCCACCTCGCATCTTCTTGACCACCCCGATCGCTTCCTTTCTTTTTGCCCATCTTCTTGGCCATCTCTGACCACTCCCCTCTTGGGCCATATCTGACCCCTTCTGGCCATCCCTCCCACCTGATCGCTTTTTCTCTCTATAGCCATCTTTGACCAGTGTTTGACCACATCTGAAGCCCTCTAGCTTCTACTTGTCCTGGCCAGCTTTCCCATTGTCTGGCTGTCTCTAGCCATCTCCCTTCCTTCTGACCAACTTTGTTCATTTTTGCTCCCTCTGTCTCTGGGACACATCTCTCTGAGTCCTTTACCACCTCCTCTGGCTTTAGATCTTTGATCAGCTCTGCTCCCCTCAGCTCACTGTGACCTTCTCTCCTTGTCTCAGACCACCTAATCCCCCCAAGGGGCATCTCTCTGGCCTTGCCACCCCTGATGCTTCCCCTTTCCCTGCAGGCCGCCCCGCCCGCAATGGCCATCTTCCCGTTGCTCCTTTGCCTGCTGCCGCTGGCCCCTGCCTCGTCTCCACCCCAGCCAGCCACATCCAGCCCATGTCCCCGCCGCTGCCGCTGCCAGACCCAGTCACTGCCCCTAAGCGTGCTGTGTCCAGGGGCGGGCCTCCTGTTCGTGCCACCCTCGCTGGATCGTCGTGCGGCTGAGCTGCGCCTGGCAGACAACTTCATTGCGGCTGTGCGCCGCCGCGACCTGGCCAACATGACGGGCCTGCTGCACCTGAGCCTGTCTCGGAACACCATCCGCCACGTGGCAGCTGGTGCCTTCGCTGACCTCCGAGCCCTGCGCGCCCTGCACCTGGATGGCAACCGGCTGACCTCGCTGGGCGAGGGTCAGCTGCGTGGCCTAGTCAACTTGCGACACCTCATCCTGAGCAACAACCAGCTGGCAGCCCTGGCGGCTGGTGCCCTGGACGACTGTGCCGAGACACTCGAGGACCTAGATCTCTCCTACAACAACCTTGAGCAGCTGCCCTGGGAGGCCCTGGGCCGCCTGGGCAACGTCAATACATTGGGCCTCGACCATAACTTGCTGGCTTCCGTGCCTGCTGGCGCCTTTTCCCGCCTGCACAAGCTGGCACGGCTCGACATGACCTCCAACCGCCTGACCACCATCCCGCCTGACCCACTCTTCTCCCGCCTGCAGCTGCTGGCCCGGCCCCGTGGCTCCCCAGCCTCTGCCCTGGTGCTGGCATTTGGTGGGAACCCCTTGCACTGTAACTGTGAGCTGGTGTGGCTACGGCGCCTGGCCAGGGAAGATGACCTCGAGGCCTGTGCCTCACCACCTGCCCTAGGGGGCCGCTACTTCTGGGCTGTGGGTGAGGAGGAGTTTGTGTGCGAGCCACCTGTGGTGACCCATCGATCGCCACCCCTGGCGGTACCTGCAGGTCGGCCAGCTGCCTTGCGCTGCCGGGCAGTAGGTGACCCAGAACCCCGCGTACGTTGGGTGTCACCCCAGGGCCGGTTGTTGGGCAACTCGAGCCGTGCCCGTGCCTTCCCGAATGGAACTCTGGAGCTGCTGGTCACTGAACCAGGAGATGGTGGCATCTTTACCTGCATAGCAGCTAATGCGGCTGGTGAGGCCACAGCAGCTGTTGAGCTAACTGTGGGTCCCCCGCCACCTCCCCAGCTAGCCAATAGCACCAGCTGTGACCCCCCGCGGGACGGGGATCCTGATGCCCTTACCCCGCCCTCTGCTGCCTCTGCCTCTGCCAAGGTGGCTGACACCGTGCCCCCTACTGACCATGGCGTCCAAGTGACTGAGCATGGGGCTACAGCTGCTCTTGTCCAGTGGCCAGATCAGCGGCCTATCCCGGGCATCCGCATGTACCAGATCCAGTACAACAGCTCAGCCGACGACATCCTCGTCTACAGGTGCAGAGGCCAGGCAGTGGGGCAGCTTGGATGGGGGCGTGAGGTGTGGGAGAACTAAGGGTACATCTCCAGATACCCTGTACTAAAGCACAGCTGCTGCAAGTTTGCAAAGGAAATCATACCACAAAAGTGAAAGACATTAGGCAGCAAGGATAACCAGAATCCAGCAGAAAGGGTAAAAGAAATCTGGCAACAGTGGTAAAAAGACAGTAAGGATAAAATAAATGAGTCAAATGTTAAAATAAATCAGGCTACAGGGCCAAAAAATATCAAGCAATAATGATGAAAAAAATCAGGTTGCAGAGGTAAAAAGAAATAAGGCAGCAAGAGTGGTAGCAAACAAAAAGGAAATTAATTAGCAGGAATAAAAATAAGACAAAAGAGTAAAAAGTTAATGGGCACAAGGGAATAAAAACAAATTTCAGCAGTAAAGGTAAAGAGAAAACCCAGGCGTGGTGGCATATGCCTGTAGTGCCAGCATTCTGGGAGGCTGAGGCAGGAGGGTTCTAGCCCAACCTGAGCAATTTAGTGACTTGGCAAGACCCTATCTGAAAATAAAAACTAAGAAAAAGGGCTGGAGATTTAGCACAGTGCAAAAGCTCTGGGTTCAATCTCCAGTACTGGGTGTAGGGGAGAGAGAGAGAAGGAGAGGTGATAGATAGATATAGATAGATGATAGATTGATAGATAGATAGAGAGGAGCCTGGTTTTCCACATGATGGTTTGACATAAGCCAGGCTGTAGGAAGAAAAATAGATCAAGCAGGAAAGCAGGAAGGTACAGGCATGTCAGGAAAAATGAAATGAAATAGACCTATTACAAAGGAAAGGAGATTAAATAGAGACTAGGCTTCGTATTCATGTAGTGTGAGCCCTACATGTTTGGAGTTCTAATATGGTGACATAAATTTTTTATTTGCTAAATCAAATCAAACAGGCTAGGTATGGTGATACATAGCCGAAGTCCCTGCTACTCAGGAGGCTGAGGAAGGCGGGTTGCAAGTTTGAGGACAGCCTCAGCAATTTAGCAAGCCCCTGTCTCAAAATAAAATAAAAACTAACTGCAAGCTCTACTTGCTATGTGAATAGAAATATCTAGTTTAGCCAGGTGTGGTAGCACACACCTGAATCTCTGCACTTGGGAGGCTGAAGCAGGAGGACTGACATGAGTTTGAGGCCAGCATGGGCTACATAGTGAGTTCAAGGCCAACCTTAAGTACATGGCAAGATCCTGTCTCAAAAAAAAAAACAAAAAAAAAACAAAAAAAAACAAAAAAAAAATCTGGTTTGCCAGTTTTGGGGGCTCCCTTTTCTCTTCCATGGTTTCAAACACAAAACCTAGAGTTCAGATACTCCATGGGGCGGGTCAGTACCACTCCTGTCCCCAAGCCAGAGAGCATTTGGTATATTCGCTGTGAACACATATGGTCAGAAGTGGTGGCTGCTGACAACTCTCACTAGAGTTCAACCTTGCATGGGCAGCTGTAGATGCCTTTCTGTCCTTGCTGCCAGGCTGACACAATGGTGCAGTCCCCAAGGCTTGGCTGTAAGGACCAGGCCTCCTAAGGGCTGGAGTCATAGCTTGGAAACTAGTACCTAGATCCCCTTCTCTCTCCTGGGGCCACACTTCAAGAGATTATCGCTTCATTTTCTTTTCAGTCCTGATCCCACTGCTTTTCTCAGACAATACTACTCAGTAGATTCCATCTCAGCTCTGAAAATCACACAAGTCCTGCTCACCCTGGTGGAGGACGGGACACATACTCTTTTAGATGGTCACCCTTCTACGAGCAATCCTGGAGTTCCCTGTACCACTCTCATTAAAGCAGTTTAGGAATAAAATAGATTATAAAAGGAATTAAATACCCAAAAGGGTACCCTTTGACTAAAGAAAATATAGTAGAATTGAGTGGTAAGTATAAAAGGAAATGGGAAAGGTAAGAATAAATAGAAACCAGGCAACAGAGATAAAAGGGAATTAAATGACAGAGCTGGAGAGAAATAAGGCAACAGGGAGAAAAAGAAATCAGTGGTGAGTCAGATGACAGAACTCCCTGGGAAAACACACTATATATGATAATAAAAAGGCAATGGGGCTAGTGGGAAATTTATTGGCATGTTAGAAGGAAATCAGGCAGCAGGGGTATAGGGGAACAGGTAGTTAGATTAAAGGATTAAAGAAAATTCTAGTTTTACACTAACGGAAAATGGGGTAGCTGGAAAAAGGAAATTAGACAGAAAAAAGAGAGAAGTCAGATGAGAACCAGAGGGAAATTGGGTGAGGGTCTGGAGGGAGATCAGAAGGAAGAGTGCCCAGCAAGCTAAAAGGAAATGACATTAGGTCAGACGGAACTGGTAGGGTTAGAGCAAAATTGGGCGGTGAATGGAGAGATGCATAACAGCAAGGCTGGAGGGAACTTGGGTGGTGGGACCAGAGTGAAACCAGGTGGAGAACTGGGGCAGAACAGGCACTAAAGCTACAGGGAAATTGGGCAGCAGGCTGGAGGGAGTTGGGTGGTGGTGTAGGAGAGGAATTAGGCGGTTGGGTATAAATACTGGAACTGGGAGGACCTCCGGTGGTGGGCTGCAAAGAAATTGGGCATTGTGCCCAGAGCAGAATTTGGAGGGGGGGGTGGCTAGAGTGAAATTGACGAACAGGAGAGGAATAGCAAAACGTGGAAGAAGGGGTGTCAGATGAAAAGAAGTTGGGGTGCTGGTTGAAGGGAACTCAGGATAGAAATGAGACAGTGGACTGGAGGGAATCTAGCCCCTCAGGGCCTCAGGTCTGGGAAGTGCAAAGGGTGGGTGCTGAGCAGCCAGAAACCTGACCCCACCTGCCTGTCCCTCCAGGATGATCCCAGCGGACAGCCACTCCTTCCTGCTGACCGACCTGGCGTCTGGCCGTACCTATGATCTGTGCGTGCTTGCTGTGTATGAGGATGGCGCCACAGGGCTCACGGCCACGCGGCCCGTGGGCTGCGCCCACTTCTCTACTGAGCCTGCACTGCAGCCGTGCGGCGCCCCGCATGCACCCTTCCTGGGTGGCACGATGATCATCGCGCTGGGAGGGGTCATTGTGGCCTCGGTGCTGGTCTTCATCTTCGTGCTGCTCATGCGCTACAAGGTGCACGGCGGGCAGCCCCCTGGCAAGGCCAAGTCTTCGGCACCCGTCAGCAGCGTTTGCTCCCAGACCAACGGTGCCCTGGGACCCATGCCCACTGCACCTGTCCCTGAGCCCGCTGCACCCAGGGCCCACACCGTGGTCCAGCTGGACTGTGAGCCGTGGGGGCCCAGCCACGAACCTGCGGGACCCTAGCTGGGTGTCCAGCTCTATGGCTTCTCTGGCCCCAGGGATAACAGGACCCAGACACCCGGTGGGACCTGGCCTCAGACTCACGAAATCGCTCATGGTTTTTAAAACTCTGATGGGGAGGGTGTCGGGGGCACTGGGGCACAACAAGAAAGTCCTATTTTTCTAAGCTTGGGCCTGGGCCTTTGCCCTTGTCTCTGTCTGTGGGGCTTGGGGGACTGTTGCAGGGATCTGGGGCTGGCAAATTCTTCCTCTGGGAGAGACTCCCCAGTTCAATTTGAGTCTCCTGGGGACCGGGACTGAGAGTGGTCATCCATTCAGTCAACAGATATTCCTGGAGGGGCCACCTGGGCGTGCCCTGTGCTGAGTGTCGCTGCAGTGACCCAGACAGCCCTGAGTCCTGCCCTCAGGGAGCCTGAAGTCCAGTGGGAGACAGACATGTCTGCAGACAGTGGTAATCCCGAGAGAGCAGGGATGTGGTGACCAGGAAAGCCTGGGGGATTGTGTAGCACAAAAGAGGTGCCTGGCTCAGCTTAGGGCGTGGTCAAGGAGGGCTTCCTGGAAGAGGAGACATGGGGTCTAAGAGAAATATTTGAAGGAGATAACTGGCCAAAGAGCAAAAGGAGAGCTGTTCCAGGTGGAGAACACAGCTATGCAAGGGCCTAGTATGTACCAGGCTGTGGGGCTGCTGTGGTAGAAGTGAGGCAGAGCTGAGCAGGGTCCAGGCTGAGGAGCTCAGATGGTGGCCTGATGTGTTGGGGAGTCATGGAGGATTCTATGCAGGGGAGGGTTGGGGTCACGTTTGGGCTTTAGGAAGATACTTCTAAAGGAAGGTGGACCAGCGGAGGAGACTTGAAGATGGGAGCCCAGGGGGAAGCCAGGGCAGGGATCTGAGTGGTGGGGAAGCTCAGGCCAGGGCAGGACTAGGGAGAAGAACAGAGTGGGTGGCACCGACATTCAGGAAGCTGAGCAGAGGGGCTGTGGCGTGGAGGGTCATGGGGAGCGGGTGTCCAGGACAAGTCCCGGGCTCTGGCTAGGGGAGGGGGTGGGGGGACTGCTCAAGACAAGACCAAGGAGGAAGGGCGTGTCTGGGGAAGACACTGTGGCTGGTGTGGGACTCGGTGGATATGGGGGTGCAGAGGATGTCAATGGGGGACAATGTCCAGGAGGCCAGAGGACTCTTGGTCTGAGGCTGGAGTTGGGGACAGAAATAGAGCTTTGTAGCCACAGATGGGAACTGAGACCACTTGGGGTGAGACGGCCTCTGAGGAGAGTCCCAACTCCCAACCACTATGACTTTTCCGTGTTTAAGAGAAAGACAAAGAAAAAAACTCACAAACTCTATACAGAAGCATCAGGCAGCGGAACAGGGAAGAAAACCAAGCTATTCAAACCCAAGTGTTGTGCCTGATAATGTAAAGGTTGCAGTAACCCCAGCAGAGCATTGTTAGGGGATCAGTGGTGGCAGATGACACATTCAGCTGATTTGAGAGCAGGAGGTAAGAAAGTGTAGACAGGAAGTGTAGGCCTGGTGATTCTGTGGGCTGGGCCTGGGTCAGGTTGATCTGGAACTTTCAGCCCCCACTCTGTCTTTGCCCGAGATCCCCCTCGACGTTTGTAGGATCCACACTTGGTCTAGGAAATGGCAGCCCTTACTAGGGACCCAGGAAGGGGCTTTTCTAATGTGGAGGGGGGTCCAAGCAGGAATGTGGAGGAAATTTGGGGCCTGTCACCTGTCTGGAGTAATGCCGGTATGAGTGGCATGGTGAAGACAGTTCAAGACTGGACTGGCCATTCTCATGATCTGGTGTACATAACCTTGTCCTGACGGGCCAACGAATCCTAGATTCTGCCAGAGCTTTTGTGGCCTTGGAAATATTACTGTTAGCCTATAGGAACAACCTGAGTCCAGGGTACCTGGTCTGACTGCTCAGTTCCCCAGCAGCATCATGAGTCCTTCCTTTCGTTGCTTACTCTAGGGTGGCAGAAGTCAGGTGAGGTCATCAGCAAGAGGGAGGGCATGAGTCTTTTTAGAGAATGGGACCCAGGAAGTGGGCCTAGTGCCAGCTAGAAAATACCAGTTCCTGTCTGGAGGGGGAGCCAGAGCGCACTTCCTAAACCCTCGTTTTTTTTTTTTTTAAATATCGATCTTTACTGTGTGGCATGCGCTAGGGACTGAATGCTGAACAAATACAGGTACAGGTCCTGCTGTCACATATCTCAGCATCTGGTGGGGACACAAATGTTAAGTAGTCACAAACAAGGGTAAAACATCCGTGGTAACAAAGAGGACTATGCCAGAGAGATGTGGAACTGTAAGACCCTATAATCAGGGGACCTGCCCCATGAAGGAAGGTTGAGGAAGGCTTCCTGGAGGAGGTGAGGCCTCAGGTGAGTCCCAGAGGATGCTCAGGTTGCAGTTAACTAGCAAAAGGTGGAAAGGACATTCCATGCGCATGGAACAGCATGGTGCGTAAAAGGAAGTGAAGGAGGCCAGGGCTGGAGGTAGAGTGAGGGAAGGGATGTGACATTGTATTGAGACTGGGGAGCAGGAAGGGGCCACACTCAGAACCCTGGAGGCCGCTGGGAGGAGTCTATTTCATTCTAAGTGGCATGAGAACCCATTGGAGGGTTTTGAGCTCCAAGGAGAGTAGTGTTCTCTGATCTCACAGAAGCTCCAGTGGCAGATCTGTTTGTGTGCGGAGGGTAAAGGAAGGAGGATATTGCAATGGTCCAGGCAGAGGGTGACCTGGACCAGGCTAGGCCCTGAAGTGAAGGAAGATTTGAGATTATTTTGCCACAGGTCTCCATCCCCTACCGAAAGCTGTAGGACCCTGGTCTCTGATATCCAAGGATCCATCCGTGAGTGGGGCAGCTGACTTCTCTGTAGCATGGAAATGAAGGGCCTTTCGAAGGTCCAAGTACCAGGCAGACAGTGGATAGAGGCTGAAAAGCAGAGGCTGTGTCTGATCAGGGTGATGTGGACACAGAAAATGCAGGACCTGAAATGGGAATGCACTGCCAGGGGTCGCTTACTATAGTTTGGAAGCAGAAGGCCAGGTGTGGTGGCACATGCCTGCAATCCTGGCACTTTGGGAGGTAATGACTTAATGAGATCCTTTCTCAAAATTTAAAAAAAAAATTTTTTTTTTAAGGAGTGGTGATGTAGCTCTGTGCAAAGACCCTGAGTTCAATCCCCTGTACTGAACGAAGAAAAAAGCAAATCTGAAAGCAAGAAAGGTGGGGAGAGGGACATGGGGCAGGTTGGTCCTTCTAGCATGGGTCCCTATGGTCCTCACAGGATGCCAGACCATCCCTTAACCCTGTGCAGAAACAAATGAGCATATGTGTCTAGGATTTAAAGTTAAAATTCAGCTGAGTCCACCAGTTTTCTGAGCTCGGGGAGTGCTACTTCTGTCCACTCCGTGGCTGGCTTTGGAAAGCATCCTGCGCAATCTGGAGCCCAAGCCCAAGCTACTGCAACATTTTCTTAAAATGACTGTAGTCCTGTACTCAGCTTCTCCCTTGTCTGTGTGCTGCCACATCCAACACAAGTGTCTTGATGTGGCTAAGGCTGGCAGCAGCCTGAGCATCTGGACATACCCATGATCCTTTGCAAGGCCTCCACTAAGGCCAAACTTCTGCAGCTCTTTCCATAGGCTCATATGCGGGACAATGAGACAACAGGGTGCTCTTTTTTTTTTTTAATGTGGGTACCAGGGGTCGAACTCAGAACCTTGCGCTTGCCAGCAGGCGCTCATGCCACTCAGCGATATCACCGGCCCTTTTTTTCCTTTGTATGTGGGTACTGGGAGTCAAACTCAGGACCTCGCGCTTGCCAGGCAGGCGCTTACACCGCTGAGCTATCTCACCGGCCCCTAACAGGGGGCCCTTGAAGTAGATGGTTCTCTCCTGGATGGAACCTGGTGGCCCTTGCCTGTGGTTCCTCAATGGTATCTGTGCCTTCACATGCTTCCCAAAAGCAAAGATAGACATTGATGCCCAGCTTCTGTGTAGTGATGCTGGGGATGTAGTGGTGACCAAGTAGCCCAGACCTTGCCCTCTCACAGTTCCAATTCTAGTGGAGCAAATAGCAACCCACAGGACAGCAGCCGGAGTGGTCAGGGCTGGGATAGGAAAGCAGAGGCAGGAATGACTGGAGTCTGTTTTCACAGAAGTCCAGGGGGTTTTGGCAGCCAGGAGGGGAGTCTCAACTGAGCCTGGGAGATGGAAAGAGTTGAAGATTTCCAGAAGACAGGGCCCGCTTTATAGCAGTGCAACCTCCAGAGTCACCCGGCACCCCACACTTGCAATGGCCCTGTGCCTGGTGTAATGCCCTGCTGCCCCCTTCTTGAAATTCTTTCAATAGGCTCCCCCTCCTCCATTTTCATTTTGCAGTGGGCCCTGCAAATTATGTACCCTTTCCTGCCTAAAGGAAAGTACTCTTGAATATACAAAGAAGCAGGGCACAGTGGTTTGTGCCTGTAATCCCAGCACTCTGGGTGACCGAGGGAGAAGGATTGTAAATTCAAGCCCAGCCTAGGCAATTTAGCCACTTAGTGAGGCCCTGTCTTAAAATTAAAAAGGGCTGAGGATGTAGCTCAATATGAAGGCCCTGGTTCAATCCCCAATACCAGGAAAAAAAAAAAAAAAGAATATACAAAGAGAACCAGGGGTAGAGGGGGCTTTTAAGAGAGGAAGAGGAGTGTCTACTTGAACTGGCCAGAGTTTGGTGTGGTAGGAGCCAAGGTGGTGGAAGAGGCCTAGCGACAGGTGAACTCGAGTGGTGGGCGGAAGCCAGCTGCCAGGCTGAGAAGCTCCAGCCCCAGGGCACTGTGGAGCCAGGAAGAGTGATAAACAGTGGAGGGACAGCATCAAGGTTGTGCTTTAGAAAGATCCACCTGGCTTCCTTCGGGGAGGGAGGATAGAAACACGTGGCTAAGAACAAGATGGGGGCTCTGCTGCCTGCAGAGGGGGCTGGGAGTATCCATGACCCTGGGAAAGGGCTGGGGAGGAGAGGTCAGTCTGGGCAAGCTCTGGAGGAGTATTGAATGCTTGGGGACAGATACCTCAACACACCAGGACATCGGCTGGGGAGACCCCAAAGCCACAGGATGTACCCAGAGCTTCATTTTCCCTTGGAAATTTTCACTGTAGGGGGTGGGGAGGGAGCACAGAAGGGCAGATTACAGAATGTCACTGGTAAGTACTTGAAATTTTTCTTTTTATATGAGAATTCACATGGCTAAACTGATGGAGCAGAATGCAATGTTGGCAAGAATTTAGAGTATAAAATGTGAGACTTCAAAGGACTTTATTTTGGATATATTCTGGCTTCAGCTCCGTGGAACCCCTGGGGCACATTTCCCTCTCCCCAGTCCTCGGGATACAATAGCAGTTGTCTGGGAATTTCCTCTTCAGCTTCTCCATAAGTGCTATTCTGGCCCCAGGGTTGAGAACTGACCCCCTTCTTCCTCCTCTGCTCACCTCCTCCTGGAGCATCCACCCCTAATACCTCAGTTTCCCTTCTCTACTGCCAATGTCCGATCTCTTCTAAATCCAGACCTGGCCGACACTGGCTTCCTGGACATTGGCTTCCTGGACCCTCTTCCTGTGGATCCCCTAGGTTCGCACCCCCATACTGGCCTCAGCTTCTGTCTGTCTTAGGGAACCCCTGCTTAGCCTGCTGCAGGTCCCTTCCACCTACTCTTTCTCCCTTATCTGGCCCAGTCCTGGTCTAGCTTGGCCTCAGCCATCCAGGTCCCAACACTAGCCTCCTTCTAGGATTCTGGCCTCAGTCACCCTCTGGTCCAAAATTTTCCTAAAGCTGAACCTGCCCCTCCTTTGCATGGAAGCCTCCATGGCTCCCTAGTTCTCTGGGGACAGTCTGAGCTCCTCAGCTTCATATTCCCACGTCATCCTCCTTCCCCTAGCATCATCTCCAGCACATATGCTGTTCTGCAACCCCGGGCTGGAAAGAAATTCTAACCGCCCCCTGAAAGGCAGAGGACTTTTGTGTTTACCTTCATGTTCCCTGTGCCTTCGCTAGAGCCTGCCCTCGCTTCCTCTGCTTACGAAGAACAGCCAGTGAAGGACCTTAAGCAAGTGACAGGTGAAGCTATGGAAAGAAAGCTTGTTCTGCAGCTCAGCACCTTCTGGGAAAATGGACTGCAGTGGAAGTGTCTCCCCTCAGGGAACTCTGTCCCCACATCTTCCACACCACCAAATCCAGACAGGTGGTGTCCTCTCCCACCTCAGTCTCCAGTCACTTTCCTGATCCAGGAATCTAGGCCCCCACCCCTCCTTCCCCAAACTCAGGAGTTCAAGTCCCCAGTCCAGGGCTGGGGTGTAGCTCAGTGGTGGGGCATTTGTCTAGCATGCAGGAGGCTCTGAATTCTGTCCCAGCACAACAACAACAAAGTCTCCAGGGCCCCCTGCTTCAGATAGAGCCCTCGCTCCATTTCCTTCCTTCCTCAAACCCAGCCCAGTCCTGCCCTGGCCCCCAGAAGCTCAAGCCCGAAGCTTCTCCCTCCTCAGCAGGCTCAGGACCTGCTGCTCCTTTCTAAGAATGGTCTTCAGGGCCGGCGAGATGGCTCAGTGGCATAAGCGCCTGCCTGGCAAGTGCGAGGTCCTGAGTTCGACTCCTGGAACCCACATAAAGGAAAAAAGGGCCGGTGATATCACTCAGTGGCACAAGCGCTTGCTGGCAAGCGTGAGGTCCTGAGGTCAACTCCTGGTACCCACGTGAAAAAAAAAGAACAGTCTTCAGGCCTCACTTCCTCAACCTGCCCCTTTGATCCCTGTTCTGTCACAGAAACATAAACCTTACATCCCTCCAAACACAACTGCCTCTCCACACTCAAGGGCCCTCCTTGGAAGCAATCTTTCTTGTCTCTCTTCAAGTTCTGTGTCTATGCTCATCTCGGTCTCTCACCTCCCGTTATCTGGCTCTCTTCACTCCTTTCTCTGTCCCTCACTTCCTCTTGTTCCTAACCCCACCATTAGGCCTCATGGTGATCAATGGCACCAGGTCAGGCTGGAGTCAGTGTTAATGGAGACATCTATGTACTGGCCCTGGGTGCCAAGGGCCAGACCCAGGCATCTAAGATGGACTATGAAAGTCTCCACAGTGTGCCTGGCTTCAGCCTGGCTCTGGTCAGGTGAGACCCCTGACCTTGCTTATTTCCCTGAGCTTGGAGGCCTGGCCCTTCCCCACAATGTCACCTGTGCCTCCTCCTGTCCCTGCAGCAGGAGAGGGAGAGGGAAGACTGACAGGAGGCACTGTGTTAACTGTCCAGCTTTTTCCATTCCTTACCCAGCCATGGCTGTCCTTGCGCCTGCCCTGCTGGTCCTTAATGGCTTGGGTTTCCTAGGAACTGAGAATCCATGGGGACACAGAAAGCTGGAGAGCTGGTCTGACCTTACAGCAGAGGACTGGTTGTGCTGGCTGGGGTTGGAGTTCTGCCTGGCATAGTTCTGTGATAGGGAATTGGCCACCGTGGAGCTTCTTGGGACAAGTCCTTGGCCAGCTGGGACAAGGGGCTATTTGGGCAGATTCTGTTAGACAGTTGGCCAAACTGGTTCTGGGAAGGGGGCTGGACAGATGGCCCAAAAGTAGCAATTTTAAGCCAATATTTATGTGTTTGTTGGTGGTACTGGAGATTGACCCCAGGATCTTAGCACAGAATTAATCTCCAGCTCTTTCTTTTTGATTTTTTATTTTGAGACAAGGTCTTGCTAAATTACTAAATTGCCCAGGCTGGGCTCGATCTTGCCATCCCCCTGCCTCAGCCTCCTAGAGTGCTGGGATTGTAGGTGTGGATCACCACACTCGATTTGGGCTAATATTTAAATCCCAGACATTGTTCATAGCCTTTACATCCATCGTCTCCTCCATCAATCCCCATAGCTCTGTGAAGTGCATACCAAAAACCCCTCTTCCACATGAGGTAACTGAGCCCTACAGAAGTACCTTGCCTAGGTTACATGGATACAACGTGGCAGAAGCAGGATTAACACCAGATTTAATTTGGCCTCAGAATCCACTGGGTAGTTCCGGATCCCTCCTCTCCACTCCCGGTTCACTCAAATTCAACAGCTGCGTTTGTGGGCTTCTAGGGCCGCCACTTCATCACAGTTTTCTTGGAAAACGGGGGCGCTGAGAAGCCCAACTTCCGGCTGTGTGTGTTGCCACCGCCCTAAGGGCCCCTGACTGCGCGGGCGCCTGAGTGCTGGCAGGTGATGAGTCCACGTGGGCGCGCCTCCGTGGACCCAAAGCCGGCGCCGTTGCGCCACCTGCTGGGCATCCGCTACTTGGTGGTGAGGCAGTGGCTGCAGACCGGCGATCCACACTGGAAGTCTGCTGGGGTGGCAGGTGCTCAGCCCACCTACCTGTGTCTCTCTGGTGCGGATCCTACTGGACAGTGTCAAGTACCCTGCCCGCTGTCCCTTTCTTTTGCACTCTTTTTCCCCTGCTACTGGAGATTAAATCCAAAACTACATTCCTGTCGCTATTTACTTGTTTATTTATTTAGACCGGGTCTTGCTGTGTAGTGCAGGCTGGCTTTGAACTCACTATGTAGCCCCAGGCTGGCCCCGAACTTGCGGCGATCCTCCTGCCTCAGCCTCCATAGTGCTGGTACCAGCGTGCACTACCAAACCCAGCTCATTTTTTGAGACAGGGTCCTGTTAAATTCCCCAGGTGGGGGACCGGTGAGATAGCTCAGCGGCATAAGTGCCTGCCCGGCAAGCGCGAGGTCCGGAGTTCAACTCCTGGAACCCACATAAAGGAAAAAAAGGGCCGGTGATATCGCCCAGTGCCACAAGTGCTTGCTGGCAAGCGCGAGGTCCTGAGGTCGACTCCCGGTACCCACATAAAAAAATAATAATAATAATAAATAAATAAATAAATAAATAAATAAATAAATAAATTCATTCCCCAGGCGGGTCTTGAGTTTGCGATCCTCCCACCTCAGCCTCCCAGAGTGCTGGAATTATAGGCATACATTATCATGCCTGGCTCCTTTTGCACGTTGAGCCTTTCCAGACGCTGCCCATGCAGAGCTCAGGTGACCTATTCAGCTCCTGCGTCGTGGCCACCCATCCTGTCATGCTGGTGGCTGACAACAGTTGTCTGCAAAGGTAACAGAGGCTGTGGCTACGTGTTGGAACAGCTGCTGCCCAGGGTCTCTGGGGCCGCATCTATCAGGTGCCCGCATTAGCAGCGGGGGGTCCCCGGGACCACGTGTGCGACGTGGCTGGGCAGCCTCCACTGCTGGGGGGGCCCTGGGCGTGGCTTCGCTTGGCTCGGGCCCCAGTGCGCGAGCTGGTGTTTCCTTCTTTAGCAGTGTGCAGGTGTTTTTCCTGGACGCAGCCAGAGCTCGCGGGGGTGCCCATTACGATCCCTCCTTCGCTCTTCGGTCCCCGGCGGGTGCGTTCAGCTGCAGCCTCACGCTCACTGTGCCGCGGGACTTTTCTAGTGTGGCCGTGCTGAGGGCACCCGCGCCTGCCCTGATGCTCGTGGGCCTGAGGCCGTGGCCTGGCCCGCACTGGCGCCTCATTTCCCCTGGCCCTAAGCCGCATTACGGGCAGCCATTTGGCCAAAGCCTGGTCCCAGCTCAACGTTTCGCCCACGGGCGTGGGCTCAGCACTGTGCGCCACCTGGAGATGCGCGGGTGGCCCATGGGCGTGCTCAGCTTCCAGCTAAGGCACCGGCTTTGGGCCTTAGGCCATGGGGCAGCCTAGGGCAGTTGAGTAGCTCTGAGTGGGCGTCTGGGTTGGGGAAAATCATAACACTATCTTTGTTTGCTCACACAGCAGCCAGAGAAGACGCTTTTAAATGCAAGTCACATTCCTTCTCCACTCAAAACCCTCCCATGCAATTATTCCACCTCTTAGCGAAAGCAAAGTCCTTACAGTGGTGTATAAGATCCTACAGACACTGCTCCCATTACTTCTCTTTCCACCGTGTCCCTCCTCCCTCACTGTATACCAGCCAATTGGCCCCCTTAGGGTCTTATTCTTGCGGCAGGGCCATTGAACTAGCTGTTACCATGATATCTCTGTGGATCATTGTCTCACCACCTTCACATCTTTGTTCAAATGTCACTTTTTCCCCCCCAGTACTGGGGATTGAAGTGAGTTTTAAGATACCCAATTAAAGGGGCCGGTGAGATGGCTCAGCGGCGTAAGCGCCTGCCTTGCAAGCGCGAGGGCCCGAGTTCGACTCCCGGAACCCACATACGAAAAAGGGGCCGGTGATATCGCTCAGTGGCACGGGTGCCTGTTGGCGCGCGAGGTCCTGAGGTCGACCCCCGGTACCCACCAAAAAAAAAAAAAAAAAAAAAAAAGATACCCAATTAAGGGCCGGTGAGATGGCTCAGCGGCTTAAGCGCCTGCCCGGCAAGCGCGAGGGCCCGAGTTCGACTCCCGGAACCCACATACGAAAAAAGGGCCGGTGATATCACTCAGCAGCACGGGCGCCTGCTGGCGCGCGAGGTCCTGAGGTCAACCCCCCGGTACCCACAAAAAAAAAGATACCCAATTAATTATACAATATTTGAACATCCAGCCTAAATGAATTTTCATATATATATATGAATATATATATATTCCTTTATATATATAATATATAATATAATAATATATATAATATATATTATAATATATAATAATAATATAATATATAATATATATTCCTTTATATATAATATATAATATAATAATATATATCATATATAATTATATATAATAATATAATATATAATATATATTCCTTTATATATAATATAATATAATAATATATAACATATATAATTATATATAATAATATAATATATATAATATATATATTCATATATATATATATATTCCTTTATATATATATATATATAAAGGAAGCTGTGGGACATTTCCATCACCCCAGATAGCTTCATGAGATCAGATTTTTAAATTTTTTTTTCAAATTGCCACATCTATGACAGTCTGCAACACCAAGTAAACCTTTACGGAATGAATAATAATGGTTATAATTTGGTAAAAATGCACAACGTCATATGCCAGGTGCTTGGCTCAGAGAGGACACTGTTGCCGACATCACTTCTATTTTTCCTTTATTACAGTGAAAAGTGTAAAAAATGGAGCAGAGGAAGGGATAAAACAGTAATGGATAGTACTGAGTGCTTAATTCTGCATGTTATTGCTTTTAATATTCCCTAGCCTTTGAGATGCACTCTGTAATAACACTGTAACGAATCTTTTTTCCTGGGGAGTGAGGAAGGGACAAGACCTCACATGTCTTGTCAAATTCACACGGGTAGAAATTGGCAGAGTCGGGATTTGAACCCAGGCCTCTTTGCTAACACAGTGCAAGCTTTGAACCACCTTTTTGTTGTTGGTGATGTGTGGGTGTATGGGCGTTTGTACTGCCTCACAAAGACTTATAAATAGTCCAGACTTTATGGGTTAGGTGATAAGTGCTTTTGTATATAATGTGTGTATATTATGTAATATATTCCTCACAGTCACCCTAGAGGCAAGTCTTTTTATTATCCCTATTTTGTAGAGAAGGCATTTGAAGGTTGAAGGCACTAAATCTTCGCCCAGGGCCACACACGGGGCAGGTGGCAGCTTGTACCCAAAGTTTGCTGAGACTGCTGAGAAGGAAGTGGTTAGTCTCAGAGGATGCCGCACTTTGCGCAGACTCAGTGTGGCTGGTTGCTGGCCATGGTCCTGAATCCACTGTGCGGCAGGACTCAGGACTTTCCCGTATCCTTGGAATGAAGGACCTTGCACTCAACTTTTTTGTCGTCCTGAAAAACAGGGAGGGAGGGAAAATGAGGGAGATGAGAGAAAAGTGAAAGAATGCTCATAGGGTGGTTGACGTTTCTCAGACATGAAGGCATGGATTTCAATTCATTCATTCATAATGGCTTAGATCTGGACTCTATCCAGAAGGATTCAAATCCTGCTCTGAACCATGTGACCTTGCACAAGTTATTTCATATCTCTGACTCGCTACTTCATCTTCCGAAAAGATGGGATAATAATACCAACAACATAATGAAGTTGTTGTGGCATTTTAAAATGAGTTAATAGAATAGCAGCTTGCATGCAGTAAATGGTTGTTATTATTTTTTTCAGCAATATTTTTCAGTGCTTAGTTTGAGCCAGGCTCATCCTAGATCCTGGAGAGGCAACAATGAGCAAAACAGACAACATCCCTTCCCTCGGGGAACTGATCCTCTATCTCAAACTCTAATCCACTCCGAACTCTATATTCCATCTTGATAGAAACTCTATAGGATGCAAAAGCTCTATAGGACAAACAAGATTATCCATTAGTGGGTCATTTTATAGGTGGCCAACTTTATGTACTAACAGCTATTAAAAAATAATGGCTCTGCCTGGGAGGAAGAAATAGATGTCTCCAATTACCCACAGAGTATACACACACATACACATGAACACAGGCACACCACTCTTAACGCAGTTTAATGTTGCAAGTTAAAGTCTACACTGGCCAAAATCAACCATGAGATGTATTTGGATTAATTGGCCGTGTGTGTGTGTGTGTGTGTGTGTGTGTGTGTGTGTGTGTGTATGCTGGCTCCAAACATGCTAAGCCCATGTTCCACTATTGAGCTACACCCCCAGCCCCAGGGTTTTAGAAATAACTGAATGTGGCCATCTTTAGATGTGCTCTCTGGTTCACTGTAAGCCTAGTCTACACCCAGGCTGCACTGATCATTTCTGTATTGTCTCTCGGTCCCACCTTTCTCTTCTTCTTTCAGCTGGTACATGCAGGCTCACTTCATTTTAGATTAAGAACTCTGCTAACTTCTGAGTGTTGTTTCCCAAAACAGGGAGCCTAGAGGCCTAGGTATGGAGGCAAGTCAGGGATGAGGCTCTAAGTGTTGGGATCCAATTCTATTCCATCCTTTCCTGATCTCACCACCAGATATTCTAAAGAGGAACTGAACCCTTCCATGGAATCCTATCCCCTCTTAGAGTCTTCCCTCATGATGTTACTTCAGTTCCCAGTCTCCTGTAAAGCCCATGCCTGCTCTGATGGGACCACACGTCACCTTGTGAAGTACAAGCCTAAATATGTGCTCAGCACACAGGCCATATTTAGTTCCAAGATGGCATTTCTGCAGGGCTCTAAAATAGAGTCTATCTCCAGCTCCAAGGTCATGCCAGTGGCTGAACCAGGATCAAAAAGCATACCTGAAGCTAGGTGTGGTGATGCACAGTTTTAATCTCAGCTATTTGGGAGGCAGAGGCAGGAAGCATTGCAAGTTGGGGGCCAACCAGGGCAACTTAGCAAGATCCTTTTTAAAATAAAAATTAAAAATAAATAAATAAATAGGGCTGGGGACATAGTTTAGGACTCCCTGGGTTCAATCCCAAGTACCTGAAACTGAACAAAGGCTTTCATCTGTGGTCATAGCTGAATCTACACTTGAATGTATGGCCATGACTCATCTAGGGTTTGCACAAGTGATTGTAGATAAACCCTGGCCTGACACAGCTGTGACTGTACCAGTGTCTGTGCTTATGTCTATGAAAGAACCAGTTCCTGCAGCTCTGGCTGAGGCTACACCAGCACCTGCCCCCATGCCCTTGTCCAAGCCCATATTCAAGCTGAATTGGTGCCATAACCAGGTCCAAACTGAGCCAGTATCTGTGTCTGACATACAGGTGGTAGTGGTGACTGAACCAGGCCCGGAGGCTATGGCTGTGGCAAAGCCAAAACTTGAAACTGTCTCTGAGTCCAAACCGGTGCCTGTAGCCAAATCAGAGGCAGTGACCTTCTGCATTTTTTTTTAAGTACTGTGGATCAAACCCAGGGACTTCACACTAAGCTACATCTCCGGCCCTTTTTATTTTTTGAGACTGGGTCTCACTAGTTGCCCAGGTGGTATTCAATTTGCAATTCTTCTGCCTCAGCCTTCCAGAGTGTTGAGATTTATAGGCATGTGCCACTACGCCTGGCCCATCTGAGCTTTTGATGCCACTAGTTCTCTGTGCTGTGCCTTGGGGCTGCACCCACATAGTCATTTTCTCAGGCCCCACCTAGGGGCCTCTCTGTCTTCCCACTATAGATTGCCTGTTCTGGAGGAGGGTATCTATGTGCTTTGTCACAATGAGCATCTTTGATATCACTATCACTGCTGTTAAGCATGAGTTTGGCTTCATCTGTGGAAGAATCATAATGTAGCTGATGGTGGTGGTGCATGCTTACAATCCCAGCACTCTAGGAAGCTGAAGCAGGAGGATCACAAGGTCAAGCCAAGTCTGGGAAACTTGGCATGATCCTGTCTTAAAACAAAAAATAAAAAAGAGTTTGGTATGTAGCTCAGGCTATGGGTTCAATCCCCAGTACTAAAAAAAAAATCATAATGTATAAAATCTTAGGAAAATTCATCCTTCTCTATCCATTCACTTTGTCATCTCGAAAATGGAGGCAATTATACAGCCTCCAAAGTCATTCTTCTAAAATGTCTGAGGCCGGGTGCATTTCAAATTTTTGAATTTAGAATGAGCAGACCGGCCGCTCCCCCACGCACATACCCACTCGCTCGCCTCCCCGGCCGCTCCGCTGCCTCCCCACTGGAGGTCTCGGCCGGCCGGAGGACCGCTGGCCTGGTCTGTCCCGCCCGCCGCACCGGCCCGCCCTCAGATGTGGAACGTCTGCCCCCTGCCTCCTACTCATTTTCCCCGCCCTTTGGGGTTCCTAGGTCCGCGAAGCCCGAAAACCAGATAGAGAGCTGTTTAGTTCTTTGACAAAATGCATAAGCATTTATAAAAGTATGTATGAGGGATATCAGCGCCTTTTTTTTCCTGGGGAGAACAACCCCCACCTGGAAAAGAACAAGGAGAAGTATGGCAAGGGAATGTGTTTACAAGAGAAGGGAGAGGACACAGAAGGTAAACTGAGGCTCCAGCTTTTGCTCTGCACCTCAACAGAGACTATCATCAGAGATAAAATATGTATTATCTGATGACCAGCAGCGGACAGGCACGAAGGATCCCACTATGTAGCCCAGGCTGGCCTTGAACTCATGGCAATCCTCTTGCCTCACCCTCTTGAGTGCTTGGATTACGGATATACACCACTATTCCCAGCTCTTCAATGATTTTAATATTGAACATAGAAGGAAATTGTCATAAAAAAAAAAAACTATAAGTCTCCAACCTGGCCTGACTCTCCCAGCCCCCAGCTTGCTTGGCAGCAGAAGCACTGCTCTCTGCAGGGAATTCAGCTCAGCACTGAGGTTGTCATTGGCAAGCACAGGAAAGGAGATAAGATAGGACAAGGAAGTTTGTAGGTCCTGGGGACATCTGGAGACACCCAGGAATTTACAACAGACACTTCAAAAGACTCTGCCCACTGAGATGCAAGATTGCCAGACAACCTTAACCACAGAGGTTCACTGGGATCTTCCTGCCTAATGTCCCCTACCTTCTATCCATCCTTGTAAAAGGGACATGCTTCTCTTTGTTTGGGGAAGGTCTTATCACCCTCTCTGCCTGAACCCAGGCACAATAAATTCCATGCCATGTTGCCTTAAAAAAAAAAAAATAGAATGAGCAGACCATATGAATGCCACATATTATATAACACTCCCAGTGAATGTTTACATAATCACAAACATTAATATGTAGTGAAGTGTCCAAATAGTCACATTTAGTGGAATAAATTAAGACTAATTTATTAGTAGCCACATGAGTTCAGGTCAGCTTGTGCTGTTGCCAGTTGAATTTTAACATCAGATGCACAATACACCTTTCAGTCTTCAGAATATTTTTTACATTTGGGGATTTGTAGATAAAGAATTGACATTTGGGGATTGTAGATAAGAAATGTTGGATCTTTGGCACCTACCTCATTGAGTTCCTATGAGGTGGGAATGAGTTAACATATAAAAAGCATTTGGAGCAGAGTGCAGGTCATGGTGTCATAGAAAGTGTTTGCTATGTTTATTGTCCCCAATAGCACTGTCATCTGGAACCTCTGAATCCTCTGAGCTTTGAACATATCTCAGTGTAGCAGAAGAACCCAGTACTAAATTAAAAGGAAAATGCTCTGCATCGAGGAGCTGGAAGGCAACTTGTTTATTAACGCCAGCGGGCTGGCAGGACTGAGTCCAAATCACCAGCATCAGCTCAGAGTGAAACAGAATCTTATACACATTTTTGCAAGCAGGAAGTACAAAAGCTGATATTATTACAGGTTATTACATGATTGGTTACATGAATTAAGTCATATGTTGTCAGGCAGATTTGTTTCAAGCAGGTTTACTTAAAAGGAATTTTTTATAAAAATTGTTTATAAAATTTCTATAAATTTGGTACTACATCAGGACCACATGCATCAACTGGAATGCCCCTCAGGGAAGGTTTAGGGGTACTGTTCTGGTTGGAGGGTTGTGGGGGCCAGAGCCTATTTAATGAAGGTTGCTAGAGAAGGGACTTGCTGGAGGCTATGGATATAGGAAGACATCCCTCAGCACTGCTATAGAAATAAAACTAGAAAGAAACAAAGAAACAAAGAAAGAAACGAAGAAAGAAAGAAGACAGAGAGAGCCAGACATGTGGTGCATACCTGTAATCCCAGCATTCAGGAGCCTGAGGCAGATCGCTGTAAGTTCAAGGCCAGCCTGGGCTATATAGTAAGTTCAATGCTAGCATGACCTACATAGTGAGCCCCTGTCTTGAAACAACCTCCCAAGGAGAAAGAAAGAGGGCCGGTGAGATGGCTCAGCGGCATAAGCGCCTGCCTTGCAAGCGCGAGGGCCCGAGTTCGACTCCCGGATCCCACATACGAAAAAGGGGCCGGTGATATCGCTCAGTGGCACGGGTGCCTGTCGGCGCGCGAGGTCCTGAGGTCGACCCCCAGCACCCACAAAAAAAAAAAAAAAAAAAACAAGGAGAAAGAAAGAAAAAGAGAGAGAAAGAGAAAGAGAAGAAAGGAAGGAAATGGGGCTGGTGGGATGGCTCAGTGGTGTACGCACCTGCCTGGCAAGTGCAAGGGCCTGAGTTCGACTCCCGGAACCCACATATGAAAAAAGGGCCAGTGATAATGCTCAGCATCACGGGTGCCTGCTGGCACGTGAGGTCCTGAGGTCGACCCCTGGTACCCACAGGAAAAAAAAAAAAAAAAGAAAGGAAGGAAATGGACTATGGAGCAATTTGATCTGTGTTCAAATCCCAGCTTGGCCATTCATTACTGTGTGACTGTGAGCAAATTATTTAACCTCTCTAGGCCTTAGCTTCTTTATCTGTAAAATCAGAAGGATGAAAAGACCTAACTCACAGGGCTGTAGTGAGGATTAAATAGGCTAATGAACGGAAAGCTCAGAGAGTGAGGAATGCTAGGACCTGATGCTCCATATTCCCCACCCCCTCCCCATCACACCTCTTGAGAGGTGACCCTGCCACTCAGAAATCAGGGGTTCTCCAAGTGCTATTAAGTTTCCTGAGCATACAACAACCTCCACCCCAGACATTCAGCACCTTCAGATTCTCGGGGCTCCAGATTTATTCTCTCACCAGCTTGGACCCTTATTTCCCAGAGCTCTGACATTCCTAGGTTTCTTCCTTAATTAAGAAATGCTTTAACTGGGAGTGGTGGTGCATGCCTGTAATCTTAGCACTCTGGGAGGCTGAGACAGTATTATCACCAAATTCTAGACCAGCCTGAGCAACTTAGTAAGACCCTGTCTTGAAGAGAAAAAAAAAAAAAAAAAAAAAAAGGACAGGGATGTAGATCAGTACAAAGGCCCTAGGTTCAATTCCCAATAAAACAAAACAAAAACAAAAATAGAATTGCTGTAGGATTTTTTTTGGAAACAGAGTCTCACTGTGTAGTTCAGACTGGCCTTGAAACTCATTTTGTAGCCCAGGCTGGCCTCAGACTTGTGGCAATCCTCCTGCCTCAGCCTCCCAAGTTCAGGGATTATAGGTATGTGCCACCATATATGATTTTTTCTAAATTGAGGACACATCAGTGATAAGACAGACAAAAATCTTTATTCTTGGATCAAGATGGGATATGTATGTATACCAGTACTTCATGATAATATATTTATTATGTATCTCAAACATATACTAATAAAAAATATTTTTAAAACCCTTGTTCTTACGTGCATATGTTCTAACAGAGGCAAATAAGCAACAAATATAAGCAAGTTTATTATAGAGTATGTTAGAAGGTAATACATGCTATGTAGAGAAAAATAGAGTGGGAAAAACAGGATCAGGATTTCTGAGGGTGCAGTCTTTAATAGGAAGGCCTCTCTGAGAAGATGAAACTCAAGCTGAGTCTTAAAGGAAGTGAGGGAGAGAGCTCTGCAGATATCTGGGAATAGACCATTCCAGGCAGAAAGATCAGCAAGTGCCTAGGGTGGGAACCTGCCAGTGCATTAGAGAAGCAACAAGAAGCTCAGTGCTGCCAGTGTAGGATTGTGATGCAGCCCTGGGTCCCAGCATACAGGACTGTTAGTCTGCTTTCCATTCTGTGTGAGGTGGGAGAGAAGGGAGGATTTTGAGAGAGGAGGAATGAGATATCACTTGGGCATTAATGAGATCTCTGTGGCTGCCCTGTGGGGCACAGATGATGGGGCTTGTGAAGCAGGCACTGGAACCCAGGGAGGAGGCTGCTGGAGAGGATGGAGTCCAGGCAGAAGGCAGTGGGGGCTGCACCAGCACCCAGCAGGGAAATAGGTAAAGAGTGGAGTGGGAAACTCCAGGGTATGGAGGTGGGGCAAAAAGAAGGAAGTCATGGATTGGTAGAAGGGCAATACCCCTTGTATCAGTGGGCTTTTCTATCGCTGGAACAAACACAACTGACATACACAACTTAAAGGAGGACAGGTTTATTTTAGCTCATCATTTCAAAGGTTGCAGTCCATGGTGGGATGGCTCCAAGGCAGGAAGGAACATCAAGGCAGAAGGACATGGCGGAGGAAATCTGCTCACCTCAGGACAGCTGGGAAGCAGAGTGAGCAGAAAAGAACCTGAGAAGTGGTGTTCCTTTCAAAGGCACACACCCAGTGACCTATTTCCTCAACTGGCCCCCATCTCCTAATAGCCTGTTCATCTATGAATTTATCAGTGGATTGACCCATGAACGAGGCTTACACCCTCAGAATCCAGTTGCCTTCTGAAAGCCCCACTTGAACACTTATGGTTTGGTTCTAAAATGTCCCCCCAAAAAATAAAATAAAATAAAATAAAATGTCCCCCAAAAGTCTCATGTTTGGAGGAGGGGCCCAGTCAAAGTGTGTGGATCACTAGGGGTATGACCTAGAAAGGTATATTCTTGGCCCTAGCTCCTCGTCCTCCTCCTCCTCTACCTCCTCCTCCTTCTCCTCCTCCTTTCTCTCTCTCTCTCTCTCTCTCTCTCTCTCTCTCTCTCTCTCTCTCTCTCTCCTTCCTGACTGCCATAACATGAGCAGCATTCCTCCACCTTGTCCTTTCACCATGCCTTTTCTGCCTTGGAGCCAGCCAACCATGGACTGAACCCACAGAAACCATGAACAAAAATAAACCTTCCTCCTTGAAGTTGTGGGTATTGGGTATTTTGTCCTAGAAATGGAAAAGTGACTAATACAGCTATGAACTCGTACATGGGTTGATCCCCCCACATGAAATGCTGGGGGAACATTTTAGATCTAAACCATAATATTCCTGGTCTGGAAGGATAGGTGGAGGCTCTGGTAATGGGGGAATAACCCTTGAATATTGGCTAAAGGTTCTTTTAGCTAGAGGAGGAGAGTAGTCTGGCTCCTTAGTGGAATTACTTAACCTGATTCCACTGGTTAAGTGGAATAACCAGTTGACAGTTGACAGGAGAACTCCCTAGTACCACATGAAGAGGAGCCAGGTATTGGAGTCAAGACTTCTGGTTAGCAGATGAGGATGGGAGGTCCTAGATCTCCAAAGTACCCACTCTTTCAATATCCCAACATCCTGCAACCTCACCATTCATCCTCCATACCTCCTCAAATGCTCTCAGGTGACTCCAGGGTGGCCCCTGCAGATGAACCAGCAGTGGCTGAGTGCCTACCAGCAACGCTGGGCCATGGACCACTGCAGTTGCAACTTATGCTGCTCCATGATAAGGGCAGAGGCAAGTCTGGAACAAGAACTGACTGCCCTGGCAGCTTGCACTATGGCTGCAAGTGTAGAAGCTACAACTTCTACCTGGTGTGCTTGTGGCAACTTCAGCCAGGAGGGACTGACAATGTGGAAAGTCTGACTGGCATACCTTCCTGTGTAGGTGGGACCTGCAGTACCTTGATGCCCTGAGTCAGGTCCCTTGGGCTACCCTCTGAACTAGGTCTGAAACCCTACAGGAGATTGTTGCTTTGTGTTATCATGGCAGCTGCCCAGAAAGAGCCCCTGTGGCTACTGTCACCAAGTGCTTCAACTACCCTCTTCAAGGCAGGTTGCAGTGTCTGGATTTATCCCTTCCCAACTGCCATCCTGTACTTCACATGATCTCCCACAATTATGCACATGCATGTCAGAGCCTGTGTGTCATTGTCCACTCTGGAGGTTCCAGGCTGTTACTGGGAGCAACCCTTCAAAGGAAACCAGTAAGGGCAGCTAGAGAAGGGGATCCTGGGAATTAGGGGCCACACTCTTTAATTCTGGAGGCATGATCCCTAGGGGAAGATTCCAGGATCCCTGGAATAAGACAGCTTCCAGGTCCTGGGGAAGCTGTGCTGTTGGAGAGGGGAGTTGGGAGACTTCCAGGCCTGGAGGCCGGGCTTCTGAGTCCTGGGATGGAGACTCCTTGACTCTAAGGCCAGGACTTCTGGGTTCTTGGTTTCTGGGGACTAGAACACCTAGGTCCTAAGGGTTGGAGGGCTTTGGGTCCTGGGGCAAAGACTCCTAGGCCCTGGGTGTCAGAACTCCATTCTAAAAGGAACAATTGGGTGTTGGTGGCACAGGTCTATAATCCCAGCACTCAGGAAGGCTGAGGCAGGAAGATCACAAGTTCAAGCCTGTCCTGGGAAATTTAGCAACTTAAGAGATACTATTTCAAAATAACAAATAAAAACGGATGGATATAGCTCAGTTCAAAGATCTGGGAGTCAATTCTCAGGAGGGGGGCATGGATTCCTGGGTTTGGTTCTCGGGGGTGGTAACTCTAAGATCTGAGGTGATAGTCCTGAGTCTGAGAACCAGACTTTTACATTTTGAGAGGCAACTTCTGCTTTCTAAGGCCAGAAGCACCTTTATTCTAAGAGTCCTTCCAAGGACTTCTTGGTCAGGACAACAGGCACCAGCCCAAGCACTTACAGGCACTGTAGCCAGACTCTTATTTTCTCAGCAGGGCCCTGGGAGCCTCTGCTCTTACCTAGAGATCCCAGCACACTTGAGACTGGCATTGGGTCCCCAAAGCTCCAGCTTCACCCATCTCTTCCCAAAAGTGAGTCGTGCCTGGCAGAATCTGCCATTTCAGGCTCTGGGCCGCAGTGCACCCTCTTCTGCTGTGGCTGGGACACAGTAGTCAGCTGCACCTTTCTTTGGCTGCATAAGCCCAGCAGCCCTGAGATCCACGCAGTGCTGGCTCTTCCAGCTGCAGACAGGGGCCACCTAGTGGGGCTGCATGCTAACTACAATGGGGAATCCGTGGACCTCCAGCTGCCCAGCACTGGCCAGCACCATCTAAAGATGCACTGGCTTGCGACTTTGGCCATAGCTGTTTGGTGGGTTCCCCAGATGCCACCACTACTGCCATCGTGTACCACCCTGTCAATCACTAGCACCACCATCCCGAAGTGTCAGCTCTGTTCTGATTACCATCCAGCCCCCAGCTCTTATCCCTCCTGATTCCTAGTCCTGATTATGGTGCAGCTCTTCAGCCCTTAGCTTATCAAGAACTCAAAATCTGTTCATGGTCCATCCCCCAAGCCCTTACCTGTCCCAGTGATCCATCTGTGCCTCTGATCCATGGCTAGCCACTTGCTCTTTACCTCTCCGAGGATTCCAGCTTCACTTCCACCGAACCTGAGCTCTCCAGCCCTTATCCCTGCAGGGCCCCTGACCCATCTTAGCCCAGAGAGGAAGGGTGAGACTGGCAGCCACTTGCCCCAAATAACCCTCCATTCCTACTCCTTCCTGCAAGCCTGATGTGCCCAGCACACTCACTACCCCCGTGTGTGTCCTGGGCTGCCCAACCACTTGTGCAAATGAGTGGTGTGTCTATCTTGGTGGTGGACTGGAGAGGTGTGGACTGTGCTACATGCCTCTTTGCACCCAGGTCACTAGGCCGGGGCACACATCAGTGACTGGGTATACATTAAGGTAAGCTCGTGCCTATTGCCCACCCCATGTCTGCTGCTGATCTGGCATGCAAGATCTCTTTTTATCGCTGTCTCATGCCCTCCTTCCCTTTCCATATCCAGCACCCTTATCTCTACTCTGCTCTCGTCTTCTCCTAGTCCACCTCCTCGTCTCTCCTCTCCCCTCCATCTTTCAGTCATCTTCCAGCACGAGGGTCTGTACCTCTCTGTTCCACGACACCCAGTCTCTGTGCGTCTCTCCCATTTCCTTTCTCCCCTCACTTTACTACTCCAGCATACCCACCTCACCACACACCCCTGAGCCTCAGTCTTTATTTCCCCCATCTTTTTCTCCTCCTTATGGGTCTCCAAGTGCCCTCTATCCCAACACTATCATCATGTCCCTCCCAGGCACCCCCTCCAACACCTCCATTCCTGCTACCCTGGATACCTTTCCTGTGTGTCCCTCCCTCAACACTAGCTGTTCCTCTTGAGGTCCCCCGTCCCTTCCTCCCCAGAGTAGCCCCTCCTCTCTCCTTATATTTCCAATGTTCCTTCCTGTTTCTTCCCTAAGTGGATAGTTCTCCCCATCCCCCAGGTCCAGATCACAGGCCTGTAATTCCAGTACTCTGGGAGGCTGAGGAAGGAGGATTGTGAGTTCATGGACAACATAGTGACTTAGACAGAACCTACCTTAAAAAATGGCTGGGGATGTAGCTCAGTGTGAAAGCCCTGGGTTCAGTTCCCAGCACCATCAAAAATTTTTAAAATAAAAAGCCAGGAGTGGTGCCACATGTCTATAATCCCAGCACTCAGGAGGCTGAGGCAGGAGGATTGCTGCAAGTTTGAGGCCAGCCTGAACTATGTAGTGAATTTAAGGACAGACTAAACTACATAGCAAGACCCTGCCTCAAAAATAAATAAATAAATAAATAAATAATAAAAATGCAAACCCTTGGGGCTGGGGATTGTAACTCAGGGGTACAGCACATGCAGAAGAACCAGGGTTGAAGCTCCAGCAATCGGGGGGGGGGGAATGTAAACTCTTACCCTTCCCCAGACAGACTGAGCCAGAAACTTTGGAGTGAGGCCCAGTAAGCAAAGTTTTAACAAGGTCTCCAGGATACTCTGATGTAAGGCTGGGCCTGAGAACCTTTGTTCTACCTGCTTTAAATTAGCTCATTGTCTTAGTTACTTTTCTCATTCCTGGGACAAAATACCCAACACCCAAAGGTAAAGGAAGAAAGGTTTATTTAGCTCACAGTTTGTAGAGTTTCAGTCTGTAATTGGCTGGCTCCAAGGCAGGGTGGCTTCAGAGCGGAGAGCAATTCACTGAGGGCAGAAGACAGCAAAAGTAACAATGGGGGACGGGGGAGACAAGCCCCTTTCTGACCCTTCTATTGTATCCAGTCTACTGGGATTAGGGTGGTGCCAATCCAATCAGTGGACTGATTCAGCAGTCACCCATCCTTAACCCCAGCACTCTTAAACCCAGCATTGCACTATGAATTAATAACACACTCTAGATTCAGCCACTTCCAAAAAAAAACCCTATGACCACATGAGGCTTTTGGCGGGGGGACATCTAGATACAAACCATAATATCCATGCCATCTTCAAACTGCCCTATGATCAAGAGACTAGCAATGTACTCAGTGGAAGAGCACTGGCTTAGCATGCACAAGGCCTTGGTTTGATCCCCAGCATTGTAAACACACCCAAAAATCCTATCCTACAAGATAGGAACAGTCATCTACCTTCTACAGTTAAGGAAAAAGAGGCACAGAGATCCCAAAGCCTGACTTCCGAATCCTGGCTCTGACCCCTTAAGCTATAACATCTCTATATAATGTAAAAATTGTTCCAATGATAATATAAAAGGAGAACTCATCCGATCTTTATTGCCAAGCCTTCTATTACCTCAATTTATTCTCCCAACAGCCCCATCAAGCAATACTTCTACTTTTTTTTCTGAGACAGAGTCTCTCTAAGCCTTTCAGTTGCCCAAACTGGGCTCAAACTTGGAATCCTCTTTCCTCAGACTCCTAGGATCACAGGTGTGCACAACCACGTAGCTGGACTTGCCCTTTTTTGTGTCAGTGTCCTCCACTCCTTTCCTGACTCCTTTCTGTCCTTAGGTTCAAATGTTCCTGGAGAGAATCTATTTGTCTTGCCCTTTACCACAGATTGATGCCCATCCAACCACCCCCAACACACACATGTACTTTTTATCCATCCCTGACCCAACTAACCAGCTGTGGCAGAGGTAGGGTCATGGGGACATGACGTGGCCAGTGTATCAGGCAGGACTTTTAATGGCAGTGTCAGAATCCCAACTGGAACTAAGGGGAGAAATACAAAAGGCTTCAGTGCACACATAATTGCAAGGACCAAAGAGGTATTTCTGTCTTCAGGCTTAACTAGATCAAGAAGATTCTGGGCAAGGTGGTGCACACTTGCAATTTCAGCTACTTGGGAGGCTGAGGCAAAAGGATTGCAAGTTCAAGGCCACCCTGAGTGATTTAGCAAGACCCTGTTTCAAAATAAAAAGGGCTGGAGATGTAGCTCAGTGACACTGTTTCAAAATAAAATAAAAAGGGCTGTAGCTCAGTGTGCTCAGAGAGAGAGAGCGACACAGACAGACAGACAGACAGACAGACAGACAGAGACACAGAGAGACAGAGAGACTTTTTGTTCATTTTATTCTCAAGCAGATTCTCCCCCTGCTGGTAGCACCAAAGTGCCAGCAACTTCAGACCAACAATACTACCAGCTTCAAAGTCCTCAAAGAAAGGGCCGGTGAGATAGCTCAGCGGCGTAAGCGCCTGCCTGGCAAGTGCGAGGTCCTGAGTTAGACTCCCGGTAGCCACATACAAAAAACGAGCCAGTGATATCACTCAGTGGCACAGGCGCCTGCTGGCGCGTGAGGTCCTGAGTTCGACCCCTGGTACCCCCACACCCAAAAAAAAGCCCTCAAAAAAAATGTAAAACCCTTTTTCTATTTGTTCCAAGCAAAAGGCCCAAATTTGCCTCCTGTAGGTTCTGCTGGCCAATTAAAGTGGGCAAGAGTCAGGAGAAACAATCTGATTAGCCAGCCTTTGGGGACTATTTGCCCACTGCCTGGAGTCTGGATGTGGATTCACCTCAGTTTATGTGGTGAGAGTAAGGATGGGTAATTGCTAAATAGGAGGTGCAGGTATTATTCTTAGAAGCGTGGGGAAGGCAAAAAAGACATCACTACCCGAGTCCACCGACAGGTTCCCCAGCCCCAGGAGGGCGGGGTGGGATCATTTGGTTGAAGTGATGGCTAATCCCCTTGGTAGAGGCTGAGGATGGGGAAAGCAAGGCCCCCAAAAGCACAAAGAGCAAGAAAGCCATGTTAGTCATGTCCAGGACACATTAAAGTAGCTAACACACGCCGCATGATATGCAGACCCTGCTCAATGGTTGCTGAGTGTTGTTACTATGGCTATAATTAATCCAAGAGGGAGGATACAATTATTAATCTAATAACTATAATTAATCCTGGGGAGGATGCAATGAGGGGCTGCTGGCCAGATGGAGGGTAGGCCCCTGGCTGGCCTGAGCCTGGCGAGCCACCTCTTCGTGACCATGCAGGGTCCCCACCCCAGACACTAGAGCTGTGCATAGACTCCTGCCCTGCTTGGGTGTCCAAGAGGTGGTGGGGTCCACTCTCCCTTCCTGGAGGCTGTCAGTGTGATGACAGCTTCTTCCTGGCCTGGTGACTGCATCCCTGTTCTTGCTGTCTCAGTCGCCACTACTCTGAGAGCAGAGAGTGTTCTCCTGGGTTTTGTTGGGGTCTCGCTTGTTTCATGCCCTTCCTCATCCAGCTCTCACCTCAGAGCCTCTCACCACACCCTCTCTCCAACACCACCACATCATTTGCACCTCCCTCCCCCGCCAGGCCAGCCATCCTCACTAATGACTGCTCCTCCACCTGCTCCTAACGGCTGGGAGAGGGAGTGACCTGTGTCCCTTTCAGCAACCCTACAGTGGAGACTTGGGCCATCACAGATGGAATCCTAGGCTGCTTATTGCAAGGTAACCAGGGCTGTGGTCTGAGGGGTCAGAGATGAGGGCACAACTCCTGCGTCCTGAAAAAGAAAGGGCTGAGACCCCCATTTCTGGATCTGAGATGCCCATGGGTCCTTAGTTTCTCTCTCCTCCATAGCCACATGGGTCCCTGGCCTGAGGCTTTGGGCCCCACAACTGGTTTCCCAACATTGTTCCCCAGCTTTAGACCCCAGTCCCTAAATACTCCTGCTTTGTCCCATGGAGTTTTGCGTGTCCAGACACATGAGCCAACCCCTTTGCCCCAGCACACTGCAGCTACCCTTGTACCCCTACTTGCATGCAAGTACCTACCTGCTGCTACTACTGTGTGCCCAGCACCCACCACCCCTGTTTCCTCCACCAACACCAGACTTTCTGGTCAGTGCCATGTCCAACCCTAGAGTCCTGATACCAGGATGCCTCAATGCTGTCTTGCCAAATGCTGAAGTCATTACAAAGCTCCTTATGTGGCTGGCACTAGCCATCTCTTGACCCAGTCTCCATCCAGCCCCATTGTCCTGGAGGAAGCATTGGTCTGCACTACTTCTGGAGACTTCTACTTCCCTGTATTTGGAGAAGCCCACTGTATCAGTCAGCTTTCCTGCCACTAGGACAAAATACCCAACATCTACGACTTAAAGGAGGAGAGATTTAATCTGGATCACAATTTCAAGGGATTCAGTCCATGGTTAGCTGACTCCAAGGCAGGAACATCATGCTGGAAGGGTGTGGCAGAGCAATGCTTAGTTCTCTGCGGCTGGGAAGCAGAGCAGTGAAATAGTACCAGAGAATAAGTTAGGACCATACGTAGTACCCAAGGTCACATCTCCATGTCCCACCCAGACACACCCAGAAATGTGTTTTACTAATTAATTCCCTAGGAGGCTCCCATGCCAATCAAATTGACACAGTTAAGCTTTAACCACCACAAAGCTGCCTGGCTGGTCTCCATAGCACAGCTCATGCCAATCTTAAGCCTTTCAGCCTGGATCTGACTCCATTTCTATGGGCATATGGCTGCTCCAAGACCTTTACCCTCTTGGCAGTGGCCTGAGGCTGGACACGAACCCAAGAGACCTCCAACTACAACCAAGTCAGATTCCCAAGGTCCCACACAGGCCCAGTATCTTTCATTGTCCTCACTACTCCCAGGTAACTTGTAGTGAGTTCTTTTCCCATGGATACCCCCTTTATTAACACTCCCACTGGCTCTCAAAGATGCCCACTTCAATTTCCTAGTGGCCCCATTCTTTGTCACCAGTGGCTACTGACCCCCTTCCCACTGATTTGCTTCTTGACCCCTCCCCTTGACTCTCTACTTGCCTGTTGTTAACCACCACTGAGATTCTAATCACCCTTGCACTGACCCTTCAGTGATCCCTATAAACTCCCTGACAGAATCCCCTTTGACCCACAGGCTCAGGCTAATTGAATCATCCATTTTCCCCAACAGATCCTATCATTGGTGTATTGATTACCCATTAACCCCATTTACTGTCCTCTTGACCACTCCCACTGATTTGTACTGAGCAGTCTGTTGACCATCCTTGTGATCCAGTGGTCAGCCCATAGTGTCCCCGTTTACCCTTCTGCAGATCTTCCCACTGAGCTGTCTTGCCGGCCACTGATCCTCCCTTCGAACTTCCCATTGTTCTTGACTCCTCCATTGCATTCCTGGGCCTTTCTATTATTCCTCTAATTGACTCTCTCTTTGAGCATTTTCTTACCCACTAAGCTTTCCAAAGTGTGTCCCATTAATTCACTGACTTACCTTCTGATTCTACCGTACCCGCTCCCATTGCCACATAAAGCCTTGCTCCTTGGTGATCCTTGAACTTGTCACATGTTCTAGGCTTCCTCCATTTGCCACCACTTCCTCCATTTGCCAACTTATTGATCCCCCTGTGACATTCAGAGACCACCCTGGAGACAAAAGGCAGGTCTACTCCTAGGCCCTTAACCTGTTAGTCATTAAAAGCATGATTTGTTTTCATCTGAGGCAGTCAAGGACTTAAAAGCTGCTTTTGCTTAAAAAAAAAAAAAAAAAAAGACACTGATTCACTTAGGCCCAATGGATAACCAAAAGTAGAACAAAGCTTGACCTTCATTTTGTATCTGTCTTTCTTATTACCTTAAAACTTTGGGTCAGATCTCTGCTCAGCTCTGCATAGAGGCATGTTAATCATTTAGGGAGTGTCTCTCTAAAGACTGGCCATATAAGGTTGATGCACTTACATAACCTATCTCACTCTTCTTCAAGACAGAGGACATCAAGGTAGATTTACAGGAGCACCCACGTACCAATGGGCATGTAGAAGTCTCTACTCATTGCCCTAAACCCATGGTCATCTTGGATTTTAGCAAAACTGAAACTCCCACACAGAAGCAATCATCGCAGGAAGACTAGACTACCCTCAAGTAATAGGGACTTCTCTGGAGCCACCTTGCAAACCCAGAACTGAGATGATGATCAGCCAGTCCCTGGGACACCCCATAACAGCTGTTGCCTTCC
This sequence comes from Erethizon dorsatum, assembly GCA_028451465.1. Taxonomy (NCBI): domain Eukaryota; kingdom Metazoa; phylum Chordata; class Mammalia; order Rodentia; family Erethizontidae; genus Erethizon; species Erethizon dorsatum. The sequence continues at coordinate 100,263,578 of CM051834.1, forward strand.
CTTTGTTGATCTCCATCAGAGTTGTGTCCCCTTCGGCTCCTCAAGCAGAAGTCCCTGCTCCATTTTCTCTTACTTTCTAACTCTGCATAATGGATCAGCCTGTGCATCTCGCTGACATGGCCTGAAATTCTTTTCTGTAACAAGACATCAAGGACCTGCCTGGGCCAAGTTGAGGTTCCCATCTCCTCTTTAAAGGGACGTGGTCAAGCCCATCTGGTGACATTCACATTGTTCCCTCACTGAACTTCCACTGACCTCACATAAACTCTGACCACCCAATCACTCTACCATTGATTCTCCCTCCGCCAAATCCCTTCGTGATCCTCCACTGAGCTAAAACTGACCTCTCAATCAGCATATATAATGACCATCCCCATTGACCACCTCTGATGTCTCCCTGATCCTTCTCTGAGCCTTTCTGCCGACCCCTCCACTGCTCCGTAACCCTCTTCCCCCTGGTGTTCTCCCCACCCGAAGGTAGGTAGGATTTGGGATCTGCTCCCATCTCTGGTGGCAGCTGACTCTCTGCCTATCTCTGGGTGCCAGCACTTTGAGGACCAGACCTCAGCCTCTCCTGATCTGGGACAGCTGGGCTGCCTGTCCTGTGTGATGTTACCAAGGCCCTACAGGGGCCCAATTGTGTGGACTCTGTAGCCCCAGCAGCACAAGTCACATCCTTGCCTGAGGCCTGGAAGGTGGCCAGGTTGCCTGTCGGGACCTGGTCTGCTGGCCCATCTGCTCCAGATATTGCCCTGTGGCCTTGCCTGCCCAATTCACAGGGACCCACTTCTGGCTGCTAGTTACAGCCGTGGGTGCCCTGGAGTCATGTTACACAGAACCAGACCCTTACCTTGTTCCTCAACTGGTGCCTAGATGACATGTGCCACCATCGCTGCGTCCACTGCACCTTTTCCTGAGCTCTGGCCTCCTACCCTGCTGTTTGCCAAACCCTGGATATAACCTTCAGTCCTGGAGACCACCTGACTTCCGCCTTGAGTGTGAGACTGTCAGACAGATCAGAGGAGCCACCGCGGTGCAAATGTGGCAGCACCAACTGTAGAAGTTTGGCCCTGGGCAGGAGGGTACAGGAAGGGCAGGGCTGGCCCTGGAAGGACTTAGGACCAGGCCTGGTTCTCTTCTCCCGTACCCCGTGTTGCTCTACCCCCCCCCCCACACACACTCTCCGCTCTGCCTTCCCCAGATGCCCATCGGTATCTCGCCCGCACTCCCCTCTCTGTCCCTAGCTATGTGTTCCCCGCGTCTCTCCATGTCTGCCCACCCCAGCGTCGCGGTGCCCACTGTTCCAGCCCTTCGGAGAGCTACGGGGCGCGGCACAGGTGGCGGCCGCTGCCGTGAGGGCGGCGAGTGTGACCAGGACTTCGTGCTGATCGTCGCCGCCCGCAAGATTGAGGCCGAGGGCCGCTGCTTCCGCGTGGGCGGATGCCGACAGCTGGGCGCCATCTGCTACCCTGCGCCTGGCTGCCCTCGCCGCTGCCGCTGCGGTCAGAGTTGGTGTAGGGACACCATGACCCGCGCGGGCGCTGGCGCAGGTGCAGCCTCCGAGAAGACACGAGTCGCTGCCTGACCGCCGTGCGCTCACGCTGCCCCTGCCGGACCTCAGATTTTGTGGGTTCCCTCAACCTGGCACGCGGGCGCCTGGCGCTGCAGCCTCGCGGTGCCCCACGATGGGTCAGGGCCACTAGGTCTGCACCTCGACCTCGCCGAGGGCACGAGCTGCAGCTCCACTGTTCTACAAGCCTCCTAGCGGGTCAGGCACCACCTCTGGACAACGGCCAGGCCCCGCCCTTTTCCTTCTGGAAGCACCTCAGTTTCCCCTGTGTGTAAAATGAGGATGTCTGTCCCCAGCGTTTGTAAGATGATGCAAATATATGACAAAGTAGAAACGCTCTGGGATTACTATAATGGCTAAAGAGTAGCTGTTAGTGTTTGTATTATCATCATAGAGGATTGCAGAATATGCCACTCAAGAATCTTTCAAACTGGGCACAGTGGGACAGGCCTGTAATCCCAGAGCTCTGGGAGGCTGAGGCAGGAGGGTCAAAAGCTTGAGCTCAGCTCAGGCAATTTAGTGATTTAGTAAAACCTTGTCTTAAAATAAAAAATACAAGGAAGGGCTAGGCATGTAGCTCAGTGTGAAAGCCCTGAGTTCAATCACTAGTACCATGACCACCACCAAAAAAAAAAAAAAAAAAATATATATATATATATATATATATATGTATATCGATAAATAGTTACATTTCCTGCACCATCTAATTTAATCTGTTCAGCAACTGTATTAGTCAGCTAATTCTGCAGAACAAACAAGTTCAGAATCTTAGCGACTTACCCCATCCAGTTTATGTCTATGAGTTAAATGGCACTTGACTGATTTTGGTTGGGGCTGCAAAGCACTTACCATATGCCCAGCATTGTTCTAAGCACTTGTCAACTCAACTAATTCTCCCAACAACCCTATGAGGTAGATATTCTTATCCTTCCATTTTGCACAGATATACTGAAGTTCAGCAAAGCTAAGTCCTTCTTCCAAGTGTCACTGCTAATTTGCAGCACAATAAGGAGTGTTACGGTTTAGAGCTAAAATGTCCCCAAAAAGTCTGTGTTCAGAAGTGGAGTTTTTGGAAGGTGATGGGCTCATAGGGGTGCTATATTACCAGTGTATTAATCCATTGATGAGTTCACAGCTGAATGTGCTTTTAGGAGGTGGGGCCCAGTCAGTAGAGGTGGGTCACTGGGGCTGTCCTCAGATCCTCCCTTCTCTCTCTCCCTGTTTCCTGGCTGCCATCGGTTGAGTAGCTTTCCTCCACCATGCCGTTCCACCATGCCATTTCTGCCTTACAGCCTGCCCACCATGCATAGACTGAAACCATCAGCCAAACAAACTTCTCCTTGTTTAAACTGTGGGTATTGGTATTTTGTCCCAGCAACAGGAAAGTGACTAATACATGGAGGTAAATCCATGTTGCCAGCAGGCATGGGAGCAGGCTCAAGCTTCTCAGCCACAGTCCTGACTCCTTTCTTCCTCTGCAGGTGGATGGTAAACACTGCCAGCTGTCCAGTGCCTGGGCCACAATACGGGTCCCCATGCAATGATGCACACAGCCTGGGGCTGCATATCATAAATGGCTGGGGAAGCTAGAGGCGCCTATCTGTGCATTCCACCCTAGGCCAGCTAGCAGGGCTCTGTGGCCCCTTTGGTGGCAAAATTGGCCCACCTGACCTGCCTCTGGACACCAGGTCCTGACCCAAGTCCCTGTTCACTGCCCCCTCCCTGCCCACCGACCAGCCTGACCACGGCTTTAGCATCCACTGCCTCCATGAAAGCTGTCCAGAGCTCCCAGGCTCCCAAACTGTGTAGATTTCTGCAGGTGCCCAAACAGCCCCTCTGGCCACTGCCTGGGTCATACCAGTCCCAATCCCATCCTTAGGACACAGCTACAGGATGTATGTCATGCTACAGCCAGCACTTTAGCCTCTACGATGCTCTTACAACCTGCCAGGAGGGCCCAAAACTTCATGGCGAGTGTCCTAGCTGGGTCTGGGATGCATCCAGGACAGGTTATGAGTTGGTAGGAGAAGTCCCTCACCTGACCGGGCCAGGGCAGAATTCCTAACATAGGAAGAACTGATTGAGGAGAGTGTACAGGATGAGAAGTCAAGACAGGGACTGGAAAAATAGAGAAATGAGAAAATATCAAGGAAAGCTAGCCTGACTGGGGGCAGAAGGCAATGGGATTGGAAAGGGAATGGGATTGTTGAGAGGGCACTGCAGACTAAACCCAGGGCCTTCACACTGAGCTACATCCCCAGCCTTTAATTTTTTTTATTTTGAGATAGGTTCTCACTAAGTCACTAAGTTGCCCAGGCTGGGCTCGAACTTATGATCCTCCTGCCTCAGCCACCCAGAGTGCTGGGATTACAGACTTATGGCACCACACTGAGCTGGAAAGGGAAATATGAGCACTCACCTTTGCCATCTGCCTACAGCACTGACTCCCCACCCCAATGTCACTAGCGCACCTGACCTGCCCAGTCCAGTGTCATTATGCACGAGCTTTTGGGGGACTATACTCTGCCTGCTAATCCCACTCAGTGTGCACATGACCCTAATCTCATTTTTGATGCCACGGACTGTGTCTCAGACCCCTGTGGCTGCTTCCACAACAACGCTACATCCTGGTGAGAGGTGTCGCCTACGATGTGGGGAAAGTCTGCCATTCCATGTCATGAGAGATTCCCTGAATCATGACCGTATCATTAAGCACTGTCAGCAGTAAAAAAAGAAAATGAAGCCAACTTTTAAATACAAAATGGAATTTATTCAAAACACATGAAATTTAATTAATTTTACTTACCTGTAAAATAGAGACCTTCAGACATGGCTGGATTCAGGACCTCAAATGATGGCACTAGGACTGGGTTTCTTTTCATTCTTCATCCCTGCCTTTTCCTTTTACTGTGTTACCTTCTATATTAGGTAGGCTCTTGGTCCAAATGCTGTTAACAGAGGCTCAAACTTTACATGGCTTACACTTGGCAGAAGTTTATTTCTGTCTCTTGAACAGTCCAAGTATAACCAGTTTGGTCCTCTGTCATAGGCTCCTCTGATCATGTGGCTCTGCCAGGTTGCATCACCCTCATCTGCTCCCTGACACAAATACTTTCAAGCAAGCTGGAAGGGAGGAAAGGGAGGAGAAGGTGGTCAGGCCTCCCTCCTTCCTTTAAAGGCACAACCCATGAGTGGCACACATCACTTCCACGCACTTGCCAAAGGCCAAAGCTTTCTGGAAAAGATACCATCTGTCTACGAAGGGGGCTGGAAGGTGTATCTTTAGCTATGTAGCCATGTGTGCAGCTAAAAATTATACTTCCAGGGAAGAAGTGGAGAGTGGCTATTTGAAGACAGCCTCATTCTCAAAGCACCTGTTTGTGGTGGAGCCTCCCACTGCTCTGTGTTTACCATGCACAGTTTAGCCACCTCAGAGAGAAAGCAGTACTTTTTTCTTGAGAGTTTTAGCAAAAGTCCCAGAGCTGATATTCACTGTCCCAGTGGAGGGCATTTGTTCATCCCTAAACCAATCACAGGCACCACGAGATAGGATACCCCAGTTTGTCTCTGACTGGCCAGGACCGGGGCACATGCCAAAGCTGGAGCCAGAGAGCAGGTATATATCCAGGAAACCCCATAGCCTGAGAGTGGGGCTAGATTACCAAAGGCAAACTGAGAGGCCATTATCAGAAAACCACAGTGGACCCTGGGCAGCGGGAAGAGTGTGCCCTTTGAGGTTTTGTAGCCCCTTAAGTCCACTGGAAAGTAAATAAGACCCTCAGGCTGATTAATATAGTTGTCTTAGAGATTAAAGGCTGCCTGATAGAAAAAACATGGATGTTTAAACTCCAGTGTGAACCCTGGGAATGGAGAGATGGCCACTCCAAGAGGAACAAGTCAGAAGAACAGATATATCTGCCACTGCATGTCTACCAGATTGCTGTGTTGGGGACTAGGCTACATAACTCAGATTTCACAGTCTCAGGAACAGGGAGATACAGGGAAGGCCTCCGTCTCCTGGCTATGGGTGGAATGCTGATAACCCAGCATTCCTGAAGCAAGATAGCATCTGCTGAGGACAGTTATCAAAATACAGGCCTCTGGGTACAGAGAAAATCTGGTTCCTCATTAACTTATTCCTTGTCTACCCATTCTCTATAGTTGCTGTTCCATGAAAGTGTGCTACCCCTCCCCCTGCGCTTCTTGCTGGCTCATAAAAGTGAGCCAGCTGGGGAGGCAGCCAAGCCAGTCCACTAGAGGCGAGCTCCTCCTGGTCCCCCTTGTACCCTGAAATTTGTCTCTTTGTCTTTCTTTATTCCCCAATTCCTCATACAGGTATCCAAGGGTCTGACCACCCCTCCCTATTGCTGGAGTTGCCAACTCATAAGACTGCTTAGAACTGAGAGTGACTCACCTTTAAAATGAGCCTTAAGGGGCTGTTGAGATGGCTCAGCGGCGTAAGCGCCTGCCTTGCAAGCGCGAGGGCCCGAGTTCGACTCCCAGATCCCACATACGAAAAAGGGGCCAGTGATATCGCTCAGCGGCACGGGAGCCTGTTGGCGCGCGAGGTCCTGAGGTCAACCCCCTGGTACCCACAAAAAATAAAAAATAAAATAAAATAAAATGAGCCTTAAAATAATCACTACTTAAATATAAATGCATTGCATAAATTAGATAGCAGTAGATTAAAATATCAGTTGTGGGGCTGGCGAGATAGCTCAGCGGAATAAGTGCCTGCCTGGCAAGCGCGAGGTCCTGAGTTCGACCCCTGGTACCCACAAAAGAAAAAAGAAAAATCAGTTGTATCCCGCTATACTGTATAATTTACATTAACATACTATGTCACATACTCTTTTTTTTTTTTTTTTTTTTTGTGGGTACCGGGGGGGTCGACCTCAGGACCTCGCGCGCCAGCAGGCGCCCGTGCCGCTGAGCGATATCACCGGCCCCTTTTTTTTTGTATGTGGGTTCCGGGAGTCGAACTCGGGCCCTCGCGCTTGCAAGGCAGGCACTTAAACCGCTGAGCCATCTCACCGGCCCAACATACTCTTATAAAATAAACAATAAAACAGTAAAGCATGTGGAATTGTATCTGTCACATAGTTAATTATCGGCAAACAATTACTAGATTATGAAGGCATAAGGTGAGAGAGATACAACAGACTCCACGGCCCTCTCTCCTTTTTTTTTTTTTTATGTGGGCACCGGGGGTCGAACTCAGGACCTCGCACTTGCTAGCAGGCGCTTGTGCCGCTGAGCAATAACACCGGCCCCTTTTTCCTTTTTATGTGGGTTCACAGGAGTCGAACTCAGGACCTCACGCTTGCCAGGCAGGCGCTTATGCCGCTGAGCTAACTCACCGGCTCTCTCTCCCTTTTTTTTTTTTTTTTTTTTGTGGGTACCGGGGGGTCGACCTCAGGACCTCGCGCGCCAGCAGGCGCCCGTGCCGCTGAGCGATATCACCGGCCCCTTTTTCGTATGTGGGTTCCGGGAGTCGAACTCGGGCCCTCGCGCTTGCTGGGCAGGCGCTTAAGCCGCTGAGCCATCTCACCGGCCCTCTCTCTCCCTTTTAAGAAAGTGTTTTTTATGGAAAATTTCAAGCATCACAAAAAGAAGTGTTATGCAATCTCATGTACCCATCCATCACAGTTACAATTGTTCTATCATTCATTATTAAGACCTTATTCCTCTGGCAGAGACCTAAGCATGTATTTCATCTGATAGCGATACACCAATCAGGATTCACAGTGACTCCCTTTAGCATTTTTTTTTTTTTTCTTTGAGACATGATCTCTCGCAAAGTTGCTTAGTTGCCCAGGCTGGGCTCGAATTTGCAATCCTCACGCCTCAGCCTCCCAGAGTGCTGGCATTACAGGCATGCGACACTATGCCCAGCTCTTGTTTTGTTTTTTTAAGAGACAAGACCTTGCTGTGTTGCCCAAGCTGGCCTTGGACTTGGGAGCCTCCTGCTTCAGGGCCTGGGGTCCGAACTCCTAGCTTTCTCCTCCCAAGAAGTTAGGTCAGGTTTGCCAGTCTCCTCCATCTCAAAACCTAAGCTCCCGGCAACCACCCCCACTCCCCTGCACCGCTCAGGTCCCAGTGGCCTGCGTCTTACAGGACTGCAGACAGTTGAAGGTCACAGATTCCCTTTCTGGTAGACTGGGACACAGTGACTCCGCCCCCTTCACCATACCTCCGCGACGCAAGTTCAGCCACAGCCAATCGGAAGTGGCGACGTTAGATAGCGGGAGGCGGAGCTTTTGAAAGGCGCGGGGCGGAAGTGGCTGTTGCATTGTGGCTTCCTTCAACTGCGCGGCGGCGTAGCTGCCTGCAGGACGTCTGGGGCGCCTTCCCGCGGCCCAGCTGCTGCCATGAGCCGGCCCAGCCGGCTGCAGCGGCAAATTCTGAGCCTGTACCGCGAGCTGCTGCGCGCCGGGCGTGGGAAGCCGGGCGCCGAAGCGCGGGTGCGAGCCGAGTTCCGCCAGCACGCCAGCCTCCCGCGCTCCGACGTTCTGCGCATAGAGTATCTGTACCGCCGGGGGCGGCGGCAGCTCCAGCTGCTGCGTTCCGGCCACGCCACGGCCATGGGTGCCTTCGTGCGTCCGCGGGGCCCGACCGAGGAGCCCGGAGGCGGGGCGGCCCCGGGGACCCCGCTTGACGATTGTGACAGTCCAGGGAACCCTCACGACGGCATGAGGACACCGGAGACCCGACCGGATGGACGGTGACAGGCAGAAATGTTCACTCGTTGCTCGGGAGATCCCGCTTGACAGTTTGGGGAGGACGGGGACCTCATCCGATGGAAAGTGAGAGGTCTTAAGGGACCCGCTCTGCACACTGTGGGGATGGAGAGCCCTGTGGTGGATGGCGAGAGACCTTTCCTGTGTACGGTGGCAGATCACACCCCGCCCTTCCTCCACCAGGAGGGCTTAGAGCGGCCTGGGAGGCCAGCAGGCTGGACAGTGTCATGCTGAGATCTACTTACCCAAAGGCATGAGTAGCTCAGACCTCCCCTCCACCATGGCCCAAGAGAGCCTGAGACCCTTCTCTTGACCTCTGAGCACACACACACCCCGGATCCTCAAACGGACTGCTCCTTGCTGTATTTAACTCTGAGAAGAGCAGACTTGATGAATAGTGAGAGGCCTGGAATCTCCAGTGGAAACTACCCTCCATCCTTTTGACAAATCAGGGCCATGAGGAGGGGATTAGGAGCCTGTTACCCCAGCTGATCAACTAAAGACTCCCTACTTCATAGCCTAAGGGGCAGCCCTGACTCTTGGGCTCCTTCCCCCTCCAGACTGTTGAACAAAGGGAATAAAATTGGGGCGGTGCTTATTTCCCTGTTGATGGTTTTAAAAATTTTACGTATTTGAGGATTTTTGAAGACACACATACTGTGAAGTGGCCCTCTGAGAAATGATGGATGTAGGGAGCTGTCTTTTTCCCTCTGGAGCCCTTTCTTGGGCAAATCAATGGAGTCGACTCCACCCTAGCTTCAATCCAAGGAGACCCCACTTGACTGCTATTGGAGAGAAATGAGGCAGGAGATGAAATGGTGGAGCTGGTGACCCCTGAGGCAGTAGTAAGGGATTTCAAACTCTCCACCTTCCTCAAACCTGACTGAGGAATTTCAGCCTCAGCTATAACCTGGGAGTTTTGTCAATAAGGTCCTGGGGCTTGGGGCAGAGAGATGGACCCATAGACTATAGGCATACCCTGTCCACATCCCTATATGAACCTTCCCTGGTCATTACCAGGGTACTGCATTTTGCAATCCTGAGCTATATTTGTACCCTCGTTAGTAAAGTACACGGGGAACGAATAAATCCTTGAAGATACAGTTTGGGAGAGGAAAAGAGCCTAAACCTTGGACTGAAGGAAGGACAGAAGACAAACATGGTCATTGCTCTAATCCCAATAAAGGAGCCAGGTACCCAAGGAGTTATAAACTAAGAGTTCTCAGGAAGGTAAGAAATAGGCTTCTAAGCAGTATGGGTAAAGGCCTGGAGGTGGCAAAGGAGATGCAGGGTCCCAGGTGGGGCCTAGAGGGCTCCAGAGCCCAAGGCTGTGGCACTACTCAAATGTGGTGTCTTTTCCAGCTTTGCTTCTAGTTAGTCCTCTCCATCGACCTCAGCTACTTCTCCATCTCTGCCTGCTTTTTTCGTCAAGGTGACCCTGCTCATTATTATTGTTTGTGGTGCTGGGGGTGGAACTCAGGCTCTTGCACATACGAAGCAAGCTATTTTCAACTAACCTACACCCCAGCCCCAAGGTGGCCCTGTTAATCCTGCCTTGCCTCCATCAAATGAAAGCTGAAGTCCTGAAAGTGGCTAACAAGGTTCTACCCATCCAGCCCCATTGTCTCCTAACTTCATCTCCCACTGTTCCCTCACTCCTGGCTCCATGATCTTGCACCCTAATAAGCTCCAGGATGGGAGCTTCTGGCAGTGTTGCAGGCAGTGAGCAAGTCGGGAGGGGAGGAGACACTCCAGTGTTATAGAGGAATGGGGTTTGCCAGGTAGGATGGGGGAGGGAATGCCTGCTTTGGGGGAGAAGGTGTGCTGGTGAGTGGTGGTTTGGGCGTGGGCCACAGAACTGGAGTGCCAGGTGGGAATCCCAGCTCAGCACTTGCTGATTACATGATCATAGGCAAGTAATTTAACCTCTTTGTGCCTCTCTGTGCCTCAGTGTCCTTATCAATGAAATGGGCATCATAATAATGCCTCAGTGTGGCAGTGACAATGGTCCAGTGAATTAACTGCACACTGTGGCACCAAGTGATGACGCTTCCCCACCGTGACCGTCCTGCCCACTTGAATTCAATTTCAGCCACAGAAGCTGGTCCTCAGGAGGCTGTCAGCTTCCTGCCCTGAGCCCTGCCTTCTGCCTCTGGGTGCCTTTCCAGGCCTGCCTGTTGTCTGGAGGGACAGTCACAACACATGTTCTACAAAGTTCCTCAGAGGTCCCTCCACCATTGGGCCCCAGTTGCCCACAGTGGTTACCACTCCATGAATACTTTGGACCGCCTCCTTGTCCTCACTCCCTACTAGTACCTCCTGGGATTGCCTCCCAGATAAACCTCACCCAAGTCTGGGCTCAGCCTGTGCTTCTCAGTAAAGCATGGGAACATTGCACAGGACTTGGCTGATCTCTGTGACTATCTGCTGCTCTGTTCTTTCACTCTGCTAAGGCCCATGGTCAACATTTCTCAACACCTTGTACCTGTCTATTAAACAACAGTTTCAAGTGGAAATAACATTGCCAGTAATCCTAGCACTTGGGAGGCTGAGGCAGGAGGATTGCTGTGAGTTCAAGTCCAGCCTGGACTACACAGTGAAACCCTGTCTTAAAAAAAGAATTGAGTTGTTAACTTTCTGGATTTGTTTTTTGTTTTGTTTTGTTTTTTGAGGCAGGGTCTCACTGTGTAGTTCAGGCTGGCCTTGAACTCACAGCAATCCTCCTGCCTCAGCCTCCCAAGTGTTGGGATTACAGGCATGTACCACCATGCCCCACACATCTCCTGATTTTTATAACTGTATTCTAATTGTAGAAGAGAATGCCTTTGTTTGGGTTTGTTCTGTTCGTGGTGCTGGGAGTCAGTCGGGGACTCACACTTGTAAGCACTGTACCTGAGCTACACACGCAGCCTGCCTTGATTTTAAGACAAACACTGAAGGGGGCCAGTGAGATGGCTCAGCGGCTTAAGCGCCTGCCCGGCAAGCGCAAGGGCCCGAGTTCGACTCCTGGAACCCACATACGAAAAAGGGGCCGGTGATATCGCTCAGCGGCACGGGCGCCTGCTGGCGCGCGAGGTCCTGAGGTCGACCCCCTGGTACCCACAAAAAAAAAAAAAAAGACAAACACTGAAGTATTTAGGAGTAAAGAAAGAGACATTGGGTCTAGGCATCCAAGATACACATATTATAACTATATTAGTGAGAGTGTGAATGGTAAAGCAAATGGTAAAGTGTTAACAATTGGTGAAACTGGTATATATGGGAATTTGTTATAATAATCTTAAAAGTTGTAATTTAAAACAAAACATGTTACAAAATGAAAAAGTCACGTGTGTTGGCACAAGCCTGTAATCCCAAACTCTGGGAGGCTGAGGCAGGGGGATCACAAGTTTGAGCTCAGCCTGAGCAACTGAGCAATTTAGGGAGACCCTGTCTGAAAACAAAGGGCAGGGAGTGCTGGAGACGTAGCTCAGTGCAGTAGCCCTGGGTTCAATCCCACTACTGCAAAAAAAGAAAGAAGAAAGCCAGTGGTTGTGTAAGTTGAACGTTCCTTACTTGAAATGCTTGAAACATGAATGTTTTGGATTTTGGAATATTTGTGTATGTGTAATTGGATACAGTGGGAGTGGGGCACCATTCTAAACATGAAATTCACTTATGCTTCACATATACATAGCATGAAGGTAATTCTATACAATAGTTTTAACAATTTTGAGCCAGGCATGGTGGTATTCACCTGTAGTAGTCCTAGCTACTCTGGAGGCTGAGACAGGAAGATCACTTGAGCTCAGGAGTCCTAGGCCAGCTCCAGCAACATGACATGCTATCTCAAAGATTAATAAATTTAAAAATTTATCCACAAAACAAAGTTTTGTGGTATGGAATTTTCCACTTGTGGCATCACGTTGGTGCTCAGAAGGTTTCAAGTTTTGGAGCATTTCAGATTTCAGGTTCTCAGATTAGGGATGTCAGTGTCTTACTAGTCATCAGCTCTGGGCACCAGAGGTCAGCACACATGGCACAGTGTTGTAAATGTGAAGCCATTATTTTCAGAGACTTTATAAAACTCCCGTGCATGGCTGCTGCTTCACAGATTTTGTAATTAATGAAATAAAATTGCTGCTTTTTTGGCTTTTGAAAAAAATAACATCTGGTCTCCTTTATAGATTCTGATCTCTAGAATCAAGAATAACAGTTTACTAGCTGGACATGGTGGTGTACTTCTATTATCCCATTACTCTGGGAGGCTGAGGCAGGAGGATTGTAAATTCAAACCCAGCCTGGCAATTTAGCAACATAGTGAAACACAGTCTCAAAAGTTTAAAAAATTTGGGCTGGTGAGATGGCTCAGCGGCATAAGCGCCTGCCTTGCAAGCGCAAGGGCCCGAGTTCGACTCCCGGATCCCACATATGAAAAAGGGGCCGGTGATATCGCTCAGCGGCACGGGTGCCTGTTGGCGCGCCAGGTCCTGAGGTCGACCCCCCGGTACCCACAAAAAAAAAAAAAAATAATAAAAAGTTTAAAAAATTTAAAAAGGGCTTAAACTCACTATGTAGCCCAGGCAGGCCTCAAACATGCAGTGATCCTCCTGCCTCTGCCTCCTGAGTACTGGGATCACAGTCATGCACCACCATACCGAGCTTAATCTTAAATTTTTAAAATAATTTAAGTTTTAAAGACTGAAGTAGTATAAAATATTTTTTCTGTCATACAACTTTATTGTTTGGGTACAGTAACGTATTTTATCTGCTGAAAATTTAGTGCCCAAACTGAGGTGTTATTAAGTGTGAAATATATACCAGATTTCAAAGACTTAGTAAGAAAAAGGGATTGTAAAATATCTTATTATTTTTATATTTACTATATACTAAAGTGATATTTTGGACATACTGGATAAAATAAAATCTGTTATTAAAATTAAGTTCACCTTGGGCCGGTGAGATGGCTCAGTGGCGTAAGCGCCTGCCTTGCAAGCGCAAGGGACCGAGTTCGACTCCCGGAACCCACATACAAAAAAGGGGCCGGTGATATCGCTCAGCGGCACGGGTGCCTGTTGGCGTGCGAGGTCCTGAGGTCAACCACCCGGTACCCACAAAAAAAAAAAAAAAAAAAATTAAGTTCACCTTTTTCTACTGTTTTAGTCTGACTACTCGAACATTTTAAATTGCATTTGTGGCTCTCGTTATACTTTTATGGGACACCACTGCATTGGGCATCCATGTGGCATGGTTCTTTGCTACAATTTGCTATAAAGGCATAATTATAATGACAGAATTGTCTCTGATGCCTTCTTCAACTGCACTAAATTGTACTCCCTAAAATATATAAATGAAATAAAGATGAATTGTGCCCCCATTCCTTGGCCTATTTTTTCTCCATCCCACTTACCACCACCTGACCTACTATACTTGTGTATTTTACGTGCTTTATTTATTGTCAGTCTCCTCAGTAGAGTGCAGCTCTACAAGGACAAAGATTTTAACCTGTCTTGTTCACTGTCATATCTCTGTTTCTTGACCAGGGCCTGGTTCATAGCAGTCAGTATCTGTTAAATTGTTGAATGGATGAATGAATGAATGACAGATTTGCTTCCTTACCGGGTCTATATTGCTAGCCATATTTGCTGGCCATGCCCCCTCCTTGGGGGCAGAGATATGGCCTGGCATTTAAAACAGGACAGGTGGGCTGGTGAGATGGCTCAGAGGCGTAAGCGCCTGCCTGGCAAGCACAAGGACCCGAGTTCGACTCCCGGAACCCGCATACGAAAAAAGGGCTGGTGATATCGCTTAGCGGCACGGGCGCCTGCTGGCACGCAAGGTCCTGAGGTCGACCCCCGGTACCCACACACACACACACACACACACAAAAAAAAAAAATAAATAAATAAATAAATAAAACAGGACAGGGCCGGTGAGATGGCTCAGCAGTGTAAGCGCCTGCCTGGCAAGCACGAGGGCCCGAGTTCGACTCCCAGAACCCACATACGAAAAAAGGGCCGGTGATATCGCTCAGCGGCCCAGATGCCTGCTGGCGCGCAAGGTCCTGAGGTTGACCCCTGGTACCCACAAAAAAAAATAAATAAATAAATAAATAAAACAGGACAGATCTGGTTTGCGTTCTGACTTTTCCCTAAATCTAGAGTCTCTCCCAGAGCTGCTACTTCCCCCCACGTCCTCAGTATCCCTTCCCCTGCTTTGAGTAACAATTCGCTGATTTTCTTTGGAGGCTCATCCCACACCCACTTTCAGTCTGCATGGTTTAGGTGGGGCTGGCCCCAGCGAAGGTGGGCCTTGTGGCCATGCCAGAGGAGCCAGACTTAGGGCTTTTCTTTGTTTTCTTGTTTTTAGCGCTCAAGTTCAAACCCAGGTCTTGAGCATACTAGGAAAGTGCACTTACCACTGAACAACACTCCCAGCCCCTGCACAGAGGTTTTTAGGGGCATTCTGCCCATCGCCAGGATAAGAACAAAGCCAAAATAAAAGAACTGAGAGCCGGCATGGTGGCGCATGCCTGTTATCCCACCACTTGGGAGGCTAAGGTGGGAGGATTGCTGTGACTTCGAGGCCAGCCTGGGCTACATAGTGAGTTTGAGGCCAGCTTGAACTATGCAGCAAGACACCTGTCTCAAAAAAAAAAAAAAAACCCTGAGAGATGGAGACATCATCTGAGTCCCTGATCTAGCTGTACCTGTTATCCCGAATTTCTCAATTACCCACAAAAATAAACTCCCATCTCTGTTTATAGTCAATGAAGGTTGGGCTTCAGTCACTTGCTCTGTGTGTGGCCTCAGCCCATGACTTCCTCTCTCGGAGCCTAACTCAGTGGGACCACACCATTGGACAGCTGTGACAATTCAAGGAGCGGACGTCTGTGTGACCGTACATCCAGGAGACCAGCACAGGGCTCCTGCCTCTGGTCTTCACTCTGATTCCATTCCCACATGCTTTAAGCAGAAGTTTTCCCCATGCTTTAAGCTTTGAGGAGCCTGGACACTGACAGTTCATCCCGATGTTGTCAAGACCCCAGGAAGGAGGGTCTCACAGTCCTTGGCCAGTGATGGCCCCCTGGACAACCCCCCACCCCATCGTAGAATGTTTGATCAGAGGTCCTGTGTGGGACACAAGTCAGGGTGTGTAGCAGGTGCTGTTGGCAGCTCACCCATGTCACCTGCTCCTTCTTGCACCTGCATCCAGCCTCCTGTTTTGAGCGGGGCCTCTACGAGAAGGATAGGCCAGAAATGCTGGTGAGTCCATCTCCAGGAAGAGTCCTCATCAGTGAGACGGGAGCTAATATACAAACGCCACAACTTCTTCACCCCTTGGAAGGAACAACTTCCAATGTGTTCCACAGTTTCCCAGAGGTCCCCAGTAGGATGGCACCCCAAGTACCCAGAGCAGCAACCAGTCCATTAACTCACCCAACGGTGGCTTTCTCCCTTCTCCAACTCACCCCATCCCATCTCCCCCTAATATTACCTCCCAAATCAGCTCCTCAACTTGAATCTCTGTGTCAGGGTCTGGGAGACCCCAGCCCAAGAGAAGCTTGTTCAGTTCTGTGCTTTGTGCTCAAGACAAGGGGTCTGTAGAGGAGGATGTCCAGACACGTGGGGGCTGTATCCCAGGTCCTGGGGACTCAAGCACCCAACATCCTCACACATCCTTTGACAGTGACCATTTATTACTCATGTCTGGGCTGGGTACTCAGACTGGGGGGAGACCATTGACATAGCTGAGCACCAGGTAGGGTGTCCTGGCCAGTCTGGCATGAGAGCAGCAGGGGCACCCTGACATGGGCAGGAGCAATGTGGCACCCACCAGGAGAAGGAAGAGGAGGAGGAGGACAAGGAGGAAAGTCCTGGGCCTCCTGGATGCAGGAGCAGGGTCCCTGAGAAGGGCAATGTAGTGTCAAACATGCAAGTGGGCCACCACCACAAGCCCTGTCTCCCACACCCCCAGATCCACCCTCCAAGCATCTCACCCATCATCAACCTCCAGCATCATGTCCTGGAGACTGGGAGATGCTCGCCTCTTCTTGTCCTGAGGGGAGATGGCAGCCCACAGTAGAATAGATGGAAGTATGGACTTCACTACTTACAAGATCAGTCTTCTCTCTCCTTTCCTGGCATTTCTGGTATCCCCAGGGCCCCACATGGACTTAGGATATCTCCAAGTGTGTTACAAGTCTGTTTGCGCAATCTGATCCCCCTTTTCTTGATAACATTGGTGTAATTTGGGAGGGGGCAGCAGTCATGCCTCCCTACTCTTAGACCTGCAGGTTCATGCAAAGTTGCCCCTTTTCTCCTACATTCATAATTGGGCGTGGGACCCAAATGTGGCCAATCAGAGAGCCCCAACTAGTTCAGCATACAGCCCATGACTCAAGCCATGGGGGTGGAGTCAGCACTGGGACCTTGGCTGCTGCCCATAGGTCAAGGGCACTCCTTCCCCCTGGGGTGGGCAAACCAATAGGAAGTAAGTGTGTAGCCTTGCTGATAAAGAAGCCACCTAGGGGAAGAAGAGCCCAAGAGAAGGAGGGACTGAGTACTGATAGCATTTGAGATCCTGAATTCAGCCAGGCTGGGACCTTCAGTTACAGGGGAGGGGGTGCCTTTCAAGGACCCCAAGTGCTGGCTGAGGATCAGCTCACCTGAGGCTTCGGGAGCAGAGAGCGTCTTCGGTGACCTCCTAAGCGTTCCCAGTGGCTGAGCCCCGGCATAAGCATGTCCTGTGAGGAGAGGGAGGTATTCAGTTCTTGGAGAACCAGCAACAAAGAGTAACATGGTTGCGGAAGGGCCACCACATAGTGGAGTGTCACAGGGGTGGCATTTTGGGGAACAGAGATCTCACAGGAGACAGAGCCAAAGAAACCAAGAGGGGACAGACATTATTTATTCATTTACTCAACAAATATTTAATGAGTATCTATTATATGCCAGGCACAGTTCTAGGTCTGAGAGCACAGTGGGGATGGAAATAGGCAAAATCCTGGCCTCTGTGGAGTTTATGTCCTAGCCAAAGAGGCCAAAAATTAATAAATGTGTCCTGTCAAGCTGTGGTAAGTCAGTCAGGAAATCTAGGAGGAAAATAAGGAGTACTAATCAGGGGCCAGAGCAGGCCTCTCTGAAGTGACACATGAGGAGAGACTGAAATGAGGTGAAGTAAGCTGGCCGTGCACCTGGGGGCCCCGAGATGGCAGTGCCATTGGTGTGTTTGCCAAAGGGCCTGGAGTTTGGCAGTAGCCGAGAAGGTAAGGGGCAGAATGACAGGAAATGAGGTTGAAGATGCAGATAGAGACAAATGGAGAGTGGGAAAAGTGCGATATAAGACTCCACGGAGACAGAGACAGATGATAGGAGTAGAAAAATTATGGAGACATCAAGAGAGAGATAGGAGAGACAGAGCTACCAAGACCTTGAATGACAAGGACACTGCTAGAAGGCACATAGAAGTGCCCTGTGGTTGCCCGACTGAGTGAAAGACCCTCAAAGGGAACTGCTCTCACCTCAAGGCCTTGTCTCCTGCCCTGGGGGCCCTTCTGGCCACACAGTTCACAGGGAGTCCCTGGAGCCCAGGCTGTCTTTTGCCCCAAGGGCCCAAGGTCCCCAACATCTGCTGCTGGGTCCCACTCCAACTCTGCAGGAGTGAGGAGATTACTGGGTGCCCAGGACCCACAGACTCCACCAGGTCCTGGCCCATCTGAGTCCCCTTCGACCTCCAAGTCCTGGTCCAAGGTGTTGGCCTTCTCGAACACCTGGGTCAGAAGGCAGAGGTCATGGGAGGTGGGGGACTGGTGTCTGGGCTGGGGACCACCAGGCCGGGCCATACCAGGCTATAGCTGACCAGCTGGGCCTGCAGCTGCCAGAGCCGTCGGAAGATGGTATCTCGGTGGGCTCTCAGGGCCCTCAGGATCTGCTCCAGAGATGACCAAGCCCTGGGCTCACTTCGCTGTGCCAACCCCTCACCGAATGCTAGCAGTGCATCCGCACGTTCCGCTGCCCCTCGTAGCTCTGCCTGCAGGGCCTGGGACACATGGTTGTACATCACACCCCCCCCACACACATACACACACCAGGGACACCAGGGACCCACAGCCTGGAGTTACCCACTCCCCTGTTTCCTATGCAGAGACCTAGAACATCCAATAAGCCCAATTCCTGCCTCACTGCCCACCTGCAGCTGGGCCATCCCGCTCTGGGCCAGTGTCCAGGGCCTGAGGCCTTGCTCCAGGTCCTGCAGTCGGAGGCCCAGCCCCAACAGGCAGAGCTGCAGGCTGTCATGCTCAGCCTCCATCACTTCGTGGCCAGAGACAGGGCGCTGAGGAACACAGGGGACCGGAACAGGACCAGTGCATCAGTCAAGACACTACCCCACTCCCATCGCCATCCCTCTTCTGCAGGCTATGGCCTTCTGGATGCTTCTCTGCAGCAGAGTCCATGCATCTCTGGCCTGTACCAGGGCTGCTCCCACTTAGAGGCCTCCTACTTGGGGGCTGGGGACATCTAATTCAAGGACTATAGGTTTTAAAGCCTCATGGAAATTTGGCTATGCAGGGCCTGGGAGCCTGGACAGGGAGGTATGATGAGGCTGGGTACCCCCAAGAAGGATGGGGCTGCACCAGGACCAGTCATTAAATACTTCTTTCTTAGTTGGTAAAATACTGAAATACTTTATACAGATTGACAAAGAAACCTTTTCCAGATGTCCCTCCCCCCACTGATGCCCAACACCTTTCCAGAATCATCCCCTCACCCCCGGGGTAGAGGCCCAATCCTGGGGGACAGAAAGGAAGTAGAGCTGCTGCAAGGGTCTTACCTTGTGGAGCTTGCTCCCAGCTGGTTCATGAGAAGAGGGTGCTGGTGTTCTGGGGGTGCTGGCAGGGGGCTCAGTGCCTCTCAGTCTACCCTGGAAGTACTCAGAAGGGTCCAAGGAGTCCTGGGCCTGCTCTGGCCTGGAGGTAAAGGTTATGGACTGGCCCCTGCATGAGCCACTGTGGCTTATTTTCTACTCCACCCTAATCCCACCCCCAACTGATCACAGCCACAGTACCTCCTACCCTCAAATGGCCTCAAGCCCCACCCCCACCCTCTGGGGATCAACTTTCAAAAGCCCCAGTCCACACCTGATTGTCTCCTCTCCTGGTGCAGGGCAGATAGTGCATCTGGCAACATCCGGCTCCCTAGGGGCTCCTGGGGGATGACTGAAAGGCTCTGAGGGGAGTCTAGGGTCCAGAGATGAGGACAAGGACATAGCTGGGGGCTTGGAGACAGAAGGTTGGGAGAGGACAACCAATAAAGCCCCTTCCCTAGTCAACAGTGTTCCTCAAACCTCCTCAGCAGATCTCACCCAGGCCTGAGTCCCAGAGGCAGAGCTGGCTCCACCCCTTCCTAGAGGAAACTGCACCCAGGTAACCTGATGCCCTGCTGAGGTGACAGCAATCGCTTAACTCCTTCCTAGCAGGCCAGTAGCTGAACCTTCCAGCATCACCCAACCCACCCCAAGGGTTCCATATAGAAAGCCCCCACCCACCCCAAGAGCGCTGGACTCTGCCCCTCTCAGTGACTCATACATCTGACATCCACAGCCCCCCTATCCACTTAAGGTCCTAAGCACTTTGCCCAGGCATCTGTCCCCTACTTTACAAAAAAAAAAAAAAAAAAATTAACAGGGCTTGGTGGCACACACCTGTGATCCCAGCACTCAGGAGGCTGACGCTGGAGGATCCCCAGTAGTTCGAGGCCAGCCTGGACTATATAATGAGTCCAAGACCAGCATGAACTACATAGTGAGACCCTCTCTCAAAAAAACAAACAAACCAAAAAATCTAAAACAAAGTGTGACGGAAAGATATTGTTTATTTGAAATGGGGTGGTTCCCACAGTTTCTAGGAAAATAAATAACCCAGGGTAGCTGCCTCTATCCCAGGGTTCCAAGGTCACAAGATCACAGTTATGGCAGCCCAGAGGGGACAGGAGCCCAGGAATCCCGGCAGGCCCTGAAGCCTGCTGGTCACTTGCTGAGAAGGAGGCCAGCGCGCAGCACGCGGGGCACTCGGCGGATGGTCAGTGAGACACGGGTGCTGCGCACCAGGCAGGCTCCAGGCCGCGCAGACTGGCAGGCAGCCGCATTCACCGGCAGCGAGGTGGCATCCAGTGTGTCTACATGGGTGGCTGCGATCCCATGCAGAAGGCGCGTGTAGGCAGTGCCGCGGAGCACCAGTAGGCTGCAGGGCTCCAGCAGCAGTGAAGTGGTGGGCCTGGGCGGCGGCCGGGGCTGCAGGGCAGGTTAATGGTCAGTGGGTATCCACAGATCTGGGAGGGTGAAAAGCCACTAGGCTTCCGGGGACCAGAAGACAAGGGTCAGCAAGTACTCAGGGCAAAGGCCGAGGAGAAGGCATGCTCCCAGGGATAGAGACTTTGGTGTCTGAGGAGTGAAATATCTGGATTCCGGACCAGGACCACTGGGCGGGGAAGGAAGGGCCAGGGGTCAACAGTCCCTTTGGAGAGGGCAGGAACAAGTCACAGATGGGGACATTGAAGGGTCAGCAGGGTGTGGCAGGTGGGACAGAGATCAGCTGTCCCAGAACACCTGGGCAGAACTGGGTGGTGAGGACATGGCTGAGGGTAGGACCAGGTGAGGACAGTGAGGAAGAGGTCAGAGCGAGTGCGATATCCGAGGACATTACAGGACGCCTGCAGAAGGAGGCATGTCAGAGTATCCAGAGCCACACAGGGCTAAAGGGACATCCTGAGGAGCAGGGATCTGTGAACACCGGGGTGTCAGAAATGCATGGCGCAAAGACAGTTCCTACATAAAGTCATGTGACAAGGCGCAAGGAGAATATGGGGGTGTCCCACACCACAGATCACATTATTACTGGAATGGCAGGATACCAGGTAGTGGGCAGAGTCAGGACATCTGGGAGGACCTGAGGCACCCGTGAGTAAATAATGTCAGAGTATCTGATAGCAAGAATGGCTGTTGGTATCCTGGGGAGCCCTGAATGGGTGGGTGGACCTTGGGCTGTTGGGACGCTGAGGGTGTGGAGTCAGGGGGTCTGCAGGGTGCCAGGGGCATCCACTCAGCAAGTAGGAATACTGGAGTATCTGTGGACACCATGGCAGTCAGAGCACCCTACAAGCAGATGAGTTGGGTGTCCAGGAGGAAGTGGGTGGAGCCCATAAGGGGAAGGTGTCTAGATGTCAGGAATACCTCAGAGGCAGGTGGGATCGGGTCATCCTGGAGGATGTTGGAAATTGGAGTGCCCTGAGGCTTGGGCAATGTCTCAGCTCACCTGTTCTGTAGCATCATCGTCCTCTGGCTGCCGTGGCTTGTAGAGATCCAGCATGGTATGGGAGCCCAGGCTGATGGTGCTGACAGTCGGGTAGTACAGTGGTCCGTCTTCATGGGGCTGGAGAGTGGGCACCAGGGCTGGGCAGGGCAGGAGTGTACCTCCCCACCCTCTGGGTCAAAGCAGGGCTCCCAAGCTGGGACAGGGAGATGAATGCTGGATGGGGTTAACTGGCCGCTCCATGAGTGTAAGGTGGGTATGCATGATGCCCTGTCCCCTGATAGTTCAGAGGTCTGGGAGGAGCTGGTTACTGTAGGAGCTGGGGTGAGGGTATGTGGTTACCATGATGCCCTCCCCAGGCAGATATTGGTTCACGAGGACATGGTTAGCTGGGAGACCCCCAAAAAGGCTGAGGTCAGACACCTTATCCACGTAGCGCTGGAGCCATGGGGGCAGCCGCTCAAGGACCATCCCACGGGGATGGGGGAGCCCACCTGGAGAGTGCAATGGGGTCCTGAGGATACTCCACCAAAGAGCCCTGGAGCCCCCATAAGGGATATCCCAGTGGTTAGAAGCACCCTGACCCTGAGTGATCCCCTGACCCTTTGGAGATCACCAGTAGACCCTTCACAGGTCCTCTGACTTTTCCAGACCACTGGACCCTGAGAGGTGACTCCCAACTCACCAGGAAATCCCTAACCTCTGAGGATCTCCACTGACCCCTCAAAATACTCTTGACTCTTGGGACCCCTTGAACTCTCAGGAACCCCTTCTTCCATGTCTTGAGACTACTGGACATAAGCTCTCTGCCCAGCTCACATCCCAGAATCACCCATGTGCCAGCCAGGGACACTTACCCCAGTTCTGTAACTTCCTCCCAGACAGCTGGGTCCACTTTGGCTTTGGGGCATTGTAAACCTAGGAGGTGGGGAAGGGATCGATCCCTTTTTAGGACCATCCCTCTGTGACTCTTCTACCCAGACCAACACAAGGGGCTTTGCCTGCGATAGAAATAAGTTGTCTCAGTTCATTCTCTGAGGTAGTTTGTTCCTAGGATTTTCTTTTATCCTTGGGAGGCCTTTTGCCCCAAAGCATACAGGTGTCCACCAGGGTTAAGAAAAGGAATGTGGGCTGCACAATCATGGTCTGAATCTACTGAGAGCTCTGGGACCAGCCTAGCCTCTTTCAGTCCAGAAAATATTCTGCACTCTAATTTCCTGATTCCTGGGCTATCTGGGGACAGCCTGAGTTCTGGAACCTTCTTGTTCCTATTGCCCAGGGGAGACAGTATGCTAAGGTGACCTATCAGTACAGCAAGGAAAATATTTTGAAAATCTCCACTGCCAAGATCCAAAGTATCTAGAATGGGCTCAGTCTAAGAAATCTACACTAAGAAATCTACACTCTAGTTGATAATCGCATCCTTGGTATGGTTATGGGGCTGGCCTGGGATATATGAGTCTACGGATTCTAAAATATGTAAAATTTTCAATCCAAGCCAGGTGTGTTGGCACATACCTGTTATCCTAACATTCAGGAGGCTGAGGCTGGCCTGGGCTACATAATGAGTTTAAGACCAGTCTGAATTACAGAACGAGACCCTGTCTCAAAAAGAAAAAAAAAATTTCAATCCAAAAAACCCAAAGGTCTGGTATGGGCTATCTCAGCCCAAGAGCCTATGTTCTGCAGCTAACTTGTTGCTGGGACTCAAGCTCAAGTGGGTTACCCCAGCAGAGAGAACAATTGTGCTCTATAACTAAGACTCTGGGGCTGTAAAAGGATATGCCAGTGCAGGGACTCTGAGTTTTATAAATTCATCCTTCCCTAAACCTTCAGAATAGAATATGGACTGGGCCATTTAGCACTTGTTAACCTTGTTCCTAGGAGTCCAGGTTTATGCTGAGCTTTCATAGTACAAGGAAGAGTTTACTCTGTAACATTCATTTCTGGGGTATTTCAGCCTATATTTATAACTTACTTTAAGATAGGATTTTTGCCAAGTGTGGTGGCACATGCCTGTAATCCCAACACTCTGGGAGGCTGACACAGGAGTACCAGGAGTTTGAGCTCCACTTAGGCAATTTAGCGAGACCCTGTCTTACAAATTGAGAGAGAGAGAGAGAGAGAGAGAGAGATAAAAGCAGGATTGGAGCAAGGCATGATGATGCATGCCTGAAAGCCCAGCTACTCTGGAGGCCAAGCAGGAGGAATGCAAGTTTGGGGCCAGCCTGGACAAATTTAGTGAGACTCTATTCACAGTTAAAAAAAAAAAAAAAAAAAAAGGACTAGGGATATAACTTGGCACTCTCTGGGTTCAATAAATAAGCAGTACTGAAAAACAAAAAAGATAGTAAGATTGGGTCCTTGGTAGAGCATTTGCTGGGGGTGGGGGCTATCTCAGTATAGGGAGTATGTTTCTGTAACTTCATTCCCAAGCCTCTGGGTTGCACTGGGCTATTTCTGCACAAGGAATCTGATGTAGTAACATCCTTGCTTTAGAGGCTAGACTGGGCTACCTCAGTACAGGGAGTCTGAGTTTCATAATAAGCATAATAATCCTTTCTAAGAATCAGTTTGGTTTTCCCTAGGACCCTTAGAAAAAGCCCTTTCTGACAGGCCCTACTGGTTCCTGAGAGAGGAACAGGGAGAGTGGAGGATGGGTGCTATGTCATGCCCTCTTCTCTGCCAGGTCTTCACTTGCAGCCTTGAGGGGTCTCATACAGAGGCTGGGGGTTGGAGAGAGATATGGGAAGAGGGGAAAGCAGGCTAGAAGGCACTGGGGTCACCTGTCGAAGCAAATATTCCTCCTCTTCTTTGGAGATGAAGTCAGGGACATAGTAGATTACAGGTGGTGCCTGCAATGGAGAGACACCTCTGAAAATGTGGGCCTTTGACCCACACGGGGGATCTACCATCACTGAGCAACCCCTCCCTCTGGAAAGAGGCTAAGGATGTCCTCAGATGGGACAGGGTCTAAAGTCAAGGGACCCATGCCCATTCCAGCGTGGACTTGAGAGTGGGGCTGGACTCTGAGGGTAAAAATGAATTTGGAGGGACGGGGCAGTTCCAACCCATGGGCCCAGGAGTCAGCCTGCCCATCCCACCCCACCTCCCACTCTCTGGCCCCCACCTTCACCCTTTGCATCCCCAGTCCTGATAACCTGGTCCACCCTGAATGGTTCCAGGGCTGGGACCCTGGCATCCTGCTCCTCCATTGACAGCAACTCCTAGCACCCAGTCCTGTGGGGAGAGGAGGACATAATGAAGTCACTAAGCCTCCCACCCTCTGGCCATGATCCAGCCTTCCACCTGACCAGGACTAGGGCCTCACCCCAGCCCTCCCGTGAAACTCAGCCTCTAAAACCCTCTCAAAGCCACACAGTGATCCACCCTGGCGCTCTGTCCAAACACAATGAGCACCCAGCACACTCCTCCAAGACTCTGTCCACTGCATGCCCATCAAACTAGGCAGTTGCCCTCTCAACTCTCACAGAGAACATCCTCTGACCTCACACACGGAGCCCTTCTAAAAGCTCTCAGGACTGCACCCCAAAGCCCCATTAAAATACGTGATACTGCACTTCAGGCCTGCAACCATGAGCGCGGCTCTCCAACACTCAGAGCCTCACTAACCCTCCTCTGGCCTCAGCCCTTTCAGATGTCGCATTCTGAGCATGCGTGCGCCCCTAGTCTGCGGCTTGTTCTCAGACAAGTCTATCTCAGCCTCCTCGGAACCTCTCACTCTGGACCCCTTCAGACGGACCTGAGCCTGACTCCTCTCAAACCTTCTTAGCTCCCTGAATCCCTCAGACCCCGATTCTGAATCCTTTAGGGTTCCACGTTGGGCCCCCTTGGATCCCACTGAGCTTCCCAGGATCCCTACTCCCAGCCCTCTTGGACACTCATCTCTGCCCCGGTCACCCCCAAAACTGACCGTCCACCGGCGTCCCCTCCTATTTCCAGATTTCAACACTCCCCACCCCCTTCCAGCCACTTCCGCCCTCACTTTATTGACGCGAGTTCTCAAGCCAATGGAACTCTCAGAGGTTGTAATGGTCCTCCTTCCAGCCAATCGGCGCTCTCATTCAGTATTTGCCCGCCCCCTTAGCGTCGATCAAGGATAGGGGAAATCCCTGGCCTCTGAGCCATTGGGGATTTAGTGGAGGCGGGTCTTATCTGGCACAGACCAATCGGGACGCCAGAACCGAACCTGTCCACACTGAGGCGTGGGCCCTTGGCGGCGGCAGAGAGAAGGAAAGAAGAGGGACCGTTAGATGGACTTCCCGCAAACTAGGCCATCAAGTGCCCATGAAGCGGGGAGGCGAGACTGAAAAGAAGGTCTTCCTTTTCATCCTACCCCAGCAAGGGTATAAAGGCAGGGACCCCCGAAATCCCCGAACAATGACTTGACACAAAAGAGGCCATACGTCTTTATTGAAGAGGACGGGATCATGCGGAATTTGGGGACATGCAGTGAAGGGGCAGTCGTGAGCTGTCCTTGGTGGTCGGGGCCCCAGGTCCGCCCTGGACCCGCGGGGCCTTCAGGTTCTCCCTCAGGCTGTTGATCTGGCCCAAGTGCTGTGAGGGGCCAGTGACTCAGATTTGGTGTCTTAGACCTGTGACCAGAAGATAGATTGAAATGGGGGCTCCAAGAGTTGGGGTCCCCTCAGGGCCTCGGGGACCCTCCGTGTATTAGAGATGGAAGCTTTCAGATTTGGGCTTCCCTTGGTGCCGGGGCTCTGGGAATTTGGGTTTCTTGAGGTCCGTGAAGTCGGCACTGAAGTCCTCTAATTTTCAGGAATGGGAATTCCTGCTTGGGGTCTCCCAGTGCCTGTGAAAAGGGCTTGAGGTTCTCTGGGAGCCTGGAATACACATGCTGACTGCAGTCTCCTCTCCCAAGCACAGGGACCTCATGACTGGGTTTTCCTGGGGGTTGGGGATTAGGGATTTTTATATTTGGGATTCCCTGGGGATTTGGGGATCCCATGATTTGGGGGTCCTGGGAGTTCAAATTTAGGGGTCTTCTAGGGGCTGTAGGACTTGAGGGCACAGGGGAGTTGGGGACATATATACTCTGGGGGTGTAGGATCCCCAGAGTGCCAGAATGGGATCTCCAAATTTGGGGTCCCCCGAAGGGGAAGTCGTTACTTTAAAAAATAGAGAATTTTCTGGGAGTCTGGCCAGCACAGGGTCTGTAGGCCATGTGGGGTGAGCTTCATACAAGGCACTGGGGGTTTCTTGAGGGTGCAGAGGGTAGGAAGAGTTGGGGGTCCTGTAATTCGCACTTCCAGGACTATTTTGGTGTCTGTAAATTGGGGGTGACAGTGAGTCGATTAAGGTGGGTCTCTTCTTGAGGGATAAGAACAAAGTCTTTGTTAATGGAGGGAGTCTCTGATGGGGGTCTGGAGTGTAAGGGCTTTGGGGTGACCATAAGGTCACAACATCTTGAGAGCACTGAAGTTAAACAGAGATAGTGACATGGTCTGCTACTCTGGAGCTGTTATCTATGTTTATTTCAAGGGGAATGGAGGAAAAGGGTCTTTGTTAATGGTAGGGTTCTGATCCCCACTGATGAGTGACTCAAGAATGTCCTGTTGTAGAGCATTGTGTGGAGAGGGTCACCATCATTTGGGGTGATGTGTAATCTGTTAATTGGGGGTCTGCTCTGAGGGGCTGGGGACAGGGACTAACCTGAAGGTGCTACTCAGGGAATTTCTTTCTGGGTGACATAAGGTCTGTATTTGGGGGGGTTATCATGGGGATCTGTTAATAATGGGACCTCACTGATTGAGGGCTGGCTAATGGGGGGTCTCTATTCTGGAAGTGTTACTGGGAATCTCTATCTGGGGTGACTGGGAGCTCCTTGTGTCAGGAGATGCTAGAGGGGACTCTTGTGTCTCTGTCTGGTATCCAGGGCCTTTAAGACTGCATTTCTGCCCTCAGCATCCAGGGAAACCAGCAGCAGAAGAGCAACCTGAAATGAGAACCGGATCACACAGTGATGAGCGTGTAGGGACATCTGGCTCTGTCACCCTCCCCTCAACTGTGCCTCCATGTTTGGGATTCTGCCTCTGACTGCTCTCTTAGGCTTTAAAGAATAGAGATATTCTGCTTCCTTTACCTGCTCCCTTAAAGTTGAAGTCACTAGAAGTCAGTGTTGGGTCCTTCACCATAAAGACTGCTTCCAGATGTGTTTACTGGTCACAGTGTTCCCTAGCTTCTATTTCCAGCCCCCACTTGAGACCCCCATGTCCAACAGCTCTGTGGAGGCTGCTCCCTGAACATTCTGCAGGAGAAGGGGAAAGGAGTTGGCCACACACCTGGAGATAGAGTTCTCTGATGCAATGTCCTTTGGGGTCCGGACTGTCGTAAAGGTGCGTTTAGGTTGTGTCACTGGAGGGGAAGACAGGATAGCAGGTGAGGGGATAGCAGACCTACCTATCTCCTTAATACCCACCCTTAATCCCACATTCCCGATGCCGTCTAGACATCTTGTCAACATTATCCACCCCGTCCCCCAATGCCTGCCTGGGTCCCCAGATCCCAATGCCTGCTCAGAGCCTGTTTTTGTTTCCATTTTGTTTTGTTTTTTTGCTGTGGTGCTGGAGATGGACTCCAGGGTCTCACATATGCTAGGCAAATGCTCTCCCACTGGGCTACACCCCCTGCTCTCAAAGTCTTGTTAACTTTCCCATGTCATACAGTATCTGTCCTCTTTGGGACCCTGCCTCATTTTCCTAGATCTTGTGTCCCCAAGTAAGTATCAGAGACTGTCACCAACATATACCTGAGAACCCATGACCTCTCCCCTCATGGCCAGACCTATACTCCTCCCCACATCCCAGCCCCCAACTCACTTGTCACTTGATGCACTTTTTTGGCTCCAACATTGTCCCCAGGGGGATCAGTGCTTCCACCAATCCTGAGGAGACACAGGGGTGGGAAATGTCAGAGCCACAAGAGGCCAGTTCTGGCTGGGCACTGAGCTCTAGGGAGTCTACAGGAAAGAGCTAGGGTAGGGCAGGGGTAATCACACTGTCTTGCTGGACCAAAAGAAGGAGACTGAGGGTGGACCAGGGCTCTGGGTGGCCCCTGTTTTGGGAGTCAGAGTTTGGGCTCACCTTTTTTTTTTTTTTTTTGTGGGTACTGGGGGGTCGACCTCAGGACCTCGCGCACCAGCAGGCACCCATGCCGCTGAGCGATATCACTGGCCCTTTTTTCGTATGTGGGTTCCGGGAGTCGAACTCGGGCCCTCACGCTTGCCGGACAGGCGCTTAAGCCGCTGAGCCATCTCACTGGCCCATGGGCTCACCTTTGAATGCGGGATGCCGGTGCAAAGACCCCATGCCGTGGGGGGCAGGTGAAGTATCGGACACCAAAGACAGAGCCATCATGCTTGCCTGTGGGCTGGTCCAGCTCAATGCCATACCAGTAACCTGCAGCAAGAGGGTGTCAGGATGCCTCAAGGCCCTGTCTGCCCACCAGCCCAGAGTCCCCATCCTCACCAGGAGCAAAGTCTGTCTTCCCATAAAAGCGCACAATCCCCTGCTTCTGGCCAGCCACAAGGACTTGGTCTCCAACTTCCGCCTTAGCCCCTTCACACTGCTGCAGGCTGCCCAGAGATGGCGATGATGGGGACTTCTTCTTGCCTGGAGACAGAAGGTGAGGGGATCAGACCCCAGATGCCAACTTTGGAGACTCATGCCACTTGGAAGATCCCAGTGTAGTAATACTGTCCTGGTTCCACTCAAAGGAACTCCAGAGCCTTCCCCAGAGCTGGAGGCGGTGGGGGTGGGGTTGAGTTTGAAGGGAAACTGAATCCCAGATGCTATAGAACTAGAAAGGGGAATTTTAGGAGAAAGGGGAAAATGAGTCACAAAACTTGAAGAACCCCAAAATCTTTTCTCAAAGCTAAAGGAAAAACTGAGGCAGAAGTCAGGAACCCAGAAACTCTCCTTTTAAAATGAAGAGGATAGCCAGGCACGGTGACACACACCTGTAATCCCAGCACTCAAGAAGCTGAGGCAGGAGGATCAACATGAGTTTGAGGCCAGCCTGGGCTACATAGTGAGTTCAAGGCCAGCCTTGACTACCTAGTAAGACCCTGTCTCAAAAAAACAAACAAATGAACAAATAAAAAACTAAAATGAAGAGGAAGGGCTGGGGGTGCAGTTCAGTGCCTGTCTAGCATGTGTGTTATGGTTTGTGTCTGGATGTCCCTCCAAAGCCTCATGTGGTCATGGGGGTGCGGCTTTTCGGAGGTGGCTGAATGTAGAGTTTGGATTGGTTCATTGTCTAGTGCTGGGATTGGGGGCATGCGTGCTACATCTGCTCTAGGGCAAGTAGCCTGCATACAATATAAGGGAGGAAAAGAGGCTTGCTCCTCCCCTTTTTGTTGCTTTTGCTGTCTTCCGCTGCCAGGAACGGTTGCCCCTCAGCCACTCCACCCTGCCTTGGAGCCAGCTGAGTATGGACTGAAACCTCCACAAACTGTGAGCGAAGTAGGCCTTTCCTTCCTTAATTTTGGGTCAGGTATTTTGTCTCAGCAACGAGAGAAAAGTAACTAAGACAATGTGCAAAGTCCTGGATGTGATCCTCAGCACCACAAAATAAGTTAAATGAAGGGGTGCTGGAAAGGTGGCATGTACCTGCAGTTCCAGCAGTTGGGAAGCTGAGGTAGGAGTATCATTTGAGCCCAGAAGTTTGAGAATGGTCTAGACAATATAGTGGGTCCTCCATTTCAAAAATAAATAAGTAAACTAAGGGAGATTTAGGCCTTAGCATAGAGCCAGTCACAAAAGCAAAGAACCCCTGGAACAGGAACCCCCAGAAACAGATTCTTCACTAAAATCAGGGAAGACCTTTGGGCCAAAGGGGAAACTACATCATAATAGTCCAGGAACCCACAGGTCCTTCCTTCCAAGAATGGGGTGGGGCCAGTACTGCCTCAAAGGATAAACTGAGTCACAGGTGTCAGGAACTCAGGGTTTGTCCTCTAGAACTGGAGTTTGAGCCTGAGGAGAAACTGAGTCGCAGAAGATAAGCTACCCACACAGTGTCCCCAAGACACCCTCTTCCCACCCCCGACAAGGGGTCCCCCTCTGACCTTTGTGTTCCCTTCGGCCTTTGCCAGTGACTCGGGAGAAGTCCATCCGGGGAGTCCGGGGCGTGGAGGTGACAGAAGAGGGGGGTGCATCCACCGCCTTGGAGATCTTGGACACGGAGGCAAAGAGACCTGAAGGGACAGAACCTGGGCTTAGCATCGTCCATGCTTCTGCCCTTGGCTGTGCCTTCATCCCTTGGCCCCCTTCCCCAGACACCAGCATCCCCACCCTCCTGGGCCACAGGTGGGACTGACCCTGCTTTGGAGGGCAGATGAAGTACCGGACACCCCCGACACTACCATCGTTCTTGCCCTCAGGTTCATCCAGCTCCACGCCCACCCACTGGCCGCTGGCAAACTCCGTGGTTCCACAGAACCGAAGTGTGCCCGTCTGGAGAGACAAGAGAGGACACGGCTTGGAAAGGGACCTTGGGAGGCCATGGTTGACCACTGGCATACAAGCAGCATGGTGGGGTGGATACAAGAACCTGGGCTCAAATCTCAGCTCCAACATCATTTACTAACTATGTGACTTCACTTCTCTGTGCCTCAATTTCTTTATCTGCAAAGTGGAAACAGGAAACGCACCCACCTTATAGGATTGTTACAGACCTGCCCTGACCAGTATAGTAAGTGGTCATTTCCCAATTATGACAATCTGAATTTCCACTAAATTAAAAATTTATTTCCCCAGTCATACTAGCCAAATTTCTTTATTTTGTTGTTTGGGTTTTTTGTTTGTTTTGTTTTTGAGACAGGGTCTCCTTATGTAGTCCAGGCTGGCCTTGAACTCTGCGTAGCCCAGCCTGGCCTCGAATTCACAGTGATCCTCCTGCCTCAGCTTCCCAAGTGCTGTGATTACAGGCATGTGCCACCACACCCTGCTCATACTAGCCAAATTTCAAGTACTCAATAGTTACATGTGCCTTGTGGCTATTTTCTTGGAGCACATAGACCCAGACCCATAACATATCTACCATCACAGAAAGGTCTACTGGAAGCCAAGCAAGGTAGTGCACACTGGTAGTCTCATCACCTGGGAGGCTGAGGCAGGAGGATTGTAAGTTCAAGGCCAATATGAGGTTCAGTGAGTGAACCCAGGCCTCATGCATGCTAAGCACATGCTCTACTCCAAGTGAGACCCTGTTTCAAAGAAAAGGGTCTACTGGATAAGGCTGTCCTGGAGGAATTAAAGCCCTCAGAACAAAGCCTGTTATTAAGTAACACTAATGGGGACACATTTTTAACACATGTAAAGATCCTTGGCTCCAGTGAGCCCTCTGTGACTGGTTATATCTTTTGTGACACTCCCTTCACCTCCATGACTCAGTTCCTTATCTCCCCCACTCTTGATGGTGCACATTGAACCCAGAGCCTCATGAATGCTAAGCACATGCTCTACCCAAGTTCCTTGTCTATAAAATGAGCTAAATGGGGCTGGAGTATAGCTCAGTGGTAGAGTCTTGTCTAGCATGTGTGAGGCCCTGGGTTTGATCCCCACCAGGGTAAAAAAAAAAAAAAAAAAAAAGAAAAATTTAATTGAGCTAATTAATAGTGCTAACTTAGGAGGGTTTGGTGGGGACTGGAACAGTGCCTGGCACACAGACACTCAAGTGTACACCAGGCTC
This sequence comes from Erethizon dorsatum, assembly GCA_028451465.1. Lineage (NCBI taxonomy): Eukaryota > Metazoa > Chordata > Mammalia > Rodentia > Erethizontidae > Erethizon > Erethizon dorsatum. The sequence continues at coordinate 100,295,907 of CM051834.1, forward strand.
TGGTTTTTTGTTTTTTTAACCAGCCTCTGTTCTAAGGGCCTTATTTTAATTAATTTCAGCCTCACCCCACCACCTCCCCCAGAGATGGGTACTATCATCATTTCCATTTACAGGTGAAGAAACTGTTGTCCAGAGAGCTGGGATCACTGGCTGGTAAGTGGCAAAGCTGAGGTGGACCTGGGCCAGTCACTGACCCTAAGCATGAAAACACTGCTGTGCTGCATCTCTAAGGGGCAGGGATAGGTATTACGTGTCTTTGGGCAAAGGGCATCACTTCTCAGAGGTTCTTATAGTCTTCTGGGGTGTAAAATGGGTGGAGTCAACCATCCTTTCAGAATCTTCCAGTGGATTTGATTAGATTATGCACAGAAAGCTTTTCTGGATTGGGGCTGACACATGCAGAAGCCTTGATTAGGAAACAAAATGTGACTTGAAGAGTTTCTCACTGTATAAGAAACAAAATCCAAATTCCTTCCAATGGCCTGCAGGGCTGCTCTGATCCAGTCCCTCTGACCTCTCCAAAACCCCACCAAAAAAACCCCGAAGCTCTTCAGTCACACTGCCCCTTCCCACTGCTGGGTCTTGGAACTTATTGTTTCCCTATCTTTGCAGGTGAGTTCCTTCCTGTCTCAGTTTGGAAATCACCTTCTCAGAGAAGGCTTCTTAGAACACCCCAGGCTAAAGCCACTCCTGCCTCCAGCTTTCTGACCTGTACTGTCCTGGTCAAAGTTCTGACTACTCTGAGAGTAGAGACAGGCCTGACTGGGGACCTCAGGATGCTGGGAGACCATGGGTGCACAGAGCTGTGCTGATCACTCTGCTTATGTTTCAGCCATGACTGCTCTAGGCTGTCACTTTCAGAGGATGGATCTGTCTCCCCGTCTCAACCAAAACCTCATCACAGGGTGGGGCACAAAGGAAAAACTCATAGAACAATTGTTAGATGAAATAAAGTACTGTATGAATGACTGTGCAAGGGTGGGCAAACAAAGGAGACGGTGTGTATGCAGTCCCAGGACCCAGCTCTGAAGGATGAGGGGGCTGAGTCCCACCCCCCACACCCCAATCCCTGACCTTCTGGCCATCCAGCAGCACACGGTCTCCTAGGCGCAGGCCCAGTGCACTGAGCATAAGATTGCCTGGGACGTTGTCATAGTTGGGTAGCGTGACTTTGGGGAGGGCGCAAGACAGTGGCACAGCCTCCTCCAGCAGCGTTCGCAGTTCCTTAGCCACCAGCGCTGCTTCTGCCTTGTCCAGGGACATGTCCATAGGGTCTGGGACCACCTCTGCTGGCACCTGTCCCTTTCGATTCTGTGGACCAATGGGAAGAGAGAGGCAGGCACTCAGTGGCAACACTCCCATGGAGGACACTAATCTGGATGAGCAGGGATAGGACCAGGTCATATGGGCCAACATGAGAATAAGAAAAGGTGGGGCATTAAGGCACAGACCCCAGGGGAGTCCACTCCTATGACCTGGGCTGAGGCTGTGTCCAGTAATTGAGGGTAGGATCAAGTGGAACCAATAGGGAATGAGGCTGATGTGTAGGTCACACCTTTGGGAAGGTTATGCCTCTAGAGACCCGAAACATATAATGGGTCTGTAGTGGGGAGGGGGATGACACTGAGAATAGGTTCCAGGGCCGGTGAGATAGCCCAGCAGCATAAGCGCCTGCTTGGCAAGCACGAGGTCCTGAGTTCGACTCCTGGAACCCACATAAAGGAAAAAAGGGCCAGTGATATCGCTCAGTGGCACAAGTGCTTGCTGGCAAGCGCGAGGTCCTGAGGTCGACTCCCGGTACCCACATTAAAAAAGAAAAAAAAAAAAAAAAAAGAGCGAATAGGTTCCTGTGCTATCCTATGGGGTCAAAGGTCAAACTCTGAGCCAGTAGGGAAAGAGCGAGGGCACAGTCTCAGGGGCACAGGCCATGTGCTCCCAAGATCACAGCAGTAGGGATGCTGCAGAGTAATTAGTACTGAGGATGGGCCCTGGGAATGGAAGGGTCAGGAGTCAAGATATTTTGAGGGCTTATGAGGGACATGATTCTCATTCACAGAGGGCCCAACTCCCATGGGATTCGCCAGGGTTGAACAAAAAGATATTCCTTGCTGGATGACCCTAGGCAAATCCTTTCCTCTTTCTGCCTCAATTTCCTTGTTGTAAAACGGGTTATAATAGACTTCACCTGACATACAATGAACACTAAATAACACCTATTATTTCATTTGTTGAATATAGATGGTTTTTGTAGTATTTTAGGAGTCGAGAAATGCCCAGTGGTCCTTGTCCTATGCAGAGACCCATTGGAGGGAGGTAGAGGAAGAGAGGGAGAGAAAGAGGGAGAAAGGGAGGTGGGAGATAACCAGTCAGCCCAGAGCCACAGTACCCTCAGCGCCGGGTTGGCGCCATGCTCTAGCAGACATTTGGCCGCTCCCAGGCACAGGTTGGAGGCAGCGATGTGCAGGGCTGAGCCGTGGTTGAAGTCACTGCAGGTGGAGTTCACCACTGGGAAGTGGGCAAGAGCAGAGTTCTAGATGAGCCCAAGTGGAAATAACACAGCTCTCCTCCCACCCTTTTTCCCCCCTGCAGTACTAGGGACTGCACCCAGGGCCTTCGCACTGAGCTACACCTCCAGCCCTTTTTTATTTCTAGGATCTCGCTAAGTCATTGAATTGCCCAGGCTGGACTCAACTTGTGGGTCTCCTGCCACAGTACCCCAGGGCGTTAGGATTACAGGGGTGCACGCTCTCGTATTCTCTCTGAGCTCTAAAGAGGGCTCCCTCCCAAAGCCTTCACCATAGAGTCCCACCCCCATCTCAGGGCCTGTCCTCGCCTTCAGCCACGCCCCCTCCCCATCCTACCCTTCTTTTCACGGTCTCCCCTCTCAGCCAGGGCTCGGTCCTGCCCACCACTCCACATCCCCACCCTTTCACCCAGGTCCTCTTCCTTCCCTCCAGAACCCTTCTCCTCACCTCGGGGCCGCGCGCCCTTTAGCAGCACGCGCACAAGGTCGGGCACGTCGAAATAGGCCGCGTAGTGAAGCGCGTTCATGTTGGTCCAGCGGCTGCGCAGGGTCACGTCGGCGCCCAGCGCCAGCAGCTGCTGCGAGAGACGCACAGCCGCCGCGGGGTCCCCTGCGCGACAGTCCAGGTCAGCTTAGAAGGCCTCCTCCTGAGCAGGCATCCAGCGTCTGGGGAGGGCCTGAGGTCTCACCAACTAACTACACTTTGGGATCTTATGTTTTGGGTTCCAGGTGGGAGTCTTAGGGACTGAATTCTGAGGGATTGGGGTTTATTTTTTTCTTTCCAGTACTGGGTATTGAACCCAGGGCCTTCACACTGTTTTCATTTTGACAGTCTCAGTAGGTTGCCCAGGCTGGGCTTGAACTTATCCTCCTGCTTCAGCCTCCCGGAGTGCCCGGCATCTGGGTGGTTTTGAGGGTGTGAGGACTGGGGGTTTAGTTTGGGGCTTGGGCCCTCACCGACTCCATGGGCACCGGCCTTGCACGCATAATGGAGTAGTGTCATGTCAGTCAGCCCATCTCGATCATTCACATGGCAGCCTCGACGCAGAATCTGGGAGTACCAGAGAACAGGAGAGGGTTACCCAAACATGTGGCGGACCATATCCCTCCCTCTCTGGTCTCCACGGTGTTCTTACCTCATTGCCGATGACATCTATCTTGTGCTGGACTTGGGGCACCCATTGGCGCACAATGGCGAACAGCTCCGGGATGGTGGTCTGGGGGTCAAACAGAATCTCCTGGCACGCAGGATCATTGGGATCGAAGAAGGTGAAGGCTGGGGTGGGGAGAGGTCCAAGGTCACCCCAGGCCAGCTGACTGCCCTCCTTCCATCCTGAGCCAAAGGAACTCAAGATCTTTGCCTTTAAGAGCCTCTAAGGCAGGGTCTCAAACTAGTGGCACAGGTTGCCATAGTCAACCCACAGGTGTTTTGTGTGTGACAGCACAGGTCTTAAAATCACCTAAAAATCTGAATAACCAGTGTGTCTTGAAAAATGGAAGGAGGCTGGGTGTGATGGCACATTCCTGTAATCCCAGCACTTGGGAGGCTGAGCTAGAAGGATCGCCATGAGTTTGAGGCCAGCCTGAGCAACATGAGTTCAAGGCCAGCCTGGACTACATAGAGTCCCTGTCTCAGAAAGAAAGAAAGAGAAAGAGAGAAAGGAAGGGAGGAAGGGAGAGAAAGAAAAGAAGAAAAGAAAAGAAAAAAGAAAAAATGGAAAGACAAGGCAATTTCCATAGAGCAACAAACTCTACCCTTGAAACAAGAACGTGATACACAGCCCAGCACCTTCCAGTCCGCATGCCCCAGGGTGCTGCTGTTGATGTGTTGGCTCTGCTTCGCTGTCAGAGTATGCACACAGTTTGGCCAGATTTCCAGGGGAGTGGGAGGCAAGCCATAAGTCCGAGTCTTTAAGAAAACTCTAAACTGAGGCAAGAGGATCACAAGTTCCAGCCCAGCCTGGGCAACTAAGCAAGATCCTGTCTCAAAAATTTAAAAGGGGGAGAGCAACTGGGGATGTAGTTCAGTGCAAAAGACCCTGAGTTCAGTCCCCAGTACTGCAATAAATAAATCAATCCTCAGGGTTGTTGTTTTTTTTTTTTTTTTTTCCAAATATTGTACAGTCCATATACGATGTACCTATGAAGAAGCAGGGCCCAACCTGTGACCAGCCAGGGTGGTGCCCAAAGGCACTTCTACCCCCTTCCCCCATTAGACTCTGACGAGTGTTGCTCCCTGTGGCTCCATCAGCACCCGCGGCAGGAACTCAGTGTGTGCTGAATGAGTACAGGAATGACTAGACCACACGTGGAGGGTGTCTCTAGAATGAGCCTGCATGCTCCTTTTCAAGTCCATTCACGTCACAGACCTCCTTGGCTCAGAGCCGTCCCCTGGCTCCTGTCCTGCTCAGAGAACAGGCCAGAGTCCTCACCATGGCACACTGGGCCCTGCCCTGCACAACTTAGCCCCTCACTTTTCTGTGCTCTCCCTTTCCCTCCTCCCCTCCAGACACGCCGGCCCCCTTCTGTCCCTCCCATGTGCCAGGCAAAGTCCTGTCTCATTGCACTTGCCATTTTCCCACCTGGACGTCTTCCTCAAGATCTTCACATGGATTTGCAGGTCGTGGCTCAAATGCCACCTCCTCAGACAAGGCCTCCCCAGACTGCCCCGTGGCAACAGCAGCCCTGCCCTTCCCCATTCCTGTTTTAATTTTCTTATCATAACACATATCACTATTGTAGGCAATGTGTTTACGCCTTTCTCTTCCTTTTTCCTTCTCCTCCTCCTCCCTCTTTTTTTTCTTTTCCTTCTCACCTATCACCCTCACTGGGTGCAAATACTTTCTATTCTGCCTTGCTCACTCCCTCATCCCTGCAGCAGGGTGGGCACAGCAGTCCCATGCAGTGAGTGCTTAGTCAGTCTCTGCTGAATTAATGTGCAAATCAGCAAGCACAAACAATTTCCTCTTGGAGCCCACCCGAGCCTTCTCTCTGGCCTAGACCACATTTCATTTCCAGATTCCTCCACATTCTGTGACCAACCCCTGCCCCTACAAGCAGGACAGACCCTCTGACTTCCCAACTGGGCCACAGGCCCCAGCCACAGTTCCGAAGAGGCTTTTCCAGTTTCCTGGGGTGGACACACACACTGACACCCTAAATAATTTTCTTAGTTTTCTATCAAATTGAAACGAACTTCTCTCTCTGATCTACCTCTACTAGGTGACATGCCCACAGATGCCATCTCTCTGCTCCTTCCTGGTGATGCCAACTGAATCTAGTGCATTTCTAAACCTTACAGCTGCTGGGGATTCCTAGCTAACATCTTCTAAAACCTCCCCCCATATCTATCTCTCTCTACCCAGAAGCCAGAAGAAGAGTTTTAAACTGGTGCTCTTCTGCTTTGAGCCCCCCATCCTGCCCGCATGTTCATGTGTGCACCTGCGCGTGCATGCGTGCGCGCGCACACACACACACACACACACGCTATTTTCCCCATCAGACTTAGAATATATCCAAAATCCTCAGTGTGATCTTTAAGGCCCTTTTAGATCTGGCCAATGCCAATTTCCACCCCAACTCTGATCAGTCCTTAAAAGCAGCTCCATGGTTTTTCTATTCCAAGCTCAGTTCTGCCTCAGGTCCTTTGCACTTGCTATTTTCTGCCTAGAACGCTCTTTCTCCAGCTGACCTGTGGGTGATTCCTCTTCATGTTTTGGGTCTCGCCCTAAATGCCATCTCATCAAGAAGACTCACCTGACTATTTTGTCTCAAGCAGGAGGCCCCATGGCCATTATTATTGTATCTCTACCCTTTCTTTTTTTCACAGCACTCACTCCAATCTGAATTCATCTGATTTATTTATCTGTGCACTTCTTTAGTCTCTCCTCTCTTGTGAACAGGGGTAGTGCCTGGGTGGCTCGTCATTAACTCCCCATCACTCAGCACAGGGATTGGCACAGGATAACAGCACTCCATAAAATTGCTTGATAAATGGTTAGACACTTCTTGTTCCTCCAAGAGACTGCCCTCAGCTCCTGCCTCGAATCTCTTACTCTTGTAGTCACCTCCTGGGTTGCCCTTTTCCTGACTCCTCCCTTAATGAACCCAAATTTGCCCTCAGATCTGCCCCTCAACATTACCTTCTAAGGAATCATGTCTTTAAGAGCTCCTGAAAAATCCTGTTCTTGATAAATACAATTCTTATCATGTCTTGGATTATATATTAATATTTTGTATACTTACTGGTGTGGTTGTTATTTAGGCCTGTGAGTTCTCTCAAAGACTGCACCTGTATTGCTCTGCTGCTAAGGCCCCTGCTCCTACTATAAAGCCAGGTCCATAGCAGCTTCCAAGAAATGTTTGTTGAATGACTAAATGACTGAATGATGTATCATGAATCAAAGATTAGGATATTCCAATTCCATTCTCCAATGAGTGAATGAAATTAATGAAATGTTCTGCAGCCAAGACTCCTCTGGACTGCCTTCTGAATCCCCCCACCATTACCACCACCAGAGCTCAGCCCACCCTCCCTGGCCACCCAAGTTTCTGGGCCAGATTTCAGGGTGGGAACATGGTTACCGTAGTCCTTAGGGAGCGGGGCAGGTGCGGAGGGGTGCACAACAGGCTTCTGCCGCCGCTCCTGGGTGGGGCTGGGGGCTTCTGGGACAGGTTCATCCTCTTCCTCTTCTTCCTCCTCCCCTCGGGGTGGAGGGGCCATCGGGGCAGGATCTGTCTTAGTCATGATCTTCGGTGGCCCTTCGGGGTGGGGGAGTGCACAGTTGGGGATAGCCTGGCAGGCAAATCCTGGAGGCAGAGGTCTGCTAGAGAGGGTGCCCCATAGGCTCGGGATCGGAGCCCCTAGACGATCCCAGGGCAGCGAGTGGCCCCCGCCTTCCCAGCTGTGGATCTTGGGCAACCATAGGGACCCCAGTTACCCATCAGAGGGACCCCTGATAGGCAGCTAGAGCTTACCACCTCCCCCAGGCCCAGCCCCCCATTCTTCTCAAGCGTCAGGCCCCTTAGTCCCGGCCGCCCCCTCCCGGGGTTTGTTTATCTCGGGATGCAGGATGCTTTGCCCCTCCCCTTCTCGGGGGCCTCCTCTCTTCCCATCTTACCTCGGCTGGACGGGGTTGGAGACCGGGGCTGAGACTGAGGAGACCTCGGGAGTAATGGGGGGTCGGTGTCGGGGGACCCGACAGGGGAGGAAAGAGACAGAGAGAAGGGGATGAGGCCCAGACGCCGAAGGGGGATGGGGTGGAGAGGGCGGGGCGCTGGCGGCGCATGCGCCTTGGTACGACGTGGGGGCGGAGATGCTGGAGGCGGCTCTGGCGGATGAAGGAGCTGGAGATACTCAGGATGGGGTGAGGAAGAGGAGACGGCCGCGGGGAAGGGTGTGAGGCATGAAACGGAGGAGAGACGAAGCAGAAACAGGGCAAAAAGAGCTGTGGTAAAACGGGCACAGTTTTGTTGTTTTGTTCTGTTTTTGCAGCACTGGGGAGTGATCCCAGGGCCTTCACACTGAGCTACACCCCAGCCCTTTTTTAATTTTTTATTTCGAGATAGGGTCTCGATCAGTTTCCCAGGTGGGAACCCGAACTTGCAATTCTCCTGACTCAGCCCGCCTCAGTGCTGGGATTACAGGCATGTGTCACTACCCGCAGCTGCCACAGGTCTTTTTATTGACTCCTGCTGTGACAGAGCCTTCTCCTGGACCTGCAAACCAGGCCAGTCAGGGCAGTGATCTCTGTGCAGTGGTGGTGGATGTTTTTCCCTCTCCAGGACGTCAGCTCCAACTCCTTGTGCATAATCTGCCTATAGAAGGGGTCTTAGAGGAATGCTTTTGTATCACCATTGTCTTTGTCCTAATCATCATCATACAGTTTTCACCCAGCATTTGCTCAGTCCCAGAGAGGTTAAGCTGCTTGCTCACCGGAGCACAGCAAGTAGGCAATTAAGCTAAAATATGAAACCAAGCAGTCTGTGGAGTCAGGTTCTCAATCCCCAGGCCACATAACTGTCCTAGCAGTTCCTGGAGGGCAGATCTGTCAACAGACCCTCTGGAGCCAGCCCAGAGCCCTGGCTCAGCCTCACACCTGGGCTGGCCGCTGCCTGCTCTGCCCCAAATCATCTCTGCGTGGGTGACCACCTTCCTCTTCTTACCCTTCTAATGGGCAGTCTCCAAAATAGTTCCAGAATTTCATCCCCTCAACCCTACCCTTCATCTTTTTGTGGTATTGGGGATCAAATTCAGGGATGGTGTTACTAGCTACATTCCTAGTGCCCTTTTTAAAATTCTGAGACAGGGTCTCACTAAATTACCCAGGCATGACTCAAACTTGCCATCCTTTTGCTTCAGCCTTTCCACAGTGCTGGGATTATAGGCATGCACCACCTTGCCCTGCTCCATCCTTTATCTTCTCCCACCTGGGCTATGGCAGCAGCCTCCTCTCTGTTCTCCCTGCTTCCCCACCCACCCTGCTCTATCTAAATCTGCTCCCAACACTGCAGCCACAGGGGGTAGTTAACACCTGTCACACCAGTGTCCTCCTTGACTCAGCAGCATCTGTTTGCTACACTGCACTCCAGGGAAAAGCCAGTGCTCTCAGCCATGGCCCACACGGCCCTTCATGAACTTGTCTCTGCCACCTCTCCTGACTTTTCCCTTCATTCATTCTGGCCATACCGGCCTCCTTGTTCTTCCTTACCCCAGGGCCTTTGCACTAGCTGTTCCTTCTGCCCAGAAGGTTCTTCCTCCAGACACCTGTGTGGTTCCCTTTCTCCCCTTTTCAATGACAGCCTCCCTGTTCTCCATATCTAAAGTTGCACCCTGCCCCACCCCACTTTTCTCCAGAGCAACACCGCCCTCCTTGCTCTGATGCCCTAGATCAGTGGCGGTGAACATATGGCAGCCCTCTCTGTTGGCACACAAGCCAAGTTGCTTCGGCATCGCCCTAGCAGCCGAGCATTCAGGTTTATTTGCAGTGTTAGCACTTGGCGATACATAAGTGGGTTTTGAGTTGCAGTTTGGGCACTCGGTCTCTAAAAGATTTGCCATCACTGCCCTAGATGGTAGGGCCTCTATAGCACTGTTCTTGGAGCACTGGCCCATGTCCCCTCCAAGCCAGCTCCTCACCACCTAGGTTTCTGCTCAAATGCTGCCTCCTTAGAGAGCCTCCCCGTTTCCTCCTCTCAATCATATTTTTATTCAGTCTTTGTAGCACTTATCACAGTCTGAAGCGCTGTAGTTTATTGGTTTACTAGTTCACCTTTAACTCAAACAGGATGTGAGCACCATGAGGGGAGGGATGGTTGTTGCTATTTCACTGCTATGTCCTAAACTCAGCAGCAGGCTTGGCACAGGGTGCCTGGGCTCATCAGAACCAGGTACAGCGCTCCCCAGATACAAGACCCTTGTTCTGCTCTGAGGTGGCTTGCCTCACTGCAAAGATTTGAGCTGCAGATGGCAGGGGCCAGGTACCCAGGGGAATGAGGGCTGCTGTGGGATTTGGGCCCAAGTCGGTCATGAAGTTCAGGGGATCCCTAGGAATGGGGAGTGGGACCCAGGCACTTGGGGGTGGCACTCATCCTCCCCAGGCAGTGAGGCTGGGCAAAGCCCAAGTTTGATGACCTCTCTTCTTCATCTTCTGTCCCTTGACGTTGTCCACCTGGTCTTTATTCACTGGGTATCTGGGTTTCCAGGCGCTCAGGTTTGACATCCAGTGTGGGAGAGGCAGGGCTCTGGGCAAGGAGCACGGCGATGTCAGACCCTCCACAGATGATGGTGAAAGTTTGGGATTCCTCAGGTCTGGGCAGCTGGGCCATCCAAGGCATGAAGTGGTGGAGATGGGGAACACAAGGGAGTGGGGGGGAGACAGAAGGACAGACAGAAATGATGGGAATCAGAAAGGTCAAGGAGGGAAGGGGCTTCCAAGAAATAGCAAAATGTGGGTGGAGAGATACAGGAAGACAGAGAAGCAGACATGAGGCCAGAGACATTCATGGGAGAGGACAGAAGTAATATAGGGAAATGGGGAGAAAAATGTGGGGGGAGGGACAATAGGGAACAGATTGAGGGCAGACATGGACAGACGGGGGCCCAGATATAGAGGATACCAAAATATGTAGATGAAGAGAGAGACGGAGAGATACAGAGACGGGGGGGTGCAGAGAGATGGGGGCAGAAAGACAATAAATGTGGAAGAGAAGAGAGGAGAAGGGAAAAGCAGGGGATGAATTCAGAAAAGACAGGGATTGAATGGGGGCACAGGGGGGTGGACAGAGATACTGTCAGCCCAATGGCCCTGGCAGGCTCCATGGAGAGCCCAGGCCTGAGCCAGACCTGTCCCAGCCCCACTGTCCTTCATGGTCCCAGAGCACAGTCTCAAAATCCCCAGAAGCAGCTACACTGCAACTCCAGCTGACTTAACCTCTCTGAGAATACAAACACAGTGCTGCTAGATCTACTGAGCCTTCAGCAAAGACCAGAAATTACTTTAAAGCATTTTTGAGGCCAAACAAATCCCACCCGTGAATCATGGCCATGGCTGTCAATTTGAGACACCTCAGTACAGACATACTGTGAGGGCACCTTCTGAACCTACACCATGAGTCCAGCATCCATAGCTCGGGCGCCACCCCACCCTGGGTTTTTAAGTGTGGGGAAGGCTCGGTTAATCTTTTATTTTCACACACACACACACCCCAAGGCAGTAAATTATAAGGGCCACAGAGCTTTAGATAGGGCCTGGGAGATACCAGAAGAGGGACTGCAAACTCAAGCTCTACAGGGGCCAGGCAGGAAGCTCCCCTCCTCTGGGACAGAATGCCTGGGTTTGATGTCTGGCTCCGCAGTTTACTGGCTGCTTGACTTTGCGCAAGTTACTGGGCTGCTCTGAGCCTGTTTTTCATCTGGAAAATGGGAACAATGGCAGTATCAAGATTAAGTGAGTTTTCAATATTATTAACTATGTGTCTGCACAAAGAGCTCCCTAAATATTGTGCAGCTCTTAGTTCTGGCCAATAGTTGCTTGGCATTGCCAGAGTGACTTCTGTTTTCTTTCCAGTACTTGGGATGAAACCCAGGGCCTGGCGCATGGCAAGCAAGAGCTCTACCACTAAGCCACATCCCCAGCCCCAGATTCATTTTCTCCCCAGAAATATTAGCAATTTGGAGACCTGGTGAAATGTTGGGATTTGTAAACACGGGGACCGTTTAAAAGACGACGCTGTGCCAGTTCCAAGCCCGGGTCCACACTCACCATGCACAGCGGGCCCCGGCGCGCGCGCGCCCGCGCCCGCAGGTTCTCCCTGCACAGCTGCTGCGCCAGCTGTTCAAGATCCCGCAGCTGCGCCTGGTGCCTCTCCTGCCGCCGCTGCAGCCTCCGCACACGCTGCTGCAGGGCTCCGAGCGCCAAGCCCAGCCCGGTCGGCGGGTGCTGGGCGGAGACTCCGGGCCGCGGCCCTGCTGCGGCGGGCGGAAGGGGCAAGGGGGTCAGGCACACGGTGGCCGCGGCCGCGGGGTCCCGGGAGGCGGGCCCCAGCACCACCAGGTGCACCTGGCCAGAAGCTGCGGCAGCGGTGGGCTCCCTGGGAGCCTGAGAAGCCTCCTGCGGGGCAGGAAGGGGCGGTGCGACCGGCTTCTGGGCGCTTCGGATCCTCCGCGGGCTCTGCAAAACAAGACATCGGATGGGGACCATCAGGGACGAACTCCAAGGGGCATTTCCGCAGGAACTAAGCGCCCGAGGTCAGTCTCTAGGGGGATTTCCCTCAGGTAAGACCAGATTTAAGGGAAGAATCTCCTCAGGAAGGGACAGCTAAGGGGCAGACCTCAGGAGGGACTTCCCAGCCTGGGGCGGTGATGCGCGCCTTTAATCCCAGCACTCTCGGAGGCTGAGGCAGGAAGACTGAAAATTCGAGTCCCGCCTAGACAATTCAGTGATTTAGCGAGGCTCTGTATCCAATCAATCAATCAATCAATCAATCAAAAGGGCTGGGAACATAGCTCAGTGTAAAGGCCCCACTACCAAGAAGGAAAAAAGGGACTGCCCTTAGGGTAGGAAAGCTGGGGACCAGAATCCACGAGTCACTTGTCATTTCCCAAGTGGGAAAGGCTGGAGGTCGGACCTTCCGCGCTCACCTGAGCCGGCGGCGCCGGTGAGAAGATGGAGGGCACCGCATCAGGCCGCAGGTAGCGCACACCCCAGCGCCACTGGAAGCAGGAGGGCGTGAAGTGCTCGCTGCATAAATGCTGATGGCAGCTGGGCACCCAGTGCTCACGGCCCATGTGCTGTAGCCAGGCTTGCAGCCGTGAACCGTCCTTCAGGGGGAACCTGCAAGGTGGCAGGGCTGCCGGTTCAGTGCCACGTGTCCCCACCCAGTGTTCTTGGTGCAACCTATACTTGAGGCTCCTGGGCTCCAAGCCTGTGCCTCCTCTAGGTGGGGAATTGGCCTTGCTTCCCACTGAGGCTTTCTCCACCTCAAAAATCCCATTCTTGGGCTCCACCTTCTAAGCAGCCAGCACCACCCCTCTCCCACCTCTGCTGCCTTTCTTATCTGGCCTTTTCCTTCCTGGTCCTCCTGCTCACTGCCACTCTCCACCCCGCAGTTCGTTCCTGCACATGAACCTGAAGCCATCTACACAATCAGATGTCTAGAATGCGAGAGATCCAGGTTGAAAGTGTTTTCCACAACCATATAATTGTGGGGTGAGAGGGACGGTCACACGATAAGAGATTTCAGAAACATCAACCCAAAGGCAGGATGGCGTGGACCTCATTTGTAACAAACCATTCAGTAAAAAGCTATTTTAAAGTCAGGTATGGCGATGCACATCTGTAATCCCAGCAGTCTGGGAGGCTGAGAGGCAGGAGGATTGCAAGTCCCACTCGGACAGCATAGGGAAACCCTGTCTCTAAATAAATAGGGAATGCAGCCCAGTGCAAAGACTTTGGGTTTAACCCCTAGTAGCTTAAAAAAAAAAAAAAAAAAAAAAGCCATTTTAAGACAACTGGAGAAAACTGAACATAAATTGGGTATTAGCTATAAGAAGTTTAATTGTGCTAGGTGTGATTATTACACTGGTTTGTGGTTCTAAAATAGTTTTTTTGTGAGGCTGGGGATATAGCTCAGTGGCACAGCACCTGCCTGGCAAGCGCAAGGTCCTGAGTTTGATTCCCAAAAAATAAAATAGTCTCTTGGGTTTTTTTGGTACCAGGAGTCGAACTCAGGACCTTGTGCTTGCCAGGCAGGTGCTTGTGCCACTGAGCTATATCCCCAGCCCAGACTTTTGTCAGAAAACATTCTGAAGTATTTATGAGTGAAAGACCTGTTACCTGGGATTGACTTGAAAATACTGTGAGCCAGGCATGTGGCACATGCCTGTCGTCCCAGCACTTCAGAGACTGAGGTAGGAGGACTAAGTTCAAGCCCAGACTGGACTAATCAGCCACTTAGCAAGACCCTATCTCAGAATAAAAAATAATAAAGGGCCAGAGATATAGTTTAGTGGGAAGGCCCCGGGTTCAACTCCCAGGGCCTGAAAAAAGAAAGAAAGAAAATAGAAAAAAAGCAAAAGGGCAAAATACTTGAGCAGATATTTCACCAAAGAAGATACGTAAATGGCCAAGAGTATATAAGAGATGTTCGGGCCGGTGAGACGGCTCAGCGGCTTAAGCGCCTGCCTTGCAAGCGCGAAGGCCCGAGTTCGACTCCCGGAACCCACATACGAAAAAGGGGCCGGTGATATCGCTCAGGGGCACGGGCGCCTGTTGGCGCGCGAGGTCCTGAGGTCGTCCCCCCGGTACCCACAAAAAAAAAAAAAAAAAAAAAAAAAAAAAAAAGAGATGTTCAATGTCACTAAGCATTAGGGAACTGCAAAAACAAAACCATGGTGAAGTAATTCCAACCATTAGAATGGCTACTATGGAGGAAAAAAGAAAAAAAAAAAAAAAAAAAAAAAAAAACAGGTGTTTGTAAAGATGTGGAGAAACTGGAACCCTGTGCACTATTATAACATAAAATGGTGTGGCCTTTATGGAAAACAATGTTGCAGTTCCTCAAAAATTAAAAATATGATGGAGACCTCAAGATGGCGGATGAGTAAGAAGCAGGCAGCGAAACTCTCTCTAAAAGTTACCATTGGAACACGGGAATATAGCGACCCAGAAAGCGCAGGAGGGGGGGAGATGCCTCCCCGAAACCCAGAAAAGTTCTGAAGCGCAATCTGGGACCCCCGGCACCAGTGACGGGTGACTTCCAACAAAGAAGAAGGAAAGAAAGAGCAGACCGCGCGCGTGCACCTTCTAATATCCCGGGAGTTGGAGCGCCGGCGGAGGCTCAATTCTACGGACACACGGTGGCAGCTGGCGCCCAGGGAGCCCCCACGGAGGATCCTGAGACAGCGGCGGGGCAGGGGAGCGGCGGAGAACGGCGCTGACCGGCGGTGAGTGTCTCTCAGCCACAGCTGCCCCGCGCCAGAGAGCGACTGGCCGGGCGCCATTGTGGGGGGTGTGGCGAAACTCAGAGCGGCTCGGAAACTGCTCTGGGAACTTGTGCTCCGGACAGGGCAGCACAGGGCCTCTCAATTGAGCCCACGAAGGTGTGCTGAGGTCAGCAGGCGAACGAGACTGGACTCTCAGCCACACCTGTCCCGCGCCAGAGAGCGACTGGCCCGGCGCCATTGTGGGGGGCGTGGCGAAAAACCAGAGCGGCGGGAACCAGTGCAGGGAACCCGCGCTCCGGACAGCACGCTGAGCCTCTCAGGCCCAGGGATCGTGAAAGGGCGGCGAGAGCGGAGGCGAGCTAGACTGGTCTCTGCCTGAACGTATGCGCCTCTGCTCACCACCCGCCAGAGGGCGCTCCTGGCTTACTGGGACGGATCTGCACAGAACAGGACTTTGTCACAAGGTACCTGCCTACAACAGAGTCAACACCTGGAACTGATTCTTTTTATATTTTTTATTTTTATTTTTATTTTTTATTTTTATTTTTATTTTTTTTCTCACTGATTTGTTTTTTTGTTCTGGCGAAGGGTTTTTTTGTTTTTGTTTTGTTTTGTTTTGTTTTTTGGTGGGGCTTTATTTTTGATCTGTCTGTTTTATTGTTTTTATCTTTGTTTTTGTTTCTGTATGTGTATTTGCTCTTTCCTTCATTATTCTCTCTGGTTTTTTATATGAGTGTAAACAGCGCCTCTAACTTCTTTGTGATTGTGGTTGTGATCTGTTCTTCCTTTTATCCCTTCCTTCTCTTTTTACCACCTGTCCTCTGCACTAGTGTCCCAATTCTAGTGGGATCCCTCTTGGTCCTCTAACCTTACATCTAATTCCTTCCTCTTCTCCCAATACTCTATTTCCTCCTTAACTCATCTTAAATTTAAACTCCTCAAGGAAAAATTGACATACATAGGACTTGTATACGGCATATAATTTTTCTGGTGTGTTTTAGATTTTGTTATATAACCGCAACTCTATACAGCTAAAAGTGGTAAATAACTGGTTAGCTCAGTCTGTCATTTTTTAGGCTGTGTTTGATGCTTTAGTTAACATTATAGCCAAATGTGAAATAATTGTTCTAAACATCTTTCCTTCCTGATATTTCATGATTGAGATTGACTAAGGGACACAGAAAATACAGTGGCACAGTACCAAAGAATCAAGGACTGGGCCAAACAGGTAGCAACTTCGCATACCCAACGAATTGAAGAGGTAGGATCTGGCAGAAAGCTCAAAACCTAAAAGCAAGCTCCACTTGGAAGATACTGCAGAGAAGTAGTCATCTTCTAAAGATCTTAAACACTAGCAATAAAGTAACCTACTATAGGTAATTTGCAAACATCACCCCAGGAATTAAAGAAAGAAAAAATGAGACGACACTTAAACAAGATGCAACCACACACATCCAATTCACCAAAGGCAAACCTAGGGAGCAACGAGGTGGGACAATCCGAAAGCCACCCACCTGGCCTATCTGAAGTGGTAACAACAAAGCAACTGAATGAGGTTCTGGAAAAAATTAAAACAGAAATAATCTCACAGATAACTGCAGAGATAATGTCTACAATGAAGACCATGCTTAAGGACACTATAGCTGATACAGACAAAAAAATAGATGAACTTAAGAAAACTATAGAAACCATGAATGCTCAGCATAGGAAAGAAATGGAATCTATAAGGCAGATTCAAGCAGATATCCAAGAGATAAAAAATTCCATTGAAAGTATTTGTAGCAGAATAAGCCAATGCGAGGACAGGATCTCAGATATAGAAGACAGGCTTGCAATTAGTGATCATGAAATGGAAAAATTCTTAAAAATAGCAAGGGACCATGAAAAATCAATTCAGCAGCTGCTGGATGACTCAAAGATAAACAACTTAAGAATAATTGGAATAAATGAAAAAGCAGGAGATAGCATCAACGACATTAAAACCTTGTTCAAAGACATAATCAGGGAGAACTTTCCTGGAAGAGAAAAGGAATTTGACACCCCTATAAGTGAAGCTTTTAGAACACCAACTAGACATGATCAAAAAAAAACTTCAGCCAGACATATTATAGTCAAGATCCCAGAAATTCAACAGAAGGGCAGAATCTTAAAAGCTGTTAGGGAGAAGAGACAAATCACCTATGAAGGAAAACCCATCAGAATCACAGCTGACTTTTCAGCACAAACCCTCAATTCAAGAAGAGCTTGGAATGATGTATTGCAAGCTCTAAAGGAAAATAATTTTCAGCCCAGATTGATGTACCCTGCAAAACTATCTTTCAAAATTGATGGAGAAATAAAATACTTTCATGACAAAGAACATCTGAGAAAATTTATGACCACCAAACCAGCACTCCAAAACGTTCTGAAGGACATTCTAGAAACAGATAGGAACCCCAACAGAAGGAATCCACCAGGCAGGGCAAATAATTAAATAGCCGGAAAGCGGAAAAACAAAGAGTGGGAACCAACAACAGGAAAATATCATGACAAGTCAATACATATCAGTTTTAACCATCAATGTTAACGGTCTCAATTCACCAATCAAAAGGCACAGACTGGCGAAATGGATCAAGAAGCAAGATCCAACAATATGCTGTATACAAGAAACACATTTAATTCAGAAAGAAATTCATAGACTGAAAGTCAAAGGATGGAAAACAATACTCCATGCCACAGGAACCCAGAAAAAAGCAGGGGTAGCTATTCTTTTTGCAGACAAAGTGAACTTCAAGCCAAGAAGGATTCAGAGAGATAAAGACGGTCATTACATCCTTGTAAAGGGAACAATCCAAGAGGAAGAGATAACGATCATAAATATATATGCATCAAATACCAATGCACCCAGCTATATAAAACAAGTACTAAAGGACATGAAAAATCAAATAAGCACTAATACAATTATATTGGGAGATCTCAATACTCCACTGTCACAAAAAGATAGATCAACTGGACAGAAAATCAATAATGAAATAGTAGAACTGAACCAAACTTTTGAACAAATGGACTTAGTAGATGTCTACAGAGTGTTCCATCCCACAACATCAGAATACACATTTTTCTCAGCTGCACATGGGACGTTCTCCAAAATAGACCACATACTAGCTCATAAAACCTGCTTAAGTAAATGCAAAGGAATTGAAATTATCCCATGCATATTATCAGACCATAGTGCAATGAAATTGGAAATCAATGGCAAAAGATCCCACAAAAACTCCCTAAACACATGGAAATTAAACAGCATCCTCCTGAACAACCAATGGGTCACAGATGAAATTAAAGAAGAAATTAGTCACTTTCTACAACTGAATGATAATGACAGTACAACATACCGGAACTTATGGGATACAATGAAAGCAGTCCTAAGAGGGAAATTTATAGCATTAAACACTTATATCAGGAAAATAGAGCAAGCGCAAATAAACAACTTAAGGGTGAACCTCGAGCTTCTAGAAAAAGAAGAGCAGGTTAAGCCAAAAGCCCGTACAAGGGAGGAAATTATAAAGATCAGAGCAGAAATTAACGTATTGGAGAATAAAAAAACAATACAAAGAATCAATGAAGCAAAAAGTTGGTTCTTTGAAAGAATAAATAAGATTGACAAACCCTTATCCAACCTTATTAAAAAAAGAAAAGAAAAGACTCAAATCCATGCAATTGAAAATGAAAAGGGTGATATCACGACAGACCCTGCAGAAATCCAGAAGATCATCTATACCTATTTTGAAAATTTATATTCTACTAAGATGGAAAATGCAGAAGAAATGGACAGATTCCTAGATTCGTATGAATTACCAAAGCTGAATCAAGAAGATTTAAAAATCCTAAATAAACCAATATCAGCCAATGAAATTGAAGATGTAATTAAAAACCTCCCAACAAAGAAAAGCCCAGGCCCTGATGGATTCACTGCCGAATTCTACAAGAAATTTAGAGAAGACCTAACGCCCCTACTTCTCAAACTTTTCAATGAAATTGAAAGGGAAGCAATACTCCCAAATTCATTCCTGGAAGCAAGCATTACCCTGATACCAAAACCAGAGAAGGACCCAACTAAGAAAGAGAACTACAGGCCAATCTCCCTAATGAACATAGATGCAAAAATCCTTAATAAGATACTGGCAAACAGAATCCAACAAATAATCAAGAAGATTATACACCATGACCAAGTTGGATTCATCCCAGGGATGCAGGGATGGTTCAACATACGTAAATCAATAAATGTAATACAGCATATTAACAGAACCAAAGACAAAAATCACATGATCATCTCAATAGATGCAGAAAAAGCTTTTGACAAAGTCCAGCACCTTTTCATGATAAAAACCCTACAGAAAATTGGAATAGAGGGTCTTTATCTCAATCTGGTAAAAGCTATCTATGACAAACCAACAGCCAATATTATACTAAATGGCCAAAAACTGAAAGCCTTCCCTCTAAAATCAGGAACAAGACAAGGATGTCCACTGTCCCCACTCTTATTCAACATAGTTCTGGAAACTTTAGCCAGAGCGATTAGACAAGAGAAAGAAATAAAAGGAATAATGATTGGAAAGGAAGAAGTTAAATTATCATTATTTGCAGATGACATGATACTCTACACAGAAGACCCCAAAAACTCCACTAAAAAACTGCTAGATTTAATAAGCAAATTCAGTAGTGTAGCTGGATACAAAGTCAATACTCAAAAGTCAATAGCCTTCCTGTACACAAATAACAAACTTACTGAAAGAGAAATTAGGGAAACAATACCTTTCACAATAACATCCAAAAAAATGAAATACCTAGGAATCAACCTCACGAAGGATGTAAAAGACCTCTATACTGAAAACTACAGTACTCTGAAAAAGGAGATTGAAGAGGATATCAGAAAATGGAAAGATATCCCTTGCTCCTGGATAGGAAGAACCAATATAGTGAAAATGGCCATACTTCCAAAATTGTTATACAGATTTAATGCAATTCCAATCAAAATTCCAACAGCATATCTCACAGAATTAGAGAAAACAATCCTAAAATTCATTTGGAATCAGAAGAGACCTAGAATAGCAAAGGCAATTCTGGGCAACAAAGGCAAGGCAGGGGGCATCACTATCCCCGACTTGAAATTATACTATAAAGCTACTGTGATAAAAACAGTGTGGTACTGGCAAAAAAACAGACCTGAAGATCAATGGAACAGATTAGAAGATGCTGAAACAACCCCAGACATACTAAGCCACCTTATCTTTGACAAAGGTGCCAAACACATTCGCTGGAAGAAAGATAGCCTCTTTAATAAATGGTGCTGGAAAAACTGGCTCTACACATGCCGAAGATTAAAACTAGATCCATATCTTTCACCATGCACTAAACTAAATTCAAAATGGATCAGAGATCTAAATATTAAAACAGAAACATT
This sequence comes from Erethizon dorsatum, assembly GCA_028451465.1. Lineage (NCBI taxonomy): Eukaryota > Metazoa > Chordata > Mammalia > Rodentia > Erethizontidae > Erethizon > Erethizon dorsatum. The sequence goes on from CM051834.1 coordinate 100,316,316, forward strand.
AAATCTGCTGGAAGCTAGGATAGGTAAAACCCTTGGAGACATTGGTGTAGGCAAAGACTTTATGAATAAAAACTCAACCGCACGGGAACTATCCCAAAGAATCAATAACTGGGATCTCATCTTATTAAAAAGCTTTTGCACAGCAAGAGAAACCACCAACAGAGTGAAGAGACAACCCACAATGTGGGAAAAAATGTTTGCCAGCTGTTCCTCAGACAAAGGATTACTATCGAGAACATATAAAGAACTCAAAAAAATCAGACCTCCCAAATTTAAAGACCCACTCCAAAAATGGGCATCTGAGATGAATACACATTTCTCAGATGAAGAAATACTAATGGCAAATAAATATACAAAAAAATGTGCAACATCACTAGTCATTCGAGAGATGCAAATTAAAACAACACTGAGATACCATCTCACCCCAGAAAGAATGGCTACTATTAAGAAATCAACTAATAACAAATGCTGGAGGGGCTGTGGGGAAAAAGGAACCCTTCTTCACTGTTGGTGGGAGTGTCGACTGGTACAGCCACTGTGGAAGTCAGTGTGGAGATTCCTCAGAAAACTAGGGTTGGAGGTCCCATTTGACCCAGCTATTCCCCTTCTGGGCATCTTCCCAGAAGAATTAAAAACATCGTACCACAGCGATATATGTGCACCCATGTTTATAGCAGCACAATTTGTAATAGCCAGATCTTGGAAACAACCCAAATGCCCATCAACTGAGGAATGGATAAGAAAGATGTGGTATTTTTATACAATGGAGTACTATTCAGCCATAAAGAAGGATAAACTGGAGACTTTTATAGGTAAATGGATGCAACTCGAGAAAATACTCATAAGTGAAATAAACCAGAAGCACATGTGTAAGCATCGTATTATCTCTCTAGTATGAGAAACTGAAAGAGTAAATAAGATCCAAAATGTACAATAGACATGGTGAATCAAAAAGAAACTGGTCAAAAGGAAAGAGAGACTGGAATAGGGAAAAGAAAGAAGGGAAAGGGAAAAAAATTGTATATATATATAAGATGGTTAAGATAGATACACTACCATTTTTACTTAGTTCATTGAAGAGTAAGGTTTGTGCCAATAATGTTTGGACAATTGAATGCTAATGTCTGGTGTCCTGAATAACTAACTTAAAGATAGTAATACGTAATGTATTAACCATTGTTACCCTCCTATTATGTTTGTTTGAAAATTTGTTCTTCTTTTGATTTGTTTTGTTTTTTCTTCTCTTTAAAAAAAAAAAAAAAAATGTTTACTGTATGATCCAGCAATTCCACTTCTGTGTATACACCTGGAAAGAGTGAAAGCAGGGTCTTGCACACCCATGTACATAGCAGCTTAATTCATAATAGCCAAAGGTGGAAATGTCGACTGACACCTATTTATGGCTTATTTATACAATGGAATATTTAAATATTTAGTCTTTAAAAGGAAAGAAATTATTCTGCTAATGGTGGTGTGCAACCCTAATCACAGCACTATGGGAAGCTGAAGCAGGAGGATCACAAGTTTAAGCTCACTTGGGCAACATAGCAACTTAACCAAACCCTGCCTGAAAATGAAAAATAAAAAGGCCTGGGGATGCAGTTTAATGTGAAGGCCCTGGGTTTAATCCCCAGTACAAAAAAAAAAAAGGGAGGGGGATTATACCAGCTTGTCTATCTATTGGTGATATTGCAAAGAAACTGAGAGAGATGTGGAGTAACTCCACCTCAGAGGTCAGGCAGCCTTATGAAAAGGAGGCCGCTAAACTGAAGGAAAAATGTGAAAAGGATATTGCTGCTGCATCCCGAGCTCAGGGAAAGCCTGATGCAGGGGAAGCCTGATGTGGGGGGTCATCAAGGCTGACAAAATAAAGAAAAAGAAGGAAGAGGAAGACAAGATGAAGAGGGAGGAAAACATGATGGAGATGTTAATGATGAAAGAGTTAATTCTAGCAGTTTTTTCTTGTCTATATAGTATTTAAGCCACCCTCCCCACTATACACAACTCACTCTTTTTTTTTTTCTGTCTTTTTTTTTTTTTTTTGGTACTGGGAATTGAACTCATGACCTTGTGCTTGCCAGGCAGGCGCTGTGCCACTGAGCTATATCCCCAGCCCTTTTTTTTTTTGTCTCTTTGAGACAGGGTTTCGCTGGGCAGTTCAGACTGGCTTTGAACTCACTTTGTAGCCCAGGCTGGCCTTGAACTCGCAGTGATCCTCCTGCCTCAGCCTCCCAAATGCTGGGATTACAGGTGTGCACTACCATGCCTGGCCATAACTCACTCCTTTAAAAGAAAAAACTGAAATGTAAGGCTGTGTAGGATTTGTTTTAAACTGTAGAGGTTTTTGTTTCGTTTTGTTTGTATAGTTAACACACTACCAAATGTGCCTTTAGAAATCCCTGTCCTGAAGGTATTCTCACTGGTCGCTAACATTGCCTAGTATAGTACAGGGGCTGTAGACTGACACAGAAATTTAACATAGTTCTTGGTGCATAGCACAAATTAGTTATATGTGGGGATGGTAGTTTTTTCACCTTCACTTATCTCTGATGCAGTGTATACAATATTATTGACCTGTTAACTGAGTATCACTTTGTGATTGCCAAAAAAAGTTGCAGCTGTTCTGTTGACATTCTGAATGCGTCTTCTTCCTTTTTATTTTTTTTCCTTTTGCAGCCACAGGTGGAATTAAGAAATCTGGCAAACAATAAACTGTCCCTTGTGCCTAAGATGATGGTGACTGTGGATTCCATTCCTATTCAAATATCTGGATTCCTGCCATGACATCTTTTGACACCTGTAACTAGAATGAAGTGTGTTCTTGGAGTCTGTTGTACATTTAAGAATAAAATTTTGTAAAAAAAGAAAGAAAAAATCATACAGTGGCTTATTGTCTCTCTAGTTTTCATTCAGCCATTCTGACCTCAGCTGTGAATTTAAAGTAAACCCATACTATAATTCTGCCATAGTCAGCTCTTTGATCTTTGTTCTACTCTGAATTCTGTATTATCTGGAATTAAACCAACTTATTTGAAAGGCTTATTCTTGTATGGTTGTATATTCAACAGAATACCTTATCTGAGGTTAGTGGAAGAATTTGTATTTTAGGAAAAAAAATTCTTTTTGTGTTACAGTATTTAGTTTGTCATATGGATCAAGTGAGTTACCCATCTGTTCATGTAAGGAGTCTGCTTGGTGCAGACTCGGGTGGACACCAGTAAGCACCGCTCCTTTTGTCAAGGAACCTCACTATTGTGATAGGTACACATGATACATACTATTAAGGGGGAAGATGGGAAAGAAGAGGCCAAAGTCTAAGAACCAGATGCCCTCAAGACTGCAGGTCCACTAGGGCTGCAGAAAGATCCTTGCTGGGCTTCTGTCTTGCTTTTGGTTTTTTGAGACTCATTATGTAGTCCAGGCTGGCCTTGAACTCACTATGTTGTCCAGGATAGCGTCGAACCCAAGGTGATCCTCCTGCCTCTGCTTCCAGATGGTGGGACCATAGGCATGTGCCACCACACCTTTGTGTCTTATACCCCACGTTTACTCCATCAAAATAAAATCTGGCCTTGCCATATTCCTTCCAATACTATCCCTCCGTTCTGGATGACTGCAGTCACCCCCAAATATATCTTCCTACTCCTACCATTGCTTTGCTGCAGTCTAATCTTCATTCAGAACCCAGAATAATTTTACTAAGCCATAAATCAGACTTTCTTTCTGCTTCATTTATTCTTCAGTGGCTTCTTAGAGCAAAAGCCAAAGTTCTTAAAATTACCAATGAGGCCATATAAGATCTAGATACCATTCCTTTCCCTCTCATCTCTACTATTCAGCTCACTGGTCCATCTTCAGCCAGAGTAGCCTGTGTTTCAGCCAAGCTTCTTTTTTTTTTTTTTTTTTTTGGTACTGGGAATCAAACCCAGGGCCTCGTGCTTGCCAGGCAGGTGCTGTATCGCTGAGCTATATCCCTGGCCCTTCAGGCAAGCTTCTGCTTCACTGTATTTTCACCAACTCTCTTTGACTGTCAAGAGTCCTAGATACGGGCCGGTGAGATAGCTCAGCGGCACGGGCGCCTACTGGCGTGCGAGGTCCTGAGTTCGACTCCCAGTAGCCACAAAAAAAAAAAAAAAAAAAAAAAAGACTGGAATTGGTTTGGGGCTTTTTCGTTTGTTTGCCCAGGCTGATCTCAAAACTCATGATCCTCCTGCTTCAGACTAGGATATATAGGCATGCCACTGTACCCAGCCTGGAAAAGATTTTGATTGATTGAAACCTGTATTATGACTATAGTATAGCAGATATTAATAGAAAACAAAAACCCATACCATCCTGCTATGGTTCTCTCCAGAAAGTTGTACACCCAGCAGAATCTTCTTTAAGGTTTAGGCATTCCCTATGGGGCACCTAGCCCAGCACTGCTGAAAACAAGCCTTCTGAGTACTAATGACAGCACGCTGCACGTAAAAGGAAATTGTTGCTCTTCTGCTTGGTAGGCCCTAATCCCTGCTGGCAAATGAACAGTTCTTTTTTCAGAGCCAGAGCCCTGCAGCAATTAAGACAATTTAAGCATTCAGGCCAGGTGTGGTGTATGCCTGCAAGCCCAACACACAGGAGGCTGAGTCAGGAGGATCACTGCAATTTTGAGGCCAGTCTGGGATACACAACAAGACCCTGTCTCAAAAAACAAAACAAAACAAAAAAACTAATTTGAGACTGCCCAGCCTGGACAACTTTGCAAGACCTGTCCAAAGATAATAAAGGGCTGGGGATGTAGCTCAGTACAAAGTCCTTGGGTGGTTCAATCCCAATACTAAGAAAATATTTTTTTCAACGTTCAGGCAGCTATTTCAGGGAACCTACCAGTTGCTTTCAAAAACTAAACTCCTGGGCCGGTGAGATGGCTCAGCGACATAAGCACCTGCCTGGCAAGCGCGAGGGCCCGAGTTCGACTCCCGGAACCCACATATGAAAAAAGGGGCCAGTGATATCGCTCAGTGGCATGGGCGCCTGCTGGCGTGCAAGGTCCTGAGGTCGACCCCCAGTACCCACAAAAAAAAAAAAAAAAAAAACTAAACTCCTGGGGCTGGTGAGATAGCTCAGCGGCATAAGCGCCTGCCTGGCAAGCGCGAGGTCCTGAGTTCGAGTCCCGGTACCCACATAAAGGAAAAAAAGGGCCGGTGATATCACTTAGCGGCATGGGCGCCTGCTGGCGCGTGAGGTCCTGAGGTCGACCCCCGGTACCCACCAAAAAAAAAAACAAAAAAACCTAACCTCCTAGCTGGGAGTAGTGGCAAACTTCTGTAATCATAGCACTTGGGAGGCTGAGGCAGAAGGATTACTGTGAGTTTGAAGTCACCCTGGACTACACACAGTGAGTTCAAAGCCAGCCAGCCCAAAATACACAGTGAGATCCTGTCTCCAAAAAATTGAACTCCTTAGGCATTCTAGGCCTGACAGCAATCTCCCTTTCATTTAATCTCCCTTTCATGTAATGCTTTAACAAATACTCATGGGACAGTCACAGGCTGTTTGATACTGAGCATTCAAGGTTGAAAAGTCTTGCTCCTGTCACCAATGTCAATCTTTTACTGCTATCTGTTCTGCACACCACTGCTGCTCAGTAAAATCCCTCAGGAACTCCAGCCCCGCTCAAATCCCTGTTCCTCTATGAAACTTTACCTTCTCTCTTTGCCACAGATAACTCCTGGCTGGCACTCCGTGTTGAATTCTTGTCCAAGTAGTCCCACGCGCCAGCCTCCTAGCTTTTCTTTCTTGCTAACTTCCAACCTTTGGACAACCCAGGGGCCACGTCCAGGGAGCCTCCTTTGACCTCCTAGGCCTCGTTTGCCTCTCTACAACCAGCGCTTGGGACAAAAAACTCCCACACTCAGCAGGATGAGTGAATAAATGTTAACCCCTTCCCACACGGGTGCAAGTTCTCAGATCACAATCTCCTTGGACACATACATATATTTGAAACATTTACTATTCTGAAGATGCCTGCTCACTGCAGCTCCATTCATACACCTCCCACAGCCCTGCTCTTCTGACCTCCCACCTCAAAGAATCTCCAGGTATGTGACAGGTGGGTTTGGCGGGAAGACAGTACACGACCCCTGACGGCTGCCTGCTTGGTTCAAGCACACAAGTGATAATTCCAGAACAAACTGCTCCTGTGCAGCTTTGTAGTCCAGGGCGCCAGGGAATGGGCAGAGAGCCCAACGCTCAGAAAAGCAGACATTCCGCCCACTCACACCAACTAGGCGCGGAGTCCCAGCAGCAGATCTGCTGAATCCGAGGGAGCACCTCCGAATGTTTCTAAGTAAACACATTTTTTAATTAAAAAAGAATTTTAAAGAATGAACTAGCTGGAAGACTGGGAGTATATGTAGGTCAGTGGTAGTGCAGTTGCTTAGCAATGCCAGGCCCTAAGTTCCATCCCCAGTGCCACACATACAACGTGAGAGCGCGTGCACGCGCACACACACACACACAGCTGGGTATATTAGCACAGGCCTAAAATCCCAGCATTCTTGGAGGCTGAGGCAGTAGAATCACAATTTTAAACCCAGTCTGGGCAACTTAGGAAGACCTTGTCTCAGAATAAAAAATAAAAAAGGGCCGGTAATAATAGCTCAGTGAGAAGACTCTGGGTTCATTAATGGCTCCTGCCTTTAATCCCAGCACTCTGGAAGGCTGAGGCAAGAGGACCACAAGTTCAAGCTTAGCCTGGGCAATTCAGCAAGTTAGCAAGATGCTGTCTCAAAATAAAAAATGGGCTAGGATATAGTTTAATGCAAAGGCCCCAGGGTCAATCCCCAGTACTGCGAAAATAATAAATAAAAATAAACTCTTTAAAAAAGGTGCTGGATGGGCCGGTGAGATGGCTCAGCGGCGTAAGCGCCTGCCTTGCAGGCGCGAGGGCCCGAGTTCGACTCCCGGATCCCACATACGAAAAAGGGGCCGGTGATATCGCTCAGCGGTACAGGCGCCTGTTGGCGCGCAAGGTCCTGAGGTCGTTCCCCCGGTACCCACAAAAAAAAAAAAAAAAAAAAAAAGGTGCTGGAGGTATAGGTCAGAGTGAAGACCCTTGGTTCAACCCCCAGTGAGAGAGACAGAGAGAGAGAGGGAGGGAGGGAGAGAGAGAGAGAGAGAGAGAGAGAGAGAGAAAGAAACCATGGGAAGGACCCACAGAGGCAGCAGATGGCATGGAAGGAGATGGGGGGATAAGATTTCTCAGACAAAAGGCAGATAGAGAGCAGGCAGCTGGTGAAAGAGGAGAGAAGGGCTGACTCAGAGAAGAGCTATGGCACACAGAGATCAGCAGCCCAGGCACATAGCCAGGGAGTCTGGATGTTGCAGTCCCTCCAGCCTGCGACTGGGATCCAAATGTTCTTGCCACCCCATTCTTCTGGACACAAGCAAGAGACCCATTCCAGCAGCTCAACCCCTCCTGGGAAGAGATGGCCAATTTCCTACTTCAATTCTTTCTTCCTGTTCCTTACTAACAAAACCCAACTTTGAGGCTGCATTGTATCCTACTAAAAGATGGTATTTCCCAGGCTTCTCTGTGACTAGGTGGAGGCGTGTGTCTAAGTTCTGGCCAATGAATGCTTCCAAATTGTGTGGGAACATCTGGGATGGTGCCTTAAATGGGAAGGGATACGCAAATGGAATCATAGTAGCTCAAAGGGCAAAACAGGAAAGTGACTCTCATAATAAACCTCTCCTTAATTTGTTCTTGTTCTTTTCTTTTGTTCCTCTGGATAGCAGCATTTATAATGTACAATATCCCTCTGTAAGAATCTACCTTAAGTGGACAGCACGTGTCTTTATGAACTATTTTAGTTTTGCTAATCATCTCAACTAGAGCGCGGAGTGGCATGCACTGGTAGAAGTTTCTCTTTCTCCCTTACCAACATAACTCCAGATTTATTCAGGGTGGTTAAATGTACAGCTAAAACACATTTCCCAGCCTCTTTTGCTGTTGGGCATAACCAGTGGTGAGAGAGCTGCTATTGGATGGGGTTTCTGGGAAGGCCAGGGAGAGGAGGTGGACTCAGTTTCCTCCAGGAATGTCCTTTTCTTCCCTCCAGGAATATACGGCATGGTGGCCAAGTCATTGGTAGCCATCCTAGGTGGAAACCACATGCTAAGGATAACAAAGCAGAAAGAGCAAACCCTCCTCTCTGATGACTGTAGAGCTTCCAACCAGCGCTGGTCTGCCAACCTCTATACTTGCCTTATATGAGAGAACCATAAACACTGTGGTCGACTGTATTGTTCAAAACCCCTACTGTGCTTCCCCTATGAAGATTACACATTTCCACTCCACGGATGGAAGGCTTGCCATGTATCTGCTTTAGCCAAAAGAATGCAAGTGAAAGTGACATGGGCCACTTCTAAATAAAAAATTTACCAAGAGCCATTGATTAAGCAGTTTTCTACACGCCTCTTTTCCTCCTCCCATATGACCAGCAATATCCCAAGTAAGGAATAACTCCTTCAGCCTGAGTCCCCAATTAACATATTGTAGAGCTGGGCTACAAATGATGTATAAAAGACATAGTGTGAGCAAAGAATAAACCTTTGTTGCACTCTGGAAGGCTGAGGCAGGAGGACTCCAAGTTTGAGCCAAGTCTGGGCAATTTAGTGAGACCCTGTCTCAAAATAAAAAGGGAAGGATGTTGCCCAGTGTGAAAGCCTTGGCTTCATCCTCAGTACGGCAAAACAACAACAACAACAAACCACAAACAAGCAAAACAAAACCTTTATTGTAGTAAGCCACCGAGATTTGGGGAATCTATTCCTGCAGCGTGACTTAGCCATGCTTAACCATGCTGATTCCTATGGACCTCAAAATTTGTTTAAGTCACTATTATTTCAGGATGATGTGACTTCCCGCCAGCTGCAGTTCCTAACTGATAGGCCCCCCTATTAGAGATGACTATCACTTGTCCCTGAAAGGGCCTAAAATAGAGAAAATAAATGTTCCCTTTAGCTGCCAGGCAGGCTCTCGAGTTATTTCCTGGCAGCCACTTCCCTCAAAATACTTCACCTTGTTTCCCACCTGGCACCCATGTCCTCTCCTGAATCTCTTTTGGAAATGCTTCTCTTACTAAATGGCTAAATTAAGTGGCTTCCACAAGACTGACACAGGGTGGGCTGGACCTGTATGAGGAACAGCCCGGTAGCCACTGGGGAGGCCAATGAAGACATGAACTGTGTTTGTTTGTTTGTTTTGTGGTACTGGGAATTAAAAGCCTCACACACACACTAGGCAAGTGCTGTAGTCCCTGTAGCTCAAGACTGAGCTACATCTGCAGTCCCTGATTTTTTTTAAAGTCTCTGATTTTTTTTTTTTTTTTATGTGGATACTGGGAGTCAACCTCAGGACCTCACTCTTGCCAGCAAGTGCTTGTGCCGCTCAGCAATATCACCGGCCCGTTTTTTCCTTTATGTGTGTACTGGGAGTCAAACTCAGGACCTTGCGCTTGCCGAGCTATCTCACTGGCCCTAAGTCTCTGATTTTTTTTTTTTTTTTTTTTGTGGGTACCGGGGGGTCGACCTCAGGACCTCGGGCGCCAGTAGGCGCCCGTGCCGCTGAGCGATATCACCGGCCCCTTTGTCGTATGTGGGATCCGGGAGTCGAACTCAGGCCCTCGCGCTTGCCGGGCAGGCGCTTAAGCCGCTGAGCCATCTCACCGGCCCAAGTCTCTGATTTTTATAAAGTCATCTGGTTGCATGTACAGCTGTCATTGTTCTCATTATACCTTATGTTGTTATTATTACATGTGAAGCACTTAGAACTGTCCTGGCATATGGTATAGTGCTCTCCAAGTACGTTATTGTTGTAAGGTAGGCCTGAGTGAAAAGGGAGACCAGCAAGCAGCTATCCCAGTGTCTTGTCTAGAAACGATAAGCTGATGGAAGTCTGGTTTATACGGTGACAGAGGCTGCAATGAGTAGTAGGTAGTCTGGGGATGTCTCTTTCCCTTATTTCCTGAGAGTTTAGTTAGGATTTTCCCATTTACAATTTTAACTGTATTTCCAAGGTGTTAGGGATTTTTTTTTTTTTTTGGTGATTGTTGCAGGATGATGTGTTTTGAGGATAAGACCAAAGGATGAATTAATGGACTAGATTGAGGACAGTAGTGCTGATAAAAAGAAAGAAAGAATCATGTATGACTCCCAGGTTGCATATCCAGGTCTTCAAAGTTCAATGCTTCACCTATCTATGAGATCTGTCATGGCAGGAACAAGATCTGTCAGGCTCCTTGTGTCTAACACAGATTTGCTTGTCTCTCCAGGAAACACAACAGAGTTGCTGAATTAATAAATGAATCACAGTGATATATTTTAAAAAGCAAATCTGGCCAGCACAGTGGCACTTGCCTGTAATCTCAGCACTCTGGAAGGCTGAAGCAGAAGAATTGCAAGTTTGAGTCCAGCCTGGGCAACTTAGTCAGGCCCTGTCTCAACATAAAAAATAAAAATAAAAAATAGGGCTGGGGATGTGGCTAAATGAGAAGGCTCTGGGTTCAAACATCCCCCCCCCCCGCAAATAAATATGGATACAACCTATTTAATTTTAAAGAGTTTCCTGTACTAGGGTCCCTTAAAGAATAGCTGAACGTGGACTGCTGGGGTCCTGGTGAGCTCATCTGATATGCAATCACTGAATTTATTTTTACTGGGACCCACTACATGCCACGCACTGTTCTAGAGGCTTGGGACATGATAGGAACAAGAAAGACAAAACTTCCTGGCTTCACAGAGCTGACTGGCATTCTAGTGGGGCATTCAATAAATTGTGTTAAAGGAAAAAATAAAGCAGGAGTCAGACAGTTGTGTGTGTGTGGCGAGGAGAGGGGTTTTACACAGGGTGGAGGTCATAAAGGCAGGAACTTTCCAAGCCAGGGGAATGAATGGCACTGAACGCTCCCAGGCAGCAATGTGCCTGACAGGCTAAAGGAAATGGAGTCAGCCCTTGTTGCTGGAGCACAGTGTAAGGGGCAGGAGATGAGATCATAACGTTATTGGGGAAGCAGCACTTGCAGTACTCTCGAGGCCTGCTTTCTGCCCACTCCAACCTCCCCTTCTTGGTGTTTTGTTTTGTTTTGTTTGTAGTGAAGTGGGAACCAGGGGATGAATCAGAATAGAGGAGGGCCCTGATCTGCTTCACGTCACAGGCTCTCTCTGGCTGTGTGGGGAACAGACTTGGGAGGCAGAGTGGGAGCAGGGAGACCATGAAGAGGTTATTAAATTAGTCTAGAAGGAATTAGACATGATCAAATCTTGCATGGATTCTAAAGGGAGAATGGGGGCCGGTGAGATGGCTCAGTAGCAAAAGCGCCTGCCTAGCAAGCGCGAGGTCCTGAGTTCGACTCCTGCTACCCACATACGAAAAAAGGGCCGGTGATATTGCTCAGTGGCACAGGCACCTGCTGGTGCACTAGGTCCTGAGGTTGACCCCCAGTACCCACAAAAATAAATAAATAAATAAATAAATAAATAAATAAATAAAGGGAGAATGGCTGGGTGTGATGGTACATGCCTGTAATCTCAGTACGTGGGAGCCTGAGGCAGGAGGATCTCAAGTTCGAGACCAGCCTGGGCTACATAGAGAGTTCTTTCTTTCTTTCTCGTACTAAGAATTGAATCCAGGCCCTTCACATGGAGCTACATTACCAGTCCTTTTCCAAAAACTTTTTATTTTTGAGACAGGGTCTTGTATGTGTTGAAGATGCTCATACTGGACTGACACTTGCATCCTCCTGCCTCAGCCTCCCTGAGTGCCAGGATTACAGACATGTGCTACCATGCCCAGCTTTATACGGTGAGTTTAAGGCCAGCCTGGACTACACAGCAGATTCTGCGTCAAAACAACAAAGAGTGAGAACAAGCAAGCAAGAGAGAGAGACACATACACAGACCCAACAGGTTTTTCTGATAGACTGGAGGAAGAATGTGTCCTGGCTCCCTTAAACTAAGATTACCAAGGAAAAATCTGTAGGCCAAGAAAGTCAGGGCTATTTACCATGGTAATAAGGAAGCCTGAACACAGAGGTACCCTGGGAAGTCTCACTAAACAAAGAAACAAAGTTTTTGGGGTTGGGTTAAGAGTGAAATTTAGGTGAAATGTAAGTAAAGCAGTGTTTGCATAAGCTCAAAGTAAATCAGAACAGTGTGTAAAAGGATCAATATTAGGTCTGGACTGCAAAGTTAAGATATGTTTAACATTGTGTCCAGAAACCCCTTCTCTAGAGCTTTGAACCTGGACTGTAAGTTGAAGCTGCTCTTCTGTGTCAAAGTGACTTAGCTCCTCCAGGCAAAAGTGAGGAATTATATCATTCCTACTGTTATAATTTCAAACAGCAAAGCTTCTGGTATTCTCTGACTTTAGACAACAGTTTACCAGTGAGTGAGAAAGCAGTAGTCACTCAAATAAGGGCAGTCCTGCCACTTCACATCTGCAGCATGTCCTTGAAATATTTTTTCTTTTAACTCTTCCTCTGGCTTTCCCCGTGTCTATTATTTCAGTCAGATAAATGAGAGGACAGATTTTTCTTTTTTTATTTTTTGAGACTGAGTCTCGAGATGTAGTTCAGGCTGGTATTGAACTCACTAGGTATGTAGCCCAGACTGGCCTCGAACTCACGGTGATTCTCCTGCCTCAGCCTTCCAAGTGCTGGAATTACAGACATGTGCCACCGGGCCCGATTTGAGAGGACAATTTTTTTTTTAACAGTCCAAGTGAACTGACTTTCTCAAGTGTGAGGAAAAAGAAAGGATGACTCTAAGGGGCTTTTAGCCCCAGCAACAGGAAACGTGACATTAGCTATTAGTTAAGATAGGAGGGCCGGTGAGATGGCTCAGCGGCTTAAGCGCCTGCCCGGCAAGCGCGAGGGCCCGAGTTCGACTCCCGGAACCCACATATGAAAAAGGGGCCGGTGATATCGCTCAGCGGCACGGGCACCTGCTGGCGCGCGAGGTCCTGAGGTCGACCCCCCGGTACCCACAAAAAAAAAAAAAAAAAAAAAGATAGGAAAGACTATGGAAGATTTTGGGGGAGACAAGATAAGCAGCTCAGAACCGGACGGTGAGTACAAGTTCTGCCGAAGCGAGCACAGTACCAGATGTTTAGAGTTCGAGAAGTCTCAAATTCGTGGAGATGGAGAGTGGGCAGTTACAGTTATAGACTTGACCAACCTCATTTCTCCCTAGACATCCCTCTCGTGCTCGTTCCGTTCACTTTCTGTAGGTATCGTGCACCCTTGCTATTTCAGATATCTGCACCTCTGCATGCAAACGTCCGCGTGCAAACCTTCCCACCCCCTCTTCCTTAAGACCGGAAGGCTGGACCCGGGGCCGGGCACAGCTGTTATTTACCCTTGGGCACCGCCCCTCGCAAGCCCCGCCCCTCCCCGCCCCGCGCTTGCGCTCACTTGTAGAAGCTCACAGGCCTGTTGTCAGAGCCCAGTCGGCCCGCAGAGTTGGAGCAGTTCGGAGCTCTGCAGTACTTAGGCATAGCTATCCAACCGTGCTGTTTTGCCTAGTCAGCGGCCGTGCTTTGGTCCTTGCCGTCCTCCCCCGAATCCCGCCCCGCCCGGCCGCCTGCCCGCCAGCTCTCCGCCTGCTTCACGTGACGTTCTCAGTGTCTCCTCACGTGACGGGGATCGCTGCCGGCGCCTGCGTACTTGGTGCCGCTCGCGTTTCCACAGATACGACCCCGTCACATGGCGAACGGAGATGGGCGAGTACATCTGCACAAAGCCGGCTCTTCGCCACCCTGACCTTTATCACGTGTTGGGGGAGAGGTGGCCTCCGAAAGAGCCTGTGCTATCCAAATCCACGGGTCTTTCAGTCTCTTTCGGCTGCACCCTACGCCTACGCCCGGGCGACTGCTACAGCGCGCGAGGTAGCAAAAAGGGCGAGAAGACTGGCTTTCGCCTCGTAAAGGTTAAAACCTGTATGTTTCGGTCAAGAGGAAAACACACTGGACAAGAAAGCTCACTACGCAGCGTCAAGCATCAAGTAGACTTAAGACCCCACCCTGCCTGACACTCCGCTCCGCCTCTGAGCTCCCATTGGTCGTGGGCGCCGCCCGGCAGCCTCGCGATTGGTCAGACAGGCGGCCCGCGGCGTCAAATGAGCGGCGGCGCCGGCATTCCCGCGGCCATTCGCTATTCAAGTGAGTCGTGCTGGCTGCGGCAGTTAAGGAGCGTAACGGTCGCCGGTCTCCGGAGCGACGATGGCGGCCTTAGGGCTCGGAGGCTACGCGCGGAACGATGCAGTCGAGAAGCTGCCATCTGTCATGGCGGGAGTTCCAGCTCGAAGAACACAGTCCTCCCCGCCCCCCGCCCCACCGCTCTGCCTCCGGCGGCGTACGCGACTCTGGGCGGGGCCGGAGGACACGGTGCAGAACCGGGTGAGGAGCTGCTCGCCCTGCCTATCCTATTCCAGGCTTTCCTGGGCCGCCCCTAGTCCCTCAGATCTTTGGCCCTGTCTACCAGCCCCCACCTGGTACCCTCAGGTTTCTTTCGAGCCCCGCCCCGTCCCAGAGGCCGCGCACCCTGGCCGGGGCTCCTCCCATTTCCCCGCCGCCTCTTCTTGGGTGCTGCTGCTCTTCATTCCTGACTCTCAGCTTTGGAACTTTCGCTGGTTTCCAGAGCTCGGCAAGCATTTTGCTTCCGCAGATCATCCCCTTGTCCCGTCTTCCTGGGTATATCTTAAGCTCCAACCCGTCGCCTTTAGGCATTTTTCCCGTTCCTCCACTTTTGTTGGCCTCGCTCCCGCTAAGACGTCAGGTCCCTACCTACCTGTGTTCAGTCCCGAGTGTTACCTGCCCCAGCTCTTCCTCGGGTCGCTCCTGCCTTCTTTCACCGCCTCCCTGCTTTCTCTTTCCTTTTCCTTCACTAAAGTAGTATTCTTATTCCATTTTGCCACTCAAAACTACGGAGAGGATGTGACTAACTGTAAAATTTCTGCAACGTTGCCTATACAGTAGTTTCCCCTTGAGACGCAGGAATGCAGAAGGAAATGATTTTAGAATAGGTATTATTCCACTAGCACAACAGCAATTTTAAAAACTGTTTTCTAACCCCCTAGGCATAAAGTCTGTTTTTATAAAATGGAGATAACACCCTTACCATGGTATTGAAGGGAGATGGAATTGCGACTGTGATCTTGGCACATTGTCCAGATAAAGGGTGGATACATGGTAGCTGCTGGTGGATCTTGTTCCTGCTTGGTGGGTTTTTGCTGCTTCTGGTTATGTCGCTTGCTCCTGGCTGCAGAGCTCCGGGCAAGTAGCCCTTGCCTACCCTTCTGGCTGTGCCTCCCATATCCTCCCTCTCACCAAGGTTCAGTCATACTGGCCTGCTGTTTTCCTGAAGCTCCAAGTTCTTTTCCGCCTCCTAGCCTTTGTTTGGTGAGTCCTCTGCCTGGACGTTTTGCGGCAGTCTACCTGGTTGGCTTCCTTCCGTCCCTCAAGTCTCAGCCTGAATATTCCTACCCTGAGAGTCCCAGTCTGAAGCAGACACCCACCTGAATTTCTCACCCAGTGCCCTATAGTTCATAGCCCTTATACCTTTCTGAAAGTGCCTTGTGAGCTCTTAAACCGTGTATGTAGGAGAATAACAATAGCAAATACAGAAACAGTATAGAGAGGTCGGTAAGAGCACAGCCTCTAGACTCTGGCTGCCTGAGCTTATATATTAATTCTGTCCCTAGCAGAGTTGTGAACTTTTCTAGCAAGTTACGAAGTTTTTCTGTGCTTCAGTTTCCTCATCTATAAAATGGGAATAATGATGTAGAAATCTCTCAGAGTATTTGTTGAGGATTATGTATGCACATATCTGTAGCATTTAGAACAATACTTGGCATATCACAAGTACACTATTAGTGTTAGCTAATACTGTTAGTATTGTATGTTGGGTAATGTCATTTATTTATTTTTCTTGTTTGACAGCATAGCAGAGACAATCTGGTTTGCAAAACAACTAGTCTAAAAATGTCCAGTTATACTAATGCCCAGTAATGCTGATGGACACATAAAAACATAAATGCCATTGCTTGGTTGTCTCTTTTAGAATCCTGGCACTGGTCCTTCCTAGATGAGTAACCTCTCTAGGCCTCTGTTTCCTCATCTGTAAGATGGCAGTGGTGATGATGATGATGATGGTGACTACAGTATATCATAGGGTTATGAGCATTAAATAAATGCATAGTTATAGGTATTGGAACAGTGCCTGGCTGCTGGTAAATCCTCAGTAAATGTTAGCTGTTATAGGAATGTTTGACTTTTAATTCTGAGACCAGTGACTTATTTGAGGAGGGGTTATTTTATAATAATTAGAAACTAGTCTATTTAAAATGTGAAAGTACCATAATTCTGTTAGTCCATACTTTATATACATTGTATAATCAACATGATAGCATCTGGCCCATTTGACTTTGCTTTGAGAGCTTGAATTTTTTAAATGTGATAGTCCTTTTGTTTTTTGTTGACACCTCTAAAACCTCCAGCTTGCAAGTTTGACAAGGGAGACAGTGTCTGCTTTTGCTCCCTGCTCCATCTCCTGCAGGGCTCAAATTGCTGGCTTTGAGCCAGAGTGCCTGGGTTTGTATCTCCCTTGGAGAACCTAGCCACTCCCTGGGTACCATATCTTGGGTCTCAGTGTCCTTGTCTGTAAATAGTGCCTTCTTCCCTGGATTAGTGTGAGGATTCAAGTCTTTCACCCATATAAAGGTACCAAAAAATTTATTTAAAAGTTACCTTCACACTTCAGCCTTCCCTCTTCCTTGGCATTCCCAATTTCTTTCCCTGCTTTATTTTTTCCTATTGCTTCTATCATCACATGACATCTAGTTTGTATATTTGATTTGTTCCTTTTCTATATCTTCCATCTCCATCACCACTAGAATGTGAGCTCCAGGAAGGCAGAGATTTTTGTCTGTCTTCCCCTCCATTCTGTTATTGCCTTTTTTTAAAAAATTCTTTTTAATTTTTTTTGGTGCTGAGGACTGAACCCAGGCCCTCCTGCTTGCTAGACAAGCATTCTATCACTGAGCTAAATTCCCAGCCCCCTTCACCTCCATTCTGTGGCCTGCACCTAGCACTGTGTATTTGCTGAAG
Organism: Erethizon dorsatum; assembly: GCA_028451465.1. NCBI lineage: Eukaryota > Metazoa > Chordata > Mammalia > Rodentia > Erethizontidae > Erethizon > Erethizon dorsatum. The sequence continues at coordinate 100,333,462 of CM051834.1, forward strand.
GAATGTTGTCAGAGGAACAGGTGTTAGCTGCTGGTGGGTAGCTTGGCTGCCAAAGCTCAGTAAGTGTATACCGGATGCAGCAGGAACTACATGGGGGCTGAGCCAGCTATCCCATGTGGGGTCTGCTGGGGCAGATGCCTCTGACTTGGGCCTTTTCTTTGCAGGTGTCACTTGAGAAGGTGCTTGGCATCACAGCCCAGAACAGCAGTGGCCTAACCTGTGACCCTGGCACAGGCCATGTGGCCTACCTGGCAGGGTAAGTACATGGGCGGGCCTCTGCATCTAACCACTGTGAAGGAATTTGGAACTGAAGTCATTGGTGAATCTCTGGGCCTCAGCTTTCCCATCTATAGAGTGTGAATAATGCTGCTTATCTCCAGGGGCTGTGCAGTGGATTCCATAGGCCCATCTGTGTCTGCAACAGTACCTGGCATGTAGTGGACACTATGAAAGGCTTAATCATGACTACAAGTAGAAGGTGGCAGCAATTCCGGGACATTCAGGTGTCTAAAACCAAAACCAGTGCTACCTTCTGCCTGGGTAGGTAAGGGAAGAACTAAAGGAGATCCAGCAGCTGTTTATTCCACAAATAAGGCTGGCACTGTTGTAGGCATCAAAGGGACCTCCCAGCAAGGCAGGGCAGACCCATAGTAATTCCCAATGAACAATATCTATTGCTCAGTTTTAGGAAAGTAGTGCAGGATAGAGGACATAGATGGGCTCTTAAATCCAACAAGGATGGATTCATATCCTTATTCTGTTCCTGACTTACTAAGTTACCCGGGCAAAAAACTTCCCCTCTCTGGGCTTCAGTTTCCTTATCTACAAAATGGGCCTAAAGAGTCCTGATCTCACTTGGCAGCTATAAAGATTTAAAGAGATTATGGGCATAAGGGCTTCATTAGCCGAGGCCAGTGATGGCGAACCTTTTAGAGCTTTCAATGATACAAACAGCCCACTGTGGCACACATACCATAGGTTCACCACCACTGGTCTAGGTCCTAGGGCCCCACAGAATAGCTCTATTTAAGAACATATTAATAGGGCCGGTGAGATGGCTCAGCGGCGTAAGCGCCTGCCTTGCAAGCGCGAGGGCCCGAGTTCGACTCCCGGAACCCACATACGAAAAAGGGGCCGGTGATATCGCTCAGAGGCACGGGTGCCTGTTGGCGCGCGAGGTCCTGAGGTCGACCCCCCGGTACCCACAAAAAAAAAAAAAAAAAAGAACATATTAATAATGTTAAGTGCCCTAGAATTCTCGGCATAAACATTTGGAGGACAAAGAGGAGACTAGAGAGAATCTTCTGCTGAGAGGAAGCTTTGTTGACATGTGGGCTTTTCTGTTGGGATAGGATCATCCCTGAACCAACATGCTCCCCAGCTGAGGCACATTTTCCTTTCTCCTAGCTGTGTGGTGGTGATTTTGAATCCCAAGGAGAACAAGCAGCAGCACATCTTGAATACTGCCAGGTAGGCTATGGGGCCTGGCCATGTGTATATCCTGGTATATTCCCCTTCCCCACAGAGCCTAAAGGTCCTCATGGGTAGGGGATCACTCATTCACTTCTCCGTTGGCTCAGCCACATTCACCTGGTATCCACCCTGCTAGGCGCTGTTCCAGGTGCTGGTGATACGGCAGTGACCAAAAGAGACAAGAATTGCTCATTAGAGATGACATCCCAGTGCGGGCTGTAAAACCAGTTGGCAGATTACTAACTGATGGTGCTCAGAGCTGTGGAGGGAGTTATGGAGGATATGCTAGGGCAGCAAATGCAGGAAAGGCTCCCCAAGTCTGAGACCTACAGGCAGCGAGAGGGTGACTAATACAAAGGCAAGGGGAGAGTACCCCAAGCAAGAAGATCAGCAGGGCAAAGGTCCTGCAGTGGTGAGGAGCAGCTGTGGAACCTAGTGCTGGGAGTAGGGACACAGGCAGTGGAGGTAAGGCTGGAGAAGTAGAAGCTGCGTTATGTGGGCCTCGTGGGCCTTGGGAGGGGCCAGATGTCATAATGAATACAAAGAGAAACACTGGAAGGAGTTTATAGGCCAGAGAAGTGCTTTCCACCACCACCCCAGCACTCCAGCACACCCTATCTGTCCACAAAGTTTACTCCTTTCTGATATGCTGTCTAATTTCCCTGTTGCCAGTATTTGCTCTCTCCCTTCCACAGTATGATCTCTCTGAATTCAGGGACTTTCTTCCAGTTCATTTTTTCCCCTTATTACTGAGGATTGAACCCAGGGCCTTTTGCACTGAGCTGAATTCCCCATCCCCTTTTTATTTATTTATTTTGACAGGGTCTAACATAGTTTTTTTAATTGTAATTTTAATTTTTGAGATAGGGTTTCACTAAGTTGCCTAGGCTGGGCTCAAACTTGCGATGGTCCTTTCTCAGCCTGCAAGAGTGCTGGGATTACAGGTATGAGTCACCATGCCTAGTTTGATTTGGGTTTTAGAAAGATCCCTTCAGCTGGGCATGGTGGCACATACCTGTAATCCCAGCACTTGGGAGGCTAAAACAGGATTGCCATGAGTTCGAGGCTAACCTGGGCTACATAGTGAGTTCAAGGCCATCCTGAACTGTGCATCGAGAGCCTGTCTCAAAAAACAAAGAACAATAAAAAGAAAAGATCCCTCAAAAAAAAAAAAAAAAAAAAAAAAAAAATCCCTCCAGCAACAGGTTTCTTAGGGAAAGCTTTTTGCCCTGAACAAGTACCCCCTGCCTTGAGGGGCAGACTGATCACTGTCATTTTGAGGATATAGTTCCAAAAGGGCTATGACCTTTGGGAGGCACCGCATATCACTCCTTGACATAGTTGAAGCTCAGCTCCTCTGACTCCAGGTGAACAGATGAGGTGTGGATTTTGTGTCTCCCTTGTGGTCCCTATGGCCTGGTCTTTAAGCTATTGCAGGCCCTATTACATGGCAGAGATGGATTCCGTCTTGGGTTCTTGGACCCTCGGCTCCTAACTATGGATTCTGTTATTAGTGATAAGGGCAGACCTGGCTTAAAGATTCACCGTGTGATCTTGTGATATGCTGCTTTCTGAGCCATAACCTCCTCTGCAAATAAAATAGTTGTTTCCTTTTGTGAAAGTGTCCTTAAGACAATAATCAGAAACCAGAGATCCAGAGACTTGCCTGATACAATGTGCGTTTTGTCTTTTTGTATTTGTTTGTTTTGTTTTGTTTTGTTTTTGTGGTACTGGGAATTGAACCAAGGGCCTTTGCACTGAGCTGCATCCCCAGCCTTTTATTTTATTTTTTATTTTGAGACAGAGTTGCTAAGTTACTAAGTTGTCCAGGCTGGGCTCAAATTTGTGATCTTCCTGCCTCAGCCTCCCACAGTCCTGGAGGACTGTGGATGTGACATCACACCCAACTAAAATGTTTTTACACAGAAATAAATGACCTTCTTATTTTGGAAAAGTGGGAAATCCTAGCCACTGGTACTCACATTTCCCTGTGGTAGTGATAGACTAGAGTTTAGTGGTACTTATCAGGTGCCTCTTGGCCAGTCTTTCTTGTCTGTGTTTCCGCCCTAATTCCTGTAAGCAGTGCAGGGCATGGAGGTCGCTACTTTCAGCCTTTGGTGGGTCTCTTTGAGGCAGTGGTGTGCCCAGTGAGGAGATAATTAAGGTCCTGAGCGCTTATTAAAGTCACGTGATTCTGGGCCTTAACCCCAGAGAAGGTTGAATTCATTGATCTAGATTGAGACCTGGGCATTGGCAATTTTTTAAAGTTTATATCAAAATCACTCTAGATTTACAAGAGTAGTAAAAAGAGCACCTATATATCTTTCCTCTTATTTCCCACACATTAACATTTACCACATCTGCTTTGTCATTCTCTATCAATATATATATTTTTTCTGATCTGTTTGAGAGTAAGTTGCAGACATGTTACCTCTCTCTAAATACTTCAGTATGAATTTCCTATAATAATTAGAACGTAGTCCTTCAAAATTAAAATACATCTGTCAAAACCAGGAAATTCAAACTGGTATAGCACTACCATCTACTCATATCACTCCATCCAAGTTTCAACATTTGCTCCAAGACTGTCCTTTACAGCTACAGGATTCTGCCCAGAATCACACGTTGCATTCAGTTGTTGCTTCGGTCTGTTTCAGGGTGAAGCAGCTCCTCCATCTTTTCTCAACTTTCATGATCTTGACACTTTCAGGGACTACTTATTAGGTGCTTTGTAGAATATCCCAGTGTTCAGATTGTCTGCTGTTTCCTCACAGTAGATTCAGGTTCTGTATCTTTGGCAGGAATACTTCAGAAGGAGAGCTGTGTCTTGGGGCATTGTATGTGACTGGTGGTGTTCACATGGAAACCTAGGTTAAGGTGATGCCTGCTGGACTTTATCAAAGCTTCTCTTTTCCCCTCTGTGATTAGTTAATGTCTTGGGGGAATCTTCTCTGAGACAGTGCACATATCTTCCTGTTCCTCACCACATTTCTCTCAGCTAGTCATAGCATGGTATTGCCATATTTCAAATTTTTCCAGGGAATTCTGTGCAACCAGGACTGATAACCTAGAGGTCAGAAAGTTGCCCTGTCTGGTTAGATGACCTTAGGCAGAGGCGTCCTTGAGTGGAGGTCTCCACATCTGCAGAATTAGCTAATGAGACTAGACTCCACAGAGCACGCTCATGTGATGACCACACGGCATTTGCCTGAGAGCCAGGCACAGGCTCAGGGCATGCAACAGGGCAGGGGTGACTGCAAACAATGAAAACCCCACAACAGGCATGGCTAACAACACAAGAGCATGCTTTTCTCCCACATAAGAATTCTGGAGATGTATAGCCCAAGTGCCTGGTGTCTCTAAGTGTTAGGGATCAGCCATGCATGATGGTGCATGCCTGTAATCCCAACCCTTGGGAGGCTGAGGCAGGAGAATCACCTGAGTTAGAGGCCAGCCTGGACTATATAGCGAGACTTTGTCTCAAAAACAAATTAAAAGAAAAGTTATTTGGGACTTCATTCCTTTTGTCTTTCTGTTCTGCCACACTTAATTGCAAGACTTCTGTTCTTGAGATCACCTCAGGGCCCAAAATGGAGTTCTGGCCATCATGTCCTTGTTGCAGGAGGAGTGCAGGTGGGGAGCTCAGCAAGGGGTTTCCATTGAGAAACCTTCCTGGAGGTCCCACGTAGCCCATCACCTTTCTGCTCGTAGGCTAGACTAAGTCATGTAGCTATATCTGTGTAGCTGCAAGAGAGGCGAGGAAGTGTACTCTATCTGGGCACATTGGCATCCCAGTTCAAAGTCAGGTTATGCCAGTGAGGAAGGAAGGCAGTCAGATATGGGGTAGGCAGCTCTATGTGATGTCTGCTGCTATAAGGAGTAGAAGGAAGGCACCAGAGGGTGGACTTCATGATGATAAATGTTCCAAGCTTGTCAAAGACTCACTTAAAAACATTTTCTTAGTTACCTCCATGCTAATTTACTAACTCATGAAGGAAATAATTAGTAGACTGTTAAGAAACAAAGAGGGGATAGCTCAGTAGTAGAATGTTTACCTAGCATGTGCAAAGCCTCAGCACCACAAAAAGAAAAGGAAAAAAGAGGACAGAGGGAAAAAATATGTACAATCTGGGAATGGGAAGTCTTACTTGCAGAAAACATACCAACTATTCTGGTCATTCATTCCTTGTGCAGGAATATCACCAGATGGAAGCGTTTCAGTTTGTGGGTTTTGCAGAACGCTTTAGCATGTATGTGTTTAAACTGTGAGTTTAGCAGTTGAGCACGTGCTGCAGGCTTTTCGATGTTCACACCACTCCTTTAGTTAGGCCAGGTCCATACCATTGCCTTTGTGTGGATTTCTCAGGCTTATAGGGTAGGTGGGGTCTTAGGAAGCCCACTCTGCAGAGAAGGAAAACAACAGTGCCCCTGAAAAGTGTACAACCCATTTGGATTTGGTGTTTCATGGAGGGGGCCTTTGCTTTTACCCCATTTCACGAGTGCCGTGTTGGGCACACAGGCCCCACTGTTTGCATGAAGCTGCTTACACTCACCTCTCTTGGCCCATTTCCAGGCCTGGGGGTCAAGAGTGGGCAGAATGCTGAGAGCACAGCCACGCTCAGTAGAACAAATGATCAACTCTTTTCCTTGTTCCCAGGAAGTCTCTGAGTTCTCTCGCCTTCTCCCCTGATGGGAAGTACATAGTGACAGGGGAGGTGAGTCACAATCATGACTGAGCAGGTGGGGAGGTCCTTGGGACCATTCCTTCTGCTCCCAGCAGCCTAGGGAGTCCCTGAAATGACTCCCTTCTGGGCCAGAAAAGTCCTGGGGCAGTTGGGGGAGGTGGCTTTTGGGGATGCCCTGTGGCAATGACAACTGTAACTCTGACAGCCCCTGTAGCCCTGCCTGGTACAGAGCCCAGCAACATTAATGGCCTCACTTTCCCTAGAACGGGCACAGGCCAGCTGTGCGCATCTGGGATGTGGAGGAGAAAAGTCAGGTGGCAGAGATGCTGGGCCACAAGTATGGAGTAGCCTGTGTGGCTTTCTCACCCAATATGAAGCACATCGTGTCCATGGGCTACCAGCATGACATGATCCTCAGCGTCTGGGACTGGAAGGTAAGAGCCACTACTGGACCTATGGACAGGTGGTCAGTTGCCAGAGCATCTGGAGTCTCAGGCATTGGGGGAACTGAATGAAACAACTTGGTAAAGTGCTCATTCAGCTAGCAGGTGTTTACTAAATACCTACTACTTCCTTCTGTTCTGCTATACATATTTTGAGGTTTCTGTTCCTGAGGTCACCTGCTGGCCCAAGGTGGAGTTCTGGCTGTCATGTCCCTATTTCAGAAGAGCAAGTGGGAAGCAGGGCACATTTCTTGTGGGGCCCATGACAAGGTCTCAACTATGGAGTTACTGGATTTATTTTTATATCCAAGTGACCTTGGACAGGTGACTTCTCTGTGTGTTTCCTTACCTCTAAAATGGCTATAATAGAATATGCCTCCTTGAGTTGTGGGACTTCAATAGTTTCCGCACCAGAAGGCTGGGGTTTGAAACAGCTGGGGGAGGACTTGGAGTCAGCAGAAGAGGCTACCAAGTCCTGGTTCCACCCATCACTTATTATGTGATCTTGAACACACGATGTCCTCCCTCAGCCTGGCAGAATGGTGGAGAAGTGCCTTCCTTGTAGGGCTTTTGAGGGGATTCCATGGGTTACCCTGAGAAGGGCTCAGAGGAGGGTCCAGAGCAAGAGCCCCAGCTGTGTCTGTCTCTAACACCAGGGCTGCAGAGCTTAGATGTTTGGAGAGAGTTCTGGGACTTACTCTCACCCTAGAACCTTTCTAAGCCTCAGTCACCTCTAGAGGTTAGGAATGTCAAGAGTCAAACATCAGTTTTCCTAGAGAGCAGCTCATACAGCATCCAAGGAAAGCCAACTCAGAGCAAGGGAGAGCAGGGAGATGGGCTGAGGGCCTAGGGACAAGGAGTCTGATGGATGGGTGCTGGTGTGAGTTGCTCTGCACCCATTCTTCCAGAAAGATATTGTGGTGGCCTCCAACAAGGTATCATGCAGGGTCATCGCCCTCTCCTTCTCTGAGGACAGCAGCTATTTTGTCACTGTCGGGAACCGGCACGTAAGGTTCTGGTTCTTAGAAGTCTCCACTGAAGCAAAGGTGAGTTTCAGTCCCTCTCACCTCAGCCAGGCCCTAGGGGAGTCACTGGTAGTAGCAGCATGGGCTCCCGTATCTATCGAAGCCTTGTGGGGGGTGGTCTCTGAGGTCATCTGACCTCTCAGGGGTCCAGCTGGCAGGACCTCAGGACCTCCTGACCCTAGAGCCAGACCTCATTCTTGAACCACTGCTTTCCAACTCCTCTGCCAGAAGTCTGTGTTCTGTTTTTCCTTCCCTTCTCCCCTACTTGGAAGACTTCAGAGTCCTCTTTAGCTGTGTCGATAAGGGACCCATAATGGCCCTGCTGGGGACTAGGCCATGTGGACGGTATCTCACTGTGTCATGCTATGCTTCAGGTGACAGGCACAGTGCCCCTAGTGGGGCGCTCAGGAATCCTGGGTGAACTGCACAACAACATCTTCTGTGGTGTGGCATGTGGCCGGGGCCAGATGGCAGGCAACACCTTCTGTGTGTCCTACTCGGGCCTCCTCTGCCAGTTCAATGAGAAGAGGGTGCTGGAGAAGTGGATCGACCTGAAGGTACCCCTCCCTCTGTGCCAGCAGTGGGGGAGCTATGCTTCCCACCTGGTTGTCTCCAGGGATGCTCAGCAGTGCCCCTGCTGCTGGTTGGCCTCACTAGTTTTATGTGTGTGAGACTCCAGGTATATAATTCCTCCTTTCTGTGCCTCAGTGTCTTTGTAAAATGGGAATACTGCTCTCTCTCACAGTTGATGAGGTATGAGATGATATATGTGAGGCATTTGGCACAGTGCCTGCACCCTGAAATGGAGTCAGAATTGCTATTATTTTCCCATCACTCTTTGGTCTAGTTCACATTCCCTTTTATCATGGAGCACTCTCAGCTGGTCAGCTATTGTAAGGACTGCTTTATTTTTTTTGAGATGGTCTCACTATGTAGTCTATTTATTTTATTTTATTTATTTATTTATTTTTGTGGGTACCAGGGGTCTAATTCAGGACCTTGCACTTGCAAGCAGGCACTTGTGCTGCTGAGTGATATCACCGGCCTTTTTTTCCTTTATGTGGGTACCGGGAGTCGAACTCAGGACTTCATGCTTGCCAGGCAGGCGCTTATGCCGCTGAGCTATCTCACCGACCCCCTCACTATGTAGTCTAGCATTGAACTTGCTGTGTAGCCTAGGCTGTCCTCAAACTCACACTTCCACATGCTTCAAAGCTGGGCATGGTGGTACATGCCTTTAATCCCAGCATTGGGGAGGTAGAGGCAGGAGGATTACTGCAAATTTGAGGCCAGCCTGAATCATAGATAATCTTCATGCTTCAGTCTCCTGAGTGCTGACGTTATAGGCTGTATACCATCACAACAGGCATGTCATACTTTTTTTTTTTTTTTAAGCTAAGGTACCATTGACTTTATTACTTTTCAGTCAAAAAAGACTATACAAAATATGTAAAATTTTAAAATGAATCAGTAAATTGCAGAACAACTTTTCTTCAGTATCTGAAGGTTTGAGACCAGGTTTCTCCCCCATTCCAAGCTCATTTGCCCATTTGGCTGTCCAAAGGAATAGCATAGTTTCCACTTTTTTCCCACATTAATAGTTTAGGGTTAATGGCATGTAAAAGAATTCTAAATTCTATCTTTTCTAGGTGATAAACATCGTAGTTTTTGTTTTTGTTTTTATTTTCTTGTTTTACTCCTTTTCCTAGAATTTAAGCAGCTTTTAAATAGGAAGCTTTTGACAGGTAAAAGTTTACTGCCTGAGCGTGAATGGCTCACAAAGCCCTCTAGATTTGGGAAAACTCCCTTAATCTGTGTCTAGAGGTCTGGACTTGCTGGCCCTTCTATCTTAGTGTCCTGGTAGGATAGAGTGTCCTTCCTGAATGCTGTAACTTTTTTCTAGGCTGCTTTAGAGTATTCATCTTTATAAATTGTTTTTAAGCAATAGGGAAAACATTTAAGCCTGAACATTAACCCAGTTACTACGGGTCCTCTGTCTGAAGTCGCAGTGCGCTGAACGGTATTTCCCACGCACCGCTGAGTTCCTCTGTACACAGCAATGACTGCTCTGCCCCAACTCATGCCTCTGTCTGCCTGCTGGCACATTGCCTTCAGTGGTGACTGTGTGCTGTATCCTGATTCCAAAAATCTTAAGATGTGCCAAAGGGGGCATCTTAGACCCATGGAACCATAAGTGTTCTCTGGAGTGCTGAGGCTGCCACCGGTCCCTCTGTCCCTGGGCCAGGTCACATGAAGCACCGGGTTCACCTGGGTCTGTCTCCTCTGTTCCCACAGGTCTCCCTGGCTTCCTGCCTCTGTGTTAGTGAAGAACTCATCTTCTGTGGCTGCACAGATGGGGTAGTCCGCATCTTCCAGGCCCACAGCCTCCAATACCTCACCAACCTGCCCAAGCCACACTACCTTGGGGTAGACGTGGCCCAGGGCCTGGAGTCCAGGTACCACCTGGCAAGGGCAAGGGGAGGGGAAGGAGAAGGGCAGGCATCCATCCACGCTTCCAGATTCATCTGATCCATCTACCTGACCATCCTACCAATACTAATGATTGCTGTCAGCCTTGAGCATTAACCACAGGGAATAAAGAAAAAATTCTGCCTTTCCAGGGCAAATTTCAGGGCAAGAAGTAAAGCTGGGGGTCGAGGGTGAGTGGTAGAGGATGGGACACAAAGTAATAGAATCACTTCAGGTAATGCTAAGTTCTCTTGAAAAACTAAAACTCAAAGCAGGTTTAAATCTAATGGAATGTGTTCCTCCATGTTGTTATCATTTATTAAGCAACTAGTAAGTGCTGTCCCTAGGCTGGAAGCAGGAAAACAAATAAGGCAACAAGATCTCTGCCACCAGAAAGCTTCCAAGGGCTGGGCGTGGTGGCATGCACCTGTAATCCCAGCACTGGGGAGGCTGAGGCAGAAGGATCACCATCAGTTCAAGGTCAGCATGAACTGCATAGTGAAACCTGGTCTCGAAAATGAAAAGAGGGGCCGGTAAGATAGCTCAGCGGCATAGGCGCCTGCCTGGCAAGCGCAAGGTCCTGAGTTCAACTCCCGGTACCCACATACAAAGGAAAAAAGGACCGGTAATATCGCTCAGCGGCACAAGGGCCTGCTCACAAGCGCAAGGTCCTGAGTTCGACCCCTGGTACCCACAAAAAAAAAAAAAAAAAAAAAAGTTACAAGGGCGTAAGGGAGCTCCATGTTACACAAGTGAACAAGCAAGTTAATGTCAAGTAGTCATAGCTCTTGGTGAAAGAAAGCAAGGATTTGGGAAGGCTGTGTTAATTCAGTGTCTGGTGAGGAAGAGACAATTGCATAGAAAGCTAGGCCCTAACATCAAATGTAAAGGCCTTAAGGGGGCAACACATTGGAAATAGCATGTTATAGGAACAGTGAGGGCTGTGTGGCCAGAACCTAGCATCCTGGGGGAGGATGGCAAGAGATGAGGTCCCAGCACTGATAGAGGCCACACAGCAGGCGGAGCCTGTAGTCTGTTCTGAGGTCGATGGGCAGCCTTGGGAGTTACATGACCAGGCTTTGTATGGTAGATCCCTTGGCCACTGTGTCCAGAGTATAGGGAAGGGCCAAGCTGTGGCTTATCCCCTTTGTTGTAAGTCTGTCTGATGGACTGTGGGTGGGGCACCTAACTAAAACATGCTAGAGACCTGGGGCTTCCTGCTTGTCCATTGCTGGACACCAGCTCCTGGGTTCCTTCCCCAAGCGATAGCTTGAAGGGGATGACTGGGCATTATGAAGGAAAAAGGATAGATGAGCAACCCATAGCCTATGGCATGTTGCAGTAACTAGGCTGCCCAGCTCTGCCGCCTTCTGTTGTGTGCTGTGTGGCGTAGGGCAAGTCAGTGTACCTCCCTGTGCTTTGGTTTCCTCATCTGTAAAACACAGTACTCACTGTTACGGTTGTGAGAATTTAGTGCAGCTAAGATTCTTAGCCTGGCTCACAGTAAGTACTTAGTAAACGGTAACCTTTATAGGGACACCCCAGGCCAGGGAACAGCTCCCCAGCCCCCTCAAACAGAAGTTTTAAATCACGCATTGGTGAGACCAGGGAGAAAGGAGAGGGGAGGCCTATGGTACATGACCATTTTCTTTTTTTTTTTTTTTTTTGTGGGTACTGGGGGGTCGACCTCAGGACCTCGCGCGCCAGCAGGCGCCCGTGCCACTGAGCGATATCACCGGCCCCTTTTTCGTATGTGGGTTCCGGGAGTCGAACTCGGGCCCTCGCGCTTGCCAGGCAGGCGCTTAAGCCGCTGAGCCATCTCACCGGCCCTACATGCCCATTTTCTGACCATGATCAGAAAAAAAAAAAAAATGATGGGAACCTGGGTTGAGTAGAATGAGGGCAGAGAAATGTCAATGAGTCAAAAACTTACACTGTATCCTCCAGGGTGTACTTTTATCTTGCTTTTTCCTCTTTTACTTGGCCCAAGCTCGCTCTGCAGAGCCAGTTTCTCTCTCTCTTCACTTTTACTTTTTCAAATAAATTTTGCCACTGCTTAAAAAAAAAAAAAGAACGCCTCAAACTGCTCTCAAAGACCAGGCAGACACTTCCAGTTTGCGGCCTCTGTGAGAACCAAAACAAAAGAAGGAGGATGGGGATGTGGCATTGGAAGTAGGTGAGATGCCATCAATACCATAAGGGGTGGAATCACCAGGCAAGAGGTGGAGGTGGCTTCACTACTCACAGTGACAATGGTGATTGTTGATGATCCGTGTGGCCTTGTTAGCTTTCTGTACCACAGGAAGGTGGATGCAGTCTACCCAGATACAGTGGCACTGACCTTCGACCCTGTCCATCAGTGGCTGTCCTGCATATATAGGGACCATAGCATCTATATCTGGGATGTCAAAGACATCAACAAAGTGGACAAGATGTGGTCAGACCTCTTCCATACCTCCTATGTCTGGAATGTGGAGGTGAGTCCCTCCCTCCCCTTGCCCCTGCTCAATCCCCACTGGGGATTCTGTAGAGTTTGAGGTACCCATTGGGCCATTCCTTCAAAAGATACTCACTGACTCCCACAGTGTGATAGGCCCTCGTGGAGGTGCTAGGGACACAGTTGAGAAACAGATAAGAAGTCCCACCTCCCAAATCTAGTCAACCACTGAGCCGCTTCAGTGTGAACCACTTGGTTAGACTAGTCCATATGCAGTTCTGTACTGTGTCAGCACCTCGTTGAAACCTTTACAGAGCTCAAAATCAGCCTGGTTCTGTGAACACTCCAAAAACTTTCAATCATTCAGTCGATAAAGATTCTGTTTTTGTCTTGGGCTTTCAATAATTTGACTATGATATATCTTGATCTGGATCTCTTTGAGTTTATCATACTTGGAGTTTGTTGAGCTTGATTATGTCAAATCTCTTGTCAAATTTAGGAAAATTTTTAAGAAAAAATTTTTAAGATAGGCACAACAGTGAGTGCCTGTAGTCCCAGCTACTCAGGAGGCTGAGGGGGAAAGATCACTTGAGCCCAGGAGTTCAAGACCAGACTGGGCAACATAGTAAGACTCTGTCTCCATAAAAAACAAAAAACAAAAAAAACATGCCAGGTGTGATGGCGCATGCCTGTAATCCCAGCACTTGGGAGGCTGAGGCAGGAGGATCACCACAAGTTCAAGGCCGGCCTGGGCTACATAGTGAGTTCAAGACCAGTGTGAAGGGCCGGTGAGATGGCTCAGCGGCTTAAGCGCCTGCCCGGCAAGCGCAAGGGCCCGAGTTCGACTCCCGGATCCCACATACGAAAAAGGGGCCGGTGATATCGCTCAGCGGCACGGGCGCCTGCTGGCGCGCGAGGTCCTGAGGTCGACCCCCCGGTACCCACAAAAAAAAAAAAAAAAAGACCAGTGTGAACTACATAGCGAGACCCAGTCTAAAAAAACAAAAGTGAGAAGTTTTCAGATTTAGATATGAAGATATATTCTTTCTACTCCTTTCCTCTCTCTTTCCTTCTGAGATTCCCATAATGCATACAGTGCATATATTGGTACTCTTGATGATGTTCCACAGGTCCCTAGTCCTGAAGGCTCTGTTCACTTTATGTCACACATTTTTCTATTTCTGACACTGTGTAATTTCAGTTGACCTATCTTTAAACTTGCTGATTATTTCTTCAGCTTTAAATCTCCTGTTGAACCCTAGTGAATTTTTCATTTTAGTTATCTGATGTTTCAGCTCCAGATTTTGCCAGTTTAATAGGTGAGCAGAGAATCAGCTTTTTGGAGTTTTTTACTCCGCCATATTAAAAAATATTACTTGACACTCATTTGTCTTTCATTTTAAAAGAAACTGTATGTATTTAGTCCTTACCTTCTTATGTCAGCCTCGCTCTGTCATTTTGGTTGTGTGAAGCTCATTCTGTAGTAGATTTGATGCGATCAGATCATAAGAACAATATTTCCTGATTTATCTTTTCTACTTGAAAATCACTTTTTTCTGGATAGAAAATGCTGGGCTTACATTTTCTTTCCTTACCTATCTTAAATATTTTACACCATTTTTTTATGTGCTCATGGTTTTTGACTGAGCTGCCCATTTTACTTGGAAATTTATTTGTGGGGCTTTTTAAGGCCTGGGCTGAATTGGATAATAAATGGCAGCATTTTATATCTTTTTTTTGGGGGGGTACTGGCTATTGAACCCAAGGAGTGCTGAGCTATATCCCCAGCCCTCTCCCCTTTTTTCTTGAGACAGGCTTGCTAAGTTGCCCAGGCTAGCCTCAAACTTACAATCCTCCTGCTTCAATTTCCCAAATAGCTGGGATTGCAGGTATGCGCCACCATGCCTGGGTCTTGTTTATTTTTAACATAGAAGGTGTGGCACTATACCTGTGTCTTCAGCTAGCTTTTTTCACCAGAATATAACAGCATATCATTGCATAGTCATTGAGGTAATCATAATGTATCATTCTTTTGTCTTGTTCTTTGGGAACTATAGGTATATCCTGAGTTTGAAGATGAGAGAGCTTGTTTGCCATCAGGATCTTTTCTGACTTGTTCCTCAGACAACACCATTCGCTTCTGGAACATGGACAGCAGCCCTGAGTCTCACTGGCAGAAAAATATCTTTAGCAGCGTGAGTACCTTTATTGTGATCTGTCTTTTAGGATGAATGAAGACCCCTTGAAGCCACCATACGGGACAGAAAGGAAGGACTCTCAAGGAACCTACATGTTAGGTTTCCCTAGGGGCAAGAACCAGGAACCAAGGGGGATCCCTATATGTCCCGTCCTTTTATTTTTCTCTGTCTCTTTCCCTTTCTTCCTTTCTGAGAGGGCACAGTCTGTCCTCTAATTCTTTGTCCACCAGCTTCTGATCTCCAGGTGTATATGGATATGAAGCAACCTTTAGGCAGAACCACACCCTCAAGCAAGATGAATTTGCTCCCCAGATCTTAAGTCAGAACTCACTGGGACAGGGCCGGTGAGATGGCTCAGCGGCGTAAGCGCCTGCCTTGCAAGCGCGAGGGCCCGAGTTCGACTCCCGGATCCCACATATAGAAAAGGGGCCGGTGATATCGCTCAGCGGCACGGGTGCCTGTTGGCACGCGAGGTCCTGAGGTCGACCCCCCGGTACCCACAAAAAAAAAAAAAAAAAAAAAAAAAAAAAAAGAACTCACTGGGACAGCACCTGATGGGCTACTGCCCCTGTCGAACCAGGAGTCAAACTCAGGACCTCGCGCTTGCCAGGCAGGCACTTATGCCACTGAGCTATCTCACTGGCCCACTGCCCCTGTCTTAAGTAGCTGCCATGCAAGGAGGCCTTGGGATGCTAATAGGATCCTGGAGAGAGTCTTGATGGAGGCTGGGAGAAACGGTCTACTGAAGTGTTCGTTAGTATTGTTAGGTCAGCAAGGGAACCTTCTGGGGAGATGAGAACTGAATCATACGTTCATTTATTCTGCAGCTACTTACTGAGTCTGTGCCATGGGCTTTGCTGCATGCTAGAGATACAGTAGTGGCTAATACCGACCCTGCTCCTGCCCTTCTGGCACCCCTTAAGTCTAGTGGGTGGAGACGTGATTGGACAACTGTACAAATTATGTTTAATCACAAGTATAGTAATCACTGTGAAAGAAAAGAACATTGCATGGTATTAGTAGGATACACAGGCTGATCAAAAAATATGGATTTATTTATTTTATTGGAAGAAAATCACTTTATTCTAATTAATTCACAAGTGATATCATTATAACAGCTGTTTTGTTTGTTTTTGAGACAGGGTCTCACTATGTAGTTTAGGCTGTTCTTGAACTCACTATGTAGTCTGGGCTCAAATACTGGCCTCAAACTCGTGGTGATCCTCCTGGTTCAACCCCCTGAGTGCTGAGATTATAGGCATGTGCCACTATGCCTGGCACAACCGCTGGTTTAAAGAGTCCATACCAACGTTTGCCCCAAATTATACACCGTTTCCATGAACTTCTGTATAGTCAGGACACTCTCTTTGTTGCCATTCTGAAGAGGTTTAACTTACGGGTTTTTTTTTTTTTTTTTGTGGGTACCGGGGGGTCGACCTCAGGACCTCGTGCGCCAACAGGCACCCGTGCCGCTGAGCGATATCACCGGCCCCTTTTTCGTATGTGGGTTCCAGGAGTCGAACTCGGGCCCTCGCGCTTGCAAGGCAGGCGCTTACGCCGCTGAGCCATCTCACCGGCCCTAACTTACGGTTTTATACCTTACATTTTCATTATTAATTATATTTTCATGCTAATGCACCTTGGTCAGAGTCAATTTCCCAGTTCTTCAATTTGAATTTTTTTTAGTAAAACTTTATTGAACTAAAAACTTGCATACCACAAAGTCCACAGACCTAAACTGCAAGATTCAATAGATTCCAGCACATTAACAGAGTTGTACAACTATAACCATAATTAAACTTAGGTCATTTTTGTTATCCCAGATCAAAACACTCTACCCAATAACCACATCTCCCAATACCACGCCCCAAATCTAGGTGACCACTGAGCCACATCAGCATGAACATCTTGATTAGACTAATCCATTTGCAATTCTGCACTTTTCTGCACCTCATCGAAACCTTCACAGAGCTTAAAGTCAGCCTGGTTCTGTGAACACTTTCAAAAACTTTCATCTCATAAACATAAGGGCCACCAAATTGCTGCCGCTGCACCACCTGAGTTCCCTGCGGCTCCTGCTTTGAGAGCTCAGTGTTAACCTCCCCTACTGAAGCCCCGGTGACGGCAGGACCCAGTGTGCATCTAACAGCAGAACCCACAGCCACACCAACTGCAGTAGTGCCCTCTGGGCCATCAGACCTGGCTGGTGGGGAGCAACAGCAGGTGAGAGTCCACTGCGGATGGTGGGGCTGCTGCTGGTGGCTGAGCTTCTGATGCCAGCCTGGGCGCAGTTCTCATCAGAGGGGCCCGCTGGCCAGAGAGGCCACATGGATGTGCAGCTTCAGCTTCCATGCATCATCCTCAGCACACAGCTGCTCCACATCTAACAAAGCAAAACCCTGTGAAGACTATAGCAGCTTCTGCAAAGGAGGAAAATGGAAGACACAGTGTGGGTTTAAATTTTTAAAAAATTTTTACTGTAAAAAAGACATTGCTGGGCCGGTGAGATAGCTCAGCGGCATAAGCGCCTGCCCGGCAAGCGCAAAGTCCTGAGTTCAACTCCTGGAACCCACATAAAAGAAAAAAAAGGGGCCGGTGATATCACTCAGCGGCACAAGTGCTTGCTGGCAAGCGCAAGGTCCTGAGGTCAGCTCCTGGTACCCACATAAAAAAAAGACACTGGGCCAGTGAGATGGCTCAGCGGCGTAAGTGCCTGTCTGGCAAGCGCGAGGGCCCAAGTTCGACTCCTGGAACCCACATACGAAGAAAGAGCCGGTGATATCGCTCAGTGGCACTGGCGCCTGCTGGCGCACGAGGTCCTGAGGTCAACCCCCAGTACCCACAAAAAAAAGAAAAAAAAAAGACATTGCCTGATTCCTGGTACCCCCCCCCCCGCAAAAAAAAATTGCCACCAGGCATGGTGGCACACACCTGTAATCACAATACTCAGGAGGCCAAGGCAGGAGGATTGCTGTGAGTTCAAGGCCAGCCTGGGCTACATAAGTGAGTTCAAGGCCAGCCTGCACTACATAGGGAAACTTTATCTCAAAAAAAAAGAAAAAGACATTGCCATTAATCCTCAAAATACCCCCCTTCCTCCAGGTGTGGTGATGCATGCCTCTAATCCCAGCACTCGGGAAAGCTGAGACAGGAGAATTGCTGCGAGTTCAAGGCCAGCCTGGGCTACATAGTGAGTTCAAGACCAGCCTGAACTGTATAGCAAGACCTTGTCTCAAAACAAAAAAGGCACCAGGCATGGTGGCACACACCTGTAATCCCAGCATTTGGGAGGCTGAGGCAGGAGGATTGCTGTGAGTTCAAAGCCAGCCTGGGCTACATAGTGAGTTCAAGGCCATCCTGAACTGCATAGCAGGACTCTGTCTCAAAAATAAATAAATAAGTAAATAAATAAATAAATAAAAATACTCCCTATTCCTTTGAACACACTTATTCTGTGGTTCTTGACACTTTCTGAGCCAGTTCTGGAAGTCTTCTCTTATGACTGTCTTTAAAAGGTGTGATCAAAAATACAATGAATGCTGCTGCTAAATGCCATCTAACAGAAAGCAGTCTTGTAAAAACAAGACACTGTGTCCTCATCTACCTTATTCACTGGATCTGACACCACGTGACTTCTAGCTCTCCCCTAAATTCAAAATGACCATGAAAGGTAAATGTTGTAAATCAGTTCAGGACATGGAGGTAGTCATGACCGCACAACTAAAGATAAAAAAGAGGACTTCCAGAATTGCTTACGAAAGTGGCAAGAATGATAGCATAAGTGTGTTTGAAGCAAGGGGGAGTGTTTTGAGGGAGGTGAATAGCAATGTGTCTTTTACTGTAATTTTTTTTTTTCAATTTAAGCATCCTCTGTATTTTGTGATTGTACATCATATATAACAGTATCCTGTGATCTTGTCTGGGTCATTGAGAGCAGCTTCCTCTCAGAAGAGACAATTGAGCTGCAATACACAGGGTTGGGAGGAGTAAAGAGAGAAGGGGAAAGAGTTGCACAACACCTAAAGAATAACCTGTGCAGAGGCTCTGAGTTGAGAACAAGTTTGTTGAATTGGAAAACCTGAAGGAGGTCAGTGTGGCTAGAACAAAATGCAGGACGTGTGTAGCAGGTGCTCCTTCACTGCTCCCCTTCCCCCACCCATCTTTCTTCTGCACTGTGATAGACATGTGATATATGGTTGCACACAGTAAAAAAACTCAAAACAAGATAAATTTTGGCTTTCTGGCTCATAAAAAGAATCTGGAGGTAACTGGTGCAGGCAATTTTGGCAGCTCCAGAAAGCCCTTACGGACTCAAAGGACTTCTGTCGCTCCACTCTGTCATTTGAGGGAGTAGTTCTCATCTTCATGATCCATTATGTTTGCTGGAGTCCGACTTGTCATATCAGAGTTCCAAGTGGCACGATTTGAGGAAAGGCAGCAGAAGGGCTCTCATTTGCTGTATATCTCACTGCCCAGAATTTACTCATGTAGCCTCATCTAGCTACAAGGGAGACTGGAAAACACAGGTTTTGAGGCCCCCAGCTCAAATCTGGAGTTGTGTTGCTAATGAAGAAGGGATGACTGGCTAGAGGGAGGCACGGAATTCTTCGCAGTGCTGACCTCAGCCCTCTCCTTCCTGCAGACCCTGCTGAAGGTAGTGTATGTGGAGAACGACATCCAGCACCTGCAGGACACGTCCCATTTCCCAGACAGGGGCGGTGAAAACGGGATGACCACGGATGTGAAAGCTGGGGTGCGAGTCATGCAAGTCAGTCCTGATGGTCAGCACTTGGCCTCAGGCGACCGAAGTGGAAATGTGAGGCAAGTGAGTCCTGGCTGTCCCTAGTGTATATTTCCTGCCATGTGTGGTGGTGCATGCCAGTAATGCCAGCACTCAGGAGGCTGGAGCAGGAGAATTCCAAGTTCAAAGCTAAGTGTGGGCTGCAAGCAAGACCCTGTCGCAAAAAAAACATGTACGCTTCTCAGCTCTAGTGGGAAAGAGGCTGGTCTTGGCACCTCCAGCTGCCCACTGGGAATGAGGAGCTATGAGTAGCAATCCAGTAACCAACCACCTCTGGAAACTTAAGCCGAAGGGGCTTCCTGAGGGGCTGAGATCTGCGTCACTAGCAAGACCTCAGCAACTAAGGTCGTGCAGACTTTGCCTATTAGTGAGTGGGCAGGCAAACTGGTACCAATGCTAAAATGTCAATGCCAGCTGCAAGGGGTCCTGGAGGCCCTGAGAGAGGGTCCAAGAGTGTGGGACAATTGAGGACTTGTTTACCCACCCCGCCAAGGTTTTTCAGTATGATATGTCCTGGCAGAGCAAGAGCCTTGTTATAGACCATGTTTAAGATAATGGATGACACGTGTGACCATCACAGAGTAGGAGCTATCAGGAAATGAAATAGATTGGGGATAACTAGAAAGCATGTGCCCCATAAAGGACCAGCCACCCTGTGGCACCAAGTTGTCCTGTTGTCCCTTGTCCAGGAAGAGCAGAAAGTGCAGATTTTTCTGTAAAATTCTGATTTTTTTTTTTTTTTTTTTTTTTTTTTTTTTTGGTGTTTTTGTGACAGGGTCTCACTATGTGCTTCAGGCTGGCCTTGAACTCATTTTGTAGCCCAGGCTGGCCTTGCACTCCCAGTGATCCTCCTGCCTTAGCCTCCCAAGTGCTGGGATTACAGGCGTGCATCACCATGCCTAGCCAAAATTCTGATTTTTAAATGCTGGCAATTGTTGTTATATCCATCATTGGATGAGACAGAGTAATATGTGAACAGGTTGCTTCCTTGACAGGGCCCTGCTAGGAATGGCAAACAGAAACAAGAACTAATGTGGTCTGGATTCTTCCCCTTATGGGTACTGGCCTGATGTGTATTTAGTCCCTTCCGTGTAAGTGCAGTTTTAGCTCCACTTTTTAGATTGGTTAACTGACACCAGAAAAGTCAAATAGCTGGGCCAAAATCACACAAGTAGACAGTAAAAAAGCTAGGATGATCTGCTGACTGATTTTACTTGAAGTGGATGAGGAAGTTCCAGATTTGAGACTCTTTAGGAATGAGAGTCCTATCTTTGACTATGACCTCAGACCCCAGGCCCTTTTCTCCTCAGAGACCACCTGTGATATTGCCCTGCACAAATAAGTCTTCCCCAGGGGAATGTCCTTGATCCCGTGACTGATAAGGGGCTGTGCCTGCCGAGGTCTCCCTGGCTCCCTGCTGCTCCCTTTCGATGGCAGGCTTCCTCATGAGAAGGTGTGGCTGAGGATCTCTGGACTTGTTGGCACCATAGGGAGTTCAGTATTGCCTTCCTAGCTATTCTTACCTTTCATAGCAGAGCCCGGGGCTGGATGTGAGGGCTGTGGGCAGGGTACAGTGGGCACTGTGTGTCTCCCAGGATCCACGAGCTGCACTTCATGGATGAGCTGGTCAAGGTGGATGCCCATGATGCTGAGGTGCTCTGCCTGGAGTACTCCAAACCTGAGACTGGTGAGCCACAAAAAGGGGTGATTTGGATCTGGTGGGACTGTGGATGACAGCTCAGGGTCCTATGTTTAGTAAGGGGCCCTGTCACTGGACCCTGGAACCAAGGTGATCATAGGCAGGGCTCAGCTCAACTTGTTTGCTGGGCCCAGCACCCCGAGCTGTTCCCAAGCTACAGAGGTGAGTAAATGTCTGGATGAGCTCATCCTCTGCTGGAGAAAGGTGACTGACTGTAAGACATTATTCTGAAAAAGTCTGAAGCCTGGAGAAGAGTTGCAAGAGTGTGCTAAGGGTCCTGTGCATACCCTTCACCCAGCTCCCTCATGTTTTCCCTGTGAAACCCAGTTAACCCTGTGACTGTGTGTGACTTGCTTCCCTCCCACTTCTCTGTGCACACAGCTTCACATGCACCTGCCACTCTCAGACACTTCCCAGAGCGTTTCCTATGAAGCAGGACATCGTTCAGAGGACTAGACCACATTTGTCAGTCTGGGGGCTTCACTGCAGTACTATGCTGTCATCTGTCCTGTCGTCCTTATTCAGATGTCGCCAGTTGTCCTGATAGTGTCCTTTATGGTACTTTTGTTTACCTAATCCAGGTTTACACGTGTAGTTGTCATGGCTCTTTCATTGATATTATTCTGGAACATTTCCACAGTCCTAATGGGCCTTTTCAACTTTGGCTTTCTGCAGAGTACAGACTGGTCATTTTGTAGAATTTCCCTCAATTTGATTTGTTTGTTTTCCACAAGATTTGGTTCAGATGGTATATCTGTGCCAGGAATCCAACGTAGGTTGTTATGTCTTGGTATGTTAAGTGATTTTTCTCAATGTCTTCTTTTACTCTTCCATCCTCATACCCTCTGCCCCCCCAAATTTTCTTTCATCTAGCATAACTCTTACACCTTTCCTGAGCTTCCCACCACCTCAGTTTGTGTTGCTAGCTCTCAGCCATACCAGGTCACCAGAGCGGGCACTGCGGGGCTGGTGGGGGCAGTAGGAAGGCGTGGTGGCAAGAGTAGCAGTCATTAGAGCCTAGGCGAGGCCTGAGTGGCCAGAGCTTAAAGAGTAGGGACAGGATTTTAAGTGAGGCTAAGAGGGTTGCCAGAGGTTGCCAGGCTGAGAGGGTTCACAGAGCATGCCAAGGAGTTGCACTCTGCCCAAGCATCTACTATAGACACTTATGGGGGAGCATCCACGTGCGTGTCTTCCCTGGACCCATGATGAGTGGGTGGGTGCTCTGGGGAAAGACCACCCAGAACTGAGGGTGCGGCCCTTCTTGGATTTGGGGAAAGTTAGCTACAACTCTAGAACCCAAGACCCTTTCTCCAAGGACTGGACAGCCCAGTCACACAGCCCTCTGGAAGGCTGAGGCATCCAGGCAGGCTTCAAGAACCCAAGTTCGTTCTCTCCACCCACAGGGCTGACTTTGCTGGCCTCGGCCAGCCGGGACCGACTGATCCACGTGCTGAATGTGGAGAAGAACTACCACCTGGAACAGACCTTGGATGACCACTCGTCCTCCATCACGGCTATCAAGTTTGCTGGTGAGCCCCTTCCATCCAGCTTCCTGTGCCTTTAGTGGACTCTCCTCTAGCTCAGTAGTAAAGGAGAGGCAAGCTCCGGATTTAGGTTAGCTATATCCAAAGACAAATTTTTTAGGGTTTTTTTGTTTGTGAAAATTAATGTCCATAGATTTTATTTACACCATGTATAGTGGTATACACCTGTAGTCCCCACTACTTTGGAAGCTGAGGCAGGAGGGTCTGTTGAGCTCAGAAGGAAAAAGGAACTAGGATGTGTGAAAGGGAAAAGGACAGTAGGAAAAAGGGAAAAAATGCAAGTCAGTTATACTATTAGTGTATCTTAGTTCACTAAAAAGGAAAGTTTGTGCTAATATCAATTAGAGAACTTTTTATGCCCACATATTATACCCTGAGCAACTACTTTAAAAATAACAACATGTAATGTATGAACTATTGTTATTCTTCTATTATTTTGTTATGAAATTTTGTTTTAACTTTTTTCCATAAAATTTTAAAAAACAAAAACCCTAAATTAGCCAGGCACAGTGGTACAAGCCTGTTCCCAGAACTTGGGAGACTGAGGCTGGAGGTTCACAAGTTTGAATCCCACTTGGGCAACTTGGCGAGACCCTGTCTTAAAAAATAAAAAGTACTGCAGATGTAACTGAGTGCAGGAGGAAATTGTTTACAGATAATCTTGTGAATGAGAATGTGTTGATGTCCCTTGGTCTCCCCACTTTCTGCCTTGCCGAGCTGAGGGGATAGGGAGCTGGGCAGGGATGCAATGTTTGGTAGGTTTGGATGAAGATCTCACAAAGCCCTTTGGTCTGCTAAAACTTCTCAGACATCCCATCTATGGTCCATGGGACATAGGAAGTTAGAATAAATGGGTAAATCTGACAGCTTGACCAGCAGGGGACTTACCTCTAGTGAATGGTCTAGATCCTGAGAGGAAATGACTACCCAAGGAGGTAGCCAGGAGTCAGTCCTTACAACGCACTGGTAAAGGGCATGGTCCTTTTCTAGAAGTCCCAGACAGCCTGAGAAGACAGAGATCTTAAGCCAGGCTCCAGGGTGCCCTGCATAGCCAGTCAGAACTCAGTGGAAACTACCTCACCAAGGAAAAATTCAGTGTTATAACCATCATCTGTGAAATATATACTCAAACTAGCAAATATAATATCTGTAATTTACGGCCTGTTACCATGACAATCCACATCAAAGACACAGTTGGTAGCTGTGAACTGGGACAGGTACATCACTGTTTATGGCCAGAGGCTGCCCTGGTTGCTCATGGTCTGAACATTGGTAAATGCTTGGATTCAGCACCACCAGGTTTAGAAGCAGGACATGACCAGGAGCTTGCCGGTCCTTCCTGGGTCCCTCCAAGGTCACACTCCTCCCCCCACAGGGCTCACTCCCTTCTGCACATGTGGTGACTCCTGTCGAGTGACATCTAGTTCTTATATGTCAGGTCCCAACTCTCAAATGTCCTGTCATGAACAAGCAGCATCTCTTGTACCAAGACTAAGTGTTTCCTGTTTGTTCAGCTCTTACTCTAAAAAGACAGGAGAATAATAAAAGTGAGACCACTCGCAGTGCTTGCCACATGGCAGTCCTGTTCCAAGGGCTATGTGTGATTCTACAGTAGGGAAGGACTATTCTTAGGCCCATTGTACAGACAGGAAGCTGAGGCTGTGAGGGACAGCCCGGGTTCAGAGCACAGCACGGAGCAGCTGTGGCCCTGGCACCAGATAATGCCTGTGTTCAGTCATGGCCCTGCCCTGGCCTTCTGTGCACCTTGGGACAAGGGCTCTGTATCACTGAGTCCCTGTGTTCACAAGTGTGCATTCAGGAAGATGAGATCAGGCGCATACATGGGGCCTATCCTGAGATTCATGTGGATGTCCCAGTTGTTCTTGGTTGCATGCACCTCCTGCCTGTCTTCACTTGTCCCTGCTGTAATCTCACTCCTCTGCTGCTCGAGTCACCCATCTATTCTAGGTCACACAGTGGAGATGGTGTCCTGTCTCTGTTCCTGGTCTTTGTTTCCCTATGTGCCCTTGCCCTCCAGAAGCCTACACCCAGCTCACCTCCAGGTAGTCTTTCTGATCCTAGCAGAGCTGGTTGATTGCCTTTGCAATGGAGTTTCTTAGCTAGGGTTCCCATCTGTGTGGCCCAGCCCTGGCTCACCCCCTGCCCTTTCCTCCCCCAGGCAACAGAGACATCCAGATGATCAGCTGTGGGGCTGACAAGAGCATTTACTTTCGCAGTGCCCAACAGGTAGGGTAGGGTGGCCTCCCTGGAACTGGAGTCTGGAGCTTGTCAGGGGTGTCCTCTGAAGGACACCCTTGCCTGCCTGCCAGACCTCAGATGGACTCCACTTTGTCCGTACGCACCATGTGGCAGAGAAAACCACCTTATATGACATGGACATTGACATCACACAGAAGTATGTGGCCGTGGCCTGCCAGGACCGAAATGTAAGGTGAGGAGCTGCCCTGCTCATGTGGTTCCTGAGAGGCTGGGGTGGTGAGGAACCCAGGAGGTGTCTCTTAGAAGGTGCGTTCTTCCAGGCTTAGCCACCAGGCACACAGAGGGCTTCCTTCTTGCTCTCCCAGGGGCCTTTGTGGGGTGATTGAGAAGTGCTGACCCAGCTTAGAAGCTCACTTATTCACCCACCTTCCCTGATCCCATCTGGTCTGGACAGTACTGGGGTCACGACAGTGGCTGGAGCAGCCCAGGTTCTCCTTCATGGAGCTCACAATCTGGTGGAAGGGGCACAGCCACCTCACCAGACAGTGACAGAGCAGAGAGGTCAGAAATGGGGTAGGGGACAACAACTCCATCACACAGGAAGCTTGGGGAGGTGTATTGTCACCTTCATGGCTCATGCAAATTAGGGGTGGCACTAAGCTTGCTGGGTAGAGAGAAACAGACACTAACTCCCCATACATAGCCTCTATAACTTCAGCTTGAGATGAGTTTCACTCCAGGCACCTGAAGGGCACAAGAGATAGCAGTGGTTTCCAGAGGAGAGGACAACAGGAGCCAGGGGAAGGGGCCTGGGCAGGGCCCTCCTTATGACCCCATGTGCCCCCCAGGGTCTACAGCACGGTGAATGGGAAGCAGAAGAAATGCTACAAGGGCTCCCAGGGCGATGAAGGCTCCTTGCTGAAGGTGAAGAGTGGGGGCCTCTGGGGAGAACCTCAGACAGGCACCCCATATAGGGCCCTGTCTGCTGCCTCAATGGGCCACCTGAGACCTGGGTCCTTGGTGCTTAACCAAAGTGTCATATGCTGGCCAGCATCCACTCAGGCCTGATTACCCAAGGATGCTTTGGTGGGGGGAGCGGTCCATGCTTACTGAGCCTTTCCCCAAGTGGGGGTGCTTGAGTGGGGTTCAGTTTGCATGGCAAAAGAGTATGTTGGGAAGAAGCAGGGAGGTGAAGAATCCTCTCCTAGCTTGTCCTGCTCCAGAAAGCACAGAGTGAGTGCTTCTCAGAGCCTTGGGCCTAGAAGAGTTGCTCTGAGTTCAGGTTCCACCATCTGCCTTGAGCTGGCTGTGTGACCTTGGATAGGCACCATCTCTTGCCCTGTTTTATCATTTGTAAAATGCAAATAAAAACAGCCTCTAAGCCTGGTGTGGTTACAAGGCACACAACCTGAGGCAGCAGGGTCACAAGTTCAAGCCCAGCCTGGGCAACTTAACAAGACCCTGTCTCAAAAGAAAAATAAAAAGGCTGGGGATGGGCCGGTGAGATGGCTCAGCGGTGTAAGCGCCTGCCTGGCAAGCTCGAGGGCCCAAGTTCGACTCCCGGAACCCACATACGAAAAAAGGGCCGGTGATATCGCTCAGCGGCACGGGCGCCTACTGGCGCGTGAGGTCCTGAGGTCGACCCCCGGTACCCACAAAAAAAAAAAAAAAAAAAAAGGCTGGGGATGTGGCTCAGTGCGAAGGCCTTGTGTTCAGTCCCCAGTACTACAAAAAAGGAAAAAAGCAAAAACAAAACGGCCTCTGTCCTCAAGTTATTCTGTGGAGGAATTAAGCTCATCCACATGCACTGGTTAGTCCAGGGCCTGGGCACTATTATTACTCCATGGTGGTTATTAATATCTTCACCTGCAAAGTGGGAGCAGGAGTGCCTCCTGCCAGGCTGTGTGCTTGTTTGTTGGTTAATTTTTTGGTTTGGTTTCGGTTTGGATTTTGACTTTTTGAGACAGGGTCTTGCTATGTAGTTCAGGCTGGCCTTGAACTCACTATGTAACCCAGGCTGGCCTTGAACTTGTAGCAATCTTCCTGCCTCAGCCTTTCAAATGCTGGGATTACAGGCGTGCACCACCACACCTGGCTTACCAGGCTGTGTGTTGTGAGGGCTTCCTGTATGATTTCCTGTACCAAGCATCCAGCACAGCATGGGTCATCAGTCAGTGAAAGTGAGATGTTTAGTCCAGGCCTCACAGACACAATGAAGCAAAGTGACAAGTGGGTCCTCTTCCTGGCAGGTTCACGTGGACCCCTCAGGCACCTTCCTGGCCACAAGCTGCTCTGACAAAAGCATCTCAGTGATCGACTTTTACTCGGGCGAGTGCGTTGCAAAGATGTTTGGCCACTCGGGTGAGTGAGCCTCACTGCCTGGGCCACCTTTCCAGTCACCCACAAACTCCACCTCAGAGGCCAAGGCAGCTTCTCTGCTTTGCTTGCAGAAATCGTCACCAGCATGAAGTTCACCTATGACTGTCGTCACTTGATCACAGTGTCTGGAGACAGGTCTGGAGACCGCCACTAGCGGGGCCATCCTCCGGGAATGGGTGGGATACATATTACAGGGAGGGTAAGGCTCAGAGACCAGCAGCACTGTGATCACAGCACTTCAGAGATTTCTAGCCTGATCCTGCTGTGCACAGTGTGATCCCAGCTCTCTTATTTATTTTTTGTGACCCTGAGCCTCATTTTCTCTATAAAAGAGAGATGACACTGCCTACCTTAAAAGCCATATGATGAGAATTGAATGGGATGACATGTGTGGACTCTATGGTTGGTGGCTGAGGAAGTCCCTTCCTTGGCTCCCTTTGATTTACTACATTCCTGCCTGAAAGCCCCCAGAGCAGAGCCTGGTTTTCTGGAATGCCATGGGCCCAGGGCAGATGTAAACATGACAAAGTCCCCAACCCTTGCACTGAGCTGATTGGGTGCCCAGGAAATGGAGAAACCCAGGTGGAGACCCAGGTGGCTCTAGGGTCAGATGTGGCAATGCATCCCTCGTTCAGTTTCCTCCCCCCTCCCCATCTCTCCTTGGCCTTTGCAGCTGTGTGTTCATCTGGCACCTGGGCCCTGAGATCACCACCTGCATGAAGCAGCACTTGCTGGAAATCGATCACCAAGAGCAGCACCAGCAGCGGTGGCCTAAGGACAAGAAGTGGGGCAGCCACTCCAGGTCCTGGTGACCCATCTGTCCTCCAGGTCCCCATGAGAAGTGTTGCTAGGCACATGACCAGGGCCAGGACAGGCTGGTGGGGGAGATGGACTTTGAAACAAAGTCCCAGTGACACATAGAAGTTCTTCACAGTGCAGGGGCAGCATGCTTGGTGACCTCTGAGCACTGTGATGAGAAAGCTCCAGGGGACTGGGGGAACAAGCGGGGGCCCTGGCTGAGGCAGGAGTAGGGAGGGATGGGTGGCCAGGGAGGGTACCGGAGGGGAAGATCCAGTGGAGCTAAGTGTCCACTTACTCTCTTAAGAGAAAATTATTCCTTCACTTATTTTGAGTCTCCTAATTATACTTCTTTAAAGTCTTTGTGCTACAAGTGAGCTTTATTTGGACCAAACTCAGGTTCAAGCTTTTTATTGGAGGTGTTGGCTTGGCGATGTTCATTTTGAATGAGAGGAATTTTGAGTTTTCCGCTCTGCTGCCTCTGGGTCTGTCCCTGTCTGTGCCTGTCCTCCTGGAGACTTTTTACCATTTCTTCACGCAGGCTTCCAGGGCTTTGTGGTGACCAGGCACTGACATGGGTCACCTGCCTTGAGGTAGTGTTGGAAGTATCACAGACCTGCAGCAAGGGAGTGGCAGCACCCTCTGGCACCTGGTTTTTAGGCTCACCCCCTCCATGGGGCTGTGAGCTGGATCTTGGCTCTAGGGTCTGCCTCGTTGAATGTGATTGAGTTTCCACACTGAAGGAAACAAAATCTCTTTGCTTTCTCCTGAAGGGAACCTGGCCACACAGGACTGCAGCCTCATTGTCTATGTTGTTTTCTGTCCCATAGCTGTGCCTTGGGGAGTCTCTGTTCTTGTCAAGCCCAGCCTTTGCCACATCTCCTTTGCTGGGGTGGTAGGTTTTTAGCAGAGGGGCTATGTCAAGCGGGAGGCCTCCTAGCATCATCTTGACTGGAAGCCGAGAATATGTTCCTGTGGAGCTTGGCACAGGGCCTGGCTCTAGGCAGGTCCTCCCCTCACCTTGTTTCCCTGTATTTCTCTCCATCCCCTTCCTGGCTTTAGGCAGGAGATGTTTGCATCCATGTCCAGTGAGATTCACTCCCTGAGCCCTGGGGAGCCGTCAGAGGATGAGATGGAGGAGTGTGAACCAGAAGAGCTGCTGAAGACACCATCCAAAGAGAGCTTGGATCCAGGTTGGGAAAGGCGCCCTATTTGAACTCCATTTTCATAGGGAATCATTGCTAAATCTTGCACACTGCTTTGTTTTGCGGGCCTGGCACATATTGAAACTCAATAATCATATCAGTCAAGACTCCATCAGTGTAATAGCAACATGACTTTCACTGCCTTAATCTGGACGGAGAATTTTTTTGGTGCATATAACTGAAAATTCAAGGTTATCTTCAGGTATGGCTGGATCCAGGTATTCAGGTCATGGTAGGATATTTTTCTCTATCTTGCTGCTGCTTTTCTTCATATTAGTTGTGCTCTCAGGCAGTTCTCCCTTTACTAGGATACAAGATGCCCCCAGCATCTACAGGTTTATGAAACTCAGTAAAAAGGAAAGTGCTCTTTTTTCACAGCTCAGGAAAAGTTCTAAGGTGTGAATGGTGGTCCATTTTTGAGCCAATCACTGTGATTGGCCAGGCCTGAATAATGTGATCAATTCTGAGGGCAGATGCTTTAGTCAACTCTACTCAGACCACCTGACTGAAAGTGAAGGGTTAAAAGGGGTGGGAGACCAAGTGCACCATGTGTTTCCCAGAAGACAGAAGAGATTCCATTATTCAGGCAAAGGGGAGAGTAGCTTGACAATTCTGTGAAAGGCCAGGGTCTCTATAAATATCTGCCCCTCTGCATAACCCCTCATGGTTGCAACATGGCTGCTTAAGTTCCAGGCATCAGAGACATGGTTGAAGAGGTGAGACATATTGCCTCTTGAAAATCTCCTTAAGAGGGGAAACTCTTTCCCAGAAGCCCCTGGCAGGCTTCTTTGTCCCCTTGGCCATGCTCCCTCCACCTATGAAAGGCTAGGAACAGTGGCTCTCACTGAGTGTTTTAAAGGTGGGTGATGGGCTCTCCCTGCAAGGGGAAAACAGGCAGGAGCTGACTGAGAGGCAATAGCAATGTGAGAATTCAATCTTGGAAACTCAAAACTCCTCACCCAATCCAACCTCCTCTGTGGGTTGATCACTTTTACTAGTTTGGTATGAGTTCTTGTAGGTCTTTCCCTAAACATGAATATACCTGTGTACATAGCCACAGCCAACACATATTACATCTATAAATTGTGATATACTGCAGACATTCTCTTCTTCCTCTCTAAAGTGTCTTATCCAAGTGAGCACAGGGGCACATGCCTGTGGTCCCAGCTACTCAAGAGGCCGAGGCGGGAGGATCACAAATTCAAGCCCATCCTGGGCAACTTAATAAGAACGTGTCTCAAAATAAAATAATTAACATGTTCCTGCTGGCTTGAACAACTGGTGGTAGGTACATACATGACTACCCCATCGGGTGGCTTGTACCACTGGTGGTACAACAGATCTAGTCACTTTTATTGATATTTTTACTAATTAATAAAAAGGTACCCGATGGGACAGCCATGCACGTACACCAGAGGTTCAAGCCGCCTGGCAGCAAGACATAAGTTTAACCCCATTGTGAATGCGTTAAAGGGGCAGGGATGTAGCTTAGTGCTTCCTGGTTCAATCACCAGTCCCATAAAAACAAAATGAAGTATCTCATCCTCTGGTACCTCAGAGGGTACACAGCAGAAGCTGCCCTGATTAACCAGCACTGTGGTGGAATTAAATGTTTCCTCTCCAGGTGGGCCTTTAGGTTTTTCCTGATTTCACACCATACTGTGCAGAAGGCTCAGGCACATGTGAATATGTTTCTCCTTTTCCCTGGATGGAAGTTGAAGAGTGGCTCATTGGGTTTAGGTTAGAATCTCTTCCTTTTTTTTTTTTTTTTTTGTGGGTACCGGGGGGTCGACCTCAGGACCTCACGCACCAGCAGGCGCCCGTGCTGCTGAGCGATATCACCGGCCCCTTTTTCGTATGTGGGTTCCGGGAGTCGAACTCGGGCCCTCGCGCTTGCCGGGCAGGTGCTTAAGCCGCTGAGCCATCTCACCAGCCCTTTTTTTTTTTTTTTAATGTGGTACACAGGGCCTTCATACTTAACTACATCCTGAGTATTCCCACCCACCCACCTTTTGAAATATGATCTGGCTGAGTTGCCCAGGCTGGGCTCAAACTTGTGATCCTCCTGCCCCAGCCTTTTAGCCTCCCAGACTTCTGGGATTATAGACATGAACCACTATGCCAGCTAGAATATTTCTTATTTTAAAAGAGAACTCCAAGAGCTAACCCCACCCAGCATTCTGTTAGGTCCTCCATACTCCCAACCTTTTATTGCTAACATTTGGTAGTACGAAGCCTTTTAATCTTAGTTTTGTGAGTAAAACATTGTATCCCATTGTTTTTTGTTTTTTGTTTTTGTTTTTGTTTTTTATGTGGGTACCAAGAGTCGACCTCAGGACCTCGCGCTTGCCAGCAAGCGCTTGTGCCTCTGAGCGATATCACTGGTCCTTTTATTCCATTATGTGGGTTCCGGGAGTCGAACTCAGACCTCGCGCTTGCCAGGCAGGCACTTATGCTGCTGAGCTATCTCATCGGCCCCTGTATCCCATTGTTTAACATTGCATTTCGCTGAGAGGGAGTGAGGGTGAGCATCTATGATTCCTGGGTGGCCTCTTTGGAAAATGCCATTTGTCCATGTGGCCCACTTGTCTCTTGAGTTGTTGTCCTCTGTTCATGGATGCCATGTGTCTCTCCAGATCCTCAGTGCCTGCTGACCAACGGCAAGCTGCCTCTCTGGGCCAAGCGGCTGGTGAGTCTTCCAGGGGCTCCCTCCCATCCTCCTCATCTTCCTGGGAACCCCTCTTCCTTTTCCATGTCTTTCCTTCCCCTGGAGAAGTTCACTGCCCTCTGGTCTCAGCTCATACCACCTTTGGTTCACACAGGCCTGTGCCCAGCATTGTTCTGGCCATTGGAAATAAAACAGCGAACAGGGCAGACAAATGCTCACCCTTTACATGTTCACTTTATAGTGTAGGAGAGGGACAATATCCACCTTTAATATATGACTAAGTTGTGTAGTGTGTTGGGAGTGGATAAGGAAGAAAAACATTGGGAAGGAAGACAAGAAATGTCAGCCCTGGCAATTTAGGGTAAACAGTACAGGCAGCACTGGATAGATATAATTGAGCAGAGCCAATGGAAGTCAGACACAAAGATACAGGGGAAGAATGTTTTAGGCAGAACAGTCTACAAGTGCCTCCCGTGAGGCAGGACTGTGCCTAGTATGTTCAAGGAAGAGTGTGAAGCAGAGGTGCCTGGCTTGGGGGTGAATGAAGGGCCCAGCGGGGAGAGAAGGGCTCAGAGAGGAAACAGGCCAGATGGCGGGAGATGTGGCTGTGGTGAGGCCCCTCCACACTTCCTATGGACCTGCTCCACTTCTTCCCCATAGCACTGAGTGACATGGAGTTGAGGGAGGGTTGGGTCCAACTCGGGGGTGGACAGTCCTGCAGGAGGACTGTCCTGCAGGAGGAGGCAGGAGAGATGGGAGGCTGGGCCAGGAGAAAGAAATGGTTGGATTCTTGATGGATTTCAGAGGTAGAGCCAGTCGCCAGAATGGGAGAGAAAGAAGAGGCCCAAGACAACATTAATACATATATAGAATGATCATTGACTTGGGCAAGGAGCAGGCTAGGAGTTGGTGGGTGAGAAGCCAGCAGCAAAGTATAAACCGTAAATGTCATTGTTGCTCCCTCAACACAAAACTGAGGGTTTAAAATTGTTTGAAATCCAGCCAGGTATAGTGATGGACACCTGTAATCCCAGCACTTGAGAGGCTGAGGCAGGAGGAGCAAAGCAAGTTCAAGGCCAGCCTGGGCTACATCATGAAACTCTGACTCAAAAAAAGAAGAAAAATATTGTTTAAAATCCAAATGTACTGGTGTTCATGATCAGTCTTTTCCAGGCTGTGTAGGTGATGAGCCAGTCCATAGCACAGAAGTCACCCAGCAGCGTCTGAGACTGCAGGAGAGGCATTTGAGTCACTACCCAGGGCCTCCTAGGCCCTCTTGCCTCGCTTTCTCCTCCCCATCTTGCTGTCCTCTGACGCTGTGGCAGCAGGGGTGTTGTGGCACCTGTGTTTACCCACCCCCTGGCTCATGTGTACCCAGGAGAACAGCACAGGTTCATGCATCTCTGTAGGACTCAGTTTAGCTCATGCACGAATGAGTTCATTTTGGTTTTTGGTACAACTTTTCAAATAACTAAACCATTATGCATAATTCAGAGAATTTATTCAGTTCTTATGTTTAGCAAGCTAAGTAAACAAAAATAAGTGTGCGTCTTCTCAAAAATAAGCATGTGTATCTCATGCATCTGACATCACATATCCACCCTCCACATGATGTAGGGACTAGTGTCCTGTGAGGGGATCGACTGGGAGTCAAGTGGCTCAGCATGGAGAGTGAGAGGCCCTGCCTGGGCCTGGGTCAAGGAGCCAGTGACACTGGCATGGCAGCCCTCCTTCCCTTCCATCTTTAGCAGGTGGTGCAGGAGCCTCCTCCTCACCCCTGCTCAGGCAGAAGTTGCCTTTTGGGCCTGTGTCTGACACACACCAGAGTCCTGCCTGTCCACTGCTAGATGGAACCTGCAAGCTCTCCCTCTTAAAATCCATTTTTAGCCGGATGTGGTGGTGCACACCTGTAATCCCCTCAGGAGGCTGAGGCAAGAGCATTGCCATGAGTTCGAGGCCAGCCTGGGCTACATAGTGAGTTGAAGACCAGCCTGAACTACAAAGCAAGACCTTGTCTGAAAAAAAAATTTTTTTTAAATCGATTTCTATGTGTGAGAAGTAGACTTATGGGCCAGTGTCCTGGATGATGCTATAATACTTGAAAAATAATTCCAGGGCTGGTGAGATAGCTCAGTGGCATAAGTGCCTGCCTGGCATGCGCGAGGTCCTGAGTTCAACTCCTGATACCCACATAAAGGAAAAAAGGGCCGGTGATAATGCTCAGCGGCACAAGCGCTTGCTGGCAAGCACAAGGTCCTGAGGTCGACTCCCGGTACCCACATAAAAAAGAAAAATAATAATAATAATTCCAAGGTTCCCTGGGAAACCAATCTCAGGGTTCCTATAATCTAGAATTTCTACCTGGATGGGGGGTGGGATTGGAGGTATTTTTGGTTTTTAGTTTTGGGGTTTTTTTTTGAGACAGGGTTTCGCTATGTAGTT
The DNA here is from genome assembly GCA_028451465.1 of Erethizon dorsatum. Taxonomy (NCBI): domain Eukaryota; kingdom Metazoa; phylum Chordata; class Mammalia; order Rodentia; family Erethizontidae; genus Erethizon; species Erethizon dorsatum. The sequence goes on from CM051834.1 coordinate 100,367,948, forward strand.
CAGGCTGGCCTCAAACTCACAGCAATCCTCCTATCCTCCTGCCTCAGCCTCCCAAAGTGCTGGGATTACAGGTGTGGACAATCACACCCAGCTTCTACCTGGGTTCTAACTTTATTAGGAACCTAAATATTGATTGGTTAGCCTTAAGTATAGGTTGGCATAATCATAACTTTTCTGGTGATAACAGCATAAAGTTCTATCAGAGCACCCATGTCAGTGTGCTGCTATGCCTGTTAAAATTTGAGATTTTGAAATAAAACATTTGTCATATTCATGCCCTCCCTCCAAAAGCCAACAGCAGAATCCAAAACTCTGGGTTTAAGAGTTTATTTCAAGAACAATATAATTCCTCAGGTCAAGGCCTAAATGCCAGTGTTCAGTCAGGTCCCAGGCTGCTCCTTGTCAGCGTGTGTTATAGTTAGAATGACATTCAACAAATATTTATAGCACACTTATCTACTTTAAGCCTTCTACTTGAATGCACATATTTAATCTTCACTGAGATAGGGCCTTTTCTTATCCTCATTTCACAGATAGGGACATTAAGGCCCAGAGAGGATAAGTAACTAGTCAGGGGTCATACAGCTAGGCATTAGAAGGTGTGAGATTGGCCAGGTATGGTGATACATCCGTATAATCCCAGCACCCTGGGAAGCTGAGGCTAGAGAATCACAATTTCTAGCCCAGCTTGGTAACTTAGTGAGATCCTGTCTCTAAATAAAAAATAACAAAGTGCTAGGGGTACAGTTCAGTGGGAAGGCCCTAGGTTCAACTCCCAGTACCAAAAGGAAAAAAAAAATTTTTTTAAAGATGTGAGATTAATGATTGACCCTAGATAGGAGGGCTCCAGAACCCGTGTTCTCAGCTACCCTCTACCATTTTGGCAGGAGACAGCAGTACGCAGGACCAGGGTGGGGCTGTGGAGAAGTAGCTGTATCTGGAGTATGTTGGGACAGCAGAGCTAACAGAATCTGCAGATAAATAGAGTGTGGAGCATAAGGATAGAGTAAAAGGAAAGAAGGATAATGTCAAGGTTTGGGGCCTGAAGAACTGGAAAAAAAATAACCAAGACAGGGAAGGCTTTAGGAGAGCAGGTTAGGGGGGTCAGGAGTGGGGTTTTCAGCATGTTAACTTTGGGATAGCTACTAAATATCATGTGGAGATACAGCACAGCTGCATAAGAGAAAGGTTCCAGCTGGAGGTGTATCTGGGGATGTTTCTGAAAGATTTAAAGCCAAGAGACTAGATGAGGTCCATGCAGTGTCAATGGCCCTCCTTGGAGCTGGTAAGCACTTGGCTGGCTGCCTGATCATCCCTGTCCCTCAAGCTAGGAGATGATGACATGGCAGATGGTGTAGCCTTCCATGCCAAGCGCAGCTACCAGCCACATGGCCGCTGGGCAGAGCGGGCTGACAAGGAGCCCCTCAAGACCATCCTGGATGCCCAGGACCTGGATTGCTACTTTACTCCCATGAAGCCCCAGAATCTGGAGGACTCCAATCTGGACACAGTGGAGCTGCAGAGCCTGGCAGGCCTGCTGAATGAGGTACGTCCTGCCCACCCAGCCTGTCCTGCAGCCCCTGCACCACCATGACTGTCCACTCAGGACTTGGGGCCTTGGCACTCTTCTGTTTTAAAAACAGGGCTAACTGTCCTGTTCTAGGGGTGTGGAGAGGGTTATAGGAGATGGTGGCAGGCAGGAGGGTGAACTGCTGGCCTGGTGCATGGTAAGCTTCCCAGGGGAGATACAGTCTTTGGGAATGGGCTGCTTGCAGATTAGAAACTTGGGCTCTTAAAAACACACACACACACCAGAAACTTGAGCCTGAGAACAGGATTGTTCCTAAGTGGAGGCATTTGAGCAGGTAGACCCCTGCTTAATCCCTCCCTGGCTGCATGACCTGACATAAGGCATTTGCTCCCCTGGACCTCGATTTCCCAAAAAATGGTCATATCAAGCCTCTGCCTCAGAGGACTTTTGATTTTGTTTTATTATTTGAAATTGGGTCTCACTATGTAGGCCATGCTGACTTTGAACTTGCTATGTAGCCCAGGCTGGCCTCGCAGTCCTGCCTCAGCCTCCCAAGAACAGGGATTATAGGCATGTGCCACCAGCCTCAGCTTTGTGTTTGTGTGTGTGTGTGTGTGTGTGTGTGTGTGTGTGAGAGAGAGAGAGAGAGAGACTGGGGACAGAACCCCCAGTGGCTCTGTACCAGTGAGCTACATCCACAGCCCTTTCTAATTTTTATTTATTTATTTATTTATTTTATTTTATTTATTTATTTTTTTTTTTGGTGGGTACCGGGGGGTCGACCTCAGGACCTTGAGCGCCAGCAGGCGCCCGTGCCGCTGAGCGATATCACCAGCCCCTTTTTCGTATGTGGGTTCTGGGAGTCGAACTCGGGCCCTCGCGCTTGCGGGGCAGGCGCTTAAGCCGCTGAGCCATCTCACCGGCCCTCTAATTTTTATTTTGAGACAGAGTCTCACTAAGTGATGCAGGCTGACCTTGAACTTGCAATCCTCCTGCCTCAGCCTCCCAAATGCTGGGATTATAGGCATGCACTACTACGTCCTGCTTTTTTTTTTTTTTTATTATTATTTTAATCTTGGGACTGTCTCAATAACTTGCTAAATTTCCCAGGCTGGGCTCAAACTTGTGGTCCTCCTGCTTCAGCCTCCCAGAGTGCTGGGATTACAGGCCTGAGCCACCATGTCCAGCTAAGCTTACCTGTTCTTGAATATCATATAAATAGATCCTATGGGTTGGGCATCTTGTCATGTTTGGATCCATACCTATTCCTCATCTGTGCAGGGAGCAACAGTACAGAGGGGGAGCACAGAGGGAACAGACACTTGGCTCAGGCCCTGCTCAGTGTCCAGCCATGGGGCCACCAGCACCACTCCTGTACCTGTGCCACTGTTGGTGTGACAGCCAGCAGCTGTGAGGGCCTGGGTACCATGACTGCCTCAGACGGCTCTGCTCTTTACCCCTAGTCTGAGAGTCCCCAGGACGATGGCTGTGGGTGCCCCTCCTTCCTGCCCCTGCAGAGGGAGTCATCTGAGGCCAGCAAGCTTGTCATCTACTCCCCGGAGGCAGAAGAGACAATCACAGGAGCAGACAGGTGGGTGCCCTGTGTACCAGGGAGGCTCAGTTGTAAAGAAGAAGCCCCTTCTGATAGAAGACCATGCAAGAACTGCTCTCTGCTCACTCAGCAGGCCTATGGGTGTGGGAACAGGTGAGGCCCAGATGGAGCAGGAGCCAAGCCCTGTGGCCTCAGCTGCAGCCTCGGTTTCCTTGGTCCCAGGGAGGGTGCAGGGGGCCCAGTGGAAAGGAAGCATTTGGAGGAGGCAGGAGAAGCCACAGCATTGCTCCCAGCAGGAGCAAAGCGTGGTACCGAGGGGTTTGCATGGGGCCCGCTTGTTATTCTCTGGTGTGACCCCCTCCCCCTTGGCATTGCAGCACGTACTGCGAGAAGGAGGTAGAGGCAGGCCCTGGAGACCAGCAAGGGGACTCCTACCTCAGGCTGTCCTCCGTCAGCTCGAAGAATCCAAGCCCACCTGCGAGTGAGTGAGGGCAGACAGGGACGCTGTGATGGTCCGTTTGTTCAGCCAGGTTCCACTGATGGTGACCTTGACCCAGTCCTCCTAAAGCCCAGAGTGCTGAGAAACAGACATGGTCTCTGCTGTTACCTGAGGATTCTGAGCCCCAGCCATGAGGGAAGAGTCCAGCTCTGCCACCTCCTTGATGTGTAGCTGGCTGGTCCATAAAAATAGGCAGTACTATTATCACCACTCCTGTCTGCATAGGGACACAAAGCCACATGCCCTGGCTCACCCAGCAAGGCCCCCAGCTGGGGCTCCTGGCCCACCATGGCTCCTTCAGACTTGGGGGAGTAAGAGGCCATCTTGGAGTGCAGCTTTGCCACCATCCCCTCCATGGCTTAACCCAGAGCCTGGGTTCACCATGCCCATGCTCCATGAGTCAGGGAAGCCAGGCACATGGGGAATGGCAGTACAGGGCTCTGGCCAAGGGACAGTCACAGTATATAATAACCCCTGGCTCCATCAGCCCTGAGCCTCAGTTTCCTTACGTGGAAGGCAGGAGCCTTTCTTTCTCAGACTGGTGGCAACAGGGTGTGTGGCAGGTGAGTCTGCCATTCTCCACTGGCAAGTGGCAACTGCCATGACTCATGGTGTTGACAGTTTCTGTATGCCCTGCCCCTCCCTCCCGCCACCTCTCCCAGGATGCCCGGATGCAGCAGAAGAGTCGTCCAAGCCTGAGGGGCCCAGCTTCGCCAAAGGCTCCCTGCCCCAGACCCCTGAGCAGGAGAAGTTCCTCCGCCACCACTTTGAGACACTTACTGACACTCACCCTGAAGGTAGGGCCCAGCCCTGTGCCAAACCTGCCTGGGCTGTCTGCCCAGTGCTGGCCAGTGTGAGTGTCCCTGGAGCAGAGCTGCCCCTAATGGGGCAGGTGACAGCTAGAGTGGGGCAGGCCCCTTCTCTTATGGACTGAGCTGCACAGTTCTGCCTCTCCCTGATCTGTTCCTTCTGGTTATGTGTGTGTGTGTTGCCTGCTGAAGGGGGTTTCTGGGAACCCACTGGCTGGCCTGTGGATCTGCCTGGGTGTGGGGCTGGTTGGCTGAGGGTATTCTCAGGGCCCTGTGGGCATCTCCTTTTAGAGCTCTTCCATGGGTCCCTGGGAAATGTGAAGGTCCCTGAGGCCGAGGACTTTTTCAATCCCCGGCTGAGCATCTCCACGCAGTTCCTTTCTCGCCTCCAGAAGACATCCAGGTAGAAGTAGTAATCCCTCCCCTCCCAGCTGTGCCCCAAGCCCCCGCAGAGCTGTGACCCTCAGTCACCCAAGGCAGACAGTGTGAATGTCCCTCTCTCACCGGGCTTCCTCCCCCCAGGTTCACCCATGCCTTCCCTCCCCGGCTGCCTCTGCACCTTGTGAAGTCTCCCGAGGTCAAGTCCACAGGCCGAGGGGGAAGCCAGCCCAGAGCAGAGCCCCTGAGAGCAGGTACTGGCTACACCTCCCCAGGCAGGACAAACGTGAGTATTGGGGTCACCTCCTCAGGGCACAAGGCTGAGAGCCAGGGAGCCTGGTCCTCACCTCAGAGCTGTACTTTCAGGTCCTCTCTGGGAGGAAAGCTGAGGAGCCCCTGGCAACCCTGGAGGCGTGGTGCCCACTGAGTGAGTGCCCCAGTCCCAGACAAACAGCCCTGGGTGCCCAGCTGAACAGTGGGAGGTGTCCATTCTACCTGCAGCCCTTGGGGCAGGGCCCTGTCCCTTAGCTGAGAGGTGTGAGCATGATCCGTTTCCTTTACAGCATCCCGCCTAACAGGCCTGGCACCTTGTGTCTCCTCCTCCTCCATGATGGCCACAAACAGGAAGTCTCTGACACCCACATCTGGAGTATACACCCCAGGCCTGGCTCAGGGTGTCTGTGCCCCCTCCACCTGTTCCTACATGAAGACCACCGTGAGCCCTCAGGCCAAGATATCACGCAGTGTCTCCCTTGAGGACAGTGAAGGGCCTGTCATGACTGAGCTGGCCAGGCCCCTCCGTAGGCCTTCGTCCATGGGGGAGCTAACCTCCCAGGGCCAGGAGCTCCCAGCTGTCACTACCATGGTGACACCCAGTTCCGTCAGTGAAGGCCAAGAGTCTGCCCTGCCCTCCTTGGGCAACCATGAGGCCCGAGCCAGCCTGAGACTGACCCTGTCTAGTGTCTGTGACAGGCTTCTCCTGTCCCCATCCCTGCTGGAGCCACCCACCACATGTGTCTGGTCCCAGGAGCCTGTGAACACCCAGCCTAGTGTCACTGTCACAGCAGCCAGCTTCCTCACCCCAAGCCCTGCAGATGTGAGCACCCTAGGGCTCCACGACTCTGCCCTTCTCCCAGAGCTCCCAGTCCCCTCACCCCTCACCCCTCCTGTCCACCCCCACAGCCCCCAGCTTCCAGAAGCCAGGCCTGGGGTCCCTAGTACCACCACATCCATCCTGGAGCCTTCCCCTGGTGAGTACCACCTTGGGGCAAGGTGCTCATCCCTGTGCTAGTTGGCTCAGCTCCTGAGCTGGGCACTTGATCATGCCCTTCATCCATTGGCTCATTTACTTAAATACTTAATGAGCACTTGATCTGTGGTGGGCTCTGTTCCAGACTCTGGGAACATGGGACATGCTGGGGAACAAGGCAACAGAGAACTGACGTCTGAATTAAGAGAGATCAGACAAAACCTATAAGGAAAGTGTCAAATACATCATAAAGTGATATGTGCTAAGGAGAAAAATAAGAGTCGGGTTTGGGCAGTGAAGAGGAGGAGGATGGCTGCCATTTAAACAGGATGATGAGAAGAGGCTTCAGGGAGAAAGTTACCTCTACAGAAACCTGCAAGAGGGGAGAGAAGGGAGCCGGGGGACTGAGGGACATGTTCTGGACAGAGGGACATGATTCCTAGCAGCCTGCCATGTGGCCCTCACAGCCCAGCTAGGAAGCGCAGTGTCTTACTCCTTCGCTCCCTTTGCCCCCAGATGCACCCCAGCTGATCCATAGCAGTCCTGGCTACTGGAGAGAGCCCACACTGCCTGCCCCCCTTGAGCTGAGCGGTGTGAGGAGTGTCTTACACAAGCTACAGACTGCCTTCCAGGAAGCCCTTGACCTTTACCACATGGTGAGCTAACAACCCAGAGTCAGGCAAGGCTGTGGGGCTCTGGGACTACCTGGCCTGGCTGGCCCCTGACAGGTTCATGTCGCTTGCAGTTGGTCACCAGCAGCCAGATGGGCACAGAGCAGCAGCAGGCACAGACAGAGCTGACTTCTACCTTCCTGTGGATCCACAGCCATCTGGAAGCCAACAACTTGCTGATTGGGACTGACATGCCCCCATCCCAGACCCTGCCTAGCCTGGGTCCCCCATCTCCCCCTACCCTGTGCCCGCTGGCCAGTCCAGACTTGCATGCCCTGCTAGAGCACTACTCGGAGCTGCTGGTGCAGGCTGTGCACAGGAAGGCTCGGGGGGACTGAAGAAGTCGGTATTTTAAGCAAATAAACTGACAGCTTGAAGCAGTAGTTCCTGATGCCCTTCCTATCCATCCACAAAGCCCTTCGGATGGATGCAAGGAGGGAGGGTAGAGGCCATGCTTAGGGGAACTAGCCTGGGGACTCACATTCATTCCATGCCAGGTGCTGTTCTAGGATTCTGGGAACGGAGAACATGGGACCAGCAATAACGGCCTCCCACATCACCTCTCCCCAGCGCTCTTAGCTGCTGCAGGGGGACCATGTGTCCTTCCCCAAGAGTGCCCAGCTACTGATGCCCACAAGCCCATGGAGCAGCTGTCATCACTTTGTACCCGATTGTGGCCACCAGTACCTGCATTGCTACAGCAGTGGCTTATGGTGCCTGGGCCAGGGCCACACTGGATCCTGCAAGGTTCAGGCTTGTCACAGCAGGCTGATTGCAACCATGTCCCTGCAGATTGCAACAGGGGAAACTGAGGAGAGCCGAACAGGTTCAACCCCAGATAATCCCAGCAGCAGGCTCAGGCCACCCAGCAGCTGGGACCAGAGCTTCCTTCCTCAGCAGCAGGACGAGGTCAGCTTTCATCCTGTGAGCTGCCAGCTTTGGTACCAGCTCCCCATGCAGCAGGCAGCTGGTTACATGGTGTGTCTGCTGAGATCACAGATGCCCCCACAGTCCCAAGTCCCTATAAAAAGGAAGCTAGGAAAAAAATTTTAAAAAAGAGAAAAAAAAAAGCCAGCAGGGCAGGCCCTCTCCTAAAGCACAGTCCTCGCCTGTGACCTACTGTGAGCTCTTACGTGCTCCTTGTGGTGGTCATGGGCCACCAGAAACGGGCTCGGAGACCCAGTTTCTTGCCAGGGCCCCTGAGCTGAGACTCAAACTTCAGTTTGCCAGTGGCAGAGCTGGACCCTTCAACATGAAGATACAGCTCTCTGCTGTCATAACATGACACACATCAGGACCAATCGTGCAGTTGTTCAGAAACTCCTGCCAGCCGGGTGTGGTGGCACTGTAATCCCAGCACTCGGGAGGCTGACCTCAGGAGGATCACATGAGTTCAAGGCCAGCCTGGGTTACATAGTGAATTCAAAGCCAGCCTGAACTGCATACCAAGACCCTGTCAAAAGACAGCTCCTACCAGCCCCAGGTGCCCATCACTGTTCTGCCCTTTAGGGAAGAGTGAGGAACAGCTCAGGCAAAGCGTCTGCCATTGTGATACTCATCTTCCAGAAAGCAGCACAGACACAAATTAGAGCCACACTGGGTAACTGTAGGTAGGCCAGGGGGTTCTCTATGCTGGTTGAAGGGTCAGAGAAGGCCTTCCCTACGGTACAGTTGAGCTGAGGCTTAGAGGACATTTGGGGAACATATCCAGACAGGCAGAACAGCCAGTGCAAAGGCCCTGGGAGTGATCAAACGTGGTATGTATAAAGAACAGCAGCAAACCCAGGATGGCTGGAATGGGGTGAGCAAGGGAGAGGCAGGAGATGAAGTGACAGGAGTAATGGGGGGGCCCACTGGGCAGGATCTTGTTGCATCAAGACATTTAAGCCCAAGAAACTTTACCCCTAAATCCCTGTTCATGCTGTTTGGGGATATGTCCAATATTGTCTATTTCTCACGGCTCCCACCCTGTGCCTCAGGGGTCCCAGAATTTGGAGGTAGGCCTGACCTCTGCCTAGAGGCTCCCTCCAAGCCCACAGACCACCCAAGGTCCCCAACACAAGGTTTGGTGTCCACAGAGACAGGAGACCACCTTAGGCCTCTGTCCTTCATGGAATTGCCTGTCCTTCCACCCTATGTCATAGTAAAGGCTTCCATTCCAAGTAATAAACACCTGACCTACAGGAGATCAAACTGTGGAGACATTTGTTCCTCAGCTATGTCACCATGGTCCTGGCCTCCTCTCTCACTCTTATCCTCTGAGTCACTTTTGGCTTCCAGCTTAGGGCCTCACATTTGCAACATGGCTGCTGTAGCATCCAGCATTACATCCTCATTCAACCGGGAGCAAAGTCTTGAAGTAAGATACCAGGGTAACAGGAGAGAAGTACAAATTCTTCCCCAGAGGCCTTCTGTTATGGCTTATATCTCGATGTCCCCACCTGTGAGCCTCATGTGCTCACAGGTGGGACTTTGGGGAGGTGACCAGATCATGGGGTGTGCGATACTGGATTAATCTACTGATGGGTTTATAGCTGGATGTGATCCTGGGAGGTGAAAGCTGGTGGGAGGTGTGTCGTCGCTGTGGGCATAGTTTGGAGATACATATACATCCCACCTCCTGCCTTGAGCACTTGCTGCTTCCTGCCTGCCATAGGTGAACTCTTTCTCCTCTGCCGGGCCCCTCTGCCATGCCACCCTGCCTTGGAGCCAGCTGACTCTGGCCTGACACCTCTACAAACTGTGAGCTAAAATAAACCTTTCCTCCTTTCAACTGTGGGTGTCGGGTATTGTGTCTGAGCAATGAGGAAAGTAATGAAGACACTTCCCTTTTAGACCAGGAATGGAGGAACCAGGAATGGAGATTGCTTCCATTTATTCTAACCATCTCTCCCTTCTCAGGCATGCTGCTGCTGAAACGAAATTGGGTTCTCAGCAAGAGGGGAGGGGAGGGGGAATAGTATCTAGAGAGGATCCAGCATGTCTACTACTCCCCTCTTACAAGTGCCACGCCTTTTTTTTTTTTTTTGTGGGTACCGGGGGGTCGACCTCAGGACCTCGTGCGCCAGCAGGTGCCCGTGCCGCTGAGCAATATCACCGGCCCTTTTTTCGTATGTGGGTTCCGGGAGTTGAACTCAGGCCCTTGCACTTGCCAGGCAGGCGCGTACACTGCTGAGCCATCTCACCGGCCCCATTTTTTTTTTTTTTTTTTTTTTTTTTTTTTGAGACAGGGTCTCACTATGTAGTTCAGGCTGGGATTGAACTCACTATATAGCCCAGGCTGCCCTTGAACTTGCAGCAATCTTCCCACCCCAACCTCCCAAGTGCTGGGATTACAAGTGTGCACCACCATGCCCAGTTCCAAGTACCACGCTTTTAAGCCCTAAAGAATTAGACTGTTTTCAGACAAACCATATGATTAGGAAATCACTGTTGGTGATGGACCGTGTGTGCATGCAGCTTGTGAGCTGCCAGAGTCACAGCAGGAAGAAAATGAATGGCATCCTCATGAGATATTCCAAAGAGAGGTTAAGCCAGCTGGGTGTGGTGGCTCATGCCTGTAGTCCCAGCACCTGTGATTCAAGCCCATCCTGAACTGCACAGCGAGACTCTGTCTCAAAACACCAAACCATCCGGGGATATAGCTCAGTGGCACAGCGTGCCTACCTGGCAAGCGCGAGGTCATGAGTTCGATTCCCAGGACCAAAAAAAAAAGGAACAGCCAGGGACCAGGGAAGCTGTAAGGGCTGATACAGTCCCCCATGGGTGCTACCAGATTGGCGCTCATACCACCCTGAAGCACAAGGTACAAAGGAGGAACAAGAAGCCAGAGGAGTAGGTACAAGAACCCAGAAGCTCTAGGCCTGGCAATTACACAGGTGGGAGCTGGGGGAGCCAGCACCCTGACCTTACTCTCCATCTCCTGTAGCGCACCCCATTGTCTAGGGCCTACAGAAAGCCAATGCACTTAGGTGCCCAGGTGAAGCAGTCTACCAGTCAACGGAAATAGGACCTAGTTGCCCCAGGAGACATGATGGTGGGCACAGGGCACCTTCAAAGGAATAGAAAATGGCTCTCCCCCATCTATGTGCTAGCTCATCCTTCACTGCTCCGACCCTGTGCCCCACATCTACCCTTGATGTCCCTTTAACAGAAACTGTTAGGACAACTCCCAGATACTGGGCTGCTGGGCCAGCATCAGTCACACTGGTCATGGCCACATGAAATCAAGCAATTGTGAGATGGAGACATGGCTTAAAGCCCTATTTCACAGGCAAATCAGCTGAGGCCTGTGGCTTGCCCTGGCAACTAACACTCAAGGCTTTTTTTTCTTTTTTTGGTGGAACAGAGGATTGAACCGAGTCTTTGCACTGACCTATATCCCCAACCCTGCCCTTTTTTTTGACAGGTTCTCGCTAAGTTGCCCAGGCTAGGCTTGCACTTGTGATCCTCCTGCCTCAGCCTCCCAGAATGCTGGGGTCACAGGCATGCACTGCTACACCTGGCACCCTCAAGACTTTCTAATCCCCACCTCTAACACCATTTATATGTGTGCCCTTGCTAGACCCCACGTTAAGCACTCTCTGCACGTAATCTATGGGGATCTTCAACACAAACCATAACAGGCAGACCCGTTAGTTCCACTTCCAGATGAAGAAACTGTAGCTCAGGGGAAGTGACTTGCCCCAGGTCCTGCAGAGATACAATGGGAAAGCTCCACGTGGACAGCCTCCACACTGCCACTCTTGCTTCCCCCAAATGATCAGCAAGACTTACTGACTCTCAGGGGATGTGAAGAAATATTCCTCTAACCCAGGTGTGGTGGCACATGCCTGCAATCCTAGCACTCTAGGAGGCTGAGGCAGGAGGGTCACAAATTCTAGCCCAGCCTGGGTAATTTAGCAACTTAGCAATACACTGTTTGAAGACATTAAAGGGAGGAGGGGCTGGGAATGTGGGTCATTGTGAAGACCCTAGGTTCAAACCCCAGCATCGAAAAAAACAACAAAAAACTCCCATCACCGCCAAGACTTTGTACTGAATGTTCCCTCTACCTGGAACATCTTCTCCTCCATCTGAACCCTCTATTTCAAGGGTCATATCCAATCCTTGAATCCCTCTGCTGGATCAGGAGCCTCTTCTGGGCCCCAGAGCCCCTTGGGTGTCTTGATCATTCTGGGCTGTTACTGCTGTGTCCCCCATGGATGAAAATGTTCATTTCCAGGGCTGAGCTAAAGTTGGAGCTCAGAAAACTGTTGGGTAAATGAGAGAAAGCAACTGCATGGATAGTTCAAAATTCTTAACCCCAAGTTCAGAGGTCAGATGAGGACCAATCTAGAACAGAAGCAGCCAGACTGCTGGGGTAGGGTCCTGGGGGCCCGTCTGTGTCAGATGATCCCGTTTGGTTTCCAAACTGTGGGAAGGGGGAAGTGGTGTCTCAGGCAGTCACTAGGGGCTGGACTGTTAACAAACCAGTTTTTAAATATGATAAGCATGAATCGTGCTTTTGACTACATCACCTTTGGGCATCTGAGGATCAGAGGTAGTGAGTCTTACCTGAAGATGCACACCCCGGATCCTTTTACCCTTAACTGTCCACTCTGCTGTCTTCCCTACATCCTTTGGAACAGGACAATCACAGCTGCTCCCTCCCCACTTCCTCAGACAGCTGCTCTGATTTGAATAACCAAGCATGTTGATCGATGTCCAATGGTGACTGATTTGCCTGGCAAACAGACCCTCAGGTCTTTCTCCCTGCCAGTACTGGGGCTATGTTTCTTTCCTGTCCCCAAACCCAACAACTGCCTAGATTCTTGTCCCCTTCCTTAACCCCCACTGGGGGTCCTAGTGCTTGTGGGGTCCCTGGAGGCTGCAGAGTTCCAAAGTCAGGACCTGGGCCTCAGAGGAGCAGGATGAATGGCAGACCCAGGGCAGAGGTAAGTGGAGCCAGCTGTCAGCTCCCTGAGCTCCTCACAGAATTTGCATGAAGAGAATGAGGTTCCTCCCTCCATGAGTTCCCCCTCCTTTCCCACCTGGGACAGTTGTCTTAGGGCTGAAGTCTAACAGCAGGTGGAAGAGCCAGCTCTGTGTGCAGAGCCATCTCACCATTGCTGAGGTGATGCCCCGTGTATTCCTGGTCAGGAGTCGGCGTCCACAGCCACCCAACTGGGGCCACCTGCCCGACCAGCTCCGGGGAGATGCCTATATCCCAGGTGGGCCCCTCACTGGGCCTAGAGGTGTGGGGCAGGGGAGAGGCAAGGAAGATATCATCTGTCTGGCTTCTTTTTGCAGATTGCAGCAGCCTGGCAGGGCCACGAGCACAGCAGTCTTCCGGCCTTGGGGACCCTTGGGCAATGGTGAGTCTGCAGCTGGCCCACAAGAGCAGGCTGGTTCATCCCTCCCCACTCTCAGCCCCTTAGACCTGGGCCTATTGGCACAGGCCCTCCAGCCCTGGGTCCTGTTTCTCTCTGCTGGGAATGCTTCTCCTTCCCTCTTAGTGAGCTGTCAGGTCTCAGGTCCTGCATTCCCAGGGCAGGCAGCGTAGGCCCTGCCCCACAATGTCCAGTGGGGCACAGCAGGATTCCAGCCAAGTGGATGGTGATCACTTTGTCAACATTGGACAAGGTGAAAGCAGTGGGCTGGGAAATGAGGGATAGGAAACCTCTCAGAAGACCTATTTCTGCTGTGTGTGCATTGGAAGAACAAAGGCACTAGCTGGAATGAGAATGTGCTTAAGGTTATTTCAGTATTTATTGAGAACCAGGCACTATTCTGGCTATGGGGTATTTAAAGTAAGACTAAAATCACTCCTTTGTGGAGCTTATTCCTGGAAGGGGCTAGAGACATACAAAATGAAATTAGGAAAATGTGTTAAGAAAGTGTTGGAGGGTAGTACTTGCTATGAAGAAATAAGAATGCTGGGGTTTCCCACTGGGCATTGTGGCACATGGCTGTAATCTCACCACTTGGGAGGCTGAGGCAGGAGGATCACAAGTTCGAGGCCAGCCTAGGCTACACAGTGAGTTCAAGTCCCACCAGAACTGCACAACGAGACCCTGTCTCAAAAACAACAAAAAGAGTGCTAGGTTTTCCTGAGCGGATCTTGGGGAGAGGATAGCAAGTGCACGCACTAGTCACAGGCTCCTGGTCCTCCCTGGCTATAGGTACTCTGTAAACACTTGTAAGAACACTTGTTTGCAAAGTAACAAAAGACTGGGCAGGGTCCAGTGGGAGGGGCTAATTCCTGGATCCCTCTGGCAGGCCACACAGGGAACCCTGGCATCTGCTCCCAGGAGCCCTGGGACACTCAGCTGCCCTCTCTGCCCCAAGGCCTTCCCGCTACAGCGCATGCTAACTCGGCACCTCAAGTGCCACAGCCCAGCACGCCGCCATGTGTGCCACTGCTGTGGCAAGGGCTTTCATGATGCCTTCGATCTCAAGCGTCACATGAGGACACACACTGGTGAGCTGTGGCAAGGACACAAGGGGCTGCTGGGCCCCAGGCAGGGATGGTGATGGAATGAAATGGAGGAAGGTGGCCAGAATACAGTTGCCAGTGTGTGTGTACGGGGCTGGGACACACCAACAGGAGGCCTGAGATATGGTGTGCCTCACACCCCAGCAGGTGGGTGTAACACAACACCAAGGAAGGGGCCTGGCAAGGGGTGAAGATGGGTGCCGGTTCAGAATTCAGTTCCCAGGCTCAAGGATGCTAAGGATCATCTCCCTCCCTGCCCCTCTTCTAAGAGGAAAGAAATTCCTGATGAGGGATAGTGGAGACACAGGGGTCTGGCCCATGTTTGCACTCTGTGCTGGTAGCAGGTGATAGATCAGAAAGGGAAAAGTCTGATGAACTTGGAACAGGAAATGTTCACAACTGGAAAGCAAGGTGAGGAGTCTTTAGTCTAGAAGCCACTGCTCTCTTCGTCCTGCCCCTTCTCTGTACCTTACCTTTGCAGGAATCCGGCCATTCCGCTGCGGAGCTTGTGGGAAAGCTTTTACACAGCGCTGCTCCCTTGAAGCACATCTTGCAAAAGTACACGGGCAGCCGGCCAGCTATGCTTACCGGGAGCGCCGAGAGAAGCTGCACGTGTGTGAGGACTGTGGCTTCACCAGCTCTCGCCCAGATGCCTACGCACAGCACCGAACCCTGCATCGTGCTACTTGAGACAGTACACCAGCATCCTACCCATGAGGCAAATAAACACAAGAAACACACACACAGTCCTTGGCATTTATTACAGGTGGAGGAGGGCGGGTCACTCGGTCCAGCGATGGCCGCAGTGTGGGGCAGTGCATACATAGTACAAGCGCATGGCATCCTGGCAGAAAAGATACAGAGTCAAAGTCTGGACCCAAGGCACAATACAGTAACGGACCCTCACCCAGCGGGACCTCACCCCAAAAGAACAATCAAGGGATCTTTCCCAGTTCGTAAGGGTTTAGCTCAGGATTTAGGAAAGGCAGGTTCCTCCCAGTATTGGTATCCCCACCCCCTGGAAAGGGCAAGCTCTACCTAAGAAGCTATCCTGCCACTCACCTCAGCACGGGCACTGTGTGACTGGAAGAACACCGCCTCCTTGTGGCCGCACCTGAAAGGGGTGACTTAGTCACTAAAGGCTTGACACATCCTTCCCTCTTCCCCTTTGCCTGTGAAAATGAACCACCGCGCCCCCTCCCCAGAACAGCTGCCCGCTCACTTCTGGCACGGGTGGTCCTCGGTCCGTGGCAACGTGGGGTCCTGGGACACGTCAGCGATTATCTGGGTTAGTTCGCTGCAGGAATGGGGAGGTGAATAATTACGCTTTCCGAGCCTACCAACACCCTCTCCTCAAAGCCCTGGTCCCGTCACTCACTCCACTTCGTGCGTGATTTTGTTGACGTATATGCAGCTGTTGTCGGCTTCCTGCTGGTAATCACAATTCCGGCACTGTGAGAGTGGCAGAAAGGGGGTCATTAAGAGACACCTCCCCACCACGAGCCAGGTGTGGTGGTGCACGCCTGTAAACCATGCACTTGGGAGGCTGAGGCAGGATCGCTGCGAATTCTAAGCCAGCCTGGGCTACACAGCCTCAAGCCCAGCCTGAACTACATAGCGAGACCCTGTCTCAGAAAACAAAAGACAAAGAGATCCCCCGCAGGACTGGAAGGGAAGCAGGGTGATCCCAGGAAGAGATGATTCGAGATCATCTTGAGTCATCTTGCCGACAGACGACAAAGCGGGCTCACTCGGGAAATAGCCAGGAGGGGAGACCAGAACAAGTCGGAAGTGAACAGGGCGTCTGGGTCACATGGGGAAGGGTGGCCACGCAGGGAACGGGCGGACTGGTTGGAGACGTCGGGGGCGCCCCACGGGCTCGCGCTCACCGCGTACAGCAGAATGCGATTCTCCTTGTCCTCTTTGGGGTACAGCATGTTGTTACTGTGGGGAGGAAGAGGTCAGAAGTCAGCTCTGGGGTCATTCTTTACTTCCTTTCCGCTCCTGTTTCCCTGGCCTTACCATTCCTGGCAGAATCGAATACCTACGAAGCCCGGCTCGTAGGTCCCGTCTGGTTCCATAGCTCACGCAAGGCCCACAAAGCTTTCTGCGCTTGCTCGGCCGCGCTACAGGTCGCGGGAAGAGTCAAGACTAGTCGCTACGCCAAAATGGGGCCCGGCTGCACACGTATATTGGTTCCTAGGCGCCTTGTGTATCGGATCCCTTCGCGCTGAGGTTTGGCCTCAGTCTTGCTATCCTACGGTGTTTGTTTCCAATTTCTGGAACTTGCCTCTCCAGTTTGCAAGATGGTGGATCTAGTATAAGAGGCGGCAATATTATGTACAACGTAATCCACAAAGCGCTAAACGCAAATAGAAGCCATTTAAACAGCCTCAGGCTATTGCACATGCGCCGAGTTTACCCTCGCGGGCCGAGATAGTAACTCCTGCCAGTTCTTCCTACCGGCTTCAGTCTTCTGCCCACTCTGGCGTTTCCCTGTGCCTATTGAAAGACCCGTAAACCACGAAAGACCTCTTGGGATTGGCTGGATTTACCCAAGAATTCTAGCGAGCCCTCTTCCTGGCCCAGGAGAAAGGAGGACCGCGATTGGCAGGCCCTTCTAGCGGGAGCGCGCAGATTGGGCAAGCCCTGGAGCAGGGGGTGGAGCTGATATCCCAGAAGCAGCTGCGGCTGCTGCGGAGCGCTGTGAGGCAGCAGAACTGGGCTTCGGGCCGCAGCAGGGCGCGGCGAGATGGAGGTGACGGGGATGACGGCCCCCACAGTGACCGTTTTCATCAGCAGCTCCCTCAATAGTTTCCGCTCTGAAAAGCGGTACAGTCGCAGCCTCACTATCGCTGAGTTCAAGGTGTGGCCGTGGGGGCGGGGTCCAGAGGGGCGGGACAAAGACGAAATAGGGGGCATCCCTAATGCGGGGAGGGTCCTGAGAGTGAGATGGCGGGGCGAAGGATTATCTGAGGTTGCTGGGACTGTGGACCGAGCCTCCTCGGTTGGGGCCGGAGGGAACCTGAGCGTGCAGAGTAGGAGTGGGACCAGGGGAAAATCCGATGCTCCTTAGAGTAGGGGCCAGAGCAGGAGTAGGGCCTGGTGGGTCCTGAGTGATGGGTCTTTGGGGAAAACTTTGTTGATACAAGGCGTGGAGCCGCAGGGCAGAGGATGGGTCCCTGACAGTCTTTCTCCTCATCCTTTCCCCTTCCCACAGTGTAAACTGGAGTTGGTTGTGGGCAGCCCTGCTTCCTGCATGGAACTGGAACTGTATGGTGCTGACGACAAGTTCTACTGCAAGTTGGATCAGGAGGATGCACTGCTGGGCTCCTACCCCGTAGATGATGGCTGCCGCATCCATGTGAGGCCACCCTACCTGGGACCCCACACCTCACTCACACATTCGTTTATTCAGCACATGCTTTGCTGTGCTTTGCTCAGTGTGATAACCAGTATAGGGTCTACCTTCATAAAACCCCTTTTCCCAGTCCAGTGTGGTGAGAAACGGACCCATCACTAGCCTGTGACAGCCTAGAGTGGTGTGGGCAGGGAAGGGGAGCGCCTAGAGGACTGGGACCACTGAGAAAAGATGCCTGACTCCACCTGGCAGTATCAGAAAGAGCATCTTGGAGGAAGGGATACTTGAGCTGAGACCTAAAAGATGAGCTGAGGACAACCCAGGAGAAGAGGTAGGAAGGGTATGCCAGGTGGCGGCAAGAGGGTGTACAGACCATGAGCTGAGCCATGGTGAGCAGGGAAGCCGGACAGATTGGGAGAAGCCACAACAGAGGACCTCTGTGTGCATCAGCTTATGCCATTCTGTCTTCAGACACCGCTGCCTGCCCTCAGTCTACACCAGTCACATTGCTCCTTAGAGGTCCTCGGTGAGCTGTACCTCTGGGCCCCTGCATACATCATATATATGCTCCGCCTGAGTAGTTCTCAACATGGGCCCACATGGCTCACCCCTTCTTTCCAGTCTTTACTTAAAACATCACCTGAGTGACACCTTTACCAGCCTCAGTATAAATTTTTTTTTTTTTTTTTTTTTTTTTTTTTAATGTGGGTACTGGGAGTCAACCTTAGGACCTAGCACTTGCCAGCAAGCGCTTGTGCCGCTGAGCGATGTCACCGGCCCTTTTTTTCCTTCACGTGGGTACCAGGAGTCGAACTCAGGACCTCGCGCTTGCCAGGCAGGCGCTTATGCTGCTGAGCCATCTCACCGGTCCTCAGTTTAAAATTTTTTTTTTTTTTTTTTTTTTTTTTTGTGGGTACCGGGGGGACGACCTCAGGACCTCGCGCGCCAACAGGCACCCGTGCCGCTGAGCGATATCACCGGCCCCTTTTTCGTATGTGGGATCCGGGAGTCGAACTCGGGCCCTCGCGCTTGCAAGGCAGGCGCTTACGCCGCTGAGCCATCTCACCGGCCCCTCAGTTTAAAATTTTAACCTCATCCCTTTTCCTATTTTTGGTGTATTTTAGACTTTTCCCCTCAGCTCTTACCACCATCTGACATACTCTGGGTTTTTATCATTGGTCTGGTTTGTTGTCTGTCTCCCTGAATAGAGTGCTAGAAGGGCAGACAGTTTTCTTCTATTTTGCTGTCATGTCTCCAACATAATGAAACAATGACTAGCACAGAGGATTCTCGGTGAATCATGTTAAATGATGAGTTGAATCCATTAAATAGGACTGGGAATACAGTATAATTATTCCCATTTTGCAAACGAGAAAACTTAGCTTCAGCAAATGGAATTTACTTTCTTTTTTGCAGTGCTGGGGATTGATCCTAGGGTCTTGTGCATGATAGGCAAGCACTCTACTATCGAGCTACATCCCCAAAGGAATTTACTTATTTTCTTTGTTTTTGTTTTTTGAGACAGGCTCTCACTATGTAGTTCAGGGTGGCCTTGAACTCACTGTGTAGCCCAGGCTGGCCTCAAATTCACAGTGATCCTCCTGCCTCAGCCTCCCAAATTCTGGGATTACAGGCGTGTGCCACTACACCCACCAGAATTTACTTTGTTAAGAATGAACTGTTAGGCTGGTGAGATAGCTCAGCGGCATAAGCGCCTGCCTGGCAAGTGCGAGGTCCTGAGTTCAACTCCCGGTACCCACATAAAGGAAAAAATGGGCCGGTGATATCGCTCAGCGGCACAAGCACTTGCTGGCAAGCGCAAGGTCCTGAGGTTGACTCCCAGTACCCACATTAAAAAAAAAAGGGCCGGTGAGATGGCTGAGTGGCGTAAGCGCCTGCCTGGCAAGCGTGAGGTCCTGAGTTCAACTCACAGAACCCACATATGAAAAAGGGGCCGGTGATATCGCTTAGCGGCACGGGCGCCTGCTGGCATGCGAGGTCCTGAGGTCAACCTCGGTACCCACAAAAAAAAATAAATGAGCTGTCACTAGATTTTTTTTTTTTTTTTTTTTTTTTTTTGGTGGTACTGGGGATTGAACCCAGGGCTTTGTACAGAGCTACATCCCCAGCCCCCTCCCCATTTTTTCTTTTGAGACAGGGTTTCACTAAGTTGCCAGGCAGTACTGTTGAACTTCTGATCCTCCTGCCTCGTCCTCCTGAATGCTGAGATTACAGGCATGTGGCAGGACACCCAGCTTGTCACTAGAATTTTGACCTTGATCTGTATGACTTAAGTATCACTATGCTCAAAGAACTGATTTTTTTTTCTCATTTATTTATTCATTAGCCATTGATTGAATCTGTGTGGTGCCAGGGATTTAGTTGTGAGCCATATCTGAGAAGGTTTTGGTTTAGCTCTGTTCATTGTGTGAGGCAGAGATAGCCAGATGATCACAGAACCAAACGTAAAGAGTCAGTGGAGATGAGGGCCATACATGAGATCTGGGAGCTCAGACTCTGTGCTGGGGTACCTGACCCATCAGTGAGGTCTGGGAGGGCTTCCTGGAGCTGATGCTGCTTAAGTACAGACCTGAAGAATAGAGTTAACCAAAGAGGGGGACACAGCCTGTGCAGACTCCCTGAGGCAGGCGGGAGCACAGTGGATGCCAAGGGTGTGGCAGCAGGAGGTAGAAACTGGCAAGAACTCTGAGCCATGAGGACCTTATGGTGACTCAGGTGTTCACAGGCTCCCTGAGCTTGGAGGACAGGAGGAGCAGAGAGACCAGGGATGGCTGCTGTGATAGTGCACGGGGGTTGATGAGGCCAGGACCATCGCAGGTGCAGGTCAGGACTGTGCAGGGCCCAGGACTGAGACTTGGGGCTGACACGGTGGCCTCAGCCTAGGGGCGTGAGTGGGTCAGGCCTGGGTGAGGGGTCTGCAGGTCTCACACCCAGAGGATACAGGTACAGACAGGTCTCTGATGTCCCAGGCCACTCAGGGAAAATTGTCCTGGAGTCGGAGCTCAGGGGCTTTTTGTATTTTTCTAGAATTCCTTTTCTGTTTATAAATACCACCTACCTTCATGGCTTAAAATAACAACTTCAAATTTAGAAAAATCACTGACATAGAAGATAGAAATTCTTAGTGACCCTTGACCTAGAGGTAAGGGCTGTTTCCCTTTTGCCGTGTTGTCTCAGTAGTTCAGGCCGAACACTGGGGGAGTGTCCTTGACCCATTGACCCGGCCTCTGTCATCCACATCCTAACACAAACCCTGTCAGCTTCACCTGTAAGATCTGTCCGGAATCTCGCCTTTTCCCCTCCACCCCGGCCCAGCCTCTAACCTCTCCTGCCACAGCCTCCTCCCGGTCTCCCTGCTCCCGTCCCTGCCCCTACAGTCTGCAGCCAGAGGGAGCCTGTGGACCCTTGAGTCACACGGGAGGCATCTCTCCTCCTCCAGGTAAACTCCAGAGTCTACAGCGAGCTGTTGTGTCCAAGCTCCATCCGGCTCTCTCCACCCATGCACCCACATAGGCCTCTGCTGCTCCTGCAGAAAGGCCAGGATGCATCTGCCTCTGGCCATTGCACTTTCTGTTGCTCTCATCCTTCAGGCCTTGGCTCAGATGCCGTGTCCTTTCTGAAGCCTGCCCTGACCACCTCTCCATGTTCTTTAGCTTCTCTGTTGGAGTTTTCTCCCTAGCCCTTGTCATCACCTGGTGTTTAATAAACAGACCTGTTCATTTGTTTATGGCTGGTTTGCCTCAGGGCAGGGGTTGTTTACTTTTGCATCATGTCCCCAATGTCTGTTGAAGGCCCCACTGGTGCCTTGTGGGAACTCCGTAAGCAATGAGTGGCTGAATATTGGGACGGCACCAGAAGAGATGCTCCTGGTTCTGGAGAATGGAACCAGCCTAGCAGGAGCCAGAGGGCCTTACAGGGGCCCTGAGGGCTCTGAGGAAGCCTGAGCTCTGTTGATGAGGTTCAGCGACTTTAGGACCATCACGGATGTTGATGCCAGCATGTGGAGGTGTTGGGGGGTAGATACAGCCTCCAGGGGCTTGGATGGGGGTGAGAAAGGGGAGATGGTCAGTGTGGATATTTACACCTGTCCCCTGCTGAGTGCAGGAGAGGAGAGAAGCCCAGGTGGAGGGATGTGTCTGCTCCCAAATGGGGGAGACCTGAATCTATAGAATGTCTAGTATACGGTTGCACCCTGGCATCCCAGGCCTCCCTGGTCAGATCGTGATCCCCCTCCCCTCACCACAGGTCATTGACCACAGCGGTGCCCGCCTTGGGGAGTATGAGGATGTGTCCAGGGTGGAGAAATTCCAGATCTCACAAGAAGCCTATGACCAGAGGCAAGGTAGAGAACACGGGGTGGGAGGGATGGGGTATGTGAGGCCCAGAGCCAGTGTGTATGGGTGGAGGGAGCAGGTGGGACAAGACAGAGGGGGTTGATGGAGTGGGCATTTGGGGTAGAGGGTTTGGGACGATGGCACAGGGTGGGGTGAGGTTGGTGGTGGGGACAGATGGGGGCATGGGAGAGTTATTGAGGTAGGGCATGCAGAGGGATTGGAGGCTGGGAGGTGTGGGGGGTGTGGGCAGGCACGTGGGGGCTTGGGAAGGTAGAAGGAGATTGAAGGCAGAGGGTTAGGGGAACAGGATGAGAAAAGGCAGATGGAATGTGGAGCCAGAACATGGTAGGATATGGACAAGGCGGTGTGCAGTCAGTGCAGGCCTCTGGGCTCTGATCAGAATGTGTGGTGGGAAAGACGAGGGCCTTCCGGGACTGGATGAAGGTGAATGGGAGACTGAAAAGAGACATAGAAGAAGATGGGGAGGGCCAGTGAGATGGCTCAGCAGCGTAAGCGCCTGCCTGGCAAGCGCGAGGGCCCGAGTTCGACTCCCGGAACCCACATACGAAAAAAGGGCTGGTGATATCACTCAGCAGCACAGGCGCCTCCTGGCGTGCGAGGTCCTGAGGTCGACCCCTGGTACCCACAAAAAAAAAAAAAAAAAAAGAAGAAGATGGGGAGCCAGTCGTCATGGCGACACATGGCTATAATCCCAACACTCAGGAGGCTGAAGCAGGAGGATCATGACAAGTTCAATGCCAGCCTGGGCTACATAGTAAGTTCAGAGGCAGACTGAACTACATAGTGCCATGTCTCAAAACAACAACAGCGGGTGTGGTGGTGCATGCCTGTAATCCAGCACTCAGTGAGGCTGAGACAGGAAGATTGCTGTGAGTTCGAGGCCAGGCTGGGCTACATAGCGAGGCCCCCATCTCAAACCAAAAAACAACAACAATAACAAAAAAAACAAGGTGGGGTCATGTGAAGGGCCAGGGTGGGCAGCATCCATTAGTTTGTGGACTGTACGGAGATCCCAGGAGTTCTGGGGAGAGACTGGGGTTGTGGCGGGAGACTTAAGGGGGTTGGGTGACAGCAGCCCTTTAGGGTAGCTGTTACTCCGTGAATGTTGGAATGTTATCTCATGAAGCCAGAGACACAGCCCCATAGATCAGGTCTAACCCCATCCTCCGCCTGGCCCACAGACACAGTTCGCTCCTTCCTGAAGCGCAGCAAGCTCGGCCAATACAGTGAAGAGGAGCGGGCACAGCAAGAGGCTGAGGCCACCCAGCGCCTCATCGAGGAGAAGGCCCTAGCCAGTACCATCTCTGTGGGCAGCCGCTGCGAGGTGCGGGCTCCTGGGCAGTCCCCTCGCCGGGGCACCATCATGTATGTAGGTACGTGACCCACAGGACTGCAGCGTCCCAAGGCTGAGAGGCGCACCGTTCATTCAGTAGAGACTCTGAGGTGGGCAGTGCCAGGGGCCTGGTCCTCAGAGAGATCCCAGTCCATTAGGGGAGATAGGCCCATTGTCTGACAGTGACAAGCCAGGGTGTTGGTGGCAGGGAAGTGGGAAGCACAGAGACACCATACGACTCAGGCATTAAAGTGTATAGTTCAAGCCAGTGCACCTCTGTACTCAGGAGGGTGAGGCAAGAGGGTTGCAAGTTCAAGACCAGCCTGAGTAACACAGCATGACTGTGTCTCAGAAAAACCGAAAATAAAAGTACAGTTCATTGCCTTTTAATATATTCACAGAACTATACCATTATTGCCACAGTTTCAGAACATTGTAACCCCATAACCATAAGCAGCTACTTCTCGTTTTTTGTTTGTTTTTGTTTGCTTGTTTTTTGAGACGGGGTCTTGCTATGTTAGTTCCGGCTGGCTTTGAACTCACTATGTACTCCAGGCTGGCTTCAGACTTGTAGCAGTCCTCCTGCCTCAGCCTCCTGAGTGCTGGGATTATAGGCATGCCCCACCACACCCAGCTACTTCCCATTTCTGAAACCCCAATTTCTCCAGCCATAGGCAGCCACTAATCTATATTCTATCTTAATAGATTTTGTTTTGTTTTGTTTTGTTTTGTTTTGTTTTGTTTTGTTTTGTTTTGAGACAAAGTCTCACTATGTAGTTCAGGCTGGTCTTAAACTCACAGTACTCCTCCTGCCTCAGCCTCCCAAGTGATGGGATTACAGGTGTGAGCACACCCAGCGATTTGCCTATTCTGGATGTCTCCTGTAAATGGAATCATACCATGTATGTTCTTTGTGACTGGCTGCATTCACTTCACAGTTCATCCATATTGTATACATAGCACTTCATTATGGCCACATGAGATTACATTTATGGGTGCACCACATTTTATTCATTCATCGGTTGTTGGACATTGCAGTCATTTCCACTTTTTTGGCTATTATGAATGATGCTGTCCTAAACATTCTTGTATATTAGGTTTGTTTTTGTTTTTATGGGTTTGTTTGTTTGTTTGTTTGTTTGAGATGGGGTTTGGCAATGTAGTTCAAGCTGGCCTTGAACTCACTATGTAGCCCAGGCTGGGCTCAAACTCTGGGCAGTCCTTCTGCCTCAGCCTCCCAAGTGCTGGGATTACAGATATGTACCACCACGCCTGGCTTGTATAATAAGTTTTTTTTTTTTTTGTGGGTACCGGGGGGTCGACCTCAGGACCTCGCGCGCCAACAGGCGCCCGTGCTGCTGAGCGATATCACCGGCCCCTTTTCCGTATGTGGGATCCAGGAGTCGAACTCGGGCCCTCGCGCTTGCAAGGCAGGCGCTTACGCCACTGAGCCATCTCACCGGCCCTATAATAAGTTTTTATCTGGACGTTTTCATTTCTTCATACATGGGAGTGGAATCAATGGTTCATGTGGTAGTCTATGCTTAACATTTTTTGTGTGTGTAATGTTGGGAATAGAACCCAGGCCCTTGCACACACTAGGCAAGTGCTGTGGTTCTGAGCTTCTTTCCCAGTCCTGTTCTTAACCTTTTGAGGAACTACCAGGCTGTTTTCCACAGCAGCTGCGTGTTCTGCATTCCCACAAGTAGGGTATGAGTCCAATTTCTTCGCATCCTCATCAACACCTATCTGTTGTTTTTCATATAGTCATTCTAATGGGTATGAAGTGGAACATCATTGTTTGTTTGTTTGTTTGTTTGTTTTGAGATGGAGTCTTGTTGTGTGTTCAGGCTGATCTCGAACTCATGGCCTCCTGTGATCCTCCCATCTCAGCCTCCAGAGTATCTGGACTACAGATGTGCACCCCATGACTGTTTTTGATTTGAACTGCTTTGATGACTAATGATGTTGAACATCTTTTTATGTCGTGTTGGCCTTGGTACATCTTCTCTAGAAATACCTATTCAGATCCTTTGCCCATTTTCCAATTGGGTTTTCTTTTTGTTGGTGGTTGTGCATTATTTGGCTGGGAATTCCCTAACAAAGTACCACACAGGGTGGCTTAAACAACAGAAATTGATTTCTCACAGTTCTGGAGCTGGAAGTCCAAGGACAGTCCATTGGCAGGTCTGGTTCATCCTAAGGCCTTCTCTGACAGTGTAGCAGTGTCATCTTCCTTAGGTTTTTACAACCACCTCTCTGGCTGGCGGTGCTAAGAGAATGGGGTGGGGGAGCAGGGAGACCAGCACAGAGGCCACCATCTTGGTCCCAGCAGGAGACGGAAAAGGTCCTGGGTGGAAGCAATGGAGTAGCAAGGAGCGGTTTGGCAGGACAGGCTTCCTACTCAATAGGCAGCACCGAATGTGGGGCGCGCTGTGTCCAGAGGTTTCACTGGGATTTCTCCCCTGGGCAGGACTTACAGATTTCAAGCCTGGCTATTGGATTGGCGTCCGCTATGATGAACCATTAGGGAAAAACGATGGCAGGTAACTGTGGCGCATGTGTGTGCAGCTGTGCGTGCATGTGTGTGCCTGTGTGCTGCTGGGTGAGCCTGCCCAGTGGCATATAGAATGGGAGTCATGATGGGGTCCTCTGACCGCCGCACCCCCACCCGCCCTGCAGTGTGAATGGGAAACGCTACTTCGAATGTCAGGCCAAGTACGGCGCCTTCGTCAAGCCATCAGTTGTGACAGTGGGAGATTTCCCTGAGGAAGACTACGGGCTGGATGAGATGTGACACCCAAGAAAGGCCTCTCCATTCCAGCTCCTAACTCAGCCACTCACTACCCCTCCCTGTGTGTGTGCCCATGGCCATCTCCTCCTGACCCCATTTTAATTTTATTCGTCTTTTCCCTGCCATTGATTTTTTGAGACTCATACATTAAATTCATCAAAAACCTGGGAAGTACATGGACTCAGTAATTTTAGAAGGGTTGGGGGAGCTGGGTCAATCAGAGTAAAACAGAAGCCTGGGCAACGGAGAGGGCGAGCAGGGTGAGTATGTGTCCTGTAAGTGGTAGTTGGATGCACATCAGATTGTGCTTTGTCCTTTTCTACTTAACATAAGATTCTGCTGCTGTAACAAAGAGGCCCAAAATAATACTGGGTTAAACAAGTTGAAAGCTTACTTTTTCGTGTAAAGTTTCATGCAGTCACCAATATAGTGACCCCAGTGTGTCAGGGGTTAGTCTCCTTATGTCTCGTGGCTCTCCCATCTTCTGATTCCCACCTGATCTGCTCCAGCCACCAGGAAGAAAAGAAGGGGGAGGGATGAGCTTTGTCTTTAAGGAAGATGTACAACTCAAAACTTGTTAGCTGATTGACCAGAAGTTTGTCACATGGCCACATGTAGCTATAAAGGAACCTGGGAAGTTCCAATTTTTCTTATGGGCAGCCATGTCCTCAACCAAATAGCAGAAGTTCCTGTATTATAGAAGTAGGGGAGAAGGGATATTGGGGGTAAATGAGTACTGTAGTCCTGTCACACTCCCTGTGGGTGGGGACTCTTACCTGTTCACTTAATAGTTTAAGAAGAAAGAAATCGGGCCGGTGAGATGGCTCAGCGGCTTAAGCGCCTGCCGGGCAAGCGCGAGGGCCCGAGTTCGACTCCCGGAACCCACATACAAAAAAAAAAGGGCCGGTGATATCGCTCAGCGGCATGGGCGCCTGCTGGCGCGCGAGGTCCTGAGGTCGACCCCCTGGTACCCACCAAAAAAAAAAAAAAAGAAAGAAATCAAAAGGCTAAAGTAGCATGAAGCTGTTCCTCATAGCATTATAGAGCCTCACACAGAACACTGTACCTTCAGGTAAGTCACATAAGTGTGGATCCCAGCCAAGCTGGGATCCAAGCACTTGGTAGGCTGAGGCAGGCAAATTGTTGCAAGTTCAGGGCCAGTCTGAGCTATATAGTGAGTTCAAGGCCAGCCTGGACTACATATGAGACCCTGTCTCAAAAAACCAAAAGCAAAAACATAAGTGTGCACCCCATGTATTCTGGGAAGCCTGAATGGCATCATGCATGTGTCTGCATGTATAGTAATAGTCTCTCCTTAGCTCCTAGAAGGGATTCTTGTTAGGAAGTCTATTTGGGAAACTGCTTAATTGTTGCAATTACTTATTTACAACTTTTAGAGAAGGGGAAGTAGCAGGGTAAACAACTACATTTAAGAATGACACGGCAGGGATTGTGCATGCCTATAATCCCAGCACTCAGGAGGCCAAGGCAGGAGGATCAGGAGTTCAAGGGCAGCGTGGGCTACATAGCAATACCCTGTCTCAAAACAATGAAAAAAGAATGTGATGAGCTGCCTGATTGCTGAGAGTCTTGGGGGAAGCGCTCACGTCCTTGCGCAGTCTGATGTTTTGTATTCTTACACCCACCACAAAGTACAAGGACATGCTTGGATACACAGAACACCCCACAGACCAACACCCACACCCACACCCAAACAGCAACAACAAAATACACAGCTGCACTCAGACAGAAGAGGTCCTCTGCAGAATCTCCACACCCACACAGGCACTCGAGACATCAGACTCCTACGAGGGACAGATGTATAGAATATACCTGTGCACCCCTCGCCTACACAATCAATAAAGTTGTCCATCTACCACGAAAAGAAAAACCAGTGCATTTAGAAAAGGATGCCAAGGCTTTGGCCCCCTCCATATCAGAGTTGAGGAGGATTAGAGGAGGTGTCCCAGACTTTCCAGCCAGCACCTCTTATGTTAGCTTTCTGTCACTGTGACAAGTACCTGAGGTAAACAGAGGAAAGGGGACTGGGGTGTAGCTCAGTGATGAGAGTACTTGCCTAGCATGCACAAGGCCCTGGGTTTGATCCAAGCACTGAAAAAAAGAAATAGAAAAGAGTAGGAAGGAAGTTTTAGCTCACGGTCTCAGAGGTTTCTGTCCATGGTCACTTGGCCCTGTTGCTTTCGGGCCTGTGATGAGGCAGTATGTCATGGCAGGGACCATGTGGTGGAGCAAAGCTGTTCAGCTCATGGCAGCTGAGAAGCAGAGAAAGACAAGAAGGTGGGTACAGTCACAGTGTCTTCTTCAAGGGCAGCTAGGCCTCACCTCCTTAAAGTTCCACCACTCCCAGTAGCACCCCAGGTTGGTGATCAGGCCTTCAACATACAATCCTTTGGGGGACATGTAAGATCCAAACTCATGCTTTCAATTTTTTTTTTTGAGACAGGATCCACCATGTACTTCAGGCTGGTTTCAAATTTGTGGCACTCCTCCTGCCTCAGCCTCCCGAGTGCCATACCCAGCAAGATCCAAACTATAAAAACCCAACAACCTAAGTTCAGCCAGAGACTCCAGCAGAATTAGCTTAGCTAGTAAATCAGCGCCGAGGACCCGAGTCTGGTCTCGGAGTGCACCGCCTTATGGTGAGGCTGAAAGAAGGGGGAAGAAGATGATTGTGTGAGCTGAGCAAAGTGGTGCGACCTGTAATCCCTGCACTCAGGAGGCTGAGGCAAGATGATTGCTGCAAGTTTGAGGCCAGCTTGGGCTATGTAGTGAGTTCAAGGCCAGCCTGGACTACAAGACACTGTCTCTAAGAATAATAATAATAACAACTACTACATAGCAAGAAACTACTGCCAATAATAATGATGATAGTGGTATAAAATAAAAACCTGCCCTGAAAGTGATTACACATTTCACTTCTCATTCCATATGGGTGAGAACTCATCACTCAAGACAACCCCTATAGACCCAAAGTGTGCTTTGGAACATATTCATGGGCTGTTATTAAAAACAAAAAGAGGACCGCAGACTTTGGTGGACCCTGTGCTAGTCACCAGGTCCATAACCTTAGGGGAAATGGTAGGAAGGGGCCATGAGTTTCCTCGCACCCCATACAACTGTCCATGCTTTACGGGTGCCATCCACCACCCTTCCCTCTTTGGTGGGGAGGATAATGGCCATGAATTTAACTTTTATTTATTTATTTATTTAATTAATTTTTTATTTTTTTGAGAGAGAGGCTCTCGCTATATAGTTCAGGCTGGCCTTTAACTCACTATGTAGCCCAGGCTGACTTCTAACTCAGGGCAATCCTGCCTCAGCCTCCCAAGTGCAGGGATTTATAGGCATGCACCAACATGCCTGGCTAATTTAACCCTTTTGAGAATAAAGTGAACCTTGCTAGATTTCTTAAATCCTAAATCAGTGCAGGTGGAAGACAACAAATGTCCAACACTCTGCTCACATTTTTAAAATTACTTTTTGAGCCTCCCTGTGTATATTAGGTCTGACACTGGGAACACCCATGAATTGGATACACCCTTTGAGTGTTAAAGGCAAACAAGTAAACAGATAATTACAGAACATTGTTTTGTTGTTTTGGTTATTTTGACACAGGGTGTCTCACTAGTAGCCTATGCTGGCCTCAAAGTCAGTCCTCTTGCCTTGTGTTTGTTTGGTATTTATTTATTTAGAGACAAGGTCTCCCTGTGTATTCCAGGCTGGCCTTGAACTCTTGGTGCTTCTCCTGCCTCAGCCTCCCAGGTGCTGGGATTACAGGCGTGCACCACCATGCCCGGCAAGTTTTTTTAATGTTATATCCTGTTATTAATAAGGTTGTGGAATAAAGTTGTGGCAGTGGGCAGGCAGGAATAAAATCAGATCAGCCTGGTGATGGTACTTGGGAGGGTATTGCGGCTGGAGTAACATTGGAATACGAATCACCTGAACAAAAAAAGGACCGGGATTTCTAGGCGTTAAGTTAATCCCTTTGGTGATTCCCAATGATCAAAAACCTGATTCCTGTGCTAAACAAACTTTATACTGATTTTTTATGCCAATCACAAACTTGTGATAACTGAATTGGCTAAAAGAGAAATTAGTAACTTTAGTGAGGAAGAACACTGACTCTGAAGAGGAACAGCCCAGATTCAAACACCAGCTCTCGACCAGATATGTGAGTGACTGAACAGGTAGGTATTCCTCCCCTCCAGGTTTCAGCTTTCTTCTTATTAAGTGGGCTGATGGAGCCAGCGTGGTGGCACATGCCTGAGGCTGAGGCAGGAGGATCATTGCGAATTCGAGCCAGCATGGGCTACATAGTGAGTTCAAACCAGCCTCAACTACATAGTGAGACCCTGTCTCAAAAAACACAAACAAAAAAACAAACTGGGGATGTAGCTCAGTGTGAAGGCCCTGGGCTCCATCTCCAGTATGGGGAATGGGGAGACAGTACTCGCCCATGGGTAAATGTTTACTCATTATTAGCTGTAGATACAAATATGCATATAATATTCCAGTTATTGTGCTGGTTTCATTTAATCCTCACAGCGACCATGCCTCCAGTTTCTTCAGTTTCCTTTCGTCAACATATTCCACCCTCTGGGTGGGTTCAATCTCTGTGGAAAAGATTTCCACACGTCCCCAAGACTCCCAAGTCCCCGCAATCCGTGTCCCTAGCCTTGGTCATAACCACTCAGACGTCAACAGGAGGCAGCAGCGTACAGCTCAGCCCATCTGCGCAGGTGCGACGCATTGTGGGGCTTGTGGATTGGGCCTGTGGCTTAAGTTTAGCGAGCGAACTTCATTTCCCAGAAAGCTCTGCGATACTTCCGCTTTATGGGGGATTGTGGGGTGAGGAGGTTTGACAGTGGGCCATGATCAGAGCGGTCTTGTGCAGGCCTCCTGGAGCTCGCACGCGTTTAGTGACCCAAAGGTCACGCTAGAGCTGACTTTCAGGCCACAGTGGGAGAAGGAGATGACCCTGCTTGGCCTTGAGCGTGCTAGGCCGCCTCCCTGCCCTCCTGCTTTCAGTCATCTCAGCCGGTCGCTTTCCCAGTTTTCTCCTTAGCTCTCAAGTCGAATCAAGGTGCAAGACTATTCTGTCTTGAAGAAAAAAAGCCCCTTCCACTCCCTCAACCCCACACCTGTACAGGCCCTTCACATTGAGCTACATCTCCAGCCCTTTGTTTTGTTTTGTTTTGTTTTCTTTTTCTTTTCTTTTCTTTTTTTTTTTTTTTTTTTGTGGGTACCGGGGGGTCGACCTCAGGACCTCACGCGCCAACAGGCGCCCGTGCCACTGAGCGATATCACCGGCCCCTTTTCCGTATGTGGGATCCGGGAGTCGAACTCGGGCCCTCGCGCTTGCAAGGCAGGCGCTTACGCCACTGAGCCATCTCACCGGCCCTTTTTTTTTTTTTTTTTGAGAAAAGATCTTGCTGAATTCCTCAAACCGGGCTCAAATTTCCCATGCTCGTGCCTCAGCGCTCAGAGCTAATAATGAGTAAGCACTTACCTATGGGCCCGGTACAAGCTGCACACAGGTGACTGCCCAGGGCCTTCACCCTGAGGTACATCCCCAACCCTGGAATTACAGGCCTGTGCCACCGTACCCAACCCTTCTCTTTTTTCTCTTCATAGTAAAGAATTTTATAAACTGCTTACTAAGGGAGTTCAAAATTAGAACAATATAAGGATCTCCTAAATATCCATGACCCAGTTTCAGTAATTTTCAACATATGGTCAATCTTGTTTTGTTCTCTGTGTGTTACTGGTGATTGATTGAACACAGGGCTTTTGCCCTGAGCTACATCCCCAGGCCATTTTTTGAGACAGGGTCTAGCTAAATAGCCCAGGCTAGCCTCAAATTTTTGATCATCCTCTCTCAGCCTCCCTGAGTGCTGGGATTGCCACACCAGGCTCTTCGGTATTTTTGGTTTTTGGTTTTTTTTTTTAGTATATCTTTGCAATACATAATGATTTCATTCCTTGTGGGAGTTGGTACATGTACATAACACATCTTAATTCCTTTTTCATCCCTCCTCCTGGCATCTCTTGGTCCTCTTCCCTTTTGCAAAATATCTAACTTCCTATTTTCTACTATCTTTTTGTCTTCTGGGTGTTTTGTTTTGTTTTGCTTTTCTTTTATGTGTGTGGGTACCGGTGGTCGAACTCAGGACCTCACGTGCCAGCAGGTGCCCATGCCGCTGAGTGATATCACCGGCCCTTTTTTTGTATGTGGGTTCCAGGAGTCGAACTTGGGCCCTCGCACTTGCCAGGTAGGCGCTTACGCTGCTGAGCCATCTCACTGGCTCCCTCTTTTTTTTTTTTTTTTTTTTTTTTGTATGTGGGTACTGGGAGTTGAACTCAGGACCTCACACTTGCCAGGCAGACGCTTATGCCGCTGAGCCATCTCACTGGCCCTGTTTTGCTTTTGGAGATGGGGTCTCACTATGTAGTGCAGGCTGGCCTTGAAATTGTTTGTGTAGCCCAGGCTGGCCTTAAACTCACAGTGATCCTCCTGCCTCAGCTTCTCAAGTTCTGGGATTACAGGCATGTGCCACCCATTATCTTTTATTTTGCTCTTTATATTTTGTGTTTCTCCTTTAAGAGATACCGGTGGGGCCGGGGAGATAGCTCAGCAGCATAAGCGCCTGCCTGGCAAGCGCGAGGTCCTGAGTTCAACTCCTGGTACCCACATAAAGGAAAAAAAAGGGCTGGTGATATCGCTCAGCAGCACGGGTGCCTGCTTGCAAGCGTGAGGTCCTGAGGTCAACCCCCGGTACCCACACAAAAAGATACCAGTGATTTTTTTTTAAGAGCATGAGACTAATTTTGTCATCAATGTTGTAACCTGACAAGGCTAATGCCATCTTATGAACAAACCGCCATTTCGCCTGTCCGGCTCCTGCTTCCCGCCTAATACCGTTAGATAAGCTTAAAGTTGCAACCCATAATAAGATGTTCATTTTACCCAATGAAATAATGCCAAAAATCCCGCGCCTAAAAGCCTAACCAATAAATTTGTAAAATTACTTTATTAACCATCGCTATTGGCTTCTGTGCAACTGCTTGCTACTATAAAAACTGCACCCTGATCCCCCTTGGCGCTCCTCTTTGTTCTGGCATAGAGGATGCCGCTGGGTACCAGCTAAAATAAAGAGCTCTGTTTTTCTTTTGGACACCCTCTTTTTGTTGTCTCATTTATTGGGTACAGCAATCAAGGCTCAGAAACATGGGTTTGGAAGACCCACATTTATTCTTTACATATATATATATATATATATATATATATATATATATTTATTTATTTATTATATTTTATTTTTTAGACAGAATCGCACTATGTAGTTCAGCCTGGCCTTGAACTTACTATGTACCCCAGGCTGGCCTCAAACTCACAGCATTCCTCCTGCCTCAGCCTCCCAAGTGCTGGGATTACAGGTGTGCGCCACCACGCCTGGCATCTTTAGAATATTTCTATTGATGAATTATTAACTTGAATTTTATGAGTTTTATTATATTAAATAATGAGTACTTAACAGGAAAAAATCACAATAAAGTATTGAGTTTTTAATATTTATTGTTTATAAAAAAAAGCATCAAAATTTTCAACATCGAATGGTTTTTAGTGTACAAAGTCTAAAAAAGAACATCAAAAATAAATTCCTATATAAACTACAATGAAAATACCAATAGCACTCTACAAAAAAAAATCTTTACTTCAATTATCTCACCTAAGGCAGTCTGCACACGTGACAACAGCACGTTCCATACACACGCATTGCTTACACTGACAGCACATGTCTTTTGTTTTCCTGGCCTTTTTGGAGGACATACTTGACATCTTAGTGGTCTTGCTAGTTTGTCAGAAGGTTCTTATTATACACTGTGTAGTTAACAGGAACATAAAATATCAATAAAATTATTAAGTTTTTAATATGTATTGTGCATTTAGAATAGACGTCAACGTTTTCACATCAGCTGTGTACTTGCTTACAACACCTAAAAGATAACATAAGATATAAATTCCTATATGAACTACAATGGAAATACCAATAGAAGCTGGGTGTGGTGACTCACGCCTGTCATCCCAGAACTAGGGAGGCTGAGGCAGGTGTATTGCCAACAGTTCAAAGCCAATCTGAGCTACATAGTGAGTTTAAGTCCAGCCTGGACTGCATAGTGAGGCCCTGTCTCAAAAAAACAAAACAACAACAAAAAAGAAAAAACTAAATAAATAAAATAGCAATAGAACTCTACCATGAAAATTAAGCTTTGCTTCAACTGTTACACCCATGGCAGTCTTCACATGCCAACTGCATGTTCCATGCACACGTCTCGCTTACACTGACAGCACGTGTGCTTAGCTTTCCCTTCTTGTGGCAGTCTTGTCACCCTCTTCTCTTCCTGTTTTGTCAGGAGCTTCCTACTATATTGTACAACATGCACTTAGCAGGGAAATAAGATGTCAATAAAATACGATATCAAATGTGTAATGAGTGGTTAGAATAGACATCAACATTCTCACATCAGCTGTTTACTTGCTTACAAAACATAAAAGATAACATCAACAATAAAAAGCTATGTGAACTACAATGTAAACACAAACAAAAGTCTACCACAGAAATAAGCTTTGCTTCCACTGTCACACCCGAGGCAGTCTTCACACAGGACAACCGCATGTTCCATACACAAGTATCACTTACACTGGTAGTACATATGTTTTGTTTTCCTGTGGTTTGTCGTAGGGCACAGTTGCCATCATTTTGGTTTTTCTGTTGTTGTAGTAGGTCTTTGTGATACTGCACCTGTTCACCTGTGAGCTCACCAGAGTGGTCCACAATTGTTTTGTGTAGTTCCCTGGGAAGAAACATTTTGGTTTTCCTCTGCTGTAAATGATCTCTTATGAGTTCCAATCCCAATCCTCTAAGGAAATTTCTCTGTGATATTTTACACTTGTTATTTTCTTTGTAAACTATCCAACTATTCTGCCACATGGTTAGGATTGAGTAAAACACAACCACTGCCCAATGCTTTGTGTTTCAAGTGACATTATAGTTGCTGCATAACTCAACAAAAACATCTACTCCGCCTTGGGTTTTGTTGTTGAAAGTTTCCATCTCAGGCTTCCCTTTTGTCAAGGTTTCCCTATCAATATTTCCATCATGGTGAAATGTTGACATCAGCAGTACAAATTTGCTTTTCTTTGCCATATAGGAGGCCAATGTTTTATCTTTCTGAAATCCAAAGATTGAACTATACAATTCTGTGTTTTGAAATTGCAACATTTCATTTGGAATTTCTGCTTTTTCCTATGTACAGTTCCTGTGCTGTCCAACTTGTGATCTGTTAGCAAATGTAACATCATTTGGAAACCAATAAACCAACCATTGAATGTCACATTCCAATTGGTTTGGGAGATGGGAGCAACAAGTCTGCTCACATCATTCAGTTTATTACTCTATGAATAAGGATCTGATGGCTGAGTTCCAGGATAAATCTCTAAATTGAAAACATGATAAGTCTTTGCATGTACAAGGGCATAAATTTTTATGCCATGTTTTTTTTTTTTTTTTTTTTTTTTTTTGTGGGTACCGGGGGGTCGACCTCAGGACCTCGCGCGCCAGCAGGTGCCCGTGCCGCTGAGTGATATCATCGGCCCCTATTTCATATGTGGGTTCCAGGAGTCGAACTCGGGCCCTCGCGCTTGCCGGGCAGGCGCTTAAGCCGCTGAGCCATCTCACCGGCCCCTTTATGCCATGTTTTGATCCATTGCTTTTCCATAAATCTTTTACATTCCTGTGATCACTGTAAGAAATCTGTGCTAAATACAGCAGACCTATGAATGCTTTCAGTTCAGCTAGTGAGGTGTCATAATAAACACATTTTTTAATATAGCTATTGGTGCATACAGAATGCTTTACTTGCATTTCAGCCTTTGTGTATTTCACAGCATCTCATGTTACATGTTACAATTTCATGTTACAATTTCCAACACTGAATGGCAGTGCTGACATTCTGTCCAATACATTTCACCCCTGCCAAGACCCTCACTATATTTTCAGACCTAGTTCTAATATTGGATAGTTCCATTTGGTTACATAGCCATTTTGCAACATTTCAACTAGTCAAATGGGTACTCACATTGCTGTTTTCTTCATCATCTGAATCAAGGAGGTCTGCATTCCCTGGGTCTGTATTGATTGATTCATTTCGCTGTCACAGGAACTTTAGCTCACATGGCCAACATCAAAGTCATCGTCATCGTCATCATCATCATACACCATAAAAAGCATGCATTTTACCATAAATGGATTCATCTTCATCCATGCATGAGTAATCGATGATTCACTTTTGACCTCCTCCAAAACCTGCAAATCTGGGTTTTCATGTGCTATTGTACCGAATTGGGCGACTTCTACCAGAAAAATCAAAAGAAAACTTTTTTTTTTTTTTTTTTTTTTTAACAAATCCTGGAGTGGTGTGGGTCTCTTGGACCCTCTGTGATGCTTGGGTAAACATACACAAAACCAGTTAGATGGAGCATAAATGTAGGTCCAAATCCCATTTTGACACTTTTGCACATGTGCACACTCCTTGCCGTTTGTCATACCAAGTAGGTAAACACATAGGTTGCTTCCTCTATCCCTCAGGGAAAGGTACTGAGATGCATAGCCAACTACAATTACACTAAAGTACAAATTTAAAGTAGAAAAGTAAGGGATGGGCCCACTGAACCCAGTCTTACGTTTTAAGGATTGAGCAGGGTCTCGCTATATAGTTCAGGCTGGCTTTGAACTCATTTATGTAGCCCAGGCTGCTCTAGAACTCAAAGTGATCCCCCTGCCTTACCTTCCCAAGTGCTGGGATTACAGGCATGCACCACCACACTCAGCTACCATGTGATATTTAAGCTTGTGTGTCTGATTTATTTCACTTAACATTATTGTCTCAAGGTGAATCTGTTTTCCTAGAAATGTCTCGTTTATTCTTTACAGCAGAGTAATACTCCATTCTGTATAAATACATTTTCTTTATCCATTCCTCTTTTGATGTGCATGTTGGTTTCCAAAATTTAGCTGCTATGAGTTCAGCACTTTAGACATGTGTATTCGTGTGTAACTGTAATAAGATGTCTTTAACTCCTTCAGGAAGATACCTAAAAAGGGGGATAGCTGTGTCAAATGGAATGTCTAGTTTAAGGGGGTTTTGTTTTGTTTTGAGGACTCTCCACACTGATTTCCATAATGGTTGTACTAGTTTACATTCCTACCAATAATGTAGAAGGGTTCCTTTTTCCCCGAGAGCCTTGCCAATATTTGTTATTTGATTTAGTGATGATTGTCATTCTTTCTGGAGTAAAATGGAATCGCAGTGTTGTTTTAATTTGTATTTCTGTAATGGCCAGAGATGTTGAACACTTTTTCATTTATTGGCCATTTGTACTTCTAAGAAGTGTTTATTCATTTCATTTCCCCCCCTTTTTCTTTTGGTTTCTTTCTTTTTTTTTTTTGGTGGGTACCAGGGGTCGACCTCAGGACCTCGCACGCCAGCAGGCGCCCATGCCGCTGAGCGATATCACCGGCCCTTTTATCGTATGTGGGTACTGGGAGTCAAACTC
This sequence comes from Erethizon dorsatum, assembly GCA_028451465.1. NCBI lineage: Eukaryota > Metazoa > Chordata > Mammalia > Rodentia > Erethizontidae > Erethizon > Erethizon dorsatum. Next base: position 100,405,619 of record CM051834.1, read on the forward strand.
AGGACCTTGCGCTTGCCAGGCAGGCGCATATGCCGCTGAGCCATCTCACTGGCCCTCTTTTTTTTTTAGCCCATTTTTAGATTGGGTCTTTTATTTGGGGGTCATCTAATTTTTTTTGAGTTCCTTGTATAGTATAGGTATTAGTCCTCTGTCTGAGGAATAATTTGCAAAATAATTTTTCCAGTTCGGAAGGTTGTCTCTTCACTCTGTTGATTGTTTCCTTTGTTGTGCAGAAGCTTTTTGGTTTTCTTGTCTTTTTGAGACAGGGTCTCACTATGCAGTTCAGGCTGGCCTCGAACTTGCAGCTATCCTCCTGCCTCAGCCTCCTGAGTGCTGGGATTACAGGTGTGGGCCACCATGCCCTGCCTCTTGGTGTCTTTTTAATATGCTCCTCTGCCCCCTGTATGTTCTGCAGATTCATAGCTCCAAAAACTGGAAGATTCAGATGAGGCACCTTCTGTCTGGTTGACTTTTTGTGATGTTAAGATCCATTGTTGGATTCTTGTGCTGTCGAATTGATCAAACATCACAAAACCACAGCCAAACTTTCAGAAAGAGTTGTCAGTGTTTCTTCCCTCTCTTCCTCTGCTCTGCAAAAAATAAACATTTTTTAAAAATTGCTGAAGGCCTTCCTTGTTGCTGAATTTAAGAAATAACTCTCCACTTCAACTTGCTGGTCCTGAAATCAGATCAGCAGTTCTCACTTTTGTGTCTCAGGACTTCTTTATAATACTCTTAAAAGTTATTGAGGGGCCAGTGAGATGGCTCAGCGGCGTAAGTACCTGCCTGGCAAGCGCGAGGGCCCGAGTTCGACTTCTGGAACCCACATAGGAAAAAAGGGCCGGTGATATCGCTCAGCGGCACGGGCGCCTGCTGGCGTGCGAGGTCCTGAGTTCGACCCCCGGTACCCACGGAAAAAAAAATTATCAAGGACTTCAAAGAGCTTTTGTTCATAAGACTTACCACATTAGAAATTTAGGATGTTAAATATTTATTCTTTTAGAAAATAATACGAGGTAGGAACCATGGCACACGCCTGTAATCCCAGCACTCTGGGAGGCTCAGGAGGAGGATTTTAAATTAGAGTCCAGCCAGGGCAGTTTAGCACATTAGTGAGAACCTGTCTCAAAAAGTAAAAAAGACTGGGGGTGTAGCTCAGTATGAAATCCCTGGGTTCATTCCCCAGTATCTGCCTCTCCAGAAAATTGGGGCTGGAGTTCAGTGGTAGAGCACTTGCCTAGTATGTTTGAGTCCCTAGGTTTGATCCTCAGCACCACAAAAGAGAGAATAATATGTTGTTTAAAAATTAAGAAGCCGCCAGGTGTGGTACACACCTGTAATCCCAGCACTCAGGAGGCTGAGGCAGGAGGATCACCATGAGTTTGAGGCCAACCTGGACAACTTATTGAATTCAAGGGCAGCCTTGACTACATAGCAAGACCGTATCTCAAAAACAAACAAACAAACAAACAAAAAAACTACATATTAACATTTTGTGAAAAATAACTATTTTTTAAAAAATTAGGCCGAGGGCCGGTGAGATGGCTCAGCGGCATAAGCGCCTGCCTGGCAAGCACGAGGGCCCGAGTTCGATTCCCGGAACCCACATACGAAAAAAGGGCCGGTGATATCGCTCAGTGGCACAGGTGCCTGCTGGCGCGCGAGGTCCTGAGGTTGACCCCCGGTACCCACCAAAAAAAAAAAAAAAATTAGGCTGAGTGTGGTGGTGCACATCTATAATCCCAGCACTTGGGAGGCTGAGGCAGGATGATTGCCATGAGTTCGAAGCCAGCCTTGGCTATGTAGTGATTGCAAGGTCAGCCTGAACTGCATAAAAAATAAAAAAATTAGAAGAGTGACACTATTGTATATTTTGAAAGTCTTTTTAATGCCTGGCTTAAGAAAAGACAGTTTCAATCTCATGTCTGTGTCAGACTACAGGCATGTGGCATCAACCTGGATTCTTATTTTGAGACAGGATCTTGCTGAATTGCCCAGGCCAGCCTCAACTTTGTGATCCTCCTTCCACCTTCAGAGTAGCAGGGATCATAGGTGTGCACCACCACACCTGGCAGACCCCAAATCTTAATAACGGGATGTCAAAACTTGGTAGTCAAGTTTTTAAAACAGCCCTCCCCACCTTGCCATGAAGAACGTGTTTTATGTTGTTTTCTGCTACTGGGGATTGAACCCCAGGCCCTGGAGGCACTGAGCTACACCCCCAGCCTTCCCTCTCGCTTTCATCACCTCCTATAAGCCTGTATCTGTCCAGCTGGCAACCAGTGAGTACAGCAGGGTTATGTTGTTGGTTTAGTTGTTTCTTGCTTGTCTCCATCTGCTTACATGAAGGGTGTGAGCTCTATGAGTTTTGTTCACCACCACATCATCATCCATCCAGGGGCCTGGATTTAGTAGATAATAAATACTGGTTGAGTGAGTGAATGAAAAACAAATTTCTAGTGGTGTTCAGATGATGGAATATCTTTTTTTTCGTCTTTTTGAGACAGGGTCCCACTGTGCAGTTCAGGCTGGACTTGAACTCAGTTTGTAGCCCAGGCTGGCCTCGAACTCACAGTGATCCTCCTGCCTCAGCGCCTGAGTGCTGGGATTACATGCATGCACCACCACACCCAGCATTAGAATATTTTAAACACAAAAAAAATGATTTTTTTCACGCAGGGTATTGCTTAGTCTCCCACACAGGATTTGAACTTGCCATTCTCTTAGGTGTTAGGATTACAGGTATGTGCAACTGTGCCCAGCTGAAAATGATATTTTTAGGGACATGGGAAATTGCTCAGGGTATGCATAAGGGGCACTATAGGTTAGGTAAGATTTAATACCCTACAACAGAACTCAAGATCCACTGTATTAAATAAAATAGAATTTTATTTCTCCTACCCAGGCTAGGTAGGATTTAATACCCTGCAACAGAACTCAAGATCCACTGTATTAAATAAAATAGAATTTTATTTCTCCTACCCAGGTATGGTGGCACACACCTATAACTCCAGCACTCCAGAGGCGGAGGCAAGAGTTCAGGGCCTGTGGTGAGTTCATGGCCAGCTTGGGCTATGTAGTGAGTTCAAAGCCAATCTAGACTACAGTAAGTCCCCGACTTATGAACATTCGAGTTGTGAACTTTCACAGATACGAACAGACCTCAAATTAGTAGATGCGAACAAATCACGTAAGTAGCTCACGTGTCTGCTGGGCACTGTCACAGTTGTGCTTCTGTGTGCTTACTGTATAGTGTGACCATGTACAGTAGTACAGTGCTCAGTCAGAGCCCAGGGTGTCCAGAAGCAAGAGAAAAGCAGCGATGATGTTGAGGGGACTGCTAGGAAGTACAAAGCAATATAATTAGATATTTGTGTCAAAGGTGTCTAGGACTCACTTTGTTAGGCTTATGAATGAATCCAACTTACACACGTTCTCCCGGAACGGAACTCATTTGTAAGCCAGGGGTTTATTTTACATAGTGAGACTGAGCCTCAAAAAAATTTTTTTCTTTCTTCCATAGGAAGCTAAGCATAAACAATTCAGGCTGGTAGTGAGGCTTCCTAGCATCAGGTACTCAGACTGCTTTACCTATGGCAGTTGTCTTAGCCTGTGTGGTCCAGGATGCTTCCCACCACATCCATGTTCCAGCCAGTGGGAGGAGGAGGAAGAAAGGGAGATCCCTTCTGCTACTCCTTCGGAGCAAGTTTCAGTGTATGTGCTGCTCCTCAGCAGCCCTCAGCACTCCAGTATGTCACTCCTTCAAAGCAAGGTGAACCAAGAAATGCAATCTTAGCCTTACTGTCTAATTTATTCTCCCCTAAAGACAGAGTTTTTTCTTTGGGCACTTTCCAGGGGAGAGCCGATGTATAAAAAAGGTGGGGGGTAGAGTAGATGTATAAAAAAAGTAAATAGCACTGAACAAGGCAAACAAAAAATCCTCATCTTCAAAGAGCTTCACATTCTAGTGAAGACAAAGAAACTGGATTAATAAATGTTGTAGTCAGGGCCTGCAAGGGAAAGGAATACAGGACACATAACTTATAGGATTATTTTATAATAGTCACACAAAGAGTCAAATGCAAAAAGAGTACAGGAGGGCCAGTGATATAGCTCAGCAGCATAAGCGCCTGCCTGGCAAGCGTGAGGTCCTGAGTTCGACTCCCAGTACCCATATTAAAAAAAAAAAAAGAGTGCAGGAGATCTGTCCACACACTAGAGACCCAAAGAATCAAGCTGAGGGCCTGCATCCCAAGGCAATGTCCTGCACGAGTCCAGCTAAAGAGCTAGAGCCTATTACAATGTCCTCCACTAGTCCAACTGGAGGCCTGGAGCCCATGACAATGTCTCATGCAAGTCTGTATCAAGGATCTGCACTGGGAAGGCACAAAGGTCAGTGGTGGAAGCCAGAAAGTCTGTGCCAGCAGGATGGAGGATCTGTGCCAGCAGGCTGAGGGGTCTGCACTGGAGCCAGGAAGTGATGCTCAAGGTAAGGACCAGAGCTCCCCAGAAGAGAACTGCAGCCATCCTCAGCAACAGGGAGGACTCGAGGTCCTCTGATGATGAGAACAGCCAAGTTCGTATTGGGAAAGCCAGCGCAACAAGCTTCTCCAGAATCAACAGCACACCATCTTCCCCTTTGGAGCCAGAAGCAATGCTCAAAGTAAGGACCAGAGCTCCCTCAAAGTGAATCACATTCATCCTCAGTGACAACAAGGTCCTGAGCTCCTCTGACAATGAGAACAGCCGAGTTTGTATCAGGAAAACCAGTGCAACAAGCCTCTCCAGGAGAATCAACACTACACCATCTTCTCCTCCAGTTCTCTTTATGTTGTTGGCAACAATCCTCAGGTGGCCTTCCACACCAGAACCACACTGATTCAGTTCAGCTGGGTGTTACAAGATGGCCACCAGTTATCAATCCACCACAATAAATAAATCACATAAACCAGGCATGCGCCACCACGCCTGTAATCATAACACTCTGAGAGGCTGAGGTAGGAGGACTGGAAGTTCGAGCCCAGCCTGGGCTATCTGTGGTTTAGTGAGACCCTGTCTCAAAATAAAAAAGGGTTGGGGGATGTAGCTCTGTTTCTGCTTGAAGACCCTGAGTTCAGTCCCCAGTACCACAAAGCAACAAGTAAACCATACAATAACTAGCAGGTGATGAAATAAAAGTGTGTGGGGTGGGAATTAAGTGTGAGATCTGAATGGTCTTTCCTGAGATCACTAGATGTACAGATTTAAGCATCACTAAAGTCAGGCTAGAGAAGGTCTTGGTACTGGAGAAGCATCCCATGTGAGCCAGGAAGGCTTTAAGGACACTGCGTGCTACACAGCCTCTTTGCCATGTCCAAGTTCAGCTGGGAACATCCAGATCAAGCTGCCAGTGGGGCTTCACTTATTCTCCAAGGGACAGAAGTGAAGGCAGAGTGGTGACAGGACCAATCAGCAGAGACTTAGTGGCTGGGGTGAGAAATCTTTTTTTTTTTGAGATAGTCTCACTATGTAATTCAGGCTGCCCTTGAACTAACTCACTGCAATCCTGCTATCTCAGTCTCCTGAGTGCTACTACTACAGTCATACACCACCACACCCAGCATACAAGCAGGTTTTGTTTTGAGACAAGAGTCTCCCTATGTAGTACATGCTGGTCTCAGACTCGCAGCAATCCTCCTGCCTCAGCCTCCTGAGTGCTGGGATTACAGGCGTGAGCCACCATGCCAGGCTACAAGCAGTTTTGAGAGCATGAAACTGGCAGCCTCACTGAATCTTGGGTGGGTGTGGAGGCAGGGAGGCTTCCCTAGAAGAGGAGACTTCTGAGCTGACACCCAAAGCCTGAGTAAATATACAATTGGGTAAAAAACAAAAAATAAAAGGGTGTTCTAGAGGGCACAGCTTATGTAAAAACCTGGCAGCAAGTGAGCCTGGGGACAGGACAGAGAATTGAAGCTACTCAGGCTGGCAGGGAGGGTGTGGTAAGAAGGGAATGTAGATGAGTCACCACCAAGAGATTTATCATCAGTCAAGCCCAGGGTCAGACCTGGTCCTGCCACCTTCTGTGACCCTAATGTTCAGAGCCTCCATTTTCTCTCCTGCTAGATCTTGCCTCATGCACAAGACTTGAGTCAGTTTCTTGGCCTGACCCCAAGCAAGCCCTGAGGAAGCATTAGCTACAACTGCAGTTTTGTCTGTTATGATCTTGTTATTTGAGCTATTACCATATTAATTATATTATCGAAGAGCCATTGCTTGAGGGTGGTGGTTAAGGGCTAGGGAGTCTGGCTGCCTGAGTTTGACCTCAAGAGTTAGTTTACTTTTCTATAAAATGGGGATAATAAATGGAATCTATCCCACTGGGCTGTCATAAGAATAAACTACCTGATATATTGAAAGTGTTTAGGAGACGGCTTGGCAGCTGTTTTTGTCATTATTATTTAACGATGGAGCCCAGAAAAAGGACTGGACACTCACAGGTTGAGAGGGCAAATAAAAGGATCTAAAAGCAGCTTCAGCTGTGGTTTCCCTCTCAGTCTCCCTCCTCCCTCTTCAGGGACCTCGGGAACATCTGGCTTCTCTGTAATCCCAGCACTCTGGGAGGCTGAGGCCAGACGAGGCAAGGTTGAGCACAGCTGGGCAATTTAGCGAGACTGTCATTCATTGCTAACAAACTAAATAAATAAATTTTAAAAAGGGACCGGGGATGTGGGTCAGTGAGAAGGCCCTGGGCTCAAAACCTGTACTGAAGCCGGGCCTGGGGGCGCACGCCTGCAATCTCAGCACTGGGGAGACTGAGGCAGGAGGATCACTATGAGTTCGAGGCCACCCTGGGCTATATAGCGAGTTCAAGGCTATAGCGAGTTCATAGCGAAACCCTGTCTCAAAACAAAACAAAATAACCCTGTACCGAAGGAAAAAATAAAAGCATACAGAAAACAGGCCGAAGTCCAAGGACTTTTCGTGTATCCAGGGCTCTCTTTAGAGACTGCGCGACACTTTAGGACCGTTGAAGGAAAAAAAAAAAAAACCTGTCGAGCCCTGACTCGGCGGGAGGTGCGGGGACAGGAGTGTGGTGGGAGATGGCACAGGGTGACCTTCGTAGGCCGCCAACCGCGACACCCGGTTTGACGGCTACGAGCTGCTGCAGGGCCAGGGAAATCCAGCCTAGCCTCAGTCCCCGCCGCAGATGCGGGCGTCTGTGCCTCAGTTCTGAGCCAAAAGAAACTCGCGCCCTCCAGGTGCTTTTTGTCTGGACCAGACCCGAAGGGCGGCTTGTTGAGCCCTTTTGGGGCGGGCCGGAAATTGCCAACCGGGGCCGGGTGGAAGCAGGCCGCCGGGAAAGCAGTCACACTCCGAGGCTCCGGACTCCCTCTGTTTGAGGTTCCGGGAAGACCTGGAGCAGCTACCAACACGGGCGGGGCCCGAGCCTCCTCCGGCGCCGGAAACGCTCAGGGCGGAGTCACTGCGTCCGTGCCCGCTACGTCGGGCGAAAGCGTCGCGCGCACGCGCAGTTCGTAGTCCGATGCGCGTTCTAGGACCGCGCGGATGACAAGCGGGCGCCTTGCGGGGTCTAACCCGGGAGCAGCAGCCTGAGTCACGGCCCCGCCCTCTGGAGCCGGACGCGGCGGGAGGCCCGGGAGCTACAGACCGCTGGACAGCAGGACAGCCGAGCGGCCGGCCGCGGGACGCGCAAGTGAGGCGGTGAGCGCACGGCCCAGACTTCCCTTGCACCCGCAGCCCCGGGCTCGGCAACCCCCCGGCCCAGCGAGACCCTACAGTCCTGGCTTCTAGGATCCTCCGAGATCCAAACCCCCAGGCCTGTACGACTCTCGTCCCATCTCGGGGACTCCTCCCTACCTCCAGTCTCATGATCTAAATTACAAGCTCTCATAGGTTTGAAACGCACCCTGTAAATTCTTTCTTGAGGCATTTAGAACCATGATCCCTAGATCCGTGCCCCTACTTCTAGTAGGAACCCCATTAACCTGGGCTTTCGGAGCCTCGATTTTTGATCTGAGCTCACAGACCAGCGGTGACTTTGTGATCCCGCTGCTGAGAGTGCCTAAATGCTCAAACCCACACTCGGAACTTCCTAAACCCCGCCCCGGGGCCTCCAGGCCGGGCTCTCTTATCCGCGCCCTCAACCTTCCAAAGACCCCTGCGTTCCGTGCTGGGGCTCTGGATCTCAGATTCGACAGCCTAGACACTGAGTACTCCTTACACCAGTTTGGGGCCCCATCTGGAGAACCCCACCGTATCTGTACCTCCGCCTGTCCCCCATCTTTCCTCCTTAGTACTGGGAATTGAACCTAGGGCTTTGCACTGCGATACAACTCCAGACCCCCTCCCCTTTTTTCCTTTTTTTTTTTTTTTTTAAATAAGGTCTCACTAAATTGCTCAGGCGGGGCTCAAACTTGCGATCCTCCTGCCTCAGCCATCTAAAGTGCTAGGATTACAGGCATGCGTCACCACGCTTGTATCCCTGTCCTTAACGATGGCTGTATATGCACTCAATCCAGGATCCCTTAAATCTGACGAGTACCTTTTAGTCCACAAGGGGATTTCAAACCCGATCCTCTGTTCCTGTCCAACCTATCCTAGCACCACCTTCCGCCCGAAGCCCAGACCCCTAGCCTGAGCACCTGCTCCCACCCGAGGCCTCAGATTCTTCCTCTACATCCAGCTGCCGGAAATGCATATTTTTGCAGGAGGGCGCGGGCCCTGGGGCGAGGCAACTACCTGACCCCTTTTCTCCTTCCAGGATCGCAGCCATGTTCCTGGTTAACTCGTTCTTGAAGGGCGGCGGCGGCGGCGGGGGTGGCGGGGGCCTGGGCGGGGGCCTGGGGGACGTCCTCGGAGGCTTCCTCGGCGGGGGCGGCGGCGGTGGAGGAGGAGGAGGAGGCGGTGGCGGTGGCACAGCTATGCGCATCCTGGGCGGAGTCATTAGCGCTATCAGGTAAGGCGGGACCTGCCGCGGGAGGCTCCAACAAGAGTAGAGTAAAATTAACCTGGAGGCTGACCTGGGAGCCTTAATTGGTCTGGTCTGGCCCAGACGGGGAGGATGGCCTCGAAGGAGGACCCTATGGAGGCTGATGTTAAATATGGGGGCGGGGCTCGACGGGGTGGGGGTGTTGTGAGCTCCTGCGGGTCTGTCAGTGGGATGTGGGACGTGAGGGGCAGGTCCGGAGTCTGGGGAGGTGGGGCTTACTGTGACTGGGCACGGCCTCCCTTGACTAACTTGAGGACTAATGTAAAGGGTAGGAGCCAAGGAGTTTGGCGACACTTCATGGGGGTAGGACTTAATTGGGGTTAGTGAGGGGGTGGGTCCAGGAGAAACCAAGGCCTAAAGAGGATAGGGGAAATAGCCCAGAAGGGGCTGAGCCTGCTTGGGACTGGCTGGACAGATGGAGAAAAATGTCTTGATGGATAGGGTGGGATATGGTGCCAAATTAGCCGTGGTCACCATGCAGTGATCTCTCAGAGAAGTGGAAACTGATGGAACTGGGGTAGGATGTTGGGAAGAGAGACACCTGGGAAGGGGAATGATAGAATAGGGCATTTGGGCAGATGGGACCCAGGGAAGATGACGCCCTGGGAACCTGGAGCGGGGCCTTGATATTGAGTCCTGGAAGGGGCGGGGACTGTTGAGTCTAGGCAGGGTTTCGGGTTGATATTAAATGGGGCCAAGATGATCCTGACATCTGCCATTGAATGGATGCGCCTTAGCAGGAGTGGATTCTACTATGGGCCTGGGAGGGCAAGTAGAGTTGGCGTGGTAGAGGGAGAGAAGGGTAGCGTGGATTGGAACAGATGAGGACAGGGACGGAGGAAGCCTGGAAGGACCAAGTAAGGAGGGTGGGGGCTGGGATTTGAGTAGTTGGAGTCCGCAGTTCTATTGGCCCTGCCCGTTGGCGGCCCCGCCCTCTGGCCTAACTCCCTCTTGTCTCCTCTTAGCGAGGCAGCTGCGCAGTACAACCCAGAGCCCCCGGTAAGCTGCCCTCCACAACCAGACTCCCTCTTCTCTTTCAACGCTTTTTCAGGCCCCACCCTTGTTCCTAGAGAATCTTCCCCTCCTCTTATGAAATTCCTCTGCCATTAAATCTTTCCTTTACAATGTCCTTAGCCCCTTTCTCAGCCATGACTCACTTCCCATTCACTGATTACCCCTTATTCTTCTGATAATCAGGATGCCTAGCCCACCCTGACTTTCCCACCTAGGGTGCTTGGATGTGGGGAGCCAGAGCCCATTCCCCACACCGGCTGTGAGCTCTACTCTCTCTGTAGCCCCCGCGCACCCATTATTCCAACATTGAGGCCAACGAGAGTGAGGAGGTCCGGCAGTTCCGGCGACTCTTTGCCCAACTGGCTGGAGATGTAAGTAACCTGGAGTCCTTCCGTGTCCCAACCCTTCTGTGCCTTCCCTTGGTCTGCCTCGGCACACACATACTTGACCATGACAATCCCAGAGTTCCCATTCTTCAAGACTGTGTCTCCTTTGAGCCACTCTTCTGCCTGCAGGACATGGAGGTCAGTGCCACAGAACTCATGAACATTCTCAACAAAGTTGTGACCAGACGTGAGTGACCAGGGTCAAGGCCTGGGACAAGTATAGAGGGATAGGGGCTGGGGTGGCTATGAGCTCTGGCCTCTAACCTTTATCCTTTCCCCACAGACCCTGATCTGAAAACTGATGGTTTTGGCCTGGACACATGTCGAAGCATGGTGGCTGTGATGGATGTATCCTTTGGGGGGCAGGCTGGGAGAGGCCCTGGGTGGAGAGGGGGTTTTCTGAGGGTATGTTGTGGACAGCCAGGATATGGCTTTTACATCCAAAGACATGGACGTGCATACATCAGAACACCCACCCACCTACAGACATGTGGCAATAAATAACAGCTGGCATTTAGGTTAATGAACCGAAGCTTCATAGATATTGATGGACAGGCACAATTATTACACTACCTTTTTTTTTTGGTACCTGGAATCGAACTCAGGACCTTGCGCTTGCCTGACAGGCGCTTGTGCCGCTGAGCTATATCCCCGGCCCCTATTACACTACTTTTGATTTTTTTAATTTTTTTGAGACAGGGTCTAACTTTGTAGTTCAGGCTGGCCTTGAACTCAAAGTAATCCTGCCTCAGCCACGTGAGTGCTGGGAACACAGGTGTGCACCATCACACCTGGCCTCAGTACCATTAAAAAAAAAGTAACTAGCAGTATAGGAATTTGAACCCAGGTCTTTTGGGCTTAGATTTCAAGCTTATAAAATCCACATGCACATGTATATACGTACAATACCCAAGAGCACGCCTCTGTATATGGTCTATGAAGGGATGTGCACAGGAACACACGGCCCAGTCATTAGCTAATCCTGGATACATAGCACCTAGCACATAGTATTAGGGCAAGAGTATTTTCATTTTGTTCCTTAAACCTCTGAATTTAACTAATAGGTAAAAACCTTGAGATAAACTTTAGTCCCACTGCCCATTCTTTAGCCATAAACTTCAAAGAGGAGAAACAGATGGTGCTATCACAAACAAACAGGTTTTCCTTATCACTATCTTAAGGTCATAAAACCATAAAAGGAGAGACAAATGGTTTTAGCACAGACTGATACCACTTACCCCCATTCCCTATGTTAATTAACCAGATGTTTTGGGAAAAACCTTGTAAAAATTCCAGAGAGGTGATATAGTAAAAAATACAGTTTGCATGGCAACCAAGGACTTTGTAAGGCCTCCAAAAGTGTATTTAAGGAGGGGGACACAAAAGCTCGGGGTCAGCCTCTGCTGTCCCCAGCCGGCATCAATTAAAGAATTCATTTGTTTCTCGAATCTCGTCTTCCTGTGAGTGAATCTATCTTGTGATTTTGCCGTAACAATAGGACAATACAGGCTCACACATAGATACATGACATGATCAAACATGTATTGCACAGGGTAAAATAATCCTAGCTGTATTCCTCAGCCAGGCTACTTATCTCTGTGTCTCCGTTTTCTGGTCTAAAATGGGACACGTGATAACGGTTACAGTGAACTGGAGCTATGTACAAAAGCTTCCCCACAGTTTGTAGCACACAGTAAGTGATCCATGCACAGTAGCTGTTACTGTGATTTTACTCAGGTTTTTCAGCTTGCAATCTGTTTCCTTCTCCAGGAATAATCCTGGAGGGGTGGTGTCCTGAGGACTTAGTGAGTAAAGTGAAGTGAAGCTTAGCACAGTTATTTAGTTTTTATCACAAAACCCAGCAGGTATTTGCTATCGCTTTGTTCCCTTGGAATTCACATGTCCTAACATTTATGGTACTAAGTTGCTATGAAGGATTTTATGAATGAGAACTTACCAGTTCTTTCAGGTGAGGACCTTGTAGTTTGGAGAAGTACAATATAATTTCCATGGTTATATTTAAAGAGAGTTTTTGTTTAGAAATATATGGAGATACCTGAGCATGGTGGTGCACGCATGTAATCCCAGCACTGAGGAGGCTGAAGCAGGAGGATTGCTATGAGTTTGAGGCCAGCCTGGACTACATAGCAAGATCCTGTCTCAAAAAACCAAAAAGTCCTAGTAATCCCAGCACTCGGGAGGCTGAGACGGGAGGATTGCTGCAAGTTCAAGGCCAGTCAGGGCTACATAGTGAGTTCAAGGCCAGACTGAATTACAGAGTGAGACCCTGTCTCAAAAAATAAAAACAACAACAACAACAAACCCCAAAAAGAACAAAATGTAGATAAAACAAAAAATAAAGCTGGGTGTGGTGTGCTGCTTCCAGGCCCCAAGGGCCGTCTCAGTTCTGGGAGGATCATTCAAGTCCCTGGCACACTTTTTCATAGTTACCACGTAGGCAGCCAAATAAACTCCAGCCATTAGACTTACATACCCCAGTGACACTCCAGTTCTCTTCTTGGGTGGGCATTTGTTCTACTTCCACTGGCTAAGGTCTCCTCAAAGCCCGACCTGGAGGTGGACAAGGCTAGGAGCACAGTAATAGCCTGTAACTCTAGCACTGGGAGGCAATATAGCCTGTAATTCTAGCACTGGTAGGCTGAGGCAGGAGGATTGCTGGGAGCTTGATGCCAGCCTCAGCTATAGTGAGTTCAAAGCCAGCCTGTACTACAGGCTGTCTCAAAAAGACCCTGTCTCAAAAAGCCAGGGAAAAAAAACAAAACCAAAAAAACCCCACACCCCAGGTGACATGATTAGAGTGTTGAATAGGAGCTGGCATTTTTTTCTTTTTTTTTTTTTTGGTACCGGGAATCGAACTCAGGACCTTGTACTTGCGAGGCAGGTGCTGTGCCACTGGGCCATCTCCCTGGCTCAGGAGCTGGCATTTTAGCCCAGGTTCCCTGATTTGCAATATTGTCATCTACCCATTGCATTACAGTGCACACATCTGTCACATTGTTCTTTTATTTTTTTAATGTTTATGATACATAATAATTACATTTGTTTTGTTCTTAACTACTTCCTGCAAGAGCGACACCACAGGCAAGCTGGGCTTTGAGGAGTTCAAGTACCTGTGGAACAATATAAAAAAGTGGCAGGTGTGTGGCAGCCTCTGAAACTCCTAGCACCCAGACCCCCAAGTCATGGAGACCCTGTGTTCCATGGGCTCAGTCGGACACTGTCCTCTCTGTCCACACAGGCCATATACAAACAGTTTGATGTCGACCGATCCGGGACCATCTGCAGCAGGGAACTCCCAGGGGCCTTTCAGGCAGCAGGTGGATCTGGCCGGGACCTGGCGTGTGTGTTTCGGGGGAGGGACGATGCAGCTGCACTGGCCTGAGCCCGAATCCTTGGGATGGGAGTGGGTTGGGCTGTGTGGCCCTCACGCCTGAGGGGCTAAACCATTCCCAGGCTTCCACCTGAATGAACAGCTCTATAACATGATCATCCGGCGCTACTCTGACGAGGGAGGGAACATGGACTTCGACAACTTCATCAGCTGCTTGGTCAGGCTGGATGCCATGTTCCGTGAGTGACACTCCAGCTCTCTTCTTTTTTTTTTTTTTTTTTTTTTTTTTTGTGGGTACCGGGGGGTCGACCTCAGGACCTCACGCGCCAACAGGCGCCCGTGCCTCTGAGCGATATCACCGGTCCCTTTTTCTTATGTGGGATCCGGGAGTCGAACTCGGGCCCTCGCGCTTGCCGGGCAGGCGCTTAAGCCGCTGAGCCATCTCACCGGCCCTCCAGCTCTCTTCTTGGGTGGGCATTTGTTCTACTTCCACTGGCCAAAGTCTCAAAGCCCGACATGGAGGTGGACAAGGCTAGGGGCACAGCAGTGACCAAAATGGCCCCAGTTCCTGCCCCCCTGGAGCTCACAAAGGGGCTGTCTACTGACAGTCAGCAAGACTCCTGTGGCCAGCGTCTGGGAGCCTGTGGGAAGCCCAGTGGCCTCTTTAGACCCAGGAGGCAACCAGTATGCCCAGGGGGTCAGGGAGGGCACCTTTGGTAAGGCCCATGCAAGTAGAGACCTGAAGGATGAATAAGAATAAACCCAGCTAGAGGGTAGGGAAGACAGTTTCAGGACATGGAACCAGACCAGGCAAGGGCTTAAAGGAAAGAGGAGACTGTGCTTTTGGTGCTTTTTGGTGGACTCTTAGTTCAAAGAGTGCTGAAGAGGGGTGAGATGAGGAGGCAGAGTCATGAGGGCTTTATTTTGTTTTTGTGGTGCTTGAGATAGCTAGGGCTTGAGAGGCTAAGCACGAATTCTACCACTGAGCTATACCCCAGCCCCCATGAAGGCTTTTTCATTTTTTGGTACTGGGGATTAAATGTAGGAGTGCTCTACCACTGAGCTACACTCCCAGCTCTTTTTACTTTTTATTTCGAAAAAAGGGCTTGCTAAGTTGCCCAGGCTGGCCTTGAACTTTTGATCCTCCTGCTTCACCCTCCTAAGTAGCTGGGGTTTCAAGCATGTACCCAGCCCCATGAGGGCATTTATAAGCATTAATGTACTGAATCCCTAAGGCATCCTTGAGGGCCAGGGGTGTGGCTTAGTGCAGAGGTCCTAGGTTCAGCCCTCAGTACCAGAAAATATAAAATAAAATAATATATGGGGAGCACTTTACACAGTGATTGGCATGGAGTAAATACTCAGTGAAGTGCCAGCTATTATTATTATCATTATTTTGTATCTTTTCATATTATTATCCTAAAAGCTAGTCCCTCCCTCATCCGCTACCCCCCATTAAAACCTTCCTTTCTCCTCTAGGTGCTTTCAAATCTCTTGACAAAGATGGCACAGGACAAATCCAGGTGAACATCCAAGAGGTAAGAAACCCTGTCCTCAGGTGTGGGTGCTTAGTTCCGAGCCCCCCCCATCCTATATCCCCAACAACCCCGGCCGAGCATCCGGCGCTCCAGCCTTCCCTGCTTCTCATTCTGCCTTCCTCTTTCCAGTGGCTGCAGCTGACCATGTATTCCTGAACGGGACTCCCACCTACCGCCTCGCTAGAGGAGCTACTGTGGACCCTTGGTCTCTCCCAGGGCCGATCCTATCTGCAGTCACATCTGCATGGCTCCTACACCCAAAGGCCTTTCTTCTTCCAGCCCTTGGTGCCCAGCTTCTCCGTCAGCAGCCAGGTCCCCATGTGCCCCAACATGCCACGCCCTGAGTTGCCCTGGCTCTGAGACATCCTAGTATGCTCTGCCCAAGGGTCACCACACCCATCTCACACCCTCTCCATTACCTCTCTCCTGTACCTGTGCCAAGCCCAATACTCATGCTGCTCCCAGGCCCCAAGGGCCGTCTCAGTTCTGGGAGGATCATTCAAGTCCCTGGCACACTTGTTCACAGTTACCACCCAGGCAGCCAAATAAACTCCAGCCATTAGACCTACATACCCCAGTGCCTTTGCCTGTACGCTGCTCCCAGCAGGCCAGGGCCAGGAAGAAATAAATGAGCCCCAGTTGCTATTCCCTATGGGATCTGACTTGTGTTCTGAGGTGAGAGGTGGCTCTGGGGAAGGAGTGTGGGTCCTGGAGAGTGGGCGGGGTTGGAGGTGTCTCCATGCCTGTCTTGGGGCTGGATCTGGATATCTCATACTCCTCTCCTCTGCATCTTATACGGGATTCCATTGAGCTATAGCGTGGTTCTTGCTGAGATCCCTCACGTCCTTTTGGCAGCTGTAGCCAAATCCCAGTCTGGTAAGAGGTGTCAGTGCCCCTGTCTGTCCCCCAGGGCCATGCCCCCCGCTGTGTGTGTGTGTATGTGTGTGTGTGTGTGGTACTGGGGATTGAACCCAGGGGCACGCTACCACTGAGCTGCATCCCTAGACCTTTTAAATTTTTTTTTTAAATTTTGAGACACAGTCTCACTAAGTTGACCTGGTGGGACATTCAGACTTGCAATCCTGCCTCAGCTTCCCACAGTGCTGGGATTACACATGTGCTAAAGGTGTGTACCACTGTACCTGATGTGTTTTTCTCTCCTTTTTCTTTCTTTTTTTTTTTTTTTTTTTTTTTTTTTTTTTTCAGTACTGGTGATTGAGCCTGGGCTTGGAAGTGCACACCTGTAACACCTATAATCCCCCCCACTCCAGAGGCTGAGGCAGGAGGATTACTTCAAGTTTGAGGCCAGCCTGAACTACATAGCTAGACCCTGTCTCAAAAAAAAATGGGATTGAACCCAAGGTCTTCATACTGAGCTGCATCCCCAATCTTTATTTTGAGATGGTCTTGCTAAGTTGCCTGGGCTGGGCAGGGCTGGAATTTGCAGTCCTCCTGTCTCAGCCTCCTAGAGTGCATGTCCCCCCTCTCTAGCTTCAGTCTTTGAACCAATCTGTCCTTACTTGGGTCTGCATCGGTGGTGTCCTGGACCAGGTTCAGCATCCTCCTCCCCACTTTGGGCCTCTGTAGAGGAAGGGGCTGCTACTCTGGGATACAAGGCACTCTCCCAGTCATGGACACCACTCCAGGTCGCCAGGCCCCAAGCCTCGGGTAGCCCAGGGCTGCTGTTCGGAGTCTTCAGCAGAGCACTGAGAGGCAGCAACAACCTAGGAGTAGCCCGGGGCCTGCCTGAGAGACCAAGGGCAGCAGACATCTCTGGCTGGCAGGAGGGTGGGTTGGGACACACGGACACACACACACACACCAGAGCTGGGCTGGGTTCTTAAGAAGGCTGCATGTTTATTGGTGTTTGTCCATGTCCCCCAGGTCCTCTAGGCTGCTTGGTCTCACTTCTTGTGGGGGAAGGAGGCCCAGCCAAGGCAGTACAAGCTGTAGGCAGTGCCTAGGAAGGGAGTGAAGGGCGCCGAATGAGACCCCAACCCGCCCCCCTTCCGCTCCCAGCCTCTTCGCAGGATTCTAAGCCCCTCTGCAGGTTCCCATCACCGGCCTGCGTCCCAGCTCCCTTCCAAACAGGACTCCCGGTGGGGATTACCCCGCTTCATTGATCAGGACCAGGCTAGGAGCTTTGTCCCCAAGTCATCTTGGGACAGGAACCTAAATCCTGAGTAGCTCTGTCCCTAAATGCCACCCTCCAGCCTGGACGCGGCCACCCTGCCCCCTCCAAGCAGCTCAGGCCCCGCGCTCACCCCCCAGAGTCAGCGCCATGGTCAGTCGGTACAGGAGGTTGTCGGTGGCCCCACCCTTCAGGTGCACAGGGAGGTCATTGTTCTCCTGGGTGCGGGGGGTGTCGGTGAGGGAAGGGGTGCTGACCGCTCGCCAGACCCCGTCCCAGGATCAGCTCGGAGGCCCCTCCCCTGCCTCGAGGCCTCGCCCCCGGCTCGGAGGCTCCGCCCCACCCTCCCTCCGCCCCCGCCCACCTGGAAGAGTTTCTGTTTCTCCGGCACCCGGTTCTGGAAGCGATGCCGGGCGCTGGAGCTGAAGGAGCGAATCAGCGTCTGGGAGACCTGCGGGGGTAAGAGGTGGAAGGCGTGGAGGCACCTGGAGGGGTGTCCCCAAGTGGGCCCGGCGGGGGGAAGTGGTGCTGCTCTTTGGCACTTGGGGGCCTTCCTAACTCGGGAGGGCCTCAGAGGCAAGATCTGAACTGCCGGCGAGGGCGAGGGCGGGGAGGAGCCTCCTGTCAAGAAGAGGCCTGCCGGCGTAGTGGCGCAAGCCGGTAGTCCCAGCACCAGGGAGGCTGAGGCGGGAGGATCCCAAGTTGGAGGCAACACTGGGCAATTTAATAGACTTTGTCTCAAAATAAAAAGGGTAACCCCAGCACTCGGGAGGCTGAGGCAAGAAGATCACTGCGAGTACGAGGCCATGCTGAACTACATGGCGAGACTCTGTCTCAAAAAACTATAAATAAATAAATAAATAAAGGGTTGGGAATGTAGCTCAATGCGAAGACCCTTGGTTCAATCCCTAGTACGAGGTGGGGCCGTGAGGGGTGAAATAGGGGACTGTTACATGGAGTCCGCAGGCTGTCTGAAAGGGGAGAAGACCCATAAGGAAGATTCCTGTTTGGGGAATCCAAGTCCTGAGGTCTGTGGGAGGGGGAGAGGGTCCTGGGTTAACGGGAGGAAAGTGGGCTGTGGGGATGTCACGACTGGACTGGAGGCTCCCTCAGCACTTTGCAGGTTGCCTAAGGAGTCCTGCATAGGAGCAAGATATGGAGCTACATCCGAGTAATTCCTGCACCCTGGGAAGCTGAGGCAGAAGGATCTCTTGGCAAGTTTGAGCTCAGCCTGGGCAATTTAGAGAGATTTTGTTTTAAAGTAAAAACTTTTTAAAAAATAAAGGGCTGGGAATGTGGTTCAGTGGGAAGGCCTTGGGTTCAGTTCCTAGTTATACACGCACGCGCACACACGTACACCCCTCCTGGATAGGGCTAGGGGTTCTCAATGTTAGAGGAACCCTGGCTGAAGGGAGGAGGTTTAAACCCGCGACTCTGGGCCCCGTTAGTGGTTCCAGCGGTTCCCGAAGCTTGGGCTCTGGGGTAGGGGTCCCAGGCTGCTCAGCAGGGAGCTCCAAATCCTGAAGGGGGCTCACGTTCCAAGGCCCCCGATCCGATCCAGCATGTGTCAGCAGTCCCGTGTTAGGGCGAGGGTTTCTGGATTGGGGGCCCCGGCCCAGCCCTTGGGGGCCCTCACCGGTAGGGCCCTCATTCTGCGTCCTCCGGCGGCTGGAGTCACCTGCCCTCTCCACCAAGGACACACACTGCCCTCCCCTCTGGGGAATCCCAAGCCACGCCCACGCGCGCCGCACTACGCCTGCGAGAACCCGGCCCGGGATGGGAGGGGGCTCAGGTTTGTCCAATGGGGCGCAAGGAACGCGTTGACCGCGGCTGCAGCAGCACCTGGCTGCTCTCAGCTCACAGCTCTGTCGGCCCAAGGGGAGAGAACCGCAGTACCGGGGAGTGCACTAAGGGGTTCTTCCTGCGAAGACAGCAATTCCTTCCTGGATCTCTCCCTCCCAGGCTGGTATTGGGGATGGGGGTTGGGGGCAGAGTTAAATCAGGATTCGAACTTCTTGTTCTATCCAAAGTGACTGCATCTCTGAGCCTTATTTCCGTGTTTGTATTTTTGTTTGTTTTTGAGACACGGTCTGGCTGTGTTGTTCAGGCTGGCCTTGAACTCACTGTGTAGCCCAGGCTGGCTCCAACTCGTGGAAATCCTCCTGCCTCAGACTCCCTAGCGCTGGGATGACAGGTGTGCACCACCACGCCCAGCTCTTATTTCCGTATTTGTAACAGAAGGCCGTATGAAGACCTTCCTCAGAGGTTTGTCGACAGCATAACTTATCTAGCGTAGTAATTGCAGAGAAAAAGCAAGGAAAATTATTTCTAGAGTTAAAGTTCATATATTATGAGTTTGAGGCTAGGCTGAGCTGCATAGTGAGTTCAAGACCAGCCTGAACTACATAGTGAGACCCTATCTCCAAAAAAAAAGGCACTGGTCAAGTGCTCTATCACTGAGCTACACCACTCAGCCCAAAATTTTTTGTTTTGGAGGTGGAGTGAAATATTTTTAATTTTTATTTAATTTTCATTTTATCAAGGAAAATTTCAAAGACAGACAAAAGCAAAGAGAAGGGTATAACGAATCCCCTATGTTTGGACTCATCACCTACTTCAACAATTGTCAACATTATAAAGTTTTTTTATGGCCAGGCATTGTGGTGAATGCTTGTACTACTAGCACTGTGGGAGGCTGAAGCAAGAGGATTGAAAATTGGTGCCCAGGGTGGCGCACACCTGTAGTTCCAGCATCCGGGAGGCTGAGGCAGGGGGATCGCTACAAGTTCAAGGCCAGCCTGGGATATATAGTGAGTTCAAGGCCAGCCTGAACTACACAGTGAGACTTTGTCTCAAAAAACAACAACAACAAAATGACGGGGGAGGAGAGAGAGAGAGAGAGAGAGAGAGAGAGAGAGAGAGAGAGAGAGAGAGAGAGAGAGAGAGAGAGAGATTGTTCCCCAGCTGGACAACTTGGTGCTTTAGCAAGACCTGTCTCAAAAATAAACAAATAAAAGTTTTTCATTGTTCTCCATTCAACATTTTTTTTTTTTTTTTTTTTTTAGACGGGGTCTCACTGTTTTGTCCAGGTTGGCCTTTAACTCAAGGTCCTCCTGCCTCAGCCACCTGAATAGCTGAGATTACAGGCATGGGCCACCACACACTGGCTCTGTTTCTAATTGGTGTGTTTTAAAGTGAATTCCAACATCATGTCTCATATTTGAGTATGTAGCCCTCCAAGGGGTCAGGCAGGTCTGACTGAGCATGTCCTGTGATTAGACATGCAAGTCAGGCAGTGGGAGAGAATGTGGACACAGCCAGAAATGACTGGCCCTTTCCGAATGGTGGAGTCTTCTTTTTCATGAAGTTAGGCTCTTATTGTCAGTGCCTAAGGTAAGAACAGTGTAATTTTATTTTGGGGTTTTGTTTTGTTTTGTTTTGTTTTTTGAGACAGGGTCTCACTATGTAGTTTAGGCTGGCCTTGAACTGACTGTGTAGCCCAGGCTGGGGTCCAACTCACAGCGATCCTCCTGCCTCAGCCTCCCAAGTGCTGGGATTACAGGTGTGTGCCACCATGCCTGGCAAAAATAGTGTAGTTAAAACACCTCCCTTGAAAATATTTTCAGATGGCCTCATATTGGGTTTTCTTCATTTGTTTGTTTTGCTTCTGCAGATTGAGGCCAGGGCCTAGTACAATGGGAAAAGAAGGCTGTGTTTGAAATGAAAGGTAGTGTCCTAGTTCCCAGGCTTGGGAACTAGCTTGGTGGCAGAGGGCTTGCCTAGCATGCACTAGGATATAAGCTGTATTCGCAGCCCTAACGTGGGAACATACTGGGAACTAGGACATTATCTTTCATTTCAAACATAGCCTTCTTCTCCCGTTGTTAAACAGTTCCCTGTGGCTTTGGCTGAACACCAGTGTTAGGTTTGTGTCAGGGAACATGTTGTATGAAACACACTCACTCATCCAGGTAGGAGATGGGAATCAAGTGTTGGCACCTAGAAAATGATACACTAAAACATGGCACCTTGGCAACTGAGAAAACCGCAGACACAGCAAGATCCCTCTCTAATCTTCCTCTAGCCTTTCCGTGTGAAGTGTGGTTATAAAGGAATTCTGTGACCCACCTTGCCTAAAACTAGGGCATGAGAACCTCATTCAAACCTGGGTGTGAGGTGCACACCTGTAATCCCAGCACTGTGGGAGGCTGAGGCAGGAGGGTTACAAGTTCAAACCTAGCTGAGCAGTTTAGCAACTTAGACTCTGCTTCAAAATTTAAAAATTAAAGGGGTTGGAGTGCTGGAGATACAGCTCAGTGTGAAGGCCCTAGGTCCACACTACAGGGAAAAAAAAAAATCCAGAGGGGGCCTGCCCTATTCCCAGCCTAGGAAGAACGTGAACAAACAGGCCTTGCTGGATGACCCCCTCCCATTTTACCCCCAGTTCACCACCCTTAGATCATACACTTTGTGTCCAGTCATACTTCCACATGACTGTCCATGCCTCAGTGAACCTAAGCGTACAAATAAACAGTTTCCCTAGGGCCTTAAGTCTTCATTTCTTTTTTTTTTGTGGGTATCAGGGATTGAACTCAGGACCTCGCATTTGCAAGCAGGTGCTTGTGCTGCTGAGCAATATCACCGGCCCTTTTTTCCTTTGTATGTGGGTACCGGGAGTCGAACTCAAGACCTCGTGCTTGCCAGGCAGGCGCTTATGCCGCTGAGCTATCTCACTGGCCCCCAAGTCTTCATTTCTGAAGCCTCCTGTGTTGCATAAAACATTGACTACATGGGCTGGTGAGATGGCTCAGCGGCGTAAGCGCCTGCCTGGCAAGCACGAGGTCTTGAGTTCGACTCCCGGTACCCACATACAAAGGAAAAAAGGGCCGGTGATATTGCTTAGTGGCACGGGCGCCTGCTGGAGCATGAGGTCCTGAGGTTGACCCCCAGTACCCGCAAAAAAAAAAAAAAAAATTGACTACATTCTGAGGTCCTTTTTCTTGCTAATCTGTGCTTCGTTATGGGGTATCAGCCGTGTTCCATGCTGAGTACAGAGAAAGAGGTTCAAGGCCTGTCTTCCCGCAGCCGACAGGAACCTTATGGTTTTATAGAAAAGGGGAATAAAGGCAAGGGTTGGGAATTTACATAGCTGGGGCTTTGCATAGCTGGCAGCATAGGTAATCATGGCCAAACCTTGGTCTGGTTAACTGTTTCCTCAGGGCTGGTTCTGCCAGGCTCTGGGAAAGCCACCCTTGCTTAAGGTGGCCATTCTGTTCCCACCTTAGGGCGGCAGCCTTGTTCCCTCGTGGGGTAATTGCTCCAACTCGGGAGGTGAACTCATGATGCTGTCTGTGCCGCTCTGGTTTTCCTGGAATCCCAGGTGACTGCGGGTTTGGGACAATGGCTGGAGCATCACTTTAAGGGGACATTGTAAAAGCTGGCAACTGGGTGACACTGCAAATCTTGAAAATTACATTGGTTACTCGATGTTAGTCCTGAAGCGGGATGAGATAGATTAGGTAAATTTAGGGCTATTAAACTTTGTGTTACTAGCTTCTAGGCAGACATTCCCGAGTCATTAACATGCCTGTGCGCAGAGCTGATCTAAAGTTTTATGTAATAAAATGAAGGTGGAGACGCCAAGCTTCATCCTGCTTTTAGCGATCCAGCCTCTAAGACGTTCTTACATTTTGACTTTTTCCTATTCCCCTACCTCCACCCCCTACCATCAAGACACACAGACTTGGTTCTTCACCCTAGACAATACTGTAGCTGCTCTGTTTATCTGTGTGTTGACTTAGACTCTGTTGTATCCACAGCATCTGGCATATGGGTGAACTTGATAAATATTTGTTAAACGAAGTATACCCTAAATGTTCTCTGACTTAGTCACTCCCACCTCTTTAGCAAAATAGGAATTCAGTGCTTCTCCTAGCTTCTAGCCATCACCAAGATCTTTCTGTGCATCCCTGTGAGTGTCTGGCTGCGTATATGCCCACTCACCTATTGCCAGCTAGCCACTGATTGATCGATTGTACTGGGGACTGCACTCAGGGTGTTAGTACTGAGCTACATCCCCAACCTTTTTTTTTTTTGTTGTTGTTGTTTTAATGTTGAGACAGGGTCTTGGAAAAATGCTAAGTTGTGCAGTATATTAGTTACTTTCTTGTCTCTGTCACAAAGTACATGACACCTGCAAGTTAAAGGAGGAGAAATTTATTTTGGCTCAAGGTTATGGTGGTTTCAGCCCATGGTGAGTTGGCTTCAAGACAGAAATGGCATGGAAGAGGACAGCTGCTTCAACCTTTGGCAGCCAGGTAGCAAAGAGAAAGAAGGGAGGAGCCAGGAACAAGAACATACCTTTCTAGGTCACACTCCCAGTGACCCACCTCCTTTTTTTATTTTTTTTTAAATTCTATCTATTTGTTTATTTATTTATTTAGACCCAGCTTTTCTGACTAGGCCCCACCTCCTAACAGCACATTCTGCTAGGATCTCATCAATGGATTAATGAATGCACTGTGGGAAGAAAATAGAAATAGAAAATAGAATCTAAGGACTGGACCAGAGAGTTTAGTGACTTAGTTTATTTTTGTTTACTATGCCAAAATATCTGAAGCTAGGTAATTTTTTTTTTTTTTTGAGACAGGGTTTCACTATGTAGTTCAGGCTGGCCTTGAACTCACTATGTAGCCCAGGCTGGCCTCAAACTCATAGCAATCCTCCTGCCTCAGCCTCCTGAGTACTGGAATTACAGGCATTCACCACCATGCCTGGCAAAGGTAAATAATTTTTAAAGAATACAAGTTGCCAGGTGCCCAGCCTGAGCAATTTAGCAACTTAGTGACACTCTGTCTCAAAAAAAAAAAAAAAAAAAAGTGCCTTCTCAGCAGATATGGCTATATAATGGGGGGAGTGCTGTGCACAATGCAAGACCCCTTGTTCAAACAGCAAGCAAATACTATTAGAAACATTAAGTTATAAAGGCTTTTCCTTTCTTCTATGATCTCTTCCAACCTGTCATGATTTTTTTTTTATTTTGCTTTTTGTGGTACTAGGGATTGAACTCAGGGCCTCTCACATGCTAGGCAAGTGGTATATCACTGAGCTACATTCCTGACCCTTATTAACTTTTTCTTTTGAGACAGGGTCTTGCTAAG
This sequence comes from Erethizon dorsatum, assembly GCA_028451465.1. Taxonomy (NCBI): domain Eukaryota; kingdom Metazoa; phylum Chordata; class Mammalia; order Rodentia; family Erethizontidae; genus Erethizon; species Erethizon dorsatum. The sequence goes on from CM051834.1 coordinate 100,430,189, forward strand.
TAAGTTGTCCAAACTGGCCTTGAAGTTGTGCCTGCCTCAGCTTCTTAATAGCCTAGATTACAGGGGCATGTCCCTGTACCCAGCTTGTGATGATATTTTTAACATGCTATTTAATACTGGGCTCCCTGGGGCAAAGGATACTCCTGGGTAAATATAGTCACTCAAAAGCACCTCAGCTTTGTGTGTGCCTGCACATTCTCCACCAACCACTAGACCAGCTTGCAGTGCCCTGCCTAAAGGTGAGGTCAAACCAGGCACCCTCCTCCCATGGCCTTGCTGCCCTGGGTAATGCAACCTCCGTGCCCAGCAGAGATTGGGCCCTGGATCCAAGACAGTGATCCCTGCCAGGCCATCTGTCCAGTGTGCCACCAACCTGAGGAGGAGGTAGCTGCAGCCAGCCCTGCCCTGCCCTCCCCTGCCCTGAGAGGCCATGGAGTGTATTTGCCACACCCTGACCCTCCCTGTACCCACACTCAGGCTCCTGGGAGGCAGAATGGGCATCCAAGCACTTGTTTCAGGGTGGCAGAGAGTGGTGGGAGGTGAGAGCAGACAGGAGTCTGGCTCCCAGCCCCTGGCGCATGCTCCATTGTACCACAGAGTTCACTTACAAACATAGATGCAAAGCTAATGTTATCAAATTTTCAGACTGGCAACTGCAGAGCATTGCACCCTGAGTATGGGCCCCCTCGTGCTTCTGGGCTGGTCTTCTAGAGCGACTCACAGAACACCTATAAATCCCCCTGCGAGGAGGAAAGCTGTTGTTCCAAATGTGAGTAAGCTGTTCTGAATGTGCCCCTGGAGGGATGAAGCTGAGAACTCACCTCTGTAGCACTGATTGAGGCTCAGGAAGCCCAAATCAAGAAGTGGCCAATCAGGTGCAGTAACACATGCCCATAATCCCAGCACTGTGGGAGGCTGAGGCAGGAGGATTGAAAATTCCAGCCCAAACTGGATAATTCAGTGAGACCCTACTCAAAATAGAAAGTAAAAATAGGGCTGGAGGTGTAGCTCAGTGCAAAGACCCTGGGTTCAATCCTTAGTACCAGGGGGAAAAGAAAGAAGGAAGGGAGGGAGGGGGAGAGAGAGAGAGAGAAAGAAAAAGAAAGGAAGAAAGAAAAAGAAGAAAGAAAGGAAGAAAAAGAAAGAAAAAACAAAACAAGGGAGCTGCTGCAGCCATTGTGAAGGTCTCAGGAATGGTTTTGTCACCTTGCAAACAGATGGGCTCAAATTCAGCATAAAAAACCAGCTTTGCTGTCCTGTACTAACATGATAATTTAGTTGCTATAACAAAAAGAGGTCAAAATATTGTGGCATAAAGGACACACAACTTCTGTATTAGCCAATCTCAATATGGGGATCTTATTTGGATTTTTTTTTTTTTTGTGGGTACCGGGGGGTCGACCTCAGGACCTCACGCGCCAGCAGGCGCCCGTGCCGCTGAGCGATATCACCGGCCCCTTTTTCGTATGTGGGTTCCGGGAGTCGAACTTGGGCCCTCGCGCTTGCCGGGCAGGCGCTTAAGCCGCTGAGCCAACTCACCGGCCCTCTTATTTGGATCTTGACATGAACAAATAGTAAAAAAGAATAAAAACATTTTTGAGACAATTGGAAATTTTTTCTTGGACAATTGGAAATTTGAATCATGATTGACTTTTCCCTCAACATTTTATTATCGAAGATTTAGAAAAGCTGAAGAAATTCAGCATGTGTGGTGGCAGATGCCTACAATCCCAGCACTTGGAAGGCAGATGCAGGAGGACTGCTGTGAGCTGGAGGCCAACCTGGGCTCCATAGTGAGTTTAAGGCCAGGCTGAATTACACAGTGAGACCTTGCCTCAAAAACAAAACAAAACAAACAAACAAACAAAAAGCCTCAAAAGAAGAAATCTTAAATATTCATATACCCATCACCTGGATTCTACATTAAATATTTTGCTTTTTGCTTTATCATATATCTAGCCACCTATGCCCTAATTCATCAGTTCCAATTATTTTTCAAAGTAAATCAGAGATATTAGTATTTTCCCAAATACTTCAGCATATGCTGTCACCTACACTGCCTGGATATTGGATTATATTAAATAATCCTTAATTTTTATATGTGACATTGCAATTTTAGTTATTTTGAAAGTCATATTTTAGGAACACATATTCAGATATTTGTTGTGCGATGGTATCAGGTATAGTGTATTAGTTATCTTTTGCAAGTAACCAATTACTCCCAAGTGCCTCAGCTGAAAACAGTAAATATTCATTCTCTCTCAGTTTCTGTATGTCGGGAATCTGGCCATGGTTTAACTCTGTCACAGTCACACAGCTCTGGGTGTGAAGCCAGCAGGAAGTTGCCTGTTGTGGGAGGCAACAGGATCCGGAACCGGACTTTGGTGTTACTCTGCTGCCACCTAGTGGCAGACAAAACAACCTGGCTCTTCCCACGCCGTGCTGGAAGTGGAGCTCAGGGCCTCGCGCCTGCAGGACGTTCATTCCCCGGCCTCCCTCACTTGCCCCTCCTGCCCCTCCCCCTCCCCTTCCCCTTTTCCTCTCTGTCTCTCTTTCTTCTCTTTTCTTTCTCTCTCTCTCTCTCTTTTTTTTTTTTTTTTTGGAGACAGGGTCTTGCTAGGTAGCTCAGGCTGGCCTCGAACTTGTGGCGATCCTCCTGCCTCAGCCTCTAAAGTGCTGGGATTACAGGCGCGCACCACCACACCTGGCAAGTCTTTCCTTTCTTTCCTTTCTTCCTTTCTCTTTCTTTATTCATTCTTCTTTCTTTTCCTTTCTTGTCTTTCTCTATTCTTTCCCTTCTTCCCCTTCCTTTCTTCTTTCTTCTTTCTCCCTTTACTCTCCTTTCTCTTTCTCCTTCCCTCCTTTTTTTTTCAATTTTTTTGAAACAGGGTCTTGCTAATTGAACCTGAGGTCCTTCTGCCTCCACCTCCCAAGCATCTTCAATTACAATTAAGGAGTGTACCACTATGTCCAGCTTGACAACTTTTTTTCTTTTTTTTTTTTTTTGTGGGTACCGGGGGTCGACCTCAGGACCTCGCGCGCCAGCAGGCGCCCGTGCCGCTGAGTGATATCACCAGCCCTTTTCTCGTATGTGGGTTTTGGGAGTCAAACTCAGGACCTCGTGCTTGCCAGGCAGGCACTTATGCCGCTGAGCCATCTCACCCGCCCAACCATTTTTTTTTTTTTTTTTTTTTTTGAGATAGTATCTTGCTCTATAGATCAGGCTGGTTTTGAATTCACTGTGTAGCCAAGGCTGGCCTCGAACTCACGACAATCCTCCTGTTTCAGCCTCCTGAGTGCCGGGATTACAGGCGTGCATCACCATGCCCGGCTCAAAATTACTTCTTTTAGGTAAGAAAAATGTGGCCGTCCCAAAATTAAATGAACAAAGGAGATGTGAGCATACAATTAATTTATGCAATTACTTACTGATCACCTACGTTTTAGGCACCATGCTAAAAGCAGTATCAAAGTCAACAAATATGTGAGGGCCAGTGAGATAGCTCAGCGGCGTAAGCGCCTGCCTGGCAAGTGCGAGGTCCTGAGTTTGACTCCCGGTACCCACATACGGAAAAAGGGCCGGTGATATCGCTCAGCGGCACGGACACCTGCTGGTGCGCGAGGTCCTGAGGTCGACCCCCGGTACCCACAAGAAAAAAAAAAAAAAACACAAAAAAACAATTATGTGAAAAAATAGCCATCTAGTTTAATCATAATCAAAACAATGCAATTTAAAAAAGCGACTTTTCCATTTTTCACCTACATTCAAAATAAATGTGTTCTCCGTGGTTGGAAAAATGTGGCACTTGGGATCTCTTCTACTGTCGGTAGATGCACAGGTGCATACCCTGCCCAAAGGCATTTCAGCAATGTCTACAAAATGGCTTAAAATTATAAACATCTTTAAAAATGGCCAACAAGGAGCGAGAACAGGAAACTTGTTTGTGGTTTCCAAATACTATTTGGGAAAGTAACAAAATACTAAAAGGAAGAGGGGCTCCTTGGAACATGACTACATCAGGAAGTGAACCAGGTGAGCTTGGAACATTTTGGGGCAGAGACCAAGGAAATGAGCAGAACCACTTGGGTCCTATCCAAAAGGTAAAGGAGCCAACTGGAAGAGGCTCCCACACAGCAACCGAAGGGCTATTTGCACATCATGGAGGGTGCTACTTAAATTAATGTAAACATATTAAATATCACACACAGCTACCATGACAGGTAAGGAACCAATTCATTATTTTAAAACCCAATAAATAAAAGAAGCATCTGTCCTGCCTTTCATTACTGTAACAATGGACAATCAAATAGTAGTTGAAGAGATGATTTCCTTTATAAAAGTATTCTAGTAGCTGGGGGTGGTGGCGTACACCTGTAATCCCAGCACTGTGGGAAGCTGAGGCAGAAGGACTGCAAGTCTGAGCCTAACTTCAGCAACTTAGTGGTTTAGCAAGACTCTATGTCAAAAATTTCTTAACATTTAGTTAATAAAAGAAGAAATTGGGTATCATGATTTTGCAACCCCTAACAAATTAACAAATTTATCCATTGAACATCAGTGACTGCTAACACTGTAAAGGACTGCAAGTTTGATCCCAGCCTGGGCAACTTAGTGAGACCCTGTCTCAAAATAAAAAGTAAAAAAGGGCTGGGCATGTAGCTCAGTACAAAGGTCTTGGGTTCAATCCCTAGTACTGAAAAATAAAAATAAATAATAAATGAGCCAGGCATGGTGGTACACGCCTGTAAGCCCAGCATTTGGGAGGCTGAGGCAGGAAGATCACTGCGAGTTCAAGGCCAGCCTGGGCTATACAGTGAGTTCAAGATCAGCCTGAACTAAATAGCAAGACCCTGTCTTAAAAAAAAAAAAAAAAAAAAAAAAAAAAAAAAGCACAGTGGTAGAGGGCTTGCCTAGCATGTGTTCAATCTCTAGCACCACAAAACAAATGAAAACAAGTAGTTGCAGGGTGAAAAAAAAAATGAGGTAGACTGAGGTTTAAGAGACATGGTAATTAACTACAATTTGTGGAGATTACTGATTTTTAAAAAACTTACATGCATGAAAAAGAAATTTGAACACTGTCATAGATATATATGTAATGTCATTAAGGCAGTATTGTCAAACTTTTTTTTTAGTGTGGGTACCGGGAGTTGAACTCAGGACCTCACGCTTGCCAGCAGGTGCTTGTGCCACTGAGTGATATCACCGGCCCTGTCAATCTTTTTAAGGACTGACATTCTTTTTTTATTTTATTTTATTTTATTTTTTTGGTATCAGGAATCAAACTCAGGACCTTGCGCTTGCCAGGCAGGCGCTGTGCTGCTGAAATTTTTTAAATTTGTGATGTATTTTAGCAATGAAAGCTGAAATATTTATGGATGTAATGATAGATATCTGATGTTTACTTAAAAAATAACAGAAGTGAGGGAAGTGAGTGGGAATGTAGACAAAACTGGTCATGAGCTGATAAATTATTTAATCTTGTATTGGGGCCACTGAGGTTTATTATAAGATTCTGTGCATTTTTGTATATGTTCAACTTTTTTTTAGTACTACGATTGAACCCAAGGAGTGCTGACATACATCCCCAGCCGTTTTTTTTTTTTGTTTTTTTGTTTTTTTTTTTTAATTTGAGACAGAATCTTGCTAAGTTGTTCAGGCTGATCTCTAACTTGCCTCAGCTTCCCAAATATCTCGGATTACAAGTGTGCACTACTACACCAGGCTCAACTGTTTTTCACAACAGTTTTTTTTTTTAAGTATATACATTTTGATCTAGCATTTCCAAGAATTCATTAAAGATGTATCACACATACAAATTGACTTATGTGCAAGGGAGATATTTATTATAAGATTGTTTGAAAGAGCAACAAATAATGAAAAACCCTAAATCAAGAGGGTTAAATTGTGAAAAACACATAATGGAATAGTAAGCATTTGTTAAAAAAAGAAAACAGGGAAGCAGCTATGTATGTACTGATACGGGAGAACGCTGAAGATGTGTGGCTAAGAGAAAGGAGTAAGGGTAACAAGTTGTTATCATGGTGTAAAAAGTTTTAATGAAGAGTATGTTACACATTCATGCTTATGAAAAATAAATTAGGAAGTACACAACAACATGCTGGTATCAGTTATTGTCCCATAATTTAACAATATATAGCCAGGCGTGGTAGCGCACGATTGTAATTCCAGCACTTGGGAGGCTGAGGCGGATCACTATAAATTTGAGGCCAGCCCGGGCTACACTGTGAGACCCTGTCTCCAAAAAAAAAAAACTATATATATATATATATATATATATATATATATATATATATATATTTATATTTATATACGTGTATACTGGAATCAGTTGTCACATAATTTGAAATTTTTTATCCTATGGATATCCCTTAACTATTCAATGTGGCAATTTTTAATCGTAGCTTTGAGCTCCTTTAAGTATTCTCTTACTCTCTCTGTCTCTCTTTTTGGTGCTAGGGGTTGAACCCAGGGCATTGTGCATGCTAGGCAAGCACTCTACCTCAACTGTAGATTTTAATCATTAAATAACTTAAAATATGACATACAGAACATTGCTTTCTAATCCTTTGTAAGCAATGGCACATACAGAAAATCTAGGCGTTTTTAGCAAACACTTGGGGTGCCTGGTAAGAGGCTAGCATCAGAGTGCACCGGCCCCCTGCCCCACACACTGCCTGGTTACCCCGAAGGCTGAGGGGATCAGTTTCTTGATTTTCCTGAGATTCATTCACAAAATCTGATCCAGATGTCACTGGCATTCAATCAAGGATCTCTTTTTTTCTTCTTCTTTTTTTTTTTTTAATGCAGGTACCGGGAGTCAAACTCAGGACCTCGCACTTGCCGGGCAGGCGCTTATGCCACTGAGCTATATCACCAGCCCTAAGGATCTCTTTATCATTATTGTAACCTAGAGTTACAATACCAAAATTCTGAAAACATAAGTTAATCCAAAGCAGGTGAAGTCTCAGATATTCAACTTAAAATTAACTTTTTCATAGAGTACTGGCTTAAATAAGCAGGAATTTTATTTATATTTATCTTCATAAATGACAATAATCTACAATTCTTTTTTTTTGAGAATTATATAAACTGTAGTTCTTTTCTTTATCCAGAAATTTTTTTTGATTTTTTTCTTAATCAGAATTTTATTTAGCTTTGAAAATAAACTGGCAAGCTTCCTTTAAGGATTATCAGTTCCTTGAAGTTTCTGTAGGTTAAAGTGTTTTCTGCTAGGCATGGTAGTAAACGTCTATAATCCTAGCACTCTGGGAGGCTGAGGCAGGAAGACTGCAAGTTCAAGTTCAGCTGAGGCAACTCAGTGAGAACCTATCTCAACATAAAACATTTTTTAAAAAGGGCTGGGGATGTGAGACCCTGGATTCAATTCCCAGTAGCATCACACACAAACATTTTTTTTTCTTATCTCTTTTTCGTTTTGTTTTGTAGTGCTGGGGATTATGCATGCTTGGTAAACACTCTACCACTGAGCTACATCCTTATGTCCTAAAATGTTTTCTTTAAAGGGAAATGGTTTTGATGAATTCTCACATCCTCCCATAATCATTGATTTATTTAGGCATTCCACATCTTGAACCAATTTGATATTTTTGTAAAAATCTGTTCTCTAGCTTTTCAAATATATTAGAATGAACTCACACATAATAAATTATTTTTTTAAAATCTCCATCCGCTTCCTATTCATATTTTTAGATGACATTTGTAAAATAGTCTATCTTACTGTATTGTTAAACAACTTTTACATTCAGGCTATTTTTTCATTTTAATAACTTTTTTTGTGTGTGTGCTTTGATGCAGGGTCTCACTATACAGTTCAGGCTGGCCTTGAACTGATAGCAATCCTCCTATCTCAGCCTCCTGTGTGCTGGGATTATAATAACATTTTTATTTTTAATCATTCTCACTGCTGATTTGGTTTTATGTTGTAATTCTTTTCTAACTGTAATTAATCATTCTTTCAACATGTTCAGTATGTGACTGGGAACAACTAGGTGCTGGACATCTGTGCTTGGTGACAAAGCCCCTACCTTTAATCCCTGGGTTCTTTTAAAAGTACAGCTTTGGCTACAATGAACTGGCTTTTAATATGTAGAATTTGCTATCATTCATGTCTAGTTTGTAGGGGTTTTTTGTTTTTGTTTTTTTTTTTGGTAATTCTGAGATGGTCTAAATTCCCCAAGCAAGCTTTGAACTTGATGATACTCCTGCCTCAGCCTCCTGAGTAGCTGGGATTATAGGTGTGCACCATTGTGCCTGGTTGTAATTGTAGTTTTGTTTTCTTGTTAAACTAAGTTACACTGAGGGATGGTTTTAGATTTCTAAACAGGTAGATTTTTTTGACCACTCTTAATTTCTAATCTGAATTTCTAACCTTTTGAATGAAGGACTTTCTTTTTTTTACTTTTTTAAGACTGGGTCTTGGGGGCTGGGGATATAGCTTAGCGGCACAGCACCTGCCTGGCAAGTGCAAGGTCCTGAGTTTGATTTCCAGTACCCCCTTCACAAAAAAAAAGACAGGGTCTTGCTATGTAGTTCAGACTGGCCTTGAATTCACTATGTAGCCCAGGCTAGCCTTGAACTTGAGGTAATCTTCCTGCCTCAGCCTCCTGAGTTCTGGGATTACAGGCATTCAGCACTACACTGGCTAAATGAAGGCCTTTTTGTGATAATTATGGCTTTATTACTTTTTTTTGGAGTGAATTATTATAACAAGTGGTTATGAAGGCTTTTTAGATACTTGATATATTCATAAGGTCTTTCTTTCACATGAACTCAATAAGTGATACTGACAACAAAATTAATGACAAAGCTAGTTCTTATTGAGCATATGTATGTTCCAGATGTATTTAAAGGCTTTATAAAAAACAGATTTAGTCTTCATGAAAACTCTCTATTAGGTAGATAAAATTATCACTTAAAAATAAGTGAAAAAAGTAAGTAAATGAGGGACAGAGATTGCAAAATTTCCCTAATGCTCTATAGTCAGTAAACAATGGAAACGAGAAGACAATATCAAGGAAGGTCTATGCCATGAAAAAAGGCACATTCACAAGTTTTTTTTTTGAGGCGAGGTCTTGCTATGTTGCTCAGACTGGTTTTGAACTGCTGGGCTCAAGTGATCCTCCTGCCTCACCTTCCCAAGTAGCTGGGACTACAGTGCTCACCACGGCATAGGTCACTTTCTATTTGGAATTCTCAGAAATTTAACACATTTAGAATGTTGATAGAAGGCTGGTCTACATTCTTATTAACTTTTCACAGCACAGATTTTCTGATGCTTTGTAAGCAGTAAGAGAGACGAAAAGGACTCCCACATTTATTGAATTTCTTCTGGTACGTGTTGTCTAATATTCCAGAGTAGAAGTGACAAATGAAGGTTTCTGACATTAATTACATTGATAATGAGCTAATATTGAGCTGTGTGTGAACTCAGAGGCTTTTCTATGTCCCTCACATCCAGGGCTTGCTAACTAGTATGAATTCTGTAGTGTTCAATGAGCTGAGAGCCAAGGACAAAGGCCTGCCCGCACTCTCTACATTCATAAGGCTTGATGCCAGGATGGATTCTCTGATGTTCAGTAAGCTGTGAACTACGGATGAAGGCCATCCCACATTCCCTACATTCATAGGGCTTCTCGCAGGTGTGAATTCGCTGATGGTGGGTCAGCTGTGAAACACGAATAAAAGCTTTCCCACATTCCTTACATTCGTAAGGCTTGTCTCCTGTATGAATCCTCTGATGCTGAATAAGGTATGAACTGCGACTGAAGGCCTTCCCGCAGTCCTTGCATTTGTAGGGTCTGTCACCTGTATGAACTCTCAGGTGTCGCGTGAGCTGTGCATGCTGTCTAAAGGCCTTCCCACACTCCTTACATGCATAGGGCTTCTCCCCAGAATGGATTCTTTGATGCCGAGTAACTTCTGAGCTGTGAATAAAGCCCTTCCCACATTCCTTACACTCATAGGGCTTCTCCCCAGTATGGATCCGCTGATGGACAGTCAGCTGCGAGTGCTGTCTAAAGGCTTTCCCACACTCTTTACACTGGTAGGGTCTAGCACCTGTGTGAATTCTGCGATGAACAGTAAGTTGTGAGCCACGGATAAAAGCCTTCCCACAGTCTTTACACACGTAGGGTTTCTCACCTGTATGAGTTCTTTGATGCAGAATAAGTTGTGAATGCTGCCTAAAAGTCTTCCCACATTCTTTACATTCATAGGGTTTGACACCAGTATGAAGCCTCTGGTGTAGAATAAGTTCCGAAGTACGACTGAAGGCCTTCCCACATTCCTTACAGCTGTAAGGTTTCTCACCTGTATGAATTCGCTGATGTTGAACAAGGTGTGAGGCACGGCTGAAGGCCTTCCCACATTCTTTACAATCAAAGGGCTTTTCACCAGTATGAGTTTTCTGATGTTGACTAAGGTGTGAGCCACGGCTGAAGGCCTTCCCGCATTCACCGCATTCAATCAGTTTCTCTCTGGTCCCACTGTGCTGATGGTGAGTGAGGGATTTGTGATGCTTGGAACCGGGCATGTTTTCATAGGTGATTTCCACTTGCTTGAAATAGCATTCCTGATTTACTTCTTGTCTCTCAAACTGGCCTTTGCATTCCCAGTCACCTCTAAAACTGGAGCCCTCAGGATCACAGTTTTTAAGGGTTTCCATTAACTCCCAATTGAAAGACTTTATTTCAAAAATATGTTTTTGTGGAAATATCTCGTGTCTGGACTCCAAGCCTGAAAAATACAAGAGAAAAGTAAATACAAGCTATTCTCACACAAGGAACTAGTATGTGTTACGTACATATGCTATCTCACGATGAATGTAACCATATGTACTGCAAATGTGTACTAAGAAAAATAAAAATTAAAAAAGGAAAAAAAATAAAATGTTCTCATCTATGAAAAATAAAAAATTCTACAGTAAAACAGGGAAGAGAGAATGAAAATAATAACCATAAAAAGTGAATAGCTTGCATAAGTCTCAAATATTGGTCAATTTCTAAAAAGCACACAAAAGCACAAACATGGTATGAGGCTCATATGGTGTCAGAAGGGAGCAAGACGATATAAGCCAGATTCTCCATTTTGATATGGATCAGAATCATCCAGGAACCATATTAACCATACACATGTACAAACATTGCCTCAGACTGAATCAAAATCTACAGGAGTAGCGCCAAAGAGTGTGTGTGTCTGTGTGTTCATATATTTTTAAAGTCTCTGTGGTGCTGGGGATTGAACCTAGAGCTTCACACATATGCATATTTTTTAATTGAGCTTAAATTCACATAACAAAGTTTCCCACTGAAACCATCTTGAAATGCACAATTCAGTGGCTTGTAGCACATTCCCACCATCTAGTTTGAGAACATTTCATCATCCCACATAGAACCCCAAGGTCCTGAGCCAGGCACGGTGGCACATATCTGCAGTTGCAGCCCTCTGGGAGGATCAAAAGTTTGAGCCCAGCTGGGGCAACTTAGTGACTTGGTGAGACCCTGTCTCAAAATAAAAAATGGGCTGGGGATGTAATTCAGTGGGAAAGCCCTGAGTTCAATGCCCAACACTATGGAGGGAGGAGAGAGAGAGAGAGAGAGAGAGACAGAGAGACAGACAGAGAGAGAGAGAGAGAGAGAGAGAGAGAGAGAGAGAGAGAGAGAGAGAGAGAGATAGAGAGAGAGAGAGAGAGAGAGAGAGAGAGAGAGAGAAACAAAACAACCTGAGGCCCATAAAGTCTCTCCCATTCTCTATTCCCTCCATCCCTGAGGAGCCACTACTGATTAGGCAGAGAGCCACTAATTCTGTTTTTATGCCTTTGTCTATTCCAGACATTCCATATAGACAAAGCACTTCTACTTTTTTTTATATTTGTTTTTTAAGATGGGGGCTTGCTATGTTGCCCAGGCACGATTCTCCTGTCTCAGCCTCCCGAGTAACTGGGATTACGGTGCATGCCATAATGCCCAATTTGAGACAATCTCTGTAACATGTCCCATCATATGATATTGAGGCCAAACAAAATGAAAAACTCTGCCTGGACTTCTCATTGCCTTCCCACTGTGCTGAGAGTACACTCCACATGCACTGCCATGACTCACAATGCTCTTGGTCCCTGCTGTCTTTCTTGTCACTGTCTCAGCCATGGACAATGCATTGTCACACTGAGCACCCTCCCTCTCCTACCTTTGTACCAAACCACAGGCTTTCTTTGAGCATCCAGAATAAACAGGCTTTTTCTACCTCAGATCACTCCACAGGTCCTGTGCTCTTTGCGTGCTCTTTTCTCATCCTTCAGGTCTCAGATGAAAACTCACTTGCAAAAAGTGTTCAGCTTGCTAACGTTCAGCATGCACATTTGTTCTCTTTCGCACAGCTGTGCCCTGTCCCCATAACACTTTCATCAGTAGTAATTATATTTCCATGTATTTATCTGTTGATGCATTTGTTTTCTTGCTTCTGAACTTCCCCAAAGGCAGAAATAATGCCTTTCTCAATAGTGACTGCAATCAACTCCTAGCATAGAGTGGATTTTTGGTAATGGATTTGGGGATGAATAAATATTGGATTCCAGATAGACAGACCAGTGGAACACAATAAAAAGGATAGACACAGATTGAAGTTTATTGAAATTGAATATACTATAAAGGCAGTATCTCAAAGGGATAAATAGTAGTTTTTGTAATAAATAATATCAGGGTAACCAGACAATCATTTGAGAAAAGAAATGATCCATATATTATGGTACCATATACAGAATAAAATCCAAATAGGTTTTTTTCCCCAATTTTCAAGTTGAACAAATAATGCAGGGGATGGGAGAATAGCTCAATGGTAGAGTATGTTCTTAGTTATCTTGGGTGAAGCTTGAGTTCAATCCCAGCACCAGAACAAAAATAAAAAACCCAAAAGACAAAAAAACCCATGATGCAATATATTATTATAAAGTATAGTCACCTTTTTGTACAAAGATCCCTTCAACTTACTAAGTACAACTCTACCTTAAGTACATCTCCCTGATCCACTCTCCCCATCCTGGGAATTACATTCTCTTCGCTCTTTGGATGGGTTTGACCTTTTTAGATTTCATATATAATTGAGATCATGTGATATTTGTCTTTCTGTGTCTGGCTTATTTCACTCAACATACTGTCTTCCAGATTCATCCATGTGTGAGAAATAATATCTATGTCTTTTCTATCAAACAGGAGTGCCTCTGTTTTGGACTCTGGTGCACCCTAGGTAGCCCCTCCCGAACACACCAAGTTGTGAGAAGTGGCTGCTCAGTTTAGACTCCAGGAAACAGCTAAAAGCTAAAGATGACTTATCAACAGCCAAGGACTTTCAGTGCCCCATACCCCTACTCTCCCTTCCCTTAACAGCCCTGCCCAGCAACCCTTTGCACCACTTAAACTAGCCAATCAGGATAGATTGTAAACCTTCAACCCAACCAATGGGGAAAATGGTCAGCTGCTTCTCCTGCTAGGGATAAAAGGAGCAACCCTCCTTTGCCCTGCGTGCCTGCTACTTCACTGCTGGGGTGTACTTGCACCCTTTTGCAAAAGTAAAAAGCCTTGTCGAGACGTCTTGGTGTCTGAGTGGTTCATTATCTGCACCGGCAAACTGAGTCTGGGGGCTTATTTCCAACACGTGTTATGGCAAATGACAAGGACTTCCTTCTTTTTAAAGGGCCAGGGCTAAATAGGGCCAGGGATATAGCTAGCGGCCCAGCACCTGCCTGGCAAGTGCGAGGTCGTGAGTTCGATTCCTGGTACCAATAAATAAATAAATAAATAAAATAAAGGCTAAATACTATTTGTCTTAGTTACTCTTCTTGTTACTGGGACAAAATACTCAACACCCAAAGTTAAAGCGGGAAAGGTTTATTTAGCTCACAGTTTGTAGAGGTTTCAGCCCATAATTAGATGGCTCCAAGGCAGGGTGACATGGCGCAGAACAGTTCATGGCACCCACAAGGCAACAAAAGCAACAAGGGAGAGGAGACAAGCCTCTTTCTGTCCCTTATATTGTATGCAGGCTGCCTGCCCTTGGGTGGGTGTACCACTCACACCCTTAATCCTAGCCAGAACTATGCCAAACTGATCAGTGGACTGATTTACTAATCATACGCCCTTAATCCCAGCATCACACACTCTAGATTCAGCCACCTCTGAAAAAGCCCCATGACTGCATGAGGCTTTGAGGGGACATCTAGACAAAAACCATAACAGTATTCTATTGTGTATTAAGCATATACAACATTTTCTTTATCCATTCATCTGTTGACGGACTCTTAGGTTGATTCCATATTTTGGCTCTTGTGAATAATACTGCAATAAACATGGGAGTGCAGATAATGTTTTTGACATACTGACTTCATTACCTTTGGAAATACCCAGAAGTAGGACTGCTACATAATTGGTAGTTCTAGTCTTAACTTTCTGAGGAAACTCTACTTTTTTCTATAATGGCTATATCAATTTACATTCCTACCCACTGGGTATAAGGGTTCCCTTTTCCCCACATCTTTGCCAATACTTGTTATCTTTGTCTTTTTGTTTTGTTTTGTTTTGTTTTTTGAGACTATGAAGTTCAGGCTGCCCTTGAACTAACTATGTAGGCCAGGCAGGCCTTGAACTCACAGCGATTCTCCTGCCTCAGTCTTCTAAGTGCTGGGATTACAGGCACTCATCGCCACACCCGGCTTATCTTTGTCTTTATGATAATAGCTATTCTAGAAGTATGAGGTGATATATCATTGTTGTTTTAATTTGCATTTCCATGATGATTAGTGATGCTAAACATGTTTTCACATACTTTTGGCCACTTGTATATGGTTTTTTTTTGGTACCAGGAATTGAACTCACAACCTCGCGCTTGCCAGGCAGGTGCTGTGCCACTGAGCTATATCCCTGGCCCTATATATCTTCTTTTGAGAAATGTTTACCTTTACTTAGGTCTTTTGCTCATTTTAAAATAATATTTGTTTTCTTGCTATTGAACTAAATTTCCAGATATTTTGCTTTTTTTTTTTTTTTTTTTTGAGATAGGGTTTCGCCTACGTCGTTCACGCTGGCCTCAAATTTGTGGCAATCCTCTTACCTCAGCCTCCCAAGTGCTGGGATTAAAGGCATGTGCCACCACGCCCAGCAGAAAATGAAATCTAAAGATACTATTTCATACCATTCGTCAATAAAAGAAAGCAGGCTCCTCTGAGGAATGGTTAATTTCAGGGCTGAGGTAAGAAAAATACATGGTAAGATTGGAACAAGAACCATGAGCACTGGTGTATGTTTATTATTACAGCTACTTGAGAGGCTGAGGCAGGAGGATCCCAAGTTCAAGGCCAGTCTGGGCAACTTACTGAGATGGCTCAGCGGCATAAGTGCCTGCCTGGCAAGCGTGAGGGACCGAGTTCAACTCCCGGAACCCACATACGAAAAAGGGGCCGGTGATATCGCTCAGCGGCACGGGCGCCTGCTGGCGTGCAAGGTCCTGAGGTCGACCCCCGGTACCCACAAAAAAAAAAAAAAGGTGGGGGCGGGGGGAATATGCCAGTATAGAGAACTTGCCTAGGATGAGACTTTGGGTTTTATTCCCAGTACTACAAAAAAAGGTGAGGGGACTGGAACATCGTGTGGCATCATAAAATACGGAAGTACTTATAAAAGAATGAGGAGGGGCCAGGGGTATAGCTCAGTGGCACAAAGCCTGCCTGGCAAGCACAAGGTCCTGAGTTCAATTCCCAGTACAAAAAAAAAAAAAAAATGAGGGCAGGGCTGGAGATATAGCTGTTGTGGAGTGCTTGCCTACCATGTGCAAGAACCTGATTTCAATCTGTAGTAGGAAAAAAAAAAACATATTGAGTGAACCCAGGAGCCAACCCAAAGGAGTGCTCCTTGATTAACATCTGAAGATTTTTATTTTTTTAATGCAGGTACCGGGAGTCGAACTCAGGACCTTGCGCTTGCCAGGAAGGCACTTATGCCACTGAGCTATATCACCAGCCCTAACGTTTGAAGAATTTGAGCAATGAAATAATTAAAGTACTGACTGCAATCCACAGACTAAAATAAATATCCCTGAGCCCACAAATGAATGAATAAATAAATAAATGAAGGGGAGGGGGCAGGAACAGCTCTTCTTAAAGAATTTCAATTAAAAATGGTAAAAGAAATAAGGGACATAAAAAAATTGCAAAAACTACAGTAATAGCTGATACATGCCCACAATTCCAGCACTCTGGGAAGCTCAGGCAAGAGGATCTCAAGTTCAAACTCAGCTTTGGCAACTTAGCAATTCAGCAAGACCTTACTTCAAAATAAAAAATTTAAAAAGGGCTGCAAATGTAGCTCTGTGCAAAGGCCCTGGGTTCAACCTTCAGTACAGACAGACAGAGACAGAGACAGACAGAGAGGCAGAGAGAGAAAATACAAGTTCAAAACCACCTGCTGGAAAAGTGTTAATAAAACATAAGGAAAACCAGAAATAGCTGGAAATGAAAAAAAATGAGTAATAGAAAAATATAGAACAAAATGATGCAAGTAAGAATGGACATATTGACTTTAACAACAAATGAGAATGAAGTGAGTTCCCTTTTTCTAAGTCTAGGAATCTCAGACTGATTCAAAAAGGAAACTAACGGAATCCTGGCTACAGTGTACATACATTAAATAAAGTGGTAATAATACTAGCACAGCTACTAAGTGACAGAGTCAAGATCTGAATTTAGGTAGTGGAGCTTCAGAGTCTGCGCCCTCAACTCTATACAGCCATACTGCTCGAAAGTTAAGAGACTCTATGAATAAGTGAACTCCTGAATTAGAATAAAATAAGAAGCAGGGTTTTTTCTCTTTCTTTCTTTCCTTCATTTTCCTCTTGTTTTCTCTTTTCCTTTCCCTTTCTTTCTTCCTCTTTCTCTTCCCTTCCTTTCCCCTTTCCAACCCTTCCTCTTTTCTCACTTTTCTTTTCCTTTCTGTCTCTCTCTCCCTGCCCTTCCTTCCTTTCCCTTTTTCTTTCGTTCTCATTCTTCTTCCCTTCCTTCCCTTTCCCTCTTTCAGTGTCTTTCTCTCCTCCTTGAAAACTACATCCCAGCCACCTTTTTTATTTTTTTATTTTGAGACAGAGGTTCATGAAGTCCCTAAATTGCCAAGCTAGGCTCAAACATGTGATTCTTCTGCCTCAGCCTCCCTGAGTGGTGACACTAAAGGTGTGTGCCACCATGCCCAGCAGTTTTAAGACAATAATTTTTTCTAAGGCATAAAGATACTTGCAGGAAAAAAGGATTCAGAGTACATGTAAAAAGGCAGCCACTGGGGAAGAAAAGGGCACATCTCTTTTTGAAATGGGAAGGAATCGTGAGAGAGAAAGCACAGAGAGGAACTAAACAGAGAGGGAAAGGTTCCCTTGAGAGCTGATGCTCTTTACAGCTGTGCTCCTCACAGTGAGGCTGTGAGGGGAGCTGCCTGACAAAACCTCAAACTACAGCTACCAGCTGACTCACTCACCGGGCTGTTACCCCAGAGTCCTCCCCGACGGGATCAGCCCTCGCTCACCTTGATACCATGGTCCTGTCATGTCATCCATAACCATCCATGGCTCTTTTCCTTGCTCCAACAGGGAGATGACATCAGGCTTTGAAATGGAAAGTCCTGTTTAAAGGAAAAGAAATGGGACGTGACCATACTGTTTCAAAACTCAAACTCAGTCCCTTGGTCATCAAGGAATCAGGGCAATGATAAGGAAGAAGGAGTGAATCTGGCCAAAAGATAGGGAGGAAGATGGAGGGGACCAATCAACTAGTCATTCCTGACATTACAAAGGACAAACAATTCTCTTGGTACGGAGGACAGAAATTCATTCACAAATTTATAAGTTGCCTTAGAAATTTGTAACGAAGAAACCAGAAATTCCAGAAGGCTAGTTCTAAATTACACGCAGTAGCTAGCTATGGTGATTACACTCCATTAACCCTCTCCTTCCCGTCCAATCCATTCCTCAGATGGCCCTGCTCTGTGCTGGGCTTTCGGCCCGAGATAGTCGCCTGTAGGGACTGTGTCACCCCTGCCCCATGGCAGAAGGAAAGCATGAGCATGCGAGCAGGAGGAGGACGGGGAGTGCAGGGCCTGTCTTACTCTGACCCTCCCTCCTTGACCCCGGAGTTCCGGAGGGAGGTATAGTTGAAGCTGGCTTCAGCATCTCTGGTGGCACCGCTTCTTCTCATCACTCCTTCAGGCCAGAGGTAGAAACAGCCACCTCCCAGCATCGTAGTCCCTGGTTCCTCATTTTCTATCTGTTCCCAAGTGATCATTAGCCTTACCTAGCGTGACCAAGTGACTGAAGTTCTCCAAAGTCACATCTCTGTACAAGTCCCTCTGGGAAGGTTCCAGGCACTTCCATTCTTCCTGAGAGAACTCTATGGACACATCCCTGAATGTCACCAATCCCTGAAACAATAAGCCCATCCATTAATACTAAAGTAAAGGCTTTATCTTTTTTAACGTTTTTCCCTTTTTTTGTGAATCCACAAATGCTAGGCAAATAGGCAAATTCTCTACTGAGCTACATCTGCAGCCCCTGCCCCCCTTTTTTGACACAGAACCATGCTAAATTGCCCAGGCAGGCCTCTAACTTGTGATCCTCCTGCCTCAGCCTCCTAAGTAGCTGAGATTATAGGCATGCACCAACACCCCTGGCTTTTTTCACTTTTCACTATGAAATACTTCAAAATACACAAAAGCACAGAGAATAAGTATAATGATTCCCATAAATCATTACTCTCCATTAACAATTAACAAGTTTTTTTTTGGTACTGGGAATCAAACGCAGGCCCTCGCGCTTGCCAGGCAGGTGCCGTGCCGCTGAGCTATATCCCCAGTCCAACAATTAACAAGATTTTGCATATTTTGTTTTTTCTATTTCTTTCCATTTTTTATGGTATGTTTTAAGGCAAATCCCATGTATCAAATACCACTAATACGTTACCCACAAATACTTTAGTATCAAACAGGTACAGACTTTTTCTTCCAGAGGCACCATACAGCATGCTTAGCATGGGTATCTGAGTTTGATCAAACTTGAGTTTGATCCCCAGTGCCACAAAATAAATAAGTTTAAAAAGCATTGCCGGATGTGGAGGCCCACGCCTGTAATCCCAGCACTCAGGAGGCTGAGGCCAGCCTGGGCTATACAGTGAGTTCAAGGCCAGGCCGATCTACATAGTGAGACCCTGTCTAAAAAAAAAAAAAAAAAAAAAAAGAAAGCATAATACACTGAGTATCATTGTCATATGTAATAAAATTAACAGTAATTTCCTAATAGGTCAGATTAAGTTCCAATTGTCCCAGTTTCTTCAAAAGGGACTTATTTTTAGCCAGGCATGGTGGCACACATCTGTAATCCCAGCACTCGGGATGCTGAGGCAGGAGGGTTGCTGCAAATTCAAGTCCAGCCTGGGCTACATAGTGAGTTCAAGTCTGAACTACATAGCAATACCCTGTCTAAAATAAACAAACAAACAAAAAAAAAAACAGAAAAGTGAGTTATTTTTAAAATTGCCCAGGGCTGGTAAGATGGCTTAGTGGCGTAAGCGCCTGACTGGCAAGCGCGAGGGCCCGAGTTCGACTCCCAGAACCCACATACGAAAAAAGGGCTGGTGATATCGCGCAGCATAACAGGCGCCTGCTGATGCGCAAGGTCCTGAGGTCGACCCCCAGTACCCACAAAAAAAAAAAAATTGCCCATATTTATGGGGCATAGTGTGGTAATTAGATATATGCCTACAAGGATCAAAGTAGGATGATAAGCATTTAACACCTTTCAACATTTATCATTTCTTTGTGTTAGGACCTTTGAATTCCTCTAGTCCAGTTTTTTTTTTTTTTTTTTTTGTGGGTACCGGGGGGTCGACCTCAGGACCTCGCGCGCCAGCAGGTGGCCGTGCCGCTGAGCGATATCACCGGCCCCTTTTTCGTATGTGGGTTCCGGGAGTCGAACTCGGGCCCTCATGCTTGCCGGGCAGGCGCTTAAGCCGCTGAGCCATCTCACCGGCCCCTCTAGTCTAGTTTTTTACAAAATATATGTTTTTGTAAACTATAGTTACTCTATGATGCTATAGAACACTAGCATTTGTTCTTCCTATCTAACTGCATTTTGCTACCCCTTATTTAATCTCCTCTTGTCCTCCCTCCCTTCCTTCTCCCTAGCCTCTGTTGACCACTATTCTACTCTCTACTTCTATGAAAGCAACTTTTTTTAGCTTTCACATGAGTGAAAATATGTGGCATTTGTCTTTCTGTGCCTGGTTAATTTAGTTTAACATAATGTTCTCCAGTTCCATCCTTTTTTTTTTTTTTTTTGAGATGGGTCTCACTATGCAGTTCAGGCTGGCCTTGAACTCACTGTGTAGCCCAGGCTGGCCTTGAACTTGCGGTGACCCTCCTGCCTCAGCATCCCGAGTGCTGGGATTACAGGTGTGTGCCACCATGCCTGTCAGTTCCATCCATTTTGCCACAGTCGAAAGATTTTTTTAAACAGTTGTCCTGTTCAAATCAGATTCACACATTGTGCATGATAGGTCTCCCAAAGTCTTTCAGCTCTCTAACAATCCTTAAAAAAACTTTTTAGGGCTGGTGAGATGGCTCAGTGGCATAAGCGCCTGCCTGGCAAGCGCGAGGTCCTGAGTTCGACTCCCAGTACCCACATAAAGGAAAAAAAGGGGGCCGGTGATATTGCTCAGTGGCACAAGCACCTGCTGGCAAGCATGAGGTCCCGAGGTTGACTCCCAGTACCCACATTAGAAAGAAAAAAAAAAAAAAAAAACTTGGAGCCAGTGAGATAGCTCAGCGGCATAAGCACTTGTCTGGCAAGCGCGAAGTCCTGAGGTCGACCCCCAGTACCCACACACACGCACAAAAGAGAAACTTTAAAAAAATGATCCCCATTTATTTATTAAAGAAATATTTGATTAAGTATAATTTCCTACATTCTGGATTTGGCTGAGTGCATCTTCACAATATAATATGTTGCCTTCCATACTTTCTGTGAAATAGCAGTTAGACCTAGAGCCCTGATTTCCATTTTTAGGGGGTGGGAAGAATACGTCAGAGATGGTGTATGTATGTCCTACAGCATCCTATGAGGACTAGTTGTACCTTTTTCTTTTTCAGATGGGGGTCTTGCTAAGCTGCCCAGGCTGGCCTCAAACTTGTGATCCTTCCACCTCAGCCTCCCAAATAGCTGAGATTATAGGTGTGCACCACCATGTCTGGCCACTGGTTGTCCCATTTTTAATGGACTTAAATTGATGAATAGGTTCAGGTTTTGACAACCTGATCCATCCAAGAAAATGTCTTTCAGATGAGGAGATGAAGAAGAGCATTATGGGAAGGAGGTGATAATGCATGCAAGCAAGCTAGAGCTGCACGCCTACTATTTAAGGATGTACAATATGCACATTTATGTGACTAGATGCCTGTATACTCCCAAACATTCCCATGGCTACAGATAAAACCTCCTTCACTCAACATTATATTTTCCAGGTGCATCCATTTTCCTACAAATGTATCATTCTTTACAACCAAGTAGTATTCCATACCACATTTTATTTTTATTTATTTATTTTTGCCTTTCTGAGATAGAGTTTCACAATCCAGTTCAGGCTGGCCTTGAACTCACTTTGTAGCCCAGACTGGCCTTGAACTTGCAGCAATTCTCCTGCCTCAGCTTCCTGAATGCTGGGATTATAGGTGTGTGCCACCATACCCAGCTAATACCACATTTTAAACCAGACACACAAGCTTAAAATGTATGCTATCGCTCACTTGAGTGAGGAAAAGTACAAAGAAAGAAAATAATAAAGGACGGATAGAAAGGGTTAAAGGGATGGATCCCTTGCCATAGGGAAGTGCTCTAAGGGAACAAGGCTGAGGGGTGAGGAGGAGGGGAAGAGGAAATGAGAGGAACAAAGTTGTGCTGCGTACAGGAACCTAATAACCCCAATTAATGTAAACACTATACAACATACCATGAGCTAAGACAAATAATATCAACAAGTACAAAAAATGGGATGGGGAACCCAAAGAAGAGGGGACAGGGGGAGGGAAGGGGAAAGGGATTAAAAAAAAAAAAAAAACAAGCTGTAATATGTACATGTAACTACTCCCTAAGATGACTGTAAACTGCATGAATTGCAAACATGTACTAATAAAATTAAAAAAAAAATTTTCAATCAGATTTTATTGGTACATTTTAGATATACATAATAATCACATTCATCATAGAGAATTTGTATCTGTACATGATATAACTTGTTGCTTTTTTCCCATTCCCCTCCCCTCCCTTAAATCCCTCCTCCCCTCCTCATTTATAAAAGCTTTGTTTTCATTTTTTCTTTCCTCATTTTTTTTTTACTTTTCCCTTCTTTCTACCCCCACCCCCATTTGAACATTTTCTTCCTATTTCACCATAGCTATTATACATTTTAGTCCTTATTTACACTTTCGGTTTCTCATACCAGAGAAACAATGTGGTATTTACACATGTAGGTCTGATTTATTTCACTTAAGAATATGGACTAGGGCCAGTGAGATAGCTCAGCGGCATAAGCACCTGCCTGGCAAGCGCGAGGTCCTGAGTTTGACTCCTGGTACCCACATACGAAAAAAAGGGCCAGTGATATGGCTCAGCGGCACGGGCGCCTGCTGGCGCACGAGGTCCTGAGGTTGACCCCCGGTATCCACACACACACACACAAAAACAATAAGGACTAAAGGTGCATCCACTTACCTAGAAATGTCTTGAGCTTATCCTTCTTTATGGCTGAGTAGAACTCCATTGTGTAAAAGAACCACATCTTTTTTTTTTTTTTGAGACAGGGTCTCGCTACGCAGTTCAGGTTGGTCCTGAACTCACTGTGTAGCCTAGCTAGCCTCAAACTTGCGGTGATCCTCCTGCCTCAGCCTCCCAAGTGCTGGGATTACAGGCATGCGCCACCACATCCGACTTCTTCTTCTTTATTCAAGAAGATGGCACACATCTTCTTCTTTATTCACTCACCAGTTGATGGGCATTTGGGGTGTTTCCATGATTTGGCTATTACATACTGTGCCACTATAAACATGGGTGTGCATATATCACTGTGGTATGATGCTTTTAATTTTTTGGGAAGATACCAAGAAGGGGAAGAGCTGGGTCAAATGGTAATTCTAGTCCTAGTTTTTTGAGGAATCTCCATATTGATTTCCACAGTGGTTCCATCGGTCTACACTCCCACCAACAGTGGAGAAGGGTTCCTTTTTCCCCACAGCCCTGTCAGCATTTGTTATTGGTTGATTTCTTGATAATAGCCATTCTCTCTGGAGTGAGATGAAATCTCAGCATTGTTTTAATTTGCACCTCTCAAATGACCAGTGATGTTGAACATTTTTTCATGTATTTATTTGCTGTTTGTATTTCTTCATCTGAGAAGTGTGTATTCACCTCAGATGCCCATATTCAAATTGGCTCTTTAAATTTAGGGGGTATGATTTGAGTTCTTTATATATTCTAGATAGTAGTCCTTTGTCTGAGGAACAGCTGGCAAAAATCTTTTCCCACACTATAGGTTGTCTCTTCACTCTCTTGGTGGTTTCTCCTGCTGTGCAAAAGCTTTTTAATAAGATGAGATCCCAGCTACTGATTCTTTGTGATAGTTCCTGTGCGATCAGGGTTTTGTTCATAAAGTCTCTGCCTACACCAATGTCTTTAAGAATTTTACCTATTCTATCTTCCAGGAGATTTAATGTTTCTGTTTTAACATTTAGATTTTTGATCCATTTCAATTTTAGTTTAGTGCACGGTGAAAGACATGAGTCTAATTTTAATCTTTGGCATGTGGAAAGCCAGTTTTTCCAGCACCATTTATTAAAGAGGCTATCTTTCTTCCAGTGAATGTGTTTGGCACTTTTGTCAAAGATAAGGTGGCTAAGTATGTCTGGAGTTGTTTCTGCATCTTCTAATCTGTTCCATTTATCCTTGTATCTGTTTCTTTTGCCAATATCATGCTGTTTTTATCACAGTAGCTTTGTAGTATAACTTCAAGTCAGGGATTGTGATGCCCCCTGCCTTGCCTTTGTTGCCCAGAATTGCGTCTGCTATTCTAGGTCTCTTCTGGTTCCAAATGAATTTTAGGATTTTTTTTTCTAATTCTGTGAGATATACTGTTGGAATTTTGATCAGGATTGCATTAAATCTGTATAACAATTTTGGAAGTATGGCCATTTTCACTATATTAGTTCTTCCTACCCAAGGGCAACAGATATCTTTCCATTTTCTGATAGCCTCTTCAATCTCCTTTTTCAGAGGACTATAGTTTTCAATGTAGAGGTCTTTGACTTCCTTCATTAGATTGATTCCTAAGTATTTCATTTTTTTGTATTGCACAGTGAAAGGTGTTGTTTCCCTAATTTCTCTCTCAGTGAGTTTGTTATTTGTGTACAGGAAGGCTATTGATTTTTGAGTGTTGACTTTGTATCCAGCTACACTACTGAATTTGTTTATTAAATCTAGAAGTCTCTTGGTGGAGTTTTTAGGGCCTTCTATGTAGAGTATCATGTCATCCATGAATAATGATAATTTAACTTCTTCCTTTCCTATCTTTATTTCTTTTATTTTTCTCTGGTCTAATTGCTCTGCTTAAAGTTTCCAGAACTATACTGAATAAGAGTGGTGATAGTGGACATCCTTGTCTTGTTCCTGATTTTAGAGTGAAAGCTTTCAGTTTGTGTCCATTCATTATGATGTTGGCCGTTGGTTTGTCATAGACAGCTTTTATCAGATTGAGATAAAGACCATCTATTCCAATTTTCTTTAGAGTTTTTATCATGAATGGGTGTTGGGCTTTGTCAAAAGCTTTTTCTGCATCTATTGAGATGATCATATAGTCTTTGTCCTTGGCTCTGTTAAGATGGTGTATTACGTTTATTGATTTACATATGTGTGACTAAGTGGGATGAATACTACTTGGTCATGGTGTATAATCTTGATTTGCTGCATTCTGTTCACCAATATCTTATTGAGGAGTTTTGCATCTATGGTCATTAGGGAGATTGGCCTGTAGTTCTTTCTTAGTTGGGTCCTTCTCTGATTTTGGTATCAGGGTAACACTTGCTTCCAGGAATGAATTTGGGAGTATTACTTCCCTTTCACTTTCATTAAAGAGTTTGAGAAGTAATGGTATTAGGTCTTCTCTAAATGTCTTGTAGAATTTACCAGTGAATTCTTCAGGGCCTGGGCTTTTCTTTGTTGGTAGGTTTTTAATTACATCTTCAATTTCAATGATTGATATTGATTTATTTAGGATTTTTATATCTTTTTGATTCAGCTGTAGTAATTCATATATATCTAAGAATCTGTCCATTTCTTCTGCATTTTCCATCTTACTAGAATACAAGTTCTCGAAGTAGGTATAGATGATCTTCTGGATTTCTGTAGGATCCACTGTGATTGCACCCTTTTCATTCCTAATTGCATGGAATTGAGTCTTTTCTTTCCTTTTTTTTTTTTTTTTTTTTTTTTGATAAGGTTGGCAAAGGGTTTGTCAATTTTATTTAATATTTCAAAGAACCAGCTCTTTGATTCATTCATTCTTTGTATTGTTTTCTTAGTCTCCACTGCATTAATTTGTGCTCTGATCTTTATAATTTCTTCCCTTATACAAGCTAAAAAAATTTTTAAAAACCTCCTTCATACAGCTGGGAATAAGCAAAATCTAGCTAAATGTGGTCTCATAAATGAATGAAAGAACATATACGAAGTGCACAGCAACAAGGGCCAGGCAAACAATGTCTTTAAAAATGAATCCCTTTTAGCACTTCTCCCTTGAAATACTAAGAATCCAAATACAAACCTGTCTTGAAATACAGGATTTGTAGAAAGTTTAAAACTATCTTGAAGAGTCAGGGTCATAATTAGTCTATAGATCTCAACCCAAGCTACACTTTCCCTTTTTGGATGGATCTGGGATCACGCAAGGATATACCAGTGGTCACAACGTAGGGGGGCAGGGTTGGAGGAACGGTATGCTATTGCCATTTAGTGCAAGGCCTCAACAATGCTAAGTGTCCTGAATTTTCTGAGGCATGTACGGAGGGGAACCCCATACAACAAAAGCAATAGTGAAAATGACAACCATGGCCCCACTGAGAAAGAGTTTCTTAGCTATCATGAGCATAATTTTTGTTATGGCAAATTTTATATATTTGTTTATTTTTTGGTGGTACTGGAAACTGAACCCAGAGCATTCATACTAAGCTACATCCCCAGCCATTTTTTTGTTTGTTTTGTTTTTTGTTTTTCTGAGGCAGGGTCTCACTATATAGTATAGACTGGCCTAAAACTTGCTTATGTAGCCCAGCTGGCCTCAAACTCATGGTGATCCTCCTGCCTCAGCCTCCTAAGTGCTAGGATTATAGGAGTGCACCATCATACCCGGCCCCAGCCATTAAAAAAAATTTTTTTTAAAAATTTTGAGATACAGTCTTGTTAAATTGCCCAGGCTGAGCTCAAACTTTTGATATTCCTGCCTCAATTTCCCAAAATATAAGTATTACAGGTGTTTGCCACTGTGCCTAACTATTATGGCAAATTATCTGTTTTAGAGATGGAGTCTTCCTATGTTGCCCAGGCTGGCCTTGAACTCCTGGGCTCAAGCAATCCTCCTGCCTCAGGTTCCCAAGTTGGTGGTACTAGAGTTGTGTGCCACTGTACCCAGCTTGTTATGACAAATTTTATAATAAATAGAGAGATTTTTATGGGCTAAATAATATTACATGCTATGTCTTCTAAGATATTCAATTACTATATATGCTATTCGATTATTTTGGTGCATTTAGCTTAAACAAGATGTATAAAAGCCAGGCTTGGTGGTGCGTGCCTGGAAATCCCAGCACTCTGTGAGGTTGAGGCAATAAGATTGCAATTTTGAGCCCAGCCTAGGCAATTTAGCAACTTAGGGAGACCCTGTCTCAAAAAAATCAAAAGGGACTGGGGATATAGTTCAATATAAAAGTCCTGAGTCCAGTCCTCAGTACCATAAAACAAAAGATGTATAAAATCTTCACGACTTACTGTACTTCTTTTTTTTTTGGTGGGTACCGGGGGGTCGACCTCAGGACCTCACGCGCCAGCAGGCGCCCATGCCACTGAGCGATATCACCGGCCCCTTTTTCGTATGTGGGTTCCGGGAGTCGAACTTGGGCCCTCGCGCTTGCCGGCCAGGCGCTTAAGCCGCTGAGCCATCTCACCAGCCCCCTGTACTTCTTAATACTTATATTCCTTCAGTGTCTGTTTTACCTTGTTCCTGAAATAAGAAAGCTGATGTAGGGTGTACCTGAATCACAGGAATGTAGCCGACCACAAACACATATTGCTCAACTCCCAAATGGACCATTTCATTGTTATTCATCTCACAAATTGCCTCGCAAGACTGAAGTACTTTCTATAATTAAAGTTCCCAATCACAGCCCCCTCCCACAAAGCCTCCTAAAACAGGAGATATTACCATATGCTAAGACCAAGGCAAGTTATAGCTCCTGACAGTTGAAAAGTTTCAGATTTGGAGCATTCTGGATATCATATTTTCAAAATTATGGATGCCCTACTGGTAAAGTCTATACAAAATCTGAAAAATTCCAATATCTGAAACATTCCTGGTCCCAACCATTTCAGATAAGAGATACTCAACTGTACTTGATAAGGAACTTATATCTGCAATACATAAAGAATGCTTATGATTCAACAATAAGAAGACAATAAAAATAGAATCTGAATTTGAATAGAGATTTACCCAAAGAAGACATATAAATGGCTAATAAGCCATGAAAAGATAATCAACATAACTATTCATCAGGGAAATGCAAATCAAAACCACAATCAGAGGCTACTTCATATCTATTAGGATATCTATGAGGATGGCTATTACCTAAAAAACAATAATAAATGTTAGGGCAGATATAAAGAAATTAGAAACCCCTTATGTTGCTGATAGGAACACACATGGTGGAGCCACTTTAGAAAATTTAGCAGTTCCTCAAAATGTTAAACATAGAGTTACCATATAACTTAACAATTCCATTTCTAAGTATAGAGAAATGAAAATGTATGTCCCCACCAAAAATGTACATGTATTCATGACAGCCAAAAAGTAGAAACAACCCAAATGCCCAAGACTGATGACCTGAATGAACAAAGCATAGTATATATGGACTTATAAAGTATCATTCAGTATGAAAATGAAGTACTGGCCAGCTGTGGTGGCACATGCCTGTAATCCCAGCACTCTAGGCTGAGGCTGAAGGATTCCCGAGAGTTTGAGGCCAGCCTGGGCTACACAGTGAGTTCAAGGCCAGCCTGAACTATGTAGCGAAACCCTTCTCAAAAAGAAAAAAAAAAAAATGAAGTACTAATACATACTACAACATGAATGAAGCTTGAAAACATTATGCTAAGTGAATAAAAGCAGACACAAAAGACCATGTTTTATGACCATTCATATGAAAGGTCAAAATATAGAAATCTATCAGACCGAAAGTAAATTAGTATTGCCAGTGGATGAGACTAGGGGTTAGGAGTGACTGCTAATTCAACCGGGATTTCTTTTGGGGGTGATGAAAATGTTCTAAAACTGTGCTGGTGGTTATATAACTCTGAATATACTAAAACCCACTAAACTGTATACTTTTTGTGTGTGTGGGTGTGGTACTAGGGATCAAACACACCAGGGACATTCTACATCCTCAGCCTTTTTTATACCTTTATTTTTTAAATTTTCAAACAGGGTTTCACTAAGTTGCCCAAGCTGGCCCTGAACTTTTTTTTTTTTTTTTGTGGGTACCAGGGGTCGACCTCAGGACCTCACGCGCCAACAGCTCGTGCCGCTGAGCGATATCACCAGCCCTTTTTTCGTATGTGGGTTCTGGGAGTTGAACTCAGGCCCTCGCGCTTGCCAGGCAGGCGCTTACGCCGCTGAGCCATCTCACTGGCCTCCTGGCCCTGAACTTTTAACCTTCCTGTCTCAGCTTCTGGAGCAGCTGGGATTGTAGGCATGTGCCACTTACATGGGTGAAGCATGTGACTTACATATACAATAATAAAGCTGTTGCAAAAATGGAATAGAGGACCCCAAGTAAATTTTTTTCTTTTTTGTGGTATTGGGGATTGAACTCCAAAGCCTCACACATGCCAGTAAATTGTTCTACCACTGAGCTATAGCCTTAGCCCCTAAAGAACTTTTGTTAATGCTGGTTACATCTATTGATATTTGCCAAGTTAGAAATGAAAAATGAGAAGGCTAGAGGTATGGCTCACTGGTAAAGCACTTCCCAAACATTTCTGAGGTCCTAGGTTTGATCCCTAGTGCCACAAAATAATTAATTAATTAAAAAAGAAATTAAAAGGGAGAAAGCTGTTGGAAGTGGTGGTGCATGCCTGTAATTCTAGGCTGAGGTAGGAGGATGGTACATTTAAGCACAGCTGGGGAATTTAGCAAGACCTTATCTCAAAATAAAAAAATCAAGCTGGAGCCAGGTGTGGTGGTGCATGTCTGTAAACCCAGCACTCGGGAGGCTGAGGTAGGGGGATCACTGTGAGTTCGAGGCCAGCCTGGGCTACTTAATGAGATCAAGGCCAGCCTGAACTATGTAGTGAATGCCTGTCTCAAAAAAATTAAACACATAAAGATAACAATATGCAATGTATTAATCACTGTTACCCTCCTATTATGCTGTTTTAAAATTTTGTTCTATTTTTTTCTTTAAAATAAAAATTAAAAAAAATACATAAATAAATAATAAAAATAAAAACTAAAAATAAAAGGGCTGAGATGTAGCTTGGTACTAAAGCTCTGGATTCAATACTCAGTACCACAAAAAAAAAAAAAGAGGTAAAAAATATTAATTTACTTAAACAAAGAAACTGCTCCATGTTAACATAAGTAAAATACATTTTATGAAAAAGAACTCTATTGTCAAAATTCAAAAATTTAGAGGCTCAATAAAAGACATCTGGAGCTGGGCCTGGTGGTGCAGGCCTGTAATTCCAGTACTCTGGGAGGCTGAGGCAGGAGGGTAGTGAGTTTGAGCCTAGCCTGGGCAACTATGGGCAACTTAGTGACTAATAAGACCCTGTCTTAAAAAAAAAAGAAGACAGTTGGACTTTCATATTTGCTTCTGCTTTCAATCAGTTGGCATAACACAGGTCATGTAGCATCTGCAAAACTGTATCATATACCCATTAGAGAATGTGAATGAAAAAAGCAAATAAGGCATTAGTATTACTATAAAAATTATTTTCATCCTGCAGATCTCCAGAAAGGGTCTCAAGGTCACAACTTGAGTACTGCTGATACAGTTCTACACAATTAATGGTTTGAAAACATACTGTATTAAGTGAAAAAAATTTAATCACAAAGAAACAGCATACAATAACTTTAGATCAAATTTAAAAGCAAACTCCAATAGTATATTGATTAGAAGATTTTTCCAAGGATAGGAGAAATTTCAACTTACATGGGCCATGGTTTTTGGAATTATTTGACCTCTCTCTTTTTTCTGACTTCTTCACTTGGACAAGCACAGGAATCTGAAAAAGCAAAACAGACAGAGAAGGATAACCTTCTGATCAACTGAACTTCCCTCAGTGCTCCCAAGTTCTCTATTAAAGCCTCCAGCCCTATATGGACTCACCAGAGAGGAGCAAGAAAACCACAGTAATACAGGCATCTTACATGCATACCAGCACATCCAGACAAGTGTAAAACAACTGTACTTATACTATTCCTGCTTTGCTTGCCCTCCTATTGTCCTACCACATAAACAAGAATATTAAGGACTACACTTAACAAAACCCAGCCTCTTACTAAACACTGGGGAACCCGAAAGCAGCAAGATGATTTCCAGGCGATGTGCCCCAGCATTGACATGGAACCCAAGCACGTCAGAGAGAGGGGTTATGGGGGTAGACAGTCAGCCCCCAACTTTTTTTGTGGTATTGGGGATTGAACCCACTCTAGGCAATTGCTTCACCACTGAACAATATTGCCACTCCTACAGATCTATGTATCTGTATCTATGTATCCATCCATCTACCTATCCATTCTGTAATCCTAGCACTCGGGAGCCTAAGGCAGGAGGACTGCCATGAGTTCAAGACCAGCCTGGGCTATAAAATGAGTTCAAGGGCAGCCTGAACTGCACAGCAAAACCCTATTTCAAAAAGACAAAAAAAAAAAAAAAAAGTATATGTTGTATTTGGAAGGCAGAGAATAATTCAGAATGCCTTGTGTAGTTGGGTAAAAGGCTTAGACCAGTGCTGTCCAAAAGAACTCTCTGCCAACAATGGAAATCTTTACCACTGAGCTATAAATATAAATATAATAGTTACTAACCCCGTGTGAGTTACTGAGAATTTATAATGTGGCTAGTTTGATTAAGGAACTGAACTTTTCATTTAATTTTAATTAATCTTAATGTAATGAGCTGTAGAATCCAGAGGCAGACAATGCTAGGTTGACTTTAGGGTTTGGGAAATAAAGGCACATGAATGAAGTAACTGTGAAGGCAAGGACCAGTGGGTCTCATTATCACTGTATTTTCCACACAGCATAAAAAAAAAAGTTCAAGCTGAGGCCCTTGATCAAAATGACAAAGTCAGAGGAAGCTTCAGAAATAGCAGGCCAGAGCTATCTATTTCCAACTCTACATGTCTCAAAGGAATTTTTCTCAAACCCACAATGTGAAAAGAAAGGCAGATGATGAATTACAGGACAAGGTGATGTTGACCCAACAAAACCATGTTCTTTTAGCTCTCTAACATCAGAACTTTGTGCAAATCCTTTCAGCAAAGTTTAGCTATCTACACACCACCTAGTAAAGCTTGAAGCTACATCCTTAAGGTTTCTCTGTCTCTGCATTCACAATCTTTAGAGCCCATAGGTCCCTACTATATAAAGCCTGGGCTGAGGGGATGAGAACAGTTGGCCAAGTCATGGGAGCTGGGAGAGATATAGGTAGCTCCATCTTAACATTAGTAGTAATCTATTTCTGAGAAGACAATTATTCTGAGTAAAAACCCTAACCAAGAGCCTTTTCCAGTATTTAAAATGTAAAAAATACAATGCATCATATTTCAATAAAAAGCTCCCATATGATTTATAACACAATCAAACAATAAAACACCTACATATAAGCTAGATATAGTGGTGCACATCTGTAATCCCAGCACTCTTGGAGGCTCAGACAGGAGGATCACAAGTTTGTGATCAGCCTGGGCAAATTAGAATGAAAATTTTTGAAAAACAACACATTCTTATCACAGAACAATTATGGTGATTATTAACAATTAGTTTCTTTGTATACAATAACATGGCCTCCCTGGGTGTGGTGGCCCATGCTTGTAATCCTAGCGCTCAAGAGGCTGAGGCAGGAGGATCACCACAAATTCTCTGCCAGCCTCATTGAGTAGCCCAGGCTAGCTTCCAACTTGCAGCAATCCTCTTGTTTCAGCCTCCCGAGTGCTGGGATTACAGGTGTGCGCCATCACACCTGTCCCTCAAAATAAAAAAATTTCAAAAGGGATGGGAATGCAGCTAAGTGCAAAGGCCTTGGCTTCAATCCCCAGTACTTAGGGGAAGAAAAGGGGATGGATATAATGCTATAATATGGATAAATGATGAAGATCAGCCAGTCACAAAAGGACAAATATGATTCTACCTATGTGAGGTACCTAGAGTAGTCAAATTCACTGAGATAGAATGGTGGTTGCCAGCAGCTGAAAGAGCAGTGGGAATTATTGTTTAATGGTTGTAGTTTCAATTTCAGAAGATGAAGAAAATTCTGGAGATGGATGATGGAGACAGCTGCACAATAATGTGAATGTACTTAATGCCACTGAAGTGTGCAATTAAAAATGGTTAAAATGGGGGCCGGTGAGATGGCTCAGCAGCGTAAGCGCCTGCCTGGCAAGCGCGAGGGCCTGAGTTTGACTCCCGGAACCCACATACGAAAAAAGGGCCGGTGATATCGCTCAGCAGCACGGGCAACTGCTGGCACGCGAAGTCCTGAGGTCGACCCCCAGTACCCACAAAAAGAAAAAAAAAAGGGAGGGCCCAAGTTCGACTCCCGGAACCCACATACGAAAAAGGGGCCGGTGACATCGCTCAGCGGCACGGGCGCCTGCTGGCGCACGAGGTCCTGAGGTCGACCCCCCGGTACCC
Organism: Erethizon dorsatum; assembly: GCA_028451465.1. Lineage (NCBI taxonomy): Eukaryota > Metazoa > Chordata > Mammalia > Rodentia > Erethizontidae > Erethizon > Erethizon dorsatum. The sequence continues at coordinate 100,463,479 of CM051834.1, forward strand.
ACAAAAAAAAAAAAAAAAAAAAAGGTTAAAGTGGTAAATTTTGTGTGTAACATACACTTTGCCACAATTTTTTAAATGGGCAAAGAATTTGAATAGACATTTCTCCAAAGAAGATATACAAATGGCCAATTAGCACATGAAAAAAATGTTCAGCGTCACTAATCATTAGAGAAATGCCGTTTGATACTCATTAGGCGGCTATTACTAAAAAATCAAAATAACAAGTGTTGGCATGGATGTGGAGAAATTAAAACCTTTGTACATTCCTGGTGGGAAGATATGAGGGGGTTGATGTGAAAAACAGTTCAGTGGTTTCTTTTTCTTTCTTTCTTTTCTTTTTTTTGTCTTTTTGAGACAGGGTTTTGCTATGCAGTTCAGGCTGGCCTTGAACTCACTTATGTAGCCCAGGCTGGCCTCGAACTTGCAGAGATCCTGCTGCCTCAGCCTCCCAAGTGCTGGGATTACAGGCATGCACCACCACACCCCGCCAGTGGTTTCTTAAGAACTTAAAAGATTTTAAAAGTTCTTGAAATGGATAGTGGTAATGGTAGCACAACACTTAATGTACTTAATGCCACCGTACACTTAAAAATGGTTAAAATGGCTGGGCATGGTGGCACACACCTGTAATCCCAGCACTTGGAAGGCTGAGGCAGGAGGATTTCATGAGTTTGAGGCCAGCCTGGGCTACATAGTGAGTTCAAGACCAGCCTGAACATAGTGAGACCTTGTCTCAAAAAACAAAAACAAAAAGATTAAAATGGTCAATTTTATGTTATGTATATTTAACCACACAACAAAAAACCTGCCCGATCCCAAGGTCACCCTAAATAACTGAGGTCATTACTATTAAGGGCCAGAATGTGTAACTTCACAGTGAACTGCAGAACTTCACAGTTTCTGCAGGGGTCAGAGTACGGGAGTCACAGGCCCCTCACACTGGCACACATGGTGCTGTACAATGTGGGGAGCGGCTAAAGCTGGAGATCAATCACCCGTGAGGGGCTAAAGCTAGGCTGGTCAGAGAACAAAGAGTGCCTGGGACAAGCCACGTGAACAAGCTGCTCCTGCCCAGAGAACACCTAGCCCTAAGGCCATCCAAGCAATGGGTTGCTAGGCAAAGGGGGTGTCATGTGACACCAACTTGCTAAATGTATATAAAAGGCACTGCTTTGGTTGAGCAGTTCCTTTCCTCCCATTAGGAGAGAGGGCGTCATCTGACCTTAGCTTTTTGTCTCTTATCTTTATTTCTTCATCCTCTCACCATCCTCTCTCCTCCCTCCCCCGCCCCCAAACTTTGAGAGCTGCGTGAGACGCGGCAGTACAATGCGTCTGTTACACAAACCTAAATGCATATCCTTTCCTGAGACACAAGAGAATACAATCACATAGCTACAGACACCTCTACACCATTATAGACAGTCACAACCACACACTAAGAAGACATGCAGTCACACAATCCACTCACCACCGTGTCACACAACCACCCCCCTACAGTCACGGGCTCTCCACACCAACACCCCAAATGCCCTACACGGTCAAAATCACACACCCACTCAGGGGCTCCAACAATCACAGTAGCAAAGACACTAAACGCATGTACACAGAGCAGCACACATTGTCACACAGTCACAATCTCCCCCCTCTCCAAGGGACACAACAGGGATACACATACAGTGTCACGACACAGTCACAGGCCCATGATAACTGCACACAGTACCACACATGGCCACAGTATCACAATTCATACAGACCCCGCACCGGTCACAAAGCCACAACGATGCTCATATTGCCAGGAAGAAGGACAGGCCCGTATACACAGAGAGGCACGCACGGTATCACCTCCACAAGCACAACACACAGTATCACACACGATTTACACAAAACCAGACACACCCTGGAGACAAGTGATTACAACCACACACTCACAGGCATCCACACCCGGTCACACAGCCACAATCAAGGACTTTCTGAACCGCGCATCCTTGGCTTCTCCAGCCAGCTCGGGACACGCCCCGTTTCCGCCCCGGATTCTCAGACCCCCTCACCTTCTGCCTCCTCTGGTGCGTCAGGGTCCTTGTGGAGCTACCGATCTCGCCACGACGTCAAGAGAGCTGTAACGTCGGGCCGCTGTGAACTCTGGGAAGCGTAGTCCAGAGCCACATTAGTCACGGACAAGATGGCTGAGTCTGGGATTGGCCTGTTTTGACATCGCTCCAGGGAGGTATCGAAGAGGGAGTCCCCGCTCCAGATATTCTAGCGGGCTTGAGTTCACTCGAGTCCAATAAGGACCACTCACCGAAAGACCCCCAAATTCCCAGGAGGAGGCCACCAAGTTTGCGTGGGGGGGGAGATAGAACTGTCCAGTGCCTTAAGGGAAATGTAGTCCAAGGCCAGAAAGGCGGCGTTGCCGGTAGTGCTGTAGCGGGTAGTCACGGCCCGGCCTAGGCCTGGCTGGTCCGGGTGAACGTGCCGGGCCGCGTCGCGGAGACTTCTGGGAGTGCTCGCCCGCCCTCATAGTGCGCAGGCGCAGCGCGCGGAGTGGACATTTTGGTCTTTGTCCGCGGGTCGGTACGGCCTCTCGGTACACGTGGCGCGAAACTAGGAGGTGGGATCTGGGTGTCTCGGGTCCGTCGGGCCTGGGAGGTTGAAGGGGAGGATTCTTGATCTGTAGGGACGCGGCGCGCGCGTGGGGAGTGGGTTTAAGAGCGTCTGGCCTACGTATGGGGCGGAGGTGGGGGCCTGTCGGGGGGAATGGAGCGTGAGTGACCCTGACTTTGACCGCGAAGTTAGATCGCTTCTTTGGAATTGTTGAGTGAATGTGGAACGGTGTAAGACTGTGTGTGGTTGCGCCTAAGAAGGAGGTGTGGAGACCAGTATTGAGGTACCGTATAACGTATGAGCCGCATTTCCCTTGTCGAAAGTGCTGATAATTATAACGGTGCCATCTTCTAGAGTATTTTACATAGAAGATCGGAAGGGGGAAAAAGCAAGTATTGAATAAGTTTAAAGCGATTTTTTTCAAAAGCAAAAACTTTCTTTTTTATTTAGAATGCAAATACCCTGATTTAATTTTTTTAAAGAGTATTTAAAAGGTATTTTTTGTTACGCGATGTGTGCTTCCTGTCTTAAATCACCTAATCTTTTGAGTTACTTAATAAAAAACTGATAGGCAAATTCCTGTAGTAAATAGTTTTTCTTTTTGAGAAGCAGTATCACTACGCGGAAAGCTCAGGATTAGAGAGCCAGGGGTTCTAGGTTAGGAAGAAAACTTCATTGCTGACAGCGTTTATCTATGAGTCAGGACTAAAAGTCCAAACTCCTTAATGAGTGGAGGTGTTCTTAGTATGTGAATTTTGTAACAGAATGGAGAGAACTACTATTTGCTTGGATGGTTTTTCTAAAGACATCATCTGCAGTCCCGTTTCACAGAGATTTGCATAATAAAGAGTTAAGTAATTGGGTACCATATTAAGATCTACAAATCAATAGCCTCAGATTCACAAACAGCCAGTTAGATAAAATTGAAGAGAAATACTTTTTTTTTTTTATTTTTATTTATTTATTTTTTTTTGGTGGGTACCGTGGGTCGAACTCAGGACCTCGCGCGCCAGCAGGCGCCCGTGCCACTGAGCGATATCACTGGCCCGTTTTTCGTATGTGGGTACCGGGAGTCGAACTCGGGCCCTCGCGCTTGCCAGGCAGGCGCTTGTGCCGCTGAGCTATCTCACCGGCCGGAGAAACACTATTTACGTTAAGAAATGTGCAAAGCTATTCAAGAAAAATCTTTAAAATACTAAGTGGTGTAAATGTAAAATGTGAATAGAAATACCATGATACATAAAGAATTGCACTAAAGAATGAGCTTATTAATTTAATGTGATGCTAATGAAAGAATCGACCAGATGGGGGGCTAGGTAAGCTGATTTTATTAACACGGAAAAACAGACAAGCAGCTATAGCCAGTGAACATACAAAAAAGAAAGCAATTGATATTCCAACTATAACACTTTGTGATGATGGGCACCTGTAATCATCACAGCACTCAGGAGGGTCGACAGGAGTTCCAGGTCAGCCTGAGCTACATAGAGACCCTGTCTCAAAAAACCAAAATAAGTAAATAAATACAAAGCCTCGGAAATTAAAATAGTATCGGTATTGGCATGAGCAAAGCCTATGAAGGGAAATTTGGTAACACAGTATCTGTGATAATTACAGCTGCTTTAACTCAACATTTTTATTTATTTATTTTTTTTTTATTTTATTTTTTTTTTTTTTTGTGGGTACCGGGGGGACGACCTCAGGACCTCGCGCGCCAACAGGCACCCGTGCCGCTGAGCGATATCACCGGCCCCTTTTTCGTATGTGGGATCCGGGAGTCGAACTCGGGCCCTCGCGCTTGCAAGGCAGGCGCTTATGCCGCTGAGCCATCTCACCGGCCCTAACTCAACATTTTTAATGCTACAAATGTATCTACATTTACATGAAACAATATGGGTACAAGATTGCTTTTGGTAGCAATATTTGGCATAGAAAAATACTGGAAACTGAGGGTTTGTGGTGCAGGCTTGTAATCCTAGCCACTTGGGAGGCAGAGATAGTATGGCAAGTTTGAGGCTAGCTTGGCAATTTAGTGAGACCCTGTCTGAAAATAAAACTAAAAACAACAATGGAGCTGGATGTGGTGGCTCATGCACTTGAGAGGCTGAGGCAGAGGATTGCCATGAGTTCGAAGCCAGCCTGGACAACATAGTGAGTTCAGGGCCAGTCTGAGCTGCATAGCAAGACCCTGTCTCAAAAAAACACCAACAACAAAGGACTGGGAATGTAGCTCAATGACTGAGCAAGCCCAGGGCCTTGGGTTCAATCCCCAGCACCAAGCAGAAAGAAGAAAAAGCAATTCAATTCATGCCCATCAGTAATAGATGGGTTCAATATGCTGTGTGGTATAGCTGTATGATATAGCAATACACAGCTGTTCAAAAGAATGAGGAGAAAGCTTTCTACCAATAATGAAATAACTACAAAAATTATTACGTGTAAAGTACAGAATCTAGAGTGTTCTTTATTTACAGTAAGAAAATGGGTTATAGCCAGGCGTAGTAGCACACACCTGTGTGGGAGACTGAGGCAGGAGGATAGCAAATTCGGGCCCCGCTTGGAAATTTAGCAGTTTAGCAGACCCTGTCTCAAGAGAGAGGATGGGGATGTAGCTCAAAAAGAAGGCCCTGGGTTTATTCCTAGTACCAACAAAGAAAAAAGGGAAGGAAAAAAAAGGGGGGGGGTTGTAGTATCTTTATTTTAATTAACTCTGAAGAAACATTTAAAAATCTTTTTTTTTTTTCTTTTTTTTTTTTACCAAGGTCTCCATACGTAGTCCAAACTGGCCTTGAACTCATGATACTCCTGCCTCAGCCTCCTGAGGGCTGGATTACAGATGTGTTCCACATAAGAAACTTTATTTATTTATTTATTTATTTATTTTTTTGGTGGGTACCGGGGGGTCGACCTCAGGACCTCGCGCACCAACAGGCTCCCGTGCCGCTGAGCGATATCACCGGCCCCTTTTTCGTATGTGGGATCCGGGAGTCGAACTCGGGCCCTTGCGCTTGCAAGGCAGGCGCTTACGCCGCTGAGCCGTCTCACCGGCCCAAGAAACTTAAGTAGCTATCTGTGTTTTGGGAATGGGGGAGTACTGGGAAAGATAGGGCAAAGACAAGTACCTTTTCGTGTTTGTTTTTTTTTTTTTTCCCCCTAACTATATGACTAGTATATGTTACAGTTAACTTTTTTAAAGGAGGAGATAGGGCTGGGTGTGGTGGTACAAACCTGTAATCCCAGCACTCGGAAGACTGAGGCAGGAGGATTGCCAAGAGTATGAGGCCAGCCTGAACTACATGCGAGATCCTGTCTCAAAAAGTAAAAAAAAAGGGAGATAGGCCACAGAGCCATACTTCCTATGTTACTCCTTCAACTGGCACTTTATATTCCAGTGACCTTAGGCAGATACTTAAATCTTATGCCTCAAGTTTCTCATCTAGTAATACACAGATAAAAGGATCTTTATTCACAAGGTGGTTGTACAGATGAAGGAGTTAATGCATATATTGCCCATTTAATAAGTACTTGATAAATCTATTTGTTTTACAGTGCTGGAGTTCAAACCCAGGGCCTCGCACATGCTATGCAAGGCATCTACCACTGAACTATGTGCCCATCCCTCCAGGCCATTTTAAGCCTTGAGTCCATATTAGTATTTCTAATTGAGTTTAAATGGTATAGTATTTTTTATCTAATTTCTTAGCTCCTTATTATAGTTTGTAATTAAAATTTTGAGAAATGGGGGCCGGTGAGATGGCTCAGCGGCTTAAGCGCCTGCCCGGCAAGCGCGAGGGCCCGAGTTCGACTCCCGGAACCCACATATGAAAAAAGGGGCCGGTGATATCGCTCAGTGGCACGGGTGCCTGCTGGCGTGCGAGGTCCTGAGGTCGACCCCCCCGGTACCCACAAAAAAAAAAAAAAAAAAAAAATTGAGAAACAAGTTAGTATCAATACTTATTTTCCTGCAGTAAAGAAAGAATGCCTTCAAAATAGTACTGCATTGATAGTAGAAACCATAAACATATTGTATCATGTTAAATTTTTCTTTTAACATATTTAATCTGTTTAACTTTTTATGTCTTTCCAGTGGATGTCACTAAAGATGTATATCAAAGTTCTTTGTTCTAAGGTCACTTGAAATAAATCCTTTATCTGAGAATTATGTGACTACGTTAATATCAATTTGTTTTCAAGTTAAGGGACTGCTTTATCCCCTCCCCCTTATTGGGATTGAACCCAGAGCTTTTGCACTGAGCTATATCCTCAGCTGTTTTTTACTTTTTAAATTTTTAGACAGGATCTCACTTAAATTGAGCCAAGGCTGGAATTAAACTTGTGGTCTGCCTGCCTCGGCCTTCCAGAGTGCTGGCATTACAGGCATGTGCCACATCTGACAAGGCACTACTTTTTAAAAAATGAATTTAATTACTTTTTAAAAAGCAAGTAATATAAAATACATCTCTCAATTCTCTTGCAATCATATTCTTTGTCCCATATAAGTATAGTTTATTGCGGTTGTTTACCCTTTAGGTGGTTAGTTGGCCACTAGTATATATTTATTGTTCATTCCTGTGCCCACTTTTTTTACATAAAGGGTAATATATTCTCCTTTCTATACATTTACTGTCTTCATTTAACATTTATGTCTTGAAGATGTCTCTTTTGAGCACTCTTTTTTCTTCTTTTAACTGCTGTGTATGTAAGGTGCCATTGTGTTGGATGTACTGTAGTCCCCTGTTGAATGTTTGAGTTGTTTCCAGTCTTTAGCTGTTATTGAAAATTCGTGACAGGGTCTGAGGAGTTTCCCCCAAAGAGAAAGTGGAGACCTCAATTCAGCCTGTTGAGTAGGTTCTTGACTCTCATCTACAGAAAAGAATTTTAGGATGGCCTCACTATTGAAGAAGTACACACTAAGAAAATAGAATGCTGGCCCTCAAGAGAGGCTCCTTTTGGTTTGGAGCTGGGAATGTTTGTTTTTGGGAAATAGGGAATGTCTGAATTTATAGAAAAGGGGGGGTTCAATTTCAGGTGAAAGACCATGTCCATTTACAGGAGAAAAAGCATTGGTCCAATCTGTTGTATTTTTTCAGATGGGTGACTAAAATGTTTTTCCTAAAAACATTCTTTGAACTCTTTGAATCTGATTCTCTATTGGTTACTGCCCTTTACCTTATCAACTAAGTTAATTTATGGATTTAATAGTATCTTTAAGGGGTGTGATGTGATGGGCCTGGAAGGTGGGGGAGCCCAGGGAGTAAAGACAGTGGATAATCCTGAGTAACTTTGTGTCGTGAAGTTGCAGTATTTTTAGAAGACACTTTTAAAATTATGGTTTGCCTCATCTCCTTTCTACCTACCTCATTATTGAATAATTTACCTGTGTCATTTTGTACTTAAGCAGGAGTATATCTAAAGTAGATTTCTCCAAGTGGAATTGCCCAGTGGGTAAGTACATAACACTCCCACTAGCAATGTGCAGTAGCTCCTTTTCTCATAACTTTAGCATCAGAATGTAGTGTTGAATGTTTGGGTTTGTATTTATTTTCCTTTTTGAGACAGAGTCTTGCTCTGCAGTTCAGGCTGGCCTTGAACTCACTTTGTAGCCCAGGCTGGCCTCGAACTTGCAGTGATCCTCCTGCCTCAGCTTCCCAAGTGCTGGAATTACAGGCGTGTGCCACCACTCCCTGCTTGATTTTTTTTTTTTTAACCGAAGGCATAAATAAGAATTGCTTATGAATGTAGGTTTAATTTACAATGCAAAGGCCGTATATGTTCATCTGAGAACTGTGTTCATATATATCATTTTCTTTATTTTTCCATGAAGTGTCTTCTAGGAATTGTCATATATTTATTTTATTTTATTTTTTTGTGGGTACCGGGGGTCGGCCTCAGGACCTTGCATGCCAGCAGGCACTCGTGCTGCTGAGCGATATCACCGGCCCTTTTTTCATATGTGGGTATCGGGAGTCGAACTCAGGATCTTGCGCTTGCCAGGCAGGCGCTTATGCCGCTGAGCTATCTCACTAGCCTGTCGTATATTTAAAAAGATAGTTCTATGTGAAATGAGCTGCAGCCCCACCCCCACGTCCCAGATTTTCATTTGTGCTTTGACATTGTTTATAGTAGTTTTCTAAGCTATGCAGAATGAGGTTTTTTTTTTTTTTTTTTAATGTTACATTACCCCTTTTTTATTAAGAGAAATTCATAATGTGAGAGAGTAGGCAGACTTCATTGTTTTCTTTTTTTCTTGTTCTCTTTTTCTTTTAACTTTTCCCTTCTTTCCTTTCCCCATCCCTCCTTCTTTGTTCCCCTACCCATTTGGACATTTTCTTCCTATTTCACAATACCTATTATCCGTTTTGGTCCTTATTTACACTTTAGGTTTCTCACACCAGAAAAACAATATGGTATTTACAGGTGTGTCCAATTTCACTTAAGAGAATGGTCTCAAGATGCATCCATTTACCTAGGAATGTCTCGAGCTTATCCTTCTTTATAGAAGAGTAGTACTCTATTGTATAAAAGAACCATATCTTCTTTATGCATTCACCAGTTGATGGGCATTTGGGCTGTTTCCATGATTTGGCTATTACATACTGGGCCGCTGTAAACATGGGTGTGCATGTATCACTGTGGTATGATGCTTGTAATTCTTTTGGGTAGATACCAAGAAGGGGAAGAGCTGGGTTAAATGGAACTTCTAGTCCTAGTTTTTTGAGGAATCTCCACACTGATTTCCACAGTGGTTGTACCATTCTACACTCCCACCAACAGTGGAGAAGGGTTCCTTTTTCCCTACAGCCCCACCAGCATTTGTTACTGGTTGATTTCTTGAATAGCCATTCTTTCTGGAGTGAGATGGAATCTCAGCATTGTTTTAATTTGCGTCTCTCAAATGAGGAAAGTTTTGTTTTTATATAGTTAGATTTATCATTTTTTCCATGTATGATTGTAGTCAGAAAGCCTTTTCCACTCCAAATTTTACCTGTTTATAAATTCTTACAAGGCTGTCATTTACATAGGCTTTCTTTTCTGGTTCTTTTTCCTTCCCTCCTTCCCTCCCTCCTTTGCTTTCTTTTTTTATTTTCTCTTTCCCTCCTTCCCTCCCCCCTCTCATTGATTCATTCATTCATTCAGCAGTGCTATGGATGGAACATAGGGCCTTACCCCCACTAAGCAAGTACTCTACTACTATGTTAAATCTCCAGCCCAGGTTTCATATTTGAATTTATATTTTTGATCCATTTAGAGTAATTCCAGTGCCCCAGAAGCTGAGGTAGGAGGATTGCCGTGAGTTCAAGGCCTACCTGGGCTACATAGTGAGTTCAAAGCCAGCCTGAACTGCATAGTGAGACCCTGTCTCAAGAATCCAAAAAAAAAAAAAGTTAGCCCTATCAGACCAGGCTTATCTTTTTCCAGTTGGTTACCTAGTTCTTCCAACACCATTTTTTAAAGGTTTTATCTTTACTATTTTAAGATGCCACTTGCTAAATTCTCACATTTATTTAGTCTGGTTTTGGACTTGATATTCTTATCTATTTCTCAGCTGGCGTTCATATTTATCTTTATATTATTGAACCTTTATAATTATGTTCTGATAGTTGGTTTCACTGATCTTACTGCTTATTCTTCTCAGAGTTTTCTTGGCTATTCTTGCTTATTTTTTTGGACTGGGATTGAACCCAGAGCTTTCATAATGAAGTATCCCCAGACATTTTTTTTAAAACAGTCCCTAAATTGCTTGGCTAGGCTGGGCTTCAACTTGGCTATCTTCCTGCCTCAGTAAGCAGCCTGGCATTACAGGTGTGTGCTACCATGCCTGGCTTTTTCTATGTAAACTTTAGGATCAGCTTATCTGGTTCCAGAAAACAAAAACTTTCTATTGAGATTGTATTAAATTTGTAAAATAACTTAGGAGAAAGGGACATCTTTATGATATTAAGCATTCCTATCCATGTACATGATACATATTTTCTCTTAGTTTTTTATTTTGAGATTGTGTCTCACTATGTTGTCCAGGTTGGCCTTGAACTCAAAATCCTCCTGCTTCAGCCTGTCCAGTAGCTGGAATAACATTTTATTCAAATTTCCTTCTGATTCCTCTGGTGTATTATCAGATTTTCTTCATACAGGTTTTAAATATTTCTTACAAAGCTATTAATTTTATTTTATTTCTTAGGAATGTTGTTTTAAATAGATTTTGTTACTCTGTGTTTGTTTTCATCTGCTTTGTGATAGTATTTTTCAAATAAACTTACTTAACTGTTGGGAAATTATGCTGCCCATTGTCACTGTTATTTGTACAGTATCACATATGACAAGTTATTTGTGTTACATTTGTATGAGAATGGAGCTCCAGTGGAGCAGTCAGCACGCAGTACTTACACATTTGTATGAGAATGATTTTCCTAGATAACCACCAGGAAAAGAGGCGTAGTAACACTCTTTCATACCTCACGTGCCTCCTCTGGGATTCCAGCAAAGGACTCCTCCTGTGACTTGCTGACCTTAATTCTTCACCATGTTTAGCATCCAGAACATGTTCACTTTTAGAAGTTGCTAAATTTGGTATCTGGATCCCATACCCAAGTACTTTTCAAGCCATACTTTCTGCTTTCCCCACAGTCCTTTTCTCTTTAATCTAGTTCTGTGATCTGCTTTTCATCAATTCCCTCTTCTCTCTCTTTCTCTCTCTTTTTTTTTTTTTTTCTTCAAGACAGGTTCTCTCTGTGTAGTTCAGGCTAGCTTTGAATTCACTATGTAGCCCATGCTGGCCTTGAATTCATGGCAATCCTCCTGCCTCAGCCTCCCAAGTGCTGACACAGGTGTGCAGCACCACATCCAGCCCCTCTTCCCATTCTGTAAGAAAATATTAGCTGCAGACTTGAGAACTCTCCAAGTCCTTAGAACCCTCCTCTGCATTCCTGTTTCTTCCTGAGGCTTCTGTGCAGTTTCGTGTTTAGGTCTCCTACATGAGTCTGATTAGATAGTTTGGAGTTTTTTCCTGTCCTTAGTTTTGTTGTTCATTATTAGACTCAGTTACAGTTTTCACAGAGGGAGGGGCCCCTCATCCTAAGAATGGATATTTGCTAATTATTTCTGAGATCTTTTACCTCAAGGACTTCTTGCTATTTCCACCTCACGTTTTTGGTTCCTGCACCACTTCTATTTTGTGTGTTTTGTGTGTTTTGTCATACTTACATTTAGAGTTAATTTTTTTTTTCCCTACTGGTTTCACTGAAGATACATTGTAGATTGACCAGACCCTAAACTGCATTTTTTTAAATGTAATTTTTATGGTTTTTAGGAGAAGTGTTTTGACTCTTTGAAACTAAACAGTTGCTGTGCTTCTATGAGGCCTTTCCTTGGTTTCTTGCTGTTGGCATTCCTGGGGTTCTGTCCTTAACTACCTCTTCACATACTGTGTATACTCTGTTAGCAGTCACAGCAACATCCTGTTTCTTTTTTTTTTTTTTTTCTGGTGGGTACCGGGGCTCGACCTCAGGACCTCGCGCGCCAGCAGGCGCCCGTGCCACTGAGTGATATCACCGGCCCTTTTTTCGTATGTGGGTTCCCGGAGTCGAACTCAGGCCGTCGTGTCTGCCAGGCAGGCGCTTACGCCACTGAGCCATCTCACCAGCCCAACATCCTGTTTCTGTAGCCACAGTGATGGTTCTGATAACTGCCAAATTCCCATTTCCACTCTTGGCCTATTGGGAACTCCTGATATGTGTAATCCAACTGCCTGTGTGTTTCTCAGAAACCTGCTAACTCTGAATGTCCTGAATATCAAATTTGATGTCCCGTGCATCAGTTGTCTCCAGCTGACTTACCTCTCATGTTTCCCTCTCTGTATATTACTGTTTTAGTCAGGCTCTGAGCCTTCTATCTGCCATACACAGATACCCAGTTATGAATTAGTGACAAAACTTTTTCAGAATACATGGTAAGTGGTGTGTGTGTGTATAAGTTGTAACAAGTTTTTTTTGTGATTTTGGTTTTTTGTATGACTAATTTTTATAAAATACTTGGCATGGTACAAGAGAATTTCTGTGTACCATTTATTCAAAACCACCAGTCATTTTCCATTTTGTGTTTTTGCTTTGTTTTTTCATTTCTTTTCCTCCAGATACATGAATGTCAAATTTTTTTCTGGGCGGGTGAGATGGCTCAGTGGCGTACGCGCCTGCCTGGCAAGCGCGAGGGCCCGAGTTCGACTCCCAGAACCCACATATGAAAAAAGGGCCGGTGATATTGCTCAGCAGCACGGGTGCCTGCTGGTGCGCGAGGTCCTGAGGTTGACCCCCAGGACCCACAAAAAAAAAAAAAAAAATTTTTTTCTGAACATTCGAGGCTAAGTTGTAGATAACACCCTCTTTATAAGTACTTCAACATGAATTTTCTAAGAACAAAGACATTCTGTTTCATGTACACAGCACAGCAATCAAAATCAGAAAATTTGACATTGATATGTTGTCAGAGTCCACACTCAGATTTTATCAGTTGTCCCAATAATGTCCTTAAATTGATTTTTAAAAATATTTTTTAACAAATAGGTGAATATATAGGAAGTTTTTAATCCTGAATACTGTCACAAAACCTAAGTACACACTGTACCCATGTGGCTTAGTTCTAGAAGATAGGCGTTTGTTGCTGTGGTCAAAGATAATGAGTATTTGTGCAGGAACAAGGGCCATAGTAAAAATCCATAATAAAAAACCCAAAACCTGGGTAGGAGTATGGCGCTAGAGAAAAATTGCAACCAGTCATGTGAAGAATGAGATTTCCTATTTAAGTAAAATTCTGAGAGCTAATTCTCTTTCTTTCGCTATTTCTGGATGTATGGAGACTTTAAATAGCTCAGTGAGTATGGCTTTAAAATGTAGGATTCAGCCAGATGTGGTGCACACCTGTAATCCCAGCACTCAGGAAGTTGAGGCGGGAGGATTGCCATGAGTTCGAAGCCAACCTGGGCTATATTGTGAGTTCAAGGCGGGCCTGAACTACAGACACCCCTTGCCTCAACAACAGTAAAATTTAGGATCCAAAAAGTCTTAGGTTTCCAGGCTGAGGTGGCGCACACCTGTAATCCTAGCACATGGGAGGCTGAGGCAGGAGGATCACCATGAGTTCTAGGCCAGCCTGAACTATGTAGTGAGCCCCTGTCTCCAAAAAAAAAAAAAAAAGAGTTCTAGATCTTTTGCCTATACACTTGTGTGCTTTAATCACAAGGTAAAAAATCATTACTTTTTTTCTCTTTCACAGGACCACTTCCTTGCGCATCTCTGGAAAGTATACCCTTCTCATCCTTCAGATGGCCCAGGGGCCCTAGAGGGCTCATCCTGAACTCTAGAATGGTACTTTGGTCACAGCAATAACAGTTTAGTGCTGTGTCATTTTCCCCAGGAGCAGGTTTTAAGGAGACCAAACTGGATATGATCTTCCATTGAAGAAGACAAACTGGATGGTGGAGAAAGAAGTGGAAAGAGTCTGTCTAGGTGAGTGAACAACAACTAGGCTGGTGTAGATGTTTAATTAACGTTGCTATCTCCAAAATGCTTTTGGGGACATTTCCTTATAGGCCCTAGTCTTGGGTTATCGCTTGGGATGAAGTTCATGGATATTCCTGTGACAGTTCCAGACATGATTTATTTCTGTTTCAGTACTCTATTCTTTGTTTTTTCAGTAGTGGAGATTGAACCTAAGGAGGGCTAAGCTATATCCCCAGCTCTTTGCCCTTTAATTTTTTTGTGTTTTAGGGGTGTTTTGGGCTTCTTTTTGGTGGGGGGACAGGGTGTCCCTGTGTAGTTCAGGCTGGCCTCAAACTCACAGTGATCCTCCTGTCTCATCCTCCTGGGTGCTAGGGTTACAGGCATATACTACCACACTCAGCTCTTTGCCCTTTGAGACAGGGTTTCACTAAATTGCCCATGCACTGGTTGCAAACTTCCATCCTCCTGGATTAGCCTCCCAAGTAGCCAGGATTACAGGCCTGAGCCACTACACCCAGGCAGTACTGTACTTCTTTCACCTGATTCTGAAGGGTTGTGTATCCCTCTTATCTCTATCTTGATGTTAACACTTCGTACTTTATTTTTACTACTCGTATGATTGTTTTCCTTCAGTCTCATATCCAGTTTCATATCTCCTTATGTGTATAGTCTCCTTTCCTCATGTGTTATCTTTTATAGGTCTTAAATCTTTTCATATCATCTGATATTTAGGTTCCTCTTTACTACTTGGTACCTTGTCTCATTCTTTCAGTGGTTAAGGGCCTCAGAATTATATTTTACATTTGCGTTCTTACTTACCTCCCCTTTCATAAATCAACAAATCCACCACTCTTCATTTCCCTCTTTCACTTGTGCTTTCTGCTACTTTTTGTGAATGTATATGTTAGGAAAAAAGGAAGAAAAGACAGATATGAGCTCCCAGTTGGGACAGGTTTATTTAGAATAAGCTGAGAGGGACTGCCCTGCCACTTAGACCAGGCTATAAGGTCTTTTATGGGGTCATGAGCATAAAGCAGGGCTGTGAAAGGAGAAAGTCAAAATGGGACTTTTGAGGGGGAAAGTTCGGTGAAAAGGAGTTGTGGCTACCTGCCAGGGATGAGGCTTGAGAAAGTACACTCGTGGTTGCCTGTCAAGAGCTGGGCTGAAGAGTGATGGGAGTTATAGGGTTAAGCCATGGTCACTGGGCCTTATTAACCCATGATTAGATATCTTTAGCAGATGTGAAAGGATAGCAGGATGGAAAGAGGCTTAAAGTCAGCCTATGATGGTGACAGTTGGACTCCTTGAATATAAGTGTTTTTAAATTTTTTTTATTATTATTTTTTAGTACATGAATTCATGGGGGGGGTACTGGGAATCGAACTCAGGGCCTCACGCTTGCCAGGCAGGCGCTGTGTTGCTGAGCTACATCCCAAGCCCCTCATAAATATTTTTTAACATCGAGATACACAGCAAGAAGTCTCCTCTTAGCTCTGGCCCTTGTCCTGTAGTTCCTTTCCAAAGACAGTCACTATGAAGAATTTCTCACATACCCATCTTTAGGTAGTCTATGAATAAACCAATATATATTATGTATCTTTGCCACAAATATGCTGTATCTATGTAAACCCTCCTTGCACCTTTTCGTGTAAATAGTGGCATGGTACATACCCTATCATGTATGTAATTTTTTCCTTAGAATTCTCTGTCAACATGTTATTAAACTTGTCTCATTAATGGGCATTTAGGTTGTTTCTAGGTTTGTGCGATTGAAGACATAAGTGTGAATACTTGTTTATATTGATTTGCAGAGATACACGGACAAGACTACATGATGATTTACTCTTAGTGAAAGTGTGATTGAAACAGGCACATTGCTCTCAAAAGTAACCAATTTACATTTCTACCACTAGGTGGTTACTGAATGCTAGATATTAGTTACCATTTCATGTACTAAGGAAATATCAGTGATCAAGGTAGTCAAAAATTTCTTTCTCCTAGAAGCTGTGTTGTAGTTGGGGAAGACTATGAATAATAAGTAAAAAACGTGTTCCATCAATTAGTGACAAAGTGCTATGGGAAAAAAGCAAGAAAAACTGCTGTACTGAGGGCCATTTGGAGATGTAATTTAATTTTTTTTAACGTATCAGATATTAAACTGATAAGAACAGATACTGCACTTGATCTTAGCCAAAAGGCCGAGAAGCGATTGTAATTTGATTTTAATTAGTTTTTTATTGGCGGTCAGTACTGGGGATTGAATCCAGGGCCTTGATCATGCTCTACCACTGAGCTATACCTCCCCAGGTTGTGATTTAAAGTAAGTTGGTCAAGGAGAAGTCTCATTGAGAAAGTGATACCTTTTTTTTTTTTTTTTAAAGAAAGAGATAGTTGAAAAAAGATCTGAAGAGTATGAGGGTGGAAAGTACAGTTTTGGGGGAACACTACCCAGAAGGATTAAAAAATATTAAAAACCCTAATGTAAGCTGGGTGTGGTGGTGCATACTTGTAATCCCAGCACTCGGGAGGCTGAGGCAGGAGGATTGCCATAAGTTTGAAGTGAGCCTAGACTACATAGTGAGTTTGAGGCCAGCCTGAACTATATAGCAAGACCCTGTCTCGAAAAGCCAAAAACGAAAAAAACACAACTATTTTCTACTCTTTTTTGGGGGGGCGGGTACTAGGAATCAAACTTAGGGCCTCGCGCTTGCCAGGCAGGCCCTATTTCCTACTCTTACCAACAGTTTTTTTCTTCCTTCACAGTCAAAAAGTGGGCATAGTTATCCTCTACCATCTTAGAAGAAAGGATCTATTTGTTATGTTGGAATCACCTTTCTTGGAATGCTCCTCATTTCTTGTTTGATTAGTGTCTTGATGACCTTGTGATGTTGCATTATCTAAGTTGTTTCCTCATCTTTTGTTTTTGTTTTTCTTTACCTGAATTCATCTTACTGGGAGGCTCTTAGAACTCTGGGTTCTGCCTTTCTTCCTTCCTAGAAAGGACTCATCCATTCTAAAGTTAGAATAAATTTTTTATAATGTCAATTCTTTTGGTATTGGCAAGCCTTTCTGTTTTGCCTGGCATAATTTTACCAGTTAATAGGACAAATAACTGTCTGGCTGATTTTATGCTCCTTGTGTCAGAGAGAAATCATAACAGTAGTTCCTCCCTTATCCAGTTTCACTTACTGTGGTTTCAGTTATCTATAGTCAACCATGTTCTGAATATACAGTATTAATAAAAATTTTCAGAAATAAGCAATTCATAAATTTGTGAGTAGCATGATGAAATCTCATTCTGTACTGCAATGTGAATCGTCTCTCTCCATTGTATCCATATTGTATACCTGTCTGCCTTTTGTCAGCTCAGAGAGAGTCCATATTCACAAAACTTTGCCAGGCGTGGTAGTGCACACCTATAATCCCAGCACTCAGGAAGCTGAGGCAGGAGGATCACTGTGAGTTCAAGACCAGCCTGAGCTGCATAGTGAGTTCAAGACCAGCCTGAACTGCATAGTGAGACCCTGTCTCAAAACACCAAAAAAAAAGACTTCCATATTTTCAAGACATTTATTACTGTATGTTATAATTGCTTTATTTTGTTTTTTTTTTTTTTTTTTTTTTTTGTGGGTACGGGGGGACGACCTCAGGACCTCGCGCGCCAGCAGGCGCCCGTGCCACTGAGCGATATCACCGGCCCCTTTTTCGTATGTGGGTTCCGGGAGTCGAACTCGGGCCTTCGCGCTTGCAAGGCAGGCGCTTAAGCCGCTGAGCCGTCTCACCGGCCCAATTGCTTTATTTTGTTGTTAACCTCTTACTATGCATAATTCATAAATTATCATAGGTATGTATGTATAGGAAAAAAAAAGTGTGAGATTTGAAACATCTCCTGAGGATAAGGGAGACTACTGCAGTATCTTACCCAAATTAGAAATTCTGCCAGGTGTGATGGCACATGTCTGTAATCCCACCACTTGGGAGGATGAGGCAGGAGGATCACCATGAGTTCGAGGCCAGCCTGAACTACATAACAAGACCCTGTCTCAAAAAACAAAACAGGGCCGGTGAGATGGCTCAGCGGCTTAAGCGCCTGCCTGGCAAGCTCGAGGGCCCGAGTTTGACTCCTGGAACCCACATACGAAAAAGGGGCTGGTGATATCGCTCAGCAGCACGGGCGCCTGCTGGCGCGCGAGGTCCTGAGGTCGACCCCCCGGTACCCACCAAAAAAAAAAAAAAACCAAAACACCCGAAATTAGAAGTTGCATCCCTTTGTTCCCAGGTCCAGAGATCACATAAACCAGTTTATATTTTGTCTAAGCTATTTCTTTTCTCATGGTCCTATGATATTGTCAGTCAAACCTTTAAAAAGATTTTACTCTACTTGAAAGACTATATGAACCATATGGATATAAATATGAACATATTTCCTTCCCTTTATAAAATTATTTTGATTTTTGACCCCCTCCCCTTTTGTTTCTTCCTTCTTTTCTTTTGGGAGGGGTCTGGTACTGGCAGTTGAACCCAAGACTTTTTTTCTTGTGGAGCTACATCTCGAGTCCTTTTAATTTTAGGACAGGGACTTGCCAAGTTGCCAGAGCTGGGTTCAAACTCACGATCTGGGCTGGGCGTGGTAGCGCATGCCTGTAATCCCAGAACTCTGGAGGCTGAGGCAGGAAGATTGCCGTGAGTTCGAGGCTAGCCTGGGCTACAAAGTGAGTTCAAAGCCAGCTGGAACTGCATAGCAAGACCTTGTCTCAGAAAAACAAAACCAAACCAAACAAAAAAAAAACTCGGGCTCCATCTGACTCAGCCTCCCAGAGTGCTGAGGATTACAGATGTGCACCACCATACCCAGCCTAATACTTGCCTTTGATTTTGAAGTGCTCTAATGCAGGTCTTGCTGATCATTTAAATTTGAATTATTCTTTTGTTTGTTTGTTTGTTTGTTTGTTTGAGACAGTGTCTCGCTGTGTGGTTCAAGCTATCCTTGAAATCACTATGTAGCTCAGGCTGGCCTTGAACTTGCAGTGATCCTCCTGCCTCAGTCTCCCAAGTGTTGGGATTACAGGTGTGTGCAACCATGCCCAGCTTTTTTGTTTGTTTGTTTGTTTGTTTTTTGAGACAAGGTCTTGCTGTGTAGTACAGGCTGGCTTTGAAGTCAGTTACGTAGCCCAGGCTGGCCTTGAACTCATGGCGATCCTCCTCCCTCAGCCTCCAGAGTGCTGGGATTACAGGTGTGGGCCACCATGCCCTGAATTCAGTTTTCATTAAAATGTTCTTATTAGCCAGGGATATAGCTCAGTGGCACAAGTGCCTGCCTGGCAAGCGCAAGGTCCTGAGTTCGATTCCTAGTACCAAAAAAAACCCCAAAAAATTCTTGTTAATTATACCTTTTTTGATAAGCCTCCTGATTGTTCATAGTACTTCATGTTTTATTTTATATGTTATATTTTAGTGTCTAGAATCTGTAACCTTTTGAAAGGAAGGTGTGTGTGTGTATATATATATATATATATATATTTTTTTTTTTTTTTTTTTTTTTTTTTTAATGTGGGTACTGGGGGTTGAACTCAGGACCTCACACTTGCCAGCAGGCACCCGTGCCACTGAGCGATATCACCGGCCCCTTTTCTGTATGTGGGTTCCGGGAGTCGAACTTGGGCCCTCGCACTTGCCGGGCAGGCGCTTAAGCCGCTGAGCCATCTCACCGGCCCCTCGCCATTTAATTTAATACTGTTTGTTCCTAGAGTGTAGACCTGTACCATGCACGTAGTAAGGAAACAAAAAGTATTTGTTCAGTTGATACTGAGAAATATTTTGAGCATCTCTTAAACTTTTTGGTCTCTGGTCTTTTTCTAAGAGCTTTATTGAGATGCAATTACTATAATAAAATGTACATGTTGAAGTATACAGTTCATTGGGTTTTATTATATTCACAAAGTTACTGCAACCATTGCCACTGTCTAGATTACTTCATCCTCACAAAAAGAAACCCTGTACCCATTAGAAGGCAACTTTATATGTAAATTAAAAAAGAATTTTTGTGGGGGTGGTTTGAGACAGGTCTCGCTATGATGTTCAGGCTGGCCTTGAACGCGCTATGTAGTCCAGGCTGGTGTCAAACTCATGGCGATCCTCTTGCCTCAGCCTCCCAAGTGTTGGGATTACAGGCGTGCACCACCACACCTGGCAGAAGTCAACTTTATTTTTTATTTATTTATTTATTTTTTTGTGGGTACCGGGGGTCAAACTCAGGACCTCGCATGCCAGCAGGTGCCCGTGCTGCTGAGTGATATCACCGGCTCTTTTTTCGTATGTGGGTACTGGGAGTCGAACTCAGGACTTTGCGCTTGCCGGGCAGGCGTTTATGCCGCTGAGCCATCTCACCAGCCCAACTTTATATCTATATCTATATCCATATATCTATATATATGGATATAGATATATATAGATATATATATTTTTTTTAAAGAGAAGAAAAAACAAAACAAATCAAAAAAAGAACAAATTTTCAAAACAACATAGTATGAGGGTAACAATGGTCAATGCATTACGTATTATTATCTTTAAGTTAGTTATTCAGGATACCAGACATTAGCATTCAATTGTCCAAACATTATTGGCTCAAACCTTACTCTTCAATGAACTAAGTAAAACTGGTAGTGTATCTATCTTAACCATCTTATATACATATACAGTTTTTTTCCCTTTCCCTTCTTTCTTTTCCCCATTCCAGTCTCTCTTTCTTATTGACCAGTTTCTTTTTGATTCACCGTGTCTATTGTACATTTTGGATCTTACTTACTCTTTCAGTTTCTCATACTAGAGAGACAATACGATGCTTACACATGTGCGTCTGGTTTATTTCACTTATGAGTATTTTCTCGAGTTGCATCCATTTACCTATAAAAGTCTCCAGTTTATCCTTCTTTATGGCTGAATAGTACTCCATTGTATAAAAATACCACATCTTTCTGATCCATTCCTCAGTTGATGGGCATTTGGCCAACTTTATATTTTTAAAAGTTTTTTAAAAGTTTTAAAAGTTTTTTAAACTTTTTAAAACCCCAAAGATTTTTGGTTTGTAGGGGATATGGTAATATTTACCATATTTTAAAGTACTTTAAAAAATGGATTTACTTAAAAAAAAATCTCATCATATGTAAATATAACATTTCTAATTTAAAATAATAGCTTTCCAAAGTAAAAAAAAAATGTGAGAAGAGCGAAATTGTTTTATGTATTTTTTAATATCTTTATTGTCTTGTTTAATAGACAGCTGGAATCTTATTTACTATAGTGATGTTATTTTGATTGAATTATATAGACAACATCTGGATTCACACAGTCCTCGCTTTTCTGTGTAGCTACAAAAGGGAGAAGTTTTGGGGATTTGTCATGGTATAAGGGAATGAACTCTAGACTTTTCCGCAACCTTTTTTGGTGCTGGGGGAATCGAACTCATGGGCTTGCACTTGCCTGGCATGTGCTGTGCCACTCAGCTATGTCCCTGGCACCCCCTTCTTTTTTTTTTTTGTTTTTTTTGTAATAGGGTCCCACTTAAGTTGCTGGGTTGCCCAGGCTGGGTTTGAGCTTCTGATCCTCCTGCCTCAGCCTCTCAAGGGACCAGGATTGTAAGCATATGCCACTACATCTCACATCTGGCCGGGAGAAGTATTTTAATAGCCTTTTCAAATGATTGTGAATATTTTTCTTTTGGTACTATAATACTGGAAAAGTGGTAATTTTTTAAACTGAAATGTGAAATTTGAAACTGTAGCCCACAAGAAAATTATTTTTTTGTTTGGTTTTTTTGAGATACGGTCTTGCTATGTAGTTCAGGCTGGCCTCAAATTCATGGCAGTCCTGGCTCAGCCTACTGTGTGCTCCAACTACAAACATGTGCCACTACGCCTGGCTAAAAGAAATTTTTTAAACCTTGTTGTAGGGTCCACACCTGTAATCCCAGCAGTCTGGGAGGCTGAGGCAAGAGGATTGCAAGTTCCAGCTCACTCTGGACAACTTAGCAACTTAGACTCTATCTTAAAGTAATAAAGGGCTGGGAATGTAACTCAGTGTGAAGGCCCTGGCTGGGTTCAATCCCCAGTACCTTTTTTTTTTTTTTTTTTTTAAATATGTGGGTACCAGAAGTCGAACTCAGGACCTCGTGCTTGCCAGGCAGGCGCTTATGCCGCTGAGGTATATCACCAGCCTTTTTTTTTTTTTTTTTTTTTAATAAAAGTATACTTTTACATAACATCCATTGGTCTGTCTTAAATTTTTTAAAAGTCCACAGGAGAGCCAGGCATGGTGGTGCACACCTGTAATCCCAAACCTGTCTCAGGAACCGCCCCCCCCAAAAAAAACTCCCTGGGAGTAAGAAGTTCTGCTGCAGTATGGTAACTGCACACAATGGTACACCATATATTTCTAAAAGCTAGAGGAAAGGATTTTCAGTGTTTCACTGTGAAAAATGACAGACGTTTGAGGAGATAGACATGTTTAACCTTACTTGTGGTTCTGGAATTAAACCCGTGGTTCTCATACATGCTGCACAAGCATTCTGCCATTGAGCCATGTCCCCACCCAGTACCTTAAAAGATTTAAACATTACACAGTTTATACAAGTATCAAAATATCACATGACACTCCTTAAGTATGTATAATTTTTATGTTTCTATATATCCATTTAAAAATAAATTAACATTTACTAAATCATTTATTGTTTATTTGAAAAACATTGGTTCACCGAGTTATAGGGCTTTTAGAAGTTGACAGATTTTATTATATAATATGAAAACTTTTTTTTTTCTTTTCTTTTGAGATAGGGTCTCACTATGTGATTCAGGCTGGCCTCCTCCCTCAGCGTCCGAGTGCTACAGTTTATAGGTGTGCGCCATCATGCCTGTCATATATGTTAATATCACCAATTTTCCTGAGTGTCGAGATCGCAGGATGTGCCACTTACTCGTAGCTGAAAATTCTTTTTAAATTTGGGAAGCTACCGATTACATGGTAGAGGATACTGATTTTCTGAAATTATAACTTTTGCTTAATATCTCAAATTTCATTATTGGCAACATATTATGTCAATTGTTTTCCTTGAAATGATTAGCTCACTTCATTCTATCTGAAGAATTAAATAATACCCAAGTCTGACATTCTTCTAAGTAAGATTGATGTGAAAACTGGCAACCTAAATGATTGTCCATGTGTCTTCTTTAAGACTTATTTAACTAGCATGCTTAGTGTACAAAAGAAGTTTACATATTTTAAAAAATTTTCATAGAACTAGTATTTGTCATTCTTGGTTTGCTTGCATGGTTTTTCTGTATTTTGCACAAATTACTTTGTAGTAAAAGTACTCTCAATACTAGTTTCTACACAGTCAAGTACATTGAGAAATCTTTTCCTTTTTTTTTTTTTTTTCCCCCTACCCTGGAGATGGTACTGGAATTTTTGTATATGTGCTGCTAAAGCAAGCACAGTACTGGAATTTTTATCCTGCTTCATCTGGACTGGCTGTACTCTGACCTCATAGTTGGGTTCTACTCTTGTAGCTTTTCACCACCATTATCTTACATATTGTCTTTACTGTTTTCCTAGTTGGGAATCTTGTGTCCATTGCCTTTTCTGTGTACTAATTTTTTGTGTGTGTGTGGGTACCGGGGGTCGAACTCAGGACCTCGCGCACCAGCAGGTGCCCGTGCTGCTAAGCGATATCACCGGCCCTTTTTTCATATGTGGGTTCCAGGAGTCGAACTCAGGATCTTGTGCTTGCCAGGCAGGCACTTATGCCGCTGAGCTATCTCACCGGCCCTCTGTGTACTAATTTTGATGGTTGACATTTTCCAGTAGCGTCCTGAGGGAAAAGTTCCTTTAGAGGTGAAATTTTTGAGCATTTGTGTATCTGAAAAGCACCCTTTTTATTGTTCTTTTTGTTGTTGTTTTGCTACCAGGAATCAAACTCAGGACTTTATGCTTGCCAGTGTTGTTCGTTTTTTTGAGATAGAGTCTCGCTATTGTAGTTCAGGCTAGCCTTGAACTCACAGCAGTCCTCCTGCCTCAGCCTCTTGAGTTCTGGGACAACAGCCACCATGCCTGGCCTGAAAAGCGCCTTTATTAAAATGTCCGTTAGATTGATAGGTTAGGCTTAGAATTTTTCTTTCAAAATTTTGTCTTTTAGTTTCCTGTGTTTGTTTTGAGAAATTTGATGCCATTCAGAGCCCTATTTTTTCAGTGATATTTCTTTCTTTCTGAAAACATAACATCTTTTTCTTTGTGAAATGTTACAGTATTGTGCTTAGGTATGGGTCTTGTTTATTATATAAGTACCAAATGGGCCCTTTCTGTCTGGAGATTCATGACTTTTGAAGCAGGTTTTTGTTGTTCTTTGAATGAATTTCCTCTAGTTAGTTTTTTTCCTTTTTCTGAGACTTTTCTAGTACATGAACCCAGGGTCTGGGCCAGTGATATAGCTCAGCAGCATAAGCGCCTGCCTGGCAAGCGCAGGGTCCTCAGTTCGACTCCCGGTACCCTCATATTAAAAAAAATAATAATAAAAGAACCCAGGGCTTTTGCCCTGAGGTACATCTCCAGCCTTTATCACTTTGCTTTTGTTTTGTTTTGTTTTTTGAGACAGGGTCTTACTATGTAGCCCAGGGTGGCCTTGAACTCACAGCAGTCCTCCTGCTTCAGACTCTTGAGATTACCAGCATGTACCGCCCTGCCAGGCCCTCTTTATCACTTCTTGTATTTCAAGACAGTCTTGCTAATTGCCCCAACTGGGCTTGACTTCGTATCCTCCTGCTTTATTGGCCTTCAGCTTTCTGAGACTCAGTTATTACATTTCCTTGTTTATTCTGTGCATTTATTAAAACTTCCACCAGGAAATGATACTATGATGGTATTGCATCAAGATGGCTGCTGGCCATACATAAGTTTGCTAGTTAGGTAATGTAAAAAAATTTTTTGGAGTAAGGAGACCCTGTTCTTTTTGTTGTGGTGGTGGTGGTGTTTGTTTGTTTTTTGAGACAGGGTCTCACTATGTGGTCCAGGCTGGCCTTGAACTCGATATGTAGCTGAGGGTGGTCTCGAAGTCGTGGCGCTCCTTCTGCCTCAGCCTCCCAAGTGCTGGGATTACAGGTGTGCACCACCACACCTGGCAGAGACTCTGTTCTTGATAAATATTAATACGGACTACCTCAGCTTTCCCATCTTCTGCATAGTTTTAATTACTATGGGAAATTTTTCTTTTGCTTCTTACTCACAGATCCTAATACTCTTGCACTGGTAAAATTTTATGGTTGGTGTTGGGTTTTTTTTTTTTTTTTTATGTGGGTACTGGGAGTCGAACTCAGGACCTCGCGCTTGCCAGCAGGTGCTTGTGCCACTGAACGATACCACCGGCCCTTTTTTTCCTTTATGTGGGTACCAGGAGTCGAACTCAGGACCTTGCGCTTGCTAGGCAGGCGCTTATGCTGCTGAGCTATCTCACCAGCCCATTGTTTTTGAGACATGGTCTCCCTATGTAGTTCAGGCTAACCTTGGAACTTGCTAGGTAGTTTAAGCTGACCTTGAATTCAAGATGCTTCTGCTCATCCTCTTAAGCGATAGAATCATGGACATGTACAACCATGCCTGGCTTCTGCAGCACCCTCCTTTCTCTGTCTCTACTGAAGGTTGAACCCAGGGCCTTTGCACTGAGCTGGATTTGCAGCCCTTTCTTATTTTGAGACAGTGTCTTGCTAACTTGCCCCAGCTGGGCTGAAATGTGCCATCTTCCTGCGTTAGCCTCCCCCAGTTCTGGGAGTATAGGCATGAGCCACTGTGCCCAACTCTCTCTCTCTCTCTCTCTTTTGATCTGATCCATTTTAATGGTGTTCCTCAAATGGTGTGGAATATCTGCTGCAACGTTATATTTAACCATGGCTCACTGAAGGTGCTCATGCACTCTTACCTGAAAAGCTTCAGTGGATGAAAGTAAAATGCCTTATGGACCAATCATCTCCTCCCTGAAAAAATTTATACTGCCTTACTGTGATGAACTCATGATCCGGTCTTTTGTTTTGGCCAGTGAAATTTAAGTACAAGTAATGGTTATCTGAGAGGAGCATCCTAGGTTTGTCATGGGCTTTCTTCAGAAAAGGACCCTTTTATATCCTGCTCATAGGTATGTGTACCTCAGTGCACATTTTTTTGGGCCTTCGCTACAAAATGGTGCTGAAGGTCTAACCATGTTGATTTCAGTATAGCAGCTCTTCCCTGTCATCTCATTTGCTGGATATCCTGAGTATGGAGCTTTTTGGCATGAGTAAGGTTAAATTTTGTGACAAGGAGTGTAAGTTGTGATCTGGGTGTATTTCACCCAGCCTTACTCATGCTACTTCTTATGAAGAATTAGTCAGCTCTATCTTTTTGACTGGGAGGATGTGAGTGTCCTTGTTTCTTATATCACTTTTTCCAGCTATTATCTGGATTCCTTATTTTGAGATAGTTGATTCCCTTCATTTTCCTTTTCTGTTGTTGTTGTTTTTGTTTTGTTTTGTTTTGTTTGGTGCAGATCAGCTTGGTTGACATTGGCATCTTTTACAAAGTCTTAACATAAAGTGGACTTCAAATAATGTTCTACTGTACACTGAAAATCTTCCAGTTTGTTTCTGTTATTGCAGCATTGTCTGCTGTATAGTGACCTTTCTGATATGTCCTTTTTCATGTGAGTTTGTACCATTTTCCCTTGCTTTTTTAATGAGGCTTGGGTGGGTACTAGGGCTTGAACTCGGGGTCTTTACCCTGAGGTACATCTCCGGCTATTCATTCATTCATTTATTTGCAGTGCTGGGGATTCAATCCAGAGCCGTGTTACACTGTACATCTCCAGCCTTTTTATATTTTTTATTTTGAGACAACTAAGATGCTAAATTGCCCAGGCTGGGTTCAAACTCAATGATCTTCCTGCATCAGCCTCTCAGAGATCTGGAATTATAGGTATGCACCACCATGCCTGGCTTACTACAGGGTCTCACTAATAGTTCAGATTGGCCTTGAACTCACTATGTAGCCCAGGCTGGCCTCAAACTAGTGAGGACCCTCTTGCCTTGGGCTCTTGAGGGCTGGGGTTACAGGGCTGCACCACCATGCCTGGCTTGGCCTCAAATTTAAAGATCCTCCTGCCTTAGCCACCTAGGGTGCTGAGATTACAGGCATATGCCATCAAACCCAGGTGTGAACTTTGTCGTTTGTAATAGTAATCTAAGCTTTATAAACCCACAAATATTGATTTTTTTCTTTTTTACCCAAAATTCCTCTACAAGGGTTTTCTTCTCAAAATTTAGTTAGAGACATTAGTCATATGGATTCTAAAATATGAAGTTTTATTTCAAATAATAGGGAAATTCACAGATAATAGTAATGATAATCTAAAGGTAATAATTATTGAATGTTTACCATGTGCCACTTACAGTTCTGAGCACTTTATTCATTAACTCTTTTAAATGATGGTTCTTTGTACTCTGTTTTAGAATAATCCTGAGAAGATAATGGGCAGATACAGAGGCATCAAGACTTGGGAGGCAAGTTGCATCCATCTCCAGTAAACACTGACAGGAAAAAACAGTGAATATAAGAAAATTAGAAAAATCCTTCTTTTCTCACAGACTTTATTTCTCTTAAGGCAACACCTTTTTGAAATTTTGATTTCAAAAGATAATTTAAGCTTAATTATGAGGGAAGCTGTGTAGAAAAGAATCATCGATTTTATTAATTTGGAAATCCTCTACCAGAGCTTACTCCTTGTGATAATATCCCCTTGCAGGTCAGTGTGAAAATCCCTTTGTGCCGTGTCTGATAGCAGAGCAGTTCCTCACTGGAGAGAAATCCTATGAATTTACTGAATGTGGGTAAACATTTATTCACATGTCTCATTGAATCGAGAAGTCATGCTGAAGAGATACCCTGTGCTTCTAAGGAATATTGAAAAGCCATTAGCTAGATGACAGATCTCATTGAGCAGCAGAAAATTC
Source organism: Erethizon dorsatum (assembly GCA_028451465.1). Taxonomy (NCBI): domain Eukaryota; kingdom Metazoa; phylum Chordata; class Mammalia; order Rodentia; family Erethizontidae; genus Erethizon; species Erethizon dorsatum. Next base: position 100,491,593 of record CM051834.1, read on the forward strand.
ATGCCGGAGAGAAACCAGTGAATATAGCATATTTTCATTGAATGCGCTACGTGTGATAAAATTATCTCTCAAACTTTATCCCTTATTCTGCATTTGAGAGGTCATACACAGTGAAGCTTTATAAATGTAAGAAATGTGGAAATATCTTCAGCTAAAAGTAAATCCTCATTCATCAAAAAATTCATACTGGAGAGAAATCTTGTGAATGTGGGAAAGCTTCCATTCCGATGTCACACCTCAGTCAGCAGAGAAATTGTAGTGGGGAAAACCCCTTTGCCTGTAAGGTATGTGGGAAAATCTTCAGCCACAAATCCAATCTCACTGAGCATGAGCATTTTCATACTAGAGAGAAACCTTTTGAATGTAATGAATGTGGGAAGGCCTTTAGCCAAAAGCAGTATGTCATTAAACATCAGAACACCCATACTGGAGAGAAGCTTTTTGAATGTAATGATTGTGGAAAATCCTTCAGCCAGAAGGAGAACCTCCTTACCCACCAGAAAATTCACACTGGAGAGAAACCTTTTGAGTGCAAAGATTGTGGGAAAGCTTTCATTCAGAAGTCAAACCTCATCAGACACCAGAGAACTCACACCGGAGAGAAGCCCTTCATATGTAAACAATGTGGGAAAACCTTTAGTGGCAAATCAAATCTTACTGAGCATGAGAAAATTCATATTGGAGAGAAACCCTTTAAATGCAATGAATGTGGAACAGCTTTTGGCCAGAAGAAGTACCTCATAAAGCATCAAAACATTCACACTGGAGAGAAACCTTATGAATGTAATGAATGTGGAAAAGCCTTCTCTCAACGAACATCACTTATTGTACATGTGAGGATTCATTCAGGTGATAAACCTTACGAATGCAATGTATGTGGAAAAGCCTTCTCTCAGAGTTCTTCTCTCACTGTGCATGTGAGAAGCCATACCGGTGAGAAGCCCTATGGTTGTAATGAATGTGGGAAAGCTTTCTCACAGTTCTCAACCCTAGCCCTGCATTTGAGAATACACACAGGTAAGAAGCCTTATCAATGTAGTGAATGTGGAAAAGCTTTCAGCCAGAAGTCACATCACATTAGACACCAGAAAATTCACACTCACTAAGAGCTATAACTTCAGAATGGGAAAACATGTACCAGGAATTTGTATCTCACAGTGCATCAGAAATATTTTGAAGTAAAGCATCCCAAGTCTGGTGAACTTTAACAAATGCTAAAACTTTAGAGGACACCAACAGTTCATACTGAAGAAAAAGACATTCGTATGATGAGAAGACTGTTCCCAACCAAAAAAAACTACATCAGAAGTAACACTGACTTTAGATGCATTTCCCTAAAATTGGGAACAAAAAAGAGAGAGGCCTGTTACTACACTCAGCATAAATCTAGAGATCTTCACCAGTATAAGAAAAATAAGTTACAAGTATTACAAAGGAAGAAACAAAAACACATATGAAGAGGCCAGTGATATAGCTCAGCAGCATAAGCACCTGCCTGGCAAGCGTGAGGTCCTGAGTTCGACTCCTGGTACCCGCATATTAAAAAAAAAACATATGATCATCTACAAATAATAAGCCTTTGTGATAGTGATTCAGCAGAGTGGAAGAGATTCCAGAAAGACCCTATGCATTTATTTGAATTTGGAATGTGAAAGAGGTGGCATTAGGAGATGAAATTTTAAAATATTATTTGGAGATAATTTGTTCTCTGAGGGTAGAGAATGGACCATGGATTACAGAGAAAAGTAAAACAAGAATTGAAGAATGAATTATTAAAAGCCAGTATACTAAAAATTGTTATGACCTTAGGAGTAGGAAAATATTCCTTGTAACAAATTCAAAAATACGTATTAGTTTTACTTATGTGTATGCTCAGGAAATACCAGGAATTTATCTGTGGCTCAATTAGTAGTAGCCAGATATTGAAAACAAATATCCATGTAGAACAAAATGGAAGGTTTTACGATGGAATACTACCCATCTATAAAAATGCAATAGATGAGAGCCACATGTTCATGGAAATACCTAAAAAATGTTGAGAGGGAAAGAAGTTGGAGAATGATGAATATAGTACAATGACTTTTTGTAAATTTGAATTATAAAAGTTTCCTTGATGAAGTTCAATACTTTATATTGCTAATGGATACACATACATATGTAAATGTTTTTTGAAATCAATTGGAAGGATACAGACCAAACTCTTGATGGCCTGTGAAGAGTGGAGAAGGGATGGGAATGAGCGTGGGAGGTGGGGGTAGGGAGGGGCTTCATCTTTTTATATAAATATCCATTTCTCTGCAAGTAAATATATGAAGATACTCACTAATTCTGCATTGTGGTATATGGATATCTTGTCTTATTTTTTGTACTTTTCTGTATTTTTAAAGTTTCACAAGATTTAAAAAATAGGGTGATATGAATTCTGTACCTGTAGAAGTCACGTTATAATGAATTAATTCCCAATCAAATACTAAACTTTTTATAGAAATTTCTAAAAATTTTATCAACAATGAGTGGATGGATTTACTCTCTATGTAATATGAAATTATCTATTTTATTAAAATTAAAAATGACATCATACTCCAAATCTGTTTGTTTGGACAGGTTATAGTATGTGCTATATTGTCTATGTCTTCACATTTTTAACATTTTGCAAAATACCATTCAGGCTTAGAAATTCATTTTTTTTTTATTGTTTTGGTGCTTATGGCTGAACTCAGGGCCTTGTACGTGCTAGGCAAGTGCCCCACCACTAAGCTACATCCCAGGCCCTTTTTATTTTTATTTTTGAGACAGAATCAATATATTGCCCAGGCTGGCATTGTACTTGCGATCTTCCTGCTTCAGCGTCCTAGGTGTGGGGATTACAGGCATGCACCACTGCGCCTGCTTAACTTTTCATTAAATAAGGATACATGCACGAATTGATTTTTGGAATGTCAATTTGACTATCCCATAAATTGAACTTACACATTTTTGATAATTTTATTTTTAGAAAGAGAACACTATTAAAGTTCCTGACCTTCCACAGTTCAGTGCATTAGATGCAAACACCTAGATCTCAGTCTTTGTATTTTTGAGACAGGGTCTCACTAGCCCAGGTTGGCCTTGAATTTGCCACCTCCCCAGTGCTGGGAACACGTGCTGTGCTACAGCACACGCACTTTAGATCCCACTCTTACCTGTGGAGTATTTCATCCCCCCATTGCTTTCACAGGTGAAACTTATTTAACAGAGGGTGGGGCGGAGTGGCAATGAGAAAAGTAGCTCTGACCTGGATAATTCTGTTGTGTAAACCAGCCTTTGAATATTAAGAAAAAGTGAAAACTGATAAAGAGTTTTACTAAAGGTTTTTTAAGTGCTAGTGAAAGAACATGACTGCATTGAGGTTGATTTCCAAACCTTCAAAAATCAAATTCATTAGGTAATGCAATTACAGTATCTTTTAGCCTGTTTGAAGGAATAACTATGAATTATGTACCTAAATATCTACATGAATTCTTGTCACCCCACCACTGGGTTTTTGTTTTTGTTTATGTGCGGGTACCGGGAGTAGAACTCAGGACCTTGCACTTGCCAGGCAGGCACTTACGCCACTGAACTGTATCACTGGCCCCACCACTGGGGTTTGAATCGAGGGCCTTCGCACTGAGGTACATCCCGTGTGTGTCTGTATGTGTGTGTGTATAAACATATATGTATTTTTAAATTTTTATTTTATTTTATTTTTTTGAGCTATATCTCAACCAAGTGGGGCTTGAGCTTGCAAACTTTCTGGCTCATCCTGAATGCTGGGTTTACAGGTACATACTACCTGGACCTTTGTCCTTTCTAATATGAATCTCACCCCCTTTTTCTCTGCTTGACATGATTATATATATTTTTTTTTTTTTTTCCATATGTAAAGGTGTTCTCTCTTTACCTTATAAGACAAAAGCAACTTATGGAAAGACCTGTCTTTGAAATTTTACAATTAATCATGATTTTGTCACTTAAATCAGTAACCTGCCATTTATTTAGTTTGGTTTTTCAACCCCAGAGTGTTTTTATCCAGATTAGTGGCCCTTAAGCCTCAGTGTACATTGGAGTCACCTAGAGGGCTTGTGAGGTAATGTGTGTAACTCATTTCTGACCCACTAAGTCAAGTGTTGAGGACGTTCATTTCATATATACTAGCTTTGTTCCTAGTATATATTTAAATATTTTCCCATTTTATATCTAGAAAATGAGAGGTAACTTCACATCTTAGTGGGTGTCTTGCTGAGATAAAATACCCGACACCCAAAGTTAAGGGGGAGAGGTTTATTTAGCTCACAGTTTGAAGAGGTTTCAGTCTATAATCGGCAGGCTCCAAGGTAGGGTGGCGCATGGCAGAGGGGCAGCAGTTCGTGGTGGAAGACAGCAAAAGCGACAATGGAGAGAGCCAGACAAGACGCTGTCCCTTACATTGCAGGCTACCTGCCTTAGGGTGAGTGTAGCACTCACACCCTTAATCCCAGCATTGGACCATGAATCAAACTCTAGATTCAGCTGCTTCTGAGGAGCCTGCCCCCCCCATGACTGCATGAGGCTTTGAGGGGACATCTGGACATGAACCATAATACTGGGATAGCTAAAATAAAGCAAAATACAACTTAACCATTTCAGTGCAATAGATGGGGATGCTTTTACCTGCAGATTATATTACATGAGTATCAGAATGTAATGCTGCCCCCTGAGAGCTTAACTAGTGCTCTACTGTGTAGTAGGAAAAGGGTTAAATTTTCATTTTTTGATAAGTTGTGAAAGAACAGGAGTGGGATATTGAAGCATGGACTATATGATTTAAAAGGCTGTTGTGAAGAACCTTTTTTGGGGGAGGGGCTGGAGATTGAACTCAGTTACTTCCCTAGTTTTTTTAAGAGTTGCTAAATTGCCTAAGTTAGGTTTGCACTTTCAGTTCTGCCCTGGTCTCCCAAAGTGCTGGGGTTATAGCTGTATGCCACTACCCCTGGTTTGGATTTAATTTTTAATTTATTTAGAGACAGTCTTGCTATGTAATCAGGCTGGCTTTGAACTCACAGTGATCCTGCCTTAGCCTCCCAAGTGCTAGGATTATATTCATGCCATTGCACCTGGCAGATTTTATTCTTTTTAAAAATTGTTTTGTTTTTGTTTTTTGAGACACGGTCTCACTGTGGAACCCAGGCTGACCTTGAATTTGTGGCAGTCCTGGGATTACAGGCATGCACCACCATGCCTGGCCCGACAGGTTTATTCTTTTTTTTTTTTTTTTTTTTTTTTTTTTGTGGGTACCGGGGGGACGACCTCAGGACCTCGCACGCCAACAGGCGCCCGTGCCGCTGAGCGATATCACCGGCCCCTTTTTCGTATGTGGGATCCGGGAGTCGAACTCGGGCCCTCGCGCTTGCAAGGCAGGCGCTTACGCCGCTGAGCCATCTCACCGGCCCCAGGTTTTATTCTTAAAAGCAGTGAGAATCCACTAAAGTGCATGTAAGTGTGATCATGATATGACTGACATTTGGAGATCACATCATACTTCATGAAGAGTGGATTAAGAATACCATAGAAGCAGCGTGTCAATTTAAGAGGCTGAGGAAGCATTGAGGCAAGGTGAAAAACTAGGATAGAGATGTAACATTGAAGATAGTTAGAAATGGGTGGTTTTGAGTATTTTAGAGGTGAGCTGATAAGAGTTGCTGAGATGAATGATGACAGTGTCCACAGTATCCAGGACAAGGTTAAAAACTAAGCTGGCATGACATCATTGAATAAAGTGTTGGAACAGGTTAGGAGGGAATAGACGATAACTGGTTTGGATTTGAGAGGTTTGTTTGACACCAAGTGGAAAGCAGAAGAGATAATTCAGTTACTCTGGTATCCTATTTTCAGATTACATTAAAACCAAGGGATACAATGAGGTCATTTAGGGGAAGTATACTTAAGGTAGAATGTTAATCCCAGTAAATGTAAATTGTCTCAACTTTTCAGTTAAAGACTGTTTTCTGTTTTTATTTATATTTTGAGACAGGGTCTGGGCTATGTATTCCAGGCTGACCTCAAACTCTGTAGCCCAGACTGGCCTTGAACTCAGGGCAATCCTTCTGCACCAGCCTCCCAAGTGCTGAGATTACAGGCGTGTACCACCATGTCCAGTTGAAGTCAAAGATTGTAAAATGGTTTTCTTTTGGTTTTGTTTAATGGTTATAAACTATTTAAATGGGATACATCTTAAAAGGAACATAAAAAGATGTCAACTAAATAGTATCCATGAAAAAGCTGTCAAAAGAGTCTTTAAGGCAAACATTACTACAGGCTAAAAAATGGTAAAATTTTTAGTTCTTTAGACACATGTAATGATTTTAATCTTGGGCATTCCTAAGTAATGTAGCCTGTAGGCTGCAGCATCTGGAGACCAGCTGTGGTGAGGAGGCCTGCTCAGGAACACGCCTTGCTGTGCAGGCTGGCTGCAGGAGCGGGTGGTTGCCTTGGCTTGGGTCTGTTTCCGCTGCACACCAAGCTTTCTGGTGGAGAGACTGCTGCTGTCGGCAACTGGGAACTTTCTGTGAAGGCTGCCAGAGGCCACCAGTGTTCAGGCTGAAGTGTCTGGGGAGGAGCTGCTGTGGGCTTGGTGGCCGCATCAGGCCACTCCTTAGCCCTTGGGACTGAGGTGAAGAGGAGGAGGTAGCACTGTCAAGTGACTCAGGACCTTCTTAGTTTATTTCTGGGTATTCCCATTTGTATCTGAATATACAAAACAGCTGAGGACACCAGTAAGATATTTTCCCAGTATTGAAGTTTCTGACTACATTTCAAATGGTAAGGAACTGAAGCAGAAGCAGAACAATTCAGAGGGGCCCGGGATATAGCTCAGCGGCATGGCAACTGCCTGGCTAGCACAAGGTCCTGAGTTTGATTCCTGGCTCCAAAAAAATTTTTTTCCAGATAATTTTTGGTGGCTCCCTGTTTATTCAGTATACTACCCACCCCTTTCCACTTCTGAAACTGTCATTGAGTGTTGCAGATGTTGTTCAGTGCTGTTTTAGAAGGAACACTGCCAAAGGAGAAAGGGAAATCTCAGTAGAAGGTGCCTAAGTATATTCTTTACAAAGAATGGAGCCGGGGTGGTGGTGCACGCCTGTAATCCCAGCACTCTTGAGAAGCTGAGGCAGGAAGCAGGATGGCAATTTGAGCCCAGGCTGGGCAATTTAATGATTTAGCAAACTCTCCAAATGAAAAAAATAATTTTTTTTTAATATGCGGGTACTGGGAGTTGAACTCAGGACCTCGCGCTTGCCAGCAGGCGCTTGTGCCGCTGAGCAATATCACCGGCCCTTTTTTTCCTTTATGTGGGTACCGGGAGTCAAACTCAGGACCTCGTGCTTGCCAGGCAGGCACTTAGGCCGCTAAGCTATATCACCGGCCCCCCCCCAAAAATTTATTTTCTTTTTTTTGTGGGTACCGGGGGCCGAACTCAGGACCTCCTGCACCAGCAGGTGCCCATGCTGCTGAGCGATATCACCAGACCTTTTTTCGTATGTGGGTTCCAGGAGTCAAACTCAGGACCTCACACTTGCCAGGCAGGTGCTTATGCCGCTGAGCTATCTCACCAGCCTCCAAAAAAAATTTTTTTAAAAGGCTGGGAATGTAGCTCAGTGCAAAGACCATGGGTTCAATCCCCAGTACAAAAAAAAAAAAAAAAAAAAAAAAAAATTCACACTTGGAATGGAAACTTATGTGCAGTAGTGACAATTCTGAAATAGTGAACTAACCTGTTTGTTAGGTTATTCCCAGTTTCTTTTAAACAAGTGCAAAATTAGCACAGCATGGTGGAAAGCTGAGGCAGGATGATCTCAAATTCCAGCCTGGGCAATTTAGCAAGACTCTGTCTCAAAACATAAAAAGGGCTGGGGATGCAGCGCATCCTGGGTTCAATCCCCAGTACAACACCAAACCAAATGTAAAGTTTCCCTCCTTTCTCTCTTTCTTTTTTTTCTTTTTTCTTTTTCTTTTTTTTTTTTTTTTGTTGGTGTTTTGAGATAGGGTCTCTCGCTATGTAGTCCAGGCTGGCCTCGAACTCTTGGCAATCCTCCTGCCTCAGCCTTCAGAGTGCTGGGATTACAGGTGTGCACCACCGTGCCCTACCCCAAATCAGGGGATTTTAACAACAGCTCAGTAAATTTTCATAGCAAAATCCAAAATTTAAAAACCAAAGATACCCAAACCAGACATATTTATAGCCAAACTTCTGATTAAAGACAATGGAAAAATACAAAAACAATGAGAAAGAGTCCCCCCCCCCTTTTTATAGGTAGAAAACGATCTGAACGGCAGATTTCTCATCAAAAACCCTGGCTGCCAGAAAGAAGCACCCCCGCCCATTTCTTTTCAATACCAGGGCTGAACTCCGGGGCTTCCCCAGTGCTTTATTTTTTGAGCCAGGTTCTGCCTAAATTGCTAAATTGGCCCGGCTAAGCTTGAATTTGCCATCCTCCTGCCTCAAGTCTCCCAGAGTGCTAGGATTACCGGTGTGAGTCACTTGTTTTTCTCTTCTTGGATCCTTGTTATTTAGGAATTGGAAAGCTTCTGGAACCCTTGATTCTATGACCATGATCGACAATTGCAGATATGGAGCCTCCCTTGCTGGCTCCTACAGGGGTAATGCATTAATATTTACACAGAGTCACAAACGTGTGACACTAAGGATCCCAGCTCTCCTTTGACTGTCTTCGGCAGCTGCTTCTCCACTCCTGGTAACTGCAGTTCAGGTTAAAGCTGCAGGGTAACACCCCCCCCGCCGGCGCCGCCCGGCCCATCCCTCCCTTCCCTGCGCGGGACGTCCCTATGTCTCAGGTCCACTAACTCGCACTAGAGAATGAGAATCGACCGTAGTCACGAAACAGGCTCAACTCACGCATTCTAATAGCTCTGTGATTTTAAAAAATGAAATGAATGTTTAAATTTTTAAAAATATCACAATAAAAGACATTGCCATTAATCCTCCTCAAAATACTTCCCCTCATCCCATCATTCTTGCCGCTTTCTGAAGCAGTTATGGAAGTCCTCCATCATCGCTGCCTCTATGTCCTGAATCATTTCAAAAGGTTTGGGGAAGAGCCAGAGTTGCACGGTGCCAGATCTGGTAAATAAGGTGTATGAGGACATACTGCAATGTTTTTATTTGACAGAAATCACCATAAATGGGCTGGGGGTGTAGTTCAGCGGCACAACGCCTGCCTGGCAAGCGAGAGGTCCTGAGTTCGATTCCCGGTACTTCCCTCCCCCCAAAAAAAAAAAGCCTCCCGAGTGCTGGTATTACAGGAATCCGCCACCGTACCCGGCTTTTCCCATCGTTCTTGGCAATGTAATGTTTTTCCAAAATTTAAGCATTCACCGAATTCTTCGATCACCCCGTGTATCAGGCCTGGCGTTCAAACTGTGCACTGCCTTACTGGGACCACTGCGCGTTTCAGCATCCACCGCATCCCTGGTGATGGACCACATTTCCAAAGATCCACGCGGTCCCGGATGAGGTCCGGACTACATTTCACCCGCTTCGTGGAGTCCCTTTGTGCCGGCCTTCGATAGACTACATTTCCCAGGATCCTCCTGTCGGAGGCTACTGCCCGCCCAAAATTGTTCTTTGGCTGTCTCTGCTGCCAGTGACTTAGGGGTGCTGTAAGGACTCTGGGGCTCCTCCAGTTGGGATCTCCTACCCACCTTGGTGAGAGTCATGAATATCCTGCTCTGGGATGCATTGACCAGAGGCCTCTGTGCCCAAGGCAACTCTTGGGCCCAGTATGGAGTTTCCTCAAAAACTAAAACTAGAAATTCCATTCAACCCAGTTTTTCCCCTTCTAGGTATCTTCCTGAAAGAATTAAAGATATGCTATTACCGTGATAAATGCATACCCATGTTTATAGCAACACAATTCATAATAGCTAAATCTTGGAAAAAGCCTGTATGTCCATCAACAGATGAACTGATAAAGAAAATGTGGTATTTACACACAATGGAGTGCTACTCTGCCCTAAAGAAGGGTAAACTTCAGTCATTTGTAGGAAAATGGATGCATCTTGACCATAATGTTAAGTGAGATAAATCAGACACACACATTTAAATATCACATGATTTCTCTTATATGAGAAACCCAAAATATAACCAAAGAACAAAATAAAAAATAGGTAATATCAAGTAGGGGGATAGATCTTTCTCAAATGGGAAGGAGATCAAGAGATGGGGGCGTGGGAGAGGAGGGAAAGGGGATGAAAAAAGGAATTGTGTTATTTTCATGTACCAACCCCACATGAGGGATGTTAACATTATGTACTACAAACATGTACCAATAAAAATATAAAAAATTTAAAAAATAAAAATATTTTGATTTATTTGGTTAACACTGCTTTCTTTGCTACCACTCCATTTATTATTGGCATTAGCCTACTGACTTTCAATTTCCTAATGCTTAGATGCCTCCTACTTTAATTTTTGTCTCCCAAATAGGAGTTTTATTGATTAAAGTTATAAAAACAAAATAAAAAATTGCCAGTAGCCCTGCTAATATTTTGATGGACATATTTCCCAATGTTTTTCTGTGTTTGTGTTCAGTTTTAAAGAACTAGATTATCACATTTCAAATGATTAGCCAGGCATGGTGGCACATGCCTATAATCCCAGCACTCGGGAGGCTGAGGCAGGAGGATTGCTTAGAGTTTGAGGCCAGCCTGGGCTACATAGTGAGTTTAAACCTAGCCTGAACTACACAGCAAGACCCTGTCTCAAAAAAAAAAAAAAAAAAAATCAAATGATTTCAAGTTCAGAAGCGAGGAAAGAAATCATAAAAGGAAAGGTAGGCTACACTGTGGCTAAAATGTGCAAAACTTGAAACTTCTGTACAATCTCCTTCCCCAAAGAAATTAAAATGTGAACAGGTTGTAGAAAAATATTTGCAGCAAAACCCATGAGCTTAAGAAAATAGAATAGTTAAGTAAATTGGTGTAGCCATTTAGGAAAGTTTTAAGCTTTTCTATATGTTATGTATGGGTTGGTTATGATGAAAAACATGGAATTTTATATGAAAATTAATTATATGTATAGTGTGGTCACATCTGTATTCTATCTTTGGAAAGCAGACTAAGGAGAAGTAGCTACATCTGTTTTTGTTTTTTTTTTTTTCCTTTGTCCCTTTATTTTCCTTTATTTTAAACAGTACTGGGATTGATCCCAGTGCCTTTGCACTAAGCTACATCTCCAGCCCTTTTTATTTTTATTATTTTTAATTTTTATTTTTGTGGGTAACGGGGATCGACCTCATGACCTCGTGCGCCAGCAGGCGCCCGTGCCGCTGAGCGATATCACCGGCCCTTTTTTCGTATGTGGGTTCCGGGAGTCGAACTCGGGCCCTCGCGCTTACCAGGCAGGCACTTACGCTGCTGAGCCTTCTCACCGGCCCAGCCCTTTTTATTTTTTATGCTGAGACAGAGTCTCACTAAATTGCCCAAGTTGGGCTCAAACTTGTGATCCTCCTGCCTCAGCCTCCCAGAGTGCTGGGATTACAGGCAAACATCACAATGCCCAGCTAGCTAAATCATAAGTGTACACTCTCCTTTTCTTTCTTCTTCCTTTTTTTTTTTTTTTGGTACCCGGAATTGAACTCAGGAACTTGCTCTTGCTAGGCAGGTGCTTGCACCGCTGAGCTATATCTCCGGCCCTCCTTTTCTTTCTTTTCCCTTGTCTTCAATCCCTTTCCTTCCCTTCTTTCTTTCCTTTCTCTTCTGTCTTCTCCTCCCTCTCTTTCTTCCTCTCCTTTCCTGTTTCTCACTTCCTCCTTTCCTCCCTGTTTCCCTTACTCTTTTCCTTCCTTTTTTTTTTTTGACTGCTTCCATCAGTATTTCTTCATTAAAGAGTACTCTTATTATATAGATCTATCATAATTTGTTTGCTTAAAGCTTATTGAAAGCCACTTATGTTTCTATATTTTTTGGATTTGCCTTTGAGGAATGTTCTTCGTTTGTTTCATTGAGACACAGTCTTGTTATGTAGTTCAGGCTGGTCCTGAACTCACTATGTAGCCTAGGCTGGCCTTGAACTTGAACCAATCCTCCTGCCTCAGAATGCTGGGAATTAAAGGTGTGTGCCACTACCCACGATTTCAAAGAGGAACATTTTTCTGCATACAATTTTGAACTTTTAAAATTATTTCTTGGGCCGGTGATATGGCTCAGCAGCATAAGCGCCTGCCTGGCAAGCGTGAGGTCCTGGTTCGACTCCTGGTACCCACATAAAAGAAAAAAAAGGGCCGGTGATATCACTCAGTGGCACAAGCGCCTGCTGGCAAGCGTGAGGTCCTGAGGTCGACTCCCGGTACCCACATTAAAAAAAAAAAAAAGGGCTGATGAGATAGCTCAGCGGCACAAGCGTCTGCCCAGCAAGTGTGAGGTCCTGAGTTGGACTCCCGGAACCCACATAAAGGAAGAAAAAGGGCCGATGATATCGCTCAGTGGTACAAGCGCCTGCTGGCAAGCACGAGGTCCTGAGTTCGACTCCCGGTACCCAAGTTAAAAAAATTATTTCTTTTGGGGACTGGGCATGGTAGCTCATGCCTGTAATCTCAGCACTTAGAAGGCTGAGGCGAGAGGATTGCCTCAGGTTCAAGGACAGCCTGGATGATGTAGTGAGTTCAAGGCCAACCTGAGCTACATAGTGAGACCCTGTCTCAAAAAATAAAAAAGAAAAGAAATGAAATTTCCAGGTGGAGCAGCAGATGTAATTAAGTGCTTATCTATGAAAACCTTTGCTTGGGGAGATAGATAAAAGACAAGGCACTTATCCTTACATTACAAATAAGCAAGTGTAAGGTAATATGCTATAAAGTCCACTTGACAAATGCTGATGGCATTATGTGGCCATTTAAGGGTGAGACTTTATTGTGACCACTGCAACCACAATCATGTCCAAACGATGTGCTCCCTTGCGGATTCTCTGGATGTGAATCCATTTCCTCAAGGTTGCTTTCTGCCCTACTGATTTTAATCTCACCGTGGGGTGTCAAAAGTGAAAGAAACGGAGTAAAATGATTCTGCATCTGTCGGAGGGACACTGAGACAAACAGAGCAAGTACAGATATGTAACGAACCCATCTGTCCTACAAGCTGAAGCGAGCAGCAGCGGGGCTGCTGTACTTTTGTATGTGTGACACAAATGGCTTTTACTTGTGCTTTTCTGGGTAGGACGCTGGATACATGGGGAAAGATAGAAAACCAGAGCCTGTTAGCCATTTGCAGTAAAAGGAAAAATAAAAACATATTAAAAAATAGTAAAAACAAAATAGCTTTTGGAAAGAGAGTCCTTTTATCTTTTAGCTACTCTTTGGAAAAGGACTTATATATACAAATGCATTTTTCTTCTAATTTGGTCATGAGCTCTTTCTCAGGAAAGTGGCTATAAACTAGCCCTGCCCTAGTGGGGCTCCAGAAGATTTGCTCATGGTGTTCATGGTATCCTTTTTATGGATACTTCATTATCCTGGCAGATGGCCTAAAGTCTGCATGTCCGACCAATGTCAGGTTTCTCTCACAGGAAGCTATCCTGGCAGATGTGCTTGTGGCTCTTGTCTGAGTTGTGTCCAGCTTAGTCACACCACGGTGGCATCTCTCTAGGACAGCCCTGACTAGGGAGGAAGTAAAGTTCAAGTGCATCAGTCAGGTGAGACACAGAAGGGGCAGCAAAACAAAACACAGGAACTAACAGAAGCAGTGTATTTCAGACCCCAGAGAGAAGATGGCAGCACACACCCCAGGTCAGTGGGGAGGTGGGAGCCAGCGGAGCAGGGAAGGAGAGAGGGGGAGACCTCTGGGCCAAAGCCTTTAGTGGGGTCCAAGGTCAAGCAGATTTCCTGTACGGAGTTCTGATTGGTGGGTTTAGAGAAAGCAGACGCTATGATTGAGAAATGGTCACTGTAGTGCATCTGTGTGGCCCACCTGAGATGTGGGGTCAATAGGGTGAGTCAAATAGGTCCTGTCTGTGTGTGCCCTAATGAAGTGACCACCAGGAGATGGTTCTATAAGGTGGATATCTGGATCAACTATATGGAGAACCAGAAGGAGGTGGAGAATTAATCAAAGGTAAGTCCTGCTTCCAGTATGAGAAATGGATGCTGAGGCAACAAAAATTCAGTACAATAACAAAATTTTTAAAAGTAATGTACCGCCATAAATTAAAAATACAGAAGCCAGGCATGATGGCACATACCTGTAATCCCAGCATTTAGCCAGGCTGAGGCAGGAGGATCACCACGAGTTTGAGGCCAGCCTGGGCTACATAGTGAGACTCTGTCTCAAAACAAACAAACAAAAATAAATATAATAAAAAACATTTCAATTTTTATTATTATGTTTGCAATACATCATGATTATATTAATTATGGGGAATTGGTACATGCACATAACACATTTTAATTCTTTTTACTTCCCTTTCCCCTCACTGCATGTCTTGGTCCTCTTCGCTTTACAAAACATCTACTTTCTGGTTTCCTATTAACTTTTAGTTTGCTCTTATAATTTCGGTTTCTCATAAGACAAGTCATGTGATATTTAAGCTTATGTGTCTGATTTTTTTTTTATGTGGGCACCGGGAGTCGACCTCAGGACCTAGCACTTGCCAGCAGGTGCTTGTGCTGCTGAGCGATATCACCAGCCCCTTTTTTCCTTTATGTGGGTTCTGGGAGTCGAACCCAGGACCTCGTGCTTACCAGGCAGACTCTTACACTCCTGAGCCATTTCACCAGCCTGATGTGTCTGATTTATTTCACTTAACATTATGGTCTCAAGGTGGATCCATTTTCCTACAAATGACTCGTTTATCCTTTCTGGCAGAGTAAGTACTACATTGTATATAAATACCAGATTTTCTTTATTCATTCATCTGTTGATGGGCCGTTTCCAAGATTTAGCTATTATAAATTGTGATACTATAAACATGGGTATGCATATATCCCTGTAATATGATGTCTTTAACTCTTTTGGTAAGATACCTAGAAGGAGAGTAGCTGGGTCAAATGGAATGTCTAATTTTAGTTTTTGGAGGCGTCTCCACACTGATTTCCATAGTGGTTGTACTAGTTTATATTCCCACCAACAAAGCAGAAGAGTTCCTTTCTCCCCATAACCTTACCAGCATTTGTTATTATTTGATTGTTTTTGTTTTCTGAGTCAAAGTCTCGCTATGTAGTTCAGGCTGGCCTTGAACTCATGGCAATCCTCTGCCTCAGTCTCCAGAGTGCTGGGATCACAGGCATGCACCACTACATTCGGCTTAACTTCTTTTTAATTAATTAAGTTTATTGGTACATTTTAGGTATACATAATGATGACATTCATCATAGGGAATTTGTACCTATACATGATATAACTTGATTCTTTCTTTTTCCCATTCCCCTCCCCTCCCTTCAACCCCTCTTCCCCTCGTTATTTACACAAGTTTTGTTTCCATTTTTTCCTTCTTTTCTCATCATGTTTTTCTTTTCCCTTCCTTCCTTTCTCCCTCCCCTTTTTCTAGTTCCCCTTCTCATTTGAACATTTTCTTCCCATTTCCCAATATCTATTACACATTTTGGTCCTTATTTACACTAAGTTTCTCACACCAGAGAAACAATGTGTTGTTTACACGTGTGTCCAATTTATTTCACTTACAAGTACAGACTCCAGGTGCATCAATTCAGCTAGAAATGTCTCGAGCTTATTCTTCTTCATGGTATATTGGTACTCCATTGAATAAAAGAAACTCATCTTTATCCACTCATCAGTTGATGGGCATTTGAGCTATTTCTAAGATTTAGCTATTACAAACTGTCCAGCTTAATTTATTTTATTTATTTTATTTTATTTATTTATTTTTTTTTTCCCTGAGACAAAGTCTCGCTGTGTAGTTCAGGGTGGCCTTGAACTCACTATGTAGCCCAGGCTGGCCTCCAAGTCATGGCAATCTTTCTGCCTCAGCCTCCCGAGTGCTGGGATTACAGGCATGTGCCACCACGCCCAGCCTGGCTTAATTTCTCGATGATAGCCATCCTTTGGAGTAAGATGGAATCTGTGTTTTAATTGGCATTTCTCTAATGGCCAGCAATGCTGAATTTTTTTTTAATGTACCTATTGGCCATTTTTACTTCTGCTGAGAAGTGTCTATTCACTTCAGTTGTCCATTTTTTGATTGGGTCTTTTATTTTGGGGGATTTAATTTTTTTGAGCTCTTTATATGTAATAGATATTATTCCTCTAAGGAATGGCTGGCAAAAATTTTTTTCCCATTCTGCAGGTTTTCTCTTTACTCTGTTGGTTGTTTCCTTTGCTGGGCAGAAGCTTTGTAATCTGATAAGATCTCATTTGTTGATTCTTGGTACTATTTCTTGTCCCTTAGGGTTCTATTCAGAAAGTTCTTGCCTCCACTTATGTCTTCAAGAGTTTGAGCTATTTTGTCTTACAGCAGATTTTTTTCTGTTTAACATTTATATTTTGATCTACTTTGGTTTTATTTATTTTTGAGACAGGGTCTCACTGTGTAGACCAGGCTGCTCCTGAATTCACTATGTGTCCCAGGCTGGTCTCAAACTCATGGCAATTCTCCTGCCTCAGCCTCCCGAGGGGTGGGATTAGAGGTGTGCACCACCATGCCCAGCTATTTTTAGTTTAGTAGAATATATGGGTCTAGATTCAATATTCTGCATATAGATAACTAACTTTCCCAGCACCATTTATTAAATATACACCTCCAGTGTGGTTTTGGCCCTTTTGTCGAAGATGAAATAGATGACTGTGCCCGGAGTTGTTTCTGCATCATGTATTCTGTTCCACTGATATACGTTTGTTTTTGTGTGAATATCATGTTGTGTTTATCACTGTAGGTTTGTAATATAGCTTCAAATCCAGGATTATTCTGCCTCCTGCTTTGCTCTTGTTGACCAGGATTGCTTTTGCTATTCTGGGTCTCTTTGTCTTTTTGAGGCAGGGTCTTGCTATGCAGTTCAGGCTGGCTTTGAACTCACTTTGTAGCCCAGGGTGGCCTCAAATTCACAGCAATCCTCCTGCGTCAGCCTCCAGAATGCTGGGATTATGGGCCTGTGCCACCACGCCTGTCTCTGCTTTTGGTATTCTGATTGAGATCATGCACGCACTGTATTTTTTAAATCACACTTCATACATTGAGTTTCCATCTCACCCCAGTCAGAATGGCTATCATCAAGAACACAAAAAACAGCTGGATGTGGTGACAAACACCTGTAATCCCAGCACTCGGAGGCTGAAGCTGCGAATTCATTACCAGCCTGGGCTACATGGCGAGTTCAAGGTCAGCCTGAAGTACATAACAACATCCTGCCCCCTCACCTATTCTCTCTCTCTCTCTCCCGTTATCAAATGCTGGCAAGAATGCGCGGGAGAGGGGGTGCTGACAACCCTGCCGGTGGGAATGTAAATTACTACAGCCACTGTGGAAGTTAGAAGGGAGGTTTCTTAAGAAACTAACATTAGGAATGGTGTGGTGTTACAGCATGCCTGTAATTCCAGTAGCTAAGGCAGGAAGGTGAACGGCAAGTTTGAGTCTTGCCTAGGCAACTAATGAGACCCTCTCACAAAATTAAAAAAGGGCTGAGGATGTAGCTCAGTGAGAAGCCCCGGGGTTCAATCCCCAGTCCCAACCCGAAAAACAAAAAAACCTCCCCCAAACCTAAAAATAGAACTACCATATGATTTATCTATACTTCATATATACATAAAAAATAAAGCCAGCATACAATGGGGACACAGAATAACCATGTTTATTGCAGCATAATTCACAATAGCCAAGATAGGGAAACAGTTTAGGTTCCTATCAGCAGATGAATAGATAAACAAAATGTGGTTTGTGTACACAATGGAGAGTTCTTTGGCCATGAAGTATGAAATTTTGTCATGTGCAGGAAAAGAGATGGAAATGGAGATCATGTTAAGTGAAATAAGCCAGACTCAAAAAGAAAATATTGGATGCTTTTCCTAATATTTGGAATCTTGGGGGGAAAAAAGCATGAAAGTAGATGTGAAACTAATATTAATCAAAAAAGGAATAAGGAGTTGTTTATGTGGATAATAGGATGGAAATAATTAAAATGTATTATACACGTGTATGAAAATTGAAACTCTATTTTGCAAAATTAATAGGCACCAACACAATTTTTTTTGGGGGGGGGTCTTTTTGAGACAGGGTTTCACAATGCAGTTCAGGCTGGACTTGAACTCACTTTGTAGCCCAGGTTTGCCTTGAACTCACAGCAATTCTCCTGCCTCAGCCTCCCAAGTGCTGGAATTACAGGTGTGCACAACCATGCCGGCCACAAATGTATTTTTAAGTAATGGCAAGTTTTTAAATATTTAGAACTTGTACATTTCTACTGAAAATGTAAAATGGTGAAGGTGCTATAAAAAACATTGATTCCTTAAAAAATATAGAATTACCATCTGATACAGCCATGTAATTTCATAAGAAATGGTTTCATAAATTTTCTATGTAAAGTATATCTTAAAACTTTGGGCATAAATATTGAGATGTCCAATGATTAGTATACAAATATATTTTTTTTTTGTGGGTACCGGGGGGTCGACCTCAGGACCTCGCGTGCCAGCAGGCGCCCGTGCCGCTGAGCGATATCACCGGCCCCTTATTGGTATGTGGGTTCCGGGAGTCGAACTCGGGCCCTCGCACTTGCCGGGCAGGCGCTTAAGCCGCTGAGCCATCTCACCGGCCCCAGTATACAAATTTTTTTTTTTTTTTTTTTTTTGGTGGGTACCGGGGGTCGACCTCAGGACCTCGTGCACCAGCAGACGCCCGTGCCACTGAGCGATATCACCGGCCCCTTTTTCGTATGTGGGTTCTGGGAGTCGAACTCGGGCCCTCGCGCTTGCCAGGCAGGCACTTAAGCCGCTGAGCCATCTCACCAGCCACAAATATTTTTAAAACCTGTTTATACTACCTATATTGGGAGTTGTCTTAGAAAATATACTTGGTTATATCTGAGCTCATACTTTTGCTTTGTTGTTTTTTTGAGATGGAGTCTTGCTACATAGCCCAGGATGGCCTACACCTTGGGACAATCCTCCTGCTTCAGCCTCCAGCGGTGGGATTACAGGTGTGCAGCACAACACCTGGCTCTTCATACTTACACTTTTAAAGTGCATCTTTGTTGTTGTTTTTGGAGACAGGATCTTACTATGTAGTTGGGCTGGCCTTTAACTCACTATGTAGCTCAGGCTGAGTGCTCCTCTTCGAGTGCTAGGATTACAGGAGTGTGCTGCCATACCCAGCTTTAAAGTGTATCTATTTTTAACTCTCCATCAGTACACCATATTTTCTAGCTCTTCATATTAAAAGTAGTATAAACATGACCATACGTTCTATGCATAAAGAACACATATTTTACAATGTTCTACTGTAAACAGAATATGGCTATCTCATAAAATCAGTAGGTCAGGAGGCAGGATCGTACATGTGAAGATGTCATGGATATTTCATTTTTGTAGCAGCGACTGAATGAATGTCTGGAAAAGCAGAAACAAGGGCAAGTAGACTGTGCTAGAGGACTGAACTCAGATCTTCGGTGGACTGATGCTAGAACATTTCTGTCAGGTCATCTTCCTTATTACTCTGCACCTAGGAAAAGGTAGGCTTAAATCCTGGCTCATGAATATAATCCTTTTGTTAGTTACCACTGTCAGCATATAACAGTATTTATTAATCTATAAACTTACTTCATGTGAAATAATCTCTAAATTTTCCTAGTTCTGAGTAGAAGTCCTGGAATCTTACCTTCCTGTTCTAGTTATTTTACTCCAATATGTTCATATTTCCTTAGTCTTACAATCAACCAAATAGAAACCTCTATAAATACCAACTATGATTTACCACTGGATTTTATGAAGTTCTGTCCAAACAAGGCATTATTTTAACACAAGCCCCTTTCAAGTTTAAACTCTTAACAGTTTAAGAGTTCCAGGGCCGGTGAGATGGCTCAGCGGCTTAAGCGCCTGCCCGGCAAGCGCGAAGGCCCGAGTTCGACTCCCGGATCCCACATACGAAAAAAGGGCCGGTGATATCGCTCAGTGGCACGGGCGCCTGCTGGCGTGCGAGGTCCTGAGGTCGACCCCCCGGTACCCACAAAAAAAAAAAAAAAAAAAAAAAAAAAAAAAGAGTTCCAGTCCTTTTTTTGCTCTGAAATTATCTGCAATTCATGACAGTCAAGCATGTTTCCATTTACTATAAACTGGCAACTGCTGTTCTGTTCTGTAGGCGAGGGCCTTTTTTTTTTTTAGACAAGGTTCTGCTATATACCTCAAGTGGACCAGAACTTGTGGCAATCCTGCCTCAGCCTCCCGAGAGGTGGGATTACAGGCACGCACCACTGTGCCTGGCTCCTGTTTAATTTTTTTAATGTCTGATGCTTAAACCATGAAATGTCTTCTTACTCAGATATTCAGAGATGTCAGGTTTTTTTTTTTTTTTTAAGAGCTATTTAAAAGGTATGAATTTTAGGGGCTGGGGATATAGCTCAGCAGCATGGTGCCTGCCTGGCAAGCGTGAGGTCCTGAGTTTGATCCCCCCTATATATACGAATTTTATTACAGATTTCATACATGTAGTAAACATTGGTTATAAGTAATCCTTCTCAAGAAGGATCTTCAATAACATGGTTCAAGTTGCTGTTAAGCTTACTATTCTCTCAGATGTTGAAGTTACTGTTTTAGCAGTTTCCTAATTCTCAAATATAACATCTCTGCAGTGAATGATTTATTTGGGATTTTCAGAGTCCACATTTCCTATGAGATAGATTAAGGTATAGAAGATTTTATACGGATAATATTTTTCATAATTTTCTTCCCTGCAATTATTATACTCTCAAATTTTACTCACCTGTTGCAGTTGTCAACATCCTTTTCTCTTGTAAGAATTGCTTGTTGTTGAACAAGCTATAACCTAGGACTAAAAGCACTCCTATAATCATGAGATCTACAGTATTTTTCTGCAATATGAATTTTTTATTGGTAAGGGTTGAGTGACAACTAAAGGTCTTCCTACATTTATTGCACTCATATAGCCTCTCATAATTATGACATTATAATGTTTCTTTTCAGTGAGAATTATTGTTTAAATGAGAGCCAAAGACTTTGCTATATTAATTGTATTTAAAGTTGCCTCTCTCCAAAATCAATCATGTTGAGAAAGGTATATTTGGCAATATCTATCATAACTATAAAGACTTAAATAATGCTGATGAATAATTACAGCATTAGGTATAAAATAAACAGAAATAAACAGATACACACCAAAATACATAACCAAGAATATTTATAGCAATATTTTAACACAAAATTAAAAAAAAATACAAATATCCATCTATAGGATGAATAGCAGTATATCCTTAAAATGGAATAGTATAGAAAATACATTAATGCCACGTGCAATAATGTACAAATCTTTAAAATGTTCAGTGAAATAAAGCAGGACAGAATTCATGATGTTAAAAAAAATCTATATATATAGATTTTTAAATATATATATATACATATAACGTATATGTATATATATGTATATAAAGTATGTATATGTGTAGAAAGCATATGTATATACTTTTATATATATATACATATAAAGTTTAAAAACATGCAAAAACTAAGGGAAGTAGTCATCTTTGGGGAAGGAACAGCTAATTATACTTTATTACACAGAATGCAATGAGAATTAGAGTTCATAACTTTCTCTTATAGAGCTTAATTCTGATAATTTTGTAACTTTTACATGTATTATATATTTTTTAATAAAGCATTTGAGTCAGCAGGAGCAGCTAAAAACTTTACCTTTACAGATGACTGAGTTCAATAACAATAATCATATCCTTTTCTTATGCTTGGAAACAGTAAATAGTTATATAGTGTGGGACTTTAATAACTATTACTACCTTTGTGATTAAAATCACATGAACATGTTTAAGCATGCTTTTCTTTCTAAACCTATAAAGGATTATGATAGCTTGGAAAGACTTAACAAAGAAATCACTTCATTTATTACATTCCCAAGTGTTCTCTCTTATGAGTTCTCTGATGGACAATCAGGTTTCTCTTGTAACTGAAGGATTTACCACATTCATTACAAACATAAGGTTTTTCACCTGTATGAGTTCTTTGATGAACAATGAGATTTGTCTTCTGTCGGAAACATTTTCCACATTCATTACATTTATATGGTTTCTCTCCTGTGTGAGTTCTTTGATGATGAATCAGATAAGACTTCCTGCTAAAGGCTTTCCCACACTGAGGACATTCATAGGATTTCTGCCCTGTATGTATTTTCTGATGTACAGTGAGGGTTGCCTTCTGGCGAAAGGACTTCCCACATTCATTGCAGATGTAGGGTTTCTCCCCCGTATGAATTCTCTGGTGTAGATTGAGATTTGTCTTCTGACTAAAGGATTTCCCGCATTCATTACATTCATATGGTTTTTCTCCTGTATGAGTTCTGTGGTGATCGATGAGGTATGACTTCATCCTGAAGGCCTTCCCACAGTGAGGACATTCATAAGATTTCTCTCCTGTGTGCGTTCTCTGATGTGCTACAAGGGTTGTTTTCTGGCGGAAGGATTTTCCACATTCGTTACAAATATAGGGTTTCTCCTCATTATGAGTTTTCTCATGAAGAGCAAGGGTTGTCTTCTGGGAGAAGGATTTCCCACATTCGTTACAAATATAAGGCTTCTCTCCTGTATGAGTCCTCTGGTGTACAGTAAGGTTTGCCTTCTGGTGAAAGGACTTCCCACATTCTTTACAAATATAAGGTTTCTCCCCTGTATGAATTCTTTGATGTAAAGACAGAGTTGTCTTCTGGCGGAAAGACTTCCCACAATCATTACACACATACGGTCTCTCTCCTGTGTGTGTTCTCTGATGACGAATGAGGTGTGACTTCAATCTGAAGGCATTCCTACACTGTGGACACTCATAGGATTTCTCCCCCGTATGTGTTCTCTGATGATCAGTGAGGGCTGTCTTTAAGCGAAAGGACTTACCACATTCATTACAAACAAAGGGTTTCTCTCCTGTGTGAGTTCTTTGATGGTCAATGAGATATGACTTCCTTCTAAATGCATTTCCACACTCATGACATTGATACGGTTTTTCCTCTGTGTGAATTCCCTGATGAAGTATCAGTACTGACTTCCTACAGAAAGATTTCCCACATTCAGTGCAGGTATGTTTTTTTTCAATATTGGTTGCTCTTCTCTTTTTATTATATATAGATGGATTTTCCCCTCTATATACTCTATTAGGTGTAATTAAGCCTTCCTTTTTAAGGAATGGTTTTTTACAGTCATTATAGGCAAATGACTGTGTTGTGCTTACCATCTTCTGATACTGCATAATCACATCACTGTGACTAAAAACCCTACCACTTTGATTATGGGATTTGATTTCAGGATGAGCTGTTTCTTGCTTAGTATTAAGGAATGATTTCCCATATTCATTATACTCATTAAGTCTTTTTCTTGCAGGACTTAGATTACTGATTATTAATTCTGAAACATTTTCCAAAGTCTTTCCATGAATGCCATATTTAGGAGGTAGATTTTTTGGACTAACAGGCTTTCTGACTAGGGTAAATGTCTTTTCACATACACTACTCTTCTCCTTTATCAGTTTTTTGTGGTTAATGCATACAACTGATCTAGAATACTTATCTTGGTGTTCCTTGAATTTTATTAAAAAGTCTTCAGCTTTCCAATTTTCTTCTAGAAAAGAATCAGTAACAGTTTATCAATTTTGAAACATTTGTTAGGGAAAAGAATTATACAAGAATCTAGCATATGAAGCTAAAAGAGAACCAAGACAAATTACACCCTACCTATAGACAAACAAAATAACACAGAGTCTAAACAAAACTGCTTCAGTGTGGGAAAGAATAAAAGAAACAACGGGTTTTTTTGAGGCAGGATCTTGTTATGTAGTTTAGGCTAGTCTTGAATGCACTATGTAGCCCAGGCTGGCCTTGAACTTGCAGCAATACTCATACCTCGGCCTCTTGAGTGCCTGGATTACAGGCATGCACTGCAGTAGTGGGGAAATGAATCCAGGGCTTTCACACTGATTTACATCCCCAGTCCATTTTTTATTTTTAATTTTAAGATAGGGTCTTCCTAACTGCTAAGCTGCCAGGGCCAGACTCAAACTTGGTCTTCCTACCTCATCCTCCCAGGGTGCTGGTATTACAGCCATGTGCCACCATGCCTGGCTTCTAATACCTTCTGTACCTTAAAGAACTTCAAAGTAAAACAAGCCTAGAAGTTACAGAATGGTGGAAGAGGGACTGATGGTTGGAAAAGTAGATTCAAAGACAATGAAGTGAATTTATCAAGAGTATTAAACTGTTACATGAAAAATAATGTAAAGAAATGTTTGTTCAGGGAAAAATACTAGAGAAAGGATTATTTTTGCAAGACACAGATCATTTACACTTTTATACATGCATCCCTGGATTACTACTGTAAAACACTGATGGTTATTCCAACTATTTCCCTTTTTCCTGTAGCTGTGATTGGCTAACTAATCTTTTAAAGTATCAAAGTCTTTGTTTTTAGAAAAACAATCCTATAATCTAGTTTCTCATCTTTTAAATAGCTGGGAATCATTTTCTCATATAATAAGAGAACTAGGAAAATATTTCTAAGTAGAAATGTAAAAACTGGAGCATATTACATTGCTGTATTTAGACTGCTGCTAGGCTGATTCTTTTAGAGTTGTTCAATAATAAAATTCTTGTGACCACTGAAACTATTCTTTTTAGATGCTAACTTATTTTTCAGGATTAAGGAAAGACTAGCTCAAGTCTTTCTCCAGTGCAGTTAACATTCCTTCACTTCAGTTTTTCATATGATGGAACAGAAAGACCAGACTGTTCAATCTAATGGAACAATGTAAAAGCTAAATGCACAACTATTTCTTCCAGAATTACTCTTTATACTCATAGAATTTTTCAGAGCTGTCCACAAATTTGACAAATCTCACCCATAAAACATAATTTTTGCTTCAGCCAGGGTTAGTACTTATTTCCCTATAAATACCTAATTATAAGCCTATGCTGGTATTTTTAATCAATGAACTTCCAGTCTTATTTCTATTCATGTTTAGAGATTCAAGGAAACCCTACTGCTCTATGATTTAACCCCCCTATCCCCAACACACACACTTACAGGTCTATTCTTTAAAATTTGAATATAATTATGGTCTAGAAAATTCACTTTAATAGATTTTTTTTTGATGGTTTGGGGATTGAACCCAGAGCCATCGCACTGTGCTACATCCCCAGCCCATGTTATGATTTTATTTTGAGACAGGGTCTCATTAAGTTGCCTAGATGGGATTTGAACTTATGATCTGCCTTATCTTCACAAGTGCTGGAGCATGTGCCACTGCTCCCAGTTTTAACAAATCTTTTATCAGTCTTGCACTTTGTCATAAATATTTCATGAAAAATGCAGATTTGATAGTAATCCTTCACAGAAAAGAATGCTTTATTTCTTATCTTCTTTTAATGCTTCTGAATTTACATTATTACTGTGTATCCCAGATAGGTGGCATTCAAGGCCAGCATGGGCAAATTAACAAGACTTGTCTCAAAATAAAAAAAAGGGCTGTGGATCTAGCATAGTGGTAGAGTGCTTCCCTATCAAGTTTCAGTTCCTGGGTTCAATTCTCAGTTAAAAAAGAATTATATGATATATACAAAAATTATGTGTGTGTTTGTACTGTATATTACTATAATATGCCAACAGGCAGCACAGGAATTCAGAAAAATGAGAAGCAGGTATGTAAATTACTCAAGGAATAGTTCATGGAAAAGAAATTTGAGACCTGACTTAAAAGAAATGTAGTATATGGATGGTAGAACATAACACAGTGAAAAGTACTTATGTCATAACATATGTTAAACCCTCCATTATGGAGAAAATTTGGAAGACTAGAAGATAATGCCTGAGAATGCTAGAAAAAGGAATGCTAGGAAATTAGCAAAGACTTTCTATAAAAGAAAGCTGAAAAGATTAGGTAAAGAATTATTATGGTAGCTTCAAAAAGAAGAGAGATTTCAATTTCAGCAAGTAATTCTGTATCTTGTTAGGAAAGTAACAATATAAATTGAATGAATTACGATAAAATTTATAACAAAGCCAAACTGTACTTACAGCAATGAAGAGATGAAGTAAAAGTTTTCCTAAAAATAGAAATTCCATTTGACCCAACTATTGCCCTTCTAAGTATCTTCCCTAAAGAGTTAAAGACATCAAGTACAGTGATACAAGCATATCCATGTTTATAACAGCACAATTCATAATAGCTAAATCTTGTAATACCAGCACTGGGGAGGTTAAGGCAGGAGGATTGCTGAAGGTCAAGGCCAGGCCAGGCTCACATTGAGTTCAGGGCCAGCATGAACTGCACAATGAGACACTGTCTCAACCCGCCCCCCCGAAACAACTAAGAGTACAGTGAAAGAATATTTTTTAAAATGTACATTATTTTGGTTAGGCACTGTTCAGGCAATAAGGCCACAGTGGTGAAGAAAGGACCAAGTTGTTAATAAGCACTCCAGGAATGGGGGTAAGAATGCGTTAGCGTTGTTTACCCAAACCAAGTGTTGATTTTAGGATGATCAGCACTAAAAATGAACCACAAAGGCTTAATGGGGAAAAAAGTGGTATCTGTGGGATCAGCTTGGGCTAAGACAGGTGAGTTTTAAAATTAACAGCTAATATTTTGTGAGTGCAGCACTGGGGATTGAATCCAGGGCCTTCCCAGCCCTTTTTATTTTGAGAAGTCTCACTAAATTGCCCAGACTGGACTTGAACTTGCAATCCTACTGGCTCAGTCTCCCAGAGTGCTGAGATTACAAGGAGTTAACAGCTAAATCTACAGTGAGAATGCGAATTTAGACTTAGTGCAGCAAGCAAATCTGAGGTATCATGAAGTAAGGCAAGAAAACATTAAAGTAACTAGGGAGACCACCAGCCAAGAATTTTTTCTTTTTAAAGTATAGATTTAAAGAATCCCTGATAGGAATTACAAAGGTCTGAGATGGCTAGAAAAAGGACATAAATCAAGAAAAAGATCTGAAAGAAAGTTTATAGCACACTTTGAGTAAGCTATGGGAAATATCTTTGGTAATACAAAGCAAACAACAAAAGTCTGAATTTAAAGAGAGTAATTATTTAGAAGTCTGTTATTTATTTTATTTTATTTTTTTGTGCGTACCGGGGGTCAACCTCAGGACCTCGCGCGCCAACAGGCACCCGTGCCGCTGAGCGATATCACCGGCCCTTTTTTCGTATGTGGGTTCCGGGAGTCGAACTGGGGCCCTTGCGCTTGCCAGGCAGGCGTTTACACCGCTGAGCCATCTCACCGGCCCCTGTTTATTTTTATTTATTTATTTTTTTTTTTTTTTTTTTGTGGGTACCGGGGGGTCGACCTCAGGACCTTGTGCGCCAACAGGCACCCGTGCCGCTGAGCGATATCACCGGCCCCTTTTTCGTATATGGGATCCGGGAGTCGAACTCGGGCCCTCGCGCTTGCAAGGCAGGCGCTTATACCACTGAGCCATCTCACCGGCCCCTGTTTATTTGTTTTTTAAAGAAAGGAATCTTGCTATATTCCCTAGACAGGCCTCAAATTGCTGGCCTCTTAAAAAACATTCCTAAAACATTTCAAATGTACCACCTGCCACCTGATTCCTTTAAAATTTACTTTCCACTAGTTCTCATCCTCCGGGACGTCAAAAACTCACTTAAGCAGGCACGATCTGCAAATGATGTCCACGGCGCTTCTCCTTGTTCCAATTTGAGGATCACATCAGGTTTGGTCATGTCACAGCCTGATAAGGGAATAGACTTAAATTAATACCTTTGAAAGATGAGTAAAGGGGGGAGGGGCAGGGAAAGGGGATAGTAAAAAGAATTAAGATGTTATGTGCATGTACCAACTCCCCATGATTAATATAATCATGATGTACTAATAAAAATTTAGGGCCGGGGATAAAGCTCAACAGCACGGCGCCTGCCTGGCAAGCGCAAGGTCGTGAGTTCGATTCCCAGTGCCAAAAAAAAAAAAAAAGATGAGCAAGGTGTATGTATGTTCAGTACTGCAAAATAAGACTCTCATTTATGCTACACCAAACTTAGCATCTTGTACTAGGCAAATGAAGACAGTCACTCTTCTGATAAACAAAAACTATTTATCACCTTTTATCCTTGAAATTCAAGATTAAACATACTTTAGGCACTTTGAGAGGAACAGTTTCAGAGTTTTCCTTACCCAAAGAGATGAGGTGGCAATAGTTTTCCAACATCACATCCATGTATAGAGTCTTCTGAGCAGAATCTAGGTGCTGCCATTCCTCCTGACTGAAGTCCACAGTCACATCTTTGAATGATACCGATCCCTGCAATTGATTGGGATTGTGATCAAACCAGGTTGATTAGACATTTAGGATAACTTGTTTTTGTTTTGTATGGGGACGGCTGTTGACCCTATTTCTTTGTGGCATTCATATAAAAAAAACTATACAGGGCTGGTGAGATGGCTCAGCGGCATAAGCGCCTGCCTGGCAAGCGCGAGGGCCTGAGTTCGACTCCCGGAACCCACATACGAAAGAAAAGGGCCAGTGATATCGCTCAGCGGCACGGGCGCCTACTGGCGCGTGAGGTCCTGAGGTCGACCCCTAGTACCCACAAAAAAAAAAAGAAATAAAAAAACTATACAGAAAGATTACCATTTTCCCTATTTCGTGATTCATATTGTAGGGTAATCAATATGCAAGGTAGAAATACCTGCTACTGAATTTTTATTTTGTTTTTTAGATATAGTTCAGGCTGGCCTTCAACTCACTATGTACCCCAGGCTGGCCTCAAACTTACAGCAATCCTCCTGTTTCAGCCTCCTGAGTGCAAGGACTACAGGCGTGTACCACCACCCCTGGTCTGAATCTTTAAAATGTATTCTAAGTACTTCTACAATTGGCTACATCCCAGTAAAATTTTATTTACAAAGCTAGGCATCAGGCCTGATTTAGACCGTAGTTTGCAAATTCCTGGCCTTAGAAAAACCACAAAGAAGAAGAAGAAGAAAAAAAAAAAAAAGATACTTCTAATAAGTGAATAATAAGAGTAAAAATGGAATCATAACAAACTTCAATCTAAAAGATGCAAAAGAAAAACAGCAATTTTAAAAATAATTGGGGAAACAATAGCAAGATAATGGTATAGTAAAATTCAGCTATATGGATAATTACATTAAATGGATTAAAAACTCCAATTAGGGTTGAGTGTCATATTGGAGGAAAAAATTAAGGCCAAATCATATGCTATCTGTAAGACATCCAGTATAAATATTAAAATATAGGTAAGGTAAAGTAAACAGGATAGAAAACAGGTATATCACGTTATGGTTTCACTATGCTTATCTTTTCATTTTTAAAGTTTTACTTATGTGTTTATTTGGTTTCTTTTGGGATAGGGTCTCGCTATATAGTGCAGACTAGGTTTGAACTATGTGAACAAGGCTGGCTTCAAACTTTTTTTGTTTGCTTGTTTTGAGACAGGGTCTCACTTGTAGTTCAAGCTGGACTTGAACTTGTGGTGATCCTACTGCCTCAGCCTCCTGTATGCTGAGATTACAAGCATGCGCCACCATGCCCAGCTGGCTTCAGATTTGAGGTGATCCTTCTGTCTTAGTCTCTTGAGTGCTAGGATTATAGGCATGTACCACCAAGGCCAGAAAATTAATTTTCTTTTCCTTTGTGGCGCTGGGGACCAAACTCATTGCATATGCTAAGCAAATGCTCAACCAATGAGCCACACCTCAGCCCCTCAATGTGTTTAAAATTCATGTGTTGTTGATGCTGGGCATGGTGGTACATACCTGTTATTCTAGCATGCTGGAGGCTGGGGTAAGAGGATCACAAACTCAAATCCAGCCTGGGTAATTTAGTAACTTAGTAAGATTATGTCTCAAAAGAAAGAAAGAAAAAAAAAAAAAAAAAAAAAAAGCAGGGATGGGGTTGTGGAATAAGAGTGTAGCTCAGTGTGAATGCCCTGGGTTCAATCTCCAATACCATTTAAAAAAAAAAAAATCATGCGTTGTCTAAGTGATTAAAATGTGCTATTAAAATGTGGGGCCTTTAAGAGGTGATCATGAGGGCTCCTCCCTCAGTGAATGGGAAACCTTGTAAAAGAGGCTTCATGCCATGTGGCCTGCTTGCATCTGTACCTGCCCCATGTAAGGACACTGTTCCTTCTCTCTGGAGGATGCAGCATCAAGGCACTGTCTTAGAAGCAAAAGGCAGCCCTCCCCAGATAACCAAACCTGGCAGTGGCTCAATGTGGAACTTCTTAGCTTCCAGAACTGTGAGAAAACAAATATCTGTTCTGGTATTCTGGTATAGCAGTACAAATGGGCTAAGACATCATACAATCATAGGAAAATTTGAACAGCTATAAAAATATTAAATAAAATACATTTAAAGAAGGGGTCAATTTATGAAGACATAACAATCCCAAACATGAATGAACCTAAAAACAGAGCATCAAAATACATGAAGTAAAAACTGATAGAAGTGAAAAGAAAATAGACAAGGAAATACCCCTGCCCTCTTTGCCCATGTAGGCACTCCACCAGTGAGCTGCATTCCCAGTCCTCCCCTATTCTCCCTAGATTTTGAGACAGGCTCTCACTAAATTGCCCAGGGTGCCCTTAAACTTGCAAGCCTCAGCCTATCAAGTAGTTGGCATTAGAGGCATGCACTACTACTTTCCTCTTTCAGTTATTAGCTATAACAAATACACAGAAATCATTAAGTATATAAAAAACTTTACCAATATAACCAATCTGTTTGACCTGACTGATATTCATAGAATATACCCAATAACATCAGAATATACATTTTTTCCCCCAGTAGTGAGGATTGAACCTAGGGCCTTCACATGTCCTCAGCCTTCTTTAATTTTTTATTTTGTGACAGGATCTCACTAAATCACTAAGTTGCCCAGGCAGGGCTTGAACTTGTGATCCTTCTGACTCAGCCACCCAGGGATTACAGGCATGCACCACTACACCTCACTACAATATACATTCTTTACAAAGGCACACAGAACATTTATGAAGTTAAACTATATTCTGTCCTATAAAAAAGTCTCCATAAACTCAGATTAAAATTATATAGAGGGGCCGGTGAGATGGCTCAGTGGCGTAAGCACCTGCCTGGCAAGCGCAAGGGCCCGAGTTTGACTCCCGGAACCCACATATGAAAAAAGGGCTGGTGATATCGCTCAGCGGCATGGGCACCTGCTGGCGCGCAAGGTCCTGAGGTCGACCCCCGGTACCCACAAAAAAAAAAAAAAAAATTATATAGAGTATAGTCTCTGATTATAACAGAAGTAAACTAAAAGTCTGTAACAGGAAACTATATGGAAACACCCAAATATTTAGAAATTAAACACATTTCTACACCAAGGAAATTAGAAAATATTTTCTTTTCTTTTTCTTTTTCTTTGGGACAGGGTTTTCCTATACAGTTCAGGCTGGCCTTGAACTAAGTATGTAGCCTAGGCTGGCCTCAAACTTGCAGCAATCCTCCTGCTTCGGCCTCCTGGGTGCTGGAATTACCGGCATGCACCATCATGCCTGGCTAAGAACAAACCTTAAATCAATGATGTAAACTTCCATCTATAGAAGACTAGAACTTAATTAAACCCAAAGTATGAAAATGAAAGGAGGCGAACAAAAAAAGATAAGAAGTGAGGAAACAAAAAACACAAGATCAATGAAAACAAAAGCCAGTATTCCGAAAAAATGAAATTGATAAACAGTAGTCAATGGACAAAAAAGTGACAGACACAAATTACCAACAATGGGAATGAAAAAGGGCCATCACTACAGAAAATACTAACAAAAAGATAAAAAGTATATTTTGACCACCTTATGCCACTAAAATTTACAATTTGGATGATGAAATGGACAGATTTCTGAAGAGACACAACATATAAAAGCTTTCCAAATTAGAAACAATTGATAAACAATACAGGTGAATAATGCAGGTTCTACTACAGAACTGAACCATTAGTTTACCATACTGTAAAGAAACCTCCAGAATGAGACAGCTTCACTGATGAGTTCTAACATTCAAGGAAGAAACAATTCCAATTCTACACAAAATTTTTTAGAAAACATTTCATCAACCAGCACTACCCTGATATCAAACAGAAAAACTATAGACCAAATCCTTTACAAACCACAGACCAAAAAACTCTTAATGCATTAGCAAATTCACCGAGCAATACATACAAAAGTACCGTATCATGACCAAGTGGTGTTTCTCCTAGGGCTACTAAGTTTAACATCTTAAAATCAATCATTACAATTTATAATAATTAATCTATTACAATTCATAGTAATAGAGAAAAATTATATAATTCAACAACCAACAGCTAGGAGGGTAGTGAAAGGAGACTGAAAATGAGTAAGATGTGATAAATATATGTGCTAATTCCTCAAAACAAATGTAACTATTATGTATCGCAAACATACACTAATTTAAAAAACTACCAATAGATGCAGGAAAACTTTTTGACAAAATTCAACACCCATTCATGATAAAAATCATTAACATACTAGAACTTCTTTAAGCAGATTTAAAAAGAAGAAAAAGAAAAACCAACGAGGTTGACGTGCAGAGGCAGAGTACTTACCTATCATGTGTGAGAATAGTGGTGATAGTTATACAACATTATGAATGTACTTATTTACTGAACGTATGTTTAACAATAGTTAAAATGTAAATTTTGTTTTATGTGTTTTATCACAATAAAAAATTTTAAAAAGCACAAGGAACACAAAGACATGTAAACCAGCACCAGAGTAAGCATTCGGTGAACTGAAAAAGCAGCAAAAATATTAAATATATTAAATGAAAAGACAAGGCTGGGCATGGTGGCATACACCTATAATCTCAGCACTCTAGGAGGCTGAGGCAGGAGGACTACAAGTCTGAGCCCATGTTTTTTAACTGGAAAGCTATATGCAGCTCAGTGTGAAGGCCCTGAGATCAATTTCCAGTACTACCAAAAAAAATTTTTTTTAAATGGGAAAACAAGTACCAAGACTATGAGAGAGGCACCCAAAAATAGTATCAGTGGGATGGAGGGAACTATAGTATCAGAACAGAAATTGCCACTTAACTGTTTCACAGTGGAAGAGACACATTTAACTCTCAGCTGTGTTATTAGGTGGGTAGAGGTTTGAAAAAAAAAAAAAAAGCAGTTAAAAAAGTACAAAATAATAGGATGGACAGAGGATAATGAGGTAACTCATCTTGGACATGTAAGTCAAGTATGTGTGGAATATGCAGGTGGTGATGCATAGTTGGAGGTTGGATAGTTTTAACTCTCAGGACAGAAGTATAAAATTAGAATTATTTGAGCATGATTTAAATAAGTGATAGGTTGAGAACAGAGAACAGGAGACTAAAGAGGAAAAAATTAATACCTAACCTGGAGAATACCACTAGTTAAGAGGTTCAGAAATAAAGGTGAGTCTTTTTTTTTTTTTTTTTTTTTTTTTTTTTTGTGGGTACCAGGGGGACGACCTCAGGACCTCGCGCGCCAACAGGCACCCGTGCCACTGAGCGATATCACCGGCCCCTTTTTTCGTATGTGGGTTCCGGGAGTCGAACTCGGGCCCTCGCGCTTGCAAGGCAGGCGCTTACGCCGCTGAGCCATCTCACCGGCCCTAAAGGTGAGTCTTTTGAATGAAACTGGAGAAAGTAGTATCTTTGAAACCAAAAGCAGAATATTTCAAGTAATACCCCCAGTTCAGCACGTGATCTATGCATATACACTTACTTTTTCTGTACCTAAATATAAAATTAGAAGAAATTTAAAAATAGAAATAAATTTATTACCACCATCAGTATACTAAGAAAGATGTTACTGGAAGGACACAGATTTTTATGAATTTTGAGCAAAATTAAAGGATCATATCCTGAGTTCGATTTCCGGTACCAAAAAAAAAAAAAAAAAAAGATCATAAAAGATAAATACAGGGCCGGTGAGATGGCTCTGCGGCTTAAGCGCCTGCCCGGCAAGCGCGAGGGCCCGAGTTCGACTCCCGGAACCCACATATGAAAAAGGGGCTGGTGATATCGCTCAGCGGCACGGGCGCCTCCTGGCGCGCGAAGTCCTGAGGTCGACCCCCCGGTACCCACAAAAAAAAAAAAAAAAAAAGATAAATACAGGATTCTCAGTTCTCTGTAGAAGTTGCCGGGGCCGGTAAGATGGCTCAGTGGCATAAGCGCCTGCCTGGCAAGCGCGAGGTCCTGAGTTCGACTCCTGGTACCCACATTAAAAAGGAAAAAAAGTGCCGGTGATATCACTCAGTGGCACAAGCACCTGCTTGCAAGTGCGAGGTCCTGAGTTCAACTCCTGATACTCACATTAAAAAAAAAAAAAAGTTGCCAATCATATCTCCATCCTCAAAGCCTCAAGACAGGACTTTTTTTCAATACTGGCTATTGAACCCAGGGCCTTAACATTGAGCTGCAACCTCAGCTCTTTTTATTTTTTCAGTTTGAGTCTCTCTAAGTCACTAAATTGCCCAAGCTAGGTGGAATTTATAATCCTCCTGCCTCAGCCTGAGAGTGGTGGTATTACAGGCTTACATCACTATGCCCAAGACTTCTTGCCATTTAACAGTACTTTATCGTGTTCATCTTTTTACTCAGGTCTGTGGAAGTGACCAAAAAAAAAAAAAAAAAAAAAAAGCTTATAACTTTTTCTATCTATGTAAGACAGGTTCATTCAGTAATATTCTCATTAATTCAAGGAAATGCATTTTTGTCCCAGGATAGCTTCTGGAAGAACATTGAAAAAGCAGGAAATGGGGACCTATTTCCTGAAGGGGAAGATAGAAAGGAGGATTGAGGACAAGAAAATCATATGCCCAAATATCCTTTAAAAAAAAAAAAAAAAAAAAAACAGCTGGGCATGGTGGTACAAGCCTGTAATCCCAGCATTCGATAGGCCAAGGCAGGAGTTTCACTAAGTTTGAGGGTAGCCTGGATTACAACCTGAGTTCAAGCCAGCCTGGACTACACAGTGAGACCCTACCTCAAAAAAACCAAAATTAAACAAAGAAAAACACAAACCAAAATAACTGTCAGAAATGAGTACAGCCATCACCTCACCTGAGCCATCGTTCTGAGATTTGGAAGAGATGACCAGTCTTTCCTCTGGGCTTCTCTTTAGAAAAGGGCCAGATCCTAAGGCAGCAAAGCCAAGACAGGGGGACAAAAAAAGACCCACATGAGACTACACATGCTTTATTGATCTCTTGTAACTTGGGATTTAATTAAAACTGCTTCCATTTCTTGGTCATTTTTCACTCTGCACATCCTACATATGTATGGGGGGGGATACAATAAGCAGACAAATCTTATTTTATTCCCAAATTCAGAGATATAGCCTCCGGCGGAAGCACCATGGATCTGGGGGCAAGCTCCTCTCCCCTCAAGCATCATGATTGCTCTCCTGAGCAGCCAACTGTTACTGACTGTTCCTCTAAGCTGGTCTCCTTAGGGTTCTCCCGTTTACACTACCACTAGTAATAAGTAATATGAGAGCAATTATCACTCTATCCCCTGAGGAATACTACCGATACACACGTTTATGTTTGCCGAACAGGTATAAATTGTGGTTCTAATTTTTTGCTTTCTGAGTTTTTTCATAAGTTAAAAAGCACTTTAGTTTCTTGTCATTTAGTTTTGTCATTTCATTTTTCTATTACATGATTTTTATCCTCTATATTGGTATTAGATTTTTTTTGTGTGTGTGGGTACCGGGGGTCAACCTCAGGACCTCGCGTGCCAGCAGGCGCCTGTGCTGCTGAGCGATATCACCAGCCCTTTTTTTGTATGTGGGTGTCGGGAGTTGAACTCAGGACCTTGCGCTTGCCAGGCAGGTGCTTATGCCGCTGAGCCATCTCACCGGCCTTAGATCTTTTTTTTTTTTTGTGGGTATTGGGGGTCGACCTCAGGACCTCGCGTGCCAGCAGGCGCCCGTGCCGCTGAGCGATATCACCGGCCCTTTTCTCGTATGTGGGTTCTGGGAGTCGAACTCGGGCCCTCGCACTTGCCAGGCAGGCGCTTATGTCGCTGAGCCATCTCACCGGCCCTAGATCTTTTTTAAAGGGAGGAAATTTATCCTTTTATGGATATGAGTTGCAAATGATTTTTTTATAGTTTCTCATTTGACTTTGTGTTTTTCTCATACAAAAATACAATTTAAGGGGCTGGGGGTATAGCACAGTCATAGGACAGTGCTTGCCTAGAATGAATGAGGTCCTGGGTTCAATTCCCAGCAATGCAAAAAGAAAAAAAATTAAAAATTATTTTGGGTTTGGTGATATACTGAGTGGTAAATCACATGGTTAGCATGTACAAGGCTGAGTCCAATCCCCAGCACTTCAAAAAAAAGTTTAGCCATATGGTTAGTACCACCAGGTATTTGATAATCTGTATTTCCCTCACTCATCAAAACCATCTTGGGCTGGTAAGAAGGCTCAGCAGCGTAAGCGCCTGCCTGGCAAGTGCGAGGGGCCGAGTTTGACTCCCGGAACCCACATACGAAAAAAGGGCCGGTGATATCGCTCAGTGGCACGGGCGCCTGCTGGCGCATG
Source organism: Erethizon dorsatum (assembly GCA_028451465.1). NCBI lineage: Eukaryota > Metazoa > Chordata > Mammalia > Rodentia > Erethizontidae > Erethizon > Erethizon dorsatum. The sequence continues at coordinate 100,528,376 of CM051834.1, forward strand.
AGGTCTTGAGGTCGACCCCCAGTACCCACACCAAAAAAAAAAAAACAACAACAAAAAAAAACTCTATCATCTATTTTATTTCCTTCATATACAGCACATGAGTAGATTTGGTTATACATCTATTTAATTCCACTGATCTGTTCATGTAATTAATCACCTGGATCATCCTGTAGTTATTACAGGTGTTTTTGGTGTTGTTTGTTTTTTGAGACAGGGTCTCACTGTGTAGTTCAATCTGGCCTTGAACTCACTATGTAGCCCCAGCTGGGCTCGAACTCATGGCAATCTTCCTGCCTCAGCTTCCCAAGTTCTGAGATTATAGGTGTGCGCCACGCTAGGCTTATGACAGCTTTAAAACATATTTTTATATCTACTAAAACTATTCCTATTCCCCCTTTGATTATTTTTATCTTTCAGGATTTCTAGTTTGCTCATTTTCTCCTAAGAACTTTAGAAGTTCAAAAATTTTACTGAAATTTTAATGGCACTGTATCCCACTTAAATGGGAGTTGTGCCATTTTATCATATTGTATCTTGTCTTTTTATTCAAGTCTTAATTTTTTTTTTTTTTGTGGGTACCGGGGGTTCGACCTCAGGACCTCGCGTGCCAGCAGGTGCTCGTGCCGCTGAGCGATATCACCGGCCCCTTTTTCGTATGTGGGATCCGGGAGTCGAACTCGGGCCCTCGCGCTTGCCAGGCAGGCGCTTACGCCGCTGAGCCATCTCACCGGCCCTCAAGTCTTAATTTTTAAATGTTTTTTGAACATATGCAATTCACTAGAGTTTCCTTTGTCATATTTTTGTCAGTCATTGTACATACAATCTTTTTCTGATGTTTTTTCTGATGTACATGCTATTGATTTGTTAATGTTTCCAACAACCCTCTGGGTTTCCTAATTGCTGTCACTGTTCGTTTTTACAAGAACGGTAACTTACAAATCCGCCTCAGTCTCAACCTGTATCCCAAACAGGGTGAGTGAAACAAAATTCAGAGTCCTTCACTATAAAATAGGGTCTTCTAAAGATGCTGACTAAAGTTTTGCTATCATTAATATAACTCCTTATAATATAACAGGCTGAGAGGGGGCCGGTGAGATGGCTCAGTGGCTTAAGCGCCTGCCCGGCAAGCGCGAGGGCCCGAGTTCGACTCCCGGATCCCACATACGAAAAAGGGGCCGGTGATATCGCTCAGCGGCACGGGCGCTTGCTGGCGCGCGAGGTCCTGAGGTCGACCCCCCGGTACCCACAAAAAAATATATATATATATATAACAGGCTGAGAGAAGAATGACTCCTTAAGAAAGTAAATTATTTTTTGAACCATTTTCCAGGAGAAAGAAAAGTGAGTGCTTCTTCATAACAAGGGGTCCCTCACAACCTGCTGTCACTAGCAACTAAAGTGATAAGAGAATTCTTGGATAAAATGTACATATTCCCAGGACATGGGAGGGAAAAGTGATCTAGGAGGATAATTCTCATCTTAAACCTAGATGAGGACCCCATGGATGGAGGCTACCTGGGGAGTTACAGATCCTATCCAAGAGGACTTACTGAACAAACAAGAGCCACCAGAGCAGGTGGGCCACTGCATGCCCAGAGGAAGCGCTGAGGCAGCAGCTGGAGAGGAGGCTGTGTCTCTGGAAGTTCCCAGAAGCAGGTTCTCTCAGAAGGTAAGAGATGACTTTCATTAAATTATAGAGGTAATTGGCCTCCTCTTATCCCTGACTTCTTACTTTTCTCCTTTCTCAGCTCCTAATCCATTTGAACTAGAGATTAGTCACCTACAGGGAGTAAAGAGGAGACAAAATAGAGCTTGGGGAATTAGAGAAAAAACGTGATCATTACCCTTTCACGCTGAAGACTTCTAGCAGGAAGAAGAAAGTTTCTGCTTTTTTTTTTTTTTTTTTTTGAGACAGATCTTGCTATGTAGTTAGAGTGGCCTTGAACTCACTATGTAGCCCAGGCTGGTTTTGAACTTGCAGCAATCCTCCTGCCTCAGCCTCCCAAGTACTGGGATTACAGGTGTGTGCCACCATGCCCAGCAAAGAAGGTTTTTTGCTTTTAAAACAAGTTTGAAGTTTGATTTCTTCAGTCAACATTTTAATTAGCTAAGTGAACTGAGACTGATCTTGTGTTTAAATGTTCAAAAGACTTTTTTTATTATCTTAAGAATGTGAAGAAATTATTGAATTTCCCAGGAATTCATCCAGCAGAAGAAAAAATTCACCCAAAATAGAAATTTTCAGAGTGACAGTTAAGGGATAAAGTTTTTGTTTTTGTAGTACTGGAGACTGAACCTAGGGCCTCTGCACTGAGCTACATCTTCAGTTCTTTCATTAAAATTTGAAACAAGTTCTTGTTAAATTGCACAGGCTGGGCTCGAACTGGCGATCCTCCTGTCTCAGCCTTCCAGAGGGCTAGATTATAGACATGCACCACTACGACTGGCACCTAGAAATTATTTTTATCTCTACCTCTTATTTTATTTGTCTTATTATCACAGAGTCAAATTTTGCAGGCATGTCAAATGGCCAATTTTCGAAGAACCTAAACAATGTATATCTAATCAGCACCCAGTTCATTCACACAATAAGCCACAGTCAGAGTTATCACGGATCGTGCACAGAAAATACTACAAAAATTACACATAGTCACAACAGTATCACTCAACACACAGTCATAATCTTGTAGGCCCCACCTCAGGCTCAATCTCAGAGCCATAACATACTTTTTTCTACACGAAGTATTAAAAATTCACTCACAGTCCCATCTTCTCTCCAAATTTGCACCTTCTAAAACACAAATGAACACTCATCTTATTTAAAACTTGCACATTCGTAAAGACCCCCTCACTTTCTTAAATAATCAGCTCCACATCACATGAAGTCACATACGCTCCTCCCACCCACAAAGATAAGCACAAAAAGCCACTCAAATATCGCGCCTGTTGTATGCCAAGCTGCACTCCAGACGCTTGGGAGAGGGGGGGGGGGAAAGAGACAAAATTCCTGCCCTTGCCGAGCTCACACCAGCCTCGGGCTCCGGGTTCCTCTCCATGCTCCCGGGCTGGCGCTCCCGGTTACTAGGTTCCTGCTTCCCTTCTTGTCTTTCCTGGGGCTTGGACTCTCGCTTCCCTCTCCGTTTTCCTCGGCCCAGGTATCTTTCTTTTCTTGGTTTCCACCCTGGCTCCTGCCTCCCTCTTCGGCCTCCTCAACTGGTCCCCACTATCAACCGGCCTCTTTGCGCCAGGACTACCCACCTGCCTCACCTTCGGCCACTGGCCGGCAGTCCGCGCCTGCGCACTCCCGCGTGATCCCTATCTCCCAGGGGTCTCCGCGGCGCGCTCCTCCGGGCCACGGTCTACGCGCGCCTTCTTTACATCCGGGCTTTTCCCGCCTTGAACTACATTTCCCACAGACCCTCGGGCTGCTTTCGAACTTTGATGGCAGATTCTAGTTTTAAGTCTTTGTTAGTGTCTGTCTGGCTCCAAGGGATGACCCGAGTCTGGATCAAACAGGCAATGGGATAAACCAAACCCGACCTCTCAGGATTCGCGGATCCTGGAGCTCAGATCTATGTATGCGTGTATTCGTGTGTGTGTGTGTGTTTGTGGTCGTAAGAGACCTTTTGGGTGACAGTTGTGATGTGGGGTATGTGACACTGTGGGATTGGAGAACATCCATCACGACATTTCTGCTGTGACCCACTGTGACGGAAGAAGCTTTTAATTCTGTGGTGTTGACTGTGTAAGGGGGTAGTTTCCGCAGTTCTAAGTTAATTTTGGGACTAAGGGGTATTTTGAAAGATTTTCCTTATAGGGTATCTGTGTGCGTGAAGACTACAATCGACGTATATGGTAAACAGGATCGCTTTGATAAGAAGGATGGCTTGATTTGTCTTCATCAGGCCACCCCCACTTCCACTACACAGCCTGATGTCTACGGTGGTATAGGTGGGTGAGTCATGCTGAAGGGGCCAGTTTTAGGTTCGATTGTTCCTTGGGATCTGTAGCCCTGAATTCCCTGCTGCTTCTTTTTTCCTCCAGGTTTATACCTTTGTGGGCTCCAGCTACAGAGAAATGATCAAGCAAAAGGAAGCCAGACATTTGAATGGTAGAATACAGGCTGCAAACAGAAAAAGTGCAAACCTGTTTTTTAGAACGAGGCTTTTAGGGTTGGAAGTGTCCCTTAGGCAGAGTTCTATCAAGACAGGAGATAACCTAGGAATAGTATTTCTTCTTCGGAGGATCTCCCTTGGAAACACTCTGAGGTCAAGTTCCATGTTTCAGAACCACATCACTCTCAGAGCTATCTCCCCAGGAAACTGCTGTAAATTTAGTTTTCAGTTCAGGATATCAGTGACTTTGGCCTTTCCGTTGGATATTCAGAAGCGTTAGCAGTACCCTCATTTTCCTTTTACTGCCTCAAAATTAACAATGATTTTGACCTCCATCATAATAGATTAGTTTTGTCTGGTTTTGAAATTTATATAAGTGGAATCATACAGCATATAATCTGCATACGACCTCCTTGCTTAACATTGTATCTTTCTTTTTTTTTGTACCAGGAATCGAACTCACAACCTCAGGCTTGCCAGGAGGGTGCTGTGCCGCTGAGGTATATTCCTGGCTCGACACTGTATCTCTTGTTATAACATACTGGGAATTGAACCTTGTGCCTTGCTTCATGCTAGGCAGGCACTCTATTACTGACCTATATAACCTTTAAAAATATATATTTTTTGAGCCAGGGTCTTGCTAAATTGCCCAACCTGGTTTCAAATTTACAAACCTCCTGCCTCAGTCTCCTAGCTGAGATTAAAGGCATGTACCATGCCCAGCTTTATACCAGTCTTTTGATGTATTTATGAAATCAATACAGATATGGTGGCATATGTCTGTAATTCCAGCACTGTAATAGCCAGGCGTGGTGGTGCATGCCTATAATCCCATATCTGATGCAGGAGGCATTCAAGGCCAGCCTGGACTACATAGTGAGTTGAAGGCCAGCCTGAACTACGTAGCAAACAAAACAAAACTACATTCATATATTCCCAGCACTGTGAGTGGGCTGAGGCAGGAGGACCCCACGTTTAAGCCCAGTCTGGACAATTCAAGAGAGACCTTTTCTCAAAAAGGTCTGGGGATGTAGCTCAATACAAAAATATTGGGTTCAATCCTCAGTACCACGAAACAAACAAACCAGTCAGTTGTGTTTATATAGAAAATACTGTATTTAGCTTTAATAGATATTGCAAAATAGTTTTTGAAAGTAATTATTCTATTATATAATTCCACCTGCAATGTATAAAAATCATAGTTGCTTCATGTCATTGGTAACATTATTGTCTTAAATTTCAGTCATTCTACTGGTTATGAAGAGGTACATTGTAGAGTTAATTGCATTTGCCTTATGATTAATGCTACAAACATAAGTTCCAGTGGATGATGAAATAACTCCACTATTCACAGAGCTAGAATAAAGAAAATTAAATAAAGTTTTTACAATACAAAAGTAAATGCAAAGCTTACTGAAAGACCCAGCACTTTATCCCAGAGAAACGAAAACTTGTTTACACATGAATGTTCATGGTATATGGTATGACTTGAATATGGCTGAAATACCTCTTCCAAAGGTTCATATATTAGAGGCTTGGACTTTAGTGTGGTGATATGGGAGATGGTGGGGCCTTTAACAGGTAGGACCTAGATGGGGGTCCTTAGATCACTGAAGATACCACTAAGGCATTAAAGTAGTTCTCATGAGAGCAAGTCATTTTGTAAGAGGAAGTCCAACTCCTGATTCATTGTCTGGCTTCTTCTTTTGAGATATGATTTCTTTTTCCTACACATGCTCCTGCCATGATGTGACACAGTCAAGAGGGCCCTTACCGGGCCGGTGAGATGGCTCAGCGGCTTAAGCGCCTGCCCGGCAAGCACGAGGGCCCGAGTTCGACTCCCGGATGCCACATACGAAAAAGGGGCCGGTGATATCGCTCAGCGGCACAGGCGCCTGCTGGCGCGCAAGGTCCTGAGGTCGACCCCCGGTACCCACAAAAAAAAAAAAAAAAAAAAGAGGGCCCTTACCACAGCTGAGCTGATATAGGCACCTTGCTTTTGAAGCTAAATAAACTTCTTCTTTATAAAGTTATAAAGAAGTACTTGGGTATTTCTTTAGTGTAATAAAAAACTGACCAATACAATAGCTTTATTTATAATAATCAAAACCTGGAAACAACCCAAATGCCCTTCAACAGGTAAACGATTGTACAAACAAGGGTACATCTATACCAGTGGTGGTGAACCTATGGCATGTGTGTTATTGTGTTTTTATTTTAAGACAAAAGATGTTAATGTATGAGTTGTTTTTTCTGTTTTTCTTTTTTTGATTTTCTGAGACAGAGTCTCATCATGTAGTTCAGGCTGGCCTTGAACTCACTATGCAGTCCAGACTGTCCTCAAACTTGCAGTGATCTGCCTGCCTCAGAACCCAAGTGTTGGGATTACCAGTGTGTGCCACCACACCTGGCATGAGTTGTTTTTTGTAAACTAAAACCTCAGTATTCAGGTTTAATTGCAGTGTTGTCACTTTGTGAAAATAAGTGGGTTTGGGGTTGCATTTTGGGCACTCAGTCTCTAAAATGTTTGCCACCACTGACCTATACAATAGGAAAATAATCAGCAATAGAAAGGAATGAACCATTGAAATGCGCAACTTGGATGGACCACAAAGAAATTATGCTGAGTGAAAAATTATGCTGTATGATTTCATTTATGTAACACTTTTTTTTTTTTTGTGGGTACCAGGGGGACGACCTCAGGACCTCGCGTGCCAACAGGCACCCGTGCCACTGAGCGATATCACCGGCCCCTTTTTCGTATGTGGGTTCCGGGAGTCGAACTCGGGCCCTCGCGCTTGCAAGGCAGGTGCTTACGCCGCTGAGCCATCTCACCGGCCCAATGTAACACTTTTAAAAGGAAAAAAACTATAGACTCAAACAGATTAGAGGCTTTCTAGGACAGCCTCTAGAGGAGAATTGCCTGTGCCTATAAAAGGGTACCACAAGGAATATACTTGCGAAGGTACTATTTTAAGTCATGATGGCGGTAGTTATCACATTACAAATAAAAATTGCATAGAATTAAACATACACAAAGATACACATACAAATGGGTGCATATAAGACTGATAAAATGTGATTAAGTTCTGTGGACTGTATCAGTGTTGGTTTCCTGATCATAACTTGTACTTTAGTTATACAAGTTATTACTATCAGGGGACACTAGGTGAAGATCACATAACATAATAACATTATTATTATTGTTAGTATTGTTGTTATTATTATTATTATTATTTGGTACTAGGGATTGAACTCAAGGAAGCTCTACCACTGAGTTAGATCCCCAGCCCTTTTTTATATTTTATTTTGAGACAGGGTCTTGCTAAGTTGACCAGGTGGAATTTGAACTTGTGATCCTCCTGCCTGAGCCTCCCTCAGTCCTGGGATTACAAGTCTGCACTATTACACCCAGCTTGTATTATAACATCATCTAAATCAACAATGGTCTCAATATAAAAAATTAAGCTAGCCATGTTGGCCCATGCCTATAATCCCAGCACTCTGGGAGGCTGAGGCAGGAGGATTGCACATTTGAGCCCACCCTAGGTAATTCAGTGATTTAGTAGACTCTATCTCAAAATACAATTTATAAAATAGAAGAAAATAATTTCAAACTGTATCACATATAAAGCACTAATATTTCTATATTGTTTTGCCTGGGTTGCCATAATCAAAATACCATAGACTGGATGTCTTAAATAACAGAGATATATTTTCTCACAGTTCCAGAGCTGAATATTCAAGATCAAGATTTCAGCAACTTTGGTTTCTTCTGACACCTGTTCTCCTTGGCCTGCAGATGGCCACGCTCTTGGTATATCCTCATCTAGTCTTTTCTCTGTGCACTTGCATCCCCTGTGTATGACTCTGTGTGTGTCCTAATCGTCTCTTCTGAGGATACCAGTCAGATTGGATTAAGAGCTCATGTTAATTACTTTTTTGAAGGTTCTGTCTCCAAAAACAGTCACATTCTAAGGTGTTAAGGCTTCAACCTATGAATTTTGGGGGGAACATATCAGTCCATAATAATTCCTTAAAAAAGAAACACTTAAAGTTGAGGGGAAGATAAAAAAAACTTGATAGAAAAAATGGGTAAAAGAAATGAATAGGGCTTGGCATGGGGGTACCCACATGTAATAACAGCTACTTAGGAGGCTGAGGCAGAAGGATCATGAGTTCAAGCCTGGGCAACTTATCAAGACCTTGTCTCAAAACAAAATATGAAAAAGGTTGGGGATTGTCTTAATTTCTTCATCACTGAGACACAATGCCCAACATCTCCTTAAAGGAAAGGTTTATTTTAGCTCATGATTTCAGTCCAAAGTCTACTGGCTCCAATAGAAAAATGTTATGGTGGACAGGCTAGGGCAGAGTAAGGCTGCTCCTGTCATGGTGGCAAGGAAGCAGAGAGAGCCAAGGGCGCAGCCAGGAAGGGAGAGTATACCTTTCCAGGTCATACCCGCAGTGACCTGACACTTCCAACCAGGCTCCACCTCCCAACAGCACACATAGCCACTGAACTCAACAGTGGATAAAGCCGATGATAATTACAGTGCCCCGACCCAATCATCTTCCAAAAGCCTTGCATACTGAGAGAACTGTACCTTTTCCCCAGATTTGTCACCAATTTTTCAATCATATTCCTTCCAGGTCCCTGACCATCTGGCCAAACCACAGGGCTTGGTGAAGGAACCTGGATGTAATCCTCACATTTGTTCTTTTTTTTTTTTTTTCCTTCAGAGAAAAAGAAACATGTACAACACTTAAAGTTCTCACTACTGGGAAGATTTTTCTTCACTGTGCTTCAGGGATGTTCCAGAAAGGGACTATTGTGCTGCAGCTCTCCATTTTTGGGAGGTGCCTATCACGCAAAACCATCTGTTAACCAGTCCCAAGTATTCTCTATCTCTGTTAACTGACTGTAAGAATCACAATATCACAGGTACAAACTAGGAATGAGAAACAGTGTGGTGGTGGAGGGGAACAATTTGGGCCACTTCTTTATGTACTTACTCGTGCTTTTAGATCCTACTTAGGCCTGATCATATATATACCGCTTCCATTTGATGCAGTACTGCTATGCATGCCCTACACTACGGCTAGGTGAGTCAGATAAGACCAAGTTCATGATAAGCAGTACAGGTTGCATGATAGTTTGGTGGCCTGGGGTTACATGTTCAGTCGTCTCTATTAAGATTCAGTAGCAGGCCAAAAGCTGTTTCTCAAAAGGAAAGTAATTGTCTAAAGAGGATGGAGAGGCTTTGCTCCAAAATCCTAAGGACCTGCACTGTGATTCGCCCACTGGGTCTTGCCAAAGACTCCACACAGCATTCTTATCTGTCACTAATATTTCTGGCACCATTAGATCTGCTGGATAATATGGCCCAAGTGGAAGAACACCATGCACAGCAGCTTGGAGCTGCTGTAGAGCTCTCACTAGGATCCCCTCTGCCACTCAGTAAATTATCAGAATAAGATTCCCAAATGGGGAATCTATTGTCTCCAAAATCTTAAGAGGCCTACTTGGCACTGTGCCTCCTTTTCTGCTGCAACAGAAGGGGCCAGATGCAACAACTTATCCTTTACCTTAGAAGGGATATCTCTCCATGCCCCACACCACCAGACCTCTTGAAATGTCATTAAGGTAGTACTCAGAATTTTTGTTGGATTTATTTCTCACCCTCTGACATGTAAGTATCTTAGCAATGAAACCTAAAGTGATTGCTACTTCTTGTTCACTATGTCTAATCAGTACAATGTCATCAATGTAATGACCAGTGTAATATCTCGTGGAAGGGAAAAGCAATCAGTGTCATCATAAACTCAGTTATGATATGGCTGGAGAAAGAATATATCCTTGAAGTAGCATGGTGAAAGTATTTTGCTGCCTTTGCCAGGTGAAAGCAAACAGTATCTGGTGATCTTTAACAAGGATGTTAAAAAAAAATTGCCAGATCAATAGCTGTGTACCAAGTACCAAGCAACAAAACAACATTTGGTACAGCAGCTGCAACTGTAGTCACTACCTGCTTAAGCTCATAATAAAACCACTGTCATTCTTCAAGATCCCAACTGTCTTCCACACAGGCCAAACAGGCTAGTTGAATGGGGATATGGTGGGAATCACCACTCTTGCATCTCTCAAATACTTAAAATGGTAGCACATACTAAACTCTGAAATATCTCTAAGAATGTGATATTGCTTTTGGTTTACTAATTTTCTAGGTTGAAGCAGTCTTAATGGCTTCCACTTGGCCTTTCCCACTATACTAACCCTCACTCCAGAGACTCGATGCGGGGTTTCTAACAGTTACTACGTATGTACATACCAATTATGCATTCTGGCACTGGAGAAATAACCACAGAAAAGGTTTGGGGACTCACTGCACCCACTGAGACAGACCACAGCCTAAAGTCCATTGCTCACCATAAGACCCACTCTGAGTGGCAGACCGCAGCGATGTTTTGGACTCCTGGAATTAGTATCAATTCCAAGTCAGTGTCTAGTAATCCCTAAAAGGTCAATGTAGTAACCTGGTGAAAGCCATAAGTCCCTTTGGCGAGGCTGACAGAAAAATTAATAGTATAAATTTTTGGATGTGTAATAGAGATTTTCCACTGGGAGAGCTGGCCTCCCCTTTATTCTGGGTCTATATACTGGCTCAAGTCCGGGAATTGATTAAGGGCCTGATTTTCTGTGTTTATTATTTAAGCGAGGCTTTTGTTAATTTGACTTAGAATTCTTCCACTTCTGCAAATCAAATAAGAATTTAGCAGATCTCTCACCTATTTAATTTCCACCAAAGAATACTAACTGTACTCCCAGACAGTTATCCTATAACAGAGATTTTCTTTTAAATCTTCTTCCATGGCCTATTTGTATTCATCACGGTAAACTGTTTCATATTTTCTAATGTTTTAAATTTAAATTAGATTTTTAAAACTTTCAAATTTTCAAGTACTGTAAAACTGATGTTTCAGGGAGTTAAACCATTATCTTTTAGAGGTAAGGAAAATGAACCTTAGAGTAGTACCACCTCATCCTCAATCTCACAACACTCTCATTCAAATCTTTTACAGTTACTACATTCAAATAATTTACACACTTTCATCCTGACTTCAACTCACATAGGTAATATTCACACACACACAATAACTCTCACATGATCTCCCATATCAACTTAAAGACACGACAGAATAATCACATCCCTTATACTGTCATACGATTCATCCAGAGACTTGGGCACATTCACAAAAAAACACTCTCATGTACGTCACTAGTTGTCCTGCCTCAATGATGGTCTCAAGCTCAAATCATCTCATAATACATGACCAAGAATCAGACATAGAAACACAAATCACTTGGTCTCAAACTGAAGCAACAGTTTTTCACAACATAGTGATGGAGTCACTGGTTTCTCAGCAAGGTTAAATCTTTCCCATGGATTTTTCTCTTTGGGCTGATAATATGTACTAGCTTTCACTTCTCTCAGTTCACACACACAAAATCACATCGCTTTCATGCACAAATATAAGGCTCAGGACGAGGTCGCCCTGCCCCAGGGATTATCCCAACCGTTTCCCTCTTTTGTCAGGGTCTAAACTTACCTTGCAGACTTATGCCACAGCCAAACCCGGACATCAGTCATAAATAGACCCAGCACACCGTCACAGAATGTTACAAAGTCAGCACGCCTGTAGTCCGCAAAAACGGTTTCACACGGCTTCTCACACACATTGTAACACACATCGCACCACATTATAACACCTCCCAATCACAGTCACTCAAAATGTCTCAAAACCATTTCACATACAAATCCTCACGCACGACACCTTCACTATCAGGGACACAAACCTCTTCTGCCTCTCACCTTCGGACATGCACACGAGTGGACTCACAACAAAAAGCATCTCCCTCCACAACCCCACAAATACAGGCCAGGTTCCTCCTCAGCAGTCAACAACAATTCTTTTAAACCGCGGCAGGCGGTCGCTCTAAGTGAGTAAAGGTAGCCACCGTGCCAGTTCTGAAATCCGTCTTCAAAGGACTCTGAAATCTGAATCCCAGCCACTGACCATACATTTTTGGCGTTAAGCCAACCCTGAGGGAACGCTCTGTAGGTTAAGCACGCTGGCTCTTCCGGTCGGACTACGTTTCCCAGAGGACACCGCTGCCAAAGGTACTTCCGGTAGCAGCTTCAGTGAAGAGGTCTGGTGGTTAAAGGTAGGTGAGGGCGCGATGGCAGGGCTGGACAGCGGCCTTTGCTTGAATCCCAATCAGAACTTGAATCAGAGCCTTTTCTGAGGATGCTGAAGGTGAGGAATCCGGATTTTCAGGGCTGGACTATGGAAGAGGAATATCAGTAGAGTTAGGCCTCTGAGTGCAGGAGCGGGGGGGCGGTGAGAGCAAGGGGGAGACTAGGGGTTTATCTTTGTGCAATGTGTGTGGCTGTTGTGATAGCGACTGAGTGTGTGATTGTGCTTTGGCAGTAACTGTGTGACCATTTGTATATGAATGGAGTTTATACATTACCGTAACCATGATTGTGGTGGCTGTGTAAGTCCCATTTACTTACATGAAAGAAAAATAGTACACTTACATAAACTGTTACACTCAGCAGTTAGGGATGCACTTGAGTAGTCAGCTGTAGATTCACACACACAACACAAAGCCAAAATTACACCATCCACACTACATTTATCGTCACACAGCCTCAGGAAAAGCCATATATACAGTATGAGTATGTGTACATGTGTTCTGATTTTTTTCAAAGATTAGGTCACAGTATACATTATAATTTCTTATTAAAAGCTGTTTGGGAGGCTGAGAGTGTGTAGCTCAGAGGAGAAGCACTTTCCTAGCACGTTGTGAAGCTTCGGTTTAATCCCTAGGAACAGAGAGACACAAAAACATACTCAAAAAGGTACAGTATTTGTGACTTTTTGTGTGTAATCCAGGACAGACTTAAGATTTTCCAGGATGCTTCCAGGTATGGTTCTTCTTTCATTTTTTTTTTTTTTTTTTTAATCTGGTCCTGGGGATTATGCCCAGGGACGCTCTACCACTGAGCTATACACCCAGCCTTTGTTTCTTTGAGGTAGTGGGGATTGATCTCAGAGCTTTCACACTGTTACATCCCCATCCTCTTTTTTTTTTTTTGTACTGGAAATCGAACTCAGGGCCTTGCACTTGCCAGGCAGGCGCTATGCCGCTGAACTACATCCTAGGCCCCCCAACCATTTTTTTTTTTTTTTGAGACAGGGTCTCACTAAGTTGCCCAGGCAGGGCTTGAACTTGCAAATTTTTCCATCTTTCTGCCTCAGCCTCCTAGAATGCTGGGATTACAGGTATGGGATGTCGCAGTCAGCTTCTTCTTTTATTCTTATAGTGCTTCAGACAAAACACTCAAGTATTTATTTTGCTGGAGAAATTTATGTTCTCTTTATTTTGCTGGAGAAATTTTTGTTCTATTTATTTGTTTTCTGTGTTTTAGCCTCCATTTTTTAAAGGATTCTTAGTTACGCTGGATCTATTACCCCTATCTTTTGTTTTGTTTTTTAAAATCTTTTTAGTTTGAAATAATTATAGATTCACAGGAAGTTGTAAAAAAATAATCAGGAAGTCATGTGTGCTCTTCCTCTAGCCTTCCCTCGTGTCCGTACTTTACATAACTATAGTACAATAGCATCCCAGAAAATGATGTTGCTGCAGTCCATAGACGTTCTTTATGTTTCATGAATTAATTATACATGCACTCATAGGTGTGTGTGTCCATGTGTAGTTTTATCATGTGTAGCTTTGCATCATGACCACAGTGGTCAGAATATTCAGCAATACCAATCCCATAGGACTCCCTAGTTACCTTTTTATAGCTACACCGATCTCTTTTTCCTTTTCTCTAACCTTTGGCAATCATTCTGCTGTTCTCCATCTTTATGTTATTTCATGAATGTTATATAAATGGAATCCTGCGGTACATGTTCTTTTGAGATTATTTTTCTTCTGTTTCCTACATATATAACTGCATGTATATTCCTTATATTCATGTATAAGTTTGTACATGAAAATAAACCTTCATTTGTCTAGGGTAAATGATCAAGATATAATTGTTGCATTGTAAGGTAGGTACATTTTTAGTTTTGAAAAGAAATGCCAAATTATTTTCTACAGTGGTTGCCACTATCCGGTCTTTCCAAAGCTGTTAGCTTAGTGAAGTTGCTAATTTTCATACCCACTTTATCCACTGTATACACAATGAAGGAAACAAATGCAGGCGACTTCTGTCAGGCATACAACTTGGCCAGCTGGATCAGCACAGTATGTGTGTAGCCCAGTAGGTGGCACCCATGAACTCGCTAGGTCCTGTCGTAAGGTTTTCCAGGTAGAATGGAATGTTTCATTTTATCTAGGCAGTCTGTCTAGTGACTTAGTTTAAAACTGATATGTTTTAAAACTGATATGTTACCAATGCTATAAAAGCTACCTGAATGCTTCTGACTTCAAGTAAGCAATTAGATGTGTTAATGTAAAGCTCAGACATATGATTAAAAACTGTATGTCTATATCTATAACTATATATTTATCTATCTATCTATATCTCAAAGTACACACTCAGGGTCCTTTTTGTGAATAAAAAAGTAACCTATGGAATGGAAAAAAATTTGTAAATCATATATGTGATAAAGGTTTAATATCCAGAATACATAATTTCTTTTTTTTTTGGTGGGTACTGGGGGGTCGACCTCAGGACCTCGCGCGCCAACAGGCACTCGTGCCGCTGAGCGATATCACCGGCCCCTTTTTCGTATGTGGGATCCAGGAGTCGAACTCGGGCCCTCGCGCTTGCAAGGCAGGCACTTACGCCGCTGAGCCATCTCACCGGCCCAGAATACATAATTTCTGCAATTCAACAAAAGTTTTGTATACTTAATGTTTAAATAGGCAAATTTTGTCTTATATGCAAATTTAACTTAAAAATTTTTACTACAGCTTAAAAATTTTAAACTATGTGTATGTATATGTATATATGCATATATATAACATTTTGCTTATCCATTTATTTATCAATACACACTTGAATTTCATGCACCTTTTGGCTAGAGATATAATTAAGACTTAGCAGTGTATGGCTGGCATTTAAGCCTAATGAAAGAGTATATATTGAGAAGAGGGCTGACTGGAGCTTGAGTTATAGGACATTCCAACATTCAGAGGTCAGAGAGCAGAGAAGGATATATTAAAGGGAACTATAAACAAGTGGTCAGAGGTAAGAAGATAACCAGAAAAGTATGTGTCTTAGTCCGTATTGTGTTGCTGTGCTATAACAGAACACCTGAGAATGGACAGTTTTTGAAAGAAAGTTTGTTTAGCTCATGTTCTGGAGACAGGAAACCCAAGACTGGTGGCTGGCCATCATCTGCAAGGGCCTCATATTATATCACTACATGGCAGAAAAGCAGAAAGGCAGGTGGGTTTGGGTCAAATAGAGACAGCACAATACTTTACTCCCTCCAGTGAGAACCCATTTCCACAAGAATAGCATTCATCCCTTCATAAGGGCAGAACCCCATGGTACAAACATCTCTTAAAGGTCCCACCCCTCTCAGTACTGTTACATTCCATACCAGATTTCAGCATGAGTTTTTGTTTTTGTTTTTTTGTGGGTACCGGGGTCGAACTCAGGACCTTGCACGCCAGCAGGCGCCCGTGCCGCTGAGCGATATCACCGGCCCTTTTTTCATATGTGGGTACCCGGAGTTGAACTCAGGACCTCGCACTTGCCAGGCAGGCACTTATGCCGCTGAGCTATCTCACCGGCCCTCAGCATGAGTTTTTGAAAGGAGAAACACATCTAAACCGTAGTAACAGGGTATACAGGAAGCAAAGGGATTCTTCAGATATATCAGATGTTACTGAAGAGTCAACTAGAGTGAAGGCTGGCACTTGAGCCCTGATTTGGTAAGGTGATTTTCTTGGTGACCTTATCTAGAAATGTTCCAATAGAGTTGAGACATTCAAATGGCTTGTAGGGAAAATGGTCAGCGTATACAGTGATTTCACTTACGACGAAGACAGGGAAAGGATGTTTTTTTTTTTTTTTTTTGTGGGTACCGGGGGGTCGACCTCAGGACCTCGCGCGCCAGCAGGCGCCCGTGCCGCTGAGCGATATCACCGGCCCCTTTTTCGTATGTGGAATCCGGGAGTCGAACTCGGGCCCTTGCGCTTGCCGGGCAGGCGCTTAAGCCGCTGAGCCATCTCACCGGCCCAAGGATGGTTTTTTAAATAAATGGTACTGATTCAATTGAGTGTCTAGAAAAATGGGAATGTTGACTCCTACCTCACACTCCAAAACAAATCTAGGTGTATTACAGATCTATATATTAAGGTAGAAGAATAAAATGTTTAGAAGAGAATATGAGTATGCTGTATTTTCATGACCTTTGTATTGAAATTGAATTACCTTAAAATTAATAACTTCTGGGCCGGTGAGATGGCTCAGCAGTGTAAGCGCCTACCTGGCAAGCACAAGGGCCTGAGTTCGACTCCCAGAACCCACATACGAAAAAAGGGCCAGTGATATTGCTCAGCGGCACGGGCGCCTGCTGGCACATGAGGTCCTGAGGTCGACGCCCGGTACCCACACACACACACACACAAAATTAATAACTTCTGTTCATGAAAATACTATTAAGAGAGTAAAAAGGCTAGCCTAGAATGGGAGAAGCTACTTGTAATACATATGTTGGTCATATTCATAGCATATAAAGAATTTGTACAAATCAGTAAGAAAAAGACAGCCCAGAAACTACCCACATAACCATTAATTGATGAATGAATGGATAAATAAAATGTGGTGTATCCGTATGGTGATGTATTATTCAGCCATAAAAAGGAGTGAATGCTACAGCATAGTTAAACCTTTAAAACATGGGCTGGGGATATAGCTCAGTGGCACAGCACCTGCCTGGCAAGCGCGAGGTCCTGAGTTTGATTCCCGGTACCAAAAAAAAAAAAAAAAAATTTAAAACTTAAAACAAAACATGCAGAGTGAAAACAGCAAGACATAAAAGGTCATATATTGTTATAATTTCATTTATATGAAATTTCCAGAATAGGCAAATTAATACATACCTAAAACAGATCAGTGGTTGCCAGGACAGAAGGACAAGGATATGTGACTATAGATATAATGTTTCTTTTTGGAAAAATGAAAATGTTCTTGGAATTAGATAAGGGTTATGATTATACAACATTGGGATTCTACTAAGTTACCGAATTATACATTTTTAAATGGCTAAAATGGTAAATTTTATGTTAATGAATTTTGCCTCAAAAATCAAAAAAAATTTGTTAAAGAAGATACCCAATCAGTCAATAAACATGAGAAGTACTTATCCTCATTTGCAGTCATGGAAATTGCAAATTATGTCAAAATGCAATATTCATAATATATCGGCCAGCACAGGTAAACATAAAAAGATTAATGATAACAAGAGTTGGTAAGGATATATGCAACTGCAACTCTCTTACATTCTAATGGAATCTTAAAATAGAAAACCATTAGATAATATCAACTAAAGCTAAAGAAATGCATATCATTTGATGTAGCAATTTCACTTTGTTTGTATACTTAACAGGATTCCTTATTTCTACCCAAAGAAAAATATAACAATGTTCACAGCAGCACTTAATCATAAGAGCCAACTGGAAATAACATGAATGTCCATCATCAGATGTATGGCAAAATAAGTTGTGTTTGAATATACAGCCATCAGTCTCAAAGTTTTTATTTTTTTATTTTTATTATTATTTTTTATGTGGGTACCGGGAGTCAATCTCAGGACCTCGTGCTTGCCAGCAAGTGCTTGTGCTGCTGAGTGATATCACCGGCCCTTTTTTTTTCCCTTTATGTGGGTTCTGGGAGTTGAACTCAGGACCTCGTACTTGCCAGGTAGGCGCTTATGCCGCTGAGCTATCTCACTGGCCCTCAAAGTTTTTATTTTGAGGATATGTTTACACTCAAAATTACTATTATAATTATTTTTGGTACCAGGAATTGAACTCAGGGCCTTGCACTTGCCAGGCAGGTGAGCTACATCCCTGCCCCCACTCAAAAGTATTGATGACCCCACCAAAAAATGTATATACACTTCAGGAAAAGAAAAACTTGTATAAATATTTTAATACTAAATTTATTGAGACATCATGAGATTATACAAGTTACCTTTGGCCTCTGTAGTCACAAGAGGTGCTCAAAGTGGTGGCCATCAGCTTCCAGACATTTATTAGTACAGCGAACTGCTCCTTGAGCAACCTTAGTCATTGAGATTGCTGCACACGCATTTTCAATTTCTTCTCTAAGGGCCGGCAGTGTATTGGGTTTTCTGTGAAATACAACATCCTCTAGGGTCCCTGATATGAGGGTAACACCATCTGTTGAAAAAACATCATACTATTTTTCTTTTCCTGAAGTGTGTATACTTTTTTGCAAACTCTGTATATATCTCACATATCTCTTTAGCTTTAGTTGATTTTATACCATGATTTTCTAATTTAAGATTCCATTAGACTGTCAGAGAGTTCCAGTTGCATATGTAGTATCCTCACCAACACCATATATATATATATTTTTTCAGTATTTACAGTCTTAGAAATAAAATAAGAAAAAATGAAATATTTATTCAATTGATTTTATAAAGGATAAACTACATGTTAACATAGTTTTATCATAATTTTATTTAACAAGACAAAATATATAGCGAAAAAAGTGACAATGTTTTGTCTTCATTTTTGCGTATTTCCTTAATGCCTAGACTAAAAGAAGATTCTCATGTCTACATCTTATATACTCTGTTAAATTAAAATCTGCTGGTCTATGTCATTCTTTGAATAGATTTCTTATATGTGATACCCATTTTATAACATTATACATTAGTCATATGAAAAAAATTTTTTTTTTTGGTACCGGGAATTGAACTCAGGGCCTCGTGCTTGCCAGGCAGGTGCTCTGCCACTGAGCTACATCCCTGGCTGGAAAATGTTGCTTCAATTATTTATGCATATCTTCTAGACTCTGATACATTTTCTTATAAAATAACCAAAAATAATATTTATTAATATCACCACTGATCTCCAAAAAGTCATTACATATTGGGAAGCTCTCAGGATCATGATAGCTGATAAAAACTTTCCAAAAGTCTAGTTTTTAACTTTAAACTTAGAATTATATCATTGGCAAATAAATCTGTGTTTAGAGAAGCTAATTTTTTTAGTTTGCTAAAAATCTGCTAAATCTAAATCATCATAGCTTATCCATTTGTTGATCTTTAAAGGAAAAATTGAATTCCATGAACAAAAAAGGGACTAGTTCAACTTGCAAGTAAAATAATCCAGTGTACCTTTTCCTTGAAACAACCAATCTATTTTGGTATATAGCAGAATCCCTGTCTTATCATATAGAATATTAAAAAGTTGTATGTTGAGGAGTGGTGGTGCATGCTGGTAATGCCAACACTTGGGAGGCTGAGGCAGGAGGATCACCACAAGTTTGAGGCCAGGCTGGGATACATAGTTCAAGGCCAACCTGAACTACATAGCAAGACCCTGTCTCAAACAAACCAAAAAACAAAAAAAAAGTTGTATGCTGAAGGGCTGAGATATAATAAAATTAGTATTTCCTACCATCATGGGGATTCATAAATGAATCTGGTACATTAGTCATGACAGTGAAGAAAACAATGATATTGCACAATTTAGTGCCACTACTTTCATTAAAGCTAAGGCATCAGCAGTTCTACTCATTATAGCTTTTTGTAGAAAATATTAACGTGATTTTCTAAAGTTATTTAAAGCAGGCGTGATGGTACATGTGTGTGACCCCAGCGCTTTTGGAGGCTGATCTGCAGGAGGATTACAAGTTCAAGCCCAGCCTGGGCAACATAGTGAATTAGCAAGGCTCCGTCTCAAAAAGTAAAGGAATAGAGATGTAGCTCAGGGTAAAGGCCTTGGGTTTAATTCCCAGTACCACAAAACTAGCAAACAAATAGGTTATTTAAAGTTGGACACGGTAGTGTATGCCTGTAGGCCAAACTATTTGAGAGGTGAGGCAGGAGGATCATTTGAGTCCAGGAGTTCAAGGCCAGCCTGGCTAAGACCCTGTCTCAAAAAAAAAAAGTTTTTTTGCTTTGAATATTTTGGTACCACAATAATGTTTGTTACCAAATATTAGCATAAAAGAAGATCATCTTTAGGGTTAATTGGCACTTTAGCCAAATACAAACAGAATGCCAAGTGCAGCTATGTGAATGAATTTGTTTCATTTGTTAAAAGTACATTTCAGGGGCCGGTGAGATAGCTCAGCGGCATAAGCACCTGCCTGGCAAGTGCAAGGTCCTGAGTTCGACTCCCGGTACCCACATACAAAGAAAGGGCCAGTGATATCGCTTAGTGGCACGGGAGCCTGCTGGTACGTGAGGTCCTGAGTTTGACCCCCGGTACCCACCAAAAAAAAAAAAAAAGTACATTTCAGTTTTCCTGTTTGCAGTAATGTATAGTTTGAATTTATTTATTTATTTATTTAGAGACAGGGTCTTGCTGTGTAGTCCAGGCTGGCCTTGAGTTCACTATGTAGCCCAGGCTGGCCTCGAACTTGCAGTGATCCTCCTGCCTCAGCCTCCTGAGTCCTGGGATTACAGGTGTATGCCACCATGCCCTGCTCATTTATTTGAAAATTGTACTTCTGTGATTTCTTTTACTGACTTCTCATCTAGCCAGCATTTGTGAATATCACATATATAAGTATCAAAAGACAAAATTACAACAAATTTAGTTATAGGTCTTACTGGACTTTAAAAGTAGCTTCCATTCTACAAAATAGAATGAGCTCCCACCGGGCAGTTGCAGACCAGTGGGCTTTGTAAGGTGGAACAAGAAAACAGAACAGAAAAAATCTGATTGGTTAACATCAAGTTTCTTCCAGTTATTTTTTTTGTAAGGATTAAAGCAGAGGGGACTTCCTTATGCCAGTTAAAACTGGCTTGTTTGGGGGTTTGGCTATTATCTCTGTCTTGATTTCTCAGGCCAAATAAGGAACTTATTTGTGGCATGGAACTTCAGCACAAGCTACTCCATTTTGGTTTGGCCTTTTGGGCTGAGTGCAGGAGCTTAGTCTAAAGCAGTGTCCTATAAATTTTATTTATACAAATCTCTCAATTATAGTATATAATTTTCTTTTTAAATTTTTTTATTTTATTAGTACATATATGTAGTATATAATGTTTACATTCTTTGTGGAAAGTTGGTACATGCACATAACGTATCTTAATTCCTTTTTTCGTCCCCTCCCCTCCCCTCCTTCTCCCCTCCCCCATCTCTTCCTTTTTTTGTGCATTCGCAGTACATGTTTACAATCCTTGTGTAGGGTTGGTACATGTACATAACACATCCCAGTTCCTTTTTTTTTCTTCCCTATCCTTTCTCTCCCTCCCTACTCCCTCCATCTCTTGATCTCCTTCCCCTTTGAGAAATATTATCTCCCTACATCCTGTTATCTAACTTTTATTTTGTTCTTTATTTTTACTCCAGGTTTCTCATGTGATTTTTTTTTTTTTTTTTTTTTTTTTGTACAGACATTCTGGAGTCTCAGGAAACCTTCATGGGTCCCTGGAGAAAGCTTTTAAATACTGTTGCTATACAGTAATGAAAATGAGTCTGGGCATGGTTGAACATGGTTAATCCCAGCACTCAGGATGCTGAGGCAAGAGGATTGCCATGAGTTCGAGGCCAGCCTGGACTACATAGTGAGTTCAAGGCCAGCTGAATTACACAGAGAGACTTTGTCTCAAAATACAAAAACAAAACAAAAAATTGAAAGAAAAGCATTTGAAGTTCACAAAATTCACAAATACAGTATTGGATAAAAGAAGCTGGAGGGCTGGTGAGATGGCTCAGCAGCTTGAGCGCCTGCCCAGCAAGCGCAAGGGCCTGAGTTCGACTCCCGGAACCCACATATGAAAAAGGGGCCGGTGATATCGCTCAGTGGCACGGGCGCCTGCTGGCGCGCGAGGTCCTGAGGTCGACCCCCCGGTACCCACAAAAAAAAAAAAAAGAAGCTGGAGAAAAATGTACATACTATATGATTCCATTTATTTGAAATTCAGAAACAGACAAAATCTGTGTGGCATTACAAGGCAGGATAGTGCGTGAGTGCATGAGTAGTGACTGGAAGGGTTTGAGGAGGCCTTCTGGGTTCCTGGTAATGTTTTAGTTCTTAATTAAATGGCGGTTTCACAGGTGAGTTCAATTAGTGTAAAATTTTTTTGTGAAGTGATGCAGAAGTGTGTTTCTGTACATTTATGTGTGTGTGTGTGTGTGTGTGTGTGTGTGTGTTACGGTTGCTTAACAACATGTCTTCAGGGCTGGGGACACAGCTCAGTGGCAAAGCCCTTGCCTAGCATCCATGAAGTCCTGAGTTCAGTTCACACCCACAAAAAGTCTTCAAATTCTGTGATAATCTTCCACCAAAAAATGGAGTCTAAATTTATTTCTTCCTTTGAAAATTCAGCAGCCCTGAATAACTTGTTTCTAACAAACAGAATGCAGCACAAGGGATAACATTATGATTTCACAGGCTAAGTCATGTAAGTAGACAGCTTGTACCTGGCACTGCTCACATCTTCCCCCTGTCCTGTGTCTCTCCACATGTGCCTGGAGCCTTTGGCCACCATGTAAGAGGGCATCTATTACCTTGAAACATCTACGCTGGGCAGACTATAGAGAGACTACATAAAGACAGAGGACCCTAAGAATTGCAACTGGGGCCGGTGAGATGGCTCAGCGGCATAAGCGCCTGCCTTGCAAGCGCGAGGGCCCGAGTTCAACTCCTGGATCCCACATACGAAAAAGGGGCCGGTGATATCGCTCAGCGGCACGGGCGCCTGTTGGCGCGCGAGGTCCTGAGGTCGACCCCCCGGTACCCACACAAAAAAAAAAAAAAAAAAAAGAATTGCAACTGTTCTAGTCCCCAGCTTCTCATAATTTTCTCAGGTCAGGTTCCAGACATTGAGTGAGGCAGCTGTTGAAATGACTTCAGCCTGACCACTTTCTGACTACCACTGGACAAACTCCAAGGAGGGAATGCCTAGCTGAGCTCAGTTAATCTGCAGATCTGGATCATAGTAAGTAATTGGAATTATTTTAAGTCACTAAGTTGGAGTGATTTGTTATAGATAACTGTGTGATATATAAGTGTATATGTATATGTATAAATGTATATATTTGTATGGTTTAGAATGTTTCCTAAACATACATAATTACAACAAACTTTCAAGATCATTCAGAAGTAGATCAAAACTTCAGCACCATTGAATTGACATTTTTCCCTAATTTTTTTCTCAAGAGCTCTCAGTTCTGTGTTCTGCTTATCGTTTTTCCCTTCAATTATATGACAGTGTTGAAGAACAACGTCTTATATGTCATTTTTTAAAAATTTTGAACCGGGAATCAAACTCAGGGCCTCACACTTGCCAGGCAGGTGCTGTGCCGCTGAGCTGGCCCCATGTCTTATATTTCTTATGTGAATTATATTCAGTTATCTCTCTCACTTCTACCGTAAGTATTTTAATTCTCTTGTAACACAAACTAGGAATTAAAATATATTTCTTATCTTTCAGACTTGGTATCCAGAGATGAGCCCAAGAAGTTATCTTCAAAAAGAGACAGTTATGGGACAGAATCATCCCAGTGGGTTATCATGCAACATGTTAAAAGACATAGTGCTGAGAGACCCATTTTCAGAGATATTTGGGAGTGCAAATGTCATTTTGAGCGACAACAGGAGTGCTATTTCAGGCAATGTATTATCAGCCATAAAAATATGCCCATGTTTTGCCAACCTACTGCACTCACTCAAGAGACAAAATCTCTGAATATAAAAAATATAGAAAAAACTTTAGTTACCATTTATTCTTTAGCCATCACGAAACTCATTCTAAAGACGTTTCTGAATATAAGAAATGTACAGAAATTAATACACTTTTCTTTATTAAACAACAGAGAATTCAAAATGGCAATAAGTGTAAGGAATGTTGGCAGGCCTTTATTTAGTGTTCAAAATTTAAACAACTCTTGAGAATTCATAGAGGTGAAAAACGCTATGAATGTAAAGAATGTAAGAAGGCCTTTAATTATGGCTCAGAACTGACTACACACAGAGAATTCACACTGGTGAGAAACCCTCTGAATGTAAAGAATGTAGGAAGACTTCAGGCACTGCTCACAACTTAGGATACATCAAAGAATTCACACTGGTGAGAAGGCTTATGAATGTAGGGAATGTGGGAAGGCCTTTAGCTATCACTCAAGCTTTTCTCGCCATCAGAAAATTCATTCTGGCAAGAAACCTTATGAATGTAATAACTGTGGGAAGGCCTTTTGTGATGCCTTACAACTTACCCTACATTGGAGGATTCATACTGGTGAGAAACCTTATGAGTGTAAGGAATGTGGGAAGACTTTTAGACAGTGTTCACACCTCAGAAGACTTCAGTGAGTTCATACTGGTGAGAAACCTCACGAATGTATGATGTGGTAAGGCCTTTAGACTTCATGCACACCTTAACATCAAAGAATTCACACTGGGGAGAAACCCTATAAATGTAAGGAATGTGGAAAAGCCTTTAGCTATCATTCAAGCTTCTCACATCATCAGGGAATGCACTCTGGAAAAAATCTTATGAATATATCAAGATGATCGATCATGGCTTACAACTTAGTCTACATCAGACTGTTTATATTGGTGAGAAAACAGGTTTTCTCTTCTCCCACATCTTAGCCTAGCATCATTAAATTATTTTTGAAGATAAGCATTCTCTTTGTTTTCTTGAAAGAAGAAGTTGATAAAACAATGTGTCTTATTAGTATTGATACAGTTCCAAAATCCTTGAAAACAAAACATTCTTTTTCTTTCTTGGGTACTGGGAATCGAACTCAGGACCTCACACTTGCCAGGCAGGCGCTGTGCCACTGAGCTAAATCCCCGGCACCCAAAGTTTTCCTTTTCAAGTGGGAAAATGAAAAAGTAAAGAGTAAAATTTGTTCTGGTTTCAGTGTTCCTTCTGAATTATTGTTATATTAACCACTATTAGAAAGGAGTTTTCTAAAATTATGTAACATTTTTACTAAAACCAGTAAAATATGGCAGAAGTAAAATGAAAACAATCTCTTCCCCCTCATAAATTCTTGAGATAACCAACGTGTGTGTGTTGTTCCGTTCTTTATGCTCAGTCTGCACTTATTGGTGAGGAGACTTTAACCCTTAGAATGACATATTTCACAGAGACTTTCCCTTTTCACTTAATCATGAATGTTTTCCAGGCTACTACATATAGAATTCATTATTTTTAAAGCTTCAGAATAGTTCTAGTATTGTGTTACTATTTTGAGCCATTCCTTACTGTAGACATTCGTCTACTTCTTGTTCAGTGCCATGGACTGACCATATTATTATTTTATTTCTATTGAGTAGAAGTATCTGGAGTGTGTGTGTGTGTGTGTGTGTGTGCGCGTGTGCTGATAGTGACCTTCTTAAAAAGTTAAAATTTTTGGTTTAGGCAATAGATATACATTTTTTTTTTTTGTGTGTGTGTGTGTGGGTACTGGGGGTTGACCTCAGGACCTCGCGCGCCAGCAGGCGCCCGTGCTGCTGAGCGATGTCACCAGCCCTTTCTTTGTATGTGGGTTCCGGGAGTCGAACTCAGGACCTCACGCTTGCCAGGCAGGTGCTTACGCCGCTGAGCCATCTCACTGGCCCTAGAAATACATTTTAAAAATACAAAAATTTTGGGCCAGTGAGATGGCTCAGCGGCGTAAGCGCCTGCCCGGCAAGCGCGAGGGCCCGAGTTCGACTCCCGCAACCCACATACGGAAAAGGGGCCGGTGATATCGCTCAGCGGCACGGGCGCCTGCTGGTGCGCGAGGTCCTGAGGTCGACACCCTGGTACCCACAAAAAAAAAAATTTTTTGTCAAAAATGTGAAGTAAAAATTAAGAGTCCACATGGACAGTCCTTTAGCCATTTTCTCTACACAAGTACAATCAATGCTGTGAGTTTCTTTTGTATTCTTCTAGGCATAGTCTAGGACAGTGGTGGTGAATCTATGGAACACATGTTATTGTATTTTCTTTTAAGACAAAAGTTGTTACTGCCAGTTGTAGTAGTGCACACCTGCAATCCCAGCACTCTAGAGGCTGAGGCAGGAGGATCACTGTGAATTCGAGGCCAATCTGGGCTACATAGTGAGTTCAAGGCCAGCCTGGACTACATAATGAGACCCTGTCTCAAAAAACAACAAAAGGGCTGGTGAGATAGCTGAGTGGCATAAGCGCCTGCCTGGCAAGCGCGAGGTCCTGAGTTCGACTCCCGGTACCCACATATAAAGGAAAAATGGGCCGGTGATATAGCTCAGCGGCACAAGCGCCTGCTTGCAAGTGTTAGGTCCTGAGTTCGACCCCCGGTACCCACAAAAAACAAAACAAAGTAAAACAAAAAACCCAGGCTGACCTGGAACTTTGATCCTCCTGCCTTGGCTTGCTGAGTTTCTGGAATTACCGGCATACATCACCATGACTGGCTCATTTACTACTGCCTCTATTTAATTTCCTGTTATGGGTCTCTTCAGGGGTTTACATCTTCTGGCTTCAATTTAGTGACATAGTGAGGCTATGTCTCAAACTAAAAAGGGCTGTGCATGTAGCTCAGTATAAAGTCCCTGGGTTCAACTCCTAGTACCAGGCTGATCTGGAACACACACTCCTCCTGCCTCACCCTCCTCCCTCAGCCTCCCAAGTGCTGGAATTATAGGCATGTACCCCCATGCTTGGCTCTACTCCATCTTCATACTATATTATAATGTGATATAGTAATGTTTTTTATTTCCTATTCCTCCATTTTGTGCTATTTTATAATACATATTACATCTATATATGTTAGAAAAGTTTGTTTTTGTTTATTAAAGTGTCTATTCTTTCCTTATTAAAGAGTTTACTTATTTCTTGTAAAGTGTGTTATATTAACCTTATTTACCATTTTTCCTTTTCATTTATTCCTATGGATTCAAATTAATATCTGGTGTTATTTCTTTACTCCAATACAACTTTGCTCTCACCTTCATTTTGTTACTGCCTAATTTAGTATATTTCTATAGGTTATAAGCTTCACAATACAGTTACATGTGCACAATTGTACATATTATTTCATACAAGTGCTTTTTTTTTTTTTTTTTTTTTTTTTGTGGGTACCGGGGGGTCAACCTCAGGACCTCGCGCGCCAACAGGCGCCCGTGCCACTGAGCGATATCACCAGCCCCTTTTTCATATGTGGGATCCGGGAGTCGAACTCGGGCCCTCGCGCTTGCAAGGCAGGCGCTTATGCCGCTGAGCCATCTCACCGGCCCCATACAAGTGCTTTTTAAACCAGGAATCTGGAATACCCTATGGTGAGTATTCCCATGAGATGCAAATATCTTCACATTTTTGGGCTGGGGATATAGCTCAGTGGCACAGCGCCTGCCTGGCAAGCACAAGGTCCTGAGTTTGATTCCAGGTACCAAAAAAAAAAAAAAAAAGCTTCACATTTTTGCCCATTCAGACAGATCTATCCACATATTACTTCCTGAGACTTCCTTTTACACATTTTACAATTATTCCCTCTAGTCTCTGATCATCAACCTAAACCTTTAGGCACAGCTTAATGGTTGACCTTTTCTCCTTCCATACAAAACAATCAGTTGTACTTAGCTGGGTGCGGTGGTGCATACCTGTGACTCCAGCACTCAGGAGGATGAGGCAGGAGGATAGCAGAGGGCTACATAGTAAGTTCAAGGCCAGTCTGGAATACATAGTGAGAACTTACCTCTAAATAAATAAATAATCGTACTCCATGAAGTTCTGCCCACTGGGTTGATTTCACTTCACCAATGTCCTTCAGGGATATCCAGAAAGAGGTTGTACTGTTGTAGTTGTCTGTATTTGGGTGATGCTTGCATCTTGTGTAGAGATATCTGTAAATCAGACCCATGTTTTCTCTTCCTAAGTCAGTTGGCCTCCCCATGAGACCACAGGAATGGTATGGGAGGGAGAATAATATAATAGGAGTAGGGACCATGTGCATTTATTTAGTCCATTTTTTCCTGGAATTTGTGCCTTCAGGGCCTGCTTGAGCCAGATCTCCAATATAATACTTCCACTTGATAATGGTGTGCTGCTGTTTGCATCCAACTTTATGGCCTTGCGGATCAGAGAATACCCAACTTATGAGTACTACCGTTCAAGTCTCATAATTTAATGGATCATGACTAAGTATTTAGTCTCCACTAAAGCCAAAATCAAGCCAATTTTTTTTTTCCCTCAAAATGAGAGTAATATGCAGAGGATAGCAGGGCTTTGCTTACAAATCTGAAGGGTCCATGTGGTAGTTCATTTACAGGAGCTTCTCAAAGGCTCTAAACAGCATTACTTCAAGCACCTTTGGATTTGCTGGATCATATGGACTCAGTGGCAGAGCAGCTTGCTCAGCATCCCAGGCCTATTGAAGAGACCTCTTTTGATCTGGGCCTCACTCAAAACTATCAGCTTTTCAGCACATTAAGTACATCAGCCAAAATAGCACACCTAAATGAGGAATGCGTTGCCGCCGGAATCCAAGGAAGCTCCTTGGTCTTGTAGTTCTCTTTTGGTTGTAGGAGTGGCCACATGCAACAGTTTACGCTTCACTTTAGAGAGGACCTTATGACGTTCACCACACTACTAACCCCGTAGAAATTTCACTGAGGGTGAAAGTCCCAGAACTTTTGCCAGACTCATTTCCCACCTTCTGACATACAAATATCTTACCAGGGTAAATGGTACTTCTTTGCTTACCAGGTCCATTCAGCATAATATCATCAATGTAACGGCCCAGCTTGGTATCCCATGGAAAGGAAAATGGAAAGAGGTCCCAGTGGACTAAATAATAACATAGGACTTGAAAGCCGATGTATCTTTGTGTTGGTTAATTTTATGTGCCATTCTGGCTAGTCCACATTACCTATAGTTTGTTAAATGTTATTTTAGATTTTTCTTAGATAATATTAACATTTAAATCAGTAGGCCTGGGCCGGTGAGACGAATCAGCGGCTTAAGCGCCTGCCTTGCAAGCGCGAAGGCCCGAGTTCGACTCCCGGAACCCACATACGAAAAAGGGGCCGGTGATATCGCTCAGAGGCACGGGTGCCTGTTGGTGCGCGAGGTCCTGAGGTCGTCCCCCCGGTACCCACAAAAAAAAAAAATAAAAATAAATCAGTAGGCCTGCACAGTGCCTGCCTGGCAAGCACAAGGTCCTGAGTTCCAGCCCCCATACCCCCCCAAAAAAATCAGTAGGCTCTGAGTAAAGCTGATTACCCTCCATAATGTGAGTGGGCCTAATCCAATTAGTTGAAGGTCTTAAAAGACAGACCTCCCTCAAAAAGGAGAAGATTCTGTCATCAAATTGCCTTTAGGCTTGAACTATAGTATTAACTCTTCCATCCTGTTGGACTACCCTGAAGATATTGGACTTGCCAGTCTTGACAGCCATGTCAGCCAGTTCTTCAAGATAAATCTCCTTCTCTTTGAAAGTCCATAAGAGTTACTTATTAGCATTAATTGTTTATGCACTTTAATCCTATCTACAAAGTATCTTCATAGTAATACCTAGATTAGTGTTTGAATAACTTGGATCTGTACCTAGGCCAAGCTGACACATAAAACTATCATAATAATAGACTATAAAGGTACCCACATATAGATGAACACGTGAGAGTAGACATGATGTGTCATTAACATCCTAAAGACAGCATCAACTATAGAAGTGTCACTTGACATCCAAGTACGTAAAATGAGTTGAGTTGTTATTAACCAGACTTAAATAATCTGCTCTCTAATTCTGGCATTATAGCACATATATAAATTGGTAACAGTTGCAAAGACAGAGCATATAGATGGCCTCTATATCAAGGAGTACAGTAAGTCACCGATTTATGAACATTGGAATTGTGAACTTTCACAGATGTACTGTGTAAGACTCACTTTGTCGGATTATGAACAAATCCAACTTACAAACGTCCTCCTGAAATGGAACTTGTTTGTAAGTCAGGGACTTACTGTACTGATACTGCTGCTCCTGAGTGTCTGATCTTTCAGCAAGAGAAACCAAAGCTGAACCTTCAGTGGGCCCTACTTTTTGATAAGAAAAATCAGCTATGTGGTATCAAGTCAGGTTGACCAAACCAGACCTCTTCTATCCTGCAAGAGCCTGCACTTTGTTCTCAGGAACAGACAACTATTCTGGGTATGTATGGGCCTGCCCTTTCTGTCCAAAAGTCCTCAACAATTACTACCATCTGAGTGCTTACAGAATGCCTGATACAAAGGCATGTTATTTCACACAACATAACATCTTACTAGCAAATTCACTCTGCAGCAAAAATACTCAAGATTAGCCTATAAAAATGGGATGAATTTCTGGTATCATATGCTACATCTGGATATTCTCCTGGTAAAGCACCGGAATGGGCTTCTGAAAGTACAGCCAATGTGTGAAGCCTCAAAGGGCATCTTCTGCGAGGACAGGGTACTATAATCTACAATGCACAATCAGAGAGCTTTATATAGGACTGTGTTGTAAATAAGAATACTGCTTAGAACCAAGAGGTAGAAGCAAATTGGCCCCATTTAGCATCATTCCCAGTGGCTGCATGTGCATGGATGGGGATGGTAAGTCTGTTGGGTCAGCCCTGGTTATCTGCATTGGAGAATGCCCTGCAAAACACACAGCCCATGTGACATTGTCTACAGGTGTGCTCTCCAACTATCCTTCCCCAAACATGAAACCCCCACTCCAGGTGGGGGCTGATCCCATGTATGACATTTACAAACATAAGCCCAGGGCAGTGTCTTGTCTTGCGGCTGAGTTGACCCAAGAACAAGTAATTAAGAGACCACGTGGGTAAGGCCAGTGTACGTGTGTGTATGTGTGTTTGGAGACTACTGGTCATACAATTCAGAAGCAGTCTAAACTCTTTAGTGGGCTACAATCAGGAGGGTCTACTGATAATAAAGTTAGAGAATAGATCTAGACATTAAAAAAGAATTTTTTTAGAAAATTAACACAATAAATTCACTTGCTCTGTGTGTATGTGCCTAATATTTTTACACATGCATAGATTTTGGAATCTATGACCACAAACAGGATACAAAACAATTCCAATACCTCAATACCTCAGTGAATTTCTCATGCATCCCCTTTGTATTGAGAACCTCCCCCAATCTCAAACATTTGGTAACCACTGATCAATTCTTTAATATTTTTGCCTTTTCCAGAACGTCACATAAATGGAATCATATAGTATGTAACATTTTAGACTGTTTTTGCCCTGTAGCATGTGTTTAAAGTTCATTCATGTTGTATATATCAGTAATTCATTTTTATTGCTGAACAGTACTCCATTGTGTGGATGTACCACAATGTATTCATTTACCCACTGAACACTTGTGTCCTTTCCAGTTTTGGGTGCTTATAGGTGATACTATAAACATGCATGTACAGTAAGTCCCCGAATTATGTCTTTTTTTTTTTTTTTTTTTTTTTGTGGGTACCGGGATTGACCTCAGGACCTTGCACGCCAGCAGGCGCCCATGCCGCTGAGCGATATCACCGGCCCTTTTTTCGTATGTGGGTTCCGGGAGTCGAACTCGGGCCCTCGTGCTTACCAGGCAGGCGCTTACGCCGCTGAGCCATCTCACCGGTCCTCTTTTTTTTTTTTTGAGACAGGGTCGCACTACATAGTTCAGACTGGCCTTGAACTCACTGTGTAGCCCAGGATGGCCTTGAACTTGTGGCAATCCTCTGCTTCAGTCTCCCGAGTGCTGGGATTACAGGTGTGTGCCACCACGCCCGGCATTATGTCCCTGAATTATGAATGAGTTCCATTCCAGGAGAATGTCCATAAATCGGGTTTATTAGTAATCTGACAAAGTGACTTTTTTTTGTACCAGGAATCGAACTCATGACCTCGTGCTTGCCAGGCAGGCGCTGTGCCGCTGAGCTATATCTCCGGCCAAAGCGAGTCTTATACAGTGCACCTATGAAAGTTTGCAACTCGAATGTTCATAAAGTGGGGTCTTACTGTACAGGTTCTTGTGTGAAAATAAATTTTCATTTTTCCGGGTTAAATATTTAAATGTGAGATCGCTAGGTCATAGGGGGAGTGTATGTTCAGCTTTTTAAGAGATTGACAAATTGTCTTCCCGATGGCCTTTACCATTTTGTATTAGCAGTTTGAGAGTTGCTCCATTCCTTACCAGCACTTGGTGTTCCTAGGGTTTTGAATAGCCCAAGATTATAAATGAGGAGTATCTCAGATGGTTGAATCTCCCAAGTGTATGGTGGATACCAGTGTAGAGGCCCCTTTTTTTTTTTTTTAATGGGTACCTGGAGTCGAACTCAGGACCTCGCGCAGCAGCAGGCGCCCATGCCGCTGAGCGATATCACCAGCCCTTTTTTTGTCTGTGGGTACCGGGAGTCGAACTCAGGGCCTCATGCTTGCCAGGCAGGCGCTTATGCTGCTGAGTTATCTCACCACCCTTTTTTCTTTTTTGTGGTACTTGGGATTGAACTCAGGACCTTCACGCTGAGCTACATCCCAAGCTCCCCACCCCCATCCCCAACAACCCTTTTAAAATTTTGAGACAGGGTCTTGCTTTCAGTCTAGGCTCAAACTCATGACCCTCCTGCTTCAGCCTCTCAGAATGCTAATTCGTCTGTGCCACCACGCCTGGCTGGGGCCCATGCTTTTTACTGCTGCATATTTCTTGTGAGCCAGGGCCTTGCAAGCCTGGCTCTATTGCTGACCAGAAATTGAATGGAGAAATTCAAGTACTATCTGGCAAGGAATGTTCATGTTTGAGATGCACTGTGCACTGTTTGATATTGGGGACACAGGAAGTGAATAAATATGCTTTTTCATATTTATCATCAGAATATATACAAGAATCAAGAAACTTTATTGTAGGATAAAGTTAATTCACAGTTGGATTGCAAAGCTCTAACATTATCTCTATGATGCCTGGGTATCCGGATTTGTCTCTGGTTGAGACGAGGGAGTGAGATATATGAAGTACTGCCCTGGAGACACCTCCACCCCAGCTGGTTTGTTTGCTGGTGGTTCTCAACTCACATAACCAATTAGATAATTCGGCTTGAGTATAATCAGCAGAGAACTCTTGCAGAGAGCTTCTGCCTTAAGCACTCACAAAGCCAACGTTTATGTAGATCTTAGTGGTTCAATCCAGAGCCTGTGCAGTCTTTTGGGGATACAGATACCGAGGAGCTTACACTTGGATTATTCTCAGACACCCCCCATGCTTACCTACTCTTTCTGTTTTTGATGAACCACACCATTTGCTTTTAAATAAAAGCATGACGTGAGTGTGCTCTGTGGGGTCTTATTTAGTCTTTATAATGGATGGTTATCCTTCCATGTCTTTTGGTCTTGCAGTTAGGTCTATGAAGTATGAATTGGCAAAATGATTCCTATTCCATTGTATATATTAGTAGAGCTGAATTCTAAAACCATGTTTGCTCCACAGACATGCCCAAATTTAACATAGCAATAGATCAATTAGATGGAAAGTCTTCATTTCATATATCAATTCATAAAGTGAAAATCCTTAAAAATGCAAAAAAAAAAGTCTCAACTTCAAAAAAATCTTGAAGCAGGATTCTGGAATGTAGTCAAATGATATTTAATGCCAAAATATAATTACTGGACCAAAAAATTCATGGGAGAAGCATATTACATGTAAACAGCTATTATAAAACAAAAATTCACTAGTCTTTTTAAAAAAAGCAGGGCCGGTGAGATAGCTCAGTGGCATAAGCACCTGCTGGCGTGCGAGGTCCTGAGTTCAACCCCCGGTACCCACAAAATAAAATAAAATAAAATAAAAATAAATTTTAAAAAAAGCATTCAGAAATGCTTCACAGGAGATGGTTATACTTAAGTTCACTGGATTCCATATCTTGATTTCTTTTTGCCTCTTAGTTCATGGGATTTTGCTAGAAATGTCTCTACAGAATCCTTTTGTTTGTTTTCGGTATTGGGTATTGAATCCAGGGCCTTCACACTGAGCTACATCCCCAATCTACTTTTTTTTTTTTTTGTGGGTACCGGGGGGTCAACCTCAGGACCTCGCGCGCCAACAGGCGCCCGTGCCACTGAGCGATATCACCGGCCCCTTTTCCGTATGTGGGATCCGGGAGTCGAACTCGGGCCCTCGCGCTTGCAAGGCAGGCGCTTACGCCACTGAGCCATCTCACCGGCCCTTTTTTTTTTTTTGAGACAGGGTCTCACTAAGTGGATAGGTTGTCCAGGTTGGGTTTGAACTTGTGATCCTTCTGCCTCTGTTTGTACAGAATCTTTTGAAGACAGACTTACTTCCTTCTGTACTATTTACAGCAGGTCTTTGGGAGCTATTTTAATTTTTACAAAGTTGTAAAGTATGTATTTACACAGACAGGTAAGCTAACGAAGTTCTTTTAATCAGTCAAATTTAATAAGAATGTAACCATTCTTTATTTTTGGTATAAATTCTTTGAAATTTTATAAGGAGTGAGGAATGGCAAAAGTCATTCTCCTACTCATTTGAAGAGTTCCTATCCAAGGTGAATTCCCTAATTTTGTGTAAGAGTTGTATAAGCTTTTCCATATTCAACATTTCTATCTGACCAGTAAGACAAAGCCCATCAATAAGGGCCACATTCCTTCTACCCATCCTCCAACTTCAGTACTTTCATAGGAGTTTTCTCCAGTTAGTATTCTGATGTTAACCAAGGGAAATGCTGGATGCTTGCCTTTCTCTAGTATAACTTTTTGTTTAATTTAATAAAAAGGCATTAATGGTGGCTAAAGGAAACCACACATTTATTATATTAGTCTGGTATGTTAACACCAGTCCAATTATTTAAATACAGGATGACCAAAAATTGCATATTTTTTCACTAATTTTTATAAGATAACAGGAAATATAAAAATGACAATTTTATCAAATTTATTCAATACAAGAATTGACTGGTTGATGGGCTGGTGATATAGCTCAGCGGCATAAGTGCCTGCCTGGCAAGCGCGAGGTCCTGAGTTCGACTCCTGGTACCCGCATTAAAAAAAACAAAACAAAACAGAATTGACTGGTTGAAATGACATATGCCCAAGAGACACTTGGGATAGTCCATACATAAACAAATGCATAGATGCCTCGCCCGAGTGACATTGGGGTAAACTCTTAAGTGGTTAGGATTTGGGCTGTGGCTAAAAGCCTTTCTATGTGCACTGTATTCACATTCCCAGTTTGCCTAATAACACTGATAAAGTTTCCCTTTAGCATCAATTCTGTGGTTTGAACCCCCGTAATATTGAATAGTCATTTCCTTTCAGAATAAATTATTTTATTGTGTGAAAGTCCTGAGTTATTTGGCAGTATCTACCAATGGTGACTGAACATAAATATGCCCTGAGACCCAGGAATTCTACTGCCTAAGTATATACACAAATGCAGTGAATATAAGTACTCCAAAAGACAAATATGTTCTCAGAAGCATTATTTATTATGACCCTAAGCTGTAAACAATGTCAAAGTCCACCAATAGTAGAATGGATAAATTGTGATACACTGATATAACAGAATTCTTATACAGAGTGAAAATAAATGAGCTTCTGCCACATGCATTGATCATAAGACTTAGAGACACGCTGGATATTAAAGACTATATGTTATATAATCCAATTTATATAAAGGTTTTTAATATGCAAAACTAATTTGTAATGTTAGAAGTTAATACTATGAGTAACTTTACGGAGGTAACAATTGACTCCATATTTGCTATGAGAAATATAAGTTCACCTCCTTTCTTTTAAAGCACTTCTATTCACAGCATATCCTTGGAGCACTGCCAGTGAGCCAACTGCTTATTACTGGTTCAGAAAAAGACAAATATTGAAATAAAAATAAACAATTTTGAATGTTTTTAGCAATTTAAAAGAAGAAGTTTTAGTGTCCTGAATCTAATAACAAAAAAATTAGGATTTTTTTCCCTCAACGATTCTCATCATTCATCCTGAAATTGTGCACACACATGTGTGGAAAGCAAACAGTAAGTATGTAATATAGTATCTTAAACCATTGAATATTATATTTGCAAGCAATACCAGATACAGGGTTTACTATGACTTAAAAAGTTTTATAAAAAAGTTACATCACTTACAGAATTCTCATGGTTTCTACCTTGTGAGTTTTCTGGTGGGCAATGAGGTTTGACTTACAACTGAAGAACTTCCCACATTCTTTACATTCATATGGTTTCTCTCCTGTGTGAGTTTTCTGATGACGGATGAGGTTTGATTTCCTACTAAAGGCTTTCCCACACTGAGGACATCCATTGGATTTTTCTCCAGTATGTATTCTGTGATGAACAGTAAGGATTGCCTTCTGGCGGAAGGACTTCCCACATTCGTTACAAACATAGGGTTTTTCCCCTGTGTGAATTCTCTGATGGAGAGTGAGGGTTGTCTTTTGGCAGAAGGACTTCCCACATTCATTACAAATGTAGGGTTTCTCCCCTGTGTGAGTTCTCTGATGTACAGTGAGGGTTGTCTTCTGGATAAATGCCTTCCCGCACTCATTACACTGATATGGTTTCTCGCCTGTGTGAGTTCTTTGATGATCAATGAGGTATGACTTCTTTCTAAAGGCACTTCCACACTGAGTACATTCATAGGCTTTTTCCCCTGTATGTGTTTTGTGATGTCTAGTGAGGGTTGCCTTCTGGCGGAAGGACTTTCCACAGTCGAGACAAAGATAGGGTTTCCCCTCTATATGTGTTTTTTCATGAAGATTGAGGGCTGTCTTCTGACGGAAGGCCTTTCCACATTGATTGCAAACATATGGTTTCTCACCTGTGTGAATTCGCTGATGTTCGGTAAGATAGGACTTCCTTCTAAAGCTGTTTCCACAGTAAGGACACTGAAAGGGTTTTTCTTCTGTTTGAGATCTCTGATGCATAATAAAAACAGACTTTCTGCACAGGAATTTCCCATATTTGCTGTATGTAGAGGGCTTCTTTTCCATAAGATTATGGGGATGGATAGCTAGATCACACTTTTCCATGAAAGCAATTCCATCCTTATTGTATTCAAATGTTCTTTCTCCTTTGTGAGCTCTACTCTGTGAAAACAACATTCCTTTCACAAGGAAGGATTTGTCACATTCATTATATTCAAATGGTTGCTCTGGAGTTTGAACTTTGTGCTCCTGAGTAAGCTCTTGTTTACCACTGAGATCCCTTTCCGTTTGTTTATGGAGATTTACTGCAGGATGAATTTTTTCATGCTTAGTATTGAGGACTGATTTTTCCCACCCATTACTCTCACCAACCTTTTCTTTTACAGGGTTTATATTTCTAATAACTAATTCTGAAATATTTTTCAAAACTTTTCTATCAGACTTATGTTCATATAATGTTGTTTTTGAAATAATATGGTTCTTTCCTGGAGTAAGGGTTTTCCCATAAATGTTACTTCTCTCCTTAACTCTTTTTTTGTGATTGATGAATACAACTGATCTAGAATACGTGTCTTGGTATTCTCTGAATTTCACTAAAACATCTTCAGCCTTTCCATCTTCTGGAAAAGAATACAATTAACACTGTAAGTCTTCATATAAGTGAAGAGAAAATGTATAAAACATGAACACAAATTCTGCTTCACCATTAGAATGAGAATAAAAAATGGCATGAACAAAAAATACTTGTATCATTGGCATGTTGTAACTATAAGTTGTATGGAGAAGGTATAATAAACCCAGAGAGAAGCAAGCAGGAGACAAAAAATGGTGAAAAAGGGGTTTTTCTTGGAATGGGAAGACTCAGAAATAATGAAGTGACCAGCCAGGGTACTAAACAATAAGCAATGTGACAAGGAAAATTATTTAGGCAGAGATGAAATCCCATTTATCCCCTCATGCATAATTAAGTGGCATAAGATGTTTCCACTCATTTTTATTCAGTTCCATTTAGCTTTCCTTCACCAATGCACTTTCTCAAATTCATTTCCTGGTGTTTACAAGACACTGGTCTAGATTCTAGACGTCATCTGTCCATATAACTGTGATTTGCTTTCTGTTGAAAGTAGAGAATCAAAAAACATACTCTAGGTGTTGAGTATTTTGTCCTAGGGACAAGAAAGTGATTAAGAGAGTCCTTCTAGCAAATTATCAAACCTAAGGGTGATGCTGGTCCTTAACTTACAGCTGCTGTCAGAAGTGAGGGTGTTTTTGTGTGAACTCATCCTTGAGCTTCACAGTTGGCTAACTGCACAAGAATCTACAGGAAATACATATAGTATCTGCTATATAATGAAAGGTCCAGCTCTAAGGAATAAAATACATTTTATTCATATATATATATGAATATATATGAATATATATATATTCCCCCCCTAGTGCTCAGGGCTGAACTCAGGGCCGTAAGCAAGCTAAGTAAGTGTTCTACCACTGAACTACTTCCCCAGCCCACGTGAAGTATATTTAGAAGACCTGAACAAATAGAATTTTCAAAGAGAGAAATACATTTGGAATGACTAAATGGGATATTATTCTGTCAGCTCTTAAAAAGGAAGGATTTACATTTCACATAAGATGTGATATTTTGTGGGGCCAGTGAGATGGCTCAGTGGCATACGCGCTTGCTTGGCAAGCGCGAGGGCCCAAGTTCGACTCCCAGAACCCACATACGAAAAAAGGGCCGGTGATATCGCTCAGCGGCACGGGCGCCTGCTGGCGCGTGAGGTCCTGAGGTCGACCCCCCGGTACCCACAAAAAAAAAAAAAGATGTGATATTTTGGGCCGGTGAGATGGCTCAGAGGCATATGCGCCTGCCTGGCAAGCGTGAGGGCCCAAGTTCGACTCCCGGATCCCACAGACAAAAAAAAAGGGCCGGTGATATCGCTTAGCGGCACAGGTGCCTGCTGGCTCAGGAGGTCCTGAGGTCGACCCCCAGTACCCACAAAAAAAACAAAATAATAATAAAAATAAAAAAAGAAGTGATATTTTTAGCATATCAACAATATAAACTAAAAGAACTCAATAGGGCCAGTGAGATAGCTCAGCGGCATAAGCACCTGCCTGGCAAGCGCGAGGT
This sequence comes from Erethizon dorsatum, assembly GCA_028451465.1. Classification (NCBI taxonomy): domain Eukaryota; kingdom Metazoa; phylum Chordata; class Mammalia; order Rodentia; family Erethizontidae; genus Erethizon; species Erethizon dorsatum. Next base: position 100,567,757 of record CM051834.1, read on the forward strand.
CCTGAGTTTGACTCCCGGTACCCACATAAAGGAAAAAAAGGGCCGGTGATAATGCTCAGCGGCATAAGCGCTTGCTGGCAAGCACGAGGTCCTGAGTTCGAGGTACCCACATAAGGAAAAAAAAAAAAAGAACTCAACAAAAAAAAGCATAGCAAATCCAAAGAGAAATTACAGCAGTTCACACCTGAATTAATATGGCTCTCATTTTGGAATAGGTCAGTGGCAAATGAGAATAAGAGCACATGTAATGATATTACAGAGTGAGAAAATATAATGCAAATTGTGGAGCAATCATTAAAGTATAATATAAATGATGGAATAGTGATACTATGGAGGCTGGTTATGGGAATAAAAGAACATAGGAGCAAATGAGGATAAATAAATAAGATTATAGGAATAAAAGAATAAATAAGAAAATAAGAGTAAAGATAACTATTATTTCAGATATATTGACAACCAAAAAGATGAGACAAATGATACTTATATTCCTGTAAACAGATTAAAATACACCACTAGAGTGGAAGAAATGGGCTGAAATGTCTGTCTAAAAGCCATTGGCATAAAATTAGGAAATCACAATTTGAGAATGGATCAGATTCTTATAGCTTGTAGGACTTTTATAAAGACAAGAATTGAGGGTGACAAAAGCTCCTTTTGAAAAATGTGTACATATACACAATGGAGTGTTTATTCAGCCATGAAGGTAAACAAAATCAGGTCATTGTCAGGAAAATGGATGAAACTGGAGATCATCCTATTACGTAAAATAACCTAGACTCAGAAGGAAAGAATTGGATGTTTTCTCTCATATATGGAATCTAGAAAAACAAAAAAAGACAACATGAAAGTAGAAGGGGGTCTAAGAGAAGAGGAAAAGGATTGGGGAAGGGGGAAGAGAAGGATAAGGGAAGTTAATGAGGGAGAGGACATGATCAAAGTATATTATATGCATGTATGAAAATGTCATAGTGAAGCCCATTACTCTGTATAACTAATATGTGCTAATAAAAAAGAAAGCTCATTTAAGGGCACATTAGATACTAGTGAAAGCCTAATGAAACAAATTCATGTTTTTCTTCCCGGTTGTCTTGAGTGGGGATTACTTCCTGATTTCCTGGTCTGGAAGTGTTTTTTCCCAGCTCTTTCTTTTGAATGGGAATTTACTGTGTAACTCCCTGGACTAGAAGATTCCTGATTCTGTGAAGCCTTTCTGTCCCATTTGACCCTGTTTTCTCCTACAGACACTTCTCAGTTGATGGTATATGCTCCCCACATGCTTTGCCAACACTGTCCGCTTCCTTTCTTGTTGGCATGATCACGTGAACATTAGTAGTCCATTTGGGAAAATTAAGATCTCTGCAAATTGGCTTCTGTAAGACCTTTCCTTCCCATTCCTTCCTTCTTTTATCATATTCTCTTTTCCCTTTGGTTCCCTTGAATTCTTTGATATATTCTCTTCAAATTTCTACATTTGCCATCCCCTGTCCACCCATGCCAGACCTTTCCCTCTCCATTCCAGCCACTACAGTTACATTTAGGCCCCCTACCCACACTGGAAGCACTCAAAGGACTCAGGGACTTCCAAAAGCAACTGCCTGCACTGAGATGAAAAAGCGAACTGGAAGAAAACTTGGATGCTATATCCACTCAATGGGCTTTGGAGACATCCAGAGGGCCACTACATGTCTCGTCAGTCACTCACCTAAAATTCAGCTTTACCAGATTACGTAACAGTATAAATAAAAATCTTACAAATCTCCTTCTCCACAACAGGTAACCTTAACTTGTCCCATTATCAGGAACACAGTTCAAGCTGGGAATGGTGGTGCATGTCTGTAATCTCAACAGCATGGGAGGCTGGGGCAGGAAGATTGCAAGTTTGAGCCCAATCTGGACAATTTAGTGACTTAGCAAGACCCTGTCTCAAAATAAAAAATAAAAAGGGCTGGGAATGTATGAAGCATGATCAATTTATATGGCCAATGTTAAAATTTTAAAAATTTACTACAGTAAAAGGCATGCTGCCATTATCATGTCCAAGCCAGCTCTGAACCACCACATGGATGTACCACAGTGGTTCAGAGCCACCCAGCAGCGAGACATATGAATTACGGCCCGTTGTGAACATGTTAACCCCCCTCGAAACACTCCCCCCTCACTTCAACTGCACTAATCCCATGGTTCTTGCCACTTTCTGAAGTTCTGAAAGTCCTCTTTCTTGTCTTTATGCTGTATGATAAAAAAAAATACGCTGTATTCTCCTGTTGAGTGCTGACCAACGGAAAGGTAGGCTCGTTTCAGTGTGTCTTCACCTACCTGCTTCACTGAATATGGCACTGAGACTTCTGACTGTGTAGCCCAGGCTGGCTTCAAACTCACAGTGATCCTCTTGCCTTAGCCTCCCAAATCCTGGGATTACAGATGTGCAGCACCACACCTGGCTTCTCTTTAATTTTCAATATGGGTAATTTGTGTCTTCCTTTTTTCCCCTTGAGTAGTGTATATATTGTTTACTAACTTTATTATTATTATTATTTTCTTTATGGGGGTACCGGGAACCGAACTCAGGACCTCACGCTTGCCAGGCAGGTGCTTATGCCGCTGAACTACATCACCGGCCCTAGTTTTATTATTTTGATGAATCAGCTTTTGGTTTCACTTACATTCTTCACTGTTGTTAGGAATTTGATTCCTGCTTTTTTCCCTCTAACTTTAATTAATTACTTAATTTGCAGTGCTGGGGATTGAACTGAGGGCCTTGGCACTGAGCTACACCTCCAGCCATTTTTCATATTTTATTTTGAGAGTCTTGCTAAAGTGGTAAATTGTTCAAGTTGGGCTCTAATTTACAATCTTCCTGCCTCAGTTTGGGATTATAGGTGTGTGCCACTATTCCTAACTTGCTTTTTTCTAGCTACTTAGGATAACATTTTAGATTCTTTTTTTTTTTTACCATCTTTTTTTTTAATAATTTATTTTTTTTTTAAAGACAACAAGTAAACATTCTTACGTATTAACAAACTCAAGCATTAGAGAATGTATAAATATCTTTTGGAGAAAAACATTGCTTAGTATAGGATTAAGCCATGTAAAAGTTAGGTAAAAATAGAAGACTAAGGAATGGAATAGTCACAGTGAAATTGCATTTTCATACTAGGGAGACAATACGATGTTTACAAATGTGCATCCGGTTTATTTCACTTATGAGTATTTTCTCGAGTTGCATCCATTTACCTATAAAAGTTTCCAGTTTATCTTTCTTTATGACTGAGTAGTACTCCATTGTATAAAAGTACTACATCTTTTTTATCCATTCCTCGGTTAATGGGCATTTGGGTTGTTTCCACGATCTAGCTATTACAAATTGTGTTGCTATAAACATGGGTGCACATATATCGCTGTGGTACGATGTTTTTAATCCTTCTGGGAAGATGCCCAGAAGGGGAACAGCTGGGTCAAATGGGACCTCCAATCCTAGTTTTTTGAGGAATCTCCACACTGATTTCCACAGTGGCTGTACCAGTTGACACTCCCACCAACAGTGGAGAATAGATTCTTGATTTAAGCTCCCATAAACTTTGGTATGTTGTACTTTAATTATCATTCAGTTCAAAATACCTTCTAATTTCTTAGGATTTCATCTTTGATTTATTTCTTATTTAGAAATGTAGTGTTTCATTTCCAAATATTTGAGAGGAATTTAAAGATATCTTTATGTTTTTGATCTAAATTAATTTTATTCTGGTCATGAGTTCCTTTCTTTTAAATTTACTGATACTGGTTTTATGTTTTAGAGTCTGTAGCTGAATGCTCCATGAAGGACAGTCTATAAAGATGAACCAGGTACAACTGATTGGTAGTTCTTTTCACGCCTTTTATAGCCCTATGATGTTCTTTCTCTTTGTTCTCTCAATTCCTGAGAGAAGGATGTTTACATCTCAAACTACAATCACATTGTTCCTTTATGGTAATTTTGCTACATGTATTTCATGAATTCTCAGTGGGAGTGGTATTGCTCCCAATCTTCTGGTGAAAATGAGAAAAAACTTGGATATTAAAATGGTATGTAGCCCTCCAAAGGGCAACAGCAATGAATAGATTATAGTATAAAAATTTTATGGGGTAGGTATTGAGAAAAAAGTTCTAAAAAGACTTGATGCTGTTGTAACTTTTGATGCTGTGTTCCTCCTACTCATGGTGACAGCCCATGTTCTGAAATTTACTATTTCATATATATCTGCTTAGTGTTTGCATGTAACAGAGTCTGAAACTTATTTTATTTGGAACCGGGAATCGAACTCAGGACCTCATGCTTGCCAGGCAGGAACCGTGCCACTGAGCTATACCCCTGGCTCCTGAGACTTTTTTTTGAGATGGTGTCTCATTAAGTTGCTAAACTGCCTGGGCTCAAATTTGCCATCCTCCCACGGTGCTGGGATTATACACGTGTGCCGCCTTGCCTGGCTTGAGTCCATTTTTAATGCCCTACTACTTACACTTTTCTAGAACTGCTTCTTTTTAACCCTCTTGCCTGTATCCTGGCAAGTTAATAATAAAACTCATCCCCTCTCTGTGGTACCAGCAGGAATTTAAACTGGACGAGTTCTAGCCCACATGTAGAACACCCACCTGACCTACACCTAACCACCCCTAACCACAATAAACACCAAAGTAAGATATTCCTCCTTGCTCTTTCACTAGCTATTTTAGGACCAACACAGGAATTTACCCCACTCTCCCCAGAAAGGCTCATTATGTCAGGTTTCAATCTAGATATCTGAACCCAATTATGTGGGAGGGAATTATGGAGGGAGGTTAACTCCATCCTCACATGTGGCAACCATAACACAGCATAGTATATAATTTTTCACCTTTTAATGTTTAATATTTTTTCATCATTTAATGTGCATTTAAAAACATACAGCACATAGTTGGGCCTTTTATTTCAAATACTGAGTCATCTTTAGATGTTTTATTTGGTTCTTATCTCAGCCTTTGCTATTTTGCTTTGTTATGTTCATTTTGCTTTACATTGATGATATTGAGGTTATTTATCATTGCTGTTTTAACATCCCTCTCTGCAAATTGTACTACCTCTACTTTTTTAGGCTTGTTTTTATTGAATGATTTTTTTCCTACTGAATGGTTTTTTCCTCATGCTTATAGGTCATATTTTCCTGCTTTTTTATATGCTTAATAACTTTTTTTTTGAGATGGGGTCTTATTATGTTGCCCTGACTGGCCTCAAACTTCTGGTATCAAGTGATGCTTCTGCTCTCAGCCTCCCAACTAGCTGGGACTACAGGCATGCACCACTGTGCCTGGGTTTTTTTTGGTACTGGGAATCGAACTCAGGACCTTGTGCTTGCCAGGCAGGTGCTTCTGCTGCTGAACTATATCCCCAGCCTGTGCCTGGTTTTATATCCAATGATTTTTAATTGCTTGTCAGATGTTATCAACTTATTGTTTAGTTTAAGACATGGTTGTATTCTTTTTATTTATTTTTTAGGTGGGTACCGGGAATCGAACTCAGGACCTTGCACTTGCCAGGCAGGCGCTTGTGCTGCTGAGCTATATCACTGGCCCAGGGTTGTATTCATATAAAGATTATTTTTTTCCTGGCAGCTGTAAAGTTGCACCAGTAGGATCTCATTTCAAGAAAGAACTTGCCATTTATTTGGCCCTGACAGTCTTCCGTTAGCATCTGGATGCTCCTCACAACCAAGCAGAAACTTCCCAGAAGTTCCTATCCAATGACTGAAAATTGAGGGGTACCACAGGTTGGCCATTTCTATGGCTAACACTCCTCTAACGGACAATCTTTGCCTCAGACTGTCCTGTCAGGTGGGTTGAGATTTTGTCAGCTCTCTATAATGTCTGAGGCTCTCTGCCAAATATTGCTTGGCTGTCCCTTTCCTTCTCTAGGTATCAGATCTGTATCATAGTCTGATGGTGTTTTATGTCTAGTCTTGTTTTATTCTTTTATCTTTTATAGGTGTTACCTCTAAGAAAACTCCATCCTGTACTCCTAGTTCCATCCTGGAGAACGTAACAGACACACGAGTTATTTCTAGATGGTTTAATCATTTTAATGGCTTTAAGCTATTTTATAACAAATCTTATACAATGTAATCTATGGCTAATCTAGCCCAATATATTGTGTGTGGTTTTTCTAGGTTATCTGTGTAACGTCCTACATGTTAACAAGTTCTCTCCGCTCTAGTTTGAAGGATGTAAAACGATTCCTGGTACAGTAGACTATGGGAATTATTTGTATCACCATTATATTTTTCTTAGAACATATCCTGGCCTAGTCTCATGGAGTTCGCCTACACAGATGCAGACTTGTATTTAGCTAAAGACTCAGGAGAATCCTTCTCTGCATAACTCTCTGTTTGGGAAATGTGCCCTGCAAGTTCTAACTACTTCGACCCCTGAACTCCAAAGTCAGTCCCCTCAAATTGAAAACCCCTGAAATTGCCAGGTTATTTTTGGATCTCTCTCTGCATTGCAGTCTGGAAGCTACCTTCAGATAAAAGCTTGGAATAAAGTAGGAACCATCTCATCTATTTCTCATCTCTCAGCAACTCATACTTGTACTTCCTGTTATTGAATATATGAAAATAATTTTCTCCAGTTTTCTAATTATTTCCATAGAAGTATAATTCTAGACTCTGTTCCTTCCTCAAAGTGGGAAGTAGTAGTCTTGAATTATTAGTAATTTTGGGGTCCAGATGGCTTAACAATAATTTTTATCAAACATTTAAGGAAGCAACGATACCAATCCTATATGACTTCCGTAAGAAAATGTTTGAAGAGGAAATATCCCCAATTGATTGTATTGATGTTGTATTGATGAGTTGTATTGATGTGGCCAATACAACTCCCCAATTTCCTTGAAGTGGCCAATACAACTGCTCTAAAAACTTTACAAGGATGTTATAAGAAAACTACAAAGGGCCGGTGAGATGGCTCAGCGGCTTAAGCGCCTGCCTGGCAAGCGCAAGGACCCGAGTTCGACTCCTGGAACCCACATACGAAAAAGGGGCCGGTGATATCGCTCAGCGGCACGGGCGCCTGCTGGCGCGCGAGGTCCTGAGGTCGACCCCCCGGTACCCACAAAAAAAAAAAAAAAAAAAAAAAGAAAACTACAAAGCACTATCTATTTAAAAGCATGCTTAAAAGCTTACTAAATTATTAGCAAACTTATTTCAGCAACTTATAACGAGAATAATGTCTTCTCCCAGTGGGGTTCAAACCAGGAGTCCAAGGTTGGTTCAACATTTACATTAATCAATGTAATGCAATGTGGTAACAGACTAAAGAAGAAAAACAATAACGATCATCTCAATAGATGCAGAAAAGGCATTTGTTAAAAGTGGTACCCGGGCTGGTGAGATGGCTCAGCGGCTTAATCGCCTGCCTGGCAAGCGCGAGGGCCCGAGTTCGACTCCCGGATCCCACATACAAAAAAGGGGCCGGTGATATCGCTCAGCGGCACGGGCGCCTGCTGGTGCACGAGGTCCTGAGGTCGACCCCCCGGTACTCACAAAAAAAAAAAAAAAAAGTGGTACCCATTCACAACTAAAATTGTCAGAAAACTATGTAAAGAGAACTTACAGAATCTAGCAAGAAACATTTATGAAAATAAGAGTGAAATATTAAATGTCTTCCTTCCAAATATAGTGAATTGCTAAGAATGTTCACTCCACTTCTATTCATTATTGTGCAATAGGTTCTAGTAAGTAAAACAGAATAAGAAAAATGGTACTACTTTAAAAATATGAAAAAGTGAAGTGCTTTAATTTCAAGAGGGCATATTTTATATGTAGAAAATCTAAAGGAATATATAGTAATCTCCCTTATCTGAGGGGGAGCATGTTTCAAGACCCCAAGTGGATGCCTGAAACTGGGTATTATTGAATCTTCAATATTATCTTATTTCCTATTATGATAAATTTTAATTTATATGTTAGGCACAGTATGAGATAAACACCAATAAATAATAAAATAGAAGAATTATAACAATACAGTGTATTTAAAAATTATGTGAATATAGTTCCTCTCTCAAAATATTTTATTGTACTGTACTGTATACTCACCCTTCCTCTTGTGATATGAGATGATACATTGATTACATGATGAGATAAAGTGTGGTAAATGACAGAGGCATTGTGAAGTAGTTATGCTACTCCGTAAGGGATATTTGAACACAGGCATTCAATACTGATACTTCCACAGTCAATTCAGTAACCAGGACAGCTACTAAGTAACTAACAGTATGGATTGATGGACAAAGGGATGATTCATATCTCAGGTTGGACAAAGCAGGACATTGTAAGATTTCATCATACTACTCAGAACAATGTGCATTTAAAAAGTTATGGGCCGGTGAGATGGCTCAGCAGCGTACGAGCCTGCCTGGCAAGCACAAGGGCCCGAGTTCGACTCCCAGATCCCACATACGAAGAAAGGGCTGGTGATATCGCTCAGCGGCACGGGCGCCTGCTGGTGCGCAAGGTACTGAGGTTGACTCCCAGTACCCGCAAAAAAAAAAAAAAAAAAGTTATGAATTATCTATTTCTGGAACTTTAATATGTTTAGGACTGTAGCAAAACATGAGTAACTGAAACAGTGGAAAGTGAAACCCTGGATAAGGGGGGACACTACCATAGTGAACAATAATGACAACAAGAATAAAACCTAATACAACCAGAAATATGCAAAGGCAATATATTAATACTAATTGTGGTTACACAGATTAGCAACAAACTACAAAAAGAAAAAATTTAGGGCCGGTGAGATGGCTCAGCGGCGTAAGCGCCTGCCTTGCAAGCGCGAAGGCCCGAGTTCGACTCCCGGATCCCACATACGAAAAAGGGGCCGGTGATATCGCTCAGCGGCACGGGTGCCTGTTGGCGCGCGAGGTCCTGAGGTCGTCCCCCCGGCACCCACAAAAAAAAAAAAAAAAAAAAAGAAAAAATTTAAATCTTACTATTGGGCTGGATGTATAACTCAGTGGTGCATGCACAAGGCTCTGGGTTCAACTACCAGCACATGCATATGTGTGTGCACACATATACACAAACCTACAACTTACAATAGTATCAAAAATCTTAAACCTTAGAGATAAATGTAACGAACAAGGTGTAAGACCTGTATACTAAAAATAATAAAATACTACTTACAGGAATTAGGGAAGCTAACCAAAATGGAAAGCGGTAACACAGTTATATACCAGAAGGCTCAATAATGATATCAGTTCTCACAAATAAAAATCCCAGCTCATTTATTTAAAGAAGTCAAGAATTTGATTCTAAAATGTATTTGAGGGCCGGTGAGATGGCTCAGCAGCGTAAGCGCCTGCCTTGCAAGCGCGAGGGCCCGAGTTCGACTCCCGGATCCCACATATAGAAAAGGGGCCGGTGATATCGCTCAGCGGCACGGGTGCCTGTTGGCACGCGAGGTCCTGAGGCCGACCCCCCGGTACCCACACACACACAAAAAAAATAATGTATTTGAAAAGAAAATTACCAAAATAACCCAAAGGAATATAGTTGGAGGACTTATGCTAACTGACCCCGAGATTGATTATAAATTTATTATAATCGCAGACTTGGTAATTTTGGCACTATGACTTAAAATGAGTCAGCAAAAAAGAATACAGAATCTAAAAACAGACTGACACAAATACCATCAAATAATATTCTATATGATCATCAAGCCAATTCAACAAATGGTGATGGAACAAATTAATATCCATACGGATGAAAATTCATCCTTGAACTGTACCTCACATCATAAATAAAACTTAACAAGAGGTGGACCATAGAACTAATGATAAAAGCAAAATATACACAAAATTCTTAGAAGAAAATGCAGGAAACTAAAATCACAACTTAGTACAGACAAATATTTGTGAGGTCAAAGAACTAATTATAGAAGGAAAAAAATAAGCTGGACTTCACCAAAGCTAAAAACTCATGCTTGCGAAAAAGCGCAAAAATGAAATCATTAAGTCACATACTAAGGGAAATATTTGCAATGTGTACATTGAACAAAAGATTCCTATCTAAAATATATAAGGAATTCCACCTATTCAATGAAAAATATATACTACCCTATTAAAGAAATGAAAAAAACACTTGACCCAACACTTCTAATGTCAAAAGCACTTGAAAAGTTTTATATCATTAGTAATAAGAGATAACTAAACTCCAAAGATATACTACTAGAATGACCCAAATGAAAATATTGATAATGTTAAATGAAGAAGAGAATGTGGGGCAATCAAAATTCTCACACATTGCTAGTGAAAGTCTAAAGTGACACAGTAAGGCCAGGGATATAGCTCAGCAGCACAAGTGCCTGCCTGGCAAGCGCAAGGTCCTGAATTCGATTCCCGGTATGTATGTATGTATGTATAAATAAATAAATAAATAAAGTGACACAGTAACTTAAAAACTGGCAGTGTTTAAAAAAAGTTAAATATATACCTGCCTTATAAATCAGCACTATCACCTAGGAGTTTACTGAGGAGAAATAAAACACATATGTCCACAAAAAGGTTTTTGTAAGAATGTTTACAGCAGCTTTATTCTCAATAGTCTCAAACTGGAACATCCCAAATTTCTATTGAAAGGAGATACATAAAATAGTGTATTTGTACAATTTAATATTATATTCCAATTAAAATAACAAACTAGATATACATGCAAAAACATGTATAAATATTTTAAGCTGAATAAAAGAAAGAAGGTCTAGAATAAACAAAACTAATGCATACTGGTAAAAATCACAACTGTGATTATCTGAGTGGACGAGATTTGACATGGATGAGGCCTATAGAATTTAATGGGTCAATGGAAATATCCTTAGGAAATATGGTTTTCTACTTCTGTCAGAACTCAAAGAACTTTACATTTAAGATCTCTATGTACATTATACCTACAAAGCCTGGGATGGATTCTTGGTAAGGTAATAGCAGCCAATATTTCTAGAAACACAAGGCAAAGGAAAATATTAAAATGGGAAGTGATACTCAAAACTAAAGTTTAGATTTCAGAAGTATGAAAGTCAGCCATATTTCACAGATCTCAGGCCTTTAAAAAAGATCAGTATTAGGATGACTACTATCAAAAAAACCCACTGGGTATGGTGGTACATGCTTGTAATCCCAGCAGTCAGGGACACTGGCTGAGGGAAGAGGATTGAAAGTTCAAGCCCAAAATGGGCAACCTAGAAACTTAGCAAGACCCTATCTTAAAACTTAAAAAACAATTTAAAAAGGTCTGGGGACATAGCTCAGGGCAAAGGCCCTAGGTTCAATCGCCACCACAAAACAAAAACCTAGGAAATGCTGGGCACAATGGCACATGCCTGATATCCCAGCTACTTAGGAAGCTGAAGCAGAAGGACTGCAAGTTCAAAGCCAGCCTAGGCAGCTTAGTGAAACCCTGTCTCAAAATAAAATTTCAAAAAGGTTGGGGATGTAACACAGTGGTAGAGCGCTTGCCTAGCATGAGTGAGGCCCTGGGTTCAGTCTCCAGTGTGAAAAACAATAACAAAATAAAACATAACCCTAGAAAATAACAAATGTTAGTAAAAATGGGCAGGAATTGGAACCCTTGTACACTAAGGTGGTAAATATAAAATTGTGCAACAACTATGGAAAACAGTATGATAACTCCATAAAAATTAAACAGAATTCCCATATGATCCAGCAATTCTACTTCTGGGTATATACCCAAAAGAACTGAAAACTGTCTCACAGTGATATCTGTACACCCATGTAGCAGCATTATTCACGACAGCCAAAAGATGGAAGGAACCCATATAATCAATAGATAATGAATAAGCAAAATGTGTATGTGTACAATGGAATATTAATTAGCCTTAAAAAGGAAGGAAATTCTGACATATGCTACAACATGAGTGAACTCTGAGGATATTACGTTATGTGAAGCAAGCCAGTTACAAAAAGTACAAATACTAAATAATTCTACTTATAAGAGGCACTTAAGGTAGTAAAATTAACAGAGACAGAAAGTAGAATGGTAGTTTCCAGGGGCTAGGGAGTATGGGTAATGGGAATTTATTGTTTAAAGAGTACAGTGCTTCAGTTTTGTAAAAGAGTTCTAGAGAAGGATGGTGGTGATGGTTGCAAAACATTGTAAATATATTTAATGATACTGAAGTATTATCCTTAACACTGTTTAAAATGGCCAATTTTAGCTGGGGCTGGTGGCCCATGCCTGTAATCCCAGCCTCATAAGGCTGAGACAGGAGGATTGCTTTGAGTTTGAGGCCAGCCTGGGCTACACAGTGAGCTCCAGGCCAGCATGAGGTATAAAGTGAGATCCTGTCTCAAATAAAACAAACAAACAAACAAAACAAAAAAAAAAAAATTTTTTTTTGGGTACCGGAAATCGAACTCACAACCTCACACTTGCCAGGCAGGCACTGTGCCACTGAGCTATATCCCTAGCCTGTAAATTTTATATTATATACATTTTATCACAATTAAAAAAGTAGATTCCTAGCCAGGTGCAGTGGTGCATGCCTGTAATCCCAGCACTTGGGAGGCTGAGGCAGGAGAACTGCCCTGAGTTCGAGGCCAGCCTGGGCTACATAAGTGAGTTCAAGGCCAGTCTGAACTACATAGCAAGATGACCCTGTCTCAAAAAAAAAAAAAAGAAAAAAAAAAAGGTTCCTAAAAACACCTTTGAAAGGATTTTTTTCCCTTTTTTTTTTCTTTTTGTGTGTACAGTACTGGGGGTTAAACCTAGGGCTTTCCTATTGCAGTATATACCCAGCCATTTTTATTTTTAAAATTTTGATACAGGGTCTTGCTAAGTTGCCCAGGCTGAGCTCAAACTTGCTATCCTCCTGCCTCAGCCTCCCAGGGGCTGGGATTATAGGCATGCACCACTGCACCAGGCTGAAGGGATCTGGTTTTTTTTTATTGTCAACCAGCTGAGATTTAATGTTGACTGGACATTTATCTGTACAGACTTACTCAGGTAGCTCTGACTTGGAAAAATTCTCTCTGTCCATAGCTCTTCTCCTTGTTCCAACTTGCAGATCATATGAGGCTTAGTTATGTGAAACCCTAATAATGAAAAATGAAACTTGGTCTAAACTGTTTATACTTCAAACTAAGAAGAGAAAGATTCAGAGTCAAGGCGGCAGATAAGATACCCATTAATTAATGTCAAAGTTAATACCCTGTATTAGGCAAGTGAGGGTATTATCATATTTTCTGTTAATAAAAGTGACTCATCACCTCTGATCACTGAAATTCAGTTTCTTACTTTTCAGAGATTCTCTTTTCATTTTTCTTTTGGAACTGGGAATCGAACTCAGGATCTTGCACTTGCCAGGCAGGCGCCGTGCCACTGAGCTATACCCCTGGCCCTTTTCAGAGATTCTTAAGAGGAGACACATAACATTGAAAGATTCAGAGTGTTCCCTTACCAACAGAGATGAAGTGGCAATAGTTTTCCAACATCACATCCCTGTAGAGGGCCTTCTGAGCTGTGTCCAGTTGCTGCCACTCTTCCTCAGTGAAGTCCACGGTCACATCCTTCAGTGACACTGATCCCTGTAAGGGCATACTCTAGTTCATCCTGAAGTGATCGGAAATGAGTGAGAACTACATATTGGAAACCTAATTCTGACAATGTTAAGTGGTCAGACTAGTTTTCTTATTTTGTGTCTTACCGAAGTTTCTCCCTGCAAATGCATTCATTAGTATTCACTTACTCTCTCATGCTAAAATATACACATTGATATCACAGTATCTGTCTGAATGTGACTGGTTGTCTGATCACCAAAATGAATAAAATACTGATCCTGCTCGTGAGAAATTACAGGCTAAGAGGCAAAAATGAAAATAGATGGACTCAATAGGTATTATAGATGCAATGATATATGTATCAGGGGAAAGTGTCACAAACTAAAGAAATACTTCATTTCGTACTCTGAAGTTTCATTGATGACATAAAAGTTTTGTACTCACAATAAATTTGCTTTGAAAAATACAGGGCATCAGCTTTTAAAAATTCATGGGGAGAAATAAACCTGTTAGCAAATTCAGGAAATAGCAAAAGGCACAGGATGTTAGGAAAGCTTTGAGCTCTAAAAGGAAAAGGTATAGGAAGGTAGCCAGTGGCATATGATGGAATAATACTGGATTGTTTTCCTTCAAAGCACTACTTTAAAATCGTACTTAGTACATTTCCAACATATCCACAAATCATCAGTGGGTATTAATGGCAATCTACATTGTTATTGATTACTACTGTATTCTTTTTTTTTTCTTTTGGCAGCACTGGGAATTGAGAATTGAACACATGGCCTTTTCACTGAACTACATCCTTAGGCTTTTAATTTCTTTCTTTTTTTTTTTTTTTGTGGGTACCGGGGGTCGACCTCAGGACCTCGCGCACCAGCAGGCGCCCGTGCTGCTGAGAGATATCACCAGCCCTTTTTTCGTATGTGGGTTCTGGGAGTCGAACTCAGGACCTCATGCTTGCCAGGCAGGCGCTTATGCTGCTGAGCTATCTCACTGGCCCCCCAATTTCCCTTTTTTGAGACAGGTTCTCACTAAATCACTAAGTTGCCCAAGCTGGGCTGGAACTTGCGATCCTCCTGCCTCAGCCTCCCAGAGTGGCAGGATTACATGTCTATTACATGATGTCTGGCTTCCATGGTTACTACTCTTGAGTGGAAACTGTTAGAATTTTCTTCCCTGACAATATATTGTCTTATAGAGTTCACTGTGATACATACCCCTCTTTGGGTCAGCTGCTTAAGGAACATATGAAGAACATGAAGAAACATAAGTCAAATACATGTTACGTGATAAAATTTGTACTTTGGAGGCAATACTCTTAAAGACTGGAGAAAGCTTAAGGTGTATTAGGTGAAAAAAGTTGAGAGTTGCCTCTGGATTATGGGTATTAGTGGGTTGACAGAGAATAATTGGTTCTTACATGACAAAGTGTGACAAAAATTGGTCAGAAATTGGTGTAGAGTGGAAAAAACAGAGACATAACTCTTGGTTTATCTACATAGACAAGTGTGTAGGTGCTGGGACTAGAAAATGGAAATGGGAAATAGAAGAAGTAATAGGCTGGACCAAAAGAGGTAATGAGGCAAACCTTGAAATATACTTGAAGTGCCTATAGAACATACAAGTGGTGGTAACTATTGGATGTTGACTATATGGTTTTGACACTCTGTCAAGATGGATAGAGATATCTGAGAGTCACTGCAATCACACAGCTGCAGCCCTCACAGCGAATCTGGTTATACAGACAAAAAAGAAACAGTGAAGAGAAGAGAACCAATTAGTGGATGGGGAAACCATTATTATTATTTTTTGTGTGGGTACCGGGGGGTCGACCTCAGGACCTCGCGCGCCAGCAGGCGCCCGTGCCGCTGAGTGATATCACCAGCCCCTTTTTCATATGTGGGTTCCGGGAGTCGAACTCGGGCCCTCACGCTTGCCGGGCAGGCGCTTAAGCCGCTGAGCCATCTCACCGGCCCGGGAAACCATTATTTTGAAGGTTGGGAAATGAAGAATTTTCTGAAAGAAAAATGAAAATAGGACAGAAGGTTTAAGTTTATCTGGTTGGAATGGAGAAACTGGGAACAGGGTAGGATGCCAAAGTTAGAAAGGAACAGCCCTTAGTACTGTACTTCATGCCACTTGCTTGCTTCACTCTAATCTGAGCCCTGACCGGAGACCCTTTTATGAAAGTAAATCCCAGTAATGAGGAAATTTAAGCAACACTGCTAAATAAATGTTCATATTCCCTGAAAAAAAAAAAAGAGAGGAAACATCTCACCTTAGACATGACTTCGAGTTTTATAAAAGGTGAACCTTCTGTTTTGAGCTCTTCTTTTGGAAAAGGGAAGAGTCCTGCAAAGACAAAGATAGAGATATGAACCATGTGAGAACATATTTGACTTAGGTCTCTTAGAATAACTTAGTTAAATCTGCATTAATTTTCACATTTCAGGATTTGTCTGTGTACATTTCAGAAATCTAGGACAGAAGTTAGTGGAACAATGGACAAATCCTGCTCTCATCACCACCAGAAACCTAGTCTCTTGCTCAGGTAGAATGGATTCTTTTTTTTTTTTTTTATATGCAGGTACCAGGAGTCGAACTCAGGACCTTGCACTTGCCAGGCAGGCGCTTATGCCGCTGAGCTATAACACCGGCCCTAGAATGGATTCTTGGGAACCTGTTTTAGCTTGTCTTTTCCATGGGGCACAGCTTTACTGTATACTTCCTAACTATTCTTCGTGGTCTTTCTATGAACTTATACTGTCACAGCATTACATGAGAATAACTTCCCATACCCTGACAAAATCAGTTGAGAACTTTTTATCTTTGCCTCTCAGATCAATATGGCAGCTCTAAAGAACTCATATCTTATTCTGAGTGAGAATTCTTTTAAAATGTTTAAAGATAGCACATGGTGGCAAAGCAGCACATGCCTACAGTACCAGCCATCAGGAGACTGGGGCAGGAGAATTGCAAATTTGAGGCCAGCCTGGGTAACTTGAAAAAATAAAATATAAAAGGGGCTGCAGGTTGGCACTAAGTTCAGTCCCCAATACTGAACAAATATTAAAGATATTTGTTTATCTTTATTTTCTGTAATAGCATCTCTTTATACTGTTTTATTTTCTCATGGGTTTTTGTTTCCTATTCACATTATCTTTTGTTTTGCTTTGTTTTGTTTGTGATGCTAGTGATCAAACCCAGGACCTTACGCATGCTAGACAAGGAGTCTACCATCGATTTATACCCCTAGCCGCCATGTTCTATTTTTTTTTAATTTAGGAATCAATCCTTTATTCTTTTAAAATTGCACATAATTTTTCTCAGTTTCCCATATAATTACTGAAGTATGTTTGGGCCAGTGATATAGCTCAGAGGCATAAGCGCCTGCCTGGCAAGCACGAAGTCCCGAGTTCAACTCCCGGTACCCGCATATAAAAAAATTAAAAATAAATAAAAAATAAAATAAATAAAGTATGTTTGTCTTGTGAAGACTTTCTCCCCCTTTTAGGTTTTGTCTAGCAATACCACATATTGTATTGCGCACATTTCCTCAACTGATGGGAAAAGCCATCTTTATCATATATTAATTTCCCTATATGCTTGAGAACATCTGGATTTTCTCTTTAACTTCTCTATTTCATCTTTTTATTGAGTCACCTGTAACACACAACATAAGAACAGTTAGCCTGTAGTTCCAGAACTTGTGGAGGCTGAAGCAGGAGGATCACATGTTTAAATTGCCTGGGCAATTTAGTGAGACCCTGTCTTAAAATTAAAAAATATAAAGAGTTGGGGGTGTAGCTCAGCTCCTCTGGGTTTGATCCCCAGTACCATACACACACACACGTACAGGTATTGAAATTATACTGTTGAATATTAATTTATTAATAGTTAAGGATTAAATATTGGGTAATACTTTTTAGTGGTATAGGTATAGAAACAGAAAAGAAACTGATTAGACACTCTATTCTGTAGGCTTCCAGACACAAGGGATAATATTTTGCTAAATAAAGTCTGAAATACTGTTATAGTGAATATTTAGTTATCATAAGAATTACTTTAATTACTAAAATGTGGGGCCGGTGAGATGGCTCAGCGGCGTAAGCACCTGCCTGGCAAGCGTGAGGGCCTGAGTTCGACTCCCGGAACCCACATACAAAAAAAAGGGGCCACTGATATCGCTCAGCAGCACGGGCGCCTGCTGGTGTGCGAGGTCCTGAGGTCGACCTCCGGTACCCACAAAAATAAAAATAATAATAGAATAAAATAAAATGAAACGGACCTTGCACTTAATAGTGTACCAAATACTTTTAGTTATCTTAGAAAGCCTGAAGAAGCTATTGGCTTGGTCACTGATTTTGTCTGGGAGTGGAAAAATTCACTTACACAGAAGAGTTGAAAGTGATAGTTATGAGTAAAAATTTACTGGTTATTTTCTGCATGCTCCCCATGGGATACTATTCAACACATTCATTTTAGTTAATATGAAGTTTCTCACCATCTGAAAATTATGAAAATCTCACCTATTCCTTCCCAATATTTATATCTTATTTATTTATTATTATTTATTGTGGTACTGGGGATTGAACTCAGGGTGTATTTATTTGGTTGGTTGGTTGGTTGGTTAGTTTTCATCAGGATTGGCCTGAGTGTAGCCTGAGAGAGACTTGGGCTGCCCACTACAAACAATGGACTCTCCATTACTTGGCAATAGCTTGCCCCTGGTAAACAAGAACCAAGGACAGCAGAAAATTTAATGTCGGGCTAAGGTCGCCCTGCAGTCCCCTGACCAGCTCTGTGTACCAACCTTCATTGATTGCCCTTACAGCCCTAAACTCAAAACATTTCATCCAGACTCTTGAGATTCTTTAAAACTGTGCCCCAACCTTAAAACCTATATATACTCAGTCCCCCCTTTAGATTTTTGCTGATATCAATCTGATCTCAGCCTGCCTGTAGGTAGAGGAATAAAATCTGATCTTCCCCATTCTGTCTCCAGGTGGTTCCTCACATGCCATTATTACAGTTGTGTTTGTTTGTTTGTTTGTTTTGGAGACAAGGTCTCCTGTGTAGTTCAGGCTGGCTTTGAGTCCACTATGTAACCCGGGCTGGCCTTGAACTTGCAGCGATCCTCCTGCCTCAGCCTCCCAAGTGCTGGGACTACAGGCATGTGCCACCATGCCTGGCTTACCCCAGCCTTTATTGTTATTTTTTATTTTGAGGCAGAATCTGACTAAATCGCTAAGTTGTTCACGCTTGCCTTGAAGCTGCCATATTCCTGCCTCAGGCTCCCAAAGCACTGAGGTTACAGGCATGTGCCCCCATGTCAAGCTGTGACTTTCTTTGCTGAGTTGCTACCTAGTTAAAATTTTTGGAGGCAGACTTAATGGGTATTGATTGTCAAATATTACACAACTAGACGTGGTCATACAGAGTTCCTCAATCATTTAAATATTTAGGTTCCCATGGCCACAAAACCATCAGAAATAATAGTACCATATAAACACATGCACAGTAATAATCAAAGATCCCTTAGAAAACCACCAATCCACAGTCCCCCTTGTCCTTCATAACCACATACAGCACATTATACAATTCCAGGCAGTCACATCACATGCACAAATCACTTTCATTTCTCCACGTACACTTGAAAAACTATTCACATCTAATCTAAAAATAGATACAAGCTGGGCACACGTGTAATTCTAGCACTCTGGGAGACTCAGGGAAATCGCCAAGTTTGACCAGTTCCTGGACAATTTAGCGATTTAGTGATCCTGACTCAGAATAAAAAAATTTAAAAAAAAATTTTTTTAAAGGGCTGGGGATATAGCTCAGTGAAAAGGTTCTTGGTTCAATTTTCAGTAAACAAACAACAATAACAACAAAAAATAGATACAGGGGAAACGCCACGCAGCAACACAATCGGATGCCACATCCCAAAGAGAAGCACTCACTCAAAACACAGTGGGTTGGGCACAGGGGATATATATATATATATATATATATATATATATATATATATATATATATATGCAGCACCCGCTATATGCAGGGGTTCACCCCCTTCTCTCCCACCTCGCGACAGCTTTTCTCCGGGTCAAACAGGAAAAATCCCCCTTCGCAGGGCTCGCTCTGGGTCACAAGGTGAACATCCTCAGGGTCACGCCCACGGACCACGCCCGAGGCCCAGCTCCTACTGATCTGAGCGTCTGAAATTAGCAGAATTACCAGGCCCGGCTCCGATTCCGGATTTCTCCCGGGTCGCCTCACGCGGTTCCGTTCACTCAGTCTGCTCTCTCGGGCTGGAGCTCCTAGTTGACTCTTCGGGCTTCTCGGAGCCCCTGAAACCTACCAGCCTCACCCGCGGCCTGGGCTGTCTTGTGCGCCTGCGCACTCTCGCGGTGGGCTCCCGCTCCCAGGAGTCTCCGCGGCGCCCCGTTAGGAGCTGCGCTGTCTTTGCTGTCTTCCTCCTCAGTCGTGTCAAAGTCTGCCCGGCTCCTTCTTCGAGTACGTTTCTCCCGGGCCCCCAGGCCTGCCAGTGAACTTAGACTTCTGGCTCATTTTCCTCTGGCTTTAGGGCAGCGTTTTCTGAATGGTCAGTTGAGGCGTCCCGGCTCCGGGTAGAAGAGTGCCCGGGCGCACAGACGCCTCAGGCCGCACGGTGCGAGAGTCCCTTGCGGAGGGCGTTTGCGTGATCTTGTCGTGCTTGCGGTTGTGTGATCGCGTCGGTGTTGGTTGTGACTGTCTGCGTGTGCACGGGTGGAGAGGGCCTGACTGCTTTCGATTGGATACCTGCGACTAAGTGGGGGACGGGGCCGTTTGCGGGACCATGGTTAGCGGCGACTGTGAGATAAGACGAAGAGATTCTGAGACGCTGATAATAATTGGTCCAGTGTAGCCCCCCCCATCGAACCACCCAGGGGCGTTCTACCCCTGAGCTACATCCCCAGCCCTTTTTATTTTTTATGTTGAGGCAGGGTCTCGCTAATTTGCTCAGGCGGGACTCCTTGTGATCGTACTTGCCTCAGCTTTCCTTAGTTACAGGTGTGTGCCGCCACGCCCAGTTTAGTTTGTTTAGGAGGGTAGAATTTCATTTTAGCAGTGCTAGAGTTGAAGATTATGTGGACACGATTCCCATATGACTGTGGAAGACTGAGGCTTCTGTTCTAATGCATGGCCTCTATTGCTTTCATCAGTGCACATTATCTGTTGTTCAACCTAATGCAGTATAGCGTATCCCCTGGTTAATTGTAAATTCCATGGTTTCTCGGAATTCGTTACACTGAGATTTCTTTATTGCCTCTGTCATTTCCCCTTATAGCCACACTCTAGAGCATTTAGTCAAATGACTTTGGAAGGGCAAGTTGGATATTTGAGACCTAGAATGAACAGTTCTAATTATATAACCTAGTCTTGTATTTGGTATGGAAAATTTGCAGCTGCAGTTGCCGGAAGGCAGTCCTGGGAAGACAGGATATTGAGGCTCCCAGAATAGGATTCCTTCCTCCAGTGATCCCTTTTAGAAGCTCTATGGGGGCAGTTTGCATATTGCAGATCCTCAACGTTTTCACAGCTCTGTCTACAGGAAACCGCTGTGAACAAACTGATGTTAGTGCCAGGCTTTAGTGAACCTGATGTTTTTTTATGACACAAGGAAGGGTCAATGGTATTCCAGTCTCATATTTCCATCTGGGTACGTTTAATGTGGGTGATGGAGGCTTGCTTGTGATGAAGATAGTGTATTTAGCTTGTCTCCATGAAAGACTAGCTATTTCATGATCCCCCCACCCCCTTTTGAGACAGGGTCTTATTATGTAGTTCAGGCTGTCCTTGAACTCACTATGTAACCCAGGCTGGCCTCCAACTCTCCCTGATCTTCCTTCCTCAGTCTTCCAAGTAGTAGGATTACAGGTGTGCGTGCACCACCCCATCTGGCTGCATGATTCCTTTCTATTTCCACACTTTGCTGTATTCCCAGAGAAGACTTCTGGGAGGAGGAAAGCACTGCATTTGCATATCTTAAAGCCAAGCTAGAGATCATTTTGACTTTTTTATAAAATGCCTTTTTCTTTTTCAGGATGTAGAATAACTATCAGGGATCTGGCCAAGATCCCCAACTGTCTGTATGAGGGGTACAGCGAAAGGATGAAATAAGAAAGAGACAAATTTAGTAATACATGGTGGGGGGCTGGGAGGTCAGTGCCTCAGGATGGGCAGAGACCGAGACACTCCAAGCCAGCCACTGTTTATTAGCCAGTGTAGTGGAGGGGGTAGGGTGCTTTTCCTGGAACAGTGTAGAGGCTGTGGTAGAATGGGCAAGTTTAATATCATAAAGGAAACAAGCCATCCCCACACCTGGGTGCTAATCTCACTGACCAAGAGAAAGGTGATTTCCCAGGGGAAGGTGATTTCCAAATTCCAAAAGTGGCCCACGAGGCAGGCAGGGCAAGGAGACTCCAGGACAGATGCATGTCAATTTACAATTTTGGCCCCCAACAATAACTTCATCTGAAATGCCCCATCAAATAGTGACTTACTATTTACCTGGTCTCTAGGCCTTCTCTTCCCAATTAATGATGATGGTACTATGAAGATGGATCCTTCCAGTGTACTATCAAACACCCTTTCTAGAGTTAATTTTTATATAACCACTTAGCAGTACATTCATTTTCCCCATACTTTTTGTCTAAGCATTCTCATAGAAGTAGTCCTTTACATGATGACGTGTTGAGATCAATGCTTAAGTACAGTTACATATCTGATACTTGAGATCTTCAGAGGCATGAGTAGAAAAATAGCAAAGTAGGACATTGGTTGGTTTTAGTAAGTTTTGGATTTTGTCAATAAAAATTGTGCAAATTTAATCTCTCTCGTTATATAAACTCCTATCCTTGATTTTTATTCTTGGCCTACAATACCTAAAATAGTTACTATGCTATAGTATATAAAAATAATTGATTAACTATTACAAAATAACCTCATATCCAGCAACCTTGCTAAATTTAGTTAAAAATTCTAGCATTTGTTTTATTGCTTCTTTTAGGATTTTGTAAGTATGTTACTTACAAAAAACAGGAGATTTTCTTATTTGCCAGTGTTTATATTCGTTTGTATTGTCTTATTGTAATTACTGGGAATTCCAATACAATGTTGATGGAAGTAGTGTTAATAGACACTGTTGCTTTTGGAGGCGGCAGTATTAGGGATTGAACCCAGGACCTTCACACTGAGCCACACCTCCAGCCTTTTAATAAATTATCTTGAAACAGGGTCTCACTAAGTTGCCCAGGCTGGGCCAGAACTGTGATCCTCCTGCTCTGTCTGGGATTACAGGCATACGCCCCCACGTCTAGCTTCTGTTGCCTTTTTTTGATCACAGTATTATAGGTTGCTAAGTTAGGTGGAAATATAGGCAGTCAGACAGGGCTGGGCCCTTGAGAGGTCAATGCAGAAGAAACTGGAATGGCTGGAGGCCCATTCACTGAAGGCCAGGCTTTAAGAAAAAGAGGAACTACTCACCCATATACTTTCCTTAGGGATGAACGGCAGTGATTGATATTCTAAGTAGGCATCAATCACCTTGGGGTTGGGGACCAAACCTCCTTAACCCACTCCTTCCAGGAAAGTCCTTGTCTATCCCTTGTGCGCTTGCTATGTGACTTATTTCCCATTTGATCCCCGTTTAATCCGTATTGCCCTAGCAACTATACTTGTTGTATATTTATCAGTTGACCATAGTTTTGTCCCACCTCACAGCCATCCTACGATTTGCCATTGGATTAATATTACCAAAGCGACTAAACTTATAATCTTATTGATTATAGTTTTGTCCCACCTTAAACCTGCTCAATAAACACCCTTGAAAAGCATGCTCCTTTCCAGGCCCCCTTCTGTCCCTCTCAGACAGAAACTTTCTTTCTCTCAGTAAATTCTTCCTACTCTTTGTTGTAACCTGATAAGGCCAGCGCCATTTTAAGACCTATATGCCATGTTACTGTTCCCGCCAAAGAGACTCAGATAGGTTTCGTTTCTGTAAGTTGCAATTTCCCCGCAGTGACGACATGCTAACTGCCCATTAGCCTAAAAAGGTAACTTCTCGCTCTGCCCAATGAAATGATGCCTAATACTCCTGTGCCTGTAAACCTGACCAATTGAAATGTGACTTCGCCCCATTAACCATCGCTATTGGCTTCTGTTCAACTGCTTGCTACTATAAAACTCCCACCCTATTTCCTTTCTGCGCGCTCCTCTCTGTACTAGCAAAGGGGACGCTGCTGGGTACCAGCTAAAATAAAGAGCTCTGTTTTCTTTTGGACACTCTCTTTTTGTTGTCTCATTTATTGGGTACAGCACTCTTAACATCTATTGTTACTAGAATTCATTCCTCCATTTTAGAGAACATAAACTCAGCATTATGGACATCTAGCAGGCTGGGAGTTTCATTCCCCTATATCAATAGTGTTATAGACAGCTCAGTTAGGTAGAAATATTATAGGCAGTCAGACAGAGCTAGGCATTGGAAGGAGCCAGTGCATAAGACTAGATACATTGTAACAGTGGGGGAGACAGACACCTCTGCAGAGGGCCAGACCTCAAGACAAAAGATGAAAGGAATGCTTCTACATACTTCTAAGGATAAACAACAGGGTGGGGAAGCCAGGAAGAGCCACTAACCCAACCCCCTACAGGAAGAGCCCCTGTTCTGTTTCATGCCGGCTTGCTATGTGATTTGCTTCCCCATTTGATTCTGATTTAATCAATAGTACCTGAGCAATTATGCTTGTAATCTTACTGGTTGACCATAGTTTTGTACCACTTCATGCCCACCTTGTGATTCCCCATTTATCCCCACCTTGTACCCACCTCACTGTAGTTTTGCTCTATAAAAATCCATAGAAAAGGCAGGGTCTTTGGCAACCTTCGGGACCCCTTCTGCTCTCTGACAGAAGCTTTATTTCCCCAATAAATATTTGCTGCTCTTAACCTCCATTGTTCCTAAAATTCATTCTTTGATTTTAGAGAACGTGAACTCATACCAGACATCTAGCAAGTTGGGAATTTCTTTCTCTTATATCAATAGGACAGTATTCAGTATTTCATATTATACTTAGTTGGAGGTTTTCATAGAAAGCCTATCAAATTAGCAAATTCTATTCCTAACCTGCTGGGAGTTTTCATCATGGAGGGATATTGTGTTTTGTCAGATACTTTTTCTGAATATACTAAAGTGATTGTGGTTTTTTGTTGTTCAATATGTATAAAATTAATTTTCAAGTAAGTAAATCTTGTGTTAACAGGTCATTTTATTTTTCCATTTTGCATATTTCCAGGTCAAATTTGCTAACATTTTAAAAGAGTTTTTTGCATGAGGCTTTTGTAATATGAGGGTAATACTGGCCTCGTGAAACACTGTGAACTGTCTTCTCTATTTTCTTGGAAAGTTTGTATAAGATTGGTATTATTTCTTCCTGAAATTCTCTATCTTCCTTAAAGATAGAATTTTCTAGTAAAACCATGTAGGCCTGCAGTTTTTTCTTTTGTAACAAATTCAATTTCTTTGGTATGTATCAGGCTGCTGCTTCTTGCCACACTTCTTCACAAGAGGCATTCAGCCAGGTCCAAGTTAGAAAGTCTTTATATTGCCTTTTAGCAGAATTTAGACTTCTGGTGAAGTTCAATTTATCATTTTATTTCTTTGATAGGTTGTGTTTTTGGTGTAATGTCTAGGAATACTGACTAATCCATGCATCTTCAGTGGAGTGACATGGCCCTGAGAGTGGCCAAAATTGGTTCTGGAGGAAAAGAAAACCATTCTTTATAGTGTGGGGTGTGTGTGTGTGTGTGTGTGTGTGTGTGTGTGTGTGTGTGTGTACAGTTACAGATATGCAATATGTCTGTGGTAGTAACATTTCTGGGGACACAAAGATCAGTGCTCTTCAGCTATACAAAGACTTCAAAGATGTATGGAGGTTTATGTTATATTTCAATAGTTCTATAATGGGGTGGTCATTGATATAAAAGAATGATGGCTTTGTATCATGTTTCTGAATACAATGAAAGCTAACTTCTGTTTTTAGAAACCCAGTTAAAAGAACAATGCAATAGATTTTTTTAAATGAGAGACAAAAGTAAAGCTATAGTCAACTACAAAGAAGTATTAATAATTTCCACAAAAATTTCAAGTTGCCAGTCTATAAAGACCAAAATTGCATTTTCATTTTAAAATCCAGCTTTCTCTTGAAATATGAGGAAATTGATTCACCTTGGTGTTTATAGAAAACTATCCAAAATATATACTAGTGTAATGGCAAACTTATAGAAATTTCATAGCAGAAATTAGAAATCAGTTAGTAGCCTCTGCCTAAGCTCATGCTGCCTGTCATGTAGACTCAGCCAGCCTTGACAACCACGCCAGCTGTAACTCAGAGACAGTCTGACTCAGCCTTATCTGACTGAATCCAGCTGCATTGCCTGTACTTTCTGGCCTATAAACATATTCTGTTTTGCTTGCCTATTCTAGGAACTTTCCACCTAGGACAGAATAACCCAGTCAAGGACGTGCTTGCCTGATTTCACCTGCCGCTCAGACAGCCCCCTCCCTAGCAAAGCTTGTCCAGAACAAATCTGACTGACAACATATGCCTTAGTCTATGTAACCAATCATATAATAAACTGCAATCAGCTTTGTATTTCTGGCTTGCAAAAATATATTTAAGCTAAATTCTAAGCTGACTCTATGCTGATGATTTGAGACCTGATTCTCATCAGCCTGCTAACATAATAAAGGTTGCCTTCCAACTCCTCAGGTGCAAAGAGTCTTCCATTTGGTTTGATATCAGATTTCTGTAACACTAGAAGATATTGAATCCTCATGAAATTTACTGAACTTTCATCCAAAAGGTTACTCTTGATTTTCAACTTTACTACATACTCTCCCCTACAAAGAAATACAACCTTTTTCTGTTTTTTTTTCTTCCAATCAGATTTTATTGGTACACTTTAGGTATACATAATGATCACATTCATCATAGAGAATTTGTACCAGTACATGATATAACTTGTTTCTTGTTTTTCCAATTCCTCTACCTCCCTTAAACCCCTCCTCCCCTCCCCATTTACAAAAGGTTTGTTTCCATTTTTTCCTTTTTTTTCCCTTTTCTCTTCTTTCCTTTCCCCCTCCCCCTCATTTCCCTCCCCATTTGAACATTTTCTTCCTATTTCACAATACTTACTATACATTTGGTCCTTATTTATACTTTCAGTTTCTCACATCAGAGAAATAATGTGGTATTTACACATATGTGTTCGATTTATTTTACTTAAGAGTATGGTCTCAAGGTGCATCCATTTACTTAGAAATGTTTCGAGCTTATCCTTCTTTATGGCAGAGTACTACTCCATTGTATAAAAAAATCACATCTTCTTTATCCATTCACCAGTTGATAGAAACAATCTGTTTCCAAGATTTGGCTATTACAAACTGTGCCACTATAAACATGGGTTTACTGCATACTTTTTAAGGAAAAGTAACTAGGTTGGGCTGTTGAAGTGGTTACTATTTAACCTGAGCACTTTTTAAAGTTATCTCTTTGATGAAGTCTACAATAAAAATATTTAGTGTTATGCATCCAGGGCTGGAGATGTAGCTCAATGGTACAGCACTTGCCTAGCTTGTGCAAAGCCCCAGGCTGGATTTCCAATAAACTTTTAAAAGCTTAATTTGGAATTAATGGAAACTGTTATTTTGGTAACCAAGATATTTAAACCTGCAGAGTGTAACACTGGGGTCCACAAAGAGATCCCTTACTTTTCCACTGTAAAGTTTTACTTTAGCGTAATAGTAGCTGGCTGTGCATCTCAGTACCTTTGCCTGAGGGATACAGGAAGCAATCATTGTGTTTACCCACTTGGTATGATGAAAGGCAAGGTGTGTGCACATGTGCGAAAGTGTCAAACTAGGATTTTCACTAACATCATGCTCCATGTAACAGGCTTTGCAGTTTACCTGAGCATCACAGAGGGTATAATACACCCACACCACTGTAGGTTTTGTTTTAACAAAAGTTTTGTTTTGATTTTTCTGTTAGAAGTAGCCCAGTTCAGTATGATGGTATGTGGAAAACCAGATTTGCAAGTTTCAGAGGAGGTCAAAAGTGAATCATCAATCACTCATGCATGGATGATGAAGATGATCCATTATGGTAAAATACATGTTTTCATAACAGAAGAGTGCTGTGGGTGTATGATGACAGAGGTGATGATAGCTTTGACGTTGATCATGTGAGCCAAAGTTCCTGTGACAATGAAATGGAGCAAGAATCGACTGATACAGGTACAGGAAATGCAGACCTTCTTGATTCAGATGATGAAGAAAACAGCAATGTGAGTACATATTTGACTGGTCAAAATGTTGTAAAATGGCCACGCAAGCAAATGGAACAATCCAATGTTAGAACTAGGTCTGAAAATATAGTGAGGGTCTTGGCAGGGATGAAACATATTGGACAAAATGCCAGCACTGTCACTCAATGTTGGAAATTATAACAGGCGAAATGCTACAAGATGCTGTGAAATACACAAAGGGTGAAATACAAGTAAAATGTTCTGTATGCACCAGTAACCATATTCAAAAATGTATTTATTATGACACCTCACTAGTTGTTATGGCTTGTGTCTAGAAGTACCCCCAAAGCCTCATGCAGTCATAGGTAGGGCTTTCAGAGGTGGTCGACTCTAGAGTGTGTGATTGATTCATGATACAATGGTAGAATTAAGGGTGCTAGGATTAAGAATGAGTGATTACTAAATCAGTACACTGATGCTGTTAAGGTCCCTTATTGCACTGCTATCTTCTGCACGCCAGGAATATTTCTCTTCTGTGAGGCTTGTAGAACACACCACCCAGACTTGCAGCCAGCCAATTATGGACAGAAACTTCTGCAAATTGTGAGCCAAATAAACCTTTTCTTCTTTACCTTTGGGGATTGGGTATTTTGTCTCAGCAATGAGAGAAAAGTAACTAAGACAAATTCTGACACCAGATGTGTGTTTTCCCTACACACCAATCAAGGAGTAACTATAGCAATGGACACTAGCTGGATATCCTCTTATTCAGGAGGTAGCATCAGATCTCACAGCTTGAGGGCTCAGTCCAAAAGACCTCCCTCCTCCGTGCCAATTGCAAGACCAGCTTATTTTATCTGTGCTTCTGTCAGGCAGTAAATCAGGGTTATCACAATCCCCTTTTCAGGTTTGATGAATTTGCTGGAGTGGCTCACAGAACTTGGGAAACATGTTTTATTGGTTTACTTTAAAGGATATTCCAGGGGCTGGGGATTTAGCTCAGTGATGCACCACCTGCCTGGTAAGTGTGAGGTCCTGAGTTCGATTCCCGGTACCCCCCCAAAATAAATAAATAAAAAATAAAGGATATTCCAACGGACACAGATAAAGAGATGTGTAAGGTTAAGAATGGGGGAAGGAGCATAGAACTTCTATGTCCTCTATGGGCACACTGCTCTCCAGGAACTTCCATTTGTTCAGCAATTTGGAACCTCTCTAAACCTTATCTTTTCGGGTTTAAATTGAGACTTCATTACATAGGTGTGACTGATGTAACCAGTGACCACTGGTAGTCAATTTAACCCTCATGTCCCTACACACACTCCAGATCTGAAAGTTTCAACCATAATCCTCTTTCTCAGCTGCTCCCATCTTGAAGCTACCTCATGACTGCCAGCCATCAATTGATTAGCACACAGAAAGACAGCACCTTGGAAATTCAAAGGATGTTGGGAGTTGTATGCCAGGAAACAGGAGGAAATATATTTCACAATATCGTAACAGAAATAGTGCTGACTATTCAGTCATGTGGAATAGATACATTAAACCCTATTAGATATAGCCAAATTGTTTTTCAACTTATACTTCTGTTTTGATCAACCAGGACAATATGCCCACTCATGTTTGTTTACCATGAATTTAGTCTTTATATGTTCTTTCACTTTATCCTTTTTAAAAATAGAGTTGCAAGGTTAACCAAATAAATTGTCTGTATTCTGATTCTTTGCTACATAGGATATAGTTATTTTCCTCCAAATAAAATTCCAGGTAGACAGAATTTAGTTTTAATATCTTAGAATCTCAGATTTCTTTGGGTTTATTTAGCTGTTTGAATGTCTATGACACCAAACTCGAAAACTTTCAGCCATCATTTCTTCAATTTATTTTTCAGTCCTACATGCTTTTCCCTCTGCTTCTGAAATCTATTGAAACTAATTTCAGATCTTACCTCCTCCCATCTCCAGTTCCATAAAGCTCTATCCGAATTTTAGAAAATTCTTTTGTCCAGAAGTTGGGAAGGCGTTGGCGGTGGCTCTGGCCCAGTTGTTTGGGATGGCCTGGCAGGGTACACCCCATGTGGAGCCCAGTCTGACTGAGCCACATCCCAGTGGCCAGGGCAGTGCAAGGTGTGTGCGCTGATGGAGGGCGGTACCCCCAACTGCGCAAAGCATAAGAAGCACCTGCAGTGCAGCCGCAGTGACTGGCCTCCAAACAACCAAAAGTACTTAGACTGGGCAGCACAGCCCCACCTACATGAACATAACAGGCTCCTGGGCCAGGGATATAGATCAGTGGCAGGGGCGCCTGCCTGGCAAGCATGAGGTCCTGAGTCCGATTCCTGGTCCCCCCAAAAAAACAAACAAACAAACAAAACCCAATAGGCTCCTTCCTTGGTACCTCCTGCTCTGCAAGCCTTTGCAATATTTACTTGAAACTGGATTTTCTTCACACACTTTGATGACAACTGAATGCAATAGCAAAGGAGAAAATCTGTCTTATTTTAAAAGACATGTTAAAGAGTTTTCCAAAAATATAAAAACAGTGCTACTCTTTTCACCAATTTTCTCAGTAAAATAGACATTTTCATTTTTTAAAACATTATTGCCAGGGGCAGTGGTGCATGCCTGCAATACCAGCACTCTGGGAGGCCGCAGGAGGATGGCGAGTTCGAGTCCAGTCTACACAAACAAGCGAGATCCTATCTCAAAACATAAAATAAAAAAGAGCTTGGGATGTAATTCAGTATGAAGGCCCTGAGTTCAATCCCCAGTACCACAAATTTTAAATATATATATGTATATATATATATATATATATACACATATGTATTTATGCTAACGAGTTTAAGTTAATCAATATTTTAAAATTTCTCAGCTTTGTAATATGGCAGATAACAATAGAAATAACCCACCTAAACAAAAGCTCCCCTACATGACATTCATAACCCAACTGAGCCCATCACGTAATTCCAAAGATACCAAACTCAGAAACCACTTACTCCAGTCACATACAGTCTCAAACATGCTCATAATTTATTTTCCTAAAATACTTATCAAATTCTTAGAAAGTTAAACATCAGTTAGCAATTTTTCTTCTAGATACTACCCAGGAGAAACGAAAACATGCTAGCTTTATTTATAATGTATTAAACCTGCCATTAGCCAAATGTCAAGAGAAAAATGAATAAACACGCTGTGGCATATTTAGACAATGGAATGAATGTTCATCAGAAATTTTAAGAAGTCAACTACGAAATCCCAGACGTGATGAACTAAAGGAGACATGGAATTGTATAACTGACAAACTGAATTTTGTCGACAGGAATCAGAACTATGGTTACCTCTGTTGCGAAAAGGACTGAGAAGGGATACCAGATAACTTCCGGGCATACGCTGGCATATCGTGCCAGATGCCGTTGTGGAAGCCGGAGCTTTCTCCTGGGGAAAAACTGACAAAACCCGCCGGTCACCCCGAAGATTAGGACCACGGACCATACCCCGACTGAGGCTCCGCCCTTCCAGACCTGAGTGGTGCGAAAACAGCCGGCCCAGGCTCCAAGTTCTCCCTACGGGCTTCACAGTGCGGAACACCACTACACTTCTCAGCCCACCCAAGATTCCGGTTCCTTTTTCGGATTCCCTCAGCCTGGGGTCCGAGTTTCTTAGCCGCGGAATCCAGGATTCCCTTTCATTCCCTCAATCCTTCCCGGACTGCGTTTCCACTACTCTACCAGGTGGGGCGCGGGGAGGGCGAGCCAGGTTTCCGGTCGCCTCTACCCCCACCCCCGTCCAGCATGGCCTTCCGGTTCCCTCTTCCGCCCTCACTGGCTCGGACTTCCGGTTACTTGCAGGCTTGGCTTTCATCCTCAACCTTATTTCGCTCGCGTTGGACTATAATTCTCAAGCAGTCTGCGCACCCGACAACTCGCAAGAGTGCCCTGCTTGGTGCGGGATACGTGATCAGTATACCTGGACATTTTCGGAGGTGGACTACGTTTCCCACAGGGCTCAGGGCCACGAAGGAACTTCCAGTTTTGGTTCCCCTTCCGGTGTTGTGATACGCTAAACTTGGTAAGTTAGGCGACCCAGGTCAGGTTGCGTGAAGAACTGGCGGTAGAGAGGTCCTGCGCTCTCGCCGCGCTGATGGGCAATGAAGAAATTTGTGCCTCATGCCTCTGCATGCGTGAGCTGCGGACGACGATGGTTGTGTTGTTTGTGACGGCGTCGTTACAGTGTGTGTGTACGAGGGGGTGGGAAAGGCCGAATGTGTGTCTTGACAGGTGTCCAGTGGGGCTTTTAGGACTTTTGAATAGGGGCGAAGCCTATTGTGACCCTGGTATACAGTACATTAACGTGGTTTGACACTGACCAGTGTGAATTTTTCAATGCGTGTGTGACCTCATTTCCCCAATTTTGTTCTGTGTATATCTCATGATATACACTATTTACATGTATATAGTATCTCTCTCTCTATAAAACTTAATTTTTCTGCTTGTGAAGACTCCAGTGCCTATTGAAGTCCCCCTACATCTAATTATGCCTGTATTGTTTTCTGGACACTTTGTCCTTAGTACCCAGCCTAGGGCATTAACGGAAATGCCTACCTAGGTCCAACAGTAGATTCCATGGTTTCTTGGAATGTATTTCCCTGGATTCTTTTCTTCTGTCCTTACATCCGATAGCCAATGGGATCCAGTTATGGAGACATAATCATCAGAAAGGAAGACATGAAGCTCAGTATGGTGGTGCATGCCTGTAATCCCAGCACCCTGGGAGGCTGAGGCATGAGGACTGCCAATCTGAGCCCAGCCTGGGCAATTTAGCCAGACCCTGTCTCAAAATAAAAACTAAAAAGGGCTGGATTGTAGCTTAGTGTAGAGGCCCTGGGTTCAATCCCCTGTACGGGGTGTGTGTGTGTGTGTGAGTGAGTGAAAAAGGGCTGGAAGGTAGCTTAGTGCAGAGGCCCTGGGTTCAATCCCCTGTACCGGTGTGTGTGTTCATGAATTTTAACTGTTCAGTGTGTGTGTGTGTGTGTGTGTGTGTGTGTGTGTGAATGTTCATGAATTTTAACTGTTCAGTGAAAGTTCAAAGCAGAAAAACAGCCTGTGTCATGGGATGAGAATTGCACTTCCTTCCCAGATGGGCTCCTGGTGAGAGAGGAGGGGGGAGCGCTGGTGCAGGGTTCCTTCCTGGAAGAGATCCCCTTGGATGTACTTTGGAGGTAATTTACACATTTCAGAATCACAGCATTTCCCAATTTCCTGAGCTGTGCCCCCTAAAAGCTGCTGTAAACTCTGAGGCCATCTGTAGGCACTGATGATACTGTTTTTTGATACATGAAAGAGTCAGCAGGTTTTTAGTTTCCTGCTTCCATCTAAATGTGTTTTGTGTATGATGGGGCTTATCTGGTGGTGGGTAGTGTTTTTATTTAGCCAGTTCAGGATCTCAGGAGTTCTTTCTTGTTTTCCTTGTAGTTTCAAGAGAAGACTCCTGAAGCAGAAGGGAGCATTTCTATTTAATGGCCAACTCAAGGTCAGTTTGTAGTTTTGTTCTGTCAGATACTTTTTTCACTGTTGGAGATCAAGCCCAAGGCCTTGTGGCTGCTATATCATGTACATTTGTTTTTACAGAAGACTCTTTGCTTTCCTCCTAAATTGCCCTGGCTAATTGTAACCTGTCCGTTTACCTGCTGCCTTCCTTTCCCAATTAGTGCATTCGCTTTTCCTCCAGCACATTTTCACGTCTTTTTCCTTTTCAGTTAATACTGACATGCTCATTTTATCCTTTCATCAGTTGATGGACATTTGAGTTTGCCCCACCTTTTGACTAATTTTTTGCTTATAGACATTCTAGTAGATGTAATATCAGGCTTCTTATGACAAACTGTATATAACAAGGTATGCCATAATAATCATTTTTAAATGTGCAGTTCACTGGCATTAAGTGCAGATTACTGTGTAATCATCACCCTTCTTTACCCTTCTTTAGAAGTTTCTTACTTTCCTAAACTAAAACTCTTTACCCATAGTGGCACTTCTTGATTTTCTTCTCTTTTCCTTTTTTGTATATTCTCTAGGTATCTTCTTAGTGTTTACCATGAGAATTGCATGTAAAGCCCCTCTTTTGATGCCAAATGAAACTCAGTCACATACAGAAACATTGCTCCTTTATAGTTCTCCCCTTACATTATTAAAGCTAAAAATTCTTTTTATATTGTATATCCATTAACATACATATATAAAACTTTTTATGCATTCTTTTAAATTCTGTAGACAACTTAAAGGGACATTTCAAACCAAAATTACAATACTTGTTCTTAACATCTGCCCATATGTTTACCTTTAATGTAGATCTTTGTATGTTCTGATAGCTTCAAGTGTCTCTTACTTCCTTTTGTTATAACGACTCCATTTAGTATTTCTTGAATAGCAAGTCTAGTGGTAATTAACTACTTTAGCTTTTATTTGAAAATGACCTAACATTTTTGTTTTTGAAGGACAGGTTTCTCATTCCTCTAGTTTCCAATAAGATATCCTTATAACAATGGCCTTTGCTTTTTCATATTTCTGCCAATATTCTGTTCAAGACCACTTAAGTTATCTCTAAGAAGATTCAGGCTTTCTGTACACCTCTTTTCTTATTCTGAGCTCTTACCCTGAAGAGTCATTCATAGCAATCTAGGCTTTTTAGAGCATTCACTTAAAAACTGGTCCAGTGTCTTCGACCTGTTACTGTTCCAAACCCACATCCACCTTTTTAGGTATTTGTTATAGCAACACCCTATTGTCCTGAGGTACCAGTTTTTGCTTTAGTCCATTTGTGCTGCTGTAACACAATACCCCAGACTGGGTAATTTATGAAGAATATAACAGCCTCATAATTCTGGAGCCCAGGAAGATGTTAGCATTGGCACCTTCAGTTTCCTAATAAAAGCTGCTCTGCATGTCCCAGATGGCTCCTTGGTGCTGCATTCTCTTTACGTGTTTACAGAGGGCATGGCAGAAGGTGGAAGAGCAAGAAAGCAAAATGCTTCATGAAGCCTCTTTTATAAGGGCCTAATCGTATCCTCATGGTAAGGAGTCCTCATGACCCTAAACACCTCTTAAAGGCTCCCAATTCCTCTCACATTGGCAACACATGAGTTTTGGAGGAGATAACATTCAAACTATAGCAATGGAATATAATTGAATTTTATTTTTATCTGTTGTGATAATTTATCTCTTGACTGGACTGTGGTTCTTTTTGGGTTTTTGTTTTGAAACAAGGTGCCAATGTCTTACTATGTTGCTCAGGTTAGTCACTTAACTCCTGGGCTTAAATGATCCTCCAGCCTCAGCCTCCAAGTAGTTGGGACTATAGGGTCCTGTTCATCCACTGGTTGGATTGTTTTACCTATTTACATTTATTGTTGTCATGGACAGACCTAGGTGGATTTGTACCTGCCCTTCTATTTATTTTTCAGTTGTGTCACTCTTTTGTTGTTCTAGTCATCTTTTACTGCTTTCTTTTAAAGTATTTTGTAATTTGTATTTTAATTTCTTAGATGATTTTGTTCACTACATTATTTCTTTTTTGTGGGTACCGGGGGTCGACCTCAGGACCTCCCGCGCCAGCAGGCACCCGTGCCGCTGAGCGATATCACTGGCCCATTTTTCGTATGTGGGATCCAGGAGTCGAACTCGGGCCCTTGCGCTTGCCAGGCAGGCACTTACGCCGCTGAGCCATCTCACCAGCCCTATTATTTCTTTAGTGATTTCTCTAGGGCTTAATATATACATCTTGTCAAAAACACCTTCTGAGTTATATTAGCGTAATTCAAATGAGATACAGAAATGTTAACTCCCATGTAACTATTCCTATTTATCCCCCTTATAGTAATATTGTAGTTCATATTACATCTAAATGTTTCAAAGAGCTATTCATTGTTGTAAATTTTTACAACAATGTTGTATATAAGTCTGTGTTTTTATTAAGAGCTGTATGAAAAAAATGAAAAACTATGTAATTTTTCTATTACTCTTTTCATTTCTGGTCCTTTTCATTTGATCCTGTGGATCTGAGTTACCAACTGAATTCATTTCCTTACCCCAATAAGCTTTGCTTCCATTTACCTATTTTTGTTGTTGGCAAATAGATTATGTTTCAATATGTCAAAGGCCCAAACATTACATACATATTGTTCCATAATACTGATTTTTTAAGTAGCAGAGGAGAAAGATTATGCATGTATACCATGTGGTTGTTTTTGTTTTTGTTTTGTTTGTTTGGTGCTGGGGATTGAACCTAGAGTCCATGCAGATTAAAGCATGTGCTCTACCAGGGGTAGTATGGGAACTACATCCCCAACCCCTATAACTGCTTTTAATAGTACATTTATCCAACTTGTTCATTTAGATTTTTGGATGTATACATTAATATTTTTTCAATAAATTTGGGAATCTTTGCCCACTATTCCTTTGAAACATTTCTTTATCTTTTTCTTCTATTACACATGTGCAATTACTATTGCACATTAGTGTGCTTAATGATGTGTCATGTTTTTCTCAGGTTCTGTTTTTTTTTTTTTTTCACTGTTTTTTCTTTGTTCTTTTTACAAAATCTCTATAATCCAGTTTGCTAATTCTTCTGCCAGTTTGTATCTGCTGTTGAGTTCCTTCAGGGAAACTTTCATTTCGGTTATTATACATTTTAATTCCAAAATTTCAAGATGGTTATTTTAAGTAATTTTTTTTTTTTTTTTTTTTTTGCAGTGTCAGGGATCAAACCCTGAGCTGCATCCTGCAGCCTTTGACTACTTTGCTATCTTTGCCTGTCAAGTTTGGTCACTTTTACAAGTAGTTTCTGTTGCCTGTTTATTTTCCAGTACTTTCTTGTTTCTTTGTCTTTCAATATTTTTTTTGGTAGAAATTGGATGTTTTTGACAATTACTGCAACTCTGGTACTTTTTTTTTTTTTTAATGTGGGTACCAGGAGTCGAACTCAGGACCTCACGCTTGCCAGCAGGCATTTGTGCCACTGAGCTATCTCACCAGCCCAACTCTGGTACTTTTGTCCCCATCCCTTTACCCCAAGAATTTTTACTTTTGGTTGATTGGGTTCTTGTTTAGGGACTGGCTGTATTAGTTCAGTGAAGTCTATACCCACCATAGTGCAAAACCTCTGATGTTATCCCTTAGGGAGTATATCATGGCTGTTACTACAGGCACCCTCAGATACATTTGTTTTAGACAGGGCTATCTTTCTTCCCCCGAACACACTCCGCTGTTAAACTGCACCAGTTGTGACTGATGGCATTGTTTTTAGTAGTGTCCAGGATCATGTACTGTTTCACTCTAATGCATTCAAATTGGGTGTGGTTGAAGTGATACTTCCTAAGGTCAGTGTTTGAGATTTGTTTTCATAGTAGAAAATGTCTTCCCAGGTGTTTCAGTTTTGGGCAAACTAGCCACCCTATAATGTAGCATACATGTATAACTCCAATTAATCTATTAGTCTCAATTTTCTTTAACCCAAATTTTCACTATTTTTGACAGTGTTCTTACAGCTCTCCACATTATCTTACAAGTGAAGTCATTTGAGCTCTCTGTTTTTGGCCTGCTTCTAACCCTGGACAAAATTTCTCAGCTACAGCTTTTGTGTACAGCTGGGACAATGGCATGCACTTTTCTGAGTGATTCTCCTGTTTTGAGAACTCAGTGCTTGGTAGATGAGGGATTCAAGCCCTCTAGGGCTTGCCTGTCTTGGCATGCAACATGCATCTCCTGCTCTGTGAGCCAAGGCAAAGCAACTGGAACTGTAGTATTCTCAGCAATTCTGCGCCCAGGTAAAGCCTACATTTTGTGTATGGAGGCTGTGCAGAAGGGAACCCTCCATCCCTTGGCTGCACAACCCAGGTTACCTGGGAAGGATGAGAAATCATGATGTTCCACCCCTAGGAAGGATGTTCCTTCCCCATAGGAAGATAACCAGGTGACTAGGAACAAGGGTTCAGGAGTATGAGGAAACCTGTGTCCTTGGCTGTATCAGTCTGGAGTAGAGTCTTTTTCTCTGGTAAGATCAGATGGACAAAGGAGAGCACAAGTTTGGTTCACATAGTGCAGATTTATAATGTTTCTTCATTTGCTCTATGTTCCTACGGCCATTTCTGGAGACCTTAATTCTTTTTTTTTTTTTTTAGTAATTTTTTATTAGTTTCACTGGGGAGCATGTCCATGGAGCTCCTCACACTGTTATGCCAGAAGTGGAATTTCCTGACCAGTTCTTAACAGTTATAATCATGGACCATGTAAGTATTTTTTCTCTTTTTTTCTGAATATTTCCTTTTTCTGAATGTCCCTACACAATTCTAATAAACCCATACTCATTCTTTTTTTCACTTTCTAGTAAGAACTAGAGTCAAATAGGAAACTATCCTTTCTGTGTGCCTGTCTTCTCCAAATAATAGTCAATATTCAGTACCCAATAATAAAACATAATATTCAGTACTCTTACGTCTTTTGTCAAGAGGAAATGGACTAGGAATTCCATTCCTATATTTTTTCTTGTCATATTCTTGTGTAGAGAAAAAGAGCAGATGGATCTGTTTGATGCCGTATGGTTAAACTCTGGACTTCTCCATAGACCTGAGTTTCCATATAGATTGGATTTGATGTTGACTGGCCTCAAGTCATACAAAATGATGATTCTAGGCTCCCAGAATTTGAGAAGACTTTGTCAAAGATTTATGACTAAGTGTAAGGTGGATGTATTTTCAACAAATAGACTACTCTGTAACCACAAAAAGTATATACTAAATACTGTCATAGAAGTAGTAATTCTAACTTAAAATGTAAAATGATACATAATGATAAACTTGGCTACAAGAAATTTTTAAATTTTGTTCATACTCTGTGTTCTAAGTTAGATTTTTTTTTTTTTTTTTGTGGGTACTGGGGGGTCGACCTCAGGACCTCGCGCGCCAGCAGGCACCCGTGCCTCTGAGCGATATCACCAGCCCCTTTTTCGTATGTGGGATCCGGGAGTCAAACTCGGGCCCTCACGCTTGCCGGGCAGGCGCTTAAGCCGCTGAGCCATCTCACTGGCCCAGATATTTTTCTTGAATAGGGCAATGAGGGTATAGAAACTTAGCTTTATTAATAATTCATGAGGGGGCCGGTGAGACGGCTCAGCGGCTTAAGCGCCTGCCTTGCAAGCGCGAAGGCCCGAGTTCGACTCCCGGAACCCACATACGAAAAAAGGGGCCGGTGATATCGCTCAGCGGCACGGGTGCCTGTTGGCGCATGAGGTCCTGAGGTCGTCCCCCCGGTACCCACAAAAAAAAAAGAAAAAAAAAAAAAAAAAAAAAAAATTCATGAGGTGCGTATAGCATGTGCTGCACTACTTCTTTTAATTTGTAAACAGATTATTAATTTACACACGTTTGGCTAATTACAGAATGCTATAGTACACAGAAAGATTTTTCCAAATCTAATGGATTCTTTTTTTTTATTTTTTTCCCCAGGATTAGGGTTTAAACTCAGGCCCTTCTCACTGAGCTACATTCCCAGCCCTTTTTAAATTTTGAGACAGGATACTGCTAGATTACTAGGTTACCCAAGCTGGGCTTGAAATTGTGATCCTCCTGTCTCAGTCTCTGAGATTACTGGCATAAGCCACCATGCTTTAGGATTCCTTAAAGACATACAGAGTCTAATTTGGAAGTACTAATTTCCTTACTTCTCATGGCAAAGGCTTCTATCCCC
Source organism: Erethizon dorsatum (assembly GCA_028451465.1). NCBI lineage: Eukaryota > Metazoa > Chordata > Mammalia > Rodentia > Erethizontidae > Erethizon > Erethizon dorsatum. The sequence continues at coordinate 100,607,425 of CM051834.1, forward strand.
CAGGCTACTTGTTTCTTATTTGTTCCCTTTCCATAATGCAATTCTTTATTTTTTATCTCTTTTCCAAAAATATTTCCTTCAATTTTACCTGTAATACCTGCAATCTTACCTGGTTTATTGTTTCAGGAATTGGTGACATTTGGGGATATAGTCATCAACTTCTCTCAGGAGGAGTGGGAATATCTGGGTTCTGCTCAGAGGGCTTTATACAGGGATGTGATGATGGAGAACTATAGCAACTTGGTGTCACTGGGTAAATTTATCAGTGTACTGTCTACACTGAAACAGATTATTGTGCTGGTCTTGTCATAATGGTGAACAAGAAAGACCAAAAACTGACTCTGCTGTTATGAAATTTACATAGTGATAGTTGACCTATGTAACAAACAAACAAACAGAGAATATCTATCTATGTATCTATCGATTGATCAATCAATAGCTAGATATGTGTAAGAACAACAGGATACAGTATAATGGGGAAACATTTGTCCTTCAAGTTTTTTGTTTCGTTTTTGTTGTTTTGCTTATTTGTCTTCGCAGTACTGGGGATTGTACAGTACCTACAGCCTTCTCACTGAGCTATGTCCCCAGCCCTTCTTTGTACTTTTATTTGAGATAGGGTCTTGATAAGTCCCTAAATTGCCCAGATTAGGCTCAAATTTACAATCCTCCAGCCTCAGCCTCCCAGAGCGCTGAAAAGTCCTTGTGGATTTTAAGGAATAAGGAAAATTAATGGTATAACAAAAGAAAAATTCATGAGTACACAGTTGAACAAATGGATATGAGGGCAAGGGAACTAGTTATTGGAATAGAGATATAAAAATGAACTGACTTTAGGGCTGAGAGTTAACTTCTAGACATGAACAACAAAAAGGAACTGGCATACATAGAGCTTATTTATGAGAAATGAAACATCCTGTGAGTAGCTCTAAATGAGATTAGATATAGGGGAGTTAGCCAAGAAGTGAATGGTTAAACTGTGCAGCAGAAACACACAGGTTCTGTGAGAAGTGAAAAGTTAAACAAGAAGTTTAACTTAGTGAAACATGTTGTGTGTTTGGCCGTTGTCCTTCACCTTTCCCCAAGAAAAACTGCCTAGTCTTGAGGCAGCTCCTTGCCCAAACTGCTTTTCTTCTGTTTTCTTCACATATACTGATATTTTAAATAAAAGGTGGAGAGTTCTTGGCTTGGGGCTTCTCCTGGGAGTCTCCCTAATGTGGGTGCTCTTGGTTGAGATAGCCGCTCTGGGCCCTCTCAGTGACTGAACTAAGTCTTGTCTCTGAGTAATCCCTCATTTTCTAAACCGTCATGGTTGCACACTGTGATGATCAGAACAAGAGGGGAAACGGATAAAAATGAGCTCTTACGAGCAGCACCTTTTATCTATGGGTAAAGGATTTTTATTTTATTGTAGGAAAAAAGAAAAAAAAATGGGCTGGGGATATAACTCAGTACTAGAGTCACAGTCTAGCATGCATGATGCCCAGAGTTCATTTCTAGCACCACAAAATAAATAAGAAAGAAATCATAGAATTATTACTATGTATGGATTATCAGATTTTGATCTGTACTAGCCGTAGCTCTACCAGACACTAATGTCCAGTTCTGTATCTGCAGATTTTTAATTTAGCTTATCTTTTTTTTTTTTTTTTTTTTTTGTGGGTACCGGGGGGACGACCTCAGGACCTCACGCGCCAACAGGCACCCGTGCCGCTGAGCGATATCACCGGCCCCTTTTTCGTATGTGGGTTCCGGGAGTCGAACTCGGGCCTTCGCGCTTGCAAGGCAGGCGCTTAAGCCGCTGAGCCGTCTCACCGGCCCTAATTTAGCTTATCTTGAGTTGTTCCTGAACCTCAGTACTTATTAATAAGCTTACAATGTGATGATTTAATAATCTGTTTTTCTTATTATAAATCTCACAATCCTATGTTACACTCTTATTTTCTGAGCTATCTTTATCTTTTTCCAAATTTCATAACATTGTTTTAATCATTCACTTAAGATGAATTACTTTGTTCTGCTTTTCATGTTTTATTTTTGTGACACATGAAAAATGAAATTATTTTTTCTTTCTTTTCAGATTTGGAGACCAGGTATGAGACAGAGAGTTCATCTATAGGAAAGGGCATTATTGAAAGTAGTGGTTCTCATTTGGAAGTAATGGAAAGCACCACATTTGCTGGCCTCGACAGCTCCATTTTCAGAAATGACTGGCAAAGCAAAAGCAAGATTGAAGTACAAGGACTTGAAAGGGGATGTTTAAATCAACGAAAAATCTCTGACAAAGAGCCCAATTATAAAAATCATAAATGTGTTACATTACCTCAGAGAATGGATGATAGTAAGAAGCCCTATGAATATAAAGATTATGGGAAAGTCTTCAATTCTGATTTAGACTGTGACCAATATCAGAGAATACTTTACTGGTGAAAAAACGTATGAATGTAATAAATGTTGGAAATCATTTGGGCTAGATAACTCACATACACTACAAGTGAATATTTACACTGGGGTGAAACCCTGTAAATACATGGAATGTGGTGATACATTTAGTGTTTACGAAGCTATTAATGTATACCAGAAAATTCATAGTCATGGGAAGTTCTATAAATGTAAAGAATATGGGAAGATCTTAAGAGCTGGAGAAATTGCTCCTTTTCAAATAATTCATGATGGTGAGAAGCCCTATGAATGCATGTTCTGTGGGAAATCCTTCAGAGTATATGCACAACTTATAAAACATCACAAAATTCATACTGAAGAGAAAACTTACAGATGTATGAAATGTGGCAAGGACTTCAGATTTCATTCACAGCTTACTGAACATCAGAGAATTCATACTGGTGAGAAACCGTGCAAATGTATACACTGTGAAAAGGTTTTTAGAATTAATTCACAGCTCATTGAACATCAGCGAATTCACACTGGTGAGAAACCTTACACGTGTAAGGAATGTGGGAAAGCTTTTGGTGTCAATAGACAACTTGCTTGACATCAGAGGATTCATACAGGTAAGAAACCCTATGAATGCAAGTCATGTGGAAAGGTCTTTGGAAACAGTTCATCCCTCACTAGACATCAGAGAATCCATACTCGTGAGAAACCCTATAAATGTAAAGAATGCAAAAAAGCATTTAGAGTAGGTAGTGAACTTACCCTACATCAACGAATTCACAGTGGTCAGAAACCTTATGAATGTAAGGAGTGTGGGAGGTTCTTTAGACTTAAATCATTCCTTATTCACCATCAGAGAATCCATATGGGTGAGAAACCCTATGAATGTAAGGTATGTGGGAAGGCCTTTAGACACAGTACAGCTGTTACAGAACATCAACGAACTCATACTGGAGAGAAGCCCTATGAATGCAAGGCATGTGGGAAGGCCTTTAGACACAGTTCATCCTTTTGAAAACATCAGAAAATTCATAGGGGTGAGAAGCACTAGAAAGTAAGGAATGTAGTAATGCCTTTAGTGTAAGTGAACATCTTAGTTGACATCAGAAAATGTCTACTGGTGGTAAGTCATTTGAATGAAATCAGTACATGAAGGCCCTTTGTTTCTGATTTTCAGGGAAAAAAACCAATGGATTTAATAAGACATAATTAAAGGGATTCATCATTTGGAACCAGAAGAGACCTAGAATAGCAAAGGCAATTCTGGGCAACAAAGGCAAGACAGGGGGCATCACAATCCCTGACTTGAAATTATACTATAAAGCTACTATGATAAAAACAGTGTGGTACTGGCAAAAAAACAGACCTGAAGATCAATGGAACAGATTAGAAGATGCTGAAACAACCCCAGACATACTAAGCCACCTTATCTTTGACAAAGGTACCAAACACATTCACTGGAAGAAAGATAGCCTCTTTAATAAATGGTGCTGGAAAAACTGGCTCTACACATGCCAAAGATTAAAACTAGACCCATATCTGTCACCATGCACTAAACTAAATTCAAAATGGATCAGAGATCTAAATATTAAAACAGAAACATTAAATCTGCTGGAAGGTAGGATAGGTAAAACCCTTGAAGACATTGGTGTAGGCAAAGACTTTATGAATAAAAACTCAACCGCACAGGAACTATCACAAAGAATCAACAACTGGGATCTCATCTTATTAAAAAGCTTTTGCACAGCAAGAGAAACCACCAACAGAGTGAAGAGACACAACCCACAACGTGGGAAAAAATGTTTGCCAGCTATTCCTCAGACAAAGGATTACTATCGAGAACATATAAAGAACTCAAAAAAATCAGACCTCCCAAATAAAAAGACGCACTCCATAAAAGGGCATCTGAGATGAATACACGTTTCTCAGATGAAGAAATACAAATGGCAAATAAATATACAAAAAAATGTGCAACATCACTAGTCATTCGAGAGATACAAATTAAAACAACACTGAGATACCATCTCACCCCAGAAAGAATGGCTATTATAAAGAAATCAACTAATAACAAATGCTGGAGGGACTGTGGGGAAAAAGGAACCCTTCTCCACTGTTGGTGGGAGTGTCGACTGGTACAGCCACTATGGAAATCAGTGTGGAGATTCCTCAAAACACTAGGGTTCGGGCCGGTGAGATGGCTCAGCAGCGTAAGCGCCTGCCTTGCAAGCGCGAGGGCCCGAGTTCGACTCCCGGATCCCACATATGAAAAAGGGACCGGTGATATCACTCAGCGGCACGGGTGCCTGTTGGCGCGCGAGGTCCTGAGGTCGACCCCCCGGTACCCACAAAAAAAAAACCACTAGGGTTGGAGGTCCCATTTGACCCAGCTATTCCCCTTCTGGGTATCTTCCCAGAAGAGTTAAAAACATCGTACCACAGCGATATATGTGCACCCATGTTTATAGCAGCACAATTTGTAATAGCCAGATCTTGGAAACAACCCAAATGCCCATAAACTGAGGAATGGATAAGAAAATGTGGTATTTTTATACAATGGAGTACTATTCAGCCATAAAGAAGGATAAACTGGAGACTTTTATAGGTAAATGGATGCAACTCGAGAAAATACTCATAAGTGAAATAAACCGGACGCACATGTGTAAGCATCATATTGTCTCTCTAGTATGAGAAACTGAAAGAGTAAATAAGATCCAAAATGTAGGGCCGGTGAGATGGCTCAGCGGCATAAGCGCCTGCCTTGCAAGCGCGAGGGCCCGAGTTCGACTCCCGGATCCCACATACGAAAAAGGGGCCGGTGATATCGCTCAGCGGCACGGGTGCCTGTTGGCGCGCGAGGTCCTGAGGTCGTCCCCCCGGTACCCACAAAAAAAAAAAAAAAAATGTACAATAGACATGGTGAATCAAAAAGAAACTGGTCAAAAGGAAAGAGAGACTGGGATGGGGGAATAGGGAAAAGAAGGGAAAGGAAAAAAAAATTGTACATATATATATATATGATGGTTAAGATAGATACACTACTAATTTTACTTAGTTCATTGAAGAGTAAGGTTTGTGCCAATAATGTTTGGACAATTGAATGCTAATATCTGGTATCCTGAATAACTAACTTAAAGATAACAATACGCAATGCATTAACTATTGTTACCCTCCTATTGTGTTGTTTTGAAAATTTGTTCTGTTTTGATTTATTTTGTTTTGTTTTTTCTTCTCTTTAAAAAAATAATTAAAGGGATTCAGTATTTCTCTATAAAATCTATGTAATGGCCACTCTGTATTTAGAAATACAATTCTTCAATCATGGGTGATATATACATTTTTGTTAGATATTGCCAGTATTTATCCTTATATGAACATACTTTTTATTTACTAACTTAGGGTAGTAAATAAATTCATCCATTCATCCATCCATTCATCCATTTCTGAAATGTGTCCACCCAATTATTAGTGATTTGAGTTCTCTTTATGTGAGTTTTTTGTTCTGGCATGTTTTGTTTACAATAACTTCTGGTGTTTATGTTTTGATTTTTTTGTTATTACTTTTTAAAAACTTGTACTATTACTCAAATACTTTTTTTTTTTGCATTCTCTGTCTATACATAATGTATTTATCTTCCTCTAGAGAGTGAGAACTCCCAATTAGATACAAAATGGTTAAGTCTTTTGTCTGAATTATTTGTGCAATTTTCTTTTGTTACCTATTGCTTTGGTTTTATTTGTAGGTGTGTAATCTCCTTTCCATGTTCATCAAATGGTTGATTCTTTTTAAATTTCTATTTTGTTTTAACACAACAGATTCCTCTAAATGTATATCACAAAACAGTTCCTTCAAGGAGCCTTTTCACCTTCAGGTATTACTACTAGCCAAAATTAAAATGACAGGAATACTTTTAAGATGAATGTGGTGGCACATGCCTGTAATCCCAGCAGCACTCTGAGAGGCTAAGGCAGGAGGATTGCAAGTTTGAGCCCAGATTGGGGAACTCAGCAAGACCCTGTCTCAAAACAAAAATATTATAAAAAGGGCTGAGGATGTAGCTCAGTGTGAAGGCTCTGGATTCAATTCCCAGTACTGCCCCTTCCAAAAGGATCATTTTTAAATATCTGAAGAGGGCCAGGGAAATAGCTCAGCAGCACAGCGCCTGTCTGGCAAGTGCAAGGTCCTGAGTTTGATTCCTGGTACAAAAAACAAAAAACAAAAAAAAAAAAGAAAAAGAAAAAAAAATCTGAAGAAAATTATTAATCTGATTTGTCTCTTAAAATTTCCCAGACTCTTAAATTTGTTAAGCAGATTTACAGCTATGTATTACCATGGCTTCAACTGTTTTTTAAAAATCAATTCTAGGTTCAAACCCCTACCCCAATAAATATAGACTTTGATTTTAGTAGTCTCACATTACTCCAAAATTAGATGATGAGGTTATGCAATCAGATAAGATCATGAACCACAGGTTTTTAGATTTTTATTAGAAAATTTGAGTGTTCTATATTTGGGTAAGTTGATGTCACTACTAGTCATACTATTTTAAGCTGTTGTGTTTCCCAGAAATTTATGTACTCTTCTAAGTTTTGCATGATCACCAGTAGTAACTATTTCATCACTGGTTATATTGAACTATGTTTCTGTAAGTATTCCTTAATTGTATTTTATTTAAAATAAGTTTTAGGGCCGGTGAGATGGCTCAGTGGCGTAAGCGCCTGCCTTGCAAGCACGAGGGCCCGAGTTCGACTCCCGGATCCCATGTACGAAAAAGGGGCCGGTGATATCGCTCAGCGGCACGGGTGCCTGTTGGCGCGCGAGGTCCTGAGGTCGACCCCTGGTACCCACAAAAAAAAAAAAAAAATAAATAAAATAAAATAAAATAAGTTTTATAAAATATGTAACTGGTGGCTATTTCCTACACAGTAAGAATGAATCTTTTTTTTTTTTTTTTTTTTGTGGGTACCAGGGGGTCAACCTCAGGACCTCGCGCGCCAGCAGGCGCCCGTGCCGCTGAGCGATATCACCGGCCCCTTTTTTTTGTATGTGGGTTCTGGGAGTCGAACTTGGGCCCTCGCGCTTGCCGGGCAGGCGCTTACACCGCTGAGCCATCTCACCGGCCCTGTTTTTAACCTTTTTATCAGGATTTTCATTTTGTATATTTGAAAATATGGAGTTTCATGTGATCACCACTACTGGTTTACTCTTGGATACCACTCTGCATTGCATTGTTACTCTCAGTTATTATCAAGTGCTGATTAATATTCCTCTTCTTTGGTGTTCTACTCTAGGAGTACTTTTGAATTTCTTTGTGATTTTTTTATTCCTTCCCAGCTTAAGGAAATTTAAAAATATGAGCTATTCAAACCGTATATAAGTATAAAAATTAATGACAAACAAAACAGACATTGTGTTGGCATTTAATTTTTTTTTTTTTTGTACCAGGAATAGAACTCAGGACCTTGTGCTTGCCAGGCAGGCACTTGTGCCACTGAGCTATATCCCTGGCCCGGCACTTAATTTTTCAAGCCATTAATGAAATGATAAATGAATAAAATGTATCCTTATTCTGTCTCCTGTTTTTAATTACAGCTATATTTTAATGACATGATATTAACATTTTCCATTGACTTTGTAATATCATAAACTTTTGTGAAGTTTGATGTGATTTGGTGTAAAGTTAAGTTTGCTGTAAAATTCATGTAAAGGTTATACAACTGTAATTCTGATGTGTTAGGCTGAGTCACAAAATGGCTACTATCGCCACAACATGTTTGCTTAAGTCTCTGCTTTTAGTAGATAAGTTTCTGTTTCCCCACATCAGGGTAAATTCCTGGAAATCATGTGGTTTGGACTGTTACCCAAGCCCGCGCGCGGGCTGCATTCCCGCACCCGGGCTCCTTTGTTGGCTTTTCTTTAAACTGATTGGTTGCCCGTTTGCTAAACTTCCCTGCCCATAGGTTCCCCTAAGTAACCAATAAATGTACTACATACCCTTTAACTCCCTGCGATTGGCTTCTGTAAACTTTGCTTGCCTATCCCTCATTACCATACCCGACCCTATAACAACCCCTCGCTTCTGCCCTTCAGGGTCGCCACGGCACATTTGCTGGGTGATCCTACGCTGGTGTAGCCTTTCAATAAACCCCGTGCCTTTTACATAAGAGCCTGTGTGGTTCTTGGAGCGTCTCCCTTCTTAGACCCCTCTTCTACGGACTTTACACTTTATTATGAACTCAGCATTCCAGACTGCTACTCCAACAAGCCATTATATAATTGTTGCTGTCTGTGTTATTGTTATTTTTACTATAACCCCCTCCAACAATCTTTCGTCAAAAATATAAAATGTTAGCATTTGTTTCCATTTTTATTTGCCCCTTTATCTTTGCTGAATTTTCCCTAGTCTACATGGACTCCTTTTTCCCCCAAATTCAGGATGATGTTACAGATCTATCCCCTTTATTGTTTTACGGAACCATTAAATTAGCTGCTCCCAATCACATAATCTTGCTTCTATCTAATGTGAACAGCATTAAAAACTATGGGTCCGGGCCGGTGAGATGGCTCAGCGGCTTAAGCGCCTGCCCAGCAAGCGCGAGGGCCCGAGTTCGACTCCTGGAACCCACATACGAAAAAGGGGCCGGTGATATCGCTCAGCGGCACAGGTGCCTGCTGGCACGCGAGGTCCTGAGGTCGACCTCTGGTACCCACCACACAAAAAAAAGAATACCATGCATAAATCAAGATGGAATGTCAATATGTTTATGTAAACCATAGAAATCTGATGTTATTCTATGTATAAAACAGGGTACAACGAATAAGTAATTATGAAATTATTATTTCACCCATGTGCTTATGAATTGATATTCTCAATTGAGTAATACCTATTCTTATTAAACTACTGAAGTTTGGGCAAGAACAGTCCATTTGTAGTTGTTTGTGATGTAGCACAGTATATGGAAGCTTATGGAAAGGAGTGAAAACCAATAGCTTTGCTGCTGGAAAAGGCCAACTTGATTTGGTGCAGACTGCAGGGAATGGAAAACCACCTATGGCGTCTGGTGAGTCTGGGGTCTCCAGCCCACCCTCAAACTTTCCTAGGCTTGTCTCTCTCTCCTACATAGAAAGAGGGAGAGGAGTCAAAGACACAGTGCAAAGCAGAAGGGAGTTTATTGCCAAGGCAAAAGTAAATTTATTGCAGAAGGAAGCAGTACAAAGCCATTCTAAGGAGTGGGGACCCCGGAGCTAAGTAACTGCTGGATACAGAGCAACAATCCTGTTTTTATGGGATAGAGCTGTCTGCACCCACCCCCCAGGTCTGCACTTAAGTGGTTAATGGGCCCGTTGTGAAGGGTACAGGGTCATACATTGCCTCAGGGTGGTTACAACATACAGTTCAGGAACAGTTCAGGATGTTCAAACCAAGGGGTGTGTCAGGGATTTGGCCTAGCCCCCAATCTCCTAAAATGATCTACTGCTAAGGCTTAAATAAGAGGCAATGTAATACTGTTTGGGGAGTCCAGGAAGGTCAAAACTCTGGGAGCTAAGACAAGACTTTCTCTGGAGCATCTGTATTTATTGGGTTTCTACAGATTCAGGGGGTGCAGGAAGTAGAGGGTACAAAAGCCCAAGAAAGAAGTTAGAACAAAGGCAGTAAATCCTGCTAATTAAGAGAACTGTTTGATCTCTGAGGCTGACACTTACAGCAGGAACCAAGTGGCTGCAGCTGCAGTTTTCGTCTCATAAATTGGAGAGCTTGTGTCCTCAGCTGCCTCAGCTGTGGTATTATCTTCAGAGCACGGTGGTCAGCAACTTAACCTTTACATAGCTTGGTCTCCAACAGGGGTAAGTGGAGCAGTTTCATGAGCAGGCCCAAGATTATTTCCTCATTGGGTGGTTGGCTTGTTGCTTTAAAAGTAAAACCCAAACACTGCCTGTTGTTCACAGTCACAGAGGTTGTTTTTCTCCTACCCTCCAAAGGGGCCCATGTCCCTGCTCTGATTCTACCTAGGGATACCATTTTTTCCTACAAACCTACACTGAGTGCCATTTCCACCAGCAATAACTATTTCAGTGGCAAATGAACAGGGATAACTAGTGGCTGAGCTAGCCCAAAACTGAGGTCCTGGTAGAAGATAATGGACTAGCAGATGAGATAGTTTAACAAGACAATTTGGGAAATGAGAGAGCCATACTGGACCTTAAATATCTTTCTGCACATTTGGGCAGAAGAGATAGTAGAAGGCCCCAGCTATTCACACAGCTCTTGCTGGACTTAACTCTGACCTTACCACCTCACAGGCTGATAGTATAGAGAAAGGCCTAGAGAGTAAAATCTGAATACTGATGTAAAATCTTTAACCTAATGCACATGCACACATGCACGTGCATGCATACGCAGAGCATGGAGGTCTAACTGGCTTAAGATATTTCAGCAAAACCCTGACTTCAAATGCATACAGACGGCTTACACTGTAACTTGACACTGAGAATCCTAGATCACCTATTTTGAAGACACCCCTTTAAATGTGCCCTACTCCAGTTTGCAACATGTCTCATTTCTCAGAGCACCTGCACTCCAGTCTTTGAGTGGATTCTGTATCTCCATCTCCAATAAACTTTCTCATGTCTCTTTTACTGACACATCCTGAAAATTCTTTTCCTGCGACGGGAGTCAGTGAACCTGGAAACTTATTTCAAAAGGGTGGGTTAAGTTCTTTATTTCAGCTTTGGGGACCCCAGATCTAACCCGGTGACAGGCCCAAGCAGCACTGCTGTTCATGTCAACCATCTCCTCCTGCAGAAAGCAACTGACCAGCAGAAACTCCCAAGTGTGTGTTCCCCTCTCTGCTACTTCCACCTAAGAGTTCCACCACATACTGTTGGGCTGTGAAGTTACCGATCTCCAGATAACAAAGGCAACAAGAGCTCATACTTGGTGTGAATGGGGAACACAGGATGGCTGTAAAGGAGTTTTAACTGCTGGCTTGATGAGAAGTATCACTGGGTCTCAGGCAATGGCACAAGCGCCATCTTGCCACTGTCCTTCTATAGTCAAATATCAGAAATGAAAGGAGCACGCTCGACCTTCCACTGCATAGCTGTAGGCAAACCAAAGGCTGGATTCTGGTTCCTTGTGGGGCTTTAACAAAGGCCCATCAGAGAGGAAGGCCTGGGTCAGAGGAGCTGTGTAGTCTGTTCTGAGGGGAGGATGAAGGGAGGATCTGAATCCTCTCATTCAAACAAGTCTTTGGAAAAAATGTGGGAAAGGCCCCCTAGGGAGGTGCTGGAGAGAAACAGATCTCAGGGAAGAGGGACCTAGGGAACTGGCTGCAAGGTGCGTGCCGCTGGGGCCCATGCTCCAGAGAAGCTGGGGGAGTGTGTGGCCAATGGTGCCTCACAAGGTGCTCTCCCTACTGGCCGCTGCTTGCTTTATCAAAGGAATTTCCAAAGCCCTGGGCCAAGTATTGACTTACATAATGAAAGGGAAAGGAAGCAGACATTTTCAAACATTTTTATTACGTAAGTGGACTGGGTAGAGTCAGGGGATTCTCCACATACACTCTTGAGCTTCAAACACACAAATGCTGAGTGAAATCTGTTGTGCCTGTTTTTAATTTCTCATGATGAGACACTTCAAACACAAAAATGAGAGTATAATAAGCCCTCAATGCCCAACTTCAACAGCTATCAACTAGTGGCCCATCCTGTTTTATCTTTTATTCACGCTCACACACTTGTTCCCTCCTTCGGCCCCATCCAACAACTGTGAAGCAAATCCCAGACATTTTATCAGTTCATTCACAGAAATTTCAGAATGCACATCTTAAAGAACATTTTTCTGAAGCAGAACCACAGTGTCATTATCACATCTGAAAAATTAACAAGAATTCCTTAACAATACCAAATATCCAGCTTGTTTTTGTTAAAGAAAGGGGAAGAACAGGTCCCAGAATGACAGAAAAACCTCACACTCAGAGTGGCATTCAAGCCCCAAGGTCCAAAGGAGCCTGGGATCTGATGCAACCCTGCACCAGGAGATGCAGGACACCAGAGGTCACACGTGGGGCGGAGAGGCTGCAACTAGTGTGGATAATCCCTCCTGCTCACCCCATCAGTCTGTCTGTCCATTCCACAGAGTGAGCATCTAAGAGCCTGGACTCTGAAGTCAGTGGCCTCAGTCTGAATCCTGGCTTTGAGACTCACCAGCTTAGTGACTTGAACTCTTTGGATCGCAGTTTCCCCACACAAGAAATGGGAGAGACAACAGTGCAGTACTAACCCATAGAGTAGATAGGATTAAATGAGATATTACAGGAAAGCCCTCAGAACTGTGCCTTGTACATAACAAGAGCTCAGTGAAGTTCAGCACGGTGGTGCACACCTGTAATCCCAGCACTCTGAAAGGCTGAGGCAGGAGGACTGTAAATCTGAGCCCAGCCTGGCAACTTAGTGAGGTCCTGTCTCAAAATAAAAAAATAAAAAGGGCTAGGAATGTAGCTCGGTGCAAAGACCCTGGGTTCAATCCCCAGTACCAAAAAAAAAAAAAAAAAAAAAAGAGCAATGAACTCAGTGAAGGCTGGCTCGCGGGGTTAATTCAGTCAATGGATTCTTACTGAGCATCTTTTACATGTCAGGCACTGTCCAGCAGGAGGAGGTAAGTGTGGTGGCATGAACAAAGTCAGAATCCCAGCACCTGCCTTATTTGGGTAGAAGGCCCAGATCCTTCCTGCCACTAGGAAATCCCAAACCAAGAGAGTCTAGAATAGTGACCCCCACCACAGAGTTGACAGAGGAAGTCACAGTGACATCCCCTCCCGCCCCTGCCCACCCAGAGATGTCTCTGGCGCACAGCAAAGCAAGACTTGCAGCTAAGCTCTGCTGGGGCTGAGCTTACAGTACTGGAGGAACTGCCACGACACCCACCGGGCCCCAGAGACGAAGGGGAGTCGGCAGACACAAGGGGAGAGCAGCTTCACATCGAAATAGTAGTTCAGAAATAAGTTTTCAAACAGGCTGGGCCCATTCCTTGCCTTCCTCACTCTCCCTGTCCTTGCTCCTCCCTCCTCCCCAGCTCTCTTCTTTCCTGGAAGGTAAGGTCTGTTTCCAACAAATGTAGAGCTCAGTTTCAGAAATGGATCTATCAGTTGCTCACTCCAGCACCAACATAAACTTAGAACCAATGCTGCCCAACTCTGGGGATCCATTTTATACACATCCTTCCCATGGCTTTCTTTGCTCAAAACTCAGACCCCATCCCGCTCAAACACTCTAATGCGGAAGGAAGCACAACAAAGATTTTAACTACAATATGGACTCTGAGGGCCGAGGGTGTAGCTCAGTGGTAGAGCACATGCTGAGCATGCCCATGACCCTGATTCCATCCCTAGCACCAGTAAATAAGTACAGACACTAAATTTGAGCTCAAATTCTACCCCTACTACTTCCCAACTTTGAGTGAGTGCCACACTTCAGCTTCCTCACCTGCCACCTCAGAACACAGGTAGTACCCACCAACACTAAGCACAGTGCCAGGCACAGAGCCGCCTTTGATGGGTGACAGCTGTAAGGCTCCCTGTACCTGCTGATGATGAAGATGCTTTCTTCATCACTCATCCACCCTTCTTCACCAAAACCAAAATAAAGCAGGGATGGGCTGGGGGTACAGCTCCTTTAAAGAGCACAGAGTCAATCCCTGGAAGGAAGGAAGGAAAAAAGGAAGGAAGGGAGGAAGAGAGGGATGGAGGGAAGATTCAAGGAAGGAAGGAGACAAACCCAGGAATGGTATATTTGAGCTATCACAGTCAACTTGGTATCACTACCCTTGATTTACATGTGAGTCTCATGTCCTAGGCCTACACTATCCAACTATCATTAGCTATGTATGCCTACCAAGCACTTGAAATGTGGCTGGTGCAAATGGTGATGTGCTGAAAGTATAACATACACATTATAACCAGGGCGAGATAGGCCATGACTGCAGTCCCAGTCACTCAGGAGACTAAGGCAGAGAATTGCTTGAATCCAGGAGTTCGAGGCCAGCGTGAGCAACATAGCAAGACCTTATCTCAAAACAAAGCTAAAGAAAACACACAAAAGAATATCTCATTAATACTTTTATATTTTAAGGCAAGGGTCATGGCACACACCTATAATTCCAGCACTCAGGAGACTGAGGCAGAAGGACTGCAAATTCAAAGCCATCCTGGATTACATAGTGAGATGCTATCTCACTAACGATAATAGTAATTATTATTATTTTATATTGATTACATGTTGAAATATTTTGGATTGAATAAAATATATAATTAAAACTAATTTCTTTTCTTTTTTTCTTTTTTAAATGTGCCCAGTAGAAAATGTTACATTATATATGTGGTCCTTGACAGCGACTCACATATTTTTTTCTTGTTTGTTTTCTTAGTGGTGCTGGGGATGGAACTCAGGGCCTTATACCTACTAGGTAAGTGCTTGACCTAAACCCCCAGTTCTTTACATTATATTTCTGCTGGACGGCATGACTGTGGGGCCGCTAGAACAAGTCTTATTCAACGTTCTTGCCCTCAGTGTCTAGCACGGTGCCTAGCACTCTGGCAAAGTAGAAGAAATGTCTCAGATAGATGGATGAAAGATGCTCTCCATACTTCTGGTCCTGAAAGCACCCACTCCTGTCCTCACATCTAATCAGGGTTACCCTTCAAAATATTTAACTACCTACAAGGCCCAAGCTGTACCAAATCAGTAGTGGTCACAGGCATGGTGCTAGAGAAAGGTCCTGAGGCCCCTGTGGAGCCACGCATCATCGTTTTAATTGCTGGGTTGTAGTGTAACACTTTAACAGTCCAAAAGGCTGGCGTGGTGCTTAAAACACCCTGGTTCCTGCCAGCCTAAGTCCTCTGACAAAACTCAGCCAAATGCGACTCTACCCCTGCTCACTCTCTTTACACCCCACACTTTGTTTCATGTCAGCCATGTATGGTATGGTGGCAGCCAAGCAGGTAACCATCTTTGATTTAATAAGCTCTGCTGAAAGACCCTTGGTTTTGAAACTGAAAAGCATTAACAAACCATTCCAACAGAAATTGACACTACCCTGTCTTATCCTCTGGGAAAGATGCCCTAACATCCCAGATCACTCCTGCTGCCGCATCAATGAGGCACTAAATATAGCTTGCTTTGCCAGTCCAACAACCTGGAAAGGAAATGTGTCCACTTCCTCAATCTGCCTCTGACTAGTAAGAGGACCTAGGAAGAGAGAGCGTGAAGAGCATAAGTCTGAGTCAGTTTCCTCATCTGTAAAATGAGTTCAATAAAGTTATGTCACTGGACGACTGTCAGGATTAGCTAAGGACGTGTGAAACACTCAGAAGAGTGTCTAGCACAGAGTAAGCACTAGGTAAATAGTTGCTGCTATTACTATTTTACAAAAATTAAAGTAGCATGAACTTCAAAGAAATTCACTCTTCCCCAGTCATGATACTGTTTTCATAGCAAATTCATTCCCACCTTGGACCTTCACTTTCTGTTCCTTCTCCTTTGAATGTTCTTCCCCAAACTCCTGGCACAGCTGGTGCCGCTTGCGCATTCCATCTCAGCTCACGTAACTCTGGCCTTCCCTGACCATCTGAGTAATCACCCCTTCCCCACCACCATCCCTCCCAGCAGCCACTTTCTATCCTCCCACCCTGTTATTTCCTCCATAATACTTAAAAAGGCAGAATCTGGGTTTTTTAATAAAAAACCTGAAATTGTCTTGTTCACTGTGTGACCCTGCAGCTAGAAAGCAAACACTGAAGAGCAAGCAAGGATCTCATCTCTCCTGTTTGGTGCTCAATCTGCAGTGCCTAGAACAGGACCTGACACACGGTAGGTAGGTGCTCAATAAATTTGTTGACTGAATAAAATGAGAGCAGTAGCTGACACAGGGCTAATGACAGCCCTGTGGGCTGAGTTTGCAGACATTTCATTCAGTCTCCAACTACCACTGAAGTAAAGACTACTACCAACCCCATTTTGCCAATGAAGACAAAACATTCATTTATTAATGAGTGGCCATACTGAGACTTGAACCCAAACCAGTCTGTCACCTAAGCCACCTTCCAATCACTCCTTGCATATGAGAAGTGATATTTCCCACTGATGCTCCCCCTCCAGTCCCTCACCTCCATCACTTGCTTTGGTCAGGCCGCCTTGCTGGCTACTATGTTCCTTTTCTCAGCAAATCTTCCTCTCTTCATTCCAGGGCAGCTAGGTCTCTTGTCCCAAACCGCCAACTCTCGAAGACAGACCCCTGTTTTATAACTTTTTCTTATCTCTACCTGGCATTTCCAATGAGTTACTTTGGGTTTTAAAGATCACCTTTAACAATGGCACCAGGCCCTGCCCTACAAGCTTGACAGATTGTCTCGCTGAACGCTCTCTCAGTAACTCCCTCATGAGGAAGGTACTGGTATCATTCTCATTTTTGCTTACCCAATGTACCACAACTTACACAGGCAGGGTCAGAATTTGAATCCAGGCCCTGCAGGCCCCAGAGGTTGTATCTTTGTCACCATGCTATACTGTTTGTGTTTAAGGCAGCAAAAGGCTTATTGGATGTGTGCTTGCTAAGGTAAAAGAAATTTCAGAAACAACCTCAATTTCCAGCAACAGGGGAATGGCAGAATAAAGCATAATCTCTCCATGCTGAAGAATGCACACTGGTACAGTCATTAAATCAAAAGAGTTGGGCTCAGATGTAATAACTTGATGGGATATGTCTAATCATTAACTGAAAAGATCGAAATGCAAATATGTGTATCTTGATCCCTACCCTTCCTTTTTTTCAAGGAAGGGAAGGGAAAACAAAACAAGTGATATAAGCACATATAGATGGACATAATAAGCACAGACAGAGCACACCCACCCATATCACTAAGGCCAGAGAGCATATCTATTTTGTTCACTCTGAAACTCCATGATCTGACAGTCAGTACTCAGCACTCACAGTCAGAATTAATGGTTATTAATTCCTGGGGAAATGGGATTTGAGTGGAGGGTGGCATTTATTCTTTTTCTTCTGTATCTCTTTTTTGACATGTTACAATGAGTATTTCTTGCATAACTTTCAAAAGCCAAATTCAAACAAATCTCTCTCACACACAAGAGCCATGTGCAGAATGATCCTAAAAAACATGGAAGTAACACTCTTAAGGAGAACACAAATGCACAAACTGGCCCAATAGCTTTTCATTCTAAGAGCTAAAAACGCTGTACTTTAAAAGAAATGAGTACTGGATTCTTTTATTAAAATATAAGTTTGAAATATATCAGCAAAATGTGCATCAATCACTGCACATTCTAAATTCCATTTTTGATTTACCACCTAACAATTGCATTGTCTGGAAATAGGCTTACATTTAACTCTCATGCCATTCTACAGACTGCTAAAAAAAGCATGTGCTATTGTCACTAACAATGGAAATGAAAGTTTTTTTTTTTTTTTTTTTTAGTTATTGCCTTATTTCTGCAGATGACAGAGTACAATTTTTTAAAAAGAAATTAACTCAGTTCATTTTTGCCAGGCTAAAACAGTAGAAATGGGTCCCCTGAGAGCCAGGTCTTCTTGCCACATCTGAGCCACTGCAATCTAGTCAAGTCCATAATGTAGTCTCTAACCCTAATTAACACATATGTTACATGTTTACCTACGTTAATCCTTGGTGACTTTAACAGCTTGACTCTGTTGGAAAAGACCATCCCCCGGGTATGGGGGAACATCCAGTGCTCATCAGGTAAGAGTCCAATATGCACCAATAAAATGGTGTCTCTGTGACATGGAAGCTCCATCCTTGACAATCAACTGGATATGGGAGGGATGGAGAAGGGCAACTCCCAAGTTTCTGGCTGGGATGACTGAGTAAATGTCGGCACATTTCCCAAGACGGTGACTACTAGGTCAAGGAGGAGGAGATAAAGTTGGACATGTTGTGTTTACAGTGCCCAAGGACAGCCATCAAGGGACATCAAGGAAAAACAGGCTCCTTATCTGGAGCTAGAGCTCAAGGCTAGTATGGCTCTGAGACACAGAGTCAAGAGCTGGCCACACTGGGACAATAATTTTAAAGCACCAGGGTTGAGGGTCCAGCTCAATGGGAGGCAGCACATTTAGCATGTACAAGGCCCTGGATTCCATCCCCAGCACCAAAAAATAACATAAAATAATCATTAAAGCACTGGAGTGAATATACAAGCTTGGAGGGGGAGGCTGTATGCAGGGGGCTGCTGACGGCTGCTTGACACCAACTCCTCGCAGCCCCTTATACTTCAATTATGTCTCACAATTCAGCTTCTGGCAAGTAAACTTTGGGGAGGATGGGGATGGGTAAGAAGCACGAAACTTGTCCCCCCACTGCTATGGGTACAAATAGAAACAGAGGGATCTACGAGAGAGAGAGAGAGAGAGAGAGAGGGAGAGAGAGAGAGGAGAAAAACAACAAAAAGGAAAGATACATTTATTAAACATTTAACATATGCTGGGGTCTGTGCTAAACACTAAACATGAATTATCTCCTGGAATCACCAGAACAATGCTGGCATAAAAGTCCTGTGACTGCCATTTCACAGATGGGACACTGAGGCTGGGAGCAAATGTGTGGGGGAGCTTAGGGCTGTCATGTCACAGCCCACAGTTAGGCAGTCTCTGGGCCAGATGGAGAATATTGAAGAAGAACAATTATAATACATAAAAGCTGCTGCTGGTGATGGATGGCTCAGACTAGGAACACGATCTCAGTAAATCCTCACAACCTTCTGAGGGAATTTGTGTTATTCTTCCATATTTATAAATAGGGAAGCTAAGGCCACAGGAGGGAAAGTCAACTAGACCAGTTTTGAGTATGGCTTGAAGACCAATACTACACTCACGGTCTCTCTCTCAGAAGGTCTCTGGGCCATTGGCAAAACGCTGAAGAAATACCACTTACTAAGAGCTATGTGCCAACTGCTGCACTAAGCACTCTGCATTCTCTTGCATCTTCAAAACAACTCTATGGACTGGCTACTGCTTAAGTCCCTATTATAGATAAGGAAACCGAGGCATTGAGAGGTGAAGTCAATTGCCCAAGGTCACACAGCTAGTAAATTGCGGAGCCTAAATTTGAATCTGGGTCTATCTGCTTCCCAAACCACAACTTTTAACAAAATAATCTTAATTAACAGCAGCTACCCTGCACTGAGTGCTAACCATGGACTCGGCTCAACTAACCGTCACTCTATGTAATCGATATCTTTGCTTCATTTCTCTAGGAGCTAACAATAATGCAAACATGTAATAAATACCTTCTATGTGGCAAATGCTTTATTCACCGGATCTCAACATCTCCACAGAATTCCCAGCAAAAGACATTCTCCTTCCCCGTTTTACTGAAGGGAAAATTGTGGTTCGGCGCGGTTTCCCTAGACCGCAGCTCCCAAATGGCAGAGCTGGGACGTGCAGCAGCCGCTCCCCGAATCCAAGCTGTTCCTCACTGGCGCTGGGCTGCACGTCTGAAAAGTTGAGCCATGTGGGCACGCGCCCCGCCGGGTCCGAGGGCGTGAGTCCCGGCGCCGCCGCCCCCCACAGCCGGTGCCCACACCAGGCCGTACGCTCTCGCTGACCCTCCGGGTCCAAGCAGCTACCGATTCCCCGACACTTTTGCGCGAGGCCGCGCCTGCACCTGTAGCCACATACCTGGGCGTCCTGCCGACCGCCCGGATCGCTGGAGATGCCACCAGCTCCAGTGGCCGAAGTAACTTCCAGGCTGCCCATTTACAAGCCGCTTCGCGAAGGACCTCCTGGGAATAGTAGTTTTGTCCTAACAGGCTGCAAACTGAAAAGAGCCTGGCCCTCGGGGACAGCAGGGAGCCGTAGGCGCACCACCGCGCTACCTTCTGGGAATGGTAGTTCACTGGTTGCTTTCCTGCAGCTCCAGTATCTAAAGCACTTAGGGCGTGAGAAACAGAGACTTGTTTCGCGCCTACTCTAGCCCACAAGCCGCGCTACTCATCCTGCTGGGCGCGGATTCGCCTTTCTCACAGCTCCTCATGCCTCTTCCCTTCACTCGGTGGGCCATCTCTCCTCTCTTCAAGGCACCAGTCACTTACCTCGGGGGCGCGAACCTGGAGAGAAGGAAAAGCGAAGCTTTGCGCTACACCCCCCTCAGAGGGGGCAGTAGAGAAGGCTGTTGATGCGCACGCGCGCACGTCAGGCCAACGGGGGCCCCCATGGGACTTTTTTTTAGCATTCGAAAGCGTACTGTGATTTGCGCTGGTTCTTCAGTGAGCGCACGCGCGCCCACTCCCGTCACTACGGTTACTTGTCTGGGCTCTAGGTTACCCGCTGCTCGCTCTGTTGGCGCTTGCGCGGCATTCGCGAGACAGCTTCTCGGACGCTCTCTCTAGGCTGTTCGCCCACCTAGGAGTTCCTGGATGTCGCCAAACACGCCGTACCGCCCCTTGTCGGGAGCTCTGTCGCAGGTAACAGGTGCGGCTCCTGCTTTAAAGAGGCAGACACAGCTGCCCTCTTGCCCACGCGAGTACCTGAGTCTGTGTGGTCGTCTCTTCCCTGTCTTGGCGGCTCCAGAGCTCTGCCTGCGTCGGCAGCCTCGGGCCCACGACCCCGGGGCTGCCCCGAAGGCTTCATCTTTCATTCATTCGCTGGTGGCATATTGTGAAAGTAGTGTTTGAGTACCTACAACCTCGGAAATTTTGTCCAAATTTAGCTCACCTGCTGGCATAATCAGACTTGGAACCTTTCTTTTTAAATGATAGTGCCACTCCTACTCTATGAGTGTTATTGAGGGAATTAACTGCAATTGCACAGCCCTCTTTTCAAGAAGCCCTCTCAGTACCTTCCTGCCTCAGCCTGTTTGGAGGAAGATGTTCAGTGCTTGAAGCTGGGAAGCATCTATTTCTTCTGGGAGAGGGCAGAGGGTCATTCATTTGTCCGCTCATTCAAAAGAAATGTCGTAAACACCTGCTCCACGTCAGGTTGAGTCATTACAGGGGACATGGTAGAAACCCAGACAGATGGAGACTCCGAAGAGCTACCCTCAGGAGGCTCTTGGTTCAATAGGGATATCAGGCCACGACCAGACAGTAACAATATCAAGCAGTACTAACAAATACAATGCAAGCTGCACGTGCAATTTTAAGTTTACATAAAACAGGTGAAATTCATTTTAATAACTTATTTAGCTCAAATGTATCCAAAATACAGTGAAACATCATCTCAAAAAAATTAAAATTGGGCCAGTGATATAGCTCAGTGGCATAAGCGCCTGCCTGGCAAGCGCTAGGTCCTGAGTTTGATTCCTGGTACCTGCATATAAAAAAAATTAAAAAAAAATTTAATGCCTAGCATAGTAGTGCACATCTGTAATCCCAGCACTCTGGGAGGCTGAGGCAGGAGGATCCCAAGCTCAAGGCCAGCCTGGTCAACTGAGCAAGACCTGTCTCAAAAAATGAAAGGCTGGGGATGTAGTTCAGTGTGAAGGTTCTGGATTCACTCCCTAACACAAGAAAGCACACACACACCTGAATCCTTGGGGTAATTTGGTTTAAGAAAAAGTGGCAGAAAAGTTGAAAGACTAATAACCCATCATTAAAAATTTCCTATGGTTGTCAATTTTATGACTACTCTGATGTCTGCTTTCCCTGATATAAAGCAAGAACTCTGCCTTCTCTCATAGCCTAGACAACAGCACAGTGACGGACCCAGAGGGAGCCCAGGGGCTCAAAGGTAGTGGAGCGCAGTGCCCCCTAAAACCAACTCGGTTTCAAGGCAGGGCAGGACATCTGCTTTCCTTCACACTATATCTTTCCCTAAATTGACCACTTGAATTTCCCCTTTGGATAATTTTTGGATTATGGACATATTAAATGGTCAAAACCATTGGGATTAAGGCATCTGGAGTTCACTCCAAACTTGCTGTTAAGGACAGTAATAGGATTAGGTAGTAGAATGTGGGGGACATTGAGAGAGAGGCTTCTGCTGAGGAAACTTGTCTGCAAGGTGGGGGAGACAGCAGCAAAACAAAAACAAACAGCAGAGGGCTGGGATGTGAAGGCCCACTTCCCTCATCCCCTAGAATAGTTCCCCTAAAGGCTCCCAACCACATGCTTTTTGTTTTTGTAGGGTGGTTAAGAGAAGTGGGACCCAGTGGAGATACTGAGAACAACAGGAATTGTTGGCAGTGACTATAAATTTGCTACAAATGATGACTCTCAGCAGCTCTGGAGCCTAAGAAGGAGCCAGTGGAGTGAACCTGAGCTGTGGGGCTGGCCCGCGTGGCCACCAACTGATGTGCATGATCTGAAGCAGATCCCACCGGCTCCTGAAAGGTGGTCCAAATGCACAGCAAGCGCAGAGTCAAGGGGAACAAAATGAAAACGGTAACACTGGAGCATAGTGTGCAGCCTAGATATGGAGGGAGACGGGGTGCTGATGTCAGACACCAGTGCCCAGTTCTCGCTGTTAGTGGATTTGGGGATCAGAGTGCTTCCTTAGTATCAGCAGCAGAGCCTCTTCCTCCTCTGATACAGAATCCAGAACTGTGGATTGGCTGGCTCTTAGTCTTGAATCTGCCCCTGTAGCCTCCCAAACATCCCTTTTCTTCTCAGACTTCATGTTGCTCACACAAGGAAGACAACATCTGCCTCTCAGGGTTCTTTCAAGAACCAATGAAGTAATTAATGTGGAAGCTTTTCTGTGGGCTCTAACCCACTCTGTACCTGCCAGATAAGTTTTGCCTGCTACTTCCCCCCAAATCTAGCCATCAAGTCTCTGTGGAACACAGAGCATAGGCTCAGCCACACAGTGGGTGGGGAGGTTCTGCTGACCTTGCTTTAGGAGACCCAGGCCACACTGACTGGGGACTTCAATACCTCTCTTACACTTTAGTGTGTATAGGTTCAGCTGAAGAGCTTGGTGAAGTCCAGATTATTTAGCTGGGTGTGGTGGCACACACCTGAAATCCCAGCACTGTGGGAGGCTGAGGCAGAAGGATCCCAAGTTCAGGAACAGCCTAGGCAACTTTAGCAACTTAAGGGGACCCAGTCTCAAAAGTGGGGAAAGGGGGTGCTTTCCCCAGTGCAAAGGCGTTGGCCCAGTACTGGAAAAAGAAATTGGTGGGTCCTATCCTTTGTTTCCAATTCAAAAGTTGTGGGGTTTGGACAATAATCTGCATTTCTAACAAGTTCCCAGGTGATGCTGATGCTGCCAACCCACGCACTGGAAACATCAGACAGGCAGGGTAGGTCTCTGTTGGCATTCCCTGGCCAGACAATAAACTTAGCTATCATGTTTCCAAAGTAACCAAAAAGTACAAAGTAGGAAAGGAATGGAAATAGAGTGGTCACCAGCCTGAGAACCAGGCTAGCCTAAAACCAGTAATCATCATTGTTTGCTGTTTCGGAGAATCCTAAAAGGGTTTTCACATGAATTATCCTATTTGATCTTTGCAACAATCCAGTGGCGCAGGGAAGTCTGGCATTTTCATTTTACAAATGAGGAAAAACAAGCCCATTACGGCACCACTAATGCCAGACACTTGATAGAATGGGATTATTACAAGATTTATTTAGAATCCAACCAGGAAAAGAAGTTTGTCCCCATGATGACCAAAAGAATGGAATGAGGAAGTAGACAATGGATGGCAGATTGTCTTCTTTAAGAAAACTGAGCCCACAAGCCTGGGGATGCCTACAAGACCACAGGCTGGGCCATGCTTGTTGGTGCATGTCAGTAATCCCAGCACTTGGGAAGCTGAAGCAGGAGGATCACTGCTAGTTTGAGGTCAGACTGGGATACATAGTGAGTTCAAGTCCAGCCTGAACTACATAGCAAGACCCTGTCTCCAAAAAAACCCCAAAACAAACAAACAAACAAAAAATACCACACAAACAAAAACAAAAGGCTGGATCCTTTCTCCAGTTGTGCCAGGTGGGGCTGGTAGTCCCAGGCATCCCTTTTCTCTATGTAATTCCTACTTCAATAACCAGACTTGGATGTCAATAGAATCATCTAGACCCTAAGGGAGTTTGTTACAAGTTACAGCTTCTGGGTCCCACTTTCATGTAGGTCTAGGACAGGGCCCAGGACTTGGCATTTGAAGAGGTATCCCCTCCCCCAATAATCTTGGCATAAGAGGTCCAGGGACCACACTGAAAACCTGCTAGTCCTCACAAAATGTTCTCCTGACATACCACAACCAGCAAAGTACTACTGTTTGGCTGTCAGGGTATTCTTTTTCTAGTCCCTCTCCAAGTTTCTGTTTCCCTCCCCAATCCTTCATTTACCCTCTACAAGCTTCAGTTTTCTCATCTGTAAAGCAGGGCAATACCTAAGTGAGAATTAAATGAGAAGGTTTATCTTGTAATTCCTGACATATGCAAGGTGTTCAGTAAACATGAGTTCATGGTTCTTGCCTCTGGCTCCTAGCTCCTCAAAAAGTAACAGCAGTTAAGCAGCCTACTTTTGGATTCCCACAGGTGTTTAAGCAGCGGTCCTGAGGACCCGAGGAAAATCAAGGTGATGGCTTCCCCCAGACTCATCCCCACCTGGAAGGATTTTAAGTATCTCATAAATGACATCATACATAAAAACAAGGTAATGTATAAATATGCCATTGGTTGGCCTCTGTCTTACAATAATGAGCACTTTGGAAGAGCCATTGATTGTCCATGAATGCAAGAAGCAAGCAGGATAAACTATCAAGACGGTTTGTCGCTTTAGGAGAAAGTGGGCCACCCATTTCCAAATAAGGCTACAGGCCTTTTACAAAGGTATGTTATAGTAGACGAACACTTTGAAGCATTGTCAGGGAACCGATGCTCTGGAAAGAGAGATTTCCTAACAGAAGGGAGACGGCAGCAGAGAGAGCATTTGCCAACCCC
Organism: Erethizon dorsatum; assembly: GCA_028451465.1. NCBI lineage: Eukaryota > Metazoa > Chordata > Mammalia > Rodentia > Erethizontidae > Erethizon > Erethizon dorsatum. The sequence goes on from CM051834.1 coordinate 100,632,731, forward strand.
AGTTCTGCTATGGATGGCTCTGTGCAATGGATCCTGGGTACATGTTCCATAGCACACATTCTAGCACTGTGGGTAAAACACACTGCGTGTGTGCTGTTCCTGTCAAACTTAACGGCCAGACGGGGCGTCCTAAAGCCTTACTTGTGCAGTTTTAAGCTTAAGTAACTCAGGGCTGCACTGACTTTTGGGAGGTCCTGTTACGGTGATATACTTGCTTAGGTCATCTGTTAAATGATGTCTTTTATAGTACCTTTTAGTCACAAGGGAGAATGTTAGAGGATGGATGTGGTGATGTCACTTCGGGAAGAATATCATTTCTCCCTGCACCCCCACTATAAAACTGTCCATACATGGCCTAAGGGTTCTGGTTTCTGCACGTGTTGGGAGATTCGTCACAAGTGTAGAGACCCCGTTGGTGGTAAGCTGTGCGTGTGTGGGGGTAACGGGAGTTAGGACGGGTGGGAGGTATGGTTTGGGGAACTGCTTCAATCATAAATTTTGTGGGAATATATTTAGTGTACGTGTGCCCTGGCCTCTTAGTTTATGCTGTGCCTTTCTCCAGGAATCTTCAGATGACTCTAAGAATGAGACCATTGTGCTGAGTGACCGGCCCCAGATGCTGTTCAAAGAATCTCGCTATCCTCAAAATATGCCATTTATATGCCATTATTTCTGTGATGCCTACTTCTTTGCCTCCCTCTCCTGGGTGACACCCCACACAAAAGAAATTCAGGTAAAACTTTCTTTTCCTTCCTAGCCCACTTTCCATGAGCCAAACCCATATAGCTCTCAAAGCAAACTGACAAAGGAATATATATCCCTTGAATAAATATTACCTGGTGCCCTCCCCCCTACTTTCCCCAATTACTGTCTCCATGTTGAGTACACTTGAGTTCCCCTAAAGTAGACTGAGGTTAAAAAAGGCTCCTACACTTTCCACCTCGACCCTAGTCCCAAGCCTAGGAACTAGTTCCAACCCTAGTTCCAACACTAGGGGGCAAAATCACTCTAGAGTCTTCCAGTTACTCCTTAACAAAAGAACAGGGAAAAGCAGCTGAATATTTGGCCCTTTTCTCCTTTACTACCTTTTCTAGACAGTTTCCACCTTATTCTCTTCCAGGCTATAGTGTGGATGAAGAGCACATCTGAGGACATGGTTGAGAAGAGAGCATTCTTCATGACTGAGCGACTGCCACCCATCCAGTCAATGGTCCACACGGGTTCCTTTCATATCCTTGTGGCCTACTGTGGTGACCTGGTCCTGCGTCTCTTTGGGGACCACTTTCGGGCATTCAAACCCCTAGCCACAGTGCCCTGCCGCTTCAACATCAACTGTCTCTGCTATGACCCAGAAATGAAGATGCTTCTGTCTGGCATCCGGGGGTCAGTGGTCACCTGGGTCATCGATCAAAGTGGTAAGGGCCTCCAGATAGCTCACACGATTTCCATGCCTGGTAATGAGCTTGTCCAGGACATCGTGCTGAATGGCCCCAGTGGCTCCCTCCTAGCCCTGTGTGAGACTGTGGTGAGAGCCCTTGAGCGCCAGGGCCAGGGCAGGCTGGGAGAGGTGAAGAAGTTCACGTCCACCGGCAGAGGCTCCTCTATCACCTGCTGCTTCACCTGTTTGGATAAGGGTTTTCTCTATGCTGGAAACAAGGCTGGGGAAAACCAAGTATGGAACCTCAGTCACAGCCACGCCCTCCACAGTTTCAAGGCCCACTCCTCAGCAGTGGTTTGTATCCGCAGCCGGGCAGAGGCCAACACCCTGCTAACAGCTGGCAAGGAAGGCTTAATGAAGGAGTGGAACCTCACTTCAGGGAACCTGCTTCGGCGACTGGAACTTGGTGAGGAGCTGTACCGCCTCCAGTTTATTGATGACACTGCCTTCTTCTGCCAAACTACCCATACGTTCTCCTTGCGCCGCCTGCCCTGCTTCTATAACCTCTTCCATGTCTGTGGGTCTGCTCCCCAGCACGTGCATCGGGTCTGCTGTGGTGATAACTGGTACAGGGTCCTGTGCATCACCGAGGATGGCTTGTTGCACTTTGTGTCCCCGTTAACAGGGGATCTTCTGCTTCTCACCTGGCCCTTCTCAATCCTGGACCAGGCTGTGGATTGGGCCTATGACCCAGGGAAACAGGAGCTCTTTGTGGCAACAGGCAGCACAGAGGTGCTGGTGTTTGACACAACCCGTTGTCCTTGCCCAGCCAAGTATCTTTTATGCACCTCAAAAAATTCTCAGGACTTTGTACACTGCCTGGCTTACGGGCATTTCCACCTGGGGCGAGGGATAGAAGGACTGATATTCTCTGGGCACCAGAGTGGTATAGTAAGAGTGCTTTCCCAGCATAGCTGTGCCCGAATAGAGAAATTCATACACTATGGGGCTGTACTGGCACTCTCTACACTGTCTGCGGGGCTTCTGAGTGGCCGAGAAAACTCTTTGCTGTGTTCCTATGGAATGGATGACTATATACACTTATCAGAAGTTGTGCTCAGTGGGAACAAAGTACAACTGCGGCTTCTCGCAAGCATTCTCAGCAGCTGTCACCTAAAACAACTGGTACTCTTGCCCAACTCTGTGGGTGCCATCACGGACACTAACTGCCTGCGTCTCTGGAAGTTCCATGATTTTATGTCCTATGGGTCAGGAGAAGGCTCAAAATTCATAGAGACGTTGCCTCTGCACCAGTGCACCATCACATCCTTTGATGTCTGCTTGTCCTCGAGTCTTTTTGTCACAGCTGGTATCGATGGCTCTGTTCGGATCTGGGACTTCCATGGTAGACTCATAGCCATGCTGGACTCATCACTGCACTTTGGTCCAGTCTGCTTTGCAAATGACTGGGGTGACCTGCTTGTGACTTTCAGTGAGGGTCTTTATCTGGTATCCTGTTTAAAACTGCTTCCCCCTACCCTGCTTTCTCTCCTTTCCTTAAGGAGTGTAACAGATGAAGTGCTAGAAGCCCCTAAGCCTTTTTTACCAAGCTTCTTCCTCTCTTTTGAGACCATTTTTTTGCCCAAGTATATCTACCTTGGTCAAGGGAAACAGGAATTAGTGGGTCTGCAGAACCTTGTCAATAAGCGGGCCATTGCCTTTGACCATTCTGTGCCACATGTTGTAGAAGATGAGGATGGGAGTCCTGTGTTACTAGGTACCCCCAAACAGGAGGAGAGGGTGCACAGGAGCAAGCGTCCCCATCACCATTACGTGGTTCCTCCTCAGTTACAACTGACTTACTGGGATGGACTCAACCCTTATGAGATATTGAGATGCAACTTTGGTTATGGGCAGGAATGGTTACTTGCCCCTGATTGCTACATCCCCAACTCAGTGATTCGTGCCTGTCTTTGGCCAGAGGGCAGCCCAATACACCTACAGTGTAACCTGCACTCACCACAGCGGGAACTGGAATGGCAAACATCTGAACCCTTCTTCTTCTGGCACAGCAGGGTAAGAACTTTAAGTAAAGCACAAGAACATGAAGAGGAGGAGGATGAAAGCTTCCTCGCAATGAGCAAATTCAAGGGTGGAATCTACAGTGTCCTTACAGACTCAGCAAGCCGTAGTTGGCTGGGCAGAAAAATGAGTGAAATAGCTATTAGTAACCTAATTGAGATATTCCTCAATATTATGATCCATGCTTCCCCATTGAAGTTCCAGTGCTGTATTGGCGCACTAGGGCAGATCTTTGCCTCTCACCAGGTGTCTCCACTCCTGCGCTCTGAGACTGCCCATCGTCTGCTGGATGATACAACCAATTCCAACCCACTGATCCGAGAGCTAGCCTGGGAAGGGCTGAAGCGTCTAGGAATGGTCACTCATCTCTTTGCCTTGCCTCTGGCCCAAGGGTTAATGGATAAGGATGAAAGGGTGAGGAGTAAGGCCCTCAGCATCATGCCTCAGACTGGAATCCATTCTAGGACCTCACTCTTAAACTTGATCCAGAGACAAGAGACTTTCCAGGAGATCCAGTAAGTTGTTTGTGCTTTCCTCAATTCTCTACCACCTGCTAATTTTCTTCTCCCTCTTCTCCATTTTTCCATTCCCTTTCTTCATGATCTTTTCATCCTGTTCATTGGGCCTCCTGAATCTTTCTTCTTTCATAGCCCCTTTCTTTTTTCTTTTTGAGATGGGGTCTTGCTATGTTACCTAGATTAGAGTCAAACTTGTGATCCTCCTGCCTCAGCCTCCCAAGCACCTGGAATTACAGGTGCATACCTGGCTTTATAGCTTTTTTTTTTTTTATTCTTAGACTATCCTTGATGATCCCCTGACTGCACACTCTTTTCTCCATTTCTTTGTTATTTTCCACCTTCCCTTGTCTTCTTTAAGTTCTACTTTCCCTTCTTTCCTGCTACTCCTGCAGCTCTCATACAAATCCCTCCAATCACTGCCATCTTGGCTTCTTAGATTTCTTCTTTCTTCTTGGTCATCATTTACCTCTATGTATGCTGTCCCTCTTGGCCTCTTTGCCAGACGCCCTGCCTGTTCTACAGCAGTTCTTTCCTTCCCATTCTCTCTCCTGTCACTGATTCAACATAGTCTTTCTTCTCCTTTTTCTTCATAGGCAAGAGATGATTGGGGAGGAATCCCTGGACCACCTGCTGGGGATGCGGCCCACAGATCTCCAAATCCTTTTCACTCAAGTGCAGCTGCGACTGAATGAAAACTTGACCTTGTCAAAAAAAGATAAAGAGCCCCATTTTTCTTTAGATATCTCAAGAGCTTCTATGTCCCCCTCCATACAATCTATTACTGTTTCTGAAGAATCTGAAGTCAAGCAAAGCAAAGCCCAAAGACGGGCCCGAGCAGGGGGCAAAAAGCACAGTATGTATGGAATGATCTGATCCATGCCTCAGGATCCCCAAGAAGCAGGGTAGTTAGTGCTAAAGAAGGTCAAGAGATACTGGGGGAAGAGTGTGAAGTGAAAAGATGTCATCATAGAAGAAAATTCTCCTGGGAACTATCTACCCAAACTTGGGAAGACCCCAAAGATTGTTAAGGGAGGAGCACTGGGAATACATAAAGAATTTTTAAAAAATTTTTACTTCAAATATTTTTATTAGGACATGTTTGTAGTAATGATTAGATTTATCACGAGGAGTTGGTACATGTCTATAAGACAATGTTTTCTTTAAAAAAAAAAGGGGGGGGGCCACAGGCCTCTCTGTTACTCTTTCTTTCATGGCAGTTCACTTAGTTCATACCAGATTTGAGAAGACCTAGCCTCCCATACTTTCCTGACCTCCATCTTCTGATTTTCCCTGCAGCCCGAAAATCGTTGCGAGGTCTCAGAAAGATGAAAGAGGGAGACGTTAAACAAACGAGCACAGAGCCGGGCGCAACAGAAGGTGAAAGTGATCAGAGTGAAACTGTGCCACTTGAGATGGGGGACACAACCTTCCACACAAGGTCTTCAATCAGTAGTTTAAAGGGCTTTCAAGATGTTGAACCTTCAGAGACAGATGTCTCAGAGGGTCACACTGCTCTGACCCTGAAGGGGCTAAAGAAAATGCATGACACGAGAGGCAAGAAAGCTACAGCTCAGAAACCCATAAAGAAGCGCAAGAAAAGAAAAGAGGAAAATGTTTTAATTGAGGAAGCTTTGCCTACTATAGTAGAAGAACCAGTTAGGGAAAAGGTTAAAGCTCTGGGGCGGGGTGCTGCTGGAGCACCTGGCCATAGGGCTGGAGATGGTGCCTCATGGCAGGAAGCTCTATGTCGTCTTATGACCCTGAGGATATCTGGTTCCCAAACAAAAATGTCAGAAGATCTAAACACTGAGTTAGTGACTATGGCTCAGGAGATTCTGGCAGATTGGTGCCCCAGCTGGGAACTCTTTCAGAAGATCTGCCCCCCCTTGAAGAAAGAAAGCAAGGATACACTTGAGGACCTTGCCGGGGATGTAGTCTGGCCAGAGGAGAAACCAATTTATATCTATGAAGAAGCCATTACAGAGGACATGGTCATCAGAGACAAGAAAGAGATACCAGTGGAGCAAGAAGAGCAAGTGCAAGAGGAAGAAAGGGACATGCAGGGCTTGCAGAAAGCAGTTTCAAGAAAAGGCAAGAAAAAGCAAGTTATATTTTTAGAACCAGGTCCCCTAACTAAGAAAAAACAAAAGTTGAAGGAAGAAAAGAAATCCTCTAAAAAGATATCTATGGAAAAGAGGAAAACAACCCAGGAGCAAAGTAAAGTACGTAAAAAGGGGAGGAAAATGACCAAAGAAGAGGATACAAGCAAGAAAGTAGAGGAAATGACAAGAGTAGAAGAGGAAGTGATTGAACCAGAAGAAAAGTCACTTATTGGTGAAATAATGCCGTCTTGGCAGGAGTGGAGAAACTCATGGGATCAGTGGAAGCAGGCTCACAATGAGACAAGAATATCTTGGGAAGAATGGAATCAAGACTGGGGCAAAAAGCATCTTCAGGAAGAGAAGAAACTACCCCAGGCTAAAGAGAAGCTATTCCTAGAGGAGGGAATGCAGGAGGGGGAAAAAAGAAAGCTGAAATGGGATGAGTGGAGACAGCTCTGGGAAAATACATTGTCATCCAGGTCTGAGGATGAGAAAGAATTCATTCTAGAGGAAGACCTATTTAAAGAGTGGGAGGAAGTATCTAAGGAATTGAAAGAAGGAGCAGGAGGAGGAGTAGAAGGAGGAGGAGGAAGAGAAGAAGAAAGAGAAGAAGCAGCAGCAGCAGCAGCAGAAGAGCTGCTCACAGAAGAGCAAAGACAGATCCAGGAAGAGCAGATAAAAGTCAGGAGTCCGAGAAAACAAGCCCGACATAAAAGACAACAAGCCAAAGACGAGAAAATACTAGCACAAGAAGAAGAGAAACTCGCACAAGAAGAGAGAAAGCTGGCCCAGGAAAAGAGAAAACTGGCCCAAGAATATATGAAAATATCCCTGAAAGATGAGAAAATGGCCAAGGCGGAGAGTAAGTTTGCCCAGAAAGCGGAAAAATTGGCCCAGAGAGAGGAGGCACTAAGCCATAAAGTGGAGCAATTGGCTCACAAGAAGAAGAAACTGGCCAAGACATTGGAGAAAACTGCCCACGAAGAAGAGAAACTAGCAAAGAAAAAAGAGAAAGCAATTGAAGTAAAAATAGTATTGGCCGAGAAAGTGGAAACATTGAAGCAGAAGGAGCAAAGTCTGGAATGGCAAGAAAACAAGCTGGCTGAGGAACTAGAGGAACTGGCAAGGATCATGGAAGACCTGGCTTCAAAAGAAGTTGAGCTGAACCAGGAAGAAGAGAGACTGGTTAAGGAAAAGGAAGAACTGTCTCAGGAAGAGAAGATACTGGCCTGGCGAGAGGTGAATCTGGCTAAGAAAGAGCAAACATTGGCCCAGGAAGAAGACCTGCTGGTGCAGGAAGAAGAGAAGCTGGCCCAGGATAAGGAAAAAAACCCCAAGGAAGCAAGAAGATTGGCTCAGAAAAGGCAGAAACTGATAGAGGACAAAGAGAAACTGGCCCAGGAAAGGGAAAATCTGGTCCAGAACCAGAAAGAATTCACACAGAACAAAGAAGGACTGACCCAGAAGGAAGAGAATCTGGCTCAGAAAAGGAAGAATTTGGCTCAGGAAAAGGAAAAACTGGCTCAGAGGAAAGAGAATCTCCACCATGTCAAAGAATCTCTCCAGGAAAGAGAGCAGTTAGTTCAGGCAAAGAAGAAAATAGATATGTACAAGGAGACACTTGTTCAGGTAGAGGAGAAGCTGAAACAGGAAAAGGAGGTAGTGGTCAAAAAGAAGGAGAAGATGGATGCTGTAGAGAAGAACCTGGCTCAAGCAGGTAGAATTCTAGCTAGAAACCAGGAGAAAGTGGCACAGAAAAAAATAGAATTATCTGTGGAGAAGAAGGCAGCGTTCCAAGAAAGGAAAATGCTCAGAGATGAGCTGGATGTTGCTAAGGAAGTAAAGGCATTGGACATGGAAATGAAGATGCTGTACCAAAAGAAGATGAGACTGGCTGAGGAGATGGAAATTCTCTCCAAGGGAGAGACTCGAGAAACCCCAGGAAAGCCAAAACGGACCAAGCAAGAAATAGACCTAATGTAGAAGAGACTGTCACAAGAGGAGAAGATATTAAGATATAAAGATAGGATTCTGGCCACAGAGGAAAAGGATGTTGCCAAAAGAAAACTGGAATTTACTAGTGAACAGAGAGTGTATGCAAAAGAAGAGAGGAAGTTAGCTAAAATTATAAGGAAGTTGGTTAAACAAGAGAAAGGCATTTTTAAGGAGCCAAGAAAAATGAGCAGTGTTACAAAGGTACTTCAAAAACTAATCAGTGATGAAAGGAAAATAACCCAGGAAGAAATAAAGATGACAAAGAGAAAGCAGTCACTCATTGTCAAAGAGAGCAGACTGAGCAAGGAAGAGAGCAGACTTGATATCAAAGAGTTGAATTTTTCTGAGCAAGAATCAGAATTGGCCACAGATGAAGAGAAACTGGCTAAGCAGCAGAGAAAAGTGGCCAAGGAAATGAGAAATATTACAAAGCAAGAGGAAAAAATGGCTGAGGAAGAAAGTAGATTGGCCAAGGAACAGAAAGAAGTCACAGAGACTGTAGAAGAGGAAGAAAAAATAGAGGAGGAAGAGGAAATCCCATTCCTTAAACAGAGTTGGAGAAAAAGACAAAAGTCAAAAGAAATTGATAACCTAAAGGGAAAGTTCTACAGAAAAGTGGGTGGGATGGAAAGTGAAGAGAGCATTACTATGGAAATAGAAAGCCTGTTAGAAAAAGTAGAGGAAGAGAGTTTGTCTGATGAGGAAGAGGAAGAAGAGGAAGGGGAGGAAGAGGAAGAAGAAAAGATGGAGGTGGAGAAAGAGGAAGAAGAAAGGGAAGAAAAGGGGAAAGAGAAGGAAGAGGAGAGGAAGGAGAAGGAAAAGAAGAGGAAGGAGAAGGAAAAGAAGAGGAAGGAGAAAAAGAAAGTGGAGGAGGTTGAAGGTTCCAAGGAAGAGGAAGAAAGCATAAGTGAGGAAGAGTTGGAAAGTTTGAGTGAGACAGAAGAGGACAGAAACTCAATAGAAGTAGACAAGGAAAAAGAAATCTTAAAAAGAGAAGAACTATTTAAGCTACAAGAAAGAGGAAAGGACCTACAAGGAAGGGAAGTGGTCCCTTCTATTGGAGAAAGCTCCTTTGGGGTCAAAGGCAGTGGTACAAAACTGGGAGTTCTAAATATCCCTTCCAGACAACCGATCTCAGTATGTATGGATATGGGAGGGAAGACACAAATGCCACTGCCTGTCAAACAAATATCCTTGGAAGAAAAACCCACAGCACTCCAGACATGGAGGACATTCTCAAAGATACAATCGAAGGATAAAGAAAGAGAACTGTTGGAGAAATATAAACCCATGCCTCTATGTGTGCTGGATACAATTTTAGCGGCCCAAAAGCAGGACATGAAGACACCATTTATGTCTAAAATACTTAGGAAAACAATAGAGGCTCACAAACTCGAACACAGACTCCCAGATGCCAGGTGGAAGTGGCTTTTGGAGCATCACCCACCTCTGACAGAACACAGTAAGGTACAACTACCTCTTGCCCAGATCCTGGCTGACAAACAACATCCAGAGGTACAGGTAAGCCTCTCAGATGTAGAGTGGATTCACCAGGTCCTAAAACAGATGGAAGCAGGAGAACAGCTTTCCAGAGATAGCTTCCACAGATTGTGTCAGCTCCTCAAAGACCTGACCTCAGAGGGAAACTCAGAGTGGCTACGTCTGGCTGTGCTTGAAACCATTGTGCACCATCACTTGCAGGCTCTGGAGTCACGAAGCACAAGGGCCTCAAAGCCCAGTGGGGAATTCATGACTCTGGAACACCTGAAAGTGATTCCTCCTATAAAAGGAAAGGAGGAAAGTTGGCTACAACCTTTGACTGTCCCCACACCAAAGTCCCCATTAGCTGCCAAGACAATTACAGACCCAAAGGCTACAAACTGGCATCTTCTAGGTGAGCCTTACAGGAGCGCACGGATAGAGCAGTTATCCAATACTGTCAAAGAAACGGAGACACAACATTTTTATCCTGTCACAAGAGACCTCTTCACAGGTGCCCATGCCTCTGTGGACAAACAAACCCTGGCACTGATGTTTCAGAAGGACCTTAGGTCTTTTAAAGGTAAGGACAGATTTCCCAAATTGTCCAAGTTGGAGAAGAAGACACAGCCTGTCTCACAAAAAAAGGAAAAGGTACCTGCGTGGGAGACATTTGTGACACTGTACCATGTTCTGCGGATGCTGCAGCAGCGATATGCTAAAGACTCTGCTGCTTGGATGGAACAGTTCCATCAGCTCATGGACTTGTACCAGCTCAAGTCCCCCAGAATCCAGAGGCTGCTACAAGATCTGCTACTGAGAGAGGAGCCTCAAACTGAACAGATCATCTATAAAGAGGCCCTGCAGGCAATGGAGCTAGTACCTGGGGAACGAGTGTTCTACTGCCTGGTTTGTGGTGGCTCTCATACCTCAAGAAGTACTCTGGGGTCCCAGGATGTGGTACCCCTTCCTGGACAGAATAATGTGTGCACCTTCCTTCATGTAGGTACTGCCAAATATGGAATCTTAGAACTTGCCTGGAAGAGCCTGCCCCAAGCTGATACTCACCTCACCAAGGAATTTCCCCACATCATTGCTACCACTCCCAAATTTGGGACTGGCTAGTGGTCAGAACTTTTCACTATCAACTGGAGAAAGCTCTGCTCATCAGAACCTAGAGCTTCATTTCTAGGGACCAGATCAAAGCCCTTTCCCTACCCAGCTCTGTTTCTGTAGTAGAATAAAGAGGAGGTTCTTTTTGGCAGCAAGCACTTTGATGTGTTCCTTTTCCCCCAAAATTAATTTTTTTAGGAAGGTCACCAGAGATACATGCTTCCACGAGTGAGAAAATGTCCCAGCAGCCAGTGGTGCTCAACTGTGGAGTTCCTGAAGAGTCTGTCCTTGTCTTCTTTCTTCCTTGTCTCCCACTATCACCCCCTCCCCCCAAAAAACTACAGGAAGGAACGCAACTGTCACAAAACTAATGCATATTTGCATTAATATAAGAAGTGGAAAGAGAATGGATTTAAGAAACAGAAGACCCAACATTCTGCCTCCATGGAGATTACTTCCCTGATCATAGCTGTGCATGACTTGAGTCCCAGATAGCAATTGTGCTGGGTATTGAGATCCTTAGAGTAAAGGAAAAAGATTCACCAAGTTCTAGCCAGTACCATGTGGTGAGTTTATCACTGGATCCCACTAAAGAATGAAGCTATTTAGAAAAGAAAATCAGGGAATCCTATACCTTTCATTGCTTTTGGTACTACCTGGACATGGGGTTTGAGAGAGTAATGGAATAAGAATTAAAAAGACTAGATGTAGGCTCAAATAGGTCCCCGGTTGTCTAGAAATTTAGTATCCTTCCTTCCAACAAGAGAGAAGATTTAAAGGAAAAAGGGTAGTAAAGTAGAGGAAGATGTCACTGCCAGTAATCCTGTTCTCTCCTCGGTCTCTCCCTACAATGGATTCTTCAGAACTGCCTCTTTCCAGGGAAGCTGTCTCCCAAGTGAGCACCTCCTCTTTGCCACTTTCCATTCTCTGCTACAACCTCTACTTTGTTATTCTAATCCTTGCATCTTTGGATGTGTTTTCTTTTGGGGGGCAGCAGGGGATAGAGGACAGCAGAATATTCTGAGAAGTTAGATTCATCTTAAAGGCCAAGGGCAATGAGAGCTGTGACTCTGCAGTTGGGCTCTACCATGTCAGAGTGCACATCAGGCCACGTGGACTATGTGAGAGCTATGGGCTTGGAGCAGGAAGCCTCGAAAAGGATGATTCATCTGACGGCAAGGCAATGCAGTGAAAGTAAGGATAGCCCAGCTTGCTCGGTAGCCTTGACCTGAATTATTTCTCCTTTTTGGCTTCTGTGTACTTGCCTGTCAAAAAAAAAAAAAAAAAAAAAAAAAGCATAATGTTCACTAAAAATACCAGACATGAAGGAGGGGATATCACTACAGACCCTACAGACACCTAAAAAGATAAAGACTATTATTAAAAAAAAAACCTCTTATGCCCATAAATTTGACAACATAGATGAAATGAATAAACTCCTTGAAAGACTCTGAAGCAACTAGCAATATCTAGCTGATTCATTTGTTGGATCTACCATCCATATTCTAAATTTGTTGGTTGACCCAATAATGCCCTTATAGCCTTCTTTTCCTTCCATTACAGTAGTCAGTCTAAAGTCAGGGTATCAGTGGCTCCTCTGGCAAAAACAAAACCCAGTGAATTGTCTGTTGTGATCCCAGAGTCAAAAAGAAGATGGATGACTCTTCAGTGAGCCTCAGAAACGAGGTACTTGCTGTGACAATCCAAGTCTATACACTACATTTGATTACTATGCTTCATAGCTAAGACACTTTTATTCTTGAACAATTACACTCTTCTATCCCTATTTTTCACACCATATGTTTATTAAGGATATAGAATTAGTCATCTTATAGCTTTCTGCATGTTTTGGATTTTTCTGATAGAGTATGGTTTCATAAACTAAGGTCTTAGAGGTACTTCCATAGTCTATGAGGCTCCTGAAATTAAATGAAAAAAATTGCTAGTGTGTGCCAGGTACTTATTATTTTTTTTTTCTTCCTAGGTAAAAGTCTGTGGCATTCATTAGATTCTTAAGGGGGTGTTTGACGCAAACACATTAAATCACAACTTACAGAAAGAGCATAGCCATCTGAGCTTTAGCGCAGACACTGCCAATAATCAGCTGAATGAATTTCAACAAGTATCTTCCCTTTATTAGATCTTTGTTTTTTAGTTTGAGAGAGAGAGAGAGAGAGAGAGAGAGAGATACTTCAAACCTCTCCAGGGTGCTAAAATGGGTTTCCAACCTCCCATTCCTCTCCCAGTGTGTGTGCTCAAGATAGTATAAGGGACTTTTCCTACTATGCACAGCTACCAACTGCTCTGAACCAGGATATGAGTAATACAGAGTTGACTTTGCTTAAGACCTCAAAGGATCTTACATTCCTGGAAGAATATTATGTGTTCAAACCAAGGTGGGTGACTACATAGAGCTTGGGAAATGATTTGTCAGCACATGCAAACTTCTAAATGACTTTGCTCTGAGGACTGAGCCCTCCAGCACAATAAGTATGGGAAAAAGGAGCCATAAAGGCAGACTGTCAAAGAGACTGAGAAGGAACAGCCAGGAAGGTAAGAGAAGAATCATATAAGAGTGGTGTCCAAATGATGAGATGCACATATTTCAAGAAGGGAAGGCATAACAAACTGCATTAAATACTGCTGATGGGTCTAGTAAGAGAAAGGGTAGGAACTCACCATTGAAATTGACTAAGTGTAACTGGTAAGCTTGACAAATACTTTTCAGTGGAGTTGTGAGATAAGACCATCTGACTATGGTGAGTTTAACAGAGAATGGGGCTGGGCATGGTGGTGTATACTTGTAACCCCAGCATTCTGGGAAGCTGAGGCAGGAGGATTGCAGTATCAAGCCCAGTCAGGGCAATTTAGTGACTAGCAAGATGCTGTCTCAAAAAAAAAAAGTAACAACGGGGCTAGGGGATGCAGCTCAGTCCAGAGGCCCTGAGTTCAATCTCCAGTAACACTAAAAAAATGATATCGAGAGAGAAAGAGAAAAAGAGACAGAAAGAGGCACACCGGGTGGGGGGAGAGAGAAAACCAGGGCTACATCTCAGTTGGTACAGCACTTGCCTGGCATGCTTGAGGCCCTGTGTTTGATCCCCAGGTCTGCAAGACAGAGAGAGAAAAACAAAAGAAATGGCTAATTGGGGTTTTTTGTTTTTGTATTTATTTGGAAGTTATTTCAAATTTCTAAAACATTGCAAAAATAAAATAATGTAATAGATAACATACACTATTTGTCTAGACTACATGAGAGTAAGTTATATATAAGATATGTGTGTGTGTGTGTATTTCCTAAGAATAGGAATATTATCTTAAAACCACTATATGGTTATCCACTTCATAAATGTCCACTGATTCAATACTTTATCAACCATATTCCAACTTTTTTCATGTCTTTTTTTTCAGTGTTGGGGATTGAACCAAGAACCTTGCACATGGTTAGTGCATACTCTACCACTGAGCTACATCCTGATCCCCTAAAGCATGATGGCAAACCTTTTAGAGCTTTCATTGATACAAACTGCCTGCTGCAGCATGCATGCCGCTATGGCCCTAGGGCATTCTTTTACTTCTATTATAGGAGTCTGTCTAGAGTCAGGTACAGTATTATGCGTAGTTAGCATATCTCTAATTTCCTCTCATCTGGAACATTTCTACAACACTTACTAACTTCTGGGAAGATGGCGGAGTGGTAAGCAGCAGAGAAAGAGCTTCTCCGAGATTTGGTGACCAGACACTGGAATATAGCAATGTGAGGAAGAGAAGGCAAACACGAGGAAGAAAAAGAGGAGGAGAGTGCGTCCTCTGGACCAAGGAAGGATCTGAAGTGAGAATCAAAGCCCACAGGGAGAGTGAAAAGAGAAACTTCAATAAAGAAGGAGGTGGCAAATGGCGCCTTCTCCCTGAATCAGGACTCACTACATGGGAGGAGTTGTTCAAACCTGTGGACACAAGGCAACTGCTGGCAATCCCAGAGGCCTCCACAGAGAGACGCACCACTGCAAAAGAGCAGTGCATGCCGTGGACTGCACTCAGTGGTGAGTGGGTGCAGATTCGGCCCTCCAGCAGGAGAGGGCAATTGGCCAGGAGGCATCTTGGAGAGGGGCCAACCGAGTTTGGTATTCAGAACAACCTCTAGCTCCAACTAGCAGCTCCTAGCTGAGTTCAAGCCTGCAGAAGGTGTACTGACTGCTGCAGGCTGAACAGGTCTGCTTCCACCCTCACGGCCAGAAACCAGCCTGAACTTCAGAGGAAATGAAGGTGCAGGCTTGCTGACAATATTCACTACCCTGCTGTAAAGTTACTGCTGGCTTGCTGGGATAAATCAGCATGGATCTGGACTCTGTCTCCACACGTTGTCTACCAGTGACAGCAGAGACAAACCTGGTAGCAGACATTTTTTTTTCCAGTCTCTCTTCTTGTTTTGTTTTTTTTCTTCATTGTTTGATCTTGTTTTTATATGAGTGTGAATGTGGTTTCTAGTTTTTTGTGGTGGTTGTTCTGTTCTTTTCTTCCTTTTATTTCTTCCTTCTCTCTTTCCCTCCTGTCTTCTGCACCAGTTTCCCAAAGTTTGCATGATTCTTCGTCTTCCAGTCTTGCTTCTAATCTCTTCCTCGTCTTCTATTTCTCTATTTTTTTCCCTAACCCCTTTTAAATTTTCTTCCCTAAGGGTAAAATTGGCATATTGAAGGCTTATTTACTCCATACAATTTTGTGGTTTGTTTCAGATTTTGTTATATAACTACAAATCTAGTTCATATGGTTAAAGGTGGGAAATTAATGGTTACCTTAGTTTGTCATTTTCTAGGCTGTGTTTGATGCTATTGTTATTGCTGATTGTACCACTTTAGTCAAAGTGACATAATTGTTCTAACCAGTTGTTCATCCTGGTATACTGAGATTGCCTAAGGTCATAGAAAATACTGTGGACCAGGGCCACAGAACCAGGGGCTGGGCCAAGCAGGCAGCAACTTCTCATCCTCGATAAATTGAAGAGATAGGATCTTTCAACAGACTCAAAACCCAAAAGCCAGTTATACCTGGAAGACACCTCTGAGAAATAGTCATTTCCTAAGGGTTCTAAATACTAGCAATAAAGCTACTCACTATAGGCAATTTACAAACATCAACCCAGGAATTAAACTAAAAAAAAAAAATAGAAAATGAGAAGACACTTAAACAAGATGCAACCCCTGGTGACATCCAGTTCACCAAAGGCAAACCCAGGAGGCAATGAAGTGGGGACAATCTGAAAGCCACCCACTTGGCCTCTCTGAAGTGGTAACAACAAAGCAAATGAATGAGGCTCTAAAAAAAATACAACCCTTATTTGCCTTGTATAAAATTGCCATTTTTTTTTACTGTGGCAAATATATTCCAATTTTAACTATTTTCAAGTATACAGTTGTATGTCACTAAGTATATTCATTATTATGCCATTACCACCATGGATCTCCAGAACATTTTCATATTCTCCCACTGAACCCCTGTCCCCATTAAGCACAAATTCCCCATTTCCAACTCCCATGATCCCTGGCAATCAACACCATTCTACTTTTTGTTTGCATAAACCCAGCAATATATTGTTAGAATTATTATATCTTTTAAGGAAGCTAAAAGAAGGAGAGCGTGTAAAATTTCAGTTTTGCTCTATTAGTATTCTTATTTATCATTCTTTTTTTTTTTTTTTTTTTTGTGGGTACCTGGGGTCGAACTCAGGACCTCGTGCTTCAGCAGGAGCCTGTGCTGCTGAGTGATATCACCGGCCCTTTTATTCGTATGTGGGTTCTGGGAGTCGAACTCAGGCCCTCACGCTTGCCAGGGAGGCACTTATGCCGCTGAGCCATCTCACCGGCCCTCTTATTTATCATTTCTGATTCTCTACATTTGTTCCTGTTCATCTGAAATAAAGGATGGTTTGTTTTGTTTTGTTTTGTTGTTTGTTGTTTGTTTGTTTTGTTTTTTTTGAACCGGGAATCAAACTCAGGACCTCATGCTTGCCAGGCAGGTGCCGTGCTGCTGAGCTATATACCTGGCCCCAAGGATGATGTCTGAAATAAGGTGATTGAAGAAGACCCCTCTGCGGTGATATTTCTCTGATTTATATTTTCATAGCACTTTTCGCTACTTGATGCTACATTACATGTTTATTTGCTTCAGTTGCTTCTTAACTTATGATGGGGTTACATCCCATTAAACCCATCATCAGATGAAACTATAAGTTGAAAATTCACTGAATACACTCAACCCACCAGATACCATAGCTTAGCCCAGCTGACTTTAAACATGTTCAGAATACTCATATTAGCCTTCAGTTGGGCAAAATCACCTAACACAAAGCCTATTTTTTAATAAAACATTGAATATCTCATGTAAGTTATTGACTACTATGCTAAAAGTGAAGATAAGTATGGTTGTTCTTCCCAGCACTCAGGAGGCTGAGGCATGAGGATCATTGCGAGTTCGAGGCCAGCCTGGTCTACAAAGTGAGTTCAAGGCCAGCCTGAGCTGCATAGGGAGACCCTGTCTCAAAAAAAGACAAAATATAAAATAAAAAGAATGGTTGTTCTGTATCACCATCTGGGGAAAAAATCAAAATTCAAAATCTGAAGTATGGTTTCTACTAGATGTATATTGTTTTCACATCATTTTGATAAACTCAAAAATTCATAATCAAATCACCATAATTCCAGACCATCTTTATATCATTTAGATACACCAGTTCAAACAAATGTAGGGAGTCCCTCTATCCCATGTCTTCAGCACCTAGAACATGAGGGACATGTAGTAGGCACTCAGGAAATCTCTGTCGATACATCTCTAACCACATATCCTGAATTTTATCCTTTGATTTTTAAGACTTACTCCTTTTTTCTAAAAGTCCATAAACATAGTTGGACTTCTTCAACTACCCAGTGGATAAATGGAGGAGTTTTTGTCTCCCAAACTGAGCATGTGTTTCAAAAAGGAATAATATTGTCTTTTATCTCCTGCTTTATGGCAGTAACTAGATGAGTTGTGAATCAGTCACAATGACCCTCATTTCAGCACCAAAACAAATAAAACCCACAAGTGATAGGTCAGTGATCTACTGCTGAGGCAATGTGGCAAGGAGCGTGATTTGTTTGCCACAGTAATTTAGGAGCTTGGGTTTTTATGTCCAAATGAGTACAGGATAAAAATTTTGAACCAGAACCAAATGAGTGGTTGTACCTCTGAATAAGGAGGTGAATACTAAATAAGGCAGATAATCCAGAATAAAATCTGTCCATCTGCCTGTGGTATGTTGGATATTTAGAATAGAAAAAAAGGTATTTTCTGAGTGTGCATTTATCCCCAAACAACAATGGAACTCCAAATCAAGATCTTAACATAAATATTGTCTTGAGTTATTGATATTTCTGGGGTGTTTTCAGAAGCAATCATAAAATCTTTCTGGTTTTCCACTCAGGATTTCCAAATATAAAACTCAAAATAAGATCACAATCATAAATTTTAACTCAAACTGTCACAAGATGTACCAAATAGTAGGGCTAGACCTACAAGATCTTCAGAATCCAGAACTATCAGATACAGACTTTAAAATAATTGTGTTAAAAATCATACACACCCACCCACACAAACACACACAAAGAGAAATCTTGAGGCAGATTTGAAAAGAGCCAAATAAGCCAGGCACAGTGGCACATACTGTAACTCCAGCTACTCAGGAGGCTGAGGCAGGAGAACCAAAAGTTCAAGGGCAGCCTGGGCAACTTAGTGAAATGGTGTCTCAAAAATTTTTAAATTCTTGAAAGGGCTGGGGGTGTTGCTTAGTGGTAGAATAATTGCTTAACATGTGCCAGGCCCTGGGTTTGTTCCCCCACTCTGCAAAAAAGAAAAAGAAAGTTCAGATTTTATCCTGTGGGAAAAGGGCAGTCAAGTAATTGCACAATGAGATCTGCTTTTGAAGATCCCTTTGACTTCAAGGGTAAAGCAGAGAGAATATTCTGGAGGTTAATGCAATATTCTGAGATGAAAGAGGGCTAAGGCAGGAGCTATAGATATAGAAGCCTTAGATAGCTATTCTTGAAAGTTTTAATGATAAATAATTTACGTATTATACAGTTTACCCATTTAAAGTGGACAACTCAAAAGCATTTAGTATATTCACAGACACAGTTGTGCACCCACCACTGCAATCAATGAGCGTATTTCATTATTCTAAAAAGAAAACCTAAACCCCTTAGCTATCACCTCCCAGTCCTCTCTGTTACCAGGCTTTAGGGTGTTTCTACAGATGGTTTCCAGGTTCTTTCTGTCCTGAGCAAAGAATTGGTCAAGACGAGCTCAAACAGTAGCAAGGTTTTACATTTAATTACAAGTAGGAAAAGAAACAGGTTCTGAGAGCAAGTTTGGGCCGAGTAAATGAAGGAAAATACATCTCTACAGGATAGAGTGGGCTACAGTGAGAGAACACAGTAGCAAAACCTCATTATGGACTATCGCTTTTGTATCACCCACTCCTCAGGCTGATGTCAGGTCTAGGCCCTCCTATCCAAAACTGCTGGAGTTCTCAGAAGTCCACATGCAGCCAACTGTTCTGCGCATGTGTCCTGGGATTTTGTAATTAACAGGTCAAGTTTACTTTCCTAACCAGCTCTGCCAGGTCCTAATCTTCTGTCTCACCTCCACCATCATCCTCAACCCTAGACAACCACTAAACTATTTTCTGCATCTATAGATTTGTCTACTCTTGGCATTTCATATAAAGGGAATCACACAATATGTGACTCTGTGACTATCTTCTTTCACTTAACATAAGTCTTCAAAGTTCATCAGTATTGTAGCATTGACACCGTGCACCAATGACACACCGCAACAATGACAAGAGGACTCCAATTATGTGGAGATAGAAAAGATCACCACTTTGCCAATTACCAGGAATAGAAATCTAAACAATTCTGCCCACTGCATCTTGGTACTAGAGCTGCCAAGGAAAACACAACATAGTCAAGTACTAGATGAACTGACACTTTCAGTCACACAGAGCTAGAATAGGTCCAGTGATCTAGGTCCAGGTCTGTTAGCCAGTTTCCTGTGGCTCACAGATACTCTAAACAGCCAAAGCGGGACACTTGGCTTATGCACACTTCTCTGGTACCACAGGAGAAAAAACTCTCCTACTCCCTTGTGGAGCCTGAATACTCCAAGTGGTAAATTTGAAGGTCATCAAAACACACATTTAAGTACAGCAAAGTAGTACTTACTGAGTCTGCACAGGAAAAACAAATATCCTCAAACAAGGCAGTAAGAGGCACAGGCTGTGCAGGCTTTCAGCAGTGATCCAGATCCAAGTCCCTTCTTTCTTATTTATTTACTTTATGTATTGGGGATTGAATCCAGGGCCTTTGTATGAAGCTATTTCCTCAGCCCCCCCCCGCCTTCCTTTTTTATTTTTAAACATGTCACTAATTTGCTAGGTTGCTCAAGCTTGATTGAACTTTAGATCTTCCTGCCTCAATCTCCCAGAGGTCTAGGATTACAGGCATGTGCCACCACACCCAGCTCTAAGGCCCATTTTTATGTGGCTGTGAAGCAGAACTTATGTTCCCAGCTCAGGCAAGCAACTCCTTGGGCGACCCCTCCCTCAAGAATGCAGGTTTGCTTTTCTCATTGATAAGGGAGACACTTCAAGCGTTTCTCTCATGGGAATCTCTTCCTTTAGAGGGGCGATACTGGGTACCAACACCGATAAAACAAACAAATGTGTTATAAACAAGCTTCACAGCATTCTAACATTCTGAGATGCACAAGATGTGTTTTCTTTCAAGGCTAAGATAGGTTTAGCTGCTAGGATGACTGTCTCGCTTCTGTATCTCTACTTGCTTGACATCACAAATTGTATAAAAGGGGACCTCTCCTTGGTTTGGGGCCCAGCCTAGTTTTGAGTATTTCTAATGGCTGGGACGGTGCACCATTAAAGTCCTCCTGAAAAATTCCCTCCTGGTCTCTCTAATCTCTTGGAAATTTCACAGCAGCTGAATGGGGGAGTCAAGACTCTGTACATGAGACTGCCAACATGTGGCATGACTCAGTTCTTCATTTTTTAAAATTGCCAGATAGTATTTCATTGAATTGCTATACCATATTTCATTATTCCATTCATCATTTGATTGAATTCAATGTTTGGATTGTTTCTGTAGACAATTATGAATAATGCTACCATAAACACTTGTGTATAAGTTATTGCGTGGATTTTTTTTACTTTTTTTTTTTGTACCAGGAATTGAACCTAGGGCTACAGCCCCAGCCCCTTTTCTATTTTTCATTTTAAGACAGGATCTCTCTAAGTCACTAAATTGCCCAGGCTGGGCTCAAACCTGCAATCCTCCTACCTCAGCTTATCAGAGTGTTGAGTCACAGCCGTGTGCCTGCCATGCCCAGCTGTACAGATGGTTCATGTCTCTTGAGTATATTCCTAGGAGGGGAATTCCTGAGTAAGAAGGGGAATATTTGAGAAAAATTTGTCAAGTAGAATGGCTAGGATTTTGGAGATAAAGGAAAGAAGACCAGCGATGTTGAACCTATAGCAAGAGCAGTGGGCTGTTTGAAAGCTCTAAAAGGTTCACCATCACTGGCTCTAGGCTAATTCTGGGTCTCTGGCTCAGGTTTGGTTCTGTGATGGTAGATTTCTAAAATGACATCAGGGGAATAACAATTTTGGAAGGGGGATAAAATATATATGAGTCTGAAGTTCTGTGGACAGGTGTGAATTGGAGTTATAAATGTGGCAACTACTGGTATACAGTACATACTTGAAGCCACCTGATTGGATGCAATGACCAAGGAACAGAGTATAGATAAGGAAAAGAAAAAGGATTGAACCCTGAGAAGCTCTAAAATTAAGAGGCCAGAAAGAAGAGGAAGCAGCAGCATAAGAGACTGAGAAATAGTGATTAGTGGGGCCGAAAGAAAACTAAGAATGCATGATGTCACGGTAATGTAAAAAGTGTACTAAGGAAGAGGGGACTGATCATTTGTGTAAAGTGATCCTAACAGGTTGAGTAGAATAACAACTGAAGGGCCTCAGCAGCACGGGAGCCTGCTGGCGCGCGAGGTCCTGAGGTCGACCCCCGGTGCCCACAAAAAAAAAAAAAAAAAGAATAACAACTGAAAGTCGACCATTCAGTTTAGCTAGGTGACTATTCATATTTTTTGGCCTTTTTTTTTTTAAGTTGTTTTACCTACTCATTTTGATTATCAGTAATTTGTCAAAAGCAGTTCTGGTTGATGGGTGCTAATGTCTGATTGGAGCTGGGTTCAATAGAAAACAAGAGAAATCAGAGGCAGGAAATATAGATAATATCTCATAGAAGTTCTGCTAGAAATGGCACAGTAATTGTTGGGAAAGGGGAATTAAAAATAAGAGTGTGTGTTCCAAGGTGGCATCAAGAGCTTCGAAAGATGTGCACGCCTGTAATCCCAGCACTCTGGGAGGCTGAGTCCAGCCCAACTGGTCAATTTAGCGATTTAGCGAAACCCCGCCTCAAAATGAAAAAGATCTGGGGATGTATCTGAGGGTTAAAGTCTTGGGTTCAGGGGCCGGTGAGATGGCTCAGCGGCTTAAGCGCCTGCCCGGCAAGCACGAGGGCCCGAGTTCGACTCCCGGAACCCACATACGAAAAAGGGGCCGGTGATACCGCTCAGCGGCACGGGCGCCTACTGGCGCGCGAGGTCCTGAGGTCGACCCCCCGGTACCCACAAAAAAAAAAAAAAAAAAAAAAGTCTTGGGTTCACCCTCCAGTACGGGGCGGGGGGGGGCAGACTTTAGAAGTCAAGAGGATATAATCTAGTATGTAACTGGACGAACCGTAGTCCCTTAAAGCAAGCAGTATAAGAAGTTCATTCCCTCTATCATCATCGTCATTACTACCAAGGGACACTGGACTACAATCCGTTCGGCTGGACTACAATCCACAGAACTTGGGAAGAGTCTTACCTGAAATCGGTTTCCCTAGGTAGAGACAGAATCGCAGAGGAAACGCTAGTCCTCTTGTGACCGCGACCCCTGGAGAGACCCAGAAAGGGACTGATTTAGGAGCGCAGCGGGGAAAACCAACTCGGCCTCGCGGTCCATACTGGAAGTCGTGGTGCCCGCGGCATCGCTGAGTGCAGTTCCAAGACCCCAGCCTGAAGGACAAAATCTCCCGCCCCGCAGGAAATCTAGCACTAAAGCAAAGTACAGGAAAGAGAAAGGAAGGCTGCCAGGCAGCGGGAGCTGGCCAGCCAATCAATCCTCTGTAGAATTCCCAGCCTAGAGGAGGGGCGGGGCTCTCCGCGTGGCACCGCCCTTCGCCGGTACGCGCAAGCGCGTCTGAGTCTCCCGGGCGCCTAGCGCGTCCTGGTCCCGCTCCCTCCCACCCCCGTGCCCGCAAGCTAGAGCCGAGTTGATGGGTCTCTCTGAAATCATTTGCTAGCCCACCCTGGCGGAAATGAGGCTCTTGGAGAGCGCGGAGCTGGATCGGCGTCTCTGGTCCCACACAATCCCCCGAGACACCAGTTTATTCAGATCCTTCGCACCGAGGCCAAAGGAGCAGGGACAATAAAGAGGCGCACTCAGGGGTACTCTCAGGAGCACCTTCCCGGGACCTCCCTGCCCTACCTGTGGGGCTCTGTGGAGGTGGTGCAGAAACGAGCCAGAGAAACAGCTGGGCACTGTGCTGTTTACTTGTGTTAACCACTGCTGTTTTTGTAATAGGTTTTGCTTTGTGGCTTCCTCGGACTTAGCGGGGCTTGGGTGCTGCCACTGTAAAGGGTCCCATGGAGACCCCTTCTGACCACCAAGAGCCCACTCTACCGCGCGGCTGCTGATGCAGGGCTTCTGTCGTAAAGGACAGAGCCTTACATGCGCATCCCCGCTTGTCCAGTAACAATGGCATAATAGCTATGAATAGGCCTGGAGTCGGATTCTCTGGCCTTGGCACGTTCTAGCTGTGTGGCTGAGGTTTTCCTCTGCTAGAGAAAGAGGGACAATACACAGAAGCTTGAAGTGGAGTTACCGTGGTTTAAGAAATGCAGAAAGTCCAGTTGGCTTTTAAATTTCACTGAAAAGATAACTTTTTAGTGTAAGTGTGTACCCAACATTACTTGAAATTCAAATGTAATTGTTTTCTCTAGCAGCGCGCACCGCATGAACACGGTCTTTAGAAGTATGCCTGACACACATAAATACACAATAAAGTTTATTTACATTAAAAAGGTCCAACTCTCCCCCTCCCATATATGAGTGTCTCTAGACACCTGGCTGTACTGTCTTAGAGGGCCAGCCCTCGAAAAGCCACTCTCAAAAAAGGTCATTGTAATCTCACCTCACCACCATCCCACTGCAATATACTGGTGTCTTACACCAATCACAATGCACTAGATTCTTCTTACCTCCCAGCAGTTAGCACATTCGCTTGGGGATTTTTGAGGTGCTTAGTAACGTTGGTGCTCTCTCCGGACAAGTGTGTGGCTTGGGGGAGGGGAATGGAGGCATCTGATGCATTATGATGGAGCCAGTGACACACTTGCTCTGGGAAGTTGTAACTAGAGTTTGTTTGTTCTAGAGTTGGGTATGTAATCTGTGGATGATGAAAGCATGTGAGCTAGGAGGGAACGGAAAGTGAATGGGGAAGCCTATGAGTGGCTTTCTCCCCACTGAGCTCATTGAGGCATCTGCCACATGTGAGATAAGATTGCTCAGTCTGAGAAGTCTAAAGGGAAAAGGGGAGATAGTGAAGTGGCAGAAGCTAGGATTACAAATGTTAAGTCTGTTTGACTTCAATGTTTCTATTTCATCTCTTATTCCTCCTCAATCTTAGCATGGCCCTTTGCCAGTAGTAGCACCCTGAATTTATACTGCATTTTTATTACTAAGCCTTTTCATATGTATGTACATATGTATGTATGTATGTATGTATGCATTTTGAGACAGGCTGGCCTTGAACTCGAAGTAACCCTTCTGCCTCATCCTCCCCAGTGCTGGGATTACTGGTGTGCACCACTATACCTGGCTACAAACCCTTTTTAATATTATCATCTCGTCTTCTTTTTCTAAGTGCTTTAGTAAGGAAACAGAGGAGGGCATTCTTCATTTAAGTGGATGAAAGTAAAATGCCTGGCTCTCATTTTAACTCGATGGAATGCAGTCTTAGTTTATGATTTAGACCAAAGTGTCTGGCATCTCCCATTTTTCCAGTCAGAGCTCCTAGTCTTAAATTACCCGAGGAAACTTTAGAGAGTCCCCGAGACTGTGAGATCTAATCTAATTTTTCTTCACATCTGCCCTTTCTGTCTCTTCAGTATTTTCACTTTCCCTTTTTTGCTGGCTTCCTCCTCTTGACATTTAAACATACTTCATTTCTCATTTAAAAAAAATCCTTCTTTGCAATAATCTGGTCTTCTCGTGCATATCCAGAGAGTCATGAGATTTTGGAGAACTTAAACTTTATTTATGGTAGAAATTAAAGTAAGGTACTGACTCTTGCTAGATGGAAAAGAAATGCTTAGAGTTGTTGAGGAATCACAAAGTAGGCCCTCCGTAGCACACTAGTGACAGCCAGTGTTTCCAACAAAAGAAGTACAAAAATTCAGAATAAACATTTAGGAAAATTTGTAGCAATTTAATGAAATAGTCTTATGTGTTTCAAACTAATAAAAAATCTGCAGTTAAAAAATCTTTGATAGTGTATCCTTTTTTACCTCTCTCTCTTTCTCTTTCTCTTCCCCATTCCTTTCTCCCTCTCATCTCCAAGCTTTGAAAAGCTACACTTCAGTGGTCTTGAGTTTCTTACCTTTCATTTACTCCTCAGTTCTCTCCTATCTGCCTTCAAGAATCACTACTGTGATACTCTTCTCATTAAAGGCACTACTACCATTTGCCAATTCTGTTCTTTGCTTCCTTATTTGACCTATTTGTTCCTTCCCTGGTCAAGCTATGAACAGTTTCGGCAAGGTCCTTCCCTACCCCCTAACAATCTCCTCTTCTACATTAAGATGGTAATATTAGGGGCCGGTGAGATGGCGTAAGCGCCTGCCTGGCAAGCATGAGGCCCTGAGTTCAACTCTCAGAACCCACATACGAAAAAAGGGCTGGTGATATAGCTCAGTGGCATGGGCGCCTAATGGCGCGCGAGGTCCTGAGGTCAACCCCCGGTACCAAAAAAAAAAAAAAAAAAAAAGATGGTAACATTAGGTACAATTAGAATACTATCTCCTACAAAATGGACTTACATAAATTAAACAAGTAGGACACATCTTGTCTTACATGCCAGTGAGGACCTATGTTCTTTTTCCACACCACCCTTAATATGTTAGCATGGTTGTAAGATGGAGGCATAGGTCTGTAATCCCAGCTCTCTTGGGAGGTTGAGGCAGGAAGATTGCAAGCTGGAGCCCAGCCAGGGCTACTGAGTGAGACCCTGTTTCAGAGAGCTTAGTATGTATGAGGTCATGTATGGGGCATGTTTGGGGCCAGCCTCATTAAGGCAGAGCCAATAGGAGCAAGGTACATAAAATGATACCAATGGGAACAGTTAAGTGGGAGGATCTTAGGCATAGAAAGTAGCCTTCTTGAGAAAGATCACCCCACAAGTGCTAAAGTCT
Source organism: Erethizon dorsatum (assembly GCA_028451465.1). Classification (NCBI taxonomy): domain Eukaryota; kingdom Metazoa; phylum Chordata; class Mammalia; order Rodentia; family Erethizontidae; genus Erethizon; species Erethizon dorsatum. The sequence goes on from CM051834.1 coordinate 100,659,031, forward strand.
TATTTCTTTTGGATATGGAAGCTGGATAAATGAGTATTTCTAAATCATAAAGCCTTAGTCCCCTGCACCTATGTATCTCTAACACAGTTCACCGAACGAGATATAAGATCTCACTTAGGACCTCTATGTTTTTCTTAATTGTTTTTCTTTTAATGTCTCTGCACTTAAAAAGTCCCTGAAAGGTGCCAGGTAGCACAAAAGATAGAATTAAAAAAGGTTAGCTCTGTGATTGTGCCTTCAGGGAATTCAGGTGAAAAAAGAAAGGTCAGGAAATCAGGGCAAGTTGACATGCAGGATGTTGCCTTGGAACCAGAGCTGCCACTAAGTACTTTCACCTCAGTTGAACCCCAGGATGATGCTGAAACAAAGCAGAGCATATTGGAGGCTACAAAAACCAAGAAGATCACAGAAGCCTTGGAAATCACAGGGTACAGAGAGCACAGATCAGTGTACCAAGAGAGATGCTGGAGAACTGATCCCTAAGCTGGAAAGTCAAGAACACCTTAAAAGGCTTTGGAAAAGGGCAGGAGAAGGGGTGGGGGGGGGGCAAAGAATAGCAGCTAAGAAGTGGGAAGAGAAAAGGACTTCAAAGGGTATTTCAGAGGTGACTACAGAAAAGCCCAAGGAAGAAGTTAAAGAAGTCCAACAAGTTCCTGAACCCGAAAAAAGATACAAAGAAGAAACAAAGAGCAGTTTAGCTGGGACCCCTGGATATGTATCTAGACCAGACATTAGGTCTTGGTGGGATGACATTTGCCACCTTGTCACCTCAAGGATAGCGAGCTCCCATCCAGGAATGTTAAGGGATCTGGGTAAAGAACTGGTAGACCTGGCTCAGGCTGTGCTTGCTGACCGACAGCCCAGCTGGGATCTCTTGAAAGAGATCTGCCCCCTTTTAAAGGACTCAAGCCCATTTTCATCAAAATTGCATGATGGTGAAGTGGGAGAACCACCTATCAAAACAGAAAATGTGGTTACAGGGTTTGTCAAGGATGAAGGGTCAGTAGTACTGAGAGAACAAGAGGCTAAAAAAGTGATAAAGAAAAGTAAAATTTTCTCCAAAAGTCAAGAAGAAAGTTGTTTTCTTAGAAGATCACCCAGTCTTAGAAAAAAGAAAATTTAAAAAGGTAGTAAGGAAACTGGACAAGCAAGAAGGGAAAACAGTTGAAGAAGAAAGAAAACTGACAAAGCCCTAGAAAATATCGATGCCAGGAAAGCAGAAAAGGACCAAGGATAAAAAGAAATGGATCCATTCAGAAAAAAGAATGCCCCAGAAAAATGAAACACTTGCTCTCCAGCAAAGGAAATCAACTATGAAAGCAAAAAACAGTCCAAGAAGAAAAGAGACTAATTTGAAAAGAGAGGAAACCACTTGGAAAAAGAAAGAAAGAAAGTGATCTGGAAAGAGGAGAAGCCAAGCCTGGAAAGGAGAAAGTAGAACTGAGAAAAGAATATGCAGGCCAGCAAGGAAGGCTTACTGGCCAGCAAAGAGAGGTTGTTATTCCCAGAGAGTAAACTGGGTGAGGAAGAGGAGGAAGTAATCCTGGGCGTAGAAGAACAAGTTGGAGAAAGGAAGAAACAGTCCCATGAAAAGAAGAAACACAGCTGGGGAAAAGAGGAACCTATAGAGGAAGAGGAAAAAGAGGAGGACTGCAAGGAAGAGGCCTGGGAATGGGATACATTGTGCCTGGATTATCTGTCTACAGAAGAGGAAGGATTGTCTGAGGAAGACAGAAAAGAAGCATCAGAAAGGGAGAGTTTAGCAGAGCAAGAGAATAAATTGGGCCAAGAAAAGAGAAATAGCTTGCAAAAGAGCCCCATAAAAAGAGGGCCGGTGAGATGGCTCAGCGGTGTAAGCGCCTGCCTGGCAGGCACGAGGACCCGAGTTCGACTCCCGGATCCCACATACGAAAAAGGGGCCGGTGATATCGCTCAGTGGCACGGGCGCCTGCTGGTGCTCGAGGTCCTGAGGTCGACCCCCGGTACCCACCAAAAAAAAAAAAAAAAAAAGAAACAAATCCAAGAAAAGAAAAAACAAGTTGGGTAACAGGATGAACGGATGAAAAAAAGCCAGAAAGAGGGTCCGGCTCAGGAAGAGAAGGAGAAAAAAATATTTACACTGGCAAAGAAGAAACAGGACCTAGAAGAGGATGAAAAGTTCAGGGAAATGAAAAAGTTGTCACAAGAAGGTAAACAGGCCTGGAAAAGATAAGAAAATCTTGGAAAGAGGAGAGAAGGGCTCAGAAAGAAAACTGAAGAAAACAGACAACAGTCCTGGGAAAAAGAGAAAGTGGACCTAGAAAAGGAGGAAAGGGCTAGAGAAATAAAGAAATGGTCACAGAAAGAAGAACAAGCCCAGGAAGAAAAATCATGGGGCTGGGAAGAAAAGAGACAGACTTGGGAGGAAAAGAATCGGGCCTGGGAAGAGGAGACACTGGTTCACAAAATGGAGAAAGAAGTTGAGAAAATAAAACAATGGCCAAGAGAAAAAATGAAACTGGTTCCACCAGAAGGGAAAATGATGAAGGATATTGAGAGAGAGAGAGAGAGAGAGAGAGAGAGAGAGAGAGAGAGAGGCCATGGAAAAAGACAAACTAAGAAAAAGGAGAAATGGGCTGGGAAAGCAGAGGAAACAATTGAGGAAAAAAAGTGGACTCAGAGAAAAGAGTCAGAAAGAGAAAGAGGGTGAACAATAACAACAACAAAACAAACAACTGGGCTGGGAAAAGGGGAGACTGTCCCGAGAAGAAGAGGTACAGGCTGGTGAAATAGAGAAGTTTCAAGAAAAAGAGAAAGAGGCCAAGAAAAAGGGAAAAAGGCATTAGAAAAGAAACTGACTAAAGAAGATAGTAATATGGTCAAGAAAGAGAGGCATATTGCTAAGAAGGAAAAGGCAAAAGCCAAAGAAGGCATTGGGACAATTAAGAGAAAGAAAAAACCCGAGAAGAGAAAGAAACTATGAAAGAAGAAAATAAATTATTCCAGAAAGAGAGGACTTTGGCCCATGACATTAGGACCCAGGAGACGCATGTTGCTGAAGGAAAGACAATAACCAAAGAGAAAAGAATACGAGCAATAAGGAAACTGGACAGAGAAAAGGGAATTAATTCAGAGGAGGAAAAGGTTAGTTCCAGGAGGAAAATATAGAAATATAGAAAGAGTCAACTGTTGAAAATCTTAACTGGGATAATTGAAGACACGTTCAGTATCTTTGGAGGAGATAAGAATAAGGAAGAGAGATCATCCATTATGGGAAGAAGTGAAATTGAAGGCCCCAGGCCATGTGAGGAAGTAACCAGGGACACAGAGAACAGGCTCAGAAAAAGAGAAAACTAAAAGATGACAGACTGGCCACCAAAGAGAACACTGATTGATGAAGAGAGCTTGGAGGAAGACCAAAGGCTATAAGAGGAGGTCCAGGACAAGATTTTATTTGATAAAATCTAAGTAAAGACTATATTAAAGAAGGTCCAGGAGCAAAATCTGTTAGCAAACAAAAGCAACTAGTAGAGTTTCTGGAGAAAACTGAGGAGAATGAATCAGAAAAGATCCAAGCGAAGTGGTTATTAGAGGCAATCAGAGAGAAACTCTTTGAGGGCTTATCTGAGAGCTGGACTGATAAGAAAAAAGAGGACAGTCTAAGGAGAAAGAGGAAGAGATTCTGCTCAAAAAACCTGATATATTGGAAAAGAAAAGGAAAAAGGAAGTCCAAGTGAACAGAAACTGAACAAGAACTTTGCTAAGGAGCATAAAAAAAAAGCGTTTGGCCCCTCAAAAGAAAAAGGGTTGATTAAGGAGAAAGAGATGCAGAGTAAGAAGAAAGAGGGCCCAAATGAAGAGGAGGAGAGCCTTATTGGACAGCAGGGTGGGGTTGGGGTTGTATTTGAGTGAGGAGGAGGACAGCCTCAGTGAGGAGAAGGATGAAGAGGAGGAGGAGGAGAAAAGCAGGAGGAGGAGGAGAAGGAGGAGGAAAAGGAGCACAGACATCAGGAAGAGATGATTGCATCAAAGAAGAGAGTGTTGAAATCAGAACTTTCAAAAGTGGGCTTTTATTGTCTTAGCCAGAGTTCATGCGGCTCGGGGCGGTCCTTGTTTGCCCCAGCATATCTTAATACGTTAACCTATTTAAATACGGCCCCCAAAATGTGCAGCCGGGGGCGGACCGTCCCTTCCCAGTCTCCAGCCACTGAGATAGAAAGTGAGGGTATTGCTCAGGAAAGGGAGGGTACAGCTAGAAGAAAAAGGCTTTTAAAGAAAGGGCAGCTGCTTGATGCAAGAACAGACTCCAGACTTACAGACAAGAGACCCTGGGTCGCGCACTTCGTAGCGGCCGGGCGTAACTGTTCAAGGCACCGCGCCGCTCTCCGCCTGGACGAGGACGCGCCTCCCTCTGGGGAACGTAGCTCCGCGGACACCGCGCTGGAGCGGATGGCGCCCGAGATTGTCCCATTCCGAATCGCACTTGGGAGTCTCCGAGAGCTGCTTCGTGAAGTCTGCCCAGAGATTCTGAGCTGAGTTTATTACCTTTATGTACGGTACTGGGGATTGAATCCAGGGATTTTTTGTATATGTGGGTACCGCAGTCGACCTCAGGACCTCACGCGCCAGCAGGCGCTTGTGCCGCTGAGCGATATCATCGGCCCCCTTTTTTTTTTTTTTTTTTTTTTTTTCTCCTATGTGGGTTCCGGGAGTCGAACTCACGACCTCGCGCTTGCCAGGCAGGCGCTTATGCCGCTGAGCTATCTCGGCCCCCGAATCCAAGGCTTTTGAATCGAACTACATCCCCAGCCTTCTAAAAAAAAACCTTTTTTTAAAATTTATTTTGAGACAGTGTCTTGCTTAGTCGCCAAATTGCCCCGGCGAGGCTCGAATTTTTGATCTTCCTGCCTCAGCCTCCCAGAGCGCAGGGCTTACAGGCGTGCTCAGAGTTTATCACGCCCCTGAGCATCGCTGCCCTCTCCCGAGGGCAAACACAGATATAACGTTTCATCTGAGTCCTGAGATAGGTCTGCTTACACTCGTGAAGCAAGGGCTGACACAGTCCTCTAAGGTCTGGCGGAGGAAAGCTCCCGGGAAAAGCTGACTTGAACCATGGAACTTCTGGGAAATGTAGTCCACAGGCGCAAAAGCGGAGGACGGGCCGACGTCGGTTGGTTCGGCCGGGCTCGAGCCGAAGCTGGCAGAGACCTCTGGGAGTGCCGCTCACCCAAGCAGTGCGCAGGCGCAGGCTCTCCGGCTCGCCATCGTCCTCTTTGTCTGCTGGTGAGTTAGGTTTCCGCTCCGTGGGACCTGGGCTTCTGTGTCCTCAACCTGACCAGGGAGGCCCTCGGGGCCTGCGAAGGGGCTGGGGAGGCCCAAGGGGTTGGAATCGCCTCCTGGGACTTGCAGAGCGCAGAGGTTGCGTGCATGGGGGCAGGGGACAGGAGGAAGCGGGTGGGTTTCCGGGTGGGTGGCCAGGGGCGGAGGGTGTGTTTGGGATCGCAGTTAGTGAGAAACTGGTTCCAAGTTTGTGAAGCGGTAGATGTGTGCGGTAGTAACCTCTAATCCTCAGTTTTCTCATTTCTAAAACAATAAAGATGTATATTCCTGGAAAATACAAAAGGTGTAAGGCTAAGGAATTGAACGGATAAGTAATTTAAAAGTCGATTTTTATATAGGAAGCAGATCTATTGTGGAATTAATAAAAGGAAATAATCAGACCCCCTTCAGACCCCCCCTTTTTTTAATGGAACAGATGTTTCCGAAAAACTTGTTATTGGATGACTAGATTTAATACTTTGGAGGAACTTTAGTTGAGCTGCTTTAAGACGTCCAGAATTAAGGAAATGCTTTAAGAGGTAGTTTCACTAGTGCACACAGCAGCCTTTGGTGCAGAAACATCAAGAAACCTATTTAAGACACCTTATTTTGTCAAAGGACAGGAGAGTCTGAATCCTAATTTGACCATTTTTCTCAGAGTCCTTTGCAAATGTAGTGAAACAATGTTCTAGCCACAAAGACATTCTCTTCTGAAGTATTTTTGTCACACTTATTTTTAACATATTTTACATGTTCTCTACATGTAAGAGAAAAGCTTCTGAGTAAGTTTGACCTGTCAATTTCATCTGTCATACCCTATTAGAAATTGAAAACCAAGGTTTCTTTATGATACAGAATATGTTTGCTGAATCAGCAGATGTACATATAATTGTGGGACACTTATTACATTTAATTTTTCCTAGAGTAACCTAACCAGGTAAGATATTATGCCACAATTTTTCAAGAGCTCTGAATATTATCAATAATTTCCTATATATTTTGTCCATATTGCTGAATGTTTGTGATTTCACATTTATAAGAAAAATGTGGGGAAAAAACAACACTCAACTATTTGACTTCAATCTGGAGCAGTGCCACAAGTGTCACCTGCTCACAGGAACCTGTTGAGATTGTGATTCTGGAGAACTCTTGATACCTCAGTCTCAGTTTCTTGGTGTAACCTAAATTCTGAAAATGAGGTACTTTCTGTTTCCTATATCTGAAATATGTGGTGTTTTTAAATGGTATAATGGGTCCATTTGCTTACGTGTATGCATACACCCAAGGTTCATCATTGCATATTTGACAGGCCAGCTTTCTTGTGCATCTCTAGGAGCTGCACTTTCCATACCCTTCAAAACCTCTGAGGGGGTCTAAGGACTTGGCCTAATTCTGGGATGCTACTTTGACCCTCAGCCATCACATCCAAGTCCTGTGTCACTCTTCTATTCACAAGTTTAAAGTCACCAATTCAAATAAGAAAAACAATGGATGATTGAGAAGAAATATAAAGAAACTTTTCTCCAGGTAAGTGAGGACCTGGCAGTTATGAGTGGGATAAATTACCATTACTCTGAGAATTAGGAATAACTAAAAAAATTTTTGAGATTCTTTTTTATTAGCCCATGTCTTTTAGAGTGGCAGTTGCTGGGAATTCTTTGGATACCTAAATGACATCTCCAGATAGTCTTTCTGATTCTATGCTTTCCTTTTCTCAGATTCTAGAAAATTGGTTGCCTCTATAACCTCCATTTTGGATGCCAGCCTCTCTACCTCATTTGCAGCCTTAATTTTTGTAGCTTCTTTCCTTCTTCTTCTTCCAACATTCTCCATTTTTTGCTTCTAGCTGTATGCCTAGCTGATTTCCTTAAGTAAACCTTGATGACCTATAATCTTTGAGAAACTAGTATGTAAATTTTTTTCCTTAAGTGATTTTTCCTTCTTTTCATTGTTATATACTTTAGCATTGAATTTTACCCCATTAATCTTTTTTCCTATTGTCTTCTTACCTCTAGCTATCACAGTTTAAGATTTCTGCACCTCCTATTTAAAAATATTTTCTTTGTTAGTGTATGTTTGCAGTACATAATGTTTACATTCCTTGTGTGTGTGAAGTTGGTACTGGTACACATTTTAATTCTTTTTTTTTTTTTTTTTTTTTTGGTACCAAGAATTGAACCCAGGGCCTCATGCTTGCCAGGCAAGCACTGTGCTGCTGAGCTATATCCCTGGCCCCACATTTTAATTCTTGTTTTCATACTCTCTTCTTCACTTCCCTCACTCCATCTCTTGATCCCCTTCCTATTTGAGAAATATCTATCTCCATACTTCGTATTATCCATCTTTTATTTTGCTCTTCATTTATAATTTGGGTTTTTCATATATGAAACCATGCGATATTTAAGCTTAAATGTGTCTTATTTCACTTAACATTATGGTCTCAAGGCACATCCATTTTCCTACAAATGATTCAAGTTTATCTTTCTTTATGGTAGAGTAGTACTCGATTCTGTACATATACCACATTTTCTTTACCCATTCATCTGTTGATGTACATATAGGCTATTTTGAAAATTTAACTATTATGAATTGTACTGCTGTAAACATGGGTATGCATGTATCATGGTAATATCATGTCTTTAAATTTTTCGAGAAGATACCTAGAAAGGAAATAGCTGGGTCCAATAGAATTTCTAATTTTAGTTTTTTGAGGAATCTCCATACTGATTTCCATAGTAGTGATACTAATTTATGTTTCCACCAACAATGCAGAAGGGATCCTTTTTCCTAGCAGCCTCACCAACATTTATTACTTTGTCAGTGCTTGACTTATGAACATTTGAGTTGGAAACTTTCACAGATAGGAAGGGACCTCGAATTAGGAACATTCATAGATATGAACAAGTAGCTCACGTGTCTGCCAGACATTATTACAGTTGTGCTGCTGTGTGCTTACTGTACAGTGCAACAGTGTAACAGTAGTACAGTGCTCAGTCAGAGCCCAGGATATCAGGAAGCAAGAGGAAAAGCAGTAGTGATGTGGAGGGGACTGCTAGGAAGCTCAAAGCAATATACATTGTATATTTGTGTTAAAGGTGTCTAAGACTCACTTTGTGGGTCTTATGAATGAATCCAACTTATGAACATTCTCCTGGAACAGAACTCATTCCTAAGTCAGGCACTTACTGTATTTGATTTTTTGATGGTCATTTTTTCTGGGGTAGGATGGAATCTCAGTGTTGTTTTAATTTGCTTTTCTTTAATGGCCAGTGATGTTAAGCGTTTCTTCATGTATTTCTTGGCCATTTGTACTTCTGTGAAGTATCTATTTATTTCACTTGCCTATTTTTTGATTGGGGCTTTTATTTGGGGGAGGTCTGATTTTTTTTTTTTTTTTAGTTCATTATATATTCTAGATATTAGTCCTCTGGTCCTCTGAGGAATAGCTGGAAAAAACTTTTTCCCATTCTGTAGGTTTTCTTTTCACTCTGGTTATTTATTTTGCTGTGCAGAAGCTTTTTAATTTGATACGATTCCATTTGTTGATTCTTGGTACTACTTCCTGTGCAACTGGAATTCTGTTGAGAAAGTCCTTGCCTATGCCTATGTCTTCAAGAGTTTTACCTTTGTCTTCCAGCAGGCTAAGTGTTTCTGTTTTAACATTTAGTCCTTTGATCCATTTTGATTTTAGTTTAGTGTATGGTGAGAGATATGGATCTAGATTCAATCTTCCGCATGTGGAAAGCCAGTTTTCTTATTGAAGAGAGTATCCTTCCTCTTGGTCCCTTTGTGAAAGATCAAATACTTGAATTTGGGGTTGTTTCTGCATCCTGTGCACTTCCTATTTTTAATAGTATTACACAGGCTTGAAAATCACTACTGACTTTGTACTAGTTCATTTCTGTTACTTTTAAGAATATTCTTAAAATTTAGTACATGTACTTGATAGAAAATTAAGATAATAGAGTGTGTCTCATTTTTTGCCTTCAATTTTTATTTCTGATCTCTAAAAGTAGTCATTGTTAACAGTAACTTATATGTGCTTCTAAATATTTTCATGAGACTACAAGAAAGTTTTCAAGTACAGTAATGCTACGATTTGATTGTGACAGTATTACTGTACCTGCTTTACTGAGAATTGTTGTAAAGACATAAAGGCAAGTATCAAGACCAGTGAGAAGTCTATTAAATAGTCTGGGCCAGATATAATAGGGCTTAGATCTCGGTGGTACCAATGAGGATATGAGAAATAGCCAGATGCTGGGTATATTTTGAAGATAAAGCCAATAAGATATGAAGATATAATGGGTATGTGATCTGAGAGGAAGAGAAGTGTTGTTTGAGCAAGTGGGAAAATGAGTTTGCTATTTAAAGAGAGAAGGATTTGAGGGAGTTGGTTTGGGAGACAGAGCAAGAGTTTGGTTTGGGGCAGGGTCAATTAGACCTGTTAGACATCCAAGTAAAGATATTGAGTAGCCAATTGAGTGTGTCAATCAGGCCCAGATTGGCAATTAACATTTATTAGGCATCTCAGTACATGATATGTAAAGCAGTAGGATAGGACTAATGAGTGTGCTAATCATGTGAAGCTAAATGACTATAACAAACCTTAAAATATACCATTTTAAGGAATGTAGGAATTGATTTCTTGGTCATCTAACAGATAGGTAGTGAATAGTCCACATATGCATGATGTATTAGTCAGCTTTCCTGTTGCTGGGGCAAAATACCTGACATCTGCAACTTGAAATTTATTTTGCCTCATGGTTTCAGGGGGTTCAGGCCATGGTCAGCTTCTCCAAAGCAGAAATGGCATGGCAGAGAGGCCTGGCAGAGGAAAGCTAGTCAACCCATGGCAGCCAAGAAGAATAGAGAGAGAGCAGGAACCAGAGAGAGATGCACCCTTCAAAGGCCCAGTGACCCACCCCTCCAACTGGGCCCTACCTCCTAACAACACATTCATGAATTAACTCATTGTAGTTCCCCTGTAATCCAATCACCTTCTTTTCAGAAGTGGTTCTGAACATAGACTTTTGGAGATCATTTTAGATGTAAGCTGTAACACATAGTAACTTTGGTGTTTCTGGTCCTTTAAGGATCAAACTACTTGAGATTAAAACTGATTCAGCAAAGCATCTCAGTTTCTGGCCAGATGAAAGAGGGATGCGTCACTAATCTAGGACAAGGGGTCAGTAAACTTTCTATAAAAGGCCAGATAGTATTTTAGGCTTCATAGGTCATAGGATCTGTTCAGCTCAGGTGTATTAGCAGAAGAACAGTCAAAGACAATACAAAAGTGAATGAATATGGCTACGTCCCAGTGAAACAAAAAACAGGTAGTGAGGTGTAGTTTATCAAGCCTTGTTCTAACAGGTCACCATTTACAGAGTACAATTAAGAGTTTGCTTGCAAAAAAAACAAAACAAAACAAAACAAAAAACCAGATGTTGGCATTCTACAACAACAACGAAGAACCCAAGAGGCTAAATTAAAGCCTAACAGTATGCTGATTAAGTCGGGTGTGGTGGTGTACACCTGTAGTCCCAGCTATGTGGGAGGATGAGGCAGGAGGATCACATGAGCCCGAGAGTTGGAGGCCAGCCTGGGCAAGACCCCATCTCTTAAAAAACAACCTATGCTGGGTAGTTTCAGAGTATTAAACACTCACTGGAGATGAACTAGAGGGGTAAACAGCTTATTTCATATACAGATAGTCATTTAACAACCTTCCTGTTTAACAACCGTTCAGACATACAACCCACCGCTCAGACTTACGACTTGTTTTTGCTTGTTTGTTTGTTTTTGGTACAGTTGTGTACATCTTGTTCACAGAGCCTCAATGTCTATGTTTTGGACAGTATACCTTGTTTTACAATACTGTAATTTTTGCTGATTGTACTGTACAGTACTACAGTTTTACGTTGTCATACATTACAGTGCTGCATGTAAGAGTTATGCAAATAAAAGCAAAGTCATCAAAAAAAAAAGAGTTTGCTTGCTATTAGAGCACTGCTTTTTCTTTTTCTTTTTCTTTTTATTTTTTTTCTTTTTATTTTTTTATTTATTTTTTTTTTTTTTGTGGGTACCGGGGGGTCGACCTCAGGACCTCATGCGCCACCAGGCGCCCGTGCCGCTGAGCGATATCACCGGCCCTTTTTTTTTATTTTAAAGAAAAAACAAATCAAAAAAGAACAAATTTTCAAAACAACATAATAGGAGGGTAACAATGGTTAATGCATTACGTATTATTATCTTTAAGTTAGTTATTCATGATTTGAGCACTGCTTTTATATTTTGAAAATGTTTTTGTAACCACAAAATAAATGCTGTTGAAAAGACCATTTTGCTTGGTATTTAGATGATGTTGCCTAATTCAGCATTGTCATTTTCAGTATGAAGAATTCTGTTCTAATAAATATGCATGAAGGATATTAATATAATACCTATAAAATATGAGGTGCTTCAACTATGAAAGATATATAATTTTTTATTTTCTCATTAGGAATATAATACCCTTAAGTCCTGATCTGTTGTACATCATATTTCCCCAAATTTAATGAATTTTAAAAGTAACTAGAGAACTAGGGATGTGGCTCAGTGGTAGAGTTCTTGCCTTGCATGCAAAGGCCCTGGGTTCGATCCCCAGCACCACACACACAAAAAGTAACTAGAAATTTTTAAGTAAATTATAATACTATCATTATTATTATTATTATTATTATTATTATTTTTTTTCCTTGTGGGTACTGGGGGGTCGACCTCAGGACCTCGCGCGCCAGCAGGCGCCCGTGCCACTGAGCGATATCACCGGCCCCTTTTTCGTATGTGGGATCCGGGAGTCGAACTCGGGCCCTCACGCTTGCAAGGCAGGCGCTTATGCCGCTGAGCCATCTCACCGGCCCCTAATACTATCATTATTAAAAATTTAGTAAAATTCATATGTTAAGTTACCTATGTCTTAGGCTAATCATTAATGAAATATTTTAATTGTCTCAAATTTTTAATTTTTCTATCTTGAGGTTTTAGTTTCATAGGTTATAATTTTCTGGGTTCATATTTATTTCCATGAAATTGAACAAGTATAACTGAATTTTTAATCTCTGGTTATTTCCAAATGAATTTTTGCTTTTATTATTTAAAGTGCTTAGTTATTATTTCTTTAAATTATGTAAACATTTATGCTAAAAGTTCATTCTCTAAGCATTTTTTTCAAACATGTTCCATACTAATACACTTCATTTTCATGAATAGTATTTCTGAATATTCTGAACTTTATTTTAATCTCTTTGGCCAAAGGATGTTAAAACCAAATTTTGAAATTTACTGATAAGTGAGAAGTTTTTATTTTTGTTTTTTAATTTCTGTTATTTCTTTTTGTCAGGGTATTTTGTCCTTTTCTACTTTGTAGAACAGGCCTAATGTATGACCTGGTTTTGAGAATGTTCCGTGAACATTTAGAAGGATTATTACCTATTTTCTAGATACAAAATAAATTGGCGAGCTCTTTATTATAGCTAGTATTAAAACCTTTAGGAAATGACTACTTCTCAGAGGTGTCTTCCAGGTGTAGTTGGCTTTTGGGTTTTGAGTCTGTTGCAAGACTCTACCTCTTCAATTTCTTGGGGATGAGAAGTTCCTGCCTGCTTGGCCCAACCCCTGGTTCTTTAGCACTGGCCCACAGCATTTTCTATGACCCTTAGTCAATCTCAGTCTTGGAATACGAGGAAGAACAGCTGGTTAGAACAGTTATGTCACTTTGGCTAAAGTGGTACCATCAGCAATAACAATAGCATCAAACACAGCCTAGAAAATGACAAACTGAGGTGACTATTAATTTGCCACCTTTAACCATATGAACTAGATTTGTGGTTATAGAACAAAAATCTAAAACAAACCAGAAAATTATATGCAGTAAGTAAGTCCTCAGTATGTCAATTTTACCTTCAGGGGAGAAAATTTAAAAGGGGTTAGGGAAAAAATAGAGAAATAGAAGAAGAGGAAGAGATTAGAAGCAAGGCTGGAGGACAAATGGGGATTACCCAAACTTTAGGAAACTGGTGCAGAAGACAGGAGGGAAAGAGAGAAGGAAGAAATAAAAGGAAGAACAGAACAGAACAACAGCCACAAAGAGGCTAGAAACCACGTTCACACTCATAGAAAAACAAGATCAAACAATGAAGGAGAAAAAAACTAACAAACAAAAAAACCCCAAAAAACAAAACAAAGCAAAACAAAACACCAAAAAAAGAAAGAAAAAAAAAGAGGAGGAGAAAAAAAGTCCACTTCTAGGTTTGTCTCTGATGTCACTAGTAGACAACGTGTGGAGCCAGAGTCCAGATCTGTGTTGGTTTATCCCAGCAAGCCAGTGGCTTTATAGCGGGCTAGTGCGTATTGTCAGCGACCCTGCACCTTTATTTCCCCTGAAGTTCAGGCTGGTTTCTGGCCATGAGGCTGGGAGCAGACCTGTTCAGCCTGCAGCTGTCAGCACAGCTTCTGCAGGCTTGAACTCAGCTGGGAGTCGCTAGATGGACCCAGCAGTTGTTCCGGGTTCTGCGCTCAGTTGGCCCCTCTGCAAGATGGCTCCTGGCCAGTCGCCCTCTCCTGTGGGATGTCTGAGCCCACAGCACTCACCACCAGCTAGTGCGGTCCTTCACGCCCACTGCTGTGTCTCTCCATGGAGGCCCCTGGGGTCGCCAGCAGACACTGTGTGTCCGCAGGTTTGAACCGCTCCTCCCACACAGTGAGTCCCCACTCGGGGAGAAGGCTCTGCTGGCTGCCTCCTCCTCCTCCTCCTTTGTTGAAGTTTCTCTCATTGCTCTCCCCGTGGGCTTCAGTTCTCGCTTCAGATCCTTCCTGGGTCCAGGGCACCCACTTCCCTCCTTCTTGGCTTCCTCGCCTTGCTGTATTCCAGAGTCTGGACGGCAGGTCTCAAGAGAGGCTTTTTCTCTGCTGCTCACCACTCCACCATCTTCCCAGAAGTGGAGACTGAGCTCTTTATTATAAATTAGCTTTTTTTTTTTTTTTTTTTTTTTTTTTTTTTAAATACAGAGTCTGTATGATCCAGGCTGGCCTTGAACTCACTGTGTAGCTCAAGCTGTCCTTGAACTCACAATCACCCTACCTCAGTCTCCTGAGTGCTAGGTTTGTAGGAATGCACCACTATACCCAGCTCTATTCTTATTTTTCATTTATTCTTATATTTTATAGATAAGATTTCATAGGTTGAGAGAAGTCGTTTTCTATCACTAATGTGTTGCTGTTTCTTAGATTTCTGCAGTTTATATATTTTTGCTTATCTTCTTTATTCTATCATATCTATTTTCAGGATTTCTAACACATTTTGTTTTACATTTCTTGTGTAGCGTATAGGTGGGTCTTACTGTATCAGTAATTGCTAAACTTAGGTATTCATCTAAATCATATTAAATACAGATTGTTGGGCCCCACCCTCAAATTTTCTGATTCAAGAGGCCTGGGGTAGGGCCTGAAAATTTGGTATATGAGCTTATGCTTATCATAATTCTTTTAATAGTTATGTTTACTCTAATTGCATTTATTGGCATAAACAGTATGGTTGGTATTGATTCTTTTTCTTGTTGCCTCTTGTGTGCTAGGCAAGGGGTGTACTATTTAGCTATATCCCCAGCCTGGTTCTTTTATTTCATGTCATGAATTATATTTTGTATTTTGCCTCATCTTTTTTTTTTTTTTTTCTTTTAATTTTTATAGGGTCTTTGGTTTTCTTGTTTTGGGTATGTGTCTTTTCTTCTGAAAAATTGGAAACCTTGTATTTTCTTTCTTCTCTGGGTTACCTTTATATTTATAACTTTTTTAGTCTTCATCCTGATTTCTTTAGGGTGTATCTATTTACTCCTGACTAGGGGTAATGGGGAAATTAGTATATTTTCAGTATCCTTTTTTTTTCCACCAATAGTTAATGATTGCGATTATTGTTCTAGCTTTATTTTTTAAAAGCTTTAAAAATTATTTTTGGTTTTTTGAGACAGGGTCGCGCCATATAGTGCTGGCTGGCCTTGAACTTGGTTATGTTGCCTGGGCTGGCCTCAAACTCACAGTAATCCTCCTGCCTCAGCCTCCTGAGTGCTGGGATTACAGGCATGCACCACCACACCCAGCTATTCTAGCTTTAAATAATGCCATTTGCAAACTTCTTCTCTCTCCATGTATATGAAATTCTTTATATCTTTGCCTTCAATCTATCTGTCAAGATCTTCTCCCTCATTTAATTTTTTTTCCACATTTAATCTCAAGCTTCATTTTTATTAAAATGCCCCTACCGTTTCTAGTCCACTTGCTCCAATCTCTGAGCTCCCACCCTGTACCATGGCTTGAATCCTAAGTGTGCATTATCTTATATTTGTATTTTTCATTTTGATGTCTAACACATACATTGAAGCTCAGTGAGATAAAAGCCAGTATTTTATTCCTCTTGTCTATACTTTTTTTTTTGGTGGTTATAGGGATTGAACCCAGAGTCGTCGTACTGAGCTACTTCTCCAACCCTTTTTTTTTTATTATCACATAGGGTCTTGCTAAGTTACCTAGGCTGGGCTTGACTTGTCGTGCTTCTGCTAGAAGAGTGCTAGAGGAGTACTGGAAGTACAGTTGTGCCACTACACCCAGCTCTCGTTTATACTGTTGAGCACAAAGTGAATATTAAATTATTTGTGATTATTGCAAAGCTGCAGTATTGAAGGATTTCATCGAAGTATAATTTACATTAAAAAGTCACCATGGCTACATATATTATTAGTGAATTTTGCTAATTGTGTATAATCATGCAACCAATACCCAAATCAAGGTATAGAGCTGTTTTCTAAATTGGTTGTACCATTTTTCATTCCCACCAGGAATGTATGAGAGAGTACAGTAGCTATACACTCATAACTGTGTTGGCAGTCCTTTTAACTTCAGGCATTTTAATGGGTGTGTAGTATATCTCATAAGGAGCTTTAATATGTGTTTTCCTGATTACTAGATGAGATTAACTTTTTATTTTTGGGTGCATGGTCCCCAAAATTGAACTTAGGGCCTTTTTATTGAACTTCAGGCATCTGTCTCAGCCTTTCAGAGTGCCGGGATTATAGGCATGTGCCTCCAAAAAATGAACTTCTTTAATATGTTTAATCGCTATTTAGACATCTTTTTTTTTTTTTTTTTTTTTTTTTGGTTACCGGGAGTTGAACTCAGGACCTCACATGCCAGCAGGTGCCCATGCTGCTGAGCGATATCACCAGCCCTTTTTTCGTATGTGGGTTCTGGGAGTCGAACTCAGGACCTCGCACTTGCCAGGCAGGCACTTACGCTGCTGAGCCATCTCACTGGCCCTAGATATCTTATTTTTGAGAAATATCTGTTCTAGTTGTTTTCCCATTTTAAAAACTAGATTAGTAGCTGAGCATGGTGGAGCATGCCTGTAATCCCAGCACTCAGGATGGGGAGGCAGGAGGATCGCCATGAGTTTGAGGCCAACCTGGGCTAGTGAACCTGGGATAGTGAATTCAAGGCCAGCCTGCACTATAAAGACCGTGTCTCAAGAAGAACAGAACAAAACAAAACAAAAAAAGATTAGTTCCCTTTATATTATTGAGTTTGAAGAGTTTTGTGTGTGTGTGTGTGTGTGTGTATGTGTGTGTGTGTATTTAGAGATATAAGCCCTTTATCAGTTTATCCTGGTTGATCAGCTTATCCTGCTTTGTGGTTTGCCTTTTTGTTTTCTTAGGTATGTACTGGAGGGACATTAATTTTACTTTACATAGAATCTACTTCATATGTTTCTTTTATATTTATAGTTTTAGTGTTTTAGGTCTATGCTTCTTTTTTTTTTTTTTTTTTGTGGGTACCGGGGGGTCGACCTCAGGACCTCGCGCGCCAGCAGGCGCCCGTGCCGCTGAGCGATATCACCAGCCCCTTTTTTGTATGTGGGTTCTGGGAGTCGAACTCGGGCCCTCGTGCTTGCCGGGCAGGCGCTTAAGCCGCTGAGCCCCCTATGCTTCATTTTGAGTCAATTTTTATGATGTGTAAATGGACGGAGGCATATTTTTCCCTAATTATGGAATTTACAGCATTTCTGTGAAATCTTGCAATAATTTATAAGAAAATGAAGATAAAATGTTGAGAGGGAAGGATCAAGATAATGTCAAAGGTTTCCAGCTAGTGGATAGAAAGTACATGTATTAGAGAGAGAGCAAGAAAAGGACTTTTCATAGGAGTAGAGCTTGCATATCATTCTATATCGGGCAGAATAAAACCAGAGAAATAAATGAAAACATGGCTTGATAGAAGTAACAGGTTTCATATCCAAAAAAGATAGTAAAAATAATTAAAATACTATAGTAAATCATATTTAGAAACAAAGGGGTTGGCTTTTTTGTCTTTTTTTGTTTTGAAATATATATATATATAATATATATGTATATATTTATTATATAAAATATTTATATAAATTTCCCCACTCATTAATAAAATTTCAGAAGTATGCTACTAAAATAGATTGTTCACCCCTAGTTTCTCAGGGTAAATAAAAAGCACAAATACAAATAACTTCCACAGGTATGTATAACTAACTTTCTTTCTTTTTTGGTACTGGGTATTTAACCTTGATGCTTGCAGATACGTACTAGGCAAACACTATATCACTTATGGTGACAACTAATTTAATAAAATTAGCAACATAACTTGTATTAGGATGCAATACATACATATATATATATATATATATATATATATATATATATATATATATATATTGTTTAGCCTATGTGAGACTCAATCACAACTAGATTAAAAGAGCACTATCTGTAGTTGTACAGTTATAGATGGGTTCAAGTAAAAAGACCAAGTCTTCAAGGCTTGCTCTGTAGGTATGATGAATAGGACCTTTTAAATGTCAAATAGGATTATAGTAGGCACTCAATGTACGTGGGTTCCAGATCAGGGGATTCAACCCACCTAATACTGAAAATATTCAGAAAAAAATTGCATCTTTAGTGAACATGTACAGATTTTTTTTCTAAACAATACAGTAGAGTAACTATTTAAATAGCATTTATTAGAGTATTAGGTATTATATGTAATCTAGAGATGATTTAAAGTATGTGGGAGGATATGCATAGGTTGTATGCAAACATGCCATTCTGTACAAGGCACTTGAGCATCCATTGGTTTTGCTATCTGCAGGGATACTGGAACCAATCTTCTGTGGATACCAAGGGAAGACTATACAGTTGTGCTTGCTCTGTCTTTCCTCATCCTCAATTCTTACTCCACATAGGCAACCACCTGCAGCTCACTTAACTGTCTGCTGCTGTTTATTTTTATATTTTACACAGCTATTTCACCTATTTTTGATTTATTGATTTTAGTCATTACCAGACTACTATGAAAGACATAGTTCAGAAATGTTATCACCAGCACCCATACTTCCCATCTTTCTGCATCCTAATAAAAGTTACATTGCTGATTTTATTAAATTGTCACCATAAGTGATAGTGTTTGCCTAGTATGTATATGCAAGCATCTAGGTTAAACCCCCAGTACCAAAAAAGAAAGAAAGTTAGTTATACATACCTGTGGAAGTTATTCGTATTTGTGCTTTTTATTTAGCCTCAGAGACTAGGGTTGAATAATCTATTTTAGCAGCATACTTCTGAAATTTTATTAATGAGTGGGGAAATTTACAGTTATTAGAGGTGCTGATGATAATGATAAGCTCATTTATTGGATGCGTACTACATGCCAGGTGGCAAAAATTTTACACTTGTTAACTCTTTTTAATGATGATTTTTTCCTATCCTCTTTTAGAAGAAGCTTGGCCAGTTCATGAGCAGACCAGGAAGCAACATTAAAGACTTGTGAGTTATGTCTCATTTTTCTCTGTGAAAATACAGACGGAGGAAAAACTCAGAAAACCTAGGAAACGAGAATATATTTCCTCTGAGCATTTGCCTGACATTGCAGCAACATACACTGATTCTGGGACTATACTTCCATGTATGGGATTCAGTTTAAGAGAGTTTGAAACACAATTTATACTTACATATAATTGTGTAAGAAAGACACATTTATATAAAGAGAATGCTGTATTTTTATCCTTTTATATAATCACTACATCTCAGAATAATCACTGAAAGAAAAATCTTCTATCATAAATTCAACTTCATTACCATACCTGAGAATTAATATTGAAAAGAAGCTGTATGACTTACTTCAGTGAATGTTGGAAAGTTGTCATCCTTACCACATCTCAGTAGATACTAGGGGAACCTAGGAGAAAGTTTCTGTGCATGACAAAAATGTTGGAATGTCTTCAGCTTGAATCAGATCTTATTCAGCATGATGAAATTCATACTGGAAAGCAACTTTATGAATGTAAGGAGTGTAGAGGAACTTTTAGCCTGAAGCAAAACTTCATAGAGCATAAGAAAATGCATACTGAAGACACATCGCATGAATGTACTGAATGTGGTAAAGTGTTCTCTCGGGTCTCATCACTTACTCTACATTTGCGAAATCATACAGGGAAGAAATCATACAAATGTAATAAATGTGGAAAAGCCTTCAGCCAGAAGGGAAACTTCCTTTCCCATCAGAAATATCATAGTGGAGAAAAACCTTCTGAATATGGGAAAGCTTCTATTCAAATGGCAACCCTCATCAGGCATCAGAGAAATCATACAGGAAACAAACCATACGCATGTAAGGAATGTGGGAAAGCTTTTAACAGCAAATCATACCTCAGTGAGCATGAGAAAATTCATACTGGAGAGAAACCATTTGAATGTAATCAGTGTGGAAGAGCTTTCAGCCAGAAGCAACACCTTATTAAACATCAGAATATCCATAGTGGAAAGAAACCCTTTAAATGTAATGAGTGTGAAAAAGCCTTTAGCCAGAAAGAAAACCTCATTAGCCATCAAAGAATCCATACAGGAGAGAAACCTTATGAATGTAAAGGGTGTGGAAAAGCTTTCATTCAGAAGTCAGGCCTCATTAGACATGAAAGAAGTCACACTGGAGAGAAACCCTATACATGTAAGGAGTGTGGGAAAGCTTTCAGTGGCAAATCAAATCTCACCGAGCATGAGAAAATTCATATTGGAGAGAAACCCTATAAATGTAATGAATGTGGAACAATCTTCAGGCAGAAGCAATACCTCATTAAACATCATAATATTCATACAGGAGAGAAACCCTATGAATGTAATAAATGTGGAAAAGCCTTTTCACGGATCACATCACTCATCGTACATGTGAGAATCCATACAGGTGATAAACCTTATGAATGTAAAATATGTGGGAAAGCCTTCTGTCAAAGCTCATCGCTTACTGTGCACATGAGAAGCCATACAGGTGAGAAACCCTATGGTTGTAATGAATGTGGGAAAGCCTTTTCTCAGTTCTCAACTCTTGGTCTACATATGAGAATCCATACTGGTGAAAAACCTTATCAATGTAGTGAATGTGGGAAAGCTTTCAGCCAGAAGTCACATTATATTAGACACCAGAGAATTCATACTCATTAAAGTTCTGTGAATGCATTGGATTTAGAAAACTCTTCAGCAGAATTTATACTTAATGATATTCAAATTTTGTTTTACATTAGACATAAATATGGGAAATTTCCCTGCAGCAACTCAAAACTATTTTTTTTTTTTTTTTTTTTTTTGTGGGTACCGGGGGTCGACCTCAGGACCTCGCGCGCCCGCAGGCGCCTGTGCCACTAAGCGATATCACCGGCCCCTTTTTCGTATGTGGGTTCCGGGAGTCGAACTCGGGCCCTCGCGCTTACCAGGCAGGCGCTTAAGCCGCTGAGCCATCTCACGTGCCCTCAAAACTATTTAATAAGTATCAGAGTATAATGAAAGTTTTAGAGTATACCTCTAAAACTCCCACCATAAACATTATTAATACTATAAGGAGTATTCTCAGTACAGTTAGGATCTAGTAATGGACATTAATTAGCATGGTCCTGGAAGGCCTATCAGGTGCATTAAGAAAATATGAGATATACAAGGATTTTGAAATTAGACAAAATTACTTTCTTGTTTTACTACATATGAAGTTTGTAAAACTATACTCATCAAAATTATTGTTTTGCAGTTGTAGAAAAGTGAAATTAGGATAGACTATTAAATCCAGAAATGCCTGAACTTAGGGAAAATTGGTAATCAATGGAGGTGCTATCTCAGATTGGTAGCAAAATCATAGATAACAAAAAAAAAAAAAAAACGGTCTCAGGGTAATTGATTCTTATAAAATACTAGACCTCTGCCATTATTGTACATTAAAATATTTATTTCTTATAAATTCTAAATGTACTGAAAACTAGAATGCAAAAATCAAAACTTAATATAAGAATTTTATAGGGGAATGTTTTTAACCTTGGGGCAGGAGAAAATTTCTAAACTAGACTCCAGAATATTCAGCAATTGCTTTTCTGTTTTTGGTACTGGGAATTGGTCCCTGTGCCTTTGCAGTAAGCTACATCTTCAATGCATTTTTTGAGACAAGGTCTCATAAAGTTGTCCAGGTGAGGCTTGAATTTAGAATTCTCCTGCTTTAGCCTCCCAAATACTGGGATTACAGGCATACAACACTGGCTTAGCAATTACTCTTGGGTCTATCTATTTATATCTATTTCAATCAATCAATAGATAAATAATATACCCCCAAATCTGAAACATCTGAACAGAGAGAGTCTGTTCATTACAGTATGAATTATGGTAGCCAAAAATTGGACAAAAGTGTTTGTGAAATACTTGAATAAAATGTGATACAGTCATACTATAGAATGTTCTTTTAGCAATTAATTATAAATTAAATATGTATTAACAGTAAAAGGAAAAAATCATGTGGAACGAAGAAAACTGAAGTGATGAATACATTGTAAATTATGCCTATATACATTTTCAGTGAAATCAACACTAACCAACCCATGTTCTAAGACTTGAAAAAATCCTTTTTATATAAAACTACAAAGAATGAATTGGATGGGTACAGACTCAGTTCCTAAAAGTGGTTACAAAAAGGCAAGAGGAAAGGAAATGTGACCAAGCATGGTAGTGAAAGGATACTTCAGTTTTGTGTCTAAATAACTATTTTCATTAAAAACAAAGAGTCCAATTGAATGTAACAAAATGTTAGTTAATTTTGGGTTTTGATAATGTACATATTCATTCTTTTGTAACTGATATTTTCTTAAAATGATAGAGGTGTGGGGGAGGTATATATGACATACATGTTACAGTAGTCCCCCTTATCTGTGGGGAATACATTCCAGGGCCCCCAGTGGATGCCTGAAACCCTAGATAGTACTTAATCCTATATATGTTATGTGTGTGTGTGTGTGTGTTTGTGTGTGTTTGGCACTATTGGGAATTGAACCCATGGCTTCACACTGAGCTACATTCTCAGCCCTTTTCATTTTTTATTTTGAGACAGGGTCTCATGTTGCCTGGGCTGGCCTTGAACTTAGGATCTTCCTGCCTCAGCCTTCTGAGTAGCTGGGGTTACAGGCATGCACCACCATGCCCAGCTCTCTATGTTTTTCCTATATATACATACACTTGTGATAAACTTTAGTTTGTAAATTAAGCACTATAAGAGATTAACAGTAAGTTACCATAGAGCTTAGCAATCTCATCATATGATTTTATTTCCTTCTATTATAGAGAACTTTTACTTTTTTTTTTTGAGACAGGGTCTCACTATGTAGTGCAGGCTGGCCTTGAATTCACTTATGTAGCCCAGGCTGGGCTTGACCCACAGAGATCCTCCTGCCTCAGCCTCTCAAGTTTTGGGATTGCAGGTGTGTGCCTTTATGCCTGGCTGAACTTTTACCTTTTAACTAAGAGAAATACTTTAAACCTTCACTTTGGCATATCCACACTGCCAGCATCACTACTCTTAATGCTTTGGGCTATTAAGTAAAATAAGGGTTGCTGTGTAGTCTCTGTCCTCTGATTGGACCCAGACTCATATAGAGTTTGGACAAAGATTTGCTCTGATTCCACTTCTTTTCTCTTCTGCCATGGATTCTGTCCATTTGCACAGAACATGCATTTTCCAGTGCTCAGGCATGCCACAAGATAGATGATTCTGTCCTTGGGTGTGGATAGAGTAGAGGTAATATCATAGTTACTATGACTAACTGGTGTAGGAAAAGTCAGAAAGCTCACTAGGCTTCCATGTTGACCTTTGGCCTCCAACTTGTCTTAATCTATAATAAAAATGATGTTTGAGCTTCATTTGTCTTTAATTCTTTGTCATATATCTCAGTTGGGTAGTAATCTGTGGATGGAAAAAGCGTAAAATATATTCATTCTCTTTAGAAGCCACACAGTACATGTTACATAACACAAAACATCTCCGACTCCTTTATCAGTCAATTCTGTATGGTAACTTCCATAAATTTCTTTCTTTGGAGGAGAAAAATCTAGACCTACACATGATTTAGAAGGATTGAAAAATCCTCTTCCCCATTTTCTGGACCACGGTGCTTGAATACTTGATTCAAGAGGGTGCAAACCATGGTAGAAATCCCTGTTAGATACTAAGGGGAGAAAAGGAAGAGTTGGAATTGCTGTAAGAGAAGTGAGAGTGATATGTGGGTACTTCCTGCTATGTTCAAGCTACCGTTTCAGTTGTCACATTCACATTCTTTCTGAGCCCCCTTAGAAGTGGACTCGGTTGAAGCCAGTGGAAATATCAGCTCCACTCTCTGGACCTCCTGGGTTTCTGTAAGTTGAATTTCCAGAACCTCTCAATAAAAGCTCAAGTCAGAAAGTCCAATTAATTGCTTCAGCTATGTGTATCCTTATCCCCATTTCCACTCACTACGTTTATTCCTAGAACTTACGTTGGCTATAGAAATTCTCCAAACATAGTGAACCCTATTTTCTAAGGCCCCATAAATATTGGGCAGCACTGTGGTATGTAAATATGAACCTACTGTTGGGAAAGGTAGTATGCATGCACTCTTTTGACCCCTACTTGGCTATGTATGCATAGACCTTGGGCCTGGAATATTTCCTTACCAAGATACAAAGAGCCCACATAGCCTGTGCTGGGTTTATTGCCTTGTGTGGGAATGCCTTCCTCTACTGAAGGCCAAGTATATACACCTTTGTTCTGGTGAAGTGTATGTCACAGCACCCGGTCAGCCCCACTGCTACATCTGCATTGAAGAGGGGACAAAATAGGGTCCTTTTGTGGCAGAAGAGAGTTTGTCAATGGCCCTGCATCAGACAGTAGTGGTACCCCCACCCCTCACCCCCAATGAAAGGGGACAGGCACATTATTGAAGCTGATATTTTTGTTTCTTCTCTAAGTAAAGAATTGTTCTATCAATGGTTGGCTAAATGGAACAATGTGTTTCCGTTGGCAACCTCAGTAACAAGAGGCAATAGGCAGAAGTGTTAACATCCTCTGGGATTGGTTAGCTGGTGTGGTGTTCTGTACTCCCTTAGGGTTGATAACCTGTGTGTCATATTCTGCTTAACATCTATAAGATGGATTATCTATGCCTATCTCATTACTTCTTTGTACCTCAGATTTAACTGGGTTGTATTTCTCATGGGTGGAAAAATGACTGATGGTAAGTAGCAACGTAATGAATTGTTTGTCACCTTTATATAGCTTAATTTACAAAAAAATTTCAGTCCAGTTCACCTCAATGCCACTTAGGGAATTAATAATTTCATTTTCATTTCCTTCCAGCCCCTGATATATTCTATTCTAAGTTCTGTCTCTTATTATTTATTTATCCTAGGTACCTCATGTTAGTGAAATTAATGCTCTTTCCCATGAGCTTGAGCAACTCTTGGCACAGTGCAAAGAGCCTGGGGTGGGAAATAGGGTCACTCCAGAAGGATTGATGAAGAAGGTACTGGGCATAGTTTAGGGATTGAAGACTAATCCCAAGTATTTCCCCAATACTCTTGGCTATTTCTTCCTCAGGATGTTTTTCTGTCCCAGGCCCATTATTTTGATATGTCTGGCATTTAGACTGAAGATGGACTTCAGAGAGACCTTGGCTGATTTCTTCCTGTCTTGAGAGCTGAAAACATGACTCGGTAGAGTTAAGAAGAGTTAGAACAATGATGACAACCTGGGAAAGGAGGGCAATGGAGCCGAAGGCAGAAGGCTTGCGCATGTAAATTCCGATTCCCCTGGGGAGAAGTGGGAGCAGAATGAGAGAGACTATGAAACTATAAAAGCCCCAATCCTCAATATTGAAAAGAGGTGACTCAATTCTTTCCTTTTTTTTTTTTTGTTTTTTTTAATTGTGATAACACGTACATAAAATTTACTATTTTAAACATTTTTAAGAGTAAAAGTAAGACATATTAGGTAAATTCACATTCTGCCCCCACTTGTGAATGCAGTTTCTCTCAATACTTAGGGCATCACTAACACCTAATTCCCTCGCCCCTGTATTCTTCTTGCCTCCTGCAAAATCGGCTTCACAGTCCCCTTATTCACTCCGTCACCCACTGTTAACACATAAGTATCTCAGAATAACACGAGACGTCTTCGCAATTTCGGAAACTCCTCTCTTTGCCTCCTTCAACTTGTCAAACATTTAACGATTCCTCCCCTTCAGCCTCCCCAGTCACTTGGCAGTTTCCTTCTCCCCATCTCTTCAAGCCTCCCTGACCAGCTTTGGGGTCTCACAACCTCAGTTCCTACAGGCGTTCTGCCTACAGGCGTTCTGCACTAAAGAATACTAAACGCGACTCATCCCCAAACAAAGCCCGAAACTGCGCGCCAGGAGGTCTGTGCCTCCACATTTCTTGGGTCCACTAGTACCTCCGGAAATCTCCCGGGTATGGCCCAGCAAAAGCTTATCTCTGAGAGAATGAAGATCACTTTTAAATAGTGCAGCGCCCGTTTTTCCCCCGCACCGAACTACATTTCCCAGAAGGCTCAGCAGTACGTATTACCTTCCCCTGCTAATATGACGTCCTCTTCTAGAGGCCGTCCAGCTACTACGGATAGCAGGGAGGGTTCGGAAAGTAAACGCATCTGCCACCCTTATGTGGCCTTTTTTGGCAGCCACGACTGGAAACTGAGCTTGGGCTCTGTGAAGCCTTCAGGGTGTATTTCAGTGTGCGGTGAAATCAGGCCTACCCGCCGCAACTAATCGCTAATAAGAATCCTGTTTAAAAAAAAAAAAAAAAAAAAAAAAAACCTTTTGACTGGGAGCCATCTTCTCCTCCCCGGTACCTCTCTGACTACATTTCCCAGAAGACTCCTCGGCCTCTCGCGGGAATTTAGCGTTAGAGTCACGAGCGGGAGGGACCCTTAGAGTTGCATAGGCGACTACCCCAGTGTTCTACTGGGTTGTGCTGCTTTAGAGAACCTTGGAAGGCCTGGGTGAGTAACCTGAGGGTAGGGCGGGGCTCGAGCCGGAGCCTTGGCTTTGTGCAAAGGAGGAGTCAAGATTATAATAGCGTAGTTGGGGCTGTATGGTGGTTTGTGATGAATGATCGTGTGCTTGTAACAGGCTGTTTTTATGATTGGTATTTGTTTCCAATCCTATCATCGGTGCAGATACCGTGTTGGGATGTGTTTGTGTGAGAGAGATTAGGACCACGTGCGGCATTGTGTGCATATGTGGGGAGCTTGTGCCTGGGTGTTACTACGTAGTTTGTCCCCGTAGTTGTGCAAGATTGTGTGACGTGACTGTGTGCAAGAGTACAGGTGGTAATACTTGTGAATACTGTGTGTTGTATCAGTGTGAATACGTGGTTTGTGATCGTGACCTTGACCAGATGCAGGTACCTATCACAATGCCTTTGTGACTGTGAGAGCCCCATTGTTCAATGTGCGGTTGTGCTTAGGTGACCTTTTGAGGTCCTAGGTGTGTGGCCCTGTTGGTTTGGGTGTGGGTTTCCTGTAGCTGAATGTCCCCATTGTAGGTGTGTGTGAAGTTTTACCACGTATGTATACCTCTTTAAACACGATGCGGTACTGTAGTTTTTCCCCTTTCTAGAACTTCATGGGAGAGTTGTTCTACTGTCCTTTGCCTTTTGTTATGTTTATATGTACAACTATGTGAGATTCATTTGTGTTAGCTCTAAGAGCGGTTCTTCTAGTTCTTTTATGTTGTATTCTACATAAATTTACATTTTTAAAAATTTTATTTGCTATGTTGTATTCTATATTTTTAGTATACTGAATTTATTCATCCCCTCTAGTAATGATGGAAATTTGAATTATTTATAGTTTAAAAAAATTTTATAAACAGTGCTGCCTCGAACTTTCTTTTACATAGGGTACACATGCTTGAGTTTATCTACCAGTGGAATTGTCAGATTATATGATGCTTTCCACTTTACTAAATAGTGCAAAATATGTGCCAAAGTGGATGAACGAATTTACACTTGCATGGCAATGTTTGAAAATCTTGTTGCTGTATATCGCTACCAAAACATTAAGACTGTGTCGCATATACAAGTAAATAGTACAATGCACAAATCTTAAGTATGCAAGTTTGTAACAATCTCTTAAAGGACTTTGCAAGGATCCCAGATGGTTCCCTTATGCCCCCCCCTCAGTCATCTTTTCCACAATCACTATTCAGCATTGTTATTAGTTTTATCCATTTTTGAACTTCATGTACACCTGTATATGGAATAATATAGCATGTACTCTTCTATCCCTATCTCCTTTTGTTCCGTATTATTTTTATGAAATTCATCCATGCTGTTCAGTGTAATTGTAATTACTGTACTTCTCATATTTGGGGATATATTACAATATATTAATTGATTATACTGTTGATGGATATTTGAGTATTTTTTTTTTTTTAATGTGGGTACTGGGAGTCGAACTCAGGACCTCGCGCTTGCCAGCAGGCCCTTGTGCCGCTGAGCGATGTCACTGGCCCTTTTTTTCCTTTATGTGGGTTTCAGGAGTCGAACTCAGGACCTCGCGATTGCCAGGCAGGCCCTTATGCCGCTGAACCATCTCACCAGCCCCCATTTGAGTAGTTTCCAATTTGAGACTATTGCAAATTATGTCGCTGCGATGAACATCCTAACATGTTTTTGGTAAATATATGAAAGCTTTTCTCTAGGGTGAATACTTAGAATAAATAGATTATAAGGTAGGTGCATATTTAATAGATACACCCATTTCTCATGTGGTTGCTCCAGTATACACTCCAACCAGCAATATGTTAGAGTTCTAGTTGCTCCACATTCTATCCATTATCTCATACTGTAATCTCTTAACTATTTCATTGGTTGTACAGTGGCCTTTTATAGTTTTAATTTGGATTTCTTGATGTATAATGTTATTCAACACCTTTTCATGTGTTTATTGGCTATTTGGATATCCTCTTTTTTGACGTGTCCACTCTGGTATTTTTGCCAGTTTTCTCCTTTTTAATCTTTTTTGGTTTTAAAAATTATATTTTCATATGGTGACCATAGTATAAAAATTCACAATTGTTCAGGTGCCTGAGAACAATTGTGAAAAACAGGAAATTTACACTGATAAAACTTAACTAATTTACAGACCTTATTCAAATTTTGCTAATTGTACTTTTCTGTGCCAGGAGCCAATCCATGGTCCCATATTAGTTTATTTGTCTTTGTCTCATTAGTTTTCCCCCATCTGAGATAGTTTTTTAGTCTTCATCTTTCATCATCACCTTGATTCTTTTGAATAACATTGAAGAGTTATTTTGTAGAATGTCTTTCAGTCTGCACTTATCTCATGTTTCCTTATGGTTAAATTTAGACTATGCATTTTGGCAAGATGACAGAAATGGTATACTCTTCTTCCTGTGTCATATCAGAGATATGATATCATTGTATTTCATTATTGGTGATGTTAACCATTATCAGTTGGTAAAGTTGGGTTTTGCCAGATTTCTCCTATAAAAAAATTACCGTTTTTCCCTTTTTACTTACTATCTTCTGAGGAGTTCGAGGATGTACAAAAATCCTGTTTGACTAATGATGATTTCTCTTTCTGTCATTCTACATTTATTAATTTCAATTCTAGTATAAGGAAGAGCTATCTTATCTTCCCCATATGGATATTTATTTTATTACATGAATTTTAATCCATTATTATCATTATTCATGTTGTTGCCCAGATTTCGTTGTTAAGTTGGCTCCTGTATCCTCCCAGTATGCCTTCTGCTGTTGTCATTGTTGTTGTTGTTGTTCATCTTCTTCTTCCTGTTATTTAGTATTTTCTTAATTTTTAGCACCATGAGGTACTCCAAGGTCATCTTGTATTTTAACTCTTCTAGCTCTGGAATCAGCAGTTTCTTCAAGGAGCTCCAATTTCTTGTATTGGAAAATGAATTTATAAACTAAGATCTGAGAACTATGTGTGCTCATTGCTATTAGGCTGCAACTACCCAAGTTCTGGTCAGTGGAGAGAGCTAAAAATATATAAATATTTCACCTATCTGTGTGTGTGTGTATATATATATATATATATATATATATATTTTTTTTTTTAATGTGGGTACCGGGAGTCGAACTCAGGACCTCGTGCTTGCAAGCAGGCGCCCATGCCGCTGAGCGATATCACCGGCCCTTTTTTCCCTTTATGTGGGTACCGGGAGTCGAACTCAGGACCTCGCCCTTGCCAGGCAGGCGCTTATGCTGCTGAGCTATCTCACTGGCCCTCTGTTTATATATTTTTAAACCACCAGTTTATACTCATACCTTCAATTCCAATTCCAAACCACAAGTTTCTGTAAAGAGCTATGAAGTATCTGAAATTTTCTCCTACTTGTAAGCTAATAAAGTAGCTCCCTATACCTTCGCTGATAGAAGATATTAGACTTTTGGGTCAGTGATATTATTTTGTTTCATTTTATGGGTTTCAATTAGGTTAAGCCAAGATCTATTAACACCCTAAATGTTCTCAAACTAGGCAAGATGATTATTTCTTTGTCAGGACTTAGAACCAGATTGTACGACCTAAGTTTATTGAAAATTGGTTTGATCAAGATAAATCCAAATTTAAAATGTGTAAAATCTTTGAGTAGTTATATTTTTAGGGATTAAGCAGAATTCATATACCGTACAGGTAAAATGATACATGCACTGGGATATTTATTGCAACTTTGTTATAGTGAAAGATAGAAAACAACTCAAAGGATCACTGGCTATCTATTGGCTCAGTAAATTAAAGTATATCCATTTCATGGAACACAATGTAGTTATGAAGACAATTATGTATCATCACAGTATGTATTAGTTCAGATTTATTCCAAGATACATTAAATAAAAATAGCAATGTCTATGGTAGTGTATATAATATGCTATGATTATGATGTATGATCAAAACTATGATGTTTATATCCTTGTATGTGTATATATTTGTGTGTATACAAACATTCATTCTCCAGGCCATGTCCATCCTACCCAAAGCCAGGTAGTTCCAGACCAAAGCCTGGCTTTATAGAATTGGAGATGGTAAGAGATTTGCCTGTTCTTCTCACTGATGCCTCCAAATGTTTACGTGGGTTGAACACAGGGGAAGTGATCATTGTGGGTGCTCTGAGGCAAGAGGAGTCTAATATATCTTCTTTTACCTCTCTCAGGTCTGTCCTTTTCCAAAAGAGGAACCCAGAGGAGGTCTTTTTCTACAAATATCAAAGCCATGGCTCAGGTGAGATACTGTTTCCTTTTGCTGAAATAGAATCCTTTTTACCTCTAGTACACATACACACTTGCTTTTCCTCATTATGAGACTTTTTGCTTTAAAAAAAAAAAAACTTGCAGCTGGGCATGGCGGTGCATACCTGTAGTCCAGCACTGTAGGAGGCTGAGGCAGGAGGATTCCAAGTTTGAGTCTGGCCTGGACAACTTAACTTAGTGAGACCCTGTCTCAAAAAAATGGGGAGAGGGGCTGAGGGTGTAGCTCAGTGTTAAGGCCCTGTGTTCAATTCCCAAAACAAACAGAAAAACCCAACCAAACCCTTTAAATTTAGTTTAAAGCAATGTAAAAGTACTCTTATCCCTGCTGTAAGGAAAGAATCTCTAATAAGCCAACTCAAAAATTTTTCCATTGGTGGAAATACCTAAGAAATTGTTAAGATAATCGTCGTCAGTCAACCAAGTACAATTTTCTCTAAAGAAATTTTAATCAGAATTTTAAAGTGCAATTTTATTTATTCTTATTTATTTTTTAAATTTTTATTTTATTTATTTATTTATTTATTTTTTTGTGGTTACTGGGGGTCGACCTCAGGACCTCGCACGCCAGCGGGCACCCGTGCCGCTGAGCGATGTCACCGGCCCCTTTTTTCGTATGTGGGTTCCAGGAGTTGAACTCGGGCCCTCGCGCTTGGCAGGCAGGCGCTTACGCTGCTGAGCCATCTCACTGGCCCTAGATTTTTATTTTTATTTTATTTTTATTTTTTTATTTTTTGTGGGTACCGGGGGGTCGACCTCAGGACCTCGCGCCAGCAGGCGCCCGTGCCGCTGAGCGATATCACCGGCCCCTTTTTTCGTATGTGGGATCCGGGAGTCGAACTCGGGCCCTCGCGCTTGCCAGGCAGACGCGTAGGCCGCTGAGCCATCTCACCGGCCCACTAGATTTTTATTTTAAAGAGAAAAAAATACAACAAAATTTCAAAACAACATAATAGGAGGGTAACAATGGTTAATACATTACATATTGTTATCTTTAAATTAGTTACTCAGAGTACAAGATATCAGCATTCAATTGTCCAAACAATATTAGCACAAAACTTTCCTTTCAGTGAACTAAGAGAAATTAGTAGTGTATGTATTTTAACTTCATATATATATATATATATATATATATATATATATTTTTTTTTTTTTTTTTTTTTTTTTTCCCTTTTCCCTTCCTTCTTTTCTCCATTCCCCCATCCCAGTTTCTTTTTCCTTTTGAACAGTTTCTTCCCATTTTACAATATCTACTGTACATTTTGGGTCTTATTTACTCTTTCAGCTTCTCACACTAGGGAGACAATATGATGTTTACACATGTGCATCTGGTTTATTTTACTTATGAATATGGTCTTAAAGTGCAATTTTAAAATTCATCAGAAAATAGGGGCAGGTGAGATAGCTCAGCAGCATAAGCGCCTGCCCGGCAAGCGCGAGGGCCCGAGTTCGACTCCCGGAACCCACATACGAAAAAAGGTGCGGTGATATCGCTCAGCGGCACGGGCACCTGCTGGCGCACGAGGTCCTGAGGTCGACCCTCGTACCCACAAAAAAAAAAAAAAGAAAATTGCTGATCAGTTTTAAAGAATGCTTTTTAAAAATTATGAATCATTTAGTATAAAAATGGTCTAACCCAAAGCTGGGAATGGTGGCATGTGTCTGTAGTCCTAGCAACTTGTGAGGCTAACTCAAGGAGGATCTCTTGAGCCTAGGAGTTTGAGGCCGGTTTTGGCAACATAGTGAGATCCCATTTCTTTAAAATAAAATAAAAATTTTAAAAAGTTCTGATCTAGACTAGGTTTGGAACTTTTCTTTCTTTTTTTTTTTTTTAGCGGGTACTGGGGGTCGAACTCAGGACCTCGCACGCCAGCAGGTGCCCATGCCGCTGAGCAATATCACCGGCCCTTTTTTCATATGTGG
Organism: Erethizon dorsatum; assembly: GCA_028451465.1. Taxonomy (NCBI): domain Eukaryota; kingdom Metazoa; phylum Chordata; class Mammalia; order Rodentia; family Erethizontidae; genus Erethizon; species Erethizon dorsatum. Next base: position 100,691,946 of record CM051834.1, read on the forward strand.
GTACTGGGAGTCAAACTCAGGACCTTGCACTTGCCAGGCAGACGCTTATGCCGCTGAGCCATCTTACCAGCCCTGGAACTTTTCTTAACACTGGTTACCAGTATCCCCTTTCAGAAACATGAGCTCCATCTCCTCAACAACTCAGTGCCCATTGCAATTTCCCCTTCTTTTAATCACAGTTTACATGTTCATGTACCAGGTCCTTGAGCATCTCATATCTCATACTTCTGCCAGGAATCCTGATAAATCAGAAGTATGTTTCCCACATTGTAAATGGATCTCATTTGTTTGGACAGTGATTTGGTGGGATGGAAATGAGTGATTAGGGTCACTCATGGGGAAAAGCCCAAAACTTCACAAAACTGGGTTTTCCAATAGGAAAATATATGTGATGGTTTTATTCAATTTCAGTCTTAGTATATGGCAAGATCTCCTGGTTTATGAAGCTTTTCTTAAAAATTATATTTATTTATTTATTTAGTTAGTTTTTTGAGGCAGGATCTCACTATATAGTATAGGCTGGTCTTGAACTCACTGTGTATCCAAGGCTGGCCTCAATCCTCCTGCCTCAGCCTCCTGAGTGCTGGGATTTCAGGTGTGAGCCACCATGAGTGGCTTATGAAGCCTTTTAGTTTTGAGAGTATGACTACTGGTTGCTTATCACGCTGATATTCCAGGAGGCATATGTGAAAAATTGATATCAGGAATGCCATTGTGTAAGTCTGGATCATCCTTCTTCATGTTCCTACAGCTCAGGAACAAAACGAATTTACAGTCGTGGCATACATGATTATAAATAATATTGGGCTAATGTTAAGGAATTCTTTAAATCACCTCCAGCCTAAATGTCTAAAGGCAAAAGTAAAGTTGTCATTTATATCTTTATAATAGAATATTATGGGATGAGAAATAAAAATGCTTATAAAAGGCATTTATTGTAACAAGAATTAATTCTCATTGCATAATAGTGGTATGACAATGAATCAGAGTCATGTGCAAATTTAATTTTCTAAGATAAATTTTTGTTCAATACTGGCAATTGAACCAAAAGCCTTCACCCTAAGTTGTATCCTTATCCCTTTTTAAATTTTTTAATTTTGAAACAGGATCTTGGTTAGTTGCCCACACTGGGCTCAGAGTTGTGATCCTCTTGCCTCAGCCTCCCAGAGTGCTGGGATTACAGGTGTGTGCCACCATGCCTGGTTGGTAAAATATTTTTAAAGCCATTTAAACTTGCTTCAAGTAAGGTAAAACTATTCCAGTCTTGACTCATTACCAGTTCCACTCCCAGAAGAGCACAGCCATCATATCTTTTTTCTCCTCAGTACTAGGGACTGAACCTAGGGCCTTCAAACTGAGCTATATCCCCATCCCTTTTAGTTTTTTATTTTGAGGCAGGGTCTCACTAAGTTGGTAAGTCATCCAAGCTAGGCTCAATTGGGATCTTCCTGCCTCAGCTTCCCAGAGGACTGGGATTAGAGGTGTGTATCATCATGCCTGACTCTACCATTAGATTGTGAATAAGCCTTAGCTGCTGTTTTTGATGAATCTGGAACTCATTATCTCCTGATTTACTACAAAGTCACAGGGGACATTAAGTTCCCATATTATACCTTCCATCTTTCCCAACTCTATTAGGAATTATACCACTGTTTTTGGTTAAATCAATACTATCACTTTTTTTTTTTTTTTTTTTTTTTTTTTTGTACTAGGGATTGAACTCAGGACCTTCTTAACTAAGCTACATCCCCAGTCTTTTTTTAGTTGTAGTTTTTGAGACAGGGTCTCACTATGTTGCCCAGCCTGTACTTCTGATACTTGTGGTATCCCTACTCAGCCTACCAGAGTACTGGGACTACATGCATGTGCCACCATACCTAGCTAATAGTATCACATTGTTATGATTGAAATATCATTCTCTCCCAAGTTAGTTCATGGTTGTATTTATTTGTTTGTTTGTTTTTTTGTTTGTTTGAGACAGGGCCTTGCTTTGTGGTACAGGCTGGCCTTGAACTCATTATGTGGCCCAGGCTGGCCTCAAACACAGCAACCCTCCTGCCTTAGCTTCCTGAGGTGCTGGGATTACAGGCATGCCCTATCACAACTGGCTAGAATTTTTTTTTTTTTTTGTGGGTACCGGGGGTCGACCTCAGGACCTCGTGCGCCATCAGGCACCCGTGCCACTGAGCGATATCACCGGCCCTTTTTTTGTATGTGGGTTCCGGGAGTCGAACTCGGGCCGTCGCGCTTGCCAGGCAGACACTTACACCGCTGAGCCATCTCACCAGCCCCCTAGGAATTTTTTTTATTTTTTTATTTTTTATTTTTTTTGTGGGTACCGGGGGCTCGACCTCAGGACCTCGCACGCCAACAGGGACCCGTGCCGCTGAGCGATATCACCGGCCCCTTTTTCGTATGTGGGATCCGGGAGTCGAACTCGGGCCCTCGCGCTTGCAAGGCAGGCGCTTATGCCGCTGAGCCATCTCACCGGCCCAGAAATTTTTTTAAAGTGTTCTAAATTTACTCCTAAGGAAAGTGGTGGTAGCGATTACTATTTAGACATTTTGGACAGCTCATGCTTTATTCTAATACAAACAGCATTTCATTTTCCTGTGGTTAATTTCATTTTCCCCCCATTTACTTAGTTGTTTGTGTATTTGTTTCTGAAAACTCCAGCATCACTGCCACATACCCATCAATAAGTCTTCTTCATCTGGTCAGACACATAGGTTCCTTTTGAATACTGAGACGTCTCTCCCTGTTCCTTTGTCTTCTTGCTCCAGTCTGATCTGGTTACTGTCGAGGCCTGCTGCACAGCTTTCCTGAGACTTTCATTTTGTTGTTTTCCCTAGCTTTTCTTTCACCATTCTCCTATTTTCTGAATCCTGTATCATCTTCCTTTCTGGTTTAAGTCCTCATTTTAGTAGAACACATCTTCTGGTGGTTTCCTAGGAAATTGTGCTTGAGTCTTTGCATGTCTAGGAATGTCATTTTTGGAATGTCATTTTTAACAGAACAGACTGATAGTTTAGTTATAGAATTCTAGGTCAGAAGTTATTTTTTCATCAGGCTGTTGAAGAATTTGTTCTTATGTAATTTCTTGCTTTTAGAGATGGTTTCAGGAATTCCATTGCTCCTCTGATTCTTGATGCCTTTTACATGATCTGCTGTCCTCTATGGGTGCTTTTAATGTCCTGTCTTTATCCTTTATTCTGAAATTTTACTCTTAGCTGTTTGGGAAAAGGGGAGGAGAAAGCAGATCATATGGTTTTGATAATTTATTGTATGGCAGGTATCATGCAGAGCATTGTATAAGTAATTTCATTTAATTGAAAAACTCTTCTTAGCTGGATTTTGTTTCTTCCTTGCCTTGTTTAGATAATGGAAGTGTCCCCCTAAACACAGGCAGTTTTATCTGGAGGGATCAGAAGGACATGGAAGTACAGTGATTCTGTGGTGCTTATTTTTAAGTCCTCCTCTTGCATTCATATGCTTACTGTATTTCACTTCCTGTACCTTAATCTTTTTCTTCTTTCTTTCCTACACAAAACTTCTTTTTATTAATCAGGTCATATACACGATTATTGTTGCAGGAGTCAGTGGTGTTCAGTGATGTATCCATAGACTTCTCTCAGGAGGAGTGGGAATGCCTGACTGATGATCAGAGAGATTTATACAGAGATGTGATGTTGGAGAATTACAGCAACCTGGTTTCAATGGGTAAGGACATCTGTCCATAAGAATTCAGATTCTGTCCTTGGAAGGTCTCTTTCCTCCAATGTGAAATGCTTACCTACCTTTCAAATACCAGTTGGATTTCTGCATCCTATTCCTGCAAGAATATTCTGAACATTGTAGAGTTAGAAAAAGGAAGCTACATTGAGTTATAGAAGACATTTCAAATCTTCTGTTAATGTTTCATTATTCTGTTGTACCTTTCTTTGACCATTACTGTAATGTCTTTCTTTACAATGAAGAGCCTGGATTTGAATTCAGAGACATTTTTATCATACATTTGTCTCATTACTTTTTTTGTAAACAGGACTTTGCATTTCTAAGCCAAATGTCATCTCCTACTTAGAGCAAGGAAAGGATCCCTGGTTGGTTGACAGAGAGCTAACAAGAAGCCAGTGGCCAGGTAAGTGAGCACAGCAGGTAATGATCCATCTGGTCAGTGGAGAGACTGCTTTCTTCACATGCTATCTGGAAATCTCCCTTCAAAAGCTTTTGCCTTGTTGTGTAAGCAAACATAAGACCTTTTCAGATGAACTTACCTTTTCTCCTTACTTAACACGCTTAGCCTGCTTTTCTTCTCTTATACTTCTCTCCTAATTCTAACTAGCTGGTGTCCTACTCTACCCTCTCTAGTGATACTCCTTTCAATCCATATTTTGGATCCAGATTCTTCTCAGCTTCTCATCCTCTTTTGTATTTAGTCATAAAATATCACTCTGTTGAAATAAATGTTTTCTACATTGTCAGAGACTTTTGTTTTGTTTTGTTTTGTTTTGTTTTTTGTGGGTACTGGGGGGTCGACCTCAGGACCTCGCGTGCCAGCAGGCGCCCGTGCCGCTGAGCAATATCACCGGCCCCTTTTTCGTATGTGGGTTCCAGGAGTCGAACTTGGGCTCTCGCGCCTGCCGGGCAGGCACTTAAGCCGCTGAGCCATCTCACTGGCCTTTTTTTTTTTTTTTTTTTTGAAGTAGTTTTTTGTTTTACTTTGTATTGATTCAGGAGTTGTAAACCCTCACTGATTCATTCATACTTTTAATCAGTATTCACTATTATTTAAGTCAAAATTTAAATCAAAATTTAATCAATTTTTTCTAACATTCATCAGGTATTTAGCTAGGTACTACAGAGCTTAAAAAAAGGAATAAGAAGTTTTAGAATTTATAATCTGCTAGGAGTGCTAGAACATGTCTGTCAGTAATTTCTTCATGTACAACCATACTAAGAGAAGTTAAAATAGGGAGCTTAACAGAAAATGAGAATTGATGTAGGGGATGACTTGATATATATAGAAGAGACTTGGGAATGCATGTCATTGACTTTACATAGAGGGTTAGAAATAAAAGACCTATGTCTCTATGGAGAAGTTACAGATGATAAAGATAGAGAGATTTGGTACAAAGGAGAACAGGACAACATATTCATTCAGTATAAATTTATTGAGCTCCTGTCGTATGTCCAGCACTGTTTTCAATACTGAGGTTATGGTAATAAACATACAAAATCTTTTTTTGAGAGCTTATCGCCCACTATAGGGAGAGATACAAAAACACATATATCAGGTAATAAGTGCTAAAAAGAAAAATGAAGTAGAGAAAGGGATAGAGTGTTCTATTTTATGTGAAACGATAAGAGAAACTTTCTGATCAAGTAACATTTGGGCAGAGACCTGAAGAAGTCCAACAGTAAGTCATTACATGCGATTATGGGGGTTGGGGGAGACTGCTGCCAAACATTCAAAGTCCCTAAGGCAGATGGTGCATTGGTTTTATTTGAGGAGTAGCCTGGGAGGCCAGTGACTGGAGCAGAGTGAGAGCAGAGTTGTACATGGGTGGGACATTAGATCAAAAGGGAGAAGTAGGGCTGGTGAGATGGCTCAGCGGCATAAGCACCTGCCTAACAAGCGCAAGGTCCTGAGTTCGACTCCTGGTACCCACGTAGGAAAGAAAGGGCTGGTGATATCGCTCAGCGGCACAGGCGCCTGCTGGAGCACAAGGTCCTGAGGTCGACCCGCGGTACCCACAAAACTAAAAAAAACAAAAAACAAAAAAACAAAAGGGAGAAGTAGGGAGAAATTGGTCAGTTAATACACTGCCACCCAGGCCATTGTAAAAGTCTTTTCATTCTGAGACAAGAAGTCACTAGAAAGTTATGAGACTAGGACTGCTGTGTTCCAATTTATGTTTTAAAAGGATCACGCTGCTTTATAGGAGGTAAGGCTGGAAGCAGACCATTTATTAGGCTTTTGTAGTAGTTTGGTTGAGATACAGTGATGGCTTAGAGACCATCACTTAAATATTACCTCTGGCATTAAAAGGAAGGGGTGGAGCCTAAATGTTGGAATCAATTCCCAGAAGATGTTTCCGAGCTGTTACATATTCATTCACGATATTTGAATATTTAATAAAATCCATTGCATTATATACTTTAGGAATTTTTTTTTTAATTTTAAATAAGTAATTTTTGCTTATATCTTTGGCAGGTGATACAGTTTTTTGTTGTTTTTTTTTTGTGGGTACTGGGAGTCAACCTCAGGACCTCGTGCTTGCCAGCAAGCGCTTGTGCCGCTGAGCGATATCACTGGCCCTTTTTTTCCTTTATGTGGGTTCCAGGAGTTGAACTCAGGACCTCGTGCTTGCCGGGCAGGTGCTTATGCCGCTGAGCCATCTCACCGGCCCTACAGTTTGTTTTTGTTTTTCAGTGGTTTTGAATTTTTTGGGAAGGGTTCTCACTGTCTCATCCAGCCTGGCCCTGTACTCACTACATAACCCCTGTTGGCTTTGAACTCATGATCTTCTCCCTCAGCTTCCCAAGTATTGGAATTATAGGCATGCACCACCACACCCAGCTTAATATTTTGTTTTTTATTGTGAAAATTTCAAACATAGATGCCACCCTTGTTTCATCTCCCTAATGTTGCTGCTCAGGTATTTTCAAACAGATCTAAGAGTTCTTGTAGCACTAATGCGGTAACCATGCCTAATAAAATTTACAATTATTTCTTAGTATATTGGATTATATTGATGTCATTATATTAAGTACTTGTAACAGTGGACATTTTTGCTAACTTGTTTGTGCCTCTTTTATACACTTTATATTTATTACTACCTTTATTTTTTTAGCTATTTAAAAATTAATTTTATTGGTACATTTTAGATATACATAATGATAACAGACATCATAGGGAATTTGTACCTATACATGATATATCTTAATTCTTTTTTTCATATTCTCCTCCCCCCCTTTAACCCCTTCAGTCAGTTTTTATGGAATTTATGAAATAAAAACATTTATTTCAATTTGATAAGGCACTTTTATTTGGATTGGCATCCTTAATAGGGATATTTTAATGTGTTTGTAGTCAGTTCCTTTATGGTGGTTGCGATTTCTGTTTTTAGAAAATTAACTGGCTTCTACAGACTTTGTAGATGTCCTGTTTATAAATTTTTTTCCTACAATTTGTTTTATATCTCTTTTAAATTTCCTTTGCAATAAAATACAAGTTAGGAATCTAAATCAACCCCTCTACCACCATATACACATATCTTATTTTAAAATCCGTTACTTAACAGCTGCTTATTTCATCATTGTTTTACCTGCCTATTTGGTGATGTGTTAAGCTCTGATTTATGTTAGGTTGTACATTAGCATCTTTTTTCTGTTTCTTTATCTATCCACTTGCACCTACACAAATAGATGTGTTAGCAGACAGTTAATATTTTAGTTACTTTAATTGGAAATTATCACACATACTAAAAAGTAATAGTCTTTTATCTCATGGGTTTTTTTGTATGTTTTATTTTTTTATTTTTTATGTCTTTTTTTTTTTTTTTTTTTTTTTTTGTGGGTACCGGGGGGTCGACCTCAGGACCTCGCGCGCCAACAGGCACCCGTGCTGCTGAGCGATATCACCGGCCCCTTTTTCGTATGTGGGATCCGGGAGTCGAACTCGGGCCCTCGCACTTGCAAGGCAGGCGCTTACGCCGCTGAGCCATCTCACCGGTCCATTTTTTATGTCTTTGTGTTGAACATTTTGCTTCAAAACTCATGAATTTTGTTGCATTCATTAATGAAGAAGTAATAGCTGAACTACATTTCAAGCCATTTTTTATTTTGAGACAAGGTCTCACTAAGTTGCCCAGGCTGGGCTCAAACTTTGAATTCTCCTGCCTCAGCCTCCCAGAGTACTGGTATTATAGGTGTATACTTAGCATTCCTGGCTAAGTTGCGTTATTTTATCCCTGCTATGTCTGTTTTAGTCTTGCTGAGAATATGACTTATTTTTATTTTGTCTTCTACTTTTACAAAGAATGATTAGATTGAATACCTTATTCTTATCACAGAAGAGTTGCAGTGTGGATTATTGCCATATGATTTAGTATGATTTCAAATAGTCTTCCTTACCGAATTTAGAATCTTATCCCACAATAATATTTAGTATTTATTGTGTGTTACATACTTGACAACAGTTTTTCCTATGTGATCTCCGTACTTTTTCTTTTATTCACTTTTTAGAAATTCAGTTTAATTCTCCCATTTTAAGTGTACTTCTATTTTTTCTGAATAATAGAAAGATTAGTGATTGCTTTCATATTTTTGCTCAGTCCTAGAATCAAGATGTGAAACCAAGAAATTATTTCTGAAGAAGGAAATTTATGAAATAGAGTCAGCCCAGTGGGAGATAATGGGAAGACTTACAAGACATGACCTGCAATGCTCTGGTTTCAGAGATGATTGGGAATGTCATGACCAGCTTGAGAAACAGCATGGTTCTCAGGAGAGACAGTTCAGTGAACTAATAATCACTCATGAAGATGTACCTAGTTTCAGTCAGCATCCATCCTTGACATTACAGCAAATTATTAATAATAAAGAGAAATACTGTGCAACTAATGAATATAGGAAAAACTTTAGACATGGCTCACAATTTACTGCTCATCAAATCATTCACACTATTGAGAAACCTTATGAATGTAAAGAATGTGGAAAGGCCTTTAGACATCCCTCAAGGCTTGCGCATCACCAGAAGATTCACACTGGCAAGAAACCCTTTGAATGTAAGGAATGTGGAAAAACATTTATTTGTGGCTCGGACCTTACTCGTCATCACAGAATTCATACTGGTGAGAAACCTTATGAATGTAAAGAATGTGGAAAGGCCTTTAGTAGTGGTTCAAACTTTACCCGACATCAGAGAATTCACACTGGTGAAAAACCTTATGAATGTAAAGAATGTGGGAAGGCCTTTAGTAGTGGTTCAAATTTTACTCAACATCAAAGAATTCATACTGGAGAGAAACCCTATGAATGTAAGGAATGTGGTAATGCCTTTAGTCAGAGTTCACAACTTATTAAACATCAAAGAATCCATACAGGTGAGAAACCCTATGAATGTAAGGAATGTGAAAAGGCTTTTCGTTCTGGTTCTGACCTTACTAGACATCAGAGAATTCATACTGGTGAAAAACCCTATGAATGTAAGATATGTGGGAAAGCTTATTCTCAGAGTTCACAACTTATCAGTCATCATAGAATTCATGCTGGTGAGAAACCTTATGAATACAGAGAATGTGGAAAGAACTTTAATTATGACTCACAACTTATTCAACATCAAAATTTGTACTGGTGATAAACCAATATATACAAAATATATGGGAAGGCTTTTAACTATTGCTGAAACCATTCAGTATCAGAGAATTTATCTTGTTAATAATCCTTCTAGATACAAGGCCATAAAAACATTTGTTGGCTACAGTTTATTTAGTTGAAAAATTGTGTTGGTGAAACACTCTGAATTGAATATGTTTTGGAAGCCTTTTAATGAAAATGTATATTGATCTTAGGTTATTCACTATAGCAACTATTGGAAAAAAAAAAAACAATACTTTTGCCCTTTCTGGCTTTTTTTTTTTTTTTTTTTTTTTTTTGGTGGTACTGGGGATTGAACCGATGGCCTTCACATTGAGCTATATCCCCAGTCCTTTCTTTATTTTTTGTTTTGAGATAGGGTCTCACTAAGTTGCTCAGGCTAAGCTCAAACTTGTGATCATTCTGCGTCAGCCTCCCAGAATGCTGGGATGACAGGCACGTACCACTAAACTTGGCTCTTTCTGGCCTTAAATATCAGAGAATCCATGTAGAAATGTAATCTTGTAATTTTCATTCTCTTTTCTCCCTAATTTTTCCATAATTATTTCATTATTAACACTTTAAACCATTCTAAATTTATATGACTATAAAATTTACCTCTTCACAATTTGAAAAGTACCTTTATTTTAAAGTTATTTTTAATAATAGAAAAGTGAGGGCCGGTGAGATGGCTCAGTGGCGTAAGCACCTGCCCGGCAAGCGCAAGGGCCCGAGTTCTACTCCCGGAACCCACATACGAAAAAAGGGCTGGTGATATCGCTCAGCAGCATGGGCACCTGCTGGCGCGCGAGGTCCTGAGGTCGACCCCCGGTACCCACAAAAAAAAAAAAAAAGTGACCTCTTTTGGTTTTTTTAGTGCTGGGGATTGAACCCAGGGCCTTTGCACAGAGCTGTATCCCCAGCCCTTTATTTTTTAAGACAAGGCCTTGCTAGGTTGCTAAGTTGCCCAGGCTGGGCTCAAACTTGGGATCCTCCCACCCCAGCTTACTGGAATGCTTGGATTACACCATATCCAGCGGGGTGTGCGTGTGTGTGTGTGTGTGTGTGTGTGCGTGCTTGAGTGTGTATTTTAGAGCCAGGGTCCCACTATATAGTTTAGGTTGGCCTCAGACTTGGTATGTAGTCTAGGCTGGGATCAATTTTGTGATCCTCTTGCCTCAGCTTCCTCAGTCCTGTGATTACAGGTGTGTGCCACCACATCTGGCTACCTTTTTTATGTTTGAAGATGGCTGTTTGTTTTGTTCTTTACAAAATTAAGTCTTTCTTTTGTTAAAACCTTCATAAACTACTTTCTACTCAGTAAACAGGGATTCTTTAATATCTTCATGATGTTTCATTATGCCCATTTTATTTTTGAAACAAAGTCTCACTGTGTAGTGCAGGTTGTCCTTGAATTTGCTGTGTAGCTGAAGCGGGCTTTGAACACATGATCCTCCTGCCTTGGCTTCCCTAGTACTGGGACTTCAGGTGTGCACCACCACATCCAGCTATTATTTTATTAAATTCCTATTGATGGATATTGTAGTTTCTTCCAGATACTTTGTCATGATACATGCCAAAATGAATGTCTCTGCTCGACATTCTCCCTAGGCATATCTTTGTAATATGTCTTATTTTTGCAGAAATAAGGCATGAATATTTCCTATAAAATATTTAAACTTCATAGATGAGATAAACATACTCTTTGTCTTCCATCTTGTACCCATTTTCTTTCCCAAAGAATAGTCGTTGTCAGTTTATTACCCTTCCTGGTGATTTTTCTGTTTGAGAGACAGGGTCTTGCTGTGTTCCCCAGATGGGTCTTCAACTTGTGGGCTCAAGTGATCCTCCTGCTTGGGCCTGCCAAGTAACTTGGGCTACAATATGTACCACCATCATGCCCAGCCTATATTCTTATAATTTCTCAGTAGAAATTATACAATGGGGGTGATTATAATACCTACCTCATGTTTTAAGAGAAGTAAATAAGATGTATAAGGTGCATAGAATTGTGCCTGCCATATAATAAATACATATCACTGTGTGTTAGTCATTGTTTTTGTATTTATTGTTGCCACCAGTATTATATTTGTCAGGAGGTTTTAACTTCCTGCAGAACCAATTCACCATCAGGCAGAGTTTTTTTTTTTTTTTTTTTTTTTTAAAGAGAAAAAAATAGAACAAAATTTCAAAACAACATAATAGGAGGGTTGCATTGGTTAATACATTGCGAATTGTTATCTTTAAATTAGTTACTCAGAATACAAAGATATCGGCATGTTTTTGTTTTTTTGAGGCAGGGTCTCACTATATAGTGCAGGCTGGCCTTGAACTCGCTTATGTAGCCTAGGCTGGCCTTGAACTCATGGCAATTCTCCTGCCTCAGCCTCCCAAGTGCTAAGATTACAGGTGTCGCCACTACACCCAGTTAGATAGGGTATTTTTAATTAAAAAAGACCCTTTGAGGGTAATGAATTTAGAAAATCTTCCATTATCACTTATTTCCTGAGAACAGAAAATAATCCTGGTGTTGATGGAGAAAGTAATGTGAATAATGGATGGGAAGGACTATTCAGGTTAACTTCCTTTTTTGCTACATTATATTATTATACTTTATGTAAGACAATACATTGTTGCTGCTTATGAAGCAAAAGTAAACAGACAGCATTATGTTTAAAAATTGAAGCTCAGTGGCACCAGTGTGTGCCTGGCAAGCACAAGGTCCTGAGTTCGATTCCCAGTACCAAAAAAAAGAAAAAAATTGGCATCTATAAAGAGAAACTTTATAATTACAGATTTACTTATTTATTTATTTTTTATAGTTACAGATTTAAAAGGCTATTCTGAATGCAGTGCTTTCTGATACATTTAGAAACCTAAACAAAATTATTCTTAGGAAAATATGTCACTAGTATTGACTCAGAGAATTAGAACTCTTAGAAGACTCTTGTAAACACAGGGAACAGAAAAATTATCATGAGATCAATTAGCTATTATGAATAATGCAACAAACCAAACTTTTTAAGAAAAAATGTATCAAGTGTTCCAGGAACTCCTTCAGTTATATAGTAGTCATTATATTCTACCATTCTAACACAATATTGATATCAGAAATGGATTAGGGGAAAAAAAAAAAGAAATGGATTAGGAGAGTACCCCCAAAAAAGCTATTTTTCAGTGTCAGCTGTGAAGATAATGCACATGCCCTAAGGAAATTGGCTAACTGTATCTATTAAAAGAGTGATAGAAATGTATCTAGTTGGGACAGTACCTACCTAAACAGCAAACCCAGGGCCCAGTTCCAGCTAACTACAATGCTATGAGAAAATATATGCCCGGTTTTACATGCTGTTATGACTCTGAGAATCCAGAAATCTCTCTCTGCCCCCTGAAGAAGATCTCTCTCTCTCAATCTCTCTCCCTCTCTCTCTCTCTCTCTGTCTTTCTCTCTCAATCCCCCTAGGGATTGAACCCAGGGCCTTTGCACTGAGCTACATGCCCAGCCCTCAGCCTCTCAGAGTGCAAGGATTGCAGGTACGTGCCACCACATCCACCACTTTTTAAAGAATTCTACTTTTTAATGTATTTGGTAACTTCTGATTTTTAATTGGCTATTCACAGTTTTAAAAAACAAAAAACACTACAGGGCAAGAAGAGATGTCATTTCTGCAAGTTGCAAGTGGCTACCCTTGGGTTAGCTTTTGTTCTAGACAAAAGCAAAAAGCATACCCATGTCTCACCCGAGGATTTTTTTTTTTTCTTTTGTTCTGGGATGGACTTTTAAGATAGCAAATTCCTTGCCCCTAAGGAGATTTGGGTGTGGGGAGGAGGAATAATTTCCCTATAATTTCTTGGATGTGAACACTTTCAGTTTAAAATTTTTTCCAGAGAGAAAATAGCTAAATTGTAAAAATGCAGGATATTTTAAAAGAAAGGACTTGGTCTGTTTTGAATATTTTTTCGTACATGCATTTTTGTTTTGTTTTTGATTTTTTGAGAGATGGGCTCACTATGTAGTTCAGGCTGGTCTTGAACTCTATGTAGCCCAGGCTGGCTCTGCACCTGTGCTGATCCTCCTGCTTCAGCCTCCCAAGTGCTGGGACTACAGGCATGCACCACCACGCCTGGCCAACATGCATTACTATTATTATTATTGTTGTTATTATTGTGTATGGGTACCGGTGGTCGAATTCAGGACCTCGTGCGCCAACAGGCACCCGTGCTGCTGAGCAATATCACCGGCCCTTTTTTCGTATGTGGGTACCGGGAGTTGAACTCAGGACCTCGCACTTGCCAGGCAGGCGCTTATGCTGCTGAGCCATCTCACCAGCCCCATTATTTTTTATTCTAAGCACCACATCAATCAAAAAAGTAGGACAGTTTCTTAAACATACACACACATACAACTAAAAATGAAAATTTTTAGAGTTAACCGATAAAAAAAAGCCATCCTATCCCAATTTTGCAGTAGAAACAAATATATCACTGGAATTATATATTCTAGACCAAAGGCCAACAAACTTTGTCCATAAAAGGGCAGACAGTATATATTTTAGCCTTTCCCAGCCATACTATTTTTGTAGCAACAGCTCAACTCTGCCATTATAGTATTGGTATTTACTAAAGTTTTCTTAAGAAATCTTGAAGTTAAAACACACACAAAATACCACAGTTTGCCTTTTTGAGGTTTAAATTAACGTTTTGAGATGGACCTTTATTACACCTCAATATTCATCCTCAGGAAGTAGCACCTACATTGCACAGATACCATTCTGTAGAAGGATAATCCATGTATCCAATTATAGAGGTTCATTTTTCATGTCCTACCACCACTCCCTTTTTTCTCAAAGCCTATGTAAGTATATTTTTGTTTGTTGGGATTTTTTTTTTTTTTTTTTTTTTTTTTTTTTTTTTTGGCTTTTTTGAGGCAGAGTCTCACTATGTAGTTCAGGCTGGCCTTGAATGAACTACATAGCCCAGGCTGGCCTCGAACTTGCGGCAGTTCTCCTGCCTCAGCCTCCTGAGTGGTGGGATTACAGGCATGTGCCACCATGCCCAGCAAGGCAGTTTTTCAGAACACTGAATAACTTGGTTTTTTACAAGTATAAAGAGGTAAATATTTTATATAATAAATTTGAGAAAAGTAGAGTGAGCAAAAGACTTGCACACGGCAGTACTACAGAGATAATTCTTTTTTAATATTTCACATTAATATCAAAAGCAAAACTCCCCCAAACAAAAGCAAACTGCCAAATGAAAATTTATTTTATTTTGTGTGCATATGTTGTCTTTTATTGATTATAGTGCATTTGTACACAAACCAATGAAACTAATTTTAAATTTTAAAAAATCAATCTTTGCCCCTCTGTGTTCCTCCATTTCTCTCTTCATGTGTTTCCTTCAGAGTAACGTTTAAAGCTTACATATCCCATGTATTTCATGTCAAACATTAACATGCAAATAAGTATAGTTGTATCACGTAAGTATATTTTTATCAAACTGAAATTTGCTCTTTTACATTCAACTGCAGATTTTTTATTTCCCTTCAGATCTGTAGATATAACTCAGTGTTCATGGTTACAGTATGCTTATCCCCAAGACCTATTCAAACATTTCCCTAATTGTGACAGTTTCAAATTATCTCCTATTTTCCATTTAAAACTAATTATTCACTAGATGTGGGGATACCCACTGTATAATCCCAGCTACTCAAACGGCTGAGGCAGGAAGATCAAAAGTTTGAGATTAGCTTGGGCAATTAGTGAAACACTAAAAATTAAAAAGGCTGGGAATATAGCTTGGTACATAGAATTACAGTGTGAACTCAGGGGTAGAGCTCCTGTGGGTTCCATCTCTAGCACTACAAAAAAACAAAAACAAAAACAAAAAAACCCAAAAAACAAAAATGGTGCTTCAGGCTGTGATATGGCTTAGTGGTAGGGCATTTACCTACCATGCTTGAGGCCCCGGGTTCCATCCCCAGCACCAGAGGCTGGGGAGACTTCCATAAACATTGTTATGTTCTTGTCTATTTCTATTAAGTTTCCTGGGCTATTTCCAGTGTTTGGTATGTTTCTTAGGAAGACTGTGCATATAGAAAATTTCAGAGCCTAAGAGAATGAAGAAACTGCAGTTTTCTGTGTGTGTATATACAGATACATGAATATTCTAATCCTTCTGGAATTTGAGTGTTACACATGGTATGATAAAGGAAGTCAGCTTTGTTTCCATCCAGAAATAAAAACAAGTATGCCAAAGCCAATTATTAACTTATCTTCTGTTGAATTAAAATGTGTTCTCTATTAAATACTCATATCCTCATATCTACTCATATTTTGGTTTTCTGTGTTCTAGCAACGTTTGAATTTCACTTTTCAGTAACTTTTATTACTTGGAAATACAAGATATGCATATTATTAATATATAGCTTGTTATTTGCAAATAAAGACAATCTTATGAACAAAATATTTTTAACCCTAAGAAAGAGGGCAAACTCCCTCACAGGAATCTGTGGCAGAAGCAAATCAAATACTACAAGACATAAATTTCTTTTAAAATCTTGTTCTAAAAGTTATGCTAATTTTCATTCTTTCTATAAACCTGTGGTTAAATGCAAAATGCATAAAATTTTTTTAAATTATTTTTTTTCTCATGAAATCAGTAAAGCTGGCAGATGCAATATTCCTTTCTGTCAGAGTTGAAGAGAATGAACATTTTGGTCACATCAAAACAAACAAAAAATCATGCAGGTGGGAGTGGTGGCGCTATGCCTGTAATCGCAATACTCCAGAAACAGGCAGGAGTATTCCAAATTCGAGCCCAGCCTAGGCAATTTGAGACTGTCTCAAACGGGGCGGGGGGTGGGGGCTGGGGATGTAGCTCAGTGCAAAGGCCCTGTGTTCATTGCCCAGTACTAAGAAAAAACAAAACCAAACCAAAAATGCACACAGGATCAGACGCGTCGTTTCTCACACGGAGTAACTCATACTCACGGCCTCCAGCAAGGAGCCGACAAGCAAAACAAACCCATCCTGAGTTCGGACAGTTCGAGCCATGATTCATGTAAATACTCATAGTAAGTTACAGACACAGTCGCACTAACAGTCAATACTGTTTTCACGCAGGCCCTCACATTCCTCAGTTGTACAGACTCCGACACACAATTCACTAAAAAAAAAAAAAAAAAAAAAAAAAAAAAATCTCCCTCACAAACCTAATTCCGGTCGCCCCAGAAGCACGGAAAGAACCACCCTCTAAAGACAAACACATGGCGCTGTCCTTGGTTGGTAATCGGAGCCCAGCCAACCTCTCCCCCTCCCCGATTGGCCTCAAATAGAGTCACTTTCCATCCATCCCTCTTTAACTGACGCGCAGCTATCCTTCCCCTCCCTTACCCCAGCCCCGACAAAAGACGAAAGAGCCCACCCTTGGCGGCTCCAGACTCGCTAGCGTTCAGCTTCACACAGTGGGCAGCCCTGACGTAGCCTTGCTCACTAGGGCTCCTGCGCCTGCGCACTCGGTGCGCCCGGATGGCCCTCCCAGCAGCCCTAGCGTGCGGGCCGTTAGGTGTCTCGGGATGTGTACTGTCGGTGGCGGTAGTGCCTTGGCCTCCGCTAGCCGTTACCTTGAGACGTTTCGGCGTCCCCTGGGAGTAGCGCTGGCTCAGCGCCTTGGTCCTGGCCACCCTAGCGAGGGCGCTGCGGCGCGTGGGGTAAGGACGGGGCCTATAGGGGAGGCCACGCAGAGCAGCGGGAGCCCAGCGCCTGGGGCCCGGAGTGTGAGGAGGGCAGAGTGTTACCGTGCGTGTCTGTGGGTGTGACGGGGCCTGGGTGTGGCATCGGGACTCTGTGTGGTTGTGAGGCAGGGACTGGTACGTGACAGCGTTTTGTGACTTAATTGGGTACAAAGCGTCCTGTGTGAACCAAGTGGCTGTGGCCATGGAGTGTACCTGTCGGACCCCAGCGTCTCCTGCCGTGTAGCCGCACTGGGCCCAGGGCAGAGAAATGGCCTATAGTCATCACGTGAGCGCCGCGGTGAAGAATCCATGCAAAAAAGCTCAGACCCGATCTTAGGCTAAGAATGCTAGAACTGAGTCGGGTGGGGTGGCACATTCCTGTACTCAGTCCCAGCACTTTGCAAGGCCGAAGCAGGAAGATCAAAAGTTCGAGCCCAGCCTGAGTAATTTAGCGAGAGCCTGTCTCAAAACAAAAAATAGAAAAAGACTGGGGATGTAGCTCAGTAGGCCCTGGTTTCAGTCCCTAGTACCAGGTCGGGCGGGGGAGACAGAGAATGTTAGAACTGGAGGCGTCCCTCAGGCTGCCTGGTGCGAAGACCCCCTGCACACCACGTCCCAGTGCGCACTGACATCCATACAGTCACAACTCAGGGCGTTCCAATTGCTGGTTTCAGAACCAGAGCTCTCTCCAGGAAGCTATTGTAAACTCGTTCCAGCCCCGGCATACATAACCTTGGTTTTTCTTTGATAGTGAAAAGGGTCAACAGTATTCCCTTACTTTACTCTGGATTTGTGTGGATAGTGGTTGGTAAGGGCAGTTGTGGTTGTCGCGGTATGCCCCAATTTAACCAGGTTGGGTTGGGCTCCTAGAATAACCTAGATCAGTGGTGGCTAACCTATGGCACATGTGCTGCAGCAGACATGCAGAGCCCTCTCTCTCCCCACACTAGCCAAATCGCCCCAGCAGCCAAGCATTGGATATTTAGGTTTAATTGCAGCGTTGACACTTTGCAATAAATAAGTGGGTTTTGGGTTGTAGTTTTGGCACTCGACTCTAAAAGGTTCACCATTACTGACCTAGATATTAAAATTTTCTCCTTTCCCGGTCCTGCTGATTTTTTATTTTCTCCCCTGGTTCTGGGGATTGAACTCAGGGCCTTCATACAGAGCTTCATCCCCAGCCACTTCTCTCCTCCCTGCACCCCCCCCCCATTCTGTATATGATCAGAAGAAGGAAAGTTCTTATTAACTCAAGGCATTTTGGGAGTTCTGAGCCATATCTCATCTCATAGCGTTGTTCTTCTTTCCCAGCTCTGATCTCTGCGAAGTCTATTTCTCCTGGCAAACAAACACCAAGGAGGACTGACCAGTTCTTGGATTTCTAAATCATGGCCCATGTAAGTTACTGTTCATTTCCTTCTGGAAATATTATCATGTTATGGTACTAGAAATATTCCTTTATCCTGAAATTTCTTACCTATCAGAGCCTTCTCCCAGAGCTTTCTTCCAGTTCTTCCAAATCCAGGAAGGGATAAAGCTAAACAGCACATTGCCTATCCTATGAGCCCTCTTTTTTCCAGTCATTGTCCATCTATTTGTTGAACAAATCATTCAGCATCTCCCTATATGTGCTGAGTTTTCTGCTAAAAGCTGCAATGAAATAGAAGTGAAATCACTTGAAGGAGATATTTGACCATCCTTTTTGAGTTGTTAAAAAAGGATGGGCCCATTTAACTACTCATAGGAAAACTAAACTTTCTTACATTTGAGTTTTCCAAGTATATAAGATTTGCTACTGATTGGTCCAAGACTCAGTGTATAGTTAGATTTCATGCTTGTGAAACTTTTAGTATTGAGTAGGGGTGCAGCTGGGTCTTGCAAAGAGAGAGATCCCCTAAGAATTGCACACCAGTAATAAGGTTCCATTTATAGCTGAACAAGATGTGCTGGTTTAGATATCTTCCTGATTCTGGATCATGATACGTCAGTACCCTCTAACTTATAAACAAGGAATGCATCTATTTACGGGTAAAAATGATAGCAGTTGAGAAAATAATCCAGATATATCAGTAATCACATAGATTCAGAATTGAGGAGTACCTTAAGGTTATGTTCAACCAAAATATCTAAGTATGGAAGAATGATTAGGCCTCATAGCCATTAAATGAACTAGTTAATGTACAGCCAATTAAAAAATATTTCATTAGAAAATCTGTCATGCTGGATGTGGTGGAACACACTTGTAATCCCGCCTACTTGGGAGATTGATGCAGGAAGAATGTAAGTTTGAGGCCAGCCTGGATAATTTAGCAAGACCCTATCTCAAAATTTAAAAAAAGGGGGGTGGGGATATAGCTCAGCACTTTCTGGGTTCAGTCCTCAGTATTTAAAAAAAAAAAATCTGAGAAAGAAAACTACTTATGATCTGCTTCTACAATGAATTGGGAAGCAATTCTTTAAATGTATTCAGATCCTTTTCTAAGACAGCCTTTTTAAAAATAACTGCTCTTAGGACCAGGTATTGTGGTGCACGCCTATAATCCTAGCACTCAGGAGGCTGAGGCAGGAGGATTGCTGCAAGTTCAAGGCCAGCCTGGGCTACATAGTGAGTTCAAGTCCAGCCTAAACTACATAGTGAGACTGTCGAAAAACAAAACAAAACAAAAAATTGTTCTTTTTGAGTGTGGTGGTACGTGCCTATAATCCTAGCATTTTGGGAGGCTAAGGTGGGAAGATCACAAGTTCAAGCGCAGCCTGGGTAATTCAGCAATTTAGCAAGACCCTGTCTCAAAAATAAAAAATTTAAAAAGGGTTGGGGATGTAACTCAGCATGAGGGCCCTGGGTTCAGTCCCCAACACCACAAAATAAATAAAATAAAAATCTGTTCTTCAAGGGGACAGGAGTAGAACTCACATTTCTTGATAATTTATGAGGTAGACATATAGCAGGCAGAGCTTTAACAGTATTTCATTTAGTGGGAAAATGATTATTTTTTTCTTTCCCATACATGATTGGATTACTGAGGTATGCTAGAGTATATAAATGGCTGTGTCTGTAACAGCAGGATCCTTGAGGATCTCTCAGGCAGACTCATTTTCTAATTAGCTATGTTACACCCTTGTAGCTCAAGCCTGTTTGCTTGCTATAATATTTAATTTCTTGCAATATTTCCTCCATATTTTCTCTTCCATATTAAAAACAAATTCTCTTTATTTCAATTGTAATATATGGTTTGTTGTTTCAGGGATCAGTGATGTTCAGTGATGTATCCATAGTCTTTTCTCAAGAAGAGTGGGAGTACCTAGACTTGGAACAGAAGGACTTATATAGAGATGTGATGATGGAGAACTACAGTAACTTGGTCTCACTAGGTAAGGTTATCTGCCTTTAGTTGTTTAGTTATTTAGTTATTTTGGTACCGGGAATTGAACTCAGGGCCTCGCACTTGCCAGGCAGGTGCTGTACCGCTGAGCTACTTCCCCAGCTCACGCCTTTAGTAATTTAGATTGTATTCTCTATAACATAGCTTTCTTCTCAGAAAAGTTAAAGAATTTTTTTCAAGAAACTATCTGGGGCTGGTGATATAGCTCAGCAGTATAAGCGCCTGCCTGGCAAGCGTGAGGTCCTGAGTTCAACTCCCAGTACCTGCATATTAAAAAAAAAAAAAAAAAGAAAGAAACTATCTGAATTTCTGCTCCCTGTTTTGTTTTTGTTTTTTTTTTTAAGCAAAGGTAACTCAATTTTATGTTTTTCCAGTAGTATTTAAAACATCTTTAGGAATAATCTCAATGTTCATCAATAGGGGACAGGTTAAACATTTTATGACAGTTTAGTACAAGGGCACATTCAGAGGCTTTAAAAGATTGAGGCAGATTTCTGGATTTACCAATGGAAGAAGGCTTCCAAACTGTACGAAGTAAAAAAAACGAGGGCAGAACAGTGGCATATAATATATAACCATTTGTACTAAAAGCATGTATACACATACTATAAATTCATACTTATACATTTGATCATTCGACGAACATTTTTTTGAGAGCCTGCGCCTTTCAAGGTGCTGGGGGCAACAGTGGGCATGAGGACAGCAGCTGGAAGCCCTGTCCCCGTGGACCTGGATTTCAGTGCACAAGCAAAACTGGTCACCGGCAGAGGACCCAGGAGACTGGCAGCTAAGGTTGCTCTGGGAGGAGACCATTTCCATACTCTTATGGGTTGAACTGGGTCCCAAAAGATATGGTGACTACTCCCTGTTCTTAAGGGAATAGTTTGAACTTTATTTCTTTGGAAGGGAGCACTTTTATTGAGTATATTCATCTTCTGCATCCTTACTTATTGATGAAGGGGCTAGATTTGAAATCTAGGTGATTTATGGCCTTGCCAGTATCAAAGAAAACAGGGTTAACTTTGTTTTTGAACTCAGAGTTGCTTTATTTATTTATTTATTTATTTATTAGTACTGGGAATTGAACTCAGGACCTTGTGCTTGCCAGGCAGGCGCTGTGCCACTGAGCTATATCCCTGGCCCTCACAGTTGCTTTAGATGTTTTATTACTTGTTGTGTACCTGTAAGGAAAATAGCTAAACTCTTCCTTAGTTTTTCTCTATTAAAAGAACACATGTGGCTGGAGATGTGGCTTAGTGGGTAGAGTACTTGTGTAGCATGTACTAGGCCCTGGGATCAATCCCCAGCACCACACACAAAAAAAACTCAAAACATATGTACTTGATATACAGGTAGGTTGGATCACCAGGATTTATTTACAATTTAAGATAACTCATTCCTTTGGTTAATAAACAAGTATATTTAGTTTTATCTAATTATTGAAAATTAAAAATCCAAGAATTTGCTTTTTTTTTTTTTTCAGACAGGGTCTCACTATGTGGAGTTCAGGCTGGCTTTGAACTCATTATGCAGTACAGGCTACCTCAAACTCGCAGTGCTGCTGCCTCAGCCTCCCAAGTGCTGGGATTACAGGCATGCACCACCACATCTGGCAAACTTTGCTTTTAGTAGTGTATCAATATCCTAAGAAATAAGAGTAGGGCTGGGGATGTAGCTGAGCAGCACAGTGCCTGCCTGGCAAGTGCGAGGTCCTGAGTTTGATTCTCAATACCAAAAAAAAAAAAAAAAAAAGAAATAAGAGAAAATATCTTTTGGGAAGCTTCTTGTTTTCCTCTCAGCAAAATAACAACTAACAGCTAATAAAATATATATACTACTATCAGGCAGTGTTAGGTATAGATACACATTAATGCAATCTGTACAGTAGGCACTTTTGCAGGGGGAGATACTGGGGATCAAACACAGAGATTTTTCCACTGTTAAGCTACATTCCCAGCCCTGTTTTAAATTTTTATTTTTGAAACAGAATCTTGCTAAGTTGACCAGGGTGGCCTTGAATTTGGTGATTCTTCTGCCTCCCAGGTAGCTGGGATTACAGGTACATGCCAATGTACTCAGCAGATAGGCACTATTATTACTGTTTTATAAATGAGGGAAACGAAGCATGGAAGTACCTTGTCTCGGATTATATAACTGTGATGTGGCAGAGGCAGGATTTGAACCATGTGGTCTGTGATCTCAACCACTGTTTCCTCTGAAGAAAGAACAGTTGTATGAGTATGAATTTTAAAAAAACCTTTTCTGTCCTTTTCTAATCTCTATTTATCATGTAATCTTCATGTGAACATTTTTAAACCATCTTTCCCTTCTTTGCTTTGAAAGCTTTATCAGTTATTTTAATCTGTAGCATATTACAAATGTAACAAGGGTGAACCAATAAAATTTCTAATTATTTTCCTCTAAGCAGGGTGCTTCGTATCTAAGCCCGATGTGATTTCCTTATTGGAGCAAGGAAAGGATCCCTGGAAAGTTGTGAGGAGAGGAAGAAAACGATATTTAGGTGAGTGAGGGCCAGTGAAGCTGGGGGAATCACCCAGTTAGTTGGGGAAAAGGCACAACCTTGTGACATTTAGAAAACCATTTTTAAAAGTCCTTTGCCCAAAGGCAAATGTCCTAGACCAGGGAAGCAAATAAAGACTTGGCTGGGGATACTAAAAAAAACTACTACTCTTTTTTTTTATTGTTGTTCTTTCCAGTTTTTCTCCTCTTGAAAGGGCTGAGGTTGGAAGGTATTCTCTTTGTTCACTATTGACAGCCATCTGTATCTTGATTCTGTTGCTTTATTCTTTTGCATTGGTAGATGGGTGCATGAATAGATAACCTCTGAGCTGGGCACTATTATAGCTGTCAATACAATGGTAAACAAAACCAATACAGCTCTTGTCCCCATGGAATTTACTTTGTAAAAAGAGAAATCTAGCAATTATAAATAAATAGAAATTAGAATGTTAGGTAATAAAAGAATGCTATGAAGAAAAAGTAAGCAGAATAAGGAGATAGAGAATGTGGGATGGGAAGGCTATTTTAATTATGGTCAGGGAATAATTCTTTTTTCCCACTTTGTTCATAAAGTTTTAAATGGTAGCTTTTTTTTTTTTTTTTTTTAACTTTTTTCAGAAAATTTTAAAGGGATATATGCATGGTATTATAATATATATATTTTTTAATTTTAAAGAGAAAAAAGATAAACAAACAATGAAACCGAGTTTCAAAACACTTTAGTAGGACATTTACAACAGTTGATACTTTGTGTATTGTTGTCTTTGTAGTAGTTATTCAGAGTACAAGGTATAGGCATGATATCTTATGTAAACAATATTAGCATAGAATATTCTTTTCAAGGAACTAAGAGAAGCTAGCTGTATAACTATCTTAACTATCTTGTGTATGCATATATTTTTTCTTTTTCCCTTTCTTCCTTTCCCCTTTCCCCCATCACAGTTTGTCTTTTCTTTCAAACAGTTTCTTCCCAATTCACAATATCTACTGTACATTTTGGATCCTATTTACTTGTTTAGTGTCTCACACTAGTGAGACAATATGGTTTTTACATGTATGGGACTGATTTATTTCACTTATGAGTATGGTCTCAAGTTGCATCCATTTACCTAGAAAAGTCTCAAGTTTATCCTTCTTTGTGGCTGAGTAGTACTCCATTGTATAAAAAAAACACATCTTTTTTATGCATTCCTCGGTTGATGGGCATCTGGGTTGTTTCCAGGATTTAGCTATTACAAATTGTGTTGTTATAAACATGGGTGCACATATATAGCTGTGTTATGATGTTTTTAATTCTTCTGGGAAAATACCCAGAAGGGGAATAGCTGGGTGGAATGGGACCTCTAATCCTAGTTTCTTGAGAAATCTCCACACTGATTTCCACAGTGGTTGTACCAGTCTACACTCCCACCAGCAGTGGAGAAGGGTTCTTTTTTCCCCACAGACTCACCAGCATTTGTTATTGGTTGATTTCTTGATGATAGCCATTCTTTCTGGAGTGAGTTGGAATCTCAGTGTTGTTTTAATTTGCATTTCTCAAATGTTGTTGAACATTGTTTCATATATTTACCTGCCATTTGTATTTCTTCATTTGAGAAGTATGTATTTATCTCAGATGCCCATTTTTGGATCGGGTCTTTGAATTTGAGGGGCCTGATTTTTTTCAATTCTTTATATGTTCTAGATAGAAGTCCTTTGTCTGAGGAACAGTTGGCTAAAAATTTTTTCCCACTCTGTTGGTTTTCTTTTCACTCTGTTGATTTCTTTTGATGTGCAAAAACTTCTTAATAAGATGAGATCCCAGTTGTTGTTCTTTGAAGTACTTCCCATGCAGTTTGGGTTTTATTCATTAACTCTCTGCCTACTCCTATGTCTTCAAGATTTCTACCTACTTCGTCTTACAGTAGATTTATTGTCTGTTTTAATTTTTAGATCTTTGATCCATTTTGACTTTAGTTTAGTGCGTGGTGATAGACATGGGTTTAGTTTTAGTCTTTGGCATGTGGTGTTAGGGTCGAGACGCCCGCCGCGTGAAAGAAGACTCCAAGAGGCTTTCTCTCATGCAAAGGGCAAGGGGTTTTATTATCCAAGCATGCGTGGGGCTCACTGAACACGCAGGAACAGTGGGCCACGAGGAGGGTCTGTGCAGGGCTTATATGTCTATAGAACAAAGGGAGGAGGGGGTCTTTGTAAGCGCGGTTACAGAAGCAGATGGCATTGGTTAGTTTAAACAGCTTTTTACATTTATTGGGAGAAGACAATCATACGGGAGTTTTTAGGCTGGCCGAGGGAGCAGCGGAGGACGTTTCCTAATATGAGCAGCAGGTGTTCAGGAAAGGGATACTTTGTAAATTCTTTAGCTATGGGGTTGTTCTTATCTTGTAGCCCAGATCCCTGGTCGCTCTGTTCTCATTCTTATCTAACTTGGGCAACTTTAAATTGTAACAGCTCAATTCCCGGAACCTTGGGAGGAGGGGGACAGCATGGACCGTGCATTCCCAGAAGGGAAAATTTCTCTTACAGTGGAAAGCAAGCTTTTCCAGCATCATTTGTTAAAGAGACTATCTTTCTTCTAGTGAACATGTTTGGCTCCTTTGTCAAAGATAAGGTGGCCAAGTGTGTTTGGGGATGCGTCTGCATCTTCTATTCTGTTCCACTGATCCTCAGGCCTATTTTCTTTGTCAATACCATGTTAATTTTATCACAATAGCTTTATAGTATAATTTCAGATCTGGGATTGTGATGCCCCTGACTTGCCTTTGTTGCCCAGAATTGCTTTTGCTATTCTAGGTCTTTTCTGGTTCCAAATGAATTTTATGCATGTTTTCTAATAATACATATTTTGTCAGCAACTTAAGTTTCTTTTTAAAATTTTATTAATACTGTACTTGTTTGCAGTTCATGCAGTTTACAATCATCTTGGGGAGTGGTTACCTATACATACCACAGCTTCTTTTTTTTTTTTTATCCCCTCCCCCTCCTTTGCTCCCTTCTCCAAATCACCTATTGCATTTTTCATTCTTGTTGATATTATTAATCTTAGCTCATGTTATGGAATATAATGTTTACATTATCTGAGGTTATTAGGTTCCTGTACACAGCATATCTTTATTCTACTTATTTTCTCCTCACTCCTTGTGCTTTTTCCCTTGGACCACTTCCCTATTGCAAGAGATCCATCTCCTTGTCCCCTCTATCCATCCTTTGTTATTCTCTTTGTTTATACTTTACCTCATTCAAATGATACCATATGGTATTTAAGCTTGTATGTCTGTTTTATTTCACTCAACATTATAGTTTCCAGGTGCATCCATTTTCCTACAAATGTTTCAAATCTGTCATTCTTTATAGCAGAATAGTATTCCAATATATTTAGATACCACATTTTCTTTATCCAATCATCTGTTGATGGGTACACAGGCTGTTTACAGGAATTAGCTATTAGAGTTGTGCTGCTATAAATATTGGTATGTAGGTATCACTGTAGTAATGATGTCTTAAGCTCTTTGGGGAATATATACCTAGCAGGGGGATCACTGGGTCATATGGAATACGTAATTTCAGTTCTTTGCGGAATCTCTATACTGATATCCGTAATGGTTGTACTAGTTTACATTCCCACCAACAAATGAAGGAGTCTTCCTTTTTCACCACAGCCTTGCCAGCATTTATTAGTGTTTGATTTCTTAATAATTCCCATTTTTTCTGGAGTAGGATGGAACTTAGTTTTGTTTTAATTTGCATTTCTCAAATGCCAGAAATGTTGAGCATTTTTTCATATATTTGTTGACCATGTGTATCTCTTCCTCTGTGAAGCATCTGTTCATTTTTCTTACTCATTTCTTGATAGGATCTTTAATTTTAGGTGGTTAAATTTTTTTTAGTTCTTTGTCTATTCTAGATACTAGTTCTCTGAGGTGTAGCTAGCAAAATTTTTTTCCCATTCTTCAGGTTGTCTCTTCACACTACTGATTCTTTTGCTATACAGAAGCTTTTTAGTCTGACATAATCACATTTGTTGATTCTTTCTTTTATTTCTTGTGCAATAGAGGTTCTGTTTAGAAAATCCTTTCCTATGTCTTCAAGTGTTTTACCTATTTTATCTTCTGGTAGGTTTAATGTTTCTGTTTTAATGTTTAGATCTTTGATCCACTTTGATTTTAATTTAGTATGTGGTGAGAGAGAAGGGTTCAGTTTCAATCATCAGCACACAGATGACCAGTTTTCCCAGGACCACCTGTTAAATAGGCTGTCTTTCCTTCAACTTATGCTTTTGGCCCCTTTGTTGATGATCAAATAGCTGAATGTGTCTGGGGAAGTTTCCATAGCCTCAATTCTGTTCCATTGATCAGTGTATCTGTTCTTGTTCCAGTACCATGCCATTTTTATCACTATTGCTTTGGTAGTATAGCTTGAAGTCAGGTATTGCTTTGCTCTTGTCTAAAATTATTTTGCTATTCTGGGTTTGTTCTGGTTCCATATCAATTTTAGTATTTTTTTTCCCTAGGTCTGTAAAGTATGCTGTTGGTATTTTGATTGGTACTGCATTGAATCTGTATAACAGTTTTGGTAGTATGGCCATTTTGACAATATTGCTTCTGCTTACCTAGGATCAGGGGACATCTTTCCATTTTCTTTTTCTTTTTTCTTTTCTTTTTTTTTTTTTTTTTTTAATGTGGGTACCGGGAGTCGACCTCAGGACCTCGCGCTTGCCAGCAAGCTCTTGTGCCACTGAGCGATATCACCAGCCCTTTTTTTTCCTTTATGTGCATTCCGGGAGTTGAACTCAGGACCTCGCACTTGCCAGGCAGGCACTTATGCCGCTGAGCTATCTCTCCGGCCCTTCTTTTTTTTTTTTTTGAAACAGGGTCTCACTATGTAGCCCATGCTGACCTTGAATTCATAGCAATCCTTCTGCCTCAGCCTTCTGAGTACTGGGATTACAGGCGTTGACCACCACACCTAGCATCTTTTCATTTTCTGATGTCCTCTTCAATCTCGTCAATTTTTCAGAGTACTGCAGTTTTCTTTGTAGAGGTCTTTCACTTCCTTGGTTACGTTAATTCCTAGGTATTTCATTTTTCTGGAAGCTATTGTGAATGGTATTATTCTCATAATTTCCTTTTGATCCTGTTTATTGTTGATGTACATAAACTCTAATGATTTTTGTAAGTTAATCTTGTATCCTGCTATACTGCTAAAGTTTGTTATTAATTCTAAGAGATTTTGGTGAGTTTTTGGGTCTTCTATCTAGAGTATCATGTCATCTGCAAATAATGTTAATTTGAGTTCTTCCTTCCCTATATGTATTCCTTTTATTTCTTTCTCTTGTCTAATTGCTCTGACTGTACTGTGTTGAATAGAAGAGGTGATAGTGGACATCCTTGTCTTGTTCCTGATTTTAGGGGGAATGCTTTTAGTTGTTCTCCATTTAATATGGTGCTGGCGATTCATTTGTCATATATAGCTTTTATCATATTCAGGTATGGTCCTTCTATACCTGTTTTCTTCAGGGTTTTTTTTTTTTTTTATCATGAAGGGGTGTTAGATTTTGTCAAAAGCCTTTTCTGCATCTATTAATAAGATCATATGTTTTTTGTCCTTGCTTATGTTTATATTATGTATTACATTTATTGACTTACGAGTGTTGGACCATCCATACATCTCTGAGATGAAACCTACTTGATCATAATGTATGATCTTTTTGATAATGTGCTGCATTCTATTTGCTAATATCTCATTGAGGATTTTTGCATCTGTCTTCATTAAGAGATTGACCTATAGTTTTTTTTAGTTGGGTCTTTATCTGGTTTTGGGATCAGGGTGATACTGGCTTCCATAAATAAACTTGGGAACACTCCATCCCTTTCGATTACTTTGAAGAGCTTGAGGAGTATTGATGATACAACATCCTTAAAGGTTTTGTAGAATTCCACAGGGACTCCATTACATCTTAGGTTTTTTAGTTGGCAGATTCTTTATTACTTTCTCAATTTCACTGCTTTATTGGGTTGTTAAGCATATTTATGTCTTCTTGGGTTAATTTTAGTAGTTTGTATGTGTCTAGGAATCTGTCCATTTCTTCAAAATTTGCTAATTTGTTGGAATATAATTTTTCAAAGTAGTTACTATCTTCTGGATTTCCCCAGTGTCTGTTGTGATTTTACCTTTTTCATTTCTAATTGTGTTGATATGAGTCTTTTCTCTCTCTCTTGGTAAGTCTGGCTAGGGGCTTATCTATTTTATTTATTCTTTCAAAGAACCAGCTCTTCAATTCATTGTGTTTTTTTTTTTTTTTTTTTTTTTTTTTGGTCTCAATTTCATAGATTTCCATTCTCATCTTTATAATTTCCCTCCTTAATTTCAGTTTGGGGCTGGTTTGTTGTTGTTTCTAAAGTATCTTAAGATTTCTCAAAGAAAAAAAAATATATGTATATAAAAGATAGTTGAGATAGATATACTACTAATTTCTTTTAGTTCATTGAAAAGAAAGTTTTGTGCGAATATTGTTCGGACAGTTGAATGCTGATATCTTGTACTCTGAGTAACTAATTTAAATATGACAATACGCAATGTATTAACCATTGTTACCCTATTATGTTGTTTTGAAATTTTGTTCTATTTTTTCTCTTTAAAATAAAAATTAAAAAAAAAAAAAGATTTCGGGCTGGTGAGATAGCTCAGTGGCATAAGCGCCTGCCTGGCAAGCGCGAGGTCCTGAGGTTGACTCCCGGTACCCACATTAAAAAAAAAAAAAAAAAGGGCTGGTGAGATGGCTCAGCAGCATAAGCGCCTGCCTGGCAAGTGAGAGGTCCTGAGTTCGACCCCCGGTACCCACAAAAAAAAAAAAAAAAAAAGATTTCTCATAAGATTGTCTATTTGAGCTTGCTCTGTTTTCCTAATGTGAGCATTGATTGTGGTGAATTTTCCTCTTAGAACCATTGGCTTTCTTTTCTTTTCTTTTTTCTTTCATTTTATCTTTTTTGAGACAGGGTTTCACTATGCAGTTCAGTATGGCCTTGCACTCACTTTGTAGTCCAGGCTGGCCTCGAACTCGCAGTGATCCTCCTGCCTCAGCCTTCCAGGTGCTGGGATTACAGGCGTGCGCCACCACACCTAGCTTAGAACTGCTTTCATGGTGTCCCAGAGGTTTTGGCGAGTTGTACCATCATTGTCATTAACTTCTAGAAATTTTGTAATTTCTTCTGTGACCCATAAGGAGTATATTGTTAATTTGCCAGGAGCTTTTGCCTTTTCCAAAGTTTCTTTTGTCATTGATTTCTATTTTCATTGCACAGTGGTCTGATAGTATGCCTGGGGCAATTTCTATTATTTTATATAGATTCACTAGCATGAAATTGTCTACTCAGTCAGGATTATTCCTAAGTAATTAAACCAGCTACAGTATAGTAACAGGCTAATCTGTTACAGTGGTCTATCAAGGCAAGTTGAGAAATAACACACCATGAGACCCTCTTTTGGGTTTCCCTTTATCCTAGAGAAGAAATACATTGTTATACTGTAAGCATCATAACCCACAGTTAATGTGCACTAAACTAATGGCTATGTCTCCTCTAATGGTGAAAAATAGCATTTAACAGTAATTTTATAGAATCAGTTATGTAAAGCTCAGAGGACTGGGGACTGGGTAATGCCAGAGGAGGGAAGTGAAGAGAAAAAAGTTTGTTTTTTAAAGTTGTCTGAGAAGGAAATGGGGCGGGGGGGGGGGGGCAAAGGATCCTAATGATGGTAAGGATATGTTATATATTTATAAGGGGATAACAGGGAAAACTGGGCACGAATTTGGTAGTGAGAATAGGGATGGGAAAAGATTCTATGACTGATATAAATATTAGAGACAAAGTTAAAGGGAGACAATTGATGAGGAGGAAAGTAAAGAGAAGAAAAGTTGAGAATGAATAAGACACAGGAGAAAGAAGTCAGGTGAAGAGATATGGATAAAAGTAAAAAGGATATAAAGGGACAAGGGAGAATTCCCTTACCCTCTATAAACTACACTGGGAGAAAAAAGGCAAGAGGGAGATAAATACACAAACAGACACTCTCATAAAAGAAAAAAGGGTAAAAATGTGGAGGGAAAATGAACAGAAGGAAAACAGTAAAGAATAAAAAAATGAAAATTACAAATGAAAAATAATACAATCAAAGAATAGTAGAAGAAAGTTTTCTATTGTTTTGAACATGTGGCTCTTTTCCTTAGCCTACTTTAACATTTTTATAATAATGATACTGGATTTTTCAATGTGCTGTTTTATAGAAAATCATTATATTGTTTTAGTTTTGTGAGCTATTTTCATTTAGTGCAATATCATTTTATAAAAACAGTTTGGAGGTTTTTCTTTTTCTTATTCAATTGAAATAGAATTTAGATTTGGATGGCCTGTCTTTAAAGCTTTAACAACTTTTTTTTTTTTTTTTTTTGGCAGTAATGGGGATTGAACCTAGGGCCTTTATACTGAGCTACATCCTCACCCATTTCTTTCTTTCTTTATTTATTTTTTTAAATTTTTTATTTTGAGACAAGATCTTATTAAGTCACTAAATTGCCCAGCTTGGACTTATACTTGCATCCTTCTGCCTCAGTATCCCAGAGCCCTGGGATTACAGGAATGTGCCACCACAACCAGCCTTTAGAAACCTTTTTAAAGCTTTTTCCTAGGAGCCAGATGTGGTGATCCTTGCTATAATTCCAGTACGGTATTCAGGAAAGCTAAGGCAGAATGATCATGAGCTCAAGTCCTGCCATGAGTTTAGTGAGACCCTGGTCTCAAAGTTAAAAAAGAAAAGGGCTGAGGATGTATCTCAGTGGTAGTGTCCCTGGGTTCAATCCCCAGTACTATTGTAAGGGGGAAAAGAACTTTTCTGGGGAAGCAGATGGTAAGTCTGACTACATTCTCCATTTGTTCCGTGGACATTTATTGGTTTAAACATGATAAGCCAGGTGTGGTGGTGCACACCTGTAATCCCAGCACTTGGGAGGCTGAGGCAGGAGGTTTGCCACGAGTTCGAGGCCAGCCTGGGCTACATAGTGAGTTCAAGGCCAGCCTGAGCTACATAGCAGGACCCTGTCTCAAAAAACAAAATTTACATATCTTCAATTATCAGTTATGTATTCACAGAAAAATAATCCATGTTAGCTGTATTTTAAAAGTTATTGCAGTCATCTAGGTGGTTTAGGTCATGTTAAAACCTCCGTATTTATAATAAGTTCCCCAGTGATTCTGATCCGCACATCAATTTGAAACCCACTGTCTTAAAATGTTTACTTAATCAACAATCTCCTGTACTTACATGCACTCACATTTTTCTAGTGTTCCCTTTGCCTTTTTTTTTTTTTTTTTTCTCTCTCTTTCAAATTATATAACAGTGTTCGAGTTTGGTTGACTATTACTTTTGTTGTCTTTTATTTTAACTGTAGAAATTTTACTTCTTTTAGAAAAAGAAAACAGCGTGTGTTTGCTTTCTTGTTTTCTTTCAGATTTGAAGACTAGTTATGAGACTAAGAAGTTATTTTCAGAAAATAACATTTATGAATTAAATTTATCCCAGTGGAAGATAATGGAAAGAATAAAAAACTATGGCCTCAATGGTCTCTTTTTGAAAAATGACTGGGAGTCTAAAAGAAAATTCGATGGACAAGAGGGACCTCAAGAAAATTATTTCAATCAAGTGAAAGTTATATCTGAAAAAGTATCCTCTTACCAAAAGCGCACATCTATTACTCCACATCAGAAGATTCATTTTGTGGAGAAACCCTATGAATGTAAGGAATGCGGGAAGGCTTTCAGAGTACGCCAGCAACTTACTTTTCATTACAGAATCCATACTGGTGAAAAACCCTATGAATGT
This sequence comes from Erethizon dorsatum, assembly GCA_028451465.1. NCBI lineage: Eukaryota > Metazoa > Chordata > Mammalia > Rodentia > Erethizontidae > Erethizon > Erethizon dorsatum. Next base: position 100,724,814 of record CM051834.1, read on the forward strand.
AAGGAATGTGGGATGGCCTTTAGGCAGACTGCACACCTTACTCGACATCAGAGACTTCATTCTGGTGAAAAACTTTATGAATGTAAGGAATGTGGGGAAGCTTTCATATGTGGTCCAGACCTCAGAGTACATCAGAAAATTCATGTTGGTGAGAAGCCCTATGAATGTAAAGAATGTGGGAAGGCCTTTAGAGTGCGAGGACAACTTACGCTCCATCAGAGGATTCATACCGGTGAGAAACCTTATGTATGTAAAGAATGTGGGAAGGCCTTTAGACAGTATGCACACCTAACTCGACATCAGAAGCTTAATATTGCTGACAGACTCTATGAGTGTAAAGAATGTGGGAAGGACTTTCTGTGTGGCTCTGGCCTTAGAGCACATCACAAACTTCATACTGGTGAGAAACCCTATGAATGTAAGGAATGTGGGAAGGCCTTTAGAGTACGACAACAACTAACACTCCATCAGAGGATCCACACTGGTGAGAAGCCCTATGAATGTAAGGAATGTGGAAAGACTTTTAGTCGTGGTTATCATCTTATTCTCCATCACAGAATTCACACTGGTGAGAAACCTTATGAATGTAAGGAATGCTGGAAGGCCTTTAGCCGTTACTCACAACTGATTTCACACCAGAGTATTCATATTGGTGTTAAACCTTATGACTGTAAGGAATGTGGAAAGACTTTTAGACTACTCTCACAACTTACTCAACATCAGAGCATTCATATTGGTGAGAAACCCTATAAATGTAAGGAATGTGGGAAGGCCTTTAGGTTGCGCCAAAAACTTACTTTACATCAGAGCATTCATACTGGTGAAAAACCTTTCGAGTGTAAAGAATGTAGGAAGGCCTTTAGACTTAATTCATCTCTTATTCAGCATCTAAGAATTCATTCTGGTGAGAAACCGTATGAATGTAAAGAATGTAAGAAAGCCTTTAGACAACATTCACACCTTACCCACCATCTGAAAATTCATAATGTAAAAATATAACAAAGTCTAATCAGTCCTGTGTTATGAACACTGTATGAATGTAATAATCTCTTTTGCTTCACAGGTGTTTTGATTAGGCGAAGAGGTTTTATGCCATTGAAGCAGTGTTAATTCTACCATCATTCAAACCTGAAGTTTCAGCACATTAGTTAAAAAAACTAATTCTATTAATATAACAGATGTGGGAAAGACACCTCTGTTCCATCACTTTCCTACTTGTGTTATATTAAATAAGACACTTAACTGCTCTGTGCTATAACTTCTTTCTTTGTAAAATGGTGATTTAAAACTGTGACAAAAAATGGCTGCAAATTCTTTGACATTCTTTCCATCAAGAGATGGAATCTGGGCCGGTGAGATGGCTCAGCGGCGTAAGCGCCTGCCTGGCAAGCGCGAGGGCCCAAGTTCGACTCCCGGAACCCACATACGAAAAAAGGGCCGGTGATATCGCTCAGTGGCACGGGCGCCTGCTGGCGCACGAGGTCCTGAGGTTAAACCCCAGTACCCACAAAAAAAAAAAAAAAAAAAGAGAGATGGAATCCACATCCCTCCCCTTGAGTGTGAGCAGACTCTGTGATTGCTTTCCCCAGTAGAATATAGTAGAAATACTACTGTGCCAGTTTCTGGGCACTGAACTACACCCTCAGCCTTTTTTATTTATTTATTTATTTAATTTTGAGACAGGGTCTTACTAAGTTGCCCAAGCTAGGCTCAAACTTGCAATCCTCCTGCCTCAGCCTCCCAGAGTGCTGGGATCACAGGGTGCCCACTGTGCCTGGCTTGGGGTTACTTCATTCCTTGAAATACTTTTTTAAACCCTAAACTGTCATGTAAAAAAAGTCTGGCCACTTTGCTGAAGAGCCCCCATGGAGAGGCTCTGAGACTACATAGACAGGGAGAGGCATCTTGTGAACCTAGTCTTCCAAACATACCCAATAAGGCACCAAACATTTGAGTAGAACAGTTTTGGATCCTCCAGATCAGCCACCAGTTGAACACCACTGAGTGATCTTAGCTGACACCATATAGAACAGAAGAATCAGCTACTCTGTCCCTTCACAGCAGCCTGCTCTCTCCTGTAGAGCAAACTTCTTTATCTACTTTTACTTGCCCCAAACTTGCTCTGCAGAACTTGTCTTTTCCTACCTTTAATAAACGCAGAACTTTGCTACCATTAAAAGAAAAAGAACAGAAGAATCAACCAGCTGTATCTCTGCTCAAGTTCCTGATATACAGTCATAAAATAATAAAAAGGTTTTCAGGCAAGTACATTTAGTTTTACTACCATCCTTAATGTTACACTTTGGAGAATTCATGTGGAAGACTACAGGGTATTAATACAGAAATGGCTTCCACCAGCATTTATTGCTTATTGAACTTCAGAAATCTTATTGAAATATTGAAAGTGTGAAATTATTTTTCAATTTAATTAAAAAGCATATATTCTATAATCTATATTGTCTAGTCCCAGTCAATATTTAGTTAAAAATTAACAAAATATAACTTAAAAGGAAACTATTTGGAAATTAAAAATCTTTTTTTTTTTTTTCTTCTTTTTTTATATGCGGGTACTGGGAGTCGAACTCAGGACCTCGTGCTTGCTAGGCAGGCGCTTATGCCGCTGAGCTATATCACTGGCCCTGGAAATTAAAAATCACCTGTGTTATAACTCCCATATTACCTCTTAAAACCACTCTATTATGGTTTTTTAAAAATACTGTATTGTCCTGTCTTTGGCTAATAGGAATCACCTCATTGGCATCTATGTCATGTGTCCTGTTATCATCACCACTATAGCCACTGATAGTTTTTTTGTTGTTGTTTTGTTTTTGTTTTGAGACAGGGTCTCACTATGTAGCCCAGGCCGGCCTTGAACTCCCAAGTTGCTGGGATTACAGGTGTGGGCCACCACACCCGGCAGCTTTTTTTTTTTTTTTTTTTTAACCAATGCATTGATCAGCTATGAAACACTTTGGCGTTACTGATAGAGGGAAAGAATGGAGCATTTATCTTGCCTTCTGTATTTCAAAATAACCAAAAGTTGATTAAGTAAAATTCTCTATTAGAACATTCCAGCAAGTAAAGATCAAAGGAGTGATATAATTTGACAATTACACTTCTAAATTATAAAGTAATGGATCTTAGTAATGGTGCCAATGGATTCTAAGACCATAGGCGAAAGATTGATAGGAGGCTTATAATGAGTGGAGCAGAGTGATAGTACCCACTAATCTATATTAATACCCCTAAATTAGATCAACCAGAGTATATACTTCTTGTGATGCAGTCAGTGTACAGAGCATCTGTGAAATATTCTTGCCAAAAAATACTGACTCAGAATTACTACTGAATCCCTCAATCTAATTACCAGTTAACAGGAAATGTAGAATTTCTTAATGTAGAATTAAGAAAAATTAATGACAAAAGCAAACAGCCACATGCAAAATTTGGGAAATTTTACTGAACTAATGCCCTCATTTCCTAACTAATACATGTCAAGAAAGTTAAAACCATAATCCTACAGTAGTATCTCAGAACTGGTTAAATGGTTCCAGGAGGTGCAACCCATACCAAAAGCAAGAAGCACCAAACTGGGCTGGAAAGAGTAGCAGGTCATGAGGCAGTCAATCAACAGGACAAGTTCTAGCTTGCATGTTGAGCACCAAACTATGACTACTGGAACAAAGTTTGGATGAGTTTCAAAGCAGTCGAATACTAAGGTGTAACTATACAGCACGTGGAGCATATTGGAATCCTGCATTTAAAAAATGTACTTGGGGGCTGGTGAGATGGCTCAGCAGCGCAAGTGCCTGCCTGGCAAGTGCAAGGTCCTGAGTTCAACTCCCACTACACACATAAAGGAAAAAACAAGGAGCCGGTGATATCACTCAGTGGCACAAGCGCCTGCTGGCAAGCACGAGGTCCTGAGTTCGACTCCCGGTACCCACATTAAAAAAAAAAAATTGTACTTGGAGCTGGGCGTGGTGGTGCATGCCTGTAATCCTAGTACTCAAGAGGCCGAGGCAGGAGGATTGCCTCAAGTTTGAGGCCAGCCTAGACTGCATAGTGAGTTCAAGGCCAGCCTGAATTACAGAGTGAGACTATCTCAAAAAAAACAAAAAACAATTTTTAAAATAAAAAATGTACTTGGGATATGCTTTAATCAGGCATGGCAACACAGGCAGACATAGAAATGATTATCATGAAAAAAGTTTATAGTCCAGTGCCTAGAAACAGGCACAGGTTGCCATATAAGGCCATGTGGGGAAGCACTCAAGTCTCTCTGGAAGCAAAAGTGGAGAAAGCAGAGCTCAAAGCTCTTATTAGGAATTTTGTGAGAAGGAATGGTCAAGGGAGAGTAGGCACACTAAGTTAGGATTGGATAGTTTGAATGATCTTGATAGGCTCTGGGTTTTGGGGTGGTTTAGGGCAGGGGGAATGGAGATATAGTATATGGGTTTGATAAAAGTAGGCACTCTGGATTAATAGTAAGGGCCTGTCACAGTGAAGTTGTTTGCTGCCAGTGGATTAGTTAGCCCTATGAAAGGCCATCTCTTTGAGATCAAGGTCCCAAATGCCACAGCATCAAGGAAACAGAAATATAGACAATGCAATCCTGATTGGGACAAATAAATGAGAACATTTTAAATAATGTGGGAATGCAAACATGGATTGGGTATTAAATGATACTAAGAAATGAACTGTTCATTATGTTGGGCAGGATGATGGGATTATGGGTATGTGTGTGTAAGTCTTTATATGTGATGGACCTATGCTGAAGTATAGGGTGAAATTATGTCATGCCCTATGATTTGCTTTAAAATACAGTCAAGCACCATATAATGATGTTTCAGTCAATAATTAGCCACTGTACTACAGTGGTCCCATGAGATTATATCACCTATTGATGTCATATCTCAGTGTGTTAAAGTATGCTGTATGATATTTGCACAAATGAAATTGCCTAAAGATGCATTCCTCAGAATGTATCCCTCTAAATGACTGCAAAAAGATGAGAATGAAAGGTGAAATGAGATTGGCAAAATGTTGCTAAGTATTGAGTTTGGATAATGGATACACAGGGTTCATTATGTATTTTTACTACCTTTACATATATTTGAAAATTTCTGTAAACTTTTTAAGGTTAAAAATCAAATCTAGGGCCGGTGAGATGGCTCAGCGGTGTAAGTGCCTGCCTGGCAAGTGCGAGGTCCTGAGTTCAGCTCCCAGAACCCACATACGGAAAAAGGACCGGTGATATCGCTCAGTGGCATGGGCGCCTACTGGCGCACAAGGTCCTGAGGTCGACCCCCGGTACCCACAAAAAAAAAAAAAAAAAAAAAAAATCAAATCTAAAGTTTTAGACTATTTAGTGATTAATAATAATGTGTTACCTACAAATTTTTATTTGTAGGAAATAACCAAAGTTCCAACTGGTAGAAAACTTAAAACAATGTATTTAGAATACATGGATTGAGGAACCATTATTTGTCTTGTTCACCACCATGTATCCCCATCTACAATGCCTGTCACTTAAGAGGCAATTGATAAATGTGGTAAAAAAAAAAAAATAGGCATTATGTTAAGGCAGAAGATAGTTGAAAAGTAAAAGAAAAAACTTAAGTAGCAGAAAGTAATTTATATGATAAATGAAATATAAATGATAATAATATAGGAGACTCCAACCAAGGATGTTTTCTTTGAAGAGACCATTATACAGAATTGGCTGTTGTTAAGGAGAAAAATGACTCAATTATAATTTTGTATGTGCAAAAGGTGAGATACCTATATATATCAAGGAGATTTTTAAGACTTAAGTAATATATTACTGTATACTTATATTTCAATATATATAAAAACATACACAGAATGAGTTATCCAAAGAACCTTAAAAATGATCCAAGTTTGTTCAAGATACTCCAGAAAGCTTGAATAGGTCTATAAACAAAGGACAAAATTTAAATGTAGTTATGATCTTGTTTGCAAAAACTAGAACTGATAGTTTTGCAGACAATAAAAATTACCAGATCATTCTATCAGGCAAATATCCCAGTAATAAAAGTAGATGAGGATACCCCCTCAAAAGCAAAATCTGGACATTTCACTTAGAATGCACACATACACTCTCAATAAATATCAGTAAGTTGAATTTAGTCATCTGTTAGAACAATTAATTATAAGACATAAAATGACTTACCAGGAAAACCGAGGGTCCTGACTTATGATTTATTTATATATCCAGATTTTAGTTTTTCTATCTCAAACAATATAATGTTGGAAAAAATGACATGATCTATCCCCAGTACCTTTTGTTATTTTTCTTACTATTCTCATTTATCTTAGCCTCATCAACCTTACAAAAAGAATGAATGATTCATATGAAAATAGGAATTCAATAGAAAATTATCTTCTGTTGTTGTGCTGCTATGTGTAATTTACAATGAATAAAAATTTATTGGCTCATAGTTCTGGAGGCTGAAAAGTCCAAGAATAAGGGGTTGGCACCTGATGAAGTCCTTTTGGCTCTGTCATCCCATAGTGGAAGAGCAAAGGCAAAGGGATGGCAAGAGACAGCAAGAGGGACTAATGTTCACCTTAATAAGAAACCCACTCCTGTGATAACAAACCCACTCCTATAAGAACACCATTGATCTGCTGATGAAGGCAGGGCATTCATGATCTAATTTACTCACTTTTTTATTTCTTCGGTACTGGGGATTGAACCCAGGATCTTTGCACTGAACTATATCCCCAGCCATTTTTCTATTTTTTATTTTGAGACAGGGTCTTTCTCAGTCATTAAGTCACCCAGGCTGGCCTCAAACTTGGAATCCTGCCTCCACCTCCCAGAGTACAATACTGGGATTGCAGGTGTCACCATGCCCAGCAAGGGTCCCACCTCTTAAAGATCCCACTGGGGATCGGTTTTCTAACACATGAACTTTGGGGGACACATTTATGCCTTAACTTTCCTTCAGCAAAGTTAAGAGTATTACCACAATTTTTCAATTTCAACCAAACTTCTGTAATGCTGCTGAAGTCATATGTTAAGATTTATGCCTCCAAGTCCACTCATCAGATTGGGCTGTTGTCAGTGATTAATCATTCATCATCTACAATAATACAGCTTTCACATTCAAGATTTCAAATTGATTTTAATTTGTAAACAGTAAAACAACACAAAGACTATTTCAAGTGCTACAGTAAAATTAGTTTTTGCTAATAGGTCAATGTGTTTCTCCTCTCAGGTAATATTTTCATGTTAACAGGGGCCTCCTGTGGACAAACCATTAATTCAACTTTTCTAAAACTAAGTTCTACAGAACACCAGTACTTAATGGTTCTTGAGGAAAATGATCTTGTCAAACAAGCATGGGAGCTCTGTGTACTATATTTCTTGGGGAGAAAAACCACTTTAAGTGCCTATCAAAAGACTAATGATGTTTTATCTAAACCAATGTATCTCAGACTTTTAGATGTTGCTATAGAACTCTATGATTCTTTTATCTGAGAAATTATTTCTGATTTGATTTTTTCTAGAGCCTCATTAAATTGCTTTGTTGTTACCACTTCAGACAGGCCAGGTGGGTGGCTTTCAGATTGTCCCACCTCATTGCTTCCTGGGTTTGCCTTTGGTGAACTGGTTGTCTGGGGTTGCATCTTAAGTGTCTTCTCATTTTCTTTTCTTTTTACTTTTTCTGTTTTTTTTTTTTTTTTGGTTTAATTCCTGGGTTGATGCTTGTAAATTGCCTATGGTGAGTAGTTTTATTGCTAGTATTTAGAACTCTTAGGAAATGACTACTACTCCAAGGTGTCACAGGTATAGCTGGCTTTTGGGTTTTGAATCTGTTGAAAGATCCTACCTCTTCAATTTGTTGGGGGTGAGAAGTTCCTGTCTGCTTGGCCCAACCCCTGTTTTTTTGGCACTGTCCCACACTATTTTCTATGACCCTTAGGCAATCTCAGTCTTGGAATACCAGGAAGAACAGCTGGTTAGAACAGTTATGTCACTTTTGGCTAAAGTGGTACCATCAGCAATAACAATAGCATCAAACACAGCCTAGAAAATGACAAACTGAGGTAACCATTAATTTGCCACCTTTAACTGTATGAACTAGATTTGTGGTTATAGAACAAAATCTAAAACCAGAAAATTATATGCAGTATATAAGTCCTTAATATGTCAATTTTACCTCAGGGGTTAAAATTTAAAAGGCATTAGGGACAAAATAGAGAAGTAGAAGAAGAAGAGATTAGAAGTAAGGTTGGAGGACAAAGGGGAATCACGCTAACCTTGGGAAACTGGTGCAGAAGACAGGAGGGAAAGAGAGAAGGAAGAAATAAAAGGAAGAACAGAACAGAACAACAACCACAATGAGGCTAAAAACCACGTTCACACTCATAGAAAAACAAGATCAAACAATCAAGGAGAAAAAAAAAAAAAACCCACACACAAAAAAACCAAACCAAACCACAACAACAACAAAGAACAAACGAGAGAAGAGAAAGAGAAAAAAAAAGTCCACTTCCAGGTTTGTCTCTGTTGTCACTGGTAGATAACGTGTGGAGCCAGAGTCCAGATCTGTGTTGATTTATCTCAGCAAGCCAGCAGTAGCTTTATGGCGGGGTAGTGGATAATCTCAGCAATCCTGCACCTTTGTTTCCCCTGAAGTTCAGGCTGGTTTCTGGCCATGAGGCTGGGAGCAGACCTGTTCAGCCTGCAGCCCTCAGCAAATCTTCTGCAGGCTTGAACTCAGCTGGGAGCTGCTAGATGGACCCAGCAGTTGTTCTGAGTTCTGGGCTCAGACAGCCCCTCTCCAAGATGGCTCCTGGCCAATCGCCCTCTCCCGAGGGACAACCGAACCCTCAACACTCACCACCAGCTAGTGCAGTCCTTCACGCCCACTGCTCCCTTCCACCGCGGTGTCTCTCCGTGGAGGCCTCTGGTGTTGCCAGCAGTCACTGTGTGTCTGCAGGTTTAAACCGCTCCTCCCACGCAGTGAGTCCCGTCTCAGGGAGAAGGCTCTGTGGGCTACCTCCTCCTTCTTTGTTGAAGTTTCTCTCTTCACTCTCCCCATGGGCTTCAGTTCTCAATTCAGATCCTTCCTGGGTCCAGGGGACCCACTTCCCTCTTTGTTGTCTTCCTCTGGACGGCAACTCTCAGAGAGGCTCTTTCTCTGCTGCTCACTACTCCACCATCTTCCTGGAAGTCCCTATGATTCCTTTAAAAAAACTTGTGATTCCTTTTCTTTTTTTTTTTTTTTTTTTTGGTGCTGGGGATCAAACTCAGGGCCTTATGCATGCTAGGTGCTAGATAAGTGCTTTACCACTGGGCTACATCTCCAGCCCCCTTATTATCTCTTACAGATGTTCTGCTTTGCCAGATGCTGTATGCTGCCATAAGCAGAAAGACTTCAAGGATGGACATTTCAGCATCATGGCAGATGTATGTTATGTAAAGGAAAGTGAGGATGTGCTATGCAATGGGTGCTTATTTTTTTTTTTTTTAACTTAAAATGGTGCTTTTTATGGGTTGGTGGTGTCATTCAGTGGTAGAAAACTTGCCTCACATGCATTAGGCCCTAGGTTCAATCCTCAGCCACACACACACACACACACACACACACACACACACATATGCACACACACAAAGGTGCTTTTCAATGGACTAGAAAACCCAGTAGTCCTACCTATATATACAATGTATATATACTTAAATCTTTTACTGATCAATATTTGGGTTACATATAATTTCTCACTGTGAAAAATGCCTTACTGAGTATCTGTTTCTTGCTATACATAAGCAAGAGTTTTTCTAATATACAGTTAGTCTCCGACTTAGAACAAGTTCTCTTCTGGGAGAATTGTTCATAAGCCGTATTCATTCATAAGCTGACAAAGTGAGTCATACAGTATACCTGTGAAAGTTCGCAACTCAAATGTTCATAAGCTAGGGACTTAACCGTATTCATCAAAAAGTAAGATCACTCTGTCACAGTTTACATTCACTTTCAACCTCACTAGATAAATTGCCATAAAAGTAGAGTATCATTGTGGTGCCAATTTACAATGCTTTCAACTAGTGAAATATTTATGTCCCAAGTCTTTTTTTTTTTTTTTTTTTGGTGGGTACCAGGGGTCGACCTCAGGACCTCACGCGCCAGCAGGTGCCCGTGCCACTGAGCGATGTCATCGGCCCTTTTTTTTTGTATGTGGGTTCCGGGAGTCGAACTCGGGCGCTCGCCCTTGCCAGGCAGGTGCTTACGCCGCTGAGCCCTCTCACTGGCCCTGTCCCAAGTCTTAATATTCTTCCTGGTTAATAATGAGTTGAACATCTTTAAACATCTGCTTCATGGCTAAACAATTTAACTTGCTAATTTGTGTCTTGGCTGTGTTCCTTTTATTAAAAAATTCATATTAAGAATTGTAATATTTTAAAAAATAAAATTCCAGATAGTAATCCTTTACCTGTTATAAGTGATGGACTAATTTCTTCCAGGTTGTGGCTTATATCTGTCGTTATGGTGGTATTGCCAAATCAAAATTTTAAAAATGGGTGCAATCACAGCTTTCACTATTATGAAAGATTTCAAAAGGTCAAAAATCTTTTTGGTTTTTACTAGACTCTTGGTTTTCTAGGCAATCAACTTTGTCAACTGCAATGTGTAATTTTGTGGTTTTTTCCTGAACATTGGTAGTGATTGTTTTATTAATTATTTTATTATAATAAAAAGAACCTCCAGAAGAAGATTTAGTATTGTGGCAGTAGCAGGCATCTAGTCATTTCTCCCGATTTAATGGAAATCACTTAGTGTAATGTTTAGGGTTGAGGTAAGTAGATTTTGTTTTGTTTCAGTTGTCTACTACAGTCCCTACTTAACGTTTTTTAAAATAAGAAATGTCTAGATGCCATTTTAGCACAGTGATATAATTTTTTTTTCTCCTTAAATTTGTTAATGTGATAACCTATACCATAGTCACTAAGGCAGTATAGTATTGGCACAAGAATAAATAAACCAATGGAACAAATAAAAAGAGTCCTGAAAAAGACATACATATATGCAGACATCTGATTTCTGACAAAGACTCCTTTGTGACGTGCTTGGGAAATGGTGGTCTTTTCAATAAGTAGTACTAGGTCATTCACATATCTATATGGATAAAAAATTACTCTTGACTCTTATACTACAGAGAAATCAATCCCAAATGCATTAGCACTTTAATTATAAAAAGTAAAGCAAAGAATCTCTCCAGCCGTGGAATGGTGAAGATTTCTTTTTTTTTTTGTGGGTACCAGGGGTCGACCTCAGGACCTCGCGCACCAGCAGGCGCCCGTGCCGCTGAGCGATATCACCGGCCCTTTTTTTGTACGTGGGTTCTGGGAGTTGAACTCGGGCCCTCGCGCTTGCCAGGCAGGCGCGTACACCACTGTGCCATCTCACCAGCCCAAGTGAAGATTTCTTAAACAGAACAAAAAGCACAAATCATACAGGGAAATAATGGAAAATTTTACTATTCTAAATTTAAGAATCTGTTTTCATCAAAAGATACCATTAGGAGGCTGAAAAGATACACAAACTGTAAGAATATACACTATTCATGATATATATATTTGACTTATGATTCATCTAGAATATGTGAAGAACTATAGATCAGTAAATGACAGAAAACCAGATAGGAAATAGAAAAAACCCATGAATATCCAAATGACCAAAAAGATGAAAAGGTCTTCAAATTTACTATCAAGGAAATGGTAAAATTAAAACCAAAATGTGTTATCACTACACATCAGAAGAGCTAATGAAACAGTGTATGCCAAGTGTTTATGTACAACGTATGCTTACAGTGTGCCACTACATGCTCCAGCCTCTGCTGTGATGCTGAATATTAAAAACAAGATCCCAATCTCTAGAAAATCTAAGAAGCAGATAGCCAATAATTACCTACCTAATTAAGAAAATGTCAGATACTCATAAGGACTATGAAGAAAAAAGATTTGGGGAAGGAAAATCACTAGAGGACAATTCAGTTGTTCATTTCATAAAAATAAACCATGCAGTGGTAACAGTACAAGTTTTATGCATGAATATGATAACAGAAAAGGGATCTATGGGACTGCTTCTATGAGATACTAAAAGATACTAAAATAAAAACCCTCTAATCAAAACAGTTCATACCCATCTATAATTAGAACAGAAATTTCAGAAATAGACCCAGATGTATGTGGACTTTTAGTATGCAAAGGGATATGGAGAAATGACACTTCTCTGAATACACCTTATGTTTTTTTTCCTTTGGGACCATGATAGTGTTTTTAAAATACCAACAGCCGCGCATGGTGGCCCATGCCTGTAATCCCAGCACTCGGGAAGCTGAGGCAGGAGGACTGCCTTGAGTTCAAGGCCGGCCTGAACTGCACACAGAAACCCTGTCTCAAAAAAAAAAAAAAAAAATCAACAAAGAAGAGAGAAACTCTAAATTGGAATTCAAGCAAAAACAAGTATTTTCCTCACACTAAAGTGGAAAAAGAATCCCAAACATCTGTTTTTTTGTTTTTGTTTTTGAGACAGGATCCCCTTTTGCAGTTCAGACTGGCCTTGAATTTACTATGTAGTCCAGACTAGCCTCAAACTCACAGTGATCCTCCTGCCTCAGCCTCCCATGTGCTGGGATTACAGGTACACCTCAAGCATCTTTTGAAGGCAACCTGACATATTCCCTCAGGACAAAGACAGAAGGAAAAAAAACCCATGTAAACAAATAATTAGGACTGATGTAGGCTGTTTTTTTGTAAAGAGTATATAACAATATTTACAAATAACTCTAGTAATGGAAATGTCCTATAGCAATTATAAAGCTACTTCTTCATATACATATAATTCACTAGCACAAAGGGAAGAGAAGCAGTGACATCCCAGTAGCAATAAGGATAAACAGCACCCACATCCAAGGACTAAGGGCTCTTCAGTGAAATAGCATATACAATACCAGGTCTGTGCAGATACAAGAAGGGCCTAGAAATATTTTGTGGAGGTAAAAAGTAGACAAATGCTCACGGAATGATTAAAGGATGTCAAAAGGTCACAGAATCAGTCTGAAGGAACACCCATTGGACAATCTAGTACAATGTGAGAATCAAAACATGCAATAATAGTAACAGGTTGAGTAAAACCATTGAATAAGCTAGTGGCTTAACTAAGAACCTATGAGCCACCCTTTATAGAATGCCACCATATGAATTTAGAAGGAATAATGGAATTGGAAAATCACAGTAGCTACAATAGTAATAACAACTGATTTTGGTAAGGATCATCAGTGAATCATTACATCACACATGTATTAGCACTGCTGTGTGCTTAGCCCTGTCATTAATTAGAACATATACTAGGCGTCTGCTGGTGGCATGAGTTCTTTCTAAGCCCTAGCAGAGTAAGAACATAAAACCCGAATTCAGCCGGGCGTGGTGGCGCAGGCCTGCAATCCCAGCACTCTTGGAGGCTGCGGCATGAGCATCTCAAGTTCGAGCCCTACCTGGGCAATTTAGCTACTTGGGGAGACCCTGTCTCAGAATTTAAAAAAGTAATAAAAATTTAAAATGAGGGACTGGGGATGTAGGTCGAAGGCCCGGTGGTCAATCCATATTACCAGAAAAGAAAGGGAAAAAAAAAAAATGCTCACCGAGGCAGGCTTGTTCAAAACCCCGCAGCCTCCGCCCCCACACCATGAAACGCAGCCGTCGGGCTCGCCCCCACGGCCTAACTTCCGCGCTTGCGCACTCCTCGCGGCCTGCCCCTGTGGCGAACTACATTTCCCACGAGTCCCAGCGCGGTTTCCTTCCGGTTTCCTTGCTGCTGTCTGCTCCGAGAGGTGAGTTGGTCTCGTGCACTGAGGAAATGGGCGCGGGGGCGGCGCGGGGGCGGCGCGGACTTGTGTGTCAGTCGGATTGCAGCGACTGTGGAATTTGTGGCGCTGACTGGGCATCGAGTGCCCTCCTGCGGCCTCTGCGCTCCCGCTTCAAGGCCCAGAGGCCCGGAATGGCTCCGAGTTAGATGTATGAACCCCAGAGGGAAGGCTCCTAAACAAAAAGATACAATCCTGAGAATGCACACCTGAACAGCTCTCCCGCCCCACGAAGTTAGTGAACTCGGAGACAGTTCCAGCCTAGCCTTCGGGTTCTCTGGCCTTTCTCCCGGATCCTGGGAAGTGCCAGCCTTACCCTCGGCTCCCTAATTCCAGCGGGTTCTGTGTGTGGAAGATGGAGCAACTGTGATAGCGGGGACGTGTGTCGCGAGTCATATAGACCAGGCTCCAGAGAAAGGCCACGCTGTTTCGATTTTCACCCTCTTTCCCAAACCTGCTTTTACTTAAAAAGGTGAGGCGAAATGAAGGAAATGATTGCTCTTACATTCATAAAAAATAAACGTCAAAATTAGGTTTCTCTTTGTTTCATGAAATGTAATTTCTATTTTTCGGGCATGAGGACATTTGCTTCCCTTTTCTGTGGAAGAGTGGAAGTCACCACGGACTGAAAAGAGAAGCGCCAGCCCTGTCATTAATTAGGCTGGGAGAAAAGAGACAGATAAAGCTGCAAAATTAATAGAAAAAATTATTTCTCTGCAGGTTATATCGTGGTTGTTAAATGTCATAACGACTTCCTGAGAGAGATAGATTTCTTACCAATGATGCTCCAGACTTGCTTTTTTTTTTTTAGTACCGGGAATCAAACTCAGGACCTCGCGTTTGCCAGGCAGGCGCTGTGCCGCTGAGCTATATCCCCGGCCCAGTATTTTTCTTGTATTACTGGGAATTCTTGTTTTCTAAACCATCCTCGTGATAACACTCAGGATAGCACTGCGGTTTATTTCTGCCTCTCTCATTCTCACTTCAGAAACAGAAGCCATTCCGGATCCTCACTACCCATAGATCCTCTTAAATTCCTTTAGCAGGCAATCAACCCTTTACAAAAGAGCTCTTTTCTTCCTTTTGGTCCATTGTATTCCAACGGTTCCTGTGGAATTTCCTCCCTCTCTGTGAGTCAATGAATATAGTTTCGTCACATTTTATTTCAGTTAATATTGAGCTGGTTTAGCCTTTAATACCTGAAATGACCTGTCCAGTGATCTGGTGTTTCGGCCTTTTTTCCCAGTGAATGATGGGGTGTGAAGGTAGATTCTATACATATCCCTCCTCTCCAGTGGGTGTTCACACGAACAGTGGGCAGGCATTAAATTTCTCCTGTGAGCTGCGTCTTCGGAATCATCTGGATGGTTTGCAGGTAAACCTGGAGAGAGGCTAACTTTACAGTTATATTTTACCTTTTAATTTGGAGAGGAGATTACAGTTTAAATGGTTTCGTATTCTAGATGTCTTTGATCTCTGCTGCCCTGAGTTCAAAATAGGAAGAGATAGGGAATGGTTTGGCTGGTGACAAGGACTTCTGCTTTTGAGACTTGTTAGGAGTGTTAATGTGATAGGGTTTTTAGTAGAGAGGTCTGTTAATGTGTTAGAAAGGGACGGACTTCTTACAAGGGAAGACAGTGAAAACTTGCAAAATGGTTTGAATTTTCTGACAGCATGAGTTGGTTTAGGACCACTTATGTGTTCATCTGGGAGGCAGTTTAATATGGTGACAGTAGTGTGTGTTATGGAGCCACATTACCAGGGTTCAGACAGTAAACCTGCCACTTAGAGTTGGTTTTGGCAGTTTATTTCATCTCTTTGTCCTACAGTTCTGTCATATGTAAAATGAGAATAATTATAGAACCTACTATGCAAGATTATTCTGAATAAATGAATTAATATTGTAAAACCTAGGGCTGGGGGTATAGCTCAGTGGTATGGCACTTGCCTAGCTTGCGTGAGGCCCTGGGTTTGATTGCCAGCACCAAAACATAAAAATAAATAAATAGTAAAATCCATAGATAATGCTTGGCATGTAATGTGTTCAGTAGGTTTGTTATGATTACATTCCAATTCCATGTTTTGCCTCATCACACAGATCTAAAAATTATGAGTATTTTACCACATTTGTTTTATCCATCCATGTATCCTTTTATAAATTGTTGATAATCAAGAACTACCTATCAAGGTGATGCTTTGCAGTTTATTAATTAACATTATAAGAAAGCAAGGCTGAGAAGGCTTTTTTTCTTTTTTTCTTGCAGTACTGGGGATTGAACGTGAGGCCTACTCACTAAGCTACATCCCTAGCCTTTTTTTTTTAATGTGGGTACCGGGAGTCAACCTCAGGACCTCGTGCTCGCCAGCAATCGCTTGTGCCGCTGAGCGATATCACCGGCCCTTTTTGCCTTGATGGGGGTTCCGGGAGTTGAACTCAGGACCTCGCACTTGCCAGGGAGGCACTTATGCCACTGAGCTATCTCACCAGCCCAATCCCTAGCCTTTTTAATTTTTTTGGTTTTGAGACAGGGTCTGACTAAGTTGCCCAGGATGGTTTTGAACTCACAACCCTCTAGCCTCAGCCCCACAGAGTGCTGGGATTATAGGCATGTGCCACTATGCCCAGCTAGAAGACTATTTTTTATGGGTGGGGGGAAAGCCAAAGAGAATTTTCTTTATAAGGAAGGGTATGTAGTATTTTTCATCTTAAGTGATATAGCTGACTTTTATTAAATGTTTATTTGCTACTTGAAGTGTTCTATATGTAGTATCTCATTAAGTCCTCATAATAGCTCTTTGAGGTAGAAACTATTACCATTTTATTTTATTTATTTATGGGGGGGTACCAGGAATCGAACTCAGGACTTTGCACTTGCCAGGCAGGTGCTGCACCACTGAGCCATATCCCTGGCCCAATTATTACCATTTTATATAGGAGGAAAGCAAGGCACTGGAAAGTAACATGTCTAAGATTACAGAGTTAATAACTATTAGAACTGAGATTTGTATCCTGAAAGTCTGACAGCAGATTCTGACAGCATATATAGATTCTGACAGCAGAATCTTTATTAGTAGTTGTAGTAGAATCACATTTTTAGGTATACTTAAAAAAATACCTCCTTGCTTAATAATCTGTCACAGTGGAGATAGAAATACCAATTTTGATGATAACAAGTTACGTCCATATTATAGTGAAGCTGTGGGATCTTTGTGGAAGTAAATGATTTCAGACAGTAAAGAGTTAGGTCTTATTTTATTTATTTATTTATTTATTTATTTATTTATTTATTTATTTAGGGTCTTGCTCTGTTGTCCAGGTTGGTCTCAAATTCTGGATTGGTCAGTCCTCTGGGCTCAGGCATGTGCTGCTGTGTCCAGCTTACAATTTTTGTCTTTTTAATTTGATTGATAGATTGATTCATTGCTGTACTTGTAATTGAACTCAGGCCTTTTCACTGAGCTACATTCCAAGCCCATTTTTTTATTTTGAGAGAGGGTCTTGATAAGTTGCCTAAGTTGGGCTTGAACTTGCAGTCCTGTCTTAGCCTTCCAGGAGAGCTGGAATTACAGGTGTGCCATCATGCCTGGCTTAAAATTTTTATTTTGATGATGGTAAATGCAAAATGTGACTAGAGGGACAAGAAACTCCAAAAGCTGTTGGCAAGCTTTATAGGTATGTTAGCCAAAAAGACTGGTTCAGAAGCAAAATGGACCCATTTGTCAGGAAGATGAAAAAGGAAGTAGACATACGACTGCCCTCGGTGTGTAAAAGACATAAGCAACTTTTTGCCATTCCTTTCTAGGAAGTATACCAACATACATGGGCAAATTAAATCATAGAGTTTGACATATCTTCTAGATATACATGTGATTTTTTTGTCCTGTCAAAATAGTTTCATACTACACACACTGGTATTTTCTTGTGGATGTTTTTTGTTTTGTTTGTTAAACACACTGACTTCACCCCTATCAAAATTAGGAAAACATCATTACTTTTAATAGTTGCATGCAGTAGTTCAGTGGTAAGGATGCTTAGTAGTTTATTTAATAATTTCCCAATGAGGTGCCTTTCAGCTTTTACCCATTGTAAATCTTATCTGTCAGCATATGTTAGATTACATCTTTATGTACATGTACAAATAATTTATTCAGTTTCAGCGACTTGGTTTAACACTTCTTAATACTGAGGCTTAGTATATAAACTTTTTTACATTCACAGGCAAAATTGCATATATTATTGTGTACAACATGATGTTTTGATATGCATATGTGGCAGAATGACTTAATCTACCTAATTAAGGTATTTGTTACATCACATACTTGTTTTTTCATTTTTCAAGAATATAATATAGGGCTGGTGATATAGCTCAGTGGCATAAGTACCTGCCCTGGCAAGCGCGAGGTTCTGAGTTTGACTCCTGGTACCCGCATTAAAAAAAAAAAAAAAAGAATATAATATATTGTTTGGGAGGGTGAGGCAAGAGGTTCACCACGAGTTTAAAGCCAGCCTGGGCTACGTAGTGAGTTCAAGGCCAGCCTGAACTACAAAGTGAGACCCTGTCTCAAAAAAGGAAAAGAAAAAAAAAAAAGAACATAATGTGTCATTAACTGTAGTCACCAAGTTGTGTGGTAGGGCTCTTGAATTTATTCTTATCTAACTGAAACTGTATCCTTTGACCAGCATATCCTCAGTTAAACACCATTCTTTTCTCTACTTCTATGAGATCAACTCTTAGATGCTACAAATGAGTGAGATCATGTAGTACAGTATTTGTCTTTATGTATGTTGCTTATTTCACTTAACATATCCTCCAGGCTCATCCATATTGACACAAATGATAGGATTTTGTTTTTATGGTTGAATATTATTTCATCATGTATAGATTCATTTTTTTAATCTGTTCATCTGTTGATGGACACTTAGGTTGATTCCATATCTTGACTTTCGTGAATAATACAATAAACATGGGAGTGCAGCTATCTCTTCAACATACTGATTTTTTTCTTTTAAATATATACCCATGAGCCGGGCATGGTGGTGTGTACCTGTAATCCCAGCCACTAGGGAGGCTGATGCAGGATTGCTTGAGTCCAGGGGTTTGAGACCAGTCTGGACAATATGGTGAGTCCTTGTCACCAAATTAGTGTAAGTATGTGTATGTGCATATATGTATATCTATATATGTATAGTATATATGCACATAAATAGTGCATATTAGGATTGCTGGGTCATGAGGTAGTTCTATTTTTTTAACTTTTATTGGTATCTCCATGCTGTTCCATAATGGCTATTCCAATGTATATGCCATGGGTTTCCTTTTCTCCACATCCTCTCCAACATTTGTTATCTATTATCTTTTTTATAATATCCATTCTAGCATATATGAGATGATAATATCATTGTGGTTTTAATTTGCATTTCCCGTGTGATTATTGAGGTTGAGTATTTTTTGATATACTTGTTGGCCATGTGTATGTTTTATTTTGAGACATGTCTATTCAGGTTCTTTGTCCATTTTTATTTTTATTATTATTATTTTTTTTGTGGGTACCGGGGGGTCGACCTCAGGACCTCGCACTCCAGCAGGCGCCCTTGCCACTGAGCGATATCACCGGACCCTTTTTCGTATGTGGGTTCCGGGAGTCGAACTCGGGCCCTCGCGCTTGCCGGGCAGGCACTTGAGCCGCTGAGCCATCTCACTGGCCCTGTCCATTTTTAAATTAATTATCTGTTTTCTTGTTATTGGGTTGAGTTCCTTATATGTTTTGTATGTTAGCACCTTATCTGTTATATAGTTTGCAAATTTTTTTTTTCCATTTTCACCTTGTTGATTGTTTCCTTTGCTATTCAGAAGCTTTGTTGGACTTTTGGGGGTTTTTGGTGGGGGGTTGTTTGATTTTGAGACAGGGAGTAAGTAAGTTGCTAAGTTGCCCAGGCCAGTCTTGAACTTGCGATCCTCTTGCCTCAGCATCCCAGAGTGCTGGGATAATAGCCATGAGCCACTGTGCCCAGCTAGAACCTTTGTAGTTTGATCTGATACCATTTGTCTGTTTTTGCTCTTGTTACCTGTCCTTTTGGTGTCATACTGAAAAAAATCATTGCCCAGACTAATGTCATGGAGCTTTCCTCCTACATTTCCTTCTAGCATATTCCTATTTTGGGGTCTTACATTTAAGTTATTTATCCATTTTGAGCTTATTTTTCTATATGGTGTGAGATAAGGGTTGTATTTCATTGTTCTGTATATGGATATCATTTTCCTAACAGTATTAAGAGACTGTTCTTTCCCCATCATGTGTTCCAACACCTTTGTAAAAGAAAAATAAATCAATTGTAAATGTATGAGTTTAGTTTTAGGCTTTCTTTCTTTTTTTTTTGTGGGTACCAGGTTTTGAACTCAGGACCTTGCGCGCCAGCAGGCGCCCATGCCGCTGAGGGATATCACCGGCCCTTTTTCCGTATGTGGGTTCTGGGAGTCGAACTCGGGCCCTTGCGCTTGCCAGGCAGGCGCTTATGCCTCTGAGCCATCTCACTGGCCCTATTTTTAGGCTTTCATTCCTGTTCCATTGATCAGTTTGTCTGCTTTTATGCCAGTACTAAAGCTATATAATTTTAAGTCAGGTTGTATGATGAGTCCCGCTTTGTTCTTTTTACTCAAGATTGCTTTGGCTACCCAGGATTTGGTTGTTTTTTTTTTGTAGTTCCATATGAATTTTAAGATGTTTTCTATGTCTGTGAGGAATATCATTGATATTTTTATAGAGATTGCTTTAAATCTGTAGATCACTTTGGGTAGTATGGACATTTTAGCAATATTGATTAATTCAGTCCATGAACATTGGATATCTTTATTATTTGTGTCTTCAGTTTCTTTCATCAATGTTTATGGTTTTCAGTGTAAAAACGTTTCACCTCCATGGTTTACATTTATTCCTAAATGCTATAGTTTGGACCTAGAATGACCCTCAGAGGCCCGTATGTTAATGGGGTGGTCCCCAGCCTGTGGCACGATTGGTAGGTGGTAGATATTTAGGTGGTGTGCAGTGCTGGGACATAGGAGAAGCTGTGGAGACTGCAGTGATGCTGGTTGCACCTGAAGCCTGCAGCCACTGGGGCTGGGGTTGTGTGGAGGTGCACTGGAAGCCTGAAACCTGCTGTGGCTGGCGTAGCACCATGGCTTGCCTGAAGCCAGGAGCTGCTGAGTCCTACCCTGCTGCCGAAGTCTGTCCAGAGCCCACCAATACTAACATTGGCCTGGTGTTGGTGCAGATTAAGGATCAACTTTACCATGAAATCCTGAAACCTGGGGCTGTGGGATACTGGACTACAGTCTGGGGCCATGCAGGTCTGACAAGTGCTGGGTTTTACTGTGTGGGGCCTGGTGCTGGGGACCAAGGCAAACTTCTGTGCTCACTTTGTTCTCTTTCCCCCAAGTAGACAATAGTTCTCTCTGTGCTGTGCTGTTTGGAGTTGGGCAAGGGGTAGAACAGATTATGTAAAACTATCCTCTTTACATTCTTCAATACGTCCTTTCTTATTATTGTGTTATAATCAGGTACCGCGCTCTCTTCTGGTTTCCTTAGCTGTTGTGAAGGTACATGTATTTTCAGTTGTAGATAGTTGTTCAAATTGATGTTTCTGTAGAGGGATGATTGCTGAAAAGCACTATTTTTGCCGTCTTCTGAGGCTTGGTATTTTTGAAAAGTTATTGGTTATTTCTCTTTTTTAGAGAACTGCCCATCTTCAGAGTTCTCTCAGTAAGGTAGAAATTCTAACCTTCAGATCCCAAAGATGAAAGAGAACCAACTTTTTAGTGAGAGAAATGTGGATTCAAAACAAAAAACGTCTTATGTGATTTGAATCCTGAGCATCAGTGTGCTGAGAGGGGAGAACTACAGTGTATAAGAATACTGAGGCTCAGTTGACAAGTGTATAAAGCACCCATCACATAAAGATTTTCAGTGAGTGTTGTTGGTCAACTGCAGTGATTGTGAATCAACACCTCCACAGCTGGACACTAAAAGAGGGAGTGGGAAAGGGCATCATGGTATGAGATGTCCTGATTGGGAAACTGGAGTGGGTAGTTGTCCTAGCTAGGGAAAGGCAGTGTGGCCTTATCGTAGAAGGGGCTGTCAGGGTCAGTCCATATGGTGTTTTAGTCTTTGTCTTTAGAAAAACTCTGGTTCAGTTTCAGGACCAGATCAACATTGCTAAGTGGAAACCTTGTCAGAAATCCTCATGTAGAGGTATCTGGGCTTCTACATCAAGTCCATCATTGCTTACCTGGGTTTCTTCAGAGCATGGATTTCTTGAGGCCCCCCTCTACTCCACTTCAGTTTTGTGAGAGTATGGGATAGGTGTGAGTACAGTAGTAAGGAGTAGTTTGGAAAAAGAAAGGAAAAAGAAAAAATGCTCATATCAACGTAAGTCATTTGAGGTGCTCTTAAGTACATCTAGCTTCATAGCCTTCTATTTATTTATTTACCCCCTGCATGGTACTCAGGATCATGGCAATTTTTTCTTCTTTCAGCTCTGGTTTGTCTAGACTCTGCAGTTCTCCAACAAAGAAATATTGAAAAGGACTGACCAGTTCTTGGGGTGCTAAAACCATGGCTGATGTAAGTTAATGGTGGTTTTTCCTTTTTAAAATATTGTCAATCTGTAGATCATGTGTACATATTTGTTAGTTTTCATGAACTTTCCATTTTATCAGAACTCTATCAAAGAACCTGTTCCAGTTTTGCCATTCCTGAGATTAGGGACAGATAGCCCATTGATAGTCTTTCCCTTCTTCTACAAAAGTGAGAGCAAAAGTGAAATGCCTTGAGAAGAATAATAGATATTCTCTGCAGAAGGTCTCTCTGTCAGCATATTCCAATGGAACAGCTTTTTATTTTAGACTTAATTCCAGAAAAATATATTTCTTTCAATACAATGATTTATTGAGGGGAGAGAGAATCAAACCCAGGGCCTCATACATTCTAGGCAAGTGGTCTGCCGCTACGCCATACTCCCAGCCAACAGTACAATGACTTTTGATCTAGTTTTATGTAGAAAAAATGTATGTACCCAGTATATGCAACATCTCATTTAAAACAGCATCTTTCAATGTTTTATTGGGGTATAGCATATATACAGAAAAGTTTACAAATCATAAGAATATAGCTGAATAAATTTTCATAAATTAAATAGTACAGCTGTGCTGCCAGGTCAAGAAAGGAATATTACTGGTACCTCAGGTATTTCCTCCTTCAGTCATTCCTACCCTCCCATCTCAAATGTAATTAATATCTCGACTTTGAACACCATAAATTAATTTTGCCTATTTTTAGAACTTTAAGTGTAATAAAGTGAATCATGTAGTTGAATGCAGTATTCTTTAAATAAAAACAATGTTAGGAAGAGTCTAGTTATATTCCATGTCCAACTGCTAGACCATCAGAACAACTATATGTATCATTAAAGAGGGCATGTATTTGGTGCTGCTGGTGATATAGGATTCATCAGAGCATCATGGTAAAGGTGAGCTATGTTCTCATTGGAGTACTTTTCTGTAGTTCAGCTTTTTTTTTTCTTTGGTCTAGTGTAGAGTTCTTAAAAAGTTGGAAAAGGGCCTGGTATAGTGGTGCATATTTGTAATCCCAGCACTCTGGGAGGCTGAGGCAGGAGGATCACAAGTTTCAGCAATAACTTGGGCAATTTAGCAACTTAGTGTGACCCTGTCTCAAAATAAAAGATTAAAGATGGTCTGGGGATGTAGCTCAGTGCAAAGACCTGGGGTTCAGTCCCCAGTACTGAAAAAAAAAAAGTTGAAAAGTATTGAAGAAAATTGTGGAGAAAGTTTCAAAGCAAGTGAGTAAAATGAAATTAGTAAAAGAGATGATGAAAATACTAGCGCCAAAGACATTGCATGTGCACTGACTCACTGTCTAGTATAGTTCTATATTGAAGGAAAATGTAAAGCCAGTTGGGTTGGAATTAACATACAGTGGATTATAATTCGATGATGAAAAAATAGGCACCTAGTTTATAATGTATTGTTAAAATGTGTGATGTTTAGGAACAGATTACTGACGTTAAATGTGAGATCTCTCTTTTGAGTTTTCCTTGAAGACCTGTGGTTTAATGAAAGAGCATTTATCTTGTTTGATACCTTATGGGAAAACTATAAACTCTCCACCAATGAGAGTTTTTTAAGTAATAGGATGGGATTTAGTGTTGACTGATCTTAGTTTCTCTATGTGTTGAGATCTTATGCTGTGTAAGGCTTTTAGGATTGAGTGGGTTACATAGAGATATAATTAGTGCCTTATTATATGGTAAGACCTAAACTTTTTTATTTTTTTATTTTTTTTTTTTTTTTGTGGGTACCGGGGGGACGACCTCAGGACCTCGCGCGCCAACAGGCACCCGTGCCGCTGAGCGATATCACCGGCCCCTTTTTCGTATGTGGGATCCGGGAGTCGAACTCGGGCCTTCGCGCTTGCAAGGCAGGCGCTTAAGCCGCTGAGCCGTCTCACCGGCCCAGACCTAAACTTTTATGTGCTGCCTTGACATGTTTGTCAAGCCCCCAGAGGCCTAACCATGAGTACCCCTGCTCTCACCAGATATGCCTGTCCAGCTGAAAAGGCTTTCTTCCCTCCTAGTTCTCCTATCTGCTAAGCCAGTTACACCCTCCTAGTCCTTAACCTAATTGTTTTCACCTCCCTGGCAGCCCATGTAATTATTCAAACAATCTAGTCATGTCTTCCTCTGGGAACCAGGGAACACTTCATCTTCTTTCAAAGCCTGCCTTCTACAGCCCTCTGTCGTTCTCTCTGTTCCTGAGTGCAGCCTCTGTGGCCTTGTGTGATGTGTGACATCTTCCCTCAGGCTGTGAGTATGTGTGACTGATAAATTGCTGTCAGTCTCATCTGTCTAATGTCAGCTATTGAGCTAATAATGCTTTTCAGGGCAGAAGATTGTTAGGTCAGCAATAGGATGGCTAGACAGTAATCAGAACAGAGCTGCAAATAGTTCCAGGGTCGTCTCTGATTTTCTCCCAGAGAGAAGAATGTCAGGAACAAAGTTCATTGTGTATATTTTACAGGATGTGCTGGCCTAGAGCAGTATTTCTCATCCTTGGAACTACTGACATTTTGAGTCAGAGAATCCTTTATTATAGGGGACTGTCCTTCGCATTGTAGGGTGTCTAACAGTATCCCTGGCCTCTACTCATTAGGCACCTGTGACAGTCACCCCTCCCACACTAGATGTGACAACCAAAACTGTATCCATAGTCAGATATCTTTTGGGGGACAAAAACATCACTCTTTCTTGAAAATTATTGATCCAGGTTACTCTTTTCATTATGTCTTCATGATTTAGTATCCTATAGCTCAAAAGTGAGAAAAGATATTTAATGAGAGATGATAGTAAAGGATAAGATTATTCAAATACACAAGTATTATGTATTATGGATAACAAGAGTTAGAGAAGACTTGAGATCATACTGAATTCAAACATCTAAATTTGCTGGGCGTGGCGGTGCACGCCTGTAATGCCAACACTCAGGAGGCTGAAGCAGGAGGATCACTGTGAGTTTAAGGCCAGCCTAGGCTACAAAGTGAGTTTAAGGCCAGCCTGAACTGCATAGTGAAACCCTGTCTCAAAAAAAAAAAATCTAAATTTTAAAAAGAGGATCTAATATACTCAAAGAGGACCACTGTGCATCAAAATATTTAAAGTTTACTAAAGAAATGGTTGTTGGGCTGGTGAGATGGCTCAGTGGCATAAGCACCTGCCTGGCAATCACAAGGTCCTGAGTTCGACTCCCGGTACGCACATTAAAAAAAAAAAAAAAAAAAGAAGTGGGTTGTTAACAAGGAAAATGTTTATAGTAAAATCTCATTCCGTTGTGAACTTTTTATCTCCATTTTTTTTTTTTTTTTTTTTTTGCTTTTTTTTCTCTTACAAACTTGAGCTTACCTTCAGAGAGATTTTGTGGTACATTTAGGAGAAATTTTTGCCATTGTGTTTCCATGATCATTAAAGGGAAAAGAGAGTGAGAGTCCTCATATTTCTTTAGAGTTTATAGTGGAGGCACAATTATGTACAGAGGGCTTATGTGCATTATTTGTTTTAATCGAGATTTATAGTATACGTGCTGCCGAAGTGAGCATGCTGTAATTGAGATTTTTTGGTTATTTTATCATTTCCAGATATGTTTGGATAAAAATTTAGTCTGCAGCCACAAGACTAGTCAAGAACATGTAGGCACTCTATTTGTGAAATAACGATTTTCTCACTATGCTCTATGCATAACTTTCCAGCCCTATTTGCATACTATGTAGTCCCCATTCTGCAGTGAAGACCTCAATCTCATCTCTTTCTATTTGAAAGAAATATTTAATTTATTTTCACAAATAATTCATAAGTTCATTTTTTCAGAGTTCAGTGACATTTGGAGATGTGGCTGTAGACTTCTCCCAGGAAGAGTGGGAATTGCTGGACTCTGCTCAGAGGGACTTATATAGGGACGTAATGTGGGAGAACTACAGCAACTTCATCTCACTGGGTAAGGTTGTTACCAGAGCTGGTAGCTTTCTCTGCCATGATATTCTGAGAAACAAGCTAAATTTTTACTCTGTGTTCCCATAAAGAATGGTTGAGCTAGCTGAGCATGGTGGGACATGCCTAGCACTCAAGAAGCTGAGGCAGGAAGGTTGCCACAGGTTCGAGACCAGCTACATAGTGAGTTCAAGGCCAGCCTGGACTACACAGTGAGACCCTGTCTCAAAAAACCAAACTCCACCCCTCAAAAAAAAAAAAAAAAAAAAAGAAAAGAAAAGAATGGCTAGGCTTTGTTAGGTTGTAAATCAGTTCCACCACTTAAACATTCTCGGCCTGTGGTGCCCTTCACATTTCCTTCAGATGTTTATAATTCCTGTTTCCCTTAGTATTCAAGGGGCTGGATTTGAATATGGTACAAGTGTTGTTTAAGAAACTAGATATCGTATTGTACTTGTGGATTTGACACATGTACTTCATATACCTTTCTAACTCTCCTATGATGAGAATACCCACACACTGGGCCACTGAGTTTCTCTAAAAATCAAAAGAGGTAAAAAAAGAAAGAGAAAGAATGAAAATTAAAGGAGTTTGTAAAGCATATATATAGTGTGGGATGATCTACAAGCTTCATTTAAAATTCAAGTACTTTTTTTTTTTTCCCGTAGCAGACATACTCAGTTCTATATGCTTTGTGGTTGAAAATTAAAAACCTAGCCAGGTTGATGACACGTGCCTATAATCCCAGCACTTGGGAGGCTGAGGCAGGAGGATTGCCAGGAGTTCAAGGCTAGCCTGGACTATATAGTTCAAGGCTAGCCTGAAGTACATAGTGAAGCCCTGACTGAAAAAAATAAACAAACAAACAAAATTTAAGAACTTTGTATTTAACATTGAATATCCCCAAAAGGATCTGAGAATGTCTTAGAAAGCCTCTTATTACCCTCTCAGCAGAATGACAGCGCTAAAAATTGATAGTTAATACACACGTGTATACAAACATACCACTGTAGTTAATACACACGTGTATACAAACATACCATTGTATACATTGTTCATTGTTGAGTACGCCTAGTTACTCCTTAATTATGATTAACCGTGTTTCAGATAAGAAAACTTGGATCAGAAGGTTAATAACTGACTGAGGTAACAGAAACAGAGGCAGGATTTAAAACCAGGCAGTCTGGATTCAGAGTCTGTGTTCTTAATCACTACCAGACATTGCTTCTCAGCAGAGCCTGTGTGAGCTTAAATTACAGTAAGGCCTGTTTTTAGTCACCTAAGGTCTATTCCTTATGGTCCCAAGGTTACCTAAAGTGAGAGTTCCTCAGCTCCCTTGCGTTTATTTGCACTTAGGCTTTATAAGGTACCATCATGATTTGTGGTTAATTATAAATTTAACCAAATCTGAATGGAAGGACTTTCAGGTTTATAATTTCATGTGACATTTTCCTTTTAAGCAGGAGCTTCTGTTTCTAAACCAGATGTGATTACCTTATTGGATGAAGAAGGGAAGGAACCTGGGATGGTTGTGAAGGAAGGGACAAGAACCTTATGTGCAGGTGAGTGACAGCTGAGCAGGCGCAGGGAAATGATTACTGCAGGTAGTAACTAGCTTGCTTAGAGTGGGGCACATCTTTGAGATCCTTGGAGCTCTCTCTTCAAATACCCATAGCTGCCAAGCATGGTGGTGCATGTCTGTAATCTCATTTACCTGGAAAACTGAGGCATCAGCCTCCTAAATGCAAGGCCAGCCTGGTCAACTTAGTGATAACCGATCTCAAAATAGCAAGGGCTGGGGATGTGGCTGAGTGCTAGAGCACTTGCCTAGCACACACAAGGCCTTGAGCTCAGTTTCCATGTATGTAATCTCACCATTCGTTCTGGAGGTCAAGGCAGGAAAATTGCAAGTTTGAGGCCAGCTTGAATGAGTTAGTGACTTAGCAAGATTCTGTCTCAAAATGTGGAAGAAAGGGGTACAGGGGGCGGGGAGCTGGGGATGTAGCTCAGTGTGAAGGCCTTGGATTTAATCCTCAGTACTGAACAAACAAAAAAGCCCATAGGCTGTAAGGGAAAGTGTTGAGACCTGAAGTAAGTTAAGAACTTTACAGGTTGGACTAGCAAAGTCACCTTCTGTTGATCTTGATTATGTTGTTTTTCATCTCCCATGTTTGTTTCCCACTTCAAAGAGAGGAGCTGTTCTCATAGATTAAAATGATAATACATATAAGAAATCAACAAAATAGAAAAAGAAAATAAAGCCAAAACTCGACTTCTTGAAAAGATCAACAAAGATAGTAAACACCTAGTTTGACTAATCAAGAAAAAAGAAAACATAAATTACTAATATCAGGAATACCAAAGGGGTTGGATTTCATCTCATATATTATAGCCATTAAAAGATAATAAGATCTCCACTCTCTGACGCTGAGGGATGGAAGATTATAAGTACAAGCCCAGCCTGGGCAATTTAATGACTTAGCAAGCCCTGTCTCAAAATAAAAATTCAAAAAGGGCTGAGGATATAGCTCAGTGCTAAGGCCCTGGGTTCAACTGCCTATACCAAAACAAGAAAAACAGGGCCAGTGAGATAGCTCAGCGGCATAAGCGCCTGCCTGGCAAGCGTGAGGTCCTGAGTTTGACTTCCAGTACTCACATATGAAAAAAGGGCCGGTGATATCGCTCAGCAGCACGGGCACCTGCTGGCGTGCGAGGTCCTGAGTTCAATACCGGGTACCCACCAAAAACAAAAACAAAAAACCCCAGAAAAACAAAAAAAATGAAGAGAATTCTATGAATAACTTTATGCTAGTAAATTTGACAGGTTAAATGAAATGGAAAAATTTTTTGAAAAATATAATTTATTAGAACTGACAAAAAATGATAAAAAAGTAAAGAACAGTATGCCTATTAAAGTAATTGAATTCATTATCAGAAATCTTACCACAAAGAAAATGTCAGCCCCACGTTGTTTCATTGATGAATTCTATCAAATAGTGAAGGAAAAAATGGTGAGTGGCATTAATACAGTTTCTTCAGAAAAGGCAGGAACACCTCCCAGCTCACTTTATGAGGCCAATATAAGTGTCATATCATAACTTGACAAAGAAATTACTAAAAAAACTATAAACCTGTATTCTTCATTGTATGTAGGAGTGAAATTCTTAACAAAATATTAGCAAATCATATTCAGTACCATGTAAAGAAGAAATGAGACCATGTGATCATCTTTACATTTGTTAGTACTCGCCTAATAAAGTTATATACAGTTAAGTGGTCCACTCCAGGCCTATATTTCCCATGGATTCAGTTATTTGTGGTGTTTAACTTTGTAGAAGATACTGGTTTTTAGGTATGCATATGTGGTACTGTAGCAGAAATGTCTATATTCAAGAGAGATGTAGTCTATCACTTGTAATAGGTATTATTTTCTTTCTCTTCAGAAGTTTTCTTTGTTCTGGAACAGGACAATAGCATGTGTTTGCTTTCTTATTTTCTTACAGATTTGGAGTCCAGATGCAGGACCAGTGCCTTATCTCCAGAAAAGGACATTTATGAAATATATTCACTACAGTGGGAGATAATGGAAAGAATTAAAAGTTATAGCCTTCAGGGCTCCATTTTTAGAAATGATTGGGAATGCAAAAGCAAGATTGAGGGCCAAAACGAACCGCAAGAGGGGTATTTTGGGCAGGCGAAAATTGGCTCTGAAAAAATGACCACTTATAAAAAGCAAAATTTTCTTACAGATTATCAGAGAGTTCACAATGGAGAAAAGTTTTATGAATGTAAGGAATGTAGGAAGACTTTTATTCGTCGCTCAACACTTAGTCAACATCTAAGAATTCATACTGGTGAGAAACCTTATAAATGTAAGGAATGTGGGCAGGCCTTTAGGCAGCGTGCACACCTTATTCGACATCACAAACTTCATACTGGTGAGAAACCCTATGAATGTAAGGACTGTGGCAAGGCCTTTACCGTGCTCCAAGAACTTACTCAACATCAGAGGCTTCATACTGGTGAAAAGCCTTATGAGTGCAAGGAATGTGGAAAGGCCTTTCGAGTACATCAGCAGCTGGCTCGGCATCAGAGAATCCACACTGGGGAGAAGCCCTATGAGTGTAAGGACTGTGGGAAAACCTTTAGACAGTGTACACACCTTACTCGACACCAGAGACTTCATACTTCTGAGAAGCTCTATGAGTGTAAGGAATGTGGGAAGGCCTTTGTATGTGGCCCAGACCTTAGAGTACATCAGAAAATTCATTTTGGTGAGAAACCCTATGCATGTAAGGAGTGTGGAAAGGCCTTTAGAATATGCCAACAGCTTACTGTCCATCAGAGTATTCATACTGGTGAGAAACCCTTTGAATGTAAGGAATGTGGGAAGACTTTCAGATTAAGGCAACAGCTTGTCCGCCATCAGAGAATTCATACTCGTGAGAAACCCTATGAATGTATGGAATGCTGGAAGACCTTCAGTAGTTACTCACAGCTGATTTCACATCAGAGCATTCATATTGGTGAGAGACCATATGAATGTGAAGAATGCGGGAAGGCCTTCAGACTGCTCTCACAGCTTACTCAACATCAGAGCATTCACACTGGGGAGAAACCTTACGAATGTAAGGAATGTAGAAAACCTTTCAGACTGCTGTCACAACTTACTCAGCATCAGAGCATTCACACTGGGGAGAAACCTTATGAATGTAAGGAATGTGGGAAGGCTTTTAGACTTTATTCATTCCTCACTCAACACCAGAGAATTCATACTGGTGAGAAACCCTACAAATGTAAGGAGTGTAAGAAGGCCTTTAGGCAGCATTCACACCTTACTCAGCATCAGAAGATTCATAATGGAATTTAATGCAGGAAAGCCTTCAAATGTACATTGTGTTATAAAGCACCATCAAATCCAATTTTGAGAAAGTTTGTTTCATGCTTCCAAGTAAGGATTAAGAAATTTCATATTGAAGAAAGAATATGTTGCTTTAAAAGCCTTCCTTCATCATTAAAACATCTTCATCAAGTTCCTATGAGAGAATAATGTCATGAATGTTGGAAAATGTCTATCCTTACCTGTCATTATTTCCTTTTACTACTTTATTATTGTGATATTAGACAAGATACTATCATTTTGTGCCTCATTTTGCTCACTTGTAAAATAGTGATATTAGTACAATAGTTGTATGTATTATTTATTGCTGTGTAATAAATCACCAAAAAATTCATAGCTCAAAAAATACATATTTGTTACCTCACAATTTTTCTGTATCTGGAAAACAGGCATGACTTAGTTGGGCTTCAAAGTCACAAGGTGAGCTGTGACTGTGGTCATCTGAAGGGTTGACTAGGGAAGGATCTATATCCAAGCTAACAGGATGGATGCCCGAATTCCTTTCCTCCTGGGGTGTTACACTGTGATCCTCAGTCTCTAGCAGGCTATTGGCTGAAAGTTGACTGCATTTCCTTGCCACAGTGACCTCTTCAACATGACTGCTTGCTTCATCAAAGTGTGCAACCCAAGAAGATGATTGGCAACAAGATGGAAGTCTGCTAGCAAGGAAGTTGTAATCTTGTATAATCAAATCATGGAAAAGATATCCCCATTACCTTTGCTACCTTTTACTGGTTAGAAGTAAATTACTACATCAGCTTACTCTCACAAGAAGGGGACTGTACAAGAATACCAAAAGACAGTGACCACTGGGGGCCAGTTTAGAGTTATCCTGCCCTGCTGTGTAATAGAATTGTTGTGAGGATTAAGTAATTAATACTTAGAAGAATAGCAGTCATGTAGGTTGTGTTCTGTAAATATTGTGTATAATTGTTAGTGGATCCTTTTTAAAGAAAATTACTATAGAAGTAATGTAGAAATGCCTCCTGTCACATCTCAACACTTACTAAACTGAAAATAATTTATTTTAGGTAAAACCTAGGAAACTGTAGTGAATGAGAATTGCTTCATCATTTGAACTGCACAGAAGTTTCACAATTAACTGTATGATTTTCATGAACGTACAGTTGTTAAGAATACAGCTGTTGAAGAATCAGAATTATGAAGTGATTTTCCCATCTATGACATAGCATCCTCTTGTCTGGCCACAGTTCAAGGTTAATCACACACTCTGAAAAAGATGGTATAAGAGAAACTACCACTTGGGAATTTAATTCCGTGCATGCGTGTGCATGTGTGTAAAACTTCTGTGTAAAAGAAAATATCATTGCATTATAGTCAGTATAATTGCTCCATCTTCAATTAGTGTTTCTGGTTGAGTCTTTTGACATGAGCCCACCAGTAGCTTGACAGTTTATTTGGCTATGCATAATTTGGTCAGTTGTGCAAGATACTAGGGTATCAATTCATCATTCTTAAAATCAGTATTGGAGGATAAGCATTCTTTTTTGCCCATGTGGACCAAATATCAGGGTCATCAAAAATTCATCAAATCTAAGTGGTTTTTTTGAAACTTAAGTCCAACCAATAAATATGGAAAGAATGATATGATTATGCAAATCTCTATTTTCTAGATTCCAGTGAAATAATGGGTCCAGAAAACAGTTTTCAATGGATGCTGAAACTATTAAGTGAAAGATTTTGTAGAGAAATTAAGGTGATCACATCAGAATACTCTGGACAATTTGAACCTCAATAAAAATGGGACTATCAGACAATATGCACCACTTGATATAATACTATGGGAAGCACACACCACTACATATGGAGCCATATTGCCAAAATAATGAACAGAAGGAATCATACCTTTAAATCAAATTTAAAACCAAGAATTTGGGGAATAGGTAAGTAAAGTAAATGTCACAAGGAAGCAACTGGTTAGATCCAGAATGTGTAAATTTCTGCAGAATGTTAACCTGATTTCATCAAGTAATGAGTGGCATGAAAAAGAAGAGAGGCAGCTATTAATAATAAGGGAGACTTAAGAGACAAGGCAACTAAATTCCTTATGTGGGCATTTCTTGAACCTGGCTTTAACAAAATGGAAAAGACACTGGAGATAGTGGAGGAAACGTGCACCTGGACCAAGTATTAGATAATATTTAGAAATGCTGATTTTGTTAGGGATGATAATACCAACATGGCTGCGAAAAATAAAGTGTCCTATGTGGTACAGTTAATATGTACTTATGAAATAAGATAGGCAGACTTGCATTGAAACACTCTAGCTCTAGAAAATGAATTGGCAAAGAGATGGAAACTAGATTGCTTAATGTTGGTAATAAGTGAAATTTTTCATGGTTCATTCTAATATTTCTACTTTTATATGTTTGAAATTTCAATAATAAAATATTCAGAGTCAAAGCTGAAATTACAAGCTATGTATCTATTTTAATTAATTTTTTGCAGTACTGAGAATTGAACCCAGGGGTTTTACACTAAGCTACATCTGCAGCCCTTTTTCCTTTGTGTGTGTGTGTGTGTGTGTGTGGTCTCACTAAGTCACTAAGTTGCGTAGGCTGGGCTCGAACTTAGGATCCTCTTGCCTCAGCCTTGAATGCTGTGATTATAGGCATGTGCCACTATGCTCAGCTAGAAAGCATTTCTTTCTGGTTTTTTGTTTTTTGTTTTTGGTGCTGGGGACCAAACCCAAGGCATCATGCAAGCTAAGTATCCACTGAACTACACCTTTAACCTCTAAATTCTTTAGAAATTAATGATAATGAGATGCCTATATATCTAACCTTGTGAAATGTCACCAAAGTTCTATTCACTGAAAAAATAATGTACTAAGGAGGTTTCATCTGTGGGCCTAATCTTCATTGTCTTTACTATTCACAGCAACCAGTCCAGGACCTGTCAGGTAGATGAATGTGTTGAAAGAATGAATAATCATTTATATCAAGAAACTAGGGGCCGGTGAGATGGCTCAGCGGTGTAAGCACCTGCCTGGCAAGTGCGAGGGCCCGAGTTCGACTCCCGGAACCCACATACGAAAAAAGGGCCGGTGATATCGCTCAGCAGCATGGGCACCTGCTGGCGCGTGAGGTCCTGAGGTCGACCCCCAGTACCCACAAAAAAAAAAAGAAACAAGAAACAGCCTGTGATGTAGCTCAGCAGCACAGCACCTGCCTGGCAAGCTCAAGGCCCTGAGTTCAATTCCTGGTACCCCCCCAAAAAAGAAACAACAAAATAAAAACAGCACATATAAGAGAAACATACAATAAGAAGGTGATATTAAGAGACTAGAACTGTAGTGGCAAGCCTACGCATGTGTGCTGCAACAGGCAGCTCTAAAAGGTTTGCCCTCACTGGACTAGACCATAGACTTGACCCAGTGTGATTAGATCTCAACATGTCTAATCAAGGGGAAAAGGATAACACATGTACAGTATTAAGAATGATAATGGTGGGGGCCGGTGAGATGGCTCAGCGGCCTACGCGCCTGCCTGGCAAGCGCGAGGGCCCAAGTTTGACTCCTGGAACCCACATACGAAAAAAGGGCTGGTGATATCGCTCAGCGGCATGGGTGCCTGCTGGTGCATGAGGTCCTGAGGTCGATCCCTGGTACCCACACACACAAAAAAAAAAAAACAGAATGGTGACACAACTACAGATTATCGAGGAGTTTTTTAAAAAAATTATATATTAATACTATATATTCTCACACATGCATATATATATACATTCTAATACATATAAAAATATAGATGGGTTATATTATTTATAAGCATATGTTATCATGATTGACTTGATACTGTGGAACCAAAATAGACTAACAAATGTATGTGTGTGAGCTCCCTGTTTAAGAAAAAAAATTGGGGCTGGGGAAGTAGCTCAGTGGTGGAGCACTTGCCTAGCATATGCAAGGCCTTGGGTTTGGTCCCAGAACGTAAAAAAAGAGCATGAAGAAGGAGTGTTCATACTTGTACGATCAAAAGCTTTTGGGAATAGGTAATCCTTACCAAGATTTAACAAGCAATTCACAGCTAAAACTATCCTGATTAAAAACCTGGAGGAATGGGCTAGTGAAATGGCTTAGCGGCGTAAGCAACTGCCTGGCAAGCGCGAGGTCCTGAGTTCGACTCCCAGTACCCACATAAAGGAAAAAACGGGCTGGTGATGTCGCTCAGTGGCACAAGCGCTTGCTGGCAAGCGCAAGGTCCTGAGGTCGGCTCCCGGTACCCACATAAAAAAAAAACAAAAAACCCTGGAGGACTGGGGGTATAGCTCAGTGGTAGAGCACTTGCCTAGGACAGACAAGGTCATGGTTATAAGCTCCAGCACCACAAAACAAACAAAACACCGTGATCAAAATAACTCCTAAAAAGCAAAATCATTCTCTGCTTCATTTTTTTTGTTTTTTGTTTTGTTTTTGGGAACTGGGAATCGAACTCAGGACCTCATGCTTGCCAGGCAGGCAACGTGCTGCTGAGCTATATCCCCAGCCCTACTTCATTTTGGATAGCATCTATTCCTCTTATATATATTAAGAACCCCACATTGAAAGATGAATATCACAATGACTTGAGATTTTAAAAAGCAAACACTGGATGAAGTTAAAGGCACATTAGACATTATAGATGAAAACAGTGAACCAAAGATATGGCAATAGATGCTATCCAAAATGAAGCAGAGAATGTGAAACTATGTGAAAATTTGAAGTGACTGAATACACATGTAATTGTAACCCTTCAGGGAGATGAGGGGACAAAAAATTTGAAAAAATATGGCTGAAATTTTTCCATATTTGAAGAAAACTATAAACTCACAGATCAGTGAACCCCAAGCACAAAAAACATGAAAGCAACATCAAGGTACATCTTACTCAAATTGTGAGGAAGATAAAAAGATTCATTATATTCAGATACAAAGGTAATGGTCATAACAATGCAATGTAGAAAACAGTGGAATATTTTTAAATTCCCAAGAGGGAAAAAATTAAGTTACAACCTACAACTCTTAAGTCAGTGTAAATATATTTCAAAAGACAAATAAATATTTTTTTAGTGCCAAGCATTATGATGCACGGCTGTAATCCCAGCACTTGCGAGGCTGGGACAGGAGGATCACTGTTAGTTCAAGGCCAGCCTGAACTACATTGTGTGACTCTGTCTAAACAAAACACAACAAAACAAAACAAAAATACTATTTGGAAATATACAAAGCTTATATAAGACACCAAGAAATTTGACCTATGAAAAGTTAAAAGAAAATCCTGGCAAAAGGAAATGGTACCAGATTAAAGGGTTGATCTATTAAAAAAAAAAAGACAAAACTGGAAATGGTAATACATAAACAGATAAAAAGATTTTGTTTTTGATGTTGGGGATTGCACCCAGAGCCTTACGCGTCCTAAGCAAGTGACGCACCACTGAGTTATACTCAGCCCAAGAATTGTTTCTTATTATTTTAATGTCTTTCAAAGACAATTGTTTAAACAAAATAATAATGTTTGTGGAGCTTATAAGTTTACGAAGAAATAAAATGTATGACAGCAAAAGCACAAGGGTAGAGAAGGGAGAAATAGATGTGTCTATTGTAAGGCTCTTAAACTATACATGAAGTGGTATTACACTGCATGAAGGTACACAGTAATGTGTTAAAGATATATATTTTGTACCCTAAGGCAAAAACTTAAGACCAAAACAGAGTTTATAAATAATAATTTAACAAATGATATAAAATGGAATTACTAAAAGACATGGATTATGTAATCCCAGCTAATCAGGAGCCTGAGAAAGGAAGAGCCCAAGTTCGAGGCCAGCCTAGGCAACCTAGAAAACCCTAGCTGTCCTCCTCCGAATTTGGCCCAATTGTGAATAAACTCATTTTTCCTTTATCAGTCTTTTCATATACTCGATGGGCAAAAAAATCCAGATAATCAATGCCCAGATTTAGGCCTTTGGCTGGATCCCTGGTAACAATTTATTTGTCAATTCTTGCTATTATTTTCTGAGCTATTGGAGTCCTATTAAAGAAATCATTTTATGTACCAATATCTTGGAGTATTTCCTCTAATAGTTTTAACATTTTTAGTTAATTTTTGTACAAAATAAGAGAGATCTAGTTTCAGTCTTCTATGGATGGATATCCAGTTTTCCCACCACCACTTGTTAAAGAGACTGTCTTTCGTCTATGTATGTTTTTGGCTTCTTTGTCGAGAATCAAAGGTTTTAAATGCATGGGTTTATCCCTGATCTTTTATTCTATTCCATTGGTCTACATATCTATTTGTATGCCAATACCATTTTTTTGGCGGTACTGGGGATTAAACCCAGGGCCTTCGCACTGAGCTATATGCTCAGTCCTTTTTTATTTTTATTTTTAGACAGGATCTTATTAAATTACTAAGTTGTCCATGCTGGGCTTGAACTTCTGATTCTTCTGCCTTAGCCTCCCAGAATACTATGGTTACAAGCACGTCACCATGCCTAGCTACCGTGTGTGTGTGTGTTACTAGGGATTGAACCCAGTGCACCTTAGCACTGAGCTACGTCTCAGCCCTTTTTGTTCCTTTTTTGAGAGTGTCTTGCTAAGTCACTAAGCTTGAGCTGGGCTCAAGCTTGCAGTCCTCCTGCCTCAGCTTCCCAGAGTGTTGGCATTATAGAAATGTACTACTCTACCCAGCTTCAAGCATTGTTCTTTTTACTCAAAATTTCATTGGGTATTTGCGGGCTTTTGTGCTTCCATATGAATTTTAGAATTGTTTTTTTCTAATTCTGTGAAAAATATTTTGAAGTGAATTACGTTGAATCTGTAGATCACTTTTAGTAATATGGCCATTTTAACAATATTAATTCTCTCAATTCATGAATATGAGAAGTCTATCTTCCAGTGTCTTATGTGTCTTCCTCAATTTCTTTCTTTTTTTTTTTTTCTGAGACAGGGTCTCGCTATGCTGCCCAGACTGGCCTTGAACTCACTATGTAGCCTAAGCTGGCTTTGAACTCATGATGATCCTCCTGCCTCAGCCTTCTGAGTGCTGGGATTACACGTATCTGCCACCTGCCTGGCTCTTCCTGTTTCTTTCTTCAGCATTTTATAATTTTTGTTCCAGAGGTTTTTTACAACCTTGGTTATTTATTTCTAGGTGGTATTTTCTAAAGGCTATTATGAATGGGATTGTTTTCCTAATTCTTTCTCAGTGAGCTCATTGTGGGTCCATTGGGAAACTACCACTGTTTGTATGTTGATTTTGTATCCTGATACTTTACTGGATTTGTCAATCAGTTCTAAGACACTGTGGTGGAGTTTTTAGGATTTTCTTTTTTTTTTTTTTTTTTTTGTGGGTACCGGGGGGTCGACCTCAGGACCTCGAGCGCCAGCAGGCACCCGTGCCACTGAGCGATATCACCGGCCCTTTTTTCGTATGTGGGATCCGGGAGTCGAACTCGGGCCCTTGCGCTTGCCAGGCA
This sequence comes from Erethizon dorsatum, assembly GCA_028451465.1. Taxonomy (NCBI): domain Eukaryota; kingdom Metazoa; phylum Chordata; class Mammalia; order Rodentia; family Erethizontidae; genus Erethizon; species Erethizon dorsatum. The sequence goes on from CM051834.1 coordinate 100,763,641, forward strand.
GGCGCGTACACCACTGAGCCATCTCACCGGCCCAGGATTTTCTATTTATAGAATAATATCTGCAAAAAATAATTTGACTTTTTCCTTTCCTACTTATATCCCTGTTTTTTCTCTTGCCTGATTTCTCTAGCTAAAGTTTCCAGTACGCCATTAAAATAAGTGATGTAAATGGACACTCTTGATTTTAGATGAAATGCTTTCAGTTTTCATTTAATATGAGATTGTCCTATATTGCCTTTATTATGTTGAGATGTGAATTTGTCTATGGTTTATCATATATACCCTTTATTATGTTGAGATATGAACCTTTTATCCACAATTTCTTTAGGCATTCTTTTAATCATGAAAGGATGTTGAATTTTATTAAAGGCTGTCCAAGCACCTATTGAAATGATCATGTGATTTGTATTTATTGATTCTATTTATACGGTATATAAATTTATTGATTTGGATATATTGAACCAAACTTGCATCTGTGGAATGAAATGAATTTGATCATGGTGCATGATCTTTTAATATGATGTTGAATGTGATTTGCAAGTATTTTGTTGACGTTTGCATCTATGTTCACCAAGGATATTGGTCTGCAGTTCATTTTATTTCATCATGTCTATATCTGGTTTTGGTAATGGTAAAACTGACATCATAGAATGAGTCTGTTATTAGTTCTGTTATGGCTTGTATCCCGATGTCCCCTAAAAGCCTCATGCACTTATAGGTGGGGCTTTTCATAGTTGGGTAGATCTAGGGTATCTGATAACTAAATGGGTTTAGCACAGTTCTGGGTGTTGCTAATGGAAGCCCCACCCTGGCTCTGGGTGGCACCAGTCAATAGGCTTATAGCCTGAATGGACTATAAAGGGTGAGAGGGAAGGCAGGCTTGCTGCTGCTGCTTGCTGCTTCACTACCTCCTGCCTGCTTTGTTCCATGGACCGTTTCTTTTATGCAATGCCCTTCTGCCATGCCAACCTTGCCTTGGAGCCAGGTGACAATGGACTGAAACCTCTACAAATTGTGAGGTGAAATAAATCTTTAACTTTTGGTATCAGATATTTGTCTTAGCAATCAAAAAAGTAACCAAGACAGATTTTGGTATTGGGAGTGGGACTACTGCTGTGAAGTTACCTAGCCATGTGGTTCAGAAGCCTTTGGAACTGGTTTGTGGGAAGAGTTTGGAAAGGTTTGAGGATGCTGGCTGAAGAAGCAGCCCTGGAATGCTGTGAGCTTAACTTGATGGGAGATTTTGGCCAGAGCTCAGAAGACCAGAATGCTGATAGAAATGCATCCAATGAAGATGAGGTTCAGGAGGTTTCAGTTAGGAACAAGTATTGCATTTGTTGTTGGACTCCAGATCATGTATGTTATGCTTTGGCAGAAAATTTGTCTGCATTTTCTCTTGTCCATAGACTTTGCCTGAGACTGAGATTAAGGTCAGCAGAATAATTAATCTGGCAGAAGAAATTTCAAGACAGTCTAATGTTGAGGTGGTGGCATGGCTACTGTTTGGGGCTTTTAACCAGATCTATGTTGAGAATCAAAAACAAAAAGCCCAGCACGATGATGTAAAACATTTTGAGTTTAGCTAGAAAGAATGCTCTGGTGAAGTTGTGGACTGCAAAAATGGAGCAGAGGAGAACCTGGTTACTGAGAAGGAATAAGACAATAGAAAAAATGGCCTGAAGACATGACAAGAAACAGCAGGACACCTCTCTTTGCAGCCTCAAAATTACAAAAATGAAAAACTTTGCTTTGAGAAGACTGCCCCCAGAGCACCATGCTGCAAAATGGAGGCAGCCTCAGAAATCTGTTCCTTGTGATTGGGTTCACAGACCTCAGCAATCCAGCCAACCCCTACAGCCAAGAGAGAAGGCTGGCTACTACTCCCCTGGCAGGAGACCTTGGCATCATCCCCTTTTGCATACAGAATGCAAAAGTTGTAGAGTCAGAAAGCCTTCCACCCAGGTTTCAAAAGAAGGCCTGGAGGCCAGGCAGTCTGCCCAAGAGAGGGCAGTGTGGGAAGCTGTGAGTATGAAGCTAAAGGAGCAGTGGAGACTTCAGAAGGTTGGTGAAGTCAGGAATGTGGATTATCTGAGGAAAGCTGCCAGGAGTGGGCAAAGCTGACCCAAGAGAGAAGCCATGAGAGTTACAACCACTGGTAGTGTCATAGGGGCAGAAACACCAAAACCCTTTGGAGTTCACATCTTATCACAGATTGCACTGGATTTTGGAAATGGAACTATGGGACTTAATATTTCCCCTGCTGGATTTTGGTCTTGCTTTGATCCTGTACCTTTCTATCCCCCTACTTGTGCCTTTTGGAATGGGAATGTTTGTCTTGTGATATTGTGTTTTGGAAGTGTTTACCTTTCTTTTCATTCGTACTGGGGCTCACAGCTAAGAATTTGCCTTACCTCTCGGGGAGACTTTGGACTTCAGACTTTTCTGTCACAGTGTGTGACTATGGTGGCATAGAAGATGAATGATTACTCAGAGACAACTTAGTTCGGTCACTGAGACAACCCAGAGGGTCTGTCTCAAGCAAGAGCGCTCAGCATTAAGGAGATGCTCAGAAGAAGCCCTGAAGCCGAGAACTCTTTAGCTTTTATTTAGAATATCAGTGTAAGTGAAAAAAGCAGAAGAAATGCAGTTTGGGCGAGAAACTGTCTCAAGGATAGACAGTATTCTTGGGGAAAGGGGAAGGACAATGGCCAGACACAACATGCCTCACTAATCTAAACTTCTTGTTGTTTAACCATTCACTTCTCACACAGTATGTATGCTTTTGCCCCAAAGTTTCACCATTCACTCCTTGGTGAAGTCCCCCATACTTTTCAGCAGTGTTGAAAGTGTTAGGAGTTTGGCAACTCTTGGAGATGGACTCCCCTCCCCTTCCCTTGCTTTTCCATTTCTCTTTCTTTCCTTCCTACCTTCCTTTTCTTTTTCTCTTTCACACTGGGGATTGAACCAAGGGGCACTACAACACTACCTCCCCAGATTTTTTATTTTTTATTTTGAGACAGAGTCTCACTAAGTTGCCCAGGCAGGACTCGGTTGGGATCTTAACTCAGCCTCCCGAAGTACTGGGTTTACAGGTGTAAACCACTATACCTGGCTTCCCCGATTTCTTCAATGACCCATTCCTTGAGAAGCATACTATTCAATCTCCATGCATTTGTATACTTTCTGCAGTTTCTCTTGCTGTTGATTTCTATTTTCACTCCATTATGGTCTGATAAGATACAAGAAAAAAATTTTTTTGGTATTGTCAGTTGTTGTTTTATAGTCTAATATATGATCTCTTTTGGAACATGTTCCTTGTGTTGATAAAAAGAATTCTGCAGTTGGATGGAAAATCCTGTAAATGTCTATTAAGTCCATTTGATTTATAGTGTAACTTAATTCTGATGTTTCTTTGTTAATTTTTTTTTTTTGTGGGTACCAGGGGTCGACCTCAGGACCTCATGCGCCAGAAGGCGCCCGTGCTGCTGAGCGATATCATCGGCCCTTTTTTCGTATGTGGGTTCCGGGAGTCGAACTCGGGCCCTCACGCTTGCCAGGCAGGTGTGTAGGCCGCTGAGCCATCTCACTGGCCCCTTTGTTAACTTTTTATCTGGATGATCTATTGGTAAAGTGGTGTATTGCAATTATTATCACATTGGGTCCTTACCCTCCCTTTATGTACTGTTGTGTCTGTTACATAAACATGGTTCTTTGATGTTTTGTGAAAAAATTTTAAATTTTTATATCTTATTGATGGAATGCTCCCTTTATGAATATGTAAGCTTTTTTGTCTCTTCTGACCAATTTTAGTGTGAATTCTACTTCATCAGGTGAAAATATAGCTACTCCTACTTGGTTTCAGATTACACTTGATTGGAATATCATTCTCCATTCTATCACTTTCAGTCTGTGTCTTGCCAGTGGGGTGAGTTTCTTTTAGACAACCAGTTGGATCTTGTTTTTAATGCGGTCAGCTAGTCTGTGCCATTCAATTGGAGAATTCAGATAACTTACATTCAAGGATATTATTGAAAGATATGTACTATTTCGTGTCATTTTTTCTTTTGGTTGTTTTGAATAATCTGTGTTCATTTTTTTCTCCCTTATTCATCTTAGAGGTTTGATAACTTACTGAAATAATCATGTTTGTTTCTTTCCTTCTTCTCATTAGCTTATCTACTCTTCCAGTAAGATTTACTCTTTCTTGTGCTCTTGTGTTTATCTTGCTTACTCATCTGGGTATAAGATTTTGAGCATCTGCTAGTGGTCAGAACTCTTTGAGTTTACAGTTATCTTCAGAAGTCTTTATTCTTTCAATTCTGAAAGGTAACTTTTCTGAATATAGTAATCTAAGTTTGCAGTTCTTTCATGACTTGAAATACATCATTCCATGCCCTTCTGGGCTTTAGAATTTCTTCTGGGAAATCTGCTGTTATTCTGATGCATTCGACTTTTTAAGTGATTTGGCAGTTCTTTCAGCTTTTAATATTTTTTGTTGTTGTTCTGTACTTTTGGTAGTTTATGTCACAGAGAAGTTCTTTTCTGATTATGTCTATTTTTGGTTGTAATAGCCTTCAGTATGTGGATAACCATATAATGCCCAAGACCTGGGGAATTTTCTGGTATATTTTCGCTGATTACACTTTTTTATGGCTATATCTCAATTTCCTCCTCTAAACATATGATTTATAAATTTCATCTTTTATTTTTGTCCCAGAGTTATATGTTCTTTTCATAGTTTCTTGTATATTCTGTTCATAGTTTTGTGTACTCTCTTCATGGCAGTATATTCTTGTATGTTCTGTTCATAATTCCTTTTGTGTATTCTTTTTTTTTTTTTTTTTTTTTTTTTGTGGGTACCAGGGGGACGACCTCAGGACCTCGCGGGCCAACAGGCACCCGTGCCACTGAGCGATATCACCAGCCCCTTTTTCGTATGTGGGTTCCGGGAGTCGAACTCGGGCCCTCGCGCTTGCAAGGCAGGCGCTTACGCCGCTGAGCCATCTCACCGGCCCCCTTTTGTGTATTCTTATATATTCTGTTCATAGCTTTTTAGAAATTAAAGTCTCAATGTGATTCAATGTGATATTTTATTCATCTTGCTTTCAAGCTCTGATATTCCTTCTTTTGCTGACCTAGTTTTTTTTTTTTTTTTTTTTTTTTTTGAGACAGGGTCTCACTATGCAGTTCAGGCTGGCCTTGAACTTACTTTGTATCCCAGGCTGGCCTTGAACTCGCAGTGATCCTCCAGCCTCAGCCTCCCAAGTGCTGTAATTACAGGTGTGTGCCACCAACCCCAGCTTGACCTAGTCTATTAGTGAGACTTTCAACTGAGTTTTTTTAGAAATTTGATTTATTGAGCTTTTCATTTCCAAGATTTCTGTTTAGTTCTTCTTCAGAACCTCTCTTTATTGCATTGTCTTTTTATATCCTGCATTGTCTTCCTTAATTGATTCAGCTCTTTGAATGCAGAGATCATGAAAAAAACAATCTTTTGAATTCTTTGGCATTTCATCCATTTCAATCTTTGGAGTCAGTTTATAGAGAATTATTAACTTCTGGAAGAAACAAGGGACAGCAAACTGGAAGATGAGAAATAGGGCAATAAACTCAGCAGAAGCCATCCATATTTTCTCTTCCACTGTAATCCCTGCCACCCTTACCCCCTCCCGGTTCCCACAACACACCTGAGGCTTGGCTGAAGCTGCTCATCTATAACTAATGCTTTCTACACTGGACTCAAAGTTAGGGTGGGGCCTCCCCACAATTTCATCCATGGCCAGATAAAGTTATCTGCCCTATCAAATAAATTGAATGGGACTGTGATAGATAAGAATGAAGTTGCTTTATCATCTCCCAAGTCATGGTTACTCATTGTAATTTATATACTTTTACTGGGTCTCTACTGCAGCTGGCAGTTGGCATATGCAGTCCAAGTCCTGAACTTCAGAGGTGGAGTGAACACAATGGGTGTTAGAGGCACACAGATGCTATCCACAGTTGCGGGAGGTTTTTGTGTGTGTGTGTGTGTGTGGTTTACGGGTGTTTCCAGAATCTAGTCCCTCACACACTAGGCAATGAACAGTGGTGATGGCAGCAGTGCTAAGTATTTTTCCTTGAATAGTACTGGGCATTATCTGGGCCTGCATCCTTACTACTCTTTTTCTAGGTTGTACAGCTTACAAGCATGAAGGCTCCTGGATCTACTGAACAGTGTTCAATTTTATAAATTCTTAATAAACCCTTCATTGGTTAAAATATATAGAATGGATTGTTATAATTATTTTTCTCTATTTTACCAATAAAGGGATATCAAATAAATGATAGAAAAATGCAGAACAGCAATTTAAAGAATTAGACCAGTACTTTTCAATCCTATATTGTCAGACATTACACAATGAAGTAATGCCATTTGTGTTACTTTGAAACCCACAATACTATGTATCATCCATATGTACATCTAAGTACTGGTTTTACAGATACGAAATGTACCAAGTTATTACCTCTGCAAACACAGGGTGGAGGACTCCAGAAGGAAAAAGACTTCATCTATTTTCTTTCTTTTTTTTTTTTTGTGGGTACTGGGGATCGACCTCAGGACCTTGCGTGCCAGCAGGCGCCCGTGCTGCTGAGCAGTATCACTGGCCCTTTTTTCATATGTGGGTACCGGGAGTCGAACTCAGGACCTCGCACTTGCCAGGCAGGCGCTTATGCCGCTGAGCTATCTCACCGGCCCTTCATCTATTTTCTGAAACCATTTATTTCTAAGATTTTAATCAAAAAGGAAAAATAACATGCTTAATTAGTAGGGGGTAATGACAGAGATAATACTATGTATTATTTAGTTCAGAAAAAATTAAAGGCATAAAAATAGAAGAAAATCTAGGAAAATATTTGCATGGAAGAGATAATTCAGGAATAAAACCAGAAAAGTAGCATATAGAAAAAAAGATATTTAAAACAGAAGTGAGCAAACGACAGCCTACAGTCCAAATGTGGCCAGCTGCCTGTAATGAAAGATTTATTGGAACAGATCTGTATTCATTGCTTTTAGGTCAGGATTTCTCAACCTTAGAACTGGACCAGATAATTTTGTTGTGAGGAGGTATACAGTATCGCAGGATACTGAACAGATCAAGATCTCTGGGCCAGAAGCAACCCCCAACCTCTCTGGTCACTGCCAGATGTCTACCGGGGGTATAGGTCAAGGAAGCAAAACTGCCCCTGGTTGAAAAATACTGCTTTATATATTATGTGCTTCTGCACTAAAAGGTAGTGTAGACACTGAATGGCCACAAAGCCTGAAGTAATCTGGCCATTAAAATGGTAAAATACTTGTTAACTCCTTTTGCTACAAACAAAGGCCAAGGCTAAAACTGCCTTATAAGCATGGTGGTGCATGCCAGTAACCTCAGAACTTTGGAGACAAAGGCAGGTGGATTGCAGAGCTCCAGCCCAGCCTGGGCAATCTGGTGGTTTAGTGAGATCCTGTCTAAAAATAAAAATAAAAAAAATGAAAAATAAAAATAAAATAAAAATAAAAATATGGGCTTAGGATGTATGAGGGAAATAACAGTTCTAAGGCCCTGGATTTAATCCCCAGAACCATTAAAAAAATAAGGCAAAGGATACATGATAGACTAAGAAAATAAACTGCAAAGCATGTGGCAATATAATTTCAGCCAACTTTCTACAAACTGCTTTTTAAAAAATGACTCCAATTTTAAAAAAAGGAACAGAAAAAAGCAGTTCACAGAGACAAAACTCAAATGACCTTTAGGCATGGCAGATGCTCAGCTTCACTGGCAGTTAAGAAAAGGCAAATTGAAGGCACATTTGTTTCTTTACTCATTTTAAAAGTAGTTCAGTCCTGGTTGAAACAGGAAATAAACATACCTTTCTGTTGAGATTAGCTGCAAGTTTCTAACATAAGGCACCAACTATTACATTTTTAATACAGTACATTGATAAAGCAAGGGATTTAACTGGTAGGAATCCTGCACTACAGAAATAAAAGCACCAACACTCAACAGTATGTGTGTAGTAAAACTATCAGTATAATGATTTGTAAAATAACAATACTGAACTTTCATTAGTGGAATAGGCTGTATATATCATTGTGGGGAGCAACTGAGCTGGAGAGCACCAATACATTCAGGGCTAGAGCAGGGCCAGCCCCGAGAACACACAGCGCCAGAGGTGAGCCCTGTAAACAAGTCGCTGGGACTAGAGCAAAGCAGCCCAGTGGGTGTCTGGCCTTGGTGTTCCTCCCTGTTAACCACAGCACAGACACCTCTGAGAATGTCCCACTTTCAGTGTTCTCAACAGAACACTGAGATCTTGCACTTTCAGCCCCTTCGTGCACTTCCCCCTTTTTATTGTGTATAAATAAAAACGCAGACTGTGCTGGGTTGTTGCTGCCTCTCCATCAGAGAGGTCAGGTCCCTCCCGCTCCCAGCTTTCCTTTTATTATGTGTCTAGTTTTTTCTTAATCTCCTGTTGCCCCCTCTCAGTACCCCACTGGCTGCGTGGGTCACAGCATATCCTTGTTTGTCTCTATTATGTAAGAAGCCAATAGTTAGATCTGTGGGTACTGATGGGGATGGATACCCAAGGTATGTTACCACACGAGGAAAGGAAGCTGCACTTTGATAAGAACCTGCACCATCTCATTCAAATGACTCTCTCCTTAACCTCAGTATGGTACAAGAACAAGTCTAGATGTGGGTGTGCTTCCTGAGTATGGAGAAAAGAATGGAGTGTGTACACGGTTTTGTTAAAAAAATCTTTGTATACTTCTAGTTTCAGATAAAACATGACATATAAACTTGCAAGAGAATCCTCAAGTCTTGAAAAAGACAAGTATATGTGGGCAGAAAATGAAAAAGATCTCAACATTTTTGTAATTCTGAAAGTGTTGAAATGGTAGTGATATCAGTATTATAATACCTATTTTTGCCTGCTTTCATTAATTCTAGATTCTAAAGGGTACAAATTCTTCTCTTAGAGTACTTAAAATTTTTGAGAATAGACTTATTAATGTATCAGTGCAGATAAAATTTAGTAATCATTTGTCTTTTAAAAAGTGTTTACATTAATTTGTTATACATTGTCCTCCAATGGGTTGACTAATATTTAGCTGGGACTGATTTTTTTTTTTTTAAAGAGAAGAAAAAACAAAACAAATCAAAAGAAGAACAAATTTTCAAAACAACATAATAGGAGGGTAACAATGGTTAATACATTACGTATTACTATCTTTAAGTTAGTTATTCAGGATACCAGACATTAGCATTCAATTGTCCAAACATTATTGGCACAAACCTTACTCTTCAATGAACTAAGTAAAATTGGTAGTGTATCTATCTTAACCATCTTATATATATATATATATATATATATATATATATATATATATATATATATACAATTTTTTTCCCTTTCCATTCTTTCTTTTCCCTATTCCAGTCTCTCTTTCCTTTTGACCAGTTTCTTTTTGATTCACCATGTCTACTGTACATTTTGGATCTTATTTACTCTTTCAGTTTCTCATACTAGAGAGACAATACGATGCTTACACATGTGCATCCGGTTTATTTCACTTATGAGTATTTTCTCGAGTTGCATCCATTTACCTATAAAAGTCTCCAGTTTATCCTTCTTTATGGCTGAATAGTACTCCATTGTATAAAAATACCACATCTTTCTTATCCATTCCTCAGTTGATGGGCATTTGGGTTGTTTCCAAGATCTGGCTATTACAAATTGTGCTGCTATAAACATGGGTGCACATATATCGCTGTGGTACGATGTTTTTTTTTTTTTTTTTTTTTTTTTTTGTGGGTACCAGGGGGACGACCTCAGGACCTCGCACGCCAGCAGGCGCCTGTGCCGCTGAGCGATATCACCGGCCCCTTTTTCGTATGTGGGTTCCGGGAGTCGAACTCGGGCCCTCACGCTTGCCGGGCAGGCGCTTAAGCCGCTGAGCCATCTCACCGGCCCCAACGATGTTTTTAATTCTTCTGGGAAGATGCCCAGAAGGGGAATAGCTGGGTCAAATGGGACCTCCAATCCTAGTTTTTTGAGGAATCTCCACACTGACTTCCACAGTGGCTGTACCAGTCGACACTCCCACCAACAGTGGAGAAGGGTTCCTTTTTCCCCACAGCCCCTCCAGCATTTGTTATTAGTTGATTTCTTTATAGTAGCCATTCTTTCTGGGGTGAAATGGTATCTCAGTGTTGTTTTAATTTGCATCTCTCGAATGACTAGTGATGTTGCACATTTTTTTGTATATTTATTTGCCATTAGTATTTCTTCATCTGAGAAATGTGTATTCATCTCAGATGCCCATTTTTGGAGTGGGTCTTTACATTTGGGAGGTCTGATTTTTTTGAGTTCTTTATATGTTCTCGATAGTAATCCTTTGTCTGAGGAACAGCTGGCAAACATTTTTTCCCACATTGTGGGTTGTCTCTTCACTCTGTTGGTGGTTTCTCTTGCTGTGCAAAAGCTTTTTAATAAGATGAGATCCCAGTTATTGATTCTTTGGGATAGTTCCCGTGCGGTTGAGTTTTTATTCATAAAGTCTTTGCCTACACCAATGTCTCCAAGGGTTTTACCTATCCTACCTTCCAGCAGATTTAATGTTTCTGTTTTAATATTTAGGTCTCTGATCCATTTTGAATTTAGTTTAGTGCATGGTGAAAGATATGGGTCTAGTTTTAATCTTCGGCATGTGTAGAGCCAGTTTTTCCAGCACCATTTATTAAAGAGGCTATCTTTCTTCCAGCGAATGTGTTTGGCACCTTTGTCAAAGATAAGGTGGCTTAGTATGTCTGGGGTTGTGTCAGCATCTTCTAATCTGTTCCATTGATCTTCAGGTCTGTTTTTTTGCCAGTACCACACTGTTTTTATCACAGTAGCTTTATAGTATAATTTCAAGTCGGGGATTGTGATGCCCCCTGCCTTGCCTTTGTTGCCCAGAATTGCCTTTGCTATTAGCTGGGACTGATTTTTATCACACAATATATTATATACATTAAACTTATTTAGAGTATGTATTATTTTTCTATACTGTGGGGCAGAAGTGGAATCCACTGGATGGTGATTATTCTAAATGTCATGAGTCTGTAGACCACGAAGTATGATCAAATGCACAACTGCAGTGGCTCCACAGCAACTGACATTTCCTGCATAGTTCTCAGTTGTTACTTTTAGTGGGCACTGTTTTTTAGTGTCTAGTTTCCAATGTGTCAACACTGTATGTATTACATTCTTTAACAATTGGACAGGTCAGTTCATGAATATTCTGGATAATCTATCACATTCTTTTAAAAGGCTGCTAGATTTGATTTGCTATTTTAATTGGACTACTCATACATTATCAGTACAATAGCTTTTTTTTTTTAACTGGTATTTGATTTTGGATGCTGTCCTTTTCCAAATTTGGTAAGATTCATTACAGTAACTTCTTTGTACAGTATCTTGAAGAGTTCAAAGATTTTTATTTGTAAGATAATTTGGTACTAAAGGAATTACATGGTGTGTAGCTTTTCAGTTTCTCTTTGGTTCTTACTTTATTAGGAAAAGAACACTTTTCCAGGATTTCATACATATTATAAAAAGCAGTATATAAACATACACTGAATGTAAACAAGTGTTTCTTCTATCTTACTATATCGAAGTTGAATATATGTATTATTTCGGTATGTTTAAGAAAATAGTGCATTTCTATGTCAGATATACTATAAAAGGTGAATAAACATTTTCTTACCTTACTAAAGTTGAATAAATATGTGCATATACATGAAAACACATTTTTAAATGGCAACTTTCCAGGACTGTTAAGAAGCTGAGTATAGGGCCGGTGAGATGGCTCAGCGGCTTAAGCGCCTGCCCGGCACGCGCGAGGGCCCGAGTTCGACTCCCGGAACCCACATACGAAAAAGGGGCCGGTGATATCGCTCAGCGGCACGGGTGCCTGCTGGCGCGCGAGGTCCTGAGGTCGACCCCCCGGTACCCAAAAAAAAAAAAAAAAGAAGCTGAGTATAAACCTATAATACATGCATAGAGCTTCTTATTTCACTAAAGTCCTAGGAAAGGGCAGTTCTGAACTGTTTCATCAGGTCCACAAAGTCAAGGACACAGATACTAATTCTAATCTATCTCCTGTGCCAATCTCAGCCTGTTGACGCTCTGAGTGCAAACTGGCCACAAGTCCATCTACCACAAAGCCATATGGACATGCATCCTGCTGTTAATATCATTTCCTTGTATTTTGTTAGGAAAGAATTTAACTGAAGTCCATTTGCAGACCTATCCTCAGTGGCCAGGAGCATTATACATATGACCAGATGCAAAGGAAGGCAGGAGAACAAACATCTGGCCTTTATAGAATGAGGTAGTGGCAGGTGATCTAGGCAAAGAGAGAATGGTAATAGGCAAAATCAACAGTATCTGCTAATTCAATATAGACTTATCTCTCTGAAATGTCCATTTTCTTTTTTCTTTTTTTTTTTTTTTCATTATAGCATGTAATCTTTATTTCAGAAGAAGATTTCAATGTTTTGGTTTTGCTTTGCATTTATTTTATTAGAGCTTCTCCATATACTGGAGTTGATTCCTTTGATCAAATATTTACTTAGGCTGGGTACAGCGGCAGCTGGCCTGTAGTTCCAGCTACTTGGGAGGCTGAAGCAGGGGGATCACAAGTTCCAGGCCAGCCTGGGCAACATAGAAAAATAAAAAAGGGATGGGGATATAGCTTTCTGGTAGAGTGCTTCCCTAGCAAGGGTTTACCCCAGTACTAAAAATCTGAGAAAAAATTTACTGAGAACTTGCTAGGAATAGGTAGTGCACCAGGTAGAATGAAGCCAGAATGACTCCTGGCCCTTATTATCCCTGTTTTCTACAGTACTAAAGGACACTGATTTTCCTGAGAGTACAGCTTTATTCATATCCTATAAATTTAAACATGTACTTTTTTCTTTTTGTCATTTATTCCTGATGTTAATTTGTCTTAATTTCCATTTGAATATAAAATAATATATACTGGTATCTTTAAAGTTTCCTAGTAGAGACATGACTTTTGGCTAATGCTTTGTTGTTTTCTAATTCTCTAGCACAGAAGTCAGAGATTATAGCATGTCTTCTGTTTTTTTGGAAGGTTTTAATAAATCATCTAAATATTCCTGCCTTTAGAGCAACCCACCTTTCTCCTACTGAAAGACTTATGAATTCCTTTATGGGGCAAGGGGAAAATATGAATGAAGGCTTTACATTTTTGTCCAGAATGAATTACCTAACATTCAGCAAAGAAAAAGAAAATGTCCTTCTAGTCAATGGACATATAAAGGCCTTCCTCTTGTATGATCTCTAAAAAATACAATTATGTAAACAAAAACAACAGAAGTGGCTCTCATTTAGCATGTAAAGGAAATTTTGTCGTTCTGGGAACACAAGGACTGTACTGTTCCCCTACTTCAGGTGTTCCGGAATAGAGCTGTTACAATTTAAAGTTGCTAAGTTAGATAAACCCAGGAACAGAGCTGACCACAGACCGGGGGACTAGGTTGCAAGATAATGGCTATCCCATGGCTAAGGAATTTGCAGAATGTGCTGTTCCGGACCATCTGCTGTCCATATTAGGAAATATCTTCCGTCGCCCAGCCTTAAACTTCCGTGCGACTGTCCTCTCCCAATGAATGTAAAAGCTGTTTAAACTAACCAATGCCATCTGCTTCTGTAACCGCGCTTGCAAAGACCCCTCCTCCCTTTGTTCTATAGACATATAAGCCCTGCACAGACAAACCTCGTGGCCCACTGTTCCTGCGTGTTCAGTGAGCCCCACGCATGCTTGGATAATAAAACCCCTTGCCCTTTGCATGAGAGAAAGCTTCTTGGAGTCTTCTTTCACGCGGCGGGCGTCTCGACCCTAACAAGCACACTTTCAATATTAGTTGGACACCGTTCTAAAGGATATAAGTGTACTCAATCCTCAAATGTAAGTAAGCAATATGGTGCTAGTGTTTCTAATCTGTAAATGACAAAATGTAGATGTAGTTAAATTTGTCCTTAGCCTTTTTTTTTTTGAGTACCAGGGGTTGAACTCAGGACTTCGCGCGCCAGCAGGCACCCGTGCCGCTGAGCGATATCACCGGCCCTTTTTTCCTATGTGGATACCGGGAGTTGAACTCAGGACCTCACGCTTGCCAGGCAGGCACTTATGCTGCTGAGCTATCTCACCGGCCCTGTCCTTAATCTTGATGAGGGCCAGTTAAAAGTAAGCTCTGGTTAAATCCTTTCCTACATTGACTTGATTCAAGTTAAATTTATAGAATTAGCTTGCAAATACGTAACAAAATTTGAGTGTGATGGAAGAATAGGCTGGATTTTTAGCACTAATGTAACCTTCCTCCAGTATGAATTACCAGATGAATAGCTTAACTAATGCAAACTGCTACCCCATATATATGGCATTTATACTAGGAATCCTTTAATTTCCTCTAAGAGCTAATAACCCTGATATTGAGAAAGGTTCAATGGTTCATTTCTCTGACACATTCACTGTCCTCCTGAGCTTCTCTCCATTATGAATTCCTTGAGGTTGACTTGTTTACAGCCACCAAAAAGGCATCCTACTTTCCTTACATTCATAAAATTTTCCATGTTTTCACTAGTTGAACTCTGATGTCTAATAAATCTGAAACAAATAAACCCCTCTTAATTTCTAATATTTATAAGGGTTCTCATTAGTAACTAGTATTAGACCATTTCTGGCCCTTTCATCCATAATACAAATGATATTCAGAAAATTGTTAACCTCAAATGCTTTTTCCACATTCCTCATAATCATTGTTTTTTAAAAAACTAGTATGAATTTTCTGATGTCAATCAAATCCTGAGCTTTCCCACGTTTTATCATTCACTCCTCTGTCCTGAATGGATTCTTTAATGTTGACTAAGGTGTGAGCCACAAACAAAGGCTTTCTCACATTCCTTACATTCATAGGGTTTCCACCAGTGTGAATTTTCTGGTATCGATTAAGTTCTGAACCACGACCAAAGGACTTCCCACATTCCTTACATTTGTAGTTTCTCACCACTATGGCTTCTCTGATGATAAGTTCAGATCTTTGAATAAAAGCTTTCCCACATTCCTTACACTTATGGGGTCTCTCACTAGTGTGGACTTTCTGATGTCTAACAAGTTCTGTGCTACAAATAAAGGCCATTCCACATTCCCTACATTTATAGGGTTTCTCACCAGCACGAGCTCTCTGATGTCGAGTAAGTTCTGAGCCACGATGGAAGGCCTTCCCACATTCTTTACATTTGTAGGGTTTTTCTCCAGTACGAACACTTTGATGTCAAAGGAGATGTGAATCAGAGATAAAGCCTTTCCCACATTCCTTACATTTATGGGGTTTCTCACCAGTGTGAACCCTTTGATGTAGATTTAGTTGTGAGGCACAACTATATACTTTCCCACACTCCTTACATTCATAGCGTCTCTCAACAGTATGAATTATCTGATGAAGACTAAGCTGTGTGTCATAATAAAAAGTTTTCCCACATTCCTTACATTTATGGGGTTTCTCACCAGTATGGATTCTCTGATGGCGAAAAAGGTATGTGTGTGTGTGTGGGGGGGTAAAAGCTTTCCCACATTCCTTACATTCAAAGAACTTCTCATCAGTATGAATTTTCTGATGAAGATTAAGTTGTGCAGTTGATTGAAAGGCCTTCTCACACTCCTTACATTTGTAGAACTTCTCACCTACGTGCATCTTTTGATGTTTACTAAGTTGGGAGCTAGAATGAAAGGCTTTCCCACATTCCTTACACTGATGTGTCTTCTCACCAGAATGAGTGCTCTTAGCCTGAGTAATTTCAGAGTCATGAATAGAGGAACATTTATTTTCATTCTTTTTTTTTGCTTTCATGAAGTTTCTGACGCTTCATCATGTCTGACCTACTGTTAAATATTTTCCAACATTCTCCGTATTCAGAATCTTTTCCCTTGTGAATTCTTTTATGTTGACTAGGATGTGATTGGCATTCAAAAACTTTCTTAGATTTCTTGCCTTCACAGACTATCTCTCCAGTGTTAATTCTGTGAGGGTCTCTCTGGGTTGTGCCCTGAGTGGAAATGGGCCTTTCTTTAGAGGTAATTACAGCTCCTCTAAATCGTCCCTCTTGATGCCCCCATTGTTTTTACAACTGGCATTTGCTACCTCTGATCCTAGTGCGCTCAGAGTTGGAGAGTGTAAGTTTTTTTGCTGTATCCTGTTGCAATGATTTAATTTCATTTCGGTGCTTCTCTAGAGATAAATTCTTAGTTTTTCTTCTGAATTCCAAATCTGTACGATAACAAGAAAGAAAGCAGGACTTATTTTCACATTTCAGGAGAAAGGAAAGTTCTATGGTAGAATGACAGCTAATAGTAGTAAAAATTTAAACAACTCAACACCACATCGCAATTTGGAGAAAAAAAAGAGGAGGAATGAAAATAGAGAAAAAGAGGTGAAGGTAGTGGTTCTTCCCATCTGGTAAGAATCAGAATCAGATGGGAAATTTGTTCAAAATACAATGTCTAGGAACCAACCAAGACTGAGTAAATAAAAATCTGAAAGAGTAAGATATATCTAACAGCAAATCTTCTCATCTCCAGCCTCACAATATACCCATAGATGGACTTTTCCCTACTTGCATCTTTACCATCTTGTCCAAATCCTAATTACCTCTGTTGCCCTCCTAATATCCCACACCCAACACAGTAGCCAGAGTGTTCCTGTTAAGATAAGCCATACAACATTCTTCTGTTCAAAGTCCTCCACTATATCTCTTTCTCACTCAAGAGTCAAGGTCCTTATGTGGTTGATGGGCTTTCCACAAACTTGTCTTGTACTATCTCTTTCTTACCTTTTTAGCTATCAACTCCTCTTAGCTGACTTCCGTGCAGCTTCCTGACCAATCAAATGTTTTCAAGTTTGCCACACACACCTCTCCTTCAGAATCTCTTCCCTAAAATATCACTAAGGCTCATTCAGTTACTTTACCTGACCTCTATTCATAGCCAGCTTACTAGATCGCCCTATGAAGAACAGAACCCCTCTTCACTCCACTTACCCTATGTTTCTGTAGAGCACTATCAGCACATGTCATCTTACCTATTTTACAAGATTATGAAAAATTTCAAATATATAGGAAAAAGTAAGAATTGGACAGCAAACTTTCATATTTCCACTACGGAGACTTATTTGGCTCTATTTGCCTTATTTTGTACCTATCCATCTCTTTATCCATTCATCAATCCATCTTCTAGACACCACTGTACTTCACTTCTAAGTTCAACAGATTATGATATACTTTAACTTGTTTACTTTTATATTGTCTGACCCTCACTGAGCCTGTATGAATAGTAAGTATTTGCTTGATGAGTATCCACTGATTTTTTTTATTTCTCTCCCTCAATGACTCTGAGTCAAATATTAAAGATCAACTTTAATATAGTGCCCTACTCATGTGTTTATAATAAAACCCAAAATATCCTACCAGACCGGCAAAACTCTCCATTCTTCAGAGACTGCTTCTTTATCACTCCACTTCATTTTTCATTTGCTCACTGTACTGAGCTCCTGTATCATAACAGTCACTTTCTCATTTTAGAGCCTTCCAGACAATATTCATCTCCCATGTGGCTCTGTTTGAGAATCTCTGCACAGCCAGTTTTCTCATTCTAAATATCTTAATTTTCTGTTAGGCACCCTGTTCTTTGCCCTCATAATGTTTTTTCTCAAATCTTGAATTACATACTTATTTGTTCTTCAGTTAATTTAATCTCACCCAAAGTGACCTAGAATTAGCATATGCTAATTATATATCCAGGCCTAAGGACATGGTTCAATTAGTATTAAATAACATAAACACTAGATTAAAGGGAAATTTACAGTTTAAAGTGGACAGAACACCAGATGCAAAGGCTCTAAAGAGGACATGGGCTTGATGAACTGAGTGCCAGCAAGCAGCAACAGGGCTTGAGATATACAGGCTTCATCATGTACTACAGACACCCAGATTACCAGTGCCTTTGACCATAAATTTCATCTTATTTTCATGTACTAGTTTGCAAATAGAAAGGTCAGGGCTGTGGGGAGTCAGATTTACTCAGTATCAGGCTTGACATCTCTGTCATGATGATGGATGGCACATAAGTGTTCACCTTCTAAGCAGCAGGCATAGCCAGACCTAACCATAAGCCTGTCTAGAAAATGTAGTTTTTGTTCTATATTACTATGTGCCAAACTTAAAGTTATGTATCACCTAGGAAAGATCCGGTAGATAGAACAGGAAAAACTCAAAGCTACCAAGAGGAGAGAAATACTAAGTATCACAACAGAGATGAACAAAATAACGAGCAGGAAAAGAATTAAGAAAATCAATGTGATCATACTTTGGTCTCCGAGAAAAAAAATCAACAAAGTTGGTTAGACTGACCAAGGAAAAAAAGACAGAAATTTCAAAATACTAAAATCAGGAACAAAAGAAGAGATATCACTATTGACTTTACAGAAATAAAGTGAGTTATAAGGGACTACTATGAGCAAATATATCATATTGGACAATTAGATAAATGGACAAATTCCTGAAAAGGCGCAAAACTACCAAAACTGATTCAAGTAGAAAATCTGAATAAATCTGTAACAAACAGACTAAATTAGTAATAAGAACTCTTCTCACAAAGAAAAGCCAAAGCCCAAGCCCAAGCCCAAGTGGTCTCATGCTGAATTCTATCAAATATTAAAAGAAAACTTAATACAGATTCTCCAAAAAATTTCCAAAAGACATAAGAAGAAGGAACATTTCTGAACTAATTCTGAGGCTAGTATTTTCTTGATACCAAACCAGATAAAGACATCATGAGAAAACTATAGACCAGTGATGGCGAATCTTTCAGAGCTTTCAATGATACAAACAGCCGACTGCAGCATGGGTGCCATAGGTTTGCCACCACTGCTACAGACCAGTATAGTGGCAAAAGTCCCCAAAATATAAAACCAAACCAATCCACCAGCATAGAGAAAGGATTATACACTATAACCAGATGGAATGTGTCCCACAAAGGCAAAGTTAGTTTAACATCCAAAATGTTATCAATGCATCATATTAACAGAACAAAGAACAAAAAGGGGGAACTATGACCCAAGAGTAGCAGGACGGTGCTAAGTGGAATAATAATTTGGAGCCTTGTGCTGTAATGTCCTTACTTTCTTCCCCAGACCTCAGGCCTCTGGTTGGTAGGGAGCTTTGCTATCAGCATCTCAGAAATGTTGCCTTCTCACACGCTCGTTGGGTGACAGCCTGCTGTAGTCTCCCCAAGGATTCCTCATCACTCACCTGGATAACATTCTTTTATGTCCTTCCTAGGAACCATCCAGGACTCTATTCCCTGCTCCAATAAGGAGATCACACTTGGCTTAGTATCAGAAAGTCCTGTTCAGAAAAAAAAAGGGAAAAAGGTAAATGTTGTGGGCCTCAGAATAAAAATCAGTCATGATTATTATGCTTGCTAATTATGATATATCAACTTGACATAAGAAAGAAATACCTGGGAAATTGGTAAGTCACACTTCTGGGTGTGTCTCGGCGGGTCATGGAGGCGTGCCCTTGGGTAGTACATACTTCTCTGGCTCCTTCCTCTCTGGTGCTACTCTGAATTGCTTCCCGGCTGAGAAGTTTTGCTCTGCCATTCTTCTCTGCCATATTTCTTCGTTGGGGCCGTATACAATGGACTGAATCACTTGAAACTGAGCCAAATTAAACCTCTCTCCTTTAACTTGTGGGTGTTGAGTAATTTATCCCAGCAACAGGAAAGTTGATTATCAAGAAAAAAGCAAATAGAGTCAGGGTCAGAAGAAGGAGTGGAGAGCAGAGGAATGGAGAAGACAAAGACACCCAAGGAAAAAGCCCATTTCTAACTTCTCAAGAAACAAAGCATTCTTTGGTGAGCAAGAATCATTCATTCAGATAGGCACTTGAAAATCACTGAAGAAAAATTAACAATAAAGAATATAAATATTTCAGAAGGGCAGTTCTGAATTTTGAGGGGTAAATTTACTCAATGAGATCAGGTTTTGGTAATTCTCCACCACTGCAGCTCGGTAAGCCTTCTGAGCAGGGTGTAAGCATTCCCATTCCTTTTTTTTTTTTTTTTAATGTGGGTACTGGGAGTCGAACTCAGGACCTCGCACTTGCCAGCAGGCGCTTGTGCTGCTGAGTGATCTCACCGGCCCTTTTTTTCCTTTACGTGGGTATCGGGAGTCGAACTCAGGACCTCACGCTTGCCAGGCAGGCGCTTATGCCACTATCTCACTGGCCCCCTCCCATTCCTTTTGGCCATTTGAGTAAATGGCCACATCTTTGAATTTCAAGCCTTGAAATCACAAAAAATGTATGTACTACTTTGAAAGTTATGGGCAAAATCTTTAAGGCAGTTATAAAAGCAAGTGGAAAGTGGAGAAATCAATACAGTACAGAGTAGTAGGAAACAGGGCTTTGCTGGATCCTTCAGTGTAGGTGCATCAGTGTGGAAACAAGGGAGATCAGAGACAACTGGCCACAGGAGTGTTAAGCATGCCTGCTCTTACAGATGTAACTTCTTGGCACTTCCTTTATCCACCCAGGTCTAGGAATAAAAGAAGTCCAGATAAGTGGTGTTTCTCAAACTAAACCATACATGCAAGTACAGAGCATACTCTTTGTTCAGCACATACTTCTCACTGCTTCCTCCCCGTTACCCCATACAAGAAACTGAAAAAAAAATCTAGATTTTTCCAAAATATAAAACCTATCTCTGAAAATGAATGTAATTTCATAATTCGAAAGTCAGTCTTGAGAAAATAAAACCACCAAAACTTCTGGCCCAAACCTCCAGAATATTAAATCCTAATCACTTTTGCATTTTACCAAAAATTCTTAAATAGACATCAGTTTTTATTGGCTGTATCTTATATACTTACACTTTTTTTGGGCACTTGTTTGGATAGGTTATCTCTGAAGTTCTTTTGCAGTTATGAGAGTCATTACTTTTCAGTGTATACATCTAGCTAAATTGTTTCTTACTATACTGTCTTTGTACTTTAGCTACCAAAACTGATGGAGAAAGATCCAGATTTAACTGATGTGACCTAAGGTGAGCACACACTACACAAGTTCAAAATAGAGCCGTTTACTGGTATCCATCTGGCATAGGGTCCTTGGGAATATCACCAAACTCCACACACTATTTGTTATAATCCAATCATTTCCCAGTCCTAAAAATCCCTGAGAGCCTGTGATGCTGGCAGAGTTCAACAAATCAACATCAATTATCTTTTTTTTGGTACCCGGAATCAAACTCAGGACCTCGCACTTGTCAGGCAGGCGCTGTGCTGCTAAGCTATATCCCCAGCCCCATCAATTCTCTTTTTATCTAATTGGAAAACCCTCTCCATCAGTACTCTTGGTGGAAGGGTGTGCACTTAGGAAATGCTAGGTAGTTTGCTGGTGAGTACCAAAATACCTGTTAGAGAACAAAAGAACACTTAAGGGACGTAACATTTGGTAGAATCACTGATTGAAACAACTGACCAACTGCTAGAAGCTGATCTATGTCCAGAATGACTTGCTACGACCCTTTCTCTACAACCTGAGAGATGCTCTGCCACTGGATGCCTCCCAAAGACTTGATGGAGACCTTAGGCTCTCAATACAGGTCCAGTTCTGGACAAAGGTTTCTGAAACAATGGCTTCCAGTCTCCCCTGGGGTCTAACAGATGCCATGCATGAGCCACTCCCCTGGCTGTGTTCTCATAAGAATTGGGACCCACAGAACTGAGCAGAGACCTACTGAATCACTAATACTGAGCCACACGAACCAGCATGATCAGCAGGTTCTATGCAGCCTCAACAGAGCTTAACTACCTGGTTGTATATTGCAAATGGCTTTACACGAAAGCACAGTTCTCACAATCCTCATAGCCTAGTTCCTATTTGAGATCTTCTATGGTTTTCTGCCTAACATTCTCTCTGGCTCCTACTCCCAGCGTTACTGCTGATAATATAGTGTTCACCACATTTCAGTCATAATTATTGTGCTTTATGCATTTTACATTCCTGGTGCTTCATGTGTTTAATTCCTCAGGACAGCCCACAAACTAATTCAAAGAACATTTTAGCTTGGGGAATGTTAAGTCATTTACTTGGATTTACAGTTGGCAGTAGCACTGCTGGGTTTTGAATCCAGATTTCTCCAAGTTCACCAGTGGATGCTTCTTTCCAGCTCTTGCAGATGAAGCTGAGAATTTCCTGATCATTTCAAAAGCCCTTCAGTTGCTGTTTACATGAGCACAAAATGCTTGGTTGAGTCTGTTTGTCACCGCAGAGGATAGAAGTCTATGAGGGAAAATCGAAGGCAAAAAGGAAAGGAAGAGAAGCAGCTGTACAAAATTCTTTTATTTAAAAATATCAGTCAATGGGCCGGTGAGATGGCTCAGCGGCTTAAGCGCCTGCCCGGCAAGCGCGAGGGTCCGAGTTCGACTCCCGGAACCCACATACAAGAAAAGGGCCGGTGATATCGCTCAGCGGCACGGGCGCCTGCTGGCGCGCGAGGTCCTGAGGTCGACCCCCGGTACCCACAAAAAACAAAAACAAAAACAAAAAAACAAACAAAAAAAAAAACCAAACAAAAAATATCAGTCAAAACCCCGATGACTCTGACTCAGCGCTAAACTATTCCTAGAGAGAAAAAACAAGAAAAGCAGAAACAATCACAGGACCTCAGACACTGTAGAGTACTAGTTATCATGAGCAAATAATGGACTGAATTATTAAAAGTATTCTGGAATACAATATGAGCTGACAAAAAAAGGAAAGTCATCTCCAGAGGTTAAAACTAAGGGAAAATGGGAACTAAAGGGAGTTTGCTGAGGATCTGAAGGTAACTTTGCCTGAAGAATGTCTGCTGAGCCCAAATAACCATCTGAAGGAGCAGAAGCAGGAGGCCAGGCCTAGAGCTGGCCAAGATGGAAGTCTAACTGGTTCCATACATCACAGACCTAAGACCTTGAGGAAGAAGTACTCCCGATTCTTTGGAATTGTAGGAAAAACTGCCTAATTTGAACCTGGGCAGCTAGTGGAAAGAAAACATTCTCCAAGGAACTATAGCCAGCCCTTACACAGGCCTGCAGCTCACTTTTATATTACGAAGGTGTATTGACAAATCTTGCTACCTATTAACTTAATGTGGTTCTGACTTGGCAGTATTCATAGTGGAAGCAAACACAGATCTGTTTTATCAGAACAACCTTCAACATGGTCCCAAGAACCCACGGGTAGGATTCCAGGGAAAATGACCTAGAAGTAAAAAAATAAAACAGTACAATATTATAAATGCAGTAAATGCCACTTATACACTTTTAAATGTTCAACCGTATGTTATATGAATTTTGTCTGGCAGGGGAAGTATAATTTCATGAACAAAGAGTCAGGAAAATCAGTAATGTGTTGTTTCAACTTTTCATTATATTTGAAAATTTCACTAACAAAATGTTGGGAGGAAAAAAGTCATACCTGCAAATATTCATATATGACATAGATAATATCCAAGAATATAAAACAGGCATATTTCATATTTTTTAAAAGGAGATAAACTGCACAAAAATTTCAGGTAGATTTAAAAGAAAAACATCAAAATTTACAGAAAAAAAGCTATAATATTTGAGTCATATAATGGCTGGAATAAATATTTCTGATGAGAAAAGTTACTGCATTGAAATAAAAGCGATTATCAGAATGCTATCAAGAAAAGACAAGTGAGGGCCGGTGAGATGGCTCAGCGGCTTAAGCGCCTGCCCAGCAAGCGCGAGGGCCCGAGTTCGACTCCCGGAACCCACATACGAAAAAGGGGCCGGTGATATCGCTCAGTGGCACGGGCGCCTGCTGGTGCGCGAGGTCCTGAGGTCCACCCCCCCGGTACCCACAAAAAAAAAAAAGAAAAGACAAGTGAGATTGAGTATAGAAAAGCGGTTAAAAAGCCAAAGTGAGATTGTTTAACAGATATCTAACTAGGGCTTTAAAAGAAAAAGGGGAACGAACTGAGAAAAAGGCGGTATTTGAAGACATGATGGCTAAGACATTTTCAGAAGCATTTGCTATGGTTTGGATGTGGTTTGTCCCCCAAGGGTTCATCTGTTGGAGGCTTGGTCCTTGCTGTGGTGATGTTGAGGTGGTGAAAGAATGGTGCTTAGTGGAAGGTGATTAGGTTATTTGGAGGCACTGGCCTAAGACGAGATTAATGTAGTTCTCATGAGACGCCTGTTAGCTCCCACAAGAGTAGCTTGTAATAAAAGAACAGTACTGGCTTCTCCCCACTCACTCTGACTTCCTGTTTCTCCATGTGAACTCATCTTTCCCTCTTGTACATGCCCCTGCCATGATGCCATCGGACCAGTCAAGGGGTTCCTCACCAAAGGCAGAACTGAGGGGGCTACCCAATCTTGGATTTTAAGTCTTTAAAACTGTAAGCTAAGTAAGCTTCTTTTCTTTATAACATATCCAGCCTCAAGCATTTCATTACAGCAATAGAAAATAGAACAATACAGCATTATTCCAATTCAGGAAGCCCAGTGAATTTTACATAGAATAAAAAAAAAATCCAAACCAGGTGTGGTGATGCACATTTACAATCCCAGCTTCTTGGGAGGCTGAGACAGGAAGATCACAAGTTTGAGGCAAGGGCAATTTAGTGAGACCCTGTCTTACAATAAATAGAGCTAAGGATGTACAGTAGTTCAGTGGTAATGCACTTGCCTAACATGTGCAAGGCCTTGGGTTCATTTCTCCCTCCTTCCCTCCCTCCCTCCCTCCCTCTCTCCCTCTCTCTCTCTCTCTCTCACACACACACACACACACACACACACACACACCCATACCTAAATAATCATACCAATACTGCAGAGCACTAAAGGCAAGGCGAATATGTCTAACACTATTTGGGATTAAAGACAGATTATCTATGAAAGAACAGCTGGATTGACAGACTATTCAGTAACAACAATATAAACCAGAAGACAGCAGAATATCTCAGTGTGCTGAGAGAAAATTACAAATGAAGGCAAATAAAAACATTTTAAAAAACAGACACAAAGAAATTCATTAATGTACTTCTATTTAAGAAAAAGTGATCCCAGATGGAGGGTTTGAGACGTAAGGAAGAATGGTGAACAAAGAGAGTAGTAAATATGTGGACAATTTAAGCTAACATTCAATGTATAAAATAATAGAAATGCCGTGTGAGTTTAAAAAATGATGAGGGAGGGCCAGTGAGATGGCTCAGCGGCTTAAGCGCCTGCCCGGCAAGCGCAAGGGCCCGAGTTCGACTCCCGGAACCCACATACGAAAAAGGGGCCGGTGATATCGCTCAGCGGCACGGGAGCCTGCTGGCGCGCGAGGTCCTGAGGTTGACCCCCCGGTACCCACAAAAAAAAAAAAAAAAAAAAAAAAATGATGAGGGCCGGTGAGATGGCTCAGTGGCATAAGTGTCTGCCTGGTAAGCACGAGGGCCCGAGTTCGACTCCCAGAACTCACATACGAAAAAAGGGCCGGTGATATTGTTCAGCGGCACGGGCGCCTGCTGGCGCGCAAGGTCCTGAGGTCGACCCCCGGTACCCACAAAAAAAAAAATAAATAAATAAATAAAAAATGATGAAAGAAAAACACATGATAATAAAACAAGTAGTTTAATCAGTTAAAATATCCTAGTTCCTTAGAGTATTCAGCAAGAATATAAAGATATTCTTTTATTTTTAAATTTTAAAAGTATGCTAAAATTTTTAAGGTAACTACTAAGTAAACACAAATAATTTATAACTTGCAAACTCACAGAGGGCAAAATGACATGAGACAAAATACAGAAAAGGTAGAATAAAAAGCATAAAAACAATGCTTTCAATTGTATCAATAATTACAATACTGCAAACTGAACTAAATGTTCCTATTAAAAGGCAAAACACATCAAAACTGTCAAAATCCAAAGCCCTACTATATCCTGTTTATAAGAGATACATCTAAAACATAAATATTCAGAAAGACTAGGAGTAAAAGTCAGAAAAAGGTAAGTTGTATGCATACGTAACGAGTAAATATATATTATATACATATATGGGTAAGTAAAAGAGAACAGAATTATGACAAATAAATAAACCTTAGATATACTGGGAGACTTTAACACAACACTGAAAATAATTGATATACACAACAGACAAAAAGTCAGTAAAAATAGAGACTACTTAAATAACAAAGTTAATAAGCTTGCTATAATAGCTACATATAAAATAAATGTACCCAATTCAAGTAATATTCTTTTTTTTTTAACTTAACTGAAATGGACTTCCATTTATTTAAATGAAGTGACTTCCATTTATTTTGATACATCTTTTCCCCATGGTGATTTACAGGATCTTCAAGCCAATATAAATATTTCATAAATATTTGGCCATTTGGGCATACACCTACACAATACCTCGGCAATCTCTTTCAGCAAGAAAAACACTGAAGAGTAAAGACCTGACACAATTAACTAGGTAGAATGAAAATCTGCTCCAAATACTTGTTTCTGAGGTAAAGGCACCACACACCTGTTCAATTAAGAAAACCATCCTTACAACACAGGATGATTTCTTATTTTTAAGTAGGGCCTGGAACACTGAGCCGCCAATTAGGTGCTGAATGGCAGAGCTCCACACCGAGCTTACGCCATGAGTTCATAGGGAATAGTTTCCAGCAACTCGGGCTCCTTCCCATGGTCCTCACAAAGTGTGCTTCTCTGGGCGGGGCAGGCTGGCGCTTCAGTTGAACCCAGGTACCTTTCTCTTTGGCTTCCTTCTTTTTCTGATAATTTTCCTTGACACGTTTCAGGAAGCTATTTCAACTCTCTGAGCATTTAATATGCTCAATATGCACATTAATCCTCTTGGCAAGTGTCTTGCCCTTAACTTGTTTACAACAATGCCAACAGCATGCTGGGTAACACTGTAGACTCTTCCTGTTTTGCCAAGGTAACATTTGTGTGGCATTCCTTTTTTCACAGTACCCATTCCCTTGAGGTCTATAATATCAACCTTTTTGTAGATTCGCATATATGTGGCCAAAGGAACAACCCCATGTTTTCTAAAAGGCCTAGAGAACATATACTGGGTTCCCCTCCTCTTTCCCTTTGTGTTCGTCATTTTGGCAAATTACTGGAAGATGGCGGTTCTGGCCAAAAGGAAGCTCAAGTAATATTCTTCTCAATTATATAAGGGATGATTTGGAAAAACAGCCATATTGGCCTGAACATAAGAGAAAAACATTTTGCATGAATACATACTAAGAAAAAGATGTACATTAACAGTATTGCCTATGGAAGAATGGAAGTAAGTTTGCAAATGAAACAGAAGACAAGGAATAAACGAGCATAAGAGAAGGGCTTTTCTCACATTAGTAATAAGAACATGCCATAAAGTGAAGATAGTTATTAATTGAATACTGCCCTTTATACCTCTTTTACCAGTGGAGAAATAAACAGAAAGAACATTTTTGGTCCTTTTTTATGAGGCTAGACCAGAGGTAAGCAGGGTTTTTTGTAAAAGGTCAAAGAGTAAATATCTTGATTGCAACTTTTCAACTTTACCACTGCTACACAGAAGCAGCTGTAGATATTACAAAAATGAGCTAGTATGATTATGTTCTCATTAAGCTTTTATCAAGGACACTAAATTTTTTTTTTTTTTTGTGGGTACCTGGGGTCAACCTCAGGACCTCGTGCGCCAGTAGGCGCCCATGCCGCTGAGCGATATCACTGGCCCTTTTATCATAGGTGGGTTCCGGGAGTCCAACTCGGGCCCTCGCGCTTGCCTCGGGCAGGCGCTTACACCACTGAGCCATCTCACCAGCCCAAGGACACTAAAACTTGAGTTTCATATAATTTCCATATCCCATTTTCCTTCTACTAGATACTATCTTTCATATATTTTACATATAATTACATTTTCTCCCAGCCATTTAAAAATGTAGAAAACATTCTTGGCATGCAGGCAAGGGCCACCATTTGGCAACTTCTTGGATAGAGTAACTTTCACAAAGACGTTTCAAGACCTGAAATAGTAGGTCAGTCTTATACATACCAAAGATATAAAATTCTAAATAAATTAACAAACTGAATCCAGTAATATGTAAAAAAATCATAATACTGTACGTCATAGCTGAGTTAGATTTTGCCCAATAAAGATATATATGATATTGGAAATCAGTTAAAGTTATTAGGTACATTAATGAATTAAAAAAACTCTTATGATCATTTTAAGGGATAGAAAAGGTATTGTTTATGATAAAAATTTAAGAGTAGAGCTGGGCATGGTGGCACATGTCTGTAATCCCAGCACTTGGGAGGCTGAGGCAGAAGGATCACCATGAATTTGATGCTAGCCTAGGCTACATAGTGAGTGCAAGGCCAGCCTGAACTACATAGTGAGACCTTGTCACAAACCAACCAACCAACCAACCGACCGACCAACCCACCCACTCAGACCATTCTGAGAATGAACAAAATCCAGGGAAATGAAAATTCTACATCACACAACACAATCTGTACAAAGCAGACAGGTCTGGGGCTGGTTTAGGAAAACTGCTCCATAAATGCAGTCTTCTCCTTTTTTATGCTTTCTCCAAACCACTAATTCAAGTATTCTGGGTAAATTCCAGAAGTAGGATAGCATCTTGAAAACCAAGACACCCTTTCCAAGAACAAAGTGAGAAATGCAGCTTACCTTTACCACGACTTTCAATGTACACTTCTCTCTTCCTCTTCTGGGTTCTTAGAGAAAGAAAAAGGTGGAAAAGAAAATGGTTAAGAAAGCATGAGACAATCTAAAACAGTCTCTATTTTTTGTTGTTGTTTTCTCCAAACATTTTTTTTCCTTTTAAAGAACCTAGCTAGTTGTCCTCCAGAATGTCTCACATTCTGGATATATCTGTTTATTTCCTGTTGGTAAAATTTAGGTTAAATATATTTGGTAAGGAGACTGCATAGACAATGTTGTGTCCTTGTTGTACTGTGCCAGGAGACACATGAAATCAGACCATTTTATTTATTTTTTTTTATTTTTATTTTTTTTTTATTTTTTAAAGAGAAGAAAAAAAACAAAACAAATCAAAAGAAGAACAAATTTTCAAACCAACATAATAGGAGGGTAACAATGGTTAATACATTACGTATTACTATCTTTAAGTTAGTTATTCAGGACACCAGACATTAGCATTCAATTGTCCAAACGTTATTGGCACAAACCTTACTCTTCAATGAACTAAGTAAAAATGGTAGTGTATCTATCTTAACCATCTTATATATATATATATATATATACAATTGTTTTTTTCCCTTTCCCTTCTTTCTTTTCCCTATTCCAGTCTCTCTTTCCTTTTGACCAGTTTCTTTTTGATTCACCATATCTATTGTACATTTTGGATCTTATTTACTCTTTCAGTTTCTCATACTAGAGAGATAATACGATGCTTACACATGTGCTTCTGGTTTATTTCACTTATGAGTATTTTCTCGAGTTGCATCCATTTACCTATAAAAGTCTCCAGTTTATCCTTCTTTATGGCTGAATAGTACTCCATTGTATAAAAATACCACATCTTTCTTATCCATTCCTCAGTTGATGGGCATTTGGGTTGTTTCCAAGATCTGGCTATTACAAATTGTGCTGCTATAAACATGGGTGCACATATATCGCTGTGGTACGATGTTTTTAATTCTTCTGGGAAGATGCCCAGAAGGGGAATAGCTGGGTCAAATGGGACCTCCAACCCTAGTTTTCTGAGGAATCTCCACACTGACTTCCACAGTGGCTGTACCAGTCGACACTCCCACCAACAGTGGAGAAGGGTTCCTTTTTCCCCACAGCCCCTCCAGCATTTGTTATTAGTTGATTTCTTAATAGTAGCCATTCTTTCTGGGGTGAGATGGTATCTCAGTGTTGTTTTAATTTGCATCTCTCGAATGACTAGTGATGTTGCACATTTTTTTGTATATTTATTTGCCATTAGTATTTCTTCATCTGAGAAATGGGTATTCATCTCAGATTCCCATTTTTGGAGTGGGTCTTTAAAATTGGGAGGTCTGATTTTTTTGAGTTCTTTATATGTTCTCGATAGTAATCCTTTGTCTGAGGAACAGCTGGCAAACATTTTTTCCCACATTGTGGGTTGTCTCTTCACTCTGTTGGTGGTTTCTCTTGCTGTGCAAAAGCTTTTTAATAAGATGAGATCCCAGTTATTGATTCTTTGGGATAGTTCCCGTGCGGTTGAGTTTTTATTCATAAAGTCTTTGCCTACACCAATGTCTCCAAGGGTTTTACCTATCCTACCTTCCAGCAGATTTAATGTTTCTGTTTTAATATTTAGATCTCTGATCCATTTTGAATTTAGTTTAGTGCATGGTGAAAGATATGGATCTAGTTTTAATCTTCGGCATGTGTAGAGCCAGTTTTTCCAGCACCATTTATTAAAGAGGCTATCTTTCTTCCAGTGAATGTGTTTGGCACCTTTGTCAAAGATAAGGTGGCTTAGTATGTCTGGGGTTGTTTCAGCATCTTCTAATCTGTTCCATTGATCTTCAGGTCTGTTTTTTTGCCAGTACCACACTGTTTTTATCACAGTAGCTTTATAGTATAATTTCAAGTCGGGGATTGTGATGCCCCCTGCCTTGCCTTTGTTGCCCAGAATTGCCTTTGCTATTCTAGGTCTCTTCTGATTCCAAATGAATTTTAGGATTGTTTTCTCTAATTCTGTGAGATATGCTGTTGGAATTTTGATTGGAATTGCATTAAATCTGTATAACAATTTTGGAAGTATGGCCATTTTCACTATATTGGTTCTTCCTATCCAGGAGCAAGGGATATCTTTCCATTTTCTGATATCCTCTTCAATCTCCTTTTTCATAGTACTGTAGTTTTCAGTATAGAGGTCTTTTATATCCTTCGTGAGGTTGATTCCTAGGTATTTCATTTTTTTGGATGTTATTGTGAAAGGTATTGTTTCCCTAATTTCTCTTTCAGTAAGTTTGTTATTTGTGTACAGGAAGGCTATTGACTTTTGAGTATTGACTTTGTATCCAGCTACACTACTGAATTTGCTTATTAAATCTAGCAGTTTTTTAGTGGAGTTTTTGGGATCTTCTGTGTAGAGTATCATGTCATCTGCAAATAATGATAATTTAACTTCTTCCTTTCCAATCATTATTCCTTTTATTTCTTTCTCTTGTCTAATCGCTCTGGCTAAAGTTTCCAGAACTATGTTGAATAAGAGTGGGGACAGTGGACATCCTTGTCTTGTTCCTGATTTTAGAGGGAAGGCTTTCAGTTTTTGGCCATTTAGTATAATATTGGCTGTTGGTTTGTCATAGATAGCTTTTACCAGATTGAGATAAAGACCCTCTATTCCAATTTTCTGTAGGGTTTTTATCATGAAAAGGTGCTGGACTTTGTCAAAAGCTTTTTCTGCATCTATTGAGATGATCATGTGATTTTTGTCTTTGGTTCTGTTAATATGCTGTATTACATTTATTGATTTACGTATGTTGAACCATCCCTGCATCCCAGGGATGAATCCAACTTGGTCATGGTGTATAATCTTCTTGATGATTTGTTGGATTCTGTTTGCCAGTATCTTATTAAGGATTTTTGCATCTATGTTCATTAGGGAGATTGGCCTGTAGTTCTCTTTCTTAGTTGGGTCCTTCTCTGGTTTTGGTATCAGGGTAATGCTTGCTTCCAGGAATGAATTTGGGAGTATTGCTTCCCTTTCAATTTCATTGAAAAGTTTGAGAAGTAGGGGCGTTAGGTCTTCTCTAAATTTCTTGTAGAATTCAGCAGTGAATCCATCAGGGCCTGGACCTTTCTTTGTTGGGAGGTTTTTAATTACATCTTCAATTTCATTGGTTGATATTGGTTTATTTAGGATTTTTAAATCTTCTTGATTTAGCTTTGGTAATTCATACGAATCTAGGAATCTGTCCATTTCTTCTGCATTTTCCATCTTAGTAGAATATAAATTTTCAAAATAGGTATAGATGATCTTCTGGATTTCTGCAGGGTCCGTCGTGATATCACCCTTTTCATTTTCAATTGCATGGATTTGAGTCTTTTCTTTTCTTTTTTTAATAAGGTTGGATAAGGGTTTGTCAATCTTATTTATTCTTTCAAAGAACCAACTTTTTGCTTCATTGATTCTTTGTATTGTTTTTTTATTCTCCAATACGTTAATTTCTGCTCTGATCTTTATAATTTCCTCCCTTGTACGGGCTTTTGGCTTAACCTGCTCTTCTTTTTCTAGAAGCTCGAGGTTCACCCTTAAGTTGTTTATTTGCGCTTGCTCTATTTTCCTGATATAAGTATTTAATGCTATAAATTTCCCTCTTAGGACTGCTTTCATTGTATCCCATAAGTTCCGGTATGTTGTACTGTCATTATCATTCAGTTGTAGAAAGTGACTAATTTCTTCTTTAATTTCATCTGTGACCCATTGGTTGTTCAGGAGGATGCTGTTTAATTTCCATGTGTTTAGGGAGTTTTTGTGGGATCTTTTGCCATTGATTTCCAATTTCATTGCACTATGGTCTGATAATATGCATGGGATAATTTCAATTGCTTTGCATTTACTTAAACAGGTTTTATGAGCTAGTATGTGGTCTATTTTGGAGAACGTCCCATGTGCAGCTGAGAAAAATGTGTATTCTGATGTTGTGGGATGGAACACTCTGTAGACATCTACTAAGTCCATTTGTTCAAAAGTTTGGTTCAGTTCTACTATTTCATTATTGATTTTCTGTCCAGTTGATCTATCTTTTTGTGACAGTGGAGTATTGAGATCTCCCAATATAATTGTATTAGTGCTTATTTGATTTTTCATGTCCTTTAGTACTTGTTTTATATAGCTGGGTGCATTGGTATTTGACGCATATATATTTATGATCGTTATCTCTTCCTCTTGGATTGTTCCCTTTACAAGGATGTAATGACCGTCTTTATCTCTCTGAATCCTTCTTGGCTTGAAGTTCACTTTGTCTGCAAAAAGAATAGCTACCCCTGCTTTTTTCTGGGTTCCTGTGGCATGGAGTATTGTTTTCCATCCTTTGACTTTCAGTCTATGAATTTCTTTCTGAATTAAATGTGTTTCTTGTATACAGCATATTGTTGGATCTTGCTTCTTGATCCATTTCGCCAGTCTGTGCCTTTTGATTGGTGAATTGAGACCGTTAACATTGATGGTTAAAACTGATATGTATTGACTTGTCATGATATTTTCCTGTTGTTGGTTCCCACTCTTTGTTTTTCTGCTTTCCGGCTATTTAATTATTTGCCCTGCCTGGTGGATTCCTTCTGTTGGGGTTCCTATCTCTTTCTAGAATGTACTTCAGAACGTTTTGGAGTGCTGGTTTGGTGGTCATAAATTTTCTCAGATGTTCTTTGTCATGAAAGTATTTTATTTCTCCATCAATTTTGAAAGATAGTTTTGCAGGGTACATCAATCTGGGCTGAAAATTATTTTCCTTTAGAGCTTGCAATACATCTTTCCAAGCTCTTCTTGAATTGAGGGTTTGTGCTGAAAAGTCAGCTGTGATTCTGATGGGTTTTCCTTCATAAGTGATTTGTCTCTTCTCCCTAACAGCTTTTAAGATTCTGCCCTTCTGTTGAATTTCTGGGA
This sequence comes from Erethizon dorsatum, assembly GCA_028451465.1. NCBI lineage: Eukaryota > Metazoa > Chordata > Mammalia > Rodentia > Erethizontidae > Erethizon > Erethizon dorsatum. The sequence continues at coordinate 100,797,430 of CM051834.1, forward strand.
TCTTGATTATAATATGTCTGGCTGAAGTTTTTTTTTGATCATGTCTAGTTGGTGTTCTAAAAGCTTCACTTATAGGGGTGTCAAATTCCTTTTCTCTTCCAGGAAAGTTCTCCCTGATTATGTCTTTGAACAAGGTTTTAATGTCGTTGATGCTATCTCCTGCTTTTTCATTTATTCCAATTATTCTTAAGTTGTTTATCTTTGAGTCATCTAGCAGCTGCTGAATTGATTTTTCATGGTCCCTTGCTATTTTTAAGAATTTTTCCATTTCATGATCACTAATTGCAAGCCTGTCTTCTATATCTGAGATCCTGTCCTCGCATTGGCTTATTCTGCTACAAATACTTTCAATGGAATTTTTTATCTCTTGGGTATCTGCTTGAATCTGCCTTATGGATTCCATTTCTTTCCTATGCTGAGCATTCATGGTTTCTATAGTTTTCTTAAGTTCATCTATTTTTTTGTCTGTATCAGCTATAGTGTCCTTAAGCATGGTCTTCATTGTAGACATTATCTCTGCAGTTATCTGTGAGATTATTTCTGTTTTAATTTTTTCCAGAACCTCATTCAGTTGCTTTGTTGTTACCACTTCAGATAGGCCAGGTGGGTGGCTTTCGGATTGTCCCACCTCGTTGCTCCCTAGGTTTGCCTTTGGTGAATTGGATGTGTGGGGTTGCATCTTGTTTAAGTGTCGTCTCATTTTTTCTTTCTTTAATTCCTGGGGTGATGTTTGCAAATTACCTATAGTAGGTTACTTTATTGCTAGTGTTTAAGATCTTTAGAAGATGACTACTTCTCTGCAGTATCTTCCAAGTGGAGCTTGCTTTTAGGTTTTGAGCTTTCTGCCAGATCCTACCTCTTCAATTCGTTGGGTATGCGAAGTTGCTACCTGTTTGGCCCAGTCCTTGATTCTTTGGTACTGTGCCACTGTATTTTCTGTGTCCCTTAGTCAATGTCAGTCATGAAATATCAGGAAGGAAAGATGTTTAGAACAATTATTTCACATTTGGCTATAATGTTAACTAAAGCATCAAACACAGCCTAGAAAATGACAGACTGAGCTAACCAGTTATTTACCACTTTTAGCTGTATAGAGTTGCGGTTATATAACAAAATCTAAAACACACCAGAAAAATTATATGCAGTATACAAGTCCTGTGTATGTCAATTTTTCCCCTGAGGAGTTTAAATTTAAAATGAGTTAAGGAGGAAATAGAGTATTGGGAGAAGAGGAAGGAATTAGATGTAAGGTTAGAGGACCAAGAGGGATCCCACTAAAATTGGGACACTAGTGCAGAGGACAGGTGGTAGAAAGAGAAGGAAGGGATAAAAGGAAGAACAGATCACAACCACAATCAGAAAGAAGTTAGAGGCGCTGTTTACACTCATAAAAAACCAGAGAGAATAATGAAGGAAAGAGCAAATACACATACAGAAACAAAAACGAAGATAAAAACAATAAAACAGACAGATCAAAAATAAAACCCCACCAGAAAACCAAACAAAACAAAACAAAAACAAAAAAACCCTTCGCCAGAACAAAAAACGAATCAGTGAGAAAAAAAAATAATAATAAAAAATAAAAATAAAAATAAAAATAAAAAGAATCAGTTCCAGGTGTTGACTCTGCTGTAGGCAGTTACCCTGTGGTGAGAGAGTCCTGTTCTGTGCAGGTCCGTCCCAGTAAGCCAGGAGCGCCCTCTGGCGGGCAGTGAGCAGATGCGCGTACTTTCAGGCAGAGACCAGTCTAGCTCGCCTCCGCTCTCAGCGCCCTTTCACGATCCCTGGGCCTGAGAGGCTCAGCGCGCTGTCTGGAGCGCGGGTTCCCTGCACTGGTTCCCGCTCCTCTGGTTTTTCGCCACGCCCCCCACAATGGCGCTGGGCCAGTCACTCTCTGGCGCGGGACAGGTGTGGCTGAGAGTCCAGTCTCGTTCGCCTGCTGACCTCAACACACTTTCGTGGGCCTGAGAGGCCCCGTGCTGCCCTGTCCGGAGCACAAGTTCCCAGAGCAGTTTCCGAGCCGCTCTGAGTTTCGCCACACCCCCCACAATGGCGCCCGGCCGGTCGCTCTCTGGCGCGGGGCAGCTGTGGCTGAGAAACACTCACCGCCGGTCTGCGCCGTTCTCCGCCGCTCCCCTGCCCCGCCGCTGTCTCAGGATCCTCCGTTGGGGCTCCCTGGGCACCAGCTGCCACCGTGTGTCCGTAAAATTGAGCTTCCGCGGCGCTTCAACTCCCGGGATAGTAGAAGGTGCACGCGCGCGGTCTGCTCCTTCTTTCCGTCTTCTTTGTTGGAAGTCACCCGTCACTGGTGCCGGGGGTCCCAGATTGCGCTTCAGAACTTCTCTGGGTTTCGGGGAGGCATCTCCCCCCCCCCTGCGCTTTCCGGGTCGCTATATTCCCCTGTTCCAATGGTAACTTTTAGAGAGAGTTTCACTGCCTGCTTCTTACTCATCCGCCATCTTGAGGTCCTCTCAAATCAGACCATTTTAGTACTGGTGACCCTAAATTTGATCATATGGTTAAGGTGGTAATGGCCAGATAGTATATCACCATTGTAAACAGATACTCATTTTCAAGATGAGATTCTCCATTGTGCCCAGTGTTCTGTTCAAAGCACTGATGGGAAAGACACACGTATCTTAGGAAGAAAAATGGGAGTTTTTATTATAGAGATTATGATCTGCCAAGGAAGCAGGAGCACTGAGGTAAAATATTCACTGATGCTTTTGGTTGATAGTAACCTATTCTGCCTTATAAAATTTTTAGGAACTGGGTATCAGGAAGCTCTTAAGTGTGAAGGTGAATGACAGTGGGCTTTCCCCCAAAACAAATGAAAAGATCTTGTACCTGTGGCCAATCCCTAAAGTCTGCATCAGTTTGGGTTCAACTAGGAGACAAAAACCACAATGAAATTTAAACAGATTTTAATATAAAGAATTATTGGGCTCCTTAGTACTAAAGAAGAATATTCAAGGAAGGACAACCTTGGAAGGAGGTCCCTCATTGAGGCTGGATTTCACACCTCTTTGGGGATGTGGCTGCAGCACTGTATGGTGAAGTCTGGTAGTTGCCAGGTGCTCAAAAACCATGAGTGACGCTGTAAGCATAAGGCCTGAGATGCATGGTACACACATCAGGAGGGTGGCAGGGACTGCCCTCTCCCCCAGCAAATGTAAGCCAAGGCTGATGGGCCAGATGCTGAGGAGCTGAGGTGCTATCATGGGCATGAGGTCTGGGGCAAACAGTCTCTCAGAAGGAGAGCCTCAGCAACATGGTCTTTGGCCCAGGCCAGGCATGTAAGATCTCCAAACTCCATGCTCTGGAGCACAGCTGGTGTTGAGCATCACTGAATGTTCTCACACATATACATCTCCACCTGATGGGCCATGAAACAAAAGCAAGAAAAAGCAAACTGCAGCAACCACAGCCAGAAAGAGAGGTCCTCTTTTTCCTTCAGTGTTTTCCTTACACCCTTTATTGACAAAGCCTAACATCACACTTGCAGTAAAGAATAAATGCATAGAGTTCATAGAACAGGTATTACAGGCTGAATCTCAAGCTGAGAAGAAATAAATTGATACTGGTACAACCTATCCCTTGGGTTACTCAGTGCCTACATACACTTTTATATACATTTAAGCTCCCTTACATCAAAACAATTATAATTTCTACCTAGCAAGGTATGAGAACTGTTGAGACAATCTTAACAGTTGTCTATATTAATTTATTAATTGTTGGATATATTATTTCTCGAATTCAGTTACAATCCCTGAATAATCGTTTACCTATAGTTAGGCTCCAAAAAATTGCATATAAAAAGAAAAACATGGCTAGTATAAACATAAATACATACATGTAACAAGAGAACAATATGCAAGCCACTACAGCCTTTATAATTGGATGTGAAGTTATAGTTGATATCTATGGCTTTCTTCTCTAAAACCCATTCCGTATTTCCATTACCTTTACTAACACCTCAGATACTCTGGTTTAAACTAAACCTTCATTCCTTGTTTTGGTTTTGCTTTTTCGAAACAGGGTCTCGCTATATAGTTTAGGCTGTCCTTGAACTCAATATGCAGCCTAGGTTGGCTTTGAACTCATGGTGACCCTCCTGCTTCAACCTCCCAAGTGCTAGGATTACAGGTGTACACAACTACACCCAGCTAAACATTCATTCCTGAAGAGTGGGATTCCTCAATCATCCTGCTTTTAAAAAGACTGCTGTCATTTTCCATCAGTCTTTGCTAGTAGGCATGGAACTCTTACTAAGAAGAATGCCAAAATTCACCTGTGTTTCAGATATAGCCCTCCTTACTTCCAATGTAGATCAGTAATTCAATTTCTCATTGGGAATTAGGATCAAGTATCAGTCAGTAGGTTAACCTCTTTTTTTCTTTTCCTCCTTTCCCATCCTTTCTTTTCCCAAGCCCTGAGCCACTCAAACAAATGAACTGAATCCAAGGAATGGCTGTGTGAACGTTAGTTTATACCTACTTGGTTAGAATTGCAAGTAAAACAACCTGGGGTTAGGAACTGGCATCTAAAGTGGGGGGCAATGTCAGAACTGAATTTTATTAGAGGTCACCCACCTGATATCCACTGCTGCAGAAGTGCTTAGTGAAAACGAATCTCTTCCACATCTACTATTAAAGACATCTGTCACCCATGGGGCATGCCTTATTGTTTACTCCAAGTGTCTACATTTATGTCATCATTTTAGTTTAAACATCAGACAGGCTCAGATGCCTTATATTTCAGATAATACTTACGGCTTATTCTCTGCCTTCAGGATTTTTTCTTTCTTTTCTCTGTGGTTCTGGTGCTTGACCTCGGGTACTTTACCCTTGAGGTACATCCTCAAACCCCCCTTCTCTGCACAAGGTCTGGATAAGTTGCTCAGACTGGTCTCAAAAGTATGATTCTCAGAGCAGTGGGGATTATAGTCATGCACCACTGTGCCCAACTTACTATTTGTTTCTTTAAAGAACTCCCAGATACTGCAGAAATCAAGCTTATACTGGACACCAGGAGATCTTATAAAGTCAAGCATCAATAAGAAGTAACATTTCACAAAGGTCCAGAGACTAATATAACAAATTTGCATGCAATTTGGGCCTCTCCACTGCATGAAAGGGTATCATCAATGGTAACAACTTTGAATTAGGGCACCTGTCACAGTACAGCTGTCTGCCAAGGTCGTTTAACAGACTGTATTGGGTGTATTTTGTAAAATGCCATTTCACGTTGCTATCTCACGTGTTATATTTAGAGATGAAGCAGCAGCTGGTTACATGGGAATATTAAAATATCTATAGCATGTAGTCTTTCTTCATGCCACAAAAGCAGCTGCTGAGGCTCTGTCTTGGCTTTTGCATTGGCACTCTGCCCAAAGCCTGGCACAGCTAATATCCACCTCTATTTGCTGGTTCAGAAAGTTATCAGCTGAAACTGCCATAGAGGTTAATATTTTCATAGCTTGCCAAGCTAAGTAAAATGAAACAAAGGTTGAATTAATAGCACTAAAAATTAAGAGCTTTCATAAAACATACACATTAACCAGACAATTGTGTCTTAGGTATCTATCCATGAGAAACGTTTTCACACACACCTATATAAAGACTTTTACACAAATGTTCATGGTAGCTTTATTTATAATGACTCCAAACTGGAAACTACTTCATCATAGGTAACTGTAGAAACATACTGTGGTACTATTACTCACTAATGAAAAGAAACAAGCTGGCTGTGGTGGTGCAAGCCTATAATCCCAGCACTCTGGGAGGTTGAAGAAGGACTGCATGTTCCAGTCGAGCAATTTATTGAGACCCTGTCTCAAAATAAAAAGAATCAAAAGGGCTGGGGATGTAGCTCAGTTGGAAGGCCCTGGGTTGAACTGCCAGTACTTCAACAAACAAGCAACTACTGAGACACAGAAGATGATAAAAACTCATAATCTGGGGCCAGTGAGATGGCTCAGCGGCGTAAGTGCCTGCCTGGCAAGCGCGAGGGCCCGAGTTCGACTCCTGTGAACCCACATACGAAAAAAGGGCCGGTGATATCCCTCAGTGGCATGGGTGCCTGCTGGCGCACGAGGTCCTGAGGTCAACCCCCGGTACCCACAAAACAAAACAAAACAAAACAAAAACTCATAATCTGAGCAAATATGGCCAGAAATCAAAGACATATGATTTATATGAATTTCTAGAACAGGCAAAAATAATCTATGGAGATGGAAATCAGAGTGCTGACTTCAGAACAGGGATAATAGTCATAATGAGGGAAGAAGCCAAGGGAACTTTCTGGAGGAATGGATATAATCTATTTTATGATCTGGGAAGTAGATATATAATTATATACATATGTAAACATTTATGAATATATTCACTTACAATTTTGATATTTTATGTATATATTCAGTTTTTAAAAGGAAAAGTAAAAAGATGGGTCATAAAAGAAGTGAGTGGGAACGTTTTAGAGATATGAGTCAACAGAGAAAAGGCAAGAAGCAATGATGGGCTAACAGCTTGACACATGTGGGCTAATCAAGGGCTTACATATTTTAGACCAAAAATACAGACTGTTTAATGGTTCTGGTTTCCAGTTTTGTAAAACGCTTAGAAGTTGTCTGTCCTAACAAGTAAAAGCTGGAAAAAATCAACTTAAGTCATTTTTTTTATCATTTATTTTCACATTATTTTAATTAGTGCATGTTTATAATACAGAATAGTGATGTTTGCTTTGAGAAATTTATATAACATCTTGGTTAATTTTAATCCCTTTATACTCCTTTATCTTTCTTCCCTTGCCCCTTGATCTACCTCCCCATCCCTAGATTCCTATCATCTTTTCTTTATTTTCTTCATTTATTTATATATACTTTAGGTTTCTAATAAAGAGAATACATGTGATATCTAACTTTCTGAACCTGGCTTATTCCACTTAGTATGTTGGTCTCAAGTCCCATCCATTTCCTGCAAATAACATTATTTCCTTCTTCATTATGGCTGAATAATATTCCAACAAGTCTTCTTAAATCCCAGAACAGTGAGATCACAGGGCAAACTGGCTTCCACAAAATCCAAAAGAGAGATAGGCAGACACAATCAGAGCAGAAACCTCCACATAAACTAGTAGTGGGGCAGAAAAACCTGAACTATAATTGACGAATTACTAGAAGTTCAGCGTGGACATCTCAGAATTTAAAACTCTGATAGATCCTAGTCTTAAGGGACCCTTACACTTTAATGAGTTTTATTTACAGGAGCTGACTAGGTTCTTACAGTAAAGGCTAGAGAAAAATCCCATTGTACATCTGGCATGGGGAGGGAGAAAATATTTTGAAACATACCAGAGCATTCTGCTCTTCTTAATAAGACCTGCCCTAAGAGAACTAATATACCACACACTAACTTGCTGGGGTTTTATTAGAGTCTAACCAACTGGGAAAAGAGAAATACCCAAATCTGGTCCAAGGTAGTCATCTTGTATCATTTAAGAGGGTAGGGTGGGAGGAGTAAAAAACTAAGAAACACTGGTGAAATTCACAGTCCAGGGCCATTAGTTCACTAAAAGACCAAATCATAGGACTACAGACTGCTTTCCCTCACTCCATATCTAATTGCTACATCACAAAAACCCTGTTTCATAGAGTTCTTTTACCAAGTACGACACATCCAGTTTTCAATGATAATGATGACAACAACAACAAAAAAAACACAAGGCATATTATAAACAAAAACAGTTTAAAGAAGCAGAGTAATGATAAGAACCAGACAGATTCAGATATGGCAAGAACGTAATTATCAGACTGGGAATTTCAAACAACTATGAAAAATATGCTAAAGTCTCTGGTGGAAAAAGTATAAACATGCAAGGTGGGCAATGTAACCAGAAAGAGGGAAATTCTCAAAAAGAAAAACAAGATCAAAAATACTGTAACACAAATAAAGAATGCCTTTGCTGAACACATAAGTGAACATGACTTGGATGAGGAAAGAATCTGAGTTTGAGGGTATTTCAATGGAAACACAGAAACCTGGAAATAGAAACATCCAAAACTAAAAAGAAAGAAAAGACTGAAAAATGAGAAACTGAATATCTGAGACTGCAAGACATTATAAAAGGTTTAAAACAGAAGAAACTGAATTAATAATAAATGCAAAACGGAAGCATGAAGCCCAGATGGGTTCACTGGAAGAAATTATACCAATTCTCTACAATGTCTTCTAGAAGAATGGAATACTTCTTAACTCATTCTCTGAGAACAGCATTAGCCTAATACTAATTACCAAAACAAGGACAAATACATTAGAAAAAAAAAATAACAACAAAAAACCTTCAGACCAATATCTCTCATGAACATAGATGCAAAAATCCTCAACCAAATATATTAGCAAACCAAAAAATATATAAAAAGAGTTATCCACCACAAGAAGTAGAATTTACCCAGATATGCAAAGCTGGTTCAACATTTGAAAACTCTATGACTATAATCCATCAGATCAACAGGTTAAAGAAAAATCACAAGGTCTTATCGATAAATCCCCCCAAAATCACTTGACAAAATCTAACTCATAAACATGATCAAGAAAAACTCTCAAACTAGGAAATCAAAGGGAATATCCTCAACATGATAAAGAAAATATACAAAAAACAAACCAGTCTGGCGTGGGAGAACACACCTCTAATTCCAGCTACTGTACTTGAGAGACAGGGGCAAGACGATCACAAGTACAAGGGCAGCCTGGGGAACTTAGTAAGATTCTGTTTCAAAATTAAAAAACAAAACAGGGGCTGGGGATGTGGCTCAGTGGTAGAGTTCTTGCCTTGTATGCACAAGGCCCTGGGTTCAATCCCCAACACCACAAAAAAGAAAGAAAAAACAAAAACAAAACAAAACAAAAAAGCCAAGCTTAAACAAACCACTAACAAATCCATAAATGAAACACTACAGCTGAAGTCAAACTTAATGGTAAGAAACTAAAAGCTTCCTACGAAGATGAGGAACATAGCAAGGGTGTCTTCTTTCACTACTTATTTTGAATATCATAGAAGTCCTTAGTTAATGTGATAAGGAAATTTAAAAATACAGATTGGGAAGGAAGAAAACTCTGCAGATGACTTGGTTGTCTACGTAGAAAATATGTAAGACTCAACAAAAAGCTGCCAGAACTAATAAGCTATTACAGCAGGGCCTCAAGTGATTATATACAGTTAATATACAAAATCTAGGAGGAGTGAAAAAAGATGGCGGATGAGTAAGAAGCACGCAGCGAAACTCTCTAAAAGTTGCCATTGGACCACAGGAATATAGTGACCGGGAGAGCGCAGGAGGGGGGGAGATGCCTCCCCGGGACCCAGAAAAGTTCTGAAGCACAGCTTGGGACCCCCGGCACCAGTGAAGGGTACTTTTCAACGGAGAAGGAGCAGACCCCGCGCGCACCTTCTACCATCCCAGGAATCGCTGCGTGACAGAAGCTCAAAGCTGCGGACACACGGTGACAGCTGGCGCCCAGGGAGCCCCCACAGAGGATCGCAAGACAGCGGCGGGGCAGGGGAGCGGCAGAGAACTGCGCTGGCCAGTGGTGAGTGTCTCTCAGCCACAGCTGTCCCGCGCCAGAGAGCGACTGGCCGGGCGCCATTGTGGGGGGTGCGGCGAAAATCAGAGCAGCGCGAAAACACAGAGCTGGGAACTCGCGCTCTGGACAGGGCAGCGCCGCGCCTCTTAGGCCCATGAAAGTGCGCTGAGGGCGGCAGGTGAACGAGACTGGTCTCTCAGCCACACCTGTCCCGCACCAGAGAGCGACTGGCCGGGCGCCATTGTGGGGGGCGTGGCGAAAATCAGAGCGGCGGGAAAACAGCTCTGGGAACTCGCACTCCAGACAGGGCGGAGCCATGCCTCTCAGGCTCACGGAAAGTGTGCTGACAGCGGCAGGCGAAGGAGACTGGTCTCCGCCTGAAAGTCCACGCTTCTGCTCACCGCCCGCCAGAGGGCCGCTCTTGGCTCGCTGGGACGGACCTGCACGGAACAGGACTCTGTCATCACACGGTGCCTGCCTACAGCAGATTCAACACCTGGAACTGATTCTTTTTAATTTTTAATTTTTATTTTTATTTTTTTTTCCTCTCTCATTTGTTTTTTGTTCTGGTGAAGGGTTTTTTTTTTTGTGGGGTTTTATTTTTGTTTTGTCTGTTTGTTTTGTTGTTTTTGTCTTCGTTTTTGTTTCTGTTTGTCTATTTGCTCTTTCCTTCATTATTCTCTCTGGTTTTTATATGAGTGTAAACAGTGCCTCTAACCTCTTTGTCATTGTGGTTGTGATCTGTTCTTCCTTTTATCCCTTCCTTCTCTTTTTCCCACCAGTCCTCTACACCAGTGTCCCAATGTTAGTGGGAACCCTCTTGGTCCTCTAACCTTACATCTAATTCCTTCCTCTTCTCCCAATACTCTATTTCCTCCTTAACTCATTTTAAACTTAAACTCCTGAGGGAAAAAATTGACATACTAAGGACTTGTATACTGCATATAATTTTTCTGGTGTGTTTTAGATTTTGTTATATAACCACAACTCTACTTATACGGCTAAAAGTGGTAAATAACTGGTTAGCTCAGTCTGTCATTTTCTAGGCTGTGTTTGATGCTTCAGTTACCATTATAGCCAAATGTGAAATAATTGTTCTAAACAGCTTTCCTTCCTGATATTTCATGATTGATATTGACTAAGGGACACAGAAAATACAATGGCACAGTACCAAAGAATCAAGGACTGGGCCAAACAGGTAGCAACTTCTCACATCCAACGAATTGAAGAGGTAGGATCTGGCAGAAAGCTCAAAACCCAAAAGCAAGCTCCACTTGGAAGATACTGCAGAGAAGTAGTCATCTTCTAAAGATCTTGAACACTAGCAATAAAGTAACCTACCATAGGTAATTTACAAACATCACCCCAGGAATTAAATTAAAGAAAGAAAAAATGAGACGACACTTAAACAAGATGCAACCCCATACAGCCAATTCACCAAAGGCAAACCTAGGGGGCAATGAGGTGGGACAATCCGAAAGCCACCCACCTGGCCTATCTGAAGGGGTAACAACAAAGCAACTGAATGAGGCTCTGGAAAAAATTAAAACAGAAATAATTTCATAGATAACTGCAGAGACAATGTCCACAATGAAGACCATGCTTAAGGACACTATAGCTGATACAGACAAAAAAATAGAAGAGCTTAAGAAAACTATAGAAACCATGAATGCTCAGCATAGGAAAGAAATGGAATCCATAAGGCAGATACAAGCAGATATCCAAGAGAACAAAAATTCCATTGAAAGTATTTGTAGCAGATTAAGCCAATGTGAGGACAGGATATCAGATATAGAAGACAGGCTTGCAATTAGTGATCATGAAAAGAAAGAATTCTTAAAAACAGCAAGGGACCATGAAAAATCAATTCAGCAGCTGCTAGATGACTCAAAGATAAACAACTTAAGAATAATTGGAATAAATGAAAAAGCAGGAGATAGCATCAATGACATTAAAACCTTGTTCAAAGACATTATCACGGAGAACTTCCCTGGAAGAGAAAAAGAATTTGACCCCAATATAAATGAAGCTTTTAGAATGCCAACTAGACATGATCAAAAAAAAACTTCAGCCAGACATATCATAGTCAAGATCCCAGAAATTCAACAGAAGGGCAGAATCTTAAAAGCTGTTAGGGAGAAGAGACAAATCACCTATAAAGGAAAACCCATCAGAATCACAGCTGACTTTTCAGCACAAACCCTCAAGTCAAGAAGAGCTTGGAATGACGTATTTCAAGCTCTAAAGGAAAATAATTTTCAACCCAGATTGATGTACCCCGCAAAACTATCTTTCAAAATTGATGGAGAAATAAAATACTTCCATGACAAAGAACATCTGAGAAAATTTATGACCACCAAACCAGCACTCCAAAATGTTCTGAAGGACATTCTAGAAAGAGATAGGAACCCCAACAGAAGGAATCCACCAGGCAGGGCAGATAATTAAATAGCAGGAAAGGGGAAAAACAAACAAAGAGTGGGAACCAACAACAGGAAAATATCATGACAAGTATAAGTCAATACATATCGGTTTTAACCATCAATGTTAACGGTCTCAATTTACCAATCAAAAGGCACAGACTGGCAAAATGGATCAAGAAGCAAGATCCAACAATATGCTGTATACAAGAAACACATTTAATTCAGAAAGAAATTCATAGACTGAAAATCAAAGGATGGAAAACAATACTCCATGCAACAGGAACCCAGAAAAAAAGCAAGGGTAGCTATTCTTTTTGCAGACAAAGTGAATTTCAAGCCAAGAATGATTCAGAGAGATAAAGACGGTCATTACATCCTTGTAAAGGGAACAATCCAAGAGGAAGAGATAACGATCATAAATATATATGCATCAAATACCAGTGCACCCAGCTATATAAAACAAGTACTAAAGGACATGAAAAATCAAATAAGCACTAATACAATTATATTGGGAGATCTCAATACTCCACTGTCACAAAAAGACAGATCAACTAGACAAAATCAATAATGAAATAATAGAACTGAACCAAACTTTTGAACAAATGGACTTAGTAGATGGCTACAGAGTGTTCCACCCCCCAACATCAGAATACACATTCTTCTCAGCTGCACATGGAACGTTCTCCAAAATAGACCACATACTAGCTCATAAAACCTGCTTAAGTAAATGCAAAGGAATTGAAATTATCCCATGCATATTATCAGACCATAGTGCAATGAAATTGGAAATCAATGGCAAAAGAAATCACAAAAACTCCCTACACACATGGAAATTAAACAGCACCCTCCTGAACAACCAATGGGTCACAGATGAAATTAAAGAAGAAATTAGACACTTTCTACAACTGAATGATAATGACAGTACAACATACCGGAACTTATGGGATACAATGAAAGCAGTCCTAAGAGGGAAATTTATAGCATTAAATACTTATATCAGGAAAGTAGAGCAAGCGCAAATAAACAACTTAATGGCGAACCTTGAACTTCTAGAAAAAGAAGAGCAGGTTAAGCCAAAAGCCCGTACAAGGGAGGAAATTATAAAGATCAGAGCAGAAATTAATGTATTGGAGACTAAAAAAACAATACAAAGAATCAATGAAGCAAAAAGTTGGTTCTTTGAAAGAATAAACAAGATTGACAAACCCTTACGCAACCTTATTAAAAAAAGAAAAGAAAGGACTCAAATCCATGCAATTGAAAATGAAAAGGGTGATATCACGACGGACCCTGCAGAAAACCAGAAGATCATCTATACCTATTTTAAAAAGCTATATTCTACTAAGATGGAAAATGCAGAAGAAATGGACAGATTCCTAGATTCGTATGAATTACCAAAGCTGAATCAAGAAGATTTAAAAATCCTAAATAAACCAATATCAACCAATGAAATTGAAGATGTAATTAAAAACCTCCCAACAAAGAAAAGCCCAGGCCCTGATGGATTCACTGCCAAATTCTACAAGAAATTTAGAGAAGACCTAACACCACTACTTCTCAAACTTTTTAATGAAATTGAAAGGGAAGCAATACTCCCAAATTCATTCCTGGAAGGAAGCATTACCCTGATACCAAAACCAGAGAAGGACCCAACTAAGAAAGAGAACTACAGGCCAATCTCCCTAATGAACATAGATGCAAAAATCCTTAATAAGATACTGGCAAACAGAATTCAACAAATCATCAAGAAGATTATACACCATGACCAAGTTGGATTCATCCCTGGGATGCAGGGATGGTTCAACATACGTAAATCAATAAATGTAATACACCATATTAACAGAACCAAAGACAAAAATCACATGATCATCTCAATAGATGCAGAAAAAGCTTTTGACAAAGTCCAGCACCTTTTCATGATAAAAACCCTACAGAAAATTGGAATAGAGGGTCTTTATCTTAACCTGGTAAAAGCTATCTCTGACAAACCAACAGCCAATATTATACTAAATGGCCCAAAACTGAAAGCCTTCCCTCTAAAATCAGGAACAAGACAAGGATGTCCACTGTCCCCACTCTTATTCAACATAGTTCTGGAAACTTTAGCCAGAGCAATTAGACAAGAGAAAGAAATAAAGGGAATAATGATTGGAAAGGCAGAAGTTAAATTATCATTATTTGCAGATGACATGATACTCTACACAGAAGACCCCAAAAACTCCACTAAAAAACTGCTAGATTTAATAAGCAAATTCAGTAGTGTAGCTGGATACAAAGTCAATACTCAAAAGTCAATAGCCTTCCTGTACACAAATAACAAACTTACTGAAAGAGAAATTAGGGAAACAATACCTTTCACAATAACATCCAAAAAAATGAAATACCTAGGAATCAACCTCACAAAGGAGGTAAAAGACCTATACACTGAAAACTACAGTACTCTGAAAAAGGAGATTGAAGAGGATATCAGAAAATGGAAAGATATCCCTTGCTCCTGGATAGGAAGAACCAATATAGTGAAAATGGCCATACTTCCAAAATTGTTATACAGATTTAATGCAATTCCGATCAAAATTCCAACAGCATATCTCACAGAATTAGAGAAAACAATCCTAAAATTCATTTGGAATCAGAAGAGACCTAGAATAGCAAAGGCAATTCTGGGCAACAAAGGCAAGGCAGGGGGCATCACAATCTCCGACTTGAAATTATACTATAAAGCTACTGTGATAAAAACAGTGTGGTACTGGCAAAAAAACAGACCTGAAAATCAATGGAACAGATTAGAAGATGCTGACACAACCCCAGACATACTAAGCCACCTTATCTTTGACAAAGGTGCCAAACACATTCACTGGAAGAAAGATAGCCTCTTTAATAAGTGGTGCTGGAAAAACTGGCTCTACACATGCCAAAGATTAAAACTAGACCCATATCTTTCACCATGCACTAAACTAAATTCAAAATGGATCAGAGATCTAAATATTAAAACAGAAACATTAAATCTGCTGGAAGGTAGGATAGGTAAAACCCTTGAAGACATTGGTGTAGGCAAAGACTTTATGAATAAAAACTCAACCGCACGGGAACTATCCCAAAGAATCAATAACTGGGATCTCATCTTATTAAAAAGCTTTTGCACAACAAGAGAAACCACCAACAGAGTGAAAAGACAACCCACAATGTGGGGAAAAATGTTTGCCAGCTGTTCCTCAGACAAAGGATTACTATCGAGAACATACAAAGAACTCAAAAAAAATCAGACCTCCCAATTTTAAAGACCCACTCCAAAAATGGGCATCTGAGATGAATACCCATTTCTCAGATGAAGAAATACATTATGGCAAATAAATATACAAAAAAATGTGCAACATCACTAGTCATTCGAGAGATGCAAATTAAAACAACACTGAGATACCATCTCACCCCAGAAAGAATGGCTACTATAAAGAAATCAACTAATAACAAATGCTGGAGGGGCTGTGGGGAAAAAGGAACCCTTCTTCACTGTTGGTGGGAGTGTCGACTGGTACAGCCACTGTGGAAGTCAGTGTGGAGATTCCTCAAAAAACTAGGGTTGGAGGTCCCATTTGACCTAGCTATTCCCCTTCTGGGCATCTTCCCAGAAGAATTAAAAACATCGTACCACAGCGATATATGTGCACCCATGTTTATAGCAGCACAATTTGTAATAGCCAGATCTTGGAAACAACCCAAATGCCCATCAACTGAGGAATGGATAAGAAAGATGTGGTATTTTTATACAATGGAGTACTATTCAGCCATAAAGAAGGATAAACTGGAGACTTTTATAGGTAAATGGATGCAACTCGAGAAAATACTCATAAGTGAAATAAACCGGACGCACATGTGTAAGCATCGTATTGTCTCTCTAGTATGAGAAACTGAAAGAGTAAATAAGATCCAAAATGTACAATAGACACGGTGAATCAAAAAAAAACTGGTCAAAAGGAAAGAGAGACTGGAATAGGGAAAAGAAAGAAAGGAAAGGGAAAAAATTGTATATATATATAAGATGGTTAAGATAGATACACTACCAATTTTACTTAGTTCATTGAAGAGTACGGTTTGTGCCAATAATGTTTGGACAATGGAATGCTAATGTCTGGTATCCTGAATAACTAACTTAAAGATAATAATACGTAATGCATTAACCATTGTTACCCTCATATATGGAGTTTTGAAATTTTTTTCTTTTTTTGATTTGTTTTGTTTTTTCTTCTCTTTAAAATAAAAAAAATACAAAATCTAATCACTTTACAGCAATAAGTAGAATTTGAAACTTAAAACAGTATCATTTACATTAGCACCCTCCAAAATGAAATACTTAAGTACATATCTAATAAAATATGCAGAACTATATGAGAAAAATTACAAAATTGAAAAAGCCAAAGAAGAGCTAAAAAACGAGTTGTTCCACATTGAAGAAATCAGTTATTTGATTTGTGACCTTCATTTTTACATTTCTTGGTGAGTAATAATAACCTTTAACTCCAGGATCTTGCCTCTGAATACACATTTCAACATGACTCAGTACATCCATTCAACTCCTGTTCAAAAGGCTTGTCAACAGGCTCAGCGGGGAATCGATAGAAGTTGGGATTCACTCTTACTCAAGACTGGACCCACTTTCTCTGGCTCTTTGGTCTATAGTTATGAGAACTATCAAATTTCCCCACTAAAACAATTACCTAAAATCGAGGCTGCCTCTGCCAAAAACTTTGAGGCCCATTATCCTAAATCCGGAGAGAAAGGTCAGTGCAATGTAACATTATTTTATTTTATTTATTTTTTGTGGGTACCGGGGGTCGACCTCAGGACCTCGCACGCCAGCAGGCACCCGTGCCACTGAGCGATATCACCGGCCCTTTTTTAGTATGTGGGTTCCGGGAGTCGAACTCGGGCCCTCACGCTTGCCAAGCAGGCGCTTACGCCGCTGAGCCATCTCACCAGCCCTGTAACATAATTTTAAATGGCATGGTCCATCATACTTACTTTCTAGCAAAACCCTACATACCCTACTAATCTTTGGGATGGAGTCCATATAAAAATGGAGATTTCTAGCTGATGCTTTGAGGATAAATGCATACGTCTTTAAAAAATTGACATTCACTTTATAGATTTTTTTTTTTTGGTGGTACTAGAGTTTGGATCCAGGGGCATTCTACCAGTGAGCTACATTTCCAGTCCCTTCTCCCCTTTTTGAGACAAGGTCTCGCTATGTATCCCAGGCTGGCCTTGAACTGGTAGTGATCCTCCTGCCTCAGCCTCCCTGAGGCTGAGGATTACAGAGGTGCACCACCAGAACCCCCTCCTTTTGTTTTTGAGTTAGAGCCTTACTAAGTTGCCCCAGCAGGACTTAAGTTTGTGATCCTTCTGCCTCAGCCTCCCTGATTGCTAGGATTATAGGCACACACCACAGTACTCAGCTAGGGACATTATATCCTAAACATGAGTTTTATGAGTGGATTTTGTTTTTGTTTTTGTTTCAGTTTTCAGTGTTGATTTTTGAAGCCATGTATTGAAGTTTTAGGACATTATTTGGACTTTAAAATGTAGAGTGTGATATTACTGAGATACAGACACCAAATCCATATCTCCCATATTTGTCTTTGATTTTGCAGATTTTTGGGGGTACATTTTAACCTCAGGTGCATATGGTTATATTAATCACAAACACTGGGTTATACACATGCTCACTACTGTTCCAGCAGGACCCACACTTAGTTATTTCATTGGTTGGTGTGTTGCAGTGTGATATTGTAATATTTTGTTTTTACCAGTCCCTTCTGTCCCTCCTAAGCAGAAGATTTTAAGTCTTGCCTATTGACATCTGGTATGGTAATGTGAATTGCTCTGGCCACTGCAATGTAAAAGTGATGTGTACTAGTTCAGAGTAGACTCTTTAAAAGCTTTAAGATCTGTGGCATGATTTTGCCATCTCTCTTTTCTTTATGTGACTTCCGTATTCTATATAAATGTGCCACCATATGCAGCTCTGAATGGGCACTTTAAATGGCCAAAATATTTCTCTTAAAATAAACTTTGTGGGGCCGGTGAGATGGCTCAGTGGCGTAAGCGCCTGCCTGACAAGAGCGACGGCCCGAGTTGGATTCCCGGAACCCACATATGAAAAAAGGGCCGGTGATATTGCTCAGCGGCACGGGTGCCTGCTGGCGCGCGAGGTCCTGAGGTCGACCCCTGGTACCCACAAAAAATAAAAAATAAAAAATAATAAATAAACTTTGTGTTTTGTTTAAAAAAATACTTCCAGGGCCAGTGAGATAGCTCAGCAGCATAAGCACCTGCCTGGCAAGTACAAGGTCCTGAGTTCGACTCCCGGTACTCACATTAAAAAAAAAATTTTCCATACCTCACTGTAAACAAATATCAATTTTTTTCCAGGAAGTAGTAATTGAATTTCATCTTTTTGCAAAATAAACATCAATTTTTTTCCTGCCCCACTGACTCCTCCTTTCCATACCAGTCTGATGTCCTGTCTTCATCTATAGTGGCTGGTAGTCTCCCAAAAGATTCATCCATATGCTAACATCTGGAACCTACAAATGTGATCTTATTGGGAAAGGGAACATTGAAATTAAGGATCTCAAGAAAAGATCTTTCTTTTTTTTTTTTTGTGGGTACCAGGGGTCGACCTCAGGACCTCACGCGCCCACAGGCGTCTGTGCCGCTGAGCAGTATCACCAGCCCGTTTTTCGTATATGGGTTCTGGGACTCCAACGCGGGCCCTCGCGCTTGCCAGGCAGGCGCTTACACCACTGACCCATCTCACCGGCCCGAGAAGAGATCTTTCTGAATTATCTAGGTGGTCCCTAAATTGAATGACTAACAATTGAGTTGAATTGAAGGTGGTCCCTTATGAGATAGATGGGAGGACACACAAAGAAAAGGGGGAGGTAATGTAACAGTGGAGGCAGATTGGAACGTGGCTGGATGCCAAGCAACATATGCAGCCAACAGAAGCTGGAGAAGATAAAGAATCTCCCCTACAGTCTTTGATGGGAGCATGGCCTTATGGCTAACTTCTTGATTTCAGACCTCTGGCCTCTACAGTTCTCTGATGGGTCTAAGAAAAGACTGTTTTTCCTTTTGTTGTAACAACAAAGAATGATGCCTTCTAAGCTCTTTAAAGGCAAGAGCTGAAACCAGAAAGTCTGGATTTTCAAAAAGTTATTCTATGTTTAATTCACAAAAAGGCATTATAAAAGTCCTATTTCACATCTCCCACCATCAATGAATATATACTCATTTACTTGCATCACCAGTTATGGATATTGTAAATCTTTTTAATTTCCCAGCTATGTCTGCAACTATATTTAGCTACACTATTGAGCTTTAGGGTGTGAAGGAATGCAATATGTACAACATCAGATACTTGTCCTTAAAGTAAATCAGTGTGCCTTTTTGTTCCCTCCTCTACTCAGTGCCTTGTGACATAAATGTGATGGCATGCCAGGTATGGTCATCAGAATAAGGCTACCACGCTAGATAGAGGTGATGGAAAATAATAAAGTTAACACCAGTCCTGGACTGCCGAACTTGTAGACCATTAAGTGACAGGACAATAAAATCAGTTATCTTATTTTAAGATACTTATTTTTGGTCTCTCACATTCTATAAAATCTGTATCTCAAAACATTAGCCCTATCTTTAACAATGAAGGGATCTGAAATACTTTTAAGTCAAATCCATTTCAACCTCTGAATTATATCAGTCTTCCAGTACCTCAACCTTTTTTTTTTAACTCTGTAAACCCATTTTGCTCTTCTTCATTGTCAATGTTTGTTTTTGTTTACTTACTTATTCTAACATTTTCTTTACCCCCCATTCCTTTTTGGTTCTCAAGTTCTCCATCTTGGGCCACATTTATTAACTGCATGCCAGTACCTCCCCTCAGTACCTCTTCCTACATATCTCTTTAGTCCATGACATTTAGGTTTTGAAAAGACTAAGCTAGGTGTCAAAACAGGAGTTCTTGTAAGAGTGGTCAGGCAATATCTACAGGTCCCTGAGGTCAGAACTATCTTCAAAACAACGCCAAGATTTTATTTTCCTTTTCATTCTGATTCTTTCAGGAGTATACAGAGTTGTTGTCCCAGTCTACATGAAAGTTACATTGCTATAGACTGCATATAGGAGCTATGAGAACCCAGCTATCTCCCACTGTCATTAAGGATATTTGTAAAATGGTATAACAATGCCTCTCTTCTTAAATATTTTTAGAAAAGTTATTTTTTACAAAATATTATTTATATTAACATGTAAAGAAAACTGACATTAATTTTCAAATACATTTTTAAAAATTTCTAATTTGAGAATAGTGCCTGTTGCAAAATGTTCTACTGTTTTAGATCAGGTTCTGTGGCAGACAGACTCTAAGATGAAAATTTAATGCTGGGGTTTACTGAGGAAAGCTCTTGGGAATATCACTGGTTTTACGATACAAGGGAAGTAGAATTGGGTGGAAGGAGAAACTGAATTGCAATGCAGTTGTAATTCCTCAGAGAACTCTAAACCTGGGATGCCTCTTTAGAGTTGTCATAAACTGAGGCAAAGGCGTCCAGCTTGTCCTCAAGGGATAGTGCAAACTTGCATAAGGCAACTCTTTTCATCTAAGAGTGATTCCGGTAGAGGAACTTAATTGTGAGTTGTCAAGGTTCAACTTCAGCAGTCAAGATTCTTAGCAGTTGGAAGCACAACTGCTTTGGTCTTAAAGGTGAATCTTATCAACTCAGAGCTATAGTGTACATTTCAAAGCTTCCCTAGGATCAAGCTGAAATGATTTATGGCAGGATGATGCCTGTCCTAGTACTTTTCACTCAGTCACCTTTTCTGTCCAGCTTCTTCCATGTCCTCAACCTTCTTACTGAAAGCATTTCCTCATTAAATTTGCATAGGAATTTTTATCTAAAGGTCTGCTTTTGGGATATACAACCAAAAAGAAAAGTCCGTAACAGATTTTTATTCCATCCCCCAACCTTTACCCCAAAATGTTTCTCACTAGTCTGCTGCATGTTAAGGAAATACTCCACCAGCCAGCCATTTACTTGCCATAATGAGGAGTTATTCTTTATCTACTTCTTCTTTTTACATGAGAAAATTCTATTGAATCACCTCCAAAGTATATCTCAAATTTATCAATTTCTATTGCTGCTAATCCAAGCTACTGCTAATATATTTTATTCTGTGTGTTCCAAGGTCACTCACAGGAATTGTACCTTATGAAGTTTGAAATCTAGAATAGAAATGCTCCAGTAGCAATTCATGTGTGTTTAGGTAAAGAGGGATTTGCCATGATTTGATTAATGTTCTTTTAAACTGTTACCACAGACAATTATATCTATATTGTTATTTCTACCCTTTAAGACAGAGGGAATATGCATTTATAGAGACCAGATCACTTGCCTGCTGACATGCAATCAGTAAAACATCCTTCTTAGACTTCCGATGTAGTTTATCCCCAATCATTTTCTCTCACCTGATAAACTCAGCTAGCCTTATGGAATGAGGGAGAGGCCAAAAGAGGAGCCTGAAGAGGTTGTTAGGCTTTGAGCCTTAACTGAAATTTTAAATTTCTCTGTTGACACCAAAGTTATATAAAGAAAGACACAGAAGATTTAAGGCACATAAAGTATAGTGAGAGAAAAAAAAAAGGAAAAAAATCATGGAGAAAAACAACAGTTTAGACAAAAATTAATGTCTCTCAACTGAAAATATTTACATAGAAATTCTTGTGCAGATAATGCATGAAATTAGAAAACTAAAAAAAGTTTGCAGATATTAGGTATGCAGACAACAGTAGGTTTATATGAAATGACAATATTCATTTAGATATATTAAGCTGTTATTGTTTTCATTAAAATTAAGTCCTTGCTATACATAACATCATTGTCCACCTCCAAAAATACCTAATAATCAACATTTACATAATCATGGTTGTATTTCACAATTTTTATTTGCAGATTTATTTTTATGAAATCAACTTCAAACAAATGCAACTGATATTTATAAATAAAAGTTAATAGCTTTACTTAGACCACCATCCTCAATCTTTATATCTTAAGGGTAGGTTTAAGTATGTTATAGAGAATAAGATTCTTTTGCAGGAATTTTATTAATTACCGCTCAAAATATGAGATCATCATTGTTTCCAACCAAAACTAGATAATGATGACATTAAAGCTTATGCTCTTGTATGGAAACTTATAGGCTAAGAACACTAACACTGCAAAGTCCAATTCTCAGGAAACTCTTATTCATTTTACAATAACTATGAACACATGACTAAGTAGTTAGCTATTAACCTAACAAATCTATTGTTAAGTAATGATATACACACTAAAAAGGCAGGGACCATGAGCAGATCATTATACCCTAAAATAGTAAATGCAAAACACACTTCGGTTGTTATACTGATATCTGATTTTCAAAATGTAATAATTAAATGTAAAAATGTAAAAAAAATTCATGGAATTAATAAGACATGCTAACTTCATATTATATCATGGGCAATATTCAAACTGAATTTTCTGGAAATATTTTTAATAGTTCATCATCTGATAGAACATAAGAATCCACTGTAACATTTCTTTCTATGAATACAGGCTTCCCTTGACCTGTTGATTCTGAGAAATTACTAGAAAAACACTATTAAGACAATCCAATCATTATCACTGTGTTACCAGCAACTTTTAGGAATTATTTTATATGCTACCAGTCTTCTGTAAGGTGTAAAAAATACATGTAAAGCTAACAATGCCCCTTATTTAACACCCCCAGCTCCTTTCCTGCCAGAGACGACATGATGAATAATGAGGCATGTATCTTTCTAACCCATCTTAAATAGTTTTGCATACATAGATATTTCAATAATAAAAACTTTTGTTTTTCGTAAATGATTTCATTCCAACTTACATGAATATTATACAAAGTTCCATCTGTACTTTCTTTTTTTTTTTTCATTCAATAGTGTTTTAGATAACTATCCTCACTATACAACTTGGATCTAGTTGTTTTTAACCGGGGTTCATAATTCTATCACTTGAATATATCATACATTATTCATCCATTAAGCCACATGATATTTAGGATCTATCTATCTATCTATCTATCTATCTATCTATCTATCTATCTATCTATCTATCTTAAACATTATTTGTGAATTTCTATAGGATAAAGACCAGAAATGTAACTGTGGGATCCTTCTAAAAACAAAAACAAAAACAAAAAACCCCTCATTCCCTCAAAGGAATACAGAATAACCTGTATTTTTCCCCAATGGTTTCAGACTTCGATTTGTCAGATTTCAGTGTTAAAATTCTTTATTTATTTATTTTTTTATTTTTTTTATTTTTTTATTTTTTTTTTTTTTGGTGGGTACCGGGGGGTCGACCTCAGGACCTTGCGCGCCAGGAGGCGCCCGTGCCGCTGAGCGATATCACCGGCCCCTTTTTCGTATGTGGGTTCCGGGAGTCGAACTCAGGCCCTTGCGCTTGCCGGGCAGGCGCTTAAGCGGCTGAGCCATCTCACCGGCCCCTAAAATTCTTTAGAATATCATTTCTTTATAACTGTAGGATCATACATAATTTTACTTCCCTTGATATAGTCAAATATTCTAAAAATTGTTATTTATTAGGCCATTATTTCCTACTAATTTAAAAAGGCATATTTAACATAACAAATTGACATATACTCATGGGTCTGTTGTTTAAAACTTTATCCTTTACAACTGTTACCCCACCTAATGCACTAATACCATACACTTTTTAATGACTATAACTGTATGGATAGTATACACTAAGGGTGTCTCCTTTGTTATTTTTCAAAATTCTCAGCAATCCATAGACTTGTTTCACATGAATTTTAGAATAATTTTGCAAAGATCCTAGAGAATTGAGGCTAAGATGGTTTGGAAATGCATTCAATCTATAGATTTTTTTTTTGAGAACTGACAATTTTATGATATTGGATTTATCATTGATATATATGGTTTATCAATTTACTCAAGTCTTACATACATATGTCCAACAAAGTTTTACTGTTTTCCCAAAACAATCTTGTTCAATGTTTTTTGAGTTTACATCAAGATGTTTTAAGTAAATCATAGGTTGACTATACAAGAGAAGGCCTGCCTTCATTTAGTACACTCGGCTTTTCTCACCTGTATGACCCCTCTTATGTATAGAAAGGGATGCCCTTTGAGAAAACGCTTTTCCACACTCATTACATTCAAAAGGTTTCTCACCGGTATGGCTTCTCATATGGATAATAAGCAATGAGCATTGAGAGAAGGCTTTTCCACACTTATTACATTTATAGGGTTTCTCCCCTGTATGACTTCTCACATGCAGAGTAAGGGATGAGATTCGAGAGAAGGCTTTACCACATTCATTACATTTAAATGGTTTCTCTCCAGTATGGATTTTTTCATGTTCAAGGAGATTCTGTCTCTGACTGAAGGCTTTCCCACATTGATTACAATGATACGGTTTCTCTCCAGTATGAATTTTCTCATGTTCGGTAAGATTTGATTTCTGGCTAAAAGCTTTTCCACATACTGTACAGGTATAGGGTTTCTCACCAGTATGAATCCGCTGGTGTCTGATGAGGTTTGACATCTGAATAAAAGCTTTCCCACAGTTGTGGCATTCATAAGGTTTTTCTCCAGTATGAATTTTTTGATGTGTAATAAGATTTTCTTTCCGGCTGAAAGCTTTTCCACATTCATTACATTCATAGGGTTTCTCAGCTGTATGATTTCTCATATGTACAGTAAGAGATGAACTTTGAGAGAAGGCTTTCCCACACTCACTACATACATAAGGTTTCTCACCTGTGTGACTTCTCATATGTATAATAAATACTGAGCATTGAGAGAAAGCTTTTCCACATTTATTACATTTATAGGGTTTCTCCCCTGTGTGACTTCTCATATGTAGAGTAACAGATGACATTCGAGAAAAAGCTCTACCACATTCATTACACGCATAAGGTTTCTCTCCAGTATGAATTTTCTCATGTTCAATAAGATTTTGCTTCTGGCTGAAGGATTTTCCACATTCCTTACATTCATAGGGTTTTTCTCCAGTATGAATCCTCTCATGTTCAATGAGATTTGATTTCTGACTGAAAGCTTTCCAACAATCCTTGCATGCATAAGGTTTCTCCCCAGTATGAATTCTTTGGTGTCTAATGAGGTTTGACATTTGAATGAAAGCTTTTCCGCATTCATTACACTTATAAGGTTTTTCCCCAGTATGTATTTTCTGATGTGTAATAAGATTTTCCTTCCTGCTGAAGGCTTTTCCGCATTCCTTACATTCATAAGGTTTTTCTCCAGAATGAATTTTCTCATGTCTAATGAGGTCAAATTTATGAGTGAAGTCTTGTCCACACTGATTACACTTAAAGGGAGTTATGACATAGGATGAACAATGGTAAAATGGTTTCCCAAACTCATTACATTCAAAATTTTTCTCTCTTACATAGCCTTTCTTATAACTAAATAAGTCTAAATTTTGTTCCAAATCCTTATCAAGTGAGTCACATTCATAGAGGCTTTGTCTCGAAGTAATAATGTCTGAGCTCGGAGGAAATATTTTTGCAACTTTTTTACATTCAATGACTTTTTCCTTAATCAGAGTTTTCTTGGAGATGGATGTGCCTTTCCTCACAAGTGTTTTCTGTTGCTTCTTGATCTGCTCATCAACTTCCCAAACTTCTAAAATGGAGGACCAAAAATTATTACTTGAGAATTTATCTACCACTGTACTATTAGTAACATATCGGAAATTTGCTAATGTGGGGTGTAATTTTTGTTGTTGGCCTTAGTCAACCAATATGAAAGAAATCTGAAATAAAATACTAGGTTTGAGAAAGTTAACTACTTTTTATTTCAGAGGAAAAAAACAATAAAAACAATGGTACAAAATTTCAAAACAAGATTGTAGGAGAGTGACAATGGTTAGTACATTGCATATTATTATGAGAAGTTAACTACTATAGGCAACATTATGAAGAAAAAACTGGTATGTAAACAGCCAAGAAGCACTGACTGATTTTAAGCACATCCTATATAGTACAATGAGAAAAACTCATAAAATAAATACAATTAAAATGAAAGGGTAAATACATAAATGATTGCATAAGGAGTCAAACAACAACAGAATAAAACTGTGGTTAAATAGTGGGCTAAATACATATTTTTATTTCTTGTCATTTCTAAAATGCCTCTGAAAATGAATAAAGGGTCAAATCTTTAAGACAAAGGAAAAAGAAGTGTAGACACAAGTAGACAAGACTTTTCAACAAAACAGCATAAGAAGAAAGGCATGTAGGAAACTGTTTATTAGAAAGCACACTTAAGAAGCTAAAGCAAAAGTCTCATCAAGATGAAAATACCAATATGGATAAAGTAGTTTCACCACAAACCCTGGGAAAGCTCAAGACTTAAGAGGATTCAGGTACCCAAAAGGCAAGGACAGACAAGAACAAGGTAAGGATGTTACTTCTCACTATTGCTTTTCAAAACAATACTGGAAGACCTAGCTAATGCAGTAAGGTAAGAAAAAGAAAGAAAAGGTGTACAGATTAGAAATGAAAAAAAATATTAAAACTATCTTTGTTCACAGATATGATCACCCGTGTAGAAAATCTGAAAGAATCAAAAAAACTGCTGTAACTAGTAATAATAGCGAAGTTTTAGGATACAAGGTTAACATACAAAGTGAAATGCCTATATATTGTATAACTACAACTGAAGTTTAAATTAAAAATATATTACCATATTACTACTTAATTACCACTCCCCAAAATAAACTACTGTAAATATAACAACATACATGTAATATCTGTATGAAGAAAACAGATCCATGAATTCCGATGAATAAACTCAAAGAAAAATTAAATAGATATTACATGCTCGTAAATAAGTCCCAATATTTTAAGATGTCAGTCCTTCTCAATTTGATCTATAGGTTCAGTGAAATCCCACACCGCAAATTCCTTTGTGGATATAGAAAAATTGATTCTAAAGTTCATATGGAGACAAAAGACCCAGAATAAACAACACAGTATTAAAAAGTGACCAGACACCATCTAACTTTGAAACTTACTATAAAGCTACAGTAATCAAGATAATGTGGTTTAAGTGAAAGATCAGACAAATAGAACAACAAAAAAGAACAAAGAGCTCAGAAATAAACTCACATAAATATAGTCAACTGATCTTTGACAAAGGAGCAAAGGCAGTATAGTGGAGTAGTCTTTTCAACAAATCATGCTAGAAATGAACAACTACAAATGAATCTAGTCACAGGCCTTACATCATTCACAAAAATTAACTCAAAAAGAATCACATACCTAATTGTAAAACACACACACAAAATTTATTATTATTTTGTTTTGTTTTGTTGAGACAAGGTCTCACTATGTAGTTCAGGCTGGCCTCGAACTCGCAGTGATCCTCCTGCTACAGCTAGGATTACAGGCGTGGGCCACCACACCCAGTTCAAAACACAAAATTTTTAAACTCCTAGAAGATAACACAGAAAATCTGTGTGATCTGGGGGTATGGTAGTAACAACACCAAAGACATGTTACATGAAAGAAAAAATTGGTAAGTCAGACTTGATGAAAAGTGAAAACTTCTTTGCCAATGATACTGTCAAATAAATGATAAGTCACAGATGAGGAAAAATATTTGTAAAAGATACACCTGAGAAAGGACTACTGTCTAACATATAGAACTCTTAACATAAAGAACTCTTAAAACCCAACATGTAGAAAACAACCTGATTAAAAAATACGCAAAAGACCTTCAACAAAGAAGATATACATACAGCAAACAAGCATATGAAAATATGCTCAACATCATGTTATTAGGAAATTTATTGCAAATTAAAATGAGATACCACCACACAACTACTACAACAGATAAAATCAAGGCCGCTGATAACACCAAAGGCTGACAAGGATGTAGAGTAAAAGAGAGTCTCATTCACTGTTGGTGGGAATGCAAAATGATGTACTTTGGAGGACAGTTTGTGAATTTCTTAGAATGTTAAATATATTCACACAATACAACCATAGTATTTATCCCAGTGAGTTGAAAACTTATGTCCACACAAAAACCTGCATATGGATGTTTACGTATATTTGCTAAAACTTGGAACATGTTTTTCAGTAGGTGAATGAATAAAGTGGTAAATGTAGACAAAGGAATATTAGTCAATGCTAAGAAGAGATGAGCTATCGAGTTATAAAAAGATGGTAGAACCTTAAATACATATTGCTAAGTGGAAGAGTCTAACCTGAAAAGGCCACCTACTATATGATTCCAAACATACTGGAAAAGGCAAAACATCACTGGTTGCCAGTGGTTACAGGAAAGGGAAGGATGAACAGGAGGAAATAGGATTTTGAGGGCACTGAAACTATTCTGTATAATAGTATAATGAATACATGTCATTATATATTTGTCAAAACCTGTACAAAAGTAAACACTAGTATACACTACTACCCTAATATATAAATTGGTACTAATGTGTCCATGCAGCTTCAGGGATTGCAACAAATATATCACTGTGGAGCCAGGTGTTGATATTGGGCAAGGCTAGAAGGGGCAGAAAGTATTTGGAACTCTAATTTCTGCTCTATTTTGCATGAACCTCAAAAATACAGTTGAATTAAAAAAAAAAAAACAGGTAAAAGTGGAACTAAAAAGAAGAAAATTAATTTCAAATTTGAATAAGGAACAATTAAGCTTTCTGAGGCAGGTATTATGGATCCTTAATACCTTAAGTAACATCTCCAGCCTCCTACTTTGCTTTTCTGCTCTGCAAAGGCTGAGACAGTTAAAACTACATCTCCTAGACA
This sequence comes from Erethizon dorsatum, assembly GCA_028451465.1. Lineage (NCBI taxonomy): Eukaryota > Metazoa > Chordata > Mammalia > Rodentia > Erethizontidae > Erethizon > Erethizon dorsatum. The sequence continues at coordinate 100,826,351 of CM051834.1, forward strand.
TAAGTGTACGTAGGGTTCTCATGAGGTTTAGATTTGTCATATACTCATACATCATTTACATTCAGAACTAAATTAGGAAGGGAAAGAGATTAGGCATTTTGTTTATAACATTGTAGAAGAAGTGGCAAGCACACACAGCTATAGAAACATTTTTGTTTCAGCTAAAATCTAACTTTTAATCATAGTAGAAGAAATTCCTTCAGCAGCTCACTTCTGTGTGCACGTTTAAGGCTCATTCGTAGAAATCTCTGCTGCATGTAGTCTGTTTCTTCAATTCTCACAAGGATTTTGTAAAGCATCTAATATCATTATATGGATTATTTCCTTAACTAGCAGCTAATATATTCTTATCTCTATAACTGGATCTTGACCAATACAGTATTACCTCCTGATTTACACAGGAAGTGGCCCTGTCTATATAATCCAAGCAGAAAAAACTTTATGTTCTACAGAAAATGAATCAAAGATGATCTAGACTTAAAAACAAGTACTATATATGCAAAGAAGGTCTTTATATTAACAAAAAAGTAGGAATTATACAAATGTTTGCATATTGAATAGTGAGACCCCCAATCCCTTTTTGTTGTTTAGCATAATGAATGCTGGCATGTATCTCCATGTAGGACATGGGAAATTTTAAAACAAAAGACTTTTTTTTTTTTTTTTTTTTTTTTTTGTGGGTACCGGGGGGACGACCTCAGGACCTCGCGCGCCAGCAGGCGCCCGTGCCACTGAGCGATATCACCGGCCCCTTTTTCGTATGTGGGTTCCGGGAGTCGAATTCGGGCCTTCGCGCTTGCAAGGCAGGCGCTTAAGCCGCTGAGCCGTCTCACCGGCCCTAAAACAAAAGACTTATAGACACTGGCACCTAGGTTTCCACACAAAACTTTCAGGTTCTGATCCAACCACTCTGCAATGCTGTGTGCCATTCAAAAAAAAAAAAAAAACGGCAAAAGTGTTAGTAGCTACAAATCGTTATAATTTTCTTTTATTCCTTCATGTACCAAAATAAGGTAAACTAACGACACTTATGAATTCCTTATTTAAATCAAAGAAAACATAAAAGCAAGGAAAATGCTATCTCTTAAGAAATGACCAGGGCCAGTGAGATAGCTCAGCGGCATAAGCGCCTGCCCGGCAAGCGTGAGGTCCTCAGTTTGACTCCCGGAACCCACATAAAGGAAAAAAGAGGCCTGTGATATCGCTCAGTGGCACAAGCACTTGCTGGCAAGTGTGAGGTCCTGAGGTCAACTCCCAGTATCCACATTAAAAAAAAAAAAAAAAAAAAAAAAAAGAAATGACCAAAAGTTAGATGAACACATAATTAATTAATAGTTATTTTTTGGCTTACTGAAAAATAGTATGTCAATAGTCACACCGAAGCAAGCACTGAAAATTGAATTACGCAAAAATTGTTTTATATATATATATATATATACACACACACACACACACACTTATATTTATATTCAGAGAAGTGGTGGTTGGTGTTTTAAGAGCACTAAACCTCATCTTGCCTTTATATCAAATGATGAAAAATAGGAAGTTATCAAACAGCAGCATATTCAAAGAAGTCTAGCTTTTACTTGTCCCTGATTGCTCCTTTACTCTACAGATAATCATTTTTATTAGTTTTGGGATTATTCTTCCATTCTTTAAAAACATATCCACATATATCATATATTTACTTATATATAGATACACACACATGTATTATATATATACCTATACGAATATACATCTCTCCGACAACTTCCTTTTTGTGGTACTGAGAATTGGACCCAGGACCTTTGCACTGAGCAACATCTCAGCCCTTTTAAAATTTTTTTTATTTTTAGACGGGGTCTTGCTAAGTCACTAAATCCCTCAGGCCCAGCTTGAATTTCAATTCTCCTACCTCAGTCACCCAGAGTGCTGGCATTACAGACATACCAAGCCCGGCTCTCTAATGCCTTTTTGAACAAAAGACAGCTTATTCTAAACACTGTTCTGCACATTTTTTTTTCTCACCAGTAATGTACAGTAATCTCCTTATCCACAATTTCACTTTTCAAAGTCTCAGCCACTTGGAGATGAACTGGTCAAAAAATGGAAAATTCTAGAAATAAATAATTTATAAGTTTTAAATTGTAGACCACTTTGGATAATGTGATAGAATTGCAAGAAGCACCAATCCACTTCATTCTGCCTGTAATATGAAATTTGTTTAGTGTCTCTGTACTATACACACCATCTAACTGTAGTAACTCTGTAGCCTCCTGCTTATCAGATCAGCTGTGGTGATATCGCAGTGCTTGTACCCAAGCACAACTCTTCTTTTTTTTTTTTTTGTGGGTACCGGGGGGTCGACCTCAGGACCTCGCGCGCCAGCAGGCGCCCGTGCTGCTGAGCGATATCACCGGCCCTTTTCTCGTATGTGGGTTCCGGGAGTCGAACTTGGGCCCTCGCGCTTGCCAGGCAGGCGCTTATGCCTCTGAGCCATCTCACCGGCCCACAACTCTTCTTAATTAATCATAGCCCAAAGCTCACGAGTAATGATGCTGGCAATTTTATTACAGCATACTGATGTATTTTCATATGTTACATAATAATCCAGTAATAATGAGCAACCAAAGCACTCAAATTGTGTTCTCCAATTTCCTACTAAAGTAAGCAGAGGAGTTTTTACAGAAATGGCTATTTCCATCTTTCGAGCAGAAAATTTACGAGATTACCCAAAGAAGCCTCTGGCTACACAGGAGATAATATGAATTAAAATAATGCATAAAAGTATTTTTATACAAATCTTTATTCTGAAAGCGTGTATGGAGGTTCTACCAGGGGAGCGCAGCTACTTGTATACCCTTGACGGAGGAAACAGTCCTCCTCAATTGGGGGTGGTTGTCCTCTTTGACTCAGTGCATAACTTTGCTTGGGAGGGATGTATGTGGAGCAGTGAGAGAGGAAGGGGACACCTTCCTAGCCAGCCAGATCAGCTAAATCAATCCTGGAGAGCAATGGGGTGACAGATGTCGCAGCCAGATTGCCCTCACACCCTCAAATCTTTATTCTGATGCTAAAATTACATAAACATAAATTTATAATGATTTAACCTGACAAACTTTGAATTTCCTCCCCAAGTAGCTGGGATTATAGATGTGTGCTACTGCACCCAGCTGTGATATCTCTTTTGCATCATTTTTTTCTTTTTTAATATGCATTTTAAATTTTTCTCAAAATACATGCACTTGTTTTAGAAAGCCAATAGAAATACAAGGGTTATAGCACTGCAGCGTTCTAACCTCACATTTTACTTCCTCTAGGCAATTGTTTTCAACTTATTTAATTATTTCCTTTGTTATACACCTACATATTTGCAAATAAATATGGTTATATTGCTATGTAAAAATTTTATTGTAATCATTTTCAAACAGAAACAGAGAAAATAGTATAAGGAACCCTCATGTATTTGTCACTTAGCTTAAACAGTTATCAGCATTTTGCCAGATTGTGTGATCTCCCCTACTTCCTCTTTTTTTTTTTTCCCTGAACTGTTTCACATTATTGTACTGCTTTAAATACTGCCATATGCCATGCCAATCGATAAAGGTTTTGTTTGTTTGGTTTTTGGTGATACTGGATTCTTTTAGTATTTGTAGCAGCTTGGTAGTTGGTACTACTGTATTTTTCAGGGATACAAATCCATCATCTAGAAATAAAGATGGTTTTACAATTTCCTTCTCAATTCTTATAGACCGTTTTTCCTCTTCTCTAGTATGTAAATAAACCTAATGAGAAATGTCCAAAAGCTATAAAGAAAGACACAATATAGATACAAACACACTACGTCTTCTTGAATAAAAAACCTTTCACATTCTAAAGATAATAAAGATGGCAAATCGTTGAATGTTAATTCATACATCTAACATAAATAATCCCACAGGATTTTCTCTGGAAATACATACAGAGTTAAGTCCAAAATTCATATGCTAAAATGAACAATCAACCAAGAATAGCTAGGACAATTTTGAAAAAAGAAAGTGTACATAACTCAAGAAAGGAAGGGACTAAACGTCAAGAACAAGAGGAAGACTTACTTTTCTTTTTTTTTTTTTTTTTTTGTGGGTACCAGGGGTCGAACTCAGGACCTTGTGCTCCAGTAGGCACCCGTGCCGCTGAGCGATATCACCGGCTCTTTTTTTCGTATGTGGGTACCGGGAGTCGAACTCAGGACCTCGCGCTTGCCAGGCAGGCGCTTATGCCACTGAGCTATCTCACCGGCCCAAGACTTACTTTTCAATGCATCTTTTGGATTATTTATATTTTTAAACAAGTATTCAAATAGTATATTACCAAAAAATTAAAGAAATGGAAGGAGGCTAAGGAAGGAGGAGACATCATGGGATTTCTAAACTAAAAATTTAAGACTTCTGAGCCATGAGACTATGAAAGTTACGAAGTACAATGGGAAGTATGATTGCCACTACAAAATACCAATCTGCCAGGCACGGTGGCACATGCCTGTAATTCCAGCACCCGGGAGGCTGAGGCAGGAGGATCGCTGCAAGTTCAAGCCCAGCCTGAACTGCATAATGAGACCCTGTCTCAAAAAACAAACAAACAAAAACACCACACAAATCTGAAGCTTTTTAAAATACAAGCATGGAAACAGATAAAAGGAATCTAAATGTGAAATAAACGGATCTTAAAAATACTACACATCCTTCAAATACTGAACGCATAAGAAAATAAAACAGCACAAAGTGAATCCAAGGAAAAGAGAGGGACAAAAATCCCAAAAGTAAGTTGTAAATAAATTAGGGAAGACTGGCATCCTGAAATCAGATTGGGGTATTAGACCTCTAAATTTTTAAAAAAAGGAAGAGAGCTCCAATACAAGAATAATAGTATCTAGAAATGTCACAATAATCAAAGGCATTCATACCATTTGTGACTCTAGAACTATGGCTTTTAAGAAAATCTTGGAAAATGTGAAAGCTTTACTGAAAACTGTCATGTAGCCAGCTCATTCAGAAGTTGCTTTTTATTTATTCACCTGGAGAGTGCCTCCAAAATATTTCTTCTTCCATCACCCATGGCTCCTTTTCTTGTTCCAACTTGAAGATCACATCTGGTTTGGTAACTTGACAGCCTATTATGGGAATGAATAAAGAACCTGGATGTTAATACTGGTGACAACCATACAGACCTTGGGCTGAATTCCAGGGGCTTGAAGGTTTATGATGGATGAGGAGGAAGAAAAATCACACTGATACAAAGTTATTAGTCTCTACCCTGAAGACTAAAGCACATACAATCATGTGAAAAAAGGGGAAGGCTAATTCATCTGGCAAACCAAAGTCTCCACACATTTCAGAAATGGAAAGAAATTCTGCTTTAACTGCAAAGCTACCCTTACCCACTGTTACTAGGTTGCTATAGTTCTCCAGCATCACATCACGGTACAAGTTCCTTTGAGCAGGTTTCATTTGCTGCCATTCTTCCTGGGTGAGGTCCACAGCCACATCTCTAAATGTTACTGTTTCCTGTAAAATACAATCCTAATTAATTTGAAATCATCAAAATTAAGTATTAAAGTAAAAAAGAACTTGTTTAGTATTCAGGGGTCAGAGTTCATTAAAAATTATTTATTTAGGTTTTTTTTTTTTTTTTTTTGTGGGTACCGGGGGGTCGACCTCAGGACCTCGCGCGCCAGCAGGCGCCCGTGCCGCTGAGCGATATCACCGGCCCCTTTTTTTTCGTATGTGGGTTCCGGGAGTCGAACTCGGGCCCTCGCGCTTGCCGGGCAGGCGCTTAAGCCACTGAGCCATCTCACCGGCATTTATTTAGTTTTTATATTTACCTAATTTTGTACTACACAATGAAGAGAAACACAACACATTAGAAATACTCTATCAGTATGTTAAATATTGAGTCGTCAAACATTAATTCATCATTTACTAGATGATAAATCTGTGGAGTCAGTGGTCACTGATTTTTATTGGGTTATGACAGAGATGAAAAAGTTGGATATGATTCACAGGTAACTGCCTCAGAATCTGGCCAGTTGATTGTGTGATCTAGTGAGAAAGGGAACATGACAGAGAATGGAAAGGGAAGAGAAAAAAAGCAGGAGAAGAGGGGCCATTAAAATTTGAACATGTAAAGCCGAAATTTCTTACAGGAATTCCAGATGAAAAACACCCTCTACGCATCAGACATAGAACTGAGATGAAAATGTTTTAGCCTAAAATGAAAATCTGAATCCATGGCTGAGGAGTGTAAATGGTTTTGGAGACCACGCAAACATCAAAGAAAGAGACTCAGGTTTTTATTTTATTTATAACCAAAATATTAGACTGGAAAAAACATGACTTGATGACAAATATCTTGTTCTTCTTCCCCATTTAAAAACTTCAATATCTAAGTAAGAATGAAACCCTTATATTCACAAAGGCTTGGAGAAAGAAAAGCCTCCACATATTCCATACATGGTAGAATTTATTAAAAATATAGCACAGATGGGATTGTGACGGGAGTTTTTAATGCTAACAGCCTGACACTATGTTAAGACGGGATATGCAGGCTCAGCCCGTCTCATGGTTAGACTGTCAGACTCAGTTAGCCATAAAACACTATGCCATTTTTACAACTCAGAGATAAATTAGCCCAGCTGCACTACCCAGCCTGTAAATGTATCTTGTTTAAAGGACCTTCTGCTCCGAAAGGACTAGCCCAGCTGAGGACATGCTTGATTTTACTCACCCACTCAGCCCTAGCTCCCTGCCTAGACTTTTCCACCTTATAATAAACAACTCCCCCTAACAAAACCTGCCCAGAACGCAACTGCCTAACAACAAATGACCAAATGTATGTAACCAATTGTAAAATAACCTGTTATAAGCTCTTGTATTTTCTATTTAAGTCTTTGTTTTACTCTGACCCAGGGCTGGTAATTTGGACCTAGCCCGCTGGAGTTAATATAAAGAGTTGCGTTCTAACTCCTTGGTGCAAAGGGTCTTCCATCTGATTCAGTATGAGATTTCTGCAACAGGATGAGACAAAATGGGAAGTAGAAACAGCAATCACTGAAAGCAGAACTGCAAGAAATGCTGCAGAGAAACTATTACGATCACCAATATTGTCATTACTGTCATCTGCTGAAAATTTATTGTCAGGCAATGTTACAATTATTTTTGATCCCTTAACTTACAAAATTCCCCTAACAAGGCTGTGAACTAGCTATTACTGTATTATTATAAATTTAAAAGTCTGTAAAGAAGATAAAAATCAAAGGGAAGAGAATTGGGGTTAAAAGTAACTGTCCTCTGGTCACAAACCTATTATTTAGTAGAGCTGGGAATTCTAGCCCAGTGTGTCTCAAAGTTGTAGGCTCACCCATCATACTATACTTCCTCTAAAAAATCAACAGAAGTCGTCTCAGAACCCCACAAATATCCTGATTCAAGATAAACAACAGGACATATGAGAATGCCTATACCTTAAACTTCCTTTCTTTATTGCTGAGGTTTCTCATTTAAAAGCATCTAAAATCACCAATGACAGGAAACCATAGGAAAAATATGACATAAAAAATAATAGTGATACATAATCCTGACTTTACAGTGAGATGTCTGACGAAGCAATGAGGAGAATGAATAAAAACAAAACCAGATGAGGAAAACTAGCTTTTGCTGCAATGGGTTCTCTAATCATGGTATAAATAAAAGCACACACAAAATATTTTTGCCATTACTGCCCAATATATGACTAACCAAACTACTCAAATGAACTCACAAAAACCTCTGTTTAAAATTTTAGGTGAAGCGGGGCTAGTGATGCACACCTGTAATCCCAGTATTAAGGAGCCTGAGGCAAGAGGAGAGCCACAAGTTTGAGGCCAGCCTGGACTATATACTGAGTTTAAGGTCAGCCTGAACCACAAGTCTAAAAAAAATAAAGAAGACTTTAGGTGACTAGCTAGGCACAGTAATGCATGCATATAGTCCCAGCTACATGTGAGGCTGAGGTGGAAGGATCACTTAAGCCCAGGATCCAAAACTAGCCTGCACTTAGGCGTCAGAAAACACTTTACTGAAGAATGAAGGAATCGTTAAAATAACTTTAGAGCAAATACTTGGTATAAAAGACATGGTAAATGCAGAAACAAATTAATTTTCCACTTTAAAAGGCCATAAAATATGTCTATATATATCTCCATTTCCAAAAATTGCTATCTTGATAATTTTAATAAACTAGGCAAACACTTAATAAGCCTAAATGAAGAAAAAAAATACTAAAAATAAGCTACAACAAAACACAAATAAAATATATAAAAATAATAAAATTAGCCAAGCCCAGAAATTAAAAAGAACATGCAATTTAAAAACTAAGTTTTTAAAATGCTATGAGTTCTAATTCCTAGATAGCAGTGTAAGGTATCCATACACTAGGTTCCCAGTAAAACAAGTTAAGTGAAAAAAAAAAATTTTTTTTTTTTAATTACATATAACCAACTATTTGGGAGGTTGAGGCTGGAACATCACAATTTCAAGGCAAGCATGGCCAACTTAACAAGACCCTGCCTCAAAATAAAAATAAAATGGGCTTAGGATATAGCTCAGTGGTAGAGTACCTGCTTACCATGCACGAAGCCCTGGTTTCAATCCAGTACCACAAAGAAAACAAACAAACAAAAACAAAAACAGCAGTCTCTGAATCAGGTATGGTAGCATGCACCTGTACTCCCAGATACTCAGGAGTCTGAGGCAGGAGGACTGATGGAGCCCAGGAATTCAAAGGCAGCCAGGAAAACACAGGAAGGCCTGGGAGTCTGAGGCAGGAGGATTGCCATGAGTTTGAGGCCTGCCTGGGCAACATATCTGAAGGCTAGTCTGAATTACATAGTGAGCCCCTGTCTTAAAAAACAAAACAAAACAGAACAGCCCCCAATCAGCTAACAAAACCAAAATCCAACAAACAAAACCCTGGAAATTGTCCTAAGGACACAAAGCAAATATTTTTTCAAAATAATCTACTAAAATGGCAAAAACTGTTGAAAGTCTGGGGGCATACAGACCAATACCCCTGATGAGCACGGAAGCAAAAATTTCTCCCCAAAATACTAACAAATCAAATCCAATAGCATATAAAACAGCTTATGCACCACAATCAAGTGAAATTACCGCAGAGAAGCAAGGATGGTTCAACATAATGGAATCAATAAATGTAATGCATCACATCAACAGAATGAAGGATAAAAACCATATGATCATCTCAACAGACACAGAAAAAGCATTTGATAAAATTTAACATATCTTCATATAAAAACCCAAAAAGCAAGGTACAGTATAGAAGAAATGTACTTCAACACAATTATGATAAGGACTACATATGATAAACAATGCCTACATCATACTGAATGGGGAAAATCTGAAATTATTTCCTCTAAGATCAGGAACAAGACAAGAGTATCCACTTTCACCACTTTTATTCAATATAGTATTGGAAATCTTAGCCAGAGCAATAAGAGAAAGAAATATCCAAATAGGAAGGGAGACGTCATATCTATTTGCAGACATGATTTTAAGGACAGAAAAACCTAAGGAATCCACCAAAAAAAAAAAAAAAAAAAAAAAAAAGACGTGACAAATTCAGTAAGGCTGTGAAAAAAAAAATACGTATCATCTGTAGTTTCTTTACACACCAATAGTTAAATTCCTGAGAAAGTAATCAAGAATGCCATACCATTCAAAAAAGCTATGCCTTTAATCCCAGTTACTTTGTGAAGCTGGGCTAGAGGATTCCAAGCTTAAAGCCAAACTGGGCAGCATAGCAAGATTTTGTCTCAGAAAAAAAACAATACAAAGCACCCAGGAATAAATTTAACCAAGGAGGAGAATGATTTCTACAACAAAAATTACACAACACTGATGAGAAAATTGAAGAGGACACAGAAAAGTAGAAAGACACATTATATTAAAGGAATACTGTTTTGTTTTGTTTCACTTGGGATTGAACCCAGGGCCTTGTACATACAAAGCCCTTGCGCTACCAGAGCTATGCCCTTTGGACCTTGAATTAATATTGTTGAAGTGTCCATACTGTCCAAAGCAAGCTACAGATTCAATCCAATTTCTTCAAACTATCAATGATATTCTTCACAGAAACAGAAAAAAATGTTCTTAAAATTTGTATGAGCCAGGGCCGGTGAGATGGCTCAGCGGCTTAAGCGCCTGCCTTGCAAGCGCGAAGGCCCGAGTTCGACTCCCGGAACCCACATACGAAAAAGGGGCCGGTGATATCGCTCAGCGGCACGGGTGCCTACTGGCGCGCGAGGTCCTGAGGTCGTCCCCCCGGTACCCACAAAAAAAAAAAAAAAAAAAAAAAAAAAATTTGTATGAGCCACAAAAGACTTCTAGTAGCCAAAGAAATCCTGAAGAAGAAGGACAAGGCTGGAAACGTTACAATACTTGACTTCAAAACTTACCATGAAGCATCAGTAAACCAAACAGCATGGTACTGATATGAAAACAGACATACAGACCAATGGAAAAGAACAAAGTCCATAAATAAATCCATGTATTCACAGACAACTGATTTTCAACAAATGCAACAAGAACATTCACTAGGGAGTTTCTTCAAAATATGTTGATGGGAAAAGTAGATTATTTTCAGGCAGAAGAAAGAAACTATGTCCCTGTCTCTTGCCACATAACAAAAATCAACTTGATCAAATAGATCAAAAACTTAAACATAAGACCCAAAACTATGAAACTAATAGAAGGTCCTGACGAAGATTTTTTTTAGATATGATTCTAAGAATACAGATGACAAAAGCCAAATGGGATTATGTCTAACTTAAAAGCTTCTGTAAGCAAAGGAAACAATTAACAGAATGAAGAGATAATCTACTGAATGGGAGAAAATGTTTATAAATTATTCATCTGACAAGGAGTTAATTTCCAGAATACAGAAGAAACTCAACAGCAAAAACCCAAATAATCCTATTTTAAAACGGGCAAATGACCTGAATACATATTCTGCAAAAAAGGATAAATAGCCAACAAGTATGTATATGAAAAACTGCTCAACATCACTAACCATTAGGGAAATGCAAATCAAAGTCACAATAAGATATCATCTCATCCCAGTTATAATGGCGAGAGTAAAAAGACAACAAATGCTGGTGAGAATAGGAGCAAGGAAGAATTCTCATACACTACTGGTGGGAATGTAAATTAGTAAAGTCTCTATGAAAAACAATGTGGAGGTTTCTAAAAAAACTACAAATCAAATTATCATCATGACCCAGCAGTGCCACTATTGGGTATATACCCAAAGGAAATGAAATCATGATGTCAATGAGCCATCTACACTAGTGTATTTATTACAGCACTGTTCAAGATATGAAATCAACCTAGGTATCCATGATAGATGAATGGATAAAGTAAAAATCCTGCCATTTGCAGCAACAAAGATGAAATCGGAGGACATTATATTAAATGAAATAAGTCAGGTACAGAAAGACAAATACTACATGTTCTCTCATAGAAGCTAAAATGTTGATCTCAGAGAAGTAGTCAATGGAATGGTGATCACTATTCTATTCAGTTCTTCTCAGAGCCTAGGATATGACATAAGGAGGGATGGAGAAAGGAAGGACAGTGAGTTCAGAAGTGCACAGAGATAGGAGGAATAACTTGTAATGTTCTACAGCTCAGTAGGGTAACTATGATTGATAAATTTAATTGGCTACTGCAAGATAATTAGCCAAGAGGATTTTTAATGTTCCTAAAACAAAGAAATGATATTTGTATGAGGTGATAAATATGGCAAATTACCATGATCTGATTATTTCTATGTTTTACTGTCATTTAAGTATAAATTTAAAGTAGATTTTAATAAGAAATACGATAAACCCCAGAACAAATACTAAGAAAATATACGGAAAAATCATTAAAATTTAAATTTCACATCAGAAAACATTTGCTTAATAAAAAGAAAGCACTAAAGGGAAAACAAAAAAAGATATGAAACTTCTGGAAAATAGGACAATGGCAGACACAAACCAATCTTAGTTTTTAACATTACCCATGAACAGATGCAATAAAGCTAAAAGGCAGCTTGTCAGACTACAGAAAAAAATGCAACTATATGTTATTGGAAACATACTTTAGGTTTGAACAGAACAGGTTGAAGTAAAATGATAGACAAAATACATCATAAACAACCATAGCAGTGGCTATACTAACATTAGAGAAAATACACCTTTTTGTTTTTATTTTTGAGATAGGGTTTCACTATTTCAAGCTGGACTTGAACTAACTATGTAACCCAGGCTGGCCTGGAACTTGCAGTGATCCTGCTGCTTCAGCCTCCTGAGTACTAGGAGTAAGGGCATGTGCCACCATATCCAGTCAAAATATAATGAAAACTGTTACTAAAAATAGAAAACATTTTAAAACGATGAAAGGGTCAATCTGGCAGGAAGATACATTTATAAAAACATATCCATATAACAGTTTCAAAGCATGTAAACTGGTATGTCTGAAGAGAGAAGCTAGCAATTCAACAATAGTTGATTTCAAATAGTACCATTTTCAATAATAAATACTGCCAGGTATGGTGGTACATACCTCTAATCCCAGCATTTGGGAACCTGAGGCAGGAGGATCGCTGCAAGTTTGAGGCCAGCCTGGGCTACATAATGAGTTCAAGGCCAGCCTGAATTACATAGTGAGACTCTACCTCAGAAAACAAAACACTACTACTATTACTCCTTTTTTTTTTTTTTTAAATATGTGGGTACCGGGAGTCGAACTCAGGACCTCGTGCTTGCCAGGCAGGCACTTATGCCACTGAGCTATATCACCAGCCCCTATTACTACTAATAATACTAATATAAAATACAACTAGGCAGATTATCAGTAAAGAAATAGAGAACTTGACCAACACTGTACCCCAACTATACCTAACAGACACCTATAGAACACATCACTTAAAATGGTAAAATAAGCACTTTTCTCAAGTGGGATCCATTGTGCAATTTGTCTCTGCAGAATAAATTCAATTAAGTCTTTAACTGAATAATTTGTTCCTGCCATATGCATCAAATTCAAGGAGAAGGAAGTATGGGTTTTGGTACTGCAGATGCTACCTACTGGTTACTTAGAAACTGCTGGCAACAATTCTGCCCAAACTTCGTTGCTTATTTTACAACACAGGGTTCAGCCTGTTTCTACCATTCATTCCAATTATGGGCTGCATATAATAACATTCAGCCTTTCCTTGGTTTCCAACATGTTCAAGTTAATCATACTAATCCAACTTGTTTCATGTCACCTCTTGCCTTGCATACCCAAAACACTGTGTCTCATTGGAACAAATGTTAAAGCAAAGTGCAAAACTCTAAGAGGAGTCTGTGTTGAACTCATATTCGGCTGAATTTATGTGGAGCTATCAATTCGGAAATAACACTTTCTATTTCATTTCACTGAATGTATCAGAAAAATTTCCTGTTAACTAATAAGCTATTTTGACTTGGTTTTAGCACAAATACTCAAGGAAAAACTGTTCAACTGACCCCTTGAGTATATAAAAATAATTCTCCAGGTAGATAATATGCTAGGCCACAACAGAACCTGAATACTTCAAAAGGACTAAGACTGAACAAAGTATGTTCTTGATCACAATGGATAAAATTTGAAATCAGTAATAGAAATTTGTGAAATTCACAAATGTGAAAATTAAATAATAGTCTTAAGTAACTAATGGATCAAAAAATCAAAATGGAAGTTACAAAACATTTTGAGATGACGGATAATGAAGACAACATCTGAAAATAAGTTTGTTTTCTCTTTTTAAATCTGGATACCTTTTATTTCATGTTCTTGGCTAACTGGGCTATCTAAAACTTTCACTACAATGTTGAAGTACTCAGAGTGGACCTGTTCCAACCTTAAAGGGAAAGCATCTGGTGTTTCAATTGTATTTAAAGATATCTGCAGGGAACATTCAAAAGGAAATTAAGAAAGCAGTGTCATTTACCATAGTATCATCCAAAAAGGAAATTAAGAAAGCGACATCATTTACAACAGTTACTAAAAGAAAAAAATACTTAGGAACAAATTTAATATACTAAGTATAAAACTTATATTTTGAAAACTCCAAAATACCACTAACATTTTAAAATAAAAGACATTTCACATCCACAGATTAGACTTAATATTATTGATATGACAACACCCCCAAATCGATCTACAAATTAAACACAATTTCTATCAAAATACCAGCTGCCTTTTTTGCAGAAGTGTACAGGCAGATCCTAAAATTCATATGGAAATGAAAGGGACCCAGAAGAGCTAAAACAATATTGAAAAAACACAACAAAACCGAAAACTCCACTTCTCAATTTCAAAAGTTAGTACCAAGTTACAATAATTAAGACAGTGTAGGACTGGCATATAGATAGATCAATGAAATGAACTGAGATTCTGGAAATAAACCTCACATTTATAGTCAATGGATTTTAGACTACAGTGACAAGATAATTCATTAGGGAAAAGTCTTTTCAATAGTGGTATTGAGACAACTGATTATCTATCTGCAGAACAATAAAACTGAATTCACTACCTTAACTCCACATACAACATTGAACTCAAAGACCTATATTACAAGCACTCAAACTATGTAATCCTCAGAAAAAAATACAGGTGTAAATCATGACTTTGGATTAGGAAATGGTTTCTTAGCTATTATATTATATCAAAAGTACAAAAGAAAATTAAATAAAAATGGACATCAGAAAATTTAAAAAATTTGTGTCTCAAAGGACATCATCAAAAAAGGGGGGGAGCACTAACAAAGGCTACAAAATGGATCAAGCTTGAAAACAAGCTCCGTGAAAGAAAAAAGTCACAAGACCACATACTATATCATTCAGTTTGTCTGTAATGTCTGTGTCTGGACTAGGCAAATCCAAATTCATAGAGATAGAAAGTATATTTGTGCTTACCTATATTAGAGCCTTGGGAAGGGAAACAGAAAATGATAGCTAATGGGCACAGGGTCTCACTTAAGGGAGATAAAAATGTTCTAACATTGATTATGGTAAAGACCACAAATATAATACAAACCACTGAATTATACATTTTTGTTTAGTTTTGCAGTGTTAGAGATGGAATCGAGGGCCTTGGGAATGTTAGGCAAGCATTCTGACACTGAGGTACGTTCCCAGACCTGAACTGTATACTTGAAATGGGTTAATTTTGTCTTTCCTATATTGCTTAACTGTTGGTAAATTTTTTTATTGCCCATGTCACTGGCCCTCCATATGCCATGTGGCATGGCATATGTCAAAACTTTCTTTAAAGTTAGGAGACTACATTTCAACATGTTTAGGATTTTAAAAATCTCAGTAAAAAATAATTTCATATGAATATATTAGTGATAAATTGATTATTAGGCAAATCTTCACTTCCTGCCTATCACTAATGTCCCATTATTAATACAGACCTTTGTCAGAGCCATTTGTTAAGGCAAAAGGAATGCTAGTGGACGTGTGAACAAATGCCTGAAATGTGCTTGCACCCTATAACTTGACCCCTGTACAACAGTGATCCAGCAAGTGAAGTGTTTGCCCCAAGAATAGTTTGCCCCAAGAATAGTTTGCCCTTTTGTCTACATCAAAGAATGAACACGTGCAGAAGATATGGTCTGCCTCACAGCCTAAGCCATCCTCATCCAGTTTGTAACCTAAAGTAGATCTGCTCACATAGTTAACCTGTGGACCCCAGGCTTGAAAATAAATGCCTGTTACTCTACCCCTATAAGAAGCTGTAAAGATATCTGATTGACACATTACTATTTGAAAAAAAATTCAACATACTGTTCTCTCCAGATCAAGGAGAGTTCATCTATTTTTACTGGTTAACGAAAAGTTATATAATCTGACCTCATGGGTTCAAATCTTGGCTTCAAAATTTACTGTGCAACCTTGACAAGTAGCCAAACTTTACTGTTTTCTTATCTGTAAAGTGTGAACGGCTGATGTGACGACTAAATGAGACAAAAAAAAAAAAAAAAAAAGAGAAGCTCTCACAACAGAACTTGCTCCCAATAATCATTCAATGAAGATTTTAGAAATAGAAAATCCCTCTGGAATATAAACTGTAACAAAGATGGGGAAAGAAAACAACAGAAAAACATTTTACAACTAGCTCTAGCATACTAGCAAAACAACACCCTTCCCACTAATTCTAGTTAAATTAGCACAAATCTCATACAGAGAACAAAGACTGTACCCCTGAAAAATATAGGTTAATTTTTGACTATATAAGATGATGAATTAGTGCTTTTAAATGAGTATTTCCCAAATATGTTAATGCAACATGCACATGTTAAAATTCTGTGTTAAAGAACAGAGGAAATTAAACCTTAAAAAATTGATTCACAGGGGCTGGTGAGATGGCTCAGGGCCTTAAGCGCCTGCCCGGCAAGCGCGAGGGCCCAAGTTCAACTCCCGGAACCCACATACGAAAAAAGGGGCTGGTGATATCGCTCAGTGGCACGGGCGCCTGCTGGCGCGTGAGGTCCTGAGGTCGACCCCCCGGTACCCACAAAAAAAAAAAAAAAATTGATTCACAGTTCATATAGTTTTTATTCCTCCTCCTACTAAATAGAACCAAGAAAAAGATTAATATTCCACTGACCCTAGTGAGAAGCATTAACATTTGCAAAGATTTTGCTGGTAGCAGAAAACCTTCCTCTCCTTCATTTTTAAGAAAACTAACAGCAGATTTTTTAAAAAATAAAATTTTGGCCCATGAGAGAGGTCAGCGGCATAAGCACCTGCCTGGCAAGCGCGAGGTCCTGAGTTCGACTCACAGTACCCACATATGAGAAAAGGACCGGTGATATCTCTCAGCAGCATGAGCGCCTACTGACGAGCGAGGTCCTGAGTTCGACCCCCGGTACCCACAAAAAAAAATGAATAAATTAAATAAAATAAAATTTATAGTGAGAGCATAATGGTAATTCCAAGTTCAGCTATGTTATATGTATATACCAACTAGCAACCTTTTGTTAAGCATCACTTTTTAGTTAAAGTTATGTAAGCGTTAAATAAACGTCTCCTTTTTATTTATTTATTTATTTTTATGTGGGTACCGGGAGTCGACCTCAGGACCTCGCGCTTTGCCAGCAAGCGCTTGTGCCACTAAGCGATATCACCAGCCCCTTTTTTCCTTTATGTGGGTTCCAGGAGTCGAACTCAGGACCTCAAGCTTGCCAGGCAGGCACTTATGCCACTGAGCCATCTCACCGGCCCCAAATGTCTCCTTTTTAAAATGGAGAGCATGCCACAGAATATCTTTCCATAATTTTTCTGGCTACTCTGCACATTTTATTTTACAAATGTACTTTGGAGTTGTCTATGTAAATAGTCTTGTCTAATTCTAAGAAAAAGTTTTAAAAACTTTTTTCTCGTAGTACTGGGGACTGTACCCAAGGCCTCACAAATACTAGGCAAGTGCTCTACCACTGAGCTACATCCCCAGTCCCCAACCCCTTTTTCTGACACAGCATCTTGCTGTTTCCCAGGTTGGCTCTAGAACTTAGGAACTTCCTGCCTCAGCCTCCAAATAGCTGGAGTTACAAGCATGTGTCCCGGAAATATTTAGAATCTTAAGTGAGAGTCAGACAAATCTGGATTCATCAAAAAAAAAAAAAAAAAAAGAGCATTTAAAAATGTATTCAAATTTCCTTAGGTCTCAATAATATTTTAAAGATTTTTGGGGCTGTGTGTGGTGGTTTATGCTTGCAATCCCAGCTAACTGGGAAGCTGAAGCAGGAGGATCAAAAGATTGAGGCCAGCCTAGGCAACTTAGCAAGACCTTGTCTCATTTTAAAAAGGACTTGAGATGCAGCTCAGGGTTAAAGCACTTGCCTAGCATACATGAGGTACCAGGTTCAACCCCAGTTACTGAGAGGGGATGGGAGAAGATTCCCCCCCCACACACTATAACACATCAGAAATAATTCCTATTTTGTTTGTGAGTTTTGTTAATGCTCTGAGAATCTTTCTTCCACTTTATTTCTGAGCTGGCTGTGGTTTATACAAAACACTACTGATTTTTGTAGAAAAATTTGTGTATAGTACATACATAGTTGACTTGCTGTGAACATACATAACCGCATTCTCCCATTACCTAATTTTGCATGCACCTTCCTTTTGTAGGCACTGGGGATTGAATGTGTGCTCTTCACACTAAGCTACATCTCCAGCCATTTTTTAATTTTGAGTCACGGTCTTGCTAAGTTTCCCAGGCCGGGCTTAAACTTGCAACTTCTTGCCTTAGCCTTCCAGAGTGCTGGAAATGCAGGCATGACCCAACCACACCCAGCTTATCTTCCCAATTTTTACCTGAATTTTTCCTTATTTAAATCCCTAGGCATATAAAATTACAGTAAATAAATATGGTAGAATGGGCAATCTGGTCATGTTTCTTGACTTTAGTAGGAAGTTGTCTAATTTTTATCAGTAAACATGGTGCTGGGTTTTGTGTATTGAATATATACATGAGTTATATGTGTGAATTATTTAACATACAATTTTTTTCTTTTTATTTTATATAAAAATAACATTTTCATAACCAAATAAGAGAATAACAATAGTTATTACACCGTGTATCATTATCTTCAAAGTAGTTACTCAGTATGACATAAACCAAAAAGATTCTTACAAAAAAGAAACAGATAATAACACAAACTTTCTTTTCAACAAACTAAGATAAATTTTTAGTATAAATTAAACAAGTTAGCATATATATTAAAATATTTTTAAAACAATGGAATATGTAATTTGGGGAAGTATTTGAACTTTTATTTCCTATTTATCTCCTATTTTGCTCTGTGTGTGTGTGTGTGTGTGTGTGTGTGTGTAGTTTAACATACAGTGTTAAATGTTCTTTTACTCCTATTTTATAAATAGGTCCTTTAAACCTCAGATTCTGATACTAAGAAATTTTCACCTCTAAGAGGTGATTGTTTTTCTTGTAAGATAAATTATATAATAGATTCCCTTAAATTAAAACATCTTTTGAGTATGATAGAAAAGCTTTTTCACTTAATTCCTTCTCCAGTTAATCTACAAATTCTTTGCAATTCCACTTAAAATCTCTAAAATTACTCTTCCCAACACTAGATAAACTGACTCTAGAATTCAAATAGAAGCAAAGAGATCCCAAAGTAGCTGAAAATTTTCTGAAAAACTAAGAACATGTATGAGGAAGTAGGAATACCCTTATCCAAGAATCAAGGTTACAATAAAGTTATAGTTATTTGAACAATGTAAAACACAATATACAAAGTACAGTATGGTATAAATTGTAGACAAAATAAAAAGACTAAACCTAGAAACAATTAAGCACATATCTGATAAAGGTAGTATCACAAAAGATCAATCTAGTATTTAACAAAGAGATTGGAACAACTGGTTTTCTATATGCAAAAATGATTCCACTGATAGAATTATCAGTAAATTCCTACCTCAAACCAATTTCAAATCATATTCGAGGTAAAGACTATATATTAAAAGCAAAGCTTTGAAAAGAAACAACCTATATAACAGAAGAAATGTTATCTTTAAAAAAAAATACTGGGAACTTATGAAAGAAGACTATGAAACACCCATTGTTCTCTATTATGACTGAATTATCTTATTACATGTACTTTTTTATCATACATTAAATGTAACTATGCCAATTCAAGTGTCATTGCAACAAAAGATGAGTAACATAAGTGACAGACTGGAAAAAGAAATCTACGTAAATCCTAATACCGAAGTAGGCATTCTTAAAACTCCCTAATTTTGAGTAGAAAAAGGAATAACAAAATAGACAATAGCAACAGGCAACTGCCAAAGCATGCAGTTCTTTGCCCTTGAGTACGTATCACAGAGTATGGACCCTACAATCAGATTGTATGGGTTTGAATTCTGAGTGTATTACAAACTGGTACATAGTTATATAAGCTTCTTATTTTTTGTGTTTCACTTCCCACACCTATAAAAATTAAAACAATTGTATCTATTTCACAAACTTCTGACAGTGATACACAAATTATGTAAAGTTTATAGCACAATACATTTGGTACGTAGTAAGTACTCATAAAGCTATTTTACTTGTATAGGACTTTTCTTTTCTTTTTTTTTTTTTTTTTTTGTGGGTACCGGGGGGTCGACCTCAGGACCTCACGCGCCAGCAGGCGCCCGTGCCGCTGAGCGATATCACCGGCCCCTTTTTCATATGTGGGTTCCGGGAGTCAAACTCGGGCCCTTGCGCTTGCCGGGCAGGCGCTTAAGCCGCTGAGCCATCTCACCAGCCCGTATAGGACTTTTCTAACTACTGCATAGTCTACTCATATACAAACAAGAGCAGTCATGGAATCTATTTACATCCACATTCCAGAATGTGTTTCAGACTGCAAGGCCTCAAATACAGGCAGTCCATTTCTACTTGATAGTCCAAACTGAAACATTTGACTCTGGTATATGAATGGAAATATATAAATTTTTTGACAGCTAAGAGTATCCAAGTTGTAGATCAGAATTTATTTAACACAATTTATAGGTTTTTTACTCTGCGAAAAAAATATATATGTGAACTAATAATTCAAAATTTGTTCATAAATGACAGTCATTACTCATTAATTCAAAGTATGTCTAAAAAATTTTTACCTACTAATCTGAATTATTTGTTTCTTTGTGACATTATTTTAAAATATATGTTGGCCACCTGCTTTTCTTCCAATTGCTTCTTCATATTTTTCATCCTATTTTCTATCTTAATTATTGGTTTTTAAGAATTGTTACTGTGTTTCTGCCATATGTATTACAAAAACTGTTCCAAGCTTTGCCTTTTTACAGTGTTAATGGTGGTTTTATTGAAGGAATAATTTTATTAGCCCAAATGAAGTAATCATTTCTTTCACCTTTTGTGTTACATGTTAAACTCAAAAGAAAATCAATGAAAACAGTCAACACATCTAAAACCCATCTCAGGTAGGAAAAACTATATAGCTAATAATATAAATTATGGAGCATTTAACCATCCTGATATTCCTATAGGGTAAGTTCCATTACGTGTAGAAATGATGCCAACTGAGACACAAAGACTTTAAGAATCTTGCCCATGATCATATACTCTGCAAGTAACTAAAGCAAGATCTAAACCCAAGTCTATCTAGAGCCAGAGAATCACTATGCCAAATAATTGGATGAGTCATATGATCATCTGGTCAAAAGCACTGTGTATGTTTCTTGATGGGTAAGTTATGAGCTGAAGAAAAAGATGCAGTGAAGTGGAAAATGTTGAAAATACAGGACTGTGAGTAACTTCAGAGGAGGAAACAACAGTCAAGAACAGGTAACACTGTGAGACAATTAAGAACACCACATCTTCTAAGACCACAAAAAAAGATGTGAAAAGTTATGGATATCAGAACTATAAGACTTTGCCACTGAACAATAGTATAATTTAGTTTAACTTGCACTGAAATCCCAATATACTTGTATTGAAGAATATACATAAGTAGGATCATTTCAAAGACACATGCTCCATTTATTCTTCTAGATCATTTTAATTTTTGATCTTTGGGCAATACCAACTTTTAAAAACTAAACTTAAAATTATAAAACTTATGCAGTTATTTTAGAAATTCTTTTTTGGCCTAGGTGCCAATGAAAAGCTTTTTCTTTCCTTAAACAATATTAAGTTTTTTCCTTATTAACACTGCAAATTATGGAACAGACTTTGTGTCTCAGTTTGCTTTGACTCTCCAGATTATATTCAAATTTGAGCCCAACTTGAATAATTCTGGATACACTTATTTTATCATAGCCCAACACCATTATTCCCCTGGTTCTGATTTTCTATTTTTTACTTTTCACTGACTTTTTTGGGGGAGGGCGGGGTACAGGGTCTCACTATGTAGTTCAGGCTGGCTTTGAACTCCCAGCAATCCTCCTGCCTCAGCTTCCCAACTGCTGGGATTATAGGTGTGCACCACCATGTCTGGCTGAGTTTTCCCAACTTACTGGTAGGTTACAGTAACCTACTACAACTGTACTGTAAAATAATGCAGGATACAAGTAAATGTTTAAAATGTACATACAAGAAACCTGGCTGTATCCTCCTCTTCCTGAGAAAGAGCAGAGTCCTGAAAACACCAAGCTAAGGAAAGAGAAACAAATAGATTTGCTTCAGAGTTCCAGACACAGGAATATGACAATTTTAAGATCCCCTATAGAGGAATGTTCCTCAAGACTATGGAGAAATGTTAAACATCATCAAGCTGTAGAGAAAATGAAATGTATATAGATGACTTCAATCATATGGGGTTCTGATGATTTCTGGAGAACTAACTATAGTGTGTCCAATTACACACTAGCAATACTGTATTTCCCTAGGATCTTGCTATCTATCCCCAATAAGAAATAAATCCCACACAGATTCAAGGATTAAGATGGCCTTTAAGCTACTATTTTTATCATGAAGAATTTGGGTGGGGTACCTTAATCAGAGACTGGGTACAGGCAACTGTGGAACATTCATATGACAGAATCAAATGCAATCATGATTCTAATATCATTTTACAGTAACTTAATATTTTCACTCTAAAAAGTTCAGGTACTCCTAGTTAAAAATGGAAGATTGAATATTTGCACTCCTTTACTTATCTCCCAAGCCAAAATAAACATTAATAAAGGAAGATAGGGCCGGTGATATAGCTCAGCGGCATAAGCGCCTGCCCAGGAAGCGTGAGGTCCTGAGTTCAACTCCTGGTACCCACATATTAAAAAATAATAATAATAAAATAAAATAAAGGAAGATAAACTCACAAAGACAAAGAAAATAGCAGACTTCAACAGTTAAGAGATGGCAACAAAATTTTGCAAGCTAGAGAGCAGAGAGATAACTGGTATCTAACTTACTCAGGGAAACCTCAAGCTTAAAAAAGGGCTGGAAGGAGAGTAGGAAAGCCATAGCAGTACCCTACAGGGGAAATGGAGGTATTAGATACTTCTGCAAATAGGATTTTGTGAACAGGGTGGAAAAAGAGGGAACTAAATGTAGGGTGTTTAAAAAAGGGCTTTAAGGGCTGGATATAGCTAAGTGGTAGAGTGCTTGCCTAATACGTATGAGGCCCTGGGTTCAATCCCTAATACTGCCAAATAAAATAAAATAAAATAAAATGCATTAAAGCAAACAGACATCTTCTTTTGTTTCATATAATATGGTGACATTTACCTCACACTGGAAAAATGTGTGATTTATTTTTTTGGTGGGGGTGTGCTATTTTGAATGAGGTTCTGATAAAGGTAGTTGAAGCAATGTAGGAAAAAAAAGTGAAATGTTGAAAGATGATCATATACTCAAAAGAAGTGTGCGGGTGTTTCATGATGGGTAATATATAAGCTGAGGAAAAAGAAGCAGCAAAGTAGAAAATGTTCAAAATACAGGACTGTGGTTAACTTCAGAGGTACAAACTTTTTCTGCCTTATTCATCAAGAACAGAGAACCAGTAACAATGTGAGATGATAAAGAACAATGCATTTTCTAAAAGAATCAAGAAATATGTAAAGCTATAAATATCAGAACTACATTTCCTTCCTTTGTTCGCCTCACAAAAAGCCAGCAGTTCCTGCTTACATTCCCCAAGCAAATCTAGCACATCTTCCTGAGAAAACTGACTAGTCCAAAAGAAATGCCTACAGATCCTAAAATTTGATTAGAAAGAAGGACAAGGAAAAGAGATTGTCCAGGTAAGGGTGGCATGTGAAAGACAGGTAGATCTTTATGTATACTGACAAAATTAATAGGAACTTTAAGTGAGAAATCAAGTAATAGTTGTATGTGGATGTTACTCAGAAAAATGGAGATGAATATCCAAACAAAAATGTTCAAAGTGGTTGCCTCAGGGCAGTGGGAAGAAGGATCAGGAAGAACAGAATATGAAACTTCTATTTATACTTGTATAACATCATTAAAAAATATATTTCAATATATCCTGAAAGAAAAATAGAAATTAAAATATTTATTTTAAGCCAGGCATGGTGGCATCTATCTACAAACCCAGCATTTGGGAGGATAACCAAGAGAATCACAAGTTCAATGCCTGCCTGGGCTACCCAGTGAGTTAGAAGTCAGCCTGGTAAACAGCAAAACCCTGTTCTCAAACTCCCACCACAATTTAAAAATTTTGTTTTTTAAAAAGTTAAATAGTCAAATAAATAAAAAACAAATGTCAGCAAGGCATGGTAGCACATGCCTATAATCCCAGCACTCTGGCACAAGGCACAAGGATCCCAAGTTTGACCCCAGCCTTGGAAACATAGAAAATTAGCAAGACCTCATCTAAAAAAAAAGGTTTTTTTTTTAAAGGTCTAGAGATGTAGCTCAGTGCAAAGGTTTGATCACCAGTACCACAAAATAAAAACAATAAACAACAACAACAACAAAAAATAAGTGTATGTCCTGCATCGTCAGTGAACTCCTATGGGCAGCAGCATTGAACTTCCTCTTTTGCACTGTCCCTGAGTATACAGCTCCCCTCTCCTAAACTGCTCATCTCTAAGCCACCTCACCTGTCCTTTTCATCATCTGGATCGAACGGTCCATTGTCAGACAGCTATTGCTGATATTGAAGGCTGAGATGACATTCAGACCTTGCCAGCTCTGGGCACGATGGTCAGCATAGTCTGTGGGTCCAGCAACTCCAGCATCCACTCTTTCCCAGGAATCTCCAGCTTCTCAGGTAAGTCTCAGATTAGGAGGTCTTATTTCATGGTATTTGTTCCTCAGGCTTCTTTGTACTCACATCACAGATCTATTTTATTCTCGTGGAGCCAGGACCTGTGAGCTTAGAACATAAATCTAATTTACCTGATGTCTTCTTATTGTATGCCCATGTTAACCAGCCTCGAAGATTATTTTCCAATGATCAATGTTTTCTGGGGATCATACCTTTTATAGACCCCACTACACTGAACAGGTTTGAGCTGTATAATCAACAGGCCACTGCAGGAACAATGGTATATGACTTTCAAGGTTAGGCCATAAAGGACACTGGGGCTTCCATTTTGTATTTTTTTTTGATCATGAATTTTGAATGAAGCAGGGCTGGTGAGATAGCTCAGCGGCATAAGCACCTGCCTGGCAAGCGTGAGGTCCTGAGTTCGACTCCCGGAACCCACATAAAGGAAAAAAGGGGCCAGTGATATCACTCAGCGGCACAAGCGCTTGCTGGCAAGTGCAAGGCCCTGAGGTCGACTCCCGGTACTCACATAAAAAAAAAAAAAAAAAATTTTTTTTTTGAATGGAGCTAGCCACCATTCCATGAAGACACTCAACCAGTCTTGCCAACAGGTAACATTAAC
The DNA here is from genome assembly GCA_028451465.1 of Erethizon dorsatum. Taxonomy (NCBI): domain Eukaryota; kingdom Metazoa; phylum Chordata; class Mammalia; order Rodentia; family Erethizontidae; genus Erethizon; species Erethizon dorsatum. Next base: position 100,851,768 of record CM051834.1, read on the forward strand.
TTGCCAGTCATCTTGGAAGCAAATCCTCCAGGCTGAGCCCAGCCTTCTGAAGACCAACCCTGACAACATTTTGACTACAACTTCATGAAATACATGAGCCAGAATAATCAGTAGAACCAAGCCCCACAGAAACTGTCTGCTAACAAATACACACTGTTGTTTAAGCAACTAAATTTTGAGATAATTCGGTAATGTTACCAATGGTAATTTGGTAATAGGTAATCAATACAGACCCAAACACTTATCTTCCTTATTTGTAATTCAAAGTTTCTGGAGTCATTGACCAGAGACACTGGATGCAGAGACCAGCAGGAGTCTGGAGAAAACTCGAAGTACTAAACAGAGACACAAAGAATCTAGAAACAAAGCAATGTTCACATATGTGCTCCTTAAATATCATCTATGAATATAAAGTTATAGACTCAATGTAGTGACAGATAAGAGGGGAGTCAAAAAATAATCAGATTTATAGCAACCTCGCATATGGAATAAAAGAGAGTAGCATTAAAAGTTCAGGTATGTCACTCACTGTCTGATTTACCTTGGAAATTGAAGTACAGCTGAAATTTAGAATCCCAAGACTTTTTATTCAAAGTGAGAATTTTACCCATGTCATTCATGATACTGGATGAATAAATGACAGTGGCTATTACTATATATTAATTTATCATCTTTTACAAGAAAGATTAATCTTTGCATTATGACAAATAGGAACACTAAAAATATTTAATTATAATAAATTTTGAGAAAGTGTTATAGTTGAGATATACTCCTAATAGTTACTTTTCTTCCATAGCCACTATCTCCTTATAAAAAAACTATATAATTTATTTATATGACATACATAACATGTATACCTATATATATATATATGTATATCTATCTACCCCCTCAATATAAAATCCATGGAAACAGGAACTTTTGTCTGGTTTTCACAGTGATAGCTGGGGCTCAAAAAGTATGCTGAACCCTTCACAATAGCACACACAAAAATGAAATACTTAGGAATCAATCTAACAAAGGAAGTAAAAGATCTATACATTGAAAATTACAGTACTCTGAAAAAGGAGATCGAAGAGGATATTAGAAAATGGAGAAATACCCCTTGCTCATGGAAAGGAAGAACCAACATTGGGAAAATGGCCATACTCCAAAAACTTTTATAAAGATTTAATGCAATCCTGATCAAAATACCATTAGCATACCTCACAGATCTAGAGAAAACATTCCTAAAATTCATTTGGAAACAGAAGAGACCTTGAATAGCAAAGGCAATCCTGGGCAACAAAAACAAGGCAAGAGGCATCACAATCCCTGACTTGAAATTGTACTACAAAGCTACTGTGATAAAAAGAGCATGGTACTGGAAAAAAAAAAACAGACCCAAGGATCAGGGGAACAGAGTAGAAGATGCAGACACAACTACAAACACACTCCAGCCACCTTATCTTTGACAAAGGGGCCAAACAGGTTCACTGGAAGAAAGACAGACTCTTTAATAAATGGTGCTGGAAAAACTGGCTTTCCACATATGAGAGACTAAAACTAGACCCATGCCTAGCACCATGCACTAAAGTCAAATGGATCAAAGATCTAAATATTAAAACAGAAACACTAAATCTACTGGAAGAGAAAGTAGGTAGAAATCTTGAAGGCATAGGTGTAGGTAGAGAGTTCATGAATAAAACCCAAACTGCAGGAGAAGTACTTCAAAGAATCAACAACTGGGATCTCATCTTATTAAAAAGTGTTTGCACATCAAAAGAAATCACCAACAGAGTGAAAAGAAGACTCACAGAGTGGGAACAAATTTTAGTCAACAGTCCCTCAGACAAAGGACTTCTATCCAGAACATATAAAGAACTGAAAAAAATCAGGCCCCCCAAATTCAAAGACCCAATCCAAAAATGGACATCTGAGATGAATATATACTTCTCAGATGAAGGAATACAAATGGCAAGTAAATACATGAAAAAATGTTCAACATCATTGGTCATTCGAGAAATGCAAATTAAAATAACACTGAGATTCCATCTCACCCCAGAAATAATGACTATCATCAAGAAATCAACCAATAACAAATGCTGGTGGGGCTGTGGGGAAAAAGGAATGCTTCTCTACTGTTGGTGGGAGTGTAGACTGGTACCACCACTGTGGAAATCAGTGTAGAGATTCCTCAAAAAACTAGGATTAGAGGTCCCATTCCACCCAGCTATTCCCCTTCTGGGTGTTTTCCCAGAAGAATTAAAAACATACCACAGCTATATATGTGCACCCATGTTTATAGCAGCACAATATGTAATACTAAATCTTGAAAACAAGCCAAATGCCCATCGACAGAGGAATGGATAAAAAAGGTGGTATTTTTATACAATGGAGTACTACTTAGCTATAAAGAAGGATAAACTCAAAGCTTTTATAGGTAAATGGATATAACTCGAGACCATACTCATAAGTGAAATAAATCAGACTCACATGTGTATTGTCTCCATAGTGTAAAAAACTCAAAGAGTAAATAAGATCCAAAATGTACAACAGATACTGTGAAAGGGTAAGAAACTACTCAAAGGAAAGAACTAGGATGGGGGAAAAGAGAAAAGAAGGAAGGGAAAAGAAAATATATATGCACACAAGATAGCTAAGATTATACTACCAATTTCTATTAATTCATTAAAAAGAGCTGCTTGTGCTTATATTGTTGGACTAATTTTTCATGCCTGTATCTCGTAATATGAGCAACTACTTTGAAGATAGCAACACACAATATATTAACCATTGTTAATCTATTATTTTGTTTTGAAATTCTGTATCACTGTTTTTATTGTTTTTTTTTTCTCTTTAAAAAAAAGTATGTTGATAAAATGTCAACCACTATGGAAAACAGTGCAGAAATAAAAAAATTAAGAACAATTACAATATGATCAAGCAATTCTTCTGAGTATACACCCAAAATAATTGAAAGCAGGTACTCAGATATTTGAACACACTCATGTTTATATCAAAGTTATTTGTAATAGCCAAATGGTGGAAGCAGCCCAAGTGTCCAACGATGGATGAATGGATAACCAAAATGCTTATTCACACACAACAAATACAGTATAATTCAACCTTAAAAAGAGGAAATTCTCACACAAACTAATACAGATGAATGCTGACAACATTATGCTAAGTTAAACCAGTCACAAAAAGACAAAGTTAATATGATTTTGCTTATATGAGGTACCCAGAATTGTCAAATTCATAGATGGAAAGTAGAGTAGCAGTTGATGGGGTTGGGGGAAAAGTGGAACAGAGAGTTGTTTTTAGTGAGTACCAAGTTTGTTTTGCAAGATGAAGAGTTTCAGTGGTGATGATAGAATAATAATTTGAATGTATTCAATGTCACTGAACTATATAATTAGATATAATTAAGACAATAGCGGGGTGTGGTGGCGCTCCACTCGGGAGGCTGAGGCAGGAGGACTGCTGTGAGTTCGAGGCCAGCCTGGGCTACAAAGTGAGTTCAAGGCCAGCCAGAACTGCACAGTATACACACACACACACACACACATATAGAACAAATGAAATACTACTACACACACCCACTACCAAGGAACAAATCCAAGCTGCTCTACCACTGAGCTACATCCCCAGTCATTTTTTCCCCCAGACAGGGTGTTGTTAAGTTGCTCAAGCTTGCCTCAAACTCGTAATCCTTCTGCCTCAGTTTCCTGAGTAGCTAGGTTTAAAAGTGTCTGCTACCATGCTCAGCTTACTAATTTGGGGATTTAAAAGTAGAAGACAATTATATCTCAAATAATTATAAAACAGAAAAGGATGGGTAATTCAGAGTTCAAGTGTTTACGTCTTACTTAAGTTTGGGTTTTGTTAGTATGCACATTAAAAATTCAAGGATAAGAGCAGAAGCCAAACCAGTGGAAGAGAAAAAGGGAAAAGGTGAAAACTGCACATTAAAACAGTATTAGAAAAAAGAAAACAAAATTTTATCAGCCACTGTGATAAATATAACTGAATTAAACTCACCTATATATCAAGCAAGCTAAAAGGGTAAAAAGCTCAGGAATATGCTCCTCATATGAAACCTGAAACATAAAGGAAAGGATCAGGAAAGTGAAATTTCTGAGAATACAGTAACAAAACCTAAAAAGCAGTACTATCAGACAAAAGAAGCAAAACATTCTTCTTAAGTATAGTAGATTGGAATCTTAGTCCTCCAATAGGCTTATACATTCACCTATTTGCCAGGTAACTTTCCTTGCTCTCCAACTGTGGGTGTAATTGATGTTAAGCTTAGCATGACTTTCTTTAGCTAATATAATATTAACATATTTAGAAGCAGATGTTTTAAGGGTGTGTGCATGATTTGTTACATGCTTTGCCGATCCACCATAAAAACAAAATGCCCTGGTAACCACAACCTGTCCTTTTGGCCAGAGCCCCAGAGAGAAGAAATGCAGGGCAGATTTGAACTCATCCTACAACTTAACCAAATGCAGCATGAACACAATGAACCTGTAAAAAAATGTCAACACGAGAATAAATACCAGCTGTCCCCTGCTACTGAGTTCAGGGGTGGCTTGCTAGGCACTGTTAAATTAACATCGGACTAGGGGGTATATAGCTTAGTAAGTACTTGCCATGTGAAAGGCCCTGGCTTAAATCCACAGCACCACACACACACAAAAATAATATTAAATTAAAATAAAAATACACTAACGAATACACATAATTAAAGAAGCAAAGCATAATATGATAATAAAGAACCTGGAAAATATCATCAAGAAAAACCGGAAAGCTACAGAACAAGGCCTTGGGGGAGAGGGTTGTGAGGGAGAGGAAGAGCAGCAGCAGAGAAGACAGAGGAACCAATGGAAAGGAAGGACCATTAAAAAACAAATACATAATTTAGTGGTGGTGGTGATGGTACTCGGGATTGAAACCAAAGCCTTTTGCAACATCCCCATCCCTTCTTTATTATCTTTTGAGACAGGGTCTCTCTAATAATGACCGGTTTGGGATCGAACTTGCAATCTTGTATCAGCCTCCCGGACTGCCGTGATTATAGGCATGTGCCACCACGCCGGGTCCAGAAAATGTTTGTACAATAGTTACTAACTGTGTCAAATACCAGAGAAACTAACCCAAGTAAGGCAAGAACCACTAAATATCACAATCACACACAATTCGCCGTGCTCACACTCACTACTACACCATCACAAACACACAACCACAAACATCACCATGACTCATACACATCACAACTGAGCCATCACACTCACACAACCACAATCCCATCTCCAGCACATAATCCTCCAATTAGAAACACACAGACAGACTTCCACCAGTTCTTTGTTCCAACTCTGTCAGTCACCAGCAACGTACATACTCACACGACCGGCGCTCCCCACTGTCCCTACTGCAGACACTGAGGACCGCCTGACAGCCTCCGCTCCGTCAGCCACCCGCGGCCGGTACAAACCGGACCGCTCCAGCCCCTCCCTTACCTCCCGCTGCTGGGACTCCTCAGCGTCGCCTACCGGAAACGCCCAAATGTGCATCCAGCAAGCCGTTTGTGAAAGCCTGGGTGAAGTCGACCTGCAGAGAGATCCTGGACAGACTCCAGTGTATTAAAGCAGGTACCGTATCCGCGACCGCTACATCCCACCCAGAATGCACTGAGGCCTACGTCAGCTTCCAGTCAGAGAGCTCCTGCGGTTACGCGGTAAGGGACTGGGCAGCCCGGGTTGCAGGGGAGGCTCGACTCCGGCGCTACGCTCTGTCTTGACGCACAGTTCTGAAAACGCATTTGGACGTGGGAGAGTTACTGGAGCAGCCGTTGCGGGCGGGCTCAGACGAGTTACTGAGAGGAATAGGCGCGGGCCCTATTCTGGACTACATTTCCCAAAGGGCATAGTAGCCTGTTGCTCTTCTCGCGGGAATTCTGACGTTTCGTCACGCCTGGCGGGACCGTTAGATCCGTGAAGCGAGAGTGGTTCCTGGGATAGCTGGTTCGGGTGTGCACGTTTAGATTCGAGAAGACTTGAAAGGCCTTAGGCGAGAGTCCTGGAGGCCCACGGAGAGCTGATAGGGCAGAGCTCCCGGAAGGAGGGATTGTCTGTGAGATACATTGTGACACTTCGACTTTATGTGCTAACATATGGGTGTCTGGTCATTGTAAGCATTTGGCTGAAGTATGAGAGTGCCTAAATATACGTGGCACTGTGTGTATTAGTATGGGGCTCCTGTCACCTGTGTGATAGTGACTTAAGAACTGTGTCTCCAGGATACTTCTGAGGTTTGGTCAATTCTAGGCCTGGACAGCAGTGAACTCAGCCTTTCTCTGGAGAGGTTGAAATCGGATAGATTGCCCCATTTTCCTCTGATTTCCATTCCCTCTGTGGGGTAAGTAATGGGACGAGACTAGTAATGACTTATAACCTCACTTTGAGTACCAACAAAGAGCCAGTGGCTATTTTTTTTACCCTTCTAGTTCTGCCCTTTTCCACGTGAGTAACCCAGAAGAGGAGGAAAGAATGCATGATGGACTACTACAAGTAATATCCAAGGTGTGGTGTGATTTCCTTTTCGTTTTCTTCTGAAATATTTGGTTAATAAAGATATTTTATTTGAATGTAGGTCTCCATAAGTTCTCCTTTGCAATAAAGGATGGTCGTTCCTGGTATTAAAGCCTAATATTTTCTATACACCTAGTGTTCATACTAATATTTATGCTAAATGATAGAAGTTTTGCTTTTCCATTTAAATAGCACTCTGAGAGGCTGAGGCAGGAGAAAGTGGAAAGGCCCTGGGTTCAATTTCTCATACTACCAAAAGAATCCACTTGTAACTGGCAGGTGTATGGATCAAGATTTTTTCCCTGTTTTTTCTCAATACCATATATTGGAAACTTCATTCTGCTCTCACTGGTCTGCAAATATGTCCAGTGCCCATATGTAATGGGAATATTCATGAGCTCCATATTCTAGTCCATTGATTTATTTGCATATCCCTGTGTTAATCTTAATTACTTAAGCACTTTTCCTTCTAAGGTAGTCTTTTTCTTTCTCTGGCTTTTTAAAGGACTTTAGTTTTCCCCTGTAATTTTAATGTATCTTTTTTTTTTTTTTAATGTAAGTACCAGGAGTCGACCTCAGGACCTCGTGCTTGCCAGCAAGCGCTTGTGCCGCTGAGCGATATCACCGGCCCTTTTTTCATATGTGGTTACCGGGAGTGGAACTCAGGACCTCCCGCTTGCAATCAGGCGCTTGCGCCGCCGCTGAGCCATCTCACCGGCCCTTTAATATATCTTGTGTCCATTTCTTTTATTTATCTGCTTGGGAATTTATAAGTATTATTAATTTTTAGTACAGAAAAAATACTCAGTCTTTATCACTTCAGAGATTTCCTTTGTCTTTTTTTTTTTTTTTTTCTTTATGTGGGTACTGGAGTGGAACTCAGGACCTGGCGCTTGCCAGGCAGGCGCTTATGCCGCTGAGCTATCTCACCGGTCCCTTTGTTTCATTTTTATCCTTCCTCTTCTCTTCAGGTTAGAATTTCTTTTTTTCTGCCTCTTTATCTCCTCTTGGTTTTTAGAGTTGATCTTTATAGCTTAAATGAAAGTATTATTGATCATAAGAACTTTACCTCGTCTCAGAAGTAGGTGGTAGGCAGAGGTTTTGGATTCTTTCCCCAAGTGATAGTAATAATATATCAGTATTCGATTTGTGTCTCTTGGGGAATTCAGTAAATCATATCCATTCAAAATATGATTGTTTTATCTGAAAATTAGAAGGTGCTAGGATAGAGGGTTCAGTATAAGAATAGTGTTTTCTCAATGTATAAATTTGGAACTCTGAATGGGTCTACTCTCAATTTTAAACGTGTGTATTTGGTACAGATGCAATGAAAATCAGGGTAAGAATAATCTTCTCAAAATCTATTCAGTTTAAGATGACTCTCCTATCTGACTTTCTTTAGAAAAGGATTGAGTTTTCCCAACCCATTTTTATGTGCCAATGCCCAGAGTATCTGGTTCCCTTCTCCCACCAGCCTACAGTTACCATCACCATTTCTACAGTGAAGATTATTGCTCAATATTAATGAGACTATCTAAGGAAATAACTAAGGAAATGTACTGTAGTAGAAAATAAATTTTAAAAGGGATAAAATTGTTTTCAGAAGCTAACCTAGTGTTTAATCAGGAAATATTTGAAGCATTTCAAATACAACTGGTAGAAAAAACCAAGGATATGTTATTTAACATTGTTTTGAAGGTATTAAGCAAAGTACTTAGACAAGAAAAAAATAGGATAAAAATTAGAAAGAGAGCCAGGCATGGGTAGATACCAGTACTCCCAGTTACTTGGAAGGCTGAGGCAGAAGGATACTGTACCAAGTTCTAAGCCAGCCTGGGCAACTTAGTACCCTGCCTCGAAATTTAAGAAAAGGGGTTGGGAATATAGCTCAATGCAATTAACAGTACCTCCTCAGTTCAAGAAATGTTAGAAGACTTATGAAAAATTATTAGGCATTATCCCTCTACCCAATCCCACCATCCTCATGGCTACCTCAACACTTTTTACTGTTTGTCTTGGCATGTTTTCTGTATTTCAAATTAGTATCCCTATATTGCTATTTTTTTTTTGAGACAGGGTCTCACTACATAGTTCTGGCTGGCTTTAAACTCACTTGTAGCCCAGGCTGGACTTGAACTTGCAGCAATCCTTCTGCCTCAGTCTCCCGAGTGCTGGGATTACAGGTGTACGCCACCACACCTGGCCTATATTGCTATTTTTGATAAATATTTTCTAGTGACCTCCCAACTAAATGTAGATTGAGATTTTTCCACTTTCCTCATTTTGTATCCCTGCAATGGAGTTATATCATAAGCCATCTTATCCATGTGATTAGGACCTTGCAGATATTCTTAATCTTAGCCAAATAGTACACTAGACCTTGGATTCTCTCTAGTACAATTTTCATTTTTCTGAGAGCAAACTGCTTTGTTTCTTAATTTGCCTAGGTCCATATATGTTGTGCTAATTTTTTCCAATCCTCTAATATTGCTTTCAGTTGCCTGTAAATAATATTTTCCACATGATCAAACATATTAGCTCCTTAATTTTCCTTGGAGAGCACCTTTCTTATAGTCTTCTGTCCTCTGATTCTAGATTTTTTTTTTAATGTGGGTACTGGGAGTCGACCTCAGGGCCTGGTGCTTGCCAGCAAGCGCTTGTGCCACTGAATGATATCACTCAGTGGGTTCTGAGAGTTGAACTCAGGACCTCGCGCTTGCCAGGCAGGTGCTTATGCCGCTGAGCTATCTCACCGGCCCTGATTCTAGATATTTTTCTCCAGGTCTGCTGCCACATACTGCCCTGTGGCTTGCCTTTTGCATAATACTGGGACTTTGTCCAGCATTCTCGTGTTAGTTTTCCTGTTTCATTTTTCTACTTTGTTCCCAAGTTTTGATGGAATGTAGTCCAGTAGCTTCCTAAGAAAAGCTACATCAGAGATAATTTTACAGTTGTCATATATCTAAGATAGTCTTGATTTAATCTTCACATTAGCTTGTTAATTTGAATGAATATGGAATTCTGAGACAGAGTTCATTTGGCTTTGTAATAGTAGTAAAGGAATTGCTTTATTTTCTTTTGGATTCCAAATGCTGTTGCTAAGAAGTCTTATTGCCATTCTAGCTCCTGAAAACTCTTTTTGTGGTTGTCTTCTTCTAGAAACTTTTAGCAAGTTCTGCTTTTTCCCTGATACTCTGAAATTTTACTATAAAATATATTGTAAGATATTCGTGAAAGTCCATCACACTTTCCCACTGTGGGGGTTTAAAGCAAAAAAGGGAAAGGGGAAGGAACATGCTCATTGAGCTAGATGCTTTCTGTTTCATATCATTGGAAAAGTTCAGGCTATTTATCCACTCCGAAACATATACCCTGGTACACAAGAGATATGTCTTCTAATGATACAATACCAGCCCTTTTATTTGGTTACTATATCCTTTCTCGCAGAGCCTTCTATCTCCTCTGCTATCGTCTTTTCTCCTTGCATTGTAAGAGCATGTTTACTGTTTCAGGGGCCAGTGATGTTCAAGGATGTGTCCATAGACTTCTCTCAGGAGGAATGGGAATGCCTGGACTCTGATCAGATGAATTTATACAAAGAAGTGATGTTGGAGAATTTCAACAACCTGGTTTCAGTGGGTAAGGATAGCTACCCTCCAAAATTCAGAGTTTACCCTTAAAAATGTCTCCTTTTTCCATTGTGAATTATTCACTTCAAGTAGCCACTGAATTTCTACTGCGTGTTCCCCAAGGAATGGTTTGATTTGAAATGGAATGGAAGAGTTGGAAATGGGCAACTCCAGTGGGCTGCAGCTGAAGCTTCATCTTTTCCATCTTTCTCTGCTCCTCCCTATAGTGGCATCTCTTTCTTGATCACTAAGGAACTAGATCTAATTTCTGAAATACCTACAGTATAACAATTCCGATGTTTTTTCTTGTGAGCAGGATTTTCCAATTCCAAGCCAGCTGTGATCTCATTATTGGAACAAGGAAAAGAGCCCTGGACAGTGGACAGAGAGCTGACCAGATGCCTGTGTTCAAGTAAGTGAGAGATTATAGGGCAGGAGCAGGGCCCTGAGATGCTATGAGGCTCTCAAGACCCTCCCCTCAAAGGCCCAAGGCCTCTTCCTTATGAGCTATTATGTTTTCCCCTCTCCTATACTTTATTCCTAGTGCAATTTAGTAAAAGCCTTTCTTTCCAAAACAGTTATTCTACTTACATTTTAGATGTAATTCCTTCTTAGTGTATGCTGTATTTAGAATTATATAACAAGATATTCTTGCCCTAAGAAATACAGGTATGTAAATGTATGTTTTTTCTTTCCCTGTACTAGTTTACATTTCATCTACTTGCCAATTATTCAGTTTCTTTGACCAGCTTTTCCTTGATTTTGCAGTTTGTTGTTTTATTTTAAAAAGTAAAGGGTCGGTGATATGGCTCAGCGGCATAAGTGCCTGCCCGGCAAGCGTGAGGTCCTGAGTTCGACTCCCGGTACCCACATAAAGGAAAAAAAGGGCCAGTGATGTCGCTCAGTGGCACAAGCGCCTGCTGGCAAGTGCGAGGTCCTGAGTTCGACTCCTGGTACCCACATTAAAAAAAAAAAAAGAAGTTGGCGGAAATAGAATATCCTTGGCAACTCAGAACACATTCATAATTTTTTAGAATAATTCCAGAACTCATGGTAGCAGTATTATTATTATTACTGTCTTATATAAAAATATAAATGAACTGCCAGGTAAGGGTACACATGGCAAGGACTGGGAGGGTCTCAAGCACAGGAAATTCTGTCCCCATGGTGTCAAGGTATATCATTCCTCCTCCATTGATATGTTTACCAACTAGGAAACTTCTCCCAATCCTCACCTTGAATTTTAGAGTTTTGTGATATAGGTATGATTGATTAGCTTTCTGGCCTCATGATTTAACTCAGTCTTCAGCCTGTCTCCTCTCCTTGGAGGTCAGGGGTTGGGGCTGAAAAGACCTAGTCTTTTTCAGCCATCTCCTCCCTTGAAATTATCTATGGACACACCATGAATCACCTCATTAACATAATCTCAAGTATGGCCAGAAGGGATTCATTTTGAATAATGAAATCTTTTTTTTTCTTTTTTGTCTTTTTGAGACAAGGTTTTGCTATGCAGTTCAGGCTGGCCTTGAACTCACTTTGTAACCCAGGCTGGCTTTGAACTCGCATCGATCCTCCTGCCTCAGCCTCCCAAGTGCTGGAATTACAGGCGTACACCACCACATCCGGCTTGAAAGTCATTTTTATCAGGAAATTCCAAGGGCTTTTAAACTCTGTGCCAAGAACTAAGGACAAAGGCCAGATATATTCTTTATTATATCACAAATAGGTATATTTTATGTTAATGCTTTGTCCTCAGTTCAGTAATCATGCCTACAACTTCATGGGATATTCTGAATTCAAACTCTCTCTTGTTCCATTTTTCTATATTTCTGGTTTTCTGGGTGAAGAGAAGTTAATCATCCTTCTATGTGGAATATGGAGGGGACCTAATAAAACCTTTGAACTCATTCTCCAGCTTTTGGTATTTCTTATTCACCTCATTATTAGAAGTATCTGATATTTTCAATACTTTATTTTTACATATCTACACCATGAGTCATTTCTGTAGAATTTATCTACTTAGGTTCTGAATTTAATTCCCTGGTCTGCAGAGTCACTTATTGGTCACTAATTGGCTTTCCAGCTTCCAAGTTTTATTGCTACTACCTCTTTTCCAGTATCCTTTGTCCCGGCAGTTTCGACTATGGATTCATGAACAAGCAATGGTGAACTCATGTATGTATGATATATATGTACATATGGAGAGAGGCTGCCACTTTTAATAGAAATTATGCCTCGTTTTTATTAAAAACATAGTCACTCCTTATTGAGTCTATATTTGCAAATTCACCAACTTACTAAAATTTATTTGTATTCCCAAAATCAGTGCCCAAATAGCTTCCCTGGTTATATATTTACAGAAGGGGAAAAAATTGAGTCTCCCTCTGCACACTTTCCCAGTGAGATAAACCAAGCTGTTGCTCTGCCTTAATTTAGCTCTCATAGCATTAAAAAATATCTTTTGTACTTCGTTTAGTATCACATTTTTCACATTTTTTTTTTTTGGCTTCTGTTTTCTTGTTTCACAGTGTTGGAATCACATTTTTGTGCCTTCTGTTGGTGATTTCACTGTTTAAAATGTCCCTTGGAGGGACTTAGAGTTTATTTCTGTGGCAGAGTATCTGTTTAGCATGTGTGAGACCCTGGGTTCAAACCCCAGCACCAAAGAAGCAAATAAAATGGCCCTAAGCATAGTATTACATGCTAGTTAGTGTTCCTAAGCACAAGAAGACTGTGATATGCCTTATGGAGAACATACATATTGGAGCTTTGTTTAGGTATAAATTATAGTGCTATTGTCCTTACATTTAATAGTAATCAACCAACAATATCAAATGTCTTTATAAAGAAGTGTAAAACAAGTTTATATATACTGTATTCAGTTGATGAAAGCAGTAGTTCAGTAGTTAATAACTCAATGTTTCTGGCAAATTTATAGAACATAACTATTATAAACAGTAAGAGTTGATTCTTACTGTTAATATGTGTTTTTTTAAATTTATTTTTGAGAACAGTACATCTAAAAATTCATTTAGTGCCTCAGTAATCAGTTCATTATGTATTGAGCTTCTTGTATGTTTTAGACATTTTGCCAAGAGCTGAGTATCCATTGGAGAATCACATAGTCTTGATCTCATTGTACCTGTGCAGATGTATATAACATTACAAATAAGTGCTGTTAAAGAAAAATCAGAATCACCTAAGGTCAAATATCAGAAAGACTATAATTTAGAGTAAAAGTCAGGTATGGTCTCACTGGAGGTATGTTTTGAGGTAAAGCCTAAATGATGAGCAGCAATTAACAGGGCCTGCAATGATTTAGAATGTGTGGTATACCAGCAAAGAAAAAAACCCTTGTGAGAAGGCCCTGAGGGATAGGGAGAACTAGATATGCTTGAAAGTGCTTTCTGAGCACTTTCTGAAGTGGCATATGAGCCAGGGCTGGAGAGAAAGGCAGGATCCATATCAGCAGGATCTTATTGATAATTACCAGTAGCTTAGATTTTAGGTAGCACCAGGCTAGACCAAGTATCACTTCAGGTGCTCAATAAATTAAAGGGTGCTGGAGCATAATGGGAAAACCATTATATTTATGTAGTTGTCTAAGAGGTGATGCTGGTCCAGAGTACAAGTATTAGAAGAGGACAGTTGTAAGAGATTTTTATGAACTTGCCTAAATTGGCCAATAGTCATTAGGGAGATAGGAGGAAAAGGGTCATGTATTTGTCTTGAGATGGTCTACCTGGTTTTGTTTTGATGTCTGTAAGCTATTTTATTTGCTCAGTATCCCTATTTTTGCTATTATACTCTTTCATAACAATATGTACTGAGTGCTTTATTTTAAACCAGATTATTTACATGGTATTGCTTGTCTTTGTAGTAATCATGAGTTAATTATCCTCATTTTAACACAAGGTATAGAAGGCTCAGAGCTTAAGCAGTTGCCTTAGAACATAAAACTAGGGCTTGCTTCTTATTTGTTGACATGGAGTTCTGTCTTCTCACAGTATATTTCACCCTATCTTTCTTCTGTCTCAAACTTGTACTGCTTCTCTTCTTAATCATTGTCATTCTTTTTTAAGGTCAGCCTTACTAAATTCCAAGAGAAATTATTTTCAGGGGATTTCCAATTTATGTCATGCTTTATACATAGAAGAGATTTAGCTACCATTTCTCAGTTTTTATTCAGCATCTTAAGACTTGCTGCAAAAACTTTCCCCTGGGGCCAGGGATTTAGCTTAGTGGCTCAGTGCCTGCCTGGCAAGTGTGAGGTCCTGAATTTGATTCCTGGTACCACCCCCCCAAAAAAAAACTGTTTCCCCAATGTGAATTTGCCAACAGTACACCTTTGCAGAGTCACTGACACTGACACCTTTGCACAGAATCATTTATACATTTCAACACATTTATTCTTAATAGTCCTTTGATGTAGGCTTAACAATTATCCACAAATTACAAACCATAGTGTATGATGCTCTGTGTATGTGTGCATATGTTTATATGTGTATATGCTTAGAATCTCTGTATAATATAGATGGCCCCAAGCAGTGTGTATTCTCTGATATTTAAGATAATTCTAGCCTACACCAAAATTTGACAGTCATAGAATTCATCTACTTCCCTAACCATCTCCTCAGCTTTTATTATCTCTCCTTAATGTTTATGCTTTTCTTGCCAGTTTTACACATTGCTTAATCATATTTGAGACCTATATAAGCATATCCTTTCCCAGATATTAAGTTTAATCCTCCCATTTCTTTTTTAGAAATGTAACTTGTCCAGAACAGGAAAAAAATGAATATTTTCTTTTTTATTTTCTTTCAGATATGGAATCAATGTGTGAAACCAAAATATTATCTCTAAAGAAGAGACATTTCAATCAGGTAATACTTACATCTGAAGACATGCCCACTTTTATTCAGCCCACATTTCTTACTCCACATCAAAAAACTATTACTGAAGAGAAACCTTGTGAATGTAAGATACATGGGAAGACCTTTGATCAGAACTCACAATTTATCCAACATCAGGGAATTCATTCTGGTGAAAAACCCTATGAATGTAAGGAGTGTGGGAAATCCTTTAGTCGTGGTTCACTTGTTATTCGACATCGGAGGATTCATACTGGTGAAAAACCATATGAATGTAGGGAATGTGGTAAGGCTTTTAGTTGTAGTTCATATTTTTCTCAACACCGGAGGATTCACACTGGTGAGAAACCCTATGAATGTAAAGAATGTGGAAAAGCTTTTAATTATTGCTCAAACCTTAATGATCATCAGAGAATTCACACTGGTGAGAAACCATATGAATGCAAAGTATGTGGAAAAGCCTTTACTAAAAGTTCACAACTTTTTCCACATCTCAGAATTCATACCGGTGAGAAGCCTTATGAATGTAAGGAGTGTGGAAAAGCATTTACTCAACACTCAAGGCTTATTCAGCATCACAGAATGCATACTGGTGAAAAACCTTATGAATGTAAGGAATGTGGGAAGGCCTTCAGTAGTGCCTCAACACTTACTAACCATCACAGAATTCATGCTGGTGAGAAATTCTATGAATGTAAAGAGTGTGGAAAGGCCTTTATTCAGAGCTCAGAACTTATTCAACATCAGAGAATCCATACAGATGAAAAACCGTATGAATGTAATGAATGTGGGAAGGCCTTTAATAAAGGCTCAAACCTTACTCGACATCAGAGAATTCACAAGGGTGAGAAACCTTATGACTGTAAGGAATGTGGAAAGGCCTTTGGTAGTCGCTCAGACCTCATTCGCCATGAGGGAATTCATACTGGATAAATGATAGAAAGTAGGGCCCTTTTGTTGCTGATTTTCATATTTTTAAAAACAGGTAATGAAGACAAACCAGGAAATGCAAGTTCAACTTGGTAACTTAAAACAACAGAAATTTATTCTCTCACAGTTTTGGAGTCTAAAAAACCAAAATCAACCTGTTGGCAGGTTGGTTCCTTATGAGAACTCTGACAATCTGTTTCATGCCTTTCCCCTGACTTCTGGGGAATCCAGCCATCCTTGGCACTCCTTGTCTTGTAGATACAGCATTCCCCTCTCCTTCTTCATCTTTGCATTGCGTTCTATGTATCTTCTTTTATATGGAAACTAACAATTTCACCCTAGCTTGATTATGTTTGTAATCATCCTATTTCTATGTAAGATCCTGTCCACTGATAGCAGGGGTTATGACTTCACTGTATCTTTTCGGAGGGACACAATTTTTTTTTTTTTTTTTTTTTTTTTTTTGTGGGTACCGGGGGGACGACCTCAGGACCTCGCGCGCCAACAGGCACCCGTGCCACTGAGCGATATCACCGGCCCCTTTTTCGTATGTGGGATCCGGGAGTCGAACTCGGGCCTTCGCGCTTGCAAGGCAGGCGCTTAAGCCGCTGAGCCGTCTCACCGGCCCTGGAGGGACACAATTTAACCCATAACATCATGTTAACACTATTTGTCTAATGTATTTATACTTTTCTTTTATACATAACCCATTTTTGCTACTTGGTCTTGAAGCCAGGGGTGCTCTACTATTGAGGTACATCCTCAATCCTTTTTTTTTTTTGGAAACAGGGTCTCATTGAATTGCCCAGGCTTGGCTTGAACTTACAGTCCTTCTGCCTCTGCCTCTTCAGTAGCTTGCACCATCAAGCCAGACTTTTTTTCCCCAGTGTTGTGGATTGAGCCCAAGGCCTCAAGCATACTAACAAGTGCTGTATCACTGAACTATATAGTCCCAGCCCTTTTATAATTCATTAATAAAATGTATTTTAAAATGTAAATTTAAGGTCTAAATTTAAACCTCCCATCTCTAAAAAAAGAAAGATACTACCCCAAAACTACTTATCCAGTAATTCCTTCTCTTCCTACTGATATCTATTTGAGGTATTTATTTCAGCTTAGGTTCGAGGGCCATTTTTTCTATCGTTGTGACCTATATATCTACACTTCCACCAGTTTGGCACTGTAACATGTGTATTGCATAGACTTTTTTTTTTTTTTTTATGTGGGTACTGGGAGTTGAGCTCAGGACCTTGCGCTTGCCAGGCAGGCGCTTATGCCGCTGAGCTATCTCACTGGCCCTGCATAGACTTTTTTTTTTTTTTTTTTTTTTTTTGTGGGTACTGGGGGGTCGACCTCAGGACCTCGAGCGCCAGCAGGCGCCCGTGCCGCTGAGCGATATCACCGGCCCCTTTTTCGTATGTGGGATCCGGGAGTCGAACTCGGGCCCTCGCGCTTGCCGGGAAGGCGCTTAAGCCGCTGAGCCATCTCACCGGCCCCCCTGCATAGACTTTTAACCCTTGGCAAAATTGTAACATTGCTTTTGAGAGCAGCTCATTTTCTCCCCTTGTTTTCTTATTATTAGAAAAAGAAAAGGAAAAGGGAACATAAAAAATAAAGATTATCTTAAACCTACTGATCAGAGATGACTACTTTAAAATTATTATAAGAAATATTTCCAGACTTAAGTATAATATCCATGCTGCACCATAATCCAAAATATTCCATGATTACTATTTTAATAAGTATAGATCTTTATCATTATTTTTAATTGTGTCAGTTTTCTTTGGTGTGCTCAACTATCATTTTGTTAACTACTGATAAATGTTATAGTAGATTCTGAAGCTTTTCAGATATAAAAGTTGCCTTCTAAATGCAACTTTAATGCTTTTTGTTTTTTCTTTTAAAAATTACATTTCAACCATTGTTACCCTCCTATTATGTTGTTTTGAAAATTCTTCTTTTGATTTGTTTTGTTTTTTCTTCTCTTTAAAATAAAAAAAAATTACATTTCAATGCAGAAATAACTAATGAATATTTTCTCCCTATAAATTATCACTAATATCTTTTCATTCCTTTAAAACAGTAGAAATTTATTCTGACAGTTTGTAATTACTGATCAATTTTCTCTTTTAGACTTTTATTTAATATACTTATATACATGTATACATACACAAATATGTAAGAACTATGTAAATACTTACAGAAAACTTACTGTTGTGTTATAACTTGTATTTATAAATATATACTAAAGTGTTGTGAGGATTAAATGAATTAAATGTAATATTTTGGGACTGGTTCTAATATATGGTAAATCTAATGGATGTTATCCAGTATTAACATCAGTATTTTCATCATTGTTATTGTTTGTGAAAGGACTTTTAAAATGTATACATCATAGTTCACATCAGAGAATTCATAAATGAGAAAGACCAGTTAATGTGATGTTTGTAGAAAAGCTACTCACCATTTGTGCTGCCTATGTCTTGTCGATCAACATGGTGCCAGTTATAAGAAAGACAGTGTCACCCTGTAATCTATCTTATTAGCAGATGGCAGGGCACATTGGGAGCCACTTGTTTTGGAAGACATACTGGATAGCTTAGATTCTGCTTCTTGGTGGGAGAAACCAGAGAGGTGCACACCTGTAATTCCAGTACTCTTGGAGGGTGAGGCAGGAGGAGGATTTCAAATTCAAGCCCAGCCTGGGCAACTTAATGAGACTGTTTTTGTTACAGAAACCAGACCAGACACAGGAAGAAACGGTACTGAAGAGGTTTAAGCGGCAGTTTATTATACTGGTGGGCTTGACTGGGATCTCTCCCAAAGAGTTAGAGCCCTGCCCGGCAGGGTTCCAGGGCTTTTATGGGGAGAGCAAGCGGGGAGGTACAAAGGTAGATTTGGCACAGTATGTTTGGAGGGTTGGGTGACATCTTGGATTGCTAAGGAGTTTAAACATTTTAGGTTACATTGTAAGGTCATCAGTGCCGCATCCCATGCAGCTCTCAAACTTACCGGGGTGAAGACTCTGAAGGGCAGAGAGAAGGTGAAGAAATGAAGACAAGATACAGAAAGCTGGGATCAGGTGGAGCCCTCTCTCCTGCTGGGAGGAAAGGAACTGCTCAAGCACCGCAGTGTTTATACATTGGGCAGGTTGATGTCACGGGACACCGCCTCTGTCTAGAAACCTGCCTGCATGGTAGCCTAAGTGCTTGGTGTTCTCTGGACTGGAGCAGTGTTCACGTGGCTTACCTCAGGTGCTCTTTGTTCTTGGGACCGGCCTTGCCCCAACCCTGCAGGTGGAATCTTCTCCAGCTCCAGCCACTCCCCTCACATCAGTTACATAAAGGCAGTAAAGATGGGTTATACAAAGGAACAATTAAAGTTACATTTTAAGGCCATCTGTTAGACAAGCTTACACAAAGAAAGGACTGTTCTGTTATCATGCTTGTCCAGACACATACATGTCCACCTGGTCTTGGCGGGCATCCTTGGCAGGCTTTATTTAAAATTTCAATTTCCCGGGCCGGTGAGATGGCGTAGCAGCGTAAGTGCCTGCCTGGCAAGCACGAGGTCCTGAGTTCAACTCCTGGAACCCACATACGGAAAAAGGGCTGGTGATATCACTCAGTGGCACGGGCACCTACTGGCGCACAAGGTCCTGAGGTCGACCCCTGGTACCCACAAAAAAAAAATTTTTTTTTTCAATTTCCCTTTCATTATAAAATAAAAAAATAAAGAGGGCTGGGGATGTACCTCAGTGTGAAGGCCCGAGGTTCAACCCCCGTAGTGAGAGGGAGGGGAAAAAAGGAAGGAAGGAAGAAGGCAAACAGATAAGCCATGGCAGGGGTATTCCTACTACAAGCAAAAATGGCGTTTGGGCTCTCTCTTTCCAGAGTCTGGAAAGATGGACTGTTAAAGAAAAGATTTGGGCACAGGAAGAATGAAGGGGAAATACAGTTAGGTGAAGTGTGGCTCCAGTGGTGCTTGCTAAATTTTTCAACAATAGACACTATGTGAGATAATGTTTACTACTGTTTTAGGACATTAAATTTTGGGATACATGGGTATTCAGCAGGTAGTTCTGTCTTAGGGCATTTACATTTGCTGTAAATGAAAACGAATACTTTTTTCTAGACAGTATCATTATTAGATCCCTCATTTCCATCAGCAGAGGTCACTTTTGAGGACTTTCCTGGCTACTGTATCTAAAATTTCACTTCCCTCCTATTTCTTATCCCCTTGCCCTGTTTATTTTTTGCACCTTGACAATCATCAGTTTCTATTTGCTACCACATCCCCAGTATCTGAAACAGTGCCTGGTTCATGATAAGCACTCAGTATTTACTTATGTATAAATCAATGTATTAGTTCTGTTTAGTAGAGAAATTCCAGGAAGAACATTTGTAATCTGTACTCATGAAGCCTAGCAGCAGGTAGTTGACTCACTTAGATCTTCATTCTAACATAATTGACCTTACTCATTCCTGCTCTCCAATACTGTCCCCCATGAGGTGGGCAGATGCTAAGATGGTCTTCAATGATCTCTGCCACCTGATTATTGTGGAAAGGGAAATTATACTCTTATGTAATTTCTTCTTGAGCCTGGCTCGTTTCTGTCACTTGCTTCTAATAGAATAGAGCAAGGGTAACAAGATGTCATATATCTGTGATGATATTATGTAAGATTGTATCTTCTGTATTAGTAGCATATTCTTTATTTCAAGGAAGTTGCTGCACTGTGGAGAGGCCTCATATGGCAAGAAACTGAGAGAGTGGTCTCTGGTCCACAGTCAGCAATAAGTTGAGACCCTCAGCCCAACACATGACACAAAAAAACATACTTCCATGTGATCCTAGAATCAGACCCTTCCTTAGTTGAGGATCAGATGAGACCACTATTCTGGCCAATATCCTGACTGCAGCTTTGTGAGACCCTGAACATGCGGACCCAGCTAAGCCAAACCTGCACTTCCAACTTAGAAATTGTGGTTTTAAAATGTGTATTGCTTTATGCTGCTAAGTTTATGATAAAGTTAAGTAGCACCAGGGAACTAAACATAGTTCACTCTATTAGTTACTTTTTCTTTGCTTGGACAAAGTACTTAACATACATAAAGGAGAAATTTTTTATTTGGCTCATGGTTTTAGATGTTTCAGTCCATAGTCATGAGTCTAAATTGAAGCACACATCATGGCAGAAGGGCACAGTGGAGCAAACCCGCACACTTTGTGGCAGCTGGGAAGCAGAGCACGTGGGGAAAGTACCAATTGAGGTGCACCTTCCAAAGGCATTCCCCTAGTGACCCACCTTCAACTGGGCCCCAGCTCCTAAAAACATTCAGCTATGAACATCAGCAGATTAGTTCACTGTGAGTAAAAGGCCCCCATGATCTGATCACCTGTCTAGGAGTCTTACTCCAATCACAGCGACAACTGAGATTAAGTGGTACAGTTAATAAAGCTATAGACCAGTGTCCACAAATGTTATAATTCAGTGTTTCTCATTGTCTATTGTTTATGAAGAGGATGCTTTGTTTTAGGGCTGATTAGGGGTGATTAGAGTTGAAAACCAGATCTGACCACCCTTGGCTGACCATCAGAATTATTGGGGGTGCCTGAATTCTCTGCCAGAACTAGTCAAACAATCTCTGGTGTTACAACCTGCTAATAGGTATTTTGGAAACTGCAAAGTATCTTGCCTGAGATATTTATTAACTACAAAGAAAGAAAAAGTAATGACAGTGAAGAAATCTGGCACTTTAACCAAGTGATCAAGGCTAACATTACCAATAAGACATATAAAGAAAAAAAGGGGAAAAGGGCTCTGGATTCAGTCCCCAGTGCTGCCAATATATATTTAAAAGGGCAAAGGACTGGAATAGACATTTCTCAAGATGATATACAAAGGGCCAATTAGTGAATGAAAAAACCAGCATCATTAATCATCATGAAAAAATCAAAACCACAATGAATATCACCTCACACTTGTTACAATAGCTATCATAAAAGAGAGAAGGTAAGTGCTGGCAAAGAATTGGAGAAAAGGGAATGCTTGTACGCTGCTGGGAACGTAAACTAGTACAGCCATTATGAAAAAAGTAGAGTGGTTCTTCAAAACACTAAAAATAGAACAATCATATGTTCCAGTATATGCCCAAAAGAAATTACTGTGTTGAAGAGATATCTACAATCCCGTGTTCATTCCACCTTTATTCACAACAGCCAAAATATAGAATCAATATAATGTCCATTGATAGGTGGATAAAAAAATTATATACAATGAAATACTATTCTGCCTTCAAAAAAGAAGGAAATCCTATCATTTGTGATAACATGGATGTACTCAGAGGATATTAAATGAAATAAGCATAGAAACAAGTCTGTACAATATCACTTAGAATCAGAATGTTGAACTCATAGCAGAGAGCAGGATAGTGATTATGAGGGACTGGGTTGTGGGGAATGAGAAGCTAGTTAAAGGGTGTAAAGTTTCACTTAGAATGAGTGAGTTCAGAGATTCGTTGTACACCATGGTGACTAGTTAATATGTTGTATACATGAAAACTACTAAGATTACACCTTGAATGTCCTTGACTCACACATATAAATGTGAGGTGATGGATATATTAAATTGATTTATTCATTTCACATCACATGATAAACTGTATATAGATAATACTGGTCAATTATACCTTAAAGCTGGGGGGAACACAGCATTGTCTAACATGATGAGTATATCACTTCTGTGATATTAATGCACAACCTCAGTGTAATCACAGAAAACTGGATCAAACTCAAATTGAAAGATATTCCACAAAATATCTTTGTACTCTTCAAAAATATCTAAATTATGAATGACAAAAAAGGATGAGGAACTGTTATGGGCTGAAGGAGACTCAACAGGTAAATGTAATGTGGGATTCTGGACTACATTTTGGTCTAGACAAAGAGCATTTTAATTCAAGTAAGGACTATAGTTAAAAATACCATGTCAACATTAATTTCCTGTTTATATAATAGTACTGTGGTTATATGCTAATACTGGAGGAAGCTGGATGCAAGCTACATAAAAAAACATTTTTGTAACATTTTTCTAAGTCTAAAATTACTTCAAAATAAATAAAAGCCAAAGACTTGGAGGTTTCTCAAAGTCTTTTGCTCTTCACATCCACACTTTTACTTGCATAACATTCCCACGATTGAGCTGAAGGAAAGGCAGTAGATCAGGTCAGTCAGCCATCTTGTCAGAAAAAAAAAACATTTTCAAGGATTCGTGCATTTGGAAATGTTGCCCCCCTTTATTTTATGTTTTTCAAATTACAAAAGTAACATATGTTGTTAACAAGTAAAACAATACAAAGATATATAAAGTACACAACTATTTTATATTCCCCCTCACCAAAGTAGCCAATGCTACCTTGTATTTTTCCACAATTATCCTTGCTCATATAAACATATACATGCATATATAATATACACATGGGCCGTTTAATGTTTTATTTTATTCATTTATTATGATGGCTGGGATTGAACCCAGGGTCCTGAGCATGCTAGGCAAGCACTCTACCACTAGCTACATCCCTGGCCCAAAATTTTTATTTTTCAAATAGTATCATATACATTATACAGTCTGCCCCTTTCACTTAACAAATATACTACAAACATCCTACAAATCAGAATTTTAGCTCCCTTTTACCCGCCCCCCCCACCAAATGCAGTTGAGGTATCATACATGGTTCAGTCATTTACTTTTCTTTTTGCCTCTCCTTTTCCCCCTCCAACTCTTCCATAAGCTACCTGTGTCACCCACCTCCCCTCAACTCAGTACATAATCTTCCATACTTTTCTCCATGCATATAAAATCATACATAACATACATTCAAAAACACCTAGAGACATTTTGTTACTGTTTTACAAACGACAGTATTTTACATGTATCATCTATCTAGTTTTCACTGAAGAAAGCATTGTATAATTTAATTCCAGTAGCATAGTTTTAGTTTTCCACCTTAATTATTGTCTAAGCATTCTATGAAACAGATATAATATAGACATTTCCTTCTCCCAATTTCCCTACTGATAGGCATTTACTTTTATTCTGGTGAGATTCCATTGTTGGTTTTGGTTTTGTTTATGCTATTAGAAACAAGTTACAATAAATGCCTATGTTCATCTGTACTTTGTGTATTGAGGCTATATTTTCTAAGGGGAAGATTCTCCAAAGTAAAATAATGTTTCCAGATTACTTGTCAAAACAGCAATTTGAATTGCTTTTCAAAATGTGTTTTCAACAAGTATATAAAAACAATATGGGGGCCGGTGAGGTGGCTCAGCGGCATAAGCGCCTGCCTGGCAAGTGCGAGGGTCCGAGTTCGACTCCCGATACCCACATACGAAAAAGGGGCCGGTGATATTGCTCAGCGGCACAGGCGCCTGCTGGCATGCGAGGTCCTGAGGTTGACTCCCGGTACCCACAAAAAAAAAAAAAAAACCAATATTTGTTCTGATAGCAAAAAGCACTCTCTGCAGTGTTATCTCATAAATTTAATCTACATTCCCCAGCAATTATTGAAGCTAAACATTCTTTGATAGATCCATCAGCCACTGAAGATTTGCTCTTCTCACAATTCTGCATTTGTTTTTTAGTCATGTTTTGCTACTGGGGTATGTTTTTCCTGTCAATTTGAGGCATGCTTCTTCTATAATCAGTTCCACAAATATTTTTCCCTAGTTATCTCTTTTATTATAACATCCTTTGCCATTCAAAAGACTACCATTTATGTAGTCAAATATTTATTTTTAATAGCTTTTGAATGTCCTATGTCGGTAAAGATAATCTCTCAATTCTAGATTGTGTAGTCTCTGACTTTTTCAAAAAGAACTTTATTTTTAAAACTTAAATCTTCAGGGCCGGTGAGATAGCTCAGCAGCATAAGTGCCTGATGGAAGCGTGAGGTCCTGAGTTCGACTCCCGGTACCCACATAAAAAAAAAAAATCGGGCTGGTGAGATAGCTCAGCGGCATAAGCGCCTGCCTGGCAAGCGCAAGGTCCTGAGTTCGACTCCTGGTACCCACATACGAAAAAAGGGCCGGTGATATCGCTCAACGGCACGGGCGCCTGCAGGCGCACGAGGTCCTCAGGTCGACCCCCAGTACCCACAAAAAAAAAAAAAAATTCTTCAAACCACTTGGGCTTTGTTTTTGAATATTTTTCTGCTTTTGGTCCAACTTTTTTTTCCAAATTAAAAGCCAATCAGGCCAGAATTCTTTTTAAATAAACTACTCTTCTCCCCTGTGATTTGAGATTCTACATTTTCCATACACAAAGGTTTACTTCAAATTTTCTGTTCTATTGATGTATTAATCTGTTCCTTTGGTAATATTATAATAATTGCACTATAATGATTTCATGTTATGTTCTGATATCTGGTATGATATTTTCTTTTACATACTTGTCTAAATTCTCAGGCATTTTTTAATATTAAATTTATGATGATTTCATATAAGCTAAAAAGAAAAAATCATTAAGATTTAGTGCAATTCCAAAAGAAGTACATAAATTATTAGGTGTTTATTCAGAGAACAGTTCTTGATTTCTATACGTTGCCTTCTTAGAAAATTACCTTAAAATAAATTAGTCTCTTCATTTATCGGTATCTAATCATATCTTCCTCAAAAAAGGGATAGTTTTCCTTTTCTTTTTCATTGCTTATACCAATTATTTTATATTTTTTTGTTCATTGTCTCCAAGATAATATTCAATTCCTGATTTAAAAAAAAATGCTTCAGTATAACACATACTATGAGGTTTTGGTAAAGAAACCCTGTAAGTGGATACCATTGATTGCAACTTATATTAAGTTAGAAATGTTTGCAAATTCTATTAACTCCCTTGTCAGGATCTATTGATGAGTAATGATTCTTCTCCTTTAAGCTGTTAATGTTATTGATATATTTCCTAATACTGAACTGGCTCTGCATTCTTGGGCTCTAATTCGGTCATCACAGTCAAAATTGGTCATCCTTTAGGTATATAGCTGAATTCTACTTGTCATAATTTTAATTATTTCTATATTCATAAGACTGATCTTGGGCTGGTGAGATGGCTCAGCGGCGTAAGCGCCTGCCTGGCAAGCACGAGGGCCCGAGTTCAACTCCTGGATCCCACATACGAAAAATGGGCCGGTGATATCGCTCAGCGGCACGGGCGCCTGCTGGCGCGCGAGGTCCTGAGGTCGACCCCCGGTACCCACAAAAAAAAAAAAAAAAAAAAAAGACTGATCTTGAGTTTTTTTCAACTCTATTCTGACTTCATAAAATAAATTGGATAGTACAGTCTATAGATTGAAATGTTATCAATAACTTTGGTATTACTTTAAAAGAGTAGATACATAGAATTAATCATGAATTTGTCTGAGACAGGAGTATTTTTCAGTATAGATCCTAAATCACTTTTCCAGATGCTTCAGTGGTACTTGTTTTTATCATGTTTTATACTTCTTACTGTAATTCTCATAACTTAATTGTCTGCTTCTTAAAAAGCATTCATTTCCTGTTTTTAAAATATATTGATATAGAGTTGTACATGTTATATTTTTATCATTCTTTTAATCATGTTTCTATCTGTGGTTACATCTCACTTCCTTTTTCTGGATCAGGGAAGCAAATCTTGAAGAATATAGATTTCAATTCCATTTATTTTCTTATATAGACAACATGGCAGCTCAAGGAAAGTTTTTCTAAACATTGGAATGATGGAAAACTTGGGATATAGTGTCCAGGACAATTACAAGAAGTTATAGGGAAGAAAAGTGGATGTTGATGCATGAATTTTCAAAAGAAAACTGAAAGACAATAAAGTTCTACTTGCTGATTTCTGCATGAAACATTTCTGAATTATAAGACCCATATAAACAGCATCACTTCTACTTTTCCACAAGACATTTTAAACAAGATTAGAAAAATATGAACAATGTATAACAGGGAAACACTATATTTTGTTAAATAGAGTGCTGAGAGTAAGCTTCTCAGAGTTTTGTTTACCCAATATCAGGCAGTTAAATTATTCCTTAGCTTTAATGTGTTTCCAGTGAAGATAACTCTTTTTAATAAACTTCTGCCGACTTACCAAATGACATTAAAAACACTGGTTTCTTATTCAGAGACGGGCTCAATAACTGTTAAACCCATTTGCATTTATTACAAGCAAGGTGCAGAAAATGTACGTGAAGTTCTTAAAGTAGCTGGCCATTGTATTGTTACTATTTTTTATACTATTAAGACACCAAAAGAAAATGGTGATATTTAGAGTGGAAGAACTGGGAGGATGGCATTCTATGTACTGTGTGACATATGGATTTGATATGCACAATTTATGTGATTCACATTAACAATTCCAAAATATAAATAATTATTACGTGTTACACTGAAGAAAGTACCATCATATACTTCTAAGTCTTTTCACATACATTTTGTAATCTGTTGTTATTCTAGTCAATACACTTTAAAAATGTTTTATGTCCAAGTAAACATTTTTATACAGTATTTTATAAAGTATTTTCCATAGTCTTTCCATTAAAGTTTTATCATAATTGCAGTATGACTTTCCTTTTAATAAAACACTTTGTCTAACTTCATTAAGTAGTTAAGATTTCTCCTAGGGATAAATTCCTATACCCAGTGAAACTGAGTATCATGGTCAAGGATTCCCCACAATCATTAAATTTTCATTCCTGTAGGCATTCTTTCTAGCATGAATTTTCTGATGTCTACTTAGGTTTGGCTTCTGGTAGAAAGCTTTGCCACATTCGTTGCACCCATAGGGTTTTTCTCCTGTATGAGTCCTCCAGTGTTTATTGAGGCATGACTTCTGGCTGAAGCACTTGCCACATTCTCTACAACGGTAGGGTCTTTCTCCCGTGTGCATTTTTCGATGTACATTGAGGTATGACTTCTCACCAAATGACTTCCCACATTCACTGCATACAAAAGGTCTCTCTCCTGTATGTGTTCTCTGATGTTCTGTGCGGTGTGACTTCTGAGTAAAGGCTTTCCCACAAAAAAAGCATTCAAAGGGTCTTACTCCAGTGTGAATTCTCTGGTGTTTAATTAGGGTTGACTTATGTGAAAAGGCTTTCCCACAATCAGTGCACCCATAAGGCTTCTCCCCTGTGTGACTTCTCTGATGCCTAATGAATTCAGACTTGTAGCAGAAGGCTTTCCCACATTCACTACAGACGTGAGGTTTTTCTGTAGGTGGAATCCTCTTTCGTTTGTACACAAGAGAACTGGTCACTGCTGGTTTATATATAAGTGCTGGGTTATGGCTGAAAGCTTTCTCACAGTGACTGCATCCCCAGGGTTTTTCTCCATTAGATCTTTTATCATGGTTGCTGCATTGCAATAATTTCCCATATCCATAACACTCATCTTGTTTTTTTGCATAGCTTCTCTTCAAACCAATCAAGTCTAAATTATCATTCAAACTCTTTCCACAAGGATCCCAGCTATTGGGCCTTTGAATTGGAGGAAAAAGATCAGTGCTCAGAAGTGATATTTTCCCAAACTTATTACACTGATGGATTTTTCCCTTGGGCAATGCTTTCTTGCTGATGAATGCACCTTGCCTCAAAAATATGTCTTGCTGTCTCTTCCTCTGGACATCAACTTGCCGGATATCTTCTGGAGAAAGTACAAGTGAATCATTCCTTATGAATCTTTATGTTTATTATGAGCTGTAATAAAATTACTTTAAGAAATGCTCTCAAATTTAAAGTGTGTACAGTATATGAACCATAACCAAAAACACAATTCAGGAAAGAGTGTTCTATGGTAGAGAAGATTCAGCACACTGGCAAAATGGAATGCAATATATCATAGGATACACAGAAAAATAATTTCAAAGATGTAATGACATTACAGAGCAGGGAATGGCAAACTTGTTCTTAAATGGCCAAAGAGAAAATATTTTAGGCTTTATGGGTCATACAGTCTCTCTCACAATTATTTAATTCTCTCATTGTAGCAAGAAAACATAGATACTATGTAAATATAAGATTGTGACTACGTTGCAATAAAACTTTATTCACAAAAATGGGTGGCTGACCTGTAGAGCATGGTTTCCTGACCTGTTATAGAAGAGAGAGGTTTAAACATTACACAGCACCTTGCCATTCAATGTGAAGGTCTTCAAGGGGTACCTTTGTCCTTACCTGAAAGCTTGTTAGATTGCTTAATCTCAAGCCCCACCCCAGACCTACTGAATCAAAAAAGCTGTATTTTAGCAAGAAGTCCAGGTTAGAGTTTGGTAAGTACTGATATAGCAATTATCAGAGAGTTTATCCTCTTGGGCTGGTTATAATATAAATAACAAAGCACTCTGAGATGGATTAGATGAAAGAATGGATTCAACAAAATTAATTAGGACTTAAAACAAGACTCCTAGCCAGGTGTGGTGGCACATGCCTGTAATCCCAGCTACTTGGGAGGCTAAAGTAAGAGGATCATGAATTCAAGGCCAGCCTAGGAAACTTAGTGAGACCCTATCTCAAAAAAATTAAAACATGAGTTCTTGGTGGATAGAAATTACAGGGGTTAGGAACTTAGGAAAAAATCAGACCTTTATTTTCACCAAATTCTAATTACAACTGAGCATGTCCTTTGATTATGAATATAACTATCTACACAGTAATATCAGCAGTTCCTTTTTGCACTTACTTATGAATATGGTATTTTCATCTCATATTACAGATTTAAAGATTTTTCATAACATATTTACAATCATCTCTACTTTGATATTTATTAGACTTAAAGCTATATCTATCTATTTGACATACAAATAAGGAATTGTATCTACTACTACATCACACATTTTGAAAATATCTTGATAAATGTACTTCTCCCTTTTTTGTTTCAATAAGTACTATTTTTCAGTAATTTCTTTCTTTCATAATCTTAAGGAGTGTGTGTGTGTGTGTGTGTGTGTGTGTGTGTGTGTTTGAAGGGATTGAGCCCAAAGGTACTCTACTATTGAGCTACATCCCAAGCTTTTTTTTTTTTTTTTTTGAGACAGGGTCTCACTATGTAGTTCAGACTGGCCTTGAACTCACTTTGTAGCTCAGGCTGGCCTCAAACTCACAGTAATCCTCCTGCCTCAGCCTCCCAAGTGCTGGGATTACAGGTGTGCACCACCATGCTTGGCTTTCATTGTTACATGTAAAAAAAATAAAATAAAATGAATCTTGAAAAGAATGCCAAAGACGTCTATAGCACAAAAAAACCCTGACTTAAAGACAGACATTTAGCACGAGATAATCTGGGTGCAATTTTAGGAGACGTCAGTGGAAAGTAAAAAGTGGAGGTACGTAAGATATTATGGTACGTAGGGGCCGGTGAGATAGCTCAGCGGCATAAGCGCCTGCCTGGCAAGCGCGAGGTCCTGAGTTCGACTCCTGAAACCCACGTATGAAAAAAGGGCCGGTGATATCGCTCAGCGGCATGGGCGCCTGCTGGCGTGCGAGGTCCTGAGGTCGACCCCCGGTACCCACACACACACAAAAAAGATATTATGGTACGTAAGGTATTTTATATAGCCATTTTACCTCTATACTGAGAGTTAATTAGAAGTGGTTAAGATGGGCCCTACTTTACCTACTTTACCACCCAGCCATCCTTGGATACCTGTCACCCTCTAACCCTCACATAGAGTTCACTGCCTGCTCTTTGCTGATCCCATACTCTTCCATCTGTGGGAGTGACTTAAATTTGAGTACAAGGGGGAAGGAGAGGATGAGTAATAAGGCTGTGGATATGGTCTGAAGCATTTTACTTGGAAAGTGTTAGAGAATAACACTAGGAGGAGTGGGAAAATCATAGATGCTATTTGCTAGAACATCTGAATATGAAAGAGAAGGTGTATTGATAACCAAGGAGAAAGGGAGATGGACCAAGCCTTTAAGTGGAAGTAGGAAGACTAGGGGAGGTAGGAATGCATGGAGGGCGAAGGATCATCAAGAAGGATGCAGTGCTCAAATCTTTTAAGAGCAAGACCTTAAAGAAAATTTCAAAGGTGCCAATCTCAAATAGTGCCTTTTTTGCTAGGTTTATCACACTTACCCCGACAGCGGCAGCCTGGGCGTGGTACCTCACAAATCCATGGTGCTTCTTCCTGTTCCAGCCTAAGGATCACATCTGGTTTGGTGCCTTCATAACCTGTTCCAGGGAAATGATCCGAGTTTTAGGTCAAGCTCCTTGGTCTTTGGGCCCTCTCAGGAAGCTTTAAAGGCTACACATACATACGTTATACTGGGGAGGGGACTGTGCATAAAGCGGGGGGACTTGTCCAGAACCAGTGGAATTAGTAATCTAGGATCACTGAAAGTCAGGCTGAACCCACAGAGGCAGAGCAGTGTAAGGGTTAGGAATGCATCTATAGCCAGACTGCCAGGGTTCAAACCCTGGCTTCACAGTGTGCAAGATGGGTGACTCTGCAAGTTACTGCACCTCTCTGTGCCTTAATTTCCAAATCTGTAAAATAGTAGCAGGTCACAAAGCCTATTTAAAGTTTATTTCCAATCTTCTATTGTTTTTAGACTTCAGATTACAGTGTGATAGATATAACTAACATTTTAAGAATATAAGGGCCGGTGAGATGGCTCAGCGGCATAAGCACCTGCCTTGCAAGCGCGAGGGCCCGAGTTCGACTCCCGGATCCCACATACAAAAAAGGGGCCGGTGATATCGCTCAGCGGCACGGGTGCCTGCTGGCACGCGAGGTCCTGAGGTCGACCCCCCGGTACCCACAAAAAAAAAAAAAAAAAAAAAAAGAATATAATATTCTAGCTCTCAAATGTATGCATGGAATAGATGAGGAAATACTGTGGAAAAGTTTAAGCGTAATGTTCAAGAAGGTGATTAAAGCTGGGCATGGTGGCATGTGTCTGTAATCGCAGCCATCTGAGAGGCTAAGGTAGGAGGATCACCAGATCAAGCCCAATACCTAGCAAGACTCTGTCTCAAAATAAAGTTAAAAAGGTCTACAGTGTAGTTCAGTGTGAAGGCCCTGGATTCAATCACCACCACCACAAAAAGATTAAATGTACGTATTTTTAAAATGCTACGGGGAAAAAGGAACCCTTCTCAATTGTTGGTAGGAGTGTAAACTGGTACAAGCACTATGGAAATGAGTATGAAGATTCCTCAGAAAACTAAAACTAGAGATTCTATTTGACCTAGCTATGCCCCTTCTAGGTATCTTTCCAAAAGAGTTACAAGCATCATAACGCAGTGATAGATGCATACCCGTGTTTATAGCAACACAATTTATAATAGCTAAATCTTTAAAAACAGCCCATATGCCCATCAACAGATGAATGGATAAAGAAAATGTATTTTTTTTTTGTGGGTACCGGGGGTCGAACTCAGGACCTCGAGCACCTACCAGCAGGAGCCTGTGCTGCTGAGTGATATCACCGGCCCTTTTTTCGTATGTGGATACTGGGAGTCGAACTCAGGACCTCACGCTTGCCAGGCAGGCGCTTATGCCACTGAGCTATCTCACTGGCCCAAGAAAATGTATTTATATACAATGGAGTATTATTCTGCCATAAAGAAGGATAAACTTGAATCCCCATTTACCCATTTTAGGTAAATGGGTATATCTCAATACCATAATGTTAAGTAAAATAAACCAGATGCACAAATTTAAATATCACACTCTTGTATGAGTAACCCAAAGGGTAAATGAGGAGCAAAATGGAGGATAGATATTGAGAAGTAAGAAGAACATGTTCAAATGGGAACAGGAACAAGGGAAGGGGGAGGAGGAAGGGAAAGAAGGGAAAGGGGATTTTAAAAAAAGAACGAAAGGGAAAAAAATGGAAACAAAGCTTTTGTAAATGGGGAGGGGAAGAAGGGTTGAAGGGAGGAGAGAGGAATGGGAAAAAAAGAGGAATTAAGGCATATGTACTAATTTAAAAACATTTTAAAAAGAAAATGCTAGTGTTTGGCTATTTGTTCTAGGTATGGTTCCATTGAAATTAACTTGAGAGCTGTCCTTTGGCATTAATTACTGGGAAGGCATCCAGAAACACTTCTACTGTAGCTACCTTGTTTACAAGGTACAGAGATGATATCCTCATCTGTACTGACATCTAGACATGAGCTTTTTTTTTTTTCAAACATTATAGGCACAAGTCCAATGGTTCCATTTTATAGTGTATATGCACTTCTTTTTAAAACATTTGTTGCATTCTTCCTATATCTGTAGCATTACATTGTACAGCAGAATAAAGGCAAGATCAAGAAAATCAGATATGGATGTTTCCTCAGAGCTTGAATCTATATGTTGTGGTGGTGGTGATGGTAGTGCTGGGGGCTGAACCCTAGGACTACTGCACACTGGGCAAATGCTCTACCAATAAGCTGCACCCTAGTCCTGAACTTGGAGCTATTAATGTAGATATGCAGCATATAAATAGCTAGAAAAACAAGTTGGAGAGTACTCAGTGCCATAACAGTTACATAGATAAATGAGAGACATAGCAATCAGAGAAAAATAGGGAAAACTTTGTGAAGAAAGTATTCTTACAAAACTGATTCAAAATTTACACAAGAGGAAATTACTTATTCCATCTTAATTATTGGAAAAACAATATACATTTCACTGACTTTCATGTCCAACTCAGATGAAATACTATAGACCCTTTTCCAAGACAATAATGGTATCCTTTGTAAATATAGTTTTAAGTGAAAGCCTCCATCTATGCCAAAACTCTGTGAGTAATCTGACATTTGTACTAGATGAGTATATCACAAGGTTAAAATGGATGAACCTGATCATGGGGTTGAGATGAGAGCTGGCATTAAACAATCATAGGCTGAACTGGAAACAGATTTTTGGCTTGGTGTAAAATATAAGGGTCTGTCATGAAGCTTTTAGGAGAATTACATGAGTTAATATTTTAAAAGTTGCTAAAACTGTGTCCAGCACATAGAAAGTACTAAGTAATTATTAAGTAAGTTAGGGACTTTAGAGGCTTTAGACACTTCATTTGGTTTTGGTGACTGACAAAGAGAAGCTGGTCAGTCAAACATAATCTGCAATGTATAGAGGAAGCTTTTCTTACCCACTGAGACCAGATTGCTGTAGGTCTCCAACATCACATCCCGGTACAGGGCCCTCTGTGCAGGATTCAGCCGGTGCCACTCCTCTTGGGTGAAGCCCACAACCACATCTTTGAATGACACAGGTATCTTCTGAAGCTAAAATGTAAAAATAAACAGTGGTGGTGTGGATGGTACTGATTTTTATAATAGTCACAGGTCAGACCTTACTGTGATCATTTATCTACCTAGGTGACATTTACCTTCCTGGCTTTGTGCTATAAATGGTGGGAGAAATAAAAATCATGTTGGAAGCTACCCACTGTTCTCATTTACACTTTGAATCAACAACCATTTTGTGTCTGACCTAGTATTAGCCGGAACATAGTCATGGAGGGTTTCTGATCAGAAGGAACTCACTATCTGGCACAAAGAGAACAACTCATACAGCCATCAGTGTGGAAGTGTCATAAGGACTCTGATGGCACATCTAAGCAATGGCATGCAGGGCAGCAAATCGTCCATCAAAATTTTCAGCATCTGGTTAGGCTTCAAAGCTCAGGGATATGTGGTGCTGAGTCTGCACCACAGATGGAGAAACTCTATTCCTTACCCAGAAGCAGCTTGAAGGCAAAACTGATATTAAGGGTGGCAAGTTACTCAGGAACAAGAGAAAAGTATACAGAAGGCTATGAGTGATGAAATAATGGAAGAAAGGAGATGAAGAGATGATGACGGGAGAAGTATGTGCACAAAGCACATGCTAGATAAGGAGTGTCTTACTCTAAACAGACTGTGAAAAGTCACGGATGCATACTGTATCACTAGAGCAACCACTAACATCATAATGCAAAGACACATACCCGAAGCAAATAAAATGGAATCCTAAAAAAGAATTCAATTAAAGATAGGTATAGTGGGTCATGCCTGTAATCCCCGCACTCTGGGAGACTGAGGCAGGAGGATCACAAATTCAAGTTCCGCCTGGGCAACTTAGTGACTTAATGAGACCCTGGCTCAAAACAAAAAATTACAAAAAGGACTGGGGATGTAGCTCAGTGCAAAAGCCCTGGGTTCAATCCCCAGTGCCAAATAACAGAAAAAAAAAAATTCACAAACACAAAATAAGAGAAAGAAAAAAAACTAGAACAACAAAAGCAGATGAGGGCCGGTGAGATGGCTCAGCGGCGTAAGCGCCTGCCTTGCAAGCGCGACGGCCCGAGTTCGACTCCCGGATCCCACATACGGAAAAGGGGCCGGTGATATCGCTCAGCAGCACGGGTGCCTGTTGGCACGCGAGGTCCTGAGGTCGACCCCCAGTACCCACAAAAAAAAAAAAAAAGCAGATGAGGCAAAGAGAAAACAGATATTAAAGTGACAGATATAAAACCAACCTAGATTCTATTTTGTACATCCATATTCTGACAAAAAATGTTTCTTCATCACTGTAATACCAAGTTTGGAAACTACTTAAATGTCTACAAAATGGGGAACTGGTTATTATCAGTGTTATGGCTTGTATCTAGATGTCCCCTCAAAGAGTCATGTGGTCATAGGTGGAGCTTTTCAGAGGTGACTGGATCTAGAGTGTGTGATGCTGGGATTAAGGATGTGATGCTGGGATTGATTCATAGTGTGATG
The DNA here is from genome assembly GCA_028451465.1 of Erethizon dorsatum. Lineage (NCBI taxonomy): Eukaryota > Metazoa > Chordata > Mammalia > Rodentia > Erethizontidae > Erethizon > Erethizon dorsatum. The sequence continues at coordinate 100,887,516 of CM051834.1, forward strand.
TTATGATTAAGGGTGCCCCACACTGGGTGTCAGTGTTACCCACCCTAAGGACTGATAGCCTGGACAGAATTTAAGGGACAGAAAGAGGGCTGCTGTTGGCACTTGCTGCTTGCTACTTCACTACTTGTTACCTTGCTGACTTCTGCTTTCTGCCTGCCATAAACTGTTCCTCTTCTGCTATGCCCCTCTGCCATGCCACCCTCTCTTGGAGCCAGCCATCTATGGACTGAAACCTCTAACAACTGTGAGCTACAATAAACCTTTCCTCCTTTAACTTTGGGTGTTGCGTATTTTGTATCAGCAACAAGAAAAGTAAGGCAATCAGTCGTATTTCCATGCATACAATGGACGATTATGTGCTGGATTTTAAAAAATGCTGTGGTCCTAAGTACTAATATATTGGGTAAAATGGCATGTGTGTGTGTTTTCTTATGGTTTCTATGTGTAAAACAGAGGCTGTAGCATTCCACTCAAATCACCAGAAGGGCTTGAAACCTTCCTCAGAACTGTCCGTGGCCAATTGGAGCTTTCAAGGTAATCTCTCCTGGGGGCAGCCTGCAATTGATGACTGGTTGATTTCAAAATATAAAAGCTCCTGCACTTCAAGAAAACACTAAGCACCAGACTATTTTATGAGATCAGATCAGATATTTGCTGAACAACTCTTTTTGTCCAAACCTGCTTCCTTCACTGTCTTACAGGTGTTTCAAGAGACTCCTCAATAAACTTCCTCTGTTAAAATCGTCATCTCTGAATCTGTTTTCCTGAAAATGCAGCCTATGACAAAGCGCTCACAATGCATCCATATTTTTCTAGGTCAGTTTCCCCAAGATCATTTTTACCTGGTACTCGATCATTTTCTCCTGTTCTTGGAAACAGAGTTGAGACCTGTGAAAGTAGAAATAAGAGCAAGAGAATGGTAAAATAAGAAACAAAGCTGTGAGACCAGGCCTGTCCTGGAACTTATTAATTCCTTACATAAATCTTGTGTACAAAACTAGGCTTTAAATCATCATTGTAAAAGAAAAATGGCTGCCATTCAAATCTGAATGTGGATGAATAAAATGGACATTTCAGGAAATAAAAGTTGCTACCAAAGAATAACTGAAAGTTTTTTTAATGAACACATTGAAACTTAAGTAATTAGACCTAAGCATGGACTAGACAATGGCTTCTATAAATTTATGAAACTATTACAAAAAAAAAGCAAAGTCAAATAACTGTATAAGGCTAGTAAAATATACTCGAACAATGATCACAAATAATTAATGGAAGATAACACCATGTTATTCATTCAATAGATTGAGTATTACCATTTAAAACATAATTTTCATGGGCCGGTGAGATGGCTCAGTGGCTTAAGCGCCTGCCCGGCAAGCGCGAGGGCCCGAGTTCGACTCCCGGAACCCACATACGAAAAAGGGGCCGGTGATATCGCTCAGAGGCACGGGTGCCTGTTGGCGCGCGAGGTTCTGAGGTCGACCCCCCGGTACCCACCAAAAAAAAAAAAAAAAAAAACATAATTTTCAAAGCCAGGTATGGTGGTGCACACCTGTAGTTCCAGCTACTCAGGAAGTTGAGGTAGGAGGATCACTTGAACCTATGAGCATGAGGTCAGCCTGGGCAACAAGGCAAGACCCTGTCTCTAAAAACAAAAGCAAAACTTCAAAAGAAAATGATTATATTGTTTTTAACCCAGATGTTTAAGATATAACTGTAAGGCTTAATGAATAACAAAACAAGAATGAAAACTAGGTTGTGTACATAAATACTTTGTGGTATGCCTGAATGCTTGATGTTAGAAATGTGTTAAAATTACCAATGAAGCCAATCATGGTGGCACATACCTGTAATCCCAGCATTCTGGGAGGGTGAGGCAGGAGGATCAAAAGTTTGAGCCTAGCCTGGGAAACTTAGTGAAACCATGTATTATAATAAAACATGAAAAAGGACTGGGATGTAGGTCAGTGCAAAAAAAAAAAAAAAAATCACCAATGAGGCACCATGTAATTTTTTTATATTATGTCTTTTGTGGCTGTCCTCACTGAAGTGACCTGAGGTGATGTCATTTCAACTGAAAAAGTTTAATGCCCCCAGATAATGACCCATACCACTATCTTTCACTACAAAGGACTGGAGTGCCTTGGAAAATGGCTGAAATGCATGTGGAGCGAAGAATACAAGATGTATAGATGTTCTTCCATAATCTTAAATGTGTCGGAAAGCAAGGACACAATTCTAGTGGATGGGTCTTAGTAATAGAGCACAGGAGCCAACAACAAGGGACTCCAGCCATATGAAGAAGAGTGTTAAGAGAAAACTGGCCATATCTGAAGAAATTAAACACAAAAATATAGTATAATCCAATAGTTTCATACAAATGCACATGTCATAAAATTTTAGCTTCTAAAAACTATGAATTTGTAGCAATATTTTTTAAGTCACAACATCAAAATGTCTTTTCCTTCTGACAGTTAAACTGGATTGTGAAATTGATTGGCTCCAAAGTCATCTAGGGGATTAATAAAACATATTTCTGGGGGCATCCGAGTAGGTCATGGAGGTGTAACCTTGGGTATTACCTCTGGTCCCTGGCCCCTTCCTCTTGGGCCCTGTTCCTCTGCTCTGCTTTCCAACTGCCATGAACTAAGCAGCCTTGCTCCGCCACACCCTTCTGCCATGATGTTTCTGCCTTGTAGTCAGTTAATTGTGGACTGAAATTTCTGAAACCATGAGCCAAATAAACCTCTCCTTCTTTAAGTTGTGGGTGTCAGATAATGAGATACTATCATAATATTGGAGGCTCCCTATTTCCAAAACATCCATGTATTAGGAAATATGAAAGTTAACCTGAACAAAATATTAGTAAAGAATGCTCTACTTGTCAGATTGATGTCTGAATACACTGTGTATGAACTAAAGGCTAGAAGTGAAAATCCATATCCAGGAGCAACAGAGTTCTCACACACAGTTGGTGGGAGTGCAAACTGGTTTAGCCATTTTTGAAAACTGGTCACAGCAATTAAAGCTGAACACAAAATTCTCTTTCTCTCTACAGTTCTACTGCAGGATACTTACCACAGATATTTATGTATGTTGTCCACTCCAAGACTTAAACAAATGTGTTTATTGCATTTTTGACCATAATAACCGTAAACTGAATTAGAAACTTCCCAAGAGAACTCGATAATTGACATGCTTCCATACCGTAGACTATTATTCAACAATAAAGAGGAATGAGCTAGGCCTGGGAGTATATCTCAGAGGTAAAGCATGTGTTTAGCGTGTGCAAGATCCTAGGTTCAATCCCCAGCACCAAAATAAATAAATTCATTAAATAGAAATAAATAAATAAATAGAAATGAACTTATATCTATGCAACAAGTGGCTAAATCTCACAGACATTTCCAATGAAAAATAACATATTGTATTTATCTTCTCTTATCAATCAAATCCCAGAACAGGTAAAACTAATCTATGGTGACAGAGTCCCAGTAGGGGAGGAAGATAGATACCAGCTAAGATGGGACAAGGAGGCGTCATCAAAGATAGAGGTCAATAAGTGTTTTCTTTAATGGATCAAACAGTATACATTTAGGTCTTGTGGACCTCTGGATGTTTGTAACAAACTACTCACCATCATCATATCACAAAAGTAGCCACAGACAATTATATGCAAATAATTAAGTACAGCTATGTTATCATAAAACTTTCATTACAAGCCAAGCATGGTGGTTCCCACCTATAATCCCAGACATTTGGGACACTGTGGGAGGAAGATTGCAAGTTCAAGTTCAGCCTGGGCAACTTAGTGAAAATCTGTCTCAAAATGAAAAATAGCTCAGTGGTAGAGCATTTGCTTAGCTAATTACTATAGTAATTAGCAGTACTACAAAACAAAAGAAAACAAAAACAAATAAACAAACCAGACACTAAAAATGGCAGGCCAGATATGGTTCATGGATTGTAGTTTGCCAACCCCAGTTCTAAGATGATGGAAATGTTGATTGAAGTGGTGGTTATAAGTCTCTCTCTATATATATATATTTAACTCATCAAGAGGTACATTTAAGATGTGTACTTTTTGCTCTATGTATTTTGTACCTCATTGAAAGAGAAAGGAAAGGAAAAAGGAAAAAGAAAGAGAAGAGAAGACAAAATAAAACCTACATCTATGTTCCACCAGCACTGACTCCAGGATAAGGAAACTATCTCAGCAAAGGTGGGTAACGAGTGCTTTTCTCCTGATTAGGATTCTTGAGCTGTGATCCTAATGGTTGACAATACAAACTTCATCAATCCCGCAGGTGATTCCCACTAGATCCAGGCTTTGCCCATTGAGCAATATTCTATGATGACAACCTTTAAAGACAGCAACTGCCAGGTGAGGGCCCAGCTACTCACGAGGCTGAGGCAGGAGTATCATTTAAACCCAGGCCAGCCTGGACAACATAGTGAGACGTTGCCTAAAACAAACAAATGCAAAAGCAAAAGCAAAACAAAACAGAACAAAAATACAGAGCAAAAACATTAGTATCTCTCCTTTGCTGAAAGAGACTGTCATTTTCCTGTGGGACAAAGAGTTTCTCCTGAGACCAGTGATTTTCACACCATTTTTTGAAGTTTCTTTCTTACACAGTTGGTGAGTTCTGAATTCTAAGAAAAGTTACCAGAAGAGGTTGAGAAACATTGGTCACTGCTGGAATAATGATATTATTTAATCATATACGTCTTGAATCCAAATAAGCATGAGAATTAAAAAGGACATAGTCCAACTATTACATGAGTATCAAAGTATCCTTCAGTATTAATCTTGCCCTCACAGTGTGCTCAACCCTGAAAGTAAAATTTCTGTAACATTACCATCTTTCACCTGAGCTAACACCTATCATAAGAAAACTGGAGATAAATTTTCATAGCAAAACAGTTTAGACACATGGGTTAATAGCCAGTTTGTTAGCCCAAACTACTTCAGCATGAAGGCTGATGTCTTCACATACTGAATGAATTTTTTAAATCATATACAATATCTTAATTGTATACAACATTGTATTTTTTTTTTTTTTTTGGTACTGGAAATCAAACTCAGGACCTCACACTTGCCAGGCAGGCGCTGTGCCACTGAGCTAATCTGGCACAACATCCTATGGTTTGTTTGTTTGTTTGTTTGTTTGTTTGTTTTGAGACAGGGTCTCGCTATGTAGTGCAGGCTTGGCCTTGAACTCACTTATGTAGCCCAGGCTGGCCTCGAACTCACAGCAATCCTTCTGCCTCAGCCTCCTGGGTGCTGGGATTACAGGTGTGCGCCACAACTCCTGGCACAACATCTTATGTTGATAAACTGTTGTTTGCTTTATTTATATATTTAAGTAGGATTGATGAGGGGCTGTATTAATTATATTAATATGAAAATATAAGATTTTCTTTTTTTTTAATCTTTTTTTTTTTTTTTTTGGTACCAGGAATTGAACTCAGGATCTTGCGCTTGCCAGGCAGGCGCCTGTGCCACTGAGCTATATCCCTGGCCCAATATAAGATTTTCTGAAAGGAAGAAATTATAGAAAAATTCATCCAAACATATGAAAGAATGTGACTGAAACTAAGAGTTTCTCCTTCTAAGAACAGTAAATACCTTCTAATTACTATAGTAATTAGCAGAAAACACTGGTTATAATGGTGTCCTAATTTTTAGAACAAATTATTTAAAAATTGCATATATTTACCTAGCTTTGTTTTATAGAAATCATTTCTCACTAATCTAACAAATCATCTTTTGAAGAAGAGAAGTTAGGTATGAATATTGAAAAATGTGTAATAGTAGAGTGCTAAATGATTTAATGTTTTATTTTTCTCATAGTGGGCAATAAATATCTTTTATAATTGTTTGAAACACTTTGAAATAGTGTACAGTCCATAAAGCATAAGTCATAAAGCATGGTAAGGTGAAAGTGGGATTTTTTTTTTTTTTTTGTGGGTACTGGGGGTCGACCTCAGGACCTCGCGCGCCAGCAGGCGCCCGTGCCGCTGAGCCATCTCACCGGCCCATGAAAGTGGGATTTGTCAAATCAGTAATGAGAAAGACTGAGCAATGAGCTGACTGTACCTTTAAAACATTTTTTTTCTGACTGAGGTATAATTTACCTATGATAACTGAGTCCACTTTCAGTGGGTTTGATGAGTTTTGGTAAGTGCATGGAGCCATGTCACCACCACACAATCAGGATATGCATCATTTATTCCCATCACTCCAGAGAGATCCCTTATGCCTTTTGGTAAGGAATATTCTGTCCACAAGATAGAATTATAAACATGTCATAATGGTGTTCATGTTAAGATGAACTATTTAGGATTCCTATTGCTTCTACAGGAGAAATAAAAGTGGTTTTCTGAAAGTTAAATGAAATACAGACAATTCTTTGCTTAAATAATGTATCAGTCAAGGTATTCCACCAGGCGAAAACGTAAGTTATCTGGGTAGTATGTACATGAGAGTATATATATATGGATAAGTTCATTAAGCTAAATGCTATTTTCTATAGTAATTAGCATTTTAAAAATTCTATGAATTTTTAGGGATGGTGAGATGGCTCAGCAGCATAAGCGCCTGCCCGGCAAGCGCGAGGGCCCGAGTTCGACTCCCGGATCCCACATATGAAAAAGGGGCCGGTGATATCGCTCAGCGGCACAGGCGCCTGCTGGCACGCGAGGTCCTGAGGTCAACCCCCGGTACCCACAAAAAAAAAAAAAAAAAAAAAAATTCTATGAATTTTTAAAAAAGCAAAAAAAAAAAGGGCCGGTGGGACGGCTCAGCGGCTTAGGCGCCTGCCTTGCAAGCGCGAAGGCCCGAGTTCGACTCCCGGAACCCACATACGAAAAAGGGGCCGGTGATATCGCTCAGCGGCACGGGTGCCTGTTGGTGCGCGAGGTCCTGAGGTCGTCCCCCCGGTACCCAAAAAAAAAAAAAAAAAAAAAAAAAAGCAAAAAAAATCATAATCCTATTATTTAAAATATACATATGTAGAAAAACTTTTGGTATAAAATACAATAAAATCTTAACAGTGGTTTGATTTAGAATATTTCTTACTCTAATCCATAATTATAACACACACACACACACACACACACACACACACACACACACTGCATTATTTACAAATTTATTGTCCTGATATCTTTTTTTTTTTTTTTGGTGGTCATACTGGCAATTGAACCCAGGGCCTTTGCACTGAGCTACATACCCAGCCCTTTTTGATTTTTTAATTTTGAGAAAGGGTCTTACTAAGTCACTATGTTGCCCACGCTAGGCTCAAACTTGTGATCCTCCTGTCTCAGCCTCCCAGAGTGCTGGGATTACATATGTACACCACCATGCCCAGCTTATTCTGCTGTCTTTTTTCATCATGAAGGAATCCACAGGAAGCTTGAAAACGGAAGGAAAGTTCTTTGGAAGAACTGAGTTGGCAAGAAAGGCCTGGGGCCCTGCAGGCTGGTGCAATTAATCCTACTCCCTTGTCTAAGAGTCCACTCTTCTCACTTTACTGGGCTTCGTTACTTCAGGGTTTGTCTGGTCTCTTTAACTTCAGGGTTCCAGCTGAATGACAGAGTAGGCAAATGTGCTGGGCTGGGAAATCAAAGGACTGTGTTCTGGCCCTGGCTCTGTGACCATCTAGATCTGTGTCTCAAGCAAATAAATCATTTCCTTCACGTTTAAATGAGATGGTGGCATGAACAGATGCTAAAACTACTGGTGAAAGTTTGGTGAGAAATAGTTACATAGTATCTAGATACCTCCCCAAGATATTGATAATTATGAAAAGAAAAATATTACCTTTATGCTGGATAAACTTCAAAGTCATTACCTTAATCGAATGATCACTGAACATCACCAGGAAGGAGATACATGACTGACTGGGCCTCCTGATGTGACACACAGTGGAGGGCACAAAAACTCTCCTGTGGCATCCCTGCCACCAAATGCACACCTGAATCTCTTGAATCTAATCAGAAGGAAACATCAGAGAAACTCATAAAGTAACTGACCTATTAAAAAACTGGCTCTTCAAAACTGGCAACTTCATGAAAGACAAAGACAAGGAACCACTCCTGATTAAAGAACACTAACGGGATGTGTCAACAAGAAACACCACGTGATCCTGGGTTGGATCCTGAAATGGAAAAAGAAAAGTTGCTCTAAAATAACATTATTAGTTGACATCTGAATATAGACTGGATTAGACAATATTATTAAATCAGTGTTAACTGCTTGATTTTATTTATTTATTTTTTTTTTTTGGTGGGTACCAGGGGGACGACCTCAGGACCTCGCGCGCCAACAGGCACCCGTGCCACTGAGCGATATCACCGGCCCCTTTTTCGTATGTGGGATCCGGGAGTCGAACTCGGGCCCTCGCGCTTGCAAGGCAGGCGCTTACGCCGCTGAGCCATCTCACCGGCCCTAACTGCTTGATTTTAAAAACTGCTAGCTATATAGGAAAATATTCTCAGGAACCACATATTAAAGTATTTATGAGTAAAGGAGCATTACATCTGCAACTTAGTCTCAACTATTTGAGAAAAAAGGGCAGGAATGATACATATTTATAATAAAACAATCACATCTATCACACAGGGAACACATGCATACACCACATGCACACACAGCTTTCTCTAGGTGATCACGGGGCCAGGGATATATCTCAGTGGCACAGTGCCTGCCTGGCAAGCGCAAGGTCCTGAGTTCGATTCCCAGTACCCCCCAAGATAAATAAATAAATAAATAAATAAATAAATAAATAAATAAATATCTAGGTGAACACAGGTAAAGGATAAATAGGAAACCACAGTAATATACTTGTAAGTTTTCTGAGTAAAAAAGTTTTTTAAAATCTACAGACATAGTAGGTCCATAAATCTTGTTGCTACCACCATTCTGAGAATTTAGGGGCTTTTCTGCCCCCTGGGTCATGATGGAATGAATTTCTCATACTCCCAGAGGTCAAGTGAACTGGTAAAAGTGACAGGGGAGCAGATCAGTCTAGAAAGGGCCAGCAAGAATAAGGCAGTGGGTTGGCCACATCCTATCCTGCAAGATGGCAGAATATACGAGTTAGAGACAGATGTCCCCTTACCCCAAAAGAACATGCTTACCGTACCTACAATGAGACTGTGTCCTCCCTTGCCTCTCCCTTTACTCTGTCTCCCTGGATCTTGGGCCCAACTCTTCTCCCATCATTTAGCTGTGGAGAATCCCTGGAAGGAGTGACATTCTCCAGTTGGGAGTTGCTCAGCTTCTGGCTCAAGGATGATGCCACTTCTTACCTGGGAGTCTTTGCTTTGGAAAGAGACTGGGACCTGGGTGAACTTCACCCAGGATTTTTCATACAAGGATTCTTGTCCCAAGTTTCCTTCTTCTAGACCAGAGGAAGGTCTTTAAGCTCTCAGAGTTCCATCTCTCATTAGTTTTCCTCAGCTGCAGCCCCTGGCAGGGCCTTCTATAGATGTGACCAAGGTCCTGTGGCCCTGAGGAGCTAGAGAACCCTACTGTCCAGCAAAGTGACAGGATCCAAAGGTCTGCAGGTGACCCAGGCAATTTGAAGATATGCAGATACCACAATTAGTATCATCCAACTGGCCTTCCCCAGATACTACTAGAGCCAGGGGTGCGGGGCGAAGAGGCATCTGTAGGAGATATTACTGAACGATATCTCTGCTCTGAATTTGGGATAGGAGAGTCTTCTGGAAATATTTTGAGCCTGGGAGCGGCAGATACAAGTCTGAAGCCAAGCCAGTTCTTCTGATTAAGAAAATCTAGGTCAGATGTTTTACCTCTCTAAGCCTGTTTCCTCAACTGTGAAAATAGGAAGAAGCTATCAGCGACTCGAGAGCCAGACAGCCTGGGTTCAAATGCAGGCTCTACCATTTACTGGTGATTAAGGGTGTGTGGTACTGGATTAGTCCACTGATAGGTTTAGCATAGTTCTGGGTGTGATAATAGGAAGCCCCACCCTGGGTGTGAGTGGCATCAATCAATAAGTGTATAGCTTGGATGGAAAATAATGGAAAAAGAAGGAAGGCGGGCATGCTGTTCACTGCTGCTTTCTACCTGCCCTGCTATGGACTGTTTTTCCTCTGTAAGGACTCTATCATGCTGCCCTGCCTTAGAGCCAGCTGACTGTGGACTGAAATCTCTATATACTGTGAGCTCAAATAAACCTTCCCTCCTTTAACTTGCGCCTATCGGGTATTTTGTCCCAGCAATGAGAAAAGTAACTAAGATAGTAGCATTCTTAGGAAAGTTTTTTTCACAGATTATAAAAATATTGGCCTTTTTGCCTTATGAGATTTGCTCTCCTATGCTGACCGTAGGAATGTAAATTTAAACTTTCTGAAGGGCACTTATAATTTTAAGAGTGCACATCCTGTAAATTACTCTTCAACATCCAGTAATGTATCCTAAAGAACTAATTGGTCTAATGGGAAAAAAAAAAAAAAGATGAAGGTACAAGGATTTTCATCTTAGTTTTGGTCATAAAATCAAAACAACTGGAAGCAAGAAAAATACTCCAGTAATTAAAGGATGGGCTCACTGATAATGGTAAGCCACAGAATGGAACACAAGATGGACATTAGAAATAATAACAGAAGCTGAGTGTGGCAGTGTGGGACTATAATATCCAGCACTCTGGGAAGCTGAGGCAGAAGGATGTTGAGATTGAGCCCAGCCTGGGTAACTCAGCAACTCAGCAAGACCCTGTCTAGAAAAAAAAAACGGGCTGAGGATGCAGCTGAATGTGAAGGTCCTGGGTTCAATCCCCACTACCACACACATACACCAAAACACAGAAAAAATAATTGAGAAGTATACTCACTGACTTAGAAGAGCATTTGTGACTCATATTGAAGTAGGAAATGTGGATTTTAACATATAATGTGAAAGCATGAATAAAATTATGTAAGTAAATCCATTAAAATATCATTACTTTCTTTGAGAAAAAGAATTGGAAGGAATTTCACAGTTTGATGTTTTATTTTTTGACTTCACCAATATCCTCATAATTATGTTTACTGAAGTATTAGCAACAGGAACAACAACAAAGTGATAAAGCAAAATAATCATAGTTTCACACATGAATGCAAATGGTTCTTGGAAAAGAACAAATAAAACTACTACACATCACAGAAACTGAGAAGAAAGAAGTGGGGCAAAAAAACACTTAGTTGTATTTATTGAGCCTTGACCTCAAGTCAGGCATTACACTATGTTATTTCCACATAGTGATTCATTCAATTCTCACCTTGCCATCTAAACCAAGTACTACTCCCATTACAGATCAGACATAGTGCCTAGAGAGATGAAATAACTAGGAAACAGCAGTACTGAGATTCAGGCCCACTTAAACTGGCTGTAGAACTTGTGTTTATAACCTCTTAGTCTTACCACCTCCCAAAGTGAAGACAGTTTTGTCTTCTAAAGAATGATAGGCCAGTGAGATAGCTCAGTGGTGTAAGCGCCTGCCTGGCAAGCACGAGGTCCTGAGTTCGACCCCCAGTACCCACAAAAAAAAAAAAAAAAAAAAGAATGATATAATGTCTCATATGCACACTGAATAGAACTAAAATCACCTCTGGCTATAGATACAAGCTAAACTGTGAAGGAAGGAAATAGTAACTGGATACATATAGTGAAACTATGGAGAATTTGTTTTTCAATTTTCTTCAATAATGAGATAGACTTAGGCTAGTAGGTTTTCTTTTTTAATTAAAAACTGATTTTTTTTTTTTACCAGGGCTGCCCATCTGCCCTTGGCGTAGTATAAGAAACAAAGTCACAATGCCATCTGCTCTGATTTAAGTGAGGAGATGTGAAAAACAAAGTTCCCTTCACTCTTCAGGCCTGATTCCTCCTCAAAACTGAGCAACTATGGGGAGAATCCAGTTGAGGACAATACCAATCATTATCTTTCTTGCTAAAGTGTCAATCTTTGGCAGGGTATGATGGTGGGTGTTTCTAATCCCAGCACTCTTTGAGGCTGAGGCAGGAAAATTGCGAGTTTAAGCAAAGCCCAGGCAACTTGGCAATTTAGCAAGACCCTGCCTCAAAATAAAAAGTAAAAAGGGCTGGGGTGTAGCTCAATGCAAAGGCCCTGGGCTCACTCCTCAGTACCAAAAGGTAAGGGGTGAGTCGATCTTGGAATCTTGGTAAGCAATTAGTCATTCAAACAGCAGCATGGCAGTCATCAAACACATAATTATGATTCATAACACTCTGATCATCAACTCAAAAGCCGTATGTTACTATATACTAGATACCATCATCTAAATGTTCTCAGTCACAAATTATTATCATCATCATCATTTGTGGTGCTAGGGACTGAACACGGTGCCTCACATACGTTAAGCATGTGCTCTTTCACTGAGATACATCCCTAGTTTCGCAGTCACAATTTTAAAACCAGATCACAGATCTCTCCTTGCCACCCATAAAACTCAGTATCTTCTTCCTCAATTTATTCTTTCTCTTGGGTCACAGCCTTTGTCTCTTAAATCTGTATGTTTTAAAACTCTGTCTGGCATGTTATCTCTCATTACTTATTGTTTTGGGGAAAAAAAGCCCTGACTACCCTTAAACATTTCATCTTCAATAGAATGTTTCTGTTATAATTTGAAAAAAATTCCTTAACAGATTTTTCTTGACACTGCATCAGATTTGTCCATTCATGTAAGAAAATGTGGACAATATTGAAATATACTGAGCCTTCCAATTCTGGAATGACATTTCTGCATTTATTAAAGAGTTTTATGACATCTAAAATCAATTTTATGTTTTGTTTTTTATAGGTACTCCAATATACTTTTTATATTGATAGTTAATTGAATTCTTAGCTGCTCTTCTAAATGGCATACTTTTTTTCACTTAATTACTAATGGCAGTAGAAAACTTTTCCATCCATATTCCCTTTTTTTTAGCGGAGGTGTTGCAGTAGAACTCAAGGCTGGGCAAGAGCTATCTACCACTGAGTTACATCCCCGGCCCCCATATTCATTTTTAACCAGTCATCTTCCTAAACTTTCTTTGATCCTGTATTCAAGTGATCCTCCTGCCTAGGTATCCTGGTATGGGGCTACAGCCTCATGCTATGCCCAGTTTAACTTTCTTAACTACAATGTTTTTAGAGTTAATCCTCTTAAGCTTTGGGAGTATACAATTACTTCACCCACAAATACTCAAAAGCTTTTTTCCTCAACATATTTATCTTCTTATCTCACTCCCTGATTAAATGCACTGGCTAGCACTCTAGAAGAAAGCAAATCATAATAGGGACAAATTGTTTCCTTTTCTTTTCTTTTTTTTTTTTTGTGGGTACCGGGAGTCGACCTCAGGATCTCATGCGCCAGCAGGCGCCCATGCCGCTGAGCTATGTCACCGGCCCCTTTTTCGTATGTGGGTTCCGGGAGTCGAACTCGGGCCCTCGCGCTTGCCAGGCAGGCGCGTACACTGCTGAGCCATCTCACCGCCCCTCTTTTTTTTTTTTAAGACAGCGTCTCTCTACATAAATTGCTAAATTGCTCAAGCTGGGCTCAAACTTGCAATCTTCCACCTTCGGCTTTCCAGAGTGCTGAGATTACAGGTGTATGCCACTATGCCAGGTTAGAAATTCCTCACTTGAGGGGCCGGTGAGTTGGCTCAGTGGCGTAAGCACCTGCCTGGCAAGCGCAAGGGCCCGAGTTCGACTCCCGGATCCCACATACAAAAAAAGGGCCGGTGATATCGCTCAGAGGCCCCGGCGCCTGCTGGCGCGCAAGGTCCTGAGGTCGACCCCTGGTACCCACAAAAAAAAAAAAAAGAAATTGCTCACTTGAATGGGAAGTCTGCTACTGACTTTCAATTTGTGGTATAGAAGGTTTTTTTGGTTTTTTTTGCGGGTATCGGGAGTCGAACTCATGACCTTGTGCTTGCCAGCAGGTGCTTGTGTCACTTGTGTCACTGAGCAATATCACCGGCCCTTTTTTCCTTTATGTGGGTACTGGGAGTCAAACTCAGGACCTCACACTTGCCAGGCAGGCGCTTATGCCACTGAGCTATCTCACCGGCCCCCGAGGAGGTTTTATATTAAGAAAGTAATCTCTTAGTCCTACTTTACTATTGCTTTAAAAAAAAATAATTCAAAGCTGGGCATGATGGCACACACTTGTAATCCCAGCACTTGGGAGGCTGAGGCAGGAGGACCACTGCGAGTTCAAGGTCAGCCTAGGCCTACCTAGTGAATTTGAGGCCTGCCTAAACTACATAGTGAAACCCTGTCTCAAAAAATGAAAATAACATGGGCTGGTGAGATGGCTCAGCAGCGTGGGCGCCTGCCTGGCAAGTGCAAGGGCCCGAGTTTGACTCCCGGAACCCACATATGAAAAAAAGAAGGGCCGGTGATATCGCTCAGCGGCACGGGCACCTGCTGGTGCATGAGGTCCTGGGGTCGACCCCCGGTACCCACAGGAAAAAAAAAAAAAAAGAAAATAATAATAATTACAGAACAGACGTTGAATTTTATCAAATTCCTATCTATGAGGTAACTGTAGTGTTTTCCTGTAGCCTTACTAATATGGTGAAATTCATTAATAAATCCTTTAAGAAATACTGAACTTAAATTTTAAGATAAATTTTCTCTTGATCATAATGCATTATTTTAATGTTAAAATTTCTGTTAGGATTTTGCATACACATTCATAAGGCTGGTCTACAGCTTTCTTTTTTTTTTTTTTTTTTTTTTGTGGGTACCGGGGGGTCGACCTCAGGACCTCGCGCACCAGGAGGCGTCCGTGCCGCTGAGCGATATCACCGGCCCTACAGCTTTCTTTTGCCAAGCCACAATATCTAGTTTTTGGAAGCAATGCAACAATACTGGCTTTATTTTTCTTTTTTTTTTAAGATGGTAGTGATTTCCTCCTTCGTAAATTCCCTAGAAGAATTTAACTATTTGAAGAAGTACATGTTACTTAGAAGTCACTTCGCACGTGTCTTGGTTACTTTTCTCTTGTTGCTGAGACAAAATACCTGACGCCCAAAATTAAGGAAGGAAAGGTTTATTTGGCTTACAGTTTGTAGAGGTTTCAGTCCGTACTCAGCTAGCTCCAAGGCAGAGTGGCACATGGCAGAGGGCAACAGTTCATGGTGGCGGAAGGCAGCAAAAACAAGCAAGAGCAAAAGGGAGGAGCGCACGCGTGAGCAAGAGAGAGCAAGCCTCTTTCCCTCCTTTCTATTACATGCAGGCTACCCGCCCCAGGGTGGGTGTAGCACTCACACCCATAATCCCAGCATTAGACCATGAATCAGTCATAAACTCTAGAAGCCCACCTCCATGACTTCATGAGGCTTTGGGGGGACATCTAGACACACACCATAACAACATGTAAGGAATCACCAGTTAAAGTAAATGTGGCGGTGTCTTTGAGGGCTGCAGGAGAAAAAGGAGTGAGAAAGAGGTGGCATATGGGAATCTATTAGAGTATTTCTAGCTTTCACAGCTCATCTTTCATTCTTCTTTATGTTTGTTTGTTTGTTTGTTTGTTTGTTTGAGACAGGGTCTCACTATGTAGATTAGGGTGGCCTTGAACTCACTATGTAGTCCAGGCTGTCCTCAAACTCACAGTGATCCTCCCACCTCAGCCTCCCAAGTGCTGGGATTACTAGCATGTGCCACCATGCCTGGCTTACTTTTCATTTCTTAAGGATCTTCGGTATACTCATATACTCAAAGAAAACCAGCTCTTGCACAGCTATTTTGAAACACATTAATGTAAAGTTTTATACAAATATTGTGGGTTTTTATTTATTTGAGATGAGGTCTCACTATGCTGTCCAGGCTGGCCTTAAACTCTTGGGCTCAAGCAATCCTCTTGCCTCAGCCTCATGAGTAGCTGGGACTACATGTGCCACTGTACCTGGCTAAAAATATCATTTAATTATATAGTTTTTCCCCTTTTGAATTCCTAATCTATTCGCTGATTTGCTACTGACTTGATACAATTTGCCAGTAGTTTATATTACCGATTTCAAAAAATCAGGTCTATCAGTTTTTCCTTTTTAGCTCATTAATTTCTCCTTTTCTATTTATTGATTCTTTCTACTTCATATATATATACTCTAACTTCCTTGATTGAATGTTTCATCAAGACAAAATATAAATCAAGACAAAATAAAAACCATAGAAAGCCATCCATACTCAATTCAATGTCAATTGAAGACATGTCACACATTATTTTACCTGATCTTCCCCATCTTGATTTTTATAACATGGTCTGGGGGGTGTGGCTCAGTGGTAGAGCAGAGCACTAGCTAACATGAATGAGGTCCTGGGTTCAACCCCTAGCACTGGAAAAAAAATAAGAAATATAATATGGTTCATTGTCACAGAATAAATAAATCTATGTCTATGCATGGCTCATTTCATGTGGTTTTGACAATTTTACCACATTTCTAACAGTTCATGTCTTGTTCCACTGTGGCTCCCAGTCCCTCATAGTGAGAACACAGCAGAAATCTGTCAGGCCCAGAGTTGAACCTCGGGGATTCTTGTCTATGAATTGACACGATGTCACAACTCTTTCCCTGTAACTAGTCAATCTCCCAAGATGCTTTCTTTGCGATTCTGAAGGTCTGGGCTTTGGCTGGTCTAACTCAGTATTTTAAACAGTGTTGTAAGTTTCCAATGTGCATCCCTACTTTATATGTAAAAAGGACATATCATTATATTTATACTGATAAACACAGAAAGGATAAGGGAAAGCTTCTACAATAAATGCAGAATGAATGCTGCAATTAGAAAAATCACCATTTGACAGCCATAATAGTAGTAACTAATTTAATTAAGAATCATTAATGATGGGACCGGTGAGATGGCTCAGCGGCGTAAGCGCCTGCCTGGCAAGCGCGAGGGCCCGAGTTCGACTCCCGGAACCCACATACGAAAAAGGGACCGGTGATATCGCTCAGTGGCACGGGCGCCTGCTGGCGCACGAGGTCCTGAGGTTGACCCCCGGTACCCACAAAAGAAAAAAAAAAATCATTAATGAATACTAACACAAGGAGACAAAAGTTTGAGATTACTTACAAAGCCCCAAAATATCTCTCCACCAAGATACTTACTAATAAAACTTTATAGTGGAGAACTCGTGTGGACATAACCTTAACCAAATGCTTGAAGTTTACATTATCATTAATGTGACAAGCCAATATCATGTACCTAATGTGGAACATTGGAAAGGACACAGCAGCATCACTTCTTGGTATTCTTGCCAAAAATGTACATGACTCCCATTCATGAGGAAAAATCAGGAAAATTCAAATTTCAGGACAACCTATAAAAAATAACTTCCCTGTATTCCTCAGCAACGTCCTGGTCAAAAAAAAAGGTTTAAAAATGATGAAGAAAATATTCCAAATTAAAGGAATCTAAAGAAATATGACAACTAAATGCAATATGTGATCTTGCATTAGACTCCTGAACCACAGAAAAGAATTGCCATAAAGGCCATTACTGGGAAAAGTGGATAAATCTAAATGAGGCCTGTCATTAGATAATATTTCAATGTGAACTTTCCTGCTTTCTATAAATATATGGAAGAAAATGTCCTTGTACTTAGGGAATATATATGAGGGTAAGAGTCATGTCTGCAATTCACTATCATATGGTTCAAAAAAATTGCCAGGCATTGTGGCACATGCCTGTGCACATCCCAGCATTCAGGAGGTTGAGGCAGGAGGATTGCTGCCAGTTCGAAGCCAGCCTGGGCTACATAGTGAGCTCAAGGTTAGCCTGAACTACACAGCAAGACACTGTCTCAAAAAAAGCAAAAAACAAAAACAAAAAAATTAATATGTTCATATATATAGATAAAATATCATTTGTATGCAATAAGCAAAATGTTAATCATTGCAGAATTTGGGTAAAGGATATAACAGGAATATTTGTATTACTCTTGTAACTTTCCTAAGTCTGACATTTTTAAAAACAAAACAAAACAAAAACCGCATGTTTGCAGGGAGGTGAGCAAGATGGAAGACCTATAAGCTGAAGGAGGTCTGCTGTTTTTAGCAGATAGGTCAGCTGGGATATGAGGGACAGATATGTCTCCTTTACCTCAGAGTAAATCTACCATCCACCAGGATTGCTGCAAAAGACCCATCCCAGAACATGTAGCATTTGTTTAACCATTATTCCTTGGCCCCTGGCAGCCAACCCTAATAGAGGCTCTTTTTCATGCTGTCTTACTCAGGTCTCTGCAGCTAATGGTCAGTCTCTAAAAGGTAAGAGATTTTGACCAAAGAACTCTGAAATCCCCTCCAAACTACCTACTGAGAAGAGACTACCATAACTAATTAACTTCATAACAGGACACTAAACCCAACATCCTCAAGATCTACTTCACTGATCGTGTTTTTGGCTTTCAGAGGGAGTGACAGAAAACAGCCAATGTCAGATATATTTGGGCTTCAGATTATTTACTGTACATGATTCAAGTTCAGTAATATAAAATTCAATATATATTGAATTTACAATTCAATTCAAATTCAAAAACAGACAAAACAACCCAACAATCCCATTACTGAGTATATAACCAAAGGAAACGAAATCAGTAGGTCAAAGAGTTATCTGTACTTCCATATTTACAGCAGCAGCACTATTCACAATAGCCAAGATTTGGAATCAATAAATGTCAAAGAATAGATGAATGGATAAAGAAAATGCAGTATATATATACAATGGAATAAGATTCAGCCAGAAGAAGGGATGAAATCCTGCCATTTACAACAAGATGGATGAACCTGAAGGACACTTAATGTTAAGTAAAATAAACCAGACACACAAAGACAAATACTACATGATCTCGCACATATGAAGAATCTAAAATTTGATTTCATTGAAGTAGGATAGTGGATACCAGAGACTGGGGAGGGGCAAGAAGAAGGAAGAAGGGAGAGTTGGTCAGTGGGTACAAAGTTACAAGTAGATAGGAGGTCTATTGTGTAGTAGAGTGATTTATAGTTAACATTTATCAAAATTCCTAGAGGACCCATTGAAAGCTCTTACCACAAAGAAATGACAAATATCTGAGGTGATGGGTAATTACCTTGATTTGATTATTATACAATATATACATGTATTGAAACATTACATTGTATCTCATAAATATACACAATTCTTGGGGCTGGTGAGATGGCTCAGCGGCGTAAGCGCCTGCCTTGCAAGCGCGAGGGCCCGAGTTCGACTCCCGGAACCCACATACGAAAAAGGGGCCGGTGATATCGCTCAGCGGCACGGGCGCCTGTTGGCGCGCGAGGTCCTGAGGTCGTCCCCCCAGTACCCACAAAAAAAAAAAAAAAATATATATATATATACACAATTCTTCTGTGTCAATTAAAAAATAATTTTAAGAGCTGAGCATGGAGGCATAGGTCTGTAATCCCAATACTTAGGAGGCTGAGAGAGGTGGATTGCTGTGAG
Organism: Erethizon dorsatum; assembly: GCA_028451465.1. Taxonomy (NCBI): domain Eukaryota; kingdom Metazoa; phylum Chordata; class Mammalia; order Rodentia; family Erethizontidae; genus Erethizon; species Erethizon dorsatum. Next base: position 100,907,015 of record CM051834.1, read on the forward strand.
TTTGAGGCCAGCTTGAGCTGTACATAGTGAGCTCAAGGCCAGACTGAACTACACAGGGAGACCCTGTCTCAAAAAACCAAAATAATAACAATAATAATTTTTAAAATATACAAAACTACTCCATTGTACAGTATTAGACCCAGGTACCTCTAGGGTGGCAGTGGGTACTAACTAGTAAAGAAGGCTTCAGGGGGCTGGTGAGATGGCTCAGCGGCATAAGCACCAGCCTGGCAAGCGCGAGGTCCTGAGTTTGACTCCCGGAACCCACATATGGAAAAAGGGCCGGTGATATCACTCAGCAGCACGGGCGCCTGCTGGCGTGCGAGGTCCTGAGGTCAACCTCCAGTACCCACAAAAAATAAATAAATAAATAAATAAATAAAGAAGTCTTTAGGTTGGTAGAAATGATATATATCTTGATCTTGGTTATGGTTACTTGATTCTGTAATACAAAAATTCCTTGAGCTGTACCCTTAAAATAAGCACATTTGACTATGTATATATATCAACTTTAAAAAAAATTTACTAATCTAGAAAAATGTATGTTTTAAAAATAAAATGAAATACTCTTAATAGAAACTTTAAAAATTTTGTCCAAACAGACCCACATTTTTCTTCTACCCTCCCCACACCCTACTTCCATGAATGTTCCTTTATATTAGAGGTCAAAAACAGGCAAGATCAAGGTGGTTGTTGTGACATAATTCCAGCACCAGGGAGGCTGAGACAAAAGGATCACCACTGAGTTCGAGGATGGTCTGGGCTATGTAATGAGTTCAAGTCCAACCTGAACTACATGATGAGCTACCATCCAAAAAATAAAAAAATAAAATGAAATAGCCAATCTGTGATGTTAGAAGTCAGGAGGATGGTTCCCATTGGCAGAATGACTGGAAGGACACACCATGGGGGCTTTCAGGGTGCTACAAATGCTATTTTCTGATCTGAGTGTATTAGCCACAGGTGCTTTCTTTGTGACAGTGTGTTGAGCTGTATGTGTATATATATTTTTTGCATGTATCTTAAATCTCAAAGGTCAAACATGCCTAAAAAATACAGGACAAACCAGGCATGGTATGCATGCCTATGATCCCAGTACTCTGGCAGGATGAGGCAGGAGAATCATAAGTTCAAGCCCAGCCTGGGTAATTTAGTGACTTAGCAAGACGCTATCTCAAAATAAAAATAGGGTTGGGGATGTAGCTCACTATGAAGGCCTTGAGTTTAACCCCCAATATCACAAAACAAAACAGATCATGGCAATGGCTCTTAGAACACAGTAAGTTTCTTTTCCTTTGATAAGTTATTTTAAAATTTAGCCTAGAAAAAATACCTTCCAAACTCAATTTGCTTTTTTAGTCAAATCTTACATTATTAGCTTAGATACTTACTCAGTAAACTTTTTGTTTTCTAACCATAGGCAAGGTGACATCCATCCTGGTGCCCATGGAGTAAGAAACTAGATTCACTCTTGGGATGAGGTCACAGATGGGTATGTCATCACCTTTGCTAGAAAGAACCCTAAAGGAAATATGAGAAGAAATATGCATTAGATTCCTGACGAGAGCAAAAGAAGCTACATCTTTAATAACATGTTACTTTAATAAGTACTTCATTCTTTGAAAGCATTTTCATTATTGTGGGGAGCTATTTTAAAAAGGAGGAGGTTTTAAAAGAGTTTTGAGGCGGCTCTTGGCCAAGAGGGACTGAATGGGAGTGTCACATTGGTGAAATGTTTATCCATTATATGGGGTTCCAGCCTCAAATCCTTGGTTCTCCTGTGCACAACATCTGAATTTCACAAGCCTCCTCAACACCAACCCCCATAAGGCTAATGACAGATATACATGGTGTCTCCAATCACAATCCTCCAAATCTCCACAGTTCAGAGTTTACTATAGTCACCGATATCTCGATATGTCCAAAGCTAACCACAGAAAGCGACTGGTCAGTGACTACAAAGTTCACCGACACAATCTGATTGCCAAACAGCAAATTACACAGATCATTCATGAACCTGCGCTGATCTTCAGTGATATTCCAATGACTGGAGCCCAATAGCTGATCGTACAGTCCTACCTGTTTCCACACTGACAGCCCCAATCAGGAACCCGTTCTGATCTCTCTATATCTCATTCTCTGATCTACAAAAGTTCAACCATGAATACCTTTGGATTCCCCATCAAGGATCTAAGAAAGTCTCAATCACTAATGGCCCAAAGCATGTCTTCACACATTGACCCCACTGACTCTCATCATGGAACCCCAGAGTTTCTACAATCATCAATTCCGGTAACAAAGATATTATTGCCCACAGAACTTAGAACTTCCAATCACTGACCCTCTCAGGCTTTCCATCACTGAGCCTCAATGAACTTGAAAAGAGTGCCTTCGAAAAATCCCACTTGGCCCCACACCCATGAAGTCCATAACTGACCACCACCAGCACCCTGCCAATGAAGACATTTCACAGAATCCTCGTTTATTAATTCCCAGACATTCCCAACCTGTCTTTACAGAGACCCTGCCACTAATTCCCACAAACCTCCGCCTGCCACCACCGAGCGCCAACGAAGCTCAGGAGCCAAATCACTTAACACTTCTGTTCCCTCCCCTTGACCCTTACGGGTACCCATAGCTGACCCATTCAAGCCACCGTAGTGCCGGGTCATCATCCTGCACAGATTCAAGCTTTACTTTCTCTAATCATTCCCGTTTACCCGGATCGGTGCCTCTGATCCGAAACTGCTTTCATTATAACGCTGCCTCATCGCAGTACAAACTCTTCCCAGCCCCAGGAGCCGGCGCGCAGACTCAGTCGCGACTTTGAGGCTGTGGGCTGCCACCCGGCAACCTTCCAGAGAACAGGATTCTGGGGTTTCAGAATTTCAACGGGCGGTATGATGGCAGCGCCCTCTAGACGATCACTTCGTGGGGGCGGCCATGTTTTAAACTTTTCCGTACAACGAGTGACCAAAGCCTTTGCTACCCCAAGGGGTAATTCGCTATCTTAAGGCGGGGTGAAGAAAGTGCCGCAAGAACAGTTCTTATCAACACAGTTCTTATCGCTGCTCTTAGCGCCTCAGACGCCTGAACCTCGTGTGACCAATATGCAGAAGCCTGGACTTCGAAACTGAGATTTGTCTCCAGAAGCCCCAGCCGTTAAGTAGGTTGGTCACATACATTTTTATGGCTTCTTACGCACAACGGGCGTGGCCATCTCCTAAGAGGAGCTCCCATATGGTAAGAGGATATTTTGTCAGAGGCAGAACCAGGAGTTGGAGCGCGGTGACGTTACTGACAAACTCTGAAGTGGCCTTTGGAGGGGCTTGGCTTCATGAGAGGGCGGGGCCGCGAGGAAGGGCCGGGGTAGAAGGAGGAGCCAGAGTAGAAAGTTCCTAGCCCTTTACTGAAAAGATGTTGAAATCAGGGTCATTATCTTAAGTGGCTGGCCCCAGAATCCGACCTGAGAAAAAATATGAATGCAAGCAGTTTATCTTTTAGGTGAAACAGAGGAAGGATGGAAATCAATAGAAAGCACCAATGAGCAAATTACCCTGTGAGCAATAGGAGCTCAGTCTTCTTGAGCTCTGGGAGATTACATAGAAACCACCTCCAGTGTCCCACCCAAAAGCCTAAGGAAGCTGAGTTAGGTATGCGCCATTGCTCGTCCCTTACTGTTTAAGGGCTACTCTTCGGGCGTTAAAGTCAAGCCCTGTGTCGAATAGTCTTGCAGCTGCATACAGCCTGTAGAGGGGGATAATGGGTGCTTAGGGGAAGTGACAGGGTACCAACAGCATTCGTTAGAGTCCTGCCTTGAATTCCACCTAAAGAGTGCTCTGCACATCACAAGCATTGGAACATCTCTAGAAATCGTTGCTTTATCCTATGAAAATAGCTTTTTTAAAAATCCTAATTTGCCGGTGAGATGGCTCAGCGGCTTAAGCGCCTGCCCGGCAAGCGCAAGGGCCCGAGTTCGACTCCCGGAACCCACATACGAAAAAGGGGCCGGTGATATCGCTCAGCGGCACGGGCGCCTGCTGGCGCGCGAGATCCTGAGGTCGACCCCCCGGTACCCACAAAAAATAAAAAAATAAAAAAAAATAAAAATCCTAATTTTGGGGGCGCAGTATTGTCGCCATAATCCCAGCTATTCCAGAGGCTGAGGCAAGAGGATCACAAATTCGAGCTCAGCTTGGGCAGTTTAGCAAGACCCTGTCTCAAAATGAAATGAAGAAATGAGAGAAACGAAGAGATGAAAATAAGGGGCCGGGGATTTAGCTCAGTGGTGCAGCGCCTGCCTGGCAAGCGTGAGGTCCTGAGTTTGGTTCCTGTTACCCCCGCCACCAAAATAAAATAAAATGGGGTGGGTATGTAGCACTGTGGTAAAGCACTTGCCTAGCATGCTCAACGCCCCCGAGTTCCATCCTCAGCAACGGGAAAAAACAAAAATCTTAATTTCAACTGGTCATGATAGGAATAGGATATAACTGACCTCTAAAGTGGTTTCCAATGATTCCTAGTATTCACAACTTTGTGTAGTCCCGTTCTACATAGTGGCAGGGTTGGTCTCTGAGACTAATACAAAAGTGATGGTGCATCACTGGTGAAATTAGGTTATAAATGACATCTTGACTTCTGTCTTTTTTTTTTTTTTTTTTTTTTTTTTTTTTTTTTTTTTTTTTTTTTTGGTGGGTACCGGGGGGACGACCTCAGGACCTCGCGCGCCAGGAGGCGCCCGTGCCACTGAGCGATATCACCGGCCCCTTTTTCGTATGTGGGATCCGGGAGTCGAACTCGGGCCCTCGCGCTTGCAAGGCAGGCGCTTAAGCCGCTGAGCCATCTCACCGGCCCTTGACTTCTGTCTTGAAGCTGCTATGTTCTGTGAACACTGAGACAATCTGTGGAGGGGCCCATGTAGCAAGAAACTAGACTTTTAGTCAATACCCCGGGAGGAACTGAGATCTTCCTATAACCAAGTCGGCCATCTTGGAAGTAGATCTTTCAGTTCCTGAGACAACTGCAGGCTTGGCCAATATTTGACTGCAACTGCACAACCTCAGTCAAAGCCTCCTAGCTGGGGCTGAGAACGTAGATATGTGGTAAATCACACAAGACCCTGGACTCCATCCCCAGAACCGGAAGAAAAAAAAAGCCAAATCAACAAAAACTCCACACAACTATAGCAGCAACCATTCCTGGCCCACAGAAAGTATTTGAGACCACTTTGAAAGTATTTGAGTTACTTTTAAGCTGCTGAGTTTGAAACAATTTGTTATGTATCAACAGATAACTTCGAAGCTATGGTAAAATACTGTATTTGCCATTTCTGAATTCTTTAAATAATTTCTTAAACTTGTGAGATTATTAGCAATTTATCTTCTATATGATAGACAAACTGAAGGACTATGACTCTGCTAGATTTTAACAATTTATCAAAATTTTAGACTTATTTGAATATGAGTTTTATGTGACAATACTTTAAAGTGATTATCAGTAGTTAGTAAAAGGAACTATAGAGTGTCTATTACATGCTTGCCCTATTACTAGTCTCCCACTCATTTCAATGACTAGTCATATTCTACAATAAACTGATGAATCTGCACAATTGGTAAATTACTGCTCAACCATATGATAGCAGAAATATGACAATTCAGGAAAGGGGAAAGATGGAAATATTAAAAACTGCCATCTTTAAAAACTGATGAAAACTCTGTGATGCTATTGTTATCATCACCATGTGAGAGAAACTTCAGGTGAAGTGGCCTGTCCATAATCACTGTTACGGTAGAAAGTCAAGCTACAAGGAGTCAGAGATAGGTATATGTGTTGTGTTTGTTTTCTGTTACTGTAATAAATACCATAGTTATATCAACTTAAAAAGAGCAAAGATTTATTTTGTCTCACAATATGGAGGTTACAGTTCATGATCAATTGGCCCTGTTGCTTTGGGCCTGTGGCAAGGCAGCACATGATGGCAACAGTGTGTAACAAAACCATTCACCTCATGGTTGGTTGGGAAAGAGAGGAAGAGGAAGAGATGAGGGTCCCACAATCCCCTTCAAGGTCACTGCCCCAGTGATCCAAAGATGACCTACTGGGCCCTACCTCCTATAGGTTCTACCACTTCCAAGTGACACCATGGGCTGGGGACCAAGAATTTAACACATGGGCTTTTGGAAGACAGTAAAGATTTAAACTATAGCATCTGTATTATACAAAGGTACAGGATTATATTATTACTAAATTTACTAAAAATTTATCAAAACCTCAATATATCTAAGGTACTGAATTGGGGTCCTATTCAGGAAGTCTTTACCTATGCCTATGGGTTCAAATGTTTCCCCTATGTTTTCTTTTAATAGTTTCAATATTTTGGGTTTATATCTAGATCTTTGATCTATTTCGATTTTTTTTTTTTATGGGTACCAGGGGTTGAACTCAGGACCTCGCGCGCCAGCAGACGCCCGTGCCGCTGAGCAATATCACCGGCCCTTTTTCCATATGTGGATTTCGGGAGTCGAACTCAGGACCTCGCGCTTGCCAGGCAGGTGCTTATGCTGCTGAGCTATCTCACCGGCCCTCGAATTGATTTTTGCACAGGATGACAGAGAAGGATCCAGTTACATACGGATATCCAGTTTTCCCAGCTCTATTTGTTAAAGAGTCTGTCTTCTTCCAGCATGTAATTTTGGCTCCTTTGTCCAGAATGAGATGGTTGTAGTCATGTGGGTTTGTTTCTGTGTCCTCTATTCTATTCTGTTCATCTATACAGATGTTCCTCCTTTAACGACCTACCTGTTCAAGGACTGTTTAAACTTAGTATGGAGGTGTGTTGTTCGGACTGATGACCTGCCTCTCAGACTTTCAACTCATCTTTTTTTTATACAGCTCTGTGCATCTCATTTATAGAGCCTCAAGATCTTTTTTTTTGCACAGTACACCTTGTTTATACAGTACTCTAATTCGTGCTGATGGTACTGTACAGTACAGTACTGTAGTTTTATGTTCTGTTATACATTATAGTACTGCATGTAAGAGTTATGCAAATAAAAGCAAAGTCATCAAGTTGGAGTTTCCTTTGACAATTTCTTTGTTCTGAATATTGTAAGGTACGTACAGTACTATCTACAACTCCTCATTTAATGACTAATTCATTTAACAACTTAGTTGCAGGAATATAACTTGGTAGTTGAATGAAGAGTGTCTGTATGTCTGTGTTTGTGACAGTACCATGCTGGTTTTGTTAATATGTCTTTATGATGTAATTTGAAATATGGTATTTTGATGCCTCCAGCCTTACTCTTTTTGTTTAGGATTGCTTTGGCTATTCCATGTCTCTTGTGTTTCCATATGAAATTTAAGTTTGTTTTTTCTAATTCTGTATAGAATGTTATTGATATTTTGACGAGGATTGCAAAGATGGTAATATGGCCATCTTTACAATATTAGTTTTTCCAGCCCATGAACATGGGAGGTCTTTCCATCTTCTAGTGTCTTCTTCAATTTTTTCAGTGTTCTAAAATTTTCATTATAGATGTCTTTCACCTCCTTGGTTAGATTGACTGCTAAGTATTTTATTTTTTCAAGATATTTTGATAAAAAATTTTCCTGGTTTCTTTCTTAGCTAGTCCATTATTGGTGTATAAAAAAGATGGTTTTTTAAATGTTAATTTTATATCCTGCTACTTTGCTGAGTTGGTTTGTCAGCTCTGAAAATCTGGTGGAATCTTTAGGGTCTTCCTAAAAATACGACCATCTCATCTGCAAACAAGGATAATTCGACTTCTTCCTTTCCTACTTGCTTCCATTTTATTTCTTTCTCTTGCCTAATTGCTGTAGTTCAAATTTTAAGAACTATATTGAATAGGAGTGGTGAGAGTGGACATCTTTGCCTTATTTCTGATGTTAGAGGAAATGCTTTGTTTTTCGCCATTCAGAATGATGTTGACTGCGGTCTTGTCATACATGGCCTTTACTATATAGAGGAATGATCTTTTAAATAGCAAGTTTCTTCAAGGGTTTTATCATAAATGGATGTTCAATTTTGTGACAGGCTTTTTCTCTGCCAATTGAGATGGTTGTGTGATTTTTATCCTCAATTCTACCTATGTGTTGTATTGTTTTTTGAATTGCATATATCAAACCATCCTTGCATCCCTGTAATGAAGCCAACTGGATTATGGTACATGATCCTTTTACTGTGTTGTTGAACTTGCTTTGCAAGCATTTTATTAAGGATTTTTGTATATTCATCAAGAATATTATTCTATAATTTAATTTTCTTTTCTTCTTCTTTTTTTGTTGTTGTGTTCTTGTCCAGTTTCACTATCAGGGTTATGTTGGTCTCATAGAATTAGCTTGGAAATATTCCTTCTCTTTCTCTTTTATTGACTAGTTTAGGAACCATTGGTGTTAGTTCTTTCAAGGTCTGATAAATTCAGCCACAAACCCAACTTGTTTTGGACTTTTCTTTGTTGGGAGATTTGTTATTACTGCTTCAATCTTATTTCTTGTTATTGTTCTTTTATATCATCTTGGTTCAGTGTTGGTAGATTGTGTGTGTCTAGAAATTTACTCATTTCTTTTTTTATTAAGTTTATTGGTACATTTTAGGTATACATAAGTATACATTCATCATAGGGAATTTGTACCTGTATATGGTATAACTTGATTCCTTTTTTCTTCCCATTCCCCTACCCTCCCTTCAACCCCTATTTCCCTCCTTATTTACAAAAGTTTTGTTTCCACTTTTTCCTTCTTTTCTCATTATTTTATTTTCCCTTCCTTCCTTTCATTTTCCCTTTACTTGTTCTCCTTCCCATTTTAAAATTTTCTTCCTATTTCACAATATCTATCATTCATTTTGGCTCTTATTTATACTTTTGGTTTCTCACACCAGAGAAACAATGCAGTATTTACATATGTGTCAAATTTATTTCACTTAAGAGTATGACCTCATGGTGCATCCATTTACCTAGAAATGTCTCCAGTTTATCCTTCTTTATGGAAGAGAAGTACTCCATTATGTAATAAAACCCCACATCTTCTTTATCCACTCATCAGTTGATGGGCATTTAGGCTGTTTCCTAGATTTAGGTATTACAAACTGTGCCATTATAAACGTGGGTGTGCATATATCACTGTGGTATGATGCTTTTAATTCCTTCAGGAAGATACCAAGAAGGGAAATAGCTGGGTCAAATGGAACCTGTAGTCCTAGTTTTTTGAGGAATCACCACACTGATTTCCACAGTGATTGCACCAGTGTACACTCTCAGCAACAGTGGAGAAGAGTTACTTTTTTGCCACAGCCCTACCAGCATTTGTTATTGGTTGATTTCTTGATAATAGTCATTCTTTCTGGGGTAAAATGGAATCTCAGCATCGTTTTAATTCACATTTGTTGAATAACCAGTGATGTTGAGCTTTTTTTTTTCATATATTTATTTGCCATCTCTACTTCTTCATCTGAGAAATGTCTATTTCAGATTCCCATTTTCAAATTGGGTCTTTAAATTTGGGGGATATGATTTTTTTGAGTTCTTTATATATTCTAGATAGTAGTCCTTTGACTGAGGAACAGCTGGCAAAAATCTTTTCCCACACTGTGGATTGTCTCTTCACTCTCTTGGTGGTTTCCTTGCTGTGCAAAAGCTTTTTAATAAGATGAGATCCCAGTTGTTGATTCTTGGTGATAGTTCCTGTCTGATCAGGGTTTTGTTCATAAAGTCTTTGTCTACACCAGTGTCTTCATGAGTTCTACCTATTCTATCTTCCAGCAGATTTAATGTTTCTGTTTTAATATTTAGATCTTCAATCCACTTCAGTTTTAGTTTAGTGCATGGTGAAAAGTATTCATCTAGTTTTAATCTTCAGCATGTGAAAAGCCAGTTTTTTCAGCACCATTTATTAAAGAGGCTATCTTTCTTCTAGTGAAGCTGTTCGGCATCTTCATAAAAGATAAGGTGGCTAAGTATGTCTGGAGTTGTTTCTGCATCTTCTAATCTGTTCCATTGATCCTCAGGTCTATTTTTTTGCCAGTACCATACTGTTTTTATCACAATAGCTTTGTAGTATAGTTTCAGGACTGGGATTGTGATGCCCCTTGCCTTGCCTTGATTGCCCAGAATTTCTTCACTATTCTAGGTTTCTTCTGGTTCCAAATGAATTTTAGGATTGTTTTCTCTACATCTCTGAGCTATGCTGTTGGGATTTTGATCGGGATTGTATTAAATCTGTGTAACAATTTTGAAAGTATGGCCATTTTCACTATATTGGTTCTTCCTACCCAAGAGCAAGGGATATCTTTCCATTTTCTGATAGCCCCTTCAATCTCCTTTTTTAGAGTACTGTAGTTTTAAATGTAGAGGTCTTTTACTTCCTTCATTAGATTGATTCCTAGTATTTCATTTTTTTGGATGCTGTTGTGAAAGGTGTTGTTTCCCTAACTTCTCTCTCAGTGAGTTCATTATTTCTGTACAGGAAGGCTATTGATTTTTGAGTGTTGACTTTGTATTCAGCTCTGCTACTGAATTTGGTTATTAAATCTAGGAGTCTTTTGGTGGAGTTTTTGGGGTCTTCTATGTAGAGTATCATGTCATTCACAAATAATAATAATTTTTTTGTGTGTGGGTACCAGGGGTCGAATTCAGGACCTCGTGCGCCAGCAGGCGCCTGTGCTGCTGAGCGATATCACCGGCCCTTTTTTCGTATGTGGGTACCAGAAGTCGAACTCAGGACCTCACACTTGCCAGGCAGGCACTTATGCCGCTGAGCTATCTCACCGGCCCAAATGATAATTTAACTTCTTCCTTTCCTATCCTTATTTCTTGTATTTCTTTCTCTTGTCTAATTGCTCTGCCTAATGCTTCCAGAACTATATTGAATAGGAGTGGTGACAGTGGACATCCTTGTCCTGTTCCTGATTTTAGAGTGAAAGCTTTCAGTGTTTGTCCATTTAGTATGATGCTGGCTATTGGTTTGTCATAGATGGCTTTTATCGGATGGAGTTAAAGACTATTGCAGTTTTCTGTAGGGTTTTTATCATGAATGGGTGTTGGACTTTGTCAAACGCTTTTTCTGCATCTACTGAGATGATCATATGGTTTTTGTCCTTGGCTCTGTTAATATGGTATATTACATTTATAGATTTGCGTATGTTTGTTTCTTTTTCTTTTTCTTTTTTTTTTTTTTTTGAGACTGGGTCTCACTATGCAGTTCAGGCTGGCCTTGAACCCACTACAGAGTCCAGACTGGCCTCAAGCTTGCAGCGATCCTGCTGCCTCAGCCTCCTGAGTGCTGGGATTACAGGTGTGCGCCACAATACCTGGTTGATTTGCATATGTTGAACTATTCCTGCATCCCTGGGTTGAATCCTACTTGGTCATGCTATATAATCTTCTTGATGATTTGCTGCATTTCGTTTGCCAGCATCTTATTGAGAATTTTTGCACCTATGTCCATTAGGGAAATTGGCTTGTAGTTCTCTTTTTTGGTTCGGTCCTTCTCTGATTTTGGTATCAGGGTAATGCTTGCTTCCAAGAATGAATTTGGGAATATTGCTTCCCTTTCGATTTCATTAAAAAGTTTGAGAAGTAGCAGCATTAGGTCCTCTCTAAAGTTCTTGTAGAATTCAGCGGTGAATCTGTCAGGGCCTGGGCTTTTCTTTGTTGGTAGGTTTTTAATTGCATCCTCAATTTTATTGACCGATATTGGTTTATTTAGAATTTTTATATCTTCTTGGTTCAGCTTTGGTAATTCGTATGTATCTAAGACTCTGTCCATTTCTTCTGCATTTTCCATCTTACTAGAATACAGATTCTTGAAGGTAGGTATAGATGATCTGGATTTCTGCAGGATCCGTAGTGATTTCACCCTTTTCATTCCTAATTCCACGGATTTTAGTCTTTTCTTACTCATTTCTTCTAGATGCTCCAATTTATAAATATATAGTCCCTAATAATCCTCCGAATTTCAGTGGTTTCTGTTGTAACATCACCTTTTTAATCTCTAACTCTATTGAGTCTTCTCTTTCTTTTGGTTACCTTGGCTAAGGGTGTATCAATCTTGTTTATCTTTCAAAAGAACCAACTCCTTGTTTTACTGACCATGTGTATTCTTTTAGTCTCTATCTCAATAATTTCAGCTCAAATCTTTTTTTCTTTTTTCCCTTCTGCTGGCTTTGGTTTTGATTTGGTTTTTTTCCCCAAAAAAAGAGATGAGTGCTTAAGTTATTTGAGATCTCTCTGAATTTTTATGTTGGCACTCATAGCTATAAACTTTCTCCTTAGAACTGCCTTTGCTGTATTGCTGTACCAGGAATTCTGGTATGTTGTATTTATATTTTCATTTGATTCTAGAAATTTTTAATGTCCTTCCTGATTTCATCAATGATCAGTGGATTATTCAGAAGTGAATTGTTGTTGGGTCTGGTGAGATAGCTCAGCAGCATAAGCGCTTGCCTGGCAAGCGTGAGGTCCTGAGTTAGACTCCCAATACCCACAAAAGGAAAAAAAAGGCCGGTGATATCGCTCAGCGGCACGGGCGCCTGCTGGCGTGTGAGGTCCTGAGGTTGACCCCCTGTACCCACAAAAAAAAGTGAATTGTTTACCTTCAATGTTTTTGTATAGTTTCTGTGGTTTCTCTTGCTGTTGATTTCTAGTTTCATTCCATTATGATCTGATAAGATCCAATAAATTATTTCAATTTTTTTATTTCTTTTTTTTTTTGTGGGTACTAGGGGTCAACCTCAGGACCTCGTGTGCCAGTAGGCACCCGTGTCGCTGAGCGATATCACCAGCCCTTTTCTTATATGGGGGTACTGGGAGTCGAACTCAGGACCTCGCGCTTGCCAGGCAGGCACTTATGCCGCTGAGCCATCTCACCAGCCCAATTTTTTTATTTCTTAAGGTTTGCTTTATGGCCTAAAATATGGTGTTATGAAGAACATTCCATGAACTGCTAAATGAATGTGTATTCTGTAGTTGTTGGATGGAATGTGCTGTTAAGAGATCTGTTAAGTCTAATCTACATTGTAGTTTAACTCTCACATTTCTTGGGATTGTTTGTCTGAGTGACCTATCAGCGAGAGTAGAGTATTAATGTTACCCACTACTAATATATTGGTACCTATGTGTCCCCTTATGTTGAGTAGTGGTGTTTTAAAATTTTTTTTTATTTTATGGAAAAAGGTAAAACAAAATTTCATAACAAAATTATAGGAGAATAACAATAGTTAATACATTAGATGTTGTTATCTTTAAAGTAGTTGCTCAGGATACAAGATATGAGCATAAAAATTTCTCCAATCGGTATTAGCACAAACCTTCCTTTTTAATGAACTTGGAGACACTAATAGTATAACTGACTTGCATTTTTTCCCTTTTCCCTACTGTCCTTTCCCCTTTCACCCATCCTAGTTCCTTTTTCCTTTTGGACAATTTCTTCTTATTTCACAATATCTTTTGTACATTTTAGACCTTATTTACTCTTTTGATTTCTCACACAAGGGAGACAATGTGATGATTACACATGTGAGTCTGATTTATTTCGCTTATGAGTATGGTCTGAAATAGCATCCATTTACATATAAAAATCTCAAGTTTATCCTTCTTTATGGCTGAGTAGTACTCCATTGTATAAAAAGACCACATCTTTTTAATCCATTCCTTAGTCGATGAGCATTTGGGTGTTTCTAAGATTTAGCTATTACAAAGTGTGCTGCTATAAACATGGGTGCACATATATCGCTGTGGTATGATGCTTTTAATTCTTCTGGGAAGATACCCAGAAGGGGAATAGCTGGGTGGAATGGGACTTCTAATCTTAGTTTTTTGAGGAATCTCCACACCGATTTCCACAGTGGTTATACTAATCTACAGCCCCACCGACAACGTAGAAGTGTTCCTTTTTCCCCACAGCCCCGCCAGCATTTGTTATTGGTTGATTTCTTGATGATAGTCATTCTTTCTAGGGTGACATGGAATCTCAATGTTATTTTAATTTGCATTTCTTGAATGACCAATGATGTTGAACATTTTTTCATATATTTATTTGCCATTTCTATTTCTTCATCTGAGAAGTATGTATTCATCCCAGATGTCCATTTTTGCATTGGGTCTTTGAATTTGGGGGGTCTGATTTTTTTAATTCTTTGTATGTTCTAGATAGAAGTCCTTTGTGTGAGGGACAGTTGGCTACATTTTTTTCCTGCTCTGTGGGTTGTCTTTTCACTTTGTTGGTGATTTCTTTTGATGTGCAAAAGCTTTTTAATAAGATGAGATCCCAGTTGTTGATTCTTTCAAGTGTTTCCTGTGCAGTCTCGGTTTTGTTCATGAACTCTATGCCTACCTCTATGCCTTCAAGATTTCTACCTACTTTCTCTTCCAGTAGATTTAGTGTTTCTGTTTTAATATTTAGATCCTTGATCCATTTTTACTTTAGTTTAGTGCATGGTGCTGGACATGGGTCTAGTTTTAGTCTTCAGCATGTGGAAAGCCAGTTTTTCCAGCACCATTTATTAAACAAGCTATCTTTCTGTTTGGCCCCTTTGTCAAAGGATAAGGTGGCTGAGTGTGTTTGTAGTTGTGTCTGCATCTTCTAATCTTTTCCACTGGTCCTCAAGCCTGTTTTTTTTGTTTTTGTTTTTGTTTTTCCCAGTACCATGCTCATTTTATCACAGTAGCTTTGTAGTATAATTTCAAGTCAGGGATTGTGATGCCTCCTGCCTTGCCTTTGTTGCCCAGGATTGCCTTTGCTATTCTAGGTCTCTTCTGGTTCCAGATGAATTTTAGGAATGTTTTCTCTAGTTCTGTGAGGTATGCTAATGGTATTTTGATCAGGATTGCATTAAATCTGTATAATAGTTTTTGGAGTATGGCCATTTTCACCATGTTGGTTCCTCCTATCCATGAGCAAGGGATATCTTTCCATTTTTGGATATCCTCTTCCATGTCCTTTTTCAGAGTACTGTAATTTTTGATGTATAGATCTTTTACTTCCTTTTTTAGATTGATTCCTAAGTATTTCATTTTTTTGGATGCTATTGTGAAGGGTGTTGTTTCCCTAATTTCTCTCTCAGTGAGTTCATTATTTCTGTACAGGAAGGCTATTGATTTTTGAGTTTTGACTTTGTATTCAGCTATGCTACTGAATTTGGTTATTAAATCTTGGAGTCTTTTGGTGGAGTTTTTGGGGTCTTCTATGTAGAGTATCATGTCATTCACAAATAATGATAATTTAACTTCTTCCTTTCCTATACTTATTCCTTTTATTTCTCTCTCTTGTCTAATTTCTCTGGCTAGTGTTTCCAGAACTATATTGAATAGGAGTGCTGATAGTGGACATCTTTATCTTGTTCCTGATTTTAGAGTGAAAGCTTTCAGTTTTTGTCCATTTAGTATGATGTTGGCTGTTGGTTTGTCATAGATGAATTTTACTGGATTGAGGTAAAGACCATCTATTCTGATTTTCTGTAGAGTTTTTATCTTGAATGAGTGTTGGACTTTGTCAAATGCTTTTTCTGCATCTATTGAGATTATCATGTGATTTTTGTCTTTGGCTTTGTTGATATGGTGTATTACATTTATTGATTTCTGTATATTGAACCATCGCTGCATTCCTGAGATGAATCCCACCTGGTCATGGTGTATAATCTTCTTAATGATTTGCTGCATTCTGTTTGCTAGTATCTTATTGAGGATTTTTGCCTCTATGTTCATTAGGGAGATTAGCCTGTAGTTCTCTTTTTTGGTTGGGTCTTTCTCTAGTTTTGGTATTGGGGCAATACTTGCCTCCAGGAATGAGTTAGAGAGTATTGCTTCCCTTTCAATATCATTAAAGCGTTTGAGGAGTATTGGCATTACATCTCTAAATTTCTTGAATAATTCAGCAGTGAATCCATCAAGACCTGGGCCTTTCTTTGTTGGTAAGTTTTTAATTACATTTTCAATTTCATTGACTGATGTTGGGTTGTTCAGAATTTTTGTATCTTCTTGATTCAGCTTTGGTAATTCGTACACATCTAGGAATCTGTCTCTTTCTTCTGTGTTTTCCATCCTATGAGAGTAAAGATTTTCAAAGTAGGTATTGATGATCTGAATTTCCACAGGATCTGTAGTGATTTCACCCTTCATTCCTCATTGAATGAATTTGAGTCTTTTCTTTCCTTTTTTTGCTAAGGATGGCTAAGGGTTTATCAATTTTATTTATTCTTTAAAAGAAACAACTGTTTGATTCCTTAATTCTTTGTATTGTTTTCTTAGTCTCAATTGCATTAATTTCTGCTCTGATCTTTATAATTTCCTCCTTTCTATGGGCTTTGGGCTTGACTTGCTTTTCTTTTTCTAGAAGCTTGAGGTGCAACATTACGTTTTTATTTATTTATTTATTTTTATATGCGGGTACTGGGAGTCAAACTCAGGACCTTGTGCTTGCCAGGCAGGCACTTATGCCACTGAGCTGCATCACCAGCCCCTAGGATGTTTATTTGTGCTCATTCTGTTTTCCTGATGTGAGAATTCACTGCTATAAATTTCTCTCTTAGGACTGCTTTCATTGTGTCCCACATGTTCTGGTATGGTGTATCTGCATTTTTGTTTAATTGTAGATATTGTTTAATTTCTTCTTTGATTTAATCTGTGATGCAGTGTTTATTCAGGAGGTTGTTATTTAATTTCCATGTGTTTCTAGAGTTTTTGTGGTTTCTTTTGCCATTAATTTCCAATTTCATTGCACTATGGTCAGATAATATGCATGGGATAATTTCAATTCCTTTGCATTTACTTAAGCATGTTCTATGGGCTAGTATATGGTCTCTTTTAGAGAATACCCCATGTGCAGTTGAGAACAATGTGTATTCTGATGTTCTTTGGTGGAACACTTTGTAAACATCTACTAAGTACATTTGTTCACAGGTTTTGGTTCAGTTCTGTTATTTCTTTGCTGATTTTTCATATGGTCAATCTATCTATTTGTGACAGTGGGGTATTAAGGTGCGCCATTACAATTGTGTTATTGCTCATTTGAGTTTTCGTGTCTATTAATATTTGTCTTATATAGTTGGGTGCTCCTGTATTTGGTGCATACATATTTATGATTGTTATTCCCTCCTCTCGAAGTTTTCCCCTAACAAGTATGTGTGACCTTCTTTATCTCTTTTGATCATTCTTGGTTTGAAGTTCACATTGTCTGCAAACAGAATAGCTACCCCTGCTTTTTTCTGGGTTCCTGTTGCATGAAGTATTGTTTTCCATCCTTTGACTTTTAGTCTATGAATTTCTTTTTGAGTTAATTGTGTTTCTTGTACACAGCATATTGTTGGATTTTGTTTCTTTTTTTTTTTGTGGGTACTGGGGGTCAGCCTCAGGACCTTGTGTGCCAGCAGGCGCCCATGCCACTGAGCAATATCACCGGCCCTTTTTTCGTATGTGGGTACCAGGAGTCGAACTCAGGACCTCATGCTTGCCAGGCAGGCGCTTATACCTCTGAGCTATCTCACCGGCCCTGGATTTTGTTTCTTGATCCATTCTACCAGTCTGTTTCTTTTGATTGGTGAATTGAGGCCATTTAACTTGTTATAAATGATATACATATCAGTTATATGTACTGGCTTATCTTTGTCATGTTATTTTCCTGCTGTTGGTTCCCTACTTTTCCCCTCTGTTTAATTGCTTGCCCTGCTTGGTGGATTCTTTCTGTTGTTATTCTTGGAATTGTGGTCATTTTAATCTCTGTCTAGAATATCTTTCAGTACCCTTTGTAGTGTTGGTTTGGCCCATGAATTTCTTCAGTTGTTTTTTGTCATGGAAGTATCTTATTTCTCCATTAATTTTGAAAGATAGTTTTGCAGGGTACATCAATCTGTGTTGGAAGTTATTTGCTTTCAGGATCTGAAATACTTCACTCCAAGCTCTTCTTGACTTGAGGGTTTGTGTTGAGAAGACTGCTGTGATTCTGATGGGCTTTCCTTTATGAGTGATCTCTTTCTTTTCTCTAACAGCTTTTAATATTTTGTTCTTGTTCTGAATTTCTAGGATCTTGGTTATTATATGTCCGGGTGTAGATTTATTTTGGTTATGGCTAATTGGAATTCTATATGCCTCACTTACCTCTATGTCAGATTCTTTTCCCATGCTTGGGAAATTTTCTGCTATTACTTCTGCAAAGTTTTTTTAATGTCATTTGTGTTGACTCCTGCTTTTTCATTGACACCAGTTATTCTTTTATTATTTTTCTTTATGTCATCTTGCAGATGTTGAATTGTTATTTCCTGATCTTTTATTATTTTCAAGAGATCTTTCCTTTCTTGATCACTAGCCGAGATCCTGTCTTCAAGTCTGAAAGTCTGTCTTCAGTTTTGTTTAAGCAGTTTTGCCAGCTTGCAATGGAATTTTTTTTCCAGCGGAATTCTTAACTTCCTGGATATCTGTTTGAATCCATTTCATGCATTCTATTTCTTTCCTATATTGGTCATTCACAGTTTCCATCCTCTTCCTATCATCGTCTATTTTTTTTTTTATCTATCTCTACTCTAGATTTGCTGAGCAGTTCCTTTATAAATGTCGACATTTCTTGTTTTACCTGAGAGATCATTTCTGCTCTGATTTCCTCTATAGCCTCATGGATTTGTTTCCTTACTTCAGTTGCTATCATTTCGGAAATGTCAGGTGTGTGTCTTCCATTTTCCTCTGTCTCGTTGTCTTCTGGACTTGTTCTGGGTGTACTGGAGGTCTGAAGTTACATTTTGCTTCTGTGTCTTATAATTTTCTATTTCAAATGTTTTTATTTTGTTGTCTGTGTTGATCCTTGTAAGTTTTTGTAGTAGGTAGCTTTATCACTAGTATCAAGGCCTCTCTAGGCAAGGTTTGTTCTTCAGGGATGTCTGCTGTGTGCAGGAGGTTCTTGGTTTGTGTCTGTCCCAAGATCCTACCTTTCCAATTAGTTAAGAGTGAGATGTTGATATCTGGCTCAGTCCCTAGTCCTTTGGTGCTGGGGTGTGGTGAGGTTATTACCCCAGAACTTCCCAGTATTGTTACAGAAGTAACAGATATCACATCCTAGCTAAAGTAGTATAATTAGCAATAACAATAGCATCGAGCACAGTTTAGAAACTGACAAACTGTGGTAACTATTAATTTTGTACCTTTAACCATAGGAGCAAAATCCACAATTACATTACAGAACCGATCGTAATTTGGGAGCTTGTATGCAAAGTGTTTCCCCTTGGTAGAGTGGTTTTACCCTGTGGTGGGGAAATTTAAGAAAGATAGTAGATAAAACAAAAATAACTGAAAAGAAAGTAGAAGCTGTGTTGGAGGACAAAGGATGATCACACAAGCTTTGGGAAACTAGAGAAGAGGGCAGAAGAGAAAGAATGAAGGTGTAAGCAAGGGATTATCTGAACTTGGTCTCTGGGTTTGGGGGATAGGATTAGTTTCCTGTGGCTGGATTTCTCCCCAGCCATTTAGAAAAGAGAAAAAAAGACAAGAAAAAAAAAAAAAAAAAAAACAGAAAAGGGGAAGTCCCACCCACCTGCTTCTATTCTGTGTGTCTTTGCTCCCAAGCACAGCGCTGGTTCACCTAACTTACCACCTGTTGGTTCATATTGTTACTGTTGCTTCTGACAATTTCCTGTGGCTGGCGCCGCCTGTCCATCCTGTGCACCCTGGCTGGGGGCCCTACTGTGTGGCTGATGTTCCTGCTAGTCTCTGGGCCTTCCCGCACAGTTCACCTGGATCCCAGCAGTGGGGAAAGGAGGGGCTGGTCTCTGGGCCTTCCTCTGCTGTTCACCTGGATACCGGCAGCCGCTGGTCTCTGTGTCTTCCCAAGCTTGTTGAGTAATGTTTGTCTTATGAAATCCAGTTAACTTATGTTTGGAGCATATATATTTATAACTGCTACATCTTCTTGCTGGACTCTTCTCTTTGCCAATATGTAGTTGCCTTCTGTCTTAATTATTTTTATCCTTGCCAAGACAAAATACCCAGCACCCACAAGTTAAGTGAAGAAATATTTATTTAGCTCACAGTTTATAGAGGTTTCAATCCACAGTCGGCTGGTTCCAAAGCAGGGTGGCATGGTAGAGGGGCATCACAGAGGAGAAACAGTTCATGGCATGGCAGGGCAGGCAGAAGGCAGAAAGCAGCATCCTGCTTTCCTTCTCTCCCTTTATTTATCATCCAGGCTGTAAGCCTATTGATTAGTGCCACCCACACCCAGAATGGGGCTTCCATTATCCACACCCTTAATCCCAGTATCACACTCTTAATCCACATTCACACATGCAAATCCAGCTACCTTTGAAACTCCCCACCTATGATTGCACAAGTCTTTAGGGGGACATCTAGATACAAGGCATAACACCTTCTATGTCTTGCCCAATTTTGTCTTGAAGTTTGCTTTGTCAGATATGAGTATAGATGCTCCTGCTTGCTTTCAGGTTCCATTTATATGAAATACCGTTTCCCATCTTTTCACTTTCAGTTTGTATATATCTTCACTAGTGAAGTATGTTTTTTTGCAAGCAGTAGAGTTGGTCTTATTTTTAATCCAATCTGCCAGTTTGTGTCTTTTAATTGAAGAATTAAGACCATTTACATTCAGAGTTATTATGGAAAGGTGTGTGCTAATTCATGTTTTTTTTTCCTAATGTTTGATTCATTCCCAATTCTAAATAGCTTATCTATTCTTCCTCTTCTGTGTACAGGATTACTTTTAGTATCTTCTGCAATGCTGGCTTAGTGGTCATAACCTTATTTAGTTTATCTTGGAAAGTCTTTGTTTTTTCTTAAATTTTTTTAGTACTTGGAATTGAACCAAGATACCTCCCTTCCCCTTTTTTATTTTTTTATTTTGAGACAGGGTCTCACTAAATTGCTAAATTTCCCAGGCTGTACTAGAACTTGCAATCCTCCTGCCTCAGCCTCCCAGAAATTATAGGCATGCAGTATCATGCCCAGCTACTCCTTCAATTTTGAAGGATGTCTTTGCTGGATTTAGTAATCTAGGTTGGCATGTACATTTGATTTTTTATATTAAAAGATAAAAAATTCAGTAGGCTATGGTCTAGTTAAAGATCATATTTAAACATAATATTTAATTTAAAAGATGCCTCTGTGCTCTGCTCATCTCCCAAGTCCAGTTTGTTTTCAACTCTAGCTATACCTTCCTTAAAATTACCCAAAGAGATTTTGTTAAAACTACAATGTAGGGGCGGGTGAGATGGCTCAGCGGCGTAAGTGTCTGCCTGGCAAGCACGAGGTCCTGAGTTCGACTCCCGGAACCCACATAAAGGAAAAAAGGGCCGGTGATATCGCTCAGAGGCACAAGTGCCTGCTGGCAAGCGCGAAGTCCTGAGTTCGACTCCCTGTACCCACATTAAAAACAACAACAACAAAAAAATACAATGTATATGCTCCACTCTCAGCAATTCTGGTTTGATTTTCTTGGGGTAAGGACTTCTTTTTCCTTTTCCATTTCAAAGTTCAGGTGTGGTAACTTGTGGGCTTACAACCTGAGCCATTTATACTGTGAACTCACACTATATTTGGTTTGAGATGAGTCAGGCCAGTAACAGTGTCAGGGGAAAATGATAACCTACAATGTAAGAAAGACGTCTGTCTTATTCCACAGGGAGCCTCCATACATAATTTTTTCGGGGACAATGAGCAGCAAGCTGTCACAAGTCGCCAGCCATGCAAAACAACAGAACGACGTGAGTGAGACTCAATGGAAATAATAGATACTATAGGGAGGTGGTTTTCTTTCCATTACTGGGGATTGAACCCAGGAGTGCTCTAACACTATGCTACATCTCCAGCCCTTTTTATTTATTTATTTTTAAAATTTTGAGACAGGGTCTTGCTAAATTGTCCAGGCAAGATACAAACTTGTGATCCTCCTGCCTCAGCCTCCCTTAGTGCTAAGATTATAGGCATGTACCACCTTACCCAGCTACTATAAGTAGATTCTAAACAGAACAGCTTTGAACTAGAAATGTTGCTTCGGTTTGGGTTCAAGGCTAGGGGAGTCTTATGGTCGCCCTTATTCTACTCTTAGCTCACAACTCTGAGCCTTCAAGCAATGTAAGTCAACACATTACAGTGACAACCTGCCCTGCTCATCACTTGTAAGTAGATAATATAGTACCACTTATTTCCCATAAACCCTGTCCACCTTCAAAGACTTTATAGTAGCAGTAGTTGCCTTCATTTGGATTATGGGGTTTATTTCCCACTATATCCTCTTTAGATAGTGTCATGCTCAATGTTATTTATTTCTAATAAGCATTAATATTTACCCATTTTATGCGCCCTCCTGTCTCAGTGATTGGAAACCTGAGAACTGCATTTCCTAGACTACTTACTACTAAAGCTCTGAGCCCCATCTGGTTACTTCCGAAGAGATACTTTCATATAAGACTTGGAAGTAAGGAGGAAAAGGCTTTTCTCCAGCAATGAAGAAGTGTCCAGACTTGACCAGGTATTGGCACCTTCTTTGACCTCTGTAAGTAAAATCCTGAGGTTTTTGTTGTTGGGCACGGAAGTGTTGTTATTTTCTTTTTGGAAAGTTTGTCTCTCAGGATGAAAGGACAGCTTCTTCCTACCTTTGGCAGCCACCCAACTAAAAAGCCTTAACCTGCAGCTACTACTGACTTATTTTAGTTTCATACATACTACTCATGGGACCCATAAATTTAATTTTTTATAAAAGTAAAAACTGTTTATGGTAAATTTTTATTTTGTAAACACATCACATAAGTATTTGTAACATAAAAATTAATTTCCAAAACACGTAGGACAAAGTTTCTTATAGCATTGGTTACAAATTTGCATTTTGTAAGGTTCACATTTGTAAGGTTTGCATTTTGTAAGGTTCACATTGGATAGCGGTTTCTCTGTCCTTATTGCTGGGGCATATGGCATTATCTTTTTCTTTCGGTTTTGTCTGTAGGTCTGGGCTTTTCTATAATAGGAATCTGCAGTCCCAGGATTTTTGCTATAAGTGTTTATACTTTTATGGGTACTTGTTAAGTGGCCATTCTGGAATGCACATTTTTCTCAGTTGACTACATCCCAAAGATTTTAGTAAAATCAAAACATTTTATTATTTCACTTCATTGTGCAAACTGGTAAAATACATGGGAGTTAACACTCATAACATTTTAAAATGGCATAAAACATTGTCATTGGCCAATGGTTGGTTCTCCTGGATGTCAAATATAATGCATATTTTCCACCTAAAGCATCAACTCCAGATTTTGGGTCATTATAAAAGTGAATAATTGTAGGCTTTTTAGTTTCTTTGTCAACAGAATAGCTGTGGTGCATATTTGATATTAATATGACACTTCTACCTTTTTGGTATATACAAAACTAAAGTGCTGATAGCAGAAAATCCAAATACTGATGACTGAACTGTTTTCTATTTGGTAAAAATTCAGGAGGCATAGCCCTCTCATTTTTTTCAAAGTGCCTATGTAAGTCAAGTTTTTCTTTTTAAGTTCATAAAGAAGTTCCACTGAGCTATACCAGTTGTCACCAGTAATATTTCTTTTAGTACATTCAAAATATTTCACAAGTTTAAGAACAACTCTTGTAGCATTTGATAAGGTGGGTTCATTTGGATTAGCTGCCTTTACTTTAGTGCCAGCATATATTTCTGCATTTAGCATGTAATGCGTCTTAGCGTCAGCTAAAATCTGCACCTTTATGCAGCCTATTAGGCATAAACATTCTAAAATTGCATCTTTCTCAAAATGGTACTAGCATCTCATCTAGTTGGGTGAAATCCAGCATAACATGACTTTGACCTGCGACAAATTCATCAAATAAGTCTGAGACAGCAGCTAACTTATTTATCTTGGCTCTCTCTCATTTATCTTGACTCTCTTTTCTAGTTTCAGCATTATCAAAGCTAAGGCAACATACTGAAAATGAAAATGGAGCCAGACTCATAGTAGCACAAAAAATGGGTCTTCCTGTTCCATCTGTTGCCCACATTGATCTTCATGGCCAGACTTTAAAATAGTAAAACTCTATAAAAACTTAGGTTAGTGCTTTGACACAGGAAAAAAAGTGGTATTGTATTCACTACCGATGCGTTCTCAGGCCCCGGTGTATTCTTCCCGGTAAAATCCTAGGCACTGGGCGGGTGAGATAGCTCAGCGGCATAAGCACCTGCGTAGCAAGCGCGAGGTCCTGAGTTTGACTCCCGGAACCCACATAAAGGAAAAAAAGGGCTGGTGATATCGCTCAGTGGCACAAGCGCCTGCTGGCAAGCGCGAAGTCCTGAGTTCAACTTCCCGTACCCACATTAAAAAAAAAAAAAAAAAATCCTAGGCACTGACAAATCTGTTGCGCACCAGATTAACTACTCCTGGCGGGAGACTATAGAAATGCTGAGTAATGTTGACAAATTAAGAAAACGCAGAGTTTTAAAACTGCGTGGGATCCTCGGCACTCCTCTGTAGTAGCTGCAGGTTAACAAACCCAGACAGAAACACCTCTGGAAACAAACCAACCCACCAATCTAGCTACAAAGCCAAACCAGGAAACACAGGGACAGAGTCTTCAAGAAGAATGCAGACTTGAGGCAGGCTTGGGTCCAGAACCTGAGTCTCTCTCTCTCTCTCTCTCTCTCTCTCTCTCTCTCTCTCTCTCTCTCTCTCTCTCTGGCTCTGTCTCTCTTTGTGTCTGTCTCTGCCTGTCACTGCCTCTGTCACTCTCTGTCTCTGTCTCTATCTCCCTCTCTCCCTCCCCAGCCTTTCTCCTGGCTCCTGCGTCTTAGGGAAGAGAAAGCCCAAAGAAACGCTGGCAGTCCTGTCCTCCATGGCACACTAGCGAACCCTCAAGGCAGGCCTCAGACAGCGCTCCCGCCAGAACTACAGAAACTGCTTCTGCAGCCTAGAAAGCTCAAAGGCTCCTGATCCCCAACGCGTCAGGGTTACATTTCCGGACAACTGCGGTTGCGGTGGTGGCGCGGCCTGGGCGCTGGCACACCCTACGCGCAATGGCAGGGCGAGCTCGCAGGCTCGCTGCGGGCTGGGCGTGGTGAAAGTGGAATAGGGTGGTTCAGAGGGTGTGCCCCAGCCTTCCTCCTCTGGGACCCGATCCACTAGACTTCTAAATTGCTACTGCGGCCTAGTAGTAACAGAGCTTCACGTAAAATGGATGTGCCAGATGGCTACTCCGTGGATCGGATTCCCAAAAGGTGTCAGATGAGGGCGTAGATGATACTAAGTGAGTAGTGGAATGGGCCCGGCACAGGTGAGAAAGATTCCTAAGAGAAGGCGTTAACGGTGGCCCTGGCCCTGGCCTCAAACTCCGGGGAGCCCTGTGTCCCAATAGAGTCTTCCATAAAATGAAACACATATACAAACAGAAATACAAGGTATAGCAATGTTTTGTGGGCCACACGAAGATTGGGAACCCAGGGTGTCAGATGGAGTGGGAGTGTGTTTCAGGGGCAGCATTTGGCTATTCCAAGACTAACCAGGACACCAAGGTGTGCTGTCCAGTAGCACTTGGGACTGTCCCACCTCCCACCAAGAAGGGCATTGAAAAGCCATACCTGGAACCACAAGAGGAATTTTTCCAAAGGCCTTAGAAGTTTGCAGAGGAGAAAAGAGAGGCTTCTCAAAAGAGAACTCCTCTGTATTATAGGCCACCAGACCCTCCCAACCCTGCTCAATTTCCCAGTAACAGTAAACAGTGGGATCCAGGTACTTCAGAGCTCTTGGGCAGTCCCACAAAATGAAACACTCAAGAATGAAAAGAAAGTGCAGAGGAAATGGCAAACAACGTTGAAAGGTTGAGGAAGCCCATAGTCACATTTGTAAATGAAGAAATGGCCTTCCTTTCCTTTCCTCTCCTTTCTCTTTCTCTTTTTCTTTTCTTTTCTTTTCTTTCTTGACAGGTTGGGGACAGGGTGGTCTCACTATGTTGCCCTTGAATTGGTGAGCCTCCTTTCCATCTTCTGACTGCTGGAATTACTGGTATGTGCCAGTGTACCCAGCTCATTGTAGTCATCTTAACTGCCAAGTCATTTAGAAAAATCTGGAGATAAGAAAATGCTAATGAAGTGGATCTCCAAGAATTGTCCTTCTATAATTGGGAAACAATTTGTTTGTAACACACACAACAAATACATAAATTAAGGTCCATCAAGGACATTAATATAGTTATATATTATTCCATTTTACTGAGGTACTGAATTCTTTTTTCCTGGGTACCACATTTCCCATTCGTCCTTGCAAGGATTGTGGCCCTATGACTAAAGAAAATATTATCAGAAATGATGTGTGCTATTTCTTAAAAATTAATTTCCATAAATTAATCCTAACACATCATTAATTACAGTTCATGTAAAATATGGCTATTAAAGTATATACTTTATTTCTAGTTTTGGATCAAGATGGAGTATGAGTAAATAGTAAACTGTGGCAAAAGACTATAAGATGTAGGAGAATCTAAAGTGTACACAAAAGCTGAGTGAGAGAGTACCCAACAAAGGATACATTTGTGGGGTGGGCCCCTCTCTAAGTCTGCAGTGCAGTCCTCATGAAAAGTATCATTACAGCCCCACAGGCTGGTGGCAAACTTTGGTGAGTTATCTGGGCCAGCCAGAGCTGGTCTGAAGTCATTTAAACAAGCAGGAAATCTTTCGAGACAGTTGATTTACCAATGGGATAGCTGAGGTGCAGGCACAAGGCTTGGAGAACATAGTGTCTACTTTGAGAGGGCTATGGAAAATAAACTTCCAGGACACCCATGAGCCTTGGATGCTAAGGAGGCACTTAGTGGGCATCAGATGTTGCAGTGAGCCCAAGGACTATAATTTACACTGTTTGCCTTGGGACAGCCATGGGGAGGTATTCAGTTGACCGTGGCTGAACTCCAGGGTTCCTCAAATAAATGACTAGGGCGGAGCACCACTGAATGTTCTCACATTTCCATACTGCTAAACAACCATGCAGGAGGAGTAAGAAAAAGCAAATGGTTCACATGCCAGAAACTGTAAGAGAAGCCCCCTTCCTTCTACGATGTTCTGTTACTGTCCTCTATTGAAAACTTCACATCATCCTCACTGCAAAGGAAAAAAAATGTTTAGAAGCTAGGCTTTTATAGCACAACAATGGACAAATATTTGGGAAATATATATTCCTTTCATTAAAAAAAATTCCAACAAGTTAATTGAAAAATGGGGAAGTTCATAAACAGGTATTTCATAGAAGAGAAAGAATAAATTACCAACAAATGTGTGAAAAGTTGCTTATTTTCATTAGTAATCAGGAAAATGTGAACAAGAATTATACTGAGATATCATCTGACAGATATTCATTGGCAAAAATGAAGTTGGCTTGGGTTTGGAGAAATGAGACTGTTATCTGATGGTGACTGTGACAATCTCATGTAACTACTTGGGAAAAATAGGTACTACCCATTAATTTTAATAATGCACAAGTCTAGTGACACAGAATATAAATATATCCAGCAGAGGAATAAAATAAATATGTCCCCTATATAAGGCTTACACAGGTATACTAGGACATGAGTACATGATGCTCCTACTGACACTGTTTATGCTATCTGTAGCTGTACATCATATATTAATTACATTATTTATAGAATGGTCCAACAACAGCAGATACTCATTCCTTTAAGGACCCGTAGATGATTCACCAAGATAGATTATATACTGAATCATAAAACAAATGTCAAACTTTTTAAAGGATTGAAATCATAATGTATGCTCTACAAAAATAATGGAATCAAACTAGAATTGATACAAACAGAAAATCAATAGGAAAACATCAAACATTTGGAAATTAATACACTTCTAAATAATCCATAGGTTAAAAAGGAAGTGTCAATGGGCAAATGATTGAACTGGAAGAAAATGAAGGCACACAACTATTCTTAGCAGTTTTATTAGGAATAGCCAAGAACTGAAATTCCAGATATTCTTCAGCAGGTGAATGGTTAAGCAAACTGTGGTATATCCATGGGCTACTATTCAGAATTTTTTACAAAAATTATTTATATATACAATTTGGACAAATCTCCAGGGAATTATGCTGAGTGAAAAAAAACCTCAACACATTATATAGCATAATTCCATTTATGCAACACTCCTGAAATATTAAAATTATGGAAGTATAGAAAAAATTATTGGGTGTAAGAGATTAAGGACAGGGAGTACAAGTACAAGAAGCATGTGGGTATCTTTATAAAAGAGCAAGATTCTTTGGTGATGAAAATATTGAAAATATTCTACATCTCTTCTAACTTAGTAGATACACAAACTTACACACATGATCAAAATTGTATAAAGCTAAACCTATATAAAGAAAAATGAGTACAAGTAAAACAAAATCTAAACATCAGTGGCTTGTATCAATGTCAATACCCTGGTTGTGATTTTGCATTATAGTTTTGCAAGGTGTTATTTTTGCAAGAAATTGGGTAAAATGTACAAGGGATCTGTATAATTGAATATATTAAATATTTCTCTTCAGTTTTTTTTTTTTTTTTTTTTTTACTTAAGTCCTCTCAGTAAACTCTTTTTTTTTTTTTCCTGTGGGTACCGGGGGGTCAACCTCAGGACCTCGTGCGCCAGCAGGCGCCCGTGCCGCTGAGCGATATCACCGGCCCCTTTTTCGTATGTGGGTTCCGGGAGTCGAACTTGGGCCCTCACGCTTGCCAGGCAGGCGCTTAAGCCACTGAGCCATCTCACCGGCCCCCTCAGTAAACTCTTGATTGGATGAAGTTTGTTCCCTAATAGATTCCTCCAGAAGGACAATGGATATACATGTTGAAAACTTTTTTTATAGTTTTGTATTAGAAGGACAACTTGAAATCCTTGGCCCTGATGATACTCTCAGTCCTTCAGGTGTGTAAGTCCAGAGCCTCTCTTAAGTTCACACAGTAGTAGACAACTGAACCCAGAGCTACATCACCATTTCTTTTCCTTTCTCTTTTCTTTTTTTTTTCTTTTTTTTTTAATTTTGAAACAGGGTTTCACTAAGTTGCCCAGGCTTAACTCAAATTTGTGATCCTCCTGTCTCAGCCTCTCAGAGTGCTGGTATTACAGGCACAAGCCACCATGCCCAGCTTTGAAATTTTTGTTTGTTTTTCCATTTGACTTACAAACAAAAATACAATGAAAAATGTTAAGCTCCCCCAAGATCTGGATACTAATTATAACTATTGTGACTAAGTTAATTTAAATATACATCTTTTAATCTAGAGTTACTGTGTATCTTTTTTTCCATCTATGGGACCTACTTATTTAAAATAAATTTTGGTCTCTGCCCCTTGCTTCTACTGTAATAGCCTCATTCTATTTCCTTTCTCCAGTTTCATTTCACCTTCCCTCCCTCTATATATTTTATAAAATAATAACAGTATCTACCAGGAAGTACTGCTAGAAATTTAATATGTATTACAACATCGTAATACATATTAATACATATTCGTAATACATATTCTAAAACAAAGGTAGAAACATCCTTTCTGAACACACAAAGGATAGTAATTGGCCCATTACAATTCTAAAAATTTAAGTTATGCCCAACAGCAAATTAATAAATCATGGTGCATACAGAATGGGGCCCTGTAAACATTAACATGATGGGGAAGGTAAGTAGGCTGATAAAACCTTGAGTATAAAAATAGTCTCAAAGCCAGACATAATGGCACACGACTGTAAGCCCAGCACTCAGGAGGCTGATGCAGGAAGGTCACCATGATTTTGAGGCCAGCCTGGCTACATAGTGTGACCCCGTTTTAAATAAATAAATAGTCTCAAGACACTCAGGCAGTCTAAATTTTTAACAGTGGTTGCCTCTGGATTGATTATAAGTGAGTTTTTTTTGCAAAGAAAATTGTAAATATGGGAACACCAGTAACATACCTGGGGCACTGTAAGGATCTAAGTGACAAAACAAACATCATTTAAATATTATTTTTTATTATGAAATAGTTTAAATAGAAAAATACACAGAATAAGACTCAACCCATACACTCACAACTAGCTTTATCTAATTGTAAGAACTGGCTACCCTTGCTTATTTTTTAAAGAAATAAATATTTTCCCTTTGCATCCTTTCCTCAGTCTCATTTTTCTTCCCCTCTAGAGATCACCACTGTTATGGATTTTATGATTATTTCCATGAATGCCTTGACCTTCTTCCTACATAGTATTTAGCCA
The DNA here is from genome assembly GCA_028451465.1 of Erethizon dorsatum. NCBI lineage: Eukaryota > Metazoa > Chordata > Mammalia > Rodentia > Erethizontidae > Erethizon > Erethizon dorsatum. The sequence goes on from CM051834.1 coordinate 100,937,228, forward strand.
TGGAAAATACACATAATATCAATTTGCATATTTTCAAGCTTTATATAAATAAGTGGTACTGTATCCTACAAAATATTCTCTAGTTCAATTTCATTAATACTATTTTAGGGACTCATCCATGATGATAGAAGTATCTCTAGTTATCTGCTGGGCATGGTGGTGCATGCCTGTAATCCCAGCACTTGGGAGGCTGAGGCAGGAGGATTGCCATGAGTTTGAGACCAGCCTGGGCTTCACAGTGAGACCCTGTCTCAAAAACAAACAAACAAACAAAACAAAACGTAAGTATCTCTAGTTATTCTTTTTTTGTGTGTGTGGGTACCAGGAGTCAAACTCAGGACCTCGCACTTGCTAGGCAGGTGCTTATGCCGCTGAGCTATCTCACCGGCCCCCCAGTTATTCATTTTAAATTGCATTCTAACTTATACTCAGCCTAATGGATATTTAGATTGGTTCTAACTTTGCATTCTTACAAATAATGCTGCAATAGACCTTCATGTATATGTCCCTGAAACATGAGAGACTCTAGAGGTTTAAGTGCAGCTGCTGGATCAGAGTATTCACATCCACATCTTTACTAGATATTGCATAATTATGCTAAGTACAGCCACTTCCAATAGTATTGCATGAGTGTTCCCATTGCTCTACATCTTTCCAGGAATTGACACTGTGATACTTTAGCTAATGTGATCATTTCAAAATAGTTTATTGTGATTTTATTTTGCCTGTTCCTTACTACTAATGTTGTATACTCAATTTTTCTAATATCCCCCAAATCTACCTTTTGTGTAATGTATCAACCATCACTTTTTTTTTTTTTTGTGGGTACCGGGGGGTCAACCTCAGGACCTCACGCGCCAACAGGCACCCGTGCCGCTGAGCGATATCACCGGCCCCTTTTTCGTATGTGGGATCCGGGAGTCGAACTCGGGCCCTCGCGCTTGCAAGGCAGGTGCTTACGCCGCTGAGCCATCTCACCGGCCCCACGTTTTAACAAATACATTAGATTCCATAATTCTCTCGTTGCTTTTAAGAATTCACACTTCATAGATGAATTTCTGAACAACTTATGAAATTAAAAAGCAAAAACGTGCATTGAGGATTTTGGCTGGAATTGCAGTGAATTTGTGAATTAGGAAGAACTTCATTGTTTTGAGTCTCTTCAGCATAGGCTATATAACATACCTCAATTTATTTTGTTATTCTTCAGTTTTCCAGATTTAGAAAATTGATGGTTTTATATTAAGTATTAACTTTTTCCACCTCTAGAATTTAACTCCATGAGAACATGGCTTTTCTATTATTCATTGTTATCTCCTCATACCTCAGTGTTTGCAAATAGTAGCTACTCAGTATTCACTATAGTTTTCTTTCCTCAATTTCTTTTCGATTTCAACTTTGCAACCACTGGATAAAACTTAGAAACTTTACATTTTCTTCTATAGTATGTAACATTTTACATGTTTTCAAAATTACCTGAATTCACCCATGCAAATACCTATGTCTGGTGCCTTTTAATGGGACCTATGAATTTCTGTTTGTTGGTTTTCTTTCTCTCCTTCTAATTGTAGTCACCGATTTCCTTGTCCTGTTGTACATTCTTCCCAGTGAATCCTATTTTTAAAAATTTTATTGATTGCTCCCATGCAGTCTCTTTAAAAACTTTGTAAAACTGGTTGTAAGTACTGTAGTTCTACCTGTGTCTATACTGATTATTCAGAGTACAGAGACTCTCACTTATATTCTAAAAGTTTTGGATTTCCCCAATTCTGATCTGGTGTTTCCCAATGATAGTCTACTTTGTCCACTAACACACTTTGTTTGAGCTGTGAGAAGTGAATTAATATATGCTGAGTATGTAGTACAGTGCTTGGTGTGTAATAGGCACTCAGTACCTGTGCACTATTATTATTTATTGAATATCTACTCTAGTTGACATACTATGTAAAGTACTTTACATGCAATTTTCTCACGTAATATGCATCAACTTACAACAGACACTATTTCATTTATTAGTCACATTTCTACAGTATAATATTTTATTATCCCTATTTTAAGAATTAAAACCCTGAGGTTTAGAGAAGTTCAGTCACACGATGTCATAGTAGTGGTAGAGCTATGAGTTCCCAGAATCTAAGGTCTAAGTCCTGGGAAGTGCCTAGTGCCTAGAGGAGACTGGAATAAAACAAGGCTGAATGGTATATGAAACTAAATAATGGAAAGCCTCACAGACAATTTCAAAGGCTATAGATACTAATCCAAGAACAAAAGCAAGCAAAAAACAGTTTTAACTGGACATAGTAATATATTAAGTTTTTTACTTTATAAAGATGTTTGCATTATGGGAGATGGATTTACGGGTAGAAAAAGTAGATACAGGAAGACCTGTTAGAAAGCTGTAATAGTGATCTTGGTGAGATGAATCTTAGCTTTACGGTGACAACATTAAAGAGTGACAAAGTATATACATTCCATAAATATTTGGGAGATAGGATTTACAGGACTTGGTGGTTGCCTGGATTGGGTGGTGAGAGTGATTCTCCAATGTGAATTCTCTGATGATGAGCAAGATGTGCATGTTGCCTGAAGGTTTTCTTGCATTCTTTGCATTCATACGGTCTCTCTCCAGTATGAATTCTCTGATGTTGGGCAAGGGATCCACAGTAACTAAAAGCCTTTCCACAAACATTACATTCATAAGGTTTTTCTCCAGTATGGACTCTCTGATGCTGAGTAAGGGATGAGTCATTGCTAAAAGCCTTCCCACATTTTATACATTCATAAGGTTTCTCTCCAGTATGAACTCTTTGATGTTGAGCAAGATAGGCGATCTGGCTGAAGGCCTTCCTACATTCCTGGCATTTATAAGGTTTTTCTCCAGTATGTATTCTCTGATGTTGAGCAAGATGTGAATTCTGGCTGAAGGCTTTCCCACATTCTTTACATTCATAGGGTCTCTCTCCAGTATGTATTCTGTGATGTACAGTAAGGTATGCACGAAGGCTAAATGCTTTCCCACAGACATTACATTCATAAGGTTTTTCTCCAGTATGTACTCTCTGATGTTGAGCAATGGATGATCTATTGCTAAATGCTTTCCCACATTCAATACATTCATAGGGTTTCTCTCCAGTATGAACTCTCTGATGTTGAGCAAGGTATGCAAACTGGCTGAAGGCTTTCCTACATACCTTACATTCATAAGGTTTTTCTCCAGTATGAACTCTCAGATGTTGAACTAGATGTGCATTCTGACTGAAGGCTTTCCTGCATTCCTTACATTCATAGGGTTTTTCTCCAGTATGAATCCTGTGATGTTGAACAAGGTTTGACCTCTGGCTGAAGGCTTTTCCACATTCTACACATTTATAGGGTTTCTCTCCAGTATGAATTCTTTGATGAAGAGTAAGGGATGAGCTCTGGCTGAACACTTTTTCACAATCATTACATTTCAAAAGTTTTTTCTCTGCATAAACATTTTTGGGTTTAATAGTCATTAAATTTGCTTTAAAGCTTTTCTTATGTGTGTCATGTTTATATACTTTCTCCTCTTTGGGGATTATCTGTTGTGCATGAAGGAGTGTGTTCTGATAGAAACTTTTCCAAGATTTATTATACTCTTGGTCTCTTTCTTCAACAAAGGCTTCTGTATAAAAGATTGTCTCTTCCTTAAAACATGCATTTTGATTTCCTGGTTGCCTCTCAAAACCATCCTCATATTTCCAGTCTTCTCTCAAATTGGAGTACTTAAGGTCACAGCTTGTAAATTTTTCTATTATCTTCTGGGATGACTGTTCTTCATAAACTTCCTGCTTTGGTGTTAATTCTTCAGTATCACACACAGATTTCCAACCTGAAAAGTAAAAAAAAGAGAAAATGTATCCTCTGTTGTATACCAGAAAGTACATTTAGAAAAGTATATGTAAAGTTAAGCATGTGAATTTAATAGCAAGTAAAACTCAAAATTACACTGGTTTTTATAGTACTGAAGTATGCAGGAAGAGAAACTAAAAATACATCATATAGAAACTTGAAGATGAATGATTATAATTATAATAAAATCAAGAAGGAAAATCTCAGGCCTAGAAGGTATTATAGATATGGTTGGACCCCATTATAATTTTAGACCTGTATTAATAATACAGTCATTGAAATAATCTCTGTTCTTATAGCTGCATCATTTCAGAATATTGATTGATCAAGTATTTACCACATACCAGGTACTGTTCTAGATGCTTTCAATACCATAAAACAAAGATCCTTAGCTTCATGGACCTTATTTTCTTAGACAGAAAACAAGTATAAATTTTATTGTATATTAAAACACACTAAGTGCTAAGGATAAAGAAAACCATGGTAAGGAAGATCAGGAGTGCTGGTGAAGTCAAAGGCAAAACTCATTAATAAGGTAACATTTGAGCAAAAATTTGAAGGAAGTGAAGAAGTTAGTCACCCAGATTTTTAGGAAAAAAGTAGTAAGGATAAAAGAAACAGCTGGTTTAAAAAGTCTTGAAAGCAGAAGACTGTTCAATATGTTTCAGGAATAGTAAGAAGGCCAGTGTGGTTACAAAGGAGTGAGTAGTAGAAGATGAAGTCAGGTAAAGGATGATCAACTTATTTAAATTTGGTACACCTTCCAATGAATTTGGGTTTTACTGTATAAAAGGGTGGAGGACAATTAAAATGTTTTCAGTAGAAAAGTGGTATTGGGTTGCTGTCTTTAAAAAATACTGCAAGATAGGAAGCAAGGGGAAAAGTAAGGAGACAAATTATTATAGTAATCCTGGTGAGAGCTGACAGAAGTAGTTACATAGATTTTTGCTAATATTTTGAATTACATATATATGCTAAAATATATTTATGTGTGTTATCTAATAATAATGATGATGAATAAAATCTGATCATATATCCTTTTCTCTCTCTCTTTTTTTTTTTTTTTTTTTTTTGTAGGTACCGGGGGTTGAACTCAGGACCTCGTGCCTATCAGCAGGCGCCCGTGCCGCTGAGCGATATCACCGGCCCTTTTTTCGTATGTGGGTTCCGGGAGTCAAACTCGGGCCCTCGCGCTTGCCAGGCAGGCGCTTATGCTATGGAGCCATCTCACCGACCACATATATCCTTTTCTATACCAAACCTTTTCTTCAAAAATTGCACAAGAACATAAAAGATTAGGTAACGGCAGTGGAGCCATGATCTGGGAAGTAGGGTTACAGAGATGTTTACAATGATAGCAAATTAGTTCTTCCTTTTGCCTTAATGTTTCCTATGTCAATTGGAAAATCCTCTTCATACCACAAACCTAAACACTTACACTCTTCTCCCCTAAGTTTTCTAGTTGGTACTGTATTTTGTTAAAGATCATCATCTTACCAGTTGCCCAGATTCCTCTGCTTCTCACTTTTTCTCTATGTATCCTTTGTGTCATCATTCTCTTCCTATAAGCCATTTTACAGCTATATTGTATCTATGCTACTAGTCTATTAATTGATTATGTGTATATACACATAATACCCTAGCACCTTTGAAGGGAGAGAGTGAGCAGGGGAGTGGTGTTGAAAGTATCCTACGTAGGGCCAGTGATATGGCTCAGCAGCATAAGCGCCTGCCTGGCAAGCGTGAGGTCCTGAGTTCGACTCCCGGTACTCACATAAAGGAAAAAAAGGGCCAGTGATATCGCTCAGCGGCACAAGCGCCTGCTGGCAAGTGCAAGGTCCTGAGGTCAACTCCCGGTACTCACATTAAGAAAAAAAAAAAAAAAAAGTATCATATGTAAAGTGTAAATTCAATAATGTTGATGTTGATTAAAGGAATAAAATGAATGAATGAACTGACCATTCAGAGATAAAGGAGGCATATAGAGTTATACTACTACTACTATAAATAGTGGCTAACAGCTATTCATACTAGTTCATACTTTAAGATAGAACTGCTCACAACACTGTAAAAGTATTATTTCATTTTAGAGATGACAAAACAAAAGCGCAGAGAGGACTTTCCTAAAATTTCACTGCATATAAGTGTCAGGCAGGATTTAAATCTGGTACTTCATTTACAGCTTGTATGGCTCAAAAATTTATTAAATCACGAAAAGATTTTTTTTTTTATGTGGGTACCGGGAGTCGAACTCAGGACCTCGTGCTTGCCAATCAGGCGCTTATGCCGCTGAGCCATATCACCGGCCTGATGAAAAGATTTTTTTAAAGACCAGAAAAGGATTGTGAAACTGAGAAAGAAAAGGATTCAGAGAATAGATAAATAAGTTATTAGAAAGGAGGAGGCTATCTTCTAGGATATATGAAGATTTACCCTTGCAGCAGAGAAATAAATAAGTTGTTTTCAACTCCAAGGTAAACCATTTCAAATGAGCAAGTTGTTTTCTTATTCTTCCCTCCTTTTTCTCTTTGCAATATACGGAATTTTGAAGAAGATGGAAATGTCATTCTTAGAGCAATATTTAAATTCTCAGGAATTGACTTACAGTATTAAGAATTGATTTGGTTTCAATCAAATTTACATTGTTGATTTAAAAAAAAACTGAAATTGTTCTTTCACATTGCAAAGAATTTAAACCACATGGGATGACTCCTGAGATGGGTTGGTGAGCTGTGACTTCTTTGCTAACCATTTTGGATATCCTTATAAATAAAGGTTTCTATTTAAAAAAAAAAAAAAAAAAGGAGGAGGCCAAGTATGAGAGTAGGGACAGTTAAGAATAACAAATATGGGAGAAGACCCCACATTTCTGTTAAGCCCTAGAATGTTTGAGAACATGTCACAAACAGGAATGAAGAGGTGATTTCTTGGAGTCAAGTTGAGCTGTCACCTGAAAAGATTTTTGCCTGCCTATTTCTTCTTCACTCACCTGAGCTCAAGCCATTTATCAGCTCTCTCTTCACCATCCACGGCTCTTTTCCTTGTTCCAACAATAATATCACACTTGGCTTAGAAAAGCAAAGACCTGCATATATAAAAAGAAACAGAATTTGATCATGCTGTAGATATCCCAGTACTCATGCAATTCTTTTATCAGCAGAGAAGAGGTAGCTTACAGTAAGTCAAAGAAAAATGTATAAAGGACATGTTTTAGAAGGACAGGGAAAATAAAGCTTTAGGCATGGTTCAGTAATAGACATATGCATGGCCAACTCCATAAATACTAAAGCATTTGTTTGGCACAGGCAGCAGACACAGAGCCAAGCTTTGCAGATGCTATCCAAAAATTCATAATGGGGCCAGTGAGATAGCTCAGTGGCATAAGCACCTGCTTGGCAAGCGTGAGGTCCTGAGTTCGACTCCCGGTACCCACATACAAAAAAAGGGCCAGTGATATCGCTCAGCAGCACGGGCACCTGCTGGCATGCGAGGTCCTGAGTTCGACCCCCAGTACCCACAAAAAAAAGAAAAAAAAATTCATAATGGTGGTAGCAAAGTGCTCCTTAGGAGTAGAAGTCCAATTTTGCAAGGGGAAGAAATCCTTACCCAGTGATACCAAAATCCTATAATTCTCCAACATCACATTACTATACAAATGCCTTTGAGAAGAATCCAGACAATCCCACTCCTCTTGGGAGAAGTCTACAGCCACATCTCTGAAGGTCACTAACTCCTGAAAGGAAATAAAATAAATGAAATGAAATAACCTCCTCCCTTACTCTACTTACCTCATTTACTCTGCCCCAGGCATACTGAGCTTTCTCTGGTATTACATCCTTAAATATTCCAACCATGTTCCTTCTCAGTATCTTGTACTTCTCAGATCACTGTGTATAAAAAAGCAATGTTCCTATGACAACTCTTTTTTTTTTTTTTTTTTTTTTTTGTGGGTACCGGGGGGTCGACCTCAGGACCTCGTGCGCCAACAGGCACCCGTGCCACTGAGCGATATCACCGGCCCCTTTTTCGTATGTGGGATCCGGGAGTCGAACTCGGGCCCTCGCGCTTGCAAGGCAGGCGCTTATGCCGCTGAGCCATCTCACCGGCCCTTTTTTTTTTTTTTTTTTTGAGACAGGGTCTCGCTATGTAGTTCTGACTAGCATTGAAATCACTATGTAGTCCAGGCTGGCCTTGAACTCCCAGTGATCCTCCTGCCTCAGCCTCTCGAGTGCTGGGATTACAGGCATGCACCACCATGCCCAGCTTCCTATCACAATTCTTATTCTCTTAACCCTGCTTAATTTTTCTCCATGGCACACATTTTGTTATTTATTGTTGTCCCCTTTCCCCCACTAAAAAGTAAGTTCCATTAAGGCAGAATGTTTTTGCTTAGGTCACTACTACATCCCTAATTATGGAACAGTATCTGGTACACACCGAATATTCAAATATGCACTAAATAAATCAAGGGCTGGGGATATAGCTCAGTGGCACAGCGCCTGCCTGGCAAGCGCGAGGCCCTGAGTTCAATTCCCAGTACCAAAACAAATGAACAACAACAAAAAAAACCCTAAATAAATTGAGTGAATGAATGAATGGTTTGAAAATTTCAGGAAGCTAGCCAGGCATGGTGGTGCATGCCTGTAATCCCAGCACTCAAGAGGTTGAGGCAGGAGGATCGCTGTGAGTTCAAGGCCAGCCTGGGCTACACAGTGAGATCCTATGTCAAAAAACAAAACAAAACAAAACAAAAACCCTAAAATTTCAGGAAGCTATGAGGTTGTCATGGTTTACTTCCAGATGTTCCCCCAAGAACCTCCTGTGCTCCCAGGCAAGGCTTTTGGAAGGTGATTGGATTCTGGGGATTTATAGCTAGCTTGCTGCTTGGAGGTGGGTCTGGTTGGAAGAGGCAGGTCACTGGGGCCGAGGCCTGGAAGGGATTATATTTCCTTCCCCAGGTCCTCCCTTCTCTCTCTGCTTTCTGTTGGCCAGGAGGTGAGCTTTTCTTCTGCCGTGGCCCTCTGCCATGTTGTCCTGCCTTGGAGTCAGCCAAATATGGATTGAAATAAACCTCTTCTCCTTTAAATTGCAGGTGTCAGGTATTTTGTCCCAGTGATGAGACAGTAACTAAGACAAGATTCAAAAATGACACCAGAAAGTATTGATATATCTCTGAAAATTGTGTCAGACCAAACAGAGCCAATCATCAATTCCATTAAAATTCCAGTACTAATGCATAGCTCTTAAATCTTTGTGTAAAGAAGAGAGCACTCTACTCATGGTTTTGCTTCTGCCTACAGGGGATGGACAAAGTTATTAAAAACTTATTGCTATGCTGTGATTCCGTGGGATTCCAGGTTTCTACCACATGACCACTTGCTGATGAAACAAATATATGTGTTCATGTATGTATTTTTAATTTAATTTATTTTTTTTACAAAAGTAAAAGATGTGAACCTGTCAAGACAATAAAAAGATATAACTTTTTAAAGGGAATTTTTTCTCTTTTTTTCTTTTTTGGTACCAGGAATTGATCTCACGGCCTCGTGCTTGCTAGGCAGGCACTGCACTGCTGAGCTACATCCCAGTACTTTTTTTTTAAGATTTGATATAATTGTGTGTGTGTGTGTGTGTGTGTGTGTGTGTGTGTGATGTTGGGGCAAAAACCCAGAGCCATGGGGCCAGTGAGATGGCTCAGCGGCGTAAGCGCCTGCCCAGCAAGCGCAAGGGCCTGAGTTCAACTCCCGGAACCCACGTACGAAAAAAAGGCCGGTGATATCGCTCAGTGGCACGGGCACCTGCTGGTGCATGAGGTCCTGAGGTCGACCCCGGTACCCACAAAAAAAAAAAAAAAAAAAAAAAAAAAAACTCAGAGCCTTGTATACCCCAGGCAAGCTCTACCACTGAGGTACATTTCTGGCCTCAATTTTGTTGCCATTAAAGAAACTATCTCAGCCATCCATGGTAGGATATGCTTGTACTCCAAACACTTGGGGGCTAAGGCAGGAGCATTGCAAGTTTGAGCCTAGCCTTGGAAAATTAGAGCGAATCTATCTCAAAATTTAAAACATAAAAATGGCTAGAGATATAGCTAAGTGCAAAAGCCCTGGGTTCAATACCAAAAATAAATAAATAAATAAATAAATAAATAAACACACAAAAAAGAAAACTAACAACAACAAAAAAGAAAGAATTGTCGCCATGGAAACAAAAGTCTTCAAGAGTTTTTCAACATGCAGTAACATTTTTTCTTTCTTAATTATATGAAGTAATATATGGATTACCCCCTTTCTGTTCCTCCTAACAGTTTGGTTGGTTGGTATGGTATGGTATGTATGCTTCCTTAAATGTTTTCCTTATTATATTTCCATATAATAAATGTATAAATATGTATGGCAAATTATGAAAACATTTTTTCACTGATTCTTTGATTGAAGTTAATTTATACAATCAACAAAATAAATGATGTCAACGTAAGAAGCTGAAATTCTAATCTTAAAATATTTGACGCCTAAGAAAGAGCGATAGTATAGTCAGGCCTCTGGTCAGGAGTGGTAGTACACTCCTGTAATCCCAGCACTCTGGGAGGCTGAGGCAGAAGGATCACAAGTTTGAGCCCAGCCTGGGCAATTTACTGACTTAGCAAGATCCTGTCTCAAACTAAAAAATAAAGGTGCACACCTGTAATCCCAGCACTTGGGAGGCTGAGGCAGGAGGATCGCTGTGAGTGCAAGGCCAGCCTGAGCTACACAGCGAGACCCTGTCTCAAGACAGAGAAACCAACCAACAAACAAAAAACAAAAACAAAAATAAGAAATAAGGGTTGGGATGTGACTTGGGTTCAATGCCCAGTACTACAAAAACAAACAAATATAGTCAGTCCGTATTTGCAGATTCTGCATTTGCAGATTCAATCAACTGTGATCAAAACATTTGGGGAAAATTGTGTCTCTACTGAACATGTACAGATATTTTTTCTTGTCATTATTCTCTAAACAATACAGGATTACAATTATGTTATATAACCTTGATCTTGTATTAAGTATTATAAGTAATAGATGACTTAAAGTATACAGGAGGATATGTGCAGGTTATACGGAAATACCACACCATTTTATATAAGGGACTTGCACATACTTGGATTTTGGTGTGGGCGGGGATCCTGGAACCAGTCCTGCAGGGATACTGATGGACAACTGTACTTGGTTTCAAAATCCATTTATAACTCTCATCAAACTAGTCTGAAGTAAAGCAACAGTTCCCTTCACCATTTGCCCTTACAGAAAGATGGCTTCCAGCTAAGAAGACTGCTTCTTCCTCGATGCCCTGCCATGTGGTGAATGACTTATTTCCCACATTATTTCTATCACAGCACTTGGAGGTGAAGCAGGTGACCTCTCTGCTCCTCACACTTTGTACCCGTGGCATTTTCCCCTTTCTCCTCCCCCAAAGACACTTAGGTTTAAATCTCATTAAATCAAGTATATCAAGTACTATCCCTCCTCTTTTTAGTTATCTACCAATCCCTGGTAGATACCAATCCTGTCATTCCTTGAATACTTCAGTCTCTGGCTCACTGTTACTCTCCAGTGCTGTTCTTTTTAAAATTTTTATTAGTACATGTTTGCAGTACATAATGATTAATTCCTCATGGGGAGTTGGCAGATATATGTAACACATCTCAATTCTTTTTTCATTCCCTTTCCCTTTTCTTCCTCCTCCCTCTTTCCATCTCTTATTCCCCTTCCCATTCAAAAAGACCTACTTTCCTATTAGGTATCTTTTATTTAGTCTTTATTTATATTTTGGGTTTCTCGTATAATAGAAGCCATTTGATATTTAACTTTGTATGTCTGATTTATTTCACTTAACATTAAGACCTCAAGGTTTATCCATTTCCTACAAATGACTCAAAAGTTTATCCTTTATGACAGAGTAGTACTCCATTGGGTACAAATACCACATTTTCTTTATTTATTCACCTGTTGATGGACATATAAGACACTGCTCTTATCATAATCTTTGCCCATTTCTATATCCATAACTTGGCCTGTCAGTCGTCTGACCATCTCCCTTCTACAACAATCTGTCCTCCATATTTCGACAGTTATTCACTTCTTTCTTTTTTTTTTTGTGGGTACCGGGGGTTGACCTCAGGACCTCGCGCACCAGCAGGCGCCCATGCCGCTGAGCGATATCACCGGCCCCATTTTTTCATATGTGGGATCTGGGAGTTGAACTCAGGCCCTCATGCTTGCCAGGCAGGCGTGCAGGCCGCTGAGCCATCTCACCAGCCCGACAGTTATTCACTTCTACAGCATGATCCATACTTTGTTATTATGAGTGAGTGCCAAAGCTCCCATAATCTTAATTACCATACTCAGATTTCCCCCTGCTATATTTCAACCTTTTCCCTCTGACACCACAACAGGGATAATTCTTTGACCCCACCAGAACCTACAATTCATTGATCTTACACCACATTGTCATTTCCCCACATTCTCATTTCCTAGCACAACTATTAGTAATAATTACTCCCTGCATATGCCCTCCACTTCCTTGCTCTTCTGTCACTTAACTGTACTCCTGTGATTAAACTACAGCCATCTCTCAGCTTATTCTGTCCCTCTGCCTTGCAGAGCTGCAGACAATCATACCAGCTATGCTAGTCTATTTGTTTGTTTGTTTGTTTATTTATTTATTTCTTGCTGGAAATGGAACTCAGACCCTTGCATATGCTAGGCCAGTGTTGTACCACTGACCTATATCCCCAGCCCTAATCAAAATTCCTGACCACTAACTTCAAGTAGGCCAAAATGCTACTTAGATGACAAATTTTAACTAGAACATTCATTCCCTTCTCTTCTAAATGACCGCTTAATCTGCTCCCCTCTCTTCAAATCTTCAATACCACCTCCTCTATCCTTACTCTGATATGACCTTGAGCTGTTTCACTAAAGTCATTTGAAAAGAATTTTTACAAACTCCCACCACAACGTCTGTACATCTATCTGCATCCGTGCCTGTCTTCTCTAACTTGCCCCTATTACTATAAATGAATAGCTCACTTTCCAAGCAAAGGCCAACCTCTCAGATTCTCTCACCTACTCAAGCACTGATCCATCAATTCTCTTCTCTTTTTTTAACATCAATTTCCTTTTTCTACTGAATCTTTAACATCAGGGACATATAGGGACATATACCCACTGTGTTAGTCAGCTTCCTGTCACTGTGACAAAATACCTGAGATAATCAGCTTATAAAGTATAAAAATGTGGTTTCAGAGGTTTCAGTCCATGTTTGCTTGGCACAGTTGTTTGGGGGCATGGGAAGGCCTGTGATGGCACAGGACACAGTGGTAGGACTGTATGACAGAGAATTGTTCACTTCATGGCAGCCAGGATGCAAAGAGAGAAACAGGAAGATGCTGGGGTCCTAATGTCCCTTTCAAGGGCAGCGTCTCCACTGACCTAAGACCTCCCACTGGGCCCCACCCCCAGAAGGTTCCACCAGCTCTCACAAATACCACTGACTGTGATCAAGTATTCACCTTGTGGGCCTTTAGGAGACATGCAAGATCCAAATTACAGTGACTACTTTTCTAAAATCTTTTTTTTTTTTTTTAATGTGGGTACTGGGAGTCGACCTCAGGGCCTTGCACTTGCCAGCAAGCGCTTGTGCCACTGAGCGATATCACTGGCCCCTTTTTGTCCTTTATGTGGGTTCCGGGAGTCGAACTCAGGACCTTGCGCTTGCCAGGCAGGCGCTTATGCCACTGAGGTATCTCACCGGCCCCTAAAATCTTGACAGCCACACTTTTTCCTTCACTTATCATCCATTTCTCTCCTACCCTTACAGTTAAATTATTTGAATTATCTGTGCTGTCTATTATTTCCATCCATCCTCCATTCCTGTACCAAAGAATGATATCATACGATTTATGTGTTAACAGGATCACTTTGGCTACTTTCTTGAGAATAGAGTAAAAGAGGGCAAGAATGGAAGTAAAGAGACAAATTAGGAGAGTATAGCAATAACCCAAATGAGAGATAATGGTTCAGTATAGAACAGTGGTGGTAGGAAAAAGTCTGATTCTGGATACATTTTGAAGATGGGACAAAAAATTAACCCCCACCCTAATGGAAGATCTTTAGCTTGAGCAACTGAGAGAGAAATGTAAGAGTTAGTGGCTGATTTCCCTGTTTCTATCCTTGTCCCATTCTGTTAACTTTCAATAGCTGCTGTGATCCTGGCTTAATTTGAAAGACATTTGCATTTGAGATATCTATTGCACAACCAAATGAGGATGCTGAGTATACAGATATAAAAGTCAAGTTCAGGACAGCTGTCTGGGTACTTGTTGGTATATAGATAGCATCTCAAGTCAGGGGTCAAGATAAGATCACCAAACTACGAGTATAGACAGATTAAGGAAAAGTACCAATACTAAACCCCATGATAACACAAGCCAATGATAACAAGTCCCTAGTAAATTTAGTTGAATGCGTGAATGATGTTTGGGCAGTGAACAGAATGAAGAGGATGGTTTGTATCTGTATCTGAGGGAACAGTATATCAGGAAGAGTGAACAGGAAGTGCAAGACCATACATTAAAAATGTATTCAATTCAGCCAGGTGTAATGGTGCATTCCTGTAATCCCAGCATTTTGGGAGGCTGAGGCAGGAGAATCACAAGTTCAAGCCCAGTCTGGGAATTCAGTGACTTAGCAAGACCCTGTCTCAAAAAAATAAAAAATAAAAAATAAAAAGGGCTAGGGATGTAGCACTGTGTGAAGGCCCTGGTTCAATTTCCAGTACCCAAAAAAAAAAGTATATATATTTTATATATATATATATATATATATATATATATATATATATATATAATATATATATTCAATTCCCTACAAGGAAGCCAATATGAACTGATTGCGTTTCACACAGGGTGAGAGAAATTAGATGAGCTCAAGAGAGATATTCAGGGACCAGATTATGTAGGGTCTTGCAAGCCAATCTTTTATCCTGAATCAGACAGGAATCCCAATGGAGAGGTTTGAGAAGTGATGTCACTGAGAAAAATTTCAGCAAAAGAAAGATGTGTACTTGTTTTGGAAAGCAAAAGGTATTTCAGGAAAGAGAAAACACCTACTTACCTGGTACATGGCTTTAAGAAGTCCAACAGCCATTCTTCTTCTGGGCTCTTCCCTTGAGAAATGCAAGTGACCTCAGATGACTGAGGTGGGTAAGAGAATATGAGAAATTCCTCTTTCCTTGCTTGAATTAACAG
Organism: Erethizon dorsatum; assembly: GCA_028451465.1. Taxonomy (NCBI): domain Eukaryota; kingdom Metazoa; phylum Chordata; class Mammalia; order Rodentia; family Erethizontidae; genus Erethizon; species Erethizon dorsatum. Next base: position 100,952,388 of record CM051834.1, read on the forward strand.
GTCGGACTTTTTAGGCTTCTCCTTCCTGCTGCTGCAACCTTCCCTCCAATAGAGAAGAACAGAGACCTAGGAAGTATCATACAATTTAATCCATGCCTAACTCATTTCCCAATTTATTTTTTAAAAGTACGTTTTCAGGTTTTATAAATAAACTCCGAGGAATGCGATCATTTACATAAAGATACACAACTAATAGATAATAGCACCAAGATCAAATAGAAGTCTGATTGTTTCCAGACTTTCTTTACAATGTAAGATCAGTGTTTCCAAATCTTGGTGGCACACTGGCATCACGTGGCTAATTTGAAAAGATCCTGGGTGTCACAATCTGACTCAGTGCCCTCACATACCCAGTCTTAAATACTACAGTGCCAGCCATCGCTACAGCTAGAAGCCATGGGATTAAAGAATCTCAAATATATACACACCCTCACACCCTCAAATCTGAAACAGTATCACAACCAAAGGTCTCCACACTATGGTCACAAAGAGGCCGCCGGTACCGGCACAACGGGGGACAGAGAATACCCACCCTCTCCCGACCCACTCAGGCTCACCCTCTATGCTACTAAACATCGACTCACTAGCACCCACAGTCACACAGATACGAGGTCGACACGCACATCGGGTGACAGCCTCATACTGTACGGTACCAAGCCCTATCTCACCCGGAGAGCCACAGAGGGACTGGGTACGGGTAGCCGGGAGATCCGCAACCCAGCGCTCAGCACCAGAATCGAACTGTGGGAAGATCCCGCTCCCTCCCCGGAGGCTCTAGGAAACTCTACTCAGGCCTCAGCCTTTGCCCTGAGTTAGCTGGAAAGGAGCCTTAAGGGGGCCCGGAAAGATGAGCTCTGGCTGTCTCCACCCCCGGAGGACACAAAGGGGCTGACAGCCCAGCTCCCGCAGGGATCCCTGGGAAATGTAGTCCGGGCAGAAAAGGCTGCAGCTCTGCGGCGTCCCACTGCGTAAGCGCAGGCGCAGTTTCTCTCCTTGTCCGTTAGAACACTCTTTTTTGTACCAGGTAGTCTCACGCGGGCCTCCCTTTGTATTTCCAAAGCAAAGCTCTAAAGTTCTGATTCCTTTCGACTCTAACTGGGTGGGCTACGGACCAGGGTACACTAGATGGTCTGGAATTGAAATGCGCAGCCACAAATGCTTAGCCACCTCCCTTTACAACCTGGGTGGAGAACTTAGAGCGTCGGGTTTAGCTACAGGGTGGAGAGTTGTGTCTGGACCAAAGTGGCGAGTTCCTAGAATTATGGAATTCCTCAAAAAAGTGGGGTGCAGGGAGGTAGAGTGCGCATGCGCATTGTGCCTCTGCCCCGTTCCGCTTCCCTGCCCCAGGCGTTTTTTCCTGGAGGATGGTTACCTTAAACACCAAGTAAGAGGCCCATTGTCATCCTTGGCGCCAGGTTTCTCTGTCTGTGATTTGGTGATGTTGCGTGTGAATGGCTTTTCTTAAAATGGCTCTTACAACAGGTTCCGTCAATGTTCCCTTCCTCCACGCATTCAGATAACAAAGTCACATCTACAAAGATGTCCCTTTTGATCACACACTCTCTTCTGGCATTACACAGCTCCTTAACTTGACCCTTTCCTCTCTTAGAACACATAGCTTTATATTTGTTTATTGCTGTCCCACAAATTTGTGTTACCTGATCGTGATTTTGTACGTACATCATTCTGGGTGTGTGTGTCTGAGAGTGTAATCCTGTAAAACTGTGTGGTGGGGTGAGCATGCCACTTTTTGTTTCTGTTGCTGGACAATTGGTCTGAGTGTCACCTCACATCCAGACTCTTTGTATCCTGAAGAAAGAGTTGAGCAGGACACACTGAAGTAAGAAAGAGCGACAGTACACTTCTCAGAGCGGGAGTGGGCCTATGAGAAAACTCAAGAGCAAGTTTGACTCAGAGCTCCCATCTGCTGTAGGCTTTGAGGTATTTATTATGACCTTTCCTGGGTCTCGGGGTTGAGGTGGCACCTAAGGGGAATTGAAATTCTCTGCGCTCACAAGAGGAGGGGTTGTTTTTGACTTTTTATGGGTCTGGGTAGAAGCAGTATACTGTAGCTGCCAATGGAGGGTAGTGTCAAAACTACAATGCTAATGATACTATAGTGACCATGGGGTTACCCTAAAACAGGGCACATGCCTTTCATGCCAGAGGTCAAAGAAGTGTAAAAAAAGCAGGAGCATATATTTTAGGCTTATGTCATAATGTTACGGAAACTTGGTAAGGTAGGACCATATTTCTCAAGATCATGTCATCACGTTAAGGAAATATGGTGAGAGCAGGATGCTCTTTTGGTCTCCAGGAGTCAGAAGGCGTCCTGTCTGTTGTGACCCTAAGGCCAGGTTGTCGCCCATATTATCTCCTGCCTCATCACTGTGTATGTGACACATGTGATGTTAACTGTGGGAATGTGCTCTGATAGGGACTGATTTGTGGACAGTGGAGTAGGAATGTGTGGGACTGTGAGGATTACACTGACTGATTTTTGTTCGTGTATGGAATTCTGCCCTGTGGTATATCATTAGAAACCACCAACTGTGTGCCAGATACCATTTGAGGTGCTGGGATGGACACAGAAAATAAACTTTAATAAGGTTGGCTAAGGATTTGTCAATTTTATTTAATCTTTCAAAGAACCAACTCTTCGATTCATTGATTTTCTTAGTCTCCACACTGATTGCCACAGTGATTGCACCAGTCTACATTCTCACCAACAGTGGAGAAGGGTTCCTTTTTCCCCACAGCCCCACTAGCATTTGTTATTGGTTGATTTCTTGAAAATAGCCATTCTTTCTTGGGTGAGATGGAATCTCAGTGTTGTTTTAATTTGCATTTCTTGAATGACCAATGATGTTGAACATTTTTCCATATATTTATTTGCCATTTCTACTTCACCTAAAAAGTGTCTATTTGTGGCACAGCTCCTGCCTGGAATGCATAAGGCCCCGAATTTGATTCCTGCTACCAAAAAAAATGTGTCTATTCATTTCAGATGCCCATTTTTGGATTGGGTCTTTAAATTTGGGGTGTCTGATTTTTTTGAGTTCTTTATATATTCTAGAAGGTAGTCCTTTTCTGAGGAGCAGCTGGCAAAAATTTTTTCCCACACAGTGAGTTGTCTCTTCACTCTGTTGGTGGTTTCCTTTGCTGTGCAAAAGCTTTTTAATAAGATGAGATCCCAGTTGTTGATTCTTGGTGATAATTCCTGTGCGATCGGGGTTTTGTTCATAAAGTCTTTGCCTACACCAGTGTCTTCATGAGTTCTACATATTCTATCTTCTAGCAGATTTACTGTTTCTGTTTTAAAATTTAGGTCTTTGAATGGTGAAAGATATGGGTCTAGTTTTAATCTTTGGCACATGGAAGGTTTTTCTAGCACTATTTTTTAAAGAGGCTATCTTCCAGTGAACGTGTTTGACACCTTTGTCAAAGATAAGGTGGCTAAGTATGTCTGGAGTTGTTTCTGCATCTTCTAGTCTATTCCATTGGTCCTCAGGTCTGCTTTTTGTCAGTACCATGATGTTTTTATCACAGTAGCTTTGTAGTATAATTTCAGGTCTGGGATTGTGATGCACCCTGCCTTGCCTTGGTTGCCTAGAATTGCCTTTGCTATTCTAGGTCTTTTCTGGTTCCAAATCAATTTTAGGATTGTTTTCTCTAACTCTGTAACATATGCTATTGGAATTTTCATCGGAATTGCATTAAATCTGTATAACAGTTTTGGAAGTATGGCCATTTTCAGTATATTGGTTCTTCCTACCCAAGAGTAAGAGATATCTTTCCATTTTCTGATATCCTCTTCAATCTCTTTTTTCAGAGTACTGTAGTTTTCAATGTAGAGGTCTTTTACATCCTTCATTGGCTTGATTCCTAGGTATTTCATTTTGGGGGATGCTATTGTGAAAGGTATTGTTTGCCTAATTGCTCTCTGTGAGTTTGTTACTCGTGTACAAGAAGGCTATTGATTTTTGAATGTTGACTTTGTGTCCAGCTACACTGCTGAATTTGGTTATTAAATCTAGAAGTGTTTTGGTGGAGTTTTGGGGGGTCTTCTATGCAGACTATCATGTTATCCGCAAATAATAATTTGACTTCTTCTTTTCCTGTCCTTAATCCTTTTATTTCTTTCTCATTAGCCAGTGCTCAGGCTAATGTTTCCAGAACTATATTGAATAAGAGTGGTGACAGTGGACATGTTTGTCTTGTTCCTGATTTTAGAGAGTGAAAGCTTTCAGTTTTTGTCCATTTAGTATGATGTTGGCTATTGGTTTGTCATAGACGGCTTTTATCAGATTGAGTTAAAGACCATCTATTTCAATTTTCTGTAGGATTTTTATCACTAATGGGTGTTGGACTTTGTCAAGTGCCTTTTCTGCATCTCTTGAGATGATCATATAGTTTTTGTCCTTGGCTCTGTTAATATGGTTTATTACATTTATTGATTTGCATATGTTGAACCATCCCTGCCCAAATGCTGGGATTGATTCACAGTGCGATGCTAGGATTAAGGGTGTGAGTGCTACCCAAAGGGTGGGTAACTTGGGTATAAGGGACAGAAAGGCTTATCACTTGTCACCTGCCGCTTGCCATGGACTATTTCTCCTCAGTGATGCCCCTCTGCCATGCCACCCTGCTTTGCAGTCAGCCAATTAGAGCTGAAACCTCTACAAACTGTAAGCCAAAATAAAACTTCCCTCCTTTAACTTTGGGTGTTGGGTATTTTGTCTTAGTAACAAGAAAAGTAACTAAGATGCCGGGTGTACTTTTATTTTTGCTTTTCTCTACCCTCTTTTGTTCAGCCCAAATTTTCTCTCCAAAGCCAGTTTCTCCCTTATTCCTTCACTCCTCACTTTTCAAATACACTTTTGTCTGTTTTTGTCTTGTCTCATTCAATTATTTGTCTGAGGTGAGCACCTGGAATATGTTTAATTGGAGAGCCAATTTTAAAGGAACTACCCAATAACACAAAGATGCTGGGTTCAATCCCCAGCAGGGGGAAGACAGAGCCAGAAACAATTTAGTATCTTATTGCTGGAAACCAGCCTGCTAGAAATGCCTAACCAGAGTGGGTGAATGGAGATTAAAGACAAGATACAGAGGTAATTTTGAAAGAGGGGGCTCTTCCCTCTAGTAGACAAAGAACCCTGAGCATCTGGCTCACCTCGCTTATTCAACTTAGGCAAGGGAGCAAGCAATTAGATTAATGGAAAATTCATCAGTTTCTCATTATTTGAAAAGCGTACCAGGTAAGTATTTCTCTAAATGAAACCTCAACTGTTGTTGACTTCTTCCCTGGAACTTGCACCGTGCCAGCATGTCAGCATGTTGCCAGAGGGAAAACAGCTTGCTGTTCCCCTCTTCGTGTCCACAGGGAAGGTCAACTGGGCCTCCATCCTTATGAGTAGTTTCCCACACCTTATGAAAGTAAAATGTCAAGGCCCCTACTTTATAGGGCTAAAGTCTTCCCCAAGTTCATAGTAGCCAAGGAACACTTTGGTGTGGCAGTACTAAAGTATATTTGACTCATGTAGGGGACCCAGTGGAAAATCTTGGTTGAGGGAAATGGAAAGAAATCATGTTATGTGGGCTTCTTTTCACAAAGCCCACTTTGGGTGATGACTGAGATCTAAATTTCTGGTCTAGTCTGTGAGTAATGGCCTCAGGCCAGGTGCGATGGCGCACGCATATAACTCCAGAATTCTGGGAGGTTGATGCAGGAGGATCAGAATTTGGAGCACAGCCTGTGGCCACTCAGCGATTTAGTGAGACTGTCTAAATCAATCAACCAATCAGTAAAATAAAAAATTAAGTATCAGTCTCAGGTACAAACTGTCACACTTAAACTCTTACACTGTTGGAAATTGAGCATTTCACGAATTAACTCCTTCAATGCTCACCAAATCCTTTGAGGGAGTTATCTTTTAAGGGAGTAAGATAAAAAGCACAGAGAATTTGAGTAATTTGAGGTCACACTAGTAAACAGCTAAGTCTCTTTAGAATCCAAGAGGTTTGGCAACACTATTCCAGGTCGCCAACCCAGTAACACTGCCATAGTCACAATCACAATCCAGAAGTCCAGAAAGAACTGACCAGTATACACCTGACAAAACTACAGGGTCAAAATGAAAGTCACAAGTCCATACAATGGGACCATGGCCACACAAATGGTTGCAAATTCATACACTCTCAAGTCACTGGACCTCAGTTTTTTAATCCCATAAACTCCAGATCCCATGGCAGAAATCACACACACACACACTCGCATAACATCAATCCCCCCCTCCCTATTTTCTCTTGTACTGGTGATTGAACTCAGGGCCTTCGCACTGAGCTACATCTCCAGCCCTTTTTAAGACAGGGTCTCGGTAGGTCGCTAAATTGTCCCCGCTGGGCTTTAATTTATGACCATCATCACACTCGGATACTCCTCCCTCTTCTGAGTGCTGCCTGGAGCTTGAGCCTCTGGCCTATACTAGTTCGCCCACTTTCACCGCGAACGAAATAGTCCGGGGTAGAACCCCGACTTGAGGGAACAAACAGAATATGAAAAAAATTGTAAATGAGGGAACTAATAAACTAAGTCGTGCTTTCCTCAGACCAAACACCCTATCCCAGAGAACTTGAAGCTACGGCTAATTGTAAGAAGGAAGTGCCTTTTGCAGAAAAGTCTTGGGCCGCTAAGGATTGTGGGAAATGTAGTCCCCAGCAAGAAAGTGGCGACCTATTGGATCCTTCTCAGAACCAAATCGCATTCTCTGGCTCACCCCGTGGGGCTTGAACGAGGCCCCTCCTCCAAAATCGCAGGGTGATTCTCCAACGCACAGACGCGCGACCTTAAACGCCGCCGTTCGCATCCTCACAGCTCGCGCGCAGGAAGGCCTGTTCCACCCGGGTGAGCCGCGGGGTACACTGGGAAGTGTTGTGAGGCGTCTAACGGACCGGCGCTTGTGTTGCCCTCGGCCATAGCTACCACTGACCTCGGCTGCGCCTTGTCAGAGCCCGCTTGGGCTGCGCCAGTGGGGCGGCGTTCGGGTGTGGAGCCGGGGCGTGTGTCCGCGGGCTTGGTGGTGAGTCCTTGGGACTCTTTGTGCTGGGTAGGAGTGCGGTCGGAGGAGGAACGCCGTGCCAGGCGACGTCTGTGCGGCGGTTCCCGAAGGCCGTGGGAGTGGCGCGTGAGGGGCTGTGAGCGCCCAGCGTGAGGTGACTGCTGTTCGCGCTTTCCCGTCTGGGTTTCATTATGAACGAGGCTGCAGACGTGCGTGACTGCTCGATCCTCAAGTGAATGAGAAACTCTGTGGATGGAAGGTAGGTTAGGGTTGCGTGTGTAGATGTGTGAGACTCTGTTCGAACGAGTACTGCATTTCTTTCTTTACGGCACTTGGAAATACGTTATTAATGTGAAACAATTGCCCCATCCTTTGAACATTTATTTATTTTTAGGTTTATTTCGTGTGTTTTGTGTACGCGTGAAATTCATTCTCCTTGTCCTAACCTCCACTCCCCAAATTGCTACAGACCAGGTTAAAGAACAAAAATCACTCATAATCCTACCAGCCATGCTACCACTTTCAAAATTTACAATCCATCTTTTCACCCTTTCCTTTGTGAATACATACATATATATATATGTTATTGTATATATTATACATTAATATATACAACATATATATGCAACATATAATGCATAGCTATAATATGTAACAGTATATAAATATACCTAACATGTATAATATATAACATATTACATATATATTTAAAAATTGTAGTCAGCACGCCTATAATCCAGCACACTGGGTGGATGGGGCAGGAAGGTTGTAAATTGCATCCTAGCCTAAGCAATTTAGCGCCATAACTGAGACCCGGTCTCAAAAAACAAAAAGTGCTGGGATTGCAGATCAGTGTGGAGGCCCTGAGTTCAATTCTCAGTGCACCTCCCTCCAAATTGCAGTCACACTATACATACAATTCTGTAACCTGCGTTTCTCATTTACCAGTACATGATTGATATCTTTACATTTAAGCAATTACAAGATGATGTCGCAATTTAGTTTTTCGTGTTATACATTTTAATGCATCTATCCCTCTTGTGTAATTTAGGTCTTTTCAACTTCTTGCAGTTATAAACAGTGTGCTTATCAGGAACTATTTAGTATATGTTATAATGCACTTTTCTATTTTTTCTTTTTTGGAGAGAGTAGAGGACTACTATAAGTGAAGCCGATGGGTCAAAAAGAATACCTCTATTAAAGATTCCCTAAATTTATCCACGTATTCCCAGTGTAAGGTTCCAGTAATCTACAGTATTATTGGCATAGTATATTGGCATCGTATATGACTGCCTCTATCCATACATCTTTGATAACAGTGGACATCATAAATGATGGTAATTTTGTTAACCTTATAGCTATAAAATAACTTAATTTGCAGTTATTTGATTACTACTGAAGTCAAGCAGTTTTAAAAATCATTTGTCAATTATATGTTTTCTAAAGTAGTGTTCTATTTTCATATTTCTTTTCTAGAATTCTTATATTAAGGATCCACTCATTCATAGACTTACCACGTATTGAATGCTGTCTGTCCAGCAGGCATGATTCTAGATGCTTGGGATTTAGCAATAAGCAAAAGAGACAACCCCCCTGCTGTCATGGTACTTCCATTGTTCTGGGCCAGAAAATAAACAAGGTAAGCAAATTAAATATGAAATATATGAAATGAAATACATTAGTGGTGAAAAATACTAATAGAAAAAGTAAAGTGGGAGGATATTTAAAATTACAAGTAGGAGTTATAGTTTTAGGTAAGGTAGCTAGGGAAGTATCTTTAAAAGGTAGTAACAAAGATATGGTGAAAGTAAAGGAGTCAGTTATGTATATAACTGAGGAAAGGTTATCCCATGCAGAGGGAACAACCATTGTAAAGATGTTGAAGAGGCAGCATGCCTGTTATGATAAAGAGGCTGGTATGGCTCAATTAGAGCAAGTGAGGGGGAAGGATAATGGGAGATGATAGAAGTTCCTGATGTGGTTGAAGGACTGTTGGGTTTGTGACATTAAAGTAAGTATGGTGGAGAAATAGAAGGACATTTTTGCCATTGTTTTTAATGTTTTAAGGTAGAACAATCCTTCCTACTACCATATTTGCTTTAGAAAACAGAAGATTCTTAACTAGGCCCATTGTTTTAGGAAGGGTTACAAAATAGTGATATTCGAATTATCATTCCTTGTTAGGTGCAGTTTGTATAGGAAAGGCAGAATAAATGAGTTATTTTCCTTTATAGGGTTTTGGGCTATTGAGTTATTTCCATAGTATCTCTTATTATTGTATTACCATTATAATCCCATCGATTTTAACACATATGTTTTGTTTTGTTTGTTTTGTTTTTTTTTGTGTGGGTACCGGGGGGTCGACCTCAGGACCTCACGCGCCAGCAGGCACCCGTGCCGCTGAGCGATATCACCGGCCCTTTTTTCGTATGTGGGTTCCGGGAGTCGAACTTGGGCCCTCGCGCTTGCCGGGCAGGCGCTTAAGCCGCTGAGCCATCTCACCGGCCCTAACACATATGTTGTTGGATCTTTCTTTATGTGTTTAAAATTGTTACAGTTATTTTCTTTTTTGAAGCTCGAGTTCCTCATCTTTGGCCACCCCTTCAAGATGGCTCCTGAGTCTTTTAACACATCCCCAGTAGTTTTATCCTGTTATGACAGAACTTCCCAGGATCATTTTAAACATTTCCTTCCATACCCATGAAATCAGTGTTTCTGTATGGAGTCCTGATTCCTTTTAGTAGGAAATGTTATTTTAAGACTACAATTATAGTGTTTATTACTATTAGCATTGTTTCTAGGAAGGGTGTGTGTGTGTATGTGTGTGCACAGAGCTAGGAAATATTTACCTAATTTTAACAGTTTAATTAAGATCTAATTCATATGCCATACATTTTACCCATTTAAAGTATAAAATTAATTTTTTTGGTGGTACCTGGGATTGAATCCAGAATCTTTGCACTGAGCTACGTCCCTAGCCCTTTTTTATTTTTTATTTCTTTTTTGGGACAGGGTCTTACTAAATTGCCCAGTCTGCTTTGAATTCTTGATCCTTATCTTCCCAGAGTGGTGGTATTACAGGTGTGTGCCACCACACCTGATGTACAGTTCAATTTTAAAGTAAAATATAGACTTGTTGAACTTTCACTATATTACAGTTTTAGAGTGTTTTTGTCCCTACCAAATGCAACATTGTACTCCTTAGTAGTAATCCCATATTCCCTTCGCTCCCAGCCTAGTCAACTACTAATCTGCTTTCTGTCTCTACATTTGGCTATTCTATATGTTTCATATAAATTAAATTTTAACAACACATGGCCTTTTCTGGACCAGCTTCTTTCACTTGGTATGTTTGCAAGGTTCATTCATGTTGTCGCAGGAAATATATTCTTAAAAATAGGCTTCATGAGCTTATACTGCTATTTCCACTGTCAAAAATTTAGAATTACAGAGTTTTAACTTTGGTTCTATTTTTGTACCTTTTTTTTGGTTTCTATTTTTGTACCTTTATTTGCTTATCTATCAATCCATAAATACATGTATATATGTATAAAAATACGTATTATATATGATAGTTTCAGAACATCATTATCAGTACTCATAATATTCTTACTGAAAAAATTTAATATTTTCTATAGATCAATTTGTTGTATGTATCCCTCTAGGAAAGTATAGTTCACTTATTGTGCTTTAAAGTTACTAGAATTAATTTTTCTCTGAGCTACAACCTTAGATATAGATGATTAAATTTATTTTGCTTTTTAGATGTAGTTTTTGTTTTATCATTTCATTTAACTGTTTTATAATTAGGTAAAATATTTACATGGTTAGAAAAATATACAAAATAAAGTATATTAAAGTGTATGTGAAACAAATATAGTATAAAAAACAAAGAAAAATCTTGTGTTTATTTGTGTCTTTACCACCTTGTTCCATCTCTACTCCTGAGTACCTGTTTTGTTTTGTTTTTTATGTGGGTACCGGGAGTCAAACTCAGGACCTTGGGCTTGCCAGGCAGGCGCTTATGCCACTGAGCAATATCACTGGCCCTTTTTCTTCCTTTATGTGGGTACTGGGAGTCGAACTCAGGACCTCACGCTTGCCAGGCAGGCGCTTATGCCGCTGAGCTATCTCACCGGCCCTTGTTTTATTTTTTTGAGACAGGATCTTGCTATGTAATTCAGGTTGGCCTTGAACTCACTATGTAGCCCAGGCTGATCTCAAAGTTATGGCAATCCTCCTGCCTCACCTTCCCAAGTGCTGGGATTACTGGTGTGTACCACCATGCCTGGCTTAAGTTCCTGTTTTGAAAATTAGTCTTTTTGGTTTTTTCTTCCTTTTTTTTTTTTTTTTTTAATGTGGGAGTCGACCTCAGGACCTCGTGCTTGCCAGCAAGCACTTGTGCCGCTGAGCAATATCACCAGCCCTTTTCTTCCATTTTTAAATTTAAGCATATGTAAGTATATATATGTATATAATTATGTAAATTATATAATGTAATAATATAAATCATATAATGTAAATTAAATAATTATATATATTATATATTACATAGTTACATTTTATATATATATTATATATATTTTATATATAATATTTATATTAGTAGCTTACTATCCATACTCTTTTTCATCTTACTTTTTCTAGTTCTTTAATCTCAGATACATTTTTGGAGGGGGCTTTGAGACTGGGTCTTACTGTGTAGTTCAGGTTGGCCTACAACTCATGGCAATCCTCCTGCCTCAGCCTCCTGATCTCTTAAATACATTTGAAGATTGTCTTAACAAGTTGAATAAAAAAACCTTTCTGTAATAATGATTGGAATTACATTAATTTTATTGATAATATTCGGAAAATAGGCATCTTTACCATGCTGACTTTTCCTATTTTAAGGATGGTATTTATTTAGTTTACTTTTATGAACTTTAATGAATTGTATAAGTTTTCTTGATTAGGTTCTTATATAACTTTTGTTCGAATTATTCTTAGCATCTTAGATTGTCACTTTTGTGAATTATGAATATGTTAGTTAAAATGGCCCACATATCCTCTATGTGTTTAAGTTACCTTTCTTCTGGTGAGGCATTTGTGCGTGGCCGTAACCTTTGACTGTGTCCTAGAGTTCTTGTAAGGTTGCTTCCAACAGGTTTTGCCAGATTTCCCTGTCTCTAGCTATGGATGGACTCCCAGAATTCCTTATTTTTCCTGTTTCACTTATGTTGCTCCTATCCATTTTTAAATTTATTTCAGTGTTTATGTTTAAAGTCCATTTCTTGTGGACATATATAGTTGGATCTTATTTTCTCTGACAATCCCTTTATTTGTTGTGTTCAGACCATTTATAGTTGATGTGATTTTTTTTTTTTTTTTAAGTGGGTATCAAACCCAGGGCCTTTGCACCAAGCTTCACCTCCAGCCCCTACTCTCCCTGCCTTTTTTTTTTTTGTTGTTGTTAAGATAATTTGTACAGTGGCTCAAGCTGGGCTTGAAATTGTGATCCTCCTGCCTTAGTCTCCCAGAGTGCTGGTGTACAGGCTTGTGCCACTGTTCCTGGTTGTAATTTTTTACGTAGTTGGATTAATAGCTGTCATCTTCCTAATTGTTTTCTGTGTCACATTTGCTGTTTTTTCTCCTCCTCTGTCAGATCTTTATAGAGGATTTTATATGATTCCATTTAATTGCCTATTTTATTGTATCATTTATTCTTTGAAAAAACTCTTAGTGCTACCCACAAACTTTGTATATGTTAGATTTTTTTTTTTTTTTTTTTTTGTGGGTACTGGGTGTCGACCTTAGGACCTCACGGGCCAGGAGGTGCCCGTGCCGCTGAGCGATATCACCGGCCCTTTTTTCGTATGTGGGATCTGGGAGTCGAATTCGGGCCCTCGCGCTTGCCAGGCAGGCGCGTACACCGCTGAGCCATCTCACCGACCCATGATTTTAACTAATCTAAGTTTACTTTCAAAAAATGCTATACTGCTTCACATATAGTGCAGGACCCTTATAACCCAACATTCTCAATTCCTCCCTCACATGTCTTGTGCTATTTCTCTCATTCATTTTATTTATCCATGTGATTAATTAGCCAATACATTTTTATCACTATTGCTTTAAATGAATATTTATATTTTAGATCAATTAAGAATAAAAGAACCAAAAGATTATTACTTTTATCTTCATCATTCCTTTTCTGATTCCTTCCTTTCTTTATGTATTGTTTCTGACCTATATCATTTTCTTTCTACCTGAAGAACTTTTTAATGCTTCTTATACCATTGGTCAGCTTGATAAATTCTATTAGGTTTTGCTTGTTTGAGAAATTTCTACTTCACTTTTAAAGGATGATTTCCCTAGACAGAGATTTCTAGGTTGGTAGGTTTTTTTCTTTTGACACTTAAATATTTCATTCTACTCTTTTTGCATTTATGGTTTCCAATCAGAAGACTGTTGTAATTCTTGGCCTTGTTGCTCGATAGGTATGGCATTATTTTTCTCTGGCTTCCTTGAGGACGTCTTTGTTTTTTGTTTCATTATGATGTGCTTACATGTGATTTTTTGGTATTTCTTCCACTTGGTGTTCTTTGAGCTTCCTGGAACTATGGTTAGATGTCTGTCATCAATTTGTAACATTCATGGGTATAACTTAATATATTCTCTATTCTCATTCTCCTTTTGGTATTCCAACTACAGATGCATTATATGTTTTAATATTATCCTATAGTTTGAATGTTCTCTCCTGTTTTGTTTTTAATTTTCTTTTTTTAATGGTAGCTAAATCATATTAAAGGTAGGAAAAGAAACAGGCTCTGCAGATTGTTCATTATTAAAAATAAAATTTTTAATTTTATTAGTATGTATTTGCATCTTTTTTCTTTCTCCTTCCTCCACCTCCTCTTTTGTTTTAAAGCATCAGTTTCATTTATTTATATGTCATTATAAAGTTAATTATCATATATACAGATTAGCAATCAGACTAATAGGTCAAAAACATAAAACACATAAGACAATTATACTAAATCAAGGTATAAGGTATATTGTGTGTGTGTGTGTGTGTGTGTGTTTCAGTTTGGCAGTTTCCTGTTAACATATCTTAAAGTTCACCAGTTTTTTCCTTGAATATGTTGAGTCCGCTATGAGCCCATTGAAGCATTGTTAATTTCTGATAACATATATAATTGATTTCTATCATTCCTTTTGATTTTTTTATAGTTTCCATTTCTTTGCTCACATTACCTATCCTCCCATTTTTCATTAGAGACCTCAACATGTTAAGTATAGTTATTTTAAATCCATTGACAAATGTTACTGTACTTTTTGTATGCAAGTTATCGTGCTAGGCCATGAAACATGACACTATATGAGTAGTCTGCACTGTTAGTGGTTCACAGTCCTAAGGACAGATTAGCCAGCTTCTGGGGTAGGGTACAGAAGTATAAATAGATTCTCATAGTTGGATCTCCCAGTCAAGTGATCAAGTAGTTTTTGACTTCTTTAATAACAAGAAAGCATTGGTCAGAGGAAAGATGGAGCTGATCAGAAATGGGGATGGTTTCTAGGCCTGGGAATATGATATACAGTGGCTGTTAAGGATCAAGTGGTTTGTGTATTTTAAGAAAGATGTGTAGTTATCTATGATTGGAGTTTAGTTTCAAAAGGTGTAAAAAGGGGCTAACGAGGCATTCAGAAACACAATTGTAAAAGGAATCACTGAAAGAATGTAAAGAAGTATTGCTACCCTCCTTATGTGCGTTTTATGAGTGTAGAATTCTTGATAAACTTCTGCATTTTAAAAGAATTGGCTTTAAAGAATGTCATTGAAATCATGAGTGAAATTTTGAGTAGAGATACTAGATTTTTTGATGTATGTCTTAGTTACTTTTCTCATCACTAAGACACAATATTCACAATTAAAGGAGGAAAGGTTTATTTCAGCTCTTAGCTTAGTTTCAGTCCATAGTCAGCTGGCTCCAAGACAGAGTGGCAGGACAGAGGGGCATCACAGAGGAGAAACAGTCCATGGCATGTCAGGCAGAAGGTAGCAAAGCAGCGAAGCAGCAAAACAGTAAGCCTCCTTTCCCCTTTTATCCCATCCAAGTACAAGCCTTTTGGTGGTGCCACCGACACCCAGGGTGGGCCTTCCCATTATCCACACCTAAAACTGCACTAAATCTATCAGTGGACTATTTAGTTATCACCCCCTTAATCCATATTCACACACCCTTAATCTACAGTCCTACACCCTAGTTTCAGCCACCTCTGAAAAGCTCCACCTATGAGTGCATGAAGCTTTGGGGGGGACACCTAGATACTAGCCATAACAGTGTACCAATATTCAGTATTTGGGGTGTGATGATGGCATTGCAGTTATGTAGGAGAATTTCTTATTTTTTAGAGGTACAAGCTAAAAAAGTTAAGGGTGAAGTTTGTATGTGTGCTTTTATTTTTTATTTTTTATTTTATTTTATTTATTTTATTTTTTTTTTTGTGGGTACCGGGGGGTCGACCTCAGGACCTCTCGCGCCAGCAGGCGCCGTGCCGCTGAGCGATATCACCGGCCCCTTTTTCGTATGTGGGATCCGGGAGTCGAACTCGGGCCCTCGCGCTTGCAAGGCAGGCACTTAAGCCGCTGAGCCATCTCACCGGCCCTATTTTTTATTTTTATTTACTTTTTTGTGGGTACCGGGGGTCGACCTCAGGACCTCACGCGCCAGTAGGCGCCCGTGCTGCTGAGCGATATCACTGGCCCTTTTTTCGTATGTGGGTTCCGGGAGTCGAACTCAGGACCTCACGCTTGCCAGGCAGGCGCTTATGCCGCTGAGCTATGTCACCAGCCCTGTATGTGTGCTTTTAGAAAAGGAAAGAGCAAACATGACAAAATGAAACCAATTGCTAAAAATACGTGAAGGGTTTTAGAAGAGTCCTTTGCCTTGTTCCTTCAATGTTTTTGTAGGTTTTTTTTTGTTTTTTTTTTTAATACAAGGTCTCACTATGTAGTTCAGGCTGGCCTTGAACTCACTACATAGCCCACTATATGACTCACTGTATAGCTCACTATACAGTATTGCCTTGAATTTGTGACAGGCCTCTGCCTCAGCCTCCTGAGTGCTGAGATTATAGCCATGTACCACCATGCTTGGCTGTAGTTTTTTTTTTTTTTATGTGGGTATGGGGAGTCGAACTCAGGACCTCGCGCTTGCCAGCAGGTGCTTGTGCCACTGAGCGATATCACCGGCCCTTTTTTTTCCTTTATGTGAGTACCGGGATTCGAATTCAGGACCTCGCACTTGCCAGGCAGGCGCTTATGCTGCTGAGCTATCTCACCGGCCCTTGGCTGTAGTTTTGAGTTTAAGGAAAAAAAAAATATGTATATATATATAAATTTTGGGGAAAATGTGAGGAACATAACTATGTGAGCATGTTTAGAGTAAGCTAGAAGAAAGGAAGCCTGGGGACTAAACTATTTTAGGAAGCTTATCACTAGTTTTCAACCTCCTGTCTATAAAAAGTTTTGATAATGGAGAGCTGTGTTACTTAATGTTTAAAAAAGATGAGTGTAGAGATTTCTTCTTAAATATGAGGGCCCTAAATTCCTTAAGAGCAAAGAAAAGCTTATGAACAAACCCTGGCTCTTTCATTTTGAATTTATTGTGGAAAAGTCTATTTCTGTTTAAACTAGAGATTTTCTTTGAAATAAACTTACATAGATATATACCCATGCACGTATTTTCCTCTGAGCTGTTAGCTCTCTTCTAGTATCATTCATTTCAACCCCATGTCTAGGCTGTGAGCTAATGATCTCTCTCTCCCTCATCTTTCCCAGACCCTACAGTTTAACTTTATTTAGGAAAATGGCAGTGCCCATCTACTTCTAATTTGTGGAGTTGTGCTCTAATTTTCAGTGAAAAGGAAAGAAGTTGTTTTCAGATTTTTAAAAAGAAGTTTTAAGAAGTCTTTTAAGAATGCATTTAAATATATCTGAACTTTTTGAAAATAGCCTTTCTTCCTGTTACTTTAGACTAGAGTTGAGAATATCAAGAGTATTTCACATTCTAGCATTTGTTTTATGAAACTTTGCTTTTTTACTCTTGCAACAAACATACTTGTATGTATTTAAGTCATAATATAAGTATAGAATATAAAGTATTTCTTAACGTGGGTCATGATTAACAAAGTTTTAAAGCCACTGCTTTACGATATTTTTAAAAGTGTATAGAGATGGCAGAAAACTACTATTTATTTCTTTTCCTTCTATGAGCTTAGCTAACATAATAATAAAAGAATTTAAAGGACATTAGACCATAGGGGGGAAAAGAGAAAATTAGATCTCCATGGATAAGAGTTATGTTGCATATTTAAAAGGTGAAAATGAACAAAGTACTTAGCAACCTACTAGAAGCTACAATTTAAATTTCTGCCAAGTATGATACTAAAAAAAAGTAAACTTATTATATTTCAGAACCCCTAAGAAACTATAGATCTGAATATGGCAGATACAGGGAAAAATAGGGTAGTGGTGCTGGGCTAAAAGCAGGAATTGGACTGCCAGAACCTTTCTCGGACCTTGCACAGCCGGATGATTATACTGTGTCCATGCCCATCCCCCACCCCTGCCCCCTGTAAGTGAAAGGGCATGTGTGTTTTTCTTAAAACTGAATTAGAAAAATCTAGTCTTGTTGACACAAACCAAATAGGGGGATGTGGATAAAATGTGTGATTGAAATGGGAATTCATTGAAAGCCTGCATTCTGAAAGATGTGACTCTCCTGTACCTTTACTCTATCCTCTCAGAAGGTGGACAGGTGTTTGTACCACTGGTAGCTGGTTGACTGATTATTCATTAGAGAAATTGTTTGACTCCCAAAGGAAGGACTTCTAGCACCTGATATGTGGCCATCTCGAGGGAAAAGATTAGTTCATTGTTCCACTGGCACATTCAAGCTCACCAATCAAGAAACTGGTCATATACATAGATTTTATAGTCAACTTTGTAGCACCTCTCTATTAAATGTGAATAATTATGGACCACAGGGATTTGAAGAACATATCTAACATAAAAGAGAAACACCTAAATAAAGGAACAGAAGAAAGAAACTTGAGTAAGTAATTTAGGAGACAAAACTTTTTTCAAACAAAATAAGTTTATCTTAAAAGAGATAGAAGATAGTGTACCCATTGAAAACAACATTCTGATGAATATTAAGTGAATGAGAAAGGTGGCCTCAATATTATGTATATCTGTGTTTCTTTATAGTGATGTAGAGAGCTAGAAGGAGCTTTGCTTCTACCTTTACAAGGAAAAAGCTGAACAAACTGCAAAACAACTTTTCTTGAAACCATTGGAGAACTGAGGTCATTGAACAACCAAGTAATTTTAAATCTAGGGAAAAGCTGGGCATGGTGGTGCATACCTATAATTCCAGTGCTCTGGGAGGCTGAGGCAGGAGGAACACAAGTTCTAGCCCAGCTTGGGCAACTTAGCAACTTGGTAAAACTCCGTCTCAAAAAACAAAACAAGGCTGGGGTTATAACTCAATATGAATGTCCTGGGTTCAATCCCCTGTACTGAAAAAAAAAAGTACTGAACAAATTGTGGAACTGATGAATGAACACAACTACCTTGAATAAATTCACAGCAGTATTCAACACTATACTAGATAAAGTAGAGATAAGGGTCAGCAAGTGTAAAGATAGGTCACTGGAAATAATTCAGAGAAGCAAAATGAAAAGGGAGTGAAAAAGAATGAGGAAGGCATAAATTCATTATACAGTACCACTGAACATCATGTGAATGAATGTGAATTAAACGTCAATAACAAGGTGTGGGGAAATTAAAATTTAGAGTTTTTTTGTGTTACTGAACTTAAATTATTAGCTGGAAATAGACTTTTATACCTATAAACTATTTTATGTAAATTCCAAGGTAACCACACATACAAGAAATAGTTACTAAAGTTATACCAAAAAAAAAAAAAAAAAAAAAAAGTCGAAGCATAAAAATACAAAAAGAATCAACAAAACACAAATAAGGGAGCAAGAGAGGAAAAGATGAAGGAATGGGGCCAGTAGAAAAAAACTAACAAAATAGTAGTGGTAAATCCTTCCCTAGCAATAATTACAGTAAATATAAATGAATTAAACTCCCCAACCAAGGGACGTAGACTGGCTGAATGGATATAAGACTCAACTGTATACTGATTATATGAAACTCATTTTACTTTACTTAGTTTTGAATTTGTTCATCTTTATGGGGTACATTATGGTAATTCAATACATGTATAATGTATATTAGTCAAATCAGGTTAACAAGCATTTTCATCTCCTCAGCCATTACTCATTTTTTTGTTTTGTTTTGTTTGAGACAGGTCTCACTAAGTAGTGCAGGCTGGCCTTGACCTCGCTTATGTTACCTGGGCTGGCCTCAAACTCATGGTGTTCCTCCTGCCTCAGCTTCCCGAGTGCTGGGATTACAGGCATGTGCCACCATGCCCAGCTAACCGTTATTCATTTTTATGTGATGGGAATTTTGAACTCTTTTAGTTATTTTTAGGTGGTTTTGCTCAATAGTTACCTTACTGTACTAAAGAAGAAACTCGCTATAGATTTAAGGACATACATATCCTGAAAGTGAAGGGATGGAGAAAAAGATAATCCATGTGAATTATAATCCAAAGAGAGCAAGCAGACTATAATTACATCAGACTTTGAGTTATAAACTGTCTCAGGAGAGAATGAAGGATATTTTATAATAAAAGGGTCAATCTATGAGGAAGATATAACAATGATAAATGTATCAAACACCAGATAAGTTAATATGCTAAGGAAACATAGAGCTCAAAGGGGAAATATACAGTAGTGTAATATAGTAGGAGACTTTAATACCCCACTTTAAATAATGGGCAGAACATCCAGAGAGATGAAATAGGAAATAGGACTTGCAGACCAACTGGACCTAATATACAGAGAATTTTCTATTCAACAGAAACAGAATACACACTCTTCTTCAGCACACAAAGATCTTTCTCCAGGATACTTCACATTATGTCACAAGTCTTCACAAATTTAGAAACAATGAAATCACACCAAGTATATTTTCTGACTGCAGTGGAATGAAACTGGAGATCAGTTATTAGAAGGAAACCTTGAAAATTCACAAATATGTTGAAATTAACACAATCTTGAACAACTATTGGGTCAAAGAAGAAATCGGACAGAAAATTAGAAAATACTTTGAGATAAAACCAAAACTACAATATACCAAACTTACAGGATGTAGTGAAAGTACTAAGAAGGATGTTTATTGATACTGGTAAACCTCTATATTAAAAAGGAAAAAAAGATCTTAAAAGATCTTAAATATAGGGCCAGTGAGATGGCTCAGCGGCTTAAGCGCCTGCGTAGCAAGCGCGAGGGCCCGAGTTCAACTCCCGGAACCCACATACGAAAAAGGGGCCGGTGATATCGCTCAGCGGCACGGGCGCGCAGGCGCCCGAGGTCCTGAGGTCGACCCCCCGGTACCCACAAAAAAAAAAAAAAAAAAGATCTTAAATATAAAGCCTAACTGTATATCTCGAGGAACTAGAAATGGAAAATTAAGGCCAAATTTAGAAGGAAGGAAATAACAAATATAAGCGCAGAAATAAATAAAATAGAAAAATAATAGAAAAGAATCAATGAAACTAACACTTGATATTTTGGGAAAAAAAACTGACCAATCCTTAGCTAGACTAGGAAAAAAAAACCCAAGACTTAGTCTGTGAGCCAGCAAGATGGAAGGGTGGCGACCTCTCCACACTTATCTTTATCAGTACTAGGCTTTGTGACTGAGACCAGAAATTAACGAAGCCAGCAATTAAAATGGAGGAGTCTGCTGAGTTATTTTGGACACCCAAAAGTGAGTGATTGCCCCAAGTGAGTGGTCTTATAAATCTCCGGAGGATTGCTGGGGCTTTAGGTCGAAATAAGCCCCCAAAACCAAAAGTGTCTGTAGCCTCTTGGGGGATTGTCGCAAGGTCAGTCAAACATCTCAAGACATGAGTCTGACTTCCCACATTGCCAGGGTAAATATGTTGGCTATAGAAGTAGCACTGGACCTGGAGTAGAAGGTGATGCAATTGTTAATTACCTGTTACACTGTGATGTTGTGGGGAGGCTTGATCATTTACTGTTATTCAAGGTGGAGATTTCAAAAATTAATGTCGTCATAGTTTAAAATCTGTCCTTTGATATTAGTCATACATATTTTTGGGATGGTAATGAAAGTCAGTTTTTACCTTATCCTCTTTTCTGTGCTGGAGGATTATATTGCTTCATTGAAAAAATTCAGGTAAAACTGAAAGGTAATTTAGTGGAAAAAGGATAATGTTCTTTATAAATGTTGAATAATTTGGTATTCATATGCATGAACTATGAACCTCAATGAACACATCACAGCTTTGCAAAAGTTAACTCAAAATGGAACATAGACATGTAAAACTACATAACTTCTAGAATAAAAGAACATATGTATTGCAGAACATATGTATGATCTTTTATGACAAAGAACATGATTCATAAAATAAAAAATTAGCAAATTTGACTTTGCCAAAATGAAAAAAAATTCCTCTGCAAGAGACTGTTGTGAAGGGCTGTTGATATAGCTCAGCGGCATAAGCGCCTGCCTGGCAAGCGCGAGGTCCTGAGTTCGACTCCCGGTACCCGCATATTAAAAAAAAAAAAAATGTTGTGAGTGAGAAGACAAACCATAAACTAAGAGAAAATATTCACAATTTACATATGCAGTAATCCAGTATATTCAGAATATGGTATATTAAGAGCACCCAATTCAACAAGACAGCCTAATTTTTAAGAGACAAAAGATCTGAACAGACTCTTCACCAGATAAGCATATGAAGATATGCTCAGCATCATTACTTCTTTTTTTTTTTTTTTTTTGGCACTGGGAATCAAACTCACGACCTCGCACTTGCCAGGCAGTTGCTGTGCCGCTGAGCCATTACTTCTAAGAGAAATGAAAACTCAGGTTTTTTATTGCTGCTGTAGACTGAGTTCTACATTGATGTCTGGTTGAAGTCCCTCTACTGAATTCTTCTGGGGCCGCTCACAGTAACTATGTGTCCCTCCATAGTGATGTCACCATTTTCTAGAATGTCGACAATCTGATTACTAAGTCTTCATTTGAGCAATAGATGCAGCCTGTAAAACAGTGTTTTAACTAGATGCTGTAAGGTTAAAAATGAAAATATACACAAACATGTAGTCTAGTTATTAAAAAAGAAGGATTTAACCCTCTTAGCATCAGAACTTTTATTTTTCAAGACAGAGTCTCACTATGTAATTCAGGCTGGCCTTGAATTCCCTGTGTAGTCCGGGCTGGTCTCAAACTTGCAGCAATCCTCCTGCATCAGGTTCCCAAATGCTGGGTTTACAGGTGTTCGTCGTCATGCTCAACTGCCATCAGAACTCCTGATAACACAGTACTAACAATACTTTTCATTCCTTCCTTGAAATAGAATTATTTTACCTTTTTTGGTTAAATTCCCATTTACTTTTTTTAAATGTCCTAAAACACTAAAATTAAGGTAGTGTTTGTCAGTTTCATAATTTTCTCAGGAATCTGTTTTCATAAGCTATGTATATTCGCTGACACAGAGCTATTGATAAATTCCTAGAACATCTCCCATGTATGTACTCCTGTTCCTTTCCACCCCATGCCTAAGCTACACATGATCATAATAGTCATCCTTATATTTGCTAGTACCTCTGTGTTATAAATATTTTAGTCCTTTCTGCTGCAGGTCACCTTTACCTTGTGGGTGCAATTTTCTGAAACCACAAGATAAGCCTGTCCTAATGACTTTAGTCTTTTTCAGGTCTGTCTCCTCAGACTTTTGCCCTTCCTGGAAAGAAGAGGAAATGGCTGAATCCCAGGTAAATATTAAATTGTGTCTTTGTTCTGTTATTCTACAATGCAAATTAAGGGGACTGTACTAGTTCATATAGCAAATTAGAAAGGGCTATATACATAAAACATTTTCAGAAGAAATAGAGTTAAAAAATTAAAACTAGAGAACAGTTGAAATGTGTTTATTTTACAAAATGTGTTCATTTAGAGAGATTAAAGTTGGGCTTCAAATTTGAATTTCATTTCTATAAAGTAAATCAGAGCAGAAATTCATTACTTAATTTTCATTGACAGGTCAATAAGAACATTACAGTGTGGCTTCTTGTAGTTGATAAACTGCTTTTTTTTGTTGTTATTGTTAGTCTGGTTTTTTTTTTTTTGTTTGTTTGTTTGTTTGTTTGTTTTTGCTTTTTTTTGTGGGTACCGGGGGGTCGACCTCAGGACCTCATGCGCCAACAGGCACCCGTGCCGCTGAGCGATATCACCAGCCCCTTTTCCGTATGTGGGATCTGGGAGTCGAACTCAGGCCCTCGAGGTGCTTAAGCCGCTGAGCCATCTCACCGGCTGTTAGTCTGTTTTGATCAAAGATAAAACAAAGAATATGGGTCAAAACAGTACCGCATTAGAAAAAATACAAATGAACATTGAGAGAAAAAGGAATAAATTACAGTATTTTGTATAGTAGAATACTATATAACAATGAAAAGAACAGATAGTTGTTACATGCAGCAACATGAGTAAATCTCATCAAAACAGAGAAAAGCCAGAAACAAAAAAATGGTTCCATTTATATGAAAATCAAAAACAGGCAAAACTGATCTATTATTGGAGAAGTCAGAGTAGTGGTATTTACGGGCGAGGGGGGTATACTGGGAAAAAGCATGAGGTAACCTGGAGTGTTGAAAACGTTCAATATTTTTTTGTGTGTGTGGGTACCAGGGGTCGAACTCAGGACCTCGCGCACCAGCAGGCACCCGTGCCGCTGAGTGATATCACCGGCCCTTTTTTTGTATGTGGGTTCTGGGAGTCGAACTCAGGACCTCGCGCTTGCCAGGCAGGTGCTTATACCACTGAGCTATCTCACCGGCCCAGCGTCCAATATTTTGATTTAAAAAGTAGCTAATAGGCCAGATGTGGTGGTGTATGCCTGTAATCCCAGCACTCGGGAGGCTGAGGCAGGAGGATCACTGCGAGTTCGAGGCCAACCTGGGCTACAAAGTGAGTTCAAGGCCAGCCTGAACTGCATAGTGAAACCCTGTTCCCCCCCGCAAAGTAGCTAATAATTGTATAAAAATATATCGGGTTGTGCCTGTAGGGTTAGTGCATTGTGCTACATTCTTCTGTGCATGCCATGAAACAATTGAGAAAGAGAAAACTAGACTCTCTGAAGAAAGAGGTTGAATGTGTGTCTTTCAATTATCTTTTTCTGTGGGCATCTGCTGTGAATCAAGCTCCAATTTAAAGTAATCATTTCTGGTAAATACTAGACTGTGAGCAAGGAGCATGTTTTACATTGCTTACTGCTTTATCTCCAGTCACTAGAACAGTGCCTAGTACCTATGTTTTTTTCTTTGAATAATTGTAGTTTTAATGAATTGAGTTCACATTCCTTATTTCATTAAGCCTTAGAATAATGTTGTTATCTCCTCTTCAAGGATAATTCTTTTTCCCCAGAACTTACCCCTTTTTGGGGAACTTTTTCTTTCATATTTTATTCTACACTTTCAGATACTGAACATATCTCACTTTACTGCCTTTTCAGTATAGTTTGCTATACTGAAATACAAGGTGTGATCAAAATATGTGATGAATATTTAAATTTTTAAAAATTATTACAGTACAGGGGCTGGTGAGATAGCTCAGGGGCATAAGCGCCTGCCTGGCAAGTGTGAGGTCCTGAGTTTGACTCCCGGTACCCACATACAAAGGAAAGAAAGGCCAGTGATATCACTCAGTAGCACAAGAGCCTGCTCACAAGCACAAGGCCCTGAGTTTGACCCCCGGTACCCACAAAAAAAAAAATTATTACAGTACAGACATATTGCCACTAATCCCCTCAAAATACTCCCCCTCATTTTGAATATACTTTTCCCATTGTTCTTGCTGCTTGCCAAAGCAGTACTGGAAGTCCTCTTTTGTGAGTGTCTTTATAAGGTGTAATAAAAAATATAGTGAATGCTGCTGCTGTACACCATGCAATGGAAAGGAAGGTTCATAAAAATATTACGGTGTTCTCATCCACCTTATTTACCAGATCTGGTACCCTGCAACTTCTGGCTCTTCCCCAAAGTCAAAATGACCATGAAAGGTAAGTGTTTTGAATCAATTCAGGACACTGAGGCAGCCATGATAGCACAACTAAAGATAATCACAAAAGAGGACTTCCAGAATTGTCTCAAAAAGTGGCAAAAATGGTGGGATAAGTGTATTTGAAATGAGGGAGAATATTTTGAGGGTGATTAGTGGCAATGTACCTTTTATTGTAATTTTAAAAAACAAGCAAACTAAGCATTTACTATAGTCTTTGTTCATATCTTATACACCTTTCTGTGACTGTGTGTCCCTATGTACCAGCTTTTCTGTATCTCTAGTTTTGGCCAGGCACACTCAGTTAATTTTCTAAGTGAACACACTTGTGTAAACAGCACAAGCACTACAGCAAGAAATGGAATTCTACCCTAGCATCCCAGAAGACCTCTTCTGCACTTGTTAGTTTACCCCCACCCCAAAGGGAACAATTGTTCAGCTTCCATCACCATAGATTATTTCTGCCTATCTTTTACTTTTATACAATTTGTGTACTTGTATCTAGATTCTTTTGTTTTATGTTTGTCAGATTCATCCATGTTAAATTGCTACATGTAGTTTTATTTCAGTTAATCTTTTTGCTATGTATTGTCCCACTATGCGATTAAACTAGATTTTATTTATTCATATTACTGTTAATGGGCATTTAGTTTTTCTTTGCAGGAAATTATAAATATTGTTACTGTGAGCTTTCATGTAGATATCCTTTTTTGCACACATGTACACATTCTTTTGGATATATACTAAAATGTGCATGGCTGGGCCATAGGTTATGCATAAGGTCAGATTTCATTAAAAACAGTTTTCCAAAGTGATAATCCAAAATCATACTCTTAATAGTGCCTGAAAGTTCCCGTCACTCCAAGATAACCTTCTTGGATGTATTTTCTGTATTTACCTTTTTAGTATAGTATGAATTTATAGGTAATAAACTCAGCTAAATTTGCATGAGTGAAAATTGCATTCTTTTTTATATAATCACCATAAATAAACTGGCAAAACTTGGCCAGTGATACGGTACACAGGGAAGACCCAATACAGTATTTAAGTATGTACTTATAAGCCAGCAATTAGAATAAAATCCAGATCTCAAAAAAAAAAAAGGAAAAAGGATGGCGGATCTGTAAGAAACAGGCAGTGAACCTCTCCAAAAGTCACTGTGCGGACACTGGAATATAGTGACTAGAGGAGGACAAGAAAGAGGGAAGTGGCTCCCCTGGACCCAGGAAAGATCTGAAGCACAGTTCGGGGCCCACAGAGAAAGTGAAGAGAGAAACTACAACAAAGAAGAAGGAGGTGGCCGCCGGCGCCATTTCCCTGTGTCGGGAATCCCCACGCGACTGAAGCAGTTCAAATCTGCGGACACGTGGTGACTGCTGGCGCCCCTGGGGGCCTCCGTGGAGGAATGCAAGACAGCGGCAGTGCAGGGAAGCAGCAGCTCTGAAGGACACACTGACTGGCAGTGAGTGCTGACACCCAGCCATCCCGCTGGAGAGAGCGACTAGCCGGGCGCCATTGTGTGTGGGGGCAGCAGCTGAACTTGGAACTCAGGGTGGCTGCCACTCCATCAATGGCTCCGGCAGGGACCTCTGCGGAGGAACGCGAGAAGTGGTGGTGCGGAGAAGCAGCAGCCATGAAGGACACACCGACTGGCGGTGAGTGCTGACACCCAGCCGTCCTGTGCGAGAGAGCGACTAGCCGGGCGCCATTCTGGGGGTGGCAGCAGCTGAACTCAGAACTCAGGGCGGCTGCCACTCCTTCCATGGCTCCGGCAGGGACCTCAGTGGAGGAACGTGAGACGCCGCGGTACAGAGAAGCACTGGCCGTGAAGGACACACTGACTGGCGCTTTTCTTCCTGGTGTTCCAAGACTGAGATTGTCTAAGGATCACAGAAAATACTGTGGCACAGAACCAAAGAACCAAGGACTGGGCCAAACAGGCAGCAACTTCTTATCTCCAACAAATTGAAGAGGTAGGATCTTGCAACAGGCTCAAAACCCAAAAATAAGCTACACCTGGAAGATACCTCAGAGAAGTAATCATCTCCTAAGAGTTTGAAATACTAGCAATAAAGCAACCTACCATAGGCAGTTTACAAACATCACCCCAGGAATTAAACTAAAGAAAGAAAATAAAAAGAGACGACACTGAAACAAGATGCAGCCCCACACATCCAGCTCACCAAAGGCAAACCCAGGGGGCAGTGAGATGGGACACACCGAAAGCCACCCACCTGACATCTCTGAAGTGGTAACAACAAAGCAGTTGAATGAGGCTCTGGAAAAATTTAAATCAGAAATAATTTCTCAGATAACTGCAGAGATAATGTCCACAATGAAGACCATGCTTAAGGACGCTAGAGCAGACACAGACAAAAAAATAGACGAGCTTAAGAAAATGATGGAAGCCATGAATGCTCAGCATAGGAAAGAAATGGACTCCATAAAGCAGATTCAAGCAGATATCCAGGAGAACAAAAATTCCATTGAAAGTATTTGTAGCAGATTAAGCCAATGTGAGGACAGGATCTCAGATATAGAAGACAGGCTTGCAATTAGTGATCATGAAAAGAAAGAATTCTTAAAATTAGCAAGGGACAATGAAAAATCAATCCAGCAGCTGCTA
Organism: Erethizon dorsatum; assembly: GCA_028451465.1. NCBI lineage: Eukaryota > Metazoa > Chordata > Mammalia > Rodentia > Erethizontidae > Erethizon > Erethizon dorsatum. The sequence continues at coordinate 100,980,283 of CM051834.1, forward strand.
GATGATGCAAAGAAGAATAATTTAAGATTGATTGGAGTCAATGAAAAAGCATTTATGCTATGAAATAGCATAAATGACATCAGAACACTGTTCACAGACATTATAACAGAAAATTTCCCTGGTAGAGAAAAAGAATTTCACATTCAGATAAGTGAGGCTTATAGAACTCCAATTAGCCACGATCAAAAAAAATCTTCAGCCAGGCATATCATAGTCAAGATTCCAGAAATTCAACATAAGAGTACAATCTTAAAAGCTGTTAGAGAAAAGAAAGAAATCACTTATAAAGGAAAGCCCATCAGAATCACAGCAGACTTTTCAGCACAAACCCTCAAGTCAAGAAGAGCTTGGGGGGGCCGGTGAGATGGCTCAGCGGCTTAAGCGCCTGCCTGGCAAGCGCGAGGGCCCGAGTTCGACTCCCGGAACCCACATACGAAAAAGGGGCCGGTGATATCGCTCAGCGGCACGGGCACCTGCTGGCGCGCGAGGTTCTGAGGTCGACCCCCCGGTACCCACAAAAAAAAAGAGCTTGGAATGATGTATTTCAAGTTCTAAAGGAAAATAACCTTCAACCCAGATTGATGTACCCCGCAAAACTATCTTTCAAAACTGATGGAGAAAAAATACTTCCATGACAAAGAACATCTGAGAAAATTTATAACCACCAAACCAGCACTCCAGAATATTTTGAAGGACATTCTAGAAAGGGATAACAAGGACTACAACTCCAGGAACCCCAACAGAAGGAATCCACCAGGCAGGGCAAACAATTAAAGAGAGGGAGGGAAAAAATAAAAATGAAAAGGGAGACCCAACAGCAGGAAAATAATATGACAAGGATAAGTCAATACATATCAGTTTTAACCATCAATGTTAATGGTCTCAATTCACCAATCAAAAGGCACAGACTGGCAAATTGGATCAAGAAGCAAGATCCAACAATATGCTGTATACAAGAAACACATTTAATTCAAAAAGAAATTCATAGACTGAAAGTCAAAGGATGGAAAACAATACTCCATGCAACAGGAACCCAGAAAAAAGCAGGGGTAGCTATTCTTTTTGCAGACAAAGTGAATTTCAAGCCAAGAATGATTCAGAGAGATAAAGAAGGTCACTACATCCTTGTAAAGGGAACAATCCAAGAGGAAGACATAACAATCATAAATATATATGCAACAAATACCAGTGCACCCAACTATATAAAACAAATATTAATGGACATGAAAAATCAAATAAGCACTAATACAATTGTATTGGGGGATCTCAATACTCCACTGACACAAAAAGACAGATCAACTAGACAAAAAATCAACAATGAAATATTAGAACTGAACCAAACTTTGGAACAAATGGACTTAATAGATGTCTACAGAGTGTTCCACCCCACAACATCAGAATACACATTCTTCTCAGCTGCACATGGAACGTTCTCCAAAATAGACCACATACTAGCTCATAGAACCTGCTTAAGTAAATGCAAAGGAACTGAAATTATCCCATGTATATTATCAGACCATAGTGCAATGAAATTGGAAATCAATGGCAAAAGAAACCACAAGAACTTCCTGAACACATGGAAATTAAATAGCACCCTATTGAACAACCAATGGGTCACAGATGAAATTAAAGAAGAAATTAGACAGTTTCTGCAACTGAATGATAATGACAGTACAACATACCGGAACTTATGGGATACAATGAAAGCAGTCCTAAGAGGGAAATTTATAGCATTAAATACCTATATCGGGAAAACAGAGCAAGCACAAATAAACAACCTAATGGTGAACCTCAAACTTCTAGAAAAAGAAGAGCAGGCTAAGCCAAAAACTCATACAGGTGAGGAAATTATAAAGATCAGAGCACAAATTAACATATTGGAGACTAAAAAAACAATACAAAGGATCAACGAATCAAAGAGTTGGTTCTTTGAAAGATGAAATAAAATCGACAAACCCTTATCCAACCTTATATAAAAAAAGAAAGTACTCAAATCCACGCAATTAAGAATGAAAAGGGTGATATCACAACGGACCCTGCAGAAATCCAGATCATCTATACCTACTTTGAAAACTTGTATTCTAATAAGATGGAAAATACAGAAGAAATGGACAAATTCCTAGATACATGTGAATTACCAAAGCTCAACCAAGAAGACATAAAAATCCTAAATAAACCAATAACAATCAATGAAATCGAAGATGTAATTAAAAACCTCCCAACAAAGAAAAGCCCAGGCCCTGATGGATTCACTGCCGAATTCTACAAGAAATTTAGAGAAGACCTAACACCACTACTTCTCAAACTCTTTAATGAAATTGAAAGGAAAGCAATACTCCCAAATTCATTCCTGGAAGCAAGCATTACCCTGATACCAAAACCAGAGAAGGACCCAAATAAGAAAGAGAACTACAGACCAATCTCCCTAATGAACATAGATGCAAAAACCCTCAATAAGATACTGGCAAACAGAATGCAGGAAATAATCAAGAAGATTATACACCATGACCAAGTTGGATTCATCCCACGGATGCAAGGATGGTTCAATGTATGTAAATCAATAAATGTACTACACCATATTAACAGAACCAAGGACAAAATCATATGATCATCTTAGTAGATGCAGAAAAAGCTTTTGACAAAGTCCAGCACCCATTCATGATAAAAACCCTACAGAAAATTGGAATAGATGGTCTTTATCTCAATCTGATAAAAGCTATCTCTGACAAACCAACAGCCAATATCATACTAAATGGACAAAAACTGAAAGCCTTCTCTCTAAAATCAGGAACAAGACAAGGATGTCCACTGTCCCCTCTTATTCAACATAGTCCTGGAAACTTTAGCCAGAGCAATTAGACAAGAGAAAGAAATAAATGGAATAATGATTGGAAAGGAAGAAGTTAAATTATCATTATTTGCAGATGACATGATACTCTACATAGAAGATCCTAATAACTCCACTAAAAATTGCTAGATTTAATAAGCAAATTCAGTAGTGTAGCTGGATACAAAGTCAACACTCAAAAATCAATAGCCTTCCTGTACATGAATAACAAACTCACTGAAAGAGAAATTAGGGAGACAACACCTTTCACAATAACATCCAAAAAAATGAAATATCTAGGAATCAATCTCACAAAGGAGGTAAAAGACCTCTACACTGAAAACTACAGTACTCTGAAAAAGGAGATTGAAGAGGGTATCAGAAAATGGAAAGATATCCCTTGCTCTTGGGTCGGAAGAACCAACATAGTGAAAATGGCCATACTTCCAAAAGTGTTATACAGATTTAATGCAATTCCGATCAAAATTCCAACAACATATCTCACAGAATTACAGAAAACAATCCTAAAATTCATCTGGAACCAGAAGAGACCTAGAATAGCAAAGGCAATTCTGGGCAACAAACAAAAGGCAGGGGGCATCACAATCCCTGACTTGAAATTATACTGTAAAGCTACTATGATAAAAACAGCGTGGTACTGGCAAAAAAAACAGACCCGAAGATCAATGGAACAGATTAGAAGATGCAGAAACAACTCCAGACATACTAAGCCACCTTATCTTTGACAAAGGTGCCAAACACATTCACTGGAAGAAAGATAGCCTCTTTAATAAATGGTGCTGGAGAAATTGGCTCTACACATGCCGAAGATTAAAATTAGACCCATATCTTTCACTGTGCACTAAACTAAATTCAAAATGGATCAGAGATCTAAATATTAAAACAGAAACATTAAATCTCCTGGAAAATAGAATAGGTAAAACTCTTGAAGACATTGGTGTAGGCAAAGACTTTACGAATAAAACCCCAATGGCACAGGAAACATCACAGAGAATCAACAACTGGGATCTCATCTTATTAAAAAGCTTTTGCACAGCAAGAGAAACCACCAACAGAGTGAAGAGACAACCCACAACGTGGGAAAAAATGTTTGCCAGCTATTCCTCAGACAAAGGATTACTATCAAGAACATACAAAGAACTCAAAAAAATCAGACCTCCCAAATTTAAAGACCCAATCCAAAAATGGGCATCTGAGATGAATACACACTTCTCAGATGAAGAAATACAAATGGCAAATAAATATATGAAAAAATGTTCAATGTAACTAGTCATTCGAGAGATGCAAATGAAAACAACACTGAGATTCCATCTCACCCCAGAAAGAATGGCTATTATCAAGAAGTCAACTAATAACAAATGCTGAAGGGGCTGTGGGGAAAAAGGAACCCTTCTCCACTGTTGGTGGGAGTGTCGGCTGGTACAGCCACTGTGGAAATCAGTGTGGAGATTCCTCAAAAAACTAGGATTGGAAGTCCCATTTGATCCAGCTCTTCCCCTTCTGGGTATCTTCCCAGAAGAATTAAAAACATCGTACCACAGTGATACATGTGCACCCATGTTTACAGCAACACAATTTGTAATAGCTAGATCGTGGAAACCCAAATGCCCATTAACCGAGGAATGGATAAAAAAGATGTGGTACTTTTATACAATGGAGTACTACTCAGCCATAAAGAAAGATAAACTGGAAACTTTTATAGGTAAATGGATGCAACTCGAGAAAATACTCATAAGTGAAATAAACCGGACACACATTTGTAAACATTGTATTGTCTCCCTAGTATGAAAATGCAGTTTCACTGTGACTATTCCATTCCTTAGTCTTCTGTTTTTACCTAGCTTTTACATGGCTTAATCCTATACTGAGTAATGTTTTTCTCCAAAAGGTATTTGTACATTGTCTAATTCTTGAGTTTGTTAATACATAAGAATGTTTACTTGTTGTCTTAAAAAAAATTAATAATTAAAAAAAAAGATAAAGACCATCTATTCCAAAAAAAAGAATAAAATCCTATAGAGAATATGAAAAAAGTTGTAATTGAAGAAATGACTTATAAAATTACAATTATATAAACATCTAAGTTTTAGAAAGTTTTGCATGCATTATATAATCCTCATAAGTCTGAAAAGTAAGTAGTTTTATTTCCTTTTTTTCTTAAAAAGGTTAAAAAGCAGAAGGATTTAAGAAACTTGCTGGAGGTTGTAGGTAAAGATTGTACTGGAACCAGTATTTAGTTCAAGCAGTATGACTGTAGAGCCAATGTTATCATCCACTATCCTCTGTTAATGCAGCTGTACTTGTGGTTAGTAAAATGCAAATGAGATTTTTAAAGCTGTCAGATTAGGCTAGTTTTAAAAAGTCTAATCATATCTCAGATCTGGTCACTGGTTAACGTTTTTGTGGCTCTCACAGCCCAGATCCCATCATCTCTTGTCTGGAGCAACAGTGGTAACTTTCTGCTAATATCCCTACATCCACTCTTGACCATCTGTAGTTCATTCTTCCTAAAACAAGCAAAGTGATCACTTAAAACCTAAGATATCTACTTCCCTTCTTAGAACCATCTGATGAAGTTAAGAGCAGAAATTACTAGATCTCAGACAGGCATGGTGGCGCATTGCCTATATCCCAGCACTCAGGAGGCTGAGGCAGAAGGATCACTGTGAGTTTGAGGCCAGCCTGGGCTACGTAGCAAAACCCTGTCTCAAAAACAAACAAACTAGATATCATATTAATTCTCATAAACCTGATAGAGAACTGGCAATTTTTTCTGGAAATAGTGAACCACCAGAGTTAAACTACAGCCTGCCCAATAAATACATGAAAAAATGTTGAACAACCCTAGCCATTCAAGAAATACAAATTAAAACAAGACTGAGATTCTGTCTCACTCCAGAAAGAATGGCTATCAAGAAATCAACCAATAACAAATGCTGGCAAGGCTACAGGGAAAAAGGAAGTCTTTCTTCACAGTTAGTGGGAGTGTAAGCTGTTATAACCACTATAGAAATCAGTATGGAGAGCCCTCAAAAAACTAAAATTAAAATTCTGTTTGACGCAGTTCTTTCCCTTTTAGGTATCTTCCCAGAAGAGTTAAAGACATCATACCGCAGTACTGTGTACATACCCATGTTTATATCAGCACAATTCATAATACCTAAATCTTGGAAGCAGCCTATATGTCCATCAACAGATGAGTGGATAAAGAAAAAAATGGTATTCATACACAGTGGAGTATTACTATGTCATAAAGAAGTATAAACTTGAGTCATTTGTAGGAAAATGGTTGCATGTTAAGACCATAATATTAAGTAAAGTAAATCAGACACACAATCTTAAATATCGCATGGTTTCCTCTTATACGAGAAACTCAATATGTAAATAAAGTGCAAAATAAAAGACAGATAATAGGAAAAGGAGAGAGAGGAAAAAAGTTATTGTAATCCACTGTAATTCCAGCACTCAGGAGGCTGAGACAGGAGGATTGCTGTGACTTCAAGGCCAGCCTGGTGTACATAGCAAGCTCCTGTCTCAAAAAAAAAAGTTACTGTAATCCAGCATGAACAATACATCTAAAAGTTACTGTAATCTAAAAATTACTGTAATGCATAAAAAAGTTACTGTAATCCATCATGGACAGTGCATCTAAAATTATTAGAATAATTGTCTTATGTGTTTTATATGTTTTTGACCTATTAGTCTGGGTATTAATCTCTATGTATGCTAATTAACTTTATAAGGATTTAGAAATAAATGAATCTGGGCCGGTGAGATGGCTCAGCAGCATAAGCACCTGCCTGGCAAGTGCGAGGTCATGAGTTTGACTCCCGGTACCCACATATGAAAAAAGGGGCCAGTGATATCGCTCAGCAGCACGGGCGCCTGCTGACACACGAGGTCCTGAGGTCAACCCCTGGTACCCACAAAAAAAAAAAAAAAAAAAAGAATCTGATGCTGGCCAAAGGGAGCAGAGTAGAGGGGAAGGGGGAAAAATAGAATTGAGATGTGTTATGTACATGTACCGGTTCCTCACAATGAATGTAATGATTATATACTGCAGACATGCACTAATTTTTTAAAAAATACAGCCTGGATTCAAGGTAGTAAATTAATATATGATAGAAAAACAAAATTTATCAAAATATCCAGGGTTCTTTTATCTGCCCATTGTCTGAATTGTTCTCTTTCCTATTGGCTTTTTTCACCTTGATAATCAACTTTCATTTTTGGAAGATAACTTTCCTGTATATAAGATTCCTTGTTGATAGCTTTTTTTTTTTTTTTTTTTCTTTCAACACTGAATATATTGTCCCATTGCTATTTGGCCACCACTGAGCTGTTAATTTTATTATGCTTTTCTTGAAGATAATTGTTTTTTCTCTTGATGCTTTCACAATTTTATCTTTATTTTAACCTTTGACTATGATGTGTCTAAGTATTTACCTCACTGTGTATTATCTTCCTTGGAGTTTGTTGAGCTCCTTGAATGTGTGTATTAATGCTTTTCATAAAATTTAGGAAGTTTTCAGATACTTCAGTATTTTTTCATTCTTTTCTCTCCTTTAAAACTTAATAATTTAACATTTAAATCATGCATATGTGGATGCTCTTAATGTGGTCTCACATTTTTCTTAGTCTATATTCCTTTTTCTTTTTTCTTTCTGTTCAGAAATTGCATAATTTCTATTATTATGATATAGTAGGTATTAATCTATCTTCATGTTTGTTGATTCTTTCTTCTGCCAACTCAGATCATCATGCATCTGTGAGAAGATCTCAGTTAGGTCAACAGGGAGTTGCTGACCAAACCTTTCCTATTAGACAAAGACCATGTCAGGTAGAAATAGTATGAATACTAACAGTCCTCACCGTGCTCAGTCTGGCTGGGAGCAATACTTGGTTTTACTCAATAGTACAACCAAAGCTGGGGCAGCTGGAGCCTGTTTGCTAATAGTGCTACTCACAGGATAGTTGAAGGTGACCTGAGCAGCCACAGAGGTAGTGCTACCTGGCAGGAGCATTTTTATGTGTTGGTATTATAGTTGACTACCTGTGTTAGAAATCCCAGATAACATTTGCTTGAACAGGTTGAAGTTTGTTTGTTTCTCATTGAAGTTCCTTTCAAGGGTCAGGGAACCAGATTCCTTTTATTTCATTGCTCTGCCATTCTCAATATTTGCTCTCTACTTCATCCCAAATGGCTGTTATTTGCCCTAGCATCATATTTACTTACCAGGCTATGAGAAGGAGGAAGCCAGGGAAATGGTATAACTCGTCCCTTTAATCTCATTTACCAGTAGTAGCTGCATGCAATACAGCTATCTCGAACTTTGTCATATAAAGATAACTATTTCAGTAGCTGTGTGCCTGGCCAAAAATTGGGAAAACAGGAAAAATAGATACTGGAGTAGAATAACAGTGTGTGCTGTAATATTCTATTGTTTGAGATTTCCTTTGTTTCTTTAAGATCAATGTTAGTTTAATGTTTCCCTTTAAAATATTTTATTGCAATTTGAAAAATTTCAACCACAAATTCATATCACTTTTTTTTATTTTTAATTTTTTGAGACATGGTCTTACTATGTAGTTCAGGCTTGAACTCATTATGTACCCCAGGCTGGCCTCGAACTTGCAGTATCCTCCTGCCTCGGGCTCCTGAGTGCTGGGATTACATGCCTAGCTGATATCACTTTTAATGTCAGTTTGTTTTAGTAGTTTTAAAAAAATTTTTAGATACATACCTTCCTTCATTAAAGTTATTAAATATTTGCCAAATTTATTATTTAACCACATTGGAAATGTGGAGATTTATGCATATAAGAGTTAGATTTGGACCAGTAAGATAGCTCAGCGGCATAAGCGCCTGCCTGGCAAGTGCGAGGTCCTGAGTTCGGCTGTCGGTACCCACATACGAAAAAAGGGCCGGTGATAACGCTCAGCAGCACAGGCGCCTGCTGGTGCACGAGGTCCTGAGTTCGACCCCCGGTACCCACCAAAAAAAAAAAAAAAAAAAAAAAGATTTCTCATTTTAAGATTATTTTTGCTTTCATATTTTCTAAATTTATGAATTTAGCAAATCAATAAGTACCTCAAATTTATTTTAATGATTTCTTTTTGGATTCTCTTACTTTTGAGCTTGGTGCAGTTTTGTTTTGTTTTAATCTATAGTGTTGAATTTTAAAATTTATTTACTAGTTTAATGTCTGACTTTCTGAAGAAAATGCAGCTTCCTAAGGAAAAGTCTGATGCAAAGGTAGTACCAGCAAAAATGCACTTTATAGCTGGATGTGGTGGCACACAACTGTAATCCTGGCACCCTGAGAGACTGAAGCAGGAGGATCACAAGTTTGAACACAGCCTGGGGATTTTAGTGACTTAGCAAGACCCTATCTCAAAAAATAAAAAGGGTAGGGATGTAGCTCAGTGTGAAGGCCCTGGGTTCAATCCCCAGTACTGCATAGAAAAAAACATCTATGTGCTCATGTCCTTCACTGTGACTGAATCCATTATAACATTGTATCAGCTTTCTACGCCATTTTTTTCTCCTCAGCCCTCACCAAGTCCTTTATTCAGTCTTATTTTGATCCCTCCTCCCAGGTAAGGGGAATTTCTCAAACGCTCTAGATTTCAGGTCCACGCACCCCCCCCCCCGGATAGTTTACTTTTGGCTTCTTGAACACACATATTTCAAATGCCATGACTTTCAGCAGAAAGTGTTCCGAGTAGTGCCTTTCCATCATTGCCAGCTTTCTCTAAACCCTTGATGTTAGTGGATGTTCCTGCTCATAGGGTCTTTAGAGGTCCTGAAGTAAATACCTAAAAATATTAGTTATTAATTAGCTATTGGGTACTTCCTCCTAGCTTACCACATAATGTTTTGTCAGCACATCCTGAGATGGATGACTTGGGATTGAATAGAAGTATGTTGTTGCAGGAAACAGTGACATTCAAAGATGTGGCTATTGACTTCACCCAGGAGGAATGGAAGCAATTGGATCCTGCTCAGAGGAACTTGTACCGGAATGTGATGCTAGAAAACTATAACAACTTAATCACAGTGGGTAAGAGTAGTTTACTATATAATGCAAATTTTAGAAATAAAGCACCCCCAATGTTTCTGAAATATACAGAACTTTTAAATATTAGAATGAGCTTGGCCTTGAGATGCCTTGGCTCATGTGACCATCCATGTTGTAGTTGTCAAAGCAGAAAGTCATCCTTTATGTTTCAGCAGGCAGCATTTCCAGAAGCCACTTTTTTTTTTTTTTTTTTGGTCCTACAGAAAGCCTTGTTTCCCTGGGCCAACCTTGATTCCTGGGTTCTTTATTCCTGGTAAATATGCTCAAATCCATGTCATTTTCCTTTGTTAGGTTATCCATTCACCAAACCTGATGTGATTTTCAAGTTGGAGCAAGAAGAAGACCCATGGGTGGTAGAAGATGAAGTATTAAGGAGACGCTGTCCAGGTAAGTTGGAGGAGCAGGACCCTAGTAATGCTTTATCCATGAATGGTTGACCCATTGAAAATGTTCTCCCAAAGGCATTTTCCTAATGCCTGTAGATTTTTGAAGTAACAGTTGGTGTGATCTCTTTATAAAAATAAGATAACATTTTTCAGTACTATCCTTAACTTCTTCTCTCAGAATTTAGAGGTTTTGTTGTCCTTCATTCCTGGAAATTAGATATCAACTTTTCCTAATGAATTTTCAACATTATTTCACTAGTCATTCTATTATTAGCATCCTTATTCTCTCTGCCCACCCTTTTAATAGGATTCTTTTCCTTTGCACATTGACATTCATGAATTTGCAGTTCAAATAAACCTGTTGGCATTACAGTCCTTCACTTTCTACCTTCCTTTCTTCCTTCTATTCTAAATGCTTTAGCATCATAGTCACACTTTCCACTGTACTTTTATCTTTGCTGTCGTACTTCAATGACTACTACCCTTTTATTTCAATAAGAGTTGTTTTTTTTTTTTTTTTTCTGTGTGGGTACCGGGGGTCGACCTCAGGACCTCGTGCGCCAGCGGGCACCCGTGCTGCTGAGCGATATCACCGGCCCCTTTTTCGTATATGGGTTCCGGGAGTCGAATTCAGGCCCTCGCACTTGCCAGGCAGGCGCTTACGCCACTGAGGCATCTCATCGGCCCTTCAATAAGAGTTTTAAAGTCAGTGCTGATTTTGTTAGCTTCCATTTTATATTTGTCATGTATGTATGCACATGTGTATGTGTGATCTGTGTGTACACATGCATTTACATATATATAACATGCATATACAAATACATATATATTTTTATTTGATAAGAGTCATTTTACACTCCAAAGACTGTAACAATTTATATTTCTACCAACAATTTCTGCCAACATAGTCTATTAGTATTTTTCAATATCTTTGCCAATGTGACAGGTGAAAAATAAATAAATGAAGTTTAAATTTACATTTCTTTCGAGTGAAAGCAAGCATCTTTTCATATGCTTAGAAAATCTATTTTTAGGGCCGGTGAGATGGCTCAGCGGTGTAAGCGCCTGCCTGGCAAGTGTGAGGGCCCGAGTTCGACTCCCGGAACCCACATACGAAAAAAAGGCCCAGTGATATCGCTCAGTGGCAGGGGCGCCTGCTGACACGCGAGGTCCTGAGGTCGACCCCCGGTACCCACAAAAAAAAAAAAAAAAAAAAAATCTATTTTTAAATGATTGCATCTTTTGCCTTCTCTTTTGTGAAGCTCTTAATTTATAGGAATTCTTGACATGGTAAAGTGATTGGCCCTTTGTTTGTTAAATGTTTTTCTTGTATTTTTCCAATCCTCTTTGAAGTACTTTTTACCACCATGGCTATTTTTAAAGTTCATGTACTTAAAAGTAATCTTTTCCTGTAAGAGATTATCATTTCATCTTCTGTATATAGATGAATTACATTTATGTATTTCTTAATAATTCATTTTCATATTTGCTATGAATGTAAATAATTGTTTCAAATTTCAAGGCTCTGATGTCAGTGTTACACTGATTTCGTAAGTAGAATTTGGCATTTTCTTTCATACTGTAAAACACCTACATAGTATTCATATTAAAAATTGGTAGATTTTACCTGTTGAACTATTTGGACCGTGTGGTTTTTTGAGGGAAATGTCTTTGACAACTGTTCATTTTTCCATTTATATTTGTGCTATGTTTTTGCCTCTTTTGGCATTAGTTTTGATAATGTGTATTTCCTCAGAAAATTATCCACCTAATCCTAGTTTTCAAATTAATTTTCACAAAGCTGACAAAGTAATATCCAACAATTTTTAAATTTCCTCTGCATCTTTAAGTTTATCACATATTAATGTTTAAGAGTTGTTTGTTATATTTAATAATTTTTCTTCTGTTTTTTTCAATTTGTTAGTACAAAATTGTTTATTGCATCCTCTTATTTATGTCTTCTATTATTTCTGCAATGTTTTCAGCCAGCATCATCAATATTGGCTTTCCTCCCTTCCTTTACTTTCTATTTCTAGGATTACTATTAGATGCTAGGCTTTTTCATTTTTCCTCCATACTTTTTTCATTTCCTTCACCTCTGTTATTTTCTACCTCTGCCGCTCTGTGTTACCTTCTTTGTCATTATTACTGAAGTTATATATTTCAATTTACCAGTTCCTTCTCTAGTTGTATTTGTTCATCTGTTTAACTCATCCATTAAAAAAAAGTAGTTGTATTTTGCGTTTTTATATCCTCCTTTTTTCCCCTTTTAGGTGTTTTTGGATATTACGAATAATTTCTGTTTTTGTTTAGCTTTGGGTTTTTTTTTTATTTTTATTTTAAAGAGAAAAAAATTAGAACAAAATTTCAAAACAACATAATAGGAGGGTAACTAGCTTTGTGTTTTTATCCTTTGTGTCTTTAAAGATACCATATATAGGGCTGGTGAGATGGCTCAGTGGTGTAAGCGCCTGCCTGGCAAGTGTGAGGGCCTGAGTTCGACTCCCAGAACCCACATACGAAAAAAGGGCCGGTGATATCTCTCAGTGGCACGGGCGCCTGCTGGCACACAAGGTCCAGAGGTCGACCCCCGGTACCCACACACACACACAAAAAGATACCCTATATAGCTCTTCTGTTTTCTGTTAGTTCCAGTATTTTAACTTCCTGGGTTTAAATTTGTTTTGATGATTCACTTGTACTTGCTTCTTCACAGGCTTGATGATTGCTGATTGTGAATTCAAATTGTTTTTATCCTAAAGTCATGAAAATCTTGGTGTCATAAATTAGAGTTGCTTTTTTATGAGGATAATTTGCATGTGATTTTGGGAGATACCAAAAGGCATTACCAATTGGCTCATAGAAGCCTCAGTTAAGATTCTCTATTACTGGGGCCAGTGAGATAGCTCAGCGGCATAAGCACCTGCCTGGCAAGTGCGACGTCCTGAGTTCGACTCCCGGAACCCACATACGAAAAAAGGGCTGGTGATATCGCTCAGCGGCACGGGTGCCTGCCGGCACGTGAGGTCCTGCGGTCAATCCCCGGTACCCACCAAAAAAAAAAAAAGATTCTCTGTTATTGGCCCAAAGTTTAACCTTCAGTTATCAGATGCTTTTTTTTTTTTTTTTTGGCCTGGACACTTTTAAATTAGATCTATCTTCCAGCTTGGTTACAAATTAATTCCCTCTCACAAATCTGGTTTTAGCTAACAGTTGCTCATTTTGTCCATGTTTTGTGTGTGAGATAGGTTAGATGAGAGGTGTTCTTAGAGATTTATGCCCAGTAATGCATCAGAAAGTCTGATTTATCCATTGTCCTGTTGTTTTATAATAGAAGGTTACCATGCCACAATTCCAGTAGTAAGTTACCTTTTTTTCCCACTTGCAGAGTAGTGTTTGTTTCAGCCAGACGTTTTTTATTTTATTTTGTTTTTTTCTTCTTCTTCCAGTTATTTCTTTGTTCTGCTGGTAAACTTTTAACCCCTTTTTATTTTCTTATTATTTCTTCCTTATGCTTTTAAATTTCTATTTTCGGCCCTAGATTTATAGATGCTATTTTCATTAAGTTTTTAGAAATTCACAGCAATATCTATTTAGTCAAGAGTATCATCTATAGGGCCGGTGAGATGGCTCAGCGGCTTAGGCGCCTGCCCGGCAAGCGCGAGGGCCCGAGTTCGACTCCCGGAACCCACATACGAAAAAGGGGCCGGTGATATCGCTCAGCGGCACAGGCGCCTCCTGGCGCGTGAGGTCCTGAGGTCAACCCCCCGGTACCCACAAAAAAAAAAAAAAAAAAAAGAGTATCACCTATGTTTCATAAATTTTTTAGCTTGTATTTTTATCTTTCTTCATATCATTCTTTCTTTCTCCTCTTGTAATAGTTTCTTATAGATTTGATTCTGGAGCCTTCTCATAGCTGACTGAATAATTTTTCTTTGACCTTCTATTTTAAGGAGGATAAAGTTTGGGAAGAGAAAGGAATGTTCTAATCTAGATGGGAGGTGCAGGTCGGCAAACTATGCTGGTAGGCCAGCCACTTGTTTTTGTAAATAAAGTTTTAGTGGAATACAGCCACACCCAATCACTTATATCTTCTTCCTTCATATTCAGATGGCAAAGTTAAGTTCAATAGTTGTGGCAGGTTCTGTGGCCCACAAAGCCTAAAATATTTACTAAGACTGTAAATAAATATTTGCGGGCCGGTGAGATGGCTCAGCGGCTTAAGCGCCTGCCCGGCAAGCGCGAGGGCCCGAGTTCGACTCCCGGAACCCACATATGAAAAAGGGGCCGGTGATATCGCTCAGCGGCACGGGCACCTGCTGGCGCGCGAGGTCCTGAGGTCGACCCCCCGGTACCCACAAAAAAATAAAATAAAAAATAAATAAATAAATAAATAAATAAATAAATATTTGCCAACTTTGATCTATAAAAATGCATTTCTACTTTATTTTGAATCCCTTTATTCTTCATGATTGTATAAATAAGTATGTTTAGGCTTTGTTTCTCCTCATTCAAAAAGTAACTATAGCTGCAAGTTTGAATATTATACCCTCTGTAAGATTACTTAACTCTGGGGCCGGTGATATAGCTCAGTGGCATAAGCGCCTGCCTGGCAAGTGCAAGGTCCTGAGTTCGACTCCCAGTACCTGCATTTAAAAAAAGAAAAAAAAGGATTACTTAACTCTGAATCTTTTTTTTTTTTTTTTTTTTTTTTGTGGGTACTTGGGGGTCGACCTCAGGACCTCGCGCGCCAGCAGGCTCCCATGCCGCTGAGCGATATCACCGGCCCCTTTTTCGTATGTGGGTTCCGGGAGTCGAACTCGGGCCCTCGCGCTTGCCGGGCAGGCGCTTAAGCCGCTGAGCCATCTCACCGGCCCTTAACTCTGAATCTTATACCATCACCTCAACAGACTTCATCCTGAAAAGACAGTGTGTTGGAATGTTTCCATGTTCAGTCCTGGCTTCCCTGATATATCGTCTGCTATAACCAATCTACACTACCAAATTTCAATGTAAGCATTAATTCTGACCTTCTAGATGTGAGACCTCTTTGACACTGACAATGATTAGGTCTGCCTAAGATTAGCATGAACAGTTGGCTTCTCTTGGAATCCTTCTTCCCTTGGTGCAGTCATCGTTGTATTTGTCAGTGCCAACTCATTTATTAGAATTGGAGTTTACAACTACTTCTTTAGTTTATATTCCTTGTTTATAGAGAGGAAAAGAAACCAGAGACATTTTTACTCCTTTATTTTATTTTATTTTATTTTATTTATTTATTTATTTTTTTTATTTTAAAGAGAAGAAAAAAAACAAATCAAAAGAAGAACAAATTTTCAAAACAACATAATAGGAGGGTAACAATGGTTAATACATTACGTATTACTATCTTTAAGTTAGTTATTCAGGACACCAGACATTAGCATTCAATTGTCCAAACATTATTGGCACAAACCTTACTCTTCAATGAACTAAGTAAAAATGGTAGTGTATCTATCTTAACCATCTTATATATATATATATATATACAATTTTTTTCCCTTTCCCTTCTTTCTTTTCCCTATTCCAGTCTCTCTTTCCTTTTGACCAGTTTCTTTTTGATTCACCATATCTATTGTACATTTTGGATCTTATTTACTCTTTCAGTTTCTCATACTAGAGAGATAATACGATGCTTACACATGTGCTTCTGGTTTATTTCACTTATGAGTATTTTCTCGAGTTGCATCCATTTACCTATAAAAGTCTCCAGTTTATCCTTCTTTATGGCTGAATAGTACTCCATTGTATAAAAATACCACATCTTTCTTATCCATTCCTCAGTTGATGGGCATTTGGGTTGTTTCCAAGATCTGGCTATTACAAATTGTGCTGCTATAAACATGGGTGCACATATATCGCTGTGGTACGATGTTTTTAATTCTTCTGGGAAGATGCCCAGAAGGGGAATAGCTGGGTCAAATGGGACCTCCAACCCTAGTTTTCTGAGGAATCTCCACACTGACTTCCACAGTGGCTGTACCAGTCGACACTCCCACCAACAGTGAAGAAGGGTTCCTTTTTCCCCACAGCCCCTCCAGCATTTGTTATTAGTTGATTTCTTAATAGTAGCCATTCTTTCTGGGGTGAGATGGTATCTCAGTGTTGTTTTAATTTGCATCTCTCGAATGACTAGTGATGTTGCACATTTTTTTGTATATTTGTTTGCCATTAGTATTTCTTCATCTGAGAAATGTGTATTCATCTCAGATGCCCATTTTTGGAGTGGGTCTTTAAATTTGGGAGGTCTGATTTTTTTGAGTTCTTTATATGTTCTCGATAGTAGTCCTTTGTCTGAGGAACAGCTGGCAAACATTTTTTCCCACATTGTGGGTTGTCTCTTCACTCTGTTGGTGGTTTCTCTTGCTGTGCAAAAGCTTTTTAATAAGATGAGATCCCAGTTATTGATTCTTTGGGATAGTTCCCGTGCGGTTGAGTTTTTATTCATAAAGTCTTTGCCTACACCAATGTCTCCAAGGGTTTTACCTATCCTACTTTCCAGCAGATTTAATGTTTCTGTTTTAATATTTAGATCTCTGATCCATTTTGAATTTAGTTTAGTGCATGGTGAAAGATATGGATCTAGTTTTAATCTTCGGCATGTGTAGAGCCAATTTTTCCAGCACCATTTATTAAAGAGGCTATCTTTCTTCCAGCGAATGTGTTTGGCACCTTTGTCAAAGATAAGGTGGCTTAGTATGTCTGGGGTTGTTTCAGCATCTTCTAATCTGTTCCATTGATCTTCAGGTCTGTTTTTTTGCCAGTACCACACTGTTTTTATCACAGTAGCTTTATAGTATAATTTCAAGTCGGGGATTGTGATGCCCCCTGCCTTGCCTTTGTTGCCCAGAATTGCCTTTGCTATTCTAGGTCTCTTCTGATTCCAAATGAATTTTAGGATTGTTTTCTCTAATTCTGTGAGATATGCTGTTGGAATTTTGATTGGAATTGCATTAAATCTGTATAACAATTTTGGGAGTATGGCCATTTTCACTATATTGGTTCTTCCTATCCAGGAGCAAGGGATATCTTTCCATTTTCTGATATCCTCTTCAATCTCCTTTTTCAGAGTACTGTAGTTTTCAGTATAGAGGTCTTTTACATCCTTCGTGAGGTTGATTCCTAGGTATTTCATTTTTTTTACTCCTTTATTTTAAAACATGACGTCTATTCTGTCACATTTCATATTTTGGTCTTTCCCTTAGAATTCTCTTTCACTTCTTAGATAATACCATGCTGACCTGATCTTATCTTCTCCTTCAACATCTTTTCCCTAATTATGGTTCTCTTTTTCTTGGTAACCAAGGTGACCTAAGAGCTTAGCAGTCTGTCTTCTTTTTTACATTTATAACCTGCAACCAAGTTTCTAATTACCTGATTATAGGACAACTTCACAGAAGTTTTTTCATCACTTTCTTCTCAGTGTGAAAATAATCTCCATTTCCCTATTGGAGGTAAGCAGCAATAGGGGCCTGAATGTGTGTAAAGACTTTTCACTTATTCTTCGTTTGTTCAACCCAGTTTCTTTACACTGTATTCTTCTGCCTGGCTATGACCCTGGAACCTGTCTGGTTCCATTTCTCTGAACCAAAGAATAGTCTTCCATCTTCTGTAGGGTAAAACAGTCATGGGCACCTCATTTCACAATGTAGCCATCTGTTTGCCGTGTAAGACTTCTAATCAATCCTCTAGTTCTTACACCTCTGTGCATTCCCATCTTTCATGGTACGTGATTTTGTTAATTCCTGAGCCTTTCTCTAGTTATATGGTAGGAATTGGATTTTGCTTTTTGACATCTTCCTCTGCAGGCACCTGGGTTTCTGCTTTCTAAATTCTTTTTTTTTTTTTTTTTTTTTTTTTGTGGGTACCAGGGGTCGACCTCAGGACCTCGCACGCCAGCAGGCGCCTGTACCGCTGAGCGATATCACTGGCCCCTTTTTCGTATGTGGGTTCTGGGAGTCGAACTCGGGCCCTCGCGCTTGCCAGGCAGGCGCTTACACCGCTGAGCCATCTCACCGGCCCCTCTAAATTCTTATTTCACGTAATAATCCATTTTTTCTACCTGCTAAAAGTTATCTTTACATGTTTGTCTTTTTTTTTTTTTTTTTTAACTTTGTCTATACCTATTCATTTGTTCCATATTAGTGTGGTCTTTGATAAAATCAAGGATAAATTGACACGATTATTATACTACATGTAACCTCAGTTTTTCAATTTTCTTTCCTCTGCTTACTTCATTTGCTCCCTGTTCCTTTAGCCTATATGGCTTCTCCATTTTTGTGTTCCAATCTTTACATCCAGTTTTTACCTTCCCATTGTTTATTCTCATTTTTTAGATTACTGCAGTGTTCATAAATATTACCTAGTTTTAAAAATGTACAAAAAGGGCCGGTGATATAGCTCAGCGGCATAAGCGCCTGCCTGGCAAGCGCAAGGTCCTGAGTTCGACTTCCGGTACCCACATATAAAAAAAAAAATGTACAAAAAGTTTACAAAAAAGGTTATATGTTGAAAAGTAATTCTTTTTTTACCTATTTCCCCTCTATGGTGGCCACTCCTAGTGTCATTTTCTTTTAGCTATCGTATTTTCAAAATTTTATATTGATACCACTTTAAATTGATAGATTAACTCATGATTAATGTCATCTTTATGATAGTGAATGTTCTCTTTCAAGGATGCATTATGACTTTTAATTTCCTAGGGATGCCAAAACTATGTAGTACAAACCTGGAAAATTAGAATAACAGAAATTTACTATTCCAGTTCTGGAGGCTAGAAGTCCAAAATTAAGATGTTAGTATGGCCATGTTCTCTCTGAAACCTATAGGGGATAGATCCTTCCTTGCCTCTTTCAGCTTCTGATAGTTCCAGATATTCCTTGGTTTATGGCAGCATAACTCCAATCTGTGTCCCATCTTCACAGAGCATTATCTTTATCACTTCATGTAGCATTCTTTTTATATGAATACCCATCATGCCCAGTGCAGTGGCACACACCTGTAATCTCAACTGTTTGGGGGGTGGCTGAGGCAGGAGGATTAAACGTTGGAGACCAGTCTGGGTAACTTAGCAAGATCTTATTTCAAAATAAAATATAAAAAAGTCTGGGGATGTAGCTCAGAGGTAGAACATCACTGGGTTCAATCTCAGGTACCACAGGGGGGAAAATAGTCATACTAGATTAGGGGCTTGGTCTGTTCTAGCATGATCTCTTCTTAATTATGTCTGCAATGACCCTATTTATCAATTAAGGCCACATTTTGAGGTACTACAAGTTAGGACTTCCCTATATCTTTTTAGGGGGCACACAATTCAATTAATAAACACCTTTCCATTTGTTCAGGTCTGTGTGTTCACTTTAGAGTTTTTGGACATTTATTGTTAACTTTTTTCCTAGTTTTTATTTTCATGTCTTTGTTGCCTTTGTAAAAGAATTTCTTTTATTATATTTCCTAAGTAGTTGTTGTTATAATAAAGATTATTGAAATGAAGTAGTAATTTGTATATTGTAAATTTAGTGACTTTCTTTTCAGATGACTCCTTTTCAGACAGACAAGTTTATTATTGACAAATAATATTAATTTTTCCTTTCCTAACTTTTTATACCTCTGATTTACTTCTCTTAGTTAATTGCAATAATAGTATGATAATAGTGGTGATAGTACTCATCTTTTCTTATTCTTGACTTTAATTGCTTCTGGATTTTTCCCATTTAATGTAGTGTTAGTGTTTGGATTGTACTGTACTTTTTTCTCAAGTCTCTAATCTCATTTTATAAAGTTTTTTTTTTTTAATGTGGGTACCGGGAGTCAAACTCAGGAACTCATGCTTGCCAGCAGGCGCTTGTGCCACTAAGTGATATCACCGGCCCTTTTTTCTTTTCCTTTATGTGGGAACCGGGAGTCAAACTCAGGACCTCGCGCTTGCCAGGCAGGCACTTACGCCACTGAGCCATATCACCAACCCTATAAAGTTTTTTTGTTTTTTTTTTTTTTTTGTGGTTACTGGGGGGTCGACCTCAGGACCTCATGCGCCAGCAGGTGCCCGTGCCGCTGACCGATGTCACCGGCCCTTTTTTTTCGTATGTGGGGTACCGGGAGTCGAACTCCGGACCTCACGCTTGCCAGGCAAGCGCTTATGCCACTGAGCTATCTCACCGGCCCCTAAAGTTTTTTTTTTAATGGAAAATAGATGCCGTGTTTTAGCATCTTTTTATTATCTACAGATAACTTGATTTTCATTATTGACCCAATAATATATTTCCTTATAATAATAGAACTTCTGGTATTGAAACACAGTTATATTCCTGGAAAAAGTCCACTAGGATATATATTTTTTATTAATCTGCCTCTGGGTTACTTTTTGTTTCTTCTGGGTCATTTTCATACTTTATATAGAAATTGATACTTTACATAGAAATTTTTGTTAGTTTTTGTCAATGAGATGTATAGATTTCTTTTTTGGTGTATCATCTTTGTCAGATTTTGGTATTAATACTGTTTGACCCATAAAAATCAGGAGATCTCTTTTCTTTCTTTTGTAACATTTTATACAGCATAGAAGTTGCACCTAAATGTTTTAGAATTCTTATATGAATCTGAGTAAATTTTCTTTTTGTTTTGTTTTTAGGATGTTTTCTGCGCCTTCTAGAGTTAGTTTTGGTGATGTACATTTTCTAGTATAGAATTCACATCTGTGGGCCAGTGAGATGGCTCAGCAGTATAAGCGCCTGCCCGGCAAGCGTGAGGGCCCAAGTTCGACTCCCGGAACCCACATACGAAAAAAGGGCCGGTGATATCGCTCAGTGGCACGGGCGCCTACTGGTGCGTGAGGTCCTGAGGTCGACCCCCGGTACCCACAAAAAAAAAAAAATTCACATCTGTTTATAAAATATGTTTCAGTAGAATTCTGAAAAATGGTCTTATGGGTTTTAGCTTCCTGTTTTTATCTTCTATCATTTCTTCTTTCTTTATTTTTATATTTTACATCTCTCTTTTATTACCTAACAGGTTGTTTTCTTTCAGACTCCACTTAAAAACAAAGCTATTTGTATTCATAAATATTTACCTCTACTCATATTTCCTTTCCTGGAATTTCTTTTTCAAAACTGAGGATATATGAGATCTATGCAATTGAAATTTGTTTAATAATAGAATACAACCCGAAATTTAAAAAAATATTTTGATATTACAATATTGGAAAAATTCACCAGTGATATTTATTTGTAATCTATTGTAGGAGAAATATGGGGAATTGATGAGCATCAGAAAACCCAGGACAGATTTTTGAAACAAGTTTTCAAGAAAACACTGACTGAAGAAGTCGATGAATGTCACAAATTCACAAATGCATTTCTTCTGAATGCAGAGTTTATTCCTTCCAGACATAATCTCTATGAATATGATTTGTTTGAAAACTATTTAGAACATAATTTTGACTGTCACAATAATGTGAAATGCCTTATAAGAAAGGAACATTTTGATTATAATGGAGCTGTGAGACCATATGGTAATAGCTCATTCCCTCTTGTAGTAACACCCTTTAAGTGTAATCATTGTGGAAGAGGTTTTAGTCAAACATTGGACCTCATCAGACACCTAAGAATTCATTCTGGAGAAAAACCCTATGAATGTAACAAATGTAGAAAAGCCTTCAGCCACAAGGAAAAGCTCATTAAACATCATAAAATTCACAGAGAACAGTCTTATGAATGTAATGAATGTAGGAAGACTTTTATTAAAATGTCAAATCTTATTAGACATCAAAGAATTCATACGGGAGAGAAACCCTATGCATGTAATGAATGTGGGAAATCCTTCAGCCAGAAATCAAATCTCATTGATCATGAAAAAATTCATACTGGAGAGAAACCTTATGAATGTAATGAGTGTGGAAAAGCCTTCAGCCAGAAACAAAGCCTCATTGCACATCAGAAAGTTCATACTGGAGAGAAACCTTATGCTTGTAATGAATGTGGTAAAGCCTTCCCTCGAATTGCATCCCTTGCTCTTCATATGCGAAGTCATACAGGAGAAAAACCTTACAAATGTGATAAGTGTGGAAAAGCCTTCTCTCAGTTTTCCATGCTTATTATACATGTGAGAATACATACAGGTGAGAAACCCTATGAATGCAATGAGTGTGGAAAATCTTTCTCTCAAAGCTCGGCCCTTACTGTACATATGAGAAGTCACACTGGTGAGAAACCCTATGAATGTGAGGAATGTAGGAAAGCCTTCAGCCACAAGAAAAACTTCATTACACACCAGAAAATTCATACTAAAGAGAAACCTTATGAATGTAATGAATGTGGGAAAGCTTTTATTCAGATGTCAAATCTTGTTAGACACCAGAGAATTCATACTGGAGAAAAACCTTATATATGTAAGGAATGTGGCAAAGCTTTTAGCCAGAAATCAAATCTCATTGCTCATGAAAAAATTCATTCTGGAGAGAAACCCTATGAATGTAATGAATGTGGTAAAGCCTTCAGCCAAAAACAGAATTTTTTCACTCATCAGAAAGTTCATACTGGAGAGAAACCTTATGGCTGTAATAAATGTGGTAAAGCCTTCTCTCAAATTGCATCCCTTACTCTTCATTTGAGAAGTCACACAGGAGAAAAGCCTTATGAATGTGATAAGTGTGGGAAAGCCTTCTCTCAGTGCTCACTGCTTAATTTACATATGAGAAGTCATACCGGTGAGAAGCCCTATGTATGTAATGAATGTGGAAAAGCCTTCTCTCAGAGAACTTCCCTTATAGTGCATATGAGAGGACATACAGGTGAGAAACCTTACGAGTGTAATAAATGTGGAAAAGCTTTCTCCCAGAGTTCCTCTCTCACTATACATATACGAGGTCATACGGGTGAGAAACCCTTTGACTGTAGTAAATGCGGAAAAGCCTTTTCTCAGATCTCATCTCTTACTCTTCATATGAGGAAACATACAGGTGAAAAGCCCTATAACTGTATTGAGTGTGGCAAAGCTTTCAGCCAGAAGTCACATCTTGTTAGACATCAGAGAATACATACTCATCAGAGACAGTGTTCGTAGTGTGAGTATGGGAAAGCCCTCAGAAGGAATTAACACCTCGTGACACACGAGGTTCAAGATTGGTTCTAAAGCAGAAACCAGTGAATATGGGAAAGCCTTTTGAAGACGTTCACAAATTATAAAATGTTAGAGAATTATTACCAAGATGAACAGTTGTATGAAAAAGCTGTTAAAAATCTTTAACAGACACCTTACTCATTGATGGTATTAATTAATATTCTCATTCAAATCTGGAAGAAGATACCTGCTATTGGCATATCAACATACTACTTAAGCTCCCAGCTAATATATTAAAGAAGAAAAAGAAGATTGGGAAAAGAACTAAAAAATAACCTTTTATGTAAGACATAGCTAATTAGAAATGTGCTGAGAGAAAATATGTAAGAATAAAAATGAATTATAAGACATTTATATCTATAAAGACATAAAATATGTTGAAGGGCTCAAAACACCTGAAACATGAGAGAAATGAAATTATTTCTGAAAAGACTTGACATTGTAAAAACATGTTCTCTCCAAAATCTCTAATGTACTTCCACTCAAAATTTACACCAGTTACATGTGAAAGAATTTCACAGACTGCTTTAAAATATATGAGAAGCTAAAGGATCACAAATAGCTGAAACAAATTTGACAAAGCAAAACAGCTAGGGAAGATACATTGTTATCATTACATACTTTATCTAGAGCTGTTGTCATTAAAACTGTCATTCAGTGACTGATCAGTGGAAACAAATTGAAGATTGAAAGAACAATCTAAGAAGATATGGGAATTTTGTGTACAATAATGCTGTTGAAATCATTGGAGTAAAAAAGGACTACTCAATAAATAGAAGATTCATATGAGCAAAAATGTTTGCTCTCTACCTTGTACTATATACAAAAATAAAACTCAAGTAGGTTGAAGACCAGAATATAAAATTAAAATTCCAAAACTCTGATGAAAATAAAGTATATTATTTCAGAGTAATCGTATTTCCTTTGAAACACATAAGAGACAATCAGTTCTGTTTTGGTGTATTGGTCTCAAAAATACCCACATATATGCACAAAAATATACCTGTCAGTATGTTCCCTGCATTGTGGCTTTTATTGCCCTAAATTGGAATATAACATAGTTTTTATCAACAGAGAGACAGATCAATAACATATGTTTATTTCTACAACGTAATACCATACGGTATTTAGAAAGAAGATACAAAATTCACATATAGTTACATGGATCACAGTATATTGAGAGAAAAACAAAATTCACAATGAAATGTTAATAGAACAGTGTGAACAACAGCACTTATATATCATATTGGTTGCCTTTGGGGATATGGAAAGGTTTGGTGTGAATTGTTAGATTGATCTGTAATATTTCATAATAAAAGAATGGAAGAAAATGCCACAGTGTTAACAAGTCTTGTCCAAATTAGTTATGTGGGATTTTTAAAGTATTTTGTCTTTATTTTCCCAGTATTTTTAGAATAATAAATAGATGGGGAAAACATGGGTCCAGTTTTAAAATGCATTTTTGATCAGCTAACATTAATAGAAAATTCTCTTGACACAAGACTCTTTTTTTAAACTCTTCACAGCATTAATTGGGATAATAAAAATCAACAGGGGATATCATTTGTTTGAGACTTACATAAAAACTTTTAAATAATCTTGTTTTTAACAAAGGTTCCTCCCCTAGTTGAAAACTGAAGAAGCAAAAGAATTATTTAATTTTGGGGATAATTGTCTCTACATTCGGAAAAAATGCACCTCATTAGTGTTGGTTTCAGAATGAGAGAAAGAGATCATTAAGGCATACTAGAAAATGTGGTTAATGTTCTAATGTGGATATTTACCAGCATTAGAGCAGAAGCATTTTCAACATAGCTCAACACAGCTTTCTTTGGTTTCTAGGTTCTTAAATGGATTCCAGATAAATTATGTATGCCAGATAAGAGTCTAGTAGCTCATTCTTCCTTTTGGAGGAAGCATTGCCTCTGTTCCTACAGGATAGTTGGGCATTCAATTTGCTTTGTAATTCATACACTTTCAGTATAAGACTGAGCTGGGTTTTCATGTATCTCAGCTCTGCATTGGTAAGGTGTCAAGGTAGACTTAGAAATATTCATGTAATAAATACTGCATTTGGGCCGGTGAGATGGCTCAGTGGCATAAGTGCCTGCCTGGCAAGCGTGAGGTCCTGAGTTCAACTCGCGGTGCCCACATACAAAAAAAGGGCTGGTGATATTGCTCAGCGGGCGTGTGAGGTCCTGAGGTCGACCCCTGGTACCCACAAAAAATAAAAAATAAATACTGCATTTGAGCTAGGAATTTGAAGCCTTAAGGTCATACTTTACCCATATTTGTCTAGCACAGTTAGGAACAACCAGTCAACCTCATTCTCATTAGTATGACCAATATGTTCTGAGATTTTAATTAACATGTTCACTCAGAACCTTGTCTTTTTAAAAAGGTATTTGATTAGGAATATCAAATGGTATTTTATATATCTCTTGCCACATGAATCAGTGTTTTATTACTGGATATAGAGTCACTAGTGCCTTTAAATCATATCAGATTAGAGAACGAATACTAAAAACCCAGAACCAATGAATAAAGATCATTTTTCAGATTGTATTGCTCTAAAAACATTTTTGGTTCAAAAATCTTTGTCAGGGTTCTCCACTAGGTTTATATATGATTATATAAAATATTAAAGCATAGAAATATAGTACATTAAAATTATGTTACATATGTATGTGATAAATATAATTTTAATATTTAAATAATTTTATTTAATTTAATATTAAATATTTTAAATGTATGGCATGTACCTAAGTTTGGGTATTATATATATTTAACATAATTGAAATTTATAAAAATAAATATTGTAAAGAATTAGGTCATGAATTATAGGGACCAGCAAGTCTGAAATCAGCAGAGCAGGCCATCTAGTTGGAAAATTAGGAGTTAATGCTGCAATCTTGAAGCAGACTTTCTTTGCAGTTTATGCTCTTGTAACTTTCAACTGATTGTATGAGGCTCACCCACATTGAAGGTGATCTTAAAGTCAACTTATCATAGATGCATATTAGCTTTCCCATTGCTGCGACATAATACCTGACACCCACAACTTAGGAGAGATTTAATTTGGCTCACAGTTTCTGGGGATTCAATCCATGGTTGGCTGGCTCCAAGGCAGACACATCAGGGGGGAAGAGCATGGCAGAGCAGAACAGTTTAGTTCATGGTGGCCAGGAAGCAGAGCAAGGGAATAGCACCAGAGAGGAAGGAGTGAGGGACCAGATACAGACTCCAATGCCATGCCCCCATGGCTCACCTAGACACACCCATAAGTGTCTCCACCAATTCCCTGAGCAGACCTAAAGTCAATCCAGTTGACACCACCCTAACTGCAACAGGATGTACACCACATTTTCAAAATACTATGAAGACAGTAATAAGTATATTAGTGTTTTTAAATACCTAAGTACTATAGCCAAATGAATACATAAGATAATCATCACAGTGTTTGATACTTTTCCTTTTTTTGTGTGCTTATGTGACTTATTGAAACTGCCTGAACATAGTCAAGTTTCCATTCTGTAATCTGGGTCCTCTGTGTTATGAAGCTATGGTATGTGTGTTTCAATCTAGAGATCTGCATATATTAAATTCAGTAGGAAACCCCCTAATAATAAGATCCATCACAGTTCCATTAAATTTACAAAAAACCTGCATTATCATCCTCATTTGCCATGATATACTCTTTATGTGCCTAAATCCAGGCGTGGAAGCCAGGTACTGTAAGATAACCATTATAAACTAGAAATTACATCATTGGCATGGATAGTTATAGTGGCTGATGGACCAAATATTCCTAAGAGTATATTAGAGTAACTGAAATGAGCAATGAATGGATTAATTTAACATAAAATTCAAAAGCTAAAGGGGACTGTTCCAATGTGTACCTAAACAAGTAGGAGCTGAGGACATTACTAAATTTTCAATACGAAATTATGGTTAAATGGTAAAGAAAAATCCATTACAAAAACAGAGTAGGTATTTGTTAGAAAATCGTACTCAGTGGCTGTATTTGTGTTGCATAAAATTTTGGGGTATTCTGCCGAATAGTCCCAGAATGAAGTGAAACTTCATGACTAAATATCTAAAATTCATGTGAAATGAACATAACAAATGCATTACTCTGAGATGAATGTTGATAATGGGGCAGGCTGTGCAAGTGCAGGGTAGGGGTATATAGAAAATTTCTGTACTTTTTGTTCAATTTTGCTCTGAATCTAAAACTGCTCTTTAAGTATTTTTAAAAGCTTTACATTTTTTAAGGCCTTGTGAGGACAAAAAACACAGGGAAAAAAGAACTCTTTTTATTGTTAATGGATGTGTTAACTAGCAATGTTAGTTTAGCTGAGGACACCCAGACTGCAGTCCCCAAATTCCTGAGACAAAATACCAATAGAACCAATAAACCAATAGAACTTCTTCATATATAGACACGGTCATGACAAACTTATAATCTATCAACAGAAGGATGAAAATAATACATGGCATAAACTTAGAATATTACACAGCAGTGGAAATACATGAGCTAAAAAGAGCAAACTACAGAAATATGTGTAGTATGTGATAATATTTAAACATTTAAAAAGCAAGCAGTAAGACTATAGATTGTAGTATAGGTTATTGACTATTATTTCCTGTGCAAATAATAAAATACATAAAATATGACCCTATTGTCTATAAGATGCATTCTGATGTAAGAATTTGAAAATATACACCTTAACATAAATGCAATCTAGTAAATTTTTTGAAGGAAATATATAGAAATTGTATTTCTCAAATCCACTATACTGGTTACCTCCACAGGAGGAAAGGATAAAATAGGGGAGGGGTGATATGAGGAAAATGTTAAAGTGTGGCAATTAAGAAAGAATATTTATATATGTTTTATATATAGGTTATCTCTGGAACAGTATATGGGATGTATGATCCAGCACAAGCCATACCACATCCCTGATTGAGAGAAAAACATTAACCTTTAATTCAGAAGTGCTGTGGAGCACTTGTCATAATATAATAACGTGGTCAGTCAGAATAGCTTCCCAGGCATGGAGACTGATCACAGACTATCACCAGCTGAATACAAGGTTCCACCTATAACCGCTGCAGTGTCAGATACTGTCACCATTACCAAAAAGATGGTGGCACAGAGTATGCTGTTGTATACTTAGCCAATGCCTTTTTCTCAATTCCCCTAAAGGAGAAAGATGCTTTCATATAGTTGGCTTATAAGCACTTTCACTGTCCTCCCCTAGGGGTTCCTTGACTCCCTGCCATTTGTCATGAAAACGTGGGACTTGATTAAAGCAAGCCCAAATCTTACCACAGGTTTTGATCATACACTATAAAGAAGACATCTTGATTGCAAGTGCTACTGAGGAATAAGTTGCCTAGGCATTGTGCTCAGTCACCACTAACTCTTGTTGGTTCATAAATCCAGGTAAGCTTCAAGGACCAATAAACAAGTACAATTTCTCTGGACAACATGGACAGGAAATCAACAGAGTATTCCAGAGAAGTTTAAGTTCCTGGATGTATCCACTAATAAAAAGGAAGCACAATAGCTAGTGGGCTTCTTCTGATACTGGAGATAACTGTGTTTCCCATCTGGGTGTTCTATGGTGATATTTCAAGGTGACATGGAAGGCATCCGCATTTGAATGGGGTTTCTCAACAACAAACATTGGAAGCCTCAATGCAGATACTGCCTTTGAGACATCTGGAGCTTGATAGTCTAGTGGAAATGTAGGTATCCACATCTGCTGTGCATGCTGATTGGGCTGTAGCAGCAGCAAGCCATCACTGGGATGCACATATCTCTGTAAGATTTTGAACATGCTTGCTGCCTGAAGATACTGCCAGAAATACACCTTTTGAATGGAAGCTTCTCACTTGCTATTTGGGACTGGTGTAGAGAAAATGTCTTACCATACAAGCACCTCATTTAACTCCAAGGCCTCATCTTCCCATCCTTTCCTGGTTTCTCACTAATTCCACTAATAAGACTAATAAGGAGTTGTACTGGGGGCCGGTGAGATAGCTCAGGGGCATAAGTGCCTGCCTGGCAAGCGTGAGGTCCTGAGTTTGACTCCCACGTACCCACATAAAAAGGAAAATAGGGCCGGTGATATCGCTCAGTGGCACAAGCGCCTGCTTGGCAAGCGTGAGGTCCTGAGTTCAACCCCCGGTACCCATGAAAAAAAGAGTTTTATTATCAGGTGGAAATGATACATCCAAAATCAAACTAGGGTGGGGTCCCAAGGGAATCAGCTCCATGAGCAGGTGGTCACCTTGCCAGAGGGAACAAAGTTTTCCATAGGACATGTCCTGGCCCCTCTGGCTACCTAGGGGGTCACAACTTGAAGGAGTTCTGGCTGAAAACGTGGCCTAGTTTACCAGTGGTTCTGAGAAACTGAAAGCTGATGGATTCTACCAGGCCACAGGTGCCCTCTGCCCCTAGAGTAGCCACCGCTTAACCAAAATGGTAAAGATGCCCCACTAAATGCACTGAATTACCTGCAGTAATTGGTAATGATGGCTGTGCAAGTCATGTTACAGCAAAATCGCAAGAGTCACTCACAGAGGCCGAGCACGGGTTCAAGCAAGCTTTATTGCCGGCGGCCGATGTTAGCAGAGACATCAATGACCAGTCTTTGTTCTCAGGGGTTTTTATACATTACAAGTTCCGCACAAGTTCCCCTCCATAACCATAGCAACCACATTATACCACATTACACATCATCTTTCTGGAATTTCACAGGAACATCACTAGATTAATCACAAGACCCTCTCCAAACATCTGGTCTGTCACCCAGGATGCAGTCAGTGGTCAGCCTGACCATTGTTTGTTGTAACTGTTTGTTTCTCCTTTTATGGGTTTATGATTAACTGGGAGTGATCTGAGGAGTGAGTTTATCTACGGGTTAGTGCCTTAATATCTAACGGGGTTGAGGAGTGAGTTCATCTAGGGTTAAGTGAAGACAAAATGGAGTCACTTTAGCCATATCAGTCACACCACCTGACATGCCTTGTTATATGGCACATGGCCTAGACATTTAGTCAGGAGACTAGCAACAAAATTATTGGATTATAAAGGAGTCCCTTGAGTGTTAGTCAGCTTTGCATTACTACAGTAAAATACCTAACACAAGCTACTTAAGGAAAACCTCTTTTCTTTTCTCTCATATGTGGAATCTAAAACAAGCAAACAAAAAGACAACATGAAAGAAGAAGGTCCATTCATGAGAGAAGAGGAAGTGGATTGGAGAGAAAGGGGAGGACAGAGAATAATGGGGGCACTGAAATTATCGAAGTATGTTATATGAATGTACAAATATGCCAAATGAAACCCACTATTCTGTATAACTAATATGCACTAATAAAAATACATATAAATGCTTCTATACCATATTATTTGCAAAACCGGGGGGGAAAGCTGTATCCTTTTCATAGAAATGGAACCTATTTCATTGGTTGCATATCTATGCTATTAACATTTTTGTGAAATTTTTCAAACACATGAAAGGGAAGCCATGAACATGCACAACAGTCATAACCTGTGATGCTCATCCATACAGTGTCCTATTTGATTCGTTTATTTTTTTCAGGACTTCTTCAAATTGTAGTTATGAAAACACTTCGACTCTAAGTAGTTGAGGCTACCTCTCTAAAGGAATGGCACCTAACAAAATGACACCACATTTAACAAAATAGACACTACATCCTTATCATCACCTAATATCTAGTCTATATTCAATTGTATCCAATATGATTGAATAAATATGCTTTATGGCCATATACAAAGTTATATGATATGCACAAACCATAAATTACTCAGCTATGCTTTTGCTAGGGACCCCAATTTGGGCGACACTTGCAAATACCCTCACCAGTTCTGAATCTTGGGGTTTTAGTCCAGGAGTTCTTAAGAGCTTAGGGATTATCGGGCCAGTGAGATAGTTCAGCAGCATAAGTGCTTGCCTGGAAAGTGCGAGGTCCTGAGTTTGACGCCCGGTACCCACATAAAGGAAAAAAAGGGCCAGTGATATTGCTCAGTGGCACAAGCGCCTGCTTGCAAGCATGAGGTCCTGAGCTCAACCACCAGTACCCACAAAAAAAAAAAAAAAAAAAAAAAGAGTTTAGGGATTATATACCTCTTTAGAAATCAAAGTTTGGAATTGATCCCTAGAAAAACACACAGAGGCCACAATATCCAACACAATTAATATAAATGACTTCTGAGAGTTCAAGAGCTTCTGGGAATCTGAAAAAGGACTTTCAGTCAAGGAACTCATCAATTTATCTGTGATATGCAACTGTCCACTGGGCCACATTACATCATTTCAATCCTCTGATGAACAGAGAGCTGGCAAGGCCGACCCAGAGTTCACAGATATGGTTACTACCTAAACTGCTCCAGTTGTAAACTGGACTCTTCAGGAATAAAAATGAACACTGCTCTTCAGCTCCTATCAATTCCCTGTCAACACCTCTAGGGGCACGGGAGGAGCAGAGGGCACAGAAGTCAGAGGTGGAAAGTGACAAGCTCGGATGGGTTCTAAGGACCTTCTGTCCACCAGCACAGCACCTCACAGAGGCCCCTGGAAGAGGAGTACTTTGGTGATGCTTATCTGAGATCAACAAGCCAAGACGTCAGGTATGATCATTTTGGGCAGCATTATAACAAGGCTGAAAGGCTGGAAAATAAACTTTGGGAAGCGCATTTTTCCAGATTTCACTGATGAAGGGAAGGGAGAGAAAAGGAATGGGAAAGGGGAAGAGAAAGAGAAAAAGAAAGAAATTGTCAGGATGTGGAGAAAATGTTATCTTGTATTTTGCTGGTAGGAATATAAAATGAATCAGCCAATATAGAAAACAGTTTGGCAGTTAGGAAGTTAAACATTGAATTAGCTCATGATTAAACAATTCTACTCCTATGTATCTACGCAAAAGGATGGTAAATAAGTACATACAAACTCATAGTTGTACTATTCACAATAGTCAAAATGTGGAAACACCCCAAATGGCCATCAACAGATGATTAGATATATTATGGCACACACACAAAATGAAACAGTATTCATCCATAAAAAAGAAAGGAGGTATGCATAAACCCATATCTGAAAAACATTATGCTATACTGAGTGCAGTGGCGCACACCTGTAACCCCAGCACTCTGGGAAGCTGAGGCAGGAGGATCAAAGTTCAATCCCCATCTGGATAAATTAGCAGGAGAAAGAGACTTGTGAGGGCTGTGGAAACAATAATGAAAATGTCTGCCTCCTTGGAAGAGACTGGCTTCCTTTCTCCCAGCTAGGAAGGCAACGCTTGAGAGATCACTACATCAGGACAATCCATGATGCAGGTATAGTCCTTAATGGTGTCAGGCCTCATCTTTAGAACTGGGTAATAGGCAAAGGTGCCAAGAATCTGGAAAAGCAGGCTAGAAAGTCTCTGTTGCCATGAATGAAGCATTAAGGGCAATTCTGATGAGTGTCTGGAAGAGCTTTAGAGAGAACCAAAATCTTAGAGATTATCTAGGTGGTCGTATACAGAATGTCGGTGGAAATATGGACAGTAAAGTCCATTCTGATGAGGTCTCAGATAGAAATAAGAAATATCTTATTGGAAACTGGAGGAACAGCCATTCTTGTTATAAAGTGGCCATGGCAAAGAACTTGGCCAAATTGTGTTCCTGCAGGACTTTGTGGAGGAAAAATTTAAGAGCAACAAAATGGGATTTTTGGCAGAAGAAATATGTAAGCAAAACAATACTAAAGGGGTTGTGTGGTGTTACAGTTTAGATCTAAAATGTCCTCCAAAATTCTCACATTTCAGGTAGGGCCAGGTTGGCAGGGGTACGTCATACACTGAGGGCGTAACTTGAAAGGTTGTATTCTTGTTCCCAGCTCCTCCTTTCTTCTTCTGTTTCCTGGATCCCATGGGTTAAGTACCTTTTTCTGTACCATGCTCCTCTGCCATGCTGTTTCTGCCTTAAAGGCAGCCAATCATGGACTGGAACCATGAGCCAAAGAAAACCTCTCCTTTAAATTGTGGGTGTTGGGTATTTTGTCCCAGCAACAGGAAAACAATATGACACTTGGCTTTTCTTACCTGCCTATAATGAAAATGTGAGAAGAGAGAAACAATTTCAGGAGGGAATTTTAAGGTAAAAGGGAAACAGAACATAAAGATTTAGAAACTCTTTAAAGGCATGTAAAGAACAAAGAGTGTGATCAGGAGCAAGAACCAAGGACATGGCTACCTGACTGTTTTATAAGGAGATTACTGTGGATAGAAGGAAGCCAAGTGCTATTCATCAAGGTGTGGGAAACAGTAAGTTCTGTTTTTTCTATCAAACAGGAGTGGCTCCATCTTGGACTCTAGCCCATCCTAGATAGCCCTTGCTGAACACACGAAGTTACAGAACATGCCTGCTCGGTTCCAATCCTGGGAACACAGTTACAAACCAAAGACAGCTTATCACGGGCAAGGATTTTCTGTTCTCCACATCCCCCTCTGCTCTATTCTCCCTTCCCCTCAGCAACCCCTGGTGCCATATGACTTAGCCAATCATGACAGATTGTGAACCTCCAAACCAGCCAATGGGAAAGAGGTCAGCTGCTCTTCCTGTGTTAGGAATAAAAGGGGTAAACCTCCTTTGTACTGCAAGCCTGCTACCTCATGCTTGAGCACTTTTGCAAAAGTAAAAGTCTTATCGAGATTTCTTGAAGTCTGAGTGCTTTGTTATCTGCACTGAAAAATTGAGTCTGGGGCTCATTTCCAACAAAGGCATGGGAGAATGACCCCAAAGACATTTCAGAGATTTTTGAGGCTTCCATGCCCATCACAGGCCTGGAGAACCAGGGCCTAGCCAGTGATGGCAAACACTTTAGAGCTTTCAATGATATAAACAGCCTGCAGTGGCACGCATTTCTTAGGTTCACCACCACTGGCCTAGAGGGTGGAAAGAGCTCAGGGAGTCCACGGCACCTCAGGGCTTGCTGCCTGAAAACACCTTAGGTCTCTGCTCCCTGCATTCTGGTTCATCACTCCTTGACTGCCCCGTGGGGGCTCAGGTGGACCCAGGTGTGGCTCAGGTCACTTCTCCAGAGGGTGCAAGTGCTGAGCCTGAACAGCAACCATGTGGAACTAATTTTGCAACTGCATAGAGTACAAAAGCTGTGGAGCATGACTTCCACCTGGATTCCAAAGGATGTCTGACAGCTGCAGGGCCACCACCGAGTCTCAACTAGGAAATGTCCTGTGGAGTTTAAGAGTGAGGTTTCCCCAGCCTCAGAACTCTAGGGACACCAGCATGCACCACCAGTCTGTGAAAGCCACAGATATATTAACTCCAGCATGTGAGAGATGCCCAGAAAAGCCGTAGAGGTGGGGCTGCCGAGGGACTTGGGACTCAGCCCTCAGCCCAGTGTGTCCGGAAGGGGGACCTGGAGTCAAAGATTATTCTCCAGGCTTAAGAGTTAACATTTACTCTGTTAAGTTTTGGATTTGGTCAAGATTTGTTACCCATTTCTTCTTTGCTATTTCTCTGTTTTGGAGCAGAAATATCTATTCTATTCCTATCCTTCCACTGGATTTTAGAAGCATGTAACTTGTTTCATTTCATAGACTCACACCTAAAGGAAAATTTGCCTCAAGATGCTTTAAGTCTCATACACGTCTTTTTTGGATGAGACTCTGGACTTTAGTCTTTTGAGTTGATGTTGGAATGGGTTAAGACTTTGGGGGTACTGTGATGGAATGAATGTACAGTATTTTGTACATGAGAGGAGATGAATTTTGTAGGTATTAGTAAGTTCTTTATTACTATAATGAAATATCTCAAGCAGGCTAACTTTATAAAGAAAAGAGGTTTATTTAGCTCACAACTGTGGAGATCCAAGGGCATGACACACCATCAGCTGTGCTCTGGTGAGGCCCTTTTGGCTGATGATGTCACGACAGTGAGAGTACATGTGAGAAGAGATCACATACAGAAACAGAAAACCAGAGAGACCCTCAGAGGTCCACAGTCCCTTCCAAAGGCATGCCCCTGTGGGACCTAAGGATAACCAACTAGGTCTCGCCTCTTGAAATTCCACTTCATCTCCCAATACCTCCACCAGAGGGACCAAGCCTCGAACACAAACCTTTGAAAGGGACAAGCATGTTCAAAACAGAGAAGGAGGCCAGGGTAGAATACTATAGTTTG
This sequence comes from Erethizon dorsatum, assembly GCA_028451465.1. NCBI lineage: Eukaryota > Metazoa > Chordata > Mammalia > Rodentia > Erethizontidae > Erethizon > Erethizon dorsatum. Next base: position 101,015,977 of record CM051834.1, read on the forward strand.
AAAGCTTGTTTTCTCCAAAATTCATTGGTTAAAACCTAATCCCCAAAGTGGTAGTATTAAGAAGTAGGCACTCTGGGAGGCTGAGGCAGGAGGATTACAAGTTTGAGCTCAATCTGTGCCACTTACCAACTTAGTGAAAGCCTGTTTCAAAACTTTTAAAAATGGGGGTGGCCTGGGAATGTAACTCAATGTGAAGAACCTAGGTTCAATCCGCAGTACCACAAAAAACAGTGGAGGCCTTTAAGAGGTCTCATGGACTTTCATAGATGGGTTCTGAACCCTTATAAAAGGGCTCAGTGTTGAAAGAAGCACTCTCTGTCATGACCTTCTGCCATGTGGGTCCATAGCAAGAAGACTCTCGCCAGATGCTAGTATCTTGATGTTAAGGCTTCCCAAACTCCAAGAACTGCGAGAAAATAAATGTATACTCTTTATGAATTATCTAGTCTCAGGTAGCAACACAAAAATAAAGTGCTCAAGATATTGATATGGCTAAAGTGACTCTATTTTCTTTTTAGACGCCAGTTTGTCTTTGCTTAACCCCTAGATGCACTCACCCCTCAGACCCCTTCCCAGTTAACCATAAAAACCATAAAAGGAGAAACAAATGGTTTTATCACAAACAAATGGTTTTAGCACAGGATGGTACCCGTTACCCCCATCCCTGTGTTAATTAACCTGATGTTTGAGAGGGACCTTGTGAAATTCCAAAGAAATTATATAGTAAAGAATGTGGTCTCTCCACATACTAGCTCATAAAACCTGCTTAAGTAAATGCAAAGGAATTGAAATTATCCCATGCATATTATCAGACCATAGTGCAATGAAATTGGAAATCAATGGCAAAAGATCCCACAAAAACTCCCTAAACACATGGAAATTAAACAGCATCCTCCTGAACAACCAATGGGTCACAGATGAAATTAAAGAAGAAATTAGTCACTTTCTACAACTGAATGATAATGACAGTACAACATACCGGAACTTATGGGATACAATGAAAGCAGTCCTAAGAGGGAAATTTATAGCATTAAATACTTATATCAGGAAAATAGAGCAAGCGCAAATAAACAACTTAAGGGTGAACCTCGAGCTTCTAGAAAAAGAAGAGCAGGTTAAGCCAAAAGCCCGTACAAGGGAGGAAATTATAAAGATCAGAGCAGAAATTAACGTATTGGAGAATAAAAAAACAATACAAAGAATCAATGAAGCAAAAAGTTGGTTCTTTGAAAGAATAAATAAGATTGACAAACCCTTATCCAACCTTATTAAAAAAAGAAAAGAAAAGACTCAAATCCATGCAATTGAAAATGAAAAGGGTGATATCACGACGGACCCTGCAGAAATCCAGAAGATCATCTATACCTATTTTGAAAATTTATATTCTACTAAGATGGAAAATGCAGAAGAAATGGACAGATTCCTAGATTCGTATGAATTACCAAAGCTAAATCAAGAAGATTTAAAAATCCTAAATAAACCAATATCAACCAATGAAATTGAAGATGTAATTAAAAACCTCCCAACAAAGAAAAGTCCAGGCCCTGATGGATTCACTGCCGAATTCTACAAGAAATTTAGAGAAGACCTAACGCCCCTACTTCTCAAACTTTTTAATGAAATTGAAAGGGAAGCAATACTCCCAAATTCATTCCTGGAAGCAAGCATTACCCTGATACCAAAACCAGAGAAGGACCCAACTAAGAAAGAGAACTACAGGCCAATCTCCCTAATGAACATAGATGCAAAAATCCTTAATAAGATACTGGCAAACAGAATCCAACAAATCATCAAGAAGATTATACACCATGACCAAGTTGGATTCATCCCAGGGATGCAGGGATGGTTCAACATACGTAAATCAATAAATGTAATACAGCAAATTAACAGAACCAAAGACAAAAATCACATGATCATCTCAATAGATGCAGAAAAAGCTTTTGACAAAGTCCAGCACCTTTTCATGATAAAAACCCTAGAGAAAATTGGAATAGAGGGTCTTTATCTCAATCTGGTAAAAGCTATCTATGACAAACCAACAGCCAATATCATACTAAATGGCCAAAAACTGAAAGCCTTCCCTCTAAAATCAGGAACAAGACAAGGATGTCCACTGTCCCCACTCTTATTCAACATAGTTCTGGAAACTTTAGCCAGAGCGATTAGACAAGAGAAAGAAATAAAAGGAATAATGATTGGAAAGGCAGAAGTTAAATTATCATTATTTGCAGATGACATGATACTCTACACAGAAGACCCCAAAAACTCCACTAAAAAACTGCTAGATTTGATAAGCAAATTCAGTAGTGTAGCTGGATACAAAGTCAATAATCAAAAGTCAATAGCCTTCCTGTACACAAATAACAAACTTACTGAAAGAGAAATTAGGGAAACAATACCTTTCACAATAACATCCAAAAAAATGAAATACCTAGGAATCAACCTCACGAAAGATGTAAAAGACCTCTATACTGAAAACTACAGTACTCTGAAAAAGGAGATTGAAGAGGATATCAGAAAATGGAAAGATATCCCTTGCTCCTGGATAGGAAGAACCAATATAGTGAAAATGGCCATACTTCCAAAATTGTTATACAGATTTAATGCAATTCCAATCAAAATTCCAACAGCATATCTCACAGAATTAGAGAAAACAATCCTAAAATTCATTTGGAATCAGAAGAGACCTAGAATAGCAAAGGCAGTTCTGGGCAACAAAGGCAAGGCAGGGGGCATCACAATCCCCGACTTGAAATTATACTATAAAGCTACTGTGATAAAAACAGTGTGGTACTGGCAAAAAAACAGACCTGAAGATCAATGGAACAGATTAGAAGATGCTGAAACAACCCCAGACATACTAAGCCACCTTATCTTTGACAAAGGTGCCAAACACATTCGCTGGAAGAAAGATAGCCTCTTTAATAAATGGTGCTGGAAAAACTGGCTCTACACATGCCGAAGATTAAAACTAGACCCATATCTTTCACCATGCACTAAACTAAATTCAAAATGGATCAGAGATCTAAATATTAAAACAGAAACATTAAATCTGCTGGAAAGTAGGATAGGTAAAACCCTTGGAGACATTGGTGTAGGCAAAGACTTTATGAATAAAAACTCAACCGCACGGGAACTATCCCAAAGAATCAATAACTGGGATCTCATCTTATTAAAAAGCTTCTGCACAGCAAGAGAAACCACCAACAGAGTGAAGAGACAACCCACAATGTGGGAAAAAATGTTTGCCAGCTGTTCCTCAGACAAAGGATTACTATCGAGAACATATAAAGAACTCAAAAAAATCAGACCTCCCAAATTTAAAGACCCACTCCAAAAATGGGCATCTGAGATGAATACCCATTTCTCAGATGAAGAAATACTAATGGCAAATAAATATACAAAAAAATGTGCAACATCACTAGTCATTCGAGAGATGCAAATTAAAACAACACTGAGATACCATCTCACCCCAGAAAGAATGGCTACTATAAAGAAATCAACTAATAACAAATGCTGGAGGGGCTGTGGGGAAAAAGGAACCCTTCTCCACTGTTGGTGGGAGTGTCGACTGGTACAGCCACTGTGGAAGTCAGTGTGGAGATTCCTCAAAAAGCTAGGGTTGGAGGTCCCATTTGACCCAGCTATTCCCCTTCTGGGCATCTTCCCAGAAGAATTAAAAACATCATACCACAGTGATATATGTGCACCCATGTTTATAGCAGCACAATTTGTAATAGCCAGATCTTGGAAACAACCCAAATGCCCATCAACTGAAGAATGGATAAGAAAGATGTGGTATTTTTATACAATGGAGTACTATTCAGCCATTAAGAAGGATAAACTGGAGACTTTTATAGGTAAATGGATGCAACTCGAGAAAATACTCATAAGTGAAATAAACCAGAAGCACATGTGTAAGCATCGTATTGTCTCTCTAGTATGAGAAACTGAAAGAGTAAATAAGATCCAAAATGTACAATAGACATGGTGAATCAAAAAGAAACTGGTCAAAAGGAAAGAGAGACTGGAATAGGGAAAAGAAAGAAGGGAAAGGGAAAAAAAAATTGTATATATATATATAAGATGGTTAAGATAGATACACTACGATTTTTACTTAGTTCATTGAAGAGTAAGGTTTGTGCCAATAATGTTTGGATAATTAAATGCTAATGTCTGGTGTCCTGAATAACTAACTTAAAGATAGTAATACGCAATGTATTAACCATTGTTACCCTCCTATTATGTTGTTTTGAAAATTTGTTCTTCTTTTGATTTGTTTTGTTTTTTCTTCTCTTTAAAAAAAAAAAAAAAAAAAGAATGTGGTCTCTATGGCAACCAAGGACTTTTGTAAACCCCCCAAATTTGTATTTAAGGAGTTGTGAAACAAAGGCTCCAGGTCAGCAGACTCAGCTACTGTGAGTGACCTGCTGGCCACTGGCTTCTCCAATAAACTTGCTTGTCTCTAGATTCTTGTTTTCCTGTGAGTGACTCTTATGATTTTGCCGTAACATTTTTGGAGGCCCCGGCGAGATCCTCACAGGAAGATCCTCGTTTGAGGGGGCCTCGGTGCCTCCTTGCCTGGCAGCTGACCCCTGGGTGGCAAGGCCCCACTAGCTGATTTTCAGCTGGCCTCCCAAGACAGCTGCAAGGCAGGACGCCCGGCTATGAGACAGAGACAACTGAGTTCCTGCCTCCCAAGGTAAGCGCGCTTGTAATTCAGTATCTGTTTTGGCAATTTGCCCAAGGCTCGTCCAGGGATCTGTTCTTCTGTGCTAGCATCTGTTTTTGCCCAAGCTCCTCCAGGGATCTGTTCTGTGCTAGCATCTGTTTAAACCTGTGCGAGCTGGGCCACTGGACGTGGTGTTTTGCCGTCTGTCAGAGGTTTTTCTCTGAGTCTGTTCTAAAGTTGAGGTCAGGAGCGGTGTGGTTATTATTCCTGGGATTGTCTGTTCTTTGTGTGTTCCTCTCCTGTGTTGCGTCTATGTCATTCCCCCCGCGCCTGCGCTTCCAAGTCACTGTTGAATTTGTTCTCCTGCTGTCTCTGCCACTTTTGCCCTATGCAACCCTGCGGCTTAGCAGACCAGAGGAATTCAACCTGCCAGCAGGAGACCATTTGCTAGTCTCGGATTTTTGTTTGCTTTTCTGATTGAGTGGAGGGGACAAGACTTGCTTAGATAAATTGTGACTGTGGGTTACTGTACTGTCCAAACCACTGACATAATGGGTTCTGCTGGTAGTAAACCAATTATTTTAAAATGCATGATTAAGAATTCTGATGAGTTTAAGGGAGACTATAGGTTAAAGATAAAGCCAAAGAGGCTCCACACTCTATGTAAATTAAAATGGTCTGCTTTTGGTGTTGGCTGGCCAGCGGGTGAGGCGTTCAGTCCCCAGGCAACCAATAGGATATAAAATATTGTCACCAGAAAGCTTGAGCACCCAGATTAGTTTCCATACATAAACTCCTGGTTGCATGCAGTCCAAGTGCTACCCCAGTGGCCAGCCCTGACGTCACCAGCCTGGTGCTACCTGCAAACATACAGAAAACTTTTACAGGAGAAATCAAATTACAAATTTTAACTAATTGGCACTTACACTTTTGGCTTTCAGTTTAAATTGATGTGCAAAAAACATTTCTTGTGCACTACAAACTCCTGAGTGACAATTAGTCAAAATTACTATCTGAAAAAAAAATTAGGGAGATACTTTAAAATATAAGCAGCTACAGTCATGTTTGTTATGAAAGGTTTTAATAAGTGAAAAAATATTAAAAAGGCTATTAATGTCAGAGATATACTTTTGATATGAGAGGATTCTGTATGATAAAAGTCTTGTCCTGCTAAAGAGCTCACAGCCCAGGTGTCTGCCCCCTAAAGGGACCGCCTCAGCAGGAGGCGAAGCTTTTAAGAAAACCTCCCATATGGCTCTATCTAGAAACTTACAGGTTTTAAGGGGACAAACAGCCACAAAATGGAAAATCATTGACACCCCTACTTGCTTCCCAATTGGAATTCAAGGAGATGCAAAAGATGAGGAGGCTCTATGGGAAGAATTAACTTCCCAGACACAAGAGTCTTTAGAAAGCAGTCAGTCACCACTGCCGGAAGTGTTTGGGGAAAGACCAATTTAATCTGCAAGGCTGGGAAAAAACCAGCACAAATCTATCTAGACCTCTACAGGCTTTTAAAGGGATAACTCAAAACCACAAATTGTGAAAACAGGGAGAAACCACTGTTTTGCACTCCTCTCACCACTTCTCATAGAGCCCCGGGGCAAGGGAGAAATGTAAATACCTGCTTTGTCAAAACATTGAGTAAGCCGCAGTGGGAAACACAAGCTGCGCGCCCTGACTCAAAGCACCTGGGACAGATACTTTGTCCTGAAGTGCACCAGTGCCTACCCTTTTTCTACACACACACAGGGTCTCTGCTCTTAAATCACAAAGGGCTGCAGCATTTGCAGCCAGCAGGAAACTGTTTGGGTCTAACCATAACAATCCAGGAGCAAGGGATCAAAATGAGCTTTGACAAAGATATACCTAAGGGAATTTATTATTAACCTAAATTATATTAAGTCTTACAGAGAGAATGCTAGTAGAAAAAAAGGAAGGTTTGAGTATGTGACAGAGGGTGTAAAGATGACTGAGCTGGAAGCTACATAAAAAAAAAACATAAAGGTTGTCAGTATTTTCGTGAGGAAATTTATTTTTTGTTTCTTCCAAATTCTTATAAGAGATCTCTGCTATTGACCTACAAATAATTCTGACTAGTCTATTTGTATACAAACTTCTAAAATTGTAAAAAAGTTACTATAATTTAAGTTGGCCAATATATTTACGACTGCGCTCTGATTTTATATAGATTTGTTTTTCTGTGGGCCCAACCTGTACACAGCTGTTTCATTTGAACTCAAAAAATTTTCTTTTTTACATTTTTGGATTTTTAAAACAGCTGTCTGATATGCTTCCACCAAAGCTGGCTAAAATGATGTTAAAATTGGTTTTATAAATGTAGTGCATGTTTTGTTTATTGTTTATTGTATTATTATTTGAGAGTTTCTTATTGTTCAAAATAATGTGTTAAGTGATATAATCTGGTTTTCATAAGTCATCAAAAATTGTTAAACAAAATATATTATTGTGATATGTTTACAATGGTCATTGTCAACAGGTTAAATTTTCTAAAATAGGACAATGAGGTTTTCTGATTTAAAGATGCTCTGGTACAAAACTAAATTAAGAAACAAAAGTTTTCAAAGGCTAGGACAATTCAGTGTTGCTAATCTCATAATGTATTAAGTGTATTCATATCTTCCAGATGTACAGGTCTTCTAAAATACAAAACTGGGATTGTTTATGGAGATAAACATTTTCTTTCAGATTCAGACATCTGCCTTCTGCTTGTGCTCCAGATATTTATGATAAGAGGTTCATGCCAATATGAGGTCACCAGTCAAATGATAATTGTTAACAAAAACCTATGTGATGTATATGCTATATACAGGCAACAGTACTTAAAGATGCCTAGATATTAAACAGTCCAGATAATGTCATATAAAAGCTTCTTATGTACTAGATAGAGATAATTGACTAAAAGGCTGAAATTTGTACGCCGACTATAAAGTTTTTAGGGTTTGTGTTACAAGATGGGACACACATGCTGTCAGCCTCACATATCCAGGACCTTTGGGCCTAAAGGAGCCTAAGACTAGAAAGGACTTAAAAAAAAAAATTCCTGGAAATGGTTGGATACTGTTGTCTCTGGGTTCCAAAATTTGCAGCCATTACAAAACCCCTATATTACGCCTTAAAGGGAGGAAACAACCCCTTCACTCGAATGGAGTCCTGAGCACCAGACAGCCTTCAGAGTCCTAAAAGAAAGATTGGCGAGTGCACCAGCCCCGCACCGCCTGATGTTACTAAACCCTTCCAGCTGTTGGTTCATGAAAAAGAGGGAGTAACTCAGGGTGTCCCGACTCAGACTTTGGGACCCTGGAAGCACCCCATGACATATCTGTCAAAGAGGTTAGCTCTTGTGATCGCTGGGTGGTCTCCCTGCCTGTGGGCTACTGCAGCCACTGCCATTCTGATAAAAAAAAAAGTTGATAAAATGACTCTGGGACAATCATTAAATGTGTTTATTCCTCATGCTGTAGAGACCTTGCTGAGAGGACCTGATGATAAACGGCTGTCGAGAACTAGACTGGCTCAATATCAAGGTGTTCTTTTAAAAGATTTCAGACTATTAAAATCATTCAGGCTCTCAACCCAGCCTCCCTTCTGCCCACGTTCTTGGAGCCACCTGAACATGACTGCGCAGAGGCAATTGAGATGGTCTACTCAGCCCGACTGGATTTACAGGACACTCCCCTCCAGAACCCCGACCTGACCCTGTTTTCAGATGACAATAACATGGTAATCATTGGGGTGCACAGGGTGGGAACAACAGTTGCCACCTTGGAGTGAACCATCCAGTCAGAGGCTCTGCCTCCTGGGACATCTGCTCAGAGAGCCGAGTTGATAGCCCTCACTTGGGCCTTGGAGCAAGAAAAGACAAACAGATGAACATTTACACTGATTCCCGTTATGCTTTTTCTACTCTGCATCCTGCAGCCCATGTCCTAGTGGCCCCCGCTTAAGCCAAATATTCAGAAACAAAATTAAAATGGACAAAAGTGAAAGGATCCACTGAGAAAGACAGCTGACAGGTATTGCCAGAGGGAAGATATTCCTTCCTGAGGGCCTGGGACATTTTGTAATACAAGACTCACATGGCCACACCCGCTTGGGAAAGACTGCTACGGCAACGTCGCTTGGCTGTTATTTCTTTATTTCCAGACTATGGATTTTACCTGCTTCAGTGACCGAGAGGTGCTCTACCTGAGCCCACAACAAACCTGTCTCCTGGCCACACAACAACTAGGTGTCCGGAGACAAGGAACTGTGCCCCTTGAAGATGTTAAAGTGGATTTTGCTAAAATTAAACCCACTAGCAGAAATAAAAGATATTTATTAGTTTGGATTTGTACCTATTCAGGATGGGTGGAGGCCTCCCCACTAAGACTGAAACATCAAGAGAGATGATAAAAGCTTTGATGGAGCTGGTCATTCTATGGTATGGGCTCCCCATAACGGTAGGTTCAGATAATGGACCCGCTTTTGTGGGTAAAATGGTCAAAAGCCTTGCAGCAGTGCTGGGGCTAAAATGAAAACTCCATACTGCATATTGGCCACAAAGCTCAGGTCAAATAAAAAGATGAAACCGAACTTTGAAAACCACCCTGGCAAAGTTATGCCAAGAGACTGGGTTTAACTGGGTTACTAAGCTCCCAGTGGCCCTCTTGCGGTCATGGTGCACACCGTACTGAGATGGACTCACTCCATTTGAGATAATGTTTGGGAGCCTCCCCCACTGATATCTGTTTTGGATGGGTTACAGGAGATGGAAACTTTAAACTTGCACTGACAGGTAAAGGCGCTGCACCAGACGCTTCAGAAACTTCAGCAGACTGTGTTACAAAGACATCCAATCCCTGTGCTCACGCCAGTCCACTCCTTCAAACCGGGAGACCAAGTGCTGATTAGAGCCTAAAAGAGCCTCTCCAACCAAAGTGGGAGGGACCCCACGAGGTAATCCTAACCACGCCCACTGCTCTTAAAGTTACAGGTTGTGCTCCGTGGATCCATTGCTCCCAAGTCAAGATGTGGACACCTGAGCTCACAAAAGTGTGACCATCTGCCCCAGAGACCTTCAGACCTTGATGCACCAAGATACTTCAGCAAAAGCTGCTGGGACGAAACACCAACAGGACTCCGGTCACAGCCCTCACCCTGTGTAGCCTCCTCCCAGGACAAGGAAGGTTATACACAGCCTTAAAAAAAAAGTTGTTTGCTGTTTTTATGCAAACAACTCTGGGATTATAATAGATACTCTAGACAAGATAAAACAGAGATTAGATGAGTGAGCTAAAGCTTGTCAAAATAATCAAAATGGTATGAACGGTTATTCAATTGGAAATCCTTGGCTGACTTCTCTTATCACTGGACTTGCAGGGCCAATAATAATTCTTATTCTAGTCTTTGCCTTTGGGCCCTGCCTGATTAGTTGGATAAGAGATAAAATTCAAAGTACTATGAGCCAGGTACAGATGATGATGTTAACTAAAACAACTAAATATGAGCCACTACCATATAAAGGACTATATATGTCCTAGAAAGAAAATATGTCCTTGAGGGGGGACTGATATGGCTAAAGTGACTCTATTTTCATTTTAGACACCAGTTTGTCTTTGCTTAACCCCTAGATGCACTCACTCCTCAGACCCCTTCCCAGTTAACCATAAAAACAGAAAAGGAGAAACAAATGGTTTTATCACAAACAAATGGTTTTAGCACAGGATGGTACCCATTACCCCCATCCCTGTGTTAATTAACCTGATGTTTGAGAGGGATCTTGTGAAATTCCAAAGAAATGATATAGTAAAGAATGCAATCTCTATGGCAACCAAGGACTTTTGTAAAACCCCCAAATGTGTATCTAAGGAGCTGTGAAACAAAGGCTTGGGGTCAGCAGACTGAACTCCTATGAGTGACCTGCTGCCCACCAGCTTCTCCAATAAACTCGCTTGTCTCTAGATTCTTGTTTTCCTGTGAGTGAATCTTATGATTTTGCCATAACAATATGAAGGGGCTTTTAAACATGAATCAAATTCAGAAGCCTCAGAAAACTCAGTATTAATACATGAGCACAATGGTTAACTTTGGTTATCAACTTGACTAGATTGAGGGATACCTAAATTGGTAAAGCATATTTCTGGGTGTCTATGAGAGTATCTCTGGAGAAGACCAGTGTGTGGGGCAGCAAACTGAGTAGCAAATACCCACCCTGAATATGGTGGCATCATGCAATAGGCTCTGTGCCCAGATGGAATTGATAAAACAGAAAAAGGAAGAAGCTGGAGCACATCCCTACTGGGTCCTCCTTGACTAAGTGTTATTCTGTGTTGCAGTCACCTGTAGACATCAGCTTCCAGATTCTTTAGCTTTTGAATGCAGGGTTGCAACTGTAATTCCTAGACAAATATTCTAATGTAATTCAGGTCCACAAATGGATACTAGAATGTTTTCTGTGGCAGCCATAAATTATAGCCATCACTACAGGAATAAACACAGTAAATGCTATAAATCTCCACACAAATGTTAGAATTGATGAATAACATTAGACCACTGCACATAGAGGAACACAGTTAATCTAAAAATCAGTTCTGAACAAAATTAATTTACAGCATTAGTGTAAATTTCAAACTCACAATATATGACCTATTTGATAAGGGATGCATCCATTTAAGAATGTATGCCAAACATCTGTATTCATGTCTGTAGAGAAGAACAGAAACTGGAAATGGCGGGGAAAGGAAAAACCAAGAAATGAATGTTGCACTAAATTATTTTGAAAATGTACTATTAATAAGGTCCAAAATACTCAATGCAAAATGAAGTATGAGCAGTGTCCTTTTTCTCTTCTTGGGCTCTGTTAATGAAAGGCAGCGTCCTAACAGCCTCAGATTTCCCAGAGAGAACCATGAGCAACTTGCACTAGCTTCCACTCTAGGAGCAGAAAGAAGGGTCAGGGTCACTGTTGTTTGGGACTCAACCCTTATTCTGGGAGGCAAGCCACAAGGAATGAATTTAAAATTCCATATTCCACCAGCAAATAATGCTCGGGCATACGATTCAAGTTCCTGTGCTTGATTTCATCATTAATAACTCCTGTGTTAACTGTTTACATACATTTCCCCAGTATGAAAAAACAAAACAAAAAAAGTAAAACGCCACACATACTCATCTGACTCAAAAGAAAAATGGTAAAATATACATATATGTGAGCAGAATAAAATATAAGAATAAATTTAGTTAAGTACCAAGTAAATACATAGCTAAATAGAAAGAAAGAAATTAAGATAGGCAGACAGTCTATTTTCTGTCTCAGGTCTTGACTCAAAAGTCAACTTCAAAAGAAGCTTTCTCTGGCAACCCTCATCCCTCCCAGCATTTCTTTTCTCCTTAGAATTTAACTTTCTTACATAATATATATTTTACTTACTTGTCCTTTTTATTGTCTGTCTTCCTCATTAGAAATTAACCCTCTGAAGGCAGAAATTTTTATCTGTTTGGTTTACTGCTGTATCTCCATTGCCTACATTAGAATGAAGTCTAAAATTTTAGAGGATGTATACATCCTCTTCAGGTGCACTTGTGTGCGTGTACACATGCACACACACACACACACATGCACATCACAAATCTCTAGATGGTCCTAAAAACAATCAGATACAAATACAGCATACATTTCCAATAATGCTAAAAAATCAGGTCACTATATCACAAGACAACCCCTTGTTGAAAAACAAGGGGTTGAAAGGTTTCATATAAATAAAAGTTAATGCTTCATCATGAGGAGAAATATCTGATTGCAAAATACAAACACTTAAGCTAAAGCCATGGATAAAAAAATATTTTTCTCAACATTACAAGTGAAACTTAACTGTAAAAACAGAGACTCAACCAGTGGTTTGGGTCGGTGTCACCTTGGAGGAAGAAATCAGCTGCCACTGTTAGATCAGAAATCAATTTGTGAGTAACTCAGACTCTTTACTGGTCTGAGTCATTATTCTTCCTTTAGGCCTAGTAAGTTTTCTATAATTTGGGAAACTTTCCAAAATAAGTTACTCAATATCTCTAAATTATTAAAAAATAAGTATTCCTATATGTCTAGGAAAGAATAGAGAAATGATGACAACAATTAAACATGACATTAATCCATTTTACATTAGATGTAAGTTTGGCAATGTTTTATAATCATATTTGCTTCTTTTCAAAGTCTAAAGTAGTGAATCACATGAAATCTGTATGGTAAGTTGGGTCATTCTTTTTGTCTGCCAACAATGTTTGCCTAACATCTCTTGTTCCAAAGAAATTATCCATAAACTTCTTAAACCAAGTTTATAGCCCACCCACAAAAGCAGACCTCCTTTATAGGGCTACCTTATTATATTGTCACAAATATAGTTAAACCATACTAAAAGAAAAAAATTATTTTAAGATGAAGTTATTCATTAAACTGATGAATTCATAATTTTCTTAGATTCCAGTCTCCCTTTTCAGGCCTAAGGTGTGAGTCACTGCCCAAAATGATTTTATCTCCTGAAAAGAAGCCCTGTTAAGGAATTTTACTAGGTGAATTTTAAAGCATTCATCCTTAATGTGAAACAGACTAATACATGCTAATTTTTATCAGCAAAATGTTAACAATCCTCTCAGCTTTATGAAGACTATGTACTCAACTTTTATAATCATAAGGTTTTCCGTTGAAAAATAATTATGCTGCATAAATGATTAAGGATTTCTCAAATGTATAGCAAACATACTCTAGTTCCAAAAGGCAAAACTATAATTCAAATTAACTTAAGCAAAAAAAAGGAAATTTATTGGATCACAAGAACGTAAAAGAACAGTGCAGACATCATGCATGGCTGAATCCAGATTAAACGATGTCATTAGATGTCTCTCATCTCCATTTTCCTGTTAGATTTCTCTTTTGAAAGCCTTTCTGCATTGGGTGGCACAAAACTACTGGTAAGTTTTTAAACCTACATAATCCTCAAAACTTGCAATTCCAAAAATTTTTTTAAAAGATCTTTTACTAGATATAACTATACCATAAAAAGATCTATTGGTCCACAATTGGCCATTTGGAAATCTATTTTTTTTTTCAGTCCTAGGGATTGAGCCTAGGGCCTTCCCACTGAGCTACATCCTGTCACACCTCCTCTTTTATTTTGAAATATGATCTTGCTAAATTGGTAAGTTGCCCAGGCCTGGCTGAAACTTGGCAATCCTCCTGCCTCAGCCTCCCAGAGTGCTGAGATTATAGGCACCCACCACTGTGCCTAGCTACCAATCTCTTACTAACCACTAGTTTGAGGGAAAATAATTGCTATCTGTGACCAATCCACTGCTGATTCAATTTCATCAGAATCATATGCATTGAGGGTGGTTAAAGTGGATATAGAATAGGCTAAAAAGTAACAGATGTCTACTCCTCAGTTCATTTCAAATAATGGATGACCATGAGCTGAAGGCTTTTCTTCATGTATTACATTCATAGATGTATTAACCAAACAGAATCCACTGGTACTCATAAGAACTGAATGGTGAATAAATATTTTCTTTCCTATAATCAGAGGGTTTCTCTATTATGAATTCTCTGATGTCGTCTAAGAGCTGAGGCACAGCTAAAATTATTCCCACACTCATTACATTTATAGGGTTTCTCTCCCACATGAATTCTCTGATGTAGCCTAAGGGACAAGACCTGATGGAAAGCTTTCCCACATTCATTACATTCATAAGGTTTCTCTCCTGTATGAATTCTCTGATGCTGGTTAAGGTATGAGCCACAACTGAAGGCCTTCCCACACTTGTTACATTCATAGGGTTTCTCTCCAGCATGACTTCTCTTATGGTGAATTAGAACTAAAGCATCGCTGAAGGCTTTCCCACATTTACTGCATTCAAATGGTCTTTCTCCAGTATGAATTCTATGATGTCGATTAAGTTGTGAGTCAGTCCTAAAAAACTTCCCACATTTCATGCATTCATAGGGCTTTTCTCCGGTATGTATTCTCTGATGTTGATTAAGGTGTGAGCGATAGCCAAAGGTCTTCCCACATTCATTACACTTGAAGGGTTTTTCTCCCGTGTGAATTCTCTGGTGAAGAGTAAGGGCTATTCGTCTGCTGAAGGCCTTTCCACATTGATTACATTCATAGGGTTTCTCTCCGGTGTGAATCCTCTGGTGTTGATTAAGGTGTGCACTCTGTCTGAAGGCTTTGTTACATTCCTTACATTCATATGGTTTCTCTCCTGTGTGAATTCTCTGATGCTCAATAAGGAAAGCATAACGGCTAAAGGCCTTCCCACATTCATTGCATGCAAAGGGCTTCTCTCCAGTGTGGATTCTCTGGTGTTGATTAAGGTGTGCGCTCTGTCTGAAGGCTTTGTTACATTCCTTACATTCATATGGTTTCTCTCCATTATGAGTTCTTTGATGTTCACTGAGAAAGAAGTCATGGCTAAAGGCTTTTCCACAGTCACTGCATGCATATGGTTTTTCTCCACTGTGAATTCTCTGAGGTTGAGTAAAGAATGAGTAACAGCTAAAGGCATCACCAAACTCATCATATGCATGGGGTAATTTTCCAAAATTATTGGTTGGCTGTTGAGTAAGTAATGAGTGGAAACTCAAAAGATCTGAAAAATCAGTACTTTCATAAGGTTTCTCACCAGAAGGAATTCTTATATCTTTATTAAATTGTGTACTCTGACGGAGTTCTTCACATTCAGTATCTATCAAAGATTCCTTCTCAGGATAGAGTCTTTCATATTCAATTATGACTGAATTCTGAGAGAAGATTTTATCATAAATATCAAATTTATGTACTTGCTTTACTATGGGAGCTCTCTGTTGTGTTAAAAGGACTGACTCCAGGGGTATGCTTCTCCTAGAATTATTATATTCATTATGTCTTTTCCCAGTAGAGATGTCCTTAAGAGTTTTCACTTGCCTCAAGTGTCTTTCCTGATTTCCCTGATGCCATGCAAATTCACCCTCATATTTCCAGGCTTCTCTGAAATTGCAGCATTGAAGGCTATGACTTTTGATCCTTTTCATTACCATCCCATGAAATATTTCTTCTTCATCAGTGAACCATTTTGAGGACAATTCCTTCATTTCACACCAAGACTCCCAGGCTGAAAAATATCAAGAAAGCAAATCTCTCCTTTATTCTTTTACTAGGAGGAAAAAAAATACTGTTATGGAAGCAATTGAAGAATTTAACTGGGGTAAAGGAGGGGAGAAAGTACATGATTCTAACATCTCCCAAATATGGCTGTGCAGTATGAACAAAATACAAAGAATGAAGATAGCTGATGAATAAAGGTGTGCATGTATTGGTGATGGGGAGGAAGTGACAGGTATAACAGTTAAATTATAGGACATAAGAGGCATACAAAGCTAAATACCAACAAGGTAACTAATTAAGAATGACTGATGAAGTCATAATTAGTTTCCCTGCCTCTAGTCTTTAAAGACTCTAGACCAGGCCGGTGAGATGGCTCAGCGGCTTAAGCACCTGCCCGGCTAGCGCGAGGGCCCGAGTTCGACTCCCGGAACCCACATACGAAAAAGGGGCCGGTGATATCGCTCAGCGGCACGGGCACCTGCTGGCGCGCGAGGTCCTGAGGTCGACCCCCGGTACCCACAAAAAAAAAAAAAAAAAAAAAGACTCTAGACCATCCTGCACTGGTACTCATAAACATCAAAGCTTTATGAGGGCAGGGATTGGCATCTTTTTTTTTTCTTCTTACTGCTGTACCTAAAGTAATGACAGCATTTTTATGAATGAATGAATGCTGTCAGACTAATATAATAATTTTTTCCACTAATGCCACTCAGCAATTTCTGAGATTTTATCAGGTTCAGAAAAAATTTAGTTGTTTTTTTTTTTCTTAGTGTTTAGAAGAAATCTGAAGGTCAGCTTTTCTCATCAGTGAAAGACAAACAATGCCTACAGAGTAGACACTTGATACTTTCAGAAGATAGTTGGGGCAAGGTGAAAAGAAAAAAAATTTAATTCAAAAATGAAGAAAATGAAAAAGTCCTTTTTGTGTCAGATCACAATAAGACAATATATTAAAATACAATAACCAATTACCATGTGCCCAGGACCTAACAGAGGTAAAAATCAGTCTGATACATTGTCCTTCTCCCTTTTTAAACTCTGAAAATTAGGGAGATAAAGCTTGTGGAATATGTGTACCAATGATTCAATATGGTACATAATGAAAGACTAGATAATATAATATAGATTGCTGTTAGTATAAATCTCAGGAAAAAAGAGATCACAACTTACTAGCTTATCTATGGAATAATTTCTAGAGAATATAATCTTGGCTTTTAAAAGCTATGATCAGGCTTCCAAAATACAGTGATTATTTCAATAACAGAACCATTTTCAAGTTTAGATGTAGTTAAGTATTATTTTATTTTTTTATTTTTTTGTGGGTACCGGGGGTCGACCTCAGGACCTTGCGTGCCAGCAGGCACCCATGCCGCTAAGCGATATCACCGGCCCTTTTTTTTTTTTTTCGTATGTGGGTTCCAGGAGTCGAACGCAGGCCCTCGCACTTACCAGGCAGGCGCTTATGCCGCTGAGCCATCTCAGCGGCCCTAAGTATTATTTTAGAATTGCACACTTCAGCATTTCCCAGTTAATTAGATGTAGTTTTTTTCCCTAGCAATTCCCATCTGTTGAAAAGGAAAACTCCCTCCATACTTGTTGAGGACGGGGCCGTGTACGGGTTAAGTTGCTGGCCACAGCGCTGTCTGGCTGCGTTAGGGAAAGCTCATATTCCCAGTCTCTGAAGACAAGATAACTGCAGCTGCAGGGACTGCATCTCACTCGGAAGTCAATAAACTGCCAACCTTGGAGATAAGACAGTTCTCTTAATTAGCAAGATTTATTGCCTAGAATATCTTTGTTCTAACTTCTCAAGGCCTGCTCATTTTCAGGGCTTTTGCCTCAGATGTGCCCTCCACTTCCTACTCACCCCACCCCCTGAATTGTTAAGGACTCAATAAATACTGGCAGGCCAGAGAAGTCTTTGTTTTAGCTCCAAGTGAGTTCTGACCTTCCTGGACCCCAAAACTATATTCCTTGTCTCTTTTATTTAAGCCTTCGCTGTACCCTCACTTTAGATCAGTTGCTTGGCCAGCTTGTGATACATACTCAGTAAGCACAAAACTGAAAAGCGATGAACAGACTAGGTATCTGTATTGTTCTTTCAAACACACATTCCACCTAACGAAATTCCTGTTCTTGTCAGTTTCTCCCATGCAGCCTTGGATTCTATTACTTGGGCCCCTATCTAAACCCAGTGCTATATGGGCTTTGTTCCCTTATCTTCCATTTGGTCCATATTATTAGTTTTTTTGTTTGTTTGTTCATTTGTTTTGTTTTGACAGGGTCTTGCTATGTAGTTCAGGCTGGCCTTGAACTCCTATGTAGCCCAGGCTGACCTCGAACTCCTGGTAATCCTCTCACCTCAGCCTCCCAAATGCTGGGGTTACAGACATGCACCACTACACCTGACTGTTGTTAGTTTTTTCACCCTCTCTCCCAGACCTCCTTGAATCTATCACCCAGGGCCACTATGTTCCCTCTTACCAATTAAAAATATTTCTCTATTCTAGGCAAATGGCAGGTTTATACAATATCCAATGTAATGCCAAATAAAAGAAGTCCAATGGGAGAGATTACAGCTATTTTCCTATCTGGGGGGTTCTAAGGTGCTTGGAGATCTGCCACTTTCACTAAAAAGAAAAAAAAAAAAAAAAAAGCAGATCAATACTGTAGGGAAATGAATTCCACATGGAGAAGTAGCCCAGATAAAGTATAGAGCTGGGAAAATTTATTGTAAGGTGGAAGACATACTCACTACGGGAGTAGAGAAAATACTTACAAGTTAATGGCATCATAATGACATTCAGCAAAAAAGAAAAGAAAATTCACCTACACAGGTAACCAGGGAGTAAAGGAAAGTTATGGATTCAAGCAAAGTAGAGGAGAGCCAAATGGACATCCACGTGGCTCAGTGAAAACAACACAGGTTTTGGGGTTTAAATCCTAATTCTGCATCTAGGCAGCTAATTATTCTACCTTTAACAAACTGATCAACCTATATCTTGAGCCTCGGTTTTCTGTTTTCCAAAATTAGGTTACCTTGCAAATATAATATGAAAATAAGGGAATATATTTGTAACACACCTAGCAGCATCTGGCTCATTATAGATACTCAGTAATACTTACCATAAAACAAATCTATACTCATTGAGTGATTCTTGCACCCATGTTACTAGTATGCTTAGATAGTATTACATTCATGTGTGAACACAGATTATGCAATAGGTTAACTGTCAAATGATAAGACAAAAAAAAACAAGAAATGTAAACAGTTTGAGGTTAAAAAGGATCCAAGCAATATATCTGCTATCAGAGACAGGTAATTTCCAGCAGGTTATAGTCTACAGCTGGATGGAAGTTAGACAGCAGGCTATGATCAACTCTGTAATCCAACCAGAACTGAACAGTATGAGGCTGACCTGCGAGGTTGGAAGAAGAGCAGGTCTTAATAGACTGTGGACATTCCCACATGCTGAACTCGTGGGCTACAGACAAATGGGTAAATATACAGGCAGCCCTCTGAATCTGCTGGTTCTGCGTCCACTAATTCAGCCAAGTAAGGACAGAAAATATTGGGGAGAAAATGGCGTTTGTACTGAACATGCATACACTTGTTTCCTGTCATTTTCCCTTAAACAATAAAGTCTAACAAATATTTGCACAGTATTTACATAGTATTAGGCATGAAAAGTAATACAGAGATACTATACCATTTTACATAGGGAACTTAAGCTTCCATGGATTTTGGTATCAGCAGGAGACCTGAATCAAAAACCCTGCAGATATTGTGGGATGACTTAACTGATGAAGCAAATCATCACTGCATTACTGGCATTACACCCAGGAGATTCTAGAAGGAAGTCTGGAGGAAAAAATCTGGGACCTATAGGGAAATCTCAAGAAGAAAGGAGGTTTACTGCTAATGCCCAAATTATGTTCCAATGAATACCTTGACCAATGACACAAACATACAGATTGGATCACCTCCTTTAAAAGACTGTACATATAAAGCTATGCTATCCAATACAGTAGCTACTAACATTACATGGCAATCTAAGTTTAAATTCATTAAAATTTTAGTTCCTCAATCATACCACATTTCAAGTACAAAAGCCAAATGTGGCTGGTGGCTTCTATACTGAGAAGTGCAAATATTGATTTATTTCCATCGTCACACAAAATTCTGTTAGACAGTACTGGATAAAGATTAAAGTTAATGTGACAAAGATCTATGGTTAAATACAGAAAAGCAGGAACAGGAGTCGATTACAGGGATGAAAAAATCAGAAAGGAGTTTTGAAAAAAGAAAACAGTTTTCAGAATTACCTTATACATTTCAGTAAACTGAGGAATATGAAAATTAAGAAAAGCCCCTAAATTAATTAGACTAAAAGGGAAGCAAATGGTAAAACTGTGGAAGAGAATTTGAAGTAGAGGTAATGAGTGCAGATTATGACAGGAGTATAAATAACTGGAAGAGAGAAGGGAGTATGGTTTGCAGGAACTCTAAAAACATCCTAAAATATATTATGAAAATATCTTAAACTGCAATAAATAAATGTGAGATATAACTGCACCAAAGAAAAAGGAATATACTGTATGCATACTTTTTTTTTACATCATGTTAATGTATATCAGGTCAGTTTCAGTCAGAATTCCATAAGGATTTTACAGCTGAACTTAGAAAATTATTCAAGAACACATGGACAAAATGATCAATAATATAAAAAATTCTGAAGAAAAGAAGTTTCTAAAACCAATAGTGTGGGCTGGTGAGATGGCTCAGTGGCATAAGTGCCTGCCTGGCAAGCGCGAGGCCCCGAGTTCGACTCCCGGAACCCACATACGAAAAAAGGGCCGGTTATATCGCGCAGCAGCACGGGCGCCTGCTGGTGCATGAGGTCCTGAGGTCGACCCCCGGTACCCACAAAAAATAAAAAAGTTAAAAAAAAAATAAAATAAAACCAATAGTGTGACCCAAGACCTTACATTTTATGCTTTCCTTCCATCAAAATCTTGGTGAAGCCAGGCATAATAGAATATGCCTGTAGTCCCAGTACTCCGGGAGGCTGAAGGCAGGGGGATTGCAAGTTTGAGCACAGGACTGGACAATCTGGTGACTTAGCAAAACCCTGTCTCAAGAAGTAAAAAGTGTTGGGAATGTAGTTCAGTACAAAGGCTCCAGTTTAATCCCCAGTACCACACCAAAAATGTCAAGAGAGAATATCAAGAGAAACACATTTGATGCATACATACTGCTAGAGGGGGTTGCAGGCCTTAGCTTCAATCCCCAGCACTGGAAAAAAATAGTCCTAGGACGTAGAAGAGAACAGAGTGAGGAGCAGCGTGAACACTCGAAGCACGCCTGGTTGAGGGAACGTCACGGAGAAAACACGGAAGGATTTCTCTATCAGTCTGGATCTGTCTGGGTGCTGTAGCTGAGGATCAGCATTAGGGCTGCTCCTTCACGTTTTTCATTTTAAACAGAAACAAAAATATTCAAGCAATTCAAAAATGTGTAAGGTAGAAAGATTTAGAGTATTTATAGGGTGTTGTGTGTCATGTAAGAGAGAACACCCACATATCTTGGTGCAGTTGTACGAAAGAAACATAAAAAGCATAAACCTGAAACTAAAGAGATTAATAATCAACAAAGGGTAGGTGGGAAAGAGGTAGGAACAAGTAGGGAACAGAAATACAGTAGTAGGGAATCAGGAGGGAGCAACACATTTCTGATGATATATCTTTTAATATTTTATTTTATGAAAAAATCAAACAAAATTTCATAAATAATAAGAGAAAACAATAGTTCTTACACTGTGTATAATTATCTTCAAAGTAGTTACTCAGAGTACAAGACATAAACCAAAAAGTTCCTTATAAAAAAGAAATAAACAGGGTCCGGGGATATAGCTCAGTGGCACAGTGCCTGCCTAGCAAGCGCAAGGTCCTGAGTTAGATTCCTGGTACCAAAAAAAAATATATATATATAGTAACACAAATCTTTCTTTTCAGTGAGCTAAAATAAACTAGTAGTATAAGTTAAACCAACTAGCATATGTATTGAAAAACAATTTTTTTTTTAAATTTGGGTACTGGGAGTTGACCTCAGGACCTCACACTTGCCAGCAAGTGCTTATGCCGCTGAGCGATATCACTGGCTCCTTTTTCCATTGTGTGGGTTCCGGGAGTCGAATTCAGGACCTTGCACTTGCCAGGCGGGTGCTTATGCCGCTGAGCTATCTCATGAAATATTTTTGAAATAACGAAATTTGTAGTTTGGGAAAGTATTTTACCTTTCTGAAGATATACTTTGTTCAGCTATGATACTTAGAAGCAAGTAATGTTGCAGATACCCCCTCAAATAAATAACCAAAACAAACCAGCACTTGTCAGGGACCCAAAGTGGCATACAAACAGTAACAAACGAACCTAAAAGAACCTAACCTAGGGCCGGTGAGATGGCTCAGCGGCTTAAGCGCCTGCCCGGCAAGCGCAAGGGCCCGAGTTCGACTCCCGGAACCCACATACGAAAAAGGGGCCGGTGATATCGCTCAGCGGCACGGGCGCCTGCTGGCGCGCGAGGTCCTGAGGTCGACCCCCCGGTACCCACAAAAAAAAAAAAAAAAAAAAGAATCTAACCTAAGTAACTTTACAAATAGTATTTTGACTGGATATTGTAAAACTGAAGACAAAAAAGAACCTTACACAAATATTAGAACCTAGTTAGTAAATTTGTATGTCACAGAGGAATAAGCTAAACACACACACATATATGCATATAAAACAGGAATACTAAACTGAGCAAACAAATACATTGTTTCTCATTGTCAGAAAAAGAAATTACAAACAAGTAAAGAGAAAGACTAAACAAATCCTGTGAATCAGAACTAAAATCAAGTTATTAATATAAATGGAGAGTTTTAATACATAACATTACAGAGGCAGAAATAAATATAAGCATGAATATAAGCGTAAATATAAGCAGATAGCTCTATCTGCTGTGAAGACCTGAAAGGAACAACATCCCTGTAGCAACCAGCACATCTAAAACCCAGACTTTTGTTTCCAAATACTACTTCCCAATACAAGGCTCTTTGGAGAAATGGTTGAGTCAAGGCTTGGGCAAGGAAAGCAAGACGAACCTGGAACACTTTGGAGTGCCAGAAGGAAGAAAGTGCTCAAAAAATGGATGGGGGGATGTGAAAAGGTCCAGGAAACCAACATGAAGACAATCTCAATGGTCAAAGCTGGAAAATCTGAGCAACAAAATAATGATTCATTGGATTTACCTCATAGAAAAAAAACCATGTATAATATATAAATTAACGGGAGAAAAGAAACAGTTCTTCCCTACAGAATAATGTAAAGAAATATATGTAAAGAAAACAGGGAAATAGAAAAATCAGCATTAGGTCAACATCACAGTGATAACTGTTGTGGATAAAATCCACCAGTGGATTTTAAAATTAATGGGCAAAAATTTCATAACAAACTGAACAGTCTCAAAGTATATCTCCCAAGGTATTTATTAATAACAAATAGATTCATTTGTGGTGGCAAATGCCTGTAATCCCATCACTTGGGATTACAAGTGCTGAGGCAGGAGGACTGCTGCGAGTTCGAGGCCAGCCTGGGCTACATAGTGACTTCAAGCCCAGCTTGAAATACAACTCGGAACCCTGTCCCAAAAAACAAACAAACAAAAAAACAAAATAAAACAAAACAAAGGAATTTGCAATGGAGAAACCAGCAGATGCCACCTTCACTAAGTGAGCAAAGTTAGTGTCATTGATAATCAGACACCAACATTATGAATACTTTAGTATGGTACACTACCAATGGACAAAAAATTATTTTTGTGGCATTCTGTTCAAAAATGCATTACCTCAATCAAATCATAAGAAGCATCAGATAAACCCAAATTGAGTAAAAGTAGACATAATGGGCCATTTGTCCAGAGTGAAGCATCAGGAGACTCCAGGAGAGATTTCCCCAAGATGAAATCAATAGATTACCTACTGCATCTAAGTGTCTTAAGAGATTTAGACAATTAATGGAGAGTTGAGAATTGAATTAGGGAACTAGAAAACTAAGCAACAAATCCAAATAAACAAAACCTCAATATCATTATTAACTCTGGGTAAAATAAAAATCATAAAGCCAGATGTAGTGGTGCACACTTTAATCCTAGCACTCCAGGTTAAGACAGGAAGACTCCAAGTTTGAGCTCAGCCTGGGCAATGTAGCAACTTAGCAAGACACTGTCTCAAAAAAAAAAAAAAAAAAAAAAATTTAAAAAGGGCTAGGGATATAGCTCAGTGTGGAGGTCATGAGTTCACACCCCAATACCACCAAAAAAGAGTTATCAAAAGTAATCTTGATATATGCATAGCATAGCTAAGACTAACAATAAATAGCCATGATAATATAAACACTGAATGGTAATTCAGTCAAAATTCTGATACTGAAAAATAGAAGGATGGGAAGTATATGTGTTTGTGTATGTACATGTTTGGGTTCAGGGTAAGAAAGTGTTAGATCTTTATTTTCACAGTATGAAGATACAGGAAAAGAACTAAGCCTGAAAAAAATAAATCAAGAAGTAACAATGTTAAACATATTTTTAGAGATGTGAGGAAACACCCAAAGAAGTTACAAAAGAAAAGAAAACAGATACTTCAAGAGAGACAACTGGAAAACAGGGCAAGATAATTCCTCTTTTAAGGAAAAAGGCCTTGTAAAACTACTAACTTACTTAAGCAAAGTGCATACATATGCTTGATAATAATTTTGATACAAATAAAAGTTCAAAGAAATCTAGAGATATACAGAATTCTAACGATAAGTTGGAAAAAACTTGGATTGAGACTTGAGTTTATAGGTGGAAGATAAGAGAATATAATTTGTCAGAAATATAATTTGATAAAATAGGGAAGGGGATATCCTTAGGTGAAAGCAAAGTTTCTTGGAAAGTACATGGTAAAGAGATTTCAAGTGCCACCTGAATGAAGCTCAGGGCAGCCTCCTCATGACCACATGGGTGGGCTCCTCATAGTGCCCCTCCCCCACCCAGTTACTCACCAGCACAGTGACCATGTGACATCTCTCTTTGCACCATCCAAGGCTCCTTCCCTTGCTCCAATAAGGAGATCATATTGGGTTTAGAAATGGAGAGTCCTATTTACAGGGGAAGAAAAATGAAAGCAAGAAATAGACAAATCAATATGCTACAGGTGTTCAGGTCCCACACCTAATCTCTTGATTATCAGGCAAGGAAGGATAGTCAAGGAAGGGTCAGAAAATGGAATGATGCTTGTACGGAGGAAAAGGAAGATGAAGCTTCTTCCACTGCAGTGGTTTTTTTTTTTTTTTGTGGGTACTGGGGGGTCGACCTCAGGACCTCGTGCGCCAACAGGCACCCGTGCCACTGAGCGATATCACCGGCCCCTTTTTCGTATGTGGGTTCCGGGAGTTGAACTCGGGCCCTCGCGCTTGCCAGGCAGGTGCTTACGCCGCTGAGCCATCTCACCGGCCCCACTGCAGTGGTTTTTATAGTGCTAGAGCAACTGTAGCATCACCTAGGCATTAAACTGAAATGCAAATTCTCAGGTCTCTATCCAGACCTACTGAGTCAGAAACTACAGTGGCTCTGAAACTTTAATAAGCATCAGGATCTTTCGGAGGGTTTATTAAAACCTAGACTACTGGGCCCATTCCCTGAGTTTCTGATTTTGTAGATCTAGACTGGGGTTCCATAATTTACATTTTAACAAATTCCCACATCATGTTGATGTTGCTGTTCTAAACCACCATTCTTTAGCAAAGAGAACTACTAATTTCCAACTCTATGAACTACTTCAAATCATTTCCTGGGAATAGGAGGTAGAAATTCAATGAATCACTTGTGAGATGCTCTACATATTCCCAGTGGAGGAAGCAAAAATGCCCCAAAGGAAAAATTTTGAATGGGTGAGAAACATCCTTACCAAGCCATACCAAGTTCCTGTAGTTCTCCAACATGACTTCTCTGTATAAATCCTTCTGAGATGGATCAAGCCATTCCCACTCCTCTTGGGAAAAGTCTAGAGCCACATCTCTGAAAGTCACCAACCCCTGTAATAAGAAAAAAAAAAATTCTTGTTCATCAGGTGCTCAGACTCCCACAGGGTCTCAGCCAAAAAAGCTGAAATCTGAAAGTCCAAAGCTCTCAATAGTCCAAGGAAAATAATTTTCAGCAAACTATTACATGTGCAGGTTTGTAATACACTTTGAGGGGAAATATTAGAAACAGACCCATCTCTCAAAAATTTTACATTTTTGTGAAGAAGACATATATATATACACACACACACACAATTAGTTAATAGCATGAAAAATATATGAATAAGGGCCAAATTATATGTCACACATACTAAGTATAAAGAAATTCTTGGGTTGTGGGTATAGCTCAGTGGTAGAATGCTTGTCTAGCATGCATGAGGCCCTGGATTCAATTCCCAGCACCATAAAAAAGAAAAAGAAAAAGGGAAAGGAAAGAAAAGAAAAGGGAAGGAAATGAAGAGAAGAGAAGAAAGGAAGAAACAAAGAAACAAAAAAGGAAAACAATTATCATAAAGAGAATTTCTTTATATTTCCCAAACTGGGATACTGGGTGGAACAGAGTAGTAAATGGAGGCCCTGAATCGAGCTTTACCAAAAAGGTATAATCTGAAATTCAGACTCTATATGTAAGGAGAAACTTCCAGAAATGTATCTTGAAGAATAATGAAGTATACATGAAAAGATTTCAATAGAATTTTCCTTGGAAGAGTGTACAAAAAATCTGGAAAAAAACTTACATGTCTAAAAATAGTACTGAACTATAGTACTACTCTATAGTACTGAACTATAAACTGCATGAGAGGAAGGATATCTGTGTTTTAAGCTGATGTATATCCAGTGTTAATTAAAACACTCACCATGTGGTATACATAGATACTTGTTATTTGGTGACTGAAAGGTGGTTTCGGCTAGGTGTGGTGGCACATGTCTGTAATCCTAGCACTCTGGGAGGCTGAGGCAACAGAATTGCAAGCTTGAGCCCAGCCTGGGCAACTTAGTGAGACCCTGTCTCAAAATAAAAAAATAAAAAGTTCTGGGGATGTAGTTTAGTGCAAAGACCCCAAGTTTAATCTCCAGTACCAAAAAAAAAAAAAAAAAAAAAGTGAACTTTCTATAATATATTTGAAGGAAAAGTACTCAATGCTTCAAAATGATAGCATTCCAGTTTGTAGAGTATGTACTAATTTTTTATTTAAAAAAATAATAAAATATCAAATATAGTTATTCTACATAGTGGAAATAAGGCAGAATTATCCTGCAAGAAAAAAAAAATCACACAAGTACATAGCGTTATATAACTTCCATGTGCCCTTCTTCCTGTGTCCTAAGAGGCTGACACATTGACTGCATCAATAAACTACCTCGCCCCACCTCATGTTCATTTGGGTTCAGCCACATGGAAGAGATCGGAGGGAGGTGAGTAAAGCAATATATTTACTCCCCTTGGATCCCTTCCTAAAGCACCCCCCTGGGTGGTCTCTGCCCTTCAGTCATAGCTCATAGTGCCTGCTGGGGCCCTCTCTATCCAGCTCTGTCTCAGTTCAGGCCTAGACTTAGTAAGGATCTACACTCTTATGAGCCCGAGGTACAGCACTATTCTTCGTAGTTTCTCTATATCCTGATAGTATCTTGTGGGACCGGGCTGTGTAAGGGTTAAGTTGCTGACTACAGTTTCTGAAGACAAGATAATGCTTCAGCTGCAGGCTGCTGAATCTCACTCAAAGGATTCAAGGGCAATAAAACTGCCAACCTTAAAGATCAAATAGCTCTCTTAATTGGCAAAATTCACTGCCTTTGTTCTAATTTCTCAAGGCCCTGCTCATTTTCGCAGGCTTTTGCTTCAGTTGTACCCTCCACTTCCTGCACCACCCTCAATCTGTGGAAACCAAATAAATACGGCAATCCAGAGAAGCCCTGTTTTAGTTCCAAGAGAGTTCTAACCTTCCTGGACCCCCCTACAAACCATATTTGCAATTTTCTTTATTTAATCCTTTTCCATAAACTCGTTTCTAAAATCAGAAGCCTGATCAGCTCTCAATAGTATCTCAGAAATAATCCCTTTTAAGAAAGAAAGAAAGAAAGAAAGAAAGAAAGAAAGAAAGAAAGAAAGAAAGAAAGAAAGAAAGAAAGAAAGAAAGAAAATATCCCCTTTGAGTTTCTTGCTGGAACCCCAATACACATGTTGATTTCTAGCATATGACCACACATCCCTCAAAAGCACTGTAAGACAACTCCATAACGTATCTCTAAAAAATTCATTCTTCTCCCCTCTATATAACTACTTCATCCCGCCTTCTGTTTCTCAAACCACCAACAACTCTTCATTCCCACTTTGAACTTCCTTATCCTCCTGCCACCCTGTGTACTTACTGACCTATACCTATGCTCATATATTCTGCCTTTCCTCTGTTATTAAGGATAAAACTCTATGCTCCTATCTAAGACCAATCCCTCCACTTGTTCACACTAGGACACTGTCTCCTTTGTATCACATTTCTCACTCGATTGGATCCTTCTAATCAACATAAAAAACAATGCAGTATCTTGTATCTTATAATGAAATACATGAATAAATAAATTCCCTTCCATATTCTTACTCTACTATTGTCCCATTCCTCTACTCCTCTTAATAACAAAATGCTTCCAAAGAGTGTCTAGAACAGTGACGTCCAATAGAAACATGTGAGCCACATATGTAATTTTAAGTTTTCCAAGTCACATTAAAAAGTAAATAGAAACAAGTGAAAGTAATTCAATACTATTTTTAACCCAATTTATCTAAAATGTTATCACTTCAATATGTAATCAATATAAAAATTAGTATTGAGGTATCTTACACTCATTTTTCTACTGAATCTACAAAAGCCAGTATGCATTTTTCAGCTATAGCATATCTCAATTCAGGATAGTCATATATGACTATTGGTTACATTACTCTAAGTCTAGACTCACTGTCCCCATTCATTTTGTGATCCCGAAGTCTTCAAAAATGAGGTGGTAAAATGTCTAAAAACAAAGTAAAAGCATCAACGTACCTGGGACATAACTTTACAAAGCCCAACAGCCATTCTTCCTTCTTCAGTTTCTCTTTTGGTGAAGAATGAAATGTTGAAAGGGGAGAGTTAAAGAAGGAAAATGACATCTCAGTTCTATGTTGCTGGTGTTAGATTCACAGATACAACTATTGTCCTTTATGATCTCCATATCCTGCTTATGTGGAGCAGCCTTACCTTTTCCAAGATGTGAAAAAAAAAAAAAGGTGATGCTGAACTTACCCTTGGAAGCCTTAACTTATAAGGACGCATATTCCAGATGGAAGAAAATCTGTCTATCCTATGGCCAACAAGGCAGTTTATGATCTGGCCCCTGCCTACCCTCTGACCTCATTTGCTATCCTTTTCCCTTTTGCTCATTCCTCTCTGCATTATTCCTCAAACACTATGTGCACTCGTCCTTCACTGCTGTTGCTGTTGCTCTTGCTTCTCCTTCTGTCTGGAAGGCTCTCCTTCCAAATAACATGTCTCACAACGGTCCCTGGATCAGTTCCTGTCTGCGTTCAATCATCACTGCATCAGAGAGAGTCCCCTGAAAATTCTATCTGCAGAGAACCCCCTTCCAGTTACTCCCCTTTTCCTTATCCTGAGTTAGTTTTCTTCTTAGAATTTATCACCACTGACAATGTCATACACATTGTGTTTATTCTTTTTTTTTTTTTTGGTGGGTACCAGGGGGTCGACCTCAGGACCTCGCGCGCCAGCAGGCGCCCGTGCCGCTGAGCGATATCACCGGCCCCTTTTTCGTATGTGGGTTCCGGGAGTCGAACTCGGGCCCTTGCGCTTGCCGGGCAGGCGCTTAAGCCGCTGAGCCATCTCACCGGCCCACATTGTGTTTATTCTTTACCTTTCCACATTAGATTTAAGATCCAAGAAAACTAGTACTTGTTTGGTTCACTGGTGTAGTCTAGTGCTAGAACAACACCAGAACCATTGTAAGTGCTCAAAAATAGCAGATAAATGAATAAATCTACTGTCTCTCCTGTAACATATATAACAGTTTTGTGACTGCTGTGCATGTTGTTATCTCATACAATCCTCAAAAAATGCAAAGGGGGCCGGTGAGATAGCTCAGCGGCATAAGCGCCTGCCTGGCAAGCACGAGGACCCGAGTTCGACTCCCGAATCCCACATACGAAAAAGGGGCCGGTGATATCGCTCAGCGGCACGGGCGTCTGCTGGTGCGCGAGGTCCTGAGGTTGACCCCCGGTACCCACCAAAAAAAAAAAAAAAAAAATGCAAAGGTAGATGTTATTATCTGCATTTTACTGGTAAGTGAAATTGAGGTTCAAGAAGTTTAAACAACCCACTCAAAGTCATAAAAGTCCAAATGAAGAGTGGCTCAAAAATTGTTCTTCTTTCAAGAACTCACAATATCTGGATGGAAAATACTCAACAAAACCTGGTCTTTTTTCAAGAAACCACAACATTTGGATGGCAAATACTCAACAAAATTGAGGTCATATATTCCTTAAAGAAAGGATGGTAAATATTACTTTTGTTACCATACAGAAAAGCAGTAGCCTGAGGAAAACACTGCCAAATTTTCATACTAAACCAACAAGCTGTGCAACCTGAAATAAGCTGCTTGTACCCTCAGAGCCAACATTTCTTCATTCTGAAAATGGGGACAATTGTGGTTGACCTATAGCTTAGGATTCACAACCCATTAATTCTGGGCTACCCTGCATTAGCCAATTTAGTGTCTAGGAAAGTTATTTCTTTAGTTCAATGCAGCTTAAAATTGTCCATAAAAAGCCTCTAAACCTGAGAGGAGAATCGATGTATTCTTGGCAGCTGGAAGCAGATGTCTGTCTGTCTGTCTGTCTGTCTGTCTGTCTTTCTCTTTTTAAAGATAAATTCTTGCTCTGTTGCCCAGGCTGGGTCTCAAATTCATGGGCTCAAGTGATTCTCCCACCTCAGCCTTCCAAGTAGTTGGGTCTATAATTGTGTACCACCATACCCAGCTTGTAAGCAGAAGTCTTAAGTAGTGTCTGCATAAAAGAAACTTTTTAAGTTTCTAGGTTTGTTTATTTGTTTGTTCTGATAGCTGTGTAACCCTTAGAAAATATATTTCTGCATTTGAACTGGACTATCAGTACCTGAAAGTCCAGATGTTAGATTTGGGTTTTATACGGTGCTCAGACCCAGGTTGACTCTTCACTCCTTTCCTCATCTACATGACCTTGGGCAAGTTTATCCATCTCTCAGAACCTTTCTTTGCCCACCATCAAGGCTGCATGAGCCTACATGTCACATAGAGAAGCGTCTCCCCTGTTCCCACTTGGATTCACATTTGGAAATGAAGAGAACATTTTTCTTTACCGAGAAAGTAAAAATCAAAAACTTCACTTACTTGGTTCATCAGAGAAAGAGACACAGACCTAGACTCTCAGCAGCAAGCATGGAATATTTATGACGTCGGATATTTACGACAAGGACAAAGCTAAGATATCAAACTCTGTGGCCTAAGGGGAGGAAGAGTGGGCTTTCGAATTGGACGTTCTTCCCCCAGAAGCAGCCAAGTTGAGGGTGCACCCACTACAATGTCTTTAGACTGGGTCCTGTAACTCACACACTGAAGGAGAGACCCAGATTGAGTTCTCCTGTTTCAAAGGTTCCCAGTATAAGATCCAAAACAACCCTCTCCAACTTTCTCAGAACTTAGGGCTTCCATTTTTCACTCTCACAATATGGGAAAAATCAAAGCCATTTATTAATTAAAATGAAGAACCCTAGAGCCAAACTGCTTGAGTTTGAGTCCTGGCTCTGTCATTTAATAACTGTGTGACTTTGGGCAAGTAATATTAATCTTTCTATGCTTCACAGTCACAAAATAGATCCCAGACAATTAAGCCCATGATGTCACATACACATACAAATTCTCAATCACATAATATATATAGCCATACAGTCACACTCATAATCTCACACACAGTCATATTAGCATGAAGACAGAGGTGGTCACACACAAGAGACAGTTAGTTACACACAGTCACACACACACAGTGGCATGCCAACATGGTTATACTTTTTGTCACAATTATTATACCCGGAGGAACAGGTGGTCATGGTCACACAATCATATCTGTTGTCACACACACTCCAACACATTTGTGTCTGCAGAGATAGGTAGTCAAACAAGTCACACACACACAATGTCACACCTCGGTGTCTCACAAATCCATACACAGTAACACAATTGTACTTGCAGGGACAGTCACATCAGAAACACACTTACTTGCAATTTTCCCCCCCGAGACAGTCACACACAGTTATGCACACACACGGTGACACACAAGATAACATTTTGGCACACCCACAGCCTATCACATACTTTATACACGGTAACATAGTGACACACTCTATCACACACACAGCCTCCCTGGCAGTGCCAGCGGTGTCCCCACCAGTCTATCCCGTGTGGCCCGATCTCCCGCCCTCGCCTGGGATCGGGCCTAACTCACCTCTCACTGCCGCGAGCTCTGGAAACCGGTGCCGAGATCTAGACTCGCGACGTCAATGCCCAGAATCCTTCGCGTGGCTGTGCAGTGAGAGAACTGAGGAGCGCAGGACAGAGCTCAGATGGATCTGAATTGGCGACTCAGCATTCTCCGTCCGGCCCCGCAAACTACCAGCCCCAGAGTGCTTCGCGCCGCAGTCTTCCGTGCTGAACTACATTTCCCAGGAAGCATCGCGACACATCTCCACTTAGTGCCTGTGCCACAGTGGGCTGCGCTTAGGTACTTTGTGGGAAGAAGCAGAGTTCTGCGAGTTACTGGCTGATTCAACGCTTGAGTGTGGTGATTACACACCTTTGTGCTTGTGCACCAAAAGGGGACGACGAATTCTGCCAGTGCACTGAGCTTCTGATTATTTATTTTGGTGCTGAGGGCTGAACCCAGGGCCTTTTTACGGAGCTACATCCATAGCCCTTTTTATTTTTAGGCAGGGTTTTGCAAAGGTGTCCAGGTTGAGCTCCTTCTGCCTCAGCCTCCCAGCGTGCTGGGATCACAGGAGTTCGCCATCACACCGGCTAAGCTTCTGAATTTTAAATCACGCCCCCTGGTTGTGGGGGTTTGAGGTGTGCCGTGCCGAAAATGTGAGATTGTGGGTGGGACTGGCCGTTTCCTGGCCGCTTCTGGGAGTGGAGGTGACCATTTGTCACTGTTCTTGTCCTAGAGGTCGCAGTTGTTTGGCCGCAAAAGGCTGAGACGCTTTTTTTCGTTTTTGGGTTTGCCTTTAAGGTTGAATCTGGGAGAAGAGCCTCTGTGTGCCTGTCTGGCTGGCTTTCAATCTGTTCCTCTACGCTAATCCCTGGCCGTGGGCGAGATCAGAGTTACTTTAATAACCCTTCTCTACCTGCACCCCAAAGTAATTGTGTCACAGAGGGGTAATTACATTCCGTTTTCATGACGTTGCTCATTAGCACCAAAGCCGTTAGTAATTTGGTAGCCCGTGGCTCTGATGTTCCTCTTACTGTTGGTTCCACCTGTTCACTTTACAACTTCAATTAGGACTCAGAAAACTGCCCTCCACAATTAGGGCACAGCAGTGCACCTGTAGTCCCAGCACTCTGGGAGGTGAGGCAGGAGGATCGCATATTCAAGCCCACCCCGGGGCAAGTTAGTAGTTTAGCGAGACTATCTTTTTAAAAAGGGAGCTGGGGGTGTAGCTCTCGGTGAGAAGTCCCTTTACAAAATCCAAGTAAGTAGGAAGCAAGGAGAAATTTCTTGAGAATCCATTCTTGGAGGACATACCATCCAATCCCCTGCCACAGAGAATCTTTTAATAGCTAAGACCAGAGAGTCTTGGACATAGAAGTCTGGCTACTAGTGCTGAAATGATTGCTGTTTACTCGGTAAAACTGGGCACTTTTGCTTTCATAGGAAAGCAGTCAACTGGTTTTGTTTGAAGGCTCTACAGTCACTGAATTGCCTGAGCTGCTCTTAAACCTATCCTGCCTTAGTCTTCCAGAGCGCGGGGATTATGGGTGTGTGCCACCGTGCCTGACTAAAAAGACACTTTGGTGTGTGCAGTTATTTATTTGTATGTCAGTATTTGATCATAAGGCTTTTTGTCCCTTATTTACTTTTCTTGTATCAGACATTTCCACGGAGTAAAACAGTGTTACTCAGAGTATGCCCCCAAAAGTTAAGTGATTGCACTGCTAAAACAAATACTGGTAGCTCTCTGTCCCTCAGGGTCTAGTCAAGAAAGTAGAACCACACAGGGAATTTCGGAGGAGATTTGATTACAGGAAATTTATTACATAGTGTGGAGGACTAAAAGGACAAAAAGGGGGAGATTTGTAACTTCAAGAAGCAGGTCACACTCTAGAATTTGGGGAACAAAAGGAAGAGATGGATTTACCAGAGCTGGAGCTCTGAGGAAGGGTCTCAGCCTGGTTTTAGCGTCTGCTGCAGGGAGAGCAGAAGGAATCTGCCGAATCTGCTGCTACAGAGATAATGACAGAACTGGAAAATAGGAAGCTGGTTCCTTCTGCCTTTTGCCTCCCAATCTCCCTTAAATGGAAATGAAGGCAAACTGTAACAGAAGCCAACTAGCAAGGAGTGTGGGAAATGCTGGTGCTAGAGTCCTAGCCCTTACTTCACAGAATAAAGAAAGGCATGCTTGAAGTTTACAGGAAAATAACCAGCATGATCCTTTTAAAATTTTATGGGGAATAAATTAATTCATGTACTTTTCTAAGTATATTTTTCTGTTCAGAAACTTTTCTTAACAATTTTATTACTTCCTTATAGGTGACAAAAATGGTGCATATTTAATAAAGTTATGTTAATAATAATCTTATGTCTAGTTTAATGTGTAATTATTTGGATGAACTGTTTTATCACTTCGTTGTAATTTTTATTAAAAGAATATATTTTCCCATATTTATGTTATTATCTAATATATTTCATGATGAACCACTGCTGCCTCGATTTCAGAGTTCTCAATATTGCTTACAGTAAGAATCAAGTTATATATTTTTGTCAACTATTATGTACCTTAGTTATTTCTTATTTGAAAGAATGAGTTCTTGTCTAATTTGAGAATGAAGTAAAATTGAAAATGAAGCAACCAAGATCTTCATGAACGATCTCTTGGCCTAGTTATTTTAATTGACCACCCTTATTCTTCACACTGAAAATGTTTTTCCATAGCCCTGCACAGGGCACAATAAACCATAACTTTACTTTATTAAAGCATGTTAAGTGAATCCATACTCTAATATTAATGCTAGTGAAGAATATCCCCACACAACAACTCATGAAATTCAAATCCGGATAAATTAAAAATCCATGGCTATTTTCTGGGGAAGAGAATTTAACTTTAATAGGTAACTTCTAAGATCAAAAAACTGTGTGACTTCCCTTGTAAATGTTCTCTCTTTTTTCTTACAACAATTATTCTTATCCACTTTTTTTTTTTTTTTTTTGGTACCAAGGATTAAATCCAAACCCTCACACTGAGCTACATCCCCGGCCCTTTCCATTTTTTAAAAAATTTTGAGACAGTTAAATTGTGAAGTTGCCTGGGCTGGCCTCAAGCTCAAGATCCTCCTGCCTCAGTATCCCGAGTAGCTGGGATTACAGATGTATGCCACTGTACCAAGCTCTTATCATTTTTATAGCTGGGAGAATTGGAAATGAGACGTGTGACAACTTATAAAAGTTCAGACAGCTGGTATGTGTCAGGAGTCAACACTGTTTTCTTCTCTTTAGCACACGCGCCCATGATAGTACATCTTGCCATATCATTTACTGAGCTTAATTTTCCTTTATGAGAGCAATGGGCTTTAAAGTGTTTTGCTACATTTCCCTTGAATGATTCTCCTGCCTCAGCCTCCCAAAGTAGGATTACAGGCAGGCACCACCACATCCAGTTTCAAATGTACCCCTTTTTATGTTAACATCCAAAATATTTTACTTACAAGTTTAAATAGTGCAAGATGTAATTTCTAGCATATTTTCAATACTGACATTTTAAAATACAGTAAGATTATTATATATTACTCTTCAAAACCTATTCAGTTGAACTTAAATATCATTGCAATTTTATACCATTATCCATTAAACATGTGAGCAATCTTTTTTTAATATTCAAAGGTATATTCATTATATCTTTTTCTTTTTTCTTTTCTTTTTTTTTTTTTTTTTTTTTTTTTTTTTTAATGTGGGTACTGGGAGTTGACCTCAGGACCTCGCACTTGCCAGCAAGTGCTTGTGGCGCTGAGCGATATCACCGGCCCTTTTTTTCCTTTATGTGGGTTCTGGGAGTCGAACTCAGGACCTCACGCTTGCCGGGCAGGCACTTATGCCGCTGAGCTATCTCACCGGCCCCCTATATCTTTTTCTTGCAATCATTTCCATTCCACTTTCATCACTGTCTTTTAGCTTAATATATTAATGGCTTATTCTTAAAAGTCTTTTGTTAGCCAGATGTGGTGGCACACACCTGTAATCAGCTTGGGCAATTTAGTGATTTAGTGAGACCTTGTCTAAAAGTTAATTTTAAAAGGGCTGGGGATGTAGATCAATGCGAAAGTCCCAAGTCCAATTCCCAGTACTGGGGGAAAAAGTTTTGTTAATTACTCTGGTTTACTTCTCTGCAACAAAAATGAAATTTAAAAACATTTTTCCCTCTGTCCAGAGTCTCCTAGTGTCAAAAAAGTTCTTAAGAATTCAGTTCTTATAATTATTAGTACCTAATTGATCAAAATAACATATTTAACACACAAAGGGCCACACTTTCACCCTCCTTTGGCCAAGCACTTTCTTTCCTGGTGACAAGTCACCTAGTTGAGGCTGAGGTCTTTCACATCCCTTGATTGACTGCTTGGTGCAGCCTCTACAGCCCTCTTTCCTAATTGCTGAGCAGAAAACCATATTCTTGCCAGTTAAGGACAGCAATAGACAGGTAAGAGGAGAAATTGGGCCAGATCTGGCCATGTGGCCTGGGGCTGCCCCCTGCAGGGCTCAGTAAAACCCCTGGGTCCTCAGAGTCTGTCACTGCTCCTTGTCTTTTGCCTTCACTCCTGTCTTTCCCCTTTCCCAGCACCTTAACTAAGACAGGATTTCTAAAGAAAACCTGACAAACCTGCTCTCACTCTGACTGCATAGTTGTCTTGCTAGCATAGTGCCTCTTTCCAGACAAGCTACCACAGCTTAGCCCACTGTCTTTATGTTTGTGGTTCTGTCTGACCTTGCTTCAGGTACAGTAGAAATAGAACAATTCATAGACATTCTAGTATCTCTATCACATTTAAATCATAAATAGCTGGCAGACAGCAGGTGTCCCCCAATGTGTCATGTAACACAGAAAGGATTTGCTCTGGTCTTCAGAGAAAGTTCTCCAGCCTCCTCACCTAAGCACCTGGTCCAGGTAGGCTTTGAGGAAATCGGCGTTGTCCATGTAAATGTCCTGGAGGCAGTCCAGCTTGCGGAGGTGAAGAATGAACTTGATACAAACTGTGCGTTGCTGCTAGGGGCTTATAGACTTTCAGAGAATCCAAAGCAGAGTTTTGAAGATTTCTTATCTGGCCCAGGTAAAGAGCAAATGATGCCAGGTTTGTCACACTCCAGGAGTCATTCACTTCCAACTTCCTGTTCACAGTTCAACTCTAGCATCTTCAGGACAGCCCTGAAAATGCAGAAAGAATAAAACATAAATCTCCATCTTCTTGCACAGGTGGACCAAACAGCTTTTCTGCTGAGCCCACTCAAAGAGGCAGGTCTGGAATTCATTTGGAAATCTTCGGGTGAGAATATCAGCCTTAGCCTCCCAGACTGCTTGGATTACGGGCATGCACCACTACGCTCACCTATGATTCTTTAATTCTGTGCCTTAATTTTCTTTTTGAACTTTTTTTTTTTGTGGGTACCAGGGGTCGACCTCAGGACCTCGCATGCCAGCAGGTGCCCATGCCACTGAGCGATATCACCGGCCCTTTTTCTGTATGTGGGTTCCAGGAGTTGAACTCAGGCCCTCGCGCTTGCCAGGCAGACGCTTATGCCACTGAGCCATCTCACTGGCCCTTTTTTGAACATTTCTAAGAAAAAGTATTTGTGTAACAAATATTTGAATATTTCAAAGACAAAATATTTGTCTAATAAAGTATTTATGTCCAATATCCGGTCTCCTCGGGGATGATTTCTGTCAACTTTTTTTTCATCTAAATTAGCCATATTATCTTGTTCATTGTATGTCTTATAGGTTTTTTGTTTTGCTTTGTTTTTTAATTGAGAACTGGTGCTCCCTCTCTGGGACTGTTGCTGCTTGCGGCTGAGGTATGGAGTTGTCCATATTGTGATTTTTGTAAAGACTATATATTTCTGATCATGTGTGTTCATGGATATCTGTGTTTCATTTTCTCCAGGGTCAGTCAGCTCAGGTGATTTGACAAAGATTTCCTCAAATGCCTGGATCCAGTAAGAAGAAAATGTCCTAAGCTGGATGTGGTGGTACAGGCCACCCAGCACTCTGAGCGGCTGAGGCAGGAGATTTGCAAGTTCAAGACTACCATGGGCAAATTATTGACATCCTGTCTCAAAAAATAAAAAGGGCTGGGCCTCTAGCTCAATCCCCAGTACCACACAAGTGAATGAATGAAGATGAGGTCATTGAAGTCCTATCTTTTCAAATTATTTTGACAGATGCTACCAAGGAATCCTGTTCAGCTTAAACAAAGGCTGGGTTCTGTGCTGGTCCACAGTGAACTGTCACGCAGATAAAAACACAATCCTGATTATCACAGGATGAATTATGTATTGCTTACCTAGCACTCCAAGCTATATTAGGATCATAAGCTGCCATCCCCAATGTAGCTTGCTGTGTGGTTGGGCTTCGGGGTTGATAGCTGCTATACAAATACTGAAATTTACCAAACTGTACAGTCATTTTTCTTCATCCTGGATCCTACAAGTGTCTGAGCATACTCTAGAGTTCTGAAATAGTTGATCCAGACATCTCTTACCAGCTCAATATGTGCCAACTTCTCCATCTAGGATAATATTTCCTACATTTTTTTAAACCAGGTCTTCTCATTCTATTCAAACTTTCTTAGATATTTAACAAAACTTCAGACTTTTACAACTTATACCATTTTGGATTAATGATTCCCCTACTCTAACTCTTTTGGATATTAAGACTTTGGGATCTATTTTTTATTATTTTTCCCCTCAATTAGTAGCCAGTGACCTAAACAATGAATCTTATATTGCCATTTTTCATAGTAGTGTGAATCTTGTTTCATCACATTCTAAATGTGCATATATAGGTGGGTTTATTTTTCTATTTTTATGTGGTACTAAAGATTTAACCTAGGGCCGGTGAGATGGCTCAGCGGCTTAAGCGCCTGCCCGGCAAGCGCAAGGGCCCGAGTTCGACTCCCGGAACCCACATACGAAAAAGGGGCTGGTGATATCACTCAGTGGCACGGGCGCCTGCTGGCGTGCGAGGTCCTGAGGTAGACCCCCCCGGTACCCACAAAAAAAAAAAAAAAAAAAAAGATTTAACCTAGGGCTGGTGAAATAGCTCAGCAGCATAAGTGCCTGCCTGGCAAGCGCGAGGTCCTGAGATCGACTCCTGGTACCCACATAAAAAAAAAAAAAAAAAAAAGATTTAACCTAAATACCTCTATCTGGGCAAAGACATTTTATTACACAGCTTCTATATTTTCTTGCCCATGCTTGGAAATTTTATTTTCCAAATAAAACTGAAAATCATTTAGTGAAGTTCACAAAAATCAAAACAAAACAAAGAACTGGAACCTAGCCCAGGACTTTAAGTTAATTTGTGTTACAGTGCCATTTGAAAAGGAGAATATTGCCAATAATAAAAAAAATGGCATATTTAAGAACAGATGTAAAGATTTACATCTTGGGATGTTTTTCAGTAATTCAAAGGAAAATAGAAAGTAATTTTGTTTTCTATTTCTACATATTGTATGTTTTCTTCACTATAAAAGCACATGACACATTTCTAGTCTAAATACATAGTCAATAAAATTATCTTCAGTATAGGCCAGGCATGGTAGCCCACACCTATAATCCTAGCTCTGTGGGAGGGTTAGATAGAATTGTGAGCTTGAGGCCAGCCCGGGCCATTTACGGAGACCCTATCTCAAAATAGAAAACAAATAAAGGGCTAGGGATGTAACTCAGTGGTAGAGCACCCGTGGAAGGTCCTAGGCTCAATCTCCAGTCCTGGTAAATAAATAAATCTCTCTCCTACCTTTGTAGTACAGCTAGAAACAATGGAGCTGAAGAAGGCACTCTCTCGTATCCATTTAATTTCAAACAGCACCCTAGGGCCAATCCTCCTTCCACTGTCCTAAAAGAGGCAGAGAATCACAGAACAAAACCCCAGTAAATCTCTGATACTCTTGGTGACAGCACATGTGTTGGATCCCGGCCTGACCTTCAGTCACCTTCACCTATTCAAATTTTATTAAAGATTCATGAGTAAACATTGCATCTCATACATGAAATTAAGAACAGAGTGAATTCTGGGACAAGTGTACACGTTCAGAGCCGCTGAGATGACTGAACACCCTGCCAATTGTACCCAGAGATTCAGGTGCCTGGGTTGAGTTACATATCCTTTAAATTCCTAAAGCCTGATTCATCTGGGGCTGCTGCTGCGTGACATGTTCTGTGCAGTGCTTTCGTTTTCCTGTCACCCTGGCACCACTGCTCTGTTCGTGCCATATCTTTTGTCGGCACAAACTTACTCTAAACACAACTTCTCCTGTTATGGTTTGTGTCTAGATGTCCTGCCAAAGCTTCATACGGTCATAGGGCTTTTTCAGAGGTGGCTGAGTCTAGAGTGTGTGATGCTGGGATTAAGGGTGTGTGATTAGTAAGTCAGTCCACTGATTGGTTTGGCAGAGTTTGGCTAGGAGTAAGGGTGTGAGTGCTACACCCACCCTAAGGCAGGCAGCCTGCATACAATATAAGGGACAGAAAGAGTCTTGTATCCCTCCTTGTTGCTTTTGCTGTCTTCTGCTGCCATTAACTTTGCCCCCTGCCATGTGCCACCCTGTCTTGGAGCCCGCCGATTATGGACTGAAACCTCTACAGACTGTGAATTAAATAAACCTTTCCCCCTTTAACTTTGGGCATTGGGTATTTTGTCTCAGCAGGGAGAAAAGTAACTCATACACCCGTGAACTTCAATAAATGTAGCTGCTTTTCATTTGCCATTGAGTGTGCACTTGCAATTCATTGCTCGTTGTACACAAGAACCTGGATTATATCTGCTAAATTCTTCACACTGTAACATGTGTACTATCTTTCCCTGTGAATTCATCCTTCCCAAAACTTTCCTTGAGGCTGACTCTGCTGAGAAACCAAGATTACATCAGCCTTGGGTCTGTCAAGTCTTGTTCTCAGTTAGAAGGTTAGACAAACATCAAAAGACAAGCCCTAGTGTTATCATTTCTGTAACATCAAGGGTACTAGGGAAGGAATGTTCACGTCTACTTGGAAAATCACACTGGAACAGTCTCCATTCCTGAATTCCAACCTATTTAAAAGTATTCTACAACGTATCATCCCCACTAGGAAGCTCCTGAAAATGTGTCAGCAACTCTCCCTCAGGGGGACTGGAGATGCCACTCTTACCAATTAAGAAGTTATGCACTCTACCAGCACACATAAGATGTCTCTGCTCCCGTGTGTAGCAATGGCTTAGTATGAAAGCCACAGCCCTGCGTGTGACCTGCGCCTGCTGGAGTGCGACTGCTCAGTGAAGCCTTCACCATGCTCCTCACACACACGGTATATCTTGAGTGTGTCCTCTGACATCTGAGATTTTACTTCCTGCTAAAGCCCTACCCACAATTTCTGCAAATATAAGGCCTCTCACCTGAATGTGTCCTCTGGTGTCTAATGAGGTGTGACTGCTGTCTAAAGCCTTGCCTACCCTCCCTGGACACATGAGGCTTCCCCTGAGTGTGTTGTCTGGTATTTAATAAGAGTTAATTTATCACAAAAGCCTTGCCCACACTTCCTGCACACAAAGGCACCCAAGTGTGTTCTCTTGTGCATAGATAGGTTTGGTTTCTGTCTAAACATTCTGTCACACTCCCTGCACATAAGAGGCTTTTCCCCTGAACGTGTCCTCTGGTGTGAGACAAGGGCTGATTTATCATTAAAGCTGTGGCCATACTCCTTGCATACAGATGGCTTTTCCCTGATGATGGTTGATTTCCAGGTAGAGCCTCACTCATACTCTGTGCACACAAAAGGCTTCTCCCTTGTATGTGACTTCTGGTGCTGGTTGTGGTTTGACTTCAGGCTGTGCCCACACTCCACGTATATGTAAGGTTTAACTCCTGATTAAGTCTTCTGGTGTGACTGGACGTTTGATTTCCAGCTGAAGTGACACCCACATTCTGTGCATATATAAGGTTTTTCTCTAGTATGTGTCCTTAAGTCCCTGATGAGGTGTGACTGCTGGCTAAAGCCTTGTTCACACTCTCTGCAAACATAGGCTTCTCTCCTGAATCTGTCCTTTTATGTCTGATGAGGTATGAATGCTGGTGTGGTAGATTAACTAATGGTCAACTTGTAACACCCGGATGAACTGAATCAGAGTGGTGCTGGGCATGGAGGGCCCACCTGAGGACTGTTGCCAACAGCATAAAAAAGAGAACTAGAGGGGGAGATGGTGTGCTGTTGATTTTCCTGGAGAAACTTGTCACGCTGGCTTTCCTGATATGAACTTGGCTGTTCTCATCATCAGAGGAGCTCAGGCCCTCACTGTCACTGAGGATGGCTATGGTTCTTTTCAGGGGAGCTCTGGTCCTTACCTTGAGTGTTGCTTCCTGGCTCCAGTGCAGATCCCTCAGCCTGCTGGCACAGATACATCATCCCGCTGGTGCAGACTTTCTAGCTTCCACCACTGACCTTTGGCCTTGATACAGACTTGCATGAGACATTGTCGTGGGTGCATGTCTTCCAGTTGTACTCATGGAGGACATTGCCATGGGCTCTGGGTCTTCAGCTGGACTCATGCAGGACATTGTGGTGGGATCCAGGCCCTCAGCTGGATTCTTTTGGTCCCTAGTATATGAATAGATCTCCCGCACTCTTTTGCATTTGACTCTTTGGGTGTCCTCTGGTGTGTGATGAGTTGACCTCCAGGTAAAGTAACGCCCGCATTCCCTGCACAGATAAGCTCCACCCCACCCCCTACCCCATCCTCAGGTTTTTTAAAAATAAGATTTGACGTACTGCTAATGCTTGGTCCCCACTCCGTATACATATAAGATGTCTTCCTTGTGTGTGTCTTCTGGAGGCTAAGTAGGTTCAATCCCCTGATAAAGCCTGGCCCCAAAATCTTCATGTTTGGGTGCTCCAAATCCTGAGATTTCTAAAATACGCAACTGTGGTAGTCGGCACTGAAAATATGTACATGAAGCGCCTTGTGTCTAAGTTGTAGATGTGGCCTGTCCTGAAGGGTCAGCTAGGGACTCTGAAGATGGAGCATGGCTGGGAGGGAGGCCGAGGCCTTGCAGTTGCAGGACGTCGATGAATTTACTGTGCTGTTCCCAATGCTATCAGCTCAAGTAGAACATGAACTTTTCTTAAACTATCTTTCAGACTCCTCAAGGGACGCCTTTGTTCTCATGGAGTATATAAGATAGAATACTCCTAAAATAAAACAGGGTGGTTATCAGGCCTCTAATGTGTCACGAGTCTTCTTTCATCGGAAATTAACCCCAATATCGACTGGGGTTACGCAATACTTTGTCTGCTTCCTCAAGGTCTGTCTTCTGTTCTAAGCTGAGCTTTAAAGTCACGGTTGTGTTGTGTTCCTTGGACATTACTGGATGTTCTTCATGGAGAAGGCCTGGAGAAGGCCTTTGAAAGATGAATTTTGCTTATCCTCCCAAACGGGACTAGAGTCTTGTTCTCTCTCTTTAATTTCTGCTTTGTCATTCAAGCAGGATTCATCAAAGAGTTGTTCCTGCTCTTGTTTATGATTTTCTGCATAGCATTTCACTGGGTGGAGATGATTTCCTGCACATAAACTTGAAAATAGCTGAGGCAGATGACTGAGCCACACACGTTTCCTGAGGGCTTGCTGACTAGAGAATATCAGGGCAGGAAGGTCAAAGTTGCTTTTCTGGCTTTGATCCTTTTGAAGAAAGAACATTTTCAGAAGAGTCATAGACAGG
Organism: Erethizon dorsatum; assembly: GCA_028451465.1. Classification (NCBI taxonomy): domain Eukaryota; kingdom Metazoa; phylum Chordata; class Mammalia; order Rodentia; family Erethizontidae; genus Erethizon; species Erethizon dorsatum. The sequence goes on from CM051834.1 coordinate 101,060,131, forward strand.
GCTACCTAGGCCATTTTGCCTTGCCCACTGGCCATTCATAATGTATGTGTATCATCAGCTATCTCCTATGTAGAAATCCTTCACAAAACCTACTTTTGATTTCACTTTATGCATTATATTTTCTAGCCAAATCCAGCCTGCAATGATTTTGGTAATGCCTACCGGCTAAAAATACTTTTTATCTTTTTAAGAGTGGAAGGGAAGAAGGAAAAGAAAGAGGGAGAGAAAGAGAATGTGACAGAGATTGTACATACATAGTCTCAAAACTTAAAATGTTATGAAGCACTTTAGAGAAGTCCATTGAACCCTGTCCTATTGTGATATAGAAAACTCATGCGGAGGATTCCTTTGGAAACAATTAAAAGGAAAGGCATCAGATAGCACAAATGGCATAAGGACTTACATCAGAAAGACCAGAGGGAGAGCTGACAAGCACTGCACGAAGGAAGCCAGGTACACAAAACCAAGATAGCCGCCCCTACCTCCAATAAAATGCAAAGGAGACAAAGGGCAACTACCTAACTTAAAAGAAAACTCTTCTTTGATGAGAGAAAAGATGTAGAATTTTAACACAGAAATGGACACTATTTTTAAAAGAAAACTCTAGAGTTGAAGTGAACAATACTGAAATTTAAAAATTCACTTAATAGGTTCAATAGTAGACTGACATGGAAGAAGAAAGATTAATTTAAAGGCAAACAAATAGAAATTACCCACCTGTCCATCAGAAAAGAGACAAAAGGCTAAAGAAAAATGGACAGAAGCTTATAAGATAATATACACCCTCAGATATACACCCTCAGATATACACCCTCAGATATACATGGGACGATATCCAGCAGCCCAACATACAGATAGACTGCAGTTCTAGGACGAAAAGGAAGAGTAAAAGGGACAGAAAAAATATTGAAATAATAGCCAAATATTTCCCAAAATGAGTGGAAAACATAACTTACAGATTCAAGAAGCTTCATAATGCCCGAGTAGTAGAAACATAAAAATTACTCCAAGGAACATCATAGTCAAACTACTGAAAGCCAAAGATAAAGATTTGAAAAGCCAAAGAAAATACATTACACATAATGGAAAAACCAACCATATGATAACTTCTCCAAGGAAATTATGAAAACATGAAAGCTAAGAAATACTGCAATCCTGAAAGAAAAATATTTTAACCAAAACTTCTCTATCCAGTGAATCTTCACAAACTGGAAGGAAAATAACATTTTCAAGTTTAAATGGAAAATTCAATGCCAGCTGATTATTAAATTCTAAGTCCTTCCAGATGAAGAAAAATTATACCAGATGGCAATTTATATCACACAAAAAAAAATGTGGGTAGACATCAAACACACACACGTCCTTCTATATATGAATTTCTTTGCAAGTATATGACTATATGACTGCTTAAAATTTTTAACAGTGTATGTGTAAATGCCACATTATTTCTCTGGTGTGAGAAACCGAAAGCGTAAATAAGGACCAAAATATATAACAGATATTGTGAAATAGGAAGACAATGTTCAAATGGGAAGGAGAATGGGGGGGGGAGGAAAAGAAAAAAACAAGAAAATAAGGAAAAAAATGGACACAAAGCTTTTATAAATAAGGAGGGGAAGAGCGGTTGAAGGGAGGGTAGGGGAATGAGAAAAAAAAAGAATCAAGTTATATCAGGTATAAGTACAAATTCCCTATGATGAATGTGATCATTATATATACCTAAAATGTACCAATAAATTTAATTAAAACATTTTAACCCTGTAGTATTGAATTTAGAATGCATATAGGCATAAGTGTGTATGACAACAATAGCACTAAGGAGGAGGGAAATGTATACATACTCTTGCAAAATTCTTACATTACCTGAAACAAGTAATAACTCTAATTAAATTGGTTTAAGGTGTGACATTGTAATCCCTAGAAAAGACACACACACAGCATATATATTTACTGAAAGAAATTAACATGGTCAACTAAAAAATATTTGATTAAAACATTATGTCTCAAATATGAAAAGGGCTGGGGGTGTGGTTCAGTGTGAAAGCCCTGGGTTCTATCCCAGTACCAGAAAAAGATAAAATAAAATGTAGGCTAAAGAAAAAACAGAGAAAAAAAACAGATCAGACAGAGAAAATAAAAATCTGGCAGAATATACAAATATACAAATAGTATTCACGTATACTAGCAGTGAACCAATGGAGGTCAAAATTTAAAATACAGCTCCATTTACAACAAAATACAAAACCATGATAACATGAACATAAATACCCAGGGTTAAATGTACCAAAATACATGCAAAACCTGTATGACGATGTTTTGTATTCTTTTATGAGATGCTCATTCAGGTGCTGCCACAACAGAATACAGAGGAGACTCAGGGACAAGCAAGTTTATTATACTCACAGGTTCCAGAGAGATAGTATCAGGCGTTACAAATCCCTAATGTTGGGCAATGGAGTGGGGAGGTACAGGATACAACCTGAAAGGAAAATGAGGGCTTCAACTGTTCAAGTAATGTTTTCTTTCTTAAGCTAATGCATTGACACTGAAGTATATAATTATTATTATGCATAATTTTAATAATATTTTATAGAAATTTTTATATTTATAAATATTTTACATACATGTTTTAAATTATGGGAATCGGAGAGGTGAAAATGAGTTAGTTTTAGCATAAGAGAAACTAAAAAGTATCTGGAAGGGTGGCAGATTTAATGTTTATGGGGTAGGAACAGTTTTTAAGATTGGGAGGAGAGAAGGAAGATCCTGAATGAGGAAAGACTAAGCATTACAGAGAAGATAAAACAAGCAGGGAAGGGAGGCTTCCTGGTGCCAGGAAAGTACATGGAAACCAGGAAAGTCCCTTCCTCAACTGGAGATTATAGTCTGCAAGAAAGGCCATGCCAGCAGCCTTACTAGTAAGCCTTGGAGGCCTGGAGAAGAGCTTCTCCCACTACCTCCTCCTTCCCCCTCTGCCAAACCCTAGACCCTCATGTAGTTTGCTCACACTCACCAGGACAGAGATCCAGCGGATGTTTTCTCTCCTCTCTCCAGCTAAGCAATGACTTTTGGTTTAGAAAGTGTTATTTCTGCTCATAGGGAAGAAGACAAGAAGATACTTAGCTATAGGCTCAAGACTCCATTGCAGAAATCAGAACTAAAGTGGTGGGGAAACTCAATGGTTACAAAAGACCCATGAATGGTGAATTCTTTAAAGCAGAAGAGTTGAGTAAGGAAAAGTGGCTCCAGTAAGGAAAAAGAATTATATTATATTTTAATCAACACCAGGTTGATTAAAATATCCTGGGTTTGGCAAGATTAAAGTAAAAAAGAGAGCCCTACCCTTGGGAAAGAAGTGTAGAAATACAGTGTCATACATAACATGAATATATCAAGCTATCTGCTTTTAACTCTACGAAATTAAGATTTACCCAGAGGGAAAGGTAAATTATTGTTTTTAAGCCCAAACCAAAGGTGTATCCTTTCTCATGACAAATTTCAAGGGCTAAGCGAAACCATTCTTACCGAATGAGACCAGGTGGTTACAGTGTTGCAGAACCCGGTACTGGACCAAAAGGAAGACATTCTGCACCAAGGAGTAGGAAGGCAACTTTCATTATGCTAGCAGGCCAGTGGGAACCAAGTCCAAATCATCAGGCCCAACTCAGAGTAAAGCAGAAACTTACATACATTTTTGTAAGCCGGAAGTACATAGCTGATAGCGGGTTATTTTATAATTGGTTACATAGGCTGAGTCACACGTTGTCAGGTGAATTTGTTCCGGGCAGATTTAGTCAGAGAGGATTGTTTATCATAAGGCAGGAGAGTTTAGGGAGGGAGCCGAGCTGAGCGGGTGAGTAAAATCAAGCATGTTTTTGACTAGGCTGGTCTATCTTGGGCAGAAAGTCCTTGAAACAGGCCAGCAAAACAGCATATGTTACGGGTTTGGGAGTGCAGGCAGCACAGCCAGGTGCAGTCAGACGAGCCAGATCAGACTGTCTCTAAGTTGTAGCTGGTGTGATCTGTCAAGGCTAACTGAGTCTAACTATGTGGTGGGCTGGGTGAGCATATTCTGTCCCAATATGATATTAAGCTATTTGTTAATTTGCTAAAATTCTAAAATTTAAATTTTCTGTCACAATAGGTCTTCAGCATCACTTCCCTGTGCAGGGTTCACTGAGCAGGGCTCAACAACCTCCACTCCTCCCGGGTGAGGCCCACCACCACTTCCCTGAACACCACAAAAGCCCTCAACACAAAGCACACACCTGCTTATCCCTGAATCCACCTTGGCAGTACCTTAGAATGAGAGGTAGGAAAGAGGCAGGAAAGATTTCTAGACCAAACTAGTACTGTCAATATGGCGGGCCAGCTGCAATGCTGGGGGTGGGGTCACAAAGCAAATAAAAAAGGCCCCTGCATATGGGAAGAATTAAAACTAAAGCAAAGAAGCAAGGAAAAAGCAGTGTCTGATGCTTCAAAACAGTTTTTTCTATTCACTCTGTTATATTTTATCTTGAAAATACAAGTTTATAAAAGAATATCATGTACAGAGTTGACTAGAGAAGCACTATTTACAACAGTTAAATATAGGGTACAGATTAGAGGTCCAAACACTGGGAAATAGAGGATGAGTTCATTCTTCAGTGGACTATTGTGGAAATTACTTTCAGTGGTATAAATGTTGTTTTTCTTTCATCTTTAAAAACTGCTCTGAGTAGTTACACATACTAACTTTAAAACATGATTTTAGGGCCGGTGAGATGGCTCAGCGGCTTAAGTGCCTGCCTGGCAAGCGCGAGGGCCCGAGTTCGACTCCCGGATCCCACATATGAAAAAGGGGCCGGTGATATCGCTCAGAGGCACGGGCGCCTGCTGGCGCACGAGGTCCTGAGGTCGACCCCCCGGTACCCACAAAAAAAAAAAAAAAAAAAAAAACATGATTTTATCATTAAGGGCTGTTAAAATGTATGCACGTAGGTTTACGTGTGTGCATGTTGTTTGTATGTATTAACTCAAAGCTCAAAGAAAATGGAATCCAAAAACAAACTGGGGGCTGGTGAGATGGCTCAGCGGCGTAAGCGCCTGCCTGGCAAGCGTGAGGGCCCGAGTTCGACTCCTGGAACCCACATACGAAAAAAGGGCCGGTGATATCGCTCAGCGGCACGGGCGCCTGCTGGCACGTGAGGTCCTGAGATCGACCCCCGGTACCCACAAAAAACAAAACAAAACAAAACAAAACAAATAAAATAAAATGGAAGATCCTAAGTATGTAGACTGTGCTTTACACATCACTGAATGTAATCTATTAAAGGCTCTGCAGATTGACAACATTCAGCAAGTTTCTTCAACAGAATCAGTGAAAAAATGCTAAGAATAAATAATAAAATGTGCCTGTCATCCCATTTCATTTGCTACAAATTTAATAAAAAATTCCAATTTATCCTCTCAAGCAAGGGTTCTTGGCAGTGATACTAATGTCCTAATGTCCTACTGTTTATTTGCTTAGACTATTTTATATAATCCAGATGTCATACATCTCAGAGTACCTGGAAATTCTGCCCAAGCCCCTAAAATAAATGATTAATTATATGCTCCAAATAACATACCAAAACAAACAACAGAAACTTCTTACTCGGTTCCTTCAAATTAATTAATTTAATTTGTGGTCCCCTCATACTCGAAACATTTCATGTATGTGAGCTACTGTTCTTGGCAGACATCCCACCTTAAACAATTTAGCTATTCAACTCTTTGTGCCTGTTGATTGTTTTCTCCTAATACTTCCTTTTTTAAAAGCTGTATTAAGGAATACGTTGGTTATGCAGGATACAGTTCAGGGTGAACATATCGGTCTTCAGAAGAGGTGCCACAGGAAAAGTCAGCTGACTAAAACACTTGATGTCCAGCAAATCAAAATGCTTCCTTACTAATGAGTGATTAATATAACAAAGTACACACGAAAGGTTCAATACTACCTTGAAAATGTCCTGAATTGGATTTCTTGGTATCAACACCCAAATGAATGAGATATTTTTATAAATGAGAAATACAGAACTCTTAATGTTGCTCTGAAAGTAGCAACATTTATATTCCCACCAAAGGACTCGAGGATTAAGACTAAATCCAAACCTCTTTTTCTAAATTCTACTCTGATTTGTTCATAAGCATGGTGAAGCCAAATCTGAAATAATCAAATTAGTTCATATAAAAAATGACAATAAGCCAGACTAGCAATTGTGTCTGGGCTCAATAAATATTCATTTAATTCAGTTATGTCAAACTCATTACAGTCAGCATTCTTAAAGGTTAGAAAGCTTCCTCTTAAATCCCTATACTGTACTTTATCACTCTATTTCCCACATATTGATTTTATGTCAATTCTCTTTTAACATCCTTTAAAAATTAGCTTACTCAAAGACAAAGTCTCCACTCTCCAACTGGGCACTCAGGAGTCTGTTTGATCTGTCCCCAAATTCAGAGGTGGAAAATGCAAATCCTTCAGCATCCAGGTAGGTTATAAAATGAAAAAGGCAAGCAGAATGTAGCTTGGCAATGGTTTCAACCTCAGCATGAAGCAGACTGCAAAAAGTGCAACAAATAGACCCTAAAGGCCCTGGCCAAATGCTGGACACTGCTTTGGTTCAAATTGCCTAATGCCAAAGGACGATGCAGATTTAGGGAAGATTTATTTTCAGAAAAGCAGGAAATTCAGAATTTTTGGCAAAATCTCTCAATTGCCAGATACTGAAAATGCTTTCAAATGTCAAATTATATCTGATCACATCAAATTCCTCCCTGTCTCATGTGTGGACTGCTAGTTCATATCTTCGCCTGTACATATTTAAAATCAACATTAAATAAATCCATTGGTCACTATAATCCTTACACAGTGTGCCCAGTGGCCCAGCTTCTGAAATTAACCATGCTTACTGCCCTCCTCCCAGTTCCCCAACTTATCAAAATCTTCAGGGACAGCCTAAATTGTCCTTCTCCTGGGAGTCTTCCCCAACCGTCAGACCACTGGTGTCTCTGCTGCCCCTGCTTTTTATTCACATCACTGGACAACTGAGCATGGATGTCCCTATATTTTTACTGAAACTACTGGACGTGTGTTGTTCACAATTAACTACTTCATGAATGACTGAGGGATGGATGGAGCCAAAGGGAATGCTGAGGGAGGACTCCATATAAGATGAGCAACTCCTGCAGGACCAGGAATGAACTTTGCCAGTAACAAGAAGGCAGCCTCAAGAGCAAGAAAAGGGGACGGAGGCCAGGTCTGGTGGTTTATAATCCCAGCACTCTGGGAGGCTGAGGCAAGAGGATAACAAGTCAAGCCAGCCTGGGCAAATTGACCAGACCCTATCTCAAAATTAAAAAAAAAAAAAAAAAAAGGCTGGTGATGTCCCTCAGTGCAAAGACCCTGTGTTCAACCCCCATTACCACCACCACCACCACCACAAAAAAAAAAAAAAAAAAGAAAGAAAGAAAGAAAGAAAGAAAAAGAAAAAAGAAAAGAAAAGAAAAGAAACCTATCCTGTTGATAGAATCTCTTCTTTGGCTCTCGGGAGCCCCGTGGCCATTTTCCTGGTCTCCTGAGGGCTCTCCCTGCAGAAGGGCAAAGTCATAGAAGACAGACTTGAGGATGTGAAGAGAAATAGGAGAACATCAACGTAGAAGAGAAATAGGAGAACATCAACTCCCCAAGAGTTGAAATCTGCTCCTGAGCCCCATAATTAAAGGTCAGGGATGTCACAGAAATCACCAGCACGCCCCAGGTCCCAACCAGGAATGGGGTCCAGGATGACTCAGCACCCTCATGCCCAGCTCCAAAATCTGACCATGGAGTGAAGCCCTTGTCCCCCCGCAGTGGAGTGAGGTCTGTTTCTAACCCCGTGAGCGCAGTTCTGCCTTAGCCTGTCCCCAGCAGTAAAACGGGAACAAGCAGATGGACATGCTGACTGACTAGAGGACACTCACGGCACAAGGGGTGCAGTCTGCAGTGCCTGAGACCGAAGCTGGGAAAACCAAGTGCAGGAAAAACCCCGCACAGAGCGACCAGAAGTGCCCCTGCTTGTCTGCTCTTTTCCGGGAAGGGTGACAGATAGAGAGGCCGGAAGTGACCGCAGAGGCCTCTGGGAAGTGTAGTTTGGAAGAGAGGCGAGAGTCGTTGGCTTCTGCTCAGCCCGCGGAGTGCGGCTGATTTCTGAATCACACAACCAACCAAGTTCAGGAGCCTCTTCTTAAGATGCGCAGACCACGGGGTTCACAAGTTTCTCCTCAGAGGGAATGCCCAAGGATTCAAACGGTACGCATTGATCTTCAGCTCACAGGTGAGCCAAACTCACTCTCGAAAGCCTCCGCCGGGGTGCGCCCTGCCCACAGAAACCAGGTCCCGAGGGCCCAGGCCTAACGTCAGAGGGTGCGGGCGCTCACCAAGACGTTTGGCGGGTGGCACAGTAGGTTGATGTTGTGAAGCGACTTTGGGCTTTGGGGCTACACCGGCTCTGTATTCCCGAGAGTAGGAGGATGGGCCAGAACTGACAGAACTCCAAGAATTTTCCGAACGACGGTATTGGTTTGGTCCAAACTCTAGAAATGGGGGTGGGGAGACTCTGGTCATGTGTTCTCAGTGTTTTAGGAGGTGGGAATGGCTGGGTTTAGGGCCAACAACAAAAGATCACCCTGATGATGGTGGTGGTGAAGATCCTCGGAGGTGTATATTGGAGGCTGGAGAACAGATGAAGCTTGGAGGAAACCCCTTCCAGTGGGTGTGGTGGTGGTAGGGAGAAGGGTGAAGAGGAGGCATAATTCTGAGTGTTGTTCACCATGGAGTTTTTTGCATTATTTTTTATTTTAAAGATATTATTTATCTTAGTAACTGAGGGGTTATTTTTGGGTTTTCTGGTGCCCCCTTAAATTTCGTACCCCTAGTCCCGACCCTGATGAAAGGTATGAATAGATCTGATGTGTTATATGAACCTCACTGGTACCTACTGGCCTGTACCCATAGGTAGGAGGTGAGGACCTGGCTTCTGGGCATTAAATAGCCAGAAAGAGTGTTTTAGGAGCTTTTCCTAAATTGTCGAATGGCGAACAATTCTTATCTTTTCCTTTCCTGACTTCCTAAATATCCACAATTTCCTGGTAACTATTCCTTCCCAAGCCCCACCCCCAAAGCACCTCCAAGATCTTATCATGATGCAAATATTCAAAGATTATTATTCGCGTGTGTCTGCTAGGGATTGAACCCATGGCCTCACACACACTGAGCGTGCACTCTACCACTGAGTAATAACCCTAGCCGCTATATTGGCATTTAAGGTCAACAAAAAAAACTAAAACTCAGGTTTTACACACAAAAAAAACTATATATACACACACATATATCATATATACTGCTGTGCAACTGCTAAACTATGCAGTTCTTGCTGAAGAAACTAAAAATGACTCGCACATTGTCTATACTTTCATGTTCTTTTGACAAAATCAGGAAAAATAGAATTTCAGAAGCACTCAATGTTTATTGGTTATTCCAAATAATTTATAGATATTAGTTGGCTTTACTTTTGATTCCAGAATTGAGTGACACTTTATAAATCAGAATAAATATTCCAATGAGCCAAGAAGAGGAGGTTGGTTTTATAGACAAAAGAATGGGCCGAAGAAAGTAAACAAGAAAGGAAAACCAGATGGTCATATCAAAATTACATTCCTTGAAAAGGAAGGGACAGGGACAGAGGACAAAGAAAAATAATTAACATCAGGTTACTTCCAGGTATTTTGTTTTTGCTTTTGTAAGGATTAGAGGAAAAGAAACTTCATTATTATGCCAACTGAAACTAGTCTGTTTGGGAAATTTGACAGTCTCTCTAATCTTGATTTCTCAGAAGACAAGATACAAAGGGCTTAATTTTTACTTGGTGATATGGAAGTTTAACATGAGTGACTCCCTGTCAGGAGTTACTGTGCTGTCAGGAGCTAGCACAAGAGCTTAGTCCAAAACAATGGCCTCCTGTAAATTTTATTGAATATTACCTATACTTATCATTTTTGTTTTTCATTAGTCAATAAAGTTTACTCTTCCACTAAAAATAGAGAAGAACAAGCAGCAGCAGCAGCACTGTAGTATCTGCCTCGTTTCTCTTGCAAAGTTTGCTCCCAGCCCTGCCATGATATGAGGAAGCCCATGTCAGAGTCCACATATAGGTGTTCTGGCTGATAGCTCCTACTAAGGTTCTAGCTGACAGCATCAAACAACAGGAATGAGTCAATAAGGCTTTGAGGTGACTCCAGCCCTATTGAAAAGTATGGTTTTTATCTTGCTAAGGGTTTTCATGATATCGTGGGAGTAAAAGTCCTTCATATTCCCCTAAATTCTTTTTATAAAAAGTATTGACTTTGTTCACATATTTTACAAATGCAATACTGCAGATAAAACCCAGAGCCTCTGCACTGAGCTACATCCCTAGCTCCCTTCCTTTTTTATTTTTTAATTTGAGACAGGTTCTGGCTAAATTGCTTGGTCTGGGACTGAACTTTCTATCCTTTTGCCTTTATCTTCCAGAGTACTGAGATTACAGGCATGTGTCAATACATCTGGCTACAAGCATATCACTTGTAAAGTTGTTTTACTTGGATAAAAATCACCATAATAGTCACCCTTTTAAAGTGTTTAGTTTAAACCAGGCATGGTGGTACACACCCGTAATCTCAGCATTTGGGAGGCTGAGGCAGGACAATTGCTGTGAGTTTGAGGCCAGCCTGGGCTACGTAGTGAGTTCAAGGCCAGCCTGCACTACAAAGTGAGACCCTGTCTCAAAAAAAAAAAAAAAAAAAGGGGGCCGGTGAGATGGCTCAGCAGCTTAAGCGCCTGCCTGGCAAGCACGAGGGCCCGAGTTCGACTCCCGGAACCCACATACGAAAAAGGGGCCGGTGATATCGCTCAGTGGCACGGGCGCCTGCTGGCGCGCAAGGTCCTGAGGTCGACCCCCTGGTACCCACAAAAAAAAAAAAAAATGTGTTTAGGTTAGTGGCTTTTAGCGTATTGCTAAAGTTATATGACCTACATCACTGATTCCACAACTTTTTTTTTTTTGAGACAGGGTCTTGCTTTGTAGTGCAAGCTGGCCTTGAACTCACTATGTACCTCAGGCTGGCCTCAAACTCAGTGATCCTCCTGCCTCAGCCTCCTGAGTGCTAGGATTATAGGTGTGCACCACCACACATGGCTTCCGCAACATTTTTATCAAATAAAAAAGTAACAGTTCTTTCAGTTTAAATATACAGTCACTTCAGTTTCTCACTCTCAATGTCTCAATGTAACTAATACTACCTTTCTCCACCCACAATTCACTGTTGCTTGTTTTAGCTCCTTAGAGTCTATATTATCAGTACTTTTTATAATATCTTAATATCTGCATGAGTATTGGATTTTAAAACTTGTAATGTAGCTTTTATTTTTTCGGTACTGGGGACTGAGCACAGAGCCTTCACACTGAGCTACATCCCAGCCCCTTTTTTATGTTTTATTTTGAGACAGATTTTTGCTAAATTTCCCAGTCTAAACTCAAACTCATGATTCTCCTGCCTCAGCCTCCTAGAGCACTGAAATTAGATGTGTACCACCACACAGCTAATATAGCTTTCACTGCCACTCAGAGGTTTTTGAGTTCTGTTCTCAGTTTCATTCACATTTGAATATGTATGTAGAGATTTCTTTCCTTGACGCAGTTAAGAAGGAATATTAAATTAATACTCAGACATTTGATGGCTCCCTTATTGTTACTGTTTTCCCCATTCTGGCTAAAGAATGTGACCTGCATGCTTTTTCCTTCTTTGGAAAAATTTTGGAAAAATGTCATCTGTTTCTGCTGGGTTTTTGTTTTGTTTTGTTTGGTGGTGGTGGTAATTTTGTTTTGTTTTGTTTTGAGACACTGTCTTGCTATGCAGTTCGGGTAGGCCTTGAACTCACGACCATCCTCCTGCCTCAGCTTCCTCGGTGCTGGGATTACAAGTGTGTGTCACCGTACCTGCTTCTCTTGCTGTTTTGACAGCTGTGCTTTCAATTATCTATCATTCTGTCCTTAAGGTTTCAGACTGGTATTCTTTATACAGCATAAAAGATGAAATCTGAATAAAGACAACCCACACCTACTTTTTGTTCCTTGTTCAATTCCATGCTGAATAACAAGTGTTGGAGGAAAGGCTTTCTTTCCTATAGTTATTACAATTATTTCTCTTTTTCTATTATGAACTCTCTGATTTTGAAGGTAAACAACAGGATTAAAATCTTTTCCACCAATCATAATGCAGATAATTATGATAATTATATCAATGATAATAGAGAAAAACTTTTATTAAAAATATACTATCTGGGGGGCCGGTGAGATGGCTCAGTGGCTTAAGCGCCTGCCCGGCAAGCGCGAGGGCCCGAGTTCAACTCCCGGAACCCACATATGAAAAAGGGGCCGGTGATATCGCTCAGCGGCACGGGCACCTGCTGGCGCGCGAGGTCCTGAGGTCGACCCCCCGGTACCCACACACAAAAAAAAAAAAAAAATATATATATATATATATATATATATATATATATATATATATACTATCTGATAGGGCTAGGTCTAAGTACCCTATATTTATTAATCCATTGATTTCTCACAGCAAACCAATGCATACACATGATTGTATATATGTATATATAAGAAATAAAACACTACTAACATGTATGAGAAAAAATTTAAATATCTGGAAAAATAAACACTTTCATAATAATGACTCCCTTTCTAGTATGGCCTTAGAATTTGAGTTAATGAAAAGGAAATAGTTTGTAAGGAGAAAATATGGATAACTTCAGCAATTAAAATAAATGTTTTAAAAGAAAAAAATTCAAGGATCCAGAGATAAATTTTGGATCTTACTAGTGAGGACAACTTTTATAACTACAAAAATGTAGAGGCAACCATAAGATGAATAACAGCCATTTAAAAAAGTTATTGTGTTATTAAAAATAAAATCTGTATTTATTGAAATGGCAACCATGACTTTTGGCATGATAAAAGCAGGTGAAGGTACAACATACATACCAAAACACATTTCCTTAAAAATCAAGAGTTTAGCAGAATTTGCTCTATGAAATTGACAGCAGTCATCAATAGTATGATTACAATTAAGTTTTACTTTTAGTTTCCGGTTTTCTATGTTCACTGATAAAAATAAAAACTAGTGAAATGAAACAAAAAGATTAATACTGACTTCAAAAATAAAATTATAATTCCACAAAGAATTTAAAATTATCAAAGGTCACACAAAAAAGTGTGATACTGGGGCAAGCACAAATATATAGGTCAGAAAAAGAGAAGACCATCCTAAAAACACAAGCAAATATAAACAAGAATATAATGTATCCCCAAACAATGGGGAAATAAATAATTATTGAATAATCTGCATTGATACAAGACAGGAGGATGTCAATTTATACTGGTTTTTGTTTTGGTTTGTTTTGTTTTGTTTTGTGTGTGTGGGTACCGGGGGTCAACCTCAGGACGTTGCATGCCAGCAGGTGCCCGTGCTGCTGAGCAATATCACCGGCTCTTTCTTCGTATGTGGGTTCCGGGAGTCGAACACGGGCCCTCCCGCTTGCCAGGCAGGCCCTTATGCCGCTGAGCCATCTCACTGTCCCGTTTTGATTTTTTTGAGGCAGGGTCTTGCTATGTAGTTCAGCCAGGCCTTGAACCTACTTTGTAGCCCAGGTTGGCCTCGAACTCACAGCAATCCTCCTGCCTCAGCCTCCTAAGTGCTGGGATTATAGGCGTGTGGTACCACACCTGGTGTCAATTTATACTCTGAATGCATAACCTATAGTGAAATGCATTTGGACTGAAAACTTAAATATAAAATAAACAGAACTTAGAAAAACTAATTGTTATCAAATATTAATTTTTCTTTAAAATGTTAAGAATGTGACGAGAGCTATAATTTTTATCATTCATTAGTAAGAGTTCCCTGATGGCAACTGACATCTGAGCCACTACTAAATGCCTTCCCATATTCCTTACAGTTATGGGGCTTTTCCCCCTTATGAATTCTCAAGTGTCGAGTAAGATTTGAGCATTTATTAAAGGCCTTTCCACATTCATTACATTCATATGGCTTTTCATCTGTATGGATTCTCTGATGCTGAAAAAGTTGTGAGTTCTGAGTAAAGGCCTTCCCACATTCAAGACATTCGAAAGGTTTCTCACCAGCATGGATTCTTTGATGTTGACGAAGTTGTGAGCTCTGAGTAAAAGCCTTCCCACATTCTTTACATTCATAGGGTTTCTCACCAGTGTGAATTCTCTGATGATTAATAAGTGCTGAGCCATTACTAAAGGCTTTGCCACATTCCTTACATTCATAGGGTTTCTCACCAGTGTGGATTCTCTGGTGCTGAACTAGCTTTGAGCTCTGAGTAAAGGCTTTACCACAATCCTTACATTCATAGGGTTTTTCACCTGTATGAATTCGCACATGTTGAAAGAGTTGTGAGCTTTTAGTAAAGGCTTTCCCACATACTTTACATTCATATGGTTTTTCGCCAGTGTGAATGCGCTGGTGGTCAATGAGATTTGAGCAATAACCAAAGGCTTTCCCACATTCTTTACATTCATAGGGTTTCTTACCAGTATGTATTCTTTGATGTTGAGAAAGGTATGAGCTATAACTGAAGGCCTTTCCACATTCTTTACATTCAAAGGGTTTTTCACCAGTATGGATTTTTAGATGCCGAGTAACATGTGAACCACAACTAAAAAATTTTCCACACTCTTTACATTCATAAGATTTTTCACCAATATGAATTCTCTGATGTTGAATAAATTGTGAGCTCTGACTAAAGGCCTTTCCACATTTTTTACACTCATAGGGTTTCTCTTCATTATTATTTATCTGATCCAGAGTAAGGAATGTCTGTTGAATAAATGTGGGCATATATTCATGAGTAAATATTTCTTGGTTTAAATGCCCATTTTGGTATCCCAATTGTCCTGTAAAATGGCTTCTATATTCCAAAACATCTCTAAAACTGGAATATTCAAGGCTGTGCTTTGTAAGACCCAGTATTTCCCTCTGACACGACTCTATTTCATAAACTTCCTTCTTGAGAGATAATAACTTGCTTTCACACATTGATTCCAGATCTGAAAAGAAAAGAAAGTCATAAATACTCTTTTTCCTTCCTATTTGTGAAAAGTTAAACTTTTATGATAGATATGGAAAAACTTAGAGTGACAATAATATCTACTAGGTAAATAACAAAGTTATCAGAGATAACTGTTTAATCTGAAAAATGGACAAGAAATGCATAGAAATTACAAGATATAATACAAGAAACAGAGGGAGGAGCCTATCAAAATAAGTTACCACAACAATTCTCAAATATAGATGTGGGTATAAGTCATCTGGAAAGGTTGAATTAAACTGTGCATATCTTTTAATGGGCTCTGTGTAACTTCTTTCTGCCAGTTTATTTATTTGTCTTTGACAGGGCCTTATCTCTGGGGTGAGCACCTGGTTGGTTAGGAGGAGCCTTATTCATGGTTAGCTTAGAGTTAGTAAGGGGATGTGTGTGTATGTATTGTAGTAATATAGTGACTCTAGAGAGAATAAACATATATATATATATATATATATATATATATATATATATATATATGCATATAGGTGTGAGTGTATATTTTTATACACAGAATAAGAGCCTTCCCTAAAGTTAGGCAGCCTTTCTCTCCCCTCTGTCTCACCTGCATTCAGCTGAAGCTGGGGAGGGATGCCTATTTTAGCTTCTTGGTTTCCTTACATAAGTGTAAATATAAAAGAGAAAGAAATACTACCAAAGAACTGAATGTAAAATATGGATAAAAGAGTTTGGAGGGAAAGTGAAAGGTACTTTCCAACTTGAAATTAAGAGGTGGTAAGGACAAGAGTAGGAGAAAGAGTAGTGAGGGGAGAGACAAAACAGGGTACTTCATGGCAAAAGGACTTAGTTATCTCCCCAGGTCCATCTCAAAGGTGTTGTTTCCTTACTGACAAGCTAAGTTATTATCTTTAATCACTGCTCTGTTGGTGACTTCCACTTACCTAAACACAGGCCTCTTGTAAGCTCTCTGCCAACCATCCAGGGCTCTTTCCCTTGTTCCAATAAAGAGATCACTTGAGGCTTAGGGACGTAAAGTCCTGCTCATGAGAAAAGATACGGAACACGGTTATGATGTGGGGAAATCAGATCCAGTCTCTTGGTGATCAAGGAAGAAATCCCACTACAGAAGCAGCCAAAGAAGATGAAGTTGAAGCTTCAGCCATAGCACATTAGAGCTGCCCATTTTCCATGCTTTCTTTTCATTCTAGCTGAAACCATTTATCTGAGAATAAGGAGCAGAAGTTCAGCTAGAAGCGGAGAGTCCAGAGAACAACGAATTATTGGTATAGATGCCCCTACCCAGTGAGACGAGGTTTCCGTAGTTCTCCAACATCACATCTCTGTATAAGTCCCTCTGAGCAGGGTCCAGGCACTCCCACTCCTCTTGAGAGAAGTCCACGGACACATCGCTGAACATCACCGATCCCTGAAAACAGCAAACACATGTGCCAGCTGTGTAATGAAGGAAATACTTCAGAAACTATTGTGCTTGGAGCTGGGAGTAGTGGCAGATGCTTGTAATCCCAGCTATTTGGGAGGCTGGGCTGGGAAGATTACCTGAGCTCATGATTCTAGACCAGCCTGGGCAGTACAGTGAGACCCCAACTCACGTACGTGCCCAAAAAGACACTATTTCCAAAATGCGACTATTGTGCTTGTCTTATGGGGTAAAGCAAATGAGTATTTATGGGCTGGGGATATAGCTCAGTGGCACAGAGCCTGCCTGGCAAGCACGAGGTTGTGAGTTCGATTCCCGGTACCAAAAACAAACAAACAAACAAAAAAATGAGTATTTATATCATCACCATTGAGAACCCATATCTTTGGATGTCAGAAATAGATGCAAGAGTACTGAGTTAATTTTATACTAAACAAATTCCTAACTCTGGCACTGAATATGCCTAGAAATAATGACTAACCCAGTAGCACACAGCACCCCATTATACTTTTCAAAGTACCATTTTCAAACAAAAGAAACCAGAGTTCTTTGGGGAAAAGAGCTGATTTTTAGAATTAAGCCAGAAATGCTCAGGATGAGTCTGAATACCTTGTTAAACTAAAAAGGGCCAGTGAGATGGCTCAGTGGCGTAAGCGCCTGCCTGCCAAGCGTGAGGTCCTGAGGTCGACTCCCAGTACCCACATTTAAAAAAAAAAAAAAAGAAAGAAAGATATCAAAAACTATAAGGATCATGTTGAAAAGACTCAGAAGCCAACTTCAAGACATTTTCCTTGGCTCAAAGTGGTATATAACTTGTTCATCAAATTTTAAGGATAATTAACTATAATGGACTTATCCCATTAAAATGTTTAATCAGTAGGTTTACAACAACAGTGAAAAAATATTTGTTACTCTTAAAGGATTCTCAGAAGCTAACTCATTATTTTGAAAACTGGTAAAAATTAGAAAGAATCATTCTTTCCTATACATACTATCCTTCAGGGTAACCGAGGAGTTGATGATGAACAGTTTTCCTTTATAGATAGAACGCTTACCAAATCTATGAAACATGCCTAAAATCCTAGCACTCGGGAGGCGGAGGCAGGAGGGTCACTGCAAGTTTGAGGCCAGCATGGGCTACATAGTGTGTTCAAGGCAACCCTGGACTCTGTCTCAAAAAATGAAACAAAGAAACCAAAAACAAACAAACAAACAAACAAAAACCCCCAAAAAGAATGACAAAATTAAAATATCAGCTTGCAGTAATCTAACAATAATTATCAATGGCTGCTAAATCTCAAAAAGAAATAGAACCAGATATAATATGACTCCTGATGGAATTACATACCACTGCCCTATGAAATATTCTTTAAAAAACTCCAAATGAATCTGCCAATTTTCAGGAAACACTTAAATGAGACCACTGAGATACCATAAACAAAATTCAGGCAGTGGACAAATGAAGTTTACTTCTTCTCCAACAAAACAACTGCATAGAAGAAATGGAAAGAGTATCTACAAAAGTAGAGACTCAAGGATGTAACCATCAACTGCACTGAAGAATCCTGATCTGAATTACAATTCAAATAAGTGCTTAAGAATCAAGTCTGGAGCCGGTGAGATGGCTCAGCGGCTTAAGCGCCTGCCCGGCAAGTGCGAGGGCCCAAGTTCAACTCCCGGAACCCACATATGAAAAAGGGGCCGGTGATATCGCTCAGTGGCACGGGTGCCTGCTGGCGCGCGAGGTCCTGAGGTCAACCCCCCGGTACCCACAAAAAAAAAAAAAAGAATCAAGTCTGGGGCCGGTGAGATAGCTCAGTGGAAGAAAGGGCCAGTGATATCGCTCAGTGGCACAAACACTTGCTGGGAAGGGCGAGATCCTAAAGTTGACTCCTGGTACCCACATTAAAAAAAAAAAAAAAAAGAATCAATTCTGAAAATTTGAACATGACTAGATATTGATGGGTTTAATGGTTATGTTTTCAAAAAATAATCTTTATCTTTTAGAGGCATGTACAAATTTTTCTTTACAGTACTTTAAAATAATCCAGAATCAGGAGTTAAGGCAGGGAAATAGAGAGCAGAAGAGGTAAAATAAAATTAAGTCTAAATTGATAGTTAACTACAGTTGGTGCTAAGTATGTAGTGGATCATAAGACTACTCTACTTCTTTTGTATATCTAAACTTTTCCATAATAGGGTGTTTTTTTTTAAGTGGATAGTAGAGGATAGTTGCAATAAATTATCTATGAGATCCTAACACATGTATAGCATTCCTTTAAGCAGAATTGTGACAGAACTCTATTATGTGGAAAGCAAACAGAGTGTGTGATACAGCAAATCTAAATGTACGTATACCCTGCAAGGAAATAACTAGAAAATGTCTAAACTTGGTTGACTAAGAAATAGCAATATAGGAATATTAATTAGAGATATGGAATAAATCCCCCAGGAATCAGCTAGAAGAAATGAGTGTCTGCCTTTACAGAGCAGGACAAAGTGGTGGTGATGAGGGACCTACTCGTAACTTTCCTTGAATTTTTAACATGTAAAAGTTGACAAACACATTTTAAAATAGCAGTATTTCAGAAAGAGTATACAATTTAAGCTTCTCATAACCTCCAGTTCACTCTTGTGACCTACTGACACAAGAATTATTTCCTATTGATACAAATTATTTTTCTGGTGACAGAATTTGCTACAGTACAGGTATTACTGTACAAGGGTTATAAGGTTCTTCAGAGCTCTGACAGTAGAGTTTCAGCTACTTAGGCACTGGCCAAACTCACTGTAATCATCCAGCATCCTTATCTTTGTTCGTGAGATAAAGAAAACTGATGATTCACATAGGAATCTGTCATAACCCCTACTTCCTGTTCAACTTCAGCTTGGTCTTGTCTCAAAGATGTTGCTATAGTTTGGAATTTAAATTTCCCCCAAAGGCCTATGTGTTAAAATTAAGGCTTAGTCCCCAGCTTGGTGCTACTAGGAAACTTTTTCTTTTCTTTCCTTCCTTCCTTCCCTCCCACCCTTCCTCCCTGTGTCGCTGTCTGTCTGTCTGTCTGTCTGTCTCTCTTTGTCAATGTGCCTCTCTCTGCCCCCCCCATACTGGAGATTGAACTGAGGGTCTTCACACTGAACTACATCCCCAGCCCTTTACTCTATTTATTTTTATTTATTTTATTTTATTTTATTTTGGTACCAAGAATAGAACTCATGACCTCACGCTTGCCAGGCAGGCACTGTGCCACTGAGCTATATCCCTGGCTTATTTTTATTTTGAGATAGGGTCTTGTCACTAAATTACCCACACTGGGCTTGAAATACTCCTGCCTCAGCCTCCCAAAGTGCTGGAATTAAAGCATGCACCACCATGCCTAGCCTCTTGGGAAACTTTTACAAGAAGTCGGCCCCAATGGGAGGCTTTCCAGTCATTGAGGGCATGCCCTCACAGGAAATGTGGGGACCTCAGCCCCTTCCCGCTCCTGTCTTTTGCTTCCCTGCCATGAGGTGAACAGATTTGCTCTACCACATAATTCCTGCCAGAATGTCCTGCCTTGCCATAGGCCCAAAAGCAACAGGGTCTACTGACTATGGACTGATGCTTCCAAAACTATGAGGCAAAATAAATCTTTTCTCTTTATAATTTGACTATCTCAGGTGCTTGTTACAGTATAGGAAATCTAACACAAATGCTAACAGAGTCTCAGAGATCTGTGTCAGCCACTGACCCCATGATTCCCAAAACCACATAAACCAAGAGATATTTCAACAGTCCAACATCTGGAGCTACTAACGCCATTGTCCATTCTTGGAGAATAATGTAGACATAATCTTGACTTTTCAAGTTTGTTCCCACCTAAGCAACTCACACCTCCCTCATTCAGTCACAGTCCAGAGAGGACAAGTTCATTCCATAAATCTAGTCTTGCTTCCCTAAGTGGATACATTTCCTCTTCATCAGTCCTTGGGGGAGGGCTGAGAAAAAAGATGCTGAGTTATTTACTGAGTGAAAATATTAATGCTTGTTGAAAAAAGGAGTAGCCCTGAGGGATGGTGAGGATTATCTAGCTAGCATGAGAGGAAATGGAGACCAGGAGGCTGAGGAGGGGCCCTGTTCGCCAAAAATGTCAGGATAAGGAAAACAAATGCTCACAAGATTTTCATTTTTACTGTTTTGTTTTTGAGACAGGGTCTCCCTCTATTGCATAGGCTAACCTTGAACTCACTATCCTACCTCAGCTTCCCAAGTAGCTGGAATTTCAGGCATGTACCACCATACCCAGTTCACATATCTTTTTTTTTAAGGAACCAAAAGTCAGGAAGGTAAGAAAAAGCATCAACTCACCTCAGCCATGGCTTTTGGTATTGCAGGAGGTGACCAGTCCTCCTCAGGGCTGTTCTCCTGAAAAAAAAAAAAAATAGTGTAAATACTACCACTTTCTCAACCCTAGAAAATCCACATTTTTGCTGCAGCAAGATAGATCTTGGTAGCTGGACCCAAGGGAAGGAGAGGACCCAGAGTCATTCTCTGTCACCCAAAGAAGTCAAATTCCTGCTTCAGCCGAGGGATTCAGGCCAGATTTTGCCTCACCTTAGAGAAGTGACTGCTCTGAACGCAAGACAGCTGCTATGACCTGACCTGAGCAGCTCCGCCTGCACAGCCCCAGGACCATAAGCCAGGTGTCCTTCGGCCAGGAGCACAGGCTGCTCAGACTAGGAGACCAGACATTTCCCTATAGAAGTCTCCTTGTTCCCAAACCCAAGAAAGTTGATCAGCTTCCCCCACCAGACAGACAGACAGACAGACAGACAGACAGACACACACACACACACACACACACACACACACACTTCTCATCCTTACCCTCCAGCTCTGATTTTTACTTTGCTTTTGTATTTTTGCCACATAAAACAGTCAAACTGACAGCTTTTATTTTAGTTTTTGTGTAAGACCTTTCTCAAGGTCTTATAAATTTCTCTTTCCACTGCAACTTTAATGTTTTCATTTGTTACACTTGAATCTTTTAGTCACTTATTATTTTCTTTTGGTATAGGATTATTTGGTAAAAGATTATAGAATAAGATTATCAATTGTAATTTTATTAGTACAATATATAAATTAGAAATCCTACTTAATGTTCCCCCCCGAGTGGGCTACCCAAGTATAACTAGCCACATATGAATAATGTATTTCACGGGAATTAAAAGGTACCATTATAGCTGAACACGATGGTGTATGCCTGTAATCCCAGCATTCTTGGAGGCTGAGGTGGAGTATTGCAAGTTCAATCAGCCTGGGCAGCTTAGTGACTTAGCAAGACCTTGTCTCAAAAAAAATAAAAAAAAGAACAGGGGATGTAGCTTAGTGTGAAGGCCCTGGGTTTGGTGCCCAGTATTTTTTTTTTTTTAAAGTATCATTATACCATTAAGAGAGAAAAAAAGAACAAAAAAACCCAAATATGTAAACTTAACTTCAGATATGTTGAAATGAGGGACTGAGGTCAGTCTTAAAATGGATGATGAGGGAATATATTTTTCCTACTGATTTAAATCTACCATTTTATCTTAGATGATGCATATTTGGGTCTACTTATGGTTACAGATGTGACCCATCTACTTATTCTTTTGCCAGTATCACACTCTATATTTAGTATAATTTTAAAATATGTTTTGATTCTTTTTTTTTTTTTTTTAATGTGGGTACCAGGAGTCGACCTCAGAACCTCGCGCTTGCCAGCAAGCACTTGTGCCGCTGAGTGATATCACCTGCCCTTTTTTTCCTTTATGTGAGTTCCGGGAGTTGAACTCAGGACCTCGCGCTTGCCAGGCAGGCGCTTGTGCCGCTAAGCCATCTCACCAGCCCACCGATATTTTTCTTGAGGCTACATAAAATGAACAGATTAAGATGGTGTAGCTCAGAGATAGAGTGCCTGCTTAGCATGGGCAGAGCCCTGGGTTCAATCCCTAGCACTAAAAGAAGAAAAGAAAAGAAGGAAAAAGAAAAAAGAGGGCCGGTGAGATGGCTCAGTGGTGTAAGCGCCTGCCTTGCAAGCGCGAGGGCCCGAGTTCGACTCCCGGATCCCACATACGGAAAAGGGGCCGGTGATATCGCTCAGCGGCACGGGTGCCTGTTGGCGTGCGAGGTCCTGAGGTTGACCCCCCGGTACCCACAAAAAAAAAAAAAAAAAGAAAAGAAAAGCAGAAAAAGGAAAGAAGAAAGGAGTGAATGAACAGATTAAGTTAGGAGCTCTCACATCTTCATGATATTCAGTCTTGCTTTTACCAGTTTATTGTAAAGCACATCACAAAGGATATAGATGAAGAGATGCCCAGGGCAAGTATGGGAGGAGTCAAAGCTTCTATACTCTCTCTGAGAGAGCCACTGATCCTTGTCCCGTGTGTGTGTGTGTGTGTGTGTGTGCGCGCGTGCGCGTGTTTGTGTGTTACTGGAGACTGAACCCAGGAGCTTCAGACTGAGCTACATCCACAGACCCTTTTTATTTTCTATTTTGAGATAGGGTCTCAACCTTGCTGTCCTCCTGCTTCAGTCTCCCAGAATGCTGAGATTACAGACATACACCACTACGCCAGGGTCCTTTTGGGTTTGTTTGTTTATTTGTTTTTGAGACAAGGTTTTGCCATATAGTTCAGGTTGGCTTTGAACTCACTATGTAGCCCAGGCTGATCTTGAACTCAAAGTGATCCTCCTGCCTCAGCCTCCCAAGTGCTGGAATTATAAGCATGCGCCACCATGCCTAGCTCCTTTTGGGTTTTTATGGAGACTTGAGTGCATATGCATAATTGCTAATAGACTGGGTAGGGAAACCAGGCATGGCCTATCTGTTCAGATTCTTTAGCAGTTTTTACTCCAGAATATGGGGCAGGGGCCCTTTGGAATGAAGAGGGTCTTGTGATTTACTATTGGAAAAGGTTAAGTCACAGAATTTATGGCCAGCTAAAGGTAAGAGAAGATTAGAGTTTCTGTATCCTGCCTTGGAGAAGAGAAGTTTTAGTTTACATGGTCCACATCAGGAAGGGAGGTATGACTCAGGAACTCTGAATAAAAATAAAAATATGTCATAATACCGTACTGTTATTTATAGTTTTGATACTTAGTGTTTTTTGAAATCACACAAGATGAAAAGAATTCAGGAAATTCTGTAAAAGCCAGTTGGACCCCAGAAAAAGGAAAAACTACCCACCACATCGATGGCCTCACATAGTAACGTAAGATAGAAAGGAGATTGATTGCAATTAGTTACCACCAGTTGTCACACATAAAACAAAATAGAAATGGAATACAATAAAATAATAAATTAGCAGAATGTCTCAAATGTGAACTCAATGCATATTCAATACATTATCACCTATGAAATTAATACTGTATTAATAATATTGAATCCATAATAAGGAGGGAGATTTTTTAAAAATACCAATAGTCCAAGTCATATATCTTCATGACAAGACAATTGTAATAACATTGAATTCTATAACATTGTAGGGCTGGGGATATAGCTCAGTGGCACAAGCGCCTGCCTGGCAAGCGCAAGGTCCTGAATTCGATTCCACGTACCAAAAAAAAAACCCAACAACTGTAATAACACTGTACACCATGCAAAATTTAAAGCACATATCTTGTCCAGTAAACACACTGAGTTAAAAAATTAAAATCTAGAAGGGGAACAAGGGAGGGGAAGGGGAAAGGGAAGGAAGGGAAAAGGGAAGGAAGGGAAAAGGAAAAAAAAAGAATGGAAGGAAAAAATGGAAACAAATATTGTATAAATGGGGAGGGAAAGAAGAATTAAAGGCAAGGGGAAGGGAATGGGTAAGAAAGAAGAATTGAGATGTACAGCTACAAATTTCCTATGATGAATGTGATCAATATGTATGACAAATACATACTAATAAAAAGAATAAGGTTTAAAAATATATATAAAAATTTAAATCTATATTAAAAGCAGGAACTTACATATCAGTGAAGTATAAAAAGGGACTCAGCATAATGATCAGTGCTCAGGAAACTTAAATGCATATTATTAAATGAAAGAAGCTGAAAAGGCTATATACTACATGATTCCAACTATGTTCATGACATTCTAGAAAAGGCAAACCTATGGAGACAGGAAAAAGATCAGTGGTTGCCCAAGGTTGAGGGGAAAGAGGAAACAAATAGAGGGTTTTTAGAGCAATGGAACTACTCTGCTCTGTACAATACTATAATGGTAGATATATGCTGTACATTTGTCCAAACCCTCAGAATGTAGGCCAAGAGTGAACCCTAATGTCCCTAATGTAAACTATGGGTTCTGGGTGAAAATGATGTTAATGTAGATTCATCGGTTGTAACAAATGTACTGTACCTTTGTGGTGGGAGATATGGATAATGGGGGAACTATACATGTGTGGGGCAAAGAGTATCTGAAAAATCACTTCTCAATTTTTCTGTGAATAAAACATTTCAAAAATAAAGTCTATTCAAGACAGAAGACAAAAAGAAAGAGGAGGAGGAGGAGGAACAGCAGCGCCCGCAGTTTTAACATGCTACAACATATTTGAATCATAAGGACATTATGCTAAGTGAAATAAGCCAGCAACAAAAAAAGACAAATACTGTATGATTCCATTTACAGAGGTACCTAAAGTACTCAAACTCAGCCAGGCTTGGTGGCACACACCTGTAATCTCAGCACTCTGGGATGCTGAGGCAGAAGGATCATAAATTGGAGCCCAGTCTGGGAAACTTAGCAAGTTAATGGGACTCTGCCTCAAAAATTTAAAAACAGTTTAAAGGGCTAGGGATATGGCACAATGCAAAGGCCCTAGGTTCAGTCCACAGTACGAGAAGGGCAGGGGAGGAAGGGCGGAAGAGAGGAAGGGAGGAGGAAAGAAAAGGAAAGGAGAGGAGCAAGGAAAGCAAAAGAAAAGAAAGGAAGAAGTAAACCTCATAGAAACAGAAAGCAGAATGGTGGTTGTCAGGGGATGGGGGGAGAGGGGCTGGGATATTGTTGTTTAATGATTATAGTTTCAGTTTATGAGATGAAAGAAAAAGTTCAGTAGTGTTATGCAAGGATATGAAAATACTTAACACTTATCGACCTCTACATTTAAAAATGATTAAGATGGGCTGGTGATATAGCTCAGTGGCATAAGCGCCTGCCTGGCAAGCGTGAGGTCCTGAGTTCGACTCCCAGTACCCACGTATAAAAATAAATAAATTAATTAAATTAAAATGATTAAGATGGTTGATTTTATGTTATGTTTTAAACCACAATTAAAAGTAAAATAGCCGGGCGTGCTGGTGCACACCTGTAATCCTAGCACTTGGGAGGATGAGCCAGGAGGATCACTGCAAGTTCAAGGACAGCCTGGGCTACACAGTGAGTTCAAGGCCAGCCTGAACTGCATAGTGCAACCCTGTTTCAAAAAGATAAGGAAAAAAAAAGTAAAATAAAACTATTAAAAATAAAAGCAAAAATCAGAAATGTACATGTCTGATGAAATGAAAAAGGACTCACCCTAATGATCAGTGGCTCACGTTGTAATGAGTTTACGCTTTGCAACCAAGTCCCAGGTACCAACTATGAATTAAGTAATTGCGAGGTTAGTCTTAAGGCTAGTCTGTGGCTGTTTCTTTTTTTTTTTCCTTATATTTGATCTGTCTTATCACACAAATTTTTTAATTTAAGTTTTTCTAGAGGTTTATTTTATTAATTCCAAAAAAAAAAAAAAAAACCCTTTTGGCTTTGTTATTTTTTCTCTTATACATTCATTTTGTATTTCAAAATATATTCACTATATATATCAAAATATGTTCCCAGCACTTGGGAGGTTGAGGCAGGAGGATCACCACGAGTTCAAGCCAGCCTGGACTACATATAGTCCTATATAGTGAGTTATATAGTGAGTTCATATAGTGAGGGCTGTATAGTGAGTTCAAGGACAGCCTGGACTACATGGTGAGACCGTCTCAAAAAAAACCAAAAAATCCAAAACAAACAAACAAAATATTGTATACCTTAAATGTACATTATACATTTATAAATTATAAATTTATAAATTATATAAATAGACATTTATCTAAATATACATATGTTGTATACCTTAATAAAATAAAAATTATATTTGAGCTACTATTATTTCCTATCTTTTACTTTTATGGGCTTTATGTATTATATTCTTCCTTTCCTTCTTAAGATTAATACATAAATAATTAACACCAGGGGTGAAGCTCAGTAGTAGAGTGGTTGCCTAGCATATGCAAGGTCTTGGGTTCAATCTCCAGCACCAAAACCAAAACAAATACATACATAGTTAAATTTTCAACGTTTATCTTTTCTAATATATACATTTATAGCTATGTATCTTCCTCAGCTTCAACTTTTATCAATACCCCACAATTTACTGATATATTTTCATCATAATTCAGTATAAAATATTTTAAATTTACATTTTAAGTTCTTTGATTCACCATTTATAAATAAATACATTACTTAAATCCTAAACATTGGGATATTTATAATTACCTTCGGTAAGATATTACTTATTTCTAGCTGTGGTCAGAAAAATTATAGTATTATTTTAATCCACTGAATGTATTGAGACTTCCTTTATGGTTACGCATATGGTCAGTTAGGACGTTTTACATGCATTTGAAAACCATGTATGTTTTATAGTTGTAAGGTGTGGTTTTTTTTTGGGGGGGGCAGAAATCGAACTCAGGACCTCATGCTTACCAGGCAGGCGCCATGCCGCTGAGCTATATCCCTGGCCCTGACGTGTTGTTTTATAGATGGTCTCCCATTCAAGTACTAACCAGGCCAGCCCCTGCTTAGCTTCCGAGATCAGACAAGATTGGGTGCATTCGGGGTGGTATGGCTGCAGACTTTATTGTTTTATAGCTATCAATCAGATCAAGTTTGTCAATCACAGTTGTTCAAATCCTGTATGAGTTTATATTGATTACCAACTATTGAGAAAAGTGCTAAAACTTCTCCACTGTTTATTTCTCTGCTACTTCTTTTAGTACTGTCAAATATATCAAGCCATTTTATGAAGGCATATACATTTAAAAAACATACGCACACATATTTTTTTGGGGGGGTGGCACTGTGGATGGAACTCAGTGCCTTGCCCATACTAGGAAAGTGCTCTACCACTCAGCTACATTCCTGGCTCTTTAAATTTTTTTAAATTTTAAGGCAGGGTTGCCCTGTCAGGGCTAATATTCGTGATTCTTGTCTCAGCTTCCCAAATAGCTAGGATTACAAGCATGGGCCACCACCCTTGGCTTGGAACTGTTACATCTTAATTATAAATTGACATTTCTATTATGAACTATTCCTTTTTATCTCTAGGATAATTTCTTGTCCTAATGTCTATTGTCACATACTGCAGTTGGGAGTGTCAACTGATGCAACCACTTTGGAAAACTGTCAGTATCTATTAAATACTGAATGTAGGAATTTATTTTTGCTCTAACTTCCTATTTTCCAAATTATTTAAAAAATAACTATGTTTTAGATGTGTGTTTACAAGAAGCAAACTCTTGGTATACAGGGGAAAACATATCTATTTTCTAAATTAATTTGTAAATATTACGCAGAAGGAAGTCAGGGAGAATATTAGAATCTATGTGGCCACCCCAGGGTGTTTTCTTGAATGGAAAATTTTAAGAACAAAGTCACTCAATGAGTCTATTTTCAGCAAGACCATCCAGGAAAAGAAAAGCAAAAAGGAAACCCCAGGGTACCTTATATTTGGCTTAGTCAACAGCCACCCCTCTTTCTTTCTCTGGGTACCTCTGGAAGGGCAGAGCTGAGGAAGAAGAAAGGAATCCCATAAGATGCCAGGCCTTTTTTTGTGGCCTAAACTGACCAAAGCAGAGTTCACTCTGGACCAATATCTAACACCCATGGAGAGAAAGACAGACCCAGGGAGGCCTGAAGAGTAAGCATTCCTGATGTCAGAGGAGAGGTGAAGTCTGTGTTGCCCAAGACCAGAATCTGTTCTGGCCTCGCCTGAGTCTCTTAGGACAGAGAACTGTGGAATTACAAGGGCAATCACAGGTGCCTCATTCCCCGATACACCCAGCGTTGTGGTCACCATGCGTCATAGTCACATGCACACGTTTACAGACCCCGCAAACAGCAGTGCTACGGATGACTACAATACCACATTCACTACAGAGACACACACAGTTACAGTTCTTCCAGTTCTCCTACTGAGCACTCCATACAGTCACACTCAGGATGACACAACTGTCACTAAGACGACATAGACTGTAACACTGGCACAAGTACACGCACCTGCCAACTGCACACACAGTGCCATGTAAAGTTGCATAATCACACTCGCACATCTTCACATTGTCACAGGCACTCGGTACACCTAACACTACTAACATTATACACTTACACACACACACGCAATCTCAGAATAACAGCAGATGCATAATCACTGATTTTTCACCTCTCCCAAACACACACAATGTCACATAAAGTTAGGGTCACAATCACAGTCCAATCACGGAGACAGAATCACATCTACACGCACAGCCTCACGTTGTTACAACCACACTTCTACAACAAGATTGTGCAGTCACGCCTGCACACACAGTCACAATGACACCCACAAGGGGAACATAAAATCACGCTTGCACACACTTTGCACCCCAGTCACATAAGGTCACAATCAACAGAGAAGCCCGCAACTCTCAACCGCTCCGCAAGCCCGATCAACTCTCACAGGTGACACTGCGGACCTGTCAGATCCCTCCTCTAAGACCTCAGGGGACGCACCTGAGGAGCCCAGCGCAGCCCCGGGGGCCTGCGCCGCTCACCGCGCACTTCACTTTCCCGGAGGCCGAGGGTCCCGCAGGCAAATGAAGGGGCCGCCCTGCTCTCGCGGGGCGCTCTGGGAAATGTAGTCTGTGGTCGGACGGCGCGGGAAAGATGGCGCCTCATACTCGAATTCCCGACAGCTACTCCCCGGTGCCGGAAGACAGCTCTACTCCGCACTCGGAACTGCTTCCCTGAGTCTCCGAGATCCAGATGCAGCTTCGGAGTGAAGCTCCCACAGGACCCCAGGACGGACGTACTGAAGACAAGCTTCCTGCCTGGTACATGCCAACCTCAAGAAGTCACAAGAAAAGGTTCGTCAACCTGAGTCGTGTCGCAAAGATATCTGGAAACTGTAGTCTAGAGCCGGGAAACGTGAGGCGCGTGGATTTGTCAAAGTTGACCTCAACATTCTGCACTTCGCCTGCCCGCGGTGAAGAGCGCACCCGCGTGTTGGACCCTTCTGGGAGTTGTAACCCACTCTAGGAATGCTCGGTCTGACAAAATCTCCAGTTTTGCCTTCTCCCGTGGGTGAGCCGCAGTGTAGGCTGTAGGGTAGCATTTATATAAAATATCCAGAGTAGGCAAATCCACGGACACAGAGCATATTACAGTACTTATTAAAGGACTGGTCGAGTGGAGGAATTTTGAGTGATCGCTAACAGGTATAGGGTTCCTTTGTGTGGTGATGTTTTCACAACCCTGTGAACATTAAAAATGGCTAAACGGCTGGGGCCGTAGCTCCGCGGCAGAGCACTCACCTAGCACATATGACGTTCTGGGTTCAATTCCCCAGCAGTGGAAAAAACAAACAAAAACAAAACAAACAAACCTGACTAAACTGTACACCTTAAGGAGCTAATTTTATGGTTTGTGAATTCTATTTGTGTGACTTTAAATTTATTTATTTATTTATGTACAGGGGATTGAACCCAGGGTTTTGGCGCTGAGCTACATCCCGGCCCTTTTTAATCTTTATTTTGAGGGAGGGTCTTCCTAAATTTCCCTGGACTGGAATTTAGGATTCTTGGGCCTCAGCCGACCAGAGTACTGGGAATACCGGCATTTGCCACCATGCCCGGCTAAATGCATTCATTTTTAAGTGAACTGTCTGATGAGGTTAACAAATGTATATCACCACCAACAAAATCAGGATATAAACCATTTTTATATATCATTACCACCATCTTCTAATTTTCCCGTGACTTTGTTCAGTCATTCCCCACCTCCCTATGCCCACGTCAGGCATCCACTGACATCTTCCCTCACTATAGATCAGTCCTCTTCCTGTGGAAACAGATTAGTGCACTTTTTTGGTCTGGCTCTGACTCTCAGCATGATATTTATGAGATTCATTGGTGCTGTTTCTTTGTCATTTTCTTTCATTGCTGTGTAGTATTCCACTTTATGAATATGTCTATGTCCATTTACATGTTTATGCATAGAGTTGTTTTCAGATTGGCTGATTTGAATAAAGCCAATATAAGCATTTGTGTACAAGTCTTTTTGTAAACATATGCTTCCATTTATATTAGAAAATATGTATTAGTGGAATTGGTGGGCCATATGAAAAATGCATATTTAATTTTGCCAGACTGTTTTACAAAGTGGTTGAACCATTTACATTCTCACCAGCAGTGTATGAAATTTCCAGTTTCAGATCCCTTCAATATTTGCTACTGTCAGAGTTCTCAGTTTTAGTTGTCTAGAGGGTGAGCAGTGGTATCTGTTATTTCTTTTTTTGTGGGGGGGACTAGGAATCGAACGCAGGACCTTGCACTTGCCAGGCAGGTGCCGTGCCACTTAGCTATATCCCTGGCCCCTCTAATTGTAATTTCGATTTGCATTTCCTGATTACTATGGATTACAGCATATTCTACATTCACCATTCTTTTAAGACATTTCTGTTAATTTTTTATTTTAAAATTGGTTGTCTTACTGAGTTGTAAATGGTCCTTATATATTCTGCATAAAAGTCCTTTCTCAGTTTCTTAATGTTTTTCAAAAAGCAGTTTTTAATGAAGTCCAATTTATTACTTTATTTTATACTTCATGCTTGTTGTGTTCTAACAAATCTTTGCCTATCCCAGTGTTGTGAAGAATTAGTCCTATGTTTTATTCTAAAGGTCCTATAGTTTTCATTTATGTTTGGGTCTATGATGCACTTGAAGTTAGTTTCTGTGTGTGGTGTGAGTTAATGATCAAAGTTATTTTTTCCATATGGAAATCCAGCTTTCTATCCCCATTTGTTGACAACTATCACTTTCCTCAACATCCATAGTAAGCAGGATAATGGCTCTCCCCAAATCCCCATATCCTAATTCTGGAAAGTTATGAATATATTATTTCACATCGTATGGGGAATTAAACGAGTAGGTGGAATTAAAGTTGCTAATTAGCTGACCTTAAAATAAGGAGATTACACTGGATTATCTAGTTGGATCCAATGAGTTAGTATCATAGTGGTATGAAGTCAGAAAGACACAAACCAGCCATAATTGGATATGGAAATGAAAGGGAGCTGTGAGTTTCTTGAACTCAAAAAGGGGAGGAAACATATCTAGGGGCTCCAGAAAGGGATACGGCCATCTCGACTCTTGATTTTTTTTTTTTTTAATGTGGGTACTGGCAGTTGAACTCAGAACCTTGCACTTGCTAGGCAGGTGCTTATGCTGCTGAGCTATATCACTGGCCCTCAACTCTTGATTTTAAAGCAGGAAAAATTCAGACTTTTCTTTTTGCACTACTGGGGATTGAAGATTGAACCCAGCATCTTCATACTAGCTACATCCCCAGCCCTTTTTTGAGGTTTTACTTTGAGACAGGTTCTTGCTACACCACTAAGTGGCCCAGACTAGGCTTGAATTTGTGATCCTCCTGCCTCAGCCTCCCAGAGTGCTGAGATTACAGGCATGCATCACCACCACACCCACCTCGTTTCAGACTATTGACCTACAGAATTATAAGGTAGCAAATGTTATTTTGAACCACAAAATGGTAATTTGTTACAGAAACCATAGCAAACTAATACAGCAACTTTATAAAAAAAAAAAAAACCTGCCATGTATGTTTTAAGTGTAATTCTAAAATGACCTATATATCTATCCTTATCAAATGCTACCTAGTATAAATACTTCTTATTGATGTAATTTACATAGCATAGCATTTACCATTTAAACTGTACAATTCAGTGCATTGTACTATATTAATCCAAATGTTTTTTTTAATTCAAACATAAAAGACTTGTATGGCCTTTTGATTCATGTATGCACCATCTAAATGCAACAATTATTCACATTTTGTGTATTGTTTGGTGTCTGTGTATGGATAGTTTGTCCAAAAGCAACAATTACAAAAACTCTGACCAACCAAACATAGAAACAAAATGCCAAACAAGCTCATTTTCTTTTGTTTTGACTGGATAAAATTAAGATGTGGAGTAACAGCTCACAAGCCTAGGTAATTTTCTAAATTGCAACTATAACACAGTAAATTGCTTATACATATAAGCTGTCACTTTAGCCTGTGAAATCCTTAATACCTTGCCTCCTTTCTGATCACAGTTGATATGGTGGTATGCCCACTTTGTGATGCTTGCCATACTTTCAGAAAGATCTATACATTATTCTTGTGGTTTACTATTGTATTTGGAGTGTACCTAGAGACTTTTCAAATATATTATTTTATTAACTTTTCCTCATATAGTCAATGGCTAGAAAATATTGCATTGGGAAATAAGTGCGTTCTGTGAAGTTTTGGTATTAAAAAAATCAAGAGGAATTCTAGTCCCAGAAAACTTTAACTGGCATGTTTTCCATGATGTATGTTAATCTGAATAGTTGCAGACATCATCACTCTTTACCTCTAAATACTTGACTATGCATCTGCTAAGAATAAGGATGTTCTCCAACATAGCCACAATATCATCACATCTAAGAGAAATAAAAACAGATCTGAAATACACTCTGATATCTAGTCCATCTTAATACATTTCCATCTGTCCTCAAAATTACTTTCAAGTTTTTCTTTAAATTATTTTAGGGGGAGGGGAAGTGGATGAAAAAAAGAATTAAGACATGTTGTGTACATGTGCCAACTTCCTACAATGAATATAATCATATGCACTGCAAACATGAACCAATAAAAATTAAAATTAAAAGAAAATTATTTTAGTGGTGGGGTGGGGTGGAGGCAGTGATGGAGATGTAGAGAACTGGAATTTAGTCATGTGGTTGTTCTGTCTTAATCTAGAACCATTTTCCCCCATGAAACTGAATTTTAAAGAGTTCATACCAGTTGTCATATAGAATGTTCCATATACAATACTGAGATTTTCTTGATTCCTTACCCATGGCTATTTACCTTGTTCCGCTGTACCCTAGATTTTCTGGAAGTCAGGTCTAATAGCTTGTTTGGATTTTTTTTTTTTGCGGGGGTGGGACAGGGTTTTGCTATGTAGTTCAGGCTGGCCTTGAATTCACCCGGCTGGCTTCAAACTCACAGTGATCCTCCTGCCTCAGCCTCCCAAGTGCTGGGATTACAGGCATGTGACACCATGCCTGGTGCTTGTTTAGATTAGAGTTAAATGTTTCTTTGTAAGAATATTACAAATCTGATGCTCTATATTTCACATTTTGTATCCTTAGTAGAAAATATAGACAAATATCTTTTACACTTTACCTGAAAGGGAGAAAAGACTTCTTAAATATGATGTAAAAATAATTAATAGGTGAAGGCTATTAATATCTAATAAAGTAAGCCTCATCTTTTCCTTTTTTCAGAACATTCTTTGATATACTTCTTGCATAAATATTCTTATATGCAAACTTTTACTTACCTTATCTAATATTATGATAAGTATTTTTGGAATTTTCAATGAATTGCAGTGAATTTATGTAGTAACTAGGGAAGAACTGACAATTTTATATATTGACTATCTCTTTCATAAACATGGGATTATTATATCCCATCTCTTCATTGAGATTTCTTATGTTTTTCATTAAGGTTTTATGTTTTATCCTAGATAATCTTAGAAATTTTCTTACAGCTTTTCTTTAGAACTTGCAGGGGGTTTTTTTGTTTGTTTGTTTTTGGTTTTGGTTTTTTGGTTTTTTGAGACAGGGTCTTGTTATGTAGTCCATGCTGGCCTTGAACTCAATATGTAGCCCAGTCTGGTCTCAAACTCATGGCAATTCTCCTGCTTCAGCCTCCCCAGTGCTAGGATTACAGGTGTGTACCACCACGCCTGGTTTAGAACTTGCAGCTTTTAAAGTTATAAAAATAATCTTTTTTTCCCTTGGGCTGGGGACATGGCCCAGTGATAGAGCACTTGCCTAGCATTTGTGAGGCCCTGGGTTCAATTCCCATCACCACAAAACAAATAATCTTTTTTTCTTTTTTAATTTCCTAATATATTAGTGCTGACATCCTATTTTTTTACAGTTGATCTTTTTTATCTTTCCATCTTACTGAATCCACTTATCATTTCTGTTCCTTTATCCTTTGAGTCTCCTGGGGTTTGCAAGTTTTGCTACCTCTTCTTTCCATTTCTTGTCTCGGGGACCCAGGTTCCTTTCTTGCTACTCTTCCATCTTACCATGTACCTTCTAACAAGGACTCCCTCCTCGATCAAACTTCAGTCAGGCTCCTCTGACCTGGCTTCTTGACTAGACTTTGTCTTTGCCTGCTTACCTTGGGCTTCTGTACCCAGCTCAGTAAGAATCCTGTCAAGGCAATTTAGCAAGAATTTCCCCCACCCTTCATACCTAAACCAAATTCCTCTAATTTTCTGTTCACTGACTCACTCACCCTGCACATTGGCCATGAATTCTCAGCTGCTCTTGTTCTGAGAGTCGAATTCACTGTCCCCTACTGCCTTAGTCTTGACTCTTATTGAAGTAATCATGAATAAAGTCTTTCTTTGCTGTTTAACTTGTCCAGTGCAAGTTTTCTTTGATGCTTCCATCTTTAAGATCACCTCATGGTCTGAAATGACCACTGCTGCTCCAGCAAATTCATCTGCATCCTGGAAAGGAAGAATGATGAAAGGCCTGGGGGAAACTGGGTGTGGTGATGTACATCTGTAGTGCCAGCACTCTGGGAGGCTGAGGCAGGAGAAGAACAAATTCAAGCCCAGTCTGGGCAAATTAGTGACTTAGGGATACCTGTCTCAAATGAATGAATGAATGAATGAATGAATGAATGAATAGGATGGGGATGTAGCTCAGTGTAAAGGCCCTGGAAATAATCCCCAGTATCACAAAAAAAAAAGAAAAGAAAAGAAAAGAAAAGAAAAGAAAAAGGGTAGAGGAAGACACAATTGTCGATCTTTCCTTTGACTCAGCACTCTTCAAGCAGCCCTCTCAAAAAATACCACAGAAACTACCACACAGTAGTTTTGCTTTTATTTCAGGAATCAGAACTTAATCATATACACCCCCATCTGTAATGGAGGCAGGCTGCCTTTCAGCGAGGCATAATGCTGCTCTAATTAAAATCAGAGTTTCACTATTAAGGATGAAAAGATGGTATATTATTTAGCAAGTAGCAATCTCTGCCACAGGTGGTGGGAGTGAAATTAAGATCAATATAAGGGTTGTTGTAATTCTGAAATGATTTATACTCGATGTAGAGTATTAATGGTGAGGGCAAAGAGAAGAGGAAAAAAGACCTATCTGCGCATGGCAGCACACACCTGTAAGCCTAGTACTCTGAGAGGCTGAGGTAGGAAGATCACAAGAAGTTCGAGGGCTGGTGAGATGGCTCAGCGGCATAAGCGCCTGCCTGGCAAGCACGAGGTCCTGAGTTTGACTCCCAGAACTCACATACGAAAAAGGGGCCAGTGATATCGCTCAGCGGCACAGGCGCCTGCTGGAGCGCAAGGTCTTGAGTTCAACCCCCACTACCCACACACACACACACACAAAATAAATAAATAAATAAATAAAGAAGTTCGAACACAGCCTTGGTAATTTAGCAGTTTAGCAAGACCCTGTCTCAAAAGTGGAAATGGGCTTGGGATGTAGACTAGTGCAAAGGCCATGTGTTAATACCTAGTACCAAAAAAAAAAAAAATTAACTATAGAAAAGGTAGACAAGATTTTTTGAATGTTGAAGAGGAGATGGTTGAATACTTTTTACCTTTTACCTAGGCTTTTGCTTTTCAGCCTTACTCTATTTTGATGACTTCAAAATCATTCATCATATCTACTTTCCTCATCTTTGTGAAGTTATTTTTGGCCTTATAACATTTACTACTTATTAAGCACTTATTTTTTCCAGGGACTTTACTCATCTTTTCTTTTTATTATAGAAACTTTCAAGCATTCGCAAAAGAGAATAAAAATGTACCTGTAAGTCAGCTTCAATATTTTGCAAATCTTATCCTGAATTATTTTTATTTCTAACAATTAGCCTGTAGGTTAGGTATTACAGTCCTTTTACAGATGAGGCAATGGGACCTGAAAATTATAGGGAATTCTTCCAAGGACACAGATCTCACAGTTCGCAGAGCTAAGACTTGAAACCGGGTCTCTGTGATACAGTTGTTTTGATCTTCCCACTATGTACACCACTTTGCATTTTATTTGGTCATTCCCTCTGAAGGTTACTTTTACTTCAGGCTGTCAATGGCTAAATCCTTGGTGAATCTACTTGTTTCTCATCCTTAGCTAGCATTATCAAATTCCAAGTCAATGATATTTTATAGAGTCTCTACTCTATACAAAATTTACTTCCTCAACATGCACTCATATTAGATTAGTTAAGCCTTTTCAACTTTTCCCATATTTCCCTCTTTGGATTGCCATATTCTTATTCCTATCAGATAATATTTACCATTCTTTTATTATAATGTTTCTGTATCACTAGCCACTAGAGGTATCCTTTGCTCCCCCCCTTGGAGGGTATACCCTAATATTCCAACACCCACAAATTCAGCTTCCATGAATATCAGGTATATAATCTTTTCATAATACATGGACACCATAAAATCCTTTAAAAATAATGATTATGATACTTAACTAGTTTCCCTATTTTTAACTCCATATTTTCCAATACTTCCATTCTAATTCCTTTTTCTTAATCTTTTACTATTCAGTAGCATTTGATTGAACACTTGTATGGCAAGTGCTGTGCTAGAAGCAGATTGAATAGTAATGATTTAAGCAGACATGATCCCTTCTTTAAACTTAAAATCTAGTACAGAGAATGAGAAAATTAGATAAATCAGTAAGGGAAGATAATCAAAGGTAATAATCAGCCATCTTATTAGAATTAGAGTGGGTGTTGTCTAACTCTGCTTGAAAGTAGGCATTTTTAATCCTTTTTGTAATTATATGACAAATTATATTACTGAGACCAGGGTGGGGATAAGAAGGAGCCAGCCATATAAAGATAGATAATACAAGACAGAGAGCATGGCAATGGAAATCACACTGGCGAGAAGCATGAGAGATGGAGTATGCTTCAGTGATGTGCTAGCTAGGACCAGATGATCACTTCATCTTAGAGTCAGTAATAAAATTTTTCAAAAGATAGCCTCACTTCAAGCTGCATCAGTGTCACTAGAAATTTTTCTTAAAGCCAGGGCCCACTCCAGTATATTTTGATCCAGGTGATCAGAAGCAGTATTTCATAATGGCTAAATCTTGGACACAGCCTATATGTCCATCAATAGATGACTGGATAAAGAAGATGTGGTATTTATACACAGTGAAGTACCACTCTGCCATAAAGAAAGATAAACTCACGTCATTTGTAGGAAAATATTCCATGGTTTCTCTTATATACGAAATCCAAAATATAAATAAAGAGTGTGTTAGTTACTTTTCTTGTTGCTGAGACAAAATACCCAACACTCAAGGTTAAAGGAGGAAAGGTTTATTTAGCTCACAGTGTGTAGAGGTTTCAGTCCATAGTTGGATCTAAGGCAGGATGGCACATGGCAGAGGGGCAACCATACATGGCAGCGGAAGACAGCAAAAGCAACAAGACAGAGTGAGACAAGCCTGTTTCTGTCCCTTACATTGTATCCTGTCTACAAGGATTAGGGTGGTGCCAATCCAGTCAGTAGACTGATCTAGCAGTCACCCACCCTTAATCCCAGCATTGCCCTAGGAATCAATCACACACTCTAGATTCAGCCACCTCCAAAAAGAAGCCTATGACTACATGAGGCTTTGGGGGGACATGTAGATACAAACCATAAAAAAGACCAAAAGAAAATATAGATAAGAGGAAGTAGGGATATCTTATTCAAATGGGAAGAGTTTCAAGAGATGAAGGGAGAGAGGAGGGAAAGAGGATAAAAAAAGAATTGTGATCTATTATGTACATATACCAATTCTCCACAATGAATGTAATCATTATGTAATGCAAACATGTACTAATAAAAAATAAAAACTCAGAAAAAGAAATGCAGGTGAAAAGAACTTCATTTAAAGTGCCATCTGTATTTTTTTTATGTGTGTACCGGGAGTTGTATTCAGGACCTCGTGCTTGCCAGCAGGTGCTTGTGCCACTGAGCGATATCACCAGCCCTTTTTTTCCTTTATGTGGGTACCGGGAGTCAAACTCAGGACCTCACGCTTGCCAGGCAGGAGCTTATGCTGCTGAGCCATATCACCAGCCCGACCATCTGTATTTTTAACAAACTTTCCATTAGCTCTAATCTATAGCAACATTCTAGAAATACTTAGTTGACCTACTTCTTCAATCCCCTCTTAAGTAACTCTCACTTTCCATGGTTATGCTTGAGAACTGGAAGCCATTCATTTATTGTAGGCATTTTGTCCATATAAATTTATTAGAAATTGCATTTTTCCAAGATCTAGAAAAAAGGTTTATGTTTGCATACCCTTATTTTTCAGATGTGAAGTCCCAATGTAAGACAAAGGAGTTCTCACCAAAAGATGACCTTCATAAAATAAAGTCATCTCAATGGAAGATAATGGAAAGACAAGTCATGGCTTTGAATGTTCCATTTTTCAAAATGACTGGAAATATAACCACTATTTTCAGACAAAAGAGGGAAATCAAGAAGAATATTTGAAGCCTGTAACTATCACTCATGAAAATATACAGAGTTTCAGTCAACAGACATCTTATATTATACATCAAAGAAATAATACTACGCAAAACCCCTATAAATGCAGAGAATATGGAAAGGTCTTCAATTACCATTCATTGCTTGTTCACTATGGGAGAAATCACATTAAAGAAAAACACTATGAATGTAAAGATTGTGGAAAGGCTTTTAGCAGTCACTCAAAACTGACAGGACACCAGAGAATTTATAATAGAAAAAGACTCTGAATGTAATGAGTGTGGAAAACCTTCCCAACATCCCTCCAAACTTATTCAGCATCAGAGAATTCATATCTAAGAGAAATCCTATGAATGTAAGGAATGTGGAAAGGCCTTTAGCTGGGGCTCACACCTTTACACCAGAGAATTCACACTGGAGAGAAACCTTATGATTGCAAAGAATGTAGGAAAGCTTTCAGTCACAACTCATCCCTTAGATCTGACACAAGAAAACACATACTAAAGAGAAACACTATGAATGTAAAGAATGCAGTTCTATTCTTAAGGGACACCAGAGAGTTCATAGTAGAGATAGACCCTATGAATGCAGCGAATGTGGGAAAGGTTTCCATCACCAGTCAATTCTTATTCAACATCAGAGAATACACACTGGAGAAAGACCCTGTGAATGTAATGATTGTAAGAAAGCCTTTCGTTATCACTCAAATCTTATTGGACATCAGAAAATTCACTTCAGAGTAAAACTCTTTGAATGTAAAGAATGTTGACAACATTTTAGTTGTGGCAGAGAACTCACACAACATCAGTGGACTCACACAGGTGAGAAATTTTATGAATGTAAGGAATGTGGCAAGGTTTTAGTCAGGTTTCTTTTTTTTTTTTTTGTACCGGCAATCGAACTCATGACCTTGCACTTGCTAGGCAGGCGCTGTGTCGCTGAGCTATATCCCCAGCCCTTTAGTCAGCTTTCATAGCTTCTTCATCAGCAGATAATTCATACTGGTGAGAAACCCTATGAATGTAAGAAATGTGGGAAAGCCTTTGTCTGAGGTTCATTTAATCTGTTATTAAAAATATTAGCATTAAATTCACTCGGGAATTTAAAATTCCTATCATATCTGTAGTTAAATATCTTTTTTTTTTTTTTTTTTTGTGGGTACCAGGGGGACGACCTCAGGACCTCGCGCGCCAACAGGCGCCCGTGCCGCTGAGCGATATCACCGGCCCCTTTTTCGTATGTGGGTTCCGGGAGTCGAACTCAGGCCCTCGCGCTTGCAAGGCAGGCGCTTACGCCGCTGAGCCATCTCACCAGCCCTGTAGTTAAATATCTTATATTCCTCTTTTATAACTCCTCCATATCTTGATGGATTATACTAAGGATTTGTCTATCTTATTATTTTCCAAGTATGTATTGCTTTTAATAGTATAGATTTTGGTATTTCTGGTTGCTAGGTATTTCATTAAAGTCCTCTGTTTATTATTTCATCTATTTCCTTTGTTTACTTTTTTTTTTGTGGGTACTGGGGGGTCGACCTCAGGACCTCGCGCGCCAGCAGGCGCCCGTGCCACTGAGCAATATCACCAGCCCCTTTTTCATATGTGGGTTCCGGGAGTCGAACTCCGGCCCTCGCGCTTGCCGGGCAGGCGCTTAAGCTGCTGAGCCATCTCACTGGCCCCTCCTTTGTTTACTTTTTAATTACTTCAGTAGAAACTCAGTCCTTTATTTTTAACTTGTTTTTAGTGGATGCCTTTAAAGCCATTAATTTTGATCCCAATTTCAATATAAAGATTTTTTTTGTTTCAAACGTTTTCTGATTTCCATTATAGAAATAATGATTATGATTCCTTTATAACCCATGAATAATTTTTTGCTGCTAGTTTCCAATTTAATTATCTTGCAATCAAGCAAGTGGGGCTGTAGGATACTGAGTCTGAAATATGGTAATTTCTGTTAAATGGTCTATTACTGTTCATATATTTTTACTACTGTTTGGTATGCTGTAGTTATATATTTTTAAAAATCTTTGTAGATTCTGGGCATAGTGGTGCACACCTGTAACCCCAGCACTCAGAAGGCTGAGGCAGGAGGATCGCCATGAGTTCGAGACCAGCCTGGGCTACATAATGAGTCCAAGGCCAGCCTGAACTGCATAGCGAGACTCTGTCTCACAAAAAAAAAAAAAAAAAAAAAAAAAAAAAATTCTTGGTAGATGTGTCCATTTTTCCTTGTAGTTCTTTCAAGTTGTACCTTATATATTTTGAAAGTATATTCTTGGTCTATACAAATTGTTGATTGTTGAACCTTCTTGGTTGATTATTACCTTTGTTACTGTTTAGCATCCATCTTTATCCCTATAAGTGTTTTTGGTCTTAATGGCCATTTTGATGGATATTAACATTGTTACTCTTCTGTTATAATTTTTTTGGTAGTACTGGGGACTGAACCAAGGGCTTTTCACTGAGCTACATCCCCAGCCTGCCTCTCTCCCTCCCTCCCTCTCTTTCTCTCTCTCTTTCTCTTACCGATGTATATATTCTTAATCATTTTTACTTCCCCTTCTCATCTCCACAAAGTCTACCTCCCTATTTCCTATCATCTTTTATTTTACTTTTAAAATTATTTATATTTTGGGTTAAAGAAGCCATGTGATGTTTAACCTGTGTCTGATTTATTTCACTTAGCATTATGGTCTTCAGATGCATTCATTTTCCAACAAATGACTCAAATTTATTATTCTTTATGGCTGAGTAGTACTCCATGTGTATATGTACATTTTCTTTATCCAGTCATCTATTGATGGACAGATAGACCACTTCTAACATTAAGCTATTATGAGTTTTGCTGCTATAAATAAGGGTGTGCATATATCACTGTAATACAACATCTTTAACTCTTTTGGGAAGATACCTAGAGGAGGTATAGCTGGGTCAAATGGAATTCTTAGTTTTAGTTTTATGAGGCATCTCCATACTGGTTGTACTAGTTTACATTCCCACCAACAATATAGGAGTATTTACTTTTATTCTGAGGCCGGGTCTCACTAAATTGCCCAAGCTGGCCTTGAACTTGGGCTCCTCCTGCTTTAGCCTCCTAGAATGCTGGGATACAGGTGTGCACCACCATGCCATGTTTGAAAATTTTCTATATGTGGTAATGTTCTCTTTTCTTCTAGGTGTTGTTTTCTATCATTTTATCTTTCTCAAAAATTACTATTTCACCCTACAGAGACTCAGCTTATGAATTTATTGTCTTTATTTTTAAAAATGTATTTGTGATGGCTACCATAGCTACATAGTTAGTAGCTGCATAGTTACTGGCTACATAGTTACTAGACAATAGGAAAATGCCATTGAGCTTTTGTAAGTGCTAAATACCTTTGTAAGTTCCTTATACAAAAGCCAATGTACCATAACCACTGTTCGCTGTCACGAGAAAATGTACTAGGTTACTTACCAAAGATGGACAAAACTTACTGTGCTGTATGTTTATGTTTGAGATTGCTATAAACTTTTGTGTAAGTTTCTTGTTCTCTAGCCAACCTTGTACTTTTGTATAAGCTTCCTGTTCCTATGCAACAGTAGCCAAAACAGTTACTTTCTGTTGCAATCAGGATGTGATTTTTGCTTTAAATTCTGTGTGCTGTAGAGGCTCGGGGCTCATCTGTGATCTCCCTGCGTGGAATGAACAGATCAGTCAGCTGGCCAGCTTAATAAAAGGCTCATCAAAATTCTAAATTGGCTGCCTGGCTTTCTATTATGAGTTTGAACCCATAACAGTATTCATATCTCTTTATTAATTAATTTGTTCTTTCCACTTTCTTTGGGGATATTTAATTAGATTTAGTAGAATGTGATTAAAATCTTAAGTTAATTTGTTTCACTCTTAATTTCCTAAAAAATACATATTAGGTTATACATTTTTTCTGGGTGACACTTAGACCCATCCCTTAGAGCTTTTATTTTTATTAGTATTTTCTCTTTTTGAGTGGTTCTGTGGATTGAATCTAAGGTCTTCACACTGAGCTGCATCTCCACCACTTAGAAAAATTTCTTTTTTTAAATTTTGAGACAGGGTCTCCCTAACTCGATAAGTTGCCCAGGCTGGGCTTGAGCTTTCTATCCTCCTGCCTCAACCTCTGAGAGTGTGCCACCATACCTGGTTCTCTTTCTTTTAATTCTGAATAGTTTACATTATTCTTCATTATGCTCTCCTTACACCAAAGATCATTCTTATTGTATATCTTACTGTCCAGGCATTAGAAACATTTTATTATCTGCTTGATGTTGATTTCTATTTTCATTTTATGGAGCTTGAGAATATGGCTCATGTAAAACCAGGTTGGGGGGTTTATAATTTTTATCATGCCCTACTTCGTAGAGAGTTTTTCGGTATGTTTGAAAGAGAATTCATTCTGTGGTTAAAATATAATAATAATAATGATATATAAAGCCAGTTATGTTATTCCAATATAGCAGGCTTCTATTTTTCTTCTATTTGATATTCAGACGGGTGTGTTAGTTTGCTACTATGATTGTGGATTCGTAAAATTTTCTCTGTTCTAGTGTTGGTACGTGCCCATAATCTCAGCCACTAGTGTTAGCATGCTGGTGGGAGGAGTCCTTGGTCCTTGTGTTCTCAACCAAACAATTCAGTCAAGACACACAAAAGCATTGTGAAAGTAAAGAGAATTTATTACAAAGAAAAAAACAGTGCAAAGCAGAAGTGCACCATTAAGGGAAACAACAGGCAAAATCCAAGGTGGTAGTTGCAAACACTGGCAGTTTGGATTTCTTTTTATACATGGGACAGCAACTTCCAGGGCCTA
The DNA here is from genome assembly GCA_028451465.1 of Erethizon dorsatum. Taxonomy (NCBI): domain Eukaryota; kingdom Metazoa; phylum Chordata; class Mammalia; order Rodentia; family Erethizontidae; genus Erethizon; species Erethizon dorsatum. Next base: position 101,104,459 of record CM051834.1, read on the forward strand.
GGGAACTATAGTGATTATCACTGCTCCCTTCCCCTGGTGATCACGCTTACAGACATTGTCATAGAAGTTACCCTGGAATGTCTGTACTTTACTTGTAGCAAAACATCTTTTTTGTTGTTCTTTCCAGATGATTAGTGTTTTCTCTGAAGTACAGACTATTATCCCAGTGGGTTTAATGATATATGATATCTTTTTTTTTTTATGCAGGTACCGGGAGTCAAACTCAGGACCTCGTGCAGGCGCTTACACCACTGAGCTATCTCATCAGTCCCTTAAAAAGAACCTTAAGTGTAATCTTTTTTACCGGGAATAGAACTCAGGACCTTGCGCTTGCCAGGCAGGCACTGTGCCGCTGAACTAAATCCCCAGCCCTTGAAAACTGTAATCTAAGTTAAGTTTTAGTTTAATGTGGGTACCATGGATATATCTTGAAATCTTTTGTTCTCATTTTTTGTTTTCAGTGGGCCATTGGCTGTAGCAACCAGGAATGCTGAATATCTGACTGGATGATTTTAAGAATCAATGACCCTGAAATTTTGGCGAATGATGCAGTGCAGCTGTGCATACTGTTATGGTTTAGATCAATTATAACCCCCCCCCCCAAATTCTCACATGCTCAGAGGCCTGGCTTTTGGAAGGTGACTGGATCACGGGGGGCTACTGCTGACTTGATGTTAGGAGGTGGGGTCTGGTTGGACGAGTTGGGTCTCCTGGCTTTTATCTCCCTCCTTAGCTTCTCCGTTTTCTTGCCACCATGATGTAAGCAGTTTTCTCCCACAGCATACCTTTCCACCACGCTGTTCTTGTGTTGGAGGAAGGCAAGAACCATGCAAGGCCTGACTTTTGAAACTGAGCCAAAATAAACCTCTCCTCCTTTAAGTTGTGGGTGTCAGGTATTATGTCTCAGTGACAAGAAAGTGACTAAGACACTGTCTGACCTTATGATTATATTATGTTGTATAGGGACTTTTAAAGTCAGAGACCTAATAGCTATAAATGTATTATATAGAGAGGTCTTTATTTTCAACTATAATTGGCACAGATGGCACTCAGCAGCAGCATTCACTGTATTTTTTTTTTTTTTTTGTGGGTACCGGGGGTCGACCTCAGGACCTGTGCGCCAACGGGCGCCCGTGCCTCTGAGCGATATCACCGGCCCCTTTTTCGTATGTGGGATCCGGGAGTCGAACTCGGGCCCTCGCGCTTGCAAGGCAGGCGCTTACGCCTCTGAGCCATCTCACCGGCCCCATTCACTGTATTTTTTACCACACCTTGTAAAGTCACTTAGGAAAGAGGACTTCCAGAAAGCAGCAAGAAGGATGGAATAAGTATTTGAAGTGTGGGAGAGTATTTTGAGGGGGATTAATGGTAATGTGTCTTTTATTGTAATAAAATTTTTAAATTTAAACATTTAAAAAAAACTGTAATTGGCATAGCATGTTGTTTTGATCCCCCTTGTCTCTCACACCTGCTAATATCTAATTACCTGCCTAAAACTTAGGAGGCTGTGCAGGAGGATTGTAAGTTTAAGGCCAGCCTGTGCAATTTAGTGAGACACTGTTTCAAGATAAAATTAAAAAAAAAAATTTTTTTTAAGAGCTGGAGATGTAGCTTAGTGACAGAGCAAGCACAACACCTGGGTTCAATTCTTATATTGAAAAAAATCCTGTTCTGTTAGTTTTTGCTGTATATATCTCAGAACTAATGTACATTGTTAGATAAACATTAGAAGTATTGTATACTTTTGGTAGCTGCATCCTGTAAAATATGAGAAGTCCCTGCTAATAGTCTTTTGCCTTGAAATCTGTATTTGTATAATACTATCTTTGCACCTGTTTTCTTTGAAAATGTTTTTACGTTCCCTTTGAAGTTTTTACTATGAAAATTTCACACAAATACTAAAAAAGAGAGACCACTGTAATAAACTCTATGTTCACCCTGCTTCAACATTCATCAACATTATTCTCTTATTTCATTGATATACTTCTCAGTGGACTATTTTTTTTTTTTTTTGTGGGTACCGGGGTCGACCTCAGGACCACGCGCGCCAGGAGGCGCCCGTGTGGCTGAGCGATATCACCGGCCCCTTTTTTCGTATGTGGGTTCCCAGAGTCAAACTCGGGCCCTCGCGCTTGCGAGGCAGGCGCTTACACCACTGAGCCATCTCACCGGCCCATGGACTATTTTGAATTTTTATTTTTATACATGTTTGCAGTACATAATTATATTCACCATGGGAAGTTGCTACACGTAGGTAAGACATATTTTTATTAGTAAATGTCTGCAGTATATAATGTTTACATTCCTTGTGTGGAGTTGGTACATGTACATAACACATTTTAATTCCTTTTTTCATCCTCTTTCCTTCCCTTCTCCCCTTCTTCCTCCATCTCTTAACCCTCTTCCCCTTTGAGAAAGATCTGTCGCCCTACTTCCTATACCCTATCTTTCATTTTGCTTTGTATTTATAATTTGGGTTTCTCATATAAGAGAAACCATGCACTATTTAAGCTCGTGTGTCTGATAACACATCTTAATTGTTTCTATCCCCTTCCCTTCTCCCTCCATCTCAGTGGAGTTTTAGAAACTATCAAAAGCCGAGTGTGGTGGCACACATCTGTAACCCCAGCACTCAGGAGGCTGAGGCAGGAGGATCGCCATGAGTTCAAGGCCAGCCTGCACTACAAAATGAGATCCTGTCTCAAAAAACAAAAAACTATCGGTCCACGCATATTTTCACATAAATCTTAAAAGATACATTGTCTCATTTTAACATAACTACCTAACAAATTTAACAGTAATCCTTAAGCATCTGGTATAATGTATGTTCACTAATGGATTTCCACAGATTTTTCCTTAAACCAGATTTTGGAGGAAGAAAGAGAACCTGGGATAAACAAGAGTCCAACCCTCTAACTGTCCCACGCCCCCACGGGGAGGCAATGAAAGAGATCAAACCCAGGCGCTTGCACATGCTGAGCAAGCACTGTACCACTGAACTACAATCTGAGTCCGAGAGAGGTACATAACTAATCTGAAGATACCCAGCACGCAAACATCGGAGCAAAGGTCCAATTCTCTGAAAAACACCTTCCCATTGGGCGCTGTGGTGCATGCCTGTAATCCCAGCACTCTAGGATGCTGAGGCAAGGGGATGACAAGTCTGAGCCCAGTCTCAGCAATTTAGGGATTTAGTGAGACTCTGACTCAAAACATTAAAAAAAAAAAAAAAAAAACCTGGGGATGTAGCTCAGTGGTAGAGTACCCCTGGGGTTTCATCATCAAGACAAAACAAAACAAAACCCACAACAAAAATATCTCAAAAAAAGAAAACAAAAACAAAACAAAACAAAAAAAACCCCACATACCCCACCTGCTGGAACCAAACATTTTCAGTAGAGCACAGAACCTCCCACCCTTGTCAGGTAGCACTCCTAGCATAAACAGCATCTAAACTGAGTGTTGAAATATTTTTAGGTTCACAAGACAAAAGGATTGTATCTTTACAACCCAACCTCCCACAGGTAGCCTCATAAAGGCAGGAAAGCAGGCGTAGGAAAGTTAAGGGTAGGGGCGGGGGAAGTTAGCCGCTTCAGAATTTTCATGCAGAAGCCAAGGGAAGGGTCGGAGACTGGGTTTAAGGCTTCATTTACATAGGAAGGACATTATTAATTACACTTGTAAGTAAATAAAAATAGCAAAGTTTTCTTAAGTCTTTTACTCACACTTGGTCATATTAAACATTATTTTTATTGCTGCCTACTGCTTTTCTTGAGGTAGTGAGGGTGGAAGCTAATGGAAACTAACGGGGATTCAAACCTCCATTCCCTCCATCAGCCCTTCTGAAGGGGACACGTTGACTTCGTCTCTCCTCGGTGGTTTGTGTCGGGAGAAGACTGGACAATATGTATTACCCAACTTCTACTCTGGTGGTTTCTTCCATTAAAGATTATACCGAGCTGGGCGTGACGTCGCACGTCTGTAATCCCAGCCCTCCGGGAGAATTACAGTAGTTCCGTAAACTCGAGCCAATCTTGGGCAATTTAGGGAGGATCTGCCTCAAAATAATAAAAAGGGCGGAAGATGTAGCTCAGCCGAGAGCGCGCAATTCAACCCCAGTACGGAAGCGGGCGGGGGACAAACAGGTTATGCCGCTCATCCTGCAGCGTGCTGCACTATGAATTCTGACATTTTAGTGTTGCTAGGGGTTTCGACCAAGAACAGACCAGTCTTGGCCTCTCCTCTCCCTGCGAGGTTTCTCCATAAAGCGGGTCGTGCTAGCCTGATTTCAACCCTCATTTCTAGGTGGTTTCCCCCAAGACCCGTAACGGTTCTTCCTCCCTTAGACCCCTATCCCCCGTGGTATCTTCCAGCAGGTAATTCTCGGCAGTGAGCTGTATCCAGGTCGGCAATTATCTTTCCTAAGTATGACTTAAAGTATAACATAAAACTCCAGACCCCGTGTTCAGTACTGTACCTTCCTCTTCCCGGAAGCCACGGTGCTGCGTTCTATGTGACAATCCCAACTCACTCTCTGGAACAGCGAGGGACAGGTTTTACGCTGTACGGAACGGATAAGCTTTCACGATGGAATCTCACACAAAGAAGGACTACTGAGCGCAGCCATGTTCTTTTCCCGACAGCGCCTCCTTGTGGAAACTGCATATACTGTACCTACAAAGATTTATCTGCGCCATGTTGACTATTGCCTTAAGGCGACCAAAGTAATCCAGAGCATGCGCAGTACCAACAGCCCCGCCGAAGGGGAGGTTTTTAGAAGTAGGACCGGAAGTGGAAGTGGTCCTGGAAGGCATTTTCGTCGCTGCTAAGAGTATTTGCATAGTTTAATGGCGAGAAGCCGCTGAGAGGATATTGGTTGATTGCGAGTGGAGATTTGTGGAGTTAGTAATGTATGTGTGTGGGCGGGTGTTGTTAGCGATGGGCTTTGTGTTCAGTGATTTTTACGGGGTCTGTGTTGTCCGTTGAAGGTTGTCAGTGACGAGGGTCTGTCCTGTCAGTGATGGGGCCCTTTGAGATGAGTTATTAGCATTTGGGGGGAAATGATGGGAGTTTGTGATCAGTGACTGAGGGCCTGACGTGTCAGCTCTGGGGATCGGTGGGGTATGTGCTTTCTAATCTGAGTTGAGAGTTCAGGTCATTAATTTTCAGCCTTTAATATAAAGATTCACAACTTTGATGTGTAGCATTTTCTCTATTGTTCGAATCAAAGTGGGTTTTTAAAAAGTTTCTTTTTGACCCATAAGTTACTTAGAAGTACATTTTCAGTTTCAGATATTGTCTTGCTAATGCTCGATTGGAAAAAAAAATGCCTTACAGCCTATTTCATGGTCGGTTTTCATAAATGTCACATCTGTTACATAAAAACAGTATCTATTTAATTGTATTGTTATATACATTCAGCATATATTTTACATGTATATCTCACATCTCCTTACAAATTATTTTAATTGGGGAAGGATAAACTCATGCTGGAAAGGTGGTTTGTTCATTTGTCCTGTCAGTTTCTGCTTTGTATATTTAAAACTATATTATTAGGAATATATGTGTATTTTTAGTAAGATATGACTAAAGAGTGCAAAGGATATTATAGCAATTAAATCTTCTACAAATAATTTATAAAGGTATTTATTTTCTCAAATGCTTTCCAGCTCTGGATTGTTGCATTTTAAAGCGTTTTTGCAATTCGGAGAGAAAATTATATTTACTCTAATGCATAATTGCTATTTAAATTTTTATTTTCTGTGAATTTTCATATCCTTTGTCCAGCATTTTAATTATTGATAGACTTTACCATTAGAAATAACCTATTGTCACATAATGAAAAAATTCATATATATATGTATATGTATTTCAATTCTTATGGTGTATTTTAACATATAATTAGCAAATATATAATCAGAAATATCTGTTTTTCCCTGTATAACTTCTGCATTTTTTCTCACGTGTACTAATATCACTCTAAGCCCCTTACAGTGTTATATAAATGTAATACTCCTAAAATATGTCTCATTATGTACATGTATTTAAGTGTTCATCCTGCTTGAATGTGTCTACTGAGTAGTGTGTGACGGTGATCTAGTTTGTTTTATTCCATATGGGTGGACAGTTATATTAGCATTATTTATGCAATGAATGTCTTGCATACACTCAGATACTACTTTTGACCCATATATAGATCAATATAGTCTGGTATATTGTTTTGCTTGTTTTAATTACATCATTTTTAATTTGGTCTACTATCTGATAGTACATAGTGATTACTAATATTTATTGATTGATTCTTGTGTGCCAGGGAGGTATTGAATACCTAAAAACATCATCTTACTTAATTTTCATAACTATATGATAGTTTTTTCATGCTCATTTTTGAAACTTATATTGAAGTAATTTAATATCGTCATAGCTGAAAAGTGGCAAAGCTACAATTCAAATCTGTAGTAACACTACTCCAAATCCTATGCTTTTTCCTATATCTTACCATCACAAATGCTGGTCACACACAGGTTTTGTTAAATTTTATATTCTCCATAGCACATCTTCTTCAATGTGGTCCCTGTAAGAACAGTTTTAGCATAATCTGGGCTCTTAGTTAGAAATGCAAATTCTTGTGCACTACCTACTGAATTAGAAATTGTGATGCTGAGGATTTTAAACTGTTCAACAAGCTCTCAGATGATTTGAGTGGGTACTCAAGTTTGAGAACCACTGTTCTGTGGTGTCTAGCTCAGGCACTTGCACCTTAGTATATGGAGGAAGTGTTTTAAGTGGTAAATGTTGAATGATTGACTACATGGACTTGTTTTTTCCAGGTTTATTGGTATCTCTGGGGAGTTCCTGAACCGGATCTTTTTCCAGACTCCAAGTTACCTCCTCCCAGCAGCTCTGCTTCAATTCACAGTGGAACATTAAGCTTCAAGCTTCTGAGGGAAGCAGAGTTGAGACCCAGTGTGACCATGCCAACTAATTGGACCTTACTCCAGAAATCCAGAGAGCTAGCTCCAGAGAATCATGGCAGCTCATGTGAGGTAAGGAAGTGGCACCCCATGGGTGGGAATTTATCCTGGGAGCAGATATTTCTGATCTGTCACCAGAGCCTTGGGGCAGAATCACAGGAAGCAAATCTTGATCATCTTGTCAAGAATGAGCAACACATAGATAATGTGTCTGTAGTGAGCCATCAGGGCAGACTGTTGTTTACTGTATTTAGTCATCACACTATCTTGATCTTTTGGCTGTGAATAAAATTCCTAGTTAAAAATTACTTTTGTGTGGGATTTTGAAGGTGTTTCTCCATTTGTTCTCAACTGCCTCTCCACAAAAGTTTTCTCTTTTCTGCTTTTCAAATGTTAATTCTTAATGTTTTTCTCTACTATTTTCTATTTCTTTGCTGCTGAGAAACTTTGTCTTCCAGCCCTTCTGTTGAGCTTCTCATTACAAGTATTAGAAAAATATAAAAAGCAACACAAATGGAAAGTATTATGGTGAAAGAAGTTCAGAGAAGATGAGACTGGTTCACCTACATCTGTTCCCTATGTGCCCATATCTCCCAATATAGATGACCAGTTTTATTAGTTTTCTTTGATTGCTTAATTCTATATGTAAGTAAAAACAATTATGATTTTTTTCCTAGTGATTTTGCAAAAGCAGGGATACTAGATGTACTTTTGTACATTGTTTGATAAAATACAAAGCATTATGACAACATTGCAGTGGACATTCCTGTATAGAAGTAGTGGCATTTCATTTCAGAGTTGAGTCAAATGTGGCGAGAGTCTCAACTGAATCTCAGTGAACATCCACTTCTGTTGCCGTTGTACAGTTTTATGGTTGGATAGCTTAATAATTTTTGCCTAGAAGTTAGGAAGTATAGAATGAGGCCAAAGCTATGATAAAAAAGTAGCATTCACTTGTATTGGCCAGAATATGGGGACATTTATGGGCTTTGTGGTTCTGATCTTTGTACTACAACGTGATCACAAAGTGGTGTTTGTTTTGTGTGGTACCAGGATAAAGAGTAGGTCATGTTTGATGTTAATGTTCTGTGAGAATACCATGGAGCTAATCCTTCCAAGCCAACTCCTCGGAACACTGAAGCCTAATTGTAGCAGGCTAACAATAAGGTGTCAGGGGCTGCTTTTCTCCTCATTTAAAAATAAAGGGATGTAAAGAAATTGACTCAGAAATAAAGACCAAAAAAAAAGCTGTACATGGGGGCCGGTGAGATGGCTCAGAGGCTTAAGCGCCTGCCCGGCAAGCGTGAAGGCCCGAGTTCGACTCCCGGAACCCACATACGAAAAAGGGGCCGGTGATATCGCTCAGCGGCACGGGCGCCTGCTGGCGCACGAGGTCCTGAGGTCGACCCCCCGGTACCCACAAAAAAAAAAAAAAAAAAAAAAAAAAAAAAAGCTGTACTTTTAGGAAAAGATCAAAGGGAATTTAAAATGAAGATCACCTAGAGAAGGATAGTTCATACTTATTAAAAGAATAATGCACAAAGAATTATAAAAATCACCAACATTTATCTAATAATGTATATTTGAAATATATTAAGTACAGAGTGCACTCTGGAGGCTGAGGTAGGAGGATTGCCTTGAGTTTGAGGCCAGCCTGGGTTACACAGTGAGTTCAAGGCCAGTCTGAACTATATAGCGAGACCCTGTCTCAAAAAAAAAAAATAGAGGAACAGAAATCATTAAAGGTTCCATTGGCCATTTTATCAACTACTCTGAAAGACTTACTGTTCAGAAATAAAAATACAACTTTTTGTTAGAATATTGATCCTGTTCTTTGACCACAATGTTAGATTAGAAATAAAAAGTTTTGTCAAATGTTTTTTCTGTGTCAGTTGATATGATCATGTGGTTTTTATCTTTCAGTCAGTGAATGGACTTAATGACACTTAAAAATAATTAAAACAGTAAATTTACTTATGTATATTTTACCACAGTTAAAAAAAATTTCAGTAAATACCACACTGCATTTTAAAGTTTATGAGGTAAAGCTAAACTGTAGATGGTGGGGATGGAAATACAGATTTAAATGCCTTTTTAAGGACTCCTGGAAGCTTGAAGAAAAAAAATAAGCCCAAGGTATGAGTTATGGTTTTAATTGTTAAAAAATGAACAACTCAATAAATGTAAAATAACAATAAGGACTAAAAATGATAAGGGAAGAAATAAGTTACATAGAGGACAAAGATGATAAATTGATAAAGATATTTAAAAGAAACACAAGTTGCTTCTATGTGGTGATGATCAAGAAAAAGAAGTAATGATAGCTGGGTGTGCTGGTGTACTCTGGAAGGCTGAGGTAGGTAGATTGGAAGTTTGAACCCAGCATGGGTAAGTTAGCAACTTAATAAGTCCCTGTCTCAGAATAAAACATTTAAAAAAGTACAGTACCATTTATTGAAGAGGCATTTGCCCCTCCGTGTGTGTGTGTGTGTGTGTGTGTGTGCGCGTGTGTGTGTGTGTGTGTGTGTTATGTCCTTGTCAAAAAAAGTGGTATTGGGATTTATTTCTGTGCTCTCTATTCTGTTCCATTAGTCTGTGTGTCTGTTTTTATGCCAATAATATACTCTTCTGATTGTAGTATAATTTTAATCAGGAAGTATGATGTCTCTAACTTTGTTGGTTTTTTGTTATTTTTTTTCAGAATTGCTGAGGCTCTTTGGGATCTTTTATGGTTCCATGTGAATTTTAGGATTGGTTTTTCCATTTCTGTGAAGGCTACCTTTAACATTTCAATAGGTATAGTAATGAGTCTATATATAGCTTTAGGTAGTATAGCCATTTTAATAATATTAATTCTTCTCACCCAGGAGCATGGGATTTCTTCCCATTTGTATCTATCCCCTTCAGTTTCTTAGACAGTGTTTTATAGTTTGCAGTGCAAAAGTCTTCTACCTGCTTGGTTAAATTTATTTGTAAGATTTTTAATGCTATGGTAAATGGATTTTCTTGATTTTTTTTAAAGTCATATCTAATCCATTAAAAATACCGTGGATTTTTGTAGATTATATGTTTTGCAACTTTATGGAATTCATTTATTAGATCTAATAGTTTTTTAATGGAATCTTTGGGTTTTTCTGTATATGGGATCATGTCATGTGCAGATAGAAATAATTTTACTTCTTCCTTTCCTGTTGAGGTACTATTTCTTTTTCTTGTCTGATTGTTCCTGATAGTACTTTCAATACTATGTTGAATAGATTGATGACAGTGGGCATTCTTGCCTCTAGATCTTAGAAGAAAAGCTTTAATTTCTCCCAATTTTTTTTTTTTTTTTTTGTGGGTACCAGGGGTTGACCTCAGGACCTCGCGCGCCAGCAGGCACCCGTGCCGCTGAGCGATATCACCGGCCCTTTTTTCGTATGTGGGTTCCGGGAGTTTGAACTTGGGCCCTCGCGCTTGCCGGGCAGGCGCTTAAGCCGCTGAGCCATCTCACCGGCCCTCTCCCAATTTTATATGATGTTAGCTATGGGTTTTTTTATAAATGGCCTTTATTATGTTGAGGTGCTTTCCTTCTTTACCTAAACTATTGGGTTGGTTTTTTTAATTAAGAAATGATGTTGAATTTTATCAAATGCTTTTTTCTGTGTCAACTGATATGGTCATGTGGTTTTTATCTTTCAGTCTGTAAATGTCACCAAATGTTATACCAGCCTTGTGTCCCAGAGATAAATACCACTTGATTACTCTGTATAATCTTTTTGATGTATTGAGTTTGATTTGCCAATATTTTATTGATGGTTTTTGTATCAGTGTTCATTAGAGATACTCACATTACTGTTCTCTTTTCTTGTGGTACCTTTTTCTGGCTTAAGTATCAATATAATGCTGACTTCATAAAATGTGTTAGGAAATATTCCCCCCAGTGCTATTTTTTGCAAGAGTTAAATAAGTATTGGTATAATTCTCTGAAAGTTTGTTAGAATTCTTCTATAAAACCATCTAGTCTTGGGCTTTTCTTTGAGGGAAGACTTTTATTACTACTAAATTTCTTTGTATTGTCCTATTCAGACTTTATATTTCTGATTCAACCATGGCAGGTTGTGTTTTCCTAGAACTTTATCTATTTTCCACTAGGTTATAAATTTGTTGGCATATGGTGTTCATTATGAACCTTTTGATTTCTGAGGTGTCTGTTATACTTTCATTTCTGATTTTATGTATTTGAGTCTTCCCTTTTTTTCTTAGCGTAGCTAAGGGTTTGTTGATTATGTTTATTTTTTTTAGATACTAATAATTAGTTTTACTGATTTTTTTCCCCTTTGGTTTTCCTATTCTCTGTTTGATTTAATTTTTGTTTTAACCTTTATAATGTCCTTCTTTTTTCTAACTTTGGTTTTAATTAGCTCTTTTTCTAGGTTATCTTGTTTATTTGATTTTTTCTTGAGACAGAATATTGCTGTGTAGCCCAGGCTGGCCTTGAACTGGTGATCTTCCTGCCTCGGCCTTTAGAGTGCTGGGATTACAGTCCCTCTAACCCTAACCCTGACCCTGACCACCCAACCTTCTAGTTTCTTAAGGTAAATGTTAGCTGTTTATTTAGAATTTTTTTCTTTTTTAGTTTAGCCATTTTTATCTATAAAGTTCCTTCTTAGCACTGTTTTTGCTACATCCTATTGATTTTGGTGTGTGGTCTTTCTATTGTCATTTGTTTCAAATTTTTAATCTCTCCTTTGGTTTCTTCTTTGACTCATTGGTTGTTCAGAAAGGTATTTTTAAATTTACATATATTTGTGATTTTTCAAAAATTCCTCCTGCTGGGCCGTTGAGATAGCTCAGCAGCATAAGCGCCTGCCTGGCAAGCGCGAGGTCCTGAGTTTGACTCCCGGTACCCACATAAAAAAAAAAAAATTCCTCCTGCTAAATACCATCATGTTCAGAAATAATACTGGATATCAGGCAATTTCAGTCTTTTTAAATTTGTTAAGATTTGTACTGTGGCCTTATGGTCTATTCTGGAGTATGTTGCATGCATACTTGAGAATAATGTGGATTATGCTGCTGTTGGATGGGAAGTTCTGTATATCTGTTAGGTCTATGTCATCTAAATTCTAGTATTTTATATTAGTTTTTTGTATGATTAATCTATCCATTGTTGAAAGTAGGAAGTTAAAGTCATCCCCAACTATTATTGTATTGTAGTCTATTTCTCCCATCATATCCACCAATATTTGCTTTATATGTTTTGGTGATCTGATGTTTGTTTCTTACATAATTCTTATGTCCTCTTGGTGAATTGAGTCCTCTTTCATTAAATCATGACCTGCTTTGTCTTTTGTGACAGTTTTTAACTTGAAGTCTTCTTTATCTGCTATATTTATTTATAGCCATCCTGCTCTCTTTTTATTACTATGTACATGGGATAACTTCTATCCCTTCACATTAGCCTATGCATGTCCTTAAGGTTAAAGTTGGTCTCTTACAGGCAACATTTAGTTGGATCTTGCTTTTTTGTTTTTGTTTTTGTTTCAATACTGGCCCTTGCTGTGGTGCCCCAGCTGGTGTCAAACTCATGTACTCAAGCAGTCCTCCTGCATCAGACTTCCAAGTAGCTGGGACTATAGGCATGTGCCACTGTGAACAGCTCTGGATCTTGTTTTTTTATTTCATTTAGCCACTCTCTGTCTTTTGATTGGAACTTAGTCCATTTACATTCAAAATGCTTATTGATATATACTTACTTCTGTGGTTTTTACAATTATTATTTTCTGGTTGCTTTATAGATCTTTTGCTCCTTGCTCCCTTGTTGTTTATCTTTGTGATTTAGTGATTTTCTGTAGCACTGAGTTTTGATTACTTGCTCTATTGTGTATCTGCTGTAACATTTTCCTTTGTGATTAACATAGGCTTAGATAAAATAAAACATTTTATTCAATATTTTATTTATTATTTTATAAATAAAATATTTTATTTAAGTATAAAATAATGGACTATTTTATACTGAGAACTATTTTAATCACATGCAAAAACTCTAGAATTTTATCTTTCCCCAAGGATTGATATTTTGTTGTCATGATTTACATCTTTTTTCAATACTGGGAATTGAACTAAGGACCTTCGCACTGAGCTATGTTCCCAGCCCTTTTTTATTTTTCATTTTGAGACAGGCTCTTGCTAAGTTGCCCAGGGCTCAAAACTGTGATTTTCCTTCCTCAGCCTTCCAGGGTGCTGGGATTACAGGAATGTATCACCATACCTAGCTATAGAATGTCCTTAAGATTATTTTAAATTCTTTTTCAGACAATTTTATATTTCTATTTAGGGTCAGTTGTATCATTCTCTTGCTTTTTCATGTTTCTTGTGTCCCTGTGTTGATGTCTGTATATCTGATGGAAATATTACATCTTCCAGGAAATGGGTGTGGTTGTGCACACCTGTAATCCCAGGACTTGGTTGGCTGAGGCAGGAGAATCTCTGTGAATTCAAGGCCAGTCTAAACTACATAGTGAGATCCTGTCTCAAAAAAAAACAAAAAATAACTCTTACATGCTTTAGAGAGTGGCTTTTGTAGGCAAAAACTTTCACCCGACTGAGAAGAGTATGGTAGCTCTGGTTCCAAGTAGATGTGGTGGTACATCCTCCACACAGTTTCTTTAGCTTTGATCGACACCAGCAATATCTGTCAGTGCCTCAGCAGCCTAGGCTGTAGGAATTTGTACTGACAGTGACAGCATGTAGGTTGTTAAGGTCCATAGTGGCAAGGACTTTTGGGGTGCTCCTTTTCTCATTTTCCCCACAATGGTGAGTCTTAATGAGGGGATCCCTTATTGTACCAAATCTGATGTGGCATACAAGCAACTACAGCAGTGCTGGGTTCCTGGACACATGCTCAGGCTGGTAGCTGGGTCCTAGGTTAGAGGCTCACTAACCTATTGTGGCACTTGTGTCTTGGGGATGCAGGTTCACTCTGAGTCAGAATTGGATGCAGATTATCCACAAAGCCAGAGCCTGTGACTCGGAGGCACCCACAGTAGCTCAGGCATGGAGTCTGGCTTATAGCTGTGACTCTGATCCTGGGGGCAGACCAAGCTCTGGCTCCACTCCAGGGAAGAAGGGGTGCTCTGGAGGGTTGGGCTTGGGAAGCAGGGTACAGCTTTAATTCAGGAATCAGAGCTAATAGTGCACAGTGGCAACTCAGGCCCCAAGGGATGATGCATTGCATAATGATGACTCTTGACCATGGATGGTGGTAGCACATGGCACTACCCAGATTCCTCACAGCCAAGTGCAGCTACAGGAAAACCAAGAATGACAGAATGCAGCTGTTGCTTGGGCCCTGGAGCGCAGGAAGCAGTACGGTTGTGACTGTACTACTTGGGTTAGGGTGTGTCTTGGTCTGGGGTGTGTCTAAGCAGCTCAGACTCTAGGGCACTAGTCTAATTCCAGAGAAACAGAATACTTACTACCTCTATGGCGGGGTTTACAGCTCAGCCAATGCTGTTTCCCTGCAACTTGGGCCACTATGTTAGCTCAGCCTGGGATGTACTGTTGCTTGGCTTGATGTGCTGTTTCAGCTAAGGCACAGGAAGCTGTGACTTCCCTGGACAGACAAGACACTCTTTCCCCAAGAGGTAGGGCATCTGGACCTAAGGCCTCAAGAGGCAGGGTGCAGCAGCAGTTGGTAGGGGTGAATGAAATGGCTTCATGGTAGTTTGATCCCACGGGGTAGTTTGTCTCAGGGTTAGTAGGCCACTAGCCGGGAGTGGTTCAGTGACCACAAAGCCTCAGGGATGGAAAGGTACTCTGGCTGCTAACCCCTGGGGCAGAATGCATCCAGTATGATGGTGTAGAGGGCAACTAGAGGCAGGGCACAGTGTCAGCTCCTTTGGGGAGAGTGCTGCCTGTGACCTCTAGGCAGCTGGGCTTATCTCCCATGAGGACTGTTAGGAGTCTTCAGTGGTGAGGATTGTAGGTGTTCAAGGTTGTGGTGGTTACCAGAGCCCTTTTCCCTGCAGAGAAGAGTCCCCCTCTAGCTCTGAGCTGATCTCTACTAAGGGGTGGGGTGGTGGACTTTGCTTTTTGTTCTTTATGTGGCCATCCTGGGTTTTTGTGTTCTATACATTTTCTGCTACTACTCTTTAGTTATTTTCATCAAAATATAATTGTTTATTTGTTGTTTCAACTGCCTTTGTTGGTGGAATGAGAGCTAGGGTTTCAGTCAGCCATCTTGCTGACATCACTCTCTGGGGGTGAGATTTTTAAAAGAGGACGTAAATTAACAAAAACAAACTCATGTTCCATACTCCTAAATATAATTTTCCCAAAAGCTAACTATTTACATTGAACAAGAATTTGTCATTACAGGGATCAGTGTCCTTCAAGGATGTGACTATCGATTTCACCAGAGAGGAATGGCAACATCTAGACCCTGGTCAGAGAAACCTTTACCGGGACGTGATGCAGGAGACCTACAACCATCTGCTCTCAGTAGGTAAGCACAGTCACCTTGGCACCTATAAAGTGACCCCGCTGAGAGGGTGTCAGTTCTCAATTGTATCAATACTGTGAGACATCTTAAATATGTGATGGTTTGAACCTTGAGTTGTTCAAGATTCTCTGCCTCCTTTGGGCACAGCTAATATTACTCAGTTTATAAAGATACATGGTTACTTTTCTTAACAAACTCTCACCGAACAGTAAGACTTGATTAGACTCTGAAAAGTAATTACCTGGACCCAGTTCTTTATCTTTTCATATGGACAGGATATCAAGTTCCTGAGCCAGAGGTTTTCATCCTGGAGCAAGGAAAGGAGCCATGGGCATCACAGGGTAATAGCTCACAGCAGAGCTGTCGAGGTGAGTGTGACCCAGGTAGAAGGGAGAGAAGGGAATCTCAGCAAAGGAAAAGAGCAAATATCAGGTGTTTTAAGATAGGCATTAAAATGCTACTAAGGCGACTCTTCTATGTGTTTGTGTATTGCTTGAGGATCCTTGACATTGACCCTTCACATAACTAAATGCCTTCTAACTGAATGACCTTTGTCATTTATGTCTTGTTCCCTGGCTTTTTGGATCATGTGCTGCTCTGCCTCATTAAGGATGATTCTTCCTTGGTTATGTTTTTTCTCTACCTTTTCCATAGTCCTAGTATCTTTATACATTCAGACATTTGTGGATCTGTTTTCTTTTGGGGGGTTCTTTTTTGGAGGATCTTTTTGTTCTTTGTCTTTTTGAGACACCGTCTCGCTATGTAGTTCAGGCTAGCCCAGGCTGGCCTTGAATTTGCAGCGATCCTCCTGCCTCAGCCCCAAGTGCTGGGATTATAGGTGTGTGCCACCATACCCGGCTCTGTGGATCTATTTTCTTTCCAAATTACTATGTGATACATGCTTACATTTGGGCTAGTCCCCTTTTATTCCATTTCAATGTGAGATACCTCAGAACTTTATCTCCAACCCAGCTCTCTTCCCATTTTCTCAGTGGGTACTATGAAATTTCTCACTTCTTTCCAATTTCCCATGCCTCTCATCCAACTGATGACTTGGGGGTCACTGTCATTTAACCTTTGAGAATACCTATCTGTTGTGTTTGACATTATTTATCACTTTTCCTGAAGTTATCTTCTAATGCTGCTTGAGTGACTCCACATTGACTAGGGTCCCTCTGCCTGGTTGGTTGGTTTTGTGTTACTGCTTTATCTCTCTACTTGACCTGTTGAGGTTTGAATTTAATCGTACCCTCAATTTCAGACTCATCATCATGAGTTTGGCTGAGGATTCTTTTGTTTTTTATTTGTTCCCTCTTCTCTCTTTTGCCTGTGTCTCTCTCCTTTCCTATCATATGTAACTCTTCTATGTGATGGAAACATTTTTAAGTTCATGCATATTATAAAATTTAAATTAAATTAAGGATATGTGTCATTAGTTTGTAGAAAAGTTAACTTTCATATATATCTTGTTATTTGCCTTTTTTCACATCTGTCTATAATGTTATCTGTTCACTTTATTTTCTCTATTGAATTATATACCAGAATTTTCTGTATCAACACTATCACCACCCCACCACCCTCCTCTTCAGATGCACACGCACCTTTTTCTGTGTTCAGTCTATGGATGAGCCATTTATAGTCTCTGCTTTGTCCTTTGAGATGGGCAGTCTGGATTCCAAACCTTACAATAGGGGATTTTTTTTCAATTTTTTTTCGTTAGTACATGTGTGTAGTACATAATGTTTACATTCCTTGTGTGGAGTTGGTACACATACATAACATATCTTAATTACATTTTTTCCTCCCCTGTTTCTCCCATACCGCCCTTCTCACTCCATCTCTTGATCCCCTTCCCTTTGAGAAAGATCTGTCTCATAGCAGGGGATTTTTAAAAAAGCTTCTTTCTACATTGAGCAAGAAGATGATGTTAAAAGTGATCTTTTCCTGTACTTCATTCTAGAAAAATTGCAGCAGATTGGTGATCAGATAGAGAGCTATCCGAAAACAGGAAGTAAATCATTCAGTGATGTTGCTTTCATCAAGAAAATGATGACTATAAAGAATCATCATGAATATAAAGACATTAGACAAGTAATTCATGTTAGCCCAAACATTATTCCTCCTCCCAGAAGACCTCATCTGTATGACTCACTTGGGAACAGTTTGAAGCATAATTTAGATTTACACAGTCATAATACAAATAATGCATCAAAGAGCATTAAAAAGATTATTGAGTATGGTAAAATTTCTTCCTATACTGACCAGGAGTATACTCTAACAGAAGAGAACTTATGGGACCATAATCAATATGGAAAAATTATCAGTTACAAACAAGCACCCTCTCAATATCAGAAAATTCATACTGGGGAGAAATTCTATAACTGTGCTGAATTTGAAAAGATTGTCACTCAGAAGTCACATCTCAAGGTACATCTGAAAGTTCATACAGGAGAAAAACTCTATGTGTGTATTGAATGTGGGAAGGCTTTTGTACAGAAGCCAGAATTCATTGCTCATCAAAAAACCCATACCAGAGAGAAGCCCTATAAGTGCAATGAATGTGGAAAGTCCTTCTTCCAGGTATCTTCTCTCTTCAGACATCAGAGAATTCACACTGGAGAAAAACTCTATGAATGCAGTGAATGTGGGAAAGGCTTTTCTTATAACTCAGATCTCATTATCCACCAGAAAATTCATACTGGAGAGAGACACCATGAGTGCAGTGACTGTGGCAAAGCATTCACACAAAAGTCCACACTCAAGATGCATCAGAAAATTCATACAGGTGAGAGATCTTATATATGCATTGATTGTGGACAGGCCTTCATCCAGAAGACACACTTGGTTGCACACCGAAGAATTCACACTGGAGAAAAACCATATGAATGTAGTATCTGTGAAAAATTCTTCATTTCCAAGTCACAACTCCAGGTACATCAACGAATTCACACCAGAATCAAGCCCTATGTATATACCGAATATGGTAAGGTCTTCAACAATAGTTGCAACCTCATTACACATAAGAAAGTTCAAATTAGAGAGAAATCTTCCATATGTACTGAATGTGGGAAGGCCTTTACCTATAAGTCAGAGTTAATTATACATCAGAGAATTCACACTGGAGAAAAACCTTATGTATGCAGTGACTGTGGAAAAGCCTTCACTCAGAAGTCAGCACTTACAGTGCATCAACGAATTCATACAGGAGAAAAATCATATGTATGCATGAAGTGTGGCCTGGCCTTCATCCAGAAGGCACACTTGATTGCACATCAAATAATTCATACTGGGGAGAAACCTTATAAATGTACACACTGTGGGAAATTCTTTACCTCTAAGTCACAACTCCATGTGCATAAACGAATTCACACAGGAGAAAAGCCCTATATTTGCAATAAATGTGGGAAGGCCTTCACTAATAGGTCAAATCTCATTACACATCAGAAAACTCATACAGGGGAAAAAGCTTATATATGTTCTAAATGTGGAAAGGCCTTCACTCAGAGGTCAGACTTGATTACACATCAGAGAATTCATACTGGTGAGAAGCCTTATGAGTGCAGTACCTGTGGAAAAGCCTTCACCCAGAAGTCACACCTCAATATACACCAGAAGATTCATACTGGAGAGAGACAGTATGAATGTCATGAATGTGGGAAAGCCTTCAACCAGAAATCAATACTCATTGTGCATCAAAAAATTCATACGGGAGAGAAACCCTATGTGTGCACTGAATGTGGAAGAGCCTTTATCCGAAAGTCAAATTTCATCACTCATCAAAGAATTCATACTGGAGAGAAACCATATGAATGCAATGATTGTGGAAAATCCTTTACCTCCAAGTCTCAGCTCCTCGTGCATCAGCCAATCCACACAGGTGAGAAACCCTATGTGTGTGTGGAGTGTGGAAAAGCCTTTAGTGGCAGGTCAAATCTCAGTAAACACCAAAAAACTCATACCGGAGAGAAGCCTTACATCTGTTCTGAATGTGGCAAGACGTTCAGGCAGAAGTCAGAATTGATAACACATCATAGAATTCATACTGGAGAGAAACCTTATGAGTGTAGTGACTGTGGGAAATCTTTCACTAAGAAATCACAGCTCCAAGTGCATCAGCGAATTCACACAGGTGAGAAGCCTTATGTGTGTGCTGAGTGTGGGAAGGCCTTCACTGATAGGTCAAATTTGAATAAACACCAAACAACACACACTGGAGACAAACCCTATAAGTGTGTAGTCTGTGGGAAAGGCTTTGTTCAGAAGTCAGTGCTCAATGTGCATCAGAGTATTCACACTTAAACAGTATGAGAAAAAGCTTACTGAGGAACATGTCTTATTGTACATTGCTGAATCCATGCAACAGAATAGTATGCATGCTATAAGTAGAAATGCCCATGTCAGAATGTCACACATTACTGTTTAGAAGAAGACCTCTAAGAAGGAACTGAATATGGAGGAAGGCCCTTCCTATACTGTCACCAGCCTCATTAAACCTGGGGCATCCATACTGAGAAGGAACTGATATTTTAGAAAAAGACTTCTTATGAAAAATATGATGAAATACCATAAACTAGTTTTTCATAGGAAGGATTATGTTAAGCCATGTTAATGATAATCTTGTTGGTAGAATAGGTACAGTGCCAACAAATTGAATGACAAAACAATATATAGGAAGTGATGAGTCCTCAGTTCTGGAAGTTGTTTGTTGCAGAACGTATTGTCTAACAGAGTTGTGGGTGTTTAATGCTTTGGTTGAGTCTAACACATTTCTGTATATCTATTCCCCCACTGAATACTTCTGTCAAAAAAATACTATAATAAAAATATATTCCTCTGACACAGACTGTATATATATACACTCTGATGCAAATTTCAGAGTGTATGTGGACTCCACATTGTCGTCTGGCACAGAATTGTAATGCTCTCATTAGCCCTTAGTGTCTTTGAGCCTCACAGGCCATCAGCACATCATCTTCTGACCCCCAGTATCATGTCCTTTGAACTTCATTTCCCTTAGGAAAGCTTCTTGAGGAAGGATTTTTCAGGTCATGTAGGTCAGTTTAAGTCTCCCTCTGTCTCAGTTTTTTACACTCATTTGTCTTGCTTAATGGCTTGGCTTTCATAAAAACAATAACCCATTAAAACAAGCCCCAACACATGTTCACTGCTCTGTGTCCATCTTCATGTCACACACTCCACAAGGACCTTCTCCCCTGCGTGCCTCAAACATCAGTTCAGTTCCTGCCTCTGGGCCTATGCAAGTGCAATGTCTGCAAAGACCACAATTTCATTTTATTGGTGCAGTTTGCTCCTTCATGTCTTTCCTCCAGTTACAGCTTATCACAGCCCTTCCTTGCCTACCTGCCTCTCCATTTTATCCTTCTCCATAGCACCTGCTACCATGATAACCTGTATATTTTGCTTATTTTTCTGTGGCCCCTACATTAGTTTTTGTTGTTTGTTTGTTTTGGCTTTTGAGACAGGGTCTCCCTATGTAGGCCAGGCTGGCCTTGAATTCACTATGTAGCCCAGACTGGCCTTGAACTCATGAGATCCTCCTGCCTCAACCTCCCACGTGCTGGGATTACAGGTGTGTGCCACCACACCTAGCTACATTAGATTGTTTTTCTCTGTTTTCTTCACCACTGTGATCCTAGACCCATGCCTGCCATACAGCAGGCATTCCATAAATGCAGATTGTGGAGAGTTAATCTGCTTATCATACAAACCCTGTGTGATCCTTTTTATATTACACTATGGGAGGCTCAAATAGGAAGAACCCTAAAACACAGCAGGCATTTTCACCTGCAGTCTTTACTTGAGCTGTGTCCCTTCCCAGCCCTAAAGCTAAAAAGCATTGTAAACCTTCCTGATACTAAACCATGTAAAGAAGGGGAAATAGGCATAGGATAGCTCACATGGATGCTTCTAGAGTTTCCTGCCATGATTCCAAAATCCCAAAGTTTCAGCTCCAAAGTAACTTTTTTAAAATTCCACTTCACTGTACCTCTGTATGTACAGCTCTGCTTCACCCAAACAGCATGTCAGCAGGACCCTGCTACCAAAGAACCCAACCTACAGACTTGCTTATGCTGTCTTGACAGGTGTGCCTGAAGCCAATAGTACGGAAGGGTGGAGAGCAAACATATTCCTTGAAAGTTGGGTGACCAACCCAAAATAAATAGTAATAGCTCACAGATACTAATGCATGTTCTCATTGAATGGTCAGTGGCCCCACTGGGGCCAGCAGAATGATTTGCCTGGGGCCAGTCCACTGCTCATGCTGGGTATGGAAAATAGTTGGGCTGTGCAGAGTTGGTCTTGCCTTTGTGAAGGACAAAATGAGGTGAGGATGTGGGCGAAGGGACAGTCTGGTCAAGGGAGCAGGACTGGGTGTTCCCCTTTAGCTCCCTAGCCTCTAATTGAGAAGCATTTAGTGACAGAGCCCATCATAACTCACATCAATATCTTCTGATCCACATTTAGCTCTCCTTCACAATCCCTAATAATACACCATATTCCCTTCCCCATCTTAGAGCATTGTTGATCTCCAGTTATTGCCTTTTACCTCAACCAGCACAGCATCTGAGGCTTCACTATTATTCCTCCAATTTAAGATGTTCTGTGACCCACATCATCCCCCAATTTAGGATGGTGTCTGCTGACCCCACAGGACAGTGGAAATAACTTTTTTCCTGAGAGAGTCTGGTTATGTACTGCAGGCTGGCCTTGAACTTACTATGTAGCCCAGGCTGGCCGGGAATTCACAGTGATCCTCCTGCCTCAGCCTCCTAAATGCTGGGATTACAGGCATGTGCCACCACGCCCAGCAAACCTCTCTTCCTTTTTTTTTTTTTTTTTTTTTTTGTGGGTACCGGGGGTCAACCTCAGGACCTCGTGCACTAGCAGGTGCCCATGCTGCTGAGCGATATCACCGGCCCTTTTTTAGTATATGGGTACCGGGAGTCGAACTCGGGCCCTCGCGCCTGCCAGGCAGGTGCTTATGCCACTGAGCCATCTCACTGGCCCCAAACCTCTCTTCTTAAACTCACCCCAGGATGATGTCTAAATATTCTTTATCCTCATTTTATCTTTCTCCAATAATAAAGATGTTCTGGAAGATGGAAGAATAAAGCATCAGGAATCAATTTCTCCAATTATAGGTCACCCCTCATTAATTTCAGGAAATAGCCTTTGTAGACCTTATTCTCTTTGCACTCCTCTAACTTAGCATATCTGTTACTTCATCCCATTTGTGACAGTGTCTGGTAACCTCCATACTCGTGTCTGATGACCATTTAGACCCAATGTCTAATTAAGGAACATAGCCATATCCTAACACAACTACTATTATCTCCATATGTGTGCATGCATGCATGCATGTGTGTGTGTATGTTTACCAGGGGTTGAACCCAGGGC
This sequence comes from Erethizon dorsatum, assembly GCA_028451465.1. NCBI lineage: Eukaryota > Metazoa > Chordata > Mammalia > Rodentia > Erethizontidae > Erethizon > Erethizon dorsatum. The sequence continues at coordinate 101,127,337 of CM051834.1, forward strand.
CTCTGCACTGAGCTACGTCCCCCACCCTTTTATTTTTATTTTTTATTTTCAGACAATCTTGCTAAGTTGCCCGGATTGGGTTTGAACTTGTGATCCTCCTACCTCAGCCTCTCAGTGCTGTAATTACAGTACCATACCTGGCTCTTGGTACTTTTATTACACTTGTAGCAGGACATCTTGTGATCCCCCTTCATTTGTTTTTCCACCACGATAATTATCTACTATTACTTACCTGACAGTATCTGTAACTCCCCTGCACAGCATATGGTGATTCCTTACTTTGTGTTATTGTTGTTACTGGGGATTTTTACCCAGGATCTTCCTTCCCACTGAGCTACCCCTCCCCCTTTTTCATTTAGAGACAGGGCCTTGCTAAGTTGCCCATGCTAAGCTCAAACTTACAGTCCTCCTGCCTCAGCCTCCTGGAGTTCTGGGGTTACCTTGCTTACCTTCCAAAAGAAAATCTGGTTCAACCCTGCTACCTAGATGTACCCTTTACCAAGGAGACAGGCCCTTGAGAAGCAGAATTGTTCCCATGAAGAGAAAGGGATATAGCCTCCAAAAATATGTGCCCAATCCAGGGATATATGTGAATCCCTCCATAATCAGGGTTAGATACCCAAGGGAAAAGAGGATGAAAGGTACTGAAGAATTTCCTGGGTGGGCATGAGTGGGGCTGTCACTGTTCCTCACAAGGCACTTAAAAGACACAGAGCCTCCAGGGGTTTCATGCCAGGGCAGGGGCCTCCTGAGCCCTGCTCTAAGAAAGGTACTGGACTCAGGGTCAGTGAATTTTCAGTTAACACCTTCACTTGGAGACAAGTATCTTCATGCCCTCTGTAGTCCTGCTCTAGTTTCATCTGCCTCACCAAATGCAGTTTTTATTCTCTCTGGAATCCAATGTTTAGAGGAGTCCAGCTTGCCTAACACACCCCATGTAGCTCTGTTGCCACTGTGGAGCAAAGCTGGAGGTTGGTTCTCATCCTGTCCCATATCCTCTACTCCTCCCACCCCTACCTTGCTTCAGGGCTTGGCAGGCCCTGCCACCGCACATGCACTTGCCTCTAGCCACTGGCTTGTGTCACAGTGGCTACAGCAGTTGTCTAGGTATTGACCCTGATGCATAACACTACACACCCAACAACAACAAAAAAAAAACAATGAGGAACTCAGTTTAGACTTAAAGAACAGGTACAGAATATGGATTTCTTTTTTGGAGTCCCAAGAGCTCCTGGAAGGATGCCTTGGTGCCAACTCTCATGTATGGAAATAAGCATATACTATTTCTGAAAAACACTCTCACACCATCTTGTCTGGGACCTCAGTTTCATGCCAGGCCCACATGAGAACTGCTATGCCTAGTTTTTGTTGTAGCTGTTGTTTTTCTTTCCTTGTTGTTTTCTTTACTGGGAATTGAAACCAGGGCCTTTCCATTGAGCTACATTTCCAGCACTTTTAAGTATATATTCCTTTATTTTCCTTTTGAGACAAGGTCTAGAAAACTTGCTCAATTTCCCAGACTGGGCTCACAGGTGCAGATTTCCTGCCTCAGCCTCAGAACAGGCATATTTTGTATCTGTTCCTGCCTCAGAGTGCAGGGGTTACAGGTATGTACTACCTCATCCAGCTAATACTTTCAATATTTATGGCACTCATTTCAACAATTCCCCAAAGGCACTTTCATGATCAAGGGCCAACTGAGTTTTGAGTCCAGGTCAAGGGTCTACTAGGACCAGGTGAAAGGAGGGTTCTGGACCTAGGACCAGTGGGTTTTCAGTTGATATATTCATCAGGTGGCTTCATGTGAGTCACAAGCCCCATCCTTCCCTCACCTGACTTCCTCTGGCTGTGATCAGACTCCCTTCCAGACTGACCCCTCCACTGTAGGATCCATCTAGACCTCTTGCCATAAAGCAAGGTGACTACCTGGTAGCAGAACCAACCCGGACATCTCAAGAGCAGATCCTAAGGAGAAGGCTGGGAGCCTGATGGGTGACCTTTGTCAGTTTCACCCCTTAGTCCTCTTCCTTGGTCCATAGCCCATCCTTTAGGATTGAATTTTTCCCAGCCCTGCAACTGTGCATGCGTATGCTTTGAGCCTGGTGCGTGTCATAGTGACCAGTAGTGTTGCCTCGGGACATGCCCATAAGGCTTTGTGGAGCGGACACCCTCCCATTCTGTGTGCCTGCCTGGGCTGGGCTCTGGTCGTCGGAGTGGCTGATATGGGAAACCATAGCAAGTAGAACAGGCTTGGCAGAAGAGTAGGCATGAGCATGGCACACACCCCAGGATCCCTACTTCAGGCCAGCTTTGTGGGTGTGTGACCCTCCCCTCAGGGATCCATCCTGGGAACCAGAGAGAGATTGGGGGTGCCTGTGTATGTGTGGGTGTCTTTAGTTTTCATAAATTTCTTTATGAGGAGTGATCACAAATATCTTGAATGCTGCTGCCAAGTGCCATCCACTGGAAAGGCAGGCTACTAAAAACCTGACAGTGTATCTTCACCTTACCAGATCTGGTACCGTGGGACTTTTGGCACATCCCCAAAGTCAAAAGGACCACCGAATGTGAAACTTTGGAATCCATTTGGGACACCCATGCTGCCACATCAGTGTAAGTAAAGATTCTTAGGAAAGAGGACTTGCAGAACTCCCAAAGAAAGGGACAAGAATGATGGACTCATGGATTTGAAGCAAGGGAGAGCATTTTGAGGGGTATTTAGGGCAAATTGCCTTTTGCCATCATCAACATTTTGAATGTAAACATTCGCTCTTTTGGTCCGTCCCATCTCCTACCTCAACTGTGATTGTTCCTGGGTCATCATTTCCTTGAAGGCACATCTCAGGGAGGAAGGGTGAAGGCCCTTCTCTGGTACTTGCTGATCCCCACCCTTGCTGGTCTCTCAGCCCAGCTGTACTTTCTCAGGGAGTCTAACCAGTCCTGAAAGTGAACATGCACCTGTCCCAAGCCTGCAGCTCACATCACAATGACTTGCCACGGTTGACTAGGCTTTGGGAGCAGGAAAGCTCTCTGGCTGTGCAAAGGGGCTGGGCTCTGGCTTACCTCCAGAAGACCAGTTCAGGATCTGATGATTTAAGGCAGGCTGGTCTAATCATGGTGCTGGCAGTGTGACAAAATCCCAGAGACAGTCCATTGGTAGGAAGGAAAGGTTGATCGTGGCTCCCACATTCGGGTGTCTCAGACAATAGTTTGTTGGCTCTACTGCATCTGTGTGGTGTAGTATACTGTTTGGGAATGTGCAGCAGAGGCAACAGTCACCTTAAGGACTTTGTAATGAAAAGGAGAGGTGCAGTGGGTGTCCAGAAAGCTTTGTGGGTCTGTCTCCCTCCCTGTCAGTGGGCCTGAGGTGGGCTGTGGTTATCCAAGTTGGTGGTCTGTTGAACCTAGAAGTATAACGCTGGCTGTGTAGGAAGCCGCATCAGTGGGGCATACATCCTAGGATGCCTGTGTGAAGTTGGGTTGGTGGGTGCATATGTAGTCCTCTCTTCAGGAAATCCAACTAGGGTACCAGCATATTGTGTTGTCCGTGTAATTACTGTCTTTGTTTTTCTGGCACTTATGTGCCAGAGTAGAGCCCTTATCTGAAGAGCTGCCTGTATGGGTGTAAATATGGAGCTGGGGAGTGGACTGGTGCGTCTGTCTAATCTGGATTCCTCCTGGAGACCCAGTATCTCCCTTCGTTTAGCCTGTGTGACTGGGTGTGATTTTCCTTTTTTTTGGGGGGGGTGTTCCTGGACATGCCTGTGTTACAATAAAAATTATGTTAAATCAGTTTTTATATACATTAACTCTTACTATTTTTATATGCACTCCAAGGCATACCCTCTTTCACTCAGTGCAGCTCAGACAACCAGTACAACCTGCGTGGGCTTATGGATGGTGGGCTGGGTGGCCGCTTGGGACCCTAATGGTCAACTTTTTAAAAGAAGACAACACCACGCTCAACAACAAAAAACTACCTATGATCTCAGTTTACACATCCAGAAAATGTTCAAACAGAAGTCAAGGAAGGTGTTTGTATCATCATTTTTCTCTTTTAAGGTGACAAAACCTAACCATAGCTCAGTGATGAAGAGTAACTTGGGACAGTATCATCACTTAAAATGGTGGCTTCTATGGCTAAATCAGCAGTTTTGCCCTAAAGTTCAGGATCCAGCTTGCAGATGGGAGTTCTCCTGTGGGACCTCCACCCTTTACTAGATCTTTCATCATTTCTCAAATACATTGAAAGGCCACTTTTGTCTTCTCTGCAATATGTGAAAAACTTGGCTTGGCTTCCAGCATGGGTCTTTTCATGGTCCCAGATAGGATTTTTAGATATCTTAGACTTTTTGGAATCTTCAGGGCTCATGAAAGCATGCTTCAGTGTCACTATCAGTCTTGAAGTAGCCAAATAGTGCTTCTTAAAGACATTCTGAATGTGGGACTCCCTTGTGCCTGAGAGCTGTCCTGTCCTGTAAGCAATGTAGATATATGCATTATATTCCATCTTTCTCTTATCAGGCTTTTGCGTTGACCATTGTGAAACAAGTAATAAATCTCTTTTCTTAAGGTCACCACTAATATTGACATTGCTAAATCCAACAGCTATTTTGCAAACCTCACATTATTTAGCCTGCCAATGGTATCTGTTACCACTGATCACCAAAGTCACTTTAACTTTGCTGTGATTCCCACTCTTTTGGGTTTCCTCCCATCTCTTTCTTTTTCCATTTTAGCTCCCTTGGTGGTTTGTCCTTTTTTTTTTGAACTCTAATGTTGGGATACAGCATAGCTCAGTCCTTATGGATTTTTATACTCGAGTCTGTAATGATCTTATCCCGCCTCAGAATTTTAAGTTAAGTACAGGCCAATAGCTACCAAATTAACATAATCTCTAGAATAATGCACACTATTATATCCAGGTGCCTAGTCAACATGTACAGTCCGTGTCTCAAAGGTATCTTAAATTTAACATGTCTAAAATTGAACTCCCCACTTTACAAATTTAATGGAGCTGCAAGCATCTTATTTAATGGAGCCCAACACCTTTGCTCAGTACCAAAACCTTTGAGTTAAATTCACTGAGGATTTTTTCTCACACCTAACATCTGTAACAGGGAATTAGACGATGGACCTGCAGATGCCGCCGGGGTAACTAAAAGCAGGATAATGCTTGGCATTTCTGCTTTCATTGTATGTTTCCCTTATTACCTTGAAACTTTGTGATAGGTCCCTGCTCAGATCTGCATATAGGCATGCTAATCACTCAGAAAGTGTCTGTATTACAAGGTTTAGCATCCCTAAACATGTCTAGCCCAGAAGGCAAACCTTGGAGAGCTTTCAGTGATAATGAACAGCCCACTGTGGCACACATGCCATAGTTTCACCACCACTGGTCTAGTCTACCTCCTCTCCCTTTGAGACTGAGGACATCAAGATAAGAGTAACTGAAGTAGTTATCAGGATTTTCAGGGACTTCCACTTACCAGCTTTTATGACAACCAGTTCCAGACCCTTGGAATGGTACCTCCAAGTCTCAAGTTATTGTCTTAAACCTGCAGCCACCTCAGATCCCAGGAAAAGCAGAGCCTCACAGACAATCCCATAAAGAGGTCACCTCTTAAGCAGGACCCCATGACAGGAACTGAGGCTGCCCTCCAAAGCAGGAGCTGTCATCACATCAGGGGAACTACACTGCCCTCTCAAGCAATGCTAGCTCTTTACCAGTTCTGAGACCAAAGTATGACTTGACCAGATTACCTACACTGCCCACTATGCATCCCACCCATCTCCCAGCTGTGCCAATCCCAACCTTACCTTTCTTCCTTTTGACCTGCCCTATACTTTTCAGCATCGGCCAAGCTGATTAAAGCCCCTTCCTGCCCTTCATCACTGCTTGTCTCCTTTACTGATGTTATGAGACTTGTGGCCAAGTCTGGTCTGTTTTGCCCCAAAACTCTACTACATTTAACCACTGGACAAAATTTGGTTGTCACATTTACTGTATATGTAGAATACAAGTACTTCTTACCAGACCCATTGTCACCTTGGTCTAAGCCATTGTCATCTTTCATTTGTATTACTGCCACAGCCTCCTGCTCTAATTATATTTTTATTTTTACATGTTAGAGCATGTCTTCTGCTTACAACTCTCCAATGGCTGCCCATTTCCCTTGGAATAAAACCCAAGATACTCACAAGGCATAGCAAGATATGGCTCTTATCTCTATCTCTTGCTCTATCAATCACCCCTTGCACAGAACTCTACAGTAACTTCCCTGATGGCCTTTGCTTTAACTTTTTCCTCCTGCCTCAAATACTCTTTTCCTCCCCGAGTTGTTATTTTCCAGAGTCTGGATTCTGAATCTTAGAGAGGCTGAGTTGTTGTTGCTTACCACACTGCCATTTTCCTGAAGTCTAGAAATGCTCTTTTCCTAGACGATTATGACTTACTCCTTTCAATCTTAGCTTTGAGCCTTAATGATCTATCTTGAATCAATCTATTTCATATAGCAACTTAAACTGTCTCCCCCCCTTCTCTCTATTTCAGTACTGGGAATAGAACCTAAGGCCTCATGCATGTTAGGCAAATGCTCTAACACTGAGCTACACCCAAGCCCTTTTGAAAAAAAAATTTTTTTTTGTACTAGTAATCAAACTCAGGACCTGTGCTTGTCAGGCAGGTGCTTGTGCCGCTGAGCTATATTCCCAGCCCCCTTCTGAAAATTTTGAGACAGGGTCTCACTAAGTTGCCCGTGCTGGCCTCACACTTACAATCCTCCTGCCTCAGTCTCCAGAGTCACCGAGATTATAGGAAAGTGTCACCATATCTGGCTACCTGTCTCTTTCTGAATGACTGCTGACACTATAGCAATTGATACTCTACGTTTACTTTACTTCTTCCTGCTAGAATTGTAATGGAAATATCAGCAATACCAAGGACAAAGACCGGAACATAGCTAGAACCCGATAAATGTGATTAATTTTAGAACGAGAGGCTTGGGTGGGGCACTATATTTGTTTGTTAGAAAACTCACTGCCTCTGTAGGGATGTGCAATGGTCCCATTTCTTGTTCAAGCTGTCCCTTTAAATCAATATAACTGGTTTTAGTTAAGGATAGAGCATTGAGTGCTTACGTCAGAGATAGCATCTATAAAGCACTATCATTTTCAACTGCCATCTCTAAATTCACTTCTTTCATAGGCCATTACTGAAATTAGCAAGAAATACTGAACATACACATTCTGAATCACTCTTACTACTTCCTCTAACATTACAGCCTGGACTGGTACTGGGTTTGCCTTATAGGATAATATTAGGCAGTCTGACCAAATGTCCTGCCTATATAGATAAGAAACTCAGTTTTGTAGCCTGAATTGGGTCAATACTCATTCTACATGATCCTAAGTTGTTTTTTGTGTTTTTTTTTTTGTTTGTTTGTTTTTTGTGGGTACCAGGGGTCGACCTCAGGACCTCGCATGCCAGCAGGCGCCCGTACCGCTGAGCGATATCACCGGCCCCTTTTCTCGTATGTGGGATCCGGGAGTCGAACTCGGGCCCTCACAATTACCAGGCAGGCACTTACGCTGCTGAGCCATCTCACCGGCCCTGTTTGTTTTTTGAGACAAGGTCTCACTGTGTAGTTCATGCTGGGTTTGAACTTGCAGCGATCCTCCTGCCTCAGCCTCCCGAGTGCTGGGGTTACAGGCGTGTACTAGCATGCCTGGCCTACATTATCCTAAGTTAATGCCCCATTTAAGATTCCTTATTTACCCACAGCACTTGACTTCCAGTTACAGCATTTAAAAAATACCCTTGAGAAGTTTTATTACTAATAAGAGAATTACAACAGCATCAACAATAAGTAGTTGACTTTAATTTTTTATACAGAAATACAGAAGGCAGGCAGACTGGAGTTGGTATGACTGTTCAACAAAATCACCAGGGTTGCAGACTCCTTCTGTATTTCTGCTCCACCATCCACAACACCCAGAAAACATTCTGACCATCCCCATGTGACTGCAGAAATCCAGGTCAGATGTATACATTGTAGGTAGGGAAATGAAAAAACAGAATTTTTAGATGGCTTACTCATACAAATTCCACTTCCCCATCTTGTTGACGTGCAAGCAAGACAGATATGTTTTTTTTTACCCCAGGATTTGTTATTAAAGATAGGAAAATGGATATTGGGTAAGGACATAGTCTCTGACATAAACCCATCATTTTTCATTGCAAAATAGTCTGCTAATGTTAGTTTTTCTTTTCATTTTAATTCAAAATCTCAAATTTAAAAAAAATTTCCTACTAGATTTATTTTGGCTATTTTTTTACTTCTCAATAATAATCCTGAATCATGGTCAGAGATGGTGGGAAATACAAGTTTCTGGACTTTGTAACTAACTACTTCACACCTTTCTTAAATTCTGTAACAGTTGTGCTCAATAATCCACTGATTAAATACCACAGGGCTTATTACACTATGAATCTCCTCTTATAGCATATTGGATGAGATGTGAATGAAAGCATAGTGCCCCCCCAATCTGGGATAGGTTATAAAAGATTTCTTGATATTAATTACACTCACAAGTGCTTTCCTCTCATGCATATCCTCTAAAATAACAATAATGAAAATAGTACCTAATTTTATTTTATTTTTTGGTTTTTTGAGACAGGGTCTCGCTATGTAGCCCAGGCTGGCCTCGAACTCATGGCAATCCTCCTGCCTCAGCCTCCCAAGTGCTGGGATTACAGGCATGTGCCATCACACCTGGCTAGTAACTAATATTTTGATATGTTCAAGGCACTGTTCTAAGAGCTCTGACATGTAATAACATGTAATAATTCTAAGAACCTTACCAAAAAGGTATTATTCCTAGGTTTATATTACAAATGATTAAACCAAAGCAAAGGTTACTTATCATAATACATGTCACAAAGGAAATCAACTGGCAGAGCCAAGATGTTGACAAAGACATTTGCTATGGCTAAAGGCCTTCCTACATTTACTGTATTAACAGAATTATTTTCCTATTTTAATTTGCTAAAGTTTAATAGGGTTACAGCAATGAAAGTTTTTTCTACATTAATATTTCCATTCCCCCATTTAAAGTCTCTGATGCTGAACTTTATCAGACAAATGTGTCCCATATTCCCATTTGTAAGAATTCTTTACAGATAATGGGTGACCAGAGAAAGCTATGTCAATCACAAAACATCAGGTTAATTCATATAAAAACTTGTGAATCATTACTAAAGCCTAGTCCACATTCTTTATAGTCAAAAGATTTATCAGTGATATGCATTCTCTGATGTTGAGTAAGTTGTGAACCACGAGTGAAAGACTTTCCACATTCCTTACACTGATATGGTTTTTCACCAGTGTGAATTCTCTGATGCCGAGAAAGATGTGAGCTCTGAGTAAAGGCCTTTCTACATTCTTTGCATTCATAGGGCTTCTCTCCAGTATGGATTCTCTGATGTAGAGTAAGTTGAGAGCCATGACTAAAGGCCTTTCCACATTCCTTGCATTCATAAGGTTTCTCTCCAGTGTGAATTCGCTGATGTTGAGTAAGCTGTGAACCACGAATAAAGGCTTTCCCACATTCCTTACACTGATATGGTTTTTCACCTGTGTGAATTCTCTGGTGTTGAATAAGCAATAAGCCACGAGCAAAGGCCTTCCCACATTCATTACATACATAGGGTTTCTCACCAGTGTGAAGTCTCTGATGCTGAGAAAGATGTGAACTCTGAGTAAAGGCCATTCTGCATTCTTTACATTCATAAGGTTTCTCACCAGTATGGATCCTTTGATGCTGAGTAAGCTGTGAGCCACGAATAAAAGACTTTCCACATTCCTTACATTCATAGGGTTTCTCACCAGTGTGAATTCTCTCATGTTGAGTAAGTTCTGAGCCACGACTAAAGTTTTTTCCACACTCTTTACATTCATATGGTTTCTCACCAGTGTGAATCCTCTGATGTCGTGTAAGGAGTGAGCCACGATTAAAGGCCTTACCACACTCCTTACATTGATAGGGCTTTTCACCAGTATGAATTCTCTGATGTTGAGTAAGTTGTGAGCCATGACTAAAGGTCTTTCCACATTCCTTACATTCATAGGGCTTCTCGTTAGTATGAATTCTCTGGTGTTGAGTAAGTTGTGAACCACGGATAAAGGCCTTCCCACATTCTTCACACTTATAGGGTTTCTCACCGGTATGAATCCTTTGATGTTGCATTAGGAGTGAGCCCCGAATAAAGGCCTTTCCACATTCCTTACATTCATAGGGCTTTTCCCCATTATGAATTTTCTGATGTTGAGAAAGCTGTGAACCACAAATAAAAGCCTTCCCACATTCCTTACATTCATAAGGTTTCTCACCAGTATGAATTCTTCTATGCAGAATAAGTTGTGAGAGCTGAGTAAAGACCTTCCTACATTCTTTACATTCATACAGTTTCTCACCAGTATGAAGTCTCTGGTGCAGAGTAAGTTGTGAGTTCTGAGTAAAGGCCTTTCCACATTCTTTACATTCATAAGGTTTCTCACCAGTATGGACTTTTTGATGACGGGTGAGTTGTGAGCTACGAATAAAGGCTTTTCCACATTCTTCACATTTATATGGTTTCTCACCAGTATGAATTCTATGATGTAAAATAAGTTGTGAGCTTTGAGTAAAAGCCTTCCCACATTCTTTGCATGCATACGGTTTCTCACCAGTATGAAGTCTCTGATGAAGACTGAGCTGAGAATCTCTACTAAAGGCCTTCCCACATTGCTTACATTCATAGGGTTTTTCACCAGTATGAATACTCTGATGTTGAGTTAGGTGTGAGGCTCGACGGAAGGCTTTCCCACATTCCTTACACTTATAGGGTTTCTCCAAAGAATGACATCTTGGATGTTGAGATAAGTAGGTATGCTGGTTGAAAATAGACATTCTGTCATATGCAATCATCCCTTGACCAAAATATTCTTTCTGATTTTCTTGTTGCTTCTCCAACTTGCCTCTGACTTCCAAATAATCTCTGGAATTGGTCTTATCGAGCTCACAGTTTTCAAGCCTACCATTCATTTCCCACTGAGATAATTCTGTTTCAATAGTGTCCTTTTTCTGAGATAAGTCTTTATTTACACACCTTGAAGGCAAGTCTGAAAGATAGGACAACATCAAATAAATCAAGAGAAATGGAACTTCTATAGAAGAAAACACAAATAATAGGAAAAAATATCCAAAAGAAATAACAGGCATATGTCTGTATTTTTCAAATACTGTTTACTATGAACCATAGTAATACTTATCTTTCACTGAATATACATGTTTCATAAAAACAATACCTACCATTTTCTATTTTATAATAGTCTACTCTTCTATTTCTATTAAAACTCACTATACTGATTTGATGGCACAGTAATGTTGCTGCCTTGAGTTTGAAAAAATATTAGCTTAGAATAAGCTCATATACTAAAATGTTAAAAGGGCATTTGAAATGAGAGAATAATGAAAATTTACCTGAAAGGTTAAAGGAAGAGATCAAGTAAGCTTTTATTTTATTTTTTTTAATTTTTTTTGTGTGTGGGTACCGGGGGTCAACCTCAGGACCTTGCGCGCCAGCAGGCGCCCGTGCTGCTGAGCAATATCACCAGCCCTTTCTTTGTATGTGGGTTCCAGGGGTCGAACTCAGGACCTCATGCTTGCCAGGCAGGCACTTATGCCACTGAGCTATCTCACTGGCCCTAAGCAAGCTTTTAAATTTACTGGTTCTCAAACTTTGGTGGGGATCAAAACCATGTAAAGAATTTAAAATTATAAAAATCCAGGTATACACCAGCCTAAATGAATCTAAATCTAGTTAATCATACAAAAGAGTATAGAGATCTCTAGTTTTAATACTGTCTACCATCTAACTTGGATTCACTCAGACTACAACTTGCTATCTCTGCTTAAAATGTTTTAATAGCTTATAAAATTAAACAGAATAAAACCCAAACTCTTTTATGACTTTTGACAATGCTCTCCATGGCCTGCCCCTATTTATCCAATCCCCTAATAACCCTTCTCTCAGCATTGATCACTATTTGCCAAACATACCACTTTCCTTTCAACTTTGAAAAAGGTACAAGGCATTTTCCAACTTACAGCTAGCTAGAACCTGTTCCATCTTTTTAGGCATATGATAGGTGAAGAAACTAGGCAGTTTTGGACTGTCTTATATGGCTAGGCAAGAAGTGAAACAGGGTATGTTGTAAATTCTCCACACTTTGGATTGGAAACTCTGAAGGCTATGATGGAGAAATGCTAGGCCAGTCTAGGCAGGGTCTAAAGCCTCAATCATTACGGAATCATCTCAAACCCAGAAATGTGGGTATTAGGATAATTCATGATTGCTTGCCGTAGCAATCTTAAATCTTTACTGGTGAGATGTAATATTATTCAAAACTTCAAGTTATATTTGTATATTTTTTACAGTGTCTAGCAGTCACTAGAAAGGTAAATGACAGGAAAACTGAAAAACGGGAGGCAAAGACCGACAAAAGAAACAGATCTCTAATGGCTCAAGCCATGTATTCACCAGCACACTTCTGTCACTCCTAAGTACCAATGTGCTTCTGCTTTGTAGTGAACCCTTCCTCCTACCCTAAAAGTAAATGCCTGGCTGTGGCTTTTCCATCAATTCCTTACAGACAGAAACAAGAGTACAAGTGTAATAAATCTATGTTCATATATGTACCTCTCCAATTGCGTTGCTCTTGCATAATGCTAGCCATGTTTATCTTTAGTTTCCCCTTTTCTTTTCAAATGAGATACTGGATTGCTTTTGTTTACTTATCTTTATTTCACCCTTCATGCCCTGTTTTATGTCTTTGATTTATTTGTCTATCCAACCCCAACTCTGTGTTCATTCCAGAATACCTTTATCATTTCCCAGGCACCACTATAAGGCTAAGCCATAAGGAAAAGTCTCTGTAAATTACCTAAAACAATGGAAGGCATCTGAAGTGATATAGATTCCAGCAATTTTATTCAAAAATACAGATGAAGAAAAAGAACACAAAAAGTCTCATACGCTTCTGTTAGGAACGCAAAATGGTACAGCCACGATGAAAGACAGTTTGGTAGTTTCTTATATACTTAGCATATGATCCTGTAGCTATTTACTTATTATATTCAAACAAACCAAACATTAGTATCTTTTTTCCTTTTTTTGTAATACTAGAGATTAAACCCAGAGTCTTGCCCATGATAGGCAAATGCTATACCACTGAGCTATATCTCCAGGCCTTTTTAACTGTTTTGTATTATAACCACAATAGTGTTAATGGTATATCAGGATTTCTGAAGAACATCATAGATGCTGGGTAAAATAAAACCAACATCTTTTCAAAGTATGGTCATGAATAAAAGAAAATAAAGAAGATCCGGAGGTACCAGAAGGAACTGAGAATCAGAAACCAGAGAGGAAAACATGCTCTGGTTATAGTTACCCTCATGACATTTGCTGACTTCAACCATCTACACCTTTATTGATAGTCTGAAGAAAATCAAGAGACAAGGACTTGGAACCACAAATAGCAGGGAGTAGAAATAAACTTCTTTACAAGAGGGGAACTGTGCAAGGCCTACACTTCTGAAAGAGATGGGCAGGAAGGGTTACACTATAGAGTGTACAGTCTGTGAGGAATAAATGGCCTGACACAAACTGTTAGACTATGGTTGTGCCAGTCAACAGTTTTCTAACACATGAAAAAGTGTTCTTTGAAGCTTTCACACCTAAGCCATCAAAAAGAGGGGGCTTGGGACTTTCCCATGCTAGAGCATAGGCACAAAAAGCAACATTTGCCAAACATCTGTCTCATTATTATAGTAAAATGCATACCCCTAGGTGGAGACTTAAGCTGCTAATTATGTATGTGCTCTGTGAAGCAGCACTACAAGCTACTGTGCAGGCATTGCCCTAGCCCCTCTTCTGCATGTGATGATGACGTGGGCTGTGCCTCTGGCTGAATGAAGGACAGAAAAGAGGTAACACCTGCATTCAGGAAGGCTGCAGGAACTTGCTTTCTAACTCTCTCATGTAGCTTCTTCTTGTGCTCAAGCACAAGAATAAAGCTTTTACTCTTGCATTTAAGTGTCTCTGGCTAATTCTTCTTGAGGTCACCCGGACTCCGAGGTCTGTAACAAGGACTCTGAGGAGGTCTTTAACAAGAAGGGGGAAATCCTCTGACCACAAATGAAAGTAATAAGGAACAGCTCAATCTTACTCATTTTAAATCTTTCACTTTGAGATGGGGAGTCACTGGATGTCTATAAGAAACAATATGGCAAGATCTCTTTTATTTAAAGATGAATTATTTTGGTTGCTTTGCCTAAGTATATGAAGTTATAGAAAAGTACAGAAGCTACATGGATAGAAGTTAGGAAGCTTCAGTAATCAACATGAAATGGACTGTGGAGGTGGGGGTGAGAAGCACTGGATTCTGGATATATTCTGAATGTATACTAAAGAGGGGCCGGTGAGATGGCTCAGCGGCATAAGCGCCTGCCTGGCAAGCGTGAGGTCCTGAGGTCGACTCCCAGTACCCACATTAAAAAAAAAAAGAGTTGATGATGCAGTGGGCATATACTATAAAATAGAGAAACAAGGACATGCGTTTTGCCTGAACTTCTGGAACAACAGAAATATTATTTACTAAGGACACTTTACTGTGGTAGGAATGGGTTTCAAAGAGAGTATCAAGAGTTTACTTTTGCACTTTAAGATATAAAATAAAGATTTTGAATACAAATATATTTATATACAAACACACAAATGTGGGCCGGTGAGATGGCTCAGCAGCGTAAGCGCCTGCCTTGCAAGCGCGAGGGCCTGAGTTCGACTCCCGGATCCCACATACGAAAAAAAAGGGGCCGGTGATATCCCTCAGCAGCATGGGTGCCTGTTGGCGCATGAGGTCCTGAGGTCGACCCCCCGGTACCCACAAAAACAAAACAAAACAAAAAAAAAAAACACAAATGTGTAGTTCTGGGGAGATATCTGTGGACTAGAGGTATAAACTTGGGAGTCATCACCAAATAGTTGATAAAGTTAACAGATTTGATGAGATACTCAGGGAGTGTCTTTGGATATAGAAGAGAAGGGAAAGAAAGAAAGGGAAAGTTTTGCAGTTGAGTTCCGGAAGAAAGCCATATGATAACTTCATTTCATGAAGAAAAAGCATTTGACAAAAAATGAAGTCGTTTTGTAATAAAACTCACCAAATTAGGTGTACAAAGAATGCATCTCAGAACGATAAAGTCTCTATATGAGAAGAACATAGCTAATATAAAACTCAATAATGAAAAGTTAAAGGACATTCCTCTAAGATTTGGAAAAAAATAAGGATGCCCACACTTGTCACTTTTAGTCAACATATTACTGGAAGTCCTTATCAGAACACATAGGCAAGAAATAGAAATAAAAAGTATCCAGACTGCAAAGGAAGAAGTGAAATAATGTATTGTTTGCTTAGAAGATCTTACATATAAAAAACACTAAAGGTTCTACCAAAATGAACAAGTGCATAAAGTTGCAGGATAGCAAATCAACATATAAAAATCAGTAGTTTGTATACACTAACCAACAAACTATCTGAAAAAGAAATCAAAAGTTCCCTAATATGTAGAATCTAAAAAAATGCATGAAAATAGAAGTGAGACTATTATTAGACAAGAGGAAGGGAAAGGCAAGGTGGGAGTAAGGGAGGGTAATGGAGGAATGGATTTAATCAAAATGTTATATTTATGTATGAAAATACTGCATTAGCATCCCAATATTTTATAACATAGGCACTAATAAAATATATTTTTAAAAACAGGCAGATGAATGCTATTAATTTTATTTGCCTCTGTGATACTGGATTGGGGTAATGAAGGATTTTCATTGTTATACTATATGATGTGTGTTGTTATGGCTTGTATCTAGATGTCCCCCCAAAACCTCATGCATTCATTGGTGGGGCTTTTCGGAGGTGGTTTGGATGTATGAATATGGACTAAAGGTATGTGATAACTAAATCAGTTCACTGATTGGTTTAGCATAGTTTTGGCTATAAATAATGGGAAGGCTCAACTTTGGGTATAGAAGGCACCAACCAATAATCTTTTAGCCCAGATGGGATAAAAAGGGAAAGGCAGGCTTGCTGCTGCTGCTTCACTGCCTCATTGCCTGACTGCCTGCTGTGGACTGTTTCTCCTCTGCTATGCTCCTCTGCCATGCTGCCCTGCCTTGGAGCCAACTGACTGGACTGAAACCTCTACAAACTGTGAGCCAAAATAAAACTTTCCTCCTTTAACTTATGGGTATTGGATATTTTGGCCCAGCAACAAGAAAGTAACTGAAATGAATTTATATGTATATGTATATGTATGTATTTACTTATTTACTTTGCAATACTTTAGATTGAACCCAGGGTCTTTACACTAAGCTATATTCCTAGTCTTGTTTTGTTTTATTAATTTTGAGACAGGGTCTTATGAAGTTGCCAAGGCTGCGCTTCAACTCAAACCTCCTGACTCAGCTTTTCTGAGTTCTGGGATTATAGGTGCTTACCACCATGCCTGGTTCTTCTTCTTTGAATTTTTTTTTAGCCAGTATGCGTTCATATACTAGTTTTATGAATTTAAAATAAAGATTAAAAAGAGAAAAAAAATTAAAAAGACAATCCCATTTTCAAGAGCCATAAAAAAATCAATATAATTAGAAAGCGATTTACCAAGAAGGTGAAAGATCTGTATGCTGAAAAGTATAAAATATTGATAAAAGAAATAGAAAACATAAATTAATGAAAAGATATCTCATGTACCCCCATAGTCTCACTTGTTCAGAAGTGGTGCTTTTAGAAGGTGATTAGATCATGGGGGCACTGTAACCATCAGTGCATTAACCCACTGATGAACTGTATTCATTCTATGAAGAATTCATAGCTGAATGTGCCATGATATTGGGACCTGGTGGGAAGAAGCAGGGCACTGGAGGCATGACCTGGAGAGTATATCTTCCTCCCTGGCTGCTCCCTTTGTTCCCTGCTTCCTAGCTTTTATGAGTTGAACAGCTTTTCTTTGCCATGCCTTCCAACTTGAGTTTCTGCCTTGGAGCCAATCAACCATGGACTGAAACCATGAGCTAAAATAAACCTCTCCTCCTCTAAGTTTTGGGAAGTCAGGTATTTTGTCCCAGAGACAGGACAGTGGCTAAGACAGATTTGGGTACCAGAGAAGTTGGGTGATTGCTGTGACTATGCCTAAGTGTGTGGTTCAGAAGCCTTTGGAACCTGTTTGCAGAAGTTCGGCAGTTTGGGAGATGCTGGTTAGAGAAGCCATCAAATGTAAGCAGAGTAAGCAAAGATTGATGTGAGATTCTGGTCTGAGCTCAGAAGACCAGAATGTTGACAGAAATGCAGACAATAAAGGCCAGACTCTGGAGGTTTCAAATGCTCCACTAGTGGTTGGACAAGAACCCATGTGTGTTACACCTTGGCAGAAAATTTGCCTTCCTTCTGGCCATGTCCTAAGATTGTGAGAGTCTGATATTAGGGTATTGGACTAATTAATCTGGTGGAGAAAATTTCAAAACAGCTCAACATTCAGGCTGTGACAATGGTACTACTGGATGTGTTTAGCCAGATATACAGTGAAACTTAGGAACAAAAAGTATAACAAAAGTGAACAATTTGCAGTTTCATCAGAAAGGAGGCACCTGTAAAATTGGGTCCATGGAGAGCATACCTGCTGAAAAGATAAGGAGTAAAAAGCCAAGAACTACCTATGCTATTAGGACAATAGGAAAGACAGCTTGAAAGTATCTTGGAAATCAGCAAGACTCAACCTTTTACAGGCTCAAGAGTGGAAAACTGTACAACTTTCATTTGAGAAGAGAAGTCCTCGCTCCTTTGCTAAAGAAAGGCTGCATAGGAGACTGGTTCCTTGGGATTTTTTTCACACTGCTCAGGTATTCAAGATGACTCTGCAGCTATTATCCAAGGGCACCTGGCTATTGCTTGAGCTGGTGGCAGACCTTGGTATCATCCACATGGTGCTAGTTTTACAGACATGCACAATGCAAGAGTTATGGGATCACAGAGCCATCCACCTACATTTCAGGATACCTGGAAGGCTAGGCAGTGTGTGCAAGAGGGCAATGCATGAAGCTGTAAGAGTGGACTTGAAAGTGCAGTGGAGACCTCAGGAAGTTGGAAATGCCAAGAACATGGAATGTCATTTGAGGAAAGCTGCAATCAGTGAATAGAGCCACCCCAAGAAAGTGGCCATAAGGGCTACAACCAGCAATGCCATACGGGTGGGACCACCTAAGTCTTCTGGAATTCGTATCTCACCAAATTCATCCCAGGTGCTGAATATGCAGCTGCAGGATTTAATGTTTGCCTTCCTGGGTTTTGGTCTTACTTTGGTCCTTTTTCTGTCTATTTCCCTATTCATCCCTTTTGGAATGGGAATATTTACCCTGTGCCAACATAATTTGGAAATGTTTAATTTTCCATTTTGATTTTTACAGGGGCTCATGGCTAAGAGTTTGCCTTGAGTCTCAGAGGAGACTTTGGACTTGGACTTTTTGGCAATGCTGATAATGCTAAAACTTTGGCAACTCTTGGAGTTTGACTAAATGCACTTTGCATAAAGAGATAGACACAAGTCTTTTGGGGGATAGTGGCAGAATGCTATGGTTTAGATCTAGAATGTCTCCCGCAAATCTCATGTGTGCAGGGGCTTTTTGAAGTGCATTAATCCACTAATGAGTTCACAGGTAAATATACAGTTAGAAGGTGGGGCTGGGGGATGACCTAGAAGGGTATATTTTTCTATTTTTCTCCCCGTCTTCTCCTTTTGCTCTCTGCTTCCTGGCTGTCATGAATTGAACAGCTTTCCTCTACTATGCTGTTTCTGCTTTGGAGTGTATATACCTCTCCTCCTTTAATTTGTAGGTGTCAGATATTTTGTCCCAGCAATAGGAAAGTGGCTAAGACCTACCTAAAGTGAATCTGCAGATTCAATGAAATCCTTATTAAAATTCCAATGCCATTTCTCATGGAGACAGAAAAAAAATCCCAAAATTCATTTGGAACCACAAAAGAACTCCAAATATCCAAGGTAATCATTAACACGAAGAACAAATCTGGATATATCACATTACCTGATTTTAAACAGTACTATAACATCACAATAAATAAATTAGTATGCTGCTGGCAAAAAAATAAGATACATTAACCAACAGAACAGAACAGAAGGCCCAGAAAAGAATCCCCATATAGTCAACTGATTTTCAACAAAGGTGTCAGGAATATACAATGGGAAGAGGATAGTCTTTTTAATAGGTAGTGCTGAGAAAACTAGATATTCACATGTAGAATAATGAAACTGTACATTTATCTCATACCATATAAAAAATCAACTCAAAATGGATTAAAAACTTAAATGTAAGACCAGAAACTGTAAAAAAGCTAGAAAAAAAAATGTGACATGGATCTGGGCAATGATTTTTTTGAAGTTGAATCCAAAAGCACAAGCAACAAAAGCAAAATTAGAAAAATGGGATTACAACTTGAAAAGCTTCTTTCTGCACAGCAAAGGAAACAATTCACAATATGAAGAGACAATTTATGAACTGGGAGAAAATATTTGGATACCATACATCTGATAAGGGAATAATACCCAAAATACATAAGGATCTCAACAATGTAACAGCAAGAAAAATAAAAAACCAAATTAAAAATGGGCAACGGACCTGTATAGATCTTTTTTTTTTTTTTTTTTTTGTGGGTACCGGGGGTCGACCTCAGGACCTCGTGCACCAGCAGGCGCCCGTGCCGCTGAGCGATATCACCGGCCCCTTTTTTCTGTATGTGGGATCCGGGAGTCGAACTCGGGCCCTCGCGCTTGCCAGGCAGGCGCTTACGCCACTGAGCCATCTCACCGGCCCCTGTATAGATAATTCTTAAAAGAAGATACACAACAGGACAACAGATATATGAAGAAAATGTTCGACATGGCTAATAGGGAAATGGAAACCACAATGACATCAATTTACACCCACTAGAATGGTCATTATCAAAAAGACAAAAGCTAACAAGTGTTGGTAAGAATATGGAGCAAAAGCTGGTGAGATGGCTCAGCGGCGTAAGCGCCTGCCTGGCAAGCGTGAGGGCTCGAGTTCGACTCCCGGAACCCACATATGAAAAAAGGGCCGGTGATATCGCTCAGCGGCACGGGTGCCTACTGGCGCGTGAGGTCCTGAGGTCAACCCCCGGTACCCACAAAAAAAAAAAAAAAAAAAAAAAAAGAATATGGAGCAAGAGAACTCTTGTATACTGTTGGCAGGAATGAAAATTAGTACAGCCATTATGGAATACTGTAGTCGGGTTCTGAAAAAAAAAAACCTAAAACTGGAATTCCTCTATGACCCAGCACTCTACTTTGTATTTATGCAAACAAAATGAAATCAGTATGTCAAAGAGACACTTCTATGCCTATGTTTATTGCAGCACTATTCGTAACAGTCTCAAAATGAAAACAACCTAAGTGTCCATTAACAAATAAATGGATAAAGAAAATGTGGAATATATACTCAACTTTATGAAAGAAGCAAGTTCTGTCATTTAAAACAGTGTAGATGGAACTAGAGAACACTGTGCTAAAGGAAATAAGTCAGGTACAAAAAAAAATACCACGTGCTCTCATTTATATGAGGAATCTAAAACAAACTCAGAGAAGCAAATGAGAATGGAATGTGGTTACAGAGGCAAGGCATTGTGGAATAGGGTGATGATGGTCAAAGGGTACAAGATCTCAGAGAGGAAGACTAAATTGTGTTTTTTTCTTCCATGGGTGGAGTCTAAAGTCTACTACAGAGTATGGTCAACACAGTGTATTTTACTTTTCAAAGTTTCTAAGAGAGTAATTTCAAATGTTCTCACCACAAAAAAACAAATATTTGAGGTGATGATGTTACTTAGTTTGATTTAACTATTCCACATTATATTCATATCAATGTGTACCCCATAAATACATACAGTTATACATTTTCAATTTACAATACAAAAAAGATAAAAACCTCAGAATTCTAATTTTGAGTTCAATGGCCGTGCTCCTAAAAGACAATAAATCTGATGACTGATGGTCACTCATAACTACTGCTCATTGTATCTAATGGTCATTGTTTCAATACTGATGACTCATGATAATACTGGCAAGATATTCTAAACCACTAAAGAATATATATAATTCCAACCACATATAACAATTGAACATATAAAACTATGGAAATCTACCCAAGTAATTTTACAAAGCTAAATGAATTCTTGTGTCAAAATTAGATAAAGTGAGCTCAGGAAAACTATGTTGATCTCATGAACATAGGTTAAAATATTGAAATAAAGTATTAGCAACATAGGATCTAGCTGTGTATTTAAGGACTAACAAACATGATCAGATAATGCTTATGTCACAAATGCAGGAACAGCTCAACATAAGAAAATCTATTTTCCCATGTGAAGAACTTGAATAGTAAAATATACTGAATTATTTCAAGAAGTACAAAACATTTTAAATACATCTTAAGACGCTTTATTGAAAACACTCTAAGATCAGAATGGTTCTTCCTTTACCTAATTAAGGATATTTACTAGACATCTATAGAATCCTATTCAATGGTTAAACACTAGAAGCACTGCCAATAAAGTTTGAAAAAAACCCAAAGAACTATTTTCAAATTTGCTAAAGGTCCTACTGAATATATCTTTTTTTTTAAAGGTAAAAAATAGAGAAGAGTTGTAGAGCTCAAATTTTTATATGTTTATTATCAATTTACAGTAATTAACACTTTGAGATATCAGATACATACTAATAATTTAGAAAATGCCATCAAAGAAAATATTTCTATTCATAATATCAATAAAATGAATTATTAAGGAAATTGCTTAACAAGAAATGTGCAAGAATTTTTAAGGAAAGATGAAACTTCTGAGAGGACACAAAAAGAAAAGCAGATTTAGCATATTCAAAAATAGGAAGATTCAATGTTATTAGTATTTAAACAGTGCATCAGATTCTTGAAAAATAATAATAAATGCTAAAGAAAATATGGTAACCATCCTTTTAAAAGTACACGAAGCTTAAAAGAAAGTAAAGAAGACCCAGAGGCACCACAATGATTGAGAATCAGGAACTGGAGAGGTAAATGTACTCTGAAGTTACAGCCACCTTCAGGACATTTGCTGACTTTCATTGCCTTAAAAGTCTGCATCTTAATTGTCTGAAAAACTCAAAGAAACAAGTCCTTGGGCCCACAAAACAACAGGATCTAGAAATAAATCTCTATACAAAAGTGGAACTATCTAAGACTTATTCAGAGAAAGGGGGAAAAAAAAATCAACCTGACTTGAAAGGAAAATGATAAGGAACATTTCAGTCTTGGCCTAAACTTTCAACAAAAAAGAAAAAAAATGCTATGGATACTTCACCATTATATAAGAGGCCCCATGCGGGCAAGAAACATCAATATGAGACTTCCTCTACAGAAAATGGAATTGTTAAATGGCACAATATAAATGCTTCAAGTACATGAAAATACAAAATAAAAAGCAGAAAGGATAAGTTTACAAACGTCTGGGAGAGCGGAAGAATTTTACATTTCTAGGAATGAAACAATGTAATCAATAAAAATCTTAAAAAGAGCAAGCAACCAGAGAAAACACCAGTTACTTACAAAAGGAACAATGAAACAGATGGCAGACTTCTCAAAAGCAACAGAAGCGAGAAGACAGTGGATAGTATCTTCCGAAGGCTGAGAAAAAAATGTCAGTACAGAATTTTATACTCAAATCATTAGGCAAGAATGGTAGTAAAGCAGATTATTTCACAACAATAGGAATAAAACCTTAGAACATTTACTAACAATAAGCCTTCACTAATGTATTCTATCATAAATAAAATGATCCCAGAAGGAAGATATGATGGAACAGAAATAGTGTGTAAATAAAAGAACCATGTGATTAAATCCACAAGTAAACACTGTAAAATAAAGTAATATCCATTTTAGAAGTTTAAAAAAAGAACAGAACTAAAATACCAGACAACAATATTATATAAAATGAGAGAAATCAATAAAAGTTAAAGCACTCTGAGATCTTTTTTTTTTCTGTTTTTTTTGAGACAGGGTCTCCCTATGTAGTCCAGGCTGGCCTTGAACTCACTTTGTAGTCTGGCTGGCCTCAAACTCATGGTGATCCTCCTGCCTCAGCCTCCCAAGTGCTGGGATTATAGGTGTGTGCCACCACGGCCACCTTAAAATCCTTTGTATTGTTCTGAGGGAGGGCAAACTATTTTTAGTCTTTGTTAAATTAACTATGTAGTTAAGTTATACAAACAATGATGACAATGATTTAGACGACAATGATTTAAGTAACATAACAAGTAGAAATAACCACAAAATATTTACATTCACCAGTAATGGCAGAAAGGTTATTTCATTTTTTACCTACGAATTGACAAAGACATCTTTGAATAGTAATATCCTATGCATTACACAATATGTGGCATTTTGTCTGGCTTCTTCCATTTAGCATGTTTTCAAGGTTCATTCATGTTGATGCATACTTGTATCAGAGCTTTGTATTTTTATTGCTTAATAATATCCCATTGTTAGGATACACCAAATTTTATTTATCTATTCATCAGCTAATGGATACCTGGGTTGTTCCACCTTTTTGGTTATTCTGAATAATGAGTTACAGAGCACTTCTGCCTTTAAACATTACAAATGGTTGGCACTGTCAGACTTTTTTTAAAATTTTTTATTAGTACATGTTTACAGTACACAATGATTACATTCATCATGGGGAGTTTGTACATGTATTTAACACATCTTAATTCTTTTTACATCCCCTTCCACTTCTCTTTCACCTCTCCCTCCACCTCTTTTCACTGTCAGACTTAATTTCTGCTAGTCTACAGTATGTGAAATACTACCTCACTGTGATTTCAATTTGCATTTCTGATTGCTAATGAGGTTGATCACTTTTTCCTATGCTTATGGGCTATTTCCATTTTTTTTGAACTGCCTATAAATATATTTTATGGAATTTTTCAAAAGTTATTTATCTTGGGCCGGTGAGACGGCTCAGCGGCTTAAGCGCCTGCCTTGCAAGCGCGAAGGCCCGAGTTCGACTCCCGGAACCCACATACGAAAAAGGGGCCGGTGATATCGCTCAGCGGCACGGGTGCCTGTTGGTGCGCGAGGTCCTGAGGTCGTCCCCCCGGTACCCAAAAAAAAAAAAAAAGTTATTTATCTTTTTCTTGTAGAAGCTCTTTATGTTCTGGACACTAATTTCATGATCGCCTATATCCACTGCAAGTACTTCATCCAATTTATGGCTTGTCTTACTTTGTACTTGATAAGAATTTTCATGTAGTCAAATTTATCAATCTTTTAATGATTATTTAAAAAAGAACTAAGAAGAACACTTAGAAATAATTTGGTTCTCTTCCAAATCTCTTACGAGAGTCTCTTACTTCTTGTCATTTTTGTGATTTAAATTTTTCTTTAAAAATTACACCAATAGGGCCGGTGAGATGGCTCAGCGGCGTAAGCACCTGCCTTGCAAGCGCGAGGGCCCGAGTTCGACTCCCGGAACCCACATACGAAAAAAGGGGCCGGTGATATCGCTCAGCGGCACGGGTGCCTGTTGGCGCGCGAGGTCCTGAGGTCGACCCCCCGGTACCCACAAAAAAAAAAAATAAATAAAAATAAAAAAATAAAAAAAAATAAAAATTACACCAATAGTTTATATCTATAGCTAATAATTCCAATGTGGTTTTTTTTCTGTTTTTGTTTTTGTTTTGTTTTTGCTATTATCTATCACTTATTATCTATCACTTATCTATGACTTGTTTTTTCAGGGTGATCTCACCTTTTGTTGATGTTAATTTGTGATAATTCTAAAGGCCTCTTACTTTTTTCCAGAGAAGATATGCATTCCAGCCAGGAACTAGAGGGTATCACTTTAGAACAGGGAAGGCAAACCTTTTAGAGACTGAATGCCAAATTGCAACTCAAGACCCACTTATTTATTGCAAAGTGCCAATTAAATCTAAATACTGACGTTTTAGTTTAGAAAAATACAACTCTACATTAACATTTTTTGTCTTTTTTTAAGACAACAAGTAAACATTCTCCTGTATTAACAAACAACATCTTTTGTCTTAAAAGAAAAACACAATAACATGTGTGCCATAGGTTTGCCACCAATGCCTTGGAGAATAAAATTTCAGCTTTTAAAAATTGCTTAACTGTTTTTATTCCTTATTTACTTTTCTCAAAGCATAATTTTCTCTGTGCCTCCTATGAAAAACTAAATACCCCACCCTAGGCATTTATAGTAACTACTCCATCTCCTATGATACCGTTCCCCAGATACTGGTTTTATTCATATTCTTATTTTAGTCTTTCTTCAAACATTACCTTCTCAGAGAGCTTTTTCAAAGTCTGCCCGTCCAAAAAGCAGGTCACTTTCATTCCCCATTATTATTTGCTTAACACGTTTCACTTTATTCATGCTGCCTACCACCTATTGTTTTATTTATTTATATTTGTTTCCTGATTTATTTTATAATGCTTTCACAATGTAAATTTCAGCAGAGTAGAAATATGTCTAGATCTGTATTTCCCCAACACCTATGATACCCCTTGGCACAGAATAGGCCCTCAATAAGTATATTTTGAATAAATGGTCACATTTTCAAGAATGGAGACAATGATAGTCTAAATTTTTAAAAATCTAGAAAGGACCTTACTCTCAAGCTTACATAAAAGAGCTGTCATTGGGAAAGCAAAGAGCTAACCCCTCCTTTGAAAGTGGTAGTGTCATATAATAAAAAACTACCAGGAAAAAGAAGTAGCGATTATATGGGATTCCTTATGGAGATCAAACTGAAAGGCTTTTCTTCTTAAGTCACAGTCTTTTTCCCATACAACTTAGGCCCTTCAGGGGAAGTACAATCAATAACTAAGCCTTCAGAGGAAAAAGGAATGAAGAGTAAGACACAGTTACATTCCAGTTACCTGAGGAGTTCCAGAAGTAAAGTGATAACCTAGGTGGGTAAATCACTGATTAAAATTTTAATTGATATAGGATCTATCCTTTATTAAAATGCTACAGGAAAAACAATAAACTTTCTTAGATAATCACGGATTTTTCCCAATCCATTTTCCAATAAAAGGTGATTCCTGTATATTTATTTAATGTAGAATGTAAAGTTCTTAATATGTTACATTCAACTACTAAACACATGTAAGAGAATGTGTTTAAGTGGTGGATTGTATTCAATTGAGTTGTTAGTAAAATATACTCTGTCACTATACAAAGGATATGAACTCCTTCAAACAGAAAACCCAGTGCCAAACAAACAAAACAAACAAACAGAAAAAAAACTACACATTTCCACATTTAATTTTTTAAATTTGTGACTGGGCCTGTTAACTATTTAGGGCTCTCGTTGGCAGATCTAAAGTATAACTACATATAACCTGTTTTTTTCTGACAGGTTGCAAGTGTCCCAGAATTCAAATCTAATTCCATGGTAATTAAGGAAGCTGGTAGAAAGACAAGTATCATAGGTAGTGTGAAAGCCTTTTGAAGGATAGAGAAGATAAAGGTGCCTTATCTATGCCCACTTTCTAGTAATGTCAAACCATTCCTTTGAGAATAATAAATTTAGTTTACTTCAAAAGTAACTTTTAAGTAACAGCAGAGAAAGTCATTCCGAAATTAGATCCTGAGATACAAGGGACAGATAGCCTTACCCAGTGACACCAAGTTACTATAGTTCTCCAACATCACGTCTCTATATAAATCCCTTTGAGTAGAGTCCAGGCATTCCCACTCTTCCTGAGAGAAGTCAACGGCAACATCCCTGAACATCACTGATCTCTAAAACAAGAAACATAATAGAAGTTGGGGAAGTAAATATTTTTTCAATGGAGGGTGAAATAAAGGGAATAACAGAGGCTACACAGGGGGCTACAGAGGCTACATAGAGAAGGCTACAGAGCAAACAAACTGGTAAGCTTCTCACATGGGGAAACAGTAAAGAAACTGGTGATTCTGAACTGCTAACACATTCCTAACCTTGTTGCTATAGATATTTTCCATACATCGAATATCTCAGTATACAGATAAGCCTAGGAATTAACAAAGTAAATGCAATGTCCCAATTAAAAGAAATAGCATATGTAAGAACCTTGTAAAATATATAAGTTGCATATCATAAATTCTCAATAAACATTTATGATTCTCTTCTATTTAAGGAATAGAAAAAAATCATTGAGAAATTTTTCTGCAAAATCTTATAAGATCTGTACAGTGTTAAAGAATTTATTAAAGTCTCTATTCATTATTTCACAGTATTACATCACAAACATTTTTCTGTGTCATCAGTAATTTAATTAATCTTTCTTACAGGATATATAATAGCTCCATATAGTAAATATATCTGACTTAATAAATACTTATATTTGAAATTTTTAGGTTACATAAACTCATAAGTATTTCTTAGTTTCTAATATTTCTTAGATTCATAATTCCCAACAAGTTATGTAGGTGAATGATGATTTTTTGTTACTATTTGCCACTCCTAAATGTACCTTTTTCTTATTCTAAGCAACAGAAAAGTAGAAAACAATTCAAATGTACACATTCAAGATCAGTACATGCTGAATTTCAAATGATCCAATCACTGGTATTAATCAATTGTATATTCCTAGGGAAAATACTTCATTCTCTGTATTCAGTCTGTATTTGTGTTCTTGTGTTTGCAACATTAAAAACTTATAAAACATGAGCTCTTGTGAGATACTGAGATGTAACCTAGTCAAGATCAATTCCTATCTTGTCCAACTGGGAAACCTGGTTTAAAGAGAAATTCAAAGATTTCTCATATGTGGTGTCATTTATTATCCTTCTCTATCTCATAAAATCAGAGAAATTTACTTTTGTTACATTAGTGCCCCTAGTCAAAGATGTTAAGTACATAAATATAGTTAGATTATATAGACACAATTATGTAAGACACTATTACTTACAAGAATGGAACAAAACAGAGAGCATAAAGTTAGGAAGTTTGAGGAATAAAGAATGTCAACACACACATGCCTTGTGAAAAAGCAGCTAAAAAGAAATGGTTCACCTGAAACATGGTTTTTAGAGCTGTAAGAAGTGATCAATCTTCTTCCAGGTTTCTATCTTACAGAAGCAAAAAGCCTGGAAAAGGCAGAACTGGGAAGGAGAAAACAGAACCATGAGACCAGGTTTTTTGCAAGCCCCCAAATGATTAAGTTGAAATTATCTTTGTTGGTCGTTTCTTCCTGCCTCTTGCCCCCCCCCATAAGGATGTCTTGGCAGTGGTGCCTAGTAAACAGGCCTCCTAATGGAGAAGCATGAGCTAGAAAGGCAGATATGCTTAAGAGCACAACTGGCCAAAAGGGCCTGAATCTTTGACTTCAGCTTTTTTTGTAGACTATAATACATTCCATGTGTATGATGGGGAAAACATTTTCCCCTGCCAAGGCTGCTGTGATTGCCTTTGGTGGAGCCTGAGACCTCACACACTGAGATTTTTGGCAGGAGCCACTCTTCACCAACTGCAGAAGGTACATTTTTTTTCAAGATACAAGGAAAAGTCACCAAAATAAATCAGATGATTAACCAAAGTCAGTTTTGTTGGGCCACAAAACTTACAGCAATAAATACTTGAAAAATGGAATCATGCAGAGTATATGCTTTGTTCTTTATCCACATGATATTAAATTAGGAAATAGTAACAATAAGAGGTCCAGAAAAATCCCCAATATTTGGAAAGTAAACACTTCTACATTAAGTCACGGGTCAAAAAGAAATCATAAAACACATTTGAGGGGCTGGTGAGATGGCTCAGCAGTGTAAGTGCCTGCCTGGCAAGCACGAGGTCCTGAGTTCGACTCCTGGTACCTACGTAAAGGAAAAAAGGGGCTGGTGATATCACTCAGTGGCACAAGTGCCTGCTGGCAAGCGCGAGGTCCTGAGTTCGACTCCTGGTACCCACAAAAAAAAAAAAAAAACACATTTGAAAGTATGTCGAACTGAATGACTTATGATAACAAATGTTGTAACCTGCAGCAAAAGCAACATTTAGAGGAAGGTTTATAGTTTTAAATATTTATACTGTATTAGAAGAAAAAGGAAACGAAAGATCAATGATTTAGGATCCCACCTGAAGAAAGTAGTTTACAGCTTAATTTGATTTAAAGGAAGGATGGTTCTCTTTATAAAAGTATCCCTGATAATAAATACAGAAGAAATGACAAGAAATAAAACATAATTTTGTAATCTCTAATAAAATAACCCAGCATCAAATAAAGATATCATCACATCTAAGAAAACATCACATCTAAGAAAACAAACAAGTGAGCGAGGCGGTACACATTTGTAATTCTAGCTCTAGGGAGGCTGAGGTAGGAGGATAGTTGTGAGTTCAAGGCCAGCCTAGCCTACATAAGTGAGTTCAAGGCCAGGCTGAAATACATAGTGAGACCCTGTCTCAAAAAAGAAAAAAAAAAGGAAAGAAAGAAGGAAGGAAGGAAGCAAGCAGGCAAGCAAGCAACCAACCTGTACCGTACCACATCATAGAAGTACACGTCACCATGTACAAAGGACTAGTGCAAAACAAACAAAAAACCTGAATCTGGTCAAACCTCTATAATAATTACACAATTGTTTACAAAAAAGCAGGGGTGGAAAAACATTTAAGGACATCAGGGCTAAGCGATTAACAAAATCCAGAATATTGGTAACTCTACAAAAGAACTCTTTCTAGAACAAAAAACTAAGAAAAAAAAGTGGAAGAACTTATAAATTTTTAAAAAATTAAGAAAAATCGGGCCGGTGAGATGGCTCAGTGGTGTAAGTGCCTGCCCGGCAAGCGCGAGGGCCCGAGTTCGACTCCTGGAACCCACATACAAAAAAGGGCCCGGTGATATCGCTCAGCGGCACGGGTGCCTGTTGGTGCGCGAGGTCCTGAGGTCGACCCCCCGGTACCCACAAAAAAAAAAAAAAAAATTACACTATTATAATAAATAGACATTGGTTCTTGATCTTTTTTTTTTTTTTATGTGGGTACCGGGAGTCGAACTCAGGACCTCACGCTTGCCAGGCAGGCACTTACAGCGCTGAGCTATCTTACCAGCCCTGGTTCTTGATCTTAATAAAACGTAAAAATATTTATGGGCAATGGGGAAATTTGAACACTGACCGGCTTTTTCATGACATTAAGAGAGTATTGAGTTTTTTTCTATTTAGTAGTGATAATACTATGATTATATATTTTAACTAAAAAGTTTTGTCTTTCACACATATGTATTAAAATATTTATGGATGAAATTATATTACCTGGAAATTCTTCAAAATAACCCATGTTGATTGTTTCATTTCATTTTGAAGGGGTGGCGGGAGGAGTGGAGCTACAGATAAAAACACATTTAGCCATAAAATGGATTTGTTGAAGCAAGAAGATGGGAAGATTACCTGGGGATTCATCACACTATATTTTTTACTTTTGTATATACTTTAATTTTTTCCATAAAAAAGTTTTAAAAAGGGCAACCCATTCAGGACCCCTCCTGTCTCTCAGGAGCCATTCCTAATCCCCATTCCTTTTCTCCAATAAATTTTCCTACTCTTAAAAAAAAAAAGTTAAAAAAAAAAAAAACCCTGAGATTCCACATATGAACAATGATTTTCCAGATGACAGTTTTTCAGTAACTGTTAATTTGTTAGGTCTTTCTTTTTATATTTTCTAAATTATGCTAACAAACATGTAGTATGTTGATCTTACAGTTTATATCTGGATGTCCCTCCAAAGCCTCATGCGCTCATAGGTGGGGCTTTTGGGAGGTGCTTCTCTCATGGGCCGTGTGTGATACTCATCACTGCATTAGTGCACTCATGAGTTTATAGCTAAATATGATATTGGGAGGTGAAGTCTGGTCAGAGGAGGTGGCTCACTGGAGGAACGGCCTGGAAGATTACATCCCTCTCCTTTCTCTCTTGATTGTTCTCTGCTTCCTGCCACCACCATATTCCTCTGCCATACAGTCCTTCCTTAAAAGCCAGACAACCATGGACTAAAACCTCTACAAACAGTGAGCCAGAATAAACCTTTCCACCTTTAATTTTTGGGTGTCAGGTATTCTGTCTCAGCAATGAGAAACTAATTAAGATACATGATACCAGAAAACAATACCTTTTTGAAATCATAAACAAGGGCATGCAAGTTTGTAAAAAATAGATTATTAGGCTGAGGATACAGCTCAATGGTAGAGTGCATTCCTTTCATGTCCAAAGAACTGGGTTCTATCCCCAACACAAATAAAATAAATGAGAAGGAGAGAGGGAAAAGGAAAAGAATATTTAAAATTCTAAGACAATTTTCTAAAAATTGGGTAATGGAGGAAAAGATGGGGAAAGAAATAAGTGAAGAAATGCACCAATTTTATTATTACTCAGAATTCAAGTAGAACATATGTCAAAAGTATAAAAATAAACTCAAAGTAGG
The DNA here is from genome assembly GCA_028451465.1 of Erethizon dorsatum. NCBI lineage: Eukaryota > Metazoa > Chordata > Mammalia > Rodentia > Erethizontidae > Erethizon > Erethizon dorsatum. The sequence goes on from CM051834.1 coordinate 101,158,984, forward strand.
CCACATGTAGAAATCTGCCCCACAGATAAACTCTACAAATAAAAAAATCATATATTCAATTACTGATGGCTGCATCATATAATGTCAAAATATTGGAAAAAAACAAATGGCGATCCATAAGACTGGCTGAATAAATTATTACTCCTAAGCAACAGAATATGCAGCTATAAAATAAAGAATGAGGAAGATCTCTCTAACATGCTATGGAAAGATTTCTAGGAATATATTTGATGTATGAAAAACAATAAAAGTTGCATATAAATGTATGTGTGTATATATATATATATATATATATATATATATATATATATATATTATGATGTAATTTTCTACAAATGGAAGAAGCAAGCAGGGTGGAGGAAGAGGAATAGACACCACACACATTTGGAATTCACCATGTTCTATAACTTTGATTTTGGAAATATGTAAATGTATTACATAATTTTAAAACAAAATTAAATCAGAGTGGGAGGAAAACAATCCTTAAAAGTGGCACAGGGGCCGGTGAGATGGCTCAGCGGCTTAAGCGCCTGCCTTGCAAGCGCGAAGGCCCGAGTTCGACTCCCGGAACCCACATACGAAAAAGGGGCCGGTGATATCGCTCAGCGGCACGGGCGCCTGTTGGTGCGTGAGGTCCTGAGGTCGTCCCCCCGGTACCCACAAAAAAAAAAAAAAAAAAAAAAAAGTGGCACAGTAGCTCATGCCTGTAATTCCAGCTATTTGGAGGCTGAGGCAGGTTTCCAGGTTCCTGGTTAGCCTGGGCAATTTGGTGAGACCTTGTCTCAAAATATAAGCTCAGTGGTACACTGCCCTTGGGTTACTCAGTACTACCAAATAACCAGAACCAAACCAAACCAAACCAGAAAGAAACAAAACAAGAGAAAAGCAAAATAAAGTAGCCTGTCTTTAGTTAGTAGCTTAACCATATGACAGGTATTATTTTAGGTGACATTAAAAACAATAATTTGATTATATATCCCTACTGAGTTTTATCCTATTCAGTTCCAAGAAGTCTTGATGGTTTTTCTGTATTCACATGGCTAGTAAAAATATGGGTATTGTTATTTTGAAATTCCTTATCTCTCAACAACTATAAAAGGTAGAAAACATGGAAAAGGGAATAATGAAAAAAATGGGGCAAATATAAAGCAAAAAGCAAAATGATGGATACAAAGCAAACCATATCAATAATCACACTAAATATAAATGCTGAATACTCCAATTAAAACACATAGATAGCCAAATTAGATAAAAACACAAAATTCAACTATATACTGTCTTAAAGAAATGGACTTGAAATATCAAAACACAAATAGGTTAGAAATAAAAGGGCATAAAAAGATATACAAACCTAATACTAATGAAAAGAAAGCTGAAGTGACTTCATTAAATATCAGACAAAGTAGATGTTTGGAGCAAAGAATATTACCAGGGATAAAGAAAACAATTTTATAAGGGGTCAATTTGCCATTGGGACATAAATCTAAAGCACGTATGTACCCAATAATCGAGCTTCAAAATACATGAAGCAGAAACTGATAAAGACAACAAGCAGAAAGAGACAAATCCATCAGTAAAACATAAAATCAAAATCAATAAAACCTAGTTGACATTTATACAGTATTCCATCCAACATCAGCCAATACCATTTTTTACAAAGCACACAGAACATTTACTAAGATACACCAAATTTTAGGTTATAAAACAATTTTCAAAGGATTCAAGTTTACAAAATGTATTCTCTGAACACAATGGAATAAAATTAGAAATAGGCAACAAAAGATCTTGGGGTGATCCTCAAAATATCTGAAAATGAAATAACACACATAAAAATAGCCCATAAGCTACAGATGAAATCAAAAAGCAAATCAGGGCCGGTGAGATGGCTCAGCGGCATAAGCGCCTGCCTGGCAAGCGCGAGGTCCTGAGTTCAACTCCTGGAACCCACATAAAGGTAAAAAAAGGGCCAGTGATATCGCTCAGCGGTACAAGCGCTTGCTGGCAAGCACGAGGTCCTGAGGTCGACTCCTGATACCCACATTAAAAACAAACAAACAAAAAAACAAATCAGAAAGAATTCTGAACCAAAGGAAGAATGAAACAAGAGTGTTGAGTGATAATTTTTGAGCTAGGCCTACAATGGTTTGTTATTGTTTTGTATACATTTGAGAATCTTCACCAAAAGCTAAAAAACAAACCAAAAAAGTTAAAAAAGAATGTGTTGGAACACATTTTCAAATCCATGAATATTAAATCGATTCTTTCTAAATTAAACCACTATTGGAAAGCATTTGTGACAATCAACTGCATTTTTCTTGCTCTCCATCTACAAAAAGTCACCATGTCCCTCTATCATCTAAGAAGACTCAGGAAATTTCAAAAAGAAAGATTACAATATCCTGAAAAACAAAGGCAGTTCAGTAAACAAAAAGAAAATATCTACTTACCTGGAACTTTGCTTCTGAATGTGCAACAGCCATTCTTTCCTCCTCTGGGCTCTACTCTCAGAAAAAGAAAATGAAATGACATAACTAACCTTTCTTGGGGTATACTCTTAATTAGAATACAAACTCTTCCTTCACCCCCATAATGTACCCCTCATTTAACATGAACAAAAGTCAGGAGACTAATACAGTCCTATATCCTCTCTATTAGGAAGGGCCATGGTCAGGCTGCCTTGAGTTAGGTTTTATTTTTGGATTCAAAGCTGTCCACTGGAGACAGAGCTCTGCAGTGCAGTGTTAAAGGTTCTAAAGAGTGTGATCGGCTCCCTATAGCTTTCCCCTTCCAAGTAGTGTATTCCTTCTACTGGACCCCATTACATTTCCAAGTCTGTCTTGAAGGTGCTATCAGCTTTAAAATTCTCAAGACCTGTTTTGTGGCTTGGAAATAATTCCTTTTCTTTACTCAGAGGCTTAAATTTCTGACTTCCCTCCCGCCACTTCTTTGCATCCAGTTCCCTTAAGCCTGTAAGGTAAGAGCACTGGGAAGCAGCAGCAATTCTACAACTACAATTCTAAAGTGAACTGAGGATGTACGCAGAAATGAAGCAGTACAGGCCATGTGTGAATGGTCAAAACAGAAGTCAAGCCCTAAAGTCCTCAAAGAAACATAAAAGCACACAGGATCCATGATCCATAGAAAGACTCAGCCTCATAATGAACCCTTGGAAATACCAAACAAAATTTTACCTCTCTATCATAATAAATTCCATCAGACCACGGAGTATAAAGTATACACATTCCACACAAAGTCAAACAAAATCACATTTCCACAGTTAGCCAGAGTCATACCATCACTCAGGCTACTGTTAAGAACACCTAGTCATAAATGAAATACAATTGTACACAGAGTATAAGGAAAACACATCCAAGCAGCTTGTTGGGTACACACATAGCCCCCAAACACCCTTTCACAGCGACGCTTTTACGCTCTTCATACATTCGTGAAAACGGTACAAATAATCTCAGTCACACACATGGCGCACCTATAATCAGTCACCCAGATAGAAAAACACAAGGAAACAAACAGTCACAAACTGTCTCAACAACAGCCACACATGTCAACTTCATAGGCAAACCCGTTCTACGCAGGACACCAGGCACATACACAACCTCAAAGTGACATAAGCACATGCAAACACCCTGTCACAACAGCCCTGTCGCCCTTCAGTAACAAACCCCCGTCAAACACGTGGTACCCACACAATCACAGAAATAAACCTATCTCCTGTCAAGTAAGTACACGGTCACAAACACCCTCAGAGTCACAAACAACTCACCCACCAACCACCGTCGCACACATCCGGCTGTCCACACAGTCACCAAGACCAGGCAGGCTCCAGCTCTCACACAAAACCACAGGAGACCCCGGCGCACACTCCCAGCGACTCTCCCTCCGCGCGTTTCCGCCCTACCAGCCCGACACTTTTACTTCAGCAGAAGCGCAGCTGAGGGCCCAGGATCCGCCGCCCGGGTTCCGAACACGATTTCGGGGTTGCCCGCCCAGGGGGTGGCGAGCAAGTTACTCCACAGTATCGGGCCCTCTCCCAACGCGAAGACCCCCAACTCTCGCGAAAAAACGGAAATGAAGCGGTATCCCAGACGCGGTGCCTCTGGGAGATGTAGTCCAGCCCGGGAAAGCAGTTTAGCTGATCCGCCAGGAAGCTAGGGGGCGCGGTCCATTCACCCTCTGACCGGTTCGTGGACTCGGCCGCGGGAACCTCTGGGCCCCAGCGCCGCGCCGCGGGGGCTTCTGGGAGTTTCTGCTGACCACCCCCTGCACGCATGCGTTGGGCGCTCAATTCAAAACGTTGAGATCCGACGAAGTGCGTGCGGTATAGTCCCGGGATCTGTTCCTAGGCAGGTGTAGCGGAGGAGTCGGATCTGCTAACCTCGGATTTATTTGAGACCCTCTGTGTGCCTCGCCAGGTTCTGGGGTGTATGTGTGTATGTATATGATCACCATGTGTCAGGAGGACTGGAAGTCTCTTTGTGTCCGAATGTATGTTGTATTTCTGCCTGTGTAATTCTTCGTGCTGTTGGGTGTGAGGTGATTAGCACTTGGAGCTGCTTGGTAATGGGACACTATGAAGAAGCCAGGCGTGGGGGCGTGTGCTTATAATCCTGGCACTCTGGGAGGCTGAGACAGTAGGATCTCAAATTCGAGCCTAGCCTGAGCGAGTTAGCGAGACTGTCTCAAAAGAAAAAGCAGTAATGTAGCTGAAACCCCTTGGTTCAATCCCAAGGGGGAAGAGGTGGGGTAAAGAAGAAATAACTGTGTTGGACAGTCTGACATAAGAGACCTCTGCCACAGTGGTTTATGAAGGGTCTCTGTATGTATTTTTGGTTTTATGTCCATAATTGAGTAGCCGGTGGTGATGGTTTGTGTTATATATAAATGCACTTTTTGGCCAGTGATATAGCTCAGTGGCATAAGCGCCTGCCTGGCAAGCTCGAGGTCCTGAGTTCGACTCCCGCTACCCGCATATTTAAAAAAAATGCACTTTTCTTGTGCTTGTATTTCAGGTTGTCTGTACGAATTCAACTGGCAAATGAGGCTGTGTATGTTACTGAAAAAATGATGGACACGTTATTTCTTCCTTGAATACTAATTTGATGATTTGAGAAAAATAATCGGTTTATCTAAGAAGTAATTTAGACCTGATTTTTCTAGTAAGCAAGTATATGTTCTTTTTTTTTTTTTTTTTTTTTTTGTGGGTACCGGGGGGTCGACCTCAGGACCTCGCGCGCCAACAGGCACCAGTGCCTCTGAGCGATATCACCAGCCCCTTTTTCGTATGTGGGTTCCAGGAGTCGAACTCGGGCCCTTGCGCTTGCAAGGCAGGCGCTTACGCCGCTGAGCCATCTCACCGGCCCGCAAGTATATGTTCTATGGGGAAGAATGAAAGCTTTTTATCCTAGGGTAACTTCTTTTTCTTCATTGTTTTCTATTATTGAGGGGACGCTACTGGGTAAAAACAGCTATTCCTGGGGTCATCAAATTAATGTAGGAAGTCTACTTGGACAAGTACATTGCTGGATGTGGTATACTGGCTGCCGAATGCCCTAGGCATTGTCCCAGGACCCAACTCAAGGGTGGGCAGCATCCTGTGCAACTGCATCCACATGCAGAAGCTGGCAGATCCTGTGACCCCAGGGGAGACTATCCTGCAATGCTGCAACCTGGAGGAGATTTCCAACTATTATGGTGTATCTAGGTTCCAGACCACTGAGCACTTTCTGACCACAGTGGCCCACCGCTTGGGGAAGAAGAGAACAGGAGGATTATACAGTCAAGAGCAGGCCGCCAAAGCTGTCCTGGCTGACTGGGTGAGTGGGAAAATCAGCTTCTATACAACACCACCACCCACCCAGACTTTACCCACCCTCTCGGTGCTGAAATTATTAAAGAGATGACTGGGATCTCTGTTACTGAGGATACAAACCAGGTCAATGAATGCTTAGTACAGGAGAGTATGAGGAGCTGTTAAGTAACACAGACATGCTTGAAATGGAGATCAAGTGGCTGTAAGTGATAAAAATTATAGATGTTATTGAAAAATAAAAACGACCATATATCAGATTGGAGACCTGACTGGGTACAGCACCAATCCAAACCATCAAGTGCATGGGCTAAATGCAGTGTGAAATCATCACTGCCCCAAGAATAATAGCATGGTGGATGTTAGCCTAGTGGATAGATGCATGGTTTTTTTTTGTTGTTGTTTTTTCATTTTGGATTTTTGAGATGGGGTCTCAAAAATGTAGTTCATCCTGTCTTTGAACTTTCTGTATAGCCCAAGGTGGCCTTGAACTTGTGGTAATTCTCCTGCCTCAGCCTCACAAGTGCTAAGATTACAAGCATGCACCTAAACACCTGGCTTTAGCTGCCTGGTTCTGCAATGGATTATAGAGACAGACCCCTGCAACAGGCCCAGGTTCTGGCATCTGCCCTGAAGAATAAGAAAAAGATGCAGAAGCATACAGATAAAATTGCCAGCAGGCTGTCCCATTCCATGATATCTGTCCTCAACTTTTCTGGCGACAGTGATAATAGTGCCGGTGACTGATTTGCTGATATCCCTCACTCCCATTCCAAGCACTGGTTCCTGGAATGGGGGACTACAAAAGAAGGAATTTGATTCTTGAAACTCATGTGTAATAAAAGAACCTTTTCCATACAATGTGTCTCTTTACCCCACAATTTGGCCCATTATATATTTATTTATTTATTTATTTATTTTTCTAGTACCAGGAATCAAACTCACAACCTCGCGCTTGCTAGGCAGGCGCTGTGCTGCTGAGCTATATCCCTGGCAGTTTGGTCCATTCTGTTCAGTAAAAGAAGAGCCAAGAGCTGGAGCTGCCAAGCCCAATACCCTTTATTTACTCTTTACTGTGTTCCACAAGAAAAATAAAAACCAGTAGAGCCCAGGTTAACAGACAAACACATAAATAAATAAACAAGGGGTTGCAAACTGGTGATTTTCAGTTTTATCATTCATACTTTATATAAATGAGTTTGCTTTTTCAGTCTTGCTTTCTTTTCTGTTCTCTTTTGAGTATCACTATGACTCTTTTTTTTAATCCAAAATATTTTACCCCATTATTACCATCATTCTTTGTGTTTCAAATCACCCCAAATTTGGCCTGTAAGAGCCCCTCAACCTAGCTCCTGTTTGTCTTTTTGCACTTAGTTTTTGACACAGCTATCCAGACTTATATTGTACATTCCCTGTCTCAAACTTGGAATTGACCACTTTCTGCAGTGAATATTTGAGATGATCTTTTCAAATAAAAATCTTCAACCAGAAACAGTTAAATAGTACACATGCAATGAAATGTTACACATCCAATATACCTGAGATTATAAATTTTGTTGGTTAACTGGTTGATGTGCTGGGGATTGAAACTGATTGATTGCAGTGCCAGGAATTGAACCCAAGGCCTCACACATGCTAGACAAGCACCGTACCAGTAAGCTACATCCTCAGCCCCTGATTATAAATTTTAAATTAACCAAAATGGATCTTAAAATTTTACAACACAACTAAAGATACTCATGAAAGAGAACTTCCAGAACTGCTTCAGAGAGTAGCAAGAAGACAGGTTAAGTGTGTTCAAAGCATGAAGCAGTAGTGTGGGGGATTAATGTGGCAATATGTATTTCACTGTAATAAATTTTAAAACTTTAAATATTCACCATATATTTTGATCATCCCTTTGTATTAAATCAACGGTCCCACTGGGCATGGTAGTGCACGCCTGTAATCCCAGCTATTGGAAGGCTGAGGCAAGAGGATGACCAGTTTTGGACCAACCTGGACAATTTAGTGAGATCTTGTCTCAGGATAAAAAATAAACAGTGCTAAGGTTGTAGATCAGCGGTAGCGCATGTGTACAATGTCCTGGGTTCCCAGTACTGAAAAAAAAAAAGCGGTTCCCAAACTTTGGTATAAATTCAAAGTATACTTTCAATCAATCCATCAATCAATAACTATATATTAATGGTCTTTCATACACTGAATGTAGCAAATACAAACAACACAACCATAACAGAAGTATTTGCTAGTTTCTAGTAAAATTATATAAGCATCTATTCTTTCGCCTAGCAATCCCAGTTTAAGGAAGCCAAATATATACTTTCTGGAAAGAATCTGAAAGGATTTATGCTGCAAGGCTCTTCATCCACAATAGAGCTATCTATAAAAGCAAATGACGAGAATCAACTCACATAGCCACCAACTTGGGGCTACTGGAAATCTTTGTAATATATACATACAATAGAGTTCTGTGTGACTATATGAATAATAAACATCTATATATTCCTGTGGTGTGATAACTATGACATACTTTGTAAGTAAAAGAGCAAGTTGAAGTAAATTGGATCTAACGTATGCTACTATTTATATAAGAAAAAGAATGTATGAACATATAAATATATTTGGTTACATTAAACAAAACAATAAAGGATAAGCCATAAAATTTATATAAGATTTTCTATGTTGGAGGAAAAAATAGTGGGAGAGGACTAAAATAGAAAATAGACTTCAATTAATATACGTTGTTAAAATTATAAAACAAATTAAACAGTAAATCCTGAAATATAAAAGATATAGGTGAACATTGTTAGGTAATAGTTTGTACAAAGCAGAGATAGAAAGTAATTCAACTGCTGTTAAACTACAAGAATTTGATTCCAGGGCCGGTGAGATGGCTCAGTGGCGTAAGCATCTGCCTGGCAAGCGCGAGGGCCCGAGTTCGACTTCCGGAACCCACATACGAAAAAAGGGCCGGTGATATCGCTCAGCGGCACGGGTGCCTGCTGGCGCGCGAGGTTCTGAGGTCGATCCCCAGTACCCACAAAAAAAAAAAAAAATGATTCCATATTACTAACATTTACTAAATTACTGAAGTTACTGAAAAACATCAGAGAAAGTGAAAAACATTGTAAAAATATCTGACCAGTATTATTTGAAACTGTAAAGGCCAAAAAAAAAAAAAAAAAGAAAAATTAAGAAATTATCACCAGCCAGAAAACAGTAAGGATATGACAACTAAAAACACTACCATTCCGGATTAGATGCTCTAAAAGAAAAAGTTCATTAACAGAAAGGATGAAACTCAAATATATTTTGCAATTTAGTTAATAATGTGCAAATGTTTGTTATTTTGATGAATAACACCACAAAAAATGTAGGGAACTCTATAATTTTAACTCAAACATATTTTGCAGTTTAGTTAATAATGTGCCAGTGTTAGTTGTTTTGATGAAAACCACAAAAATGTAGGGAAATCTGCAAATTTTGAAACTTTTTTATAAATGTAAAGCTATTCCAAAACTTAAAGTTTATTTTAAAGAGAATAAAAATTATATCCATTAAAATCATGAAGAGAGTTGAAAACACACAGTAATACTACTTCCGTTGAACATTTTGTGGAAGCTAAAGCCACTGCAGTGACTAGAAAGAATAAATGTTACAAGACTAGGAAAGCAAGACATAAACTAAAAATATTTGCAACAACACCTTTCACAATCACATCTAAAAAAATGAAATACCTAAAAATCAGTCTCACAAAGGAAGTAAAAGACCTCTACACTGAAAACTACAGTACTCTGAAAAAGGAGATTGAAGAGGATATCAGAAAATGGAAAGATATCCCTTGCTCTTGGGTCGGAAGAACCAATATAGTGAAAATGGCCATACTTCCAAAAGTGTTATACAGATTTAATGCAATTCCGATCAAAATTCCAACAACATATCTCACAGAATTAGAGAAAACAATCCTAAAATTCATCTGGAACCAGAAGAGACCTAGAATAGCAAAGGCAATTCTGGGCAACAAAAGCAAGGCAGGGGGCATCACAATCCCTGATTTGAAATTATACTATAAAGCTACCATGATAAAAACAGCGTGGTATTGGCAAAAAAACAGACCTGAAGATCAATGGAATAGAATAGAAGATGCAGAAACAACTCCAGACATACTAAGCCACCTTATCTTTGACAAAGGTGCCAAACACATTCACTGGAAGAAAGATAGCCTCTTTAATAAATGGTGCTGGAAAAATTGGCTCTACACATGCCGAAGATTAAAATTAGACCCATATCTTTCACCGTGCACTAAACTAAATTCAAAATGGATCAAAGAACTAAATATTAAAACAGAAACATTAAATCTCCTGGAAAATAGAATAGGTAAAACTCTTGAAGACATTGGAGTAGGCAAAGACTTTATGAATAAAACCCCCGTCGCACAGGAAGTATCACAAAGAATCAACAACTGGGATCTCATGTTATTAAAAAGCTTTTGCACAGCAAGAGAAACCACCAACAGAGTGAAGAGACAACCCACAACGTGGGAAAAAATGTTTGCCAGCTGTTCCTCAGACAAAGGATTACTATTGAGAACATACAAAGAACTCAAAAAAATCAGACCTCCCAAATTTAAAGACCCAATCCAAAAATGGGCATCTGAGATGAATAAACACTTCTCACATGAAGAAATACAAATGGCAAATAAATATATGAAAAATGTTCAACATCACTAGTCATTCGAGAGATGCAAATGAAAACAACACTGAGATTCGATCTCACCCCAGAAAGAATGGCTATTATCAAGAAGTCAACTAATAACAAATGCTGGAGGGGCTGTGGGGAAAAAGGAACCCTTCTCCACTGTTAGTGGGAGTGTCGACTGGTGCAGCCACTGTGGAAATCCGTGTGGAGACTCCTCAAAAAACTAGGATTGGAGGTCCCATTGGACCCAGCTATTCCCCTTCTGGGTATCTTCCCAGAAGAATTAAAAACATCATACCACAGCGATATATGTGCACCCATGTTTACAGCAACACAATTTGTAATAGCTACATCATGGAAACAACCCAAATGCTCATTAACCGAGAAATGTATAAAAAATATGTGGTATTTCTATACAATGGAGTACTACTCAGCCATAAAGAAAGATAAACTGGAAACTTTTATAGGTAAATGGATGCAACTTGAGAAAATACTCACAAGCAAAATAAACCGGATGCACATTTGTAAACATCGTATTGTCTCCCTAGTATGAAAATGCAATTTCACTGTGACTATTCCATTCCTTAGTCTTCTATTTTTACCTAGCTTTTACATGGCTTAATCTTATACTGAGTAATATTTTTCTCCAAAAGGTATTTGTACATTCTCTAATGCTTGAGTTTGTTAATACATAAGAATGTTTACTTGTTGGGCCAGTGAGATGGCTCAGCGGCGTAAGCGCCTGCCTTGCAAGCGCGAGGGCCCGAGTTCGACTCCCGGATCCCACATACGAAAAAGGGGCCGGTGATATCGCTCAGCGGCACAGGTGCCTGTTGGCACGCGAGGTCCTGAGGTCGACCCCCCGGTACCCACAAAAAAAAAAAAAGAATGTTTACTTGTTGTCTTTAAAAAAATAAAGTTTTATTAGAAAAAATAAAAAAAATAAAAATATTTGCAATTTTTTTATTGCCTGACTGGAAACTTAACTACATTATTTGAATGATTAATTATAGTAATTAGCTGTGGCAAAAATGAACACATACAATACTAAAAGTCAGTCTCCATGTACTTTTCATTTGTGTCATATATATATGGAATGAATGTTACAACACCTTGTTAATAATTGTTTGAAAAGAAAACTAAGACAATACAAAAGAGTGGATACAGAACAATAGCTCGTGTAAAGGAGAGAAGAATTGAGAATACAATTGTGAACATGATTTATTTCTGAACCAATAAACATAGAAAGGGTAAACTAACCAAAAAAGTTAACTTCTGTCTTTTTGTAATTCTGATGAAAACATGCAATATGTTTATATCCTCTTGATTTAACTTAGGCAACATAGTTTAATAACTAAGAGCACATAGAGGTTGAAAATTTATCTTTCAACACTTAGTTTTGTTGAATTTGGATAAGCTACTTTAAGTCCCTGTCATTAAATTTCCTCTTTTGTAAATGGGAAAAAATAGTGGGTTTTTTGTTTTTTGGTACCGGGAATTGAACTCAGGACCTCGTGCTTGCCAGGCAGGCACTGGGCCATGGACCTATATTCCTGGCCCAAAAAATAGTATTCTTTTGTGGGGAGTGGCTGAAGCTGGAAATGGATCACAGGTGCGCTCCTGCTCCACCTTTCCGGTGCTGCGGGCGAGATGGGCCAGCCAGAAAACAAAGAGCAATAAAGAAGCAATGAAGAGCAGCTGAGGTGGCTACATAAGCTGCTCCAGCCCAGAGAACACCTAGCCCCAAAGCCATCCAAGCAAAGGGTTGCTAGGCAAAGGGGTGTCACGTGACACCAACTTGCTAAATGTATAAATAAATGCACTGCTTTGGTTGAGCAGTTCCTTTCCTCCCATCAGGACAGAGGGCTCCTCCTGACCTCAGCTTTTGTCTGTTTTATTTCTCCATCCTCTCACTGTCCTTACCCCCAGGAACTTTGAGAGCTGCGTGGGTCTCGGCATTCTTTAAAAATAAAAATCCAAGCCAGGCATGGTTGTGGTGGTGCATGCTTGTAATCCCAACACTCTGAGAGGCTGAGGCAGGAGGATCACAAATTCAAGCTCAGCTTAAGTAACTTACTGACTTAGCAAGAACCTGTCTCAAAATTAAAACATTAAAAGAAGTGGGGAGACTGAGGGTGTAACTTGTGTGAAGGCCCTGGGTTTAATCCCCAGTACCACAAAAATAAATAAATTAAAAAATAAAATCCAATCTTGTTGCAACTCTACTTTGTTTGTTTTGAGACAGGATCTTGCTTGTGGCAAGAACAATAAACTTTGTGTTTGATATTGTATGTAGAAAAAGTTTTTATAGTCAAAATGTTGTTTATTACTGAAATAAACATTTTAATCTTTCAATTACATTTTTCTGTTTGTAAAAATGGGCATAATGGGTGTAATACCTCCATTTTTTTCTCATTAAAATTAATGCAAATAATTTTTTGGTTTAATGGATTTTCCCTCAGCAGAATGTTTCAGCACAAATTGTAGTCAGCGTGAGAGATCACTGTACTGGAAAAAAGTCAGTTGCTTGGTGCATCACTGGGCTCAGTGGTGAAACTATTTAGACAGTAAGAGTGATATGTAAAATACTAATTTGAAATAAATTTAGAGATCAGTATGTTGGGAATGTGTTTGGGCTAGGGTATGGAAGAGCCATCAATAAATCAGGGATGTCACTATATTAATGTTTGTCATAGTAATTAATATAGTAATGACTATATTGTTCCATAAATAACAGAGAGTAACTGGAAACCTGGGAGTAATGCCATCAATGAAGGCTAACTGCTTTTGGGGAGTAGGGCTGAAACTGAACAATAGGGAAAACTCCGATGTTTTTCACTGCAAAATTTTCAGTGATACTTCAATATTTAATATATGATGAAAGTGAATTGATTTTAATCATATAAATAAAACCTACCTATAACTTAAAATTTTAGATTTTGCTTCATTTTTATGACATACTTTATTCGCTGTTTTGGCAAAGTCTTTAATAAACAGCATTTCCAAAGAAGCATACGCATCATACAGATACAACTGACTTAAATTTTCTTTAAGGCATTTAAGATTGGTCTGAGTTCTAACATTATGATTCTCAACAATGTGTACCTTAGGCTAACCCTACTTGTAACCATTCATCATCAAATGTAAATTTTCAACTTTCCTGAGTTACAGAAAAACTAATAAAATATGGTGACAGATTCACAAAGAGGGACCCATCAACTAAAGTCTGGGACTTACCAGCACTACTTTCCATCTTTCCTTACTAGGAAATCTTCCCTCGTGGAGAGGCTCATAATGGTATGGTTTGATATGACTTTAGTGTGTCCACCTGGGTTTTGTGTATTGGAAGCTTGGTCTCCATTTTGATGGTATCACGGCAATAGAAGCTTTAAGAAGTAGGAGTTGGAGGAAATTAATTAGGCAATGGGGATAATACCCTCATGAATCAATTAATGCTGTCTCAAGAGTTTTAGCTCTCATGGGACCAGATTAGTGTCACAAGAATGAGCAGTGACAAAAATAGCAAGTGTGGCCCCTGAATCCCTCTTGCTTCCTGTCTCACTGTGTTACTTGTCCCCCTTGCTTATATTCTCATGGTGCCATCCTCCATGCTGTGACTCAGCTATAGACCCTCACCAGAGGCTGCCTAATCTTGTACTCATAGCCTCCTAAACCGTGAGCAAAGTAAAGTCTCAATCTCTCTCTCTCTCTCTCTCTCTCTCTCTCTGTCTTCCTCCCTCTCTCCTTCCCTCCCTCCCTCTCTTCCTCCCTCTTTTGTCAGTACTAGAGACAGAATCTAGGGCCTTCCCACTGAGGTACATCCTCAGCGCTTTTTGTTCTGTTTTTGAGACAGTCTCGCTGTGTACTTCTGGCTGGCCTTGAACTATGTAGCCCAGGCTGGCCTCAAAGTCATGATGATTCTCCAGCCTCAGTCTTTCAAGTGTTGAGATTACAAGTGTGCACCACCACACCCAGGTCCAGCCCTTTTTTATTTTAATACAGGGTCTTGGTACATTGTCCGGTCTGGGTTCAAACTTGCTATCCTCCTGCCTCAGCCTCTTAGAGTGCTGGGATTACAGGAGTGCACCGCCATACTAAGCATAAACCTGTTCTTTCCACACTGTTGTTTTGTTATAGCAACAGAAAATAGAATAATACAAACAGTTTTCAGTATTCCTCTCTCTCTTATCACTTTTCAGTCAGGTTGTCTTAGTTAATTTCCCTGTTGCTGAGACAAAATACCCAACACCCAAAGTTAAGGGAGAAAAGGTTTATTTTGCTTGCAGTTTGTAGAGGTTTCAGTTCATAGTTGGATGACTCCAAGGCAGGGTAGCATGGCAGAGGGGGACCACAGAGGAGAAATGGTTCATGGCAGGCAGAAGGCAGAAGACAGCAAATCAGCAAGCTATAAGCAATGAGCGACAAGCAACAACCACAGCAGCTCTTTCTGTCCCTTATAGCTTATCCAGGTTAGGGCAGGTAGCACTCACACCCTTAGTTCTAATGTTGCAACATGAATCAGCATCACATGCTTGATCCCAGCACCGCATACCCTATATCCAGCCACCTCTGTGAAGCCCCACCTACGACCGCAAGAGGCTTTAGGGGGACACCTAGACACAAGCCATAACACAGGTCAAAACCCCTAAAGAGGATTGGGGGTCCTGTTAGAATTCCTGCCCCCACATGAGCAAGAAGCAAAACAGAAAAAACATATAAACACTTTCTTGGAATTAGAAGGAAGCTTAGAAGGCAGTTAAAAGGTAGAGCCCAGGCCGGTGAGATGGCTCAGCGGCTTAAGCACCCGCCCGGCAAGCGCGAGGGCCCGAGTTCGACTCCTGGAACCCACATACGAAAAAGGGGCCGGTGATATCGCTCAGCGGCACGGGCGCCTGCTGGCGCGCGAGGTCCTGAGGTCGACCCCCCGGTACCCAAAAAAAAAAAAAAAAAGGCAGAGCCCAAGGAAACAATGGAAATGGACAGAAACGGTTAGGAGGCTCTGGATGGGGTAGTCCTGTCCAGGAAAGGTCATGGTTATAAAAGGAAATGCTCACATGCCCTACAGAAGAGAACATACTCCAGAAAGGAGAGGATAAACCTCCATAGCTGGGCCATGGCTTTCTGTCTAGCAGGAGATACCCAGTCTCCTTGGGAGTCAGATAGGCAGAGTCAAGGCAAGGCTGATGGCATCATGCTCACCCCAGTTACTGTAACTAGCTGATTGACATTGCTCCCCCCCGCCCTGCTCCGACCCTGGCCACTTAGCCCGCCTCTAAGCTCTCCCCATCACACGTTTACAGGGGTACGTTGGAGAATGCACAGATCCTCTCCTTCACTTAGCCTGAGCCATCGTTCTGCAGCTGGAGCAGGTTGGGCTATGCAGCTAGACCTGCTTGCACATGGGGAACCAGAAGCTCCCTCCTTTGCTCCTCCTCCGTTCTCTTGAACTGTCCAAAGTTTTTCCAGGACATGATAAATTAAAAAAGAACAAAATGGTCCATTGTGATAAGAGAATGTCTCTTAAGCTTATCTCCTAGCCTACAAGTTACTCCTCTAAGGTATTTTGAATGTGATTTTCCCAGAAAAGAAGTCTGTCCTTCCCACTGCATTCCCCTGAGCTAAAAGTCAAGCAGAGAAACCCTGATAGATCCTAGTTATAATCTTGCCCTCATTCTCACCCTTATTCGATAGGATAATTTCCTATTCCAATGTTTTCGAGATAACTCTGTGAAAGCAATATACTGTAATGAAAGGTGTACTACACAATCAAAAGATTTGGGTTCTCAACAAATTACTGACACAGTATCAATAAATTATTAGGTTAGTCAGAGAATTATAATAATTAGCAGTGTGCTTACTGTAAAATGGGAGGTAAGATTACTTTCATTTACAGATAAAGTTATTAAAAAAACTAGACTTCCTTTCTTTTGGGAGATTTTAAGAGTGACCTTCATAAAATGTTACAGAGTTGATTTCAGCTATTAATTAAATTACATGAAAAAATACAAATTTTAAAAAGCCAATTTATTAATCAAAACTTAGCACACTAGGGCTGGTGAGATAGCTCAGCGGCATAAGTGCCTGCCTGGCAAGCACAAGGTCCTGAGTTCGACTCCCGGTACCCACATACAAAAAAAGGGCCGGTGATATCACTCAGCGGCACAGGTGCCTGCTGGCACACAAGGTCCTGAGTTCGACCCCTGGTACCCACACACACACAAAAAAACTTAGCACACTAGACATTCTCTATAGGTATGTGTGGACACAGAAAAATATTCTAACACATAAGTCTGCTACTCAAAGGACAGAGATCAATCTGTAGCACAGATACCTAACAAAACAGAATACAGGGCCGGTGAGACGGCTCAGCGGCGTAAGCGCCTGCCTGGCAAGCGCGAGGGCCCGAGTTCGACTCCCGGATCCCACATACAAAAAAGGGGCCGGTGATATCGCTCAGCGGCACGGGTGCCTGTTGGCGTGCGAGGTCCTGAGGTCGACCCCCCGGTACCCACAGACACAAAAAAAAAAAAACAGAATACAGACATTCCTAGTTTAATGACTGAGTTCTGTTCCTGCAAGCAGGTTGTTAAACAAATGGATTGCTAAGTGGTATGTACAGTATTCAGAACAAAGAAATGGTCAAAGGATACTCCAACTTGATAGCTTCACTGAATTTTATTTGCCTTACTGCCTTATGTGCAGTACTGTAATGTATAACAGAACATAAAACTAAAGTACTGTACAGTACAATTAGCAAAAATTACAGCACTGTATAAATAAGGTGTACTCTACCAAAAAACGATATTGAGGCTTTATCAACAAGATGTACAGAACTGTACAAAAAAAAGATGGGCTGTAACTCTGAGCAGTAGGTCCTAAGTCAGAACAGCGTGCCTCAGTCTTCAGTTCAAACAGCTGTTAAACAGGCAGTAATAAACAATTGTTTATCTGTAATAAACAATGATTACTGGAACAGAATAATTTATAATGCCTCAAAACATATTCTTGGTGAGAAATGAGACAATACTGTATATAGTATTTATATTGGAACAAGCTTTCATAAACAGGAAACTGAAAAACACTACAGAAGTTTTGGAAATGCACAATATAATTCTTGCCAGGGGAGGAAAATGTAGCATAATGGTTGCTGAAAGATGCTAAAGTAGTCTGTCTGAAGTATGGCTCACAATATGGTCACAGAATTCTGAGAAAAAGTCAAACACATGACAATTACAAGAAAAACAAAAAGAAAACATATCCTGATATCTAAAACATGTCTAAGACATATTCCAACATGAAGAATGGATGGAGAAGAGAAAGGTAACCCTTTCTAAAAAGTAGAAGAAAAATCGCTTTTAAAAAGACAGTCTTGGGGCTGGTGAGATGGCTCAGCGGCATAAGCACCTGCCCGGCAAGCGCGAGGTCCTGAGTTCAACTCCCGGAACCCACATAAAGGAAAAAAAGGGCCGGTGATATCGCTCAGCGGCACAAGCACTTGCCTGGCAAGCACGAGGTCCTGAGGTCGACTCCCAGTACCCACATTAAAAAAAAAAAGACAGTCTTGCAGGATGTGGTGGTGCATGCCTGTAATCCCAGCACTCTGGGAGGCTGAGGCAGGAAGATTGCAAATTTGAGCCCAGCCTGGGTAATTTAGTGAGTTAGTGAGATCCAAAAGAGAAAAGAAAAAAAGGGCTGGGGAGGTAACTCAGTGTAAAAGCCCTAGTTCAATCTCCAGTACTATAATCAATCAATTGATCAATCAATTGATAATCAATCATTGTCTTGAGTCTTTGGCATATTAAAGTGTCTCTGGGTTATGATTATACATTTCTTAGGGAAATTTCTTAACTACATACCTACAAATAGAACAGTTTTAAAATGTTATTTATAAGGGGTAATATATAAGATAATAACAAAACTCAGAGTACCCAAAGTAGAACTTTTGTTATCTTGTATCAGATCCTCAAAGTAGCAAGTTACATTGCTTAAACCAATGGTTCTACATAAAACAGTTTTAAGTGTGTATTAATAACTTCCTAAAAGCTTCGTCCAGGCTAAGGAAATACCAACTCTGACAATCTTTGGCTTTTATCATAGTAGTATCTGAGGAAGATACAACTGAAAGGATCGGCTGCTAGATTCAACGTGCGATGAGACAGAGAATGGCGAGCAGAGTCAAGGACGACCACACTCCTGCCTGAGCAAATGGGAAGATGGAGTTGTTAAACCCGGAAATAAGAGCACTGGGAAGGAGCAATTTGTCAAGAAAAAGCAGAGATATAAATTATGCAGTGGACATATAAATTGAATACTCGAAAGAGAACTTTAAGAAGAAATGTGAAGATAAGTGGGAAGTAGCTAGTTATTTTCTGTGGATTTTGGACTGCAGAGAATCCCAGGAATTTGCTATGGTAGATAGGAACTGAAAATGGATACACAATTTTTTTTGTTAGAGCCATGTGTTGAGCTGTGAGTACAGGACACGGTAGAACAGATGTCACCAGGACAGAGTAAGGATATTTGCCCACATGGTTTCACAGTATCTTGTGGTGGTGACACAAAAAGCGTTGGTAAAAGAAACATTTTTCCAGGAACATGGATACTCCAGTAAATGTATTGTTGAACTTTTGATGAAGTGACAGAGGAACAATTTTTATTGTAGTTTCATTTGCATTCCTATGCTGTGAGTGAAACTGACCATTTATAAGGTATATAGCTGGGTGGTACTCTGTAATCCCAGAACTCTAGGAGGCAGAGGCACGAGGACTGGAAATTTAAGCTCAGCCTGAGCAATTTAGCAATTTAGCAAGGCCCTGTCTCACACTAAAAATAAAAAAGGGCTGGGGATGTAACTCAGTGTAAAGGCCCTGAGTTCAATTCCTAGTACTGCCTTCCTCAAAAAAAAAAAAAAAAAAAAAGGGGGCATGTGTATGTTACTATGAATTCTTCCATTTCTCTATCAAGTTATTGGTCATTTTAACTGATTGCCAATTTTTAATATATTAAAGTGCTTTGTCATGTGTTGTGTCAATAATGTTCACTAAACTTTCTATGGTATTTCTTAACCAGAAAGCTTTACTTTTCACTTAGCAAATGTTACCATTTTTCCTGTATATATAATTCTATGATTCTTTTCATTCTATTAATTTTATGCAGATTTGGATTCATCAGAGAATTTAACTGTACCTCAGAGAAAATTATGATCGCTCTAGGGTTCCTCTGTTATTAGGACTAGAGTCTGGGACATCCAACGAGAATAACTGTGCAGTCACATACAGTAAAATCTTGAAGGGCATCAGAATGATTCTGAGTCTAGGATCTGAGTATTAATTCAGCATATGAGGAAGCAGATGTAGTAACCTTAAGCCAACTAAACATAAAAACATAAAACATAAAAAGTAAAATCCCTTTATTAATAGGTGACATGGAAAAATAAGTAGTGCTAGATTTTTCAGAATAAAATAAATCAAATAACCAAAGAATATGTGTTACAGTAACAGGCCTAATGTAATACAATTTTAAGGAACCTTGGGTATTACAGAGAATATTATTTCATAGCACATCTACAAAACACACACAAAAGCCAACTTGTATTTGGCCACAAAAAATATATTAATGTTTTAACTTCATAATGATGTTTCCACAAACAATCATACATTATAATTCCATATGTTAAATTTTACTTGAGAGCAAATTTTTAAAAATTCGAAAACACACAAGTGAATAAAAAGGAATTCAAAATTAAAAGAAAAATATCTAGATGCTAATTTTAAAAACTATGGGTCATAGAGCAATATTCAAAGGGAGTCCTGCAGCCTTAAATGTTTCCAATTGAAAAGAGACAGAAAATACTGTACCTAAGCACCTGTATTCCATTCAAGAAAACAGGAAAAAAAAAGCTGGGTGTGGTGGTGCATGCCTGTAATCCCAATACTTAGGAGGCTGAGGCAGGAGGATCACCATGAGTTCGAGGCCAGCGTGGGCTACAAAGAGAGACCCTATCTCAAAACAAACAAACAAACAAACAAACACAGGGGAAAAAACCAGGCACAGTGGCACACGTGTGTAATGCCAGCTACTTGGGAGGCTGAGGCAGAGGAGGCATACAGACTGCAAGATTGAGCACAAACTGGGCAATTTAGTGACTTACTGAGAATCTGTGTCGAAGGTGGAGGGGGCTGGAGTGTAGCTCAGTTCAAAAGCCTTGGGTTCAATCCCCAGTACCACAAAACAACAAGAAAAAATACATAAAAAGTAAAAACAAGGAATTAATACTGAAAATATACTTGTTAACTATAAAAAAGCAAATAAAGCGAGGCATGGTGGTGCATATCTATAATCCCAGCACTCAAAATGGTGAGGCAGGAGGATGGCTGGGAGTTCCAGGCCACACTGGGCTACATAGTGAGTTCAAGGCCAGCCTACACTACAAAGCAAGATCTTGTTTCAAAAAACAAAACAAAACAAAACAAAAATCCAAGCAAATAATTGAAACAGGAATACAGCCAAAAGAAAGCCTTGTTGACACAGCAATTCAAAAAAAGTATCTCCTTCAAATAAATTTAGAGAAATAATGGTTTAAAAATAAACAAAACCGGGCTGGTGAGATAGCTCAGCGGCATAAGCGCCTGCCTGGCAAGTGCGAGGGCCTGAGTTCAACTCCCGGATCCCACATACAAAAAAATGCCAGGTGATATCGCTCAGCGGCACGGCACCTGCTGGCGCGCGAGGTCCTGAGTTAGACCCCCAGTACCCATACACACACAAAAAAATAATAAATAAACAAAACCATAAGGAGATAAATATATAGATATTGAAAACTGAAAAACAATTACATGTTTTTGTATAGCAACAAATTTGAAAATCTAAATAAAAGAAAATATAAAAATGCCATATTTCATTAGTTCTAAAATGCACTTTTTATTCCACATTTTAATATCTGTTAAATTGAGATTAAATTTATATTCAATTATCTATTAAAGATTAATCTGCAAATTTTTAAAAATTAGTACTATTGTATATATATATATATTTTTTTTTGTGGGTACCGGGGGGACGACCTCAGGACCTCACGCGCCAACAGGCACCCGTGCCGCTGAGCGATATCACCGGCCCCTTTTTCGTATGTGGGTTCCGGGAGTCGAACTCGGGCCTTCGCGCTTGCAAGGCAGGCGCTTAAGCCGCTGAGCCGTCTCACCGGCCCACTATTGTATATTTTAAATGGTGCACCTTACAAATGTAGCATCTTAAATGTAGTAAGATGATTTAGCCTGTCTTTGACCATTGTAATTGCATACCATCTTAGAAATTTACAAAAAATAACTCAATCATCTCAAATTACAAAATATACTGTAATGGTTTTCATCTTTTGTTTCCTTTTCTTATGAAAAATGTGACAGAATACCAGAATATTCTCTCAGAGGATCTGACTAAGGGATTGGGTAGAAAATTATACCCATGATTATTTTGGCTAGAAGGAATTTTTCCAGCTGTTTTAGAAACAAGAATTTTTGCTTCATATTCCTTATATTCTAACTATTTATATGCCTCTTTAGAGTCAATTCTGGTAATTTAAGCTCTCTTTCCACAATGCACATGTTAAATTTCAAAATACTATGTAATATGTAAAATTTTAAAACCTAGAATGAAAACCTTTACTTATTCATGTTTTTAATCTATATTTATTTACCAGAATTGCAATTATATTCTTTATTTTTCCCAGTTTGTGATGATTAACTTAACTCTTTTTTTTACTTTTTTGTTTTTAAATTATTTTCCCTTTACTTTTACCTTTCATTATTTGGGGGGGGGGTTATGTTATTCTTCTTTTTGCAGCATCTTGTGTTTATATTAGTTTCTTTATTCATAATCTCCTTTATATTCTAACATATTAATGTGTAGGACTATAAATATTTTCCCAGCGTAAGATGTGCCAGATTATCACAGTTGTGTTATGGATTTTACTCAATGACATTTATTTTAAACAAAAATGTAATTTTAGGCCAATCAAGGCACATACCTGTAATCCAGCTACTTAGAGTGGTGAGGCAGGAGGGCTGTAATTTACGTTCAAGGCCAGTCTGGGCAACTTATCAAGACCCTGTCTCAAAAAATAAAAAGGGCTGAGGACATAACTTAGTGGGAGACCCTGCACTCAACCCCAAGTACCTTAAAAATAGTTTGGGTTTTGTTTTTAACCAAAGAATGATGCAGATGGCACTGAGTTAATATTCAGGTGTTTTCTTATTTTTAGGGCAGGGTCTCGCTATGTAGTTTAGGCTGGCCTTGAACTCACATGTAGCCCAAGCTGGAACTTGTAGCCCAAGCTGGAACTCATAGCAATCTTCCTGTCTCACCCTCCTGAGTGCTGGCAATACAGGCGTACACCACCATATCTGGCAATATCCAGAGTTTTATGCAGGTGCTACCATAGCTCTATTTTTATTTCTACCATGATATGAATTTTATGGCATATTTGCCTCCTCATACTTTTATCTCTGGTTTTTCTTCAGGATGAATTATTCTTTTCTTTTGGCACTGGTAATCAAACTCGGCATCTCACACTTGCCAGGCAGGCGCTGTGCCACTGAGCTATATCCCCGGCCCAGGGTGAATTATTCTTATTCAATAAGGAATAAATTGTGATCAGACTTAATAAATGTGATCAAATTCATTTATATGACTGTTTTTCTCTATTATGAGATATTTATTGTTGAGTAAGTTATGGGTCATGATTAAAAGTTTTTCATAAATGATACCAATTGTGATAGCTAATATTAACCAAGCATTTATTATGTATTAGGCACAATGACAGAATCCATGTAACAATGCTCTGAAGTACTCTAAACATGCCCATGTAATGATGTGTATGTCATATATGCATCTGAAAGAATCTGGAAGATTAAGTTGATTAACACTGAGGAGGAACTGAAGTCAGGAATGGTCACAGGGAAGCACAGCTTGATCTGTGATGTATAAATCTTTTACAAGCACAAAAAATCCACACATTCTCTCTGAAATAAATGACAAGTAAATAATACAAACACGTTCAAAGGGGGCATCGAGGTAACTGTTAATAATGGCAAATTTTCAATATTTGACAAAATAGCATTTTGATAAATATGGGTAAATATTTAATAAAGAAAATAAAATAGTGACAATATAGTTACAGGCAAAGAATATTAAAGGCTGGTTATAGTATATCTCAATCACATTTTGTTTAAAAAACAATGAAATAATTTTAAAGGGTTTGCTCCAAGGTTGCCAGTGCTTATCTATGATAAGTAAGATTACAGACAACATATCTTTTTGTTATTATCTACATTTTCATGGGGGAAACTTTCTGAAAAATCAGGAGTATAATTTTTATAAAAAGAAAATAAAAATTCTCCAAAATAAAAGGTACAGATCCATCAGATATTAAAAGATATTTAAAAGTAACAGCTACCTAACATAAACAGACACAAATACATGTACACAAGTTTTTAAAAAAACAAACACTGACTTGATATCCAAGATTTATATAAATAAAAATATAACATCAAATAGTCAATAAAAAACAACATGAAAATAGTTACTGAATAAATGGTGTTAGGAAGAGAACCGAGAGAGGGAAAAAGATAAATTTAGACCTTCAATAAATAAAATCATTTTGAGATGGATTTTAATTCTGTATAATACATAGTGGGAAGCTGACACAGGAGGACTGGGAGTTCAAGGCCAGGACTAAATAATGAGACCCTGTCTCGACAAATACACATAAAGACATTTTTAAAAATGAAAGTCATAAGTTTAGCCAAAAAATGCTTTTTTTAATGTTTAAAATAAAGGTAAAATACAATCTTTTTTCCATTTTTAATATTTATTTTGAACTTTCTGAAAGTCATAAAGAAATAAATGTAGATAAAGATCTTCCAATATATATTTTATTCAGGGTAGTTTTTCCCCTACATTAATTCTCTTAGGTTAACTATTCTGTGAAGCATAAGTCTTGTGTGCCTTAATTATATTTGTAAAGATTTTCACCACTATTAATTTTCTTGTGTCATGTGTTGAAAGTCCTTCATCATTCAGTTTTATTTCACAGAATTTCTAGTTCATTGAACTTCTCACCTTTGTGACTTTTCTTATGTTGCTGAAAATCAACCCCTCCCCAAAGCTTCCCATACTCCTTATGTTCATAAGGTTTCTTGCCAGTGTGATATCTCTGACGTTGAATACCATTCTAGTCACTAGGAAAAGGCTTTCCACATACCTTACATTCACAAGTTTTCTCACCAGTGTATTCTCTGGTGCCTATTAAGCGCAGAAACATTACTAAAGGACTTTCTACATTTTTTACATTCATAAGGTTTTTCACCAGAATGAACTAGCTGGTGTTGAATAAGTTTTGAGCCGCTACCAAAGGCCTTCCCACATTCTCTACATTCATATGGCTTCTCACCAGTATGAATTCGCTGATGCTGAGTAAGATCTGAACCACTACTAAATGCCTTGCCGCATTCCTTACATTCATAGGGTTTCTCTCCTGTGTGCATTCTTTGATGCTGAATAAGTTTTGAACCACTTCTAAAGGCTTTTTCGCATTCCTTACACTCATAGGGTTTCTCACCAGTGTGAATTCTCTGATGTTGAGTGAGATCTGAGCCACTATTAAAAGCTTTCCCACATTCCTTACATATGTAAGGTTTCTCACCAGTGTGAATTCTTTGATGTCGAGTAAGGGCTGATCCAAAACTAAAGGCCTTTCCACATTCAATACATATATATGGTTTCTCACCTGTATGAATTCTCTGATGCCGATTAAGGGCTGAACCACTGCTAAATGCCATTCCACATGCTTTACATTCATAAGGTTTCTCACCGGTATGAATCCTCTGATGTTGAGTAAGGTTTGAACCACTGCCAAAGGCTTTCCCACAATCTTTACATTTATAAGGTTTCTCACCTGTGTGAATTCTGTGATGCCGAGTAAGAGCTGATTCAAAACTAAAGGACTTCCCACATTCCTTACACTCATAAGGCTTTTCACCACTATGAATTATCTGATGTCGAATAAGACCTGATCCAAAACTAAAGGCTTTCCCACATTCCTTACATTCATATGGTTTCTCACCGGTATGAATTCTCTGGTGATGAGTAAGGTTTGAGCCACTACCAAAGGCCTTTCCACATTCCTTACATTCATAAGGTTTTTCACCAGTGTGAATTCTCTGATGGTATGCAAGGTTTGCACCACTACCAAAGGCCTTGCCACATTCTTTACAGTCATAAGGTTTCTCACCAGTATGAATTTGTTGATGTCGTATAAGGACTGATACAAAACTAAAATCCTTCCCACATTCTTTACATTCTAGGAGTTTCTCGTCAGTGTGAACTGTCCGATGCTGGGTACTAAAAGTGGGCACGTTTTCAGGAGTAAATATCATGTGACTGAAATGTCCTTCCTGAGATCCCTGTTTTCTCTCAAACTGGCTTTTCCATTCCCAATCACCTCTGAAACTTGAACACTCAATGCTGTGTTTTGTAAGTCTTTCCATTATCTCCCATCAGGATGATTCTATTCCATAAATATCCTTTTTCAGAAATAATTTCTTGGTTTCAACCTTGATTCACAGTCTGAAAGAAAATATAAAAGCAAACATTCACTTTTTTTGTGTTCTGGGAGAACTGAAACTGTTATCATAGCTATGAAAAACTTAACTGAAATTAATTTTCATAAAAAGTGAGTAACTTATACAGTTCTCAAATATGGTTGGGCATTTTGAAAAATAGAACAAGAAAGCAAAATGTATGGGAAAAGGTCACACTGGAAGGTAAAGGAGGCATTAAGGAAATCAGATTAAATCAATTGTTCCTAAATAGTCATTTAGAAAAAAATTCCCTGCAGATTTGGGGAGACTGATAAATACAAAAATGTACTAACCCAATTCTAGCTTTTTATTTATATAATGAATCTAGTGTCACATACACTTATTAATGAGAGTAATTATCATACTCATTTTTCAGCAATCAGGAATAGATTGTCAAGTAACAAACATTATTTGCACAGAGACTGAAGGAGATAGAAGAGAAAGGTACTACAGATGTAGCAGATGAAAGACTAATGTGCTGAATGAGAAGAGAATGAACAATGGAGATGGAAGATTCCTCTGTGGTTAGGATGAGGCATTTTATGCCAGCTGATAAAAGTAATGTTTGCCAGGGGAATCTATGAGGTTACCCTTTGGAATACAAAAGAGAAATAGCAAAGGTAAAACAGAATAACTGAGAATCCAGTTTTAAAATCAAAGAAGGGAAAACAGGAGTTAATGTGATACTACTGGAAGATTACAAGGAGGAAAACAGGTGAGTGTTCTGAACCACAGCTCTGATTATTTTGTAATAACTTTGAAATCACACATATGTAGGGATGTACTTGCATAAAGTAACTACACAGCATTAACTATTATTTTAGATGTCTTAAAAAACATAGAGACTACAAAAGGGATTTAAAGACATCAATTAGGACCCTATTTCAAGGACCAGTAGGGGAAAATATTCCAATGCATTTCTTCCTATAACACTCATACAGCAAGCTTATTAAGAACAGGATTTAAATAAAATATGTCTTGCAATTATTCTTTCAATCTCAACTGCCCATGGGTAATCCAAGCCAAAATCATCATTTACTTGGACACCAAAACCTTTCAATCATTCACAGCCAGAGTGATATTTAGCCTGGCACTGTTGCACCGAAGATGTTTCAGTGACTTCCCACTGTCCTCAGGAGAACACCTGTCCTCCTTAAATTGGTCTTAGAAATTCTCAGTAATCTGCATCCTGCCTGTCTCTGATTATCTCTTCTTTCCCAACAATAAGTATAGCTACACTGGCCTTTTGTTCTTCAAATTTATGAAAATGTACAAATCCATCCTACTCTGATTTGATCCGCTTAAATGTTTTCCAACATCTCCCCCTACCCTTTGCCCTTACTCTGGGCCTTGCAGTTCTGGCCCTCGTATAGGTCTTTGCTGAATGGCACGTCCTATTAAAGCGTGTCCAGAGCACTATCTTAATTATGCATATCCTGTCATTATTTCTGAGTGCTTTTCTTCCTTTCTTTGTGTATTGGTAAAAGAAATTGGTAATTTTACCTCTGTCTCCTATAATTAAAATTTTCTGATTTATTTGAATGGTGAACTAATTAGTGCCCAGCTGCTTCAATAGAGCTAAGATTCGTGAAGGCAAAAATAATGTCTGTTACTATAATCAGTTTGAACCATGAGCCAGGCATTGTGGTGCAAGCCTGTCATCCCAGCACTTTGGGAGGCTAAGGCAGGAGGTTCACTGAGAGTTCAAGGCCAGCCTTGGCTACAAAGTGAGTTCAAGACCAGCCTGGACTACATAGCAAGACCCTGGCTCAAAAAATAAAATAAAATAAAATAGAATAAAATAAAATAAATTTGAACTATGCACACACAAAGACTAAAATTTATTCAGGGATGAATAAATGATTTTCAAAATTTATTATCCTTAAAATTAAACTTTTATCTTTTCCCTTGGTACTGGGTTCAAACCCATGGGTGTTCTATCACTGAGCATCCTCCCCTCCCTCCCCTCCCTTCCCCTCTCCTCTCCTCCCCTCCCCTTCCCTCTCCTGTCCTTTCCTTTCCTTTCTTCTTTCTGTACCAGAGTGGAACCTAGAGTCTTGCAATGGGTCTTGCAATTCGCAGAGTCTTGCAAATTTAAATTTTCTTTTACATTTTGAGACTGTGTCTCAGTCACTAAACTGCAGAGGCTGGGCTCAAACTTGTGATCCTCCTGGCTCA
Source organism: Erethizon dorsatum (assembly GCA_028451465.1). Lineage (NCBI taxonomy): Eukaryota > Metazoa > Chordata > Mammalia > Rodentia > Erethizontidae > Erethizon > Erethizon dorsatum. Next base: position 101,187,316 of record CM051834.1, read on the forward strand.
GCTTCCGGAGTGCTGGGATCACACGCACATGCTACCATGCTGGCTAAGTTTTTATTTTGAGACAGGGTCTTTCTAAGTTGCCCAGTCATGACTCAAACTTGCAGTCCCCTGCCTCAGTCTCCCTTAGTGCTGCGATTACAGGTGTACCATCACACCTGGCCACAAATAAATTTCTAAAAACAAGATTTCTCTAGAAAGAGGATATACTTGCTCTGAAAAAATGACAGGTAGACCACATGTAATTATCCCCGCCCTTTCTGACACTTCACTAAAAAGAATGAAAAGGAACTTTTAGAAAGGAACAAACACACCAAGTCAGAGAATTAAAGAGTAAACAGCGGGCCAGAGATATAGCTCAGTGGCACAGTGCCTGCCTGGCAAGTGCGAGGTCCTGAGTTTGATTCCCAGAACCCCCCGAAAGAGTAAACAGCATGAAAAATCAGAAGCTAGAAAACATAAAGGTGAATAATGACTACCTTAACAAACCAAAGAAAAGAAAACCTAAGTCAAAGAAAAAGTCAGAAGCAGATAATTTATGCCCAAAAAGCCTAAAAAGACTCATGAAGTGGGAACACTAATTACCTATGATATTCTACAAATTACTATATACACGGTTACATAAACTTCTTAGTGCCTATAGTAAAATACAAATAGATCACCCACTTGTACATATATGTGCGCTCAAATGTTCAATGTCGTAGTATTCACAACAGCCAAGACATGAAGGTTATGGAAACCTAAGTATACATTAATGGATGAATGGATGAATAAACTGTCATAGTTGGGCGTGGTGGCACATGCCTGTAGTCCCAGCACTCTGAGAGGCTGAGATAGAAGGATTGCAAGTTTGAGTCCAGTCTAGGTAACTTAATGAAACCAAAAACAAATCAGGAAAAATTTCTAAGAACACTTCAAAAAGCATGAGGAAATGGAAAACAGGAAAGAAAATTAGAAGCTCAGAAGGAAGTCCTACATCTAATGAGAAAAAAATCTTTATTTCCCCCCCACCAGTCATCCTGGCAAGGTTTTACTACTGAGCTACATCACATCCGAAGCCCAGGAGTTTTTTAAAATATAATTTTAAAAGTACTTTAAAGCCAGGCATGGGATTACAGGCATTACACATGTCATCCCAACAATCTAGGAGGCTGAAGCAGGAGGACAGCAAATTAGAGCTGAGCTCAGCTCTGGCAATTTAGCAACTGAGATCCTGTCTCAAAATAAACTAAATAAATAAAAACAGCTGGGGATGTAGCTCAGTGTGAAGATCCTGAGTTCAATCTTAGTAATGCAAAAAAGTAATACACATATATATACACACACACATATATACATATACACTCTACATATACATGCATATATCCATATGTAAGCTCTAAAACTTATGATCCAGTTATGTCCAGGTGAGTCACAATACACTTAATATACCTAACCTATTGTACAACACAGCAACACAGTAAACTGCAGGTATAGAATATCTGTTACTTTATCCTTGTGGTCACTTGGCTGACTGGGGACTGTGGTTTCCTTCCCCTGACCAGAATCACAAAAAGTCATTTTATGGCACACTGCTAGCCTGGGAATAGATCACAGTTTCAAATTTCCTTTATACTGGAAAGATTTGGAACTCACTACTATTACCATAAGTAACAAAACTTGGCATCACCAACAGCAGGACAACATGACATTATATACCTCCTGATGTAATGCAGTAAGTCACTTATGTGGTACATTTGCTAAAAATACTTAATCTGAATCTCAGCCTCCTACCCATGAGAAAGCCATTAGACAAACTGAGGTTATTGTATGGGACGACTATCCTGGATTCTCCAACAAAGTTGAGGTCAGATAACACCAAAAACTAGGGGCTATTCCAGATTAAAAAACACTAACATATGTTAATGTTAATTTTCTTAGGTTTAAAACGTTTTGTTTTTCCTTTTCTTTGTGCTGATAGGGACAGAAACCCAGGTCTATGCATATGCTCAGCAAGGGCTCCTACCTCTGAGCTACATCCCCAGCCTGAAATATGTTCTTAATACTTAGGAGATATGTCTTAACACGTCCATCATGGGGCCATAATTCATGTCTTGCTGCCAGGGGGCCTAAACCACCAATGCTACATGCGTCACTGTCCCATTGGGTGGCTTTTTATTAATTTTCTTAGTAAAAAGACCAACAAAACTGGTTAGATCCGATTGTATGACCAGTGGTTCAAGCCAGAGTGGAACACGTTAAAAGTATTAAGGGTAAGATGCCAAGATATTCCCAACTCAATTTGAAATGATTAAGGGAAAATGTTTCCGTCTATGTATTCAAATATATAAAGCAATATGCCAGAAATTTGACAACCTCTCAATTTAGGTCATAGGTGCTAGAGTCTGAATGTTTGTGTTCCTCATAAAATACTGAAACCTCATCACTAATGTGACAGTATTAGGATACGGGGCCACTGGAAACTAATCAAGTCACGATCCGAGACTCCTCATGGATGGGATCAGAGCCCTTGTGGAAGCCCCAGAGAGCTGTTACATCCTTTTTATGATGTGATGACACAGGGAGAAGGGACAACCTATGGATTCGAAAACAGGTCTTCACTGGATAATGAATTTGCAGGCATCTTGATCATGGACTTTCTAGCCTCCAGAACTAGGAGAAATTAATTTCTGTGTTTCTAAGCTACCCAGTTTATGACATTTTATTAAAATGGCCCAAACAAACCAAGACAAGGCTACTCCAAAGTACCTGGAATATTCTTTTAATTTTTCTAGATGTTTTGAAATTTTTCAAAGAAAACAGAAAATATGTATTGTTCTAAAAGTAACATCCAAATAAAATAAAATAAAATAAAAGTAACATCCAAGCATATTTTCCAGAACTCAAGGAGAGAATCACTACATTTAGTGGGTCCATTTGATACCTAGCATACGGAATAAAAATTATTCACATTAAAATATATTTTTTTGCCAGGCTTAGTGGCACACACCTATAATCTCAGCTCTCTGGGAAGCTGAGGCAGGAGGATAACAAGTTCAAGCCTAGCCTGGACAACTTAGTGAGACTCTCTCTCTCAAAATTAAAAAAAGAGGGGGGGCTTGAGATGTAGCTCAGTGTGAAGGCCTCGAGTTCAATCCAGAGTACTGCAAAAAAGAAAAAAAGAGAGATTTATTTTCATTAGGTTCTAGAACAGTGGGGTCAAAGAAAAGACCCTAAAATGTTTTAAAAGGCAAAAATTGGGGATAAACAAAAAAACAGGAATGAAAATGGATTTGGAGTTCTGAACAAAACTGTAAGACAGAACTCAGAAATTCAAACTTCTGAGGGAAAACATTTTCAATGTACAACTGTATATCCTACTAAAGAACCTGTGTAACCATTTTAAAAGTCCTTTTCAGATACTCTAGAACCCACAAAGTCCAACTCTCCTTTATCCTTTCTACAGGCAACCTCTATCAAGAAGGGGGAATAAGGGCTAAAGATGTAGCTCAGTGACTGAGCCCCTGCCTAGCATGCAGGAGGACATGAATTGGGTCCCTACCACAACACACACACACACACACACACACACACACACACACACACACACTCTCATTCTCTCTCCTCTCTCTCTCTCTCTCTCCTCCCTGTAAATCAAGCAATAGGGAAATAGAAAGACATGGAATGCAGAAAATAAAGAATAATGAAAAAGTCTGCAGAATTTTTTTTTTTTTTTTGTACTGGGAATCAAGCTCAGGACCTTGTGCTTGCCAGGCAGGCACGTGTGCCACTGAGCTACATCCCCGGTCCCTAGTCTGCAGAATTTTTTAAAGCAAATTTTAGAATAATATTTGGACAAGCAGTTGCCAGAGAAAACAAAGAATTATAGGACGGTTATCTCCAAACACAGGAAACTGACAGAATATATGAAAAAGATATTCTAGCAGACTTTGAATGTAATTTACTGATTTATGGTTTACCAAGGGCCACTTTCCCTTTTTTAAAAAAGGTAATGTTAATTACATGGAAAACAAAGTTTAACAATGATATAACTATGATTCCTAGTTCAATTATGAAAACAATCCATTATAGGGAAGTCATAGAAGATACTTATAAAATTACTGCCCAAAATATCCAAAATATAAAGATATTTCTCAGGTTAATAAAAAACTAAGTGATTCCAGATAAAAAGATGTCATTAAATAGACAGGAAGACATCTGCTGCATGGTTAGGTGCCATGTCCTTCTCCCAGGTTCCTACAGCTGGTTCCTCATTCAGAGCTTCCATAATTCTTAGAATATCTCAAGTGATAGAAATGTCTTTGTTGTTAGATCATACCTGACTTTATGCTGAGATGATTCAGAGTGGAATCTGAGACAGCTTCAGAATTAGGGTAGTAGTTGTCAGAATGACTCGAGCCAGCCTAACTTCTGAGGAGTACAGTGGATACTGACTTGGATGTGGGCAATTATTAACAATTATGCCTATGTAATCAATCTCCAATAAAAATTCTAGATCCTGTCATCAATGGATGTTAAAACCAGCAGGTGATAGTTCAGGGACAAGTTATTTACATAGTTTCACACTTTCCCAACAAATTATCTATTAGTTACAAATTGATAACTACCAATTTATAGTAGGGCAACATGGAGACATCACTTTGATCAAGTATCAAAGTTAACGTCTCCAAAAACAGGACATATCAACATCATAAATCTGATTTGATCCACTCAGGACATGATCACTTTTGTGGACTCCTGCCACAAAATTCATAACCTAAATGGAAGCATGAGGAAACATAAGACAAACACAAATGAAGAAACATTCTATAAAATACCCTGCTTATCCTCTTCAAAAATGTCAAGGTCATGAAACAAGGAAAGAGACAGCAATTCTTCCAAATTAAAGATTAGAAAGACATAATAAGTAAATTCAATGTGTTTCCTAGACTGGGTCCTGGAAAGTGAGTAGGGGAGAGTAGGTTAGACTGCTTTAGAGGGCATTACTGGTGTGAACATTTTAAAATATAAGTTATGAATCAGATAACAGTATCATATAAATGTTAATGTTTCCTATTTAAATAACTGTACTGTGTTTGTATGAGATTATTTTTGCCCTAAGAAAATAATGTACTAAAGTATTAAAGGGTAAAATGTCTGTACTTTTTTCTCAAATGGTTCAGATAAAACAGGTTTTGTACGTATTTGTGTGTATGTAAAGAAAGAGAAAAAATAAGCAAGTGCATGCAGGAATGATAATGCAAAGAGGCCAAAATGTAACAACTAGTGAATATGAGTATCAGGTATATAGGAATACTGAATACTATTCTTATCAGTTCTGTAACTCTGAAATTTAATTGAAATTTAAGTTTCCAAAAGAAAACATACTCCTAAATAATTCTCACATTAAACATAAAACTAAATGGAAATACAAAGTACCTAGAAATGAGTTTAAAAGGAGACTGGAAGATGCCACATAAAAGAATAATTAACAGAATTAAATGCTTATGAAAAAAATTAAAACGGTCAAGGATGTAGCTCAGTGGCACAGTGCCTGCCTGGCAAGCACAAGGCCCTGAGTTCAATTCCTGGTACCAAAAAATAAAATAAAATAAAATAAAATAAAATAAAAACAATTTGAACTCAATATTGCAACAACAAAAAGAACATAGAAAAGAACTAAGATAAAAATAGAGTATAAAAAATTGTTTCAAATTCTTTTTGTGATGAAAGGAATAAAGAATATAACAATCTTCAAAAAGAAATGATCTATTTCATCAAGTATTAAAAGATTTCAAAAACAAATCTAAAATTGGTAGAGGTAAAAGCACAAATCAAAGAACTGAAGAAATTTAAAATATAAAGCAAATGATTTCAAAATATATCAAGTAGGCAGTGCAAAGGAAAGGAAAGGAAATAAATTATTTGGAAATTATATTAGCATAATATTAGGTAAATGAGAAAAAAAATGTATTTAGATCCCTAATATAAAAGAAAACAAATTTCGCATGGTTTTAAAAGTTATGGGGGGCCGGTGAGATGGCTCAGCGGCATAAGCGCCTGCCTGGCAAGTGCGAGGGCCCGAGTTCGACTCCCGGAACCAACATACGAAAAAAGGGCCAGTGATATTGCTCAGCGGCACGGGCGCCTGCTGCTGCACGAGGTCCTGAGGTCGACCCCCGGTACCCACAAAAAAAAAAAAAGTTATGGGGGCTGGTGAGATAGCTCAGCAGCATAAGCACCTGCTGGCAAGCACGAGGTCCTGAGGTCGACTCCCAGTACCCACATAAAGGAAAAGCCAGTGATATCGCTCAGCGGCACAAGTGCTTGTTGGTAAGCGCGAGGTCCTGAGGTTGACTCCCGGTACCCACATTAAAAAAAAAAAAAAAGTAATGGAAGAAAGTAAAAGATATCATAGAAAAGAGACTTTTAACTGGATAAAATCTTATTAAAATAAAAATACTAGACAATAAATATCTACATCTGCATTTAAATCTATAATTTTCACGTCTTCCATTTCTAAAAATGTATGTGAAGAAGCTGAGAATATGAGAAAATTTTAAAAATCATACATAAAGAACTGAAGAATAGGGCCGGTGAGATAGCTCAGCGGCATAAGCACCTGCCTGGCAAGCGCGAGGTCCTGAGTTCAACTCCCGGAACCCACATATGAAAAAAGGGCCGGTGATATTGCTCAGCGGCACGGGCGCCTGCTGGCATGCGAGGTCCTGAGGTCAAGCCCCGGTACCCACAAAAAAAAAAAAAAAAAAAAAGAACTGAAGAAGACAGGAGTGGAAACATACTATGTTGAAAGAATCATTCACCCACAGTTTTGTCTTTTCAGGGTTACTGTTACCAGTAAGCAGTTAGGTCAAAAGTCCAACACTTTGGAGTTTAAGAATAATGAGGGAGGGCCGGTGAGATGGCTCAGCGGTGTAAGTGCCTGCCTGGCAAGCGCGAGGTCCCGAGTTCGACTCCTGGTACCCACATATGAAAAAGGGGCCGGTGATATTGCTCAGCGGCATGGGCGCTTGCTGGCGCGCGAGGTCCTGAGGTCGACCCCCGGTACCCGCAAAAAAAAAAAAAAAAAAAAAAAAAAAAAAAAGAATAACGAGGGAAACTAGACCATGTTTCTGCTCAAATCCAGGCTGAAGTTAGTCCTTTGGGGAAAGAATCTGAGGCATGTAAATGGAATTCATGTTGTGGTGGACCTGCAAAGGGGAATTCTGAAGTGTTTTCTCTTACAACCTAGTTGTTCAAGACAGTATACAATCATTCCAGTATAATAAGGCTGATTTTAATGTAGGAGGAGGAAGATGGAGTGGAAGAGAAAAACTCACCTTAATACTTAATATTAAAAACCCAGAGTATAATTTTTACTATGATTGACCATTATCTGAAGTGTTTAGATTCCTCACAGTCAATGAAAAAGAGATACACCGTAGAATAGATTCCATCATTCCTAGCTGTCTAGAACTATTTATAGAAAATAAGCAATACCTTGTGGAGAAACATTAAGAAGACCTCTATCAATTCAGAAGTTCATAGTAGTAGAAGAGTCCCCAAATTTCTATCCATACATACAATCAAAACCCTAAGAGACATTTGGGTGGAATCAAGCTAATTTAAAAATTTATATGGAAATGCAAAGGAATACAAACATCCAAGACATTCTTGGGGAACCAGAAGGTGAAAAGACTTGTTTCAAATACTGTATAAAGTTACAGTGAATGAGAGAATATGATATTACTGCAAGGAGAGACAAATGGACTAATGGAACAGAATATAGACTTGAAAAACATGCATGTTATAGAATGATGTTTTTTCAACAGATGGTGTTACCCTCATATGGGGGACCCTGGAGGATGTCGTGAATCACAGAAAACCCACTACAATGCTGGCCCTTAGAGAAGAAATTGAAAATGCGTGTGCAGCAATCTCAATGACTAAGGTTACTCAAGGAGTAGTTTGCTGTACTAATAAATATCTGAAAGTTGGTGGCCACTTTGAGCACTCCTTGTAATTGTAGAGGCCAAAGGTAACATGTATTAATCTCATGATGTCCTAGTACATTTATTTTTTTTTTATTTTTAAGAGAAAAAACAATAAAAACAATGATACAAAATTTCAAAACAAGATAGTAAAAAAGTAACAATGGTTAGTACATTGTTTATGGTTATCTTCAAAGTAGTTGCTCAGATTACAAGATATAGGCTTGAAAAATTGATCAAACGATATAAGCACAAACCTTTCTTTTCAATGAACTTATAGAAATTAGTAGTACAGCTATCCTAACTATCTTGTATATTTATTTATTTATTTATTTATTTATTTATTTATTTCCTTTTCCTTTTCCCTTCCTTCTTTTCTCCTTTCCCCCATCCCAGTTTCTCTTTCCTTTTGAACATTTTCTTCCCATTTCCCAATATCTATTGTACATTTTGGATCTTATTTACTCTTTCAGCTTCTTACACTAGGGAGACAATATGATGTTTACACATGTGAGACTGATGTATTTCACTTATGAGTATGGTCTCAAGTTGCATCCATTTACCTATACAAGTCTCAAGTTCATCCTTCTTTATAGCTGAGTAGTATTCCGTTGTATAAAAATACATCTTTTTTATCCATTCCTTGGTTGATGGGCATTTGGGTTGTTCCCAAGATTTAGCTATTACAAATTGTGCGGCTATAAACATGGGTGCACATATATCACTGTGGTATGATGTTTTTAATTCTTCTGGGAAAATACCCAGAAGGGGAATAGCTGGGTGGAATGGGACCGCTAATCCTAGTTTTTTTGTGTCTCAGTAAATTTAGTATTAAAATATTTATAAAAGTTTTTCTTTTCCTGAAGTGTGTACACACTTTTTTTTTGCAGACTCAGTATATACGTAAATCACCTGGATTTTAACTAAAATAGCACTGCATATCAGTGCGGAAAAGATCTAATTTTTAATAAATGACACTATGACAAGTGGATACAGACCCAGAAGAAGAAATGAAATAGAATCTTACCCTACAGAAACCAATTTCAGATGGTATAAAGACCTAACTGTTGGGCCGGTGATATAGCTCAGCGGCATAAGCACCTGCCTGGCAAGCACAAGGTCCTGAGTTTGACTCCTGGTACCCGCATATAAAAAAAAAAAGACCTAAATGTTAAACAAAAACTAGAAAGCTTTTAGAATAGAATGCAAGGGCCAGCGAGATGGCTCAGCAGCGTACGCACCTGCCTGGCAAGCGTGAGGGCTCAAGTTCGACTCCTGTAACCCACATACAGAAAAAGGGCCGGTGATATCGCTCAGCAGCATGGGCACCTGCTGGCGCACGAGGTCCTGAGGTCGACCCCCAGTAAACAAAAAAAAAAAAAAAAAAAAAAAGAATAGAATGCAAAAGAAAATCCTCATCTCAAGGTAGAAGAAAATTTCTTAAGCACTAAACATAGGAAAAGATTTCATTACATTAAAATGTAGAACTTCAACGAAAGACAAGATAATAGCTAAAATCTGACCCAGAGAAGGAAAAGTATTTGTCACACATACAACTGAAAAACACTAATATACAGAAGATGCATGTATACATATACATGTATCTACATAAATATTTATGTGTATATATAAACTGCTATGTCAGAAAAAACCCAAATAAAAATTGGAAAAATATCCAAAGAAGCATTTTAGAAAAGAGGATATTCTAATGCCCAAGAACTGGTACTCAACTTCATTAATAGAAGAAATATAAATTAAACATAATAATTTTAGATACCCACCAAATTGACAAAAATTAAAATATCATAATGCCAAGGGTATATTTCTTGATCTGGTTACTCTTTATATGGATCATTATAATTATTTGTTAAACTACACAAATGGATATTTTATGCCATTTCTGTACCTAATTTGGAAGAAAATAAGCATTCAAATAAATATTGTGCATCTCTAAAAACATTTTCAAAAATAAACTTTGTGGAAAAATACTTAAATATAATTCTATGAGAAAATGTAGGATATGTTGCATGGTAAATTCTATACAAATTCAATTTTTAAAAAGATATATTTTATATGAATGTATAATACACTGAAAAGGAAATATTAAAAAGTTAGCATTAGTTGCAATGGGAAATTTGTTTTCTTTTTTAAGGATTTATGTACTACTTTTTTTCCCCTTGACACTAGGGATTGATTGCTTCATGCACACTGGGGAAGTACTCTACCACCGAGCTACATCCCCTGCCTAGGATGTCTGTACTCTTGAAATTATTTTATTTTATTTTATTTATTTATTTATTTTTTTTTTTCAGGAATATTTTATATTTTCAAAATATTTAGGAATAGTTTAATTAGAAAAATAAAGGCAATGGGATTATCTATCAGGTTCTAAAAGTACCCATGAATTAAACCACGCTCCCTCTTAAAAAACAAAACAAAACCTTAAATCACATTGCTATTAAGCTTTCTTACAGTAAAGAATAAAACCAAACTATGCTGAAGTACAAAAACCTGAAATTCTGAGCATGAAAATAATTTATTGATTAGACATTTGATTTATTCAAGCATTAGGCCTACTGAACACAGCTATGGAATAGGAAAAAAAAAAATTCCATCCAGCACCTGCATCATTTCAAATTTCCTGGGACAGTTTATGCATTCTGTATTATAGCCTCACCCTAAAACATCCACGTGTGCTTGATGTGGATTAACTTTTAATAAAAGGACATGAGAAACTGTGTACACCCAAGTTGGCAAGTATCATTAGTGATACGACTTTCAGAAACATTCTTAGGCACAACGGCACTGCCTGCAGTGACAGTCTTTGATAATCAAAGAAAAGACTACCATTAAATATAATCTTACAAATAGGAAAAATATATGCACTTTTGCCAATGATTGCTTTACATACTGGGGAAAATGTCACAATGAGATTTTCCTTCTATGAGATTAAAAATTACCTTTAACCGACATCAACTTTTAGTGGATATCCAAATATTAAAAATCAGACAAAAGTAAAATCTATTTAACCTAAGTGCAATTTAGGGAAGAAATGCAGGACTAGTCATATGGAAAAACAGCTGCACTTCTTTGGCTAATTCAGTAAAAAAATGCCAATTGAACATTTTCAATCAAATTTTATTTAAAAAAAAAGCAGCAGATCAACATTACAATTCAAGAATCTAATCTAAGTATGCACTTGACAGTGAAGTACATCTGAGAATGGAGTGAAAAGGTTTTCCAAAAAACCATCAAATATATTATCTCCGAATACCCAAATAATAAACCGCTTCTGTAAGCCTTTTGTTAAGTGGAATCATAAAGAACTGAAAATTTATTGCTAGGAAAACAAATTTGTAATACAGTAGTATAAATCTTGGGTATTAAGCATAATCTGTTGAATCAAGTTAAGAAGTTGATGTGGCAAGAAATTTGTGTGTGTGCACGTGTGTGTGTCTGTGTGTGTGTGTGAGAGAGAGAGAGAGACTATAAGCCAGTTGACCCAAGAGCAACTGAATATCTAACTTGTTCAGTTGAGACCAGACCCCATCATGTTAATTCTCCATTTCAGAAGGCAATTAAAAATTAACAATTCCAACAGCCCACAAACCAAATAAAAAATGTAGAAATTAAATCTATGTTCAAAGAGCTTTTTTTCCAGCTCATTTTCAGCACCCCAAGAAAAATAAAAGCATCCATGTCTATCACAGATGAAAACAAAATGAACATTATTGGAATCAGTTGTTTTTCCCCACTGAGGTATAAAATCTATATAGAAATTTGATACTATACTATAACAAATTGTACTTCTTGTAGTTCTGTTGTAATTTTCTTTAAACCCTGTTTAATATAGTTTTTTTAAAATTGTTGTAAAAATGCTGTTTTCATGATCATGAATCTGGTTCCAGTCCTTTTCCATCTATTTGTATATCAATAGATACTATACTGGCTACCAGTTCTAATCAGGAAAAAATTCTTGGAAATATCTTCATTATGACAGCACAGTCAGCAGAAATTACTGATGTGCAAGCAAACCATAAAAGGTGTAGTTCTCCAGAAAGCACGTTTTGTTGATTAAGTTTTGCTGTCTGAATATTCTTTCCCACGATTCTCGATGAAAGACTCTTTCGATCTTGTAAACATCAGTGTGCACAGTCTCATATTATGCAGTTCCACGTCCCTGGACAGGAAGGCTGGTTCACAGCTACTGAAAAGCTAGAGGAGTCCGAGTTTTAATGGCTGATAAACCTACATCCTGCAGAGGAGGAAAGCACTTTTCCTTTTTTGCTACTAAGAATGTGGCAGAAATGTATGCTGAGGTAGCCCAGTCAATCCTTTTTTGTTTCTTTTTTTTGTAAATTTGGTCTCAGAATATTTCTGGAAGGGTGACGTTTCGAAGAAGCCACTGCTGGGACCGGCTTCCATTGCAGTCTCTAATGCTGGGCACCTGGCTATCCTCTTCTGTGGCTTTATCCAGGCACTGATTACTGTTCACATGCTGCAGGGTTAATTTCACTGGGTCATACTCCCAGAGTTGGTTGCCTTTTAGGTGGTGGCATTTGAGCATGGTAACTGGGCCATTAAGTTTGGAAACGTCCAAGCAAAGATCATCTGTTCTAATTTCTTTGTTGGCAGTATAAGAGAAAACCTGATTACCTCCCATACCATGACAATTAAAAATTCCAACTTTTTCATTCTCTTTTCTAGCCATATTATCTAGACACTGATTTGTTTCCACATTTCGTATCTCTCCCAATGAGAAATAATGACGTGGAATTTGAGAATCAGGATAAATATTCTCTAGGTACCAAGAGAAAGGTTTGCATTGTAGTTTGTGTCTCAGACCAAGTCTTGATGATATATCTCCATAATCTACCTTTGTAACACCTGGTGAAATTATATAGAAGAAATTCTTGAATTCATCCATCCACACTTCTGCAAGTCGTCTGTTATTTTTATTGATGATCTGCCCTGTGCCTCCCGGAAATGTGTAAGGTGTCGCTTTCCGAAACACATGTCCAACATGTGAGCATGTAACAATTTCCAAAGTTCCTCCACACTGCCAGATCCTAAAGGAAATTTCTAGATTTTCTCCTCCCCAAATATCCATTCCAGCATCATATGTTCCAATTTCCTGAAAGTAATCTCTGTCTATTGAAAAAAGGCCTCCTGCCATTGTAGGTGTTCTGACAGGAAGAGTTCGATCACCTTTCCTTCTGTCCATTTCTCTTTGGGGAACAGGATACCAGCGAAAATTGAGTTTCCAATTGAATCCACCATACGTCATATCAGAGCCTGCCATATACTCGAAAGTATCATCGCTGATCACATCAATGATAGGACACACCACTGTTCTCCTGTCATGTTTGATCCTGGCTAAGAGAGGCTCCAGCCATCCCACTGTGCACTCGCAATGGGCATCTAAGAAGGTGATCACTTGGCCTTTGGAAACAGCAGCTCCTTTCAATCTTGCTCTGATCAATCCAGAACGCTGTTCCATTCGAATTACATGAACTGGCACTTTTAGTTTTTTCACATAACTCTCTAGAGGTCTTTTCAAAAAATCTCTTTCACTGGCATCATCTACTAGAACGATTTCTTCTACCATGTGTCTTGGTGAGCGATTAATGACACTATGAACAGTTCGAAGAAGAGTGCTCCAAGCCTCATTGTGAAAAACAATCACCACACTTGTTGTTGGAAGATTGTCTGGATACACCTTTGTTTTACACCCCTCTAACCTAACATCTGGTAAACTTCTGTTGAGTGCAATCATCTCACTTGCCATTAAATTGAACTGATTGATTTTAAACATTTCTTTCATTTTCTCTTGATCCTCTTTAGGAATGACGACTGGTTTCCCCATTTCTCCAGGACCTTCATGAGGCTTTTGTACTGGCTCTAGAACATCCCCAGCAGGAAGTCCTCTCTCCTTTTTCTCATCACATTTGTTGCATTCACTGAAGTAAAGCAGCAGGAACATATCCAAAAGTACCCAAATCAAGGAGGTGGCTAGGACCACCTTGCAATATGCAAATTTTCTCATGGCACTTTAAGTCAAATGCAAAATTTTAAAATATATATATATAAATATACAAAGATCATGAAAATTATCCCAATCCAGCTTCATCAGAAATCACGTTCATACCCACTTTCTGAAGCAGTTCTGAAAGTCCTCCTACATGAGTATCTTTAATTGTGCTGTCGTGGCTGCCTTGATGTCCAGACTCAATTAAAAACATTCACCTTTCATGTTCATTTTGACTCGCTGCGCGCGCGCGCGGCGGCGGCAGCGGCGGCGGGCGCTCCCCTGGGCCGGCCCGGGCGGTCGCGGCGCGGTCCCGCGGGCCGCAGCGCGGGCGCTACTCTCGGGCCGCCGTCCGCCGCGCCGCCTCCTCGGCCACTGCCGGCGGCTCCCCCGGCGGGCGGGCGGGCCCGGCGCGGGCCCCGCCTCCGCCTCCGCCGCGCCCGCCCCCACCTCTGCGCCGGGCCTCCGGGCTGGGCGCGCTACTTCGGGCCGCCCCGCATGCCGCGCCGCCGCCACTCGCTCGGGGGCCCTCAGCGCGGCGGGCCGGGGCGCCCGCAGGCCGCTCGCTCGGGCGGGCCCTCTCGGCGCGCGGCGTGCTCGGCCGAAATTATTTTAAATGATCATGTTTCACTTTAATAATTAAAAAAAACTGTATTTTTAAAAAAGACAGGATAACAACCTTCAACCCAGATTGATGTACCCCACAAAACTATCTTTCAAAACTGATGGAGAAATAAAATACTTCCATGACAAAGAACATCTGAGAAATAAATTTATAACCACCAAACAAGCACTACAAAGTGTTTTGAAGGACATTCTAGAAAGGGATAACAAGGACTACAACTCCAGGAATCCCAACAGAAGGAATCCACCAGGCAGTGCAAACAATTAAAGAGAGTGAGGGAAAAAAAATAAACAGAGGGGGAGCCAACAACAGGAAAATAACATGACAAGGATAAGTCAACACATATCAGTTTTAATCATCAATGTTAATGGTCTCAATTCACCAATCAAAAGGCACAGACTGCCAAATTGGATCAAGAAGCAAGATCTAACAATATGCTGTATACAAGAAACACATTTAATTCAAAAAGAAATTCATAGACTGAAAGTCAAAGGATGGAAAACAATACTCCATGTGACAGGAACCCAGAAAAAAGCAGGGGTAGCTATTCTTTTTGCAGACAAAGTGAATTTCAAGCCAAGAGTGATTCAGAGAGATAAAGAAGGTCACTACATCCTTGTAAAGGGAAAAATCCAAGAGGAAGAGATAACAATCATAAATATATATGCAACAAATACCAGTGCACCCAACTATATAAAACAAATATTAATGGACATGAAAAATCACATAAGCACTAATACAATTGTATTGGGGGATCTCAATACTCCACTGTCACAAAAAGACAGATCAACTAGACAAAAAATCAATAATGAAATATTAGAACTGAACCAAACTTTGGAACAAATGGACTTAGTAGATGTCTACAGAGTATTCCACCCCACAACATCAGAATACACATTCTTCTCAGCTGCACATGGGATGTTCTCCAAAATAGACCACATACTAGCTCATAGAACCTGCTTAAGTAAATGCAAAGGAACTGAAATTATCCCATGTATATTATCAGATCATAGTGCAATGAAATTGGAAATCAATGGCAAAAGAAACCACAAGAACTTCCTAAACACATGGAAATTAAATAGCACCCTACTGAACAACCAATGGGTCACAGATGAAATTAAAGAAGAAATCAGACAGTTTCTGCAACTGAATGATAATGACAGTACAACATACTGGAACTTACGGGATACAATGAAAGCAGTCCTAAGAGGGAAATTTATAGCATTAAATACCTATATCAGGAAAACAGAGCAAGCACAAATAAACAACCTAATGGTGAACCTCAAACTTCTAGAAAAAGAAGAGCAGGCTAAGCCAAAAGCTCGTACAAGAGAGGAAATTATAAAGATCAGAGCAAAAATTAACATATTGGAGACTAAAAATACAAAGAATCAATGAATCAAAGAGTTGGTTCTTTGAAAGATTAAATAAAATCGACAAACCCTTATCCAACCTTACTAAAAAAAGAAAGAAAGTACTCAAATCCACGCAATTAAGAATGAAAAGGATGATATCACAATGGACCCTGCAGAAATCCAGCAGATCATCTACACCTACTTTGAAAACTTGTATTCTAATAAGATGGAAAATGCAGAAGAAATGGACAGATTCCTAGATACATATGATTACCAAAGCTCAACCAAGAAGATATAAAATTCCTAAATAAACCAATAACAATCAATGAAATCAAAGATGTAATTAAAAACCTCCCAACAAAGAAAAGCCCAGGCCCTGATGGATTCACTGCCGAATTCTACAAGAAATTTAGAGAAGACCTAACACCACTACTTCTCAAACTCTTTAATGAAATTGAAAGGGAAGCAATACTCCCAAATTCATTCCTGGAAGCAAGCATTACCCTGATACCAAAACCAGAGAAGGACCCAACTAAGAAAGAGAACTACAGACCAATCTCCCTAATGAACATAGATGCAAAAATCCTCAACAAGATACTGGCAAACAGAATGCAGCAAATCATCAAGAAGATTATACACCATGACCAAGTTGGATTCATCCCACGGATGCAGGGATGGTTCAACATACGTAAATCAATAAATGTAATACACCATATTAACAGAACCACGGACAAAAATCATATGATCATCTCAATAGATGCAGAAAAAGTTTTTGACAAAGTCCAGCACCCATTCATGATAAAAACCCTACAGAAAATTGGAATAGATGGTCTTTATCTCAATCTGATAAAAGCTATCTATGACAAACCAACAGCCAATATCATACTAAATGGACAAAAACTGAAAGCCTTCTCTCTAAAACCAGGAACAAGACAAGAATGTCCACTGTCCCCACTCTTATTCAACATAGTCCTGGAAACTTTAGCCAGAGCAATCAGACAAGAGAAAGAAATAAAAGGAATAATGATTGAAAAGGAAGAAGTTAAATTATCATTATTTGCAGACGACATGATACTCTACGTAGAAGACCCCAAAAACTCCACTAAAAAATTGCTAGATTTAATAAGCAAATTCAGTAGTGTAGCTGGATACAAAGTCAACACTCAAAAATCAATAGCCTTCCTGTACACAAATAACAAACTCACTGAGAGAGAAATTAGGGAAACAACACCTTGCACAATAACATCCAAAAAAATGAAATACCTAGGAATCAATCTCACAAAGGAGGTAAAAGACCTCTACACTGAAAACTACAGTACTCTGAAAAAGGAGATTGAAGAGGATATCAGAAAATGGAAAGATATCCCTTGCTCTTGGGTAGGAAGAACCAATATAGTGAAAATGGCCATACTTCCAAAATTGTTATACAGATTTAATGCAATTCCAATCAAAATCCCAACAACATATCTCACAGAATTAGAGAAAACAATTCTAAAATTCATCTGGAACCAGAAGAGACCTAGAATAGCAAAGGCAATTCTGGGCAACAAAAGCAAGGCAGGGGGCATCACAATCCCTGATTTGAAATTATACTATAAAGCTACTGTGATAAAAACAGCATGGTATTGGCAAAAAACAGACCCGAAGATCAACGGAAGAGATTAGAAGATGCAGAAACAACTCCAGACATACTAAGCCACCTTATCTTTGACAAAGGTGTCAAACACATTCACTGGAAGAAAGATAGCCTCTTTAATAAATGGTGCTGGAAAAATTGGCTCTGCACATGCCAAAGATTAAAATTAGAACCATATCTTTCACCGTGCACTAAACTAAATTCAAAATGGATCAAAGATTGAAATATTAAAACAGAAACATTAAAACTCCTGGAAAATAGAATAGGTAAAACTCTTGAAAACATTGATGTAGGCAAAGACTTTACGAATAAAACCCCAATGGCACAGGAAGTATCACAAAGAATTAACAACTGGGATCTCATCTTTTTTGTGTGTGTGTGTGGGTACCGGGGGTCGACCTCAGGACCTCGTGCGCCAGCAGGTGCCTGTGTCACTGAGCGATATCACCGGCCCTTTTTTCGTATGTGGGTTCCGGGAGTCAAACTTGGGCCCTCGCGCTTGCCAGGCAGGTGCTTACACCGCTGAGCCATCTCACCGGCCTGGATCTCATCTTATTAAAAAGCTTCTGCACAGCAAGAGAAACCACCAACAGAGTGAAGAGACAACCCACAATATGGGAAAAAATGTTTGCCAGCTGTTCCTCAGACAAAGGATTACTATCAAGAACATACAAAGAACTCAAAAAAATCAGACTTCCCAAATTTAAAGACCCAATCCAAAAATGGGCATCTGAGATGAATAAACACTTCTCAGATGAAGAAATACAAATGGCAAATAAATATATGAAAAAATGTTCAACATCACTAGTCATTCGAGAGATGCAAATAAAAACAACACCGAGATTCCATCTCACCCCAGAAAGAATGGCTATTATCAAGAAATCAACTAATAACAAATGCTGGAGGGGCTGCGGGGAAAAAGGAACCCTTCTCCACTGTTAGTGGGAGTGTCGACTGGTGCAGCCACTGTGGAAATCCGTGTGGAGACTCCTCAAAAAACTAGGGTTGGAGGTCCCATTTGACCCAGCTATTCTCCTTCTGGGTATCTTCCCAGAAGAATTAAAAACATTGTACCACAGCGATATATGTGCACCCATGTTTATAGCAACACAATTTGTAATAGCTAGATCGTGGAAACAACCCAAATGCCCATTAACCGAGGAATGGATAAAAAAGATGTGGTATTTTTATACAATGGAGTACTACTCAGTCATAAAGAAAGATAAACTGGAAACTTTTATAGGTAAATGGATGCAACTCGAGAAAATACTCGCAAGCGAAATAAACCGGACGCACATTTGTAAACATCGTATTGTCTCCCTAGTATGAAAATGCAATTTCACTGTGACTATTCCATTCCTTAGTCTTCTATTTTTACCTAGCTTTTACGTGGCTTAATCTTATACTGAGTAATGTTTCTCTCCAAAAGGCATTTGTACATTCTCTAATGCTTGAGTTTGTTAATACAGGAGAATGTTTACTTGTCTTTAAAAAAAATAAATTAATTTTTTAAAAATAATAAACGATCAGATTCAAAAAAAAGGAAAAAAAAGACAGGATAAAGAAAAATAAAACCACCTGACAACAAGAGCCAATCCAGCGGGGGCGGGGTGGGGAGTAAGAGTTTGGAGCTTCTACAGCTCCTGAAAAGGGAAGCTACAGAAATCAGGGCAAGAATTTTCAAGAAAAGGAAAGTAAGTCATGTCCTGACAAAGATAAAGGGGACAAGAGGAGATGACAAGCTACCTTGCAGATGCTTTATGGATGATGTTCAATTCAACAGCCATTCTTTACTCCTTTCTGGAGGTCTCCATGCAGCATGGCAGAGCTGAGGAAGGAGGAAGGAATCAGGAAACACCAGACTCTTCTGAGAACCCATTCGATCATTTCAGAGGTCACTCTGGCTAGGCCTCTGGAGCCCACTTACACAGAGGGAGGTCAGAGAAGTCTGCAGCATCCTATTCAATCCCTGCAGCTGACCAAAAGCAGGAGAGATGCACTTCTGGACAGAATCTGACCCTGAACTGACAGATGTCATCTGTGGCTCCCGTCACAAAGGGACAAAGACGCTCCACACCAAAGTGGCTTAATGGACACCTAGCCACACAAATTCACTCACACCAAGGGGACATAAAAGTCACAGGCATCCCAAAACTAAACCAAAAACGGCCGCAAAAACACACAAGTGCACATACCACATACCATATAGTCACAGCCGCAGCCTCACACTTGCATGCCATACACCTTGTGACACAGTGAAAGCAACAAATCCACAGGCACCCTACACCAGCAATATCACACACACGGGGACATAGCCACAAATCTCAGTTAAGGCTTCCTACACATTCCCCCACCCACCCACACAGTTCGGAAAATAGTCATAATACATAGGAGGATAAACACTCAAGAAATCTCACACCTGCAAACATAGTAACACACCTCACGCACACAAACTCCATTCACACACCCACGATCATAACCGCAAACGAAACCCTCCTTCCCGCTTTAACGGTTCCGTACACGGACACACACGCCCCCGACAGACCCGCAATAACAGTCACACACACTATCCTCACAATCTCCCCCTTGTCTTCCTGACTCGCCCCCTCCTCCCCCAACTAGCACTCTGTGGAGTTTCCAGACTACGTGCTCGGAACCGCCTCACCTACGCCTCCTATGGTCTAGTCAGCCCCGCTCTTTACTGCGAACTGGTCGAACCCAGCTCTCACAAAGCAGTCAGGCTGTCTGCCCAACCCTGCCCATTCTTCCCCACAGGGTCATTCTCAGGGAGAGCCGAACCTAGAGGCCTCTGGGAAGTGTAGTTCAGGAAGGTAACGAACGCCTATTGTTAAGGTCTGGGTTGGATTCCCATGATACGGACTCTCGAAGAGGCCAAACTTGCTTCCCGCGGAGCTACTCATCAGAACCTTTCGAAAGTTTCATGGGTAAGATTTCCAAAGGGCAAACGGACTAGGTTATGAACCCTCTTTTTGGCTAGGTGTCCTCCTCTTAAAACTTACTTCAGGGCCGGTGAGACGGCTCAGCGGCTTAAGCGCCTGCCTTGCAAGCGCGAAGGCCCGAGTTCGACTCCC
The DNA here is from genome assembly GCA_028451465.1 of Erethizon dorsatum. Lineage (NCBI taxonomy): Eukaryota > Metazoa > Chordata > Mammalia > Rodentia > Erethizontidae > Erethizon > Erethizon dorsatum. The sequence goes on from CM051834.1 coordinate 101,208,019, forward strand.
GGAACCCACATACGAAAAAGGGGCCGGTGATATCGCTCAGCGGCACGGGCGCCTGCTGGCGCGCGAGGTCCTGAGGTCGTCCCCCCGGTACCCACAAAAAAAAAAAAAAAAAAAAAAAAAAAACTTACTTCAGACACACTCACAATCTCCTAGTGCTTTACCATCCGCTGACTCCGTACCTTACCCATGGGCTGTAAATCCCCAGCAACTATTGTATTCAGAGATGACTATTACACAGCTTAGTTGTTGAGACGGCGTCTCGCTCAGTAGCTCAAGCCGGCCTCGCCTCGCTGGCCAGGCTGCCATGAAGGCAGTCACGATCCTCCACTTCAGTCTCCCGAGTGTTTGGATTACCGGCTTGCACCACAACGTCCAACTCTGCGTTACTCTGTAACCACGTCTCCCTCGCCTGCTTAATTTGTAAGCTATCTTTGGCGCAGGATAAATCTACGGCGGTTGCGGATAGCAGGGTTTCGCCGCTAACATCTCGAGGTACGCAACTGGCCGCAGAGCCTCCTGGGAAATGTAGTCCAAAACCTCAGCAGGGATCCGATAGGCGAGGCCAAAGTGGCACTGGAGGTGCTGTGGCCAGGACTTGACCGATGTGGCTATACTGACTGAACCCAGCAAGCTGCTTGGAATTCACTTACTCTCAACGTGCGGACACTGTCTTGAGGCTGGCAGCCACAGAGCGTATCGGAGAGCTGGAAGAGCGATCGCAACTGTAGGACCTGAGCGTTTGAGAGAGACCAAACCGGCCCGGGGAACCTGAAGGAGAGTCAGTCCTGCGAGTGAGCGTGGGCAGAGGAAGTGCTGAGTGTGTGCGGGGAATTAGGACGACAGGGAAACTGTGAGGATAAGACTGAGGCGGGTGAGTGAGAGGTGAGGTCAACATTATGTGTAGCTTTGTGGGGTCGAGACAGTAACGCTGTAGTGTGTATGCGCGGAGCGATTGTGTGGGGCGAGATTGTGTATGAGTCTGTGTATGAGTGTGTGTAATTGCCTGAATGTGGATCACTGCGTGGATGGTTGAAATTGTAACCGTGGAAAAATCTGCACCCTTTCAGGTTTCATTTCCTCTTCAAATTAAAATTAATAAGAGTATGTCTTCGTGAAGGATCTACTTTGGGGTGAGCTAAATAATTGATAATAATTAATCTATAGTATTTTATATAAAATTTAATATTCAGACATTCGTTGTGGAGTAGTATTCAAAATCAGTATTCCTTTTAAACAAGATATATTTAATTAAGGGGTGCATATTTTGGGTTGTGTCCAGGAACCTCCCTACAAGCATTTTTCCTCTGCTCTTCAGCAGACACTGGTTGGATAAACATTCAGACATGAGATTGTTTCATAAAACCAGTAGCATTAGCTACAATTTAAAAATGTTCAGAGGAAGCTGTATTGGAATGTGATGCTGGAGATCTAGAGCAACATAGCCACATTTGGCTGCATAACTTTTCTGTGTAATTCACATTTTTAAAGTGCTGTCTCTTTTCCTTTTTTGAAATATTTAGAAACTATGCATGGTATAAAAGTTTTGAGATGCAGACTTCAAATAGTCTCAAGCCCTTTCTATATGATTGTATATGAAAGGTTATTTACTTTGTTCATTGTGTGTGGTAACGCCCTTCAAGAGCCACTCTATCTCCGTTTAGAGATAGTGCTTGAAAAACTTGCATCGCTTTCACACAGATGTTCACATCTCCAAAATGGATGAAGTTGTTTCCCTAAAGCACTGGCGTGTGGGACAGGAAACTAAAGGGGGCTGTCCTCCCTCAGCGTGGCACTATCCAGTAAGGTGAAATCCCAGAGGGAAGGCATAAGGGGAGAAACTCAGCTAGCTTGGGGTTTCTTTCAGCTTCCAGTCTGCCATGAGGGAGCAGCTTTTCTCCACATCTCCTGTCATAATACTCAGCCTCACCACAGGACCAGAAAACCAACAGATTATGGACTGAAACCCTGAGCCTAAGTATAGATTATTCTGAGGTATATTGTCACAGCAATGGAAATCTAAGATAGGCTCCAAAGTGAGGGTCTTTAGTTCTGGTCTGTGAAAGGATGTTCAGGTCCTGGACTATGTTCTGAGGCCACGTACCCTGGGCAACTTCCTATCAGTGCTCTGGCCATTTGAGACTAAGAGGGATGATGCAAATCCCTGTGGAAATTTTCTCTATTTGAGGGGGCCTCAGTATCGTGACAGCGAGTCTTAAGACCTAGAAGCAAATGCACCCTGTTGGCCAAGTCCAGGTGTGAGTGGACTGAGGCATTGTGGGGGGGAATTACTGGTGTGGGTCCATGCACATGGAGATCACTACAGGAGATGGGAGGCTGTATGAAATTGTTTTTGTTTGTTTGTTGCAGTGCTATGGATGGAATCAAGGGCCTGTAGCATGCTAGGTCATCTCCTTCACTGCCCCTTTCCTGACCTCTGGTATTTGTCCATGTCGTATTGCTTTAGTCTTACAATTGCATCATAAATTATTTTTTATTCATGTTGGAATGTTGGGTGAGAATTTTCATCTTCTCTGATGTCTTCTGATGAGTTTTTTGGTACATAGAGGAATTTTGGCACAGTTTTCAATACGTTATATATGTTTAGTCATAGTGTTTCTAGTTTTATTTTCATGGCATGAAATAGATTTTCCTGAAATAATTGTCACTGGTAGTTTCTTATGAAAAAGGAAAATGAGCAAGGGTAGTTTTTTGTTTTTCTGCTCAAATTTAGAAGAACATTTCTTCATAATTTGACCCCCTGGAATAGTTAGGTCTAACTAACCTAAACTGGTTCAGGAGGACTCAAACTATTAGCTCTGAACTCATCTAGTGTCTACTGTGCAATTAAAGAATACAGTCAGGCTTCTTGCTCATTCTATGAGGCAGTATTGCCTAGATACTGAAACCTGTTAAAGCATATCTGTATATGTTAATTGAATTAGTCAGTCTTCTTGTTGCTGGGACATATATAACCTAAAAGAGAAGTTTTATTTCATCTTACAGTTTCAGCGATTTCAGTCTATGGTTTGCTGACTCCAAGGCAGGAACATCACAGTAGAAGGAAATGGTGGAACAAAGCTACTTACTTCATGGCAGCCAGAAATCAGAGCACAAAAAGTGCCAGGGAGAGATATAACCTCCAAAGGCTGCCCCCAGTGACTTAAATTCATAGCACTTTACCTATGAACATCAGTGGATTAATCCACTGATGAGTATAGGTCCCCCATCATGGAGGTGCCTCTCTAGGAGTTTCAGTCCATTCAAGTGGACAATTAAGATTAACTAGCACAATATCTCATAAGAATATGTGTGCAAAAAATCCTGAACAAAGTACTAGCACCAAATCCAGTGACACAGAAACTGGATTATATAACATGACTGAGCAGAATTTATCCCAGGAGTGCAAAGATGATGATGACTCAACATCCAAAAATCAGTTAATGTAATGCATCATACCATTAAAAAGCACATAATCATCTCAATAGACAGAAAATAAAGCCAATACTCTTTCGTGATGAAACAAACACATCCACAGTCTAAAAGCTAGGAATAAAAGAATTTCCACAATCTGATATAAGGCATCTGAGAAAAACCCACAACTAACATCATAGTTAATGGAGAAAGACTGGCTATTTTCCCCTCTGTTGAAAATAAGATAAAGATGTCTACTTTTGCAATTTCTGTTCAACACTGTACCGGATGTTGATAGGAAGGACATTTTTGAAGGAATATATATATATATATATATATATATATATATATATATCTCCTATATATGTAACATATATATATATACATATATATAAATTTTTAAAAATGGTACTGCAGATTGAACCCATTGTCTTCATGCTGAGCAACATCCCCAGATCATTTTTATAATTTTTTTTTTTTTATTTTGAGACAGGGTCTCACTAAATTGCCCAAGCTGGGCTTACACATCTGATTCTACTTCCTCAGCCTCCTGAGTGCTACAATTACAAATATATGCCAACATGCCCAGCTCAGTGAAATACTTTTAAATACATTTTAATGAAAGTATTTGCTTGGCCAAACTGACAACTCACTGAAGCCCAACCTTACCTCAGTCTTAGAATTCAGTTCATCAAAAGATACTCTGCTACTCAGTGTCAGTAAAACAGGGGGCAGAGAGCATGCTATGCTCCACAGGATAGTTCCCAAATAATTCATTCAACAAAATGAGAAACCCTGAACTCCAAAGAGCAATGAGAAACAATATGCAAAGTGAGTAAGTTTTGGGTTCAACAAACTTATGCTATTTCCTAATAATGAATTTGAGAAAGTGACCAATTATCTAATGTTTTAAATTAAGATAACTGATTTTAACAGGTGGCTTGAGCATAAAGCTTAGTGTACATATACCCTGATCACTGATATATCTGGACATTTATAATGCTATTTTATCTACTTATATTATGCTTAAGTTTTCCATATTTCTCAGTAAAATAAAGATACACAAAATACTCATACATAATATTGCTCAGTCAGTATGTTTGTTGTCATCCTAGAGTGGGAAGGAATTATCAGAGCCATATTCTCACTTTCTTCAAGACTTTACACTGAGTGAAGAGGCTGCAAGGATGATGCAAGAAAGCAGAAAGAAGAGAGTGCCGGGGCCTTGAGGTTAATGGGAATTGATAGTGCAGCTTGGCTAAATACTCCATGCGCACAGGTCTGTTGTGCCCCAGTAAACACTAGTAAGTCTGTGTATATCAATCATACCACTGAATGTATGGTGAATCTAGTCAGGATTATTTAACTTCAAAAATTACCTTTATTTTTAGATAAATTCTTAGATGCTTTGGGTAAGTATGAGTCAGTAGGTGTTATAAACACTTGGGCATGGAGTGGAGAACAAGACACTGTCATGGCAGTACAGTGTGCAGGAGAGCCCTATGCAGGTACAGTGGGTTCCCAGATTGGAGAGATTCATTATCCTTGAAATGACCCTGGGAATATATAACTCCTGGCTTATACAGGTGTAGGAGACATTTATGGGAATCACAATGGCTTTATCTCATATTCTGATCCAGGTCATGATTTTCATACAACTATTTGGATTGAAACCCTACCCTGCTTTAGTTGAGTCTGTCTGATTTGGGATAGGGCCGGGATTTTCTCCGACTCCCTCTGACCTTCCTACAAAGAAGAAAATATTCTCCTCATTTGTGCATTTGAAATATATAAGGAAAGCCTGTTATGAATCTTTCCCTCTATCATGTTTTCTCAGGACTCTTCTTTGCCAAGAGAGAAAGCCAAAACAACAGCTGGTCAATTATTGGAATTTAAAGTCATGGCCCATATGAGTTGGAATTACACATAATATGAATAATTTTAATGGTTATCGTTAAACTACTTCTATGAGTCACTTCAGAGTAGTAAATTATGGATGTGAAACAGTCTATTCCTTCCCTCAGAGTCCATCTTTTCTCCATTGAATATTTCCAGGTCTGTCCATGAGGGCATTCAGTGTCTCTTGTGTCCAATTCTTCTGACAGAACACTGAAGAAAGAGAAGTGTATTTCCATACTGGGATATTATAGAGTTTTTGCTTCAAAATTGTAACTTAACAAGGTGGAACTGAGTTGTTCAAGGATCACACTACATGAAAGTTTTTATTTACTCCACAGAATGGGCTGTTTCAGTTAGTCAACATGGAAGCTGGCTTTGGTTGGTATTCACTTCATTATGTGGCATCTTGTGATGCTGTTAGAATTTATAAGGGAACACTGAGTTCACAGAGAGCTGAGCTCTATCCAGGATATTAGGGAGAGATTAATATCATTAACAAAACATGTGCTGATTGCCAGCTGCTTAGTAGAGTGCCTTAAACCCTATCCATTCTCCTCAGAAAATAACATTCACTTAGCATATCTGTCAAGAATTCTTTCAATGTAACCTCAAAATATTGTCCGCAAAAAGTAAACATAGGCCAGGTGTGGGGGCGCAAGCCTGTAATCCCAGCACTCAGGAGCCTGAGGCAGGAGGATCATTGCAAGTTCGAGACCAGCCTGGGCTACAAAATGAGCCAGCCTGAACTGCACAGCGAGACCCTGTCTCAAAAAGACCAAAAAATAAATAAATAAATAAATAAATAAATAAATAAATAAATAAATAAATAAATAAATAAATAAAATAAAAGCACTTTGATTGGCAGTATGTGACAAAAAATTACTGGCTATGCACAGTTCAGGAAATAAGAAAAGTTAAATATTTACATGTGCACAGGCAAAACGTAAGCTTGATTAGTTATGATCACATATCTTCATATTTTCTCTCTTTTTTTTTTTTTTTTTTTTTTGTGGGTACCGGGGGGACGACCTCAGGACCTCGCGCGCCAACAGGCACCCGTGCCACTGAGCGATATCACCGGCCCCTTTTTCGTATGTGGGTTCCGGGAGTCGAACTCCGGCCTTCGCGCTTGCAAAGCAGGCGCTTACGCCACTGAGCCATCTCACCGGCCCATCTTCATATTTTCTCTGACTAAGGTAGCCTGAATTGCTTTGGTTTCCATCTGTTTCCACAGAAAGTCATGTGGAAACAGTATATGTAATCCCTTCAGTACAGCTGGAAGGGATTAGATGGATATGTTACATTGTTATTATATTATTAGGTTGTCCTATTTGTTCTAGTTTTTCAGTGCTATCTATGCTCCATCTCCCTCATTCCCCTTTTTTTGTCTTGTAGTGTATTTATTCAAGAATTATTTTTTTAAATGTCTACGTGTGCTAAGGGTTATATACCATACTGAATGAAATACAACCTTAAGACTTTTTTTTTTTTTTGTGGGTACCGGGGGGTCGACTTCAGGACCTCGCGCGCCAGCAGGCGCCCGTGCCGCTGAGCGATATCATCGGCCCCTTTTTCGTATGTGGGTTCCGGGAGTCGAACTCGGGCCCTCGCGCTTGCCGGGCAGGCGCTTAAGCCGCTGAGCCATCTCACCGGCCCCCTGTGTAATTGTTTTTCATCAATCTAAGTTCAGAGAGGACTGATATATAACTGGGTGAAAGTGACGCATAGTGTAGCTAGGGACTGGAGCTAGACTTTTGGGGTGGCTAAGTACCAATCACTGAACAGCTGGTTCTTCTTTAGGGAGACGTTGCAGGAGGTAGAAAACATCTTTAAAAGGAAGAAATCTAAGAAGAGAAAAAAAAAATGGAAACTTACTTCATGCAAGACTTTCAGATGTATAATACTGTATTCTTCTCCTCTGTGTGCCTCCCCTGGAAAAAGCAGAACAAAGGAAATAAAAAAGACCTATGTCAAAACATCCTCAGCCCATAAAACTATTTAGAAGCACTTCCCACACCAGCTTTCACAAGGGACAGAGATGTCTTCCGAAAGGGGCTCTCAAGGTGGAATGGGACATCTATTTAGCGATCTCCTTCCTTCCTGTGACACTTCCAAGCCTAAGCCCTGACTAGAAGAACATCAAGAGCCCTGTTCTCTGTAAAATGACAAATAACAACAGCTATAACTGTCCAAGTGTCAGCTGGAGAATGTTACCCCTGTCAAATGAGGGAAGAGTATAGAGGTGCGGGAGAGAGCATTATTAGTAGCAGTAGGTGGCAGGTGATGCCGAGGAGTTCGGGAAATATAGTTTAAAACCGTTAAGGGGGGGGCCGGTGAGATGGCTCTGCGGCGTAAGCGCCTGCCTTGCAAGCGCGAGGGCCCGAGTTCGACTCCCGGATCCCACATACGAAAAAGGGGCCGGTGATATCGCTCAGCGGCACGGGCGCCTGCTGGCGCGCGAGGTCCTGAGGTCGACCCCCTGGTACCCACCAAAAAAAAAAAAAAAAAAAAAAAAAAACGTTAAGGGGCTGGGGATATAGCTCAGCAGCGCAGCGCCTGCCGGGCAAGCATGAGGTCGTGACAGTTCCATTCCCGGTACCAAAAAATAAATAAAACCGTTAAGTAGATCGTATTCATACCACCGTTCGCCCATCGTATGTAGGGTTGGGTTGTGAGGGGCGGAGTAGTGCCAGTCCAAAGGTTCTTTTGCTCAAACTGTGGATCTCACTTTGCTATAGTCTGAGCAGTCCTATTTAATTTTACTCAATAGAATCTCCAGCGGTTCCAAAAATCTCACACAAAACAGGTTACATCTTACCTTGATATAGTCAAGGAAATGTAGCCTGGGGCTGGAAAAGCTGCAAAAGGCTGAGAGAGCTCTGGGCCGGACACAACCCACAGTAACCAGGCTGCTGGAGTACTGTACTTCCTGGCTCTGTGTATGTGCGCGTGTCTGTCTGCCTGTCTGCTTGTCTGCCTGCGGGGTAAGGGAAGACTGTGGTTACCCTGTGATTGTTATGTGTCAGACTGTGCTTGAGACTGTGACAGGAGGTATTAGTGGCCCATTTGGATTGTGAGAGGCTGTTCGGGATGCAGTGATAGTCTTGGGGGTAATGTGTGATTAATCAGGCAGCAACCAAATATAAGAACGTGCTTTTGTTTTCATGGTTATGACTTTGGAATGGATTCTTTTGGATCTTTATATTAAGTGAATGGTACATTGAGAATCCACTTGTGGGTGTAAATGTGAGGGGGGTGTCAGCGTAATACTGTGAGGATAGCCAGAATTGTGAAGTGCTATAGTGATATCTCCAAGCATCAGTTTCGTCTTGTGTAATGCTTTGGTTGTTTTTTTTTTTTTTTTTTTTTTTGTGGGTACCGGGGGTCGACCTCAGGACCTCGCGTGCCAGTAGGCGCCCGTGCCACTGAGCGATATCACCGGCCCCTTTTTCGTATGTGGGATCCGGGAGTCGAACTCGGGCCCTCGCGCTTGCCGGGCAGGCGCTTAAGCTGCTGAGCCATCTCACCGGCCCTTGTGTAATGCTTTGGAATATCGCTGTCCAACAGAACTTACTGCAAAATTAGATTCCTATTTTGTATCTGTGCTGTCCAATACTGTAGCCATTAGCCACATATGGCTACCGAGAACCCGAAATATTGCTGGTTTGACTAAGGAAATGGACTTTAAATTCTGATTAATTTTAATTAGTCTAAATTTAAGCAGCTAGCTGTATGTAGCTTGTAGTCTTTCTATTGAACGGTGGAACCTGGAGAATCAATTTGCTTTAAAAGATTTGAAGGGGTAGCTGGGCTTGGTGGCACACATATGTAATCCCAGCACGCTGGGAAACTGAGGCAGGAGGATTACAAATTTGAGCCTAGTCTGGGCCATTTAATGTGTTAATGACTCTTTTTCTCTCTCTCTCATACACACACACACACACACACAAATAAAAATTAATTTAAAACCTGGGGATGTAGCTCAGTGCAAAGGCCTTCAGTTCAGTCCCCAACATTGGAAAAAAAAATTTGAAGGCAGTTAAAATGTAATTGATCTGGTAAAAACTTGAAAACATGAATTTTATAGTGAATGAAAAGAGATGAAATACAAACTCACCCTTAGTCTTTTTTAAATTGAGGAATAATTTATATAAAGTTGATAAATATTGCATATACATCTCAATGATTATTTTCATAGGCAGCCACCACATACAGGTCAAGATGCCAGAATGCTTCCTTGTGCCCCATCCTATTCAAACTGACTTCATCCAGAAATGACCATTATTTAGATTTCTAGCCCCATAAATTATTTTGAACTTCCTTTGAAAGTAATCAATGTTTTTGTTCTGTTGTATTGGTTTTTTGAGGCAGGGTCTCACTAGGCAGTTTAGGCTGGCTGTGAACTATATAGCTCAGGCTGACTTCAAACTCATGGTGATCCTCCTGGCTCAGCTATCTGGGTGCTGATATTACAGGTGTGCACCACCACGCCTGGCTGTGACTGTAATGTGATGATATGTGGCCACACTGAAAGTATTCAGTACCTCAATTTTAAGTACTCAACATGCTGAGAGTGATTTCATATGAAACAGTGCAGGTCTAATCTATTAATTTCCACACATAGGTATGGTAATTGCTTTCTTTTATTCATTCTTGAAACATATGAAGTGCTTACAATGGCACAGGTATTATAATAGAGTGTTAAGAGGTGAACAAATAGTCTGAACAATCTTTTTTTTTTTTTTTTTTTCCGTGGGTACCAGGGGTCGACCTCAGGACCTTGCGCGCCAGCAGGCACCCATGCCACTGAGCGATAGATATCACCAGCTCTTTTCTCGTATGTGGGTTCCGGGAGTCGAACTCGGGTCCTTGGGCTTGCCAGGCAGGCGCTTACACCGCTGAGCCATCTCACCGGCCCTGAACAGTCAATCTTAATGTCCTATATACATTACAGTGTATTTAAAATCCCAATGTGTAGAGCGTTGGCAACTTCCACAATTTTTTTTTTTTTTTTTTTTTTGTGGGGGGGAGACAGGGTCCCGCTATGTAGTTCAGACTGGCCTGGATTCACTATGTAGCCCAGGCTGGCCTTGAATTCATGGCAATCCTCCTGCCTCAGCCTCCCAAGTGCTGGGATTACAGAAGTGCACCACCACGCTCGGCTCACAAATTTTAATATCTAGGCATTTTAAAAAGTCATTCACTTCGGGCCGGTGAGATGGCTCAGCGGCGTAAGCGCCTGCCTTGCAAGCGCGAGGGCCCGAGTTCGACTCCCGGAACCCACATACGAAAAAGGGGCCGGTGATATCGCTCAGTGGCACGGGTGCCTGTTGGCGCGCGAGGTCCTGAGGTCGTCCCCCTGGTACCCACAAAAAAAAAAAAAAAAAAAAAAAAGTCATTCACTTCAAACTGGTTATAGTTTCATAGTTCATTTTACTTTAGAAGAACACTAAGGAAATTTTCAAATACATAAAAATTCATAAAAGAATCACAAAACAAATAAAAAACATGTACTCAAGATTCAGTTTGCCATCATTTTGCCAAACTTAAATTATTCCCCTTCACTGTTCTTTTGCATGAGCATTTTAAAGGACATTCCAGGTATCCTGTTATCTTCTGTGTGTAAACTTCAGAATTTATCTCTAACAAAGGCATTTTTCACATAACTACAGTGCTGTTATCCGTACCTAAAAAAACACAGTTTCTTAATGTTACCTAATACTATCAATATTCGCATTTCCCTAATTATTGTAAAAACGTCTTATTTTAAATATTCGTTCAATTCATGATCTAATTAAGAACCACTCTTTCATGGCATTTGATTGATAAGTCTCTTAAGAGTTACACCTTCCTTTTTTCAATGTCATTTTATTCATTGAGAAACCATTTCATTTGTCTTGTAGAATTACTTACATTTTAGATTAGTCACGTCATGTAATTTGTTTTTCCATTTCTTAATTTTCTCTAAACCGGAGTTCAGGCTTAAATTCAGGTTCAATACTCTGGCAAGATGTGTACATTGTACTTTGTAACATTAGGAGGCACATAATATTTTACCGTCCTAGTTTCATGAGGTTGAGAGTGACGTGTGGTCCAGATGTGCCAAGCTTGAACTACTCGCTAAAAGTTCAAGTTAATCTTTCACTCATGACCTTAATCTCTGTGTAGAATTGTCCCTAGATACATTATTATAACATGTTTTTTTCTAGTATTCTAATTCTGTAATATTTTTCTGTATTCATTTGCTGGAATTCTCTATAAAAACTTTCATATTATCAACTTCTGGTTGCCAGTAAATACAGTCTATACAGGAAACACAGGCTAAGGGATCTTCCACTTATTTAATTATTAAGTTACATTATGAATTCGCTGATGGTAAGTAAGGTGTGAATGCTGTCTAAAGGCCTTCTTACACTCCTTACATTTGTACGGCTTCTCGCCAGAATGAATCCTCTGGTGTTGAATAAGTGATGAATGAAGTCTAAAGGCTTTTCCACATTCCTTACAGTCATAGGGTTTCTCACCAGTGTGAATGCTCTGGTGCTGAGTCAGTTGCGAGAGCAGTCTAAATGTCTTCTCACATTCCTTACATTTATAGGGTTTCTCACCAAAATGAATGCTCTGATGTTGAGTAAGTTGTGAGAACAGCCTAAAGGCCTTCCCACATTCCTTACAGTCATAAGGTTTCTCTCCAATGTGAATACCTTGATGGGAAATAAGTTCTGAGTAACGACGAAAGAATTTCTGACATTCCTTACACTCGTAGGGCTTCTCACCAGTGTGGATTCGCTGGTGGAGCGTCAGATGATAGCCACGACTAAAGGTCTTCCCACATTCCTTACAATCATAGGGCTTCTCACCAGTGTGGATTCTCTGATGGAGAGTAAGTTGCTGCCGCACTCTAAAGGCCTTTCCGCACTCCTTACAGTCATAGGGTTTCTCACCAGTGTGAAGTTTGTGATGGACTCGAAGGCCTGTACTACACAAGAAAGCCTGACCACATTCCTTACACTCATAGCACTTCTCACCAATGTTAAGCCTCTGATGTCGAGTCAGGTGTGCATACTGTCTAAAGGTCTTGCCACACTCCTTACACTCATAGGGCTTCTCACCAGTGTGAATCCTTTGGTGGAGATTAAGTTGTCCTCGCACTCTAAAGGCCTTCCCACATTCTTTACATACATATGGCTTTTCACCAACATGAATTCTTTGATGTACGCGAAGGTCTGAGCTACATGTAAAAATCTTCCCACATTTTTTACACTCATAAAGTTTGTCAGACGTATGAATTCTTTGATGTCGACTAAGATGGGCACACTGTCTAAAGGTTTTTCCACATTCTTTACATTCATAGGGTTTCTCACCAGTATGGATTCTCTGATGGAAAGTAAGCTGTTGGCGTACTCTAAAAGCCTTCCCACAATCCGCACATTCATAGGGTTTTTCTCTATTCTGACTTTTCTGATATAAAGCAAGGGATGAGAGTTTTCTGCAAGTGGATATTTTTTCAGCGGTACTTTTTGTCACTTGACCAAAGTATACCTTGTGAGGACCCTCTTGTCCCTCCAACATTTTATATTCACAGTCTTTTCTGAAAAAAGAGTCGAACCCACAACTTTTGATCCTTTCCATTATTTCCCACTGAGATAAATTGATTTCATAAAAATTCTTTTCTTCAAATAACTTTTTAGTGTCATACCTGGATTCCAAATCTGAAAGAAAACAAGATAAACACATGATATTTTCCTATTCTGGACAAAATAAACAAACAAATAAAACATTTATAATAAAAAACAAGGGACCGGTGAGATGGCTCAGCGGCATAAGCGCCTGCCTGGCAAGCGCAAGGTCCTGAGTTTGACTCCCGGAACCCACATACGAAAAAAGGGCCAGTGATATCACTCAGCGGCATGGGTCCTTGCTGGCGTGCGAGGTCCTGAGTTCAACCCCTGGTACCCACACACACACACACACAAAAATAGAAAATGAAGTCCAGCTGACATAAATGGGCTAAAAAACGCAAAATAAATTATGTAATCTGGGGAAAAGCTAAAGGAAATAAAGGAGATAATGAGTGAAGACCAGATTGCCTTGATGTAGATCAGAGTTTGAGAATCCCTACTTAAATTTTCTAATGATTTGTCTAGTCCATCAGAATCAAATGGAAACATTTTACCATTAATAACATGGCCTCTATTTACCACAGGTGTATCTTAAGCCACTGTCCCCCTTGCTCCCTACTTCCTTATCACACTTACCTCCTTTCATTTCTTATATGTCACAATCTTCATTTCTTAGAGCTTTGCATTGGCTATATTATCTCCCCGGAATCTGGACATGGGTTTACATGATTGGATTCCTTTCATCAGTCACATATCATCTTAAAAATCAGAAAAAAAAAAAAAAAAAAAAAAACCCTGCTGGCTTCATCTAATTCATATCCATTACTTTCTATCCCAGTCATTTCTTTGCTTGGCAGTTTTCTCAATTTTGTTGTTACTGATGAATTTCCTCATTTATTATTATCTTTACTTTCTTACCTTAAACTTCTGCAAAGGAAGAAACCAATTTTTACTTACCATTGAAAAAACAAACCAGTAGTGTATAGTAACTGTTACTTATTAAATTCTCATAATTAGTTAACAATTATTGAATATGCTGCCCTCACCCCAGTCCTAAACCTTAACACACTGATTAAATTCTCTCTTTTTATCATTTCCTAGAGAGATGGGAAACAGCACATATAAGCCATCTCAGTGAAATATATACATGGAAAATGGAGATTTCTTTGCACATGACCATTCTTCCAGTTGCCTCTCCACAGACACGTGCAGACATCTCCACTGCAGCTCAATTCGCACATTGCATAATCATGACTAAACTTTGTTCCCTTTCATAACCAGGTCATGTGATGCTCTGCCTATTTATCTTGGCTTGAGTTTGTTTAATGATACACACCTCTGTCACAAATATTTACCCTATTTGTCCCTTCATTCCCTTCCTCATATCTTCCCTAAAGTCCTCATAGCCAACAGCAGCTTCATGGTATTTAAGAGTATTTTAACAGCAGGTTTATACCATAGTAAAAGGCTAGCAAAATTCTAAGCAAAGAGATGTTTATCTCAAATGTATATTTTCTTAAAGTTTTGCAATAGGAGTTCAATACTTTTTAAAAAGAAAAAGGTATTTTTAAAAATCTATAATGTAACAACATTATTTGTAAATGCCCAAACTGGAAACAATCCAAGTGCTCATCAATAGAAGAACGGCTAGGTAAATTATGGTTCATTACTACAACCGTATACAACAGTAAGAATAAACAATCTACAGCACATGCAGCCATGAGAATCAATTTCACAAACACACTGGTGAGTAAACAAAGTCAGATATAAAAGAACATATACTGTATGATTCCCTTTTTATAAAGTTGAAAAACTGTTAAACTTATCTATGGTGTTGTTAAGGTCAGAAGAGTGGTTAACTATGAAACAGAGAAATGACTAGAAGGAGTCAAGAGGAGGTAAATCTCTATTTCTGAATCTATGTGCTAATTAGATGGGTATGATTACTTTATGAAAATTCATTAAGCTGCATGCTAATGATTTATGTACTTTTGTGTGTATATTTACATTTCAATAAATTTACTTTTAAAAAGATATACTAGGCTGGGTGTGGTGCTGTACGCCTATAATCCCAGCACTGGGGAGGCTGAGGCAGGGGGATCATGAGTTCAAGGCCAACGTGGACTAAATAGTGAGTTCATGGTCAGCCTGAGTCTCAAAAAATAAAAAACAAGCAACAATCCCAGCACTTGGGTGGCTGAGGCAGGAGGATCACTGTGAGTTCCAGGCCAGCCTGGCTACATAAGCAAGTTCAAGGCCAGCCTGCACTACATAGTGAGACCCTGTCTCAAAAAAAAAAAAAAAAAAAAAAAAAGCAACAGAAAAAGATAATACTAAAAAACATTAAAAGGAAATAATAATTTCAATAATGTGGATAAATGTGAGCAAAGACAGGTAAATGAATGGTACAGAAAACATTGCTATGAAACCTGTGGGTGTTTCTCTCTCTAGGCCTGCCTCCCCACTCAAGAAAGTAATTAAAAACATTTAGCAATTTTGTAGAATTTTTGGGAGAGAGTTCAATTAAAGCCTTAATAGGACAAATAAGATATAAATGATATCATTTGCTAAATAGCAGTGGTAAATAAGTAAGCAGCTATAAAAGTATAAACATTAAGAATTAAGGTGGTAAAAAAAGCAAAGCCCAAAACAAACAAACAAACAAAAAGAATTAAGATGGTAATTTCAGGATTTACTTGCAAATTAAAAATTAAAAACTAATTATCTAAATGGAAAGTGATAGTCAAAATCATAATTAAGCACCAAAATATGTGTGAGAAAAATCAAGAAAATATTAATGTTAACAGCATAAAAGCCCATACAAATTGAGATAAGAAACATTAAACATTGGTAAATTAATGAAATAAACAAAGTAAGTAGACAAGGTCCAAAATAAATGAAAGCATAAACAACTGTAGGACGAAAACATCCATACTTACTGATAAATCAGAATAAATTATAAAATGTATCCTATTAAATCTGAAGGTTTTCATTTTTTAAAAAATCCCAGTGTTAACACAGTAAAGCTGAGACTGTCATATACGCCCCCAGCTTAGGTGACAAGCCAGATTATGACGGTGGCATTCGGAGCATTCTGAAGTCAGAGGTTCCTCAATAGAGTGGTGGGGAACTTTTTAGAGACTGAGTGCCAAACTGCAGCCCCAAGCCCCCTTATTTATCACAAGGTGCAACATTGCAATTAAAACTGAATACTGAGGTTTTAGTTTAGAAAAAACAACTTGTACAGTAACATCTTTTGTCTTAAAAACACAGTAATACGTGTGCCATAGGCTCACCACCACTGCTCCACAGTATAAACAGCTGAATTGAGACAGTCACCATATATGATTCTAAATTTCATGGTCCCAGTTCACATTCCTGCAAGCACTAAAATTATTCACATTTAATGACAACTTTTTCTATGACAACTAAGTTGAACATCTTGGAAGTACTGTTATAAATGCACATTGCATTGTTGTCAAGGTAGTATGGCTGAAAAAATAGTAAGACAGGGAACATAGATATTCAAGAAGGATTCTGCATTTACACAGCTTCATGAATATCTTTATGTTCTTGCTCCAAGTCAAAAAAGCTTAAAGTGGAAAGGATAATCTATACATTATATGTGCTTTAATAAAGATAAAATGGCCTGCACCTACACTGAAACAAAAGGCCCTGCTAAACACCAAAAATTGACCCATGGTAGTAAATTTTACTTTCCTACCTTTTATGATACATATATAAAATATTTAAAATTAATAAACTAGTTTAGATTCTAATGAATCAAAGTGCTTTATTCTAGTTGTATTGCTAATGTAAAAACAATATATTAACTAACCTACCTTAGGTCAGCATAAAAGAAGTTATTTCTACTTATGGGAAATTAGCCTAATTAAAAAAAAATAAAGAGCAAATTGTATGGTCATAAAATGGTCTTCCTGGGCCGGTGAGATGGCTCAGCGGCTTAAGCGCCTGCCTGGCAAGCGCAAGGGCCCGAGTTCGACTCCCGGATCCCACATACGAAAAAGGGGCCGGAGATATCGCTCAGCGGCATGGGCGCCTGCTGGCGCGCGAGGTCCTGAGGTCAACCCCCCGGTACCCACAAAAAAAAAAAAAAAAAAAAAAAAAAAAAACAAATAAAATGGTCTTCCTGAGGTATAGTATTTCCTGAAGGAGAAAGTCATTCACCACTTTTTTTGCTAATATATGAGGATATGGGGCACTCCGCTGGGGCAGGAGAATTACAAGTTCAAGGCAACTTAGTAAGACCCTATATAAAACAAAAGGGGGACGGGTAGAGACACTGCTCAGTATGAAGGCCCTAGGTTCAATCCCCAGTATCTAAAAAAAAGATATTGGATAAACAATACAGTATTTGTGACACTGGCAACTCTAATGACATTAACACCAGGGTCAGTGTGCTAGTGTATCGAGAGACCTGAAGCTGGGCAAGTTCGAGCTCAACCTGGGTAACTTAGTGATTAGTGAGACCCTGCCTCAAATTTAAAAAGGGCTGGGGATATTTGGGTTAAATACCCAGTACGAGAGTCAGAGACAGAGACAGACCCCGGGGGGGGGGGGAAGATAGAGACAGAGAGACAGACACGGAAGACAGAGACAGAGAGAGACAGAGAAAGAGAGATAGAGAAGAGACAAAGACAGAGCGAAACAGAGAGACAGTGTAACAGAAAATGGCCCCCCAGCCAATATACTTCAGTTTCTTAGCTGCCCAGGTAGTAGCTCCTGTTGTGGTTCCGGTTGCTTCTGTCTCCTAGAAACGGCTGGTCACTGTGATGCATAGCTGGTCACTGTGATGCATATTTTAAGAACCAATCAAAGACAGCCAAGTACTCTGCCTTTGTACTTCCCCTCGCAGACCCCATAAAAGCCTTTCTCCCTGAGCCTTCGGGGCCTTGAGGAACAATTGATTCCTAGTCAGTGCCTGTCCGACATTAAATAAACCTGCCTCCAAATCCTGGGTGTCGTTTCGGTGTTTCTGTTTGCTGTTGCAAGAGGAGAGACAGACAGAGACGGACAGACAGATACAGAGAGAGACAGAGAGAGAGAAGAGAGAGACAGAGACAGACAGAGACGGACAGACAGAGACAGAGAGAGACAGAGAGAGAGACAGAGATAGACAGAGACAGAGACCTAAAAATGTTAAACTCTGAAATCATAGAATTGCACTTCTGAAAATCAATAATGATCAAAGACTGAATTCCAATGAAATAATGAATAATCTTCCCATGCTATTGATTATTTTACTGCCTCTTTCGCCAGAGTTAGAAACTATAGAAAGAAAAATATGTATTCTCAGCCAGGCATGGTGGTGCAGACCTGTAATCCCAGCACTCAGGAGGCTGAGGCAAGAGGACTGCTGCAAGTTCAAGGCCAGCTTGGGCTACAAAGTGAGTTCAAGGCCAGCCTAAACTGCATAGTGAAACCTTGTCTCAAAAAGACAAAAAAAAAAAAAAAAAAAAAAGGTATTCTCACCTTCACCACACTATCCAATCAACCTGTCTGAATCTTTATCGATGCATGATTTCCCTTTATAAGTTGGTCCCATTCATTATATACTAACAGTCACTGCTTAGAAAACTATCCTCTCTACTTCACCGATTTCCTTCTCTTTGAAATAATTCTCTTAAGCCTATAAGCATGTTCTAATATCTTACATCTTCAAATATATTCCCTGTATTCTGTGTCTGCTTCCCTTTTATGTCAAAATTCCTCCAAAGAAGTGTTCTTATTATTTCCCCATTATCTCACCTCCTGTTTTTTTTTTTTTTTTTTCTTTTCTTTTAATCTCCCAAGAACTTTTAAAACATTGTTATGGATTATTTATAACATACATACAAGTAAAACAATATACCTCCATGTATCCAGCAATCATCAACCTATTATACCCCATGGTGGCCAATGTACAGCTCAATCTACTTTCTTCACATTATGTGAAGCAAATTTCAGATATAATTTCATCTGTACTGATTTCATTATTTATTTTCAAAAGGACATTTAACATAACTACAACACCATTATCTAAACCTAAGAACAGTAGTTTTTTCTTTTTTTTTTTATATGCAGGTACTGGGAGTCAAACTCAGGACCTCGCGCTTGCCAGCCAGGCTCTTATGCCGCTGAGCTATATCACCAGCCCCAAACAGTAGTTCTTTAATATCAACAATCAGCATTCATATTCCTCAGAAATGAAATTTTAAACAAATTAAAAATAATCTGGGGCCGGCGAGATAGCTCAGCAGCTTAAGCACCTACCCGGCAAGCGCGAGGTCTTGAGTTAGACTCCCAGAAGTCACATAAAGGAAAAAAAGGCCCGGTGATATCGCTCAGTGGCACAAGCGCTTGCCCAGCAAGCATGAGGTCCGGAGGTCGACTCCCGGTAACCACATTAAAAAAAAAAAACCTATCCGAAGTCTATAAAGTGCAACTGTTACATGTTTTTATATTTCTTTTAATCTATATGTTCTACCATCTTTTGATTTCCTTTACAACTTATCTTAAAGAAACTGTTTTTGGTCCTGTCATTTCCCATATTCTGAATATTGCGAGCTACGTTCACAAAATGGAGAACATGTTCCTCTATCTTCTGCTCATGAATTGGTAGCCGGCTTTAGAAGCTTGATCAGACTTAGTACAAATTTAATTGGCAAAGTTACTTCACAGTTGATATTGTGTTCTTTCAGTGGAAAAACAATGTCTGACTGTCTTTACTTCTGTGACGCTATCAGCATTGACATTCAATACTTAGATCTAACAGTTCTTTCTGGGTTCCCAAATGGTAATATTTGAATTCTATCGTTCCTTCTTCATTTAGTTACTGAATATTTTTATTAAAGGAAACATACTTCAATCTACTATCTAATGGTATGGTTCTTTTTTTTTTTTTTTTTTTTTTTTGGGGTACCGGGGGGTCGACCTCAGGACCTCGCGCACCAGCAGGCACCCGTGCCTCTGAGCGATATCACCGGCCCCTTTTTTGTATGTGGGATCCGGGAGTCGAACTCGGGCCCTCGCGCTTGCCGGGCAGGCGCTTAAGCCGCTGAGCCATCTCACCGGCCCTGGTATGGTTCTTATAAGAAAGGCTGGATAAATGTTTCTTTTCCTTTAACATTTGTTTTTCAAATAACTTAGTTCTGTACCAGATTCCAATGGTAAACAATTTGCTGTTAGGGGGTTAGGATGTAGCTTAGTGATACAGTACCTGCTTCCCATGTGCAAGGTCCTGGGCTTAATTCCCAGCACCACTCCAAAAGGAAAAAAATTATCAAATTAAGTAATTTATGTTTTGCAATATACTGCAAATATACCAATATTAATGGTAAAATAGTCCCATCTTTGGTCACTTGGAGCCTCTTTAAATTGGCTTCTCTTCCCTGACCACTCTACCTAAAATTACCCCATTCACTCATTCTAATTCTTCTCATTACCTTATTCACTTTTCTTCATAACACTTAATCCTTTCACAATATTTTTATTTTGACAGCCTTCTCTCAATTTTTCCTTTTTATTATGTTCATTTATTTATTTAGATATTTAGTGTGATTTGCATTATTTCTTTTTTCCAAGCTTTCTATTTTCTGCCAGTTCTACAAATTATAAAAGAATGGGTTTATTTATAAGACTGTGGTTCCCTGGCTTTGGGGAGTTGGGAGATGACTTCCATGCACATCTTCATTTTCCTAGAGCCACAACTCAAAAGAAAAGGGTGCTTGGACTTTCATTATACACATGTGCTTTATGTAAATAAATGTTTATAATTTTATATTGAAGATGGAATAAGCATTAGAGCTTCTAACTGTACATTTTTTACTTTTATAGATTTTAAAACTATGATCCTTTATATATCTGTTTTTGGGGAGCTACAAGTTTTATGGCAAACAATTAGTATTGTTAACTCTCTATGGTCATCAGAAGTACATAAAAATCCTATTAATCCCTTTATTTTTCCACTTCCCTTAAGTCTGGTATACACCAAAAAGAAGTCTTTACTGTCCTTGTTTTATCATTATAAAAATAATAAAAGTATTTTGCTAATAAAAAAAAAAGATTGTGATTCCAATCGATGTTCCGTTCCTGTAATCTATTGCTGTACAACTGTATGCAGAACAGACTTATGCATCTACTATAAACTGAAAGAAAGAAAAACTACAAAGGAAACTAAGCTGCTAAAAGCTCTTTAACCAGTCAGGAGTAAATATATAAGGGAAACATCTCAGGGAGGAGAAAGTTTCTGATTTTCATTAGCACATGAAAATACAACAAACACAGCCAATTACAAAATCTCAGCTAACAGTTTCAGGTTTTTGGCCAAAAATACAGTCTGTGGACAAAGAATCCCATCTGTGGCAGCTCATTAGAACCTCAGGCCTCTCTTGGACCTGCTGAATTGCAATCTGCACGTTGAGCTGCACTGTAGCTCAGTAGCAGACCACCTGCCTAGGAAGGCCCTGCGTTCCATGCCTAACACCACACAGCAACACAAAACAAAAGACTAGAACCTGCATTTTAACACAATCCCCACATGGTTTATATGTACAGTAGAATTTTACTGAGAAACATTAGTTTACAATCTATTTGGGGGGATATTGGCACTTGTGCAGCTGATGCAAGTAAACAGTTCTTGTAGGTGAATTTCCCAATATTTAGTAAACCATTTACTTGTTTATTTTGTTTTGTTTTGTAGTGCTGGAGATGGAATATAGGGCCTTGCCTGTGCTAGGCGAATGTTCTACCACTAAGCTACACCACCAACCCATTTATTGGTTTACTTGCTACTGTATGAGTCCCCTACTGCAATGTCAACTGAATGGAAAGAAGGCTATAAAGAAATGTGTATGTAAAAGCTGAAATACAAAAGATGAGCTAGAAAAAAATTAGATCCAAAATACAGGTAAAATGATTATCACTAGGAAAAAAAGTTTTCCCCTACGGAAAGGGGAAAGAACTATGAGAAAGAAGAAACAAGTGGTGCAATGAAGCAGAAGAAATCTCTTTGGTGACTCAGGCTGAAAAGGTCTGTTTTCCTCCCAAGTTTCAGGTCTCACCTTCACAATCAACATCTAAGGGTGGTGTTTCCTCTCAACCAGGAGGTGTGCACCATGCCACAGCGGTTTACCTCTGCCTGACTAGCACTTGCTTACCTAGGCTCCACCTTTTCTCATGCCGCATAAGCATCCAGGGCTCTTTCCCTTGTTCCAATAGGGTAATCACATCTGGTTTAGTAATGGAACATCCTGCTTGAAAGAAAAGTAGACAGTAAAGAAAAAATTTATCAAGTCTTCCAAACAAAGAAGGGTGGCAGGATTGAAAAATACTCAAATTAGAATAATTTTAGGATCATAAGGAAAAGCAAGAACCAAGAGGTAGGGATAAGTTCTTATTTCATTTAAACTCACTATAGGCTCTGTCCTTTGAGAGGAAGTAACAGTTTAGAGTACGGGATTCAAATCCTGCCTCTGACACCTGAGTCACTAGGGTAAATAATTTCATCTCTCTGTGCCTGTTTTCTCTGTTTCTCGCCAGGCTATTTGTCTAGTCTTCAATGCAAATTTCACATATCCTACACTTTTAATCACAAAGCAGTTAAAAGAGAATATGTCTGTTTTAGGAAACTGAATACGTCCACTTGAGTTTTAATTAACCCAACATCATATACACTGTATATGCTCATAAGAGGTAAGTAGAGTCAGAATCTCTCTTCCTAGTCTTACTACAGGTGAGTCCACGAATAACATGGACTATTTCTTGCAGTGTGATTCCAGAATGCTTTGCAGTGGTTTTGCTGTGTCTAAGAATTTATATTCAGGGCTCATTAAAGAGGTAATAAGAAACAAAGGATAATGTAAAGCACACTGAATTATGGTGGGAAATGAAAATGCTTAATAGAGAAGTCTATTCCGAAACCACAAAAAGATATTCAGATAGTTTTTAGAGAGCCCTGATATTCAGTCTTATAAATTTCTAAATTATTTGACACAAATAAGCTTACCCAGTGACACCAAGTTGCTATAGTTCTCTAATATCACGTCTCTGTACAAATTCCTCTGATAGGAGTTCAGGCATTCCCACTCTTCCTGAGAAAAGTCTACAGTCACATCTCTGAACATCACCAAATCCTGAAACGACAAACACATGTATTATTCATGAGGTGAAAGAAAACAGTTTCAAGATGGAAGAAGGGTCTTAATGATACATGCTCATTTTATATATCAAATAAACAGACTGAAGCTAGAAACCTGCGATGTGGGTACATGGGAATAAGGAAATAAGTGTGACTGAAACAGAATACGTGTTCTTGAAGATCTCTATTGTGTGCTTGAAATCCCAGCATTCTGGGAAGAAGATGGCAGGTCTGAGTCTAGCCTGGGCAATTTAGTGAATTAGTGAGACCATGCCTCAAAATTTCAAAAAGTTAAAAAGCAGCTGGGGAACACAGCTCAGCAAGAAAGCCCTAGGCTCAATCTCTGGTACTTAAAAAAAGATCCCCATTAACATACACCAGAGACTGGTAAATGTTTTCTATAAGGGGGCAATACTAAGCTTTGCATGCCACAAATGGTCTCTGCTGCATATCCTTCTTCTTTTTAAACAAATTTCTCAAAATGTCTTTTGCTTGCACAAAAACAGACTTTGGCTTATGGGCCAAATGTGTAGTGTTTGTATTTTGCCCAAAATTGCTGTAGCCAAACCTTCCTATCTACTATGTGATACCTAATTTTATTTATTTTCAGACATGTTCAGGTGATTACCAGAAATTCCTTGTTAACTGAAGTCCCCAAGAATCCTGCTTGCAAAGGACCTAAAAATTTATCAATAAATGTAACTTACTCTATCTTTTTTCCTTTAAGGATTAGAAAAAATTGATGGAATTTCTCCCCTGAATGAACTGTAAAGTCTCTATTTTGAAAAAGTAAAGTTTGCATAAAGTTAAAGAATTTCTTTTAGACTTAGCTATCATTATATTGCATCATTAGCATTTTTCCTTATATATATAACAAACCGTTGAATATTTTAAGTATACCATACAGTAGTCCACTTTTTGGACATGTTAGACTAAATAGTAATTATATTTAGATATCACTATACTTTTAAATACATTAAATTATATTTCAAATTTACATTACAAGAAATTCTAAAACCACAATGTCAAACATGTTAGCTTAGAAATGTGGTTATTGAGCACTCAAATTGTGACCAGTCCAAATTCAGATGTTCTATAATATATAAATAAGATAGGCTTTACGTATACCAGATAGTGAAGAGTTCAGGAAGAAAAGAATGTAAGATCTCTCAGTAATTTTTATATCCATTACACTTTTGAAATGATAATATTTGGCTATTTTGGGTTAAATGAAACATATTACAATTAACTGCACTGTTTCTTTTTACTTTTTACTTTTTTTTTTTTAAATGTGCGTACCAGGAGTCGACCTCAGGACCTCACACTTGCCAGCAAGCACTTGTGCCGCCAAGCGATACCACCAGCCCTTTTTTTTTTTCCTTAATGTGGGTTCTGGGAGTCAAACTCAGGACCTCGCGCTTGCCAGGCAGGCGTTTATGCCACTGAGCTATCTCACCGGTCCTCTTTTTACTTTTTTATGACTACTAAAATATATAAGATTATTTATGTACCTTGCACATTAGAAAATTTTTCATTACATATGTAGCTCACATTACAATTCTTTTTGGCAGTGCTGTTCATGGTGTCCTCTAAACCTAAGAGTCTCAGATTAAATGTCGCCCTCTAGGCAATTTTAGCTCCATCTCTGCTCCAGACAAACGACAGACAGGACATACTGACAGACAGTCAGCTGGGCATAGTGGTACATGCCTGTAATCCCAGCACTACAGAAGCTGAGGCAGGGGGATCACCATGAGTTTGAGTGAGCCTGGATTACACAGTGAGTTCAAGGCCAGCCTGAACTACATAGTGAGACCCTGTCTCCAAAAAACAAAAAACTTGGTCAGTGTGCACACAGCCACAAAGGGAGAACAGAGGGATACACAGGAAGCACCTGAGATGCCAGGCTCAATCCCGCACTGGAATGGGAGAGAATGGGGAAGCAGCTACTGGGTGGGGCTCTGCTAGGAAGTTTCAGAATAATAAATGAGAATGTTCACATAAGCTAAAAAAAAAAAAAAAAGCGACAGAATTTTATTTTATGTTTTGAGGCAAAGTTCCAATATGTAATCCAGGCTGACCTTGACTTGCTATGCAGCCCAGGTTGGCCTTGAAATCACAATCCTCCTGCTGCTGCTTCCCTAGTCATGGGATTACAAGCATGGGCCACCAAGTCCAGCATAAAGATAGAATTTTAAATAGACAGAAACTAACTTACATGAGCCATGATTTTAGAGTTGCAACAACTGGCCAATATTCATTTACTGGAGTAGCAGAGTCCACAGAGGCCAGAGCTGGGGGAAGAACGTGAAGCTATCAGAACAGAATTGCTGCAGAGTCTTCAAATGTTAAAAGCCGTTATATAACACTTCTCCACTCCTCCACACAATTGTGGCTCCCAGCACATAGACAAGTTATGAGAGGTTAAGAGGTAGATTAGACAAACATCTGTCCTCCCCCAAACTGTAGGAAAACCAGCTGTGCAGGGACTAGACACACAGCAGAGAACCTCCTGCATCAAAGCACAAGCTCAGCCACTTAGGCAGAAGAGCTTCCAGTCAGTCTCTGTCCCCCACACACGCAGCTGGATGTGGACCTGAGAAGGTACTGTACAGACCTGTCCTGAGCAGATCCACTCTCCAATCCCATCTTTCCAGCTTAGAAGAGGCTACACCCTCTAAACCAGAACTTCCTTCCTGGAAGGACAGCTGGCCTTCCCAAACTTGAAGGTAGAAAACTGCAGTCAGGAATTTCCCAAACTTTTTTGTGAATTGGATCACCTGGAAATCTTTATATATACTGATACCTAGTCCCCGCACCAAGCATTCTGATTTAGTTAGTATAGCATATGACCCATAAATAATGATTTTAAAGACTTCCTCAGGTTTTTATAAAATCTCCCTCTGGATAAACTTGAGATATTTCTAGCTAAATGGATGCATCTTGAGGACACGCTCTTAAGTGAAATAAACTGGACACACATGTGTGAATACCACATTGTTTCTCTGGTGTGAGAAACCAAAAGTGTAAATAAGGACCTACAATAGATATTGTGAAATAGGAAGATAATATTTAAATGGGAAGGGGATCTAGGGATGGGGGAGGGGGAAAGGAAGGAAGGGGAAAAAATGATAAGAAGGAAAAAATGGAAACAAAGCTTTTATAAATAAGGAGGGAAAAGGGGGTTCAAGGGAGGATGGGGAAAGGGAAAAAAAAAGAAACAAGTTGTGTCATGTACAGGTACAGATTCCCTATGATGAATGTGACCATTACATATATGTAAAATGTACCAATAAACATAATTTAAATAAATAAATAGAATTTTAAAATCTCCCTCTGGAGACTATAATAGGCAGCACAGTTTGGTAGTCAAACTTCAGTGAGCATCAGAATCACCTGAAGGGCTGGTCAAGCAGACTGCTAGGCCCTACTCCTAGAGACCGGTGTTCAGGAGGTTGGGGACTAGACTTGAGGATCTACATTTCCAAAAAGTTCCCAGGTGACACTACTGCTACTTGTATCCAATGCCATACTTTGAGAACCATCTGTACAGACCACGTCTAGCAGCCTTTATCGTGACAAAACTGCAGCTGCACACTGGATCCCAGTGTGTGTCCCAGCTTAGCTACTATTCCCAGAATGCTCTGAGCTCACTGCTCACTATTTTCCCATTCAGAACCATCAATACTGTCTGCCTGATCACAATTACTACCTAATCTTTCCCAGTATCCAGACTGGGAAGAAGTGAATTTGTGAAACCTGAGCATGGATAATTCTCTAGGAAGAAATAACTCATTGATTCATTAGTTAGAACCCACCAAGTAAGTAAAGAGATGCATACTAAATGAACTGGATTAGCAGATTTGAAAAATTTATACTTCGTTCAGTATTTACTATGTTTTGGGGAAAACAGACACTAAACAGGAATGGTGTAAGGAGAATGAAATGTGTGGAAACAAAGTATTTCTAATGAAATCGAAAAAGCTAACTACCCTTCAATAAGGTTAAATAACATTTATGGTAGCAATCAAGATTAAGATGTAGGGCCAGGGATATAGCTCAGTGGCACAGCACCTGTCTGGCAAATGCAAGGTCCTGAGTTCAATTCCTCGTAACAAAAAAAAAAAAAAGATTAACATGTAAATTAATAATTTCCTGAATATTTTATCCACAATAATACTTAACAAAATATCATACACTTTTTCCTATGACTAAGTATATTTTTTATTATCATATAACATTCCATGACATAGATGGAGTGTGACTTAACCATATCCACATAGATGGATATTAATTTTGTAAAAGAATATCCCAAAGTCATTTTCAGTTATTCCAGACTTTGATTCTAGACCAGCGAGAATCAATCTTGTTGGGCATACACACTTTGATAAGGTGAAATTATGACTTTCCTCCCACTAATTAACATTTACAAATATATGCAAAACTTCCGAATATAATCTTGAGATTTCTGTTGCTCTGAAAGCCCATAAACAGAATCCAAAGACTTCACATTATGAATTCCTGTCCTGCTTCACTTAAGCTTTTGGCCCATTTTCCTCCTTGCAAGAATCCATCCTAGTTAACTTCACGTTTTCATTGCCCTTGGGAATAAAGAAAGCTGATAGAGATGACTAAGCATTATCATGTAATAGCAATAGCTACTATTAAATAATTAATTATGGACTGTGCGCCAAGTATTCTTCTAAGCGCTTTACAGATATTAACTCACGAAATCTTCAGAATCACCCCATTAAGTATATATTATCAATTCTGTAATAATAGTATATACTATTACACTAAGGAAACTGAAGCTCAGAAAATATAACCCAAAGTCAGATTTCAGTGCCATGCAAATCCTCTTAAACTAGTTCTAACATTCTTAACCACATTACATCTCTCTCAGTCCATCCAAAGGTACACCCAAAATACATTCATGCTACCAAACCGCAAGCTGTATCTGGCTGGCACCAAAACTTTCACTCATGGATGCCTGGGAGACACTCTTATTCCGGAGTCACTAAGGTATCTAACCCCTACACTAGTCCTAACAAATCATCAACAATCAAAAACAAACCATCAACATCAACTTTCAGCAGGAGTTATTTCTCTATCATCAAAATCCTTAGAACGAAATATATAGCACACGCCTAATTAATTACAGAACTGCATGAAGAGGACACTAGAAAGAGGAATCTCCTCATTAGGCCCCTTGCCATTAAATAGGCAGAGAAATCCTCAGGCCTGACCCAATGAATACATCATTCTTAAGAGTTTTCAAGGGAAGGAAATCAAATAATCCCATGAGGAAATCAAATGCATTTCATAGAAACAAAGAAGCAGCACAAACTCAAGCAACCTGTCTTTTACACGAGCATCAGTGACCGGTCACTTTAACAAGGGCTCTTTTCTTGGAGACCAGCAAGACTGGGGATGCAGAGGGGGTTCATGACACCCCAAGCTTTTCTGAACTTGGTTAGAAACCACTCTCCACGCTTCCCTGGCCCTGGCTAACCCCCACCTTCATGCACGAAAGCAAATGAGGAGGAGAAGGGATGTCTGCAGCCACCCGCGTCTGGGATCGCAGCTCTAGGTACCCCACCACTCCGGGGGCCGCCCTGTGTGTAGTTGGAACTGTCCAGCGGGTGCTCCCAGCCCCCAGAGACCTTTCCCGAACCTATGTCCTGGCCTTTTGCAGGGGACCTCCATTGTGAGGTTCCTCTGAGTTCCCTCTCGGGCTTTCTTTACAACCAGGCCGAGGTGGCAGACGAGAGACAGAGGTGCGCGGAGCCTCAGGGTCTCCCACTGCACAGTAGGCCGCACCCACAAACCGGGTCAGCACCTTGACTGCCACACGAGCCACCACCCAATCCCTCGGTCTGACAGTCCGCAAACCCTGGCCTGTCCCGGACTCGTTTGCCTAGGAAAAACAACCACACCCGAGCCTGGCTCACCGGGCTCAGTCTTTACTCAGCTCCAAAGATGCCCAGCGCTGGATTCCACCGAGCCAGGATTCTATACACCAACCGGCTTGGTCGGGAGTGCGCAGGCGCAGACGCGGGGTGGGGGCGGGGCCAAGTCCGGGGCTGCCTGGCGCTGGGAGGGGGAGTGGAGCCAGAACGGGCCGGGGACGGAGGCGGAGCAGAGGACGGGTCTTGGTGGGCCTGATGTCCAGTGCCTCACGGCTATAGAAGGAACCCCTTGAGTGATCGGTACTCTTGAGGATAACTCGAGTTGCACCCTTGTGGGACCTCCAGTTCCCAACCAGAAAGCTGTACATTCCGGGTTTTCTCATTAGGTTTGTGGCTCCGCTGCAGTCCACAAGCACCGCCCCTCGAAGGCGCCTGTGGTTTCGGTCCAGAGTACGCAGGCGCGCGAGGGACCCCGGGAACCAGCTCCATTGGGGAGGGTGAGAGGCTTGTAGGGCTGCGCTCGCCCGAAGGGTGAGGGGAATTTGGCGCTAGGACCTCTGATTGGGCTGGAATGGCCAAATCTTTAGGTCTGGAGTGATGACCCCGGCGGTGGTCACCACGACGTTGCTAACTGTTCTTTTGTGTAAGGTGCTATTGTTTAGGCTTAGCCACTGTACAGTTATCCTATTCCCCTTTGTAGTTACTGTTTTATGGGAGGATACATTGACACTATATAAATGTCCTGTTCCTCATCAAACTTTTACCCACTATTTTTAGCATCTACTGATTAATCTTACCTGAACCACTTATGACTGTGATGGTGTGATGTGGTGATTTTCTAGTTATTTTTCCTATTTATTAATTGACATTCTACTGTACGGAAGCACTTTCTCACCCACGAATTTTATTTAATTTCTCATTAACAGTATAGGTTCTTATTTACTCAATGAATTATCCTTTTTTTTTTTTTTTTTCATTTTGATACTTGGCTTATCCAAGATTTGGCCCGTGGGAGCACTTTCTAGCTGGATATTGTGTCCTGATAGGTTCCTAACATGTTTTACTATTTTCTTATGTTGTGGCATAAAAACGTATTTCAGGTGCATCTTGTACTATCAGTGTCCTAGCT
Source organism: Erethizon dorsatum (assembly GCA_028451465.1). Classification (NCBI taxonomy): domain Eukaryota; kingdom Metazoa; phylum Chordata; class Mammalia; order Rodentia; family Erethizontidae; genus Erethizon; species Erethizon dorsatum. Next base: position 101,238,127 of record CM051834.1, read on the forward strand.
ACCGTGTGCTGGAGAAATAGAAGACATTTTCTCACATATGCAAGTCAGATGAAGGATTTGACAGTTAAGTAATAGTAAACTCTCATTTCAAAAATCGGCACTGCTTATTAACATATACAGAATATAGTAAATATGCAGAGTGGAGTTTCGAAGAAGATTTAAGAGTCTTGGAAAGAGCCGAGCATGGTGGTGCAATCCCAGCACTCAAGAGGCTGAGGCAGGAAGATCCCTGCGAGTTGGAGGCCAGCCTGAACTACACAGTGAGCCCTGTCTCAAAAACAAACAAAAACACCAAAAACCAAAACAAAACAAACATAAAGGGTCTTGGAAAGGAATTCATGTAAGAAATGATGATGACTTAAACTAAGGATAAAGAGGTATCTTAAAAGGGACACCTTTTTGACGGTGAGCATATAGCTGAGTAGTAGAGTAAGTGTTTAGCATGCATATGGCCCTTGTTCCATTCCCAGCACCAAATAATTAAATAAGTATAAAATAGTGGGTGCGATGGCATGTGCCTATATGCCCAGCTACTTTGGAGACTGAGGCAAAAAGGTCACTTGAGCCATAGGGTTCTGTATCAGCCAGGTCAACACAGTAAGTCCCCATCTCAAAAAAAAAAAAATGAATGAGATACGGAAAATATTGTCATCAGTTGACTCTGAATACTGGCTATGTAATGTTCATAATTTTAATGTATTTTTATATTTTAAAATAATTTTTTAAAAGTAGGCTTAACATTTTCCACATAAAAAACAAATATGCCATATATATATATATATATATATATATATATGGAGGCAGAAGAAATTATTTCATAAAATTAAAACAAAGTACAGATTTAAAACTATGGGTAAATAAATACAAGGAGGATAAAATGTTAGCACTAAAAATGGAGAGCTAAGGGGGGAAAAGGTGGTTTTATCATGAAAGCCAAAACAATATTGGGATATCACAGAGAAATAATGATAAAATATATCATATTTGCTGTGATCCATCAAAATAACTACCAAAACTTGCCGGTATAAACTAGTGACAGGTGACCCAGAGTTCCATCCTTTAGTTGCCTCCAGCATTTTTGTCTATTCATATTAAGTGATAAATAATTTTATTGATATGTCTGTGATATGTAATTACATTCATCTTGTGGAATATATATATATCACATCTTGACCATCTTGACCATTTTTATGCCTTCTCCAACTTGCATTCCCCTATGCTTTCTTCCCATCTTCACAGAGTATTCCTCCCTGTTTCCTGCCATCTCTCTTTTATTTTGCTCTTGGAATTATTTATATTTTGGGTTTCTCGCATTAGAGAAATCATGTGATATTTAACTTTATGTGTCTGATTTATTTTACCTAGCACCATGGTTTCAAGATCCATCCATTTTCCTACAAATTACTCAAATTTATCATTCTTTGTGGCTGAGCACATTTTCTTTGCCCATTCATATGTTGATGGGTAGAAAAGGCTGCTTCTATAAATTAGCTGTTGCAAATTGTGCTACTATAAACATGTGTATGTATATGTCATTGTAATATGATGACTTCAGATATTTTGGGAAGATATTCAGAAGAAGTATAGCATGGTCAAAAGGATTTCTAGTTTTAGTTTTTGAGAAATCTCCACACTGAGCTCTAGAGTGATTGTACCAGTCTAGTATACATTCCCATCAATGATGTAGAAGAGTTCATGCATCCCCACAACTTCACCAGCATCTATTTTTATTTTTGAGTCCTTCCTAATCACTATTCTTATTGGAGTAAGATGGAATCTCAATGTTGTTTTGATTTGCATTTCTCTAGTGGTCAAAGATGCTGAACATTTTTTCATGTACTTATTGGCCACTTGTACTTTTGAGAAATGTCTATTCTTTTCAATTGCCCATTTTTTGGTAGTCTTTTATGGGGGAGTCTAATTGTGTTGCATCTTTCTTTATATACTCTAGATAATCTGTTTGAGAGTAACTGGAAAATTTTTTGTCTGTGGTGGTTGTTTACTTTGCTGTGCAGAAGCTTTTTAATTTATGTAATAGCATTTATTGATTCTTGGTATCAAGTTTTGTGCAGGTGGGATTCTGTTCAGGAAACCCTTGCCTATGCATATGTCTGCAAATTTTACTAATTTTTTCTGCCAGCAGATTCAGTGTTTCTGTTTTTATATTTATGTCTTTGATCCATTTTGATTTGATTCGAGTACATGGGAGACATATAGATTTAGATTCATTCTTCTGCATGTGGATACAGTTTTCCCAGCACCATTTGTTAAAGAAGTTATCTTTTCTCCAGGATATGTTATTGGGCCCTTTGTCAAAAATCAGATGTCTTAAGGTGCTTAGAGTTGTTTCATCAAGTCTATTCTATTGGCCAACATGTCTGTTTTTGTGCCAGTACAATGTTATCTTTATTACTGTAGCTTTGTAGTATAATTTGGAATTGGAGAATGTAATGCCTCCTGCCTTGCTCTTGTTGCTCAGGATTGCTTTGATTATTCTGCGTCTCTTCCGGTTCCATATAAGTTTTATAATTGTTTTTTGTAGTTATGTGAAAAATGCTATTGGTATTTTGACTGGGATTGTAACAGAAACTGCCCCCCTCAGGATACTTCAGTTTGTTAGTTGCCCAGGTAATAGTTTCTGTTCCAAATCCGGTTGCTCCTCTCTTTTAGAAACGGCTGGTCACTGTGATACATAGCTGGTCACTATGATGCACATTGAATAAACCAGTCCCCAACTGACAAGCCATTCTGCCTCTGTACTTCCTGCTTGCTTATCCAATATAAGCCCTAGACCACCAGAGATCGGGGCCTGATATTCTGGGAATGATCCCAATCAGTGACCGTTGATGTAAATAAATCTGCCTCCAAATCCTGGCTGTCATTTCAGTGTTTCTGCTTGCCGTTGCAGGATCACACTAAATCTATATGTCATTTTTTGGTAATGTAGCCATTTTTTACAATATTGGTTCTGCCTTTTCAAGAACAGGGGATATCTTTCAATTCTCTAATATCCTCTTAAATCCATTTTCAGAGCGCTATAGTTTTCATTATAGAGGTCTTTCATTTCTTTTGTTAGATTAAATCTTAGGTACTTAATTTTTTGAAACAATTGTGAATGGGATTATTTTCCTGAGTTTTCTCTCAGTGGATTTACTGTTGGTATACAGGAACACTATTAATTTTTTGTGTTTATTTTTATCCTACAAATTTCCTGAATTTATTAGTTCTAAGAGTCTTCTGCTGGAGTTTTTTGGATTTCTTATGTAAAGGATCATGTCCTTTACAATGCAAATAAGGGTAGTTTGACTTCTTCTCTTTTTGTTCAATTACTTTTTTCCCCTTCCTGATTGTTCTGGCTGAAGTTTCGGGTATCTGTATTGAACAGGAGCGGTGAGAATGGACACCTGATTTTGTTTCTGGTTTTAGAGGGAATACTTTCAGTTTTTCCCCATTTAATGCAATGTTGGCAGTGAGTTTGTCATAAATGGCTTTTTTCAGTTTGAGATAAGGTCTTTCAATACCTATTTTCATCAGTTTTTAAAATCATGAATGAATGTTACATTTGTTAAAGTCTTTTTCTCTATCTATTGAGGTGATCATGTGATTTTTATCCTTGCTTCTGTTTACGTGTTTTACATTTATTGATTTCTGTATGATGAACCATTCTTGCATTGCTGGGATAAAACCAACTTCATCCTGACATAAGATCTTTTAAATTATTTGTTGTATTTTCTTTGTAAGTATCTTATTGAGATTTTTGCATCTATGATTATTAAGGAAATTGGCTTATAGTTTTCTTTTTTGTGTGGAGTCCTTGTCTGTTTTTTTTTTTTTTTTTTTTTTTGGGTACCGGGGGGGTCGACCTCAGGACCTCGCGCGCCAACAGGCACCCGTGCCGCTCAGCGATATCACCGGCCCCATTTTCGTATGTGGGTTCCGGGAGTCGAACTCGGGCCCTCGTGCTTGCAAGGCAGGCGCTTACGCCGCTGAGCCATCTCACCGGCCCCTTGTCTGGTTTTATTACAGGGTAATATTAGCTTCAAAGAATGAGTTCAGCAGTAATTTTTCCTTTGAATTTCATGGAAGAGTTTGAGGGGTATTAGCAATAGTTCTTCCCTAAAGTACTGGTAAATATCAGCAATAAGTTCAGCCCATTAGGTCCTGGGCTTTCTTATTTGGTAGGGTTTTCACTACTGACTCCACTTCATTGTCTATTATTGTTCTATTCAGGGTGTTATATCTTCTTGGTTCAGTTTTTGTAATATATATATGTCTAGAAATTTATCCATTTTTTCTAAATTCTCCAATTTATTGGAATATGAGTTTTTGAAATAGTTTCTTATCCTCTAGATGTCAGTGTTGTTCATCATATTTTCACCTTTTAAATTTCTAATTGCAGGGGGCCGGTGAGATGGCTCAGCGGCTTAAGCACACTGCCCGGCAAGCGCGAGGGCCTGAGTTCGACTCCCGGAACCCACATACAAAAAAGTGGCCGGTGATATCGCTCAGCGGCACGGGCGCCTGCTGGCGCACGAGGTCCTGAGGTCGACCCCCCCGGTACCCACAAAAAAAAAAAAAATTCTAATTTGCAGCAATGAGTTTTTTCATTCCTTCTTTTGTAAGTTTAGTGAAGGGTTTATCAATCTTATCCTTTCAAAGAAACAACTCTTTGTCGACCCATTATATTTTTTAAAAGCTCTATGTCATTAATCTCTACCATGATCTTTATACTTTCTTTTCTTCTACAACTTCTGAAATGTGGCTTGCTTTTTTGTTGTTTTTTTTTTTTTTTTAACCTTAAGATGCATCATTATTTACTTGGATTGCTCTACTTTTCTAATGTGGGTATTCACAACTATAAACTTTCCTTTCGAACTGCTTTAATTGTGTTCCATAGATTTTGGTATGTTGTGCTGCCATTGTTATTGCCATTGTCTCAGAATTTTTAAATTTCTTCCTTGATTTTTTTTTTGTGACCTATTGCTTATTCAAGAGTATATTATTTAATCTCCATGTGTTTGCATAGTTTCTGTGTTGTCTTTTGTTGTTGATTCTAGTTTTCATTCCACTATGATCTGATAGTATGCAAAAGATTATTCTGACTCTTCTGTATTCATTATACATGCTTTATCACCTAAAATATGGCCTATTTTGGAGCACGATCTGTGTACTGCTGAGAAAAATGTATATTCTCCTGTTGGGTAAAACACTATAGACATCTGTTTAGTCCAGTTGTTTTAATGGTGTGGTTCAACTCTGATAATTTTTTTTGTCTGATTGACCTATTTGTGAGACAGGGGTAGTTAAGTCTTTACTATGATTGTATTGCTGTCAAACCTGACCTTTTAGGTCAAGTAGTATTTGTTTTATGAAATTGGTGTACTGACATGGGTGAATATATATTTATAATTCTTATCTCTTTCTGTTGAGTAGTTCTCTTTCTAAGTATGTAGTGACTTTCTTATGTCTCTTCTGATCATTTTGGCTTGAAAGACCACTTTGTCTAAAAATAAAATAACTACTTCTTCCTTCAAACTGCCATTGCGTGGAGTATCCTTTCTGTCTTCTCACTTTCGGTCTATGTGTTTCTTTGAAGATGAGGTGGATCTCTTATGGACAAGTGTCTTTTACTTTTCTCATTGCTGAGACAAATATCCGACACCCAAAGTTAAAGGAGGAAGACTTTATTTGGCTCCCAGTTTGTGGAAGTTTCAGTCCATCATCTGCTGGGGGGTCCAAGGGCAGGGGTAGCATGGCAGGGGGCATCACAGAGGAGAAATAGTCCAAGGCAAAGCAGGGCAGGCAGAAGGCAGCCAGCAGCGAAGTAGCAAGCAGCAAGCCACAAGTGACAACACTAGGCCCTGTTTCTGTCCCTTATAGTTTATCCAGGCTAACCGCCCTGTAGGGACAGGGTAGCACTCACAGCCCGGGTGGGAGCACCCTTAATCCTAACCAGAATTATGCCAAACCAATCAGTGCACTAATTAGAAATCACACACCCTTGATTCCAGCATCACACACTCAGACCCGCCACCTCTGAGAAGACTCACCTATGACCAGATAAGGCTTTGGGGGGACATCTAGGCATCAGCCATAACAGCAAGATATAGTTTGGTTTTGTATTTTCATCCAATCTGCTAGTTATATACCTTTGGGTAGGGCAGTTAAAACTGTTCACATTGAGAATTATTGAAAGCTATTTACTGAATCCTTTTCATTGCATTATTTTTCTGTTGTTGATTATTTTTCCCTTCTGTACAACTACTTCTCAGATTTTTTTTTCCTTTGGGATCACTGGTAATATTGGCCTCATTCTCTCTGTCTAGGATTCCACTGAGTACTTTCTGCAGTGTTGGTTTTTGTGGTCATGAATTTCTTTATGTTCTCTTTGTCATGGAAAGTCTTTATATTGCTATCAATTTGAAAGATATTTTGCAGCATATATTAAGCTGGGTTGACAGTTGTTTTAATTTAGGTCTTGAAAAACTTTAAGATCTCTTGGCTTTGGGCCGGGGATATAGCTCAGTGGCACAGTGCCTGCCTGGCAAGCGGCAAGGTCCTGAGTTTGATTCCTCGTCCCCACCTCAAAAAAAAGATCTCTTGCTTATAATGTTTGTTGGGAAATCCGCTGTTCTTCTAATAGGCTTGCCTTTATAATTTAATTAATTTTTTCTTTAATAGCTTTTAGTATTCTCTTTTTGTGCTAAATTTTGACTACGATATCTCATGGAAAAGTTCTTTTCTGGTTGTGGCTATTTGGGGTTCTATATGTCTTGTTCACCTGGAAGTTGAATACTTTCCCAAGATTTGGGAAATTTTCAGCTATGATTTCAGTGAATACATTTTTTTTTTTTTTTTGTGGTACCAGGGGTCGACCTCAGGACCTCGCGCGCCAGCAGGCGCCCTGCCGCTGAGCGATATCACCGGCCCCTTTTTCGTATGTGGGTTCCGGGAGTCAAACTCGGGGCCCTTGCACTTGCCAGGCAGGCGCTTACACCGCTGAGCCATCTCACCGGCCCTCAGTGAATACATTTTAAAAGTATTTTTGTGTCATCTTCTAATCTTCTCTTAACTGCTATAATTCTGAGGGGTGTGTGTGTGTGTGTGTGTGTGTGTGTGTGTGTTGTAGAGCTAGCAGCTTCCAGGGTATCTTGTTGTAGGATATCATTAAGTACATGACCTGCTACATGAACCTTAGTCTTCTAGTTCCGACACTTTCTCCTAACACTGATCATTTATGCTGCCCATACTTTCAGTTGAATTTTTTAATCCTGGATTCTGCTTTTTTCCCATAATTTCTAATTCTTCACTAAAATGGTATTTCATATCTTGTATTGAATTAATCCACCAGTTTTTGATATCTTAAAATTTGTTGGACATTTTATGAATTGTAATTTATCTGTTTATTTACATCCCCTTTAAGCTCACTGAATATCTTATGAATTTGATTTTCTTTCTTTGAATACTTCAAACATTTTATCATTTAGTTTTTTTAGTTCTTTGCTTGAAACTTCTACCACATCATTGCCCATGAAATCAGCTTTTGGGGAGTTAAGGGTTTGGGGAGGTATCTTGTTGCCTTGTCTTCTCATGTTTCTATTGTTTTTGTGCTGAGGGTTGAAGATCAGTTAGGGTAGAAAATCTGTGTTACTACTGTGGAGATTCTCTTTAGTTAATGTGTGTTTCCCTGTGATGTGATCTTGGCTTTTGCTATATTTTTGTGTTTATACACATCTTCTACCTACCCAAAATAACAGGATAACAAGATTGGTTCCATTCATTGTGTTCAAAGAAAGAACTACTACTTGTATCAGCATCTATAGAATCATGTAATTTAAAACTTCATTTAACAATTTCACCCTTTTTTCAATAACTCATAAAGACTGTGATACAGTACTAATGACAATTGGGGGGATGTAAAATATAGGGGAAGGAAAAAGTGAGAAAGGGAGAAAACCATTCAGAAAGTAGGAAAGAAAAAAGGTAACAGTAAAATGAAAGAAAAGATAGGCATCTGGAATGGAGGACAGGAGGAGAAAGGTTTTGGGGGGTTATTTGAGGGGTATAATAAAGGGAAGAAGAGGGAGAGAAGGTATAATTGGAGTTTAGGGAAGCTGTAAGAATGTCAGAACCAATTAATATGCTGATAGAAAGCTTGTGTTTGAATCCTCCATACACAATATTTGGTGAGGGTTAACTTGACATGCCCATGAAAGGATATTATCTAAATCTCTAATTCTTATTATCCATTTCATATATAAATGCACACCTCCCATACATACCAGATGAAAGGAGAAAAAGAAAAGAAAGAGAAAGAGAGAAAGAGACCACACACATACAAAATCACAAGAGCAGCTGGACATGGTGGTGCACGCCTGTAATCCCAGGGCCTTGGGAGGTTGAGGGCAGGATCGCTGTGAGTTCAAGGCCAGCCTGGGCTACATAGTGAGTTCAAGGCCAGCTTGAACTACATAGTGAGACCCTGTCTTAAAAAAAAATCGCAAGAATCCTCTCATCCTGCTTAGATAGCAGTCAAAATTTGACCAGTGTGATTTTCCCTCTACATTCACAAATGGAGAAAATTTAACTTGTAGCAGTTCTGGGGGGCCAAGTTGCAGCCTTCTGTGGTTGAGTCCAAGAGACTAGATGTGTCTACTTTTTTGTGCTGGTGTCCATTATTTTATTTTATTTTATTAGTATATGCTTGCAGTCCATAATGATTACATTCCTTGTGGAGAGTTGGTACATGTACATAACACGTCTTAATTATTTGTTCATCCCCTTCCTTTCCTCTCTCCACCTTTTGGTCTGCTTCACTTTTGCAAAAGATCTATCTTCCAGTAATACGTAATGTGTTAACCATTGTTACTCTCCTATTATGTTGTTTTGAAAATTTGTTCTTCTTTTGATTTGTTTTGTTTTTTCTTCTCTTTAAAATAAAATAAAAAAAGATCTATCTTCCTATTTTCTATTATCTATCTTATTTTGTGTTTGTTTATATTTTGGATTCCTCACATAAGAGAAACCATGTGATATTTAAAGCTTTTGTGTTTATTTCACTTAATAATATGGTCTCAAGTTGTGTCAATTTTCCTACAAAAGACTCAAATGTATCCTTTTTTGTGGCAGAGTACTACACCATTATGTATAAACAACACATTTTCTTTTTCCATTCATCTGTTGATGGACATATAGTCTGTTTCCAAGGTGTATAAATTGTGCGCTATAAGCATGGGTATGCATATATCATGTAATGTGATGTCTTTAAGTCTTTGGGGAAGATACAGAGAAGGGGAACAGCTGGGTTAAATGGAATTTCTAGTTTTAGTTTTCTGAAGAGTCTCCATACTGATGTCCATAATGGTTGTCCAAATTTATATTCCTACCAACAATGTAGAAGGGTTTCTTATTTGATGGCAGCCTCTCCAGCATTTGTTATTTGATTTCTTGATGATAACCATTCTTTCTGGGGCAAGATGAAATCTCAGTGTTGTTTTGATTTGCATTTCTCTAATGGCCAGAGATGGCAAACTTTCATATGTGATTATTGGACATTTGTACTTTTTATTCTGAGAATGTATATTCATTTCAGTTGTTCATTTTTTGTTGGGTCTTTTATGGGATGAAAGACATTTTATGGCCGTTTTATGGGGGGATCTAAGTTTTTGAGTTCTTTATATATTCTAGATATTAGACCTCTCTCTTAAGAATAGCTGCCAATTTTTTCCCCATTTTGTAAGTTGTCTCTTCACTCTCTTGGTTGTTTCCTTTGCTGTGCAGAACATTTTTAATTTGATATTATCCCATTTGTTTTATTCTTGATGTTATTTCTTGTGCAGTTGAGGTTATGTTCGGAAAGTCCTTGACTATGCCTATGTCTTCAAGAGTTTTACCTACTGTACCTTCCAGCAAATCTTTTAACATTTAGATCTTTCATCCATTTTGATTTTAGTTTAGTACATGATGAAATATGTGGGGTTTAGACTTGTCTTCTGGATGTGGATAGCCAGTTTTCCCAGCACCATTTGTTAAAAAAGTGTATGTTTTTGGACCCTTTGTCAAAGATCAGATAGATGAATGTGCTGAGAGTTGTTTCTGCATTCTCTGTTCTGTTCATTGATCCACACGTCTGTTTTTGTGCTGGTACCATGCTTTTTTAAAAAACACTGTAGTTTTCTAATGTAATTTGAAATCCAGAATTGTGATGCCTCCTGCTTTGCTCTCATTACTCAGGATTGGTTTTGCTAGTCTGTGTGTCTTCTGGTTCCATATGAATTTTAGGGTTCTTTTCTCTAGCACTGTGAGGAACGCTATGGGTATTTTGATTGATATTGTATTAAATCTGTGTATCAGTTTTGGAAGTATGACCATTTTGACTATATTGGGTCTGGCTATCCAGGAACAGGGGATATCTTTCCATTTTCTGATGTCCTCTTCAAATTCCTTTTTCAGAATACTGCAATTTTTTGTTGTTTGTTTTGTAGAGGTCTTTTACTTCCTTCATTAGATTAATTGGATGTGTCTATTGTTGCTTGAGCTGGTTCCCCTCCTATGATTTGTTTTCTTGTCTAGAAGTGAATGAAGGGGCAGGGGGTCCAGATGGACTGCTGAGCCTGCTTGGGCATGGCTAACTGGAGGTTTTTGCTTCTGTCTTATGTTCAGGTACCTTCAGTTATGTCAGAAGGGGAGAGGACATAGTGTGGCTCATCTTCTGTAGTACCCAGTCTTCTACCAATTCCCTAAGGAGCCTTCTTCAACACTCCGGCACCTGCTTGTTTGCTATTTCTATACTGCTCTGAGTCAGCACAGATCTGCACAGTCAACCCCTTGTGGCTGTGCTGCTTTTCTCCAGCTTTCAAACTCTGTCTCCGTGCTACCCAAAGTCTCTGTACAGCCTGTGAATTCAGTGGTGTTTAGGGCTTACAGAGCTCAGCAGCTCTTGCTGTTGGTGAGTTTTTCAGCACAGGCACCACGCTGTGCAGTGTTTGGAGGGTGGGTAGTGAGTGGGATATACCACAGGCATAGAGTTTGCCAGTGTTTGAGGAAGCAACTGGAGAGAGTGTGCCTACTTTGGCATTGCTTCAGTGTCTTTTCTTCTCCCCTGAATTACACTGGTCACAACTACTGCCTGCCCCTGTGACTGTCTCATGGATCTCTTACAATCTGGTTCTGGGTTCCTAACCAGGATTGTGTGTTTGTTCCTTTCTTTCCCAAGAGCTCACCAGTCCTAACTCACTCACTGCTCTCTAAACGGTTCTCTGGCTTCCCACTTCTTTAGTGCCTTGATCTGCAAATATCTTTCTCACTGTGCCCCTCCAGTGAGAAGGGGGTTAGGACAGGTGGGTATTGGATAATGTTTGCTAGGCTGGGTACTAATTGCAGCAGCCTGGCAGCCACTTCTGCACTCAGCTTCTTCCCTCAGGATGTTAGGTCCTTTTGCAAGATGGACCTGGGGGAAATGCAGTGCCCAGATCACGGGACAGCTTTGCTTCTTTTCCTAAGCAGTCTTGATACTGGAATTCATCTGGGTGGTCATCTCCGTCAAGTTGCCTTCCCATATATGCATTTGTTTACCCTGTTTCTGAGAACCTGCATTTACTGATGCACTTCTTCCAAGCATCTCGTCAGACTCTAGTGTGACTTCCAAGCATCTTGCTGCCTCTAGTCAGCTATGATAATCTCCTCCAGCATTTAATAGTTCCTCAATCTTACCTTGTCTTTCATCACCTTTTCCTGTCACTCTTACCAAGAAAATATTTTCCCCAGTGAAACTATGAAAATATTTTCACCTAGTTGTGTCCACATGCTTTTTATATATAACCTTTTTTGCTTCAGCACAAAATCATGTGGCTGTATGTTACATACACTGAGAAACATCCATCATATCCCTTTACTTTTTAATTCATGACATCCAGTTATTTTACCTATACAATGATAGTTTTAATTTAAATTCTTAAGTAATAACAGATTCTGGTGTAATTGTTAATTGTTTCCTTTGAACACCTTTTCTTCTGGCTCTCACACTTTTTATTGGAAGTGCTAGGAACTGAACCCAGGGCCTTGTACATGTTAGCCAAGCACTCTTTCACTAAGCTACATTCATAGCTCTTGGCTCCCACTATGGATGGAGATGGCAGTTGTTGTGGTTTAGATCTGGATTTTCCTGCCCAAATCCCATGTGTTTAGAACGTCAGTGGATGAGGGCACTATACTCATTGGTGGATTACTCCACTAATGAGATTATAGTTAAATGTGCAGTTAGGAAGTGGGGCCTGGTCGGAAAAGGTGGGTCATTAGAGACAGCGCCTCCCTTCCCTCTCTGCTTCCTGGACACCATGATGTGAGTAGTGTACCCCCTTGGCAAGCCCTTCCTCTGCCTGGGAGCCTGTCAACCATGGACTGAAACTTCTGAAACTGAGCCAAAATAAACCTCTCCTCATTTAACTTGCCGGTATTGGGTATTATGTCTCAACAATGAAGAAAGTGACTAAGAGAGCAGTTCAGTGCAATGGTGCTGTCATGAACCCCCTCCCCACTTGTCCCTCTGTAAGTTTCTATAGTTTTATGTTTGGCTACCTCCAAATTGCCTCTTACTGTTCTAGTTCTTCTTTTCTGTAACTTCCTTAGAGTTCTAAGTGATTTTCTCCTTAAAATTTATTTTATTATTATTATTTGTGTGTGTGTGTGTGTGTGGGTACTGGGGGTCGACCTCAGGACCTCACGTGCCAGCAGGAGCCCTGCTGCTGAGTGACATCACTGGCCCTTTTGTCGCATGTGGGTTCCGGGAGTTGAACTCAGGCCCTCGTGCTTGCCAGGCAGGCATTTACGCCACTGAGCCATCTCACCGGCCCCTCTCCTTCAAATTTAAAAAAAATTATTTTTCAAATACTAGGAGCTTCTTAAAAGCTGGGGTCAGTTCATTTTTTTAATCTCCAAATACTGACTCTGAAATTTTCACCATTTCTGCAGCCCCACCCACGTTAGATTTCATTACCATATACCTTGTGCTTATAATTTCTTTTCACTACTTCCTTTCATTTTTTTCTCCTCATAAAGTAACTGTACTGTGTCTTATATTCTAGTAGGTTAATTTTTTTTTTTTTTGTGGGTACCAGGGAGTCAACCTCAGGACCTCGCGTGCCAGCAGGTGCCCGTGCCGCTGAGTGATATCACCAGCCCTTTTTTCCTATGTGGGTTCTGGGAGTCGAACTCGGGCCCTCGCGCTTGCCAGGCAGGTGCTTAACGCCGCTGAGCCATCTCACTGGCCCAGTTAACTTATTCTTTCTCTTTTTCCTTTAACATGTCTAGTCAGTTCTTCCTTTGTTACTTTAAATACACAAAAATATACTTGTGGCAGTTAGGGCAGCACATCAATTGATTAACTTTGGGATCTTCCCCGGGGATTGGTGGAACACAGTTCTGGGTGTATCTTGGTGGGTGATGGAGGCATGGCCTCAAGTCTGTGTCTGGTCTCTGGCTCTTTCCTCTCTGACACTGTTTTTCTTGCTCTGCTTCCTGGCTGCCAAGAAGGAAGCTTTGCTCCAACACACCCTTCCTTGGAATATTTCTGCCTTGGAATCAGCTGACCATGGACTGAATCCCTTAAAATGTGAACCAAATTAAACCTCTCCTTGAAGTTGTGAGTGTTTGGTATTGTGTTCGGCAACAGGATAGCTAACTAGTGCAGAAGACTGGTATTGAGTATGGGGGGTTGTTGCAATCACTATACCTGAACATGTAATTTAAAAGCCTTTGGAATTTGTTTGAGGGAGGAGTTTGGAAACATTTGGAGATGTGGGCTAGAAAAGCCCTAGCATGTTGTAAACAAAACTTGGTGGGTGATTCTGGTGAGGGCTCAGAAGACCAGCATTCTGACAGAAATGTGGACAGAAAAGTCCAGGGTCAGGAGTTCTCAGTTGGGTACAAGGACTCCTTTGGACAGTTGCACTAGAGGCCATGTATATTATACCCTAGCAGAAAATTTATCTATATTTTGTCCATGTCTTGAGACTGCAGGAGACTAAGGGTGGCAGATTGATTAATCTGGTACAGGAAAATTCCAAGACAGCACAACATTCAGGCTGTGCTATGGGTACTGCTGGCTGCATTTAACCAGATATATAGTGAGAGTCAGGGACAAAAGGCAGAGCAGAAAAATTTGAAAACCTTAAATATTGGCCCAGAAGGAAACTACATGTAAAGTTGGGGCCAAAGGTAGTGTGGTTGCTGAAGAGATTAGAACCACTAAAAAGAGACCAAGTACTTTGTCCAGGGACAACGAGAAAGATACCTTGAGGGCACCTTAGAAATCAATAAGACCCCACCCATTCTAGGCTCTAGGGTTCCAAAATGTACACTTTTCATTTGAGAAGAAAAACTCTAGGCTCCCTGTTCAAGAAGGGCCTCTTAGGAAATTAGTTTCCTAGTATTCAAACTAGCTCAGCCATCCAGGCACTCAGAGGATGCTGAAACCACAGCCCATGGAAGCCTGGCCCCTGCTCCCCTTGACAACAGACCTTGGCCTCATCTGCATGATGCTGGTTTTACTGGTATGCAGAATGTAAGAGTTGTAGGGGCAGGGGAACTTCTATCAATTACACATAAATGTTTTGGAAATCAGGTAAGGAACCCCCTGTGAGAATGAAGTCAAAGGTGCAGTGGAGACCATGGTAAATTGGAGATTCCAGAACATGAAACATCTGCTGAGGAAAACTGCAGCCTGAGTGAAGCCATCCCATAAGAGAGGCTGTATGAGCTACAAACCACCAAAGTCACAGTAGTGGAGCTTCCTGAGCCCTCTGGAACTTCCATCTCACCACTACATGCCCTCAATGCTGACATGGAGCTATAGGATTTGTTTGCCCTGCTGGGTTATTGTCTTGATTTGAACCAGTTCTTTCCTACCCCCCTAATGGAATGGAATGGAAATGTTTACCCTGTGCCATTGTACTTGGGTTTATGAAACTTTAAGAGAAAATTTTTTTACAGAGGTTACAACTAAGTGATTGCCTTAAGTCTCAGAAGAGACTTGAACTTGGACTTCTGAAAAATTCTGGAACTGTTGCAACTTTTGGGTAAGGATTGTTGTACTTTCAGTTGTGTTTTGGGTAGCTCCATTGTGTTAGGTGGGAATTATGAACTTGCTATTGTCTATATTTGGAGATTAAGTATAGTTAAGATGTGTTTGGATTACAAATTGACAAGGAGTGGGAGAGAGCAGTTAGGGTAGTGTCAACTGATTGGCTTTGGGACTGCCCAGGGTATTGGTGACATATACTTCTGTGTGTATCTGGGTGGGTCATGAAAAATGTGATCTTGGGTATAAGTTAGGTCCCTGGCTCCTTCCTCTCTGGCACTTTTCTCTGCTCTTTCTGGCCACCATGAGCTGAGCAGATTTGCCCCACCAAACACATCCATCATGAGGTTTCAGCCTTAGAGTCAGCTGACCATGGACTGAATCTGCTTAAAACATGAGCCACATTAAATCTTTCCTTCTTGAAGTTGTGGATGTTGGGTAAATGTATAGCAATAGGAAAGTTAATCCAAGGCCCTTTCTAGCCTTTAAAATTTTATAATAGTTTCCATTCTCTGCCAAAAGTAAAATCTTTTAAATATCTTTTTAACATACAACTATTATTATTATTTTTGTGTGTGTGTGTTGTGGGTACCGGGGGGTCGACCTCAGGACCTCGTGCGCCAGCAGGCGCCCGTGCCGCTGAGCGATATCACCGGCCCTTTTTTCATATGTGGGTTCTGGGAGTTGAACTCGGGCTCTCACACTTGCCAGGCAGGTGCTTACGCCACTGAGCCATCTCACTGGCCCTATTTTTTTTTTGAGACAAGATCTATGTAATTCAGGCTGGCTTCAAATTCTTGGCAATCCTCCTGCTTCAGCCACCCAAGTGCTGGGATTACAGGTGTGCGCCACCACTCCCGGCTAACCGTAGTTAGTTTCATATCCATCCTGAATTTTCATTTATTATGTGTCTTTATTGGTATATGTCAAATGCACCACTTTCACACTTCGTATGTGTGTGTGCATATTCATATGCATGTGTGTTTGTGTATGTGGTACTTACTAAGCATTGAATCTAGGGTTGGGGACTGAGCTATATCATTTTATTTTCACTTTGACATAGGGTCTTTACAAGTTGCTCAGATGGGCTTGAAAATTGTGATACTCCTGGCCTCAGCCTTCCAGAGTGCTGGGATTACAGGTATTGGCTACCACACCCAGCTACTTTTATACTTTTAGAAGCTGTGTGTACGTGTGTATGTGCTGTTTCTTTTTCTTTGGTTTTGAGACAGGGTCTCACTATGTAGATCAGGCTGGCCTTGAACTCAATTTGTAGCCCAGGCTGGCCTCAAACTCAGCAATCCTACCTCAGCCTCCCAAGTACTGAGATTACAGGCATGAGCCATCTTGCCATCTATGAAGCTGGCTGTGTTTTGACAAAAGGACATGGATGTATAGTATACCATAATTGCAAATTCCCATACTGCTTTTAGGAAAGTGTTAATGAAACAAGAATAGTCTGAAAAAATATTTCCTCTTTATTATGTTAACTTGTTTAATGACTAAAACCATTTCCTTGTAATTAGCATTAGAAAGATGTCAAAACTATGGCACAGAGAATTTAAACCAACAGTCCAGGCCTCCAAAGTTGGCAAATATGTGAGGACTCAGGGCTGGGTTGAATTAACCTCCAGAGTTCAGGCTCCAAAGTCTACTGGTTTCCCAAAATTCACCTAGAGGTTTCAGAGTCATTTAAGGATTAAAGTCAACTGAATGTACTGACACAGGGATGAAGGAAAATGATACCATTTCATCCAGGGCTAGCACCAGATAATAACGATTTGAACAGAAGGCCATGAATTCAGTTTTGAACACTGGACATTATATGAGATATACCAATTGTATAAATGCCCAGATGAACTTCCTATAAATGTTCAAAGACCTCTGTGTCCAGAACAGTGGGCATAATAATTCATTGTTAAACTGGATGTGGTAGTGCAGGCCTAAATTTCTAGCACTCCAGGAAGCCGAGGCAGGTGGATTGCAACTGTGAGCCCAGCCTGAGCAACTCAGCAGTTTAGTGAGACCCTGTCTCAAAATAAAAAGGGCTGGGGATGTAGCCCAGTGAGAAGGACCTGGTTTAAATCCCTGGTACTGCCAAAAAAAAGTTGATGAATCTTAGAGAAATGATTCTATGGACTTGAACTGGCAGCCTCTCTACACAGTGTTAAGCAAGAGCTACCCCACAAAGAATGGAGAATGCCAGGGCCGGTGAGATGGCTCAGCGGCTTAAGCGCCTGCCCGGCAAGCGCGAGGGCCCGAGTTCGACTCCCGGAACCCACATACGAAAAAGGGGCTGGTGATATCGCTCAGCGGCACGGGCGCCTGCTGGCGCGCGAGGTCCTGAGGTCGACCCCCCGGTACCCACAAAAAAAAAAAAAAAAAAAAAGAATGGAGAATGCCAACAGTAGCTGCTCTTCTTACTCAGCAGAGCCCATTTTCTGCAGGCTGCTATCTATCCTTAGGATCTGCTGGCTACATAGATGTGAGATACTCCCAAAAGCTGCCATTGATGGGCCCTTTTGAGACATGACTGACCAGATGATGCAACCACATTCTTTAATAAAGGAAATGTTTTCTTAAAAAAAAAAAAATCAAATGTCTACCATGACATGTAACATAAAAGTAGGAAAGTAGGATAAAATGTGACTTAGAACAAAAACATTTCTAATACTGTAACAGAAAGAAATAGACTTAACAGGAATAATGGCCAGAAATACAGCTGCCAGATTTAGTAAGAATACAAGATACCCAAGTAACTTGGTATGTCAAATAAACAATTATTTAGGTAGAGGTATGCACGTACTAATGGCCACTTAGCCCATATGCTCAGGTTAGTTTTCCTCGCCACTAACCAAAACAAATACAAACAATTATTTTGATGAAAAGGAAAAAGGCTTTATTCAAAGCTAGCTCTGAGGAGATGAAGGGGCCACATCACCCAACTCATCATCTCACTGGGTATAGGACAAGGCAGTGGGAGGGGGGGGACACAATTAGGTAATAGACGTGTCCAAGCTGGTTTTCATCCCTCCTTGACCCCGACTTCTCCATCCCTTCCCTGTGGAAATGAAACGTGGACTTTGATCTCCTGGGACCAGCATCTGTACAGTCTGTCCATTTGTCTGGGCTAAGAGATGGGAGTGACAGTTTATGCCCTAGGCCTGAAGAAGGTTGGAGAAGCTGCTTGTCACTAAAGCAAAAAAGAATCTAACTTTAAAGTTCCATTTTGCCATGCAGGTTATAACACCCCCTTGCTTTACTCTGGCCCTCAATTTTGGGGAACATGAGGTGCCACATCACCTGGCTGGCTTCCTAATGTTAGACTGGCAAGTAGGTTCCATCAAAGGTACCTGGAGCACAGGCAAAGGGAAGTTAGTTAGATGCTTGAGTCTGAAAAAGTACACTAAAGATTGGTGCAGTCAAATAGAAAGAGCCAAAGTCAGGGACACCTGATGGAAGAGCTTTTTGGTTGGAGGGTAAACATGCATAAGAAGCCTCTTTCATAACCTCTGTAGCTCTACTTATTTTGGGTATAGTTGAGACACAGGTGACTCTGATGTGCACAACTTCCCCCCCCCTTGCCTCTGAATGCATTTTCTTCTTTTCTGACAACATTGCCAATTAACAGTCTGTGCCCTTGTTCCTCAGTGGTAAAGTAGCTTTCCCTGGGGATAGTCAGAACACTGAAGGAGATATAACAGAATCAGTGTCATAAAACCCTTCCTGCCAAATTTGAGCAATATAAGAGATTCAGAAAGAGTGGGTCTTAGGCTAAATTTATCTACAGTCCATTGCCAAGCCTAATCCCATCTACTCAATTAGTCAGCACCCTAAAGTATTAGAGCTCTGACAAACAACAGTTACAAAGTTTCCAACCAGATGTAAAACAAGCTATTAAGAGCAAAATACATCCAGTCTGTACAGAAGATTTAAACTAAGAAACATATAGGCCAAATGAACTACAGAAAGCCAATTTAGTCAGTGAACAAGGTTAAAAAGGTGCATTAAGCATCTTTCTCCTTTGCTGTAAATCAATGTGAATTACCACTTGGGAAGAATACATCGTTTATTCATGCCAAAACCAAGAATTACAGTTTAGCAATTAGGGCTGTATTTTAGAATCCTTTAGGTACATACAACAGAACTGAAAAAATGTAAATATAGTGTATAAGAATTATTGTACATTTTACCAACTAAGCATACATTTTTGTAACAAAGAAAGTCTGTCTCTTAGACTAAGAGGAACATGGCTCTTGCCAATAAAATGATAAGCAATACACAAGGTAGCAATTTCCCAAAACAGTTTAGTTACTTTTATAGCATGTTAACAATCATGATCAACTATGTTATACCAGGACAACTAGACCTTGTGGTTACACTTTTCACTGTCATTCCTTCCATTCCATTTTCATAGAGGGATGTGGACGTCAGCATTTCCAATGTAGCTGCTTCCTGCTGAGCAGGGGCGAAGCCTGGGGAATTTTGGAATGGAAGGTTTTGACCTGATGAGAGCTGTAGCTCTTTGCCCTCCTTTTTGAGGGAGGAGTAACTGGACACTTGCTCCTGGTAGCCAATTTGGAGGCCTGCATATATATTTGTTATATATACAACATATTGCACTTAAACCACAAGTAGATTTGTATTATTAGGGGGATCAGCACTGATTTTAAGATTTCATCAGAGACTAATTAATCTTAGGTACTACCTGAGGCATCTCAAGGAAAGGCTGAGATTTTTAAATGTAGTACTTAATGCTTGGTTACCTGTCAGGATCTTGTC
Source organism: Erethizon dorsatum (assembly GCA_028451465.1). Lineage (NCBI taxonomy): Eukaryota > Metazoa > Chordata > Mammalia > Rodentia > Erethizontidae > Erethizon > Erethizon dorsatum. The sequence continues at coordinate 101,257,985 of CM051834.1, forward strand.
CCCAGTATCCTCTTGAGGGGTCCAATAAGGGGCACATTATAGAACTTTCCCAATTCTATGCCCAGTGAGGCATGGGTGGTTAAACTGTAGCCAAAGTTTCAGTTACTCTTGTTAAATCATTACCCAGCTAATCAGGTGTCACAGAGAAAAAGACTAACATTTGACACAGTAAGACTGAAGCTTCATAATTACTTATCTCAGTTAGTTTTCCTTTTAAATAAATACCTAAGATTCTCTCCTGGTGTGTAGCACCAAGCAGGATCTAAAGAGAGGCCAGAGGTATCTTCCTCTGGAGAAGCTTGCTTGATTCTGGAGTGATGGATCCAAAGCTTTATCCCTGCAAGTTTTAATGAGGTTCCATGTCAGCAGCACATCATATGGGCCCTTCCACTTTTCAGCAAGCTGATCATTAGGCCTTTGGGTTTTCTAGGTTTTCAGCTAAACCTTATCTCCACAGTAGCAGGAGTGGAGTGGTTCATTGGTTGAATGTACAACCTGGAGACAGCAAACTGATGCAAAGCAGTTAATATGTGATTGAGCTGTGCATACCATTTAACTTCACTCTCTAATACAGAGGATGGAGTACCTAACATAGAGGCTAGAAAGCGTCTCACACACACACACACAAAATTTCAAAGGGACCTAAGCCCGCTTGGGGGTGCTACCCTAATTTGGAGCAGGGCAATAGGCAAGACTTTGTCCCTCTTTACCTGAGTCTCTAGACAAAGCTTAGCCAATGAGTGTCTTCTTTTTTTTTTTTTTTAAGTATGGTTCATCTTTTTTCTCTTTCCCATGGGCTGTAACCTCCACGATGAATGTAGTTTCCAAGTTATATGTAAAATCTTGCTCATCTTTTGAGTGATTTTGGAAATAAACAATGGCCCACTGTCACTTTAAGTAGAGTTTGGTAGTCTAAGATTGTAAATAATTTAAGAAAGTTAATTATGTTGCTTTCTCATTCTAGTAGAGTATCCCTCTACTCACCCAAAGAAACTGTCCACAAATACTAATAATTTTAAATTACCTGTTATTTTAGGCACCTGAGTGAAGTCTATTTACTAGTCTTGAAAAGGGCATGTTCCTTTATATTGTACCCCTCTGAGGAGAATTCCATCCAGTTTTAGGATTATTCTTGACACACAGATGGCATCCTTGTGTAATCCTTTGAATAGTCTGTTGTATGGTGTGGCCATGTTAAGCAAGGCCATATTAAATCTGTGAGTCATTCCCTTCATGGAGATGCTTTAAATTGGATATATTAGGGCTTCAGGGAGTAAGATCATCCTGTGATCATTAAGTTTCCATAGTGAGTTAGATACTACACTTGATCTTAGTCAAAAGGCCAAGAAGCGATTCCACTGTGAAGAGTCCACATTAGTGAAACCTGACTCCTGAGCTCCTCATCCCGTTCTTTGTAATGAAGTTTGAACCGATAGGTCCAAGTGGAGTATCGAATCCCCATGAACTGTCCCACTGTAGCAGCTCATTTTGCAGCTCGGTTAGCTTTCTGGTGCCCTGGGTAGTGAATCATAGCCACTTGGCATTGGTAAAGCAACTGCCTCGAGTAGAGCCAATATTTCCACTGGATATTTGATGTTATCTCCTGAATAATCCACTTTCCTTCAAAATAGCATTATGTACACACACAATTAGAGGACACTTGGAATCAGTATATATGTTTACTCATTTTCCTCATGACATCTATAAGGCCCTGGTGAGTGCAATTAATTTGGCCTTTTGTCCAGCATCATAACAGTATACCCAGCTCAGTCTTTTTTCTTCCATGAAGCTACTTTCACCAGTGTAGAGTTCCCAATTATAAAGTGCCATCAGTTGACCTGACAGCTCTGGCTGGCTGGAATAGACTGCCGAGAATTTCAAATCAATTATGTTGCAAATCAGAGCCAGTTTCTGTGGTTGGGAACAAGGTGGCTGGATTTAGGGCTGTGGTAGTTCGCAAGAGAACATTTAAGTATCTAACAGAATAGCCTAATATTTGCCGATTTGCCTCACCATCAACCAATATCATTCTTTTTGCTGTAACAAAGCCCACACTTGTTGTGGCACAAAACTGTAATAGACTGTCCCAAGGTGAACTTCTCTATTTCTTCTAATATATCACAGGGGGCTGCAACACCTTCAAGGCAGGGTGATCATACTCTGGCTGTTGTTCCAAATGTTTGAAGAAATAAACTATAGGTTGCGAAGATTCCCCAAGTACTTGAAAAAGTACCTCTAATCCCATGCCTTGCTTCTCATGGATACACAACTCACAGGGCATTTGAGACTTAGGTAACCCAAGGTGGTTCAGGTTAAATTTCTTTAATATTGTCAAATACTTGTTGGCATTCAGCAGTCTAATATAAGGGCTCTGAATCCAGCCCCTTTAGAACATCATAAAGCAGTTTAATGAGAAGACCAAAACTAGGAATCCAAATTAAGCAGAAACCTGCCATGCCTAGAAACCCTCACAGCTGCCTCCTATTTACAGGAACTTTGATGCTGGCAACTGCTTGTTTCCAATTGGGTATTGCACTATGTTTTCCCTGTTTTAATTGGAACCTGAGGTAATTTACTTTCTGCTTGCAAATCTGAGCCTTTCTGGGAGACAGTTTATATTCACAATGTGTCAGGTTATTTATTAAGCACCAAGATTGTGTTAAACATTTTTCATAATCATGACTTGTTATTTAGCACAACATCCACATATTGCAGCAAGACCCCCCTTCTTTTAATTGCAGAGTTCTTAAGTCTTTGGCTAAAATCTTTTTTTTTTTGGTGGGTACCGGGGGTCGACCTCAGGACCTTGCACATCAGCGGGCACCCATGCCGCTGAGCGATATCACCGGCCCTTTTTTCATATGTGGGTTCCAGGAGTCAAACTCGGGCCCTCACGCTTGCCAGGCAGGTGCTTACGCCGCTGAGCCATCTCACTGGCCCTAAAATCTTGCCAAAACTGGTGGGGAAATTTTTAAAGCTGTGAGGCAATATAGTCCAACAGTATTGGAAGGTGGCCTTTGATACAGAATCCTGCCATTCAAAAGCAAATAGCAATTGAGCTTTGTCTTCAAGTGGGATGCAGAATGCATCTTTAAGGTCTAATACTGAAAACCATCCATAATCCCCAGGTATGACAGACAGCAAAGTGTAAGGATTTGGTACTCTAGGATGAACTTCCTGTTCAATTTCATTAATAACTCTCAAATCCTGAACAAACCTATACTCATTTGTATGAGGTTTTTTTTTCACGGGCAGAATTGGAGTATTGAGGGCAACCTACAAAGACACATTAATCCATATTTAAGAAATGTTTGTAACTCCAGCTGAATCTTTTGCAAAGCCTGCTTCTTGAGGAGATACTGTTTCTTCTGAGGTACAATAATTCCTTCTTTAATTCAACTTTTACTGATTGTGCACTGGGCACTTGACCTGGAGTCCCATCTGCCCATTTTATTGTCTTCTACTGCCTCCCGGGAGTGAGTGAGCACCATTTGTAACTTTATGGCTTGCTCTGGTGGGATCTGCAAGTGAAGCTAATTCCTTTTCAGAGAGGTTGAGTATTTAATTTGTATAATAAATATCTTCCTAATACTGGGACAGGGCACTCTGGCAAGTTGAGAAGACGTTTAAATCTCCCAGTTGACACTCCATAGGTTGGAGGAAGGGTTTCTGCGGCATTTCCTCCATCACTCCTATAATATACAATACTTTTTGCTACTTTGCCATTTTTAGTGTTAAGAACAGAATACCTAGTATCTGCATCTGATAAAAAGTTCATCATCCGATTCCTGTCAGTTGCAGCTGAGGCTCTTGTAGAGAAATCACAATTGTCTCTAAAAGATAGAAAAGAGCCTCTGAGCTTCTTCATGCATCATCTGAATCACAGTATTGTTCCATCATATGTCTGCATGCTTTTTCTCCTTTCCCACACCCTTTAATTTCAGACATACATTCTTCTAGTGCCCTTCCTCCTTGCAATATGCACAGTGGTCCTTCTCTAGGGACTCTTTTATGTTCCTAAGCTGTGTCTTTCTCCTTCTTCGTGTTCTGTCCTACTGAAACTATGAAGATTACAGTGTGTCTCATCTTTTCCATTTCCTTTGCGTTATATATTTTAAAGGTAGTACCTATCAATTGAGATGAATTCATTTCTACAGCCCTTTCTGCTTTTTGATGATTTCTATTAATATCAAGAGCATTTTGCCCTACGAAGGTAATTTAACCATCCTTATATTCTCTGTAGCTTCTGGATCATCTGTATCCTTCTTATATGTCTGGTAAATCTTTTGTAAGAATTCAGAGGGATCCGCATCTGCCTTCTGTTGAAGTTTATGTATTGTGTTCCAACTTCTCAGGTTAGGTACCCCTTTCCTGGGTCCTGCCAGAAAGTACTGCTTGTAATTATCCAAGAGTTATTTCCCAATTGTTTGGATCCCAATAAGGTTCTACTGATGGAATAGTACAGGATTGGGGTTCCTTGTAGGATTTTCTTTGTGGAGGCACTATCACTAGCCTTTTTGTCTTTTGCACTTAGAATATTCAGAAGAGCTTGAATATCTGCCCAGGTGAAGTGGTAAGTGGCAAATCAGTCATTCCCCATGGATCATTTCTATATAATGCATTAGAGTTCTAGTTTAACAAGTCAACTCAGAGGTTGAGGATGGACTATAAACCCAAAAATATCCTCCTGGCTGGCTAATCCTGATTCAAATCTCTGATAGGATACTCCCTTAGAGGATATTGTCCTGCCCCCAAATGGGAAGCTCCCTGGCCAAATTGAATGCTCTGCTGGGTCTTAAAGGGGGAGACTGTTTCTGCCTTACATTCACATGGTAAAGGAGCTGCAACTCCAGTGGTCCCCTCATTGTCCAGAGGACCGGGGCTGTGATGCCTCTATAACCACTGGAGTGGGTTTAGAGCATTTAAAAAGTTAATATCCTCATTTTCCTTTTCCTCACAAGTTTTAGCATCTAAGAAGGAAGTAAAAGCCTTCCCTTCTCTCTGAACTATTAATTTAGATCCCTCCTCATTCTTTCTACAATCCTCATTATGCAATACCAAGAAGACCTGAATATAATGATCATCACACTTATCTGATTTTTGACAAAAATATTCCAATTACAAAATGATACGATAGTTTGAAGAACTATTAGGTGGCTACCTTTCACCAGAGTCTAACATACACATACACCATGCATTGTTAGAGTAGTATACACCAGCTCTTTTTTTGTCATAGAATCCTGGATGCAGTCTGTCCAGTTATTTAATATGCAGCCCAGAGAGCACCTAGATGATAAATACCAAAGCCCAGGTGCCAATTCTAGAAATAAAAGGGGTTATAAAAAGATAAAAGAAACCAAAGCAAATGAAATGAGTACTCAAAACCAATAAGTACCTGCAATGTTTTTTACCTCTGAATCTCTACTAACATCCATCAATATCCCCTCCAAACTGTAATAGGTTCAAATGGCCCCAAATGGTGAAGATGTGTTCACCCCCAACTAGCACTGCTGAATGACTCAGGGAAGATCTAAATGACTATTCTATTACCCTGATCCTAGATCCTAGGACTACACTTTCTGGCAGAAAACCAGGGGGAACCCGCCAGCCACCCCCACCCCCTGCCAAAAAAAAAAAACCCTTTTCCTCCACCAACAAAAGCATTTATAGGCAGCTGATGCCACAAATGGAAAAGAAAGATTTCCCAGGGTGCAAAACTGTCCCTGGAAGCTGCTAGAATGTCCCTGGAGACTCAACAGTAGGTTCAGCTAGCATCAAGCAGTTAATCCTTTTTCTAAACATCTGTCACCCCCCCCCCCCGTAGTAACTGGGAGACCCATGCTGCTCAGGAGCTGGGACTTGTCTCCCAGTTGGCTTCACCAAAACTGTTATCAGCACTTAGGTCCATATGCTTAAGTTCATTTTCTCACCATTAACCAAATCAAAGAAGGCCAACTGTTTTGGTGAAAAGGAAAAAGGCTTTATTCAAAGCCACATCCAAGAAGTTGGAGGGGGCTCATCATCACCCAGCTCACCATCTCACTGGGTATAGGTGTGCACAAGTCTATTATAGCAAGGAACAGTGTGTGTGATGATACAATGAGACAACAGACATGTGCAGGCTTGTTTTTTCCCTCCTGGACCCCCAACTTCCCATCCTTCCCTGTGGAAATGAAACCGGACTTTGACCTAGTCCCAAAATCTGAATATTCTGTCCATTCACCTGCACGAAGGAAAGTTGGGGGTGACAGTTTATGCCCAGGGTAGGCCTAAGGAAGAGAATGGAGAAGCCACTTATCATTAAAGGAAAGAAATGTAACTGTCAAAGAGACGTTTTGCTATGCTGGTTGCTACCCTACATTTGGGATGTGCTTATATAAACTTTAATTGTTTATCTGAAATTCAAATTTAAGTGGATGGTCTATACTTTATCAACAATGATGCCCAGAAAAAAAATATCCCGAGAGAGATGTCCTGGATGGTATCACAATGAAGAAGACAGAAAAGGGTTTATTCCACACCCACTTTCCTTTGCTGTTTGTCATCTGACTGGGGTCTCAATTCATTTCAGTGTATTTGGTGCCACTATAGTGTTGACATGTGAGCTAAGCATGAGCTTCATAATACACTGAAGAATCAGTAATGAGGATAAGAAATTTCTTCCCTGGGGCCAGTGAGATGGCTCAGCGGCGTGAGCACCTGCCCGGCAAGTGCGAGGGTCCCAGTTCGACTCCTGGAACCCACATACAAAAAAGGGGCCGGTGATATCGCTCAGCGGCACAGGCGCCTCCTAGCACGCAAGGTCCTGAGGTTGACCCCCGGTACCCAAAAAAAAAAAAAAAATTTCTTCCCATTTCTTAGTGTAATTTACAGGGCAACATACTACAAAATGCATTAATTCTTGAAGTCCTCAAGAATTGCCATGATTTGCCATGATTTCATTAGGAAATAATTTTTAGTGCTTCTTAAATAGAATGGAGGGACCAATGACATTGGCTGGGGATGGAGGATAGTGCTAGTGTAGGCACAATTTGGATGGAGAGTCTGAGAACAATTACTGAACCCCACAGTGTGAAAAGGCCAAAGATCTTGGAGTATACTTTAGCTCCCAGCAAAGAAAAGCTAACTTCAGGATGAATAGAAAATTCTTATTTAGAAAACAAAATGAGTATCTACAAGAAAACACTAGGAAACAAAGAAGTATCTTTGTATTATCAAATTATCTAAAGAGTAACTTTATAATAAATACATATAAAAATAACCTGAAAGATGCATAGATAACAGCAATATTTATTACTAATTCATAACATGAATTTTAAGTACCTACTTTTATTTACTTCAAAATATACTTGTCTTTCAGACACAAGCAAACCATTTTAGGAACTCAGTTTAGTGATAACCAACCTTCACTATTATCTTCCTGTTACCTTCTCATCCTGCATGTGAAGGAAATGCAGGTATCTGACATCAGTTTCAACAGCTATTCTCTATGCACATACCTGATCTTCCAACCTCCATGTACTCCTTTATAAAGAACCTAGGAATTAAACGTGCATCAGTGGCTTCTTACTCTTTCTCATTCTGAATCCACCATGGCTGGATGCAGACACCAGATGTTCAATCTCAATCAATCTCTCTGTCTTGTACTGGGGATTGAACCCAGGGCATTCACACTAAGTTACATCACCAGTTCTTTCTTTCATTATTTTAATTTGGAGACAGGGTCTCGCTAAGTCACTTACTTTCCCCAACTGGGCTCAAATTTGCAATCCTCCTTCCTCTGCCTCCTGAAGTGCTGGGATTACAGATGTGTACCACTATGCTTGGCTTTTCAGGATACACTTTCTTAGATAGCATAAGTCTAGGATGAAAAATCTAAGTGTCTTCCATATTGGGCTACACTTAGGGTCTGTGTTATCAGGTCTTTCCCTTCCATGCATATGTTCTATGACTAGCGAAGCAGATGACAAGGAATATTTTACCCTTGGGAAATTCAAGCACTGTGGAAGAAATCAGATTTTCTTTAGGCTGTGAAATTTGACATATTTTTAAATTATGAATCTGGGCAACAAACTAGAGTTCTTAGAAATACGGACTTTGTTGCCAAGAGGAATCAGGTATTTTCAGGTCATATTATAGGTGTAGCAGATATAATATCACTTATACTCGTCATTACATTTTTTTTAACTTATTACTTTTGACATTTAATAGTGGCATATTGCCATCTTCTCCTATATGTTGATATAGTATGTAAATTGCTAGGTCTCCTAAAAAATTTAAAAACATTTTAGTAAATATATTTACATATAAATGGGAATGGGAAAAAAAGAAGAAGATATATCATGTACAGGTACAAATTCCCTATGATGAATGTTATCATTATATATCTAAAATGTACCAATAACATTTTAAAGATGCAAAAAAAAAAAAAAATATATATATATATATAAATTGTTGAATTGGTAGTCCTTTAGGTTTTAACACTGCATTTTAAAACATTCCTAAAAAATGTCATGGGCTTCACCAGAGTGCAAAAAGAATTAATGGTGCAAATAAAGTGAGATAGTACATGCATGAACAAATTCCATAATGGACAAATTGTGCTTAGCCTTTTTTTTATATTACGTCCTTGAGAACTATAAAAATGTCTATGTGACATAGTGGAAAATAGTAATTTACATATATCATTTATACATATCTGATGAGAACATATACTGCTAAAGTATGCTATGAGTTTGAGGGGTGTGTTAATTAGCAAGTTATTTCGAATGGTAGACTATATGACAATCTGAGATTTTTCTTTTTTATGGATATAAACAATATAATCTGCTTATCAGTGCAAGAGTTTAATAAAACATGTTGCTTTAGGAGACAATCCTCAGGTACATCTATTTTTTTTTTTTTTTAGGTACATCTATTGAGACATATGATAGGAATTTACCAGCCAGTCATGTTTACGGAGTTATCTCCACATATTGATGAATATATACTGGCACATGCAGGGTATGACCCAGGGTTACTCAATTTTAGAGTAAAAAGCTCTTTGTTTAAAATGTAATGTTATTTCAGAATAACAAAATTTGAAACATAACAGTTATCAAGCATTTATCATATTCTGTAATACATATTAAGTGCCTAACATACTAAATTATAAACTTTCTCTTCTTCTGTGGTGATCCTGACTGCGGTTATCAGGATCCTGTAAAAGCAGACAATGGAAAGACATCTATAGCAAGCACACTGTGGTTTTGAGTTTACAGGAATTATAGTGAACAGTTAAATTTGTAGTGTCCTCAGACTGAAGACCAATTCTGAAAATGCTGCTACATAATACAAAATATCATGTGGATTTTCAAAGTATGTAAATAGTTCTCATGATCCTGTTTTATTGGGAGAGCAATACTGATTATTTAAATTTTTGTCTACAACTGTTATAAGCTGAGGCATGGATGGGTGGTCAAATTCTGCTTATTCTACAAATAAGTTCTCCAAGGTCTCACAGCTACCAACTGTCCTCCAAATCAAATTAAGGTTCTCTTTTTTAAAGTTTATTGCTCCTGCCAGGCATGGTAGTGTATGCCTATAATCCCAGCACTCTGGAAGGCTGAGGCAAGAGGATTATAAATTCAAGCCCAGCTGGGGAAACTTAGTGAGACTCTATCTCCAGATAAAAAATAAGGGTTGAGGGGCTGGGGATACGCCCCAGAGCGAAGGCCCTGGTTTCAACACCTAGTATTAAAAAATATATATTCCTGGCTACTGTGATTATATACAAAATAAAAAGAACTGGGCATAGTGGCACACACCTGTAAATCCCAGCACTGAGGAAGGCTGAGGCAGGAGAGCTAGAAGTTCAACTGCCGTTTGGTCAATTTAGCAAGATCCTATCTGAAAATAAAAAGGGATGGGCGATGTAACTCCATGGTAGAGCATAGAATACCCTTGGGTTCAATCTTGAGTACCACCAAAAAAGAAAATAAAAGAAGGAGCACTGAAACACTGAAACATTATTTTTGCAAACGATACAACTGTGTATCTGATAATCCAAAAGGATTCCTTGGAGAAAATAACAAAAAATTAGGCACTATAGTAAACTATGTACAAAATATACACAAAAAATAAATCGCCTTTGAATATGCAATTGAAACCAGTTATAAACTATAATGGAAAAAAGTGCCCTTTAATAAGAGCTAGAACAACTATAAAATGCCCAGAAATTACCTAACAAATGTATAAATTCTGCATAAAAAAGATACAACATACAACAAGGTATGGTACCATGTGCCTGTAATCCCAGCACTCAGGAGGCTGACGAAGGAGGACTGCTGTGAGTTCAAGGCCAGCCTGAACTACCAAACATAGTGAGACCCTGTCAGAAAGAAAAGAAAAGAAAGAGAGAGAGAGAAAGAGAGAGGAAGAAAGCCAGCATAGGAATGTAAGACACAAAAGTACATAGGAATACTACCACTGTACTGAGATTTAAAAATGTAATTATAAAATGTTTAGTCATTTCTAGTTTTAATATGAAAGTAAAGAATACTCCAGGAGTTCGTTTTTTTCTAAAAATAAAAAAGGGATGGAACAGTGGATTAGCCAAAATAGTCAGAGACCTTCTGTTAAATTAAAAGTAATGCATGGGAATGAGGGCTAGATGTACCAGTTATCAAAACATTTTATAAAGGTATGATGTAAAAATAAATTTGATTTTAATGTAAAAAGAGATGGACAATTAGGCAGGACAAAGTAATAGTCAAGATACAGATCCAAACACTATTGGAACTTGGCCTATGATAAAGTTTGCATTTTAAATCGCTAAGACAAAGTTAAATAATTAAGTATATGGCACTAAGACAAATGTTTAACGATCTGTGAAAAATAACAGTGTATCCCCTATCTCTGTTTAACACCCAAAATTCTGATTAATCAAGTACTTAAATTTCACAACATAACCATAAAGGAGGGAAACGTGGTTTAAAAAAGGTATATCAGGGTGGAAAAAATGATTTATAAACTAAACAGCAAAATAGAAGCTATCCAAGCAGAAACTGATAAATTTACAACAACACTAAATTTCTAAGTAGAACCCCCGACACACACACACACACACACACACACACACACACACACACACACACACACAGATAACAAAACCAAGTCTGGGGAAGAAAGTTAATATTCCTCATCTTTAAAATTCTTAGAAAGCAATTAGAAAAATACTAATCACCCAAAAGAAAATGACATTAAAAGACAGTTCATAGAAAAAAAAAGCATTTAAAAATAAAACATGCAGCATAAAAATGCAAATTACATATACTATAAAAATGCAAATTAAAAGTAATATTTTTCACTAAACATACTAACAAAAATCAGAGTTAAAAAATGATTTTGGCAAATTATCAGGAAATGGACACTCTACTACTTTGTTGAAAGGGATGTAAATTAGTAAATCTAAAGAAAAGAAACGAACAAATGTACTAACTCAGCAAATCCACTTCAGGGACACAGCTTTACTATCTATTTGCATATAGATACTAAATAATATATACAAAGATCATCATCTCATTTTTATTTCAAAGGATAAAAACATTTACATACCTCAATAAGCGACCGATTCAGTTAACTGCAGTATAGGCCTACAAGATAACACTGCAGACAGGACACCCAAGGGAGACCGTTCTTTCTTTCTTTCTTTCTTTATTTCTCTTTATGTGGGTACCAGGAACCAAACTCAGGACCTCACGCTTGCCAGGCAGGCGCTTATGCCGCTGAGCTATATCACCGGCCCAAGGGAGACTGTTCTTTACTTTTTTTTTTTTTTTATACATTTTATTTTCTATACTGAGATGCCCTTAAAGGAATCACATTTTTGAAGACTCTGTAAAATTCTGTTAGTCCTTAGTAGTTAAAATATTACCCAAGTATCTTTCAACAGTTAATCTAAAACTTCATAAAGATTTTTGCATCCTGCTTAATTCTAATAATCTATTATTTACTTTTCATATTTTAAAATTATCATCTTAAAATAGATTTCATCAGTAATTTCAGCTTCCTAGAAACATTTTCTATTAGGTACTATTACTGCATCCACAAATTATCAAAGGTGAAATTTTAATAGAAAATAATTTGCATTGTGATATTTCTTTAATCAAAGGTTATTCAGAAATGTGATTTAAAAGTATAATTCCGAATAGATGGAGAGACTTTTAGTAATACTTAAGATATTTGGTATAAATTGAATAATGTGAAATTTCTTTAGACTTGCTTTATAGTTTAAAATAGGATAAATAATTTCTTATACATAATCAAAGAACCTTGGGTTCTTGGGTTAGTCATTATCAGACTTTTCAAAGTGGTAATGGGGACTGAACATAGGTCTTCTGCATTGAGCTACATCCCATACCTTTTTTATTTTTTTAAGTCAGTGTTTCATTAAATTGCTAAATTGAACAGGCTAGACTTCAACTTATAATCCTTCTGCCTCCCAGAGTGATGGGATTACACCATACTATACCAGATTTTAAAAAGTACTCATTCAAAAGTTCTTTTTTAGCTGGGTGTGGTAGTGAACGCCTATAATCCCAGCACTCAGGAGGCTGAAGCAGGAGGATTGCTGCGAGTTTGAGTCCAGCCTGGGCTACAAAGTGAGTTCAAGGCCAACCTGAACTGCATAGTGAAACCCTGTCTCAAAAAGACAAAAAAAAAAAAAAAAAAAAAATCTTTTTTTAATCCGTACTTGACAGAGGTATGGTAAAATCCAACTCTGTATATCTATCTTTTCTGTTTGTAGTTCCATCAACCTTTGCTTTGTATTCAGGGAGGTCATGTTATTAGTTACATACATAGAGATTATCCATAATCAGATCCTGCTAATGAAAAGAAACTGGATATTAAGATGGGTTTCTACTTTTTTGTTGGTAAATGTATTTTTTCTTTTCTTTTTTTGTTTTGTTTTTATCCTTGAAATCTTTTCATGGAAGGTTTCTTTGGTTAACATTTCAACAGCATACTTTTGTACTGTCCATGAATTTCAATCCTTTTGAAGCTTTATTTTCTTATATGTGGCTTAAAAACAGCATAGTATTTTATTTAAATAAGAAAAAATTTCCTTTCAACTACAGTATAACAATCACTTGATTCACACTTTTGGCGTTTCTCTTAGTTTATGTCTGCCATCCTGCTATGTAATTTCCTTTTAACTTGCCTATTCTATATTCATTTTCTGGATTGCCTTCAAATTCTGATTGATCAATGATAATTTTTTACAGTTATCTTCACAAAAGAATCAAGTATATCACAGATGTTTTGTGATGTTATTATTGCCCATATTTTGGTTATTTAACCTTGTAGAAAGAACTGAAAACTGACAAACATGGTAGTAATAATCAGTTACTGGAATTCCTTCAAAATTTTCATGGTAAACATTACCTTATCCTTTTTTTTTTTTTTTAACTTTGATGGTACTGAGAATTGAACCCAGATCCTTCATACTGAGATACATTCTCAGTCCTGTTTTATTTTTTATTTTGAGACAAGGTCTCAATAAGCTGCTAAGTTGCCCAGGCAGGGTTTGAACTTGTGATCCTCCTGGCTCAGCAAAACTACTGAAAATAATTCATATTACAGGTAAAAGCTTTTCTACATTTATAAAGTCCAAATTGTTCTTCTCTATATGTTATTCTCTGTAGTTATGCTATAATCAAATATAACTATTTAGTGAATAGAGAATTAATATTTCATTTTTTATCTTTCCTGTATAAATTCTGATACTGAATAAGTTCTGATTTATGATACCAAAGAAATTTACAGTCCCTGGATTTTTCATCTCTTACAAATTGTTTGCTGTTACAGAATGTGTAGCTGAAAAATCAAGGGCTTCTTATGTGAATCATATTATAAATCATATACTACTGATTATAGAATGACAGCAGGTCTTTACACATACCTCACTTTTACAAGGCTTTTCCTCAATATATATTCTGTTATACAAAATAGATGTGGAAGCTGGGTATAGTGGTACACATCTGTAATACCAGCACTCTGGGAACCTGAGGCAGAAGGATCATAATTCAAGACAAGCCTGGGAAAATTAGTGATTTACTGAGACCATAAGTCAAAAAACAACCCTAAATACCAAGAAAAAAACAAATAGCAGAGGGGTACATAAAATTGTTTCCCATGTTTCTGGTATTTCTAACATTTCTTTCCCATATGTATTTGGTAATGATGAGTAATGACTATTAAATAAATAAAAGACAATATTCAAATACATAGAATTTCTCACCTCATGTGTGTATTCTCTGGTGCTTTTTCGCCTGTGAAAGACAAGTAAAGGCCTTCCCACATTCTTTACATTCATAGGGTTTTTCACCAGTGTGAATTCTTTGATGTTGAGTAAGATGTGCCCTCTGCCTAAAGGCCTTATTACATTCCTGACATACAAAGGGTTTCTCGCCGGTGTGAATTCTCTGGTGTTGAATAAGAGTTGAACAATCAATAAAGGACTTTTTACATTCTTTACATTCATATGGTTTCTCACCTGTGTGAATTCTCTGATGTCTACTAAAGTAGGAAACACAAGAAAAGGCCTTTCCACATTCCTTACATTTATATGGTTTCTCACCAGTATGAATTCTTTCATGTTGAATAAGATGTGCTCTCTGTCTAAAGGCCTTCCCACATTCCTGACATTCATAGGGTTTCTCATTAGTATGAGTTCTCTGGTGTTGAACAAAGGTTGAATAACAGAGAAAAGCCTTCTCACAATCTTTACATTCGTAGGGTTTTTCACCAGTGTGAATTTTCTGATGTTTATTCAGGTTTGAAAGCCAAGTAAAAGACTTTCCACATTCCTTACATTCATAAGGTTTCACACCAGTATGAATTCTCTGATGTTGATTAAGAGTTGAGCAATTATTAAAGACCTTCCCACATACTTGACACTCATAGGGTTTCTCACCTCTGTGAATTCTCTGATGCCTATTACAATCAGAAAAACAAGTAAAGGTTTTCCCACAGTCATAACATTCATAGGGTTTCTCACCAGTGTGAGTTCTCTGATGTCTAGTTAGATGTGCACTTTGCCTAAATGTCTTTTTACATACCTGACATTCATAGGGCTTCTCATTAGTATGCGTTCTTTGATGCTGAAAAAATGTTGAACCAGATATAAATGCTTTTCCACACTGGTCACATTGGTATGGTTTCTCACCAGTGTGAATTCTTTGGTGTCGAATAAGAGTTGAGCAATTATTGAAGGCCTTCCCGCATTCTTTACATTCGTAGGGTTTCTCACCAGTGTGAACTCGTTGGTGCCTGTTGAAGTCAGAAACACAAGTGAAGCCCTTCCCACATATAGCACATTCATATGGTTTCTCACCACTATGAATTTTTTGATGTCTACTTAGATGTGCACTTTGCCTGAAAGTCTTTTTACATTCCTGACATTCATAGGGTTTCTCATTTGTATGGGTTCTCTGATGTTGAGTAAGAGTTGAACAATTATTAAATGCCTTCCCACATTCCTTACATTCAAAGGGCCTTTCGCCTGTGTGAATTCTCTGATGTTGAGTAAGAGTTGAACGACTATTAAATGCTTTCCCACATTCTGCACATTCATAAGGTCTCTCACCAGTATGAATTTTCTGATGTCTATTAAAGTCAGAAAGAGAAGCAAAGGCCTTCCAGCATTGTGTGCATTTATAGGGTTTCTGATCAGTATGAATTCTTTGATGTCGAGTAAGGTGTGCACTCCGTCTAAAACTCTTGCCACATTCCAGACATTCAAAGGGTTTCACATTAGAGTGAGTTCTCCTGTGTTGAATCAGTGTTGAACAGCAGATAAAAGCTTTCCCACATTCCTTGCATTCATATGGTTTCTCGCCAGTGTGAATTCGGTTATGTTGAGTAAGGAGAGCACGCTTTCTAAAGCTCTTTCCACATATCTGACATTCATAGGGTTTGTTATAATTTATTTGATATTGAGTAAGTTGGAAGTCATAAGCAAATTCTCTGCCACATTCCTTAAATTCATCACATTTCTTTCCAGGAAGACTTTGCTGATGTTCCATCTGATTTGTGTAAAATATGAAGGCCTTCTCACACATTTCATCAAGTTTGTCACTAGTATGAATTCCTATCTGTTGAGTGAGGTTTTCATAATTTTTATGTTCATAGTGTTCATTTCCAGTCCGAATTATTTCATTTGGAACCAGCGATGTAGGCTGAATTATTGCACTTGGAACCAGTGATGTAGGCTGAATTATTTCGTTTGGAACTAGTGATGTAGGCTGAATTATTTCGTTTAGAACTAGTGATGTAGGCTGAATTATTTCATTTGGAATAAGCAATGGAGGCTGAATGAATTCAACTGATAGTTTTTCAAATGGCACTGTCATATACTGGAAACATTCCTCTTTAGAGTCCTCTTCTTTTTCAAGAAGTCTGTTACATTTCAAATCAGTTCCAAAATGAGACTCCCCTTCAAGGCAAGAACTTGTGGTTCTGTTCATTATTTCCCATTTTAATGATCCCGTTTCAAAAATACCATTCTTTAGAGCTAACTCCTTAGTTTCATACCAATACAGCAAATCTGAAAGAAAATAAATATATTTTCCTGTTTTAGGAGAAATGAAATGTGTACATTAGAAACAAACAGAAAAATAATACTATTAAGTGAATTGCTTAAATAATTTAAAAATATTGTCATTTACTTTGGGAAAAATAGAATGGCTATATTAATATCAAACAGACTTCAAAGTAACCTATATTATCAAAAAAATTTTATCACAATGATAAAAGGGTCAATTCATCTGGAAGACTTAGAAATCAGAAAAGTTTGCGTACGTAATAAGAAATACATGCAGCAATAATTTAACAGAAATAAAGCAAGAAATAGACAATTCTACAATCATAGTTGGAAACTTTATAACTATCTCTCAATAACTTACAAAACAACCAGACCTTCCTTGCATTAAAGAAAATCAGTAAAGAAATAGAGAAAACATAAGTAATACTGTCCACCACCTACAACTAGTTACTATCTATAAAACACAACATCAAAAACTGCAGAACAGGGGCCGGTGAGATAGCTCAGTGGCATAAACGCCTACCTGGCAAGCGCAAGGTCCTGAGTTCGACTCCCTGTACCCACATATGAAAAAGGGCTGGTGATACTGCTCAGCGGCATGGGCGCATGCTGGCGCATGAGGCCCTGAGTTTGACCCCCAGTACCCACAAAAAAAAACAAAACAAACAAACAAAAAAACCTGCAGAACATATATTCTGTTCAAATGTAAATACACATTCAAAATAGGCCACTTGCCGGGCCTATTTTGCCAGTAAACAAACTTAATATAAACTCTTTTTTTTTTGGTACTGGGAATCGAACTCAGGACCTTGTGCTTGCCAGGCAGGCACTTGTGCCACTGAGACATATCCCCAGCCCTCGATATAAACTCTTAATATAATAAAAAGTATCAAAATCATGCCAGACACTTTCTTTGACCACAATGAAACTAAATTTTTTTTTTTTTTTTTTTTTTTTTGTGGGTACCGGGGGGTCGACCTCAGGACCTCGCGCGCCAGCAGGCGCCCGTGCCGCTGAGCGATATCACCGGCCCCTTTTTTGTATGTGGGTCCCGGGAGTTGAACTCGGGCCCTCGCCCTTGCAAGGCAGGCGCTTAAACCGCTGAGCCATCTCACCGGCCCAATGAAACTAAATTTGAAATCATTAAAAAACCTAGAAAAACCTCCCCATATCTGAAAATGAACTAAACCTTCAGGAAGTTTGAAAAGATTTAGAAATGAATAATAATGAAAGTATAGCATATAAAAATATGTGCAATGTAGGTAAAGTACTTGTCACTGGGAAATTTACACTTTTAAATGCTTGTGGGGCAAAAAAAAAAAAAAAACTAAGGTTCTACTGAAAAACTATAGAAAAAAGAGCAAAATAAACTCACAGCAGAAGCAAAGAAATGATAAATCAATAAATTAGAACATTGACAAATAACAATTAATGGAGCCAAAGGCTATTTCACTGAAAAGATCAGCAAATTTGCTAAACTTTTTAGCCAAACACACACACACACACACACACACACACACACACACACACACACACACACAAAGAATATCAGGAATAAAAGAGGATTTCTAATTGCAAATCCTACATAATTAATAAAAATGATTAATTAAAGAATTATCACTAAATAGTTAAATAAGAAAACACTATGAAGCCAGGTGTGGTGGCACACACCCTTAAGTCCAGCACTCAAGAGACCGAGACAGGAGGATCTCCAGAAATTCAAGGCCAGTCTGGGCTACATGGTGAATTCAAGGCCAACCTAAACTACACAGTGAGACCCTGCCTGAAAAAAAGAAAGAGAAAACACTATGACCTATCTCACAACCATATGTATAATTATATACATAATAAATTAGATTTTAGGGGCTGGTGAGATGGCTCAGCGGCATAAGCGCCTGCCTGGCAAGCGCGAGGGCCCGAGTTTGACTCCTGGAACCCACATATGAAAAAAGGGCCGGTGATATCGCTGAGCGGCATGGGCACCTGCTGGCATGTGAGGTCCTGAGGTCGACCCCTGGTACCCACAAAAAAAAAAAAAAATTAGATTTTAAAGGTCACATTTCTTGAAAGACACAAACTATCAAAGATCACTCAAGAAGAACTAGTCACTAGAGTAGCTATATATCTATCCCACTGAACTTATTAAAAAAAGCTGTCCCAAAGATAAAAGTGGCTGAAGTGGCTTTGTTGGTAAATTCTACCAAATGAGGAAAAAAGATCTTCTGAATATAGAAATGGCTCCCAACTCATTGCAGGATGCCAACATAACACTACTACTAAAACTAGAAAAAAACAATAGAAAACTATAGATTTTCCTCTTAAATATTAGCGCAGGGCCGGTGAGATGGCTCAGCTGCATAAGCACCTGCCTGGCAAGCGCGAAGGCCCAAGTTCGACTCCCGGAACCCACATACGAAAAAAGGGCCGGTGATATCGCTCAGTGGCATGGGCGCCTGCTGGCGTGCGAGGTCCTGAGGTCAACCCCCGGTACCCACCAAAAAAAAATTAGTGCAAAAATCCTTTTAAATACTAAGTGTTAGAATCCAGTACTGTATACAAAAAAACATACTATATGACCCAGTGGAATTTACCCATGCATATAGGTTATGTTAACATTTGAAAATCAATCACCACAATTCAACATATTAACATTTTAAAAGGAAAATTACATAATCACTTGGATAAAGGCAAAATATACTCTTAACAACATTCAACACAGTCATAAAAATTCTTAACAACCTAAATATATAAGGGAACTTTGTTTTTCAAGCAAATGACATCAGTTAAAAATTTGTAAGAGGGCCGGTGAGATAGCTCAGTGGCATAAGCGCCTGCTTGGCAAGCGCGAGGTCCTGAGTTCGACTCCTGGTACCCACATAAAGGAAAAAAGGGGCCAGTGATATCCCTCAGTGGCACAAAGCACCTGCTGGCAAGCACGAGGTCCTGAGTACGACTCCTGGTACCCACATTAGAAAAAAAATTGTAAGAAACATCACATCCTATTGAAATACTGCCAGACATGGTGACCCATGCCTGTAATCTCACCACTCTGGGAGGCTGGGATTACACATTCAAGCCTAGCCTGGGCAATTTAGTGACTTAGCAAAACCTGATTTGAAATTAAGATATATCTAGGGATACCAGTCAGTGCCAAGACCCTGGGTTCAATCCTCAGTACTGCAAAATAATAATAGTAATGATATTAAAATATAAAGGCTTTCTACCTTACATCAGAAGCAGTGAGAGTGATCAACATATTATCCTAATTATGGTGATGACCTTATAAGAACACATGTACACCAAAATTGTCAAATGGTACACTTTAATATACTTAATTACATGTCAATTGAACTTCAAAATATCTGCTAAAAAAAAAATTCTTCACCAGGCATGAACCCACATGCCTGTAATCCCAGTACTTGGGAGGCTGAGGCAAGAGGATCCCAACTTCAAGGTCAACCTATGGCACATAGCAAATTCAAAGCTAGTCTGGACTACACAGTGGAGATGCTGTCTCAGGAAAAAAAAAAAATGTCATAAAAAATACTGATATTCTCCCCATTTCTCAAACTATTTCTTCCAAGACTTTGGGCTTTTGATTACAGATTTCCATACAATATTTCAAAGGAAAAACACCAGGAGTCTAACTAGTTTGTACTTCCCTGAAATACATTCTGATTGCTCCCCACCCCTTTACTCACCTGGATACCATCCTGCTTTTCCAGCCATCCAAGGTTCTTTCCCTTGTTCCAATAGGGAAATTACTAATGGCTTAGAAATGGCAAGTCCTGCTCAAAGAAGTAAGATTAAGAATCAATATATAAATGAAAAAATCCTTTGATTTAGAATTAGTTTAACCTAAAAGAAATTAAGGATCTTCAGAAAGAAGATGAAAAGAAAAAATCAGCACTTAACAATCCTGTTACATGCAGAAATTACAGATTTCTGTAATGAAATGAAACCTAAAGTAGGGAGAGTATCATAAGAAAGAATATATTTATAAAATATCAAAGTACTTCACAACAAACTACTTATTAACTACAAAGGTAAAAGTAGTGGCTTTACAATGCAGAACTTTAGATCACTTTAACCAACAGATCTAAGTTAGCATTACCAGTGACAAGACATATAGAATACTTTGTCTCCGACATAAGGGACTGAAAAAAGCATATCATCATTTTTGTGGTAATCTTGCCCAAAACACATAACCTTAATCTGACCATTAATATACCTTAAAAAACCAGGAAATTCTATGTAACAACAAGTGAGCACAATTCAAAGTGTCAAGGTCAGGAATACAAAAGTAAATTTCCAAGATTACAGGCCTAGAGTAACATGACAACTAATTACAATGTGCAATGCTGAATCAGTACAAGGACACTACAAGGATAATGACTGAAATCTAAAATAAAGTATATAAATAATTCCATAAAATTTGATCAATGTTCATTTTCTGGTTTAGATAATTATAATATGCTTACATAAATTGTTAACATTATGAAAACCCTGCTGCATACTGTTTAGTTTTAACACTTAATATCGTTTCAAAATAAAAAGTGTTTTAAAAATGGGATTCAGAAGGCCAGGCATGGTGGTGTAAGCCTATAATCTCAGTACTTGGGACGCTGAGGCAGGAGGATTGCCGTGAGTTTGAGGCCAGTCTGGACTACATACTGAGTTTAAGGACAGCTGGAACTACATAGTGAGACCCTGTCTCAGAAAACAAAACAAGGGCTGGGGATATAGCTCAGTGGCACAGCACCTGCCTGGCAAGCGCGAGGTCGTGAGTTTGATTCCCAGTACCAAAAAAAAAAAAAAAAAAAAAAAAAAAAAAAAAAAAAAAGGAAACAAAACAAAACACAAATGGGACTCAGAAAATTTTAGATAAGAGGTTAATAAAGAAATGGGAATTTAGCCTTATTAATCTAGCATAAGTAACACAAGGAACAATTAACCCCTCTCCCCCAAGATAAACGAGGGGAAAGTCTGAAGTTTAAATACGCATAGGCTCTATCCCTAGTTACGTTGGAAAGAAAAATAAGAAGGTTCAAGACATAATCAATGGTTCTTCCTGTGAAATTCCTTCAACATTAAATACAGGGCCGGTGAGATGGCTCAGCGGCATAAGCGCCTGCCCGGCAAGCGTGAGGTCCTGAGTTCAACTCCCAAAACCTACATAAAGGAAAAAAAGGGGCCAGTGATATCACTCAGCGGCACAAGCGCTTGCCCGGCAAGCGTGAGGTCCTGAGGTTGACTCCCGGTACCCATATAAAGGAAAAAAAAACATTAAATACAAAATTTCTTAAAAAAAAATACAGAACTTCTGAATTATATCTTTCAAATGCAAAAATACCAGGATAAGAGGTTTCTTAAATTTTAGATGAATCATCATATCCTAAATCTTACAGGTTGTTTTGTATGTCCCTCTGTTAATGAATGAGGGTCCCAGAGGGCTTCATTCCATTCATTCGGTATCCTGAACAAAGAATTAAACAAGACACAGAAAAGACTGCGAGGCTGTAGACTTATTGAAGGTAGAAAGAAGTACACTCTACAGAGCAAGGGTTGGATGGTGAAGGAGGCTCACAACAGCCTGAGAATAAAGAGAAAGGAGCCTTTAGTATCCAAAATACCTGGATTGGGGCCGGTGAGACGGCTCAGCGGCTTAAGCGCCTGCCTTGCAAGCGCGAAGGCCCGAGTTCGACTCCCGGAACCCACATACGAAAAAAGGGGCCGGTGATATCGCTCAGCGGCACGGGTGCCTACTGGCGCGCGAGGTCCTGAGGTCGTCCCCCCGGTACCCACAAAAAAAAAAATAAATAAATAAACAAAATACCTGGATTGGCCCCCACCTCATATAACTACACTTGTCCTATGGGAAAACTCACTTGGCTTCTCACCAGATGTAAATGAAGGATTGTGTACAGTGCCTTTTTTTTTTTTTTTTTTTTTTTTTGTGGGTACCGGGGTGTCGACCTCAGGACCTCGCGTGCCAGCAGGCGCCCGTGCCGCTGAGCGATATCACCGGCCCCTTTTTCGTATGTGGGCTCCGGGAGTCGAACTCGGGCCCTCGCGCTTGCCGGGCAGGCGCTTAAGCCGCTGAGCCATCTCACCGGCCCAACAGTGCCTTTTGATTGGTTATACCCGTATGTAAATGAAGGGTTAGGAATAGCATCTTGTAATTGGTCCCATGAACAGCACTGAATTCAACTGAAGGATTAGGAATAGCATCTTCTGATTGGTCCTGTGAAGGGTACTCAGGAGAAGCCATAAACCTGGAATCATTCTGGACCTCATGTTCTGCTCATGCCTTCTCGTTTTAGACAACATCTTGATCAACTCATTAGCTATGGGTTTTTCTGACACATTCAGCCTATCTGGTTATCCAGTTTGCCCCAGCCCTGATCTCCTACCTCACCATCAGCATAATCTAACTCCTTAATAACCAAGAAGGAAAGTCAATTACACAAAGTGCAGGGGCCACTGTGAAGGTGAATGAAGAACAGCAAATAAGGTGTCTGACAGGGGCATGCTATTCTAACAAAAGAAGCTCAAACTAATCTTTTGGAACAAAGAACAGAAATTTGCCTAGAAGTATGACCTAAAAATACAGTGAATGTTTAAATTTTTTTAAAAATTATTTCAGGGGCTGGGGATATAGCTCAGTGGCATGGCGCCTGCCTGGCAAGCACGAGGTCCTGAGTTTGATTCCCAGTACTCCCCCGAAAATAAATAAATGAATGAATGAATGAATTATTATGGTAAAAGACTGTGGGGGACCACCTGGATGGCTGTCCTTGAGAGAAGAGCAACTATCTTCATCTTGGCTGAACCTGGCCCTAATTCCACCTATTGATATGTACAGAGCTGGCTAGGACTTTTCCTTATCTCTTTAATTGGCTTTAGGCAATGCAAATAGGTCCAGCCGAGGTCCTGATGTGTAGTCTTTGAAGCAAAGCGACAGGCCTGTGTTTCCCCGCCCTTTGCTCCCAATACATGGTTGAGCCTGGCGGGATGGAGAGCCGTGCTCCACGCTGTCGGCTGGGATCGAGCCTCGAGAAAGAGGCTATGACTTCCCAGGGCATAAAAGATTATACATCAGAGCTGAAGCACCGACCCCAAAACATTAGATACTATCTTGAATTGTGTTATGCAGATTACTCCTTCTGCATATACTTCCCTCTGCATTTGCAAAGGTGATTTTCAGGCCTAGCCCAGCTCACGAGACTCACGTACTTCCCGAGACTCACGTAATTCCCGCCACTCTCACAGTCACTCATCCCCCGAGCCACTCCCCTCCTTCAGAATTAATAAAACCCGGGTTCGGCCCTGGGTCGTGGCCTTTGTCCCAGTAGCCACCATCTTGGTGGGACTTAGGACCCCTTGGCTCCCCACAACTATAGATATGCCTTAGTGTCTTTATTCTCGCCGTGGGTTGCATTGGATGTGGTAGATTGGAATTAACTCGGTAGAATTCCAATAACTTCCTTTTGGGTTTACAAATCTAACTTCCTGGACCGTGACGAGGACCAGGAAGGGCTCTCTATAAAAGACATTGCTATTAACCCTCCTCAAAATATTCCCCCTCACGTCAAATACAGGTAAGAATTCCCAATGGAGGGCCAGTGAGATGGCTCAGCGGCATAAGCACCTGCCTGGCAAGCACGAGGTCCTGAGTTCGACTCCCAGAACCCACATACGAAAAAAGGGCCGGTGATATCGCTCAGCGGCACGGGAGCCTGCTGGCGCACGAGGTCCTGAGGTCGACCCCCAGTACCCACAAAAAGAAAAAAAAAAAAGAATTCCCAATGAAGAGAGCATGTTTTGAATTACAGGGAACAGATGAACTTACCCAGTGATATGAAGGTGCTGTAGTTCTCCAACATCACATCTCTGTATAAGTTTCTCTGAGAAGGGTCCAACCATTCCCACTCTTCCTTAGAAAAGTCTATAGCCACATCCTCAAACATCACCAATCCCTGAAAGGAAAATTCCATGTAACCTATATATTAGTAAAGAAAACACATTTCACATGAATGATAAGAATATTTTAAAAGGCTTTCCTGGAAGGCACTGTATTCTATAGTAAGCAACAGGGTAGAACTAGAACCTTACAACAACAGGGAAAGGTAAAAAATTACTAAATACATATTGTTGAACAATCCTATGTTGTGGAGTAGATAAAACCTGTAACCTTGGGAAACTTCTATTAATCAAACTCACTGGAAAGCAATGTAAAGCAAATAATCAAATTAGAAAGGAACAGTTCTATTATTATTCTGAACATGTGGTCTTTGCACAGTAAAGCGCTAACTCAGCAGGCCTGGAGCTTTAAGCTCATGCCCTGAACATTCCAAAGAAAGAACTGGTTTTTCATAGGCTTTTGGGAAATAATCTGAGGCCTTGAATACCCTGCCTGATGAAAGTGTTTTTGTATGTGTTAGACCTTAGAGTACATCAGCATGACATCTAGGGAGCTGGAGATGGAGCAGCTAAGGTCCACAGTGGGCACTACATGTACCCCTAAGAACCCTGGACATAGCCAGGCATGGTGGCACATGCCTGTAATTCCAGCACTCCGGGAGGCTGAGTCAGGAGGACTGCCAAATTTGAGCCCACCCTGGACAACTTAGCAAGACCTTGTCTCAAAATTAAAAAATAAAAAATGGGCTGAGGATGTAGCTTAGTCTGAAGGTCCTGTGTTTAATCCCGATCAGATCAGAGGCTACAGATAGATGCTGATAGGAATAGACATTTACCCTGGGCAGAGTTTTTGCTTAGAGATTGATGTAAATGGTCAAAATACCACATAATGACTCAAATAGAACAAAATGCACCAATTCTGATCACCGTGCTATACTTCTTCAGACCAAAAAGGACAGCTTTATACCTCACAGTATCCGACAATGTGCAAAGAGAGCCCACATCAAATGGACTTACTGAAGCCAGGAGATGGAGGAAGTTAGGCAGATAGAGCACAGGTCCTGAATAGTTAACCTGAAGTAAACTAAGTCAGGGCTTAAATGAGTTAACATACCAAAAGGCCAGAATAATTAATTTAAGCAAAATGACTACCAGGGTATAATGGAACTGCAAGGGACAAACAACAGGTCCCTAAACAATTGGGAAAAGCTCTGGATAAAGTGAAATGAAAACAAAGCATCTTGCTTTTAGGACTTCAAAGGCCTACCTGCAACCAGGAGCATCCTGGCTTTCTGTCACATTCACCTATACAAAAAACTGTAGGGGAGTAGCCTCAAGATGGCGGATGAGTAAGAAGCAGGCAACGAAACTCTCTCTAAAAGTTACCATTGGAACACGAGAATATAGCGACCCGGAAAGCGCAGGAGGGGGGGAGATGCCTCCCCGAAACCCAGAGAAGTTCTGAAGCGCAATCTGGGACCCCCGGCACCAGTGACGGGTGACTTCTAACAAAGAAGACGGAAAGAAGGAGCAGACCGCGCGTGCGCACCTTCTAATATCCCGGGAGTTGGAGTGCCGGCGGAGGCTCAATTCTACGGACACACGGTGGCAGCTGGCGCCCAGGGAGCCCCCACGGAGGATCCTGAGACAGCGGCGGGGCAGGGGAGCGGCGGAGAACGGCGCTGACCGGCGGTGAGTGTCTCTCAGCCACAGCTGCCCCGCGCCAGAGAGCGACCGGCCGGGCACCATTGTGGGGGGTGTGGCGAAACTCAGAGCGGCTCGGAAACTGCTCTGGGAACTTGTGCTCCGGACAGGGCAGCACAGGGCCTCTCAATTGAGCCCACGAAAGTGTGCTGAGGTCAGCAGGTGAACGAGACTGGACTCTCAGCCACACCTGTCCCGCGCCAGAGAGCGACCAGCCGGGCGCCATTGTGGGGGGTGTGGCGAAACTCAGAGCGGCTCGGAAACTGCTCTGGGAACTTGTGCTCCGGACAGGGCAGCACAGGGCCTCTCAATTGAGCCCACGAAAGTCTGCTGAGGTCAGCAGGCGAACGAGACTGGACTCACAGCCACACCTGTCCCGTGCCAGAGAGCAACTGGCCCGGCGCCATTGTGGGGGGCGTGGCGAAAAACCAGAGCGGCGGGAACCAGTGCAGGGAATCCGCGCTCGGACAGCGCGCTGAGCCTCTCAGGCCCAGGGATCGTGAAAGGGCGCTGAGAGCGGAGGCGAGCTAGACTGGTCTCTACCTGAAAGTACGCGCCTCTGCTCACCGCCCGCCAGAGGGCGCTCCTGGCTTACTGGCACGGACCTGCACAGAACAGGTAGCTGCCTACAACAAAGTCAACACCTGGAACTGATTCTTTTTAATTTTTTTTTTTTCTTATTTTTATTTTTTTTTTATTATTATTTTTTTTTTCTTCTCACTGATTTGTTTTTTGTTCTGGCGAAGGGTTTGTTTTTGTTTTTGTTTTGTTTAGTTTTGTTTTTTGGTGGGGTTTTATTTTTGATCTGTTTTATTGCTTTTATCTTCGTTATTGTTTCTGTATGTGTATTTGCTCTTTCCTTCATTATTCTCTCTGGTTTTTTATATGAGAGTAAACAGCGCCTCTAACTTCTTTGTGATTGTGGTCGTGATCTGTTCTTCCTTTTATCACTTCCTTCTCTTTTTACCACCTGTTCTCGGCACTAGTGTCCCAATTTTAGTGGGATCCCTCTTGGTCCTCTAACCTTACATCTAATTCCTTCCTCTTCTCCCAATACTCTATTTCCTCCTTAACTCATTTTAAATTTAAACTCCTTAGGGAAAAATTGACATACATAGGACTTGTATACTGCATATAATTTTTCTGGTGTGTTTTAGATTTTGTTATATAACCGCAACTCTATACAGCTAAAAGTGGTAAATAACTGGTTAGCTCAGTCTGTCATTTTCTAGGCTGTGTTTGATGCTTTAGTTAACATTATAGCCAAATGTGAAATAATTGTTCTAAACATCTTTCCTTCCTGATATTTCATGATTGAGATTGACTAAGGGACACAGAAAATACAGTGGCACAGTACCAAAGAATCAAGGACTGGGCCAAACAGGTAGCAACTTCGCATACCCAACGAATTGAAGAGGTAGGATCTGGCAGAAAGCTCAAAACACAAAAGCAAGCTCCACTTGGAAGATACTGCAGAGAAGTAGTCATCTTCTAAAGATCTTAAACACTAGCAATAAAGTAACCTACTATAGGTAATTTGCAAACATCACCCCAGGAATTAAAGAAAGAAAACATGAGACGACACTTAAACAAGATGCAACCCCACACATCCAATTCACCAAAGGCAAACCTAGGGAGCAACGAGGTGGGACAATCCGAAAGCCACCCACCTGGCCTATCTGAAGTGGTAACAACAAAGCAACTGAATGAGGTTCTGGAAAAAATTAAAACAGAAATAATCTCACAGATAACTGCAGAGATAATGTCTACAACGAAGACCATGCTTAAGGACACTATAGCTGATACAGACAAAAAAATAGATGAACTTAAGAAAACTATAGAAACCATGAATGCTCAGCATAGGAAAGAAATGGAATCCATAAGGCAGATTCAAGCAGATATCCAAGAGATAAAAAATTCCATTGAAAGTATTTGTAGCAGAATAAGCCAATGCGAGGACAGGATCTCAGATATAGAAGATAGGCTTGCAATTAGTGATCATGAAATGGAAAAATTCTTAAAAATAGCAAGGGACCATGAAAAATCAATTCAGCAGCTGCTAGATGACTCAAAGATAAACAACTTAAGAATAATTGGAATAAATAAAAAAGCAGGAGATAACATCAACGACATTAAAACCTTGTTCAAAGACATAATCAGGGAGAACTTTCCTGGAAGAGAAAAGGAATTTGACACCTCTATAAGTGAAGCTTTCAGAACACCAACTAGACATGATCAAAAAAAAACTTCAGCCAGACATATTATAGTCAAGATCCCAGAAATTCAACAGAAGGGCAGAATCTTAAAAGCTGTTAGGGAGAAGAGACAAATCACCTATGAAGGAAAACCCATCAGAATCACAGCTGACTTTTCAGCACAAACCCTCAATTCAAGAAGAGCTTGGAATGATGTATTGCAAGCTCTAAAGGAAAATAATTTTCAGCCCAGATTGATGTACCCTGCAAAACTATCTTTCAAAATTGATGGAGAAATAAAATACTTTCATGACAAAGAACATCTGAGAAAATTTATGACCACCAAACCAGCACTCCAAAACGTTCTGAAGGACATTCTAGAAAGAGATAGGAACCCCAACAGAAGGAATCCACCAGGCAGGGCAAATAATTAAATAGCCGGAAAGCGGAAAAACAAAGAGTGGGAACCAACAACAGGAAAATATCATGACAAGTCAATACATATCAGTTTTAACCATCAATGTTAACGGTCTCAATTCACCAATCAAAAGGCACAGACTGGCGAAATGGATCAAGAAGCAAGATCCAACAATATGCTGTATACAAGAAACACATTTAATTCAGAAAGAAATTCACAGACTGAAAGTCAAAGGATGGAAAACAATACTCCATGCCACAGGAACCCAGAAAAAAGCAGGGGTAGCTATTCTTTTTGCAGACAAAGTGAACTTCAAGCCAAGAAGGATTCAGAGAGATAAAGACGGTCATTACATCCTTGTAAAGGGAACAATCCAAGAGGAAGAGATAACGATCATAAATATATATGCGTCAAATACCAATGCACCCAGCTATATAAAACAAGTACTAAAGGACATGAAAAATCAAATAAGCACTAATACAATTATATTGGGAGATCTCAATACTCCACTGTCACAAAAAGATAGATCAACTGGACAGAAAATCAATAATGAAATAGTAGAACTGAACCAAACTTTGGAACAAATGGACTTAGTAGATGTCTACAGAGTGTTCCATCCCACAACATCAGAATACACATTTTTCTCAGCTGCACATGGGACGTTCTCCAAAACAGACCACATACTAGCTCATAAAACCTGCTTAAGTAAATGCAAAGGAATTGAAATTATCCCATGCATATTATCAGACCATAGTGCAATGAAATTGGAAATCAATGGAAAAAGATCCCACAAAAACTCCCTAAACACATGGAAATTAAACAGCATCCTCCTGAACAACCAATGGGTCACAGATGAAATTAAAGAAGAAATTAGTCACTTTCTACAACTGAATGATAATGACAGTACAACATACCGGAACTTATGGGATACAATGAAAGCAGTCCTAAGAGGGAAATTTATAGCATTAAACACTTATATCAGGAAAATAGAGCAAGCGCAAATAAACAACTTAAGGGTGAACCTCGAGCTTCTAGAAAAAGAAGAGCAGGTTAAGCCAAAAGCCCGTACAAGGGAGGAAATTATAAAGATCAGAGCAGAAATTAACGTATTGGAGAATAAAAAAACAATACAAAGAATCAATGAAGCAAAAAGTTGGTTCTTTGAAAGAATAAATAAGATTGACAAACCCTTATCCAACCTTATTAAAAAAAGAAAAGAAAAGACTCAAATCCATGCAATTGAAAATGAAAAGGGTGATATCACGACGGACCCTGCAGAAATCCAGAAGATCATCTATACCTATTTTGAAAATTTATATTCTACTAAGATGGAAAATGCAGAAGAAATGGACAGATTCCTAGATTCGTATGAATTACCAAAGCTGAATCAAGAAGATTTAAAAATCCTAAATAAACCAATATCAGCCAGTGAAATTGAAGATGTAATTAAAA
This sequence comes from Erethizon dorsatum, assembly GCA_028451465.1. Lineage (NCBI taxonomy): Eukaryota > Metazoa > Chordata > Mammalia > Rodentia > Erethizontidae > Erethizon > Erethizon dorsatum. Next base: position 101,288,262 of record CM051834.1, read on the forward strand.
ACCTCCCAACAAAGAAAAGCCCAGGCCCTGATGGATTCACTGTCGAATTCTACAAGAAATTTAGAGAAGACCTAACGCCCCTACTTCTCAAACTTTTCAATGAAATTGAAAGGGAAGCAATACTCCCAAATTCATTCCTGGAAGCAAGCATTACCCTGATACCAAAACCAGAGAAGGACCCAACTAAGAAAGAGAACTACAGGCCAATCTCCCTAATGAACATAGATGCAAAAATCCTTAATAAGATACTGGCAAACAGAATCCAACAAATCATCAAGAAGATTATACACCATGACCAAGTTGGATTCATCCCAGGGATGCAGGGATGGTTCAACATACGTAAATCAATAAATGTAATACAGCATATTAACAGAACCAAAGACAAAAATCACATGATCATCTCAATAGATGCAGAAAAAGCTTTTGACAAAGTCCAGCACCTTTTCATGATAAAAACCCTACAGAAAATTGGAATAGAGGGTCTTTATCTCAACCTGGTAAAAGCTATCTATGACAAACCAACAGCCAATATTATACTAAATGGCCAAAAACTGAAAGCCTTCCCTCTAAAATCAGGAACAAGACAAGGATGTCCACTGTCCCCACTCTTATTCAACATAGTTCTGGAAACTTTAGCCAGAGGAATTAGACAAGAGAAAGAAATAAAAGGAATAATGATCGGAAAGGAAGAAGTTAAATTATCATTATTTGCAGATGACATGATACTCTACACAGAAGACCCCAAAAACTCCACTAAAAAACTGCTAGATTTAATAAGCAAATTCAGTAGTGTAGCTGGATACAAAGTCAATACTCAAAAGTCAATAGCCTTCCTGTACACAAATAACAAACTTACTGAAAGAGAAATTAGGGAAACAATACCTTTCACAATAACATCCAAAAAAATGAAATACCTAGGAATCAACCTCACGAAGGATGTAAAAGACCTCTATACTGAAAACTACAGTACTCTGAAAAAGGAGATTGAAGAGGATATCAGAAAATGGAAAGATATCCCTTGCTCCTGGATAGGAAGAACCAATATAGTGAAAATGGCCATACTTCCAAAATTGTTATACAGATTTAATGCAATTCCAATCAAAATTCCAACAGCATATCTCACAGAATTAGAGAAAACAATCCTAAAATTCATTTGGAATCAGAAGAGACCTAGAATAGCAAAGGCAATTCTGGGCAACAAAGGCAAGGCAGGGGGCATCACAATCCCCGACTTGAAATTATACTATAAAGCTACTGTGATAAAAACAGTGTGGTACTGGCAAAAAAACAGACCTGAAGATCAATGGAACAGATTAGAAGATGCTGAAACAACCCCAGACATACTAAGCCACCTTATCTTTGACAAAGGTGCCAAACACATTCGCTGGAAGAAAGATAGCCTCTTTAATAAATGGTGCTGGAAAAACTGGCTCTATACATGCCGAAGATTAAAACTAGACCCATATCTTTCACCATGCACTAAACTAAATTCAAAATGGATCAGAGATCTAAATATTAAAACAGAAACATTAAATCTGCTGGAAGGTAGGATAGGTAAAACCCTTGGAGACATTGGTGTAGGCAAAGACTTTATGAATAAAAACTCAACCGCACGGGAACTATCTCAAAGAATCAATAACTGGGATCTCATCTTATTAAAAAGCTTTTGCACAGCAAGAGAAACCACCAACAGAATGAAGAGACAACCCACAATGTGGGAAAAAATGTTTGCCAGCTGTTCCTCAGACAAAGGATTACTATCGAGAACATATAAAGAACTCAAAAAAATCAGACCTCCCAAATTTAAAGACCCACTCCAAAAATGGGCATCTGAGATGAATACACATTTCTCAGATGAAGAAATACTAATGGCAAATAAATATACAAAAAAATGTGCAACATCACTAGTCATTCGAGAGATGCAAATTAAAACAACACTGAGATACCATCTCACCCCAGAAAGAATGGCTACTATAAAGAAATCAACTAATAACAAATGCTGGAGGGGCTGTGGGGAAAAAGGAACCCTTCTCCACTGTTGGTGGGAGTGTCGACTGGTACAGCCACTGTGGAAGTCAGTGTGGAGATTCCTCAAAAAGCTAGGGTTGGAGGTCCCATTTGACCCAGCTATTCCCCTTCTGGGCATCTTCCCAGAAGAATTAAAAACATCATACCACAGCGATATATGTGCACCCATGTTTATAGCAGCACAATTTGTAATAGCCAGATCTTGGAAACAACCCAAATGCCCATCAACTGAGGAATGGATAAGAAAGATGTGGTATTTTTATACAATGGAGTACTATTCAGCCATAAAGAAGGATAAACTGGAGACTTTTATAGGTAAATGGATGCAACTCGAGAAAATACTCATAAGTGAAATAAACCAGAAGCACATGTGTAAGCATCGTATTGTCTCTCTAGTATGAGAAACTGAAAGAGTAAATAAGATCCAAAATGTACAATAGACATGGTGAATCAAAAAGAAACTGGTCAAAAGGAAAGAGAGACTGGAATAAGGAAAAGAAAGAAGGGAAAGGGAAAAAAAATTGTATATATATATATAAGATGGTTAAGATAGATACACTACGATTTTTACTTAGTTCATTGAAGAGTAAGGTTTGTGGCAATAATGTTTGGATAATTAAATGCTAATGTCTGGTGTCCTGAATAACTAACTTAAAGATAGTAATACGCAATGTATTAACCATTCTTACCCTCCTATTATGTTGTTTTGAAAATTTGTTCTTCTTTTGATTTGTTTTGTTTTTTCTTCTCTTTAAAAAAAAAAAAAAAAAAAAAAAAAAAAACTGTATAAAAAGCCAATGGATACGGAACCCCTGCCCAACAAGGGGAGAGTTTTGCTTTTATTCTATTAAACAAACACTTGGTCATTCCCCACTGCTTGCTGTGTGCTGTTTTGTGGGCTTCAAACTTTGTTGACCCAAAACAAGGACCCAGATCATAGAACAGGAGGGAGCTGGTTACATTACAATGCTGATTATCATCCTAGAAGTAGTGGTTTGATGGAGAATTGTTACAGGAGAATGATACATCTGCTGACGGAAGGGCTGCCTTACCTGCCTTCATGAGTGTGTGCTCACACTGAGGAAAGCCAAGGCAGAGTCCCTGCTAGATAGATTCCTTCACTTCCCTTGAGGACAGAGGAAAAGGCTCTGGGGGAGAATGCTGATACAGATGGACAAATCTTCCCCACATCACCTCAACTTTCCTCTTTTCCCACCTGACACAGTGGTCCTGGAACCAGAAGTACAACTCCAAATGATAGAGGCAGAAATGATCCTGAAATAAGAAACTCTAACTTTACCTTTATACCTTTATGCTAGAATTCCCAAGGTCTTGAGGGGATGGGTTGTCTTTGCAGACCATCTGGCAAAGTGGGATGACAATGAATGCAAGTATATTGCCTAGTGGTCGAGATGGCCCCTACTTCTATACTTAAGTAACCTTTCCTTGTATGAAAGAGAATGGAATGAGGGGTCAGCACTTGTAGACTCATTTTGATAGCAGCAATCTGGCTGAACCTAATTTCTAAAGGTGGAAAAGTCTGGGTAAAAACCAATGTCAAACAGAAAGAAGGAGGCACAGCAGCTGATAGTAAAGGAATAAAGAAAGATGTGGGTTATCCATGAGGGAAATCCAGAGTTACACTGGTGCCTTGAGAGAGGCTCAGAGCAAGAGAATGAAATTGTCTCTTAGCGCAATTACCCAGATGCCCAAAAGCATGAAGTCATATGTTTGCTGAGACCATCCCTCATTTTGGAAGTTGGCACAATTTTGGAAGCCTAAAAACCTGTGTGGCATCATTCTGGGATACATTCTCGCGTAACATGACGATAAACAGGACCAACTAAAAATAACAGAGTTGAACTCTAGTGACATGTCAGGATCTTTGGACTCTTATTTTCAGGTTATAATCTACTACCAAGCATATTATTTGGGAAGGAATGTGAGGGAATTACTGTCTACTAGGCAACCAGAGCATGTGATGTATATACCACCAGTACCCTGATTCACTTAGTAACTACAGACCTAGATGACCAGATGCACAAAAAGATCTCTGGTTAGAATGGACAAAATAACACTGTAGCAAACCCGACATGCCGCAGTATGCTGTGCACAAACACATTTTTAAAAATTTTGTACATGAAAAGCAATTAAACAGAACAGAAAAAGAAAGTAAGTTTCTGATTGAAATAAAGTAGTGGACATCCCATAACACTCTAATTCCCCTAAGAGGAAATAATCATATACCCCTTCAATAGTAAAAAACTTGTCAAAGGATTTGTAGTCAATAAATGAATTAAATGACTTGCAAATTAAAAACTCCTATATGACTTGAGTATCTATCTCTTTTTCTTATTTTCAAATATCTACCACAATTTTATATTTTCATTTTTCCAGATCCACAGAAAACTGAATACACAAAATAATCATAATAGCTTATATAAATTCTTTATGTGCGAACATTTTCAAAGGGCATTACATGTATAAGTTTGGTCATTATAACAAACCTATAGGTGAATGCCATTAATCCTTCTGTTTTACAGAAAAGGAAATTGAGGGAATTTAAGTAAATTTCTCAAGTACACACAGACATTGAGAGCATGGCCTACAAGATGCTTGAATCTAAAAAAGGAAGGCATATTGCCTTTTGTAATCCAAGCAGATTTGTGAAATAAAACAAAATCATGCTGGTAAATCTCAGATGGGTCTTGGTTACTGTTATGGTTTGATCTGAGATGTTCCTCAAAAGCCTCATGTGTTTGGAAGGTGACTGGATTATGAGGACACTATAACTGACTTTGGTTTTAGGAGGTGGGTTCTGATAGGAGGCAGTCACTGAGAATGGGACCTGGAAGGGTATATTTCCCTCCCTAGATCCTCCCTTCTCTTTCTGCTTCCTGGCCGCCATCATGTAAGCAGCTTTCCTCCCTACACCATGCCATTTCTGCCTTGAAGACAGCCTATGGCCACAAATTGTAACAATGAGTCAAAATAAACTTCTCTTCCTTTAAGCTGCAGGTGTCCAGTATTTTGTCCCAACAATGAGGAAAGTGACTAAGACAGATTTTGGTACCAAAAGTGGGGCCACAGCCATGACTATACCTGACCATGTTGTTCAAAGCCTTTGAAACCATCTGTGGGAAGAGTTTGGAAAGACTTGGAGATGCCAGATAGAGAAGCTCTAGAATGCTGTAAGCCAAACTTGAAAAAATCTGGTTGGAACTCAGAAGACCAAAATGCTAATAGAAATGCCGACAATAACAACCAGGCTCAGGAGGTTTCAGTTGGGAACAAGGAGTCCATTGGGATTTGCACTCAAGACCATGTGGTACGATCTAGCAGAATTTGTCTGCATTATGTTCATGTCCTGAGACTTCGTCAGACACTAAGTTTAACCACTTACCAGTCCAATTATTTAAATACAGGATAACCAAAAATTGCATATTTTCCATTAATTTGTATAATATAACAGGAAATATAAAAATGACATTTTTATCAAATTTATTCAATACAAGAATCAACTGGTCGAAATGATACCTGCCCTAGAGATACTCAGGATAGTCAGTATTGCTCAGGGTAAACAGTTAAATGGTTAAACATGCCAGACTAATTAATCTGGCAGAGGAAATTTCAAGGCAGCTCAGCACTCAGGTTATAGCATGGGTATACCACTTGCTGCTTTCAGAAAGATCCATAGTGAGAATCAGGAGCAAAAACCAGAGCTAAATGAGGTGAAACTTGGCCAGAAAGGAAGAGCCTGAAAACTTGGTGCCTTGGAGAGTTTGGATGCTAAGAAGATTAGCATTAAAAGCCAAGTACTGTAATACCTTGGTTCACGAATGCTTCTGCTTGAGAACAATTCTGTTTGCAAACAGAAGTGTTTGGCAAAACTTTGCTTCTGTTCACGAACTCCACATCGAGTGACAAATACCATCGTGGCCATCTTCCCTGCATGAACGTGAATGTGGCCATTTTCCCCAGAATCGTGGAATGAATTAAGTTTATGAACTGAGGTACCACTGTATTTTACATCACAGCAATAGTAAAGATGGCTGAGGACATCTCAGGAATCAGCAAAACCCTAAATCTGTCTTAGTTACCTTCTCTGCCACTGAGATAGTTACTGTTATAAAGTGGAAAGCACATTTCAAAAAAAAACAAATAAGAAAGTAGTTAATAGAAGTAAGAAATTTCACCTCACCTTGAACATGGTTTTTTGATCCACAATAGCCATGCTTCCCTGCTCAAGTTGCTCCTAGAAAAATACAGAATTGGACAAGAAAAAATAGAAATAGGAGACATTAGTTCTGCCTCAACATTAACTAGACCTGCTATCCATGTCCTCTGCCACTGTATACAAAAAAATCAAGAGACCTACGTTTTCCAGGGTAATTTCTCCACAGAGCCCCCAAAAGACCCACCAGAAGGGAATTCCTGTTCCTAATGACTCTTTCTCAGGTGTCTCACCTTCACATGGGGTCTCCTCCAGCTCTAAAATTCTACCCAAGTGGTAGAGCCCTTGCCTTGCATAGTCAAAGCCTTGGGTTCCATCCTCGACACCACAAAAAACAAAATAAAAAATAAAATTCTAGCCCAAGGCCAGAGTGTGGCTCACAGTTCATCACTATTACCTGTTACTTTCACCTTGTGGAACTCCCCCTACCTTATACCCCATCCCATATTAATCTACTCCCCAACCCTAACCTCACTCCATAAAACCATACCTCATTCAACACCCTCTGTTCTTACAGAGACAGTAATTTTGCCATGCCTAATCTATAAAGAACTCTCCACATCACCCCAAAAGAGTTCTAGTATATCCCACACCCAGTTTACCCTATCATTGTTATGAAATATTTATCACTAATAACTAGTCAATTAATGAATCAATATTGATACTTTTTTTTTTTTAACATGGGTACCAGGAGTCAACCTCAGGACCTTGCGCTTGCCAGCAGGCGCTTGTGCCGCTGAGCGATATCACCGGCCCTTTTTTTCCTTTATGTGGGTTCTGGGAGTTGAACTCAGGACCTCGCGGATGCCGGGCAGGTGCTTGTGCTGCTGAGCCATCTCACCGGCCCGATACATTTTTATTAAGTCTATACTTTTACATTTCCTTAGGGGTTTTGTATGGGAGGGTATTAGTTATTAAACTGAGGACCTTCACACTGAACTACATTTTACTTTTTTATTTTTAGATAGGGTCTCACTAAGTCACTAAGTTGCTCAGATAGAACTTCAACTTGTGATCTTCCTGCCTCAGCATCCCAAGTGCTAGGATTACAGGTGCACACCACCACACTGAGCTTAAATTTCCTTAGATTTTAACCTAATGTCCTTTTTCTGTTTTAGGATATCACCAAGATAACACATTACATTTAGCTGTCAACTGTCTCCTAGGCTTCCCTATACTTCGACTGATTCTCAAACTCCCCTTGTTTTCTTACAGCTTTCACTGTTTTGAAAAGTTCTAGTTAGGTATCCTATAGACTGTCTTTCAGCTCAGGTTTACCTGATGTTATTCTCAGGTTCACCTGATGTTATTCTCAGGTTCAGACATGGGTTTCAAGTCTTGAGTCAAAGACCACAGAGGTAAGTACCTTTCTCACCACATATCAAAGGCATACATTATTTACACAATTTATGGCTGCTGATGCTAGTCTTGATTAGCTAGTTGAAGCAGTATTTATCAGCTTTCCACACTGTGAATTTGCCTCTTACCCTGTACTCATTAGAAGGAAGTCACTATGTAAACCTCACACTCAGAAAAGGAGTTATGGGTCGGTGAGACAGCTCAGCAGCATAAGCGCCTGCCTGGCAAGCACAAGGGCCCGAGTTTGACTCCCGGAACCCACATAAGAAAAAAGGGCTGGTGATATCGCTCAGCAGCACGTGCACTTGCTGGCGCGTGAGGTCCTGAGGTCGACCCCCGGTACCCACAAAAAAAAAAAAAAAAAGAAAAGGAGTTATGCTCTATCACCTTATTATGGTTTGTGTCTAGATCTGCCCCCAAAGCCTCATGAAATCATGCAGGGCAGGCTTTTCAGAGGTGGCTGAATCTAAAGTTTGTGATTAATTCAAGGTCCAATGCTGGGATTAAGGGTGTGAGTACTACACCAGCCCTAGGGCAGGTAGCCTGCATAAAATATAAGGAACAGAAAGAGACTTGCCTCTCGCCTCCCTTGTTGCTTTTGCTGTCTTCCCCCACCATGAACGGTTGCTGCTCTGCCATGGAGCCAGCTAATTATGGACTGAAACCTCTACAAAATGTGAGCTAAATAAACCTTTCCTCCCTTAACTTGTGGGTGTTGGGTATTTTGTCTCAGCAATGAGAACAGTAACAGACACACCTCAAGAGAAGAGAATCTACAGAAATTACTTTTTTTTTTTTTTTTTTTTTTTTTTTTTGTGGGTACCAGGGGTTCGACCTCAGGACCTCACGCGCCAGCAGGTGCCCGGGCCGCTGAGCGATATCACCGGCCCCTTTTTTGTATGTGGGATCCGGGAGTCGAACTCAGGCCCTCACGCTTGCAAGGCAGGCGCTTACGCCACTGAGCCATCTCACCGGCCCAGAAATTACTTTGATGGGGCCGGTGAGATGGCTCAGCGGCGTAAGCGCCTGCCTTGCAAGCGCGAGGGCCCGAGTTCGACTCCCGGAACCCACATACGAAAAAGGGGCCGGTGATATCGCTCAGCGGCACGGGTGCCTGTTGGCGCGCGAGGTCCTGAGGTCGTCCCCCCGGTACCCACAAAAAAAAAAAAAAAAAAAAAAAAAAAAAAGAAATTACTTTGAATTATTCTGTATGTAAGTTTTATCTATTTCCCCCATTTATTTGATCTTTTATTTATATCAGTATGGGCTTGTGGCTATTTATTTTATACCACTGGTTATAATCCAATATAACTTAATTTTATTCTCAAGTTTTTCCTAGTTTTTGTTTTGTTTGTTTATTTGTTTTTTGTTATTTCTTGAGACAGGGTCTCACTATGTAGTTCACCCTGGACCTAGACTCACTATGTAGCCCAGGGTGGCCTTGAACTCACAGCTATCCTCCTGCCTCAGCCTCCCGAATGCTGAGATTACAGCATGCCTGGCAAGTTTTTCCTAGTTTCGACATTACTTTTCATAATGTAATATCATTCTTAAATATCCCGTGTTGTTGCTAGTAGTATTTATATTCGATCTGCTAGTAACATAGCCACTCCTGTTCGCTTATGGTTCGTTTGCATGGTGTACCTTTTTCCATCTATTTCTTTACAAATGACTTCTACCTTTGAATCCAAAGTATGTTTCTTAAAGTTAGACAATAGTTGGAAATTGCTTTGTTTATCCAATCTGACAATCTCTGTTTTTTGAGTGGGATATCTAGACGATACACATGTAGTGAAATTATTGATGAGTAGATTTGCATTTGATATTCTGCTATTTATTTTCTATATGTCTCTTCTTGTTCTTCTGCCTTGGTGACTGCATTTTTGTCTTAGTTTTTTAGTATGCCACTTTAGTTCCTCTCATACTTTATCAGATATTTATTTTCTATCAACAGTATTTTAAAGTAATTTCCCCATTAGTTAGTTGCTCTAGGGCAGGGATCAACAAACTATGTATAGCCCATGAGCCAAATATGGTCTGGTATTTGTTTTACATGGTCTGCAAGCTAGTTTTTTGGTTTTGTTTATATTTTGAAAAAAATTTCAGATTGGGAGAAAAGGACAAAAGAAGAGTATTTTATGACACATGAAACTTATGTGAAATTCAAATTCCATGATTTACAGAGTTGTATTATAATGCAACCATGCTAATCCATTTATATTCTGAGCATTCTCAGAGTCGAGTAATTGTGACAAAAATGTTATGCCCCACAAATCTCACAGAAAAAGCAAGTAAAATCAATAAAGCATATGATTTAATTAAAAATGATCAGTTTACCAAAAAAAAGGAAGAAAAAAAGAAAGCAGGAATAGATGATAGATGTACAGAAGTACATTTAAACCTAACTACATAAATAATTCCACTGGCCAATGATTTAAATGTTCCAATTGCAGTAAACTAAATAATGTCCCCCCAAAATACTATGTCCTGATCCCTGGAACTTGTAAGTTTTGCCTTATATGGCAACAGAAACTACAGATATGATTAAGGATCTTGACAAGATGACATTTTGCTGGGAGCCAGAAGAATACAGGAGATAGAGACATTCAGAGGAGGAGGCCATATGAAGAGGCTGCTTCCAAGATTCAGCTCTTATCTTGGAAGCAGCCTAAATGTCCATCAACAGATGAATGAATAACGAAAATGTGATATTTATACAGAATGAAGTATTGCCAAAAGGGAGGATAAACTTGAGCCATTTGTAGGAAAATGGATGTACTTTGAGACCATAATGTTAAGTGAAATAAATCAACTCACAAGCTTAAATATTGCATGGTTTCTCTCATATGAGAAACCCAAAAGAGCAAAATAAAAGATAGATAATAGGAAACAAGGAGCTTTTGCAAAATGGGAGGGGGACTGCTAGATGGAGGGAAGGGGGAGGGAGAAGAGGGGAAGGGGATGAAAAAGAATTAAGATATATTATGTACATGTAACAACTCACAACGAATGTAAGCATTTGCATGTAATGCAAATGTACTAATTTTTTAAAAAGAGAGTGAAAAAAATGAAGATGCAGGCCTTAAGATTAGAGTGACAAAAATAAAAATATAAAAAGAAAACAAAGCAAAAAGATTGGAGTGACACAGCCAAGTCCAGTTTGACACATCTATAAACCCAGCGCTCTGGAAGGCTGAGGTAGGAGGATCATCAACTTAGAACCCAGTCTGAGCAACTTAGGCAACTCAGAGAGTCCCTGTCTCAAAATTAAACAAGCAGAAAAAAAAGGGTAGGAAAATGGGGCTGGGGATATAATACACTGTGAAGAACCTCAGTTCTATCCCCTGTACCATAAATAAATGAATGGAGTGAGTGACACAGCCAAAAGCCAGCAAATCAGAGGAGTCATGAGAAGTTGGAGAAATGGCATGGAGTGGATTCTCCCTTTGTGCCTCCAGAGGCATTACAATCCTGCTGACACCTTGGTTTGGCCTGTGAAATAGAACTTTTCTATAGTCTAGAAAGAATAAACTGTCATTGTCTTAAGTCGCCAAGTTATGGTAGTTTTTTAACTGCAGTCATTGGAAATTAACACACCTAATAAAATGCAAACATTATCAAATTGGATTTTTAAAAACTGTGTTATCTACAGAAAGGTACAGTAGGATAAAAGCAAAAGTACAGAAAAAAAACCTAACCTGCTGACAGTAATCAAAAGATTGTTTCAAGGGGCCAGGCTTGGTGGCAGATGCCTGTAATCCAGTACTCAGGAAGACTGCTATGAGTTCGAAACCAGCCTGGACTATTTAGTGAGATCCTGTCTCAAAAAAACACACAAAAATACTAAGAAAGCGGTTGTCTCAAAATTCATGAAACAAAGACTGTTACACTGCAAGGACAAATCCACAGAGATTTCAGCACAGTTATCTCAATAATTAACAGATGAATGAACAGAAAATAAAAATACTGAACACTTGAACGCCACTATCAATCAACATGTCCTAACTGACATTTATAGGTCACTCTACCCAAATATAGAATACATATTCTTTTCAAGTGTATACAGAACAGTTATCCAAGCAGACGATATTCTGCGTACTAACCAAGTTTCACTGAATGTAAAACAACTGTAAGTCATACAAAGTATATTCTCTTGTCACAGAGGAATTAAATTAGAAATCAGTAATACAGAGGTAACTGAACCCATCCCTCTATATTTGGAAACTAAATGCTTCTAATTAATCCATAAGTTAAAAATTATTCTAAAGCAGTTCAGTGAATATTTTAAGAAAATAAAAACATGGCACTTTAAACAAATAAAATCTAAATGCTTACATTACAAAGGAGAATACCCAAATTGATGGTATTAGCTTTCCTCATAAAAACTTATGGAAAAAAAGAGGAAATAAATTAAGTATAATCAGAAGAAAGGAAAAATAGAAACCCAAGCTGAAATCAATGAAACGGGAAAAAAATGTTAAAGAAAAATATCCAAAATCTGTTTTTTTAAAACTCAATGAAATTGATAAGCTTCTATCAGACAGAAAAACAGGAAGACACAAATTACCATCAAATATAAGAAAACTAATATCGCTATTTATTCTACAGATTTTGAAAGGAGAAAAAGAAGTATTTAGAACATATTTATACCAATTTATGTTTTCTCTCCCTATCTTTCTTTTTCTTTCTTTCTTTCTTTTATGGTCCTGGGGATTGATCTCAAGGCCTCCTGGATGCTAGGCAAATAGTCTACCACTAAGCTACATACCCAGCCCTAAATTTTAAAAATTAGATATAACTGACAAATTTCTACAAAAATACAAATTACCAAAGCTTTCTTAAGAAAAGGCTTACGTGAGTAGCCCTGTATCTATTAAATTTAATTTGAAGTTTAAACACTTCCCAGGGCCAGTGAGATGGCTCAGCGGCGTACGCGCCTGCCTGGCAAGCGCGAGGGCCCGAGTTCGACTCCTGGAACCCACATACGAAAAAAGGGCCGGTGATATCGCTCAGCGGCATGGGTGCCTGCTGGCGCGCGAGGTCCTGAGTTCGACCCCCAGTACCCACAAAAAATAAATAAATAAATAAAATAAATAAATAAACACTTCCCATTAATAAAACTCCAGGCCCAGGTGACTTTGCTGAGATATTTTACCAAGTATTTAAAGAAGAAATAATTCCAATTCTGAAAAAAACTCTTCCAAAATGACAATACTTCACAAGTCATTCAATGAATCAGCATTATCCTGATACCAAAATCAGTAAGCCATTGCAAGTATATATACTTTATGAAGATAGTTTCAAAACTAAAGAAAATTTTAAATTTTAAGTCTGACAACATATCAAAAATAGAAATCATAAAAAATAAATATTTAAAAAAATTTTTTTTTAATTATGAGAAAGAGGTCCCAGAAATGCAAGTTTGGTTAATATTTTAAAATCATTAAAATTCTTAACAGAAAAAATTCAGTATATTAATTAAGAAACAAATGATCATCTCAAAAATGTAGAAAAAGCATTTGGAAAAAATCTACCATACATTTCTCATAAAAGCTGTGAACAATGACATGAGGAATGCAATGGGATTTCCACAATCTGTTAATGAACAACTACAAAAAAACTTTTAGCTACCATGGTTCTTAGTAGTAAGTGGCTGAATGCTTTTTCTCTTAGGAATAAGGTACAGGATATCAACTTTTTTTTTTTTTTTTTTTTTTTTTTGGCTTTTTGGAGACAGGGTCTTACTATGCAATTCAGGCTGGCCTTGAACTCACTTTGTGGCCTAGGTTTGCCTCGAACTCGCAATGATCCTCCTGCCTCAGCCTCCCAAGTGATGGGATTACTTGGGAGTGTGTGCCACCAAGCCTGGCAGATGTCAACTCTTGTCATTTCTATTCAGAACACACTGTAGGTACTAAATCATGCAATAAGGAAAGAATAAAAATAAATAAATAAATAAAAATGAGAAAGAAGACCTAACTTTCTCTTTATGCAGATAACAAAAACTTCAGTGGAGAAAATCTTAATGAATACACAAAAAAGTTATTAGATCTAATAAGTGAATTTGATAGTCAACTGTATTTTTTGTTAAATCAACTGTATTCCTTAAAATAGCAATACTTGGAAATTAAAACTAAAAACATAAAAACCATTTACAATAGCATCAAACATATGAGATTCTCAGGGTACAGATCTGACCAAAAATGCACAAGATTGGCACTGAAAATAATATTGAGAGTAAATAACACTTAAATAGAGATACATATTTCGTATTCATGACTTAGAAGACACAATGTTGTTAAGAAGTCAATTCTTGGCTGGGCTTAGTGGTGCACACCTGTAATTCCAGCACTATGGGAGGCTGGAGCAGGAGGATCACAAGTTTGAGCACATCCAGAGCAACTTTGTGTCTTAGTGTCTAAAAATATTAAATTAAATTAAATTAAATTAAATAATACAGAAGAGATGCTGGGGATGTACCTCATCTGGAGGGCCTGGGTTCAACCCAAAGGGGGAGTGGTTAACAGTCATTGCTGACCAAACTGATCCACAGAGTTAAAGTACCAGTACCCCGCATCCATTGATATAAAAATTGATTTATGGTGCCTCTAAAATTCATATCGAAATGTCAAAGACTTAGAACAGTCAAAACAACTTTGAAAATGAACGAAGTGGGGAAATTTACATTTCTTGATTTCTAAGTTTAAGCAATATCGATCAAGACAGTATGGTATCGATTTTCAGACACATAAACGTATCCACAGAACGAAATGCAGAGACCAGAAGTAGGCCCACGCATATACAGTCAACTGAATTTTTAAAATTGCTTTCACATATTTTTCTGTCTATATTTAAAAGTCACAATGGCTGTTTTATGTAATAAACTTATCTGGTAAACAGAACCCCTGTTTTATACTGCTATCAAACCTATTATTTAGCTTTTTCCTTTCCAAATATTTGAGTAAACGAACCTCAAACAACTACCGTTACTTTTTCCCACTTCACAGTGCAAGGGGGGATCCGAAATCGTGAATCTGTCACCCACATTCTGATGGTCTCACCAGCACGCTCTCGCTCTCACACACTCACATCCTCCCTGCAGCCTTTCACTCCTTCTGCCACACCCGCCCAGCCGCAGGGCCTTCAGCTGGTGTCTGCGTGCATTTCCAGCCCCATCCCGGGATCCGGGTGCGTCCCCTACAGCCAGCCAGCAGGCAGCCTGGCATCCAAGGACAGGCCTTACCTCCCGACTCCAACTGCTTAGAACGAGTAGCCAGACTCACCCCTACACAAAAGCACACATTGTACCCGGATGCGTCAGGGTCCTCCGAGGACGATCGACTGCTATCTGGCCGGGTACTCATTACGTCCAGTTGGACGGTTGTAAGATCCAGAACATCCTTTCAGTCAGTTCAGCCATTTTTCTGTGCTCGCAGGGCACTACGTTTCCCAGAATGCACTGCACTGTAACCAACTTCCCGCGAAATTCTCACTGTCCAAGAGTGGTTTTCTGAACAGAAGTAGGCAATCTCAGAAGCATAAGTATGATTAGCAGTTCCAATTCAGGGACCCTTTTACAGAACATGGATTAGGGTCCCCTGAAATTTCTGAGTCTTTTGTTCCGGGATGGGGCGGAGCATTTTCCTTCGGGATCAGGCGTGAGGAAGGAGCTTCAGCACGACCCACCCACTGGACTACATTTCCCAAAGGCCTTTGCAGCCGACGCGTTGCGTACCTGAAGTCAGGGGCTCTAGGGACCTGGTTGCCGCTTAAGGCTTGCCTTGTGTGGACTCCCAGCCCCGGCTTTCATGGTCAGAGGCCTGGGAGATGGCTAGCGATCGAGGGAATGTCACCTGGAGTCCGTAGACTTACCCTGCTGGCTAATACCAGGTTCTCATACTAGCCAGCGGAGTAGGTTCTTGATTCTTTTTACACAATTCCAAGACGTCAGTGAGAGACAGAGAATGATTTTATTAGGCAGAATTAAATAAGTAGGCACTTAGAGAAAATAGAGTGCAGGCTCTCAAGGGAGAAAACAGCACTGTGGTCTGGGGTTGGGGACACATAGTCTTAGAGTTGTCCTTTAAGGTGGCTGATCTTAAGATGTTTTACCAAAAACATTCTTTAAACTCTGAATCTGTTCCTTCATCTTAGGATCAGGTTGTTGCCTTTTACCTTATTATCAAACTAGGTTAATTTATGGATTTGTAGTTTCTTTAAAGGTTTGGGGAGTGATTGTTATGCAGGTAGGTAGACATTAGTAGCCTGAGGGACACAGAAGGTCCAAAATACAGTACAGTAGTATGCTTTGCCAGTTATAGTTAATGAAGAAATAAAGACACCAGTGTATAGTCCACTTACAATCATCTATTTGGTCTCAGACCCAAAATGACCCCACACAGCACTATGGCATTTTAAAAAAGTTATGTATGATGCACATTCATCCTGATACCAGGTTATTTCCAAAACAAGAACTACAGCATTTTTGGTTTGTCTCAAATACAGCCCAATGACATCAGAAAGAGGAGCCTTCTTTAAAGATGATCAGGGGCTGGTGAGATGGCCCAGTGGCATAAGCGCCTGCCTGGCAAGCGCAAGGTCCTGAGTTCGACTCCTGAAACCCACATACGAAAAAAGGGCCAGTGACATCGCTCAGCAGCATGGGTGCCTGCTGGCGCGCAAGGTCCTGAAGTCGACCCCCGGTACCCACAAAAAAAAAAAAAAAAAAAAAAAAAAAAGAGGTCTCAGTGCAAGGTAGGATCGTCTTTTTTTTTTTTTTTTTTTCCTTTATGTGGGTACCAGGAGTTGAACTCAGGACCTCGCACTTGCCAGGCAGGCGCTTATGCCGCTGAGCCATCTCACCGGCCCTGAGACCTCATTTTGATTAAAACTTTTTCTTTCATAAAGTCCTAAATTTCTTACATGATTAAGGCCCCTGGGGGACCACTAACCATCTGAAAAGAACAAGGAAGACATTTTCAAGGTATCAACTTTCCAAAGTAACCTCTAAGAACAATGTTGATAAGCATACACATCATGTAGTTAAAATGATAATCATCATAGTTCCCTGAACCCCAGGAACAATTCTTCTGCACATAAAAAGACATTCACAAGCAGGGTGTGGTGGTACACGCCTATAATCCAAGCACTCTGGGAAGTTGAAGCAGGAGGATTTCAAGTTTGAACCCAGCTTATGCACTTTAGAAAGGCCTTGTCTCAAAAATGAATTGGGCATGGTGGTGCACACCTGCAATCCCAGCACCCATGAGGCTGAGGCAGGAGGATTCTGGGCTACATAGTGAGTTCGAGGTCAGCCTGGACTACATAGGGAGACACTGTTGCAGGAAAGGAAAAAAAAAATTAAAAAAAAAAAAGAAAAAAATATATACAGCATGTGGCTGGGATGTAGCTCAGTGCAAAGGTCTTTGGGTGGGCCGGTGAGATGGCTCAGCGGCATAAGCGCCTGCCTGGCAAGTGCGAGGGCCGGAGTTCGACTCCCGGAACCCACATACGAAAAAGGGGCCGGTGATATCGCTCAGCGGCACGGGCGCCTGCTGGCGTGCGAGGTCCTGAGGTCGACCCCCGGTACCCACCAAAAAAAAGGTCTTTGGGTCAATCTACAGTACCAAAAAAACAAAACAAAACAACAACAACAACAAAGAATCCAAATTTGCACTTACAGTAGATGCCTACATGACACTTCTTATTTGAAGGTGTAATTCTCTCTGTATCTTCTTATAGTAAATTTTGCCAAATTTCAACATGGCCACCTGTATGTCTTGGATGAATTCTTTCATCCAAGACACAAAGGACACAGAAGTGAGGAACTGTGTCAGGAATCAGCTTCCCAGTGACATGATGGGCTTAGAAGTTTAAAAACAAAACAAACACAAAAACACAAGCCTGGGGAGTAATGATATGGAGTACTACATAGATATGGATAACCTTGGATAACTTTGTGTCCTGAATTGTATTCTTAAGAGTAGTTTTAAAATTATGATTTTCCTTGTCTCCTTTCTACCTGTATTTCTTCTACCTCAGGAAGAGCACGCATATCCATAGCTCTTAAATATACTCCCGAGATCTCTCTTAACTGTGGCATTTAATCTATTTACATTTAATGTAGCTAGATATATTTAGATGTAAATGTGCCATTTTATGTTTTATTTTGTGTTGCATGCTTCCTTCTTCTCTGTCTTTGTGTTGGATTGGTTTTTATTATTTCACATTTTTTTCCTGTACTAGTTTGTAGGTTTTTACCCACTACACCAGCAAGCCCAATCATACTTATTGAGCCCACATTTATCAATACTCTTGCTCTCTACTCAGTGTTTTCAATTCTATTCAGTCCCTTAACTTAAATTTATAATACAAGGTATCAATTACAAAGAGTTTTTATTGGGCTGGGAATGTAGCTCAGCGGCTCAGCACCTGGTGCCTGGCAAGCACAAGGTCCTGAGTTTGATTCCTGGTCCCCCCCCCAAAAGAGGTTTTTATTAGCCAGGCATGATTGGGGATGCCTGTAATCCCAGTACTTGGGAGGCTGAGGTAAGATTGCCATGAGTTTGAAGCCAGTCTGGACTACATAGTGAGACCCTGTCTCAAAACAAAAAAGAGCTTTTATTTTTTATTTTATTTTTTATTTTTATTTTTGGTGGGTAGTAGGGGTCGACCTCAGGATCTCACACGCCAGCAGGTGCCAGGGCCACTGAGCGATATCACCGGCCTCTTTTTTTCGTATGTGGGTTCCGGGAGTCGAACTCGGGCCCTCGCGCTTGCCAGGCAGGCGCTTACACTTCTGAGCCATCTCACCGGTCCGGGCTTTTATTTTTTAAAACCTCCATGAAATTATAATATTATTTTGTCAGTTCACATTTAATCAGAGAATTGTCTGACATAAGTGGTGTTCAAAAACATAAAATGGTTAAATTCTATTAAAGTGAAACAAAACAGTATATCATTTTAAGGCAATAAAGACAGATTTTATTCAGTAGCAACTACTGCAGTAGGGAAGTGAAGCCACAGTTAATAGAGCTCAACTTTGGGAAACAAAATGCAAGAAATCTGAAATGCTGAGGAGTACTAAAGGAAATGTGAAGTTTGATGTGACATAAAGTTATGTTTGTTAAAAGATTCATTTAAAAGTTATACAAGTTATAATTCTGATGTGTTAGGCCGAACTATGCGATGGCCATTAGGGCTCTAACTTACTGGGCTCTAACCTATTAGACTCTAACCTATTAGATTAAGTTTCTGTTTTAGGTAGATAAGTGTCTTAAGTTTCTGTTTCCCTACCTCAGGGCAAATTCCTGGAAATCATGTGACTTGGCTGGTTGCCAAGCCGGCGCACGGGCTACATTCCTGCGTCCGGGCTCCTTTGTCTCCTTTGTTAGCCTTTCCTCCAAACTGATTGGTTGCCCGTTTGCTAAGCTCCCCTATCTATAGGTTCCCCTAAGTAACCAATGAATGTATTAATTACCCTTTAACTCCTTGCGATTGGCTTCTGTAAAACTTCGCTTGCCTATCCCTCATTACCATACCCAACCCTATAGAAACCCCTTGCTCCTGGCCTTTGGGGTCACCCTGGCACGTTTGCTGGGTGACCCTACGCCGGTGTAGCCTTTCAATAAACCCCGTGCTTTTTACGTAAGAGCCTGTGTGGTTCTTGGAGCATCTCCCTTCTCGGACCCCTCTTCTACGGACTTTACAGAAAGACTGAGGGTATGAAGGAGGAGTCTGGTCCATGTGACTATGCCACTTGGATTTTTACTAACCAGCACTTATCCAGAGGAGACAGAAAGTTTTCTCTTTTTTTTTTTTTTGTGGGTACCGGGGGTCGACCTCAGGACCTCGCGCGCCAGCAGGCGCCTGTGCCACTGAGCAATATCACCGGCCCTTTCTTCGTATGTGGGTTCCGGGAGTCGAACTCGGGCCCTCGCGCTTGCCAGGCAGGCGCTTACGCTGCTGAGCCATCTCACCGGCCCAGAAAATTTTCTTTATGATTGAAGTAGATAACGCAAGTTGGAGCAAGATACCCCTCAAAGTTAGTTTATGATCCTCCCACAGGAACTGGGAGGCTAGAACAAGAGGTATCTCCTTGAATGTCTGCACTTCTGGGTTTTTGAAGAGGAAGTTCAAGGTAGGAGATTTATATCTCAAAAAGGCTGAGACATGATTTATAATTACCAACTTTCTAAATATAAGAGGGGGCTCAAGGGCCTATATGCCAATCTTTAGGTTTGGCTGGAGCAAGTAGTAAATTGTCTGCAATTCTGACCTTCCTCAGGCAAGCATTTTAAGGGGAGCTGGGGTCATCAGACAGACACAGACTTTAAGCTACTAGACGGCATACTAGAGTCTGGTCAATTCTCTAAGTGCAGGCTTTTGGATAGTCATTTGTGCCAAGAGTTTCTACAGTTATCCATCATAATAAGAAAAAGTCAGCAAATGAATTTATCTTGATAAAGAAAAATATGTATTACATCAGCTAATACAATGTTTCACAATAGGAACTATTTTTAGTGAATCAGTTTACAACGGGGACTTTGAGGCTGAGCCTACAAATGCCTAATGGGTAACTAATACAGGATAAAACACAGTATTTCTGCCTTCATTTTTGTATTTGTCTCTTTTATTACCTTAAAACTTTGGGTAAGAGTGAAATATCTACCATGTCATAATCAGCCATGTAGTCAGAGATATCCCCTTTTTGTACAACAAAATATAAAATAGCTATGAATTGAAAAACCTGCTGGGCAATGGTGGCACAGGCCAGTAATCCCAGCATTTGGGAGACTGAGGCAGGAGGATTGCCTCAAATTTGAGGCCAGTCTGCGCTCCATAGTGAGTTCGAGGCCAGCCTGAATTGCATAGTGAGACCCTGTCTCAAAAAACAAAAAGAAAAAACTGTTCTGTGTTTATTTAAAATGTTAGAAAAAAGTCAGTCTATTCTTTTTGATGAGTTGTGGGCCTCTTATCAGCTCTGCAACACCCCCCCCCAACTCTGCAAACCCACAACCTTTGCCTTTCTATAAACCCCTAAAGTTCCTGTGGGGCTCTGGCAGACAGACCTGGAACTTTTTATCAGTGTGGCCATGCTGATTAAGTTCCTTTCCTGCCCTTTACCACTGTTCGTCACTTTGACTGGCATTTTAGTCTCTTGGGGCCACAGGAGTCAGGGCTTTCAGTCCCAAACTCTGATAAACATTTTTGCATATGTGTTTACCAGTGAGAGTGACCTAAATATTTCCTTTTTCCTGAATGTCCTTGAAAATAAAGTTCATTATCCATGTTTGTCTCACCTCATAAAATAGAGTATGTTCTGACTTTTATCAGTTCTTGGCAGATTTTTATAAGATCAGGTTTTTTTGTTTCTTAACAAAGAAGCCATCTGAGCTTCAATTGTCTTATTGAAAATGTTTATATAATGGATTAAATTTCTTTAGTGAAAATGGGACTCTTCAGATGGTCTATTACACTACATAGCAGATCTACTTCCTTGTTAATTTGCTAAGAATTTACCTGTTTCATGTAAATTTTCAAGTTTAGTAGTATATATTACATAGGAAATCTGTTTATTATCTTTTTTAACAAAATAAGGGAACTACTTTTACTTATTGATTTTTTTTTTTGTGTGTGTGTGGGCACTGGGGGTCAAACTCAGGACCTCGCGCTTGCCAGTGTTTGTGCCCCTGAGTGATATCACCGGCCCTTTTTTCCTTTGTATGTGGGTACCGGGAGCTGAACTCAGGACCTCGCACTTGCCAGGCAGGCACTTATGCCACTGAGCTATCTCACCAGCCCTTATTGATATGTTTATTTAGTACTTACCTTATTCTCCAGAGAGCTTGAGGTGACCATTCCCACAACTGATGGATGAACACACACAAAATAAACAACTCTATATACCAGGATAATCTCTTTCATAAACATGTGTATACAGGACTGGGGGTGTAGCTCAATGGTGGAGCGCTTCTCTAGCATGAATGAGGCCCTGGGTTTGATCCCCAGCGCCGCAAAAAATAAAAAAGTATGTACACACAGGCTCAGTATCACAACAGATACACTAAATGTGCACATATACTCACAACATGAGAGGAAACAAATATTTGAGTGCTTACTTTGTGTCAGACACTGATAACCTCATGGATATAAACTGGTGTTTTATATTGGAGTATGTCTTTTTTCTCAGTGAAGAAAACACGCTTTTTTCTATGTAGTGTTGAGAATCTAACTCAGGGCCTTGTACATGGTACTCAAGTGTTAACCACTGAGCTATATCCCCAAGCCCTCAACTGACAAATAACTGTGCATAATTATGAGGTACAATGTGACTTTTCCCTCCAGTACTAGGGACTGAAGCCAGGCCCTTCATGCTGAGCTACATCTCCAGACTTTTTTTTTTTTTTTTTTGTCATTTTGAGACACCATCTCACTGAGTTGCTGAATTGCTTAGGGAGGACTCAAAGTCCTGATCATACTGCCTCTCAGACTCCCAAGTGCTAGGATTACAGGCATGCGTCACCATTCCTGGCTTAGATTTCCTTAGTTTTTACCGAATGTCCTTTTTCTGTTCAGGGTATCACCCAGGATAACATTACATTTAGCTGTCAACTCTCTCCTCAAGCTCGCCTATATTTTGACGGATTCTCAGATTGCCCTTTTTTATGACCTTCACAATTTTTTTTTTTTTTTTTGTGGGTACTGGGGGTTGAACTCAGGACCTCGTGCCCCAGCAGGTGCCCGTGCCGCTGAGCAATATCACCGGCCCTTTTTTCGTATGTAGGTACCAGAGTCGAACTCAGGACCTCGCGCTTGCCATGCAGGCGCTTATGCTGCTATCTCACTGGCCCTGTTTGTTGTTTTTTGAGACAAGGTCTCACTGTGTAGTTTAGGCTGATCTTGGACTATGTAGTCCAGACTGGCTTTGAACTTGTGGTGATCCTCCTGCCTCAGCCTGTAGAGTGCTGGAATTACAGGTATGCGCCACCACGCCCAACAATGTCAAGTAATTTATAGACTGTCTTTCAGCTCAGCTTTACCTGATGTTTTATTCAGGATTACACAGGGATGCACAGGGTCAAAGACCATAGAGGTAAAGTGCCTTCTTGTCACATATCAAAGGCATATGTTATTCACGTGATGGCTGCTGATGCTAGCCTTGATTAGCTAGTTGAAGTGATTGTCATCTTTCAACATTGTGAATTTACCTCTTTCCCTGTATGCACTAGAAGGAAGTCACTATGTACACCCCACACTTAGATAAGGAGTTCTGCTCTACCACCTCAAGAGTAGAGAATCTACAGAAATTAAATTCTTCTATGAGCTTTGTGTCTATTCTCCATCATTCATTTGATCTTTTTGTTGTTGCTGTTTTGGTTTTTTTTATATGCAGGTACTGGGAGTCGAACTCAGGACCTCACGCTTGCCAGGCAGGCGCTTATGCTGCTGAGCTATATTACCGGCCGTGTTGTTGGTTTTTTGAGACAGGGTCTCACTATGTAGTTCAGACCGCCCTTGAACTCACTAAGTAGCCCAGGCTGGCCTCGAACTGGCAGTGCTCCTCCTGCCTCAGCTTCCCAAAGCACTAGGATTACAGGCATGCGCCACTACATCTAGCTGATCTTTTATTTATATCAGCATGACCTTGTGGATATTTATTTTATATACCTTTGGTTATAATCTAATACAACTTTATTTTATTGCTCAAATTGTTCTAGTTTTGACATGTTACTTTTGATAACGTAATATCATTCTTAAATATCCTTTATTGCCTCCAATAGTATTTATATTCTACTTGCCCATAATATAGCCACTGCTGTGCTCTTACAGTTTGCTTGCCTGGTATATCTTTTTCCATCTGTTTCCTTTCAAACTACTTGTGCCTTTGAATCAAAAGTATGTTTCTGAGAGGGGTGTGGCGGCACATTCCTGTAAGCCCAGCACTCAGGAAACCGAGGCATGAGAATTAGCACGTTCAAAGCCAGCCTTGGCTACATAGTGAGCACAAAGCCAGCCTGAAGTAAATAGCAAGACCCTGCCTCAAAAAAACCAAAGCAAAACCAAAAGAAAACCAAAGCAAAACCAAAACTTTACTGTTTTGTGAAGTTGGACAGTAGGTGGAAATCGTTTTTTGATTCACTCTAACAATTTCTCTTTTTTTGAGTGTGATATTTAGACCATACACATTTAGTGAAATTACTGATGACGGAATTTGCATTTCATATTTAGCTATTTGTTTTCTGTGTCTTTTTTATTTTTGTTCTTCTGCCTCTGGGACTGCATTTTTTTGTTTTAAATATTTTTTAGTGTACCATTTTACTCACTTGAACATTTATAATAGATATTTCCTTATTAGTTGTTCTAGGGAAGATGTCAACAAACTATAGCCCGTGAACCAAATCTGGCCTGGTACTTGTTTTACATGGCCCACAGGCTAATTTCTTTTTCTTTTCTTTCTTTCTTTCTTTCTTTCTTTTTTTTTTTTTTTTTTTTCTGCATTTTGAAAACCATTTCAAACTGGGGAAAAGGACAAAAGAAGAAGAAGAATTCGGTGTTTTCTTTTGTTTTGGTTTTTAAGAGGGAGAATATTTTTTGACACCTGAAAATTGTGTGAAATTCAAATTCCAGGATTTGTGAACTTGTATTTGAATACAACCATGCTAGTCTATTTATTTAATGCCTGTGGCTGCTTTTGTCTGAGTATTCTCAGAGTTGAGTAGTTGTGACAAATACTTTTTTTTTGTTTGTTTGGAGACAGGGTCTCACTATATAGTTCAGGCTGGCCTTGAACTCACTATGTAGTCCAGGCTGGCTCGAACTTAAGGTGATCCTCTTGCCTCAACCTCCCAAGTGCTGGGATTACAGGTGTACACCACCACACCCGGAAATTGTGACACATACTTTATGGCCCACAAATCCCACAGAGAGGTAATAAAATCAGTGCAGCATATAATACGTAAACATAAAAAAGCAGCTTATCAAGAAGGAAAAAAGGGGGGCCGGTGAGATGGCTCAGCGGCATAAGCGCCTGCCTGGCAAGCGCGAGGGCCCGAGTTCGACTCCCGGAACCCACATACGAGAAAAGGGCCGGTGATATCGCTCAGCGGCACGGGCGCCTCCTGGCGTGTGAGGTCCTGAGGTCGATCCCCGGTACCCACAAAAAAAAAAAAAAAAAAAAAAAAAAAAAAAAAAGAAGGAAAAAAGCAGGACAGAGGGGCAAATGAAAAAGAAATAGATGGTGAATCAACATAGGTAGCTTTAAACCTAACTATTGTACCTAACTGCACTAACCTATGATCTATATATGTATCCCAATTGTACTAGACCAAGTAAGGCTATCCAAAGATATTATGTCATAATCCCTGGAGCCTGTATTACATTATATGGCAATAGAAACTACAGATATTATTAAGGATCTTGACACGATGACATTTTACTGGGAGACAGATGAAGATAGATATACAGAAGAGAAGGTCATATGAAAACTAAACAGAGATGTGCGAAGATCCTAGCCTTAATATTGTAGTGACACAAACTGGGCGTGGAGGCACACACCTGTAAGGTCAACACCCTGGGAGGCTGAGGCAGGGGGATCACCAATTTTGAGCCTAGACTGGGCAATTTAGGAACTCAGTGAGACACTGTCCCCCTCAGCAGCCCACACAAAAAAATGGTTGGGAATGTAGCTCAGTGTGAAGACACTGGGTTCAATCTGCAGTACCCCCACCACAAAGATTAGAGTGACACAGGCTTAAGGTAGGGACTTGAGAGCCACAAAAGTTGGAAGAGGCATGGAGTGGATTCTCCCTTTGAGCTTCAAGAGGGAGTATAATCCTGCTGACATCTTGGTTTGGCCCAGAGAATAGAGTTGGGTTTTTGGACTCTAGAACTCTGAAAGAACAAATTCCCAGTCATAAGCCACCCAGGAGTATGTTACTGAAGCTATTTGAAACTAACACAACAAGTAAAAGGCAGAGATTATCAAATTAGATTTATTGAACCCAGGGTCTTTGCACTGAGTTATAACTCCACCCACTTTTTATTTTTTGTTTTGAGACAGGGCCTCCTTAGGACACTTAGTTGTCCAAGCTGGTCTGGAACTTTCCATCTTCCTGCCTCAGCCTCCCAAGAGTGGTGGGATTACAGATGAGCATTACCATGCCTGGCTTCATACTGGATTTGTAAAATGCTAGGTACTGCCTACAGAAAGACACAGTGGGATAAAAATAAAAGTACAGGAAAAACCTGACTTGCTACCACTCTGCAAAATATTGTTTCAAAATTTATGAAACAAAAACTATTAACACTGCAGGGACAAATCCAGAGATTTCAACACCCTTATCACAGTAATTAATAGAATGAACAGAAAATAAAAATACTGAACATTTGAACACCACTATCAATAAATGTGGATAACTGATGTTTATAAAACACTCAATCCAAGAACAGAATATACATTCCTTTTAAATGCACATAGGACTGTTTCCCAGAGAGACTATATTCTAGATCATAAATAAATTTCTTTATATTTAAAATGATTCCAAATCACACGAAGTATGTTCTCTGATCACAAAGGAATTAAATTAGAAATCAAAAATACAGAGCTGGGTGTGGTGGCATGAGCCAGTAATCCCTGCACTCAGGAGGCTGAGGTAGGAGGATCACTACTAGTTCGAGGCCACACTGAACTACACAGTGAGACCTTGTCTCAAAAAAACTGGAAGAAAAAAAAAAAAAAAAAAAAAAAAAAAGGCTAGGTAAACATCCTACTCAGCTACATGTCCAAACCTAAATTTTAAAAATTGGGTGAGGGCTGGTGAGATAGCTCAGTGGCATAAGTGCCTGCCTGGCAAGTGCAAGGTCCTGAGTTTGACTTCCAGAACCCATATAAAGGAAAAAAAGGGCCGGTGATATCGCTCAGTGGCACAAACGCTTGCTGGCAAGCGTGAGGTCCTGAGGTCAACTCCAGGTACCCATATTAAAAAAAAAAAAAAAAAAAAAAAAAATTGTGTGAAAACAATAAATTCCTACAAAGACACAAATTACTAAAGCTTTCTTAAAAAAGAAAATGATCAGGGGGCCGGTGAGATGGATCAGCGGCATACGCGCCTGCCTGGCAAGCACGGGTGCCTGCTGGCGCGCGAGGTCCTGAGGTTGACCCCCGGTACCCACCAAAAACAAAACAAAACAAAAAAGAAAATGATCAGATGAGTAACCCTGTATCTATTAAATTTAATTTGTAGTTTTGGTTTTTTGTTTTGTTTTGTTTTTTTGAGACAGGGTCTCACTATGTAGTTCAGGTTGGCCTTGAACTCACTTTGTAGCCCAGGTTGGCCTAGAACTCACAGGGATCCTCCTGCCTCAGCCTCCCAAGTGCTGGGATTTCAGGCGTGCACCACCATGCCCAGCTTAATTTGTAGTTTAAAATCTCATAAAGAGGGGCCGGTGAGATGGCTCAGTGGCGTAAGCGCCTGCCTGGCAAGCGCGAGGGCCCGAGTTCGACTCCCGGATCCCACATACGAAAAAAGGGCCTGTGATATCGCTCAGTGGCACGGGCGCCTGCTGGTGCGCAAGGTGCTGAGGTGGACCCCCGGTACCCACAAAAAAAAAAAAAAAAATCTCATAAAGAAAACTTTAGGCTCAAGTGGCTTCATTGAGATATTTTACTAAATATTTGAAGAAATAAACGCAATTGTAAAACAAATTCTTCTAAAATAAGAATGAATCAGGAGGGCCGGTGAGATGGCTCAGTGGCATAAGCGCCTGCCTTGCAAGCGCGAGGGCCCAAGTTCGACTCCCGGATCCCACATATGGAAAAGGGGCCGGTGATATCGCTCAGCGGCACGGGCGCCTGTTGGCGCGCGAGGTCCTGAGGTCGACCCCCCGGTACCCACAAAAAAAAAAAAAAAAAAAAAAAGAATGAATCAGGAAGGTAGGGCATGGCAAAATTGGTTGGGAAAGTAAACGTGACCAGATTCCAGGACACACTTCACCAAATAAATCTCAGGACCTGGTATGTAGAAGTTCTCACGGATTTCCTCAGTGTATGGAAGAAATAGAGGTGGGACACCACTAAGAGCTCATTATCATGCCTCTTCATGATAAGCAGCCCTGTGTCCTCCAGGGTGTACTTTTATTTTTGCTTTTAATTTTTTTTTTTTTTTTTTTTTTGTGGGTACCGGGGGGACGACCTCAGGACCTCGCGCGCCAACAGGCACCCGTGCCGCTGAGCGATATCACCGGCCCCTTTTTCGTATGTGGGTTCCGGGAGTCGAACTCGGGCCTTCGCGCTTGCAAGGCAGGCGCTTACGCCGCTGAGCCATCTCACCGGCCCTTGCTTTTAATTTTTAATCTCTTTTGTTTGGCCCAAGTTTGCTCTGCAGAGCCAGTTTCTCCCTTACCTTTACCCTCCACACTCGCATTTTCAAATAAACTTTGCTACCATTTTTTGCTTCTCTTATTCAATTCTTTGCTCGAGATGAGAAGAATCTAGTAACGTTTAATTGGTAAGCCACTTCTAAAAGGAGCTACCCAATAATAAGAATACTGCACAAGTCATGAGCCATCATTATCCTGATACCAAAATTAGAAGAACATTATAAGAAATCTAATTTCTTTATGAACATAGTTCAAAAACTAAACTGTAAGTATTGCTAAAGTTTATTTAAATTTCATTTAAGTCCAACAATACACCAAAGTATAAAGCATGAGCAAGTGGTCCAGGAATGCGAGAGTTTGGTTAGTATTTGTGGGGAGCCACAGCAGATTACTTCTATAATGGCAAACTTACAGAAATTCCATAATAGAAATTAGAAATCAATTAGTAGCCTCTAAGCTCATGCTGCCTGTCATGTAGACTCAGCCAGGCTTGACCACCACGCCAGCTGTAACTCAGAGACAGTCTGACTCAGCCTTATCTGACTGAATCCAGCTGCACTGCCTGTACTTTCTAGCCTATAAACATATTCTGTTTTGCTTGCCTATTCCAGGAATTTTCCACCTAGGACAAAATAACCCAGTCAAGGACATGCTTGCCTGATTTCACCTGCCCACTCGGACAGCCCCCTCCCTAGCAGAGCCTGCCCAGAACAAATCTGCCTGACAACATATGCCTTAGCCTATGTAAGCAATCATATAATAACCTGCAATCAGCTTTATATTTCCGGCTTGCAAAAATGTATTTAAGCTAAACTCTAAGCTGACTCTAGGCTGATGATTTGAGACCTAGTTCTCATCAGCCCGCTAGTGTAATAAAGGTTGCCTTCCAACTCCTCAGGTGCAAAGAGTCTTCCATTCGATTTGATATCACATTTCTGCAGCACTTCAAAGCTGGGGTGTCTAAGGATGCATAAGGACATGACCTTGCTGTTTGGCACAGGCACATAGCAGGATACACTTACATAAGCATGACTTAGCATAGACAATCACGCACGCACTACATGGTTATGACAGTACATAAGAATGTACACCTTGGGCCGGAGATTTAGCTCAGCCGCTCAGAGCCTACCAGGCAAGCATGAGGTCAAGTTCGATTCCCAGTACCAAAAAAAAAAAAAAAAGAATGCAAACCTTGAAAATGGCCACTATATATGGGCCAAACAATAAAAGACACTTGCTGCTGTTGTTGCTGATGTCTGCTCCATGTGGTTTCTTTTCCTTGGGGACCTCACCTGCGAAAATACCCCTTGAGCCCCCCCAACCCAGACAGTGGTGTAGTCAGCAGGATGAGGTGAGTGTCTGTGGAAACAGTGCCTGACAGCAAGGGAGAGCCCTGGGGGGTTGCCCCTGACATGCTTCCCCTGGCCTTGCCTTGGTTACCCATAGCCGCCTTTTTAGCAGTTTGGAAAGGCCCTGAGAACTGGGAAGCAGTCTGTCTGGCACCCGGGGATGTGTTGAAGGCTTTAGAACCAAAAGACATGCAAAGGATATAAAGCTGGGCAGAAGGCCCAGCTCCAAGCAGTGGCCTAGATCTTGGCAGCACCCGGTGACAGGAGGAGCCCAGTGAGGGCACTGGCGCAGGCAGGGACCAGGTGACGGATCTCTCTGTGGCAAGAGAAGGGGCAATGGCCAGGGAAAATGAGCTGACCCTGCAGAACCACCAGCAGCCCAACCGTGGTGAACCCTTCCTGATCGGCATCAGCAGAGGCACAGCCAGTGGCAAGCAGGTAGGCCAGCTGCAATGGACCAAGGAGGACTTGGAACAATGGCTGGCTGCCACGGAAGCCATATTGCGGAGCACGGGAAGTACCACCTCCTCCCTGAGCATTAGGTTTTACATGCAAGGGCCACTATTCACCAGAAGGTGGAGCCCCTAGCCCAGGGAAGTGGGCTGGGGGGACCACCTACATCCACCTACCATATCACGTATACAACATATACATCCATGGAGTTAAGGGAGCTGGCAAAACAAGTAAAAAACAGGTGGGTGAAACAGTGCCTGCAAGGCTGCTATGGCTATGGGACAAAGGGGCTAATGACATGCAGTTAAGCCCACAGGAGATGTCCCAAATAGCCAGCATAGCCAGCACCCCCTCTTTACAACAGGTTCTGCAGGATGTGGAAAGGACAGTCCCATGAGCCAATAGCTAGACTTTGATAAATTGGTTAATGGCAGTGGCCCGCCTGGCTTGGGAGAATCCAGGTGACTTGCCAAAGCAAGTTATGAAATGGACAATCTACCTAAACTTAGTCTCTGTGCTACAAGAAATGGGCATGCAACAAATAATGTTCACTATGCAGTACCACAGCTCTGACTGAGGTGTTTATGGCATGCCTGAAGGACTTAATCCTGGTGAGCGGGCCAACTGGTACATTCAGGACAGTGGCAGCCCTTCTAGCCCCCTTCACAGATCGCCCAACTCACAACACTGTGGACACTTTAGCCCAGCCAGGGGAAATGGAAGTAAAGCGCCAGTGTAAGGTGAGACCTGTAAAAACTGTACCGCCAAAAGATAAAAAGTGAGTAACCCCCAGCCGAGCAGGGCCAACTGCCCATGGACAGGCTACGAGACCACTGAAGGTCAATTGCTGCCAGGTTTGGACAGACCTGCTGGCTGCTGGCTTAGCCACAGATAAGATGGATGGACAGCCCTTGGATATGTTGCTGATTCTGTGGTGACAATTGCACCCAAGCAGCAAGACAGGCTAAAGGTAAAAGCAGCCCTGGTGAAACAGGAAGATAAGACACTGGCTTCCTCTTATCCAGATTAGGAAGCAGGCTGAGGTACCGAGTTAATGGGGATCCCAGGAGACCAGAGGCTACATGTGGAACTATTTACTGGTCCCCAAAAAATGTACAGCATGTACTACCATTGGTGGACACAGGGGCTGAATTAATGCTAATATACAGCGACCCAGAGTGTTTCATGGAAACTACCACATGAATAGAAGGGTACAAAGGTCACTATGTCATGCTCCAGAGAGCCCAGGTGACATTGGGTATCAGCGCTTGGCTCCGTACCCTTATGATGTCTATGTTTCTCCAGTTGCTGAATAAATACTGGGGCTGGACATGCTAACTAGTACTCAGCTTGATACCCTGCAGGGAGAATTCAACTTGCAAATCCATGTGGTAAAAACCATTGTCTGGGGACATCCACACCATGCACCGCTGAGTCTCCCACAGGCTACATGGATTGTGTGCATACAGCTACCTGGGGAGGCCATGAAGAAACAGGACAAACCATCTTAAAATTGGAAGACTCAGGGGTGATACACCCAACACATAACCCTTTCAACTGCCCAGTATGGCCCATACAGAAGCCGGACAGGACATGGCAAATGACTATGGATTACTGGAAATTAAAGTAACTCCTCCATTGCACATGACAGTGCCTAATAGTACAGACTTGATGGATCGTCTCATCCTGATGCTGGGTCCATACCATTATGTTGTGGATTTGGCCAATGCCTTTTTCTCCACTGCTATCATGCCTGACAGTCAGGACCAATTTGCCCTCACCTGGGAGGGCAGGCAATGGACCTTCTAGGTGTTGCCACAAGGCTATTTGCATAGCCTGACTTTGTATCATGGCCTGGTGGCCCAGAACTTGGCCACCTGGACCAAGCCACACTGTTGTGTCACTGTTCCATTATATTGATGATATTATGTTAAGCTCCAATTACCTTGCAGAATTGGAAGCCACTGTACATAGTCTGAAGGAAGCTTTGCTGGCCTGGGGGTGGGACATCAACAAAGACAAAGTCCAGGGACCTGGCTTGTCTGTCAAATTCTTGGGTGTTACCTGGTTGCGTAAGACAAAAGTAATTCCCAGTGCCATTACTGATAAAATCCAGGCATGCCCAGACCCACAACAGTACGCCAATTACAGGCATATGTGGGTTTATTGGGCTTTTGGTGGACATACCTATTGTACCTAGCTACCCTGTTGTGCCCTACCAAATGACCCGAAGGGTGTGACATGGGACTAGACAGACACAGTGGAAGCTGCTTTTCAGGACTCAAAGAGGGCAGTCGTAGAGGTGCAAGCCCTCAGAATCACTGACCCTACACTGCCATTTACCCTAACCCTGAGTGTAGATGGTACTGGGTTTGGCTGGGGCCTATGGCAAAAACAAGAAGTGGAAGCCTCTATTGGATTTTGGTCACAGTTATGGAAAGGAGCTGAAAGCCAGTATTCCCTGATTGAGAAACAGTAGTGGCATATGCTGCTCCACATGCTTGTGAGGGGATCACAGGGCAGCAGACAGTGGAAGTACAGACCAAATACTAGATAAAAGGCTGAGTCCATACATGGACATCCTGTCCCAGGAGTGGAGTGGCCCAGCCCCTCACCCTCACCTGGGGGACATACTTACAGCAGAGGGCCTCCTCAGCCAGCCCATGGTTTGATAACCACTGGTTTTAATTTCCATCATATTCTTTCATCCTATTTTTTCAAATTTTTCTCTTTCAATTGAGAATATGTACATATATCTGCACATGTCCATGCTCGCATGCATGTACGCGTGTCTGTGTGTAAGATTTGAAAACTCCTCCATTTGTTATACTTGTCATGATTTTCCTGGATCCTCCATCTCAAGTTTTACTCATCTCTCTCTGCCTCCCATCCTCTTATCTGGAAAATAGAGACTAGAATGCTACTTAACTTTTAAGAATACTATAATAAGTTAATAATATATAATCAAGATTCTTTAATATTATCTAAACACATTCGCATATGAAATAGTTGTAAGATATAACAATTTTACTTACATGCATAAAGTACTAGAAAAATAAGTAGTAAAGCACTTGTCCAGTAAAAAATATATAAGTGGGATTTAGCCTGTTGGCAGTCAAACTGGCAATGGTATTGGGACCAGTGACATATATGGCTCAGGAAACCATACAGGATGATGAGTTACAGCTTATGATACCTAGCCCCTATACAGAAGGAAAAAAGGGGCTTCTGGCTGATGCCTGGTATACCGATGGGTCCAGCCGTGGCACAAGTCCACAACGGATGGCAGTCACTGTTCAGCACAGCATGGAAATCCTCTGGTTTGAAACCAAAACAGGCAGGTCAAGCCAATGGGCAGAGTTGTGGGCAGTGTGGAAACTTGTAATATATAAAGAAGGCCCCCTGCATGTTTGCATGGACAGTTGGGCTGTCTTTAGAGGGCTGACACTCTGGCTACTGGCTTGGGCAGCCCAGGATTGGCAGATAGGGTACTGCCCACCCTTGTGAGGTGCTGACCTGGTGGGAGACTTATGAGAGCATGGCCAAAAACAACTAACCATGTAGTGTATCATGTTTCAGGACATAAGCCCCTCCTCTTGCCAGGGAATGACTTAACAGACGCCTTGACATGGGTAGCCGCTCTCTGTGGGCTACCTTCTGCAGTAGCACCTTGGCTCCATAAGAAATGAGGACACATAGGAACCCACACCATGCAAGCTGTAGCGCAGGAATGGCACCTGGACTTGACAGTGGGGAATACGCACCACCGCTTGATCTGTGTAACCATATGTTACAGATAAATGATATAAACAAGTGGTGGGAAGGCCATAAGCTCATTTGTACAGCGCCCATCAACTGGCCCATTATGGGCCTTATGGGTCTGTGGCACCATGGGCTGGCCATACCTACCCACACACTGGACAGGGCACTGCACATCAGGATTCCCATATATTAAGGGCACTATCAGATCCACCACCACAGACACACCCCACAATTGAGACACTGTGTACCACAGGTGGCACCATACTCGATGGGTGGCCTGGTGGTTTTATCCAATGGCCCTGATGATACCAGGGGCAGGGACCATAGACCTAGCCCTTCCAGTTGAATCTCTTGCTCAACACATTGCCCAGGCCCTGAATGTTGTATGCCAGGCTTTGATGTTGTTCATGGATGAAACTCCCAAAATGAGAAAGGTGGTTTTATAAAACCGCATGGCCCTTGATTTGCTAACCATAGCGCAAGGAGGTACTTGTGCCCTCTTGCATATAGAATGTTACATTTCTTTCCCTGACCACCAGACACAAGTACAAAAAGCCTTACAGAAAATGGATGTGGAGGTTTCTGCCACCCAGGCCTTACAACAGGATCTGCTCACCCAATGGTGGGAATCCTTGGGATTCATTTGGTGCTGGGTGGCCCTAAGCTGCACTTTGGTGGCAATGGGATTAGTGGTATTATGCTGTTCCCTTCACTGTTGTTGTGGTCTTCGTGTGCAGGCACACAGCGGGATACATTTACATAAGCATGACTTAGCATAGACAACCACACATGCACTACACAGTTATGACAGTACATAACCGTGAAGAATGTAAACCTTGAAAACGGTCACTATATCATACAGACCGAACAATATAGACGCTTGCTGCTGTTGTGGCTGATATCTTTTCCTTAGGGACCTCACCTGCAAAAATACCCCTTCGGGCCCCCTGACACCAACAATACTGTATTTCAAAACCAGTACTGCTTTTATAGGCAGCTGAGCTATACAGAAATTAATATATAGTCAGAGAGGAACCGGGCTCTCAAAGAAGTCAGCAGAAGAAAATAAAGACATCAAAACTGTGGCTGGAGATGCATCTGAAGAAGCAAGGTCTTGAGATAAAGTCACAATGGCCAGACTTGCATACTTCCCTAAGGGATGAACAGAAACTTGAGATTATTCTGTAGTTAGTATTGCCCAGTCCATTAAGTCCAGATATGCATCAGACACCCAGGTGGATGACCAGGACACCTGGACCCATCTCTTCTCCAAAATGTTCCTCTTTTAGAGGTCATAGATAAACCCTAAAAGTAATGGTGCTATCCATGTGACCTTGCTACGTGCCCCACTTCCATATTGGATCAAGCAGCTATACTTATAATCCTATCGATTAATTAGAGTACATACACACATTGTAACTTTCCCGTATAAATTACCCTGACAAAGGGCTTCAGTGGCAACCCACTTGGACCCCTCCTGTCTCTCAGGACCTCTCTCTCAATAAACCTTTCCTATTCTTAACCTCCTTCATCCTTTGGAACTCATTCTTCAATTTCAGGGGACATAAACTCAGTACATCTGGCATACAGCAGGTTGAGAATTACAGTTCTCCTACATCACTGCAAATATGTACTCATAAAAACATATTCAAATGAAAAATTTTAAAAATTAAAATCAGAGAAAGTGGTGGCCCACAACTGTGATCCCAGCAATCTGGGAGGCTGAGGTAGGATTCCAAACTCAATTCCAAGTGGGCAATTTAATGACTTAGTGAGACCGTACCTCAAAATTAAAAAATAAGCTGGGTGTGGTAGCAAATGCCTATAGTCCCAGCATTTCAGAGGCTAAGGTAGGAGGATCACAAGTTCAAGGCCAGCCTGCGCTAATAGTGAGTTCAAGGTTAGCCTGAACTACATAGTGAGACCCTGTCTCAAAAAAAAAAAAAGGGGGGTAAGGGGATAGGACTGGCGGTGGAGCTTAGTGCAAAGGCCTGGGTTCAATGGCCAATATCACAAAATGAATAAATTAATAAATATCAGTAAATTCTTTTGATTAACACAAAACAAATTCATTCTATAATAAAAAAAACAAATGATCATCTCAAAAGATGCAGAGGGGGCCGGTGAGATGGCTCAGTGGCATAAGCGCCTACCTGGCAAGCACGAGGGCCCGAGTTTGACTCCTGGAACCCACATACGAAAAAAGGGCTGGTGATATCGCTCAGCGGCACAGGCACCTGCTGGCACACGAGGTCCTGAGGTCGATCCCCGGTACCCACAAAAAAAAAAAAAAAAGAGATGCAGAAAAAGCATTTGGAAAAAATTTAACATACATTCCTGATAAAACTGTGAACAATGACATGAGGAATGCAATGGGATTTCCACAATCTCATAACAAACATCACAAAAACCTATAACATTGTTCTTAATGGTGAGTGGTTGAATGCTTTCTTCCTAAAATACAGGAACAAGGCAAAGGATGTCCAGTCTTGTCACTTCTATTCAGCATTCACTGTAGGTACTAACTCATGCAATAAGATAAGCATAAATGAAAAAAATAAAGCAATGAGAATGAAAAAGAACTAAACTGTCTCTACACAGATAACAAAATCTACTGAGAAAATCCTACTAAATACGCAAAAGTTACCAGACCTAACTGACTTTAAAAAGTCAATTATAGGGCCGGTGAGATGGCTCAGCGGCTTAAGCGCCTGCCCGGCAAGCGCGAGGGCCCGAGTTCGACTCCCGGATCCCACATACAAAAAAGGGACCGGTGATATCGCTCAGAGGCACGGGCGCCTGCTGGCACGCGAGGTCCTGAGGTCGACCCCCCGGTACCCACAAAAAAAAAAAAAAAAAAAGTCAATTATATTTTTTGCTAAATCAACTGTATTCCTTAAAACTAGCAACAATTGGAAATTAAAACTAAAAACATAAAAACCATTTACAATATCACAGGATGCCAGATCTGTCTAAAAATGTACAAGATTGGCACACTAAAAATTTCAAAACACTTCTGGGAGAAAATGAGAAATACTTAGAGATATATACTTCATGACTTGGAAGACACAATGTTGTTAAGGAGTCAATTCTGGGATGGGGTTGGTGGTGCACACCTGCAATTCCACACTGTGGGTGGCTTGACGCAAGAGGATCACAAGTTGAAAACCAGCCTGGGCAATTTAGCAACTTTACAAAACCTTGTCTCAAAATAAAACTAAGAAGGAAGAGGGGCTCTGGTTATAACTCAGAAGATCCTGGGTTCAATCCAGAGAGGAAGTGTAGGAGATCAGATAATGAGGATGGAGCCCTAACTGACCTCCTGCGGGAGCACAAAGGAGAAAGGTGGCAAGCTGTGCTCCTTTGGCAGCATACAGTCGGCAGGCAAGTTGCAAGTTCTAGGGAAAAGTCAACAGAGCTGAGATCCAGTTGTTTACCTGGGCATGTAGTATAGATAATAGGAGGCAGATGAATCTTGTGCTACTCTAATTGCTTGCTCCTGTATCTAAGTGAATAAAATCGAGGTGAGCCAAATGCTCAGGGCTCTTTGCCTAAGAAAGGGAAGAGCTCCCTGGTCCCTCTTTCTAAATTGTGTCTTTTTGTTTTTCATCCTCCTTCAACCCTGGTCAGGGACAAACTCGTAGGCTGGTTCCTACAAGAGAGGGAGGAAAGGAAGAAAGGAGAAAGAGAAGAAGGGAGGGAGGAAGGAATGGAGGGAAAAAGAAGGAAGGAATTCATACAGTAATGCAAAAGACTTAGAACACTTAATTTTGAAAATGAATAAAGTTGGAGAATTTACATTTCTTGACTTCTAAATTTAAGCTGCAGTAATCAAGACAGTGGGTTATTGGTTTTCAGATACATAAACAGATAAGCAGAACAAAAGAGAGTCCAGACCGAGCACGGTGGCACACACCTATAATCCCAGCATTGGGGAGGCTGAGGCAGAATTGCCATAAGGGCAGCCTGGACTACAAAGTGAGTTCAAGGCCGCCCTGAAACATATAGTGAGACCCTGTCTTAAAAAAAAAAAAAAAAAAAAAAAAAAAGTCCAAAAGTAGGCCCACACACGTATGGCCAACTGAGTTTTTAAAATTGCTTTCAGTTTATATTTAAAAGTCACAATGGCTATTTTATGTAATAAACTTATCTGGTAAACAGGACCCGTTTTATACTGCTATCACATCTATTACTTAGCTTTTTCCTTTCCAAATATTTGAGTAAATGGACCTCAAACAACTACCGTTACTTTTTCCCACTTCACAGTGCAAGGGGGGATCCGAAATCGTGAATCTGTCACCCACATTCTGAGGGTCTCACCAGCACGCCCTCGCTCTCACACACACTCACATCCTCCCTGCAGCCTTTCACTCCTTCTGCCACACCCGCCCAGCCGCAGGGCCTTCAGCTGGTGTCTGCGTGCATTTCCAGCCCCATCCCGGGATCCGGGTGCGTCCCCTACAGCCAGCCAGCAGGCAGCCTGGCATCCAAGGACAGGCCTTACCTCCCGACTCCAACTGCTTAGAACGAGTAGCCAGACTCACCCCTACACAAAAGCACACATTGCACCCGGACGCGTCAGCGTCCTCCGAGGACAATCGAGCGCTGTCTGGCCAGGTACTCATTACTTCCGGTCGGGCGGTTATAAGATCCCGAAGAACATCCTCCCAGTCAGTTCAGCCATTTTTCTGCGCCCGCAGGGTACTACGTTTCCCAGAATGCACTGCA
Organism: Erethizon dorsatum; assembly: GCA_028451465.1. Classification (NCBI taxonomy): domain Eukaryota; kingdom Metazoa; phylum Chordata; class Mammalia; order Rodentia; family Erethizontidae; genus Erethizon; species Erethizon dorsatum. The sequence goes on from CM051834.1 coordinate 101,326,554, forward strand.
CTGTAACCAACTTCCCGCGAGATCCTCATTCTCCAAGCGTGCTTTTCTGAAAAGTAGGCAACATGGAGGAAAGTATTCCTCGGTATGATTACCAGTTTGAAAGAAAACTTCTTACAGAACCTGTTTGGTGAACCCTGAAACTTCCCAGTCGTTTTTTTTCTCCGCAGAGCATTTTGCTTGGCATCAGGCACCTGGCAAAGGGCGACTGCACGACCCAGATCCGGGTACAGTTAGTCTTCCAGCGGTGGACTACATTTCCCGGGGTCCTTTGCAGCCAGACCTCAGCCCCCTCCTGCCCCGAATATTGGGTGGGAAAGTTTTCCATGACTTCCTGAATGTGGCTTCTAGGGGCACTGCTGGACAAAGGCCTGGACAAGTGGTAACAACTGAGTAGGGGCGTGGGACTGTCACCTCGAGATGTCCTAGGAGTTGCCCCAAAGAAGAAATGAACCTCAATTGAGCCTGCCAAGTATTTTCTGTGTGTGTATGTATATACTGAGCATTGAACCCAGGGTTTTCCCACAGAGCTACATTCCCAGCCCTTTCTTATTTTGAGGGTCTCCTTAAGTCTTAAGGTTGCCCAGGCTGTGCTGGAATTTACACTCAGTCCTGCCTTAGCCTCCCAGAGTGCTGGGATTACGGGTGCTTAGCACCACACTCCTTTCTGCTCAGTAGGTTCTTTTTGGGGGAGTGTACCAGGAATCGAACTCAGGACCTCGCGCTTGCCAGGCCGGCACTGTGCCGCTGAGCTACATGCCCGGCCCCCTCAGTAGGTTCTTAACTCCTCGCAGAAAAAACTTTAAGAACGTCAATGAGAAGTATAGAAAGGTTTTATTAAGCAAAATTGAAGACTACACACTTAGAGATGAGTGCGGGCTCTGAAGGGAGAGAGGTATGCTATGGTCTGGGGTCGGGATTTATATATATATATATGGTCTTTGAGCTTTGCCTTAAAATGGGTGATCAAATGGTTCGCCTAAAAACTTTCTTTGAATCTGTTTTTTCATTTTAAGAACAGGTTGTTGCCCTTTACCTTATTATCAACTAGTTTAATTTATGGATTTAGCGTACCTGTTGCGGTTTGGGGTGTGATGCGCTTGGAAGAAAAAAAAGTCTTAAAGGTAGTGGTACACATAGGGATAACCTTAGGTAAATTTTGTCCTGAAGTTGCAGGCTTTTTAAAAAAATAATTTAAAATTAAGATTATCCTTGTCTCCTTTCTACCTCTTTTTCTATCCTACCTCAGGAATATTGTATTAGCAGCTCTTAAATACACTCAGTTCTCTCTTATCTGAAGGACTTAATTTGTTCACATTTAATGTACTGATAACCTTATTCTGTGTTGTATATTTCCTTTTTTCTCCTTTCTTTGTATTGGATTGATTTCATTTTATAATTTCTCTATTTTTCTTTATTAGTTTGTAGCTTGTTTTGCTTTGTTCTGTTTTGTTTTGTTTGGTCTTTTTGAGACAGCATTTCACTATGCAGTTCAGTAGGGCCTTGAACTCACTTTGTAGCCCATGCTGGCCTTGAACTCACAATGATCCTCCTGCCTCAGCCTCCTGAGTGCTGGAATTACAGGCGTGGGCCCCCATGCCCAGCCACTTTTTTTTTTTTTTTTTTTTTTTTTTTTGCAAAACTAGGGATCAAACCCAGGGCACTGTAACACTGAGCTACACCCCCAGCTCTTCTTAAAAGTGTTTGTGTATTTTGAGCTGGGTCTCACTAAGTTGCTTAGGCTGTGATCCTTGTGCTTCAGCCTCCGTAAGTGTTGGCATTGCTTGCATGTGACATTGAGCCTACCTGTGGGTTCTTTCACTCATTACTCCAGGACTGTCAATATTCATGCATATGAAGTCCACATTTATCAGTACTCTTACTCTCCTTTTAAAGAATGCATTAAGTTCCATTCACCCTCTTAATTTAGACTTTTAATACAAGGTATCATTTACATGTTTTATTTTAAAAATCTCTCTGACTTACATTGTCAGTGTTCATTTACATTTATTCAAAGCATTGTCTGACATAAATAGTGTTCAAAATAATGGTTAGATCCTATCAAAGTGAAACAAAGCTGGTGGGGTGGGGCAAGGGAGATTTTCAAGGGTGAGGTCCTAAGGTTAAAGAACACACATGTGTAAGACATCAGCAACAACAGCAGGCAGCATGGGGTAGAGCAGAGAGCGCAAGAGAGTAAGAGAGCCGTCTGCATCTTTATTGTATAATTCTTATACAGGTTGTTTACATTCTTACATAGTGCCATAACCAGCGCATGCGTGTTTACCTGTGCTAACTCATGGTTACATAACTATCCCACTGTGCGCCTGAGCTAGACAAGTGGGGTCACATCCTGAGGTGTCCTTAGACGCCCCTGAGCTTTGAAGCAGTCTGAGAGGTTCCCCACAGCTGGACACCAGTTAAAGGCAGTAAAGATAAATTTTATTTAGCAGTAACTGTTGCAGTAGGGAAGAGAAGTTACTGTACATGGAGCTGAACTTTGGGAAACAAAATGCAGGAGACTTTTGAAATGCTGAGGTGTGCTAAAGGAAAGACACTGAAGCAGTCGGGTGTGGGATGGGCGTGGTGTACCTGCCTATAATCCCAGCACTTGAGAAGCTGAGACAGGACTGCCAGGAGTTCAACACTGGTCTGGGCTACATAGTGAGTTCAAGACCACCCTAAACTACATGGTGAGACCCTGTCTCAAAAACATTTTTTTAAAAAAGGAAAGACACTGGAAGGTGTGGGTTTTGTTCACATGATTAGCCATCTGGATTTTTACTGACATTTATCCAAGAAATAATCTACTTAAACTGGTGTATTTTTTCCTATCTTCCCTCTAACTTCCAATTAAAGATTTCTTTCCTATAAATTTGTGCTTTAGTGTTAATTTTCATTTCTACTAAAGCAAGGACCCATAGTAGCTATCAAACCTTCATTTTTGTGTCTGTCTCCTTTATTATCTTAAAACATTGGATCAGGTCTATATTCAGCTCTGCACATAGGCACGTTAATGTAGTAAGGAGTATGTGTTTTAATTTTAATTTCAATTGTTACTAAGAGCAAGGACCCGTGCTACCTGGCGACTCCCTCAAGATTCAGGTAAAATTGTCAGATATCCAATTCCCAGTTTTTACAGTGTCCTGCTCCAGACCCCATGGGGCAGTGCCTAGACGTTTCCAGGCATTGGCCTAACCCAGCAGCCACCTCAGATTCCAGGAAAAACAGAACCTTGCAAAGCACCCCCATGAGACCACTCCCAACACACATGTACGAACACTCATCTTATGGGACTCAGATTGTTCCCTAAGGCCTTAAGGACTTCTCCAGAACCAGCTTGCAGAACCAGTCCTGAGGTGAAGATTGCTCGCTCAGACCCAGCTTGAGCAGAATTACATACTCTGCCAACTATGCAAACCCCCAACCCTTGACCTTGTTTGCCCCACCTTTTTTTTTTTTTTTTGACCAGGTCTCACTAATTCAGGCTGACCTGAAACTCACCTTGTAGCTCAGGCTGGCCTTGAACTCATGGTGATCCTCCTGCCTGGCCCCCCTCATGCTGGGATTACAGGCATGCGCCACCACGCCCAGCTTGTTCTCCTTTTCTACACAATCCTAAAGTTCTTGTCAATCCCTGGAAGACAGATTTTTTTTTTTTAAGACAGGATCTCGCTCTGTAATTCAGGCTGGCTTTGAACTCATTATGTACCCCAGGCTGGCCTCAAATTTGCAGCGATCCTCCTGCCTCAGCCCAGGCTTGTGCCACCATACCTGGATGACAGATCTTGAACTCTTACCTGTGCTTCCAGCATGCCCATGCTGATTAAAGCTCCTTTCCTACACTTTACCACTATTCATTTCCTTGATTGGTGTTTTGGGACCATTATGATGTTTTTAAGGTGCTGGTGTCTCTTGTGAGAGGTGGTTTCTAGGTTCTTTCTGATCAAATAATTGGTCAAGACAAGTGTAAATGGTAGCAAGGTTTTACATTTATTAAAGGTAGGAAAAGAAACAGGCTCTGCAAAGTGAGTTTGGGTCAAGTGAAAGTATGAAAAAAAAATACATTCTGCAGCACGAGAGTAGAACATAGAGTGAAAGAATGTAGAGGAGAGCTCAATGTGGATCTTCCTTTTTGTATCACTCACTCGTCAGGCTGATGTCAGCTCTAAGCCATCCTACTGAAAAATTGCTCAAGTTCTCGCAAAAAAAAAAAAATCCATGAAAAGGACTTTAGGAATTGTTTTGGGTATTGTCCTGGAATTTTGTTATTAAGAGGTCACACCTATTTCTCTTGTCACCTTTGCCATTCCCTAGTCTCCCGTCTCAAGACTGATGGCCGTGGTCTGTTGAGGCCCTGTGAGCCAGGGCTTTCACCGTAAAACTCAAGTAACACTTTTGCATATGCATTCATCAGTGAGAGTGACCTAAATATTTTCTTTCTCTTGAGTATCCTTTAAAGTTCATTATCCATGTTTTATCAGTTGTTTTTTGTTCCTTACTAAAGACGTCATCTGATCTAGAATTGTCTTATTGGAAATGTCTTGTATATGGATTAAATTTCTTTAGTAGAAATAGTATTGTTCAGATTGTCTATTACACCACATAGCAGATTTGGTTCATTGCATGTTACTAGAAACTTATTTCACCTAAATTTTCAAGTTTAGTGGTTTACATTACATAGGAAATCATTTATTGTCTTTTTTATTTTTTATTTTTATTATTTTTTAATGTGGGTACCGGGAGTCGACCTCAGGACCTCACGCTTGCCAGCAAGCACTTGTGTCGCTGAGCAATATCACCGGCCCTTTTTTTCCTTTATGTGGGTTCCAAGAGTCTAACTCAGGACCTCACGTTTGCCAGGCAGGCGCTTATGCCGCTGTGCCATCTCACCGGCCCTTATTGTCTTTTTTTAAACACAATAAATGTAGTTCAGGCTGGCCCCGAGCTCACTGTGTAACCCAGGATGGCCTCAAATTCTCAGCAATCCTCCTGCCTTTGCTTCCTGTATGCTGGGATTACAGGTGTGTGCCACCACACCTGGCAACATCATATTCCTGGTCAACATCTGCCCTTCCGCATCATGGTGCACACCTTTAATCCTAGCTACTCAAGAGGAGGCTGAGGCAGGAGAACCAAAAGTTAAAGCCCAGAATGGGCAATTTAGCAAGACCCTATCTCAAAGTAAAATTTAAAAAGGGAGAGGCCGGACCACTCTGAACCCCTGTATCAGATTGTGCCCCCTACATCTACTTAAACTGGAGTCCTTTTCTGTCTTCTAACTTTCCAATTAACCCCCGACCATAGCTTTGTGCTTTTAATTTTCATTTCCAGTATTACTGAAAGCAAGGACTCAAGCTAAACAATGTGATAACCAAATTTTAAAACTTTGTTTCAAAATCCGGACGTGGTGGTGCACGCCTATAATCCCAGCACTGGGGAGGCTGAGGCAGGAAGATTGCTGTGAGTTCAAGGCAAGCCTGGGCTAGTGAGTTCAAGGCCAGTTTGAACTGCACAGCGAAACCCTGTCTCAAAAAAAAAAAAAAAAAAAAAAATCAAAATGCAACACTAAGAGAGTGAGAATGCAACCCAACCACGACCAGCTTGTCAATTTTTTAAAAGTTACTTTTTCTAAGTCTTATAATAAGCTGGAGCTACCAGAGGGAACAAGGGGAGGATGTCTGCCCTCAAAAACTAAGATCTAGTCTGGGTTCACTAGCATCTTCTATTCCACCTAGGACACACCCTCTTTTTGTTTGTTTGAGAAGGGGTTCTTCTTGTTCCAGGCTGGCCTCGATCTCAAGACCCTCCTGCTTCACCCTCCCGCATGTTGGGATTACAGGCTTGTGACACCACCCCAGGCTTGGGTACACCCTCTGAGACACCAGCACCAGAGAACTAGCTAGGCGCGGTGGCACTTGGCTGTGGCACTTGGCTGTAACCCTTCGCACTTCCTTGTGCATGCGCGCTGCTAGTATATTGAGACCTAAAATCCCCGGGTGTTTGAGAGGTCCTTGCTGCTGGCTGCTTTCTCAGGGGGATTTTGGATAATGGCCTGTTTTTCCCACAAGCCACCGCGGCCTGGGATATTTAGCCTTCAACTACATTTCCCAGAGGGCAACGGGCGCGCTCGTTCTCTGGCTTTCCTTCTTTCTTTGCGTGGTTTTTGAGCTTTTCAGGGTGAGTTGAACTTCTTCCAGAATACTGTAAACTAAAGGTGCTCGTCGACAGGGCTCTGGGAAACCGGATTAAATGAGAGCCAGACCTGAATCGCCCGGGGCTGGAAAAAGCCCTTCAAAGAATGGATGCCCGCAGTATGGACGGCTGTTTGTAAACCGGAATCCAAGGCCAGTGTATTCGTGAACAGGGGAGCGGAGTTGTGTGTCTGTGTTTGTCAGGTGGGAAACGTAGGAGACCTCGTGAGAGAGAGAGTGAGAGACAGACAGGCAGGCACAGAGAGAAAGTTGCGAGCGAGAGGGCTGGGACGTGCCTGCTCGCCTCTGCGCTTTTGCGCCTGGTAGGTGAGTGGCTGTGCTCGCGTCATAGGGCGGTGAGGTACGTGTCTGTTACGTGTGCGTCGATTGCTGAGGCTCTGTGTGTCACTGTGATCCGTTGTAGGTTCCCTGCTGCTTCCTTTGCCGTTTCTCCTAACAGCTACTTGGGTCTGACAGAAATGTCTGCAAGAACGAAGTCTGATGCTAAAACCTAAATGAGTTTTCCAGCAATCAGGCGTTGCCTTGCTGTTGGATTGGGAATGCCTGAGACCTCTTTCTTTGGGAAGTCTGAGGGCCAGCTAGCTATATGTCTCAGTACCTCAGCTTTCCCCAGAGCTGTGACGCCAGGAATCTGCGTGAACCTACATAGATTCCAGCCTCTCTGCTACCTTTGTCTGCTAATGAGCAGGGGGGATGTGGACCTGCAGGAAGTTGTAACTAAGTCGTTCTGTCCAAGAACAGCCCATGATTCATGACTCCATCTCCCTCTCTGGTTCTGCGGTTTCCCCAAAGAAGGATCCTGACATAAAGAATTGTTTGACATTTAAAAATCAACGTTTGGGCTAGTTGGGTTTTGTTCTTGTAATTGTTGTTGGTTTGTTTGTTTGTTTGGGTTTGGGGTTGTGGTTTTTTTTTTTTTTTGTGGGTACCGGGGGGACGACCTCAGGACCTCGCGCGCCAACAGGCACCCGTGCCGCTGAGCGATATCACCGGCCCCTTTTTCGTATGTGGGTTCCGGGAGTCGAACTCGGGCCTTCGCGCTTGCAAGGCAGGCGCTTACGCCGCTGAGCCATCTCACCGGCCCAAGGGTTGTGGTTTTTTGTGGTACTGGGGATAGAACCCAGGGTCTTTGCCCTGAGCTACATCTCTAGCCCTTTAAAAAAATTTTTGTTTTTTCTTAATGTCGAGACAGGGTCTTGCTAAGTCGCTAAGCTGAACAGGCTGGACTCGAACTTTCTAAACTTCCTGATTCGGTCTCTTGGAGTGCCATCATGCCCGGCTTCCAGCAGTAAATACATATAGAATAGTGAATCATTTGTGTGCACTACCTTGGGTCCGATCTATCCTACTTTAATTATACATTTTCTTCCATTATTGAGGTTTGAACCCAGGATCTTTGCACTGAGCTACATCTTCAACTCTTTACTTTTTTATTTTGAGAAAGGGTCTTGCTAAATATCCTCGTTGCCCAGGTTGGGCCCCATCTTGCAATCCACCTGCCTCAGCCTCCCAGATGCTGAGATTACATGTGTGCACAGCCATGACCAGCTAGCTTTTTTCAAGAGATTTAGACCTAGGGGATCTAGAATCAAGGACAACAATTTTTCTGTTTATAATTACTTGAAAAATTTATGTTCAGCATTATAGAAATTAAGAAAATGATTAACACATATGGTTAAATATTATGCAGCTAATAGTTATATTTATACAGTTAGACATAAAGAAGATATATAGTATATTAAATATTATTAATCATTAATAAAAATTTAAATTACATATCTCAATTAGGTTTTGTCAGAACTTTTGAAAGGATTGAGTCTATTTTAATTTTTTATTGAGGAAAGAGCATAATGTGGCTATATTTTATTGCAATTTATTTTGTTTCACCCTTTCATTTTTCCTACACTGATTCAATCTGAAAATCAATAGTTTTAAACATTTCTATAGCTATAAGCTTAAGTCATCTGCTTTGTGGCACTTTTGGAAGTGAACTGTAATTGGGTGTTTGAGCATAGATGTCTGCATCAAGAAGGAGAGGAACATACTTAGATAATTCCCAAGAAATAATTATTTCTGATCAGGTGTTGTTTGTGGTCTGGCAGCCTGCAGTTTTCAGGAACATCATTGTATGATCTGTGAGAGGCAGTGTGGTATGGCATTGAAGATAATGGGCCCTGGATGCCTCAATTTGATTTGTATCTCAGCTCTTTCACTTCTTACGTGTATAAGCCCGGGCATTGTATTCACTCAGACTGTGTCAGACCTCATCTAGAACAACTCTAGGGTCCCAGATTCTATTTGCACAGCAGGTTCAAATTGGCTTCAATTTAAGTTGAGAAAACATTTGGTGAAGCTGTCTTTCTCTGATAAGACTATCCTTATCACACGGCTGACCACAGCTTTCAGATGCTGTGTGTGTTTGTGTGTGTGTGTGACTAGAGATTGATCCTAGGGCCTTTGCAGTACACTACATCCCCAGCCCTTTTTGTTTTTTTATTTTGACACGGGGTCTTGGTAAGTTGCCCAGGCTGGGCTTGAACTTGAGATCTTCCTGCTTCAGCCTCCCAGAGTGCTGAAATTACATCTACTCATTCTTGAGTAGGCGTATATTATTATAGTACCTACTTTACAGGAGTGTCATGAGAGTAAAAAGGTAAACACTGTGACATCAGAGGCTGGAACATGAGTGCTCAACAAATATTAACTGTTGTGTCATGATTCTATGACCTTCAGGGTTTGGTAATAACATATGTGAAAGCAATTGATGATTATTTGCAAGTTACTAAAATTACCAGGAGGGTAAAGAACAAGGATTCTTCATCAATCTTCAGCCTGTTCATTGCTCTCCTGGTTCCAAAGAACTGCAAACCATTTAAAGTTGCAAACCATTAAAATTCAGAGTTGTTGTATATTCTTGAGATTATCAAAGATAAACATTACCAAAAAGATTTAGATCTATTGGTTTAGAAACAAAACAGTAATAGTAGAGATGACTGTATAAAATACGGATCATGAGTTTGAGGCCAGCCTGGGCTACATAGTGAGTTCAAGACCAGCCTGAACTACATAGCAAGACTCTCTCTCAAAAAAACCAAAGCTCTTTTTCTGTTTGCTTTTTTATTTTTTATTTTTATTTATTTATTTTTTTTGTGGGTACCGGGGGTCGACCTCAGGACCTCGCACGCCAGCAGGCGCCCGTGCTGCTGAGCGATATCACCGGCCCTCTGTTTGCTTTTTATGTATTCTTTCACTCTGTTAATTTCACTTACATGAACTATATTCATTCATAAGAGAAATTGATAGTGAAAAGTTTGAATTACACTGATAACTAAAGGTTGTCCTTAACATGGTAGGTATTATTTCAATCACATTGTTTTTCCAATTTAGTACTAGAGTTCAGTTTTTTTCATAAGCATCCTTCTTCATAATTTTAGTGTTTATTTTAAGAAATATTTTGAATATGAACTCACTTATGTAGCCCAGGCTGGCCTCGAACTCACCTCAGCCTCCCAAGTACTGGGATTGCAGGCATGCATCGCTCACATAGATTTTTATTTCTGATGTTATCTCTTAGGGTTTTTTTTTTTTTTTTTTTTTTTTGGTACCAAAAATCGAACTCACGACCTCGCGCTTGCCGGGTAGGCGCTGTGCCGCTGAAGTATATCCCCAGCCCTATCTCTTAGGTTTTGTGAGCAAGTACACAGCTGATGTGAAAATGTTGATGTTTATTCTAAACCCACAATATGTATTAAAAATTTAATACTTTATTGATATTTTATGTTCCTGTTAACTACACGTTGCATAATATAATAAGAAACTCCTGATAAAACACCAAGACCAGTGAGATGGTCAAGTATGTCCTATAAAAAAGGCCAGGAAAGCACAACACATGTGCTGTCAGTATAAGCGATACCTGTGTATGGAATGTGCTGTTTTCATGTGTGAAGACTGCCTTAGTGTGATAATTGAAGTAAAGATTATTTTTTCGTAGAGTGGTATTGGTATTTTTATTATAGTTCATATAGGAATTTATTTCTGTTATTCTCTTTTAGATTTTGTACACCAAAGACCAGTTGATGTTGAAAATTCTGATGCCTTTTTACACTCAATCAATATTAAAAAAGTAATACTTGGGCCGGTGAGATAACTCGGCGGCATAAGCGCCTGCCTGGCAAGCGTGAGCTCCTGAATTCGACTCCCGGTACCCACATAAAGGAAAAAAAGGGCCAGTGATATCGCTTAGTGGCACAAGTGCCTGCTGGCAAGCACGAGGTCCTGAGTTCGACTCTTGGTACCCACATAAAAAAAAAGTAATACTTAATTTTTGTGATTTTTTTTCCTGTTAAGCACTTATTGTTTAATATAATAAAACTCATACAATTACAATTAATAGCTCATCAATAGAAATATTCTAAAAAATAAACATGGGTTTGACTCACCCATGTTTATGGGCCTTTATGACAAAAGGTGTGTCATATTCTTAGATTTTTTTTTTAAAGAGAAGAAAAAACAAAACAAATCAAAAAAAGAACAAATTTTCAAAGCACCATAATATGAGGGTAACAATGGTTAATGCATTACGTATTATTATCTTTAAGTTAGTTATTCAGGATACCAGACATTAGCATTCAATTGTCCAAACATTATTGGCACAAACCTTACTCTTCAATGAACTAAGTAAAACTGGTAGTGTATCTATCTTAACCATCTTATATATATATATACAATTTTTTCCCTTTCCCTTCTTTCTTTTCCCTATTCCAGTCTCTCTTTCCTTTTGACCAGTTTTTTTTTTTTTTTGATTCACCATGTCTATTGTACATTTTGGATCTTATTTACTCTTTCAGTTTCTCATACTAGAGAGACAATACGATGCTTACACATGTGCGTCCGGTTTATTTCACTTATGAGTATTTTCTCGAGTTGCATCCATTTACCTATAAAAGTCTCCAGTTTATCCTTCTTTATGGCTGAATAGTACTCCATTGTATAAAAATACCACATCTTTCTTATCCATTCCTCAGTTGATGGGCATTTGGGTTGTTTCCAAGATCTGGCTATTACAAATTGTGCTGCTATAAAAGATTTTTTTTTATATGGGTACCAGGAGTCAACCTCAGGACCTCATGCTTGCCAGCAGGCTTGCCAGCAGGCACTTGTGCCACTGAGCAATTTCACTGGCCCTTTTTTTCCTTTATGTGGGTACCGGGAGTCGAACTCAGGATCTTATGCTTACTGGGCAGGTACTTGTGCTGCTGAGCCATCTCACTGGCCCTTCTTAAATGTTTTGTATGCATTATTTTACTTCTTCAGATTTCTCATATGGTAGGTGATATTCTTTTCCAGTTCACCAGTGAAATTTTAAGACACTGATATGTCAAATATCAGAGTTTAAATCTGAAAGTCATGTCCTAAAATGTTGATAGCATCTGTTTTAGTTACCTCAAGAGGCCACCTCTCAAATATTGCTAAGTTTTAAAACCTACCTGCCTCATTCAGTAATTCATCATAAGTGTCTTTTTATTTATTTATTTATTTTTTATATGCGGGTACCAGGAGTCGAACTCAGGACCTCACGCTTGCCAGGCAGGTGCTTATGCCGCTGAGCTATATCACCAGCCCAAGTGTCTTTGTATTATTTGTTGCTATAGACCAGTATAATGCTGGTATATACAGTACTACAACATAATTCTTTCTACCTGTAGCCTAGTGTTAGACATGTTTCCAGTTCTTTATTAAATTTTTTTTTACTTTTTGAGACAGGGTCTTATTATGTAATTCAGGCTGGCCTTCAACTCACTACATATACCAGGCTGGCCTCAAATTCGTGGTAATCCTCCATGCACTGGGATTACCTACCAGCAAAAGCCACCACATCTGCTGACATTTAATTGAACCATACATATATCTCCCTGTGAAATTTGCAATTGGGGTGGTGCAGTAACTAGTACTTAGTTGCTACTTTTATTTTTTATTTTTATTTATTTTTTTTTTTTGTGGGTACCGGGAGGTCGACCTCAGGACCTCGCGCGCCAGCAGGCGCCCGTGCCGCTGAGCGATATCACCGGCCCCTTTTTTGTATGTGGGTTCCGGGAGTCGAACTCGGGCCCTCGCGCTTGCAAGGCAGGCGCTTAAACCGCTGAGCCATCTCACCGGCCCTAGTTGCTACTTTTAAATGCTAACAGTCCAGCAAGAGGCATACACTGTGAATAGGAGTAAGTGTAAGTCAGTGTATAATAAAGACCATTAAAGAGATTCAAGTGATATGCGTTGGGAATTCATGGGACTTCATGGCATTTGATGTATTCTAGCCATCTCTGTAAGATTTGTACAAGTATAACTGAGCCAGTGGAATTTGTGTGAAGGTAAGTGGAATTTATTCTGTAAACTCATGGCATCTGGTTTTTTAAGTGAGATTAATGGATTAAGTAGGCTTAGCAGTTGTGTGGAAGCTATTATAGCTAAGTGACAAAATAAACCTGCCTTTTAACACACGTATTTGTGCATACACATGTATATGTGTGTACATATACACATGTATATTTTAAATTAATTTATGATCAGTGTTATAATCATGAAATATATTTAAAACATAACATCAGGATCACTACAAAAAAATAGTAATAACAGGTTTCTGTAATATGACAAGATAAATCACCAGACCTTTGAACGTATTGATGTTGTGTGACCTCTTTGTAAATGATTTAATCATATTGTATTCTATTTTAATCTTAATTTTCTAATGGCAGTATATCTGAAATATTTTCCATGTCCTTAAGTATGTTTCCCTACTTGCATTTAATGACTACTTTGTGTTCTGTTACGTGTGTGTTCCTAATGCAGAACCAGGCCTATGCAATTTCTTCTGTGTTGTGTTACCTCCCACTTATTGACTAACTTCAGCTGATGTGATGCCATGAAAGAGATGCTAGATTGAATTATGAGGCCTCTTTCAGCCTTACCGGGTGGGAGTGAAAACAGGTGGATCTATTGCTCATGGAAAGACCAAGAGCCAAGTCTCAGGAGTGGATCTGGCTTCACTACAGCAGTGACTATGCACTCTGCAACCACCTTTGTGTAGGGTTTCTTGGGTTTAGCAGACAGCTCAGATCCATCTTCTGTTTTCCCCTAAATTATATACACACCCATAGGGTTCTAATTTTGGAAGGAGAAATGGAAAAAGAGAAAGATTTTATTGAATTAGGTTATATTAGAAACATTAAAACCCTTTTTCTTCTATCAGCTCTGGATTCTCAGGAGTTTACAGTTTTTCCAGTACTGGACCATTGAGGAAGACTGATCAGAGCTTATATTTCTAAAACTATGATCTGTGTAAGTTGATTATTTTTTCTGTTTCCTTGCAATATTAAGATTTTAGGTAAGGTAGATTTTTTTTTTAACCTAAAGCTTCCTGCTTAAGAAGGCCTCATTCAGTTATCTGCTGTCCAGTTTCTCCTAATGCAGTGAACAAATAACTTGGCTTCCTGAGATGTCCACAATAAAATGGATTGTTACACAGCCAGTACAAAATTATTTGTATAAGCAAAAGTGCTTATGATATGCTCTGACATAAATGCTGACATATGCACTCCATTGTATAAAAATACCACATCTTTTTTATCCATTCCTCGGTTGATGGGTATTTGGGTTGTTTCCATGATCTAGCTATTACAAATTGTGCTGCTATAAACATTAGTGCACATATATCACTGTGGTATGATAATACTGTAGTTTAGAAATTAACATTTAGGGGCCGGTGAGATGGCTCAGCGGCTTAAGCGCCTGCCCGGCAAGCGCGAGGGCCCGAGTTCGACTCCCGGAACCCACATACGAAAAAGGGGCCGGTGATATCGCTCAGCGGCACAGGCGCCTGCTGGCGCGCGAGGTCCTGAGGTCGACCCCCCGGTACCCACAAAAAAAAAAAAAAAAAAAAAGAAATTAACATTTAGGGCCGGTGAGATGGCTCAGCGGCTTAAGCGCCTGCCCGGCAAGCGCAAGGGCCCGAGTTCGACTCCCGGATCCCACATACAAAAAAGGGGCCGGTGATATCGCTCAGCGGCACGGGCGCCTGCTGGCGCGCGAGGTCCTGAGGTCGACCCCCTGGTACCCACAAAAAAAAAAAAAAAAAAAAAGAAATTAACATTTAGTAGAAATTTATACATCATACCACTAACAAACTGATTGTTTCTAATACTTTATTGAAGACAGAAACTTGAATTTTATTTTATCCATTCCTCAGCAAACCTAAACTTTTTTTTTTTGAGACAGGGTCTCACTCTGTAATTCAGACTGGCCTTGAACTCACTATGTAGCCCAGGCTGGCCTTGAACTCACGGTGATCCTCCTGCCTCAGCCTTCTGAGTGCTGGGACTGCAGGTGTATGCCCCTATACCTGGCTAAACCTAAACTCTTGTGGCAATCCTCGATATACAGAAAGGTTTGTGTGCAGCGATAGTATTCTTCAGGAATAGGTAGATACCCACTTTAGTCTACTACTGCTCATTAGCCAGTTGTACAATATCGTACCTTTCTTTTCATGTATTTGTTTATTGTCTTTCCTTTTTGAAAATGTTTCTTTAAATGTTATAATACATGTGTTTGTAGTTTCAGGAATTAGTGACATTTGGGGATGTGGCCATAGACTTTTCTCAGCAGGAGTGGGAATACCTGGACCCTAGACAGAGGGACTTGTATAGGGATGTGATGCTGGAGAACTATAGGAACCTCGTCTCTTTGGGTAAGTGTATTTACTGCAAGTAATTTAAAATGTGATCTGTGATATGTTACTTTTCAACACAAGGAATTCCAAGGCTGTATTTCAAGATGCACGCTGAATTTCTTCTGTTCGTAGAGGACAATTTGAGGTCTACCAATTGACAGGCTCTGCCTTAAAGCACCATCATCTTCCCTATCATTTAGTGATATTCACTTCTCCTTCTGACTTTTATAAGTGCCTCCCTATTTAATATCTAAGGGCCCAGATTCCAGATTAAAATTCTATGTATTTAATGAATAACCATTGTGCAAGATAGCTGGTTTCTCACTGTGTTACTCTAAAAATTCCTGCAGATGTACTGCAAGGACAAAGTTAGATGCATATTCCTGATTAGCTCTGAGTATAAGAGCCTTTGACTTATACAGCAGTGGGTGGGGTGAACAGTATTCATTTAAAATGAGAGAATCCACATTTTATTTCCTGCAGTGAATTTTTATGACTTATGGTTAAAAGTTTCAATTCATAAACTTTGCATTGAATATGGAATGAAAATTTTGTGAGCCAATCAGGATAGCATTTGTGGGGGGGATACTCAGAATTAAACCTAAGGCCTCAGGCAAGTCCTCTACCCCTGCCCTTGTTTTAACTTTTGTTTTGAGACAAGGTCTTGATAAGTCCCCCAGGCTGGCCTCAAACATGCAATCCTCCTGCCTCAGCCTCCCAATAGCTGGGATCACAGGTGTACACCACTACCCCTGGCAGAATGCTTCTTGTTATGCTCTTTTTTTTTTTTTTTTATGTGGGTACCGGGAGTCAAACTCAGTACCTTGCGCTTGCCAGCAGGCGCTTGTGCCACTGAGCGATATCACCGGCCCCTTGTTTTGTTCTTATTGAAATAATATTTTACATCCCAGGCACTCTTCTAGTAATCATTAAATAGCTGTACTATAGTAGTGTAATATAGCCAGATTATTTGCCAATACTGAGGAATAGTGAGCTGAAGTGACATGACCAAAGTCCTAAGATTGGTAAATTTAAGAGGTAAAATCTGTGTCAAAGCCATCTGCCTCCAGAGACACTTACACTGTGTAACTTTCTCTTCAGAGACAGATCCTGGCTGAGAGTGGTAGCAACGCTTATAGTCCCAGCTACTCAGGAAGCTGAAGATCACTTGAACACAGAAGTTTGAGTCCCACCTGGGCAATACCACGAGAACTTATCTCAGAAAAAAAAAAAAAAAAGACTTTAAAATAAAGTTTCACCATGCCTGTCTTATTTCTTAAATTATTTTATTCCATAAATGTGGGCTGGGAGGTACTGGAGATCGGACCTGAGGACAACTCTAACCACTGAGTTACATCCCAGCTCCTTTAAAAAATTTTTTGTCTTTGGAAGCTGAGTGTGGTGGCACACACCTATAATCCAACCATCAGTGGGAGGCTGAGGTAGGAGGATTGCCTCAAGACCCTGTCTCAAAAAGGCTTCATTCAGGGCTGGTGAGATGGCTCAGTGGCATAAGCACCTGCCTGGCAAGCGCGAGGTCCTGAGGTTGACTCCCAGAACCCACATAAAAAAAAAAAAAGGCTTCATTCAAAATTATAAAATTTCGAGACAGAGTATTATTAAGTTGCCCAATTGAGACTTGAATTTTGATACTCCTACCTCACCCTTTTGAGCAGCAGGGATTATAGGCCTATGCTGTTACTGCTGGTTCTGCCTTTTATCTGAAGTCTTTATCAGGAACATTTACCTGTTAGCTTATTGCAGATTTAACTAAAACTCAAAGGTTTCTGTGACTTTATTTTTATTTTTATGACATTTCTTTTCTTGTGAACAGGACGATCCATTTCTAAGCCAGATGTGATTGATTTATTAGAGCAAGGAAAAGAGCCCTGGGTGATTCTGAGGGAAGAAACACAAAGACCCTACACAGGTAAGGAAAGCAGAGAGAGCAGTCCGAGCTGTAACAGCCTACTCAATAAGGGAGAGGAGACACTTGTCTGTATTATTGTTTATCAAGCCCCCTTCCAAGGCACCAAGACTTGTGGAACACAGGCCTGTAACCTTAGGAGGAAATAAAAGTTCTCAACGTGAGCTGTGGAAGGAGCTTCAACTTTACCCTATTTACCAATCACCCTGCTTCTCATATTTCAAACCCATTTTCAGTGATGGGGCTTTCTTTTTTCTTTGCACTATTTCAGCTGTATTTTGGGTTCAGTGGCTTTTCACCACCTCTTTTACTTACACATAAACACGCAGACTAGAGATAGTAAATAAAACTTATCAGATCCTGGCTTGTATGGAATTTATACTAGAGTGAGTAGATATGAAAATAAATAGGTAAATAAATAACTTTAGTTAGTGGAATGAGCTAGGATAGAATGTAAGCAAAGGTTAGGCCATTTTATATATTCATTCTCTTATTTTGTAGTACTGGGGATTGAACCCAGGTCTTTGCCCTGAGTTGCATCCCTAGGCCTTTTAAAATTTATTTTGAGACTCACTAAGTGACTGAGTTGCCCTGGCTGGGGTGGAATTTGAGATCCTCCTGCCTCAGCCTCCCAGAGTACTGGGATTACAGGTCTGGGCCACTACGCCCAGTTAGGTTGGGCCATTTTAGATATGAAGGCTGGGGATGACATCTCTGGAGTGGTAATATTTGACAAGGGACATGATTTTAGGACATAGGTGTTGTGTTTATCTGGGGAAGAATAAAGATTTGGGGGCAAGATTGCTGGGGCAATCAGGAGAAAGAATGTGCAGAGTAGAGCAAGGGGAACAGGGAGAATTGTGTGAGTTTAAAGAGCACCAAATAGACCATAGTAGAGACCCTGAGAGGAAAGTGATAAAAAAATGAATTTAGAGCTGACTGTTATGGCACATTCCTCTAATCTCAGCACTCTGGGAGGATGATGCAGGAGGATTGCAAGTTCCAGCCCAGCCTGGGCAACTTAGGGAGACTCTGTCTCAAAATAAAACTATAAAATGGGGTGGGGATGTACTCAATGCAAAGGCCTTAGGTTCAATCCCCAGTACCACTCCCCCCTCCACAAAAAAGGGCTGGTGAGTGATGTAGCTCAATAGTAGAGCGCTTGCCTGTCAAGTCCCTGGGTTCAATCCCCTGTACTGCCGAAAGAAAAAAGAAAAAAATAGAAATTTTACTGTTAGGAATCAGATCACATGAATAATTGTTGAATTTGAATTATTAGTAATAAGGATGGAGAATGCTTATAATCAGTGATATAATTTGTTTTTTAAGATATTTCAAAACATACTAGAGAACATAAGATTAAATAAACATATCACTGTACCCAAGTCAAGAGTTAAAACATTTTTTAACTATTTTAATAAAACTTGAGATTATAGAAAGTTATAATAATGGTATACCAGATTCTTTTATACCCTTTAAGCAGTATTTTTTAAAGCAGTAATTTTATTTTTATTTTTATTTTATTTTATTTTATTTTTTATGTGGGTACCGGGAGTCGATCTCAGGACCTCACACTTGCCAGCAAGCACTTGTGCCGCTGAGCGACATCACCGGCCCTTTTTTTTCTTTATGTGGGTTCCAGGAGTTGAACTCAGGACCTCGTGCTTGCTGGGCAGGCGCTTATGCCACTGAGCTATGTCACAAGCCCAAAGCAGTATTTTTAAACAAAGAGAAGCTTTAGAGTCAACTTTAAAGCCCTCCTTATGTCTCTTCCCAGTTGCCATCTTATCCCTCCTAAGTGTAACTGCTGTTGTAACAGATCTACCCTTCTTCCTGGGTGAACAATCTGATGATTAAATACTGATGTCAGTGTCTTGAATATTCCCAAATAAGCAATGTTTGTTGCTGCTTCTCTTTGCAGTGGTCCTATGTTTTGGTTATTCCCAAATAAGCAATGTTTGTTGCTGCTTCTCTTTGCAGTGGTCCTATGTTTTGGTTGTGGTTCAAAGCTTTGAGCACCTCCCTTCTTCAGTGGAGTTCTCACCATTCAATCATGACAGATTTGATAAAATACTCTATTATCTCTGTATGAATCTTTTTTTTTTTTTTTTCCTGTTGTCGATTTGTTTTTTCCCCTAGACTTTTTATTTTTGTGGGTACCGGGGGTCGACCTCAGGACCTCGCGTGCCAGCAGGCGCCCATGCCGCTGAGCGATATCACCGGCCCCTTTTTTCGTATGTGGGTTCCGGGAGTCGAACTCGGGCCCTCGCGCTTGCCAGGCAGGCGCTTACGCCGCTGAGCCATCTCACCGGCCCTCCCCTAGACTTTTTAAAAATGTTTTTTACCTGATGTTCATGAAGAAAGTGAGTTGTTATAAACTATGCTGCTAGTGTAAGGAAATCTTATCAAAGAAAGTGTATTTCTTTACAGAGCTGTGTTATACCATCTTTTGGACCCTGTACTGGAAAAGTAGAATCAAATCGAAATAATGCCTTTTTAATTATATCTTCTAGTGTTATAGATGTAGGACAGTACTGTGTCATACTTTATGATACATAATAATGACTGCTTTGTCAGAGCTGTTTTTAATGAAGTTAGTCTAGAATGTTTTCTTTGCAGATGATGATTGAGAAGTTAATTTTTTTTAAAGTGCCAGGTACCACAATAGTAACAACTTTGCTGTTTTTTAGGGTTTTGTTTATTTTTTTTAATGGAGTGTGCTAGATACTTATGTAATTTTGCTCAGATGACTGCAGAACCTGGAAAAGCTATTGCTGCTGTTGATACAGGACATACTATTACTGAGATTTATAGAGAGAGTCCACCAAAAAATGTACACACACTTCAGCAGTTCACCATACTAATAAATGTCTGAAAGCTCATGGCTACCACTTTGAGCGCCTCTTGTAATAGTAGAGGCCAAAGGTAACTTATATTAATCTCATGATGTCTCAGTAAATTTAGTATTAAAATATTTATACAAGTTTTTATTTTCCTGAAGGGTGTATACATTTTTGGCAGTCCCCCTCCCTCCCTCTGTCTGTCTCTCTCTCTCTCTTTATATATATATATATGATTTTTGGAAACGTGAGCTGTGCTGTCAACTTTGGAAATAGTATCCCAGTTTACTATTGTGTTGTACTGTACAGAAATTAACAGCCATATTGGTCTAGAAACTTAACATTTTTCCATTTGTGCAGGGGTAATGCACTATATTAAATATGTAAGGACTTATCTGTGAGGGTTTGAGTACAGGAACTAATAAAGTATTGTCTAAATAATGAAAAAAAAAAAAAAAAAAAACAACCCTAAGCAGTACCTTTAGTTCTAGCTACTTGGAAGGCTGAGGGGAGATGGCTTAAGCCCCATAGTGAGATCCTGTTTAAAAAAAAAAAAAAAAAAAAAGCTAAAAAACAAAAAAATTTGAGCAATTAACATAGTGTTGATAGTAGTAAATGGTAGGCTTTATTCATATTTCACAGTTTTTCCAATAATATTTTTTTCTGTTCTGGAACTTAGATCTAGAATACCATCTTGGTTTATCTTTCCCACTAGTACTGGGGCTTGAACTCAGGGCTTCTGCACTGAATTATATCTCTAGCCCTTTTTAAATTTTTTTATTTTTGAGACAGTGTCTTGCTAAATTGCCCAGGTTAGGCTCAAACCTGGGATCCTCCTTCCTGAGCCTCCAGAGTGCTGGAATTATAGGGGTGCACCACCATGACTGGTGCTATCTTTTGAATCACTGTGTTTCCTTCATCTTTTTTCCAACCCATGACAGTTTCATGGACTTTCCTGTCTGTCATGTTCTTGACATTTTCTAAGAGAACAATTATGTAGAATATTCCTCAGCCTGGTTGGTCTGATAACTTTCTCATAAGTAAATTGTATTTGTTTTCGCTCATAGCACCATAGAAAGATGTGATGTCCTTTTTGGTACATTGTATCAGTGCGACCCAGATGTGTGTTCTTACTGGTCCTGTTAACACTGATTACCTGGTTAAGGGATGTTTGTTGGGTTTCTCCACAGTAAAATTACTGTTTCCCTTTATAATTGACACATATCTTGGGGGAAATACTCTAAGACAATACACATATCCTATTTCACCTCCAACTTTCACCTATTTTTAGGATCCACCAGTGAATTTCGCTTGTATCAGTTTTTACTTCAATATTTGCATAATTGTAATTTTGTATTTCCCCCTTTCTACATTTGTTCTATAGGGAGAACATCAGGAGAATTCTTCTCCCTTTTCATTTATTTATTCAATTATTTATATCAATATAGACTCATAGATATGTATTTTATTACATGTGTTATAGTCCAGAACTATTATCATTTTTGTTCAACTCTTTGGGAGCTCTTTCTGGTTGACTCCTGTGCCCTTTCAACCTGCCCCCTTCCCATGGTGGGCATCGCTTACTTTCTGGCACTACATGGTGTTACTCTAGAATCATCTGATATTTTTCCTGTCCCAGCCCTGGAATCAGCCAATTCTTCAAAGATACTGATTCCCTTCTTTTTTTTTGAGAATGGTATTTAGAAATCCGATCTAGACACTAAGTGTGTTCATTGTTCCTATTTATTTTTTCAGTACTGGGGATTGAACTAAGGGTCTTCTCACTGAGCTACCTCCCCAGGCTCTCTCTCATTCTCTCATTCTCTCTCTTGCTTGCTGTCTCGTTCTCTCTCCTCTCCTCTCTCTTGCATGCTCACTCATTCCCTCATCTATCTTATCTATCTATCTATCATCTGTCTGTCTATCATCTATTTAGTATTTTGAGACAGGGTGTCATTGAGTTGCCCAGGCAGGGCTTGAACTTGTGAACTTGTGATCCTCCTGCTTCAGCTGCCCAGAGTACTTGGATAACAGGCTGGTTGGGCCCCTTTAGCTACAAGGCCCCCTTAGCTGATACAACTGGGAATACATGCATATGTATGGCAATGTGGCTAACTGATCCAGAGTGGCTTTCTGTTGTTTCAAAGCTGCAACACCAGAACATGCTTTATACAAACTTAAAACTCCAAGTCAGGTATGAGAACAGTGTTAGCTTTCATATTTTGAAACAGATTAATAAAGATAATTGCATTTCTCATCATTGGAGCTGATAAAAATAACTTTCTTCATTTCATCATGTTCAGATTTTACAAGTACAAAAGGAATTCCCCACTAAAAGTGACATCTAGTTCTTCGCCCAGTGATAGTGAAAATGACCAAAGACTAGTCAGGGTTGCTTTACCATTTTTAAATTAGGGCAGAAGATCAGCAATACAATTTTTACCCTCCAACTTAAATTATAAATTAATTGCTTTGGTAACATTTGTTTGAATTGAAATATTTGCCATTGTGGATTTCTTGTGGCATTGAGGGGCTCTATTTTGTAAAACTACTGGACATTTATATATTTATTTTTGTGCTACTAGGGATTGAACCCAGGGCCTTTGCACTGACCTACATCGCCAGCCCATTTTCTTTATTTATTATGAGACAGGGTCTCACTAAGTTGACCATGTAGGACTTGAACCTATGATCCTTCTGCTTCAGCCTCCCAAACTGTTGGGATGACAGGCTGCCACCATGCCACGTTCTACCTTTTCTTTTTAATTTGTTTTTAGTTTATTTTATTGTTATTATTTTGTTTTTTGAGACAGGGTCTTGCTGTGTAGCCCAGGCTGGCTTCAAACTGGTAGCCATCTTCCTGCCTCAGCTTCCCAAGTACTGGGATTGCAGGCATTCACCACCATTGCTGGCTTAATTTGTTTTTATTTTGTTGCTCATTTTTGAGCTTCTTGTTAAAAATGTGTAGATCATTTTTACATTATATTCTTTTCACATATATGTTTACATTTATTCTATAAATTATTTTGCTACTTTTTAAACTGCATCAAATATAAATGGATACCCTGTCTAAAAAAAATCAATAAAATAAAACATCAAATGTGTAAAGAGTGCTTAGAGTAGACATCAGCATTTTCATATCAGCTGTGTACTTGCTTGCAAAACTAAGACATGACGTCAGAAATAAAGACCGTGAACTACAGTGAAAATACCAATAGAACTCTATGACAAAAATAATCTGCTTCACCTGTCACACCCAAGGCAGTCTTCACACATGAAAATTGCATGTTCCATACACAAGTATCACTTATACTGGTAGCACGTACGTTTTATTTTCCTGTCCTTTCTTGTAGGGCACAGTTGACATCCTTTTGGTTTTCCTGTTGTCATAGTAGGTCTTTGGGATGCTGCACCTGCCTATTCACCTGTCAGCTCACCAGTGTGTTCCACAATTTTTTGGGGTAGTTCCCTGGGCAGAAACATTTTGTTTTTCCTCTACCATAAATGATCTCTTATGAATTCCAGTCCCAATCCTCTAAGAAAATTTCTCCGTGGTATTTTGCACTTGTTATTTTCTTTCTTCCTTTTTTTTTTTTTTTTTTGGTGGGTACTGGGGGTCGAACTCAGGACCTCGCACGCCACCAGGTTCCCGTGCCTCTGAGCGATATCATCGGCCCTTTTTTTCGTATGTGGGTACCGGGAGTCGAACTCAGGACCTCGCGCTTGCTAGGCAGACGCCCATGCCGCTGAGCTATCTCACCGGCCCACACTTGTTATTTTCTTTGTAAACTTCCAACTATTTATGCCACACATGTTTAGGATTGAGTAAAACACAACCATTGGCCAACATTTTATGTTTCGAGTGACATCATAGTTGCTGCATAACTCATCAACAACATCTACTCTGCCTTTGGTTTTGATGTAGAAAGTTTCCATCTCAGGCTTCAGTTCTGTCGAGGTTTCCCTATCAATATTTCCATCATGGTGCAATGTTGACATCCGCAGTACCAGTTTGTTTTTCTTTGCCATATACAAGGCCAATGTAAATCTTTCTGAAATCCAAAGATTGTACTATACAATTCTCTGTTTTGAAATTGCAACATTTTATTTGGAATTTCTGCTTTGTTCCTGTGTATAGTTCCTCTGCTGCTCAACTTGCGCTCAGTTAGCAAATGCAACATCAGTGAGAAACTGGTAAACCAATTGTTGAATGTCACATTCTGATTAGTTTGGGAGATGGGAGCAACAAGCCTGTTCACAACATCATTCAGTTTATTACTATACAAATAAGGACTTGATGGCTGAGTTTAAATTTCTAAATTGAAAGCATAATTCTTCACATCTACAAGGGCACACATTTTTTTTTTTTTTTTTTGTGGGTACTGGGGGGTCGACCTCAGGACCTCGCGCGCCAGCAGGCGCCTGTGCCACTGAGCGATATCACCGGCCCCTTTTTCGTATGTGGGTTCTGGGAGTCGAACTCGGGCCCTCGTGCTTGCCGGGCAGGCACTTAAGCCGCTGAGCCATCTCACCGGCCCCCTGGGCACACATTTTTTATGCCATATTTTGACCCATAACTTTTCTATAAGTCTTTTACATCCCTGCAATTACCATGAGAAATTCCTGCTAAGTACAGGAGACCTATGAATGCTTTCAGTTCAGCTAGTGAGATATCATAATAAATACATTTTTTAATATGGCTATCAGTACATACAGAACATTTTACTTGTATTTCAGCCTTTGTGAATTTCACAACATCTCGTAGCATTTCATCTGTTACAATTTCCAACACTCAATGGAGTGCTGGCATTCTGTCCAATACTCTTCACCCTTGCCAAGACCCTCACTACATTTTCTGACCTAGTTCCAACATTGCATCGTTCCATTTGGTTGTGTGACCATTTTGCAACATTTCGACTAGTCAAATATGCACTCACATTGCCACTTTCTTTGTCATTTGGATCAAGGAGGTCTGCCTTCCCTGTGTTTTATCAGTCAATTCTTGCTCCATTTCACTGTCACAGGAACTTTGGCTCACATGGCCAGTGTCAAAGTTGTCATCATCATCGTCCTCATCCTCATCATCCATCCCCACCACTCTTCTGTTAATGAAAGCATGTATCTTACCATAATGGATCATCTTCATCATCCATGCATGAGTAATCTGATGATTCACTTTTGACCTCCTCCAAAACTTGCAAATCTGGTTTTTCATGTTCCATTGTATTGGGCTACTTCTACCAGAAAACTCAAAAGAAAACTTTTAAAAAAAAACAAATCCGGGCCGGTGAGACGGCTCAGCGGCTTAAGCGCCTGCCTTGCAAGCGCGAAGGCCCGAGTTCGACTCCCGGATCCCACATACGAAAAAGGGGCCGGTGATATCGCTCAGTGGCACGGGTGCCTGTTGGCGCGCGAGGTCCTGAGGTCGTCCCCCCGGTACCCACAAAAAAAAAAAAAAAAAAAAAAAAAAAAAAAAACAAATCCTAGGGCCGGTGAGATGGCTCAGCAGCTTAAGCGCCTGCCCGGCAAGCGCGAGGGCCCAAGTTCGACTCCCGGAACCCACATATGAAAAAGGGGCCGGTGATATCGCTCAGCGGCACGGGCGCCTGCTGGCGCGTGAGGTCCTGAGGTCGACCCCCCGGTACCCACAAAAAAAAAAACAAAAAAAACAAATCCTAGAGTGGTGTGGGTATATTACACCCTCTGTGATGCTCAGGTAAACATATGCCAAACCTGTTAGATGGAGCATCATGTTGGTGAAAATCCTTGTTTGATTTGCACATGTGCACACAGCTTGGCTTTGGTCATACCAAGTCGGTAAACACAAAGATTGCTTCCTGTATCCCCCAGGTTCAGCTATTGAGAGGCACAGCTGGCTACTGTGACGCTAAAGTAAAAATTTATAGTAGAAAAGTAAAAGATGTGCTTGTGAAACCCCGTGTTATGCTCTCCGAGTTACTAATATTACCTAGAATTCACTTGTAGGAAAGATTTGGGATTTTTTTCCCCAATTACTATAGACTTGGGCCAGGGATATAGCTCAGTGGCACAGCGCCTGTCTGGCAAGTGCAAGGTCCTGAGTTTGATTTCCGGTACAAAAAAAAATTCCTGTAGACTAATAATTATTTGCACTTCTGTTATGCTCAAGCATTACATTATTATTTTCCCATATTCTTTCAACATTGAACATTGGTAGCTTTTTTCATTTGCTTTCTATTTAAAAGTAATCATTGTTTGCCTTAAAAACCCCATTCCTTATTTTCTTCCTTTGCTGCTCTTAGGCCAAGCAGTTTCTCCCAGGAGCCTTTGTACCTTTCATTGGAGGGTGGTATTTTTTTTCTTTTTATGCGGGTACCGGGAATTGAACTCAGGACCTTGCGCTTGCCAGGCAGGCACTTATGCTGCTGAGCTATATCGCCGGCCCAAGGGTGGTATTTTTTTTTGTGTGTGTGGGTACCTGGAGTCGACCTCAGGACCTCGCACTTGCCAGCAAGCGCTTGTGCTGCTAAGTGATATCACCGGCCCTTTTTTCCTTTATGTGGGTACCAGGAGTCGAACTCAGTACCTTGTGCTTGCCAGACAGTCGCTTATGCCCCTGAGCTATCTCACTGGCCTGAGGGTGGTATTTTTGAGACAGGGTTTCACCATGTAGTTTAGGCTGGTCTTGAACTCACTATGTAGCCTTGAACTGGTGGTGATCTTCCTGCCTCCCAAGTGCTGGGATTACAGGTCTGTGCCTGGCATCCTCATACTTATTTTAAGAAGTTTGGGACTTTTTGGGTAATTTTTTAAAAAATCATGTTATGATTTTTATAATTTTTTGTTCACATGATCAACTGCAGCTCTTTGGTTACCTTGAAACATAATTCCATTGGAAAGTTTAGGAAAATATATATGATTTTCTTTTTTTTTTGTGGGTACCGGGGGGTCGACCTCAGGACCTCGCACGCCAGCAGGCGCCCGTGCCGCTGAGCGATATCACCGGCCCCTTTTTCGTATGTGGGCTCCGGGAGTCGAACTCGGGCCATCGCGCTTGCCGGGCAGGTGCTTAAGCCGCTGAGCCATCTCACCGGCCCATGATTTTTACTAATTATAAAATTTTTAGTAATACATGACTTACTGATAAAAATGCTAAAAGTAATTTATTTTCTAAACATTATGGATTTATCTATTTTTCATTTGCTTATTTAATCCAACATAATTAATTTTTACAGCTTATATTCAGACATATGCTTTTAACAAAGCCATAAATTCTTTAATTCTTTGGCCTAAGATTGTGATTTATCTTGTGTTTTCCCTGCCCCCATTCTTGGAATCAAGCATTTCTTTGAGGAGATCCTCATGATAGTGGGGACTAGTGAGAAATAATGGTGTGAATCAAGGATATTATTCAAAGATACTAAGATATTATCCTATTTTAGTAGTGAATGTTTAGAGCTAAAGGTTTTTGTATTAGTGGAAAATATGAGAGACAACAATGTTAAATGATCAGGGTGCTTTTGGTACTAGCCTCTTGAAATTATTGAATAGAAATAATTTGTCTGTTAAAGCGTTTTGTCTTTCGTAGTGTCAGTTTTGATCAAATATTGTCCTAGGTAACTATTATATCTATGGTTTCAAATTTATTTTACACATAAGTATGTTTCTCATTTTCTCTCTCTTTTTTTTTTCTTTTTTTTTTTTTTTTTTTTGGTGCTTGGGATTGAATTCAAGGCCTCTCACACACTCACATACTAAGTACATTCTCTACCACTGAACTACATCCCCGGCCTCTAAAATTTCTTTATTTTTTGTCCTCCTTCCTTTTTTTTTTCCCTCAGTCAGCTTAGATTGCATTTTTTAAAGAGTTACCTTTTTTATTTGTATTGATTCTCTTTTTCAAGATTTAATTTATGTTGAGATAACCTTTCTCTCAGCAATATAGTTATTATACTATTGAAGTATAGGCTTCATTTATTTTTTGCCTATATTTATGTATCATTTCAATTCTTTATTAATGTAACAAAGATTTTCTTTTTTTGTTTTGGGTGGTTTTTGAGACAGGATTTCCCTATGTAGTTCATGCTGGCTTGAACTATGTAGCCTAGGCTGGCCTCAAACACATGGCAATACTCCTGCCTCCGTCTCCTGATTTGTGTGTGTGTGTGTGTGTGTGTGGTATGTGAGTTTGATCCCAGGACCTTCACACTGAGTCACATGTCTAGCCCTTTTTAATTTTTTTATTTTGAGACAGAATCTTGCTAAGTTACTAAGCTGCCTGGCAGGGCTGGAACTTGTGATCCTCCTGCCTCAGCCTCCCAGCATGCTGGCATTACAGGTGTGTGCCACCATGACTGGCTGCAAGTCAGATTTTTTGAAGGTATTCATCTGCCTCACAGTATTTATTGACTTAGCATTTAGCTAATAGGGAGCCTTTCTTTTTCTAGATGGGGTGCTCTTTGTTTTCTGTTATTTTTCTTTTCAGTGTTATTTTTGAGGTCATAGAATGTTTATTATTTCACCTGTTTTTACACATGCAAAAATTGAGTTACCTATATATTCCCATTGCCTTGGATCCATGTGTCTCTCATTCTATATGGATGTTGCCTTTTCTTTTCCTGCATCTAATCTGGATTGCCATCTTCCAGTGTACATCTAACATTTTCTTTTTTTTTTAATGTAGTTCTAGACATCTGCTACCCCAGGAATTTTCTCCATTCTGTAGTTTACTTATTCTTTCCAGCATCTGTAAATAGAAACAATTTAAGATTTTAATTCAGGTATATTTCGGTGAATTGTTGATGCAAATCATCAGAATAGTTATCTGGAAAGTACAAGAATGTCTGTCCTTGACAGTATGGGAAAGGAAGAGAAGACTTAGGAAAGGATATGAACCAATACAGAGTTAGCATATTTAGAATAGACAAGGAATGATAAAATTTAAGTGAAGTAAGTACAATATGTTATTTCTCAGTCAGCCATGGTGGCCCACACCTGTAATCCCAGCACTTGGGGAGGCTGGGGCAGGAGGGTCACCACAAATTCAAGGATAGCCTGGGCTACATAGTGAGTTCAAGGCCACCTGAACTACACAGTGAGACCCCCAAAATCCACGCCCCCCCAAAAAAAAAAGTTATTTAGCACTGTGGATATACCAGAACCTTGAGGAATTGTGTCTGCTCTTGGAGAAGTTTAGGGAAATTTAAATAAAGCAGTAAGTA
Source organism: Erethizon dorsatum (assembly GCA_028451465.1). Lineage (NCBI taxonomy): Eukaryota > Metazoa > Chordata > Mammalia > Rodentia > Erethizontidae > Erethizon > Erethizon dorsatum. The sequence goes on from CM051834.1 coordinate 101,355,452, forward strand.
TACCAAGTAAGAATTAATGATATAATTGAAAACAAAGGAATGAAATGTTAGAACATAAAAAAGAGCATGGACCCACTTAGAGTTAAAAAAAAAAAATACAGGGCCATTGGGACGGCTCAGCGGCACAAGCGCCTGCCTGGCAAGCGCAAGGTCCTGAGTTCGACTCCCAGAACCCACATAAAGGAAAAAAAGGGCCGGTGATATCGCTTCACAGCACTAGTGCTTGCTGGGAAGCGCGAGATCCTGAGGTTGACTCCCGGTACCCACATTAAAAAAAAAAATACAGCTTTTCTTTTCTTTTTTTTAAATTAATTATTATTATTATTTTAATATGCAGGTACCGGGAGTCGAACTCAGGACCTCGCGCTTGCTAGGCAGGTGCTTATGCCGCTGAGCTATATCACCCGCCCCAGCTTTTCTTTTAAATGAACATTTATTCTGGGACCTAAAGGAAGAAAAGGACCCAGCCTACACAGTGCCAATGTCAGCTGGGCATGATAGCACCCTCCTATAACCTCAGTGCTCTGGGACACTGGGAATATCAGAAGGTGAAGCCCAGCCTGGGCAACTTACCAACTTAGACCCTATCTCAAAATAAAATTTAAAAGGCTGAGGATTGTAGCTTGGTGCAAAACATCCCAGGTTCACTTCCCAGTACTGAAAAGTGAAAAGAGAAGCGCTAAGGTCAAAGGATTCTTGGGAGATAAAATAATCTGTGTAAAATAGTAAATGACAGGAAAAGTTGAATATAATAGAAGATAGCAAAGGCATTATTGTGCTGACATGAGGTAATAGGCAAGCTTATATAGGTAAGCAGGAGTCCTGCTGTCCTTGGAAAGGGGCTTGAATTTTATTCTAAGAATAAAAAGTTACTGGAAAAATGTAAAGGATGAATTATCGAACATCAGTCTGCATCTACGTTAGTGATAGGTTCAAAGTAATGATGCCAAGGTTTTTCTCTTAATTCTAATTCATCTGGTCTCTAACAGTTTCAAGATAGCAGATTTATAATAAGCTTGTCAAAGATTCTGACCCATACCCTAATATTACCTATGTCCTTAGTCAATAATCTCTTGTGTTATATAAATTCTTGTATATCTCTGAATTTCTGGCCTTTTTCAAATTTTATACCTTTATTTTAGAATTACGTAAGGCATTTGCTTATCAGTGTTGCTTATTTTTGTATAAGTTTCATGTTCTCTGGTATAGAAACAGAAATTTTTTTATCTTTTTTTTGTTTGTTTGTTTGTTTCAGATTTGGATTTACGGTATAAGATAATCAGCTATCTAAAAATGCCCACTTATGAAAAGGATAAATCTTCTACACAACAGCAGAGCATATATACCAGAGAGAAACTCTATAAATGTATGAAATGTCAGAAGAAATTTAGTAGTGGCCATCAACTTATTCTGCATCACAGGTTTCATATTGAGAGACCCTATGAATGCAAAGAATGTGGGAAGAACTGTCGCAGTGGCTATCAGCTGACACTACATAAGAGATTTCATGCTGGTGAGAAACCCTATGAGTGTACAGAATGCGGGAAGAACTTTAAAAGTGGCTATCAACTTACTGTACATCAGAGATTTCATAGTGGTGAGAAAACATATGAGTGTCGAGAATGTGGCAAGGCCTTTATTTATTCTTCACACATCGTTCAACATGAGCGAATTCACACTGGTGCGAAGCCTTATGAATGTCAAGGATGTGGGAAAGCCTTTAGTCAAGTTGGCCATCTTAGAAATCACCAGAGAATTCATACTTGTGAAAAACCCTATAAATGTAAAGAATGTGGGAAAGCTTTTAGTAGGTGCTCCAATCTTGTTGCACATAGGCAAATTCATATTAATGAGAAACCACATGTGTGTGAGAAATGTGGGAAGGCTTTTAGAAGAGATCGTCAACTTATTGTACATCAGAGTATTCACACTGGCAAAAAACCATATGAATGTAAAGAATGTGGAAAGGGCTATAACACTGCCTCGTACCTTATTCTACATCAGAAAATTCATAAAGGTGGGAAACCATATGAATGCAAGAAGTGTAAAAAAACTTTTATTTTGTATAAGAATCTTGTTCGACATCAGAATCTTCATACTGGTGACAAACTTGAATGTAGGCAATGTGGAAAGATCTGTACTACTGGCTCAAAACTTTTTCAACACCAGAAAACTCATACTGATGAGAAACCCTATGAATGTAAGGAATGTGGGAAGGCCTTTAGCTTGTATGCATACCTCAGACAACATCAGAAAATTCATCTTGGTTTGAAATGCTTTGAATGTGAGAGGTGTAAAAAAACCTTTAGTTCATATAGGAATCTTACTCGTCATGAGAATATTCATACTGGTATGAAACTTTTTGAATGTCAGGAATGTGGAAGGGCCTATACTACTCGCTCAAACCTTGTTCAACATCAGAAAACTCATACTGGTGAGAAACCATATGAATGTAAGGAATGTGGGAAGGCCTTTAGCTTGCATGGATACCTCAGTCAGCATCAGAAAATTCATCTTGGTATGAAACGCTTTGAATGCCAGGACTGTAATAAAACCTTTACTTTGTATAGGAATCTTACCCGTCATCAGAATATTCATACTGGTAAGAAACTTTTTGTATGTCAGGAATGTGGAAAGGCCTATACTACTCGCTCAAACCTTGTTCAACATCAGAAAACTCATACTGGTGAGAAACCATATGAATGTAAGGAATGTGGGAAGGCCTTTAGCTTGCATGGATATCTTAATCAACACCAGAAAATCCATACTGGTGTGAAACCCTATGAATGTAAAATATGTAGAAAAACCTTTACTTTCTGTAGAAATCTCACTCTACATCAGAGTATTCATACTGATGAGAAACCTTTTCAATGTAAAGCATGTGGGAAGACCTTTAGACGTAGTTCACACCTTATGGCACATGAGAATATTCATGCTGATAAGAAACCCTATGAATGTAAAGAATGTGGAAAGGCCTTTAAAATGTGTGGATACCTTACACAACATCAGAAGATTCATACTGGTAGAAAACCTCATGAATGTAAGGAATGTGGGAAGGCCTTTATTCGATCTTCAAACCTTGTTCAACACGAAAGAATTCATACCGGTGAGAAACCCTATGTTTGTGAGCAGTGTGGGAAGACCTTCAGATATGGCTCAGCCCTTAAAGCACATCAGGGAATTCATACAGGTTTGCAAATCTAAGAATTGAAGGACTGTGAGATATCTTTGGATATGGCTCAAACTTTTTCAACATCAGACAGTACATTTTGGTGAGAAATGATTGAATATTAGTCAGATAGGTACAGCTTTAGCAAGTGAGAAACTTTATAATGCAGTACTTGCCACATTATAAATCATTCAGGCATGGTGTTGCATACCTATAATCCCAACATTCTAGGAGGCCGAGGCAGGAGGATCCCAAGTTCAAGCCCAGCCTGGGGAATTTAGGGACTTTTCTCTTCTGTTTTTCTTTCTTTTTCTTTCTATTTCTTTCTTTCTCTCTCTCTTTCCCTCTCTCTGTGTCTTTTTCTCTTTTTCCTTCCTTTCTTCCTTTTTTTTTTTTTTTTTTTGTGGGTACCGGGGGGTCGACCTCAGGACCTCGGGTGCCTGCGCGCCCGTGCCGCTGAGCGATATCACCGGCCCCTTTTTCGTATGTGGGTTCCGGGAGTCGAACTCGGGCCCTCGCGCTTGCCGCGCAGGCGCTTAAGCCGCTGAGCCATCTCACCGGCCCTTTTTTTTTTTTTGAGACAGGGTCTCACTGTGTAGCCCAGGCTGGCCTCAAACTTGGAGTGATCCTCCTGCCTCAACCTCCCGAGCACTGGGATTACAGGTGTGTGCCACCATGTCCAGCAAGACCCAGTTTCAAATTAAAAAATGGCTGGGGATATGGCTCAGTGCAAAGATTCTTGGTTCAGTACTGAGAAGAAAGAAAGAGTGAGTCAGTGTCAGTCTTCTTTTAATATCTGACTATTCATTGACAAATTAAGAAAAAATAGGAACACCAATTTCCTCTTTCCTATGTCTATAACCTCCATAACATGGAAGTTTTTCTAAATTTATTAAATGAATGACTAAAAGTCTTCCATTCTAGACATCAATGGCTGTGTTACAAATTACCCCAACTCTTACCACAATAATAAGCATCTCTCGCAGATTCTGTGGGCCAGAAATTCAGGACTGTTGGATTTTCCATGAGATTGTGGTCAGGTGGAGGCTTGACTGGGGATGAAGAATCTGCTGTAGCAGGCTCAGTCACACTGGTTGCTAGCTTAGTGTATGGTTTGGATATCATGTAAGTACCCCCACCAAGTGTTCATGTCTTAGTAGTTTGCTCTCCAGTTTGACGGTATAGAGGTTGTGTAGAACTTTTAACAGGTGGAGCCCATGGAGAGGTCCTTAGGTCAGTTGAGGCTGTGCCATCAGAAGGAAGTGTGAAACCTCAGAGATTATGGAACCCCAGTCTCTTTCTGGCTGCCTGGACATGATCTTTCCCTCCCACACACACTCCCACTATTGGGATAACATTGGCCATGAAATCCTCAACTGAGCTGTGCATTGGCCATTACTGTGCCTTAAACCTCCAAAATTGTGAGCTAAATAAACTTTTTAAAGCTAGGCTGCCTCAAGTATTTCATTGTAGTAACAAAAAAACAGACCAATGCACTTAGACAGTGAGAGTGAGAGCAGAAAGCTATTCTCATCCACAGTGGACTTAGATGAGGAAATCCTAGATTGAAGATTGGTCCTGTAAAAGGATGAGGCTTTGGTGGATTCTTGAGCATATTTTGCATGTGATAGGAATATAAATAATGTACTGAGAGTGCCAGTGGTGATGCTTTTAAAGTATATCCACAAATTCTTCATCCTTCAAAACTGAAGCTTAATTTCCTTGTATGGAGTGAACCTAGTCACTTGCTTCTATGGACAGAACGACTATTCTGGTAACTTTCTCACTGAATGGTGATTCACTCACTGAATGCTGTCACATTTTGATCTCACTGAAGTCTTAAATGGTTGTTAATAGTCATTTTGTGTATTTGATGGGAAATAGATGACCTGCTATGGGAACATAACTGAGGTCCCTACCTGCTCCTCTGCACTAATCACCGTGTTAAAGATGAGGACAAGCTTTCCACGTGCTGCCCCCTGCCAGTCTTTTAAGCCCCACTGAAGTGTTGCAGGTTAACTATGTTGAAACCCAAACTCCTAAGCTGGACAACCTTGAATCAACACCCTATCAGCCAGGCTTAATTTGCATTCTAACTACACTGCATTTTAATGATTTTTCTACACAATCTCCTATCACCCCCACCCCCACCCCTGTCCTTCAGAGCTGTGAGCCTTGCATCATTACCTGGGAACTTTGATAACCTTCCATGGCTCTTTTTCCTTCATAATTACCCCAGTATCCTTTATGCATCTGATCCTGTGTCTTTTTGTGACTACCTTGATGTCCTGAACTAATTCAACATTTTTATGGCTATATCTGTCAAAAACATTATGGTGTGTCTTCATCCACCTTATTCACCGGATCTGGCACTGTGCAACCTCTGGCTCTTATTCAAAGTCAAAATGACCATGGCCATGATTAGTTTTTAATCAATTCAGGATATTGAGGCATCCCTGGTAGTGCAGGGATTCATGAAAGAGGAACTCTAGAACTGCTTCAGAAAGTGCCAAGAATGATCTGATAAGTGTGTTTGAAGTGAGGGGGAATATTTCTAGGAGAATTAATGGTAATGTGCCTTTAACTGTAATAAAATTGTAAAAGTTTAAACATTCACTATATATTTTAATCACACCACATAGTTGTCAGTTGGACATGGTAGCCCTCACCTGTAATCCCAACACTGAGAGATACTGAGACAAGAGCATCTCAAGTTTGATTCCATCTGGGAAGTTTAGCAAGGCTCTGTCTCAAAATTTAAAAAATAAAAACCATTGAATTGTAGCTTTGTGCAAAGGCCATAGAATTAATGCCCAGTATCACATAACAAGAAAAATAGTTATTACCTAGTGGCATCATTTTATCAATTGTGAAATGCTAATCAAGAACCTACATGAACCTAGACATGGTGGTGTACACCTGTAATGCCAGCACTTGGGAGGCTGAGGCAGGAGGATGGTCACAAGTTGAAGGCCAGCCTAAATTACATAGCAAGACCCTATCTCAAAAAACAAAACAAAACAAAACAAAACAGAACAGAACCTACATAACAGGGCCTTTATTGGGATTCAAGTAGTTAGTATACATACCTTGGAAGATTATTTAGCATATAGTTTTGTGTTCAAATCATTATTTGTATTGCTAATAGTTTATTATTCTGAAAGATTCTAATGTAATTTAGAACAGATTCTTAGAGCCATTCACCTTATATTTTACATAATTTTGGAAATAAAAGTATAGTATGTATGATGATTTAAATAGTAGCCAATAATTCATATTGTATATTCATAATTTAAGGTAAAGTAGGAATTAATAATGGGATAGAAAAAGCAAATTGTCTTCTTGGAGTTTTTCCTAAATTTGTAATATTTTTATTTAACATACAGAAATATTGAAAGAAATATATTGTAATTCATTCCTACATGTTTACATTCATGTTATTTGCTTTAGCCGTCTCATTTTAAGCCTCGCTCTCTCTTTTTTGTGGTTCTGGGTATCATGTCCAGGACCTTGATCATCTATGTGACTGTTTCCCACTGACTGTAGTTGTATCCCCAAACCTCATTTTAACTCTTTCTGTTTATTATGAGTTATTTCTGTATCATTTGTGACTCAGTTGTAACTATCATGGCACATCATCTATAAGTATATGCACATTTTCTGGATAATTGTAATAATGTAACCACAGTGGAAAATTTAATAATTTCTATAATATCCTCAAATATTCAGCCAATGATGTTTTTAGTAGTTATTTTCTAATCAGAATTCACTCTGGATTAATTTATTGCATTTCTTTAAAAAAATTCCTTTTTTTCTCTGGGATAGTATATCACCTTTTTCATGCTTTGGGTTTTTTTAACTGTCAAAGTGTCCCACATTCTTGATATATTCCTCTTGATATGATTTAATTTGTTGCTCTGTCCCTCAATTTTCCTATAAATTGGAATTTATATTCAGAGTTTATTAGTTTAAGATTAGGTTTTTAGCCAGAATATTTCATGAAAGATGCTGCACATGTTAGATTTTTCCATGATTATTGATGCTGTGTTGTAAAATCTGTATCTGTTGTCAGTTATCCATTGAAAAGATCCATTATATCGATAGATTCATTTGAAAATATAATCCCAGTAATGCAGGTAGGAAACCAGGAATAGATCAAATTTTGTTATTTTGTTCGCCTATTAAATGCTACACAGTTAATGAAGGTGTGGCTAGAGGCCGTAGTTAATTTATAAAGCTAATAGAAAACCTCTAAGCCAATATTAAGAAAAAATAATAGCTAGGCATGGTGGTGCACATTTGTAAACCTAGCACTCTGGGAAGCTGAGGTACAATTGCAAATTCAAGCCCAGCCTGGGCAATTTAAGGATTTAAGAAGATCCTTTCTCAAAGTAAAAAACAAAACAAAAAGGTCATAGATGCATCTCAATGCAAAACCCCTGGGTTTGATCCCCAGTACCACAAATAAATAAGTAAGCAAGCAGTAGGGCATGGTGTCCCATGCCTGTAATCTCAGTGCTGTGAAGCTGAGGAAGGAAGATCACCACAAGTTCAAGGCCAGCCTGGGCTATATAGTGAGAACCTGTCTAAAAAAAATTAAAAATAAGAAATTAAATAAACAAATAGGGAAGTAGCTCAGTCCAAAGGCCCTGAGTTTAATTCCCAGTTAAATAAGTAAAATAAATCAGAATTAGAGTTGATAGCTATCTAAAATCACTACCAGTCTATACAAAATCATTAGCTTTTCAAACTAAGGAACGTCATACATTATGCATTGCCAGCCAAAATTCTGTAGTGACAGTGTTATCTTGCATTCTGATCTGCTCATCCTTGTGGAATAAATAGTTCACTCTTAAATGTTAACATTTTCCCCTATGCAGTTGTTTAAATTTTGAAAATTAAGTGTAACACAATGCAGAAAAGTTTTGCTATTATAGGTCAGCATACCAATGGTACTTGATATCTGAAAAATGGTTGCTGTTAGAAAAGCAGTGAGACATTGTCCCATCTGTGGTACAATCAATCGCACATAATCAACCTCTCAAAAAGACTGGGGAGAGCCCAGTGTAGTGACTCACATGTGTCATCCCTGCAGGGGAGTTGCCATGAGTTTGAGGCCAACCTGAACTACATAGCAAGACCCTGTTTCAATCAATCACTCAATCAATCAATCAATCAAATCAAGACCGCTGTGTGTTGTAGTATATAAAATTTGTTTGCCTCTCCATCACCAAGTATATCTAAATATTACCTTGGATTTTTCCATTCCTATTGCCTACTAACATTTGGAGTGTGAAACGATATGCTGAAGTACTGCTAAAACCTAATGGAGTGACCCTTGAAGTTGAATTTCAACACTAGGTTGTATGATTAAGCCCCAGTGAGACAGCAGTCAGTTCACAAGGTAGCAATTAGCTGCCTTTTTCTGTACCATAGTACTGTTACTGTTCTACAAAATGAAAAGCCTCACAGCTGATGCTGTGTGAATATTCCTAAATGTTTTAAAACTCTTCATATGGATTAGTATTTAGGAGATTGATAATTTTGCGAACTTACCTTGAATATTGTGAATTTCAAATGGAGTTTGTAAATAAGAATCTGTCATAGCTTATACTTGGATATTACTACTGTGTATAATTTATAATCATGTACACTAGAAGTGAAAGTATCCTTTAACTCAGTTTTTCCACTTAACATATTTTTAAACCATTAAATATCTTTTTATGTGTATTTACCGGCCAATCACATTAATTACTGTGACATTTCCTATTTGTCTCATTTGTTCATTTTCTTGACTTATTTGTAGAATACACATACATTCCCAGGGTCTTGATTCTGTTCTTGTTCATTAATGCCCTTTTCTTGGCTAGTGACTTTTTAAAGTACATCCATGATTTTTCTTATTGTGCTAATAGTGTTCTACTTTTGTACCATCATATTATATTTGTGTATTGCTATTTTCAGTCTAAAAAAACCTAATATTTTTATAGAATGTGGAATTCCTAAGTATGCATGTCATCTATGATTAGAGATGAAATTTTCTTTTCAAATAATTTTTATTAAATATGGTATGCCAAGTATTAGAATTATAGTCAATGTTTGTCTTTTATCAATTTAATGAAAATCAATATATTACCATTAAATTAATATTTCATTTTTTGTATCCAAATATATTCTATGATTCAGGCTATTTTTTTTAATGCCATTGCATCTTTTGCTTTGTTCTCATACTATTTTCCTTTGATATATTAATGAGGTCATTTACATTGATTTCTCTCTCTCTTTTTTTTTTTGTGGGTACCAGGGGTCGACCTCAGGACCTCGCACGCCAGCAGGCGCCTGTGCCGCTGAGCGATATCGCTGGCCCTTTTTTCGTATGTGGGTTCCGGGAGTCGAACTCAGGCCCTTGCACTTGCCAGGCAGGCGCTTAAGCCGCTGAGCCATCTCACCGGCCCCCCAAATATTCTTAATTACTAATTTGTATTTAAAATTCTGTAAAGTGTAAGTTGTTTTCATTTTTTTAAGTTGTTTTCTTTTTTATCTTTCCCAAGCCAAAGAAAACTCATGTTCAATACATAAAATTATGAAAGGGAAGAGGGAAGCTTTAAAAATATCACCAAAAACATTGTAGTAATTAGTTCAGGCACTGGACAGATGCTAAAATTATTGGGCAAAAATGTAAGGAAACAGGATTTTCCCTAGTGTCAAAGTATCACTCCCATAGCACTTACTTCATTTTTTGGTCATTTCCAGTGGTTTAATATTTTTGCCTGAAAAAACGTAACTAGTACTTTAAGGCAAAGAAATCCAGAAGTTGTCAACTTAAGCAAATGATTTAACATCAATGAAAAGACCTGTTATCATCATGGATCACCTTATGTGGTACACTGAGAAGGGCACATCAACTCTTGTCACCTTCTTGCCAAAAATTATAATCTCAATTTAGTGATGAGAGAACATGAGAAAAACAGAAGGGGGCCGGTGCTATAGCTTAGCAGCCTAAGCGCCTGACTGGCAAGCGTGAGGTCCTGAGTTTGACTCCCGGTACCCACATATAAAAAAAAAAAAAAAAAAAAAAGAAGAAAAGAAAGAAAGAAAAACAGAAAGATATTTACAAAATAACTAGTATTTCTGAAAAGTGTCAAAGTCATGAATTTGACTGAAAATTCTGTCACAGATTGGGAAAGCCTAATAAGACATGACAATTCAATGCAAGGTGGAATTCTGTTTCAAATGGGAAAAACAAAGCTAATGGAAAAATTGCTAAAATCCAAATAGAGTGTGGTTTACTTATTACAAGTTGGGTGTGGTGGTGGACACCTGCAGTCCCAGCACTCAGGAGGCTAAGGCAGGAGGATCACTGAGTTTGAGGACAGCCTGGGCTACGTAGTGTGTTAAAGGCCAACCCAAACTACATAGCGAAACCTTGTCTCAAAAAAAACCCAAAAAACAAAAACAAACAAAAATCACACATCAAAAACCCAAAAACCAGGGCCGGGGATATAGCTCAGTGGCACAGCACCTGACTGGCAAGCAAGCGCAAGGTTCTGAGTTTGATTCCCAGTACAGGCTGGTTTGGAACTTGCAATCCTCCTGGTTCAGTATCCTAAGTAGTTGGGATTACAGGTATGCACTACTGTGCCCAGCCCAAATGTTCTTTCCACACATTTTTCTCCTAATTTTGGTTTTCTTCTGCATTTACTTATTCTGAGCGTACTTTTTTTTTTTTTTTTTTTTTTTTTTTGTGGGTACCGGGGGGTCGACCTCAGGACCTCGCGCGCCAACAGGCGCCCGTGCCGCTGAGCGATATCACCGGCCCCTTTTTCGTATGTGGGATCCGGGAGTCGAACTCGGGCCCTCGCGCTTGCAAGGCAGGCGCTTATGCCGCTGAGCCATCTCACCGGCCCTCTGAGCGTATTTTTCATCACTATTCCTTTGGAAAATATTTATTCTTTTTGATTCTTAGAGTGGTATAGAAATATAACCAAAATTTGAGTTAAGAAAATACAAATTTAGAAGGTCAGGGATATAGTTCAGCGGCATGGCGCCTGCCTGGCAAGCGCGAGGTTCTGAGTTCCATTCCCGGTTCCAAAAAAAAAAAAAAAAAAAAAAAAAAATCCAAATTTAATTGACAGGGCCGGGGATATAGCTCAGCGGCACAGCACCTGCCTGGTAAGTGCAAGGTCCTGAGTTCGATTCCCGGTACAAAAAAAAAAGCCACAAATTTAATTGATATAGCTACCATTTTCCATATAATTGAGATTTGTAGAATGCTTTAATTTCAATCCTCCTATCATAACGTTTGCTATTATGTAGTTCTTTAATTCATTTTTCCCTTATTTTTAACCTGTTGGATTAAACATTATTTTAATATTTCATGCAGTTGATAGTAAGGTGTATAGAGGACATACAGTGAGAATTGTTGGTATATTTTGTGTGCAAGTCCTTTATCAGGTATATATATTATGACCACCTTGTCTTCATGTCATTTGTCTTTTCCCTCTCTTGATGGTGTCTTTGATGAACAAAAGTTCTTCATTTTAATGGAGTCTAATTTATTATTTTTCTTTTGTAAGTTTTCTTTTTTAATAAGCTTTCTTTGCATTATCTTTAAGAAAATTTTTCTACTCCTATATTTAATTTCATACGTATTCTTTAGCAGATTGAAAGTTCAAACTTTCACATTTCAGTCTAATGTATTTCGAATTCATTGTATTTTATTCATTTATGTATTTTTAAAATTAAATTAATTTTTTTTTTGTTTTTTTGAGACAGGGTCTTGCTATGTAGTTCTTCTTTTCCTTATATTTAGAAATCTATTCCTAAGCCAGAATAGTAAAAATACTTAAGTGGTATTTCCTCAGATAATTTTTTTTTTTTTAATATGGGCACCGGGAGTCGACCTCAGGACCTCGCGCACCAGCAGGCGCTCGTGTCACTGAGCGATATCACCGGCCTTTTTTTTCCTTTATGTGGGTTCCAGGAGTCGAACTCAGGACCTCGCGCTTGCCAGGCAGGCGCTTATGCCGCTGAGCTATCTCACCGGTCCCCTCAGATGATTTTCAAATCAAATTTATTCAGAGTAGCTCTAACGTGACAGATGAAAACCATAACGCAAGTCCTTCCCTCCACAGAAAGCACCAAAGCGCGGCTTTTGAGCATTTGCGCGTGTGCGCTCCAGGCTCGGTGGGCGCGGGCCTGAGGGCTGGAGGAAGGGCCGCGGGCGGGGCGGGGCGGTTTTCCCAGACCGCGGCGCTCTATTTTTCAGGTTGCGAGGACTCCATTTCCCACGGGAGACTGCGGCCTGGACGGTCTGGCGTGGACTACATTTCCCACAAGCTACCGAGGGGACGTCCACATCCGGCTCTGTTTTCAGTATCTCGGTCCCTCTGAGGGAGAAGTGGCGGTGGGTTGCTGCAAAAGAGACTCCGTGGGCCTAGACGTGGCACCCGCGGGGCCCAGTGTGGCGGTGAGAGCGGGTCGCGGTGCCGCCCGTCGCGGCGGCAGCTGACGGGGTGGGTGGTGGCATCTGTGGGGACAGCTAGGTGGACGAGGTCGCGCTCCCCCATGGTGGATGCCCTGTGAGACCGATGGTGCGTGGCTGTCGCTGCGTGACGGGGACACAGGGTGCGTGTCCTTCACGTGTGCGTGCGTTGGTGCGGCGGTGTGGTGAGCGTCCCTGTGACCCAGGGGCTCCAAGTCATCTGCGCTACCTGTGTGCTCTCAGTCACTGTGACTGACTGCTGCAGAGAAGTGGCACCAGATGGGGAGTCAGATAATACGCCCTAGGTGAAAGTTTCCAGTGAGAAGAAACAGGTATGAGGGTAGGTTTGGAGTAGAAATTGCTCTTAAAACAGACATGGATTCTGTTAAAGAAAAACTTATTTTATGGTTCTTGTTGAAGCATGTTAAGGAGGACTTCACTCTGAGTCATTGTAATAGATGTAGGACCCCCTGCGGTGAGATTTTGCTATGAAGGGAAAATGGGCTCAACATGGACCAATGGGAATTTATAGCCAAGGAGCAGCATGGAGGTGGAGGGAGTTGGAGGGAAATCACCGGATGGAAAATAAACAAAACATCAGGAGCAAGAGGGGTTGTGCCTAAATTGACCTAATAGAATTCTTGCTGGACAGGCCAGGGTGATCAGACTTACCTGTGGAATGGTGGAGAATGTGGAAACCAGTTAGATACCGGGATGAGCCTTGTTGCAGGCTTGAAGAAAGTTCAGGAACCTAACTTAAGTTGGGTCAAGCAGAGAATCTTTGTCAGTTCCAAGAATAGGATTTCTTCCTGGCAGGATTACTTCCTCCTGAGTGTTTTCTGAGTATCATATAGGTATATGTTTAAGAAACACAGTGTTCCTGAGCTCTGACCCCAAGACCCTGCAGTGAACACTGATTTACAGATTTACAGATTCCATCCAGCATAGTTCCTTCTGGCTGTACATATGAAATTCTGGCTAATATACACTGGGAGGGGGAAACATAAGCCTTCAGTAATTTGAGGGGATCCTGGGTCACTCCCTTTTAAATTCTATACATTGTAATATTTACAAATACATAAAAATCAAGATCAAAGCAAAAAAGAAAATACTGATTATCAAATTCTAAGTATGGAGAAGTTTTTAAGCAAGGGTTTACTTTACTACTTTAGGTCTATTCAGTTGTTTCATGTACTGACCAAAAAGAGCTAAATTCATAGTGGTTTATTTAAATAATCCAAATCAAAATACAAGCATTTAAAATATGTGGCTATCTCATTTCTATACATTTTTTGACTCCTGTGTTATTATCTGTCTGTCTTCCTTGCCATGTTGGCTAATGTAGTCCTATATTTTACAGAAAGAAATGTATTGGTCGGTCTGACTTTTCTGTTGACTTTGTATCAGAATGTCTTCTGTTTCTTTAAATATTTTTCTCAACTTCACATTTAATGACTACTTTCTATTCTAGTACAGTGATAGTCTGTCATACTTATAACCAGTAAACTTTGCTAGACTCAGAATGCTGAGCATCCCTTGTCCATCTTCAATATCTTGACCATTTCATTCAATCTCAAGACCACAAGAGAAGTTTTTACGTGAACAATGTGGCCTCTTTCAGCTTGAAGATGGGAATGGAAAGAGGTTGATATACTGTACTAGGGCAGGACCCAGTCTTATGCCCGATCTTAGGTCTTCATCAAAAGACATCAGCAAAATGATGCATTGGCCAGAATATTTCCTGCTGAGTATCTGAATTTACTTTGGGTGCAAATATGCCTGTGCTCTATGGCTTTGTATACCTGAGATCGCTAGGAATTTGACAAAGAAATGGGTTGATCCCGAATCCTAATGTTTCCAAATTGCGTGTGATGAGAGGTAGTTTGGTACCTGGAATGAATAAATAATAGTAATACCAGCTCAAGTCCTGGAGGGAACACTTAAAACACAGCTGGTCTCAAGGTCTTTCTTTTCTCTCAGGTCTACTGTGCCTTTCTCTGGTTGAGGAATGCTGAGAGCCGATTTGCTCTTGAAGGTCTAAAATCATGGCCTGTGTAAGTCAGTGTTTCCTTCCTTATTGGTGTGTGTGTGTGTGTGTGTGTGTGTGTGTGTGTGTGTGTGTGTGTGTGTGTTATTGATAGGTCATGTAAGAGTCTTCATTATTTTTCCCCAAAGTTACCTACAATGGGAGGATCCTCAAGTAACCTCTTCCACAGTTCTTGTTCCTCCTGCAAAGTGTGTCCCACATCATCCAGCATTTTCTCTCCATGACTCACCATAAATTAACTAGTGTTCATGACATTATTATTACTTTCTGGTACTGGAATACATGGTAGTGGAAACACTACCACTGAGCTACAACCCCCAGCCCTCATGTCATTATCAAAATTATTGAATGTTGTATTAATTTTGTACTATGGGCAGTGATAGAGAATAAAGGAATTAAGTTTCTTGAATGATGTACATATTCCATGTCAATATTCTATTTTCTGAGGCAGAGACAATTATTCCATTTGACTGTTCATGAAAAGTCTTTGCAATTTTCCAGAGATTTGATTTTCAGCTAGATTTTGAGGATCTAAACCTTCATGAATGATAAAGTTTTGTATGAACTTGCATGTGATTGGGAAATACAGGGCTTAGGAATTTGCATGGAAAATCCCAAAAAGTAAATACTGTAAAATATGGGCTGAGGGTGTAGCTCAGTGGCACAGTACCTACTTTATATATGCAAGGCTCTGGTTTCAATCCTCAGTGCAAAAAACAAACAAAAACAAAACAACCCATAAAATAATGATGTTAAATGTCAAAATTCCATTTCATTTTGTCAAAACAAATACAAATTCTCATGGTAAGATCTGACATAATGAAGTACTTGATACTTAAAGAAATTCTTTTTTTTTTTGTGGGTGCCAGGGGTCAACCTCAGGACCTCGCGTGCCAGCAGGTGCCTGTGCCGCTGAGCGATGTCACTGGCCCTTTTTTCGTATGTGGGTACCAGGAGTCGAACTCAGGACCTTGCGCTTGCCAGGCAGGCACTTATGCCGCTGAGCTATCTCACTGGCCCCAGAAATTCTTAATTTTATGGAAACTTTATTGCATTTGGGAAAAAACCTTATAATTATAATTTTCAATTCTATTTCAAATAAAACTTCCTCAATAACTAACCCTTATTGAGAAACTATGAAGCAGATATCAATCAGGCATTATGTGTATGGTAATGATTGAATTTAATAGGAAAACATTATTATTTTGTCATAAAGGGCAGATATCTAAGAGGTATTCCAGAAGATACAGTGAGTTGGTCTGTATCAGCAGGCTTTTAAAAATATATGTATATGTCCCCTTCCTTCATATTGTAGATTTCTAGTTTCTGGACCAGTCATGTTCTTTTGCTGCACTGCAATTCTTCATCTCTTTCATTTCCATTTTTCATATCTTTTCCTTAATTTTTCCAGTAATACATGGGTTTGCTGTTTCAGGAGTTAATTTTATTCAAGGATGTGGCCATAGACTTCTGTCAGCAGGAGTGGGAATATCTTGACCCATTTCAGAAGACCTTGTACCGGGATGTGATGATGGAGAACTATGGTAACTTGGTCTCACTGGGTATGTTTATCAACCTCAAATAATTTACATGTCCTTCACTGTAGGACATGTGCCTTTTCCATTACAATTCACAGGCTACTGTTCAAGAAACTAGTTAAATTTCTCTTTCTCTTAAAGTGGTTTGAGCTTCGTTGGCTTGGAAAAGGGAGCTCCATTAAATACCTTCTTGTTCTCTTTCAGTGATTTTTTACACCTCTGTTACTTCATGTGTTTGCTTATTGTTCTCAATAATCAACTGTCTAGTTTAGAATTCTCTGACATTTATTTTTAGAACCATTATAAGAGGATCCACTTTGGCTCTTCATTTGTGATCAGAATTTCTGTAGTACTCTATTTTCTGATCCAGTTGTAGGGATACCAGCTTGACAAAGGGTCTTAAATTGCAATCATTATCCAAAGAGAGAACCTTTTATAATAGTGTTGGATGGAGTAAATGGAATTCATTTAAAACAGATAAGAAAGTAGTCCATTTCCTAAGACAGATTTCATTTTATTCATGGTTAAAATTTGTAATCTGTGAATATCACATGTAAAATGGAATGAATATGCTATAGATCTCTCATCCTGTATGCTTTTAGTAAAACAACTATAATAATCGTAACAGCTTACATTGCTATGTATCAGACGTTTTTCTAATCACTTTACATCCATATCAACTAATTTAAAGTCTTTTCAACAGTCCTGTTATTTTCCCAATTTTGTAGGTGAGAATGCTGAGAAACCATGGGTTTAAGTGACATACCCAAGATCATAGCCAGCTAGAAGGTAGCAAAGTCAGGAATTGATCCCAGGCTCCAGAGTATGTGTTTTCAGCCACATTATGCTTGTTCCCTTAGAGTTAAAGGACATATGACTTGACTTTATTATTACTTATTTATTTATTGGTTTTTCTGAGATACGGTCTCTCTATGTAGTTCAGGCTGGACTCAAACTCACAGTGATCCTCCTGCCTCAGCCCCCCACGTTCTGGGATTAGAGATGTGTGCCACCATGCCCAGTGGATACATGACTTTAAGGAAAAAAAATACTGACTTTATCTAACTGATCTTTAATTTCTCTCACTCATCTCCATACTCAGTATCATTATGACTTGTCACTTATTATAAATTAAATTTTGACTTTTAAAGTTTATTTCTACATCCTGTGATCCTTGCTTTTCTTTGTATCCAGGACATTCCATTTCTAAGCCAGATATAATTACCTTACTGGAGCGAGGACGGGAACCTTGGATGGTTGCAGGGGAAGAAATAAGAGGAAAGTGTACAGGTATGTTTTTTTTTTTTTTTTTTGTGGGTACCGGGGGGTCGACCTCAGGACCTCGCGCGCCAACAGGCACTCGTGCCGCTGAGCGATATCACCGGCCCCTTTTTCGTATGTGGGATCTGGGAGTCGAACTCGGGCCCTCGCGCTTGCAAGGCAGGCGCTTACGCCGCTGAGCCATCTCACTGGCCCAGTGTACAGGTATGGAAGCTGAAGTCATTTGTGTAAATAACAGCCCAAGAGGAAGTGCCCAACTCATTTGGTAAACACATCCTTGAAATATTGGTTGGAAAGCTACTTTCTCACTGGAGAAAAGCCATCTAATGTGGAGAGGAAAAGAGAATCACAGCATGAGACAGTGGTGAACTCCACGTTACTTCAGTACCTACTTGTTTAGTTATTCTCATATTTCTCTCCCAGTTGGTTTAGTGACAGGCACTCTTCCATGGAAGACAGGCTCTTCCTTGGTGCAGACACTTTACCTGGATTTTAGTTCTACATGCTTTTTGTAGATCCATATATAGAGCTCTATTCTTTAAAAATACATTCATTTCTATATATGGCAAATATTTGATTACTCTTGAGTCTGGCACTGTGCTTGGCACAGTCAGTCTGGAAATACTGCATAGGACAGATAATATTTCAGGAATCTTGGAGATTATTAGGAAGATATCTAATCTTTCATGGAGATTAAGAAAGACATGAAATACATAAAAACAAATACTAGGTAGTAAATGAAGTGAATTATACTATGAAGGATAGGAAATAAGAATAGGGCATGTTTACATAATATAGAGTGCTAAGAACTACCCCCATGGGCCGGTGAGATGGCTCAGCAGCATAAGCGCCTGCCTGGCAAGCGCAAGGGCCCAAGTTCAACTCCCGGAACCCACACACGAAAAAAGGGCCAGTGATATCGCTCAGCGGCACGGGCACCTGCTGGCGCGCGAGGTCCTGAGGTCAACCCCCGGTACCCACAAAAAAAAAAAAAAAAAAAAGAACTACCCCCTTATTTTTAAGACCCCTTTTCAGAGGAGATAACATTCATACAGAGATCTGAAGCGAGAGATCAGGTTATTTGAGTGTATGAGGGAGAGCATTCCAAGAATCAGCCCTGCAAAAGCCCTGAAGGTCAAATGAGATTTCTGTGTTTGACAGTATCTCTTAGATCAGAGCAGAGTTAGTGAGGGCGTCTAATAGGATATGAAATATATTAGGAGGGATCAGGTTCAGAAAGATGTGCATTATTGTAAAGAATAGGATTTTTTCTAAAATCTAATCCATTATCTGATAATGTAGTTCATTATTTATTTATTTTTCCCCTTGAGATAGGGTCACACTGTGTTGTCCAGGCTGGCCTCAAATTCCTGAACTCAAGCAAATAGCTAGTGCTGTAGGTGGGTGTTACCATACCCAACACTGATGTAGAGCTTTTTTTTCTTTTAGTACTGGGGATTGAACCCACAGCCTTATGCATGCTAAGCATGTGCTTTACCACTGAACTACACTCTCAGCCCCAATGTTTAATTTTTTATTGGTGTTGAAACATTACAGAAATCTTGATTAAGGAAATAGGAATTAAGTTATTCACTTTTATATACTTTTGATACCTTTCCATTTGTCTTAACAATTTTACAGTTTTTCTCTAATTTGAAGCATTTGTTTGGCACATGTTTAATTTGTCTAATTCACTTTTGTCTTTTTTCTTCTTATACTTTCCTATATGAGATTTGACATTGAGCTTTGCTTGGTCATTTTTGCCAGATTAGACTTTCTCAACCTTGTGCAGGGAATCATGGTTCTGGATACCGTTTCTAAATTTGCAATTTTTAGAGTGCCTTCTTCCATTGTTTTCTTATGTGTTCAAATTATTATGGTTTGGGAACTAATAGTCATATATAGGAGCACAATTTTGTATAGTAGTGTAATTAAAATGGTATTAATGTGATTTAAATTGTTACACATTAAGATGGCAATGGTAGTCTCAAGAAAAACCAGTAAAAAAAAAATGACAAAAACATATACTTTACCACAGAAGCAACAATTAGTGGGCATAGTGGAGCACACTGTAATCATAGCCAGTCTGGAAACTGAGGCAGGAGAATCACAATTTTGAGGACAACCTGGGCAATTTAGGAAGATCCTGACTCAGAAATAAATAGAATAGAATAGAATAGAATTAAACTAAACTAAACTAAAATAAAATGGATGAGGGATATAACTCAGTGGCAGACTGCTCCTGAGTTCAATCACCAATACTGCAAATAAACAAAAAAACATAAGTTTAAAGTATAGGATGCTGGCCCAGTGAGATGGCTCAGTGGCGTAAGCACCTGCCTGGTAGGTGCCTGCCTGGTAAGCGCGAGGTCCTGAGTTCAACTCCCAGTACCCACATATGAAAAAAGGGCTGATGATATCACTCAGTGGCACAAGCGCCTGCTGGCAAGTGCGAGGTCCTGAGTTCGACTTCCGGTACCCACACACACAAAAAAGTATAGGATGCTGAGGCCAGGCGTGGTGACACACACCTGTAATCCTAGCACTCTGAGGCAGAAGGGTTGCTGTGAGTTCAAGGCCAGCCTGGACTACATAGCGAGATACTGTCTCAAAAAACCAAAAAATAAAATAAGAGTGTAGAATGCTACAAGAGGTACTATGAAAAACATTGAGTGCTGAAGTGTTTTTACTAATAACCAATAAAATAGGCCTTAAAGCAAAAGGTTAAAAACATTGGCAAATCCTAGCCAAACAAGAGCTAGATTGGCTTTCCTGATAACTGAAAAATTAGACTTAGGCAAAAAGTTTTACTAAAGAGAAAGAAAGATATTTTATAACGAAAGACATCCCATATACATGGACCTTCTGATCTAGCTTCATGTTGTTAGGATGACAGTACCTTATAAATTGATGTATATGGGTTGGGTGCAGTGGTGCACACCTGTAATCCCAGCACTTGGGAGACTGAGGCAGGAGGATTGCTGTGAGTTTGAGGCCAGCCTGGGCTACAGAGTGAGTTCAAGGCCAACCTGAACTACATGGCAAGACCCTACCTCAAAAAAAAAAAAAAAATTAAAAATTGATGTATAGAGTCCCTGCAACCTGGCTTTATATTAGAAATTGACATCCAAATCCTAAAATGTATATGGAAATTACTAGAGGCCCAGAATTGCCAAAAGATTAAAAAATTTTATAAACAAAAAAAGCTAGTATCTCCTTTTTTTCTCTATGGAGGGGTAATAACCTTTGGACTGAGCTACAATCCAGCCCTTTTCATTATGTTGTAAATTTTAGACAGGGTCTTGCTAAGTTTCCCAGGTAGAACTTGAACTTGAGATACTTCTGCCTCAGCCTTCTTCAGTACTGGGATTACAGGCGTGTGCCACCATGCCTGGCTGATAACTGTGTGGTGTGATTAAAATATATGTTGACTGTTTAAATTTTAGAATTTTTTATTACAGTAACACATTGCTATTAATCAACTTCAAAATAGTCCCCCTCACTCCAAATACACTTATCTCATCATCCTTTCCACTCTCTGAAGCAGTTCTGGAATTCCTCTTTTGTGAGTGTTTTTGTTTTGTTTTGGTTTGGTTTGGTTTGGTTGTTGTTATTTGTTTTTGAAATAGAGTCTTGCTATGTAGTTCAGGCTGGCCTTGAACTAGCTACATAGCCTAGGCTGACCTTCAGCTTGTGGAGATCTTCCTGCCTTAGCCTCCTGAGTGCTGAGATTACAGGCATGTGCCACCACACCCAGCTGTGAGTGTCTTTAGTTGTGCTGTCATGGCTGCCTCTATGTTCTGATTAAGTAGTCCAGGTTGGCCTTAAACTACAATCCTCAGCCTCCCAAGAAGCTGGGATTGTAGGAGTGAGCTATCGCGCCTGGCAAGGATTAATATATGTTACATATTTGGCCCTTAAAACATTCTGTCTCTATCTCCTCTTTATTGCCTTTTGTGCAACAGTTGTCATATTCTCTTCCTACTGGTATGAATCCCACTAATATATTATTGTTTCTTTTGCTATTCAGCTCTCGCTAAGTCATTGGAAACCTTTGTCTATATTTTAGCATGGCCTTTCTAGGTGCTGTCATAGTGAATTTTTCTTACTTCAACCCAGCTGAGCTGGAACATTTTTCCATATTTCCCTTTCTATGTAGTTCCCGAGCCAGCCAGTGAAATTTTGGGTGAGATTGGCAAGGAAAAATAAAGCAGAAACTATATTATTATTCTTGGAACATCAATACAGGCTAGTACATTGTATTGCAGCTCATGCATATTGTCACTCAGCATCTGGCCATGCATGTTAGCATGGTGAGCAGCTGAACCCAGTTTCCCTATTCCTGCTAGATCTTCCTCCTTCAGCTTCTGTAAATCTTTTAATAGCTACATCTATTTGAGGAAAAAAAAAAAAAGATCCCAGCTTTTCCTGCAGATCTTCCCTATCATCAACATGAAGGCATGTCTTAGTTACTTTTCTCTGTTGCTGAGACAAAATACCGGACACCCAAAATTAAGGAGGGAAAGGTTTATTTATCTCACAGTATGTGGAGGTTTCAGTCCACAATTAGCTGGCTCCAAGGCAGGGTGGCATGGCAGAGGAGCAACAGTTCATGGTGGCAGAAGACAGCAAAAGCAACAAGAGCAAAAAGGGAGGAGCGCAAGAGTAGATTCTTTCTGTCCCTTATATTGTATGTAGGCTGCCCACCCTAGGGTGGGTGTAGCACTCACACCCATAATCCCAGCACTAGACAATGAACCAATCACAAACTCTAGATTCAGCCACCTCCGAAAAGCACCCCCCATGACTGCATGAGACTTTGGGGGGACATCCAGACACAAACCATAACAGGGCTTGAGGATATACTTCAGTGTACTCTCAAACAGTTCTTACCAGTACAGGTTCCAGTCTGATTTCCTGGATTCCACTCAGTTTCTAAGACTCTGTTTGTCCTTAACTTCTCGTACTTCATAGTCACTGTTGTTGCCCAGCTTCTGCCCCTCTTAACTTGAAGTTCTAGTGCCTGACTGAGAAGCAGTAACCTTAGATAGACTCTTACCATAGTTCTCTTATTAACTAGTTTCCTGAGTAAATCCCTTATTATGTTTATCCGGGGTTTTTAAAAATCGTGATTTGTTTTGTTTTCTGTTTTTTTGAGACAGGGTCTCACTATGAGATTCAGGCTAGCCTTGAACTCATTGTGTAGCCCAGACTGGCCTTGAACTTTAGGTGATTCTCCTGCCTTAGCCTCCTGAGTGCTGGGATTATAGGTGTGCCCCACCATGCCTGGTTTAATTGCCTTTTAAAGAAATTATTAAATGGTAAAAGTTTTGCCAAATGGAATTTTTGGTTGAAAGCCTTTTTCTTTCAGCCCTTTGACTATGTCAGCCTATTACCTCATGACTGCCAAACTTTATAATGAGAAATTTACTGGTAATTAGGGGGGATTCTTTGTATGTGAGGAGTTGCTTTTCCTTAACTGCTTTCAGGATGGTTTTTGTTTTCAGTGTTGGGATTGAACCCAGGACCTTACACATAATAGGCAAGCACTCTACCACTCTACCCCAACCCCTCAGGAGTTATAGTATGTTCAGGTATGGAACTCTGAGTTCATCCAACTTGTAATTCATTAAATTTCTTGGGTGTTTACCATATCTTTCATCAAATTTTTAATGATTTTGGGCTATATTTCTTCTAATAATTTCTTTCTTTTCCTTCTGGCATTTCTGCAGTGTATAGGTTGGTCTGCTTGATGGTGACCCATGGGTCCTTTAGGCTCTGCCCTCATTTCTTAGATCTTTTTAATTTTTGTTCTTTATATATAATGATTTTAGTTCTACTGTCTTCAAGTCCATTGATTCTTCCTTCTGCCTGTTTAAATTTGTCTTTGAATCCTGCTAATAAACATTTCAGTTACTGTACTTCTTATGCTCCTTCTGGAATTTCTTTTTTGTCATTTAATTTTCTCTCTCCTTATCCATAATTCCAGCTTGTTTGTACATCATTTTCTTGACTTTTTACACATCTTCCTTTAGTTCTTTGAGCATTTTTAAGACAGTGTGGGTTGAGGATGTAGCTCAATGATAGAGTGCTTGCTTAACGTAGAACAGGGCCCTAGGTTCACAATAAAAAAAGATCCTCAGTATCACAAAAAAAAAAAAAAAAAGAAAGAAAGAAAGAAAGAAAGAAAGAAAAGGAAAGGAAAAAAAAAGTGGTTTTGAAGACTTGTTTCTAGTAAGACCATCATCTGGTATTCATCAGGGATCATTTCTATGATTTATTTTCACTTTATGTAGCCCAAACTTTTCCTTTTTATTTATACCTTCCGTTTTTGTTGCTAAAAACTGAATATGTGGGTCTAATATTGTATAACTCTGGAAATTATATTCTCCCTTTTCCTCAAGGTATGCTGATATTGTTGTTGCTGTTTGTTGTAGGTTTTCTATGCCAAGGATTACTCTTGAGTTGTGAGTTTAGGGTCTTCTCAGGTCTTGTGGAAGCCTGCACATAAACTGCCTGCAAGCTGCTCCAGGAACACATGCATAACTGATTGCCTCAGGGTTGTGGGATGGGTAGCTGCTTTGAGGTGAATTTGATGAAAATTAACTATGACTTATCTTCCATGTTTTTCCTGGAAAGTTACAGCCTTTAAATATAACTCAGAGCTTAAAATGGTTACATCATAAAACTTCTGCAGTTGTTATTTACCTGGGAAGATAGATTGCTGGCACTGTCTACTCTACCATCTCCCTAGAATTCTGTCCTTATAACTGTGTTCTGGAGTACTTTATACTCTCTAATGTATGAGATTTTCCATTTTCTCTTAATTATGCCATAGTACATTTACTTTTTCTGGTCAAGGAAGCCAGATGTTTTTCTTTTCTTGTTTCTTCTAGATTTGGAGTCAAGTTATGAAATGATCAGCTATGGAAAAATGTACATTTATAGAAAAGATTCATCTCTTACTCTACATCAGAGAAATCAGTACGGAGAGAAACCCTATGAATGTAAAGAGTGTGGGAAGGCCTTTAGTCGTCCTACACATCTTAGACTGCATCAGATGATGCACACCGGTGAGAAACCTTATAAATGTAAAGAATGTGGGAAAGCCTTTAGTCGTCCTTCAGACCTCAGAGTACATCAGAGAATTCACACTGGCGAGAAGCCCTATCGATGTGAAGAGTGTGGAAAGGCCTTTAGTCGTGCCTCACACCTGACTCAACATGAAAAAGTTCATACTGGAGAGAAATCCTATGTATGTCATGAATGTGGGAAGGCCTTTAGTGAAGTTGGAAGACTGAAAATACATCAAAGAATTCATACTGGTGAGAAACCCTATGAATGTAGGGAATGTGGAAAGGCCTTCAGTCAAGCCTCAAACCTAGTACAACATGCTAGAATTCATACTGGTGAAAAACCCTATGAATGTAAAGAATGCGGGAAGGCCTTTAGTCACCCCTCACACCTCATTCGACATGACAGAACTCATACTGGTGAGAAACCCTATGAATGTGAACAGTGTGGGAGAGCTTTTAGCAGTAGTCACCAACGTACTATACACCACAGACTTCATACTGGTGAGAAACCCTATGAATGTAAGGAATGTGGGAAAGCCTTTTGTGTCTTTGGACGACTTACTCAACATCAGAGTATCCACAGTGGTGAGAAACCCTTCCAGTGTAGCAAATGCAAGAAATCCTTTAGGCTCAGTTCAGGCCTTAAAGTACATGAGAGTGTTCATACTGGTGAGAAACCCTTTGCATGTGACAAATGTGGAAAGTCCTTTAGGCTAAGTTCAACCCTTAAAGTACATCAAAGAATTCATACTGGTGAGAGACTTTATGGCATACATATATAAAAAGATAGTGTACAGTATATCAGTGAATTTATACCACTGAGAAACAGCTGGAAGAGAACATGAGAAGGCTTTTACATGTGCTTCAGTTTTTATAAAGAAATCAAATAATTTATACTGGTATGAACTCTTTGGGAGGTTAATAATGTTTGAAATTTTTAGTTATGCCCGAAATGTTCAGGTTCAGGGACTTTATAGAAGAGTTTTGTTTTATGGTATCCTTATGTGTTTTAGTGTTTACCGGGTGGCCAAACTGTATAGCCACGGTTAGAAAGCAGATGAGGGAAGAGACTTAACACATAACTTGGAGACAGATAGCAAGCACACTAGGCTCAGGTGGTACAACATTTAATCAAGCAGCAGGAAAGAGAGAACACAAGGTCCTGCCCCTTGCAGTGTGTCACTAGCCTTGGCCATCGGAGCCACTGTGAAGCTGACACAGACGATATAGCTGTACACATTCCATTCTGTGCTGCTGTGACAGGACCTCAGCCTCCCTCCCCCATGGGGTATGAAATATAGAATTCTATGAGTGTGCCTCAGTGCCATTGCTGCTTAAACAGCACAAAGGAATACACATTGAGTCAGAAATAGGAAAAGACATTCCCACACAAGTTGCTAAGCTCAACAGATTTTCAGGACCCTTTATCTCTTGTTAAGGAAGTAGTCCAGGGCCAAAGCCCAGTCTAATGTGATCATGCAGAAGTTGAAAGACTGCATGAATGAGATTGCTTTTCCTAATACTTTTTATGGATTATAAGATTTTGTACTGAAGGAAAATTAAGAGAATGTATGAAACCCTTGATTTTGTGTTTTATGTATAAAAGGCTTCCAGCAAAAATCACTTATTAAACTTGAGTCATATTACGGAAAACCTCTGCTAATCTAACAGCAGGAAGAGTGTTTACCATTTATTTGTTTCTATCTAAATCATTATGATTGCGTTTGCACTCCTTATGTCTCATTGATTTATGGTTCTAATCATGCCTTGTACCTAATTCAACTTGGATAAAGAAATAATAATCCTATGTTACAGTGCTATTAGAATTAAATCAGTTCATGTATGGGGAAAACATGGGAAATTATTTAGCATATAGTTCATGTTCAATGCACATTGGCTACAAGTTCTAATTTTATTATTTTTTATTGGTAGAGGACTCTTATGAGATTAAATTAATTTAGGAAAGTTTCCTATAACTATCCTTTGTTGAATTTGAATTATTCTTCCTTAGTAACTCTGATATAATGTAAAACACTGAGAGCATCTTCATTCACATTTCTTATGCTGAATCAAATTTTTGAATGAAATTTAGATTTATAGCTTTAGAATGTCAGAAAAAATTTAAATTAGCCTGTAAATTGATTAGAAATTAGCCAAAGGGGACCCAAAGGTATAGGTCTGTGGTAGAGTACTTGTCTAGCATGTATGAAGCCCTATGTTTGATCCCCAGAAACCACACACACACATACACACAAAATAGCCAAAGTATATCCATTTTGCAGTTTAATTTCATTTGCAATTAAAAATTTTTGAACACAGAAAAGTTGAAATAACAATACAGTCAGGTCTCCATGTCCATGGGGTTCATATTTGCACACTGAACCTCAGATGATAGTATTTGAGAAAACTGTGATTGTACTAAACATGAATAGACTGCTATTATTCCCTAAACAATATGTATAACAACTATTTACACACATTTGCATTGTATTAGGTATTATAAGTAATCTAGGGATGATTTAAAATATAGTCATGCATTGCTTAACAACAGGGATACATTCTGAGATCTGCATCGTTAGGTGGTTTCAGCATTGTGTGAACATCATACAGTGTATTTACACAAATTTAGATGATACAGCCTACAATACACTAGGTTATATTGTACCACTTATTACTCCTAGGCTACAAACTTGTACAGCATATTACTATCCTGAATACTGTAGGCATTTATAACACAGTGGTTAAGTATCTGTGTATCTAAACATATCTAGACAGAAAAGGCACAGTAAAAATAAGGTACAAATGATTTTGAAATGGTATCCTTGTATAGTGCATTTACCATGACAGGAGCCTACAGGACTGGAAGTTTGTTCTGGGTAAGCCAGTGAGTGGCAAGTGAATGTGAAGGCCAGGACATAACTATGTACTGCTATAGACTTTTTACATACTGTATGCCTAGGCTACAGTACACATAGTATTTTTCTTCCTTTAATAATCAATTAACCTGGGGCCGGTGAGATGGCTCAGCGGCATAAGCGCCTGCTCGGCAAGCGCGAGGGCCCGAGTTCGACTCCCGGAACCCACATACGAAAAAGGGGCCGGTGATAGCGCTCAGCAGCACGGGCGCCTGCTGGCACGTGAGGTCCTGAGGTTGACCCCCCGGTACCCACAAAAAAAAAATAATAATCAATTAACCTTTATATAGACTTAAATTTTTTCATTTAACTTTTTTATAATAGGTTTCATTTTATTTTGGTTTGTTTTGGTTGAGACAGTCTTGCTGTATACTTCAGGCTGGCCTTGCATTCACTATGTAGCCCAGGCTTGCCTAGAATTTGCAGCAATCCTCCTGCCTCAGCCTCCCAAGTGCTGAGATTACAGGCATGTGCCACCACGCATGGCTGTAATAACAGTTTAAAACACACATGTTGTACAACTGTACAAAATATTTTTATACATCCTTATATAAGCATTTAAATTTTTTTTGTTTGTTTACTTTTTAAATGTTTTTGTTAAAAACTAAGATATAAACATACGCCTTAACCTAGGCCTACATAGGGTTAGGATCATCAGTAGTTCTGTCTTCTACCTGCACGTTTTGTCCCTTTGGATCAGGGGTAATAACATGCATGGAGCTGTCATCTATGATAACCATGCCTTCTGGAATGCCTCATGAAGGACCTGCCTATCTTTTACAGTTAACTCTTTTTTTTTTTTTTTTTTTTTTTCCCTTCTCTTCTGGGATTGAACCCAGGCCCTTGCTTGTGCTAGGCAAACACTATCTAGCCCTTTGATTTTTTTCAGACAGGGTCTGGCTGAGTTCCCCAGGCTGGCCTCAAACTTGCAATCCCCCAATTTTGGCTTCCCAAATAGCTGCAGTAATGTAACACCACTCCTGGTTTAAACTTTTTTAAGTAGAAGGAGCATACTCTAGAATAATGATTAAAGATGAGTATGGTGGCACACACCTGTAATCACAACACTCTGGAGCATGAGGAAGGGGGATCACAAGTTTGAGCCCAGCCTCAACAAATTAGTGACTTAGTGAGACCTTGGTTCAAAATAAAAAGTTAAAAAAGGACTGGGGCTGTATCTCTGTGTGAAGACCCTGGGCTCAATCCCCAGTACTGCAAAATAAATAATTTTAAAATGATTTAAATTAATTCAGCCAAGCATGGTGGCATGCGCATGTAATCCTAGCTTTTTGGGAGACCAAGGCAGGAGGATGGCAAGTTTGAGGCCAACCCAAGTAATTTAGCAAGACCCCTCCCCATCAGAAAATGGTCTGTGGATGTACCTCAGTGATAGTGTGCTTCTGGATTCAATCCCCAATACCAGGAAAAAATAATCATCTGTACTATATGCAGCCAATAAACTTTTGTTATGGATTTATTACACATTAAGTAATAGTGCACATCAAAAACTCCAGTAAATCGCGGTGGTACGTGCCTATAATCCCAACACTCTGGGAGGCTGGGGCAGAATCACAAGTTTGAGCTGGGGCTGTAGCTCAGTGTTAAGGCACTGGGTTTAATCCTCAGTACCGAAAAGAAATCCTTAAAGTCCACATATTAAAATATTCATATGGACTATTATTGTAGAAGTATATTATGGATGATTTGTCTTTTTTTACTTCCACATTTTCATAATATTTTTATAAGGAAATTACCAAGGAATAACTATTGCACATGGCTTCCTTTTTCCTTCTATACTGTAAGACCTCCTGTAAGACCTAAAATTTTGGGGCCTGGGATATAGTTCAGTGGCACAGTGCCTGCCTGGCAAGTGCAGGGTCCTGAGTTCAATTCCTGGTACAAAAAAAATCCTTCCCGGAACCCACATACGAAAAAGGGGCCGGTGATATCGCTCAGCGGCACGGGCGCCTGCTGGCGTGCGAGGTCCTGAGGTCGACCCCCCGGTACCCACACAAAAAAAAAAAAAAAAAAAAAAAATCCTAAAATTTTATGTATTGTCCTAGTGACTTTGAGCCTCCCTTCAGGGTCCTAAATGCCTAACCCTAACTTCCTTGCTGTCACCTGCTAAGCCTCCATCCAGTAAGAACTTCCACCTGGTTAGCTTCCCTTGTCCTACTTGGTCCCTAATAGGGGTCCGTCCTGTCAGCCTGTGAAACCAGTGAAGCAAAATATTTGCATTCTCGCATGGGAACCAAGGGACACCTTATCCTCTTGTTATTTCAGAGCCTGACTCTCACAGCCCCTGCTGCTTTACTCTGCCCCCAAGTGGAACCATTCTTCAGCATGTGGTGACCTTCACCCTTTGGGATGTGAGTATATGTGATTAATATTTTTTTGAGACAGGGTCTTGCTATGTAGTTTAGGCTGGTCTTGAACTCACTATGTAGCCTAGACTACCCTCAAACTCAGTAATCCTCCTGCCTCAGCCTCTTGAGTGCTGGGATTACAGGTATGTGCCACAATGCCTGGCATATATGATTAATTGTCATCAGTCTCATCTCTCCTATATGTATGTATCAGGTATTTAGATACCCGTAGAATCATAAAGCAAGACTGCCTCCATCACCAACAGGGTAGAAAGGAGATGACAAAAGCACTTTTCCTTATTTATTTATTTACTTACTTACTTACTTACTTACTTACTTACTTACTTACTGACTGGCAGTACTGGGGATCAAACCCAGGGCTTTCTCATTGAGCTACATCCCCATTCTCCCATTTTTAAAAAATTCTGAGACAGGGTCCCGCTAAATTTCCCCAAAGATCCTCCTGCCTCAGCCTCCCAGAGTGCTGGGATTATGCAGGGATTACAGGCATGCAGCACAATGCCCAGCTTTCCCTACTCATTTTTACTATTACTGAGCTTTCAATATACATGGTATTATAAAACTCAGAGTTCAAACAGGGGCACTAAATCAAATCAAATTCTCAAAACTAGTTGTTGGTTTTTTTGTTGTTTTTGTTTTTGTTTTGAGACAAGGGCTCATTATGCAGTTCAGACTGGCCATAAATTATGTATCCCATGGGCCGGTGAGATGGCTCAGCGGCTTAAGCGCCTGCCCGGCAAGCGCGAGGGCCCGAGTTCGACTCCCGGAACCCACATACGAAAAAGGGGCCGGTGATATCGCTCAGCGGCACGGGCGCCTGGTGGCGCCCGAGGTCCTGAGGTCGAACCCCCGGTACCCACCAAAAAAAAAAAAAAAAAAAAAAAAAAAAAAATTATGTATCCCAGGCTCGCCTGAAACTCAAAGCAATCCTGCTTCAGCCTCACAAATGCTGTGATTATAGGCATGTGTCACCACACCTGGTTTTTATGCATTATCTAAAGTTGAGCTATTCAAAATCTTAGAAATATGTCTGTGATTGAAAAATCACTTTGCTGAGCCTATAAACCTAAGAAGAATATTATTTCAGTGTTGTACCATTTGTAAGAGATCAAGCTAAAATTAAAGGTGTGGAATCGCTATTGAACCTTGATTCAAAGGGAAAAGAACTCTTTGAGATGATTTTTCATGTTGGGAGAAAATGGAGCTTTAGAGTAAGATGAGCAGAGTCAAAATGATTTCTGATGGTTCAGGAAACACCCATGTATTGGTGTAAAAATGTAAAATAGAACAATCATGATGAGAAAATGTGAACATCACAAGTTAAAATGAACATTGACAATCCAATTAGAGAATTTAACTTATATACAAACATGAAAACTGATGTCTGTGCAGGAATATTAATTAAAGCACTGCTTTTTGGAAAATAGGAAATTCCTTAATGTACAGTAGAAGAAGACATGTTTCTTAAATTAGGCTGCATCCATACTGTAGCCTTTTGTAGTTTTGAAAATGATACTTATGTACTGATTTGGAATCATTTTTGTATGAAGAAAACTACATAATTATATGCATATAACATATGTATTTGAAATTATATGTGAATATGCATATTCCATCTGGATTGGCATGAATGCTTACTATTATTTTTCCAGTTTAGATTTGAAAGCTTTTGCGGCAGAAGATTTTATATAACATACACTGTTAGTGGCAAAACATATTTCCAGGTGAGACAAAGTGATTAAAGTGAGACTTAAATATTGTCATTGTAAAATGGGGAGATTGAATGTAGCCCCTCTTCCCCTGCTAGGGATTGAACCACGGCATCATGCATGCCAGGCAAGCACTCTAACACTGAGCTGCATCCCCAACCCTTTTTAAATTTTATTTTGAGACATGTTCTAAATTGCTTAGGCTGGGTTTGAACTTGTGATCCTCCTGCTTCAACCTCTTGAGTAGCTGGTATTATAGGCATGTGCCACCATGCCCAGCCTGTAGCTCCTTCCTAAGCTTGATCATTACAAGTGTTTTCTGAAAATTAGGAAAAATTTAAGAATTTTTTCACAATATTATGCTAATAAACACATGTGTATATGTACTTGTATATATATTGATACACATATACATAAGAACACACGACAGAATGGAAAATTCCGGGTCGACCTTCCAATCACTTAAGTAATCTTCCTTACAGTCAGAGCACTGAATTTTTTCAGGGAGCATTTTCACAGGCCTGAGTCATAGAAAAAGACTAGCTCCAAAGTTTCGTTCTTTTAGATAGCTGGGTCCAGGTCAACCAGATTTGCCTTTCAGTCCTGGGGAAGTAAGCCTGCCTTTATCAGGCATCTGCGCGTGCGCACTCGAGGCACAGTCGGCCCCTCCCAGAAGGCTGCGACCCGGGGGCGGTCGGGGCTGCGGTCCTCCTGGATCCCGGCGCCTTTTCTCCCAGGTTTTAGCGACCGTGGACTTTGTTTCCCACAGGAGACTGCGGTCCTGGACAGTCTGGCGTGGACTACATTTCCCACAAGCTACCAAGGTGACGTCCACGTCTGGCTCCGTTTTCGATATGCGGGTCCTACCTGAGGGAGAAGGAGCCGTGGGTCGCTGTGAAAGGGACTCCGTGGGCCCAGACGCGGCCGCGGGGCCCAGCGTGGCGGTGAGAGCGGGTCGCGCAAGGGGGGAGGGCGCCGCGGCCGGAGCTGGGGGAGGGCGGTGTCGTGTCTGTGCGGGACAGCGGGGCGGGCGAGGCTGCGCTTCTCTCAGTGGATGCGGTGTGAGAACCAGCAGTGCCTAGGTGTCCGTCCCTGTGTGACGGGGACACAGGTGCGTGTCCTTAACGTGTGCGTGCATTGGTGCAGCAGTGGTGAGCGTCTCTGTAACCCGCATCTCCAGGTTCCCTGCTGCTTCCTGTGTCCTCTCAGCCACTGTGACTGACTGCTGCAGGGAAGTGGCCCTGGGGAGTAAGATATTGAGTCCTGGATCAGTTTTCAGCAGAAAAATACAGACGTGCTGTTAGAGTGTACATGAGGAATTACCCCTGAGACAGGGACCCCTAAGACATAGAATTAGGAACAGGATTTCTACCTGGGAGTTCTCAGGGGTTCACGTATGTGTTTGGAACTGTAGCATTCCCTCAGCTCTGACCCCAAGAACTGCTGTGAACTCTGCTACAGATTCCCACCCCTCTGTCCCCATCCTCACCTCTTCACACTGCCCCTCTTCCCTGCGCTGGGGATTGAACCCAGGGCCTTCCTACTCAGCTACATCCCCGGCTCTTTTCATATTTTGAGACAGGGTCTCGATAAATCGCCCAGTCTGGGCTTGAACTTGTTATCCTCCTGCCTCAGCCTCCCAGAGTGCTGGGATTACAGCTGTGTGTCACAGTACTGGCTTCACCTGGCTGTATGTACAAGGGGTACATACAGCTGTGAAAGATAGTAAATGCTCAGCATTGTAGTTACCTGGATCATTCCCCTTTAGGTTTCTGTAGATCAGAAGCAAGGAAAATATGACGTTAATTATATCATGCTCTTGCAAGTTGATAGAGTGCAGCAGTGGCTCAATTGTTACAGTTCTTAACCAGATATCCTTTGTCTGTATTTATTGGTGCACAAAGGACTTAACCCCTTCGAAATTGTTTGGATAACTGCTGTTATGTTTGTAAATTTGTATTTTTCTTTTTCTTTCTTTTTTTTTTTTTTCTTTTTTTTTTATGTGGGTTACGGGAGTCGACCTCAGGACCTCGCACTTGCCAGCAAGCGCTTGTGCCGCTGAGCAGTATCATCGGCCCTTTTTTCCTTTATGTGGGTTCCAGAGTTGAACTCAGGACCTTGCGCTTGCCAGGCAGGCGCTTATGCCTCTGAGTTATCTCACCAGCCCAAAATATGTATTTTAAGATTTAATACTTGGGTTTTAAAAATTTGGAATCAAAGATTACATCTTTGGGACAGGTTTACACACCTTTAGACAACATCATGGCAATAGTTAAGTAAATCACATCACATTAATTGGGTACAATATTGTGCAGATAATAAAATTTCTGTTAATAAGAGCTAATCATTTATAAGTAAATAGCTATGGTCTGTGTTAAACAGTCTTCATAATATGGATAAGAGTACTGTATTCAAGAAAATTTTAAGTGATGTATGCAGCCCAATTTTAAAAATAGAATTTTATAAAAATCTTTTGGAAGTGTTATATCCAAAACATTTTAATTAGTTATGGCAGCGAAAAATGGGGGATGTATCACATTTATTGAGCATCTTCTTTGTACACAAAACTTTTATGACTACTTGTCATGCACATTCCTACCTCCAAAGTTCTTTTCCCTCTATTAATGGGAGAATCTTTGTAGTGCATCGTATCGAATTCTGTAGTGCTGTATAGCTAAAGGATATTCAACAACCTGTAAATGTCATTTCTTTCAATCACATTTATTTTTATGACAGATCTAGTGTTTACAGATTTTTTTAAATGATGAAAATTTGGTCTTTTCTAATAATGATATATATAAATAATTTTAATACTTTGAAGTATCTTTATATTGTATTTTTGTGATGGAATTAGTGTAACCTCATTGCAAAAGAACTTCATTCCCAACGGAATTTATGAAGAAGAAAGTAAGAATAACCTTTAACTTCCCTGCCTAGAGATAATGACTTTCAATATTTTTATGTATATGTTTTTAATTTTTATGGGTTTGTATATATCTATATACTTTTGGTATAACAATTGATCAAATAAAGGAGGCAAACAAAAGAGTTCTCTTAATTTGAAAAAAGAAATCACTAATTATAGGTTTCCTTATACTTCTGTGTATGCCTAGAGAACAAGGAAGTCCCAGGGATCTCCTTGTTTGAAAAATGTTCTAATTATTTACACATTTTAGATATTAGAGAAGTTATTTAAAATTTAATTACCTTGTAATATCCTTTCAGAATTAATACTTTAGAGTATTAAAGTTACTTTTAGAGAAATAGCACCAGTATCGGACGTCCAGATGTCTTGCAAACACAAATAATATTTCCAAAGATTATAAATTTATAGTCACCCCAGTCCCCATATTGTGGAAGAATAAGATTCTTTAACATTCTCCATTTTATCAGTTCCTGTTCTTTGAACAGATTTTGATGCTGCTGGTGTTTTTCTTGGTCTGTGTAGGCTGGGAACTGAGGAATGGAATATTTTCTCCTTTCCTATCTAACAGTCTCTTTTTCATACAACTAGGCTCTGGTTTATGTATTTGTTTATTTGTATTGGGGATTGGACCCAGGGCCTTGCCAGGCCTGAACTTTACTATTGAATTATATCTTAGCCAGCACTGAAAATTTTAAAATTGGAATTATAAGAAAGAAAAAGCCTAAATTTTACTATAAGAAAAATAGGAAATAGAATTAATCCATTGTGTATATTGTATTAAAGGACATATAATGATGTTCATCTTCAATAATGATAGTTTACATTAGCCAGCATGATATACTGCTAGGGTTGTAGCTCAGTGGCAGAGTGCTTACCTACCATGTGTGAGACCCTGGGTTAATCCCTAAGTAATAAGACGAAAAAAAGAAGCTATACTTTGTAGTGTTTATATGGATTATCTTATTTGGTTTTCAGAACAACCGTATATAGTAGGTGATATTCTTATTTTTTCTTTGTTAATGTAGTAACAGTGGCATTGAGCTGTTTTTAACGTTTTGAGCCTAAAGCTCATTTTCTATTCCTGAAAGTGACAATAGAGCTGTGTTCTTAATTTCATTTTAGGAGGATATCATCTCCTAAACTATGCATACCTTTGTAAACCTAACTTCTTTGCTAAGTTAATGTTTTTCCCCATTTAGTATGGATTAATGTCATTGTTATTAATAATGGTGTAGTATTATATAGCAGACCATAATATGTTGAACTGGTTGCCTATTGTGAAATTTTTATGGGTTTTTTGTTATTAAAAATTATTGTCTCAGGCCAGTAATATAGCTCAGCGGCATAAGCGCCTGCCTGGCAAGCGTGAGGTCCTGAGTTTGACTCCTGGTACCCACATATTAAAAAAAATTAAAAATTATTGTCTCAGGAACATCCTTATGCATATATTCTGTATACTTCTATAATTATTTCCTTTTTAAAATTTCCTAGATACTGTGGGACGTAGAAGCACACATCTGTAATCCCAGTACTTGAGAGGGTGAGGCAAAAAGATCGCAAGTTCAATGCCAGGCTGGGGAAATTAGTGAGACTATCTCAAAATAAAACATAGGGCTGAGGATGTAGCTCAGTGATAGAGCCCCAGGGTTCAATCTCTAGTGCTGAAAAAAATTATATAAATGTGGAGTGGTAAAAAAAATCAGACTTTTGTTAAGTGTTTACAGTATGTTAGACCTGGAATTTGTAGTGTTGGGGACAATATAATCACTAAACAGACATGGTTATTTCCTTTAAAATGCTTTGCAGGACCTGGGGATATAGCTCAGTGGTTGAGTGTATGCTGAGCATGAATAAGACCCTGGGTTCTATCTCTTAACACCACAAAAACACAAATTAGTGAAGGTAAAATATGAATAGAGATAAGTGTGTGAAGTGTATGATGAAGGGGAGGACTAGTAATCTACCTCGTAAATTCATTGGAAATACAATGTCATCTGTCTTTAACAACAGGATAGGAGCAAATTGTACTAGTTCTGTGGAATCTATGGCAATAGTAGATTTTTGCTCTAAGTTTTTTGTGGTACTACAGTCTGAACCTAGGGGGCACTCTACCATTGAGATGCATTCCCCAGTCCTTTTTATTTTTTATTTTGAGACAAGGTCTCAGTAAGTTGCCCAGGTGAGACTCAAACTTGCCATCCTTCTGGCTCAGCCTCCCTCAGTGCTGGGATTACAGGCATGTGTCACTGTGTCTGGCTTATAACTTGTATACCTTACAGTTTTTCTTCTAATTAGGTTAGATGCAAAGTGAAACTCATGGGATAATATAATTTAGTAGTTATGTGGGAGACATCATGCTTTGGCTGAGAGCTTTAGAAATATTATTTAGGGGCTGGGAGGTAGGTCAGGGTAGAGCACTTGCCTAGGATGCCCAAGACCCTGGATTCAACCCCAGCACCACAAAAAGAAGAAGAAAAAGGCTAGAAACATCATTTATACAAGAGATTAGTTAATCACTATACCTGAGAAAAAATGATTAGGTTCAAATATTGGTATCCAAAGGAAAGAAAGAGAACTTAAGTTATTTAGCAAAACAATCTAAATTTAGAGAACAAAAAAAATTTTTTTTTCTCTTGGTGTTATTGGAGATTGAATCCAGGGATATTCTATTCCTGAACTACAGCCCCATCCCTTTTAAGGTTTTATTTGTTTGTTTTTGTACTGCGGAATGAACTCAGGGCCTTTATGCTGAGGAACATCCCCAGCCCTTTTTCAATTTTTTAAATTTTGAGATAGGGTTTCACTAAACTGATAAATTTCCCGTACTGGAGCTCAGATTTGTAATTCTTCCGCCTCAGCCTCTCAGAGTGCTGGATCATAGGCATGAACCAGCTTGCCTATCTTAGGATTTTTTTTGTTTTTGTTTTTGTTTCTTTTAATGGTACTGAGGATTGAACTCAGGGCCTATGCACTGAGCTACATTCCCAGCCCTTTTTTATTTTGTAGTTTGAGACAGGGTTTCCCTAAGTTGCCCAGGCTGGTCTCAAACGTGTGATCCTCCTGCCTCAACTTCCTGAGCATCTGGGTACAGGTGTGTGCCACCGTACCCACCTTGACTTTTCTTGAAGTCTCCTTTTTGGAGAACATCTTCATGTTAACAAAATTTTAAAGATGCACATGTATTTCAAGTTATTCTCTAGTCATTACAACAATAATAGTGGAAGAAACTTTAAAAAATCAATATTAAAACAAAAACACTGTTAATAGATGAACATATAATCTTACAAACTTTTCTGTTTACTGATTTCGGTTGCCGGTTTGCCTGTTACTCTTTCTCATTCTTTAATGTATTCACGTTTTTCACAACAATAATTATGTTGGTCAACATGGATTTCTTTCTTTTTTTTTTTTTTTTTTTGTGGGTACCGGGGGGTCGACCTCAGGACCTCGTGCACCAACAGGCACCTGTGCCGCTGAGCGATATCACCGGCCCCTTTTTTGTATGTGGGATCCGGGAGTCGAACTCGGGCCATTGCGCTTGCAAGGCAGGCGCTTACGCCGCTGAGCCATCTCACCGGCCCTGGATTTCTTTTATTGACAATCTGTCTAGAATATTTTCCATGTTTTTAAATTGTTTTCCCAGCCTCACATTTTACATCTACTTTGTATTCTAGTATAATGATAGTATGTCATCTATTTAAGTAGTAATCTTTGCTAGATTCAAATACCAAACACTGCCTTTCTGTCTTTTAACCAACTTCACCTAATCCCAAAGCCTCAAAAGTGGTTCTAATTTGGATGATGAGGGCTCTTTTCAGTCCTGGAAGGTAAGAATTGAAGGAAGAGGATCTGCTCAGACCAGAACTCTGGTGCCTAATCTCAGGTCTATACATTTGACTTAACCAAAATCACACAGTGGCCAGAAAACTCAGTAACATGGGTCAGGTAACATTCTGTCTTCAATGTCAGAAATGCCTGACTTCTGTGACTCTTCAGTGGAGACCTTTGTGATTTGGACTTACCTAGAACCCTAATCCCAAATCATATGTGATGTGAAATGGTCTGGAACTTGGAGTGGAAGAACATAACAGCAATATTAAGTAAGTTAAGATCTGTCAGCAACACTAAAGTAAAAATGGCCTCAAGGTCTTTTTCTTTTCTCAGCTCCAACTTTCTAGATCTGTGTATTTTTGCTAAAGGAACCCTGAAGACTGGCCCACTCTTGCAGGTCTAAAACCATGGCCTATGTAAGTTGATATTTCTCTCCTTATTGAAATTTTTATGTGTTTTTAGGTTTTACAAGTATTTTCATTAATTTTCCTGAAGTTTCCCAGCAGGAGAAATTTCCCGTCAAATAACCAGCAGAGGCATCTAGAAGCATCTAGCTCTTATTCATCCACTGAACTGTGATTTTAGGTTACCCAGCTTCCTCCCTGTGTGGCCCACTCTAAATTTACTAGTTGGTATAGGGCAGTAGAGTGCTTGCCTAGCATGCAGAAGGCCCTAAGTTCCATTGACAGCACTGACAATAAATAAATGAACAAACTTACTAGTTTTCATGTGATTAGTGAGGAAATTATCCAGCATGTCTTACGTGCCCATTCATTATCAATGGTAATGACGGATTTAAGTTCTTTGAAGTAAAGATTTATTTATACCTTCTGGGTCAAGTCTGGTTTGGTGAGTTAGAGATAATTGTTGTATTTGACTGTCCACAACAAAATGTAAAATGTCAGACTTGAAATTGCCAGATAATGAAGATAGAAATTTGCTATTGAATGACCAAATGTCAGCGTAGAGTAAGAGCCCATACTTTGTGTGGATTAGTAGATAACTGGGACCTGTAAACTTGGAGGTCATGGATCTTGGCAGGAAATCTCTGAGATAAGTATCAAGACTGACAGTATTCTGTTTTTAAGTGGGACATACTGAACTTGGGTGAAATGTATTCATCATCCTTCCTCAGTATTCTTTAACTCAGTGTTATTTTTTATCTATAACTGTAAAGAAATTAATGACCTTTTTTAAAATAATGAAATCTGCTATGTTGCCTAGGCTTGTCTCAAACTCCTGGGTTCAAGTGATCCTCTGGCCTCAACCTCCCAAGTAGCTGGGACTATAGGCATGCATCACCAAACACACCTTGCTTAACCTGAAACTTACTGGCTTAAGATAGTCAACATTTATCTGCTAGTTTTTGCTGGTCAGACATCTAGACTGGCTTACTTTGCCTCCTGACTCTGAGTCTCTTATGAGCTTATCAAGGTATTAGTCAGGAGTGAAGTCATCTTTATGCTCAGTTTATGGGGGATATGTTGCCAAGCTCATTCAAGTGGTTGTTAACAGTTCCTTATGGGTTGTTGGTATGAGGATCTCAGGTATTCATTGGCTATTGATTGAGGCCATTCTTGGTTTACTGTCTTGGTTTACTACAGCTTAAAACCTGGTAGCTGCTGACTTTACCAGTGAGCAAATGAGATACCAAGAGAAGGAAAGCAGTATGGAATTTATAGATTTTTGTAGCTTTTATCAAATGTAACATCTTAGCAATTTAGCTGTTTATTAAAAGCAAATTACTTGGTTCAGCCTACGTGCAAGGGAACCAGATTTCAAAAGAACACAAACCTGAAACACGGGATAATTAATAACCTATGTAAAAGCTGTCTACCACACTAAGCTTTCATGTGTTCAATGAAAAATGATAGATGGGCACAAAAGAGAATGTGATTATATAGAATATGTGAAACATAGAATCCTAAAAGGAGGAAAACCTCACAAATACTGTACGTGTTAATTTATTAAATGATTAAATCTGATATATCCATACAATACAATCTCATGTAGCAAAAAAGACAAAAAAGCGTATAGAATTAACAAAAGAAGAAAAATGCTTATGGTACTATCTGACATAATGAAGTACTCAAAGCCATGAGAATTCTGAACTTTATGCAGTGCCTATTTTCTAAAATTGAGAATTTACATTCTGAAAAAAATACTCAATTAAATTTTTATCTTCTCTTGAAAGTAAAAAATTTCCCCAGCAACTCATATTTATTTAAAAATATATGGGTTACTGGCACAAAAACAGACATGAGGACCAATGGAACAGAATAGAGGAGGCAGAAATAACCCCAAGCACATTCAACTATTTAATCTTTCACGAAGGGGCCACAGACATACCACTAGAGGAAAGATAGCCTCTTTAATAAATGATATTGGGAAAACTGTTATCCACATGCAGAAGATTGAATCTAGACTTACATCTCTTACAGTGTACTAAACTAAAATGAAAATGGATAAAGAATTAAATGTTAAAATAGAAACACAATCTGCTGGAAGATAAAATGGGTGAAACTCTTTGAAGTTATTGGCATAGACAAAGACTTTCTGAACATAACTCCAGTGGCACAGAAAATAGTACCTTGAATCAACAAATGGAATTATATCAAATTTAAAAGGTTCTTCACAGCAAGAGAAAAAGCCAACACAGTGAAAAGATAATCTACAGAATAGGGAAATATTTCTATCAGCTATTCCTCAGACAGAGGACTAATATCTGTAATGTATAAAGAACTCAAAAAAATTAGACCCCCCCAAAATAAAAGACCCAGTCAAAAAAATAGGCAACTGAAATTAATAAACACTTCACAGAAGAAGTACAAATGACCAATAAATACATAAAGAAATGCTCAACATCACTGGGCATTAGAGAAATGCAAATTAAAACAACACTGAAGCCAGGCATGGTAGCACATGCCTATAATCCTAGCACTCAGGAAGCTGAGGCAGGAGGATGGCCACGAGTTCAAGGCCAGCCTGGGCTATACAGTGAGTTTAAGGCCAGCTTGAACTACATAGTGGGACTCTGTCTCAAAAAATAAAAAATAAAAAAAGAAGAAAAAAGTAAAACCACATTAAGATTCCATCTTACACCAGAAAAAATGGCCATCATTAAGAAATCAAATAATAACAAATGCTGGCGAGGCTGCAGGGAAAAAGGAACCCTTCTATATTGTTGGTAGGAATGCATACTACTGCAACCACTGTGGAAATCAGTATGGAGATTCCTCAAAAAACTAAAACTAGAAACTCCATTTGACCCAGCTGTTACCCTTCTAGATATCTTTCCAGAAGAGTTAAAGACATCATATTATAGTGATGCATGCATATCCATGTTTATAGCAGCACAATTCATAATAGCTAAATCTTGGAAGCAGCCTAAATGTCCATCAGCAGACAAATGGATAAAAGAAATCTTGATATATACACACAATGGAGTACTACTCTTCCTTAAATAAACTTGAGTCATTTATAGGAAAATGGATGTACTTTGAGACCATAATGTTAAATGAAATAAGCCAGACACACAAGCTTAAATATAGCATGGTTTCTTTTATATGAGAAACCCAAAATATAAATAAAGAGCAAAATAAAAGATAATAGGAAGTAGGGAGATAGACCTTTCTCAAATGGGAATAGGATCAAGAGATGGAGGGAAGGGAAAGGAAGTGAAAAAAGGAATTACGATGTACTATGTACATGTACCAACTCCCCACAAGGAATGTAAATACGTACTGCAAGTGTGTACTAATAAAAAATAGAATTAAAACAATAAAAATATATAGATCTGAGTGTATAGCTCAGTGGTACAGTACTTGCCTTACATGCTCAAGTTCCTGGATTCAGTCCCCAGCACTCAAAAAACAAAAACAAAATTTTATGTGGCAGGTACCAATCAGATATTTTGCTTGTATTCACTATTTAATAGGCAAACATTTATCTACTCCAAAATGTTTTGGATATTTAAGAATATACCATTTGGTTCTTTTTATATCAGCAGTTTTGTTTAAAAATATTCTACATTTTCTCTTTCAGTCTCCTCCAATATTACAGATTTGTAGCCCACAGGCTTGTTACATTGTTCTCTTTGTGTATTCCACTCTATATATTCTTTTTTTTCTTGCATTTAAAAAAATTTATTGGCACATTTTAGATATACATGTTAACATTCATCATAAAGAATTTGTACCTGTACGTGATATATCTTGCTTCTTCTTTTTTTCCCCATTCCCCTCCCCTCCCTTCAACCCCTCTTCCCCTCCTTATTTATTTTCATTTGAAAGACAAAAAAAATTTCAAAACAAGTTAATAGGAGAATAACAATGGTTAATATATTGAGTATTGTTATCTTTAGTTACTCAGAGTACAAGATATAGGCATTTAATTGTCCAAACAATATTAGCACAAACCTTTCTTTTCAATGATCTAAGAGAAATTAGTAGTGTAACTACCTTAACTATCATGTGTGTGTATATATATATATATATTTTTTTTTTTCCCTTCTTTTCTCCTGTCCCCCATCCCAGTTTCTCTTTCCTTTTGAGCAGTTTCTCCCTGATTTACAATATCTGTTGTACATTTTGGATCTTATTTACTCTTTCAGCTTCTCACACTAGGGAGACAATACCATGTTTACACATATGAGTCTGGTTTATTTCATTTATGAGTATGGTCTCGAGTTGCATCCATTTACCTAGAAAGTCTCCAGTTTATCCTTCTTTATGGCTGAGTAGTACTCCATTGTATAAAAAGACCACATCTTTTTTATCCTTTCCTCAGTTGATGGGAATTCCAAGATCTAGCTATTATGAATTGTGCTGCTATAAACATGAGTGCACGTATATCTCTGTGGTACAATATTTTCAATTCTTCCCAGAAGATACCCAGAAGGGGAATAGCTGGGTCAAATGGGACCTCCAATCCTGGGTTTTGTTTTGTTTTGTTTTGTTTTTGGTGGGTACCAGGGTCGACCTCAGGACCTGGCGCGCCAGCAGGCGCCCGTGCCGCTGAGCGATATCACCGGCCCCTTTTTTCGTGTGTGGGTTCCGGGAGTCGAACTCGGGCCCTCGCGCTTGCCAGGCAGGTGCTGACGCCGCTGAGCCATCTCACCGGCCCCCAATCCTGGTTTTTTGAGAAATCTCCACACTGATTTCCACAGTGGTTGCACCAGTCTACACTCT
Organism: Erethizon dorsatum; assembly: GCA_028451465.1. Classification (NCBI taxonomy): domain Eukaryota; kingdom Metazoa; phylum Chordata; class Mammalia; order Rodentia; family Erethizontidae; genus Erethizon; species Erethizon dorsatum. The sequence continues at coordinate 101,399,004 of CM051834.1, forward strand.
TACCAATAGTGGAGAAAGATTCATTTTCCCCACAGCCCCTGCAGCATTTCTTATTGGTTGATTTCTTGATGATAGCCATTCTGTCTGGAGTGAGATGGAATCTCAGTGTTGTTTTAATTTGCATCTCTCATATTGAACATCTTTTCATATATTTATTTGCTGTTTGTATTTCTTCATCTGAGAAGTGTGTAGTCATCTCAGATGCCCATTTTTGGACTGGGTCTTTAAATTTAGGAGGTCTGATTTTTTTTTTTTTTTTGAGTTCTTTATATGTTCTCGATAGTAATCCTTTGTCTGAGGAACAGCTAGCAAACATTTTTCCCACATTGTGGATTGTCTCTTCACTCTGTTTGTGGTTTCTCTTGCTGTGCAAAAACTTTTTAATAAGATGAGATCCCAGTTGTTGCTTCTTTGTGATAGTTCCTATGCAACTGGGGTTTTATTCATAAAGTCTTTGCCTACACCAATGTCTTCAAGAGTTTTACCTATTCTATCTTCCAGCAGATTTAATGTTTCTGTTTTAATATTTAGATCTTTGAACCATTTTGAATTTAGTTTAGTGCATGGTGAAAGATATGGGTCCAATTTTAATCTTTGCCATGTGCAGAGCCAGTTTTTCCAGCACCATTTATTAAAGAGGCTATCTTTCTTCCAGTGAATGTGTTTGGCACCTTTGTCAAAGATAAGTGTCTTGGGGCCGGTGAGATAGCTCAGCGGCATAAGCGCCTGCCTGGCAAGCGTGAGGTCCTGAGTTCGACTCCTGGACCCCACATATGAAAAAAGGGCCAGTGATATCGCTCAGCAGCACGGGTGCCTGCTGGCACGCGAGGTCCTGAGGTAGACCCCCAGTACCCACAGAAAAAAAAAAAAAAAGATAAGTGTCTTAGTATGTCTGGAGTTGTTTCTGCATCTTCTAATCTGTTCCATTGATCTTCGGGTCTGTTTTTTGCCAGTACCATGCTGTTTTTATCACAGTAGCTTTATAGTATAATTTCAAGTCAGGGATTGTGATGCCCCCTTCCTTGGTTTGTTGCCCAGAATTGCCTTTGCTATTCTAGGTCTCTTCTGGTTCCAAATGAATTTTAGGATTTTTTTCTCTAATTCTGTGACATAATACCATTGGAATTTTGATTGGAATTGCATTAAATCTGTGTAACAGTTTTGGAAGTATGGCCATTTTCACTATATTGGTTCTTCCTACCAAAAACAAGGGATATCTTTCCATTTTCCGAGACCCTCTTCAATCTCCTTCTTCAGAGTACTGTAGTCTTCAACGTAGAGGTCTTTTACATCTTTCGTTAGATTGATTCCTAGGTATTTCATTTGTTTGGATGCTATTGTGAAAGGTGTTGTTTCCCTAATTTCTCTATCAGTGAGTTTGTTATTCGTGTACAGGAAGGCTATTGATTTTTGAGTGTTGACTTTGTATCCAGCTGCACTACCGAATTTGCTTATTAAATCTAGCAGTTTTTTTAGTGGTTTTTGGGGTCATCTATGCAGAGTATCATGTCATTTGCAAATAATGATTACTTAACGTCTTCCTTTCCTATCATTATTCCTTTTATTTCTTTCTCTTGTCTAGTGGCTGTGGCTAAAGTTTCCAGGACTGTGTTGAATAAGAGTGGAGGCAATGGACATCCTTGTCTTGTTCCTGATTTTAGAGTGAAAGCTTTCATTTTTTGTCTATTTAGTGTGATGTTTGCTGTTGGTTTGTCATAGATGGCTTTTATTAGATTGAGATAAAGACCATCTTTTCCAATTTTCTGCAGGGATTTTTTTTTATCATTTTTTTTTATTCTGACTTTGTCAGAAGCTTTTTCTACATCTATTGAGATGATCATATGGTTTTCGTCCTTGGCTCTGTTAATATGGTGTATTACATTTATTAATTTATGTATGTTGAACCATCCCTGCATCCCAGGGATGAATTCCTCTTGGCCATGGTGTATAATCTTCTTGATAATTTACTACATTCTGTTTGCCAATATCTTACTGAGGATTTTTACCTCTGTGTTCATTAGGGAGATTGGTCTGTACTTCTTTCTTAGTTGGGTCCTTCTCCAATTTGATATCAGGGTAATGCTTACTTCCAAGAATGAAATTGGGAGTATTGCGTCCCTTTCAATTTCATTAAAGAGTTTGAGAAGTAGTGGTGTTAGGTCTTCTCTAAATTTCTTGTACAATTCAACAGTGAATCCGTCAGGGCCTGGGCTTTTCTTTGTTGGTGGGTTTTTAATTATACGTTTGATTATATTGATATTGGTTTATTTAGGATTTTTATATCTTCTTGATTCAGCTTTGGTAATTCATATGTATCTAGGAATCTATCCATTTCTTCTGCATTTTCCATCTTATTAGAATACAAGTTCTCAAAGTAGGTATAGATGATCTTCTGGATTTCTGTGGGTTCTGTTGTGATTTCACCCTTTTCATTCCTAATTGTGTGGATTTGAGTCTTTTCTTTCCTTTTTTTTATAAGGTTGGATAAGGGTTTCTCAATTTTATTTAATCTTTCAAAGAACCAACTCTTGGATTCATTGTATTGTTTTCTTAGTCTCCAATGTGTTAATTTCTGCTCTGATCTTTATAATTTCCTCCCTCGTATGAGCTTTTGACTTAGCCTGCTCTTCTTTTTCTAGAAGTTTGAGGTTCACCATTAAGTTGTTTATTTGAGCTCGTTCTGTTTTCCTCATATGGGTATTTACTGCTATAAATTTCCCTCTTAGGGCTGCTTTCATTGTGTCCCATAAGTTCCACTATGTTGTACTGTCGTTATTATTTAATTTTAGAAACTAATTTCTTCTTTAATTTCATCTGTGACCCATTGGTTGTTCAGAAGAGTGCTGTTTAATTTCCATGTGTTTAGGAAGTTCTTGTGGTTTCTTTTGCCACTGATTTCCAATTTCATTGCACTATGGTCTGATAATATGCATGGGATAATTTCAATTCCTTTGCATTTACTTAAGCATGTTCTATGAGCTAGTGTGTGGTCTGTTTTGGAGAACGTCCCATGTGCAGCTGAGAAGAATGTGTATTCTGATGTTGTTCCCCTCCTTATTTAGAAAGGCTTTGTTTCCATTTTTTCTTCTATTCTTTTTTTCTTGTCCCTTCCTTCCTTCTCCCTCTCCCCGCCCTTGTTCCCTTTCTCATTTGAACATTTTCTTCCCATTTGCCAATATCTATTTTTCATTTTGGTCCTTACTTACACTTGTGGTTTGTCACACCAGAAAAACAATGCTATATTTAAACATGTGTGTTCTATTTATTTCACTTAAGAGTATGGTCTCAAGGTGCATCCATTTGGCTAGAAATCTCTCAAGCTTATGTTTTATGGCAGAGTAGTACTCCATTGTATTAAAAAACCACATCTTCTTTATCCATTCATTGGTTGATGGGCATTTGGGCTGTTTCCAAGATTTAGCTATTACAAACTGTGCCACCATAAACATGGGTCTGTGTATATCGCTGTGGTATAATGCTTTTAATTCTTTCAGGAGGATACCAAGAAGGGGAATAGTTGAGTCAAACGAAACTTGTAGTTTTGGTTTTTTGAGGAATCTCTACACTGATCTCCATAGTGGTTGCACCAGTTTACACTCCCACCAACAGTGGAGAAGGGATCCTTTTTCCCCACTGCCCCACCAGCATTTGTTATTGGTTGATTTCTTCATAATAGCCATTCTTTCTGGAGTGAGATGGAATCTCAGCACTGTTTTAATTTGCATCTCTCGAATGACCAGTGATGTTGAACATTTTTTCATATATTTATTTGCTGTTTTTTACTTCTTCATCTGAGAAGTGTGTATTCATTTCAGAAGGCTATTTTTGAACTGGGTCTTTAAAGTTAGGGGGTCTGATTTTTTTGTTTGTTTGTTTTGTTTTGTTTGAGACAGGGTCTCACTATGAATTTCAGGCTGGCTTTGAACTCACTATGTAGCTCATGCTGGCCTTAACTTACAGCAATCCTCCTGCCTCAGCCTTCTGAGTGCTGGGATTACAGGCATGTGCCACCATGCCCAGCAGGTCTGATTTTTTTTAGTTCTTTATATATTCTAAGTATTAGTCCTTTGAGGAACAGCTGGCAAAACTTTTCCCACACTGTGGGTTGTCTCCACTCTGTTGGTGGTTGCTTTTGATGTGCAAAAGCTTTTTAATAAGATGAGATCCCGGTTGTTGATTCTTCATGATATTTCCTGTGTGATCAGGGTTTTGTTCATAAAGTCTTTGCCTATACCAGTGTCTTCAAGAGTTCTTCAAGAGTTCTGTTCCAGCAGCTCTGGCCAGCATGTAGTCCCTACACTCGGATCCCAAGTGCACCACTTTGCACTCTCTTGAACTAAAGAGCCCACCCTTGTTTCTCCCTTCAGCTTTGGCAGGTGTGTCTGGGCCTAAGTCTCTCGGCCTGCACCTCTGCCCCATCCCAACTGCAGGACCCACCGCTGCTCAGGAACTTTTCCCCTCTCAGTGTCTGCCCTGGGCAGGTTGCTGCCATCACCCGCTCACCCTGTTTTACAGAGTGTTTTTTCTCTCCCCCAACAACCTGCTTGTGGCAGCCTGCCTACACATCTGGGTGCATTAAAGCTAAGCAGCTGTCCTTATGCTTATATAGGGGAAATGCTAGATGTCAAATACACTGAGTTCATGTCCCCCAAAGTTGAAGAATGAATTCTAAGAAACAACGGAGGTTAAGAGTAGGAAAACTGGGCCTGTGAGATAGCTCAGTGGCATAAGTGCCTGCCTGGCAAGCGCGAGGTCCTGAGTTCGACTCCCGGTACCCACATGTGAAAAAAGGGCCAGAGATAATGCTCAGCGGTATGGGCGCCTGCTGGCACGTGAGGTCCTGAGTTCGACCCCTGGTACTCACACACACACAAAAAAAAAAAAAAAAAAAAAAAAAAAGAGTAGGAAAACTTATTGGAGAAAAAGAATGGGGAATAGGAATGGGGATTAGGACAGCCCCTGAGAGACAAGAGGTGTCCGGAATGGGTTACCGACAGTCTATTCTTTCTGTCCATCTTCAAAACACTCTTTAATTTCTCTAGTAATACATGGATTTGCCATTCCAGGGATCAGTGACATTCAGGGATGTGGCCATAGACTTCTCTCAGCAGGAGTGGGAATATCTCAGCACTTTTCAGAAGACCTTATACCGGAATGTGATGATGGAGAACTATGGTAATTTGGTCTCACTAGGTATGTTTTCTGCCTCAAATAATTTAGGATAATTTAGAATCTTATCCTTAGGATATGTGTTTGTTTTTTTTCTACTCTGATTTTCAAGGCTAGCCTCTTAAGAAACTAAATTACTTTTCCCTTTTTTCCAAATGCATGGTTTGAACTTTGTTAGTATAGAAATTACAGCTCCATTATAAATGTATTCGTCTTCCCTTTCAGTGATATTCATGCTTTCTCTGGTCCCACTTAGAGTTGCCTTTAAGGAAGAACTAGATTAGGATTTTGTGGCAAATATCATACAACCATTGTTAAAGGATCCAGGTTTCCTATTTATTATGCTCAGAATTAGTGTATATACTACATTATCTAATCCATTTACAGGAAGAACAGCTTGACAGAGCATCCTAGATGGTTGTAATTATTAAAAGAACCTCTGCAATTTATATAGTGATGGACTGAATAAATGGAATTCATTAAAATCTGAAGAAAACACATTTCATTTCCTAAGACAAGTTTTATCTGACTGTTGAAAGTTGTAACTTACGAACATTAACATTTGTAAAGGTAATGTTGTAAGCACTTTAAATATATTACACACACACAGATAGATCAACTGATTTAATTCATATTAAATCACACAACCTTATTTTTATCCCCATTTTCAGATGAAAATACTGAAGCAGAGTGAGTTTTAAGGGACTTGCCCAACATTCTACACAGTTAGAAGATAGCAAAGTCAGGGATTGGTAATAGGTATTAAGGTCTGTATTTCAGTTACATGCTCTCAAGTTGTATGCATCCTCTCAAGAAAAAGAGGATATAAGTGTGTAAATTATGTTTTTAAAAACCTTACCCTATGTAACTGATTTCTTTTTTTTTTTTTTTTTTTTGTGGGTACCGGGGGGACGACCTCAGGACCTCACGCGCCAACAGGCACCCGTGCCGCTGAGCGATATCACCGGCCCCTTTTTCGTATGTGGGTTCCGGGAGTCGAACTCGGGCCTTCGCGCTTGCAAGGCAGGCGCTTAAGCCGCTGAGCCATCTCACCGGCCCTGTAACTGATTTCTTAATTTTTAAACTTCCTCACCTTTTTCCAAAAACTTTAATATCATTTTGACCTTTAATTTATTATAATTTAAAGCAGACTATTTTTCTATATCATATGGCATTTTTTTCTTTGTAAACAGGCTGTTCCATTTCTAAGCCAGATGTAATCACATTATTGGAGCAAGGAAATGCACCCTGGATGGTTGCGAGGGTAGAAACAAGAAAATTGGGTGAAGGTAAGTAAAAGTAAATCTTGCTCTAGGAAGCCAACTGTTTAGCAACAGCTCATCTGATCAGGGAAGAGCCACATACTTGGAATGTTGGTTGGAAATCTCCATTCATAGTTCAGAAAAGACTTATGATCTGGAGCAGAGATAAATACTGTGCAAGAGCTAACTAAATGGCTTTATCTTTACCTCTCATATTTAGGAAGTTTTCAGCCATTATTTCTTCAAATAAGTTCTCTGTCCCTTTCTTTCCTTTCTAGAAGTCTCATGATACATATATTGGTCTGCTTGATGGTCCTTGAGTCTAATAGGCACTCTCCTTTTTTAAGCATTTTTTTTTTTGCTCCCTTAATTTGATTTCAAATGACCTGTCTTAAAGTTTGCTAATTCTGGGGCTGGTGAGATGGCTCAGCGGCTTAAGCGCCTGCCCGGCAAGCGCGAGGGCCCGAGTTCAACTCCCGGAACCCACATACGAAAAAAGGGGCCGGTGATATCGCTCAGCGGCACGGGCGCCTGCTGGCGCGCGAGGTCCTGAGGTCGACCCCCCCGGTACCCACAAAAAAAAAAAAAAAAAAAAAAAAAAAGTTTGCTAATTCTTTTGCCTAATGAAATCTGCTGTTGAATCCTTCTAGCGAATTTTTAAATTCATTTATTTATTTATTTTTTCCAGCTCTAAAATTTCTGGGTGGTTTTTTTTGTTGAAGTTTTTATCTCTTGGTTGATATTCTCATTTTGTTCACGGCATTATTTTTGTAATTTCATTTGATTGTCTATGTTCTCCTTTAGCTTACTGGAATTTGTTTTACTTTGCCATGTGGAGGATGGAACCCAGGCCTTGCACATTTTAGGCAATAGCTCTATTATTTTTTTATTATTTTATTTTAAAGAGAAGAGCACAGGCTGGTGAGATGGCTCAGTGGCATAAGCGCCTGCCTGGCAAGCACGAGGGCCCGAGTTCGACTCCCGCAACCCACATATGAGAAAAGGGATGGTGATATCGCTCAGTGGCACAGGCACCTGCTGGTGCACAAGGTCCTGAGGTCGACCCCTGGTACCCACAAAAGAAAAAAAAAAAATGAGAGAAAAACAAAATAAAACAAAATTTCAAAACAAGATAATAGGAGAGTAACAATGGTTAATACATTGAGTATTGTTATCTTTAAATTAGTTACTCAGAGTACAAGGGTATTCAATTGTCCAAACAATATTAGCACAAACCTTTCTTTTCAATGAGCTAAGAGAAATTAATAGTATAACTACCTTAACTATCATGTATGTGTGTGTGTATATATATATATTTTTTTTTTTTTCCTTTTCCCTTCCTTTTCTCTTTTCCCCCATCCCAGTTTCTTTTTCCTTTTGAACAGTTTCTTCCCGATTTACAATATCTATTGTACATTTTGGATCTTACTCTTTCAGCTTCTCACACTAGGGAGACAATACGATGTTTACACATATGAGTCTGGTTTATTTCACTTATGAGTATGGTCTCAGGTTGCATCCATTTACCTATAAAAGTCTCCAGTTTATCCTTCTTTATGGCTGAGTAGTACTCCATTGTATGAAAAGACCACATCTTTTTTATCCATTCCTCGATTGATGGGCATTTGGGTTGTTTCCAAGATATAACTATTACAAATTGTGCTAAATAGCTCTACTGTTGAGTCACACTCATATCCCTCACTGGGTTCTTTAAGACACTTATTCTAAATTCTTTGTCAGGAACATCATAGATCTTTGCATAACTGAAGTTTTATTTTGGCCCTTTTGGTTGGCGTTGTTTTTCTGTTCCTTTATATGTCTTTTGATCTTTTGTTTATATTTGAGGTTTTGAAAAAACGGCCACCTCTTTCCCCCATCTTAAAAGAACCAGCTTTTTTTTTTTTTTTTTTTTTTTTTGTGGGTACCGGGGGGACGACCTCAGGACCTCGCGCACCAACAGGCACCCGTGCCGCTGAGCGATATCACCGGCCCCTTTTTCTTATGTGGGTTCTGGGAGTCGAACTCGGGCCTTCGCGCTTGCAAGGCAGGCACTTAAGCCGCTGAGCCGTCTCACCGGCCCCCAAAGAACCAGCTTTTATGCAAGGGAAAACCTTTATCAGTCAACCTAGCTAGGGGTTCTGGGAACATTCGGATTTTGGGAATGCATATTCTTTTGTATTGTACATGTGGCCTTTTTATAGTATATACAGCTGCTTTGGGCTGTTTTGGGTTATGTTTTTTTCTCAGGAATTTTTGGTTTCTATTTTATTCCTCTGCCTTGTCTCTTTCTCCCCATGGTGCATACCAGTGGAAGTGCAAATTCTCTACCATTCTAACATGGCACAGTGCTCACCTCTTTTCTGTGATTTCCAACCTGGTATTCAATCTATCATGTTGTTCCTGTCAGTACCCTAAGCCAAGTGAGGCAGAAAGAAGTCCCCCTGGCAGTTCCCAGGGAAGTCAAGGGGAGAGGCAAGAATTAGGAGGCAGTATTCTCCAGAAGCACCACATTATACTGGATTTAGAAGACGCTAGGGCAAGAAAACTGTGATAACCTCTTACCATTCTTAGCTGTCTCTTCCTTGTTTATGTATTCACCTTTGTGCCCTGGCTCCTTAACTAATCTCTAGAGTTCTCTTAAAGATACCTGGGTTTGTTATTTCTGTAATTTAATATCTCTGGTGGGGAAATGGAGGACTGGATCTTTCTAGTCCACTATCTTCCAAGCAGTTCCCACTTTGTTTTAGTTTCTCTTTCCCCTTTCCTACTTCGTTTTGAAATATTTGAAATTTTTATTATTCATTTCACCTTTTGTGCTGTATCTCTTTGAATTTCTTTTAATGGATGTTGTTAAACATCCATATAGCTAACCTTTCACAATCTACCTAGAGTTAATATTATAGTACATCTTGTAAAATGAAGAAACCATTGTTATGGTTTGTGTCTGGATGTCCCCCCAAAGCCTCATGCAGTCATGAGGGGCAGGCTTTTCAGAGGTGGCTGAATCTAGAGTTTGTGACTGATTCATGGTCCAGTACTGGGATTAAGGATGTGAGCGTTACATGTGCCCTAGGGTGGGTAGTCTGCATACAACGTAAGGGACAGAAAGAGTCTTGTCCCTCCTCCTTCAGTTGTTAATTTTGCTGTCTTCCACCGCCATGAATGGTTGCCCCTCCGTCATGTGCTGCCCTGCCTTGGAGCCAGTCAATTATGGATTGAAACCTATACAAACTGTGAGCTAAATAAACCTTTCCTCCTTTAACATTGGATGTTGGGTATTTGTGTCAGCAATGAGAGAAAAGTAACTAAGACAACCATGCATCCTTTTTTGTGGTACAGGGGATTGAACTCAGGATCTTGTGTGTGTTAGGAGAGTGCTCTACCACTTAGCTACATACCCAGCCTACTGTGTGTCCTTAATACCCTTTATATCTATCCTTTCCTTTGCAGTTATCAAATACATTACATCTACATATGTTGCAAACACCACTAAACAGTATAACAAGTTTTGCTTTTAAATAGTCATACTTGGGTCAGAGAACTTAAGAGGGAAATAAATGGCCTTATTCATGTAGATATTTCTCTATTTTGATATATTTTATTCCTGAAGAGATTTGGGATTCTCATTAGTATCATTTCCATTAGCCTAATTAATTGCCTTTAATGTTTGTTTTAGAACTGTTCTACTAATATCTATTCATCTTAATTTTCTTTTATCTGAAAAAGGTCTTTATTTCACCTTTATTCTTGAATGAGATTTTCACTGAAGATAGAATTCATTGTTCACAATCTGTTTTTTTTTTTGTCAGTCTAAACATCTTGTTCACTTTCTTCTGATCTCTTGTATTTTCTCTTTCTTTCTTTCTTTCTTTCTTTCTTTTTTATTTGTCTTATTTGAGACAGGGTTTCACTAGGCAGTCCAGGCTGGCCCTGAGCTCACTTTGTAGCTGAGGCTGGCCTCAAACTCGCAACGATCTCCTGCCTCAGTCTCCAAGTACTGGAATTACAGGCATGTACCACCATGCCCAGCTTTTTTCTATTTCTCTTTCATGAGCAAACTAATCATTTGAATTATTGTTCCTCTGAATATTGTCATTTTTCTCTACTTTCAAGAATTTTATATTCATTTTTTAGTAGTTTTATTAGGGCAAGAGTATTTTCATTTTGTTTCTTAACCTCTAAATTTAACTAATAGGTAGAAACCTTTAGTTAAACTTTAGTCCCACTGCCCTTTCTGTAGCCATAAACTTCAAAGAAGAGAAACAGATGGTGCTATCACAAACAAAACGGGTTTTCTTATCACTATCTTGCAGTCATAAAACCACAAGAAGGGAGTAGCACAGGTGGTACCTGCTGCCCCATCCCCCGTGTTAATTGGCCAGATGTTCGAGAAGAACCTTATAAAATTTCCAGAGAGGTGATATAGTCCATGACAACCAAGGACTTTGTAAGGCCTCCAAAAGTGTATTTAAGGAGGGGGACACAAAATCTTGGGGTCAGCTTCTGCTGTACCCGGCCGGCATCAATTAAAAAATTCATTTGTTTCTCGAATCTCGTCTTCCTGTGAGTGAATCTTGTGATTTTGCCATAACAGTTTGATTGTGATGTATCTAGACATATTTTCCCTTTCATTTATCCTATTTGGAATTCACTGGATTTTTTAATCTACAAATTTATGTCTTTCACCAAGTTTGGGATGTTATCAGCCATTATTTCTTCAGATATTTTTCTTTCTTCAGTCTCTTTTTCCTTTTCTCCCATTCATATCTTTTATATATTCCCACAAGTCCCTGAGCTCCTTTATTAAAAATTTTAAGCTACATTATCTATAAATTTTAGTTTGGATAGTATCTATAGGTCATGAAGCTTATTAATTCTTGTGTCATTTTCATTCTGCCATAAAAGCTCATCCAGTAATTTTAGAAATTAAATTCTTCAATTCTATAATTTCCATTTTGTTCTTTATATGACTTCTTTCACCTAGTTATATTTCTTGACTTTTCAGTCATTTCAAATGTCTAGCTTTTTTTTTAAGTTTAAATCTCCTAGAATATAGCTAAAGTAGCTGCTTTCAAGTCTTTGATAATTCCACATCATAGGCATCATTGGTTTGGCATCTATAGTCTTTTTTTTTCCCCTTTAAGGTAGGACCTATTTTTTGTGTATAGTTTTTTGTATGTTGAATAATTTTGAATTGTTCTTTGTATATTTTTGAGGGCTGTGTTTTGTCAACTTTGGGTTATGTTCATTCCTTTGGAGAACATTATGCTTTATGTTGATATTTTTACTTTATCAAGTAATCAGAGCAGTAAAATTTGGAGAATATTTTTGTCTGGGTGGTTTAGTTCTCAGTTTGGTTCTCTAAAATTTGGTTACACTGGATTGTGTCCTTTGTGTGTGTGTGTGTGTGTTGTGGTGGTGGGGATCGAACCCAGGGCCTTGTGTATGCAAGGCAAGAGCTCTTACCAATGAGCCACATCCCCAGCCCTGCATGTGTTATTTAGTGTTAGTCTAAAATTTGCACTAGTACTTATCTAAAATTCAGAAATCTCCTTCTCTAGATGTACCCCCATTCCCTGTCCTTTTCTGTTATGGTTTCTTACCTTAATTTCTACAACAAGAAATATGTTGAGGCCAGGCATGGTGGCGCACACCTGTAATCCCAGCACTTGGGAGGCTGAGGCAGGAGGATTGCCATGAATTCAAGGCCAGCCTGGCCTACATAAGCAAGTTCAAGGCCAGCCTGCACTACGTAGTGAGACCTTGCCTCAAAAAAGAAAAAAAGAAAAAGAAATGTGTTGGGATTTTGCTGCCCTACTATAAATGGAGCCCATATTTGTCTTTTGCTTTTTGTTTTTGAGACAGTGTTCACTATGTAGTTCAGGTTGACCTTGAACTCACTGTGTAGTCCAGGCTGGCCTTGAACTCACAGTGATCATCCTGCCTCAGCCTCCTTAGTACCAGTATTACAGGTGTACACTACTATGCCCAGCTTGAGCCCACATTTGGAGCAAGACTATGAGTTCTAGAGAAAATAGTAAGAAACTCAGAGCAGTGTGATTCAATTATTTATTTATTTTGGTTCTTTTGAGACAGGGTCTTGCTATGTAGTTCAGGCTAGCCTTGAACTCCCACGTAGCCTATGCTAGCCTTGAATTCACAGTGATCCTCCTGTCTTAGCCTTCCAAGAGCTAAGATTATAAGTATCTGCCATCACACCTGACAGTATAGTTCACTGTTTTTGTTTGTTGTTTGTTTTTAGTAGTTCATTTTTTAATGCTTTGATTCCCTGCCACAATCTTCCTGTTTTGTTTACTCCTAATAACTGACCTCGGTTAGGTGATTTTTAAAACTTTGTTGAACATTTTTAGTTAATAATAAAGATGAAGATGGGCTATAAAAGAGTTTACATAACCCTGATAGAACTATAACATCTTAAAATCAAGTTATTTAATGATTTTACAAAATTTCTTTTTTCTTGTATCATTGATTCATCACTTTTTATTATATTGTTTATATATCTATAATAGTCATCTTTATATGCTGATATTTTCAGTTTCATTTAGTCACATCTGCCTTTTTTGTGGGGGGGGCAGGTACTGGGAACCAAACTCAGGACCTTGTGCTTGCCAGGCAAGCGACTTATGCCTCTGAGCTATATCACCGGCCTGTCACATCTGTCTTTGAGGTCTTTGCTTTTTTTGCGGATGCAATTTCTTTGCTCACCTCCTGCCATGTTCCTAAATTGTCCCTTTATTCAGCTATCTTGTATTGCTAGAGTGAAGATTGGTATTTAGAAATTAAATTTAGGAGTAAAGAGAGCTCATTAGAACTGTCTTTTCTGACAGCTTTTTCTGTTTCCTCTGTTGATAGCTCTGTTTGGTTTTTCCCTTTGTGGTCAATTTTGATTAATTTTTAAAGAAAATCACCTGTGCCACTTGTAATTTCAGAAGTATTCATCTATGCAAAAGTATGCAAAATATAAATGAAATGCTTTTTATTTTGCATTTTCTCTGTTGTATATTATTTTTCTTTTACTCCTGTTTGATTGATTTAGCTTACTCCTGTTTGTTTTACTTAGTATGTGTTTACTTTTTCTTTTTGCAGTGCTGAGAATTGAACTAAGTCCTCATGCATGATAGGCAAGTGCTTTACCACTGAGCTACATTCCCAGACCTTACTTACTGAAGTTTTAAGCACAAGTTCTTTGATTTATTTGTTAATACTCCTGCCTTCCAACTCATTATGTTTTCTTTCATCTTGGTTTTTCTTCTTTACTTTGTAATAGATAAATTATATAAAATTTGGAATTGAATTTTTACTTCATTTATTTTTATTGATGTTTTCTGGGGGGAGGATAGTGGGGACTGAATCCAGGGCCTTCATGCTGGACTATATCCCCAGTCCTTTTTAAATTTTTTAATTTTGAGACAGCATCTTGCTAAGTTGGTAAATTGCACAGGCTGGGCTAGAAATTGCAATTCCCCTGCCTCAGCTTTACAGAATGCTGGTATTAAATAGGTTTGCACTACTGTGTCCAACATACTGGGATAATTTTTTTATCCCAATCGAATTCTCCTGAATGTTGAAAATGAATGCCAGTGATTTTGGCATACTTTTTATTATGACTTACTATAATTCTTTCTTCTCAGGCTTTTATTTCATATTGACCTAGAAGTTATTATGGAGAGGATATTTTCATTTTCACATGGAAGGTGTTTTGGTTTTCTGATAGTTGCCCTGGTTTTTTTTTGTTGTTGTTGTTACTGTATTTCAGAGAGAGAATATATTTGTATTATTTCAACATTTGGATATATATTATCTATTCACAAGAAGATATTTCTAGTCCTTAGTCGTGCCCCACTCATTCAGCACTTTCAAATTTGCTTAAGCTATTCCATCTTACAGGTTATTATCCTCCAAGATAAATCTTTTTATTCTTGTTCTCATACTCCTGGCACTCTTCCTCTAGACTCCTTCAGTGTGTAGTTCAGTCCCCCCCCCCAGATTACCCAAATGCTCAGAATTCCATAAGATTTTCAGTAGTATGTAATTCTAGAACATGCATGAAAACTCATTGTCATATTCTTCTGGGAATTACCAGAACGATCAGCCTTGTCTTAAAGGGAAAATAAGAGAGGACCTGAGAAAAGATATGGAGGAATAAAACAATTAGAATGTTTGTAGAATGGATAATTAATGAGAAACATCTCAGCAAAGGTAGTAAAAACTCAAGATTTTGATTTGAAAAACAACAAAAAGTTCACATGGCTATGCACAAGAGGTAATGAACCATGGTGTCTGTATTTTTATGGAGAAATATACTTGTATGAAAATCAAGTATAAGTAGTTGCTTTTATTTGTTTATATTAAGTATTAAAATTGATACAAGAGGGCCAGTGAGATGGCTCAGCGGTGTAAGCGCCTGCCTGGCAAGCGTGAAGGCCTGAGTTCGACTCCTGGAACCCACATATGAAAAAAGGGCTGGTGATATCACTCAGTGGCAGGGGTGCCTGCTGGCACGCGAGGTCCTGAGGTCAACTCCTGGTACCCACAAAAAAAAAAAAAAAAAAAAAAAAAAAACTGATACAAGAAAGACTTGATCACTGTAGTGAAGTGTGATAAATGAGAATTACAGAGACATTGTCAATAACAGTTCTAAATTGTATAGCTGATTTTAGTCTTCTTTTGAGTATTCATCTCCAGTTGACAGATTTAGCATTTAAATAAATCTATAAAACATTTATTTTTTGACAGGAAAACAAAATTGTTTTATTTCTTTTAGATTTGGAGTCCAAGTTTGAAAAAATCAGCAGTGGAAAAGTGCACATTTTTAGAAAGCATTCATCTGTTACTCTACATCAAAGAACTCATAATAGTGAGAAATCCTTTGAATGTGACAGATGTGGGAAGGCCTTTACTCGTCACACAGACCTTACAGTACATCAGAGAATTCATACTGGTGAGAAACCCTATGAATGTAAGCAATGTGGAAAAGCCTTCAATCGTGCTTCCAACCTGCTACAACATCAGAAAATTCATACTGGTGAAAAACCCTATAAATGTGAGGAATGTGGGATGACCTTTAGTCGTAATATAGACCTTAGAGTTCATCAGAGAATTCATACTGGTGAGAAACCCTATGAATGCAAAGAGTGTGGAAAGCCCTTTAGTCGTGCCTCATACCTAACTCAACATAGAAAAGTTCATACTGGTGAGAAATCTTATGTATGCCAAGAATGTGGGAAGGCCTTTAGTAAAGGTGGAAAACTTAAAATACATCAAAGAATTCATACTGGTGAGAAACCCTATGAATGTAAGGCATGTGGGAAGACCTTTAATCAGGCCTCTCACCTTGTGCAGCATGACAGAATTCATACGGGTGAAAAACCCTATGAATGCCATGAATGTGGAATGACCTTTAGTCGTGGAATAGATCTTAGAGTACATCATAGAATTCATACTGGTGAGAAACCTTGTAAGTGTAAAGAATGTGGGAAGGCCTTTAGTTGTACCTCTAATCTTGTTCAACATGAGAGGATTCATACTGGCAAGAAGCCTTATGAGTGTGAAGAATGTGGAATGACTTTCAGTCGCATTTATCAACTCATTCCTCATCAGAGAATGCACACTGGTGTGAAGCCCTTTGAATGTAATGAATGTGGGAAGGCCTTTAGTCGTGCCTCAGCACTTATTCAACATGAGAGAATGCATACCGGTGAAAAGCCCTATAAATGTAAAGAATGTGGAAAGGCCTTTATTCATGGTGGTAGCCTTAAGATACATCAGAAAATTCATACTGGTGAAAAACCCTATGAATGTAAAGAATGTGGGAAGGCCTTTGGTCGTACTTCAGACCTTGTTAGACATGAAAGAATTCATACTGGTGAAAAACCCTATAAATGTCAGGAATGTTGGAGGGCTTTTGGTCATATTGAAAGCCTTCGAATGCATCACAGACTTCATACTGGTGAGAAACCCTATGAATGTATGGAGTGTGGGAAGGCTTTTAAGAGTAGTCATCAACTTACTGTACATCGGAGAATTCATACTGGTGAAAAACCTTATGAATGTAAGGAATGTGGGAAGGCCTTTAGTGTATATACACGACTTACTCGACATCAGAGTATTCACAGTGGTGAGAAGCCTTTTCAGTGTAACAAATGTGGGAGATTCTTTAGGCTTAATTCAAGTCTTAAAATACATCAAAGAATTCATACTAAGGAAAAACCTTGCAAGTGAAAGAGCTTTAGAAAGGCCATATATGATAGGCAATATGTAGCTGATCAGTGTATTTATAACATTGACAATTTGAATGAAATGAATGTGGGAATGCTTTTAAATATGGTTCAGTTCTTATAAGACATTAGTTTACACTGTGAAAACTCCACAGACTATACATAATATTCCAAGTTATGATTCAAATATTCATATTTAGAGAATTTCTAATGTATTTTTATGTAACATAAGAAAACCTTCATCCTTCTCTATTCATCAATTATCAGTATATTCACTGAGGAAAATTCAGAGAATGTAAGGATGTCTTTTTTTATGTTTTATTTATAAAAGCTTGCTAGCCCTGTTAATTATTATTAAATTGAGAAAATTCATCAATTTAATTATTATTAAATTGTGATAATTCCTATTGACCTAACAAATATAGAAAAAATAATGTGATTGCCATTCTATGCCTTAGAGTGTATATGACATTGGGCAAGATATTTATCCTACTGGGAGTCTTCTGCAAATGATGATAGCTGTACCTACATTATAGTGCTGATATTGAAATGTAGAAAACTTAGAAAGCTATCTCACATGTCATCTCTATTCAATAAGTATTAGATACTATTTTTAATATTATATTACTATTAACAAATTATTTTGAGTCCATATAGGTATAATAATTTTAGAAAAGCTTCATGTAATTCTTATATTTTTTGAGTTTAAAATTAATTCTGATTAAAATCTAGTAAAATATAAAAAAGATGATTTAAAATACGAGCTTTTTTATTGTTTTTGTTTTTTGCTTTTGTTTTGGTGGTACTGAAGATTGAAATCAATTGCACTGAGCTGCACTTCCAGCCCAGCCCCTTTTTAGTATTTTATTTTATTTTATTTTATTTTATTTTATTTTATTTATATTTTTAGTGATACTGGGTATTGAACTCAGGGCCTTCATACCGAGCTACATCTCCAGGCCTTTTTGATTTTATTTTATTTTTTGAGACAGGGTTTCATTAAGTCACTAGATTGCCCAGGCTGGGATAAAATTTGTCGTCCTCCTGCTTCAGCCTATCAGAGTGCTTGGAACACAGGCATGCATCACCATGTTCTGCTTAAAATGTGAGTTTTATTGGAGCACTGGCTCAAGCATTTATTTACGTATTATCTGACTACTTGCATATTATTCTAGCAGAGTTGAATAGTTTAGAACAGAGACTGTTTGTCTCATAAAGCCAAACAATTTACTCTCTTGTTAAAAATTGCCACCTCCTCTTTAGAACAATATTCCCATAATTGTTTCATGACTTTGGACTTTCAAGTAGTACAATATAGTTCTTTCATTGAATGTTCCATATTCTAGATTTTTTAAATTACTTTCTTTGTGGATCATTTATCTTTTTGTGGTGATTTTCTTTCTCTTTGTTTGTTTTTCTGGTGCTGGGGATCAGATCCAAGATCTCATGGTAGGCAAGTATAGTACTCAACCAATGAGCTGTAACCCTGGCCCTTTATCTTATTCTTCTGTCCCTAATAGTTTCAGTAAATTTGAGTTAAGCAAAGAGGAATAAATTAACCAATGCCAAATAAATTAAAACATATATAATGTTGAATTTTCCCATTACAAATTGAATATTCCTAATCTAAAACTCTGAAATTTGAAAAGCTTCAAAATCTGAAACTTTTGAGTACCAACATAATGGTCTAAGTAGAAAATCCAGGCCGGTGAGATAGCTCAGCGGCATAAGTGCCTGCCTGGCAAGTGCGAGGTCCTGAGTTCGACTCCTGGTACCTACATTAAAAAAAAAAATTCCGGGCCGGTGAGATGGCTCAGCGGCTTAAGCGCCTGCCCGGCAAGCGCAAGGGCCCGAGTTCGACTCCCGGATCCCACATACGAAAAAGGGGCCGGTGATATCGCTCAGCGGCACGGGCGCCTGCTGGCGCGCGAGGTCCTGAGGTCGACCCCCCGGTACCCACAAAAAAAAAAAAAAAAAAAAAAATTCCACACCTGACCTCATGTGACATGACAAAATATATACAGTATATACTAAAAATATAGTGATGTATAACTTAAGGACGGGGATATATTCTGAGAAATACATCATTAGACAATTTTGTTTCCATGCAAATATTGTAGAGTATACTTACACAAACTAAGACAGCTATGACATAACAAAACAAAATAGTCTTACAGGACCACCATTGTATATATGGGCCATTGTAAACCAAAACATTTTTATGTGTTGCATGATTATATTGTATAAAACTACCTTCAGGGTATGTTTATGTGATATATATGTAAACAAATGATTTTCTGTTTACACTTGGGTCCCATCCTCAAGTTACTTCACTATGTATGTGCAAATATTCTAAAAATTTAAAAATTCCAAAATCTGAAACACTTCTGGTTACAAGCATTTAGGATGAGGAATACTGAAACCTATATTATTGATGCTAGATGTTATCACTTGGTTGTAAAGGTGACTATTTGATTTCTTCATTGTAGAGACCCGCTTTACACTTAATCTGAATGGAAATATTTTGTCACTCCCTTTTGAAACTGATAATTGGTATATATATTCTAAATTGAATAGAAAATTAATGTAGAACTTAGGGCCTATTCAGAAAAATGCCTTATGAGATGTGATCCAAAAATATGCTGAGCCTGGGATAGCCTGCCTGACAAGCACAAGGTCCTGAGTTCGATTTCCGGTACCCAAAATAACAAAACAGATAAACAAAAAACCAAAAATATGCTGGCTATTTAAAAAAAATTTTTTTTATTTATTGTGGTAAAAGACACATTGCCATTAATCTCCCTTATATATAATACACTTATTCCATTGTTCTTGTGACTTTCTTGAGCAGTTATAGAGGTCCTCTTTTGTAAATTCCTTAGTTGTGCTATCATGGTTGCCTCGATATCCTGAATTAATTCAAAATGTTTAACTTTCGTGATGATTTTGACTTTGGGGAAGAGCCAGAAATCACACAGTCCCAGATCTGGTGAATAAGATAGATAAGGACACAATGTAATTTTTTTTCTTTTTCTTTTTCTTTTTTTTTTTGTTTTGTTTTGTTTTGTTTTATTTTGTTTTTTTGAGACAGGGTTTCATTGTGTAGTTAAGGTTGACCTTGAACTCAATGTGTAGCCCAGGCTGGCCTCAAACTCATAGGGATACTCCTACCTCAGCCCCCTCAGTGCTGAGATTACAGGCATGCACCACCCTGTTCAGCCAGACTGTAATTTTTGTATGCAAGAGAAATTGCTATAAATGTTTTGAATTGATTCAGGATATCGAAACAGCCACAAAGAGACACTCAAGAAAGAGACTTTAAAAACTGCTTCACAAAGTGGCAAGAGTGATGGGATAAGTGTGTTCAAAGCAAGGGAGAGTACTTCGAGGGGGGTTTATGGCAATGTGTCTTTTCCTGTAATAATTTTTAAAATTTTTATTTAAACATTGATCATAGTTTTTTATCATACCACGTGTCAGAGCTTTGGAATATTGGCAGTCCTCTATTCATGGGCAGGTTAATACTGTTTAAAAGATTATTTTCTGCCATCTAGAAGTTTAATGACTTGAAACTAAAATAATTAATGCTTTAATGTTTGTGGGGGGGACAGGGTCTCACTATGTAGTTTAGGCTGACCTTGAACTCACTGTGTAAGCTCAAGCTGGCCTCAAACTCATGGCAATCCTCCTGCCTCAGGCTGCTAAGTGCTGGTGTTACAGGTGTGTGCCACCATGTTTGGCTAATGCTTTAGTTTTTAAAAATTTTTCTGCTAAAATATGTTACCTTCAAATAGACATTGGTAAGTCTGGTCAAGTAAAAAAATAGGAATGATTACATTACAGAATCATTAGTAAGAAAGAAGACATGTTTAAGGCCAGGCATGGTAGCACTTGCCTGTAATCCCAGTACTCAGGAGGCTGAGGCAGGAGGAGAGCTGCGAGTTTGAGGCCAACCTGGGCTATGTAGTGATTTCAAGACCAATCTGAGCTATACAGTGGGACCCTGTCTCAAAAAAAAAAGGAGGAGGACATGTTTATAAGTAATAGAGAACAAAATCTTAATTATAATGTAATACTTAAGTTTATTCTAGTATATTTAGAAATCTACGGAAAGTGAATTATCTTCCTAGAAAAAAGTATAACTCATAAAAAGTAACATGACGATATTGGGCCTTTTTTTAAATTCATGAGTTTTTTTTAATTAAAGAGAAAGAACCTCTCCATTTTAAAAGCAGCACTTACACAATGGTGCATCCTCAAGTAAGACTTGAAAGAAATTATTTCTAACAATATTTTCCCAGCTCCTTATTACATGGATTAGACTAACATGCATAACAAATCTGGGAGGATGACTCCTAAAAATCAAAAGTTGCCAGGCATGGTGGTGCATACCTATAAATCTCAGCACTTGGGAGGCTGAGGCAGAAGAATTACTGCAAGTTCAAGGCCAGCCTGGGCTACATAGTGAGATGTGGTCTCAAAAAAAAAAAAAAAAAAAAAAGTTAAATCGTTTTCCTTTAAATCTAAGCATAGAAAATTGAAATACATTATCTACCAACTGAAAATAGAGATCTACCTGAAGAGCTGTGAAAAGCAGCTACCTAAAAAGCACTGATGTAGAGTATTCAGGATTTAAGTCTTCTAGTTTAGTTATAAATCTTGATACATGACAAAATCATCAATCCATCTTTGGTATGATTTCAGCATCTATGGCACCTGGGCATGTTTTGGAAATAAAATTTTATTGAAACATGCTGTATTCATTTACCTTTTGTGACACTTCAAGAGTAGAGTTTTTGGGGCCCGGGGATATAGCTCAGCAGCACAGTGCCTGCCTGGCAAGTGTGAGTTCGTGAGTTCGATTCCCGGTACCAAAAAAAAAAAAAAAAAAGTCGAGTTTTTTTAATAGACAACATATGACTCACAAACCCAAACTGTTTACTTTTTGGGTCTTTAAGAAATGTTTGGGCCTGTGAGATAGCTCAGCAGCATAAGCGCCTGCCCAACAAGTGCGAGGTCCTGAGTTCAACTCCCTGTACCCACATATGAAAAAAGGGCCGGTGATATTGCTCAGTGGCACAGGCGCCTGCTGGCACGTGAGGTCCTGAGGTCAACCCCCCGGTACCCACCAAAAAAAAAAAAAAAAAGGTTCATAATCTGTGGTTTAGATTTATCGGTGTGTGTGTGTGTGTGTGTGTGTGGTGTATTTTGTTTTTTGGTTTTTTTGAAACAGGGTCTTGCTATGTAGTTCAGGCTGGCTTTGAACTTACTATATAGCCCAGGATGGCCTCAAACTCACAATGGTCTTCCTAAATGATCCACCCAGCTAGATTTATTAATTTTTCTAATGTTTATTCAAGAAAAGTTGAATTACAGTGACTGATTTCTTTACTACTAAAAGACATAGTTGGGTTCTTTTCATTGTAGTTGTTTTTTGTTTTTATCTTTTGAGTTTTGCCATTTTCTAAATCAGGGTATTACTTAAAATTGGTAACGACTTTTAATCACTTCCAGCTAGATGACCATCATAAGTTACTCATTTGAAATACTTTCACTGTATTTTCTGGAAATCTCAAGAAAGTGCCAGAAAACATATTAGTTTTGTTGAAACAGTGTGTTTTAATGAGTTAGACTTCAGTCTGGTTAGAGACCAGAATCTGAAATAATTAGTACCTTTTGATTGATGAAAATCACAAATTATACATTAACCATCTATGATATCACTAATACTGTCCATTATGATCAATATTTCATTTCTATATCCATTTTTAGCAGATGGGAGTCCAGTAACACCAGACAGAATAATTCGAATTCTATAATAAAATACATCATTGAATAGGTTGTTATTCCTCCAGGTTATGACATATTCGTGGTAAATATAGGGATCTAAACTTTTATGCCTCCCAGAACACTATTAATACTTCATGGTACTTTAGCAAAGGTTTCCATACTTAACCAAGTTTATGAAGTATGACTATGAAATCTTGACTTTGGAACAATGTAAAGCTCACATTAGTCAAACAAATGAATAAAAAGTCTTGTGCTAGAGATTTTAAAATGTTACCAAGGAACCTCCATTCCTAATACCTGTTAACATCTTTGGGAAGAGTTGCCACATCCAAAGGGAATGACCGTAGGGTTGAGATTTTCAGTTACCATTTCAATGATTAGCCATTACTGGTGGACATCTCACATCCTGACCTCTAATTAGCCTCTTTTTTTCTGAATGTAGGTCTGCTATTTTTCTACAGAATGAAATATTTTTCAGACTAATCGTTTCATTTTATTTTCTTCTGTTCTGTTCTGTTCTGTTCTGTGGTACTAGGGTACAAATTCAGGGCCTCTCACATAGGAGGCAAGTTCCCAGCTCCTCAGCATAATTTTTACATGATCATACTTCATTCTATTTAAATCCTTTTGATTTTCAGTTGAAAATTATACAGTAATTCATATTTTTTACTTTTATAAAAACAGTGAATAGCTTTGCTTCTGTTTTCTACTGCATGTGATTGCTCAGGCATGGTGGTAGACATGTTCAGGTTCAATACATATAACCAACTTGTGTACTTTTGTAACATTGACAACTCAATTAAAATTGAAATATGTTCTATATTTCTCCTTCTGGTGTGCGTTTTTATATTTCTAATCACTAGCAAGTTGAATAGTTTTCACATATTTTATTGGCCAATCATATTATTGTCATTTTTCGTAGATGTGTTTTTTGCCCATTCATTTTTTTTCCTTTTGATTTGTGTTTTTAAAAATGAACATACCAGGGCTGGTGAGATAGCTCAGTGGCATACGCGCTTGCCTAGCAAGCACGAGGTCCTGAGTTCGACTCCCGGAACCCACATAAAGGAAAAAAGGGGCCGGTGATATTGCTCAGTGAGTGGCACAAGCACTTGCTGTCAAGTGCGAGGTCCTGAGGTCGACTCTTGGTACCCACATAAAAAAAAAATGAACATACCAGCTGAGGTGGGGAATGCCTGTTATCCCAGTCCTTGGGAGGCTGAGGCAGGAAAATCACTGTGAGTTTGAGGCCAGCCTGGGCTCCATAGTGAGACCTTGTCTCAAAAAAAAAAAAATCCACCTTAAAAAAATATAGCAGAGACTTCTGGGAAGATGGCAAAGTGGTGAACAGCAGAGAAATAACCTCTCTGAGATTTGGTATCCAGATGCTGGAATATAGCAACGTGAGAGAGAGAAGTAGGAGGGAAATGGGTCCCTGGGACCAAGCAAGGATCCAAAGTGAGAATTGACACCCATGGGGAGAGCAAAGAGAGAGACCTCAGTGAAGAAGAAGGAGATGGCAAGTGGCACTTTCTCCCTCAGCCCTGACTCACTGCATGGGAGGGGCAGCTTGAACCTGCAGACACACAGTGACCACTGGCAACCCCAGAGGCCTCCACACAGAAACACACCAGTGGGACAGCAGTGGACACAGCAGACTGCAGTGGCTATTGACTTATTCAGGTTTAGCCATCCCCCAGGAGAGGGAGATTGGCCAGTAGCATCTTGGAGAGGGCCAACTGAGCTTTGGAACTCAGAGCAGCTGCAGGCTGGTACCATCTGGCGGCTCCCAGTTTTAGGGTGAGGCGGAACAGAGTTCAAGTTGGCAGAAGGTCAAAGAGCTGAGTTCAAGCTGGCAGGAGGCACATGGAGTGTTGCAAGCTGAACAAATCAGGTTCCAGGCTCACAGCCAGAAACCAACCTGAACTTCAGTGAAACTAAAAGTGCAGGCTTGCTAGGATTATCCACTACCCTGCTGTAAATCTACAGCTGGCTTACTGGGATTAAACAACACATCTGGACTCTCTGCCTACTTTGTCTACCAGTGACAGAAGACAAATGCCTTGAAGTGAATATTTTTTCCCTTGTTTTTGTTTTGATTTTTATTGTTTGTTTTTGTTTTTATGTGAGTGTGAACATTATTTCTAGTTTTATCGTTCTGTTCTTTTTATTTCTTCCTTCTCTTTCCCTCCTGTCTTCTTCACCAGTTTGTCAAAGTTTGCATAATCTTCCTTTGTTCTCCAGCCTTGATTCTAATCTCTTCCTCTTCTTCTATTTCTCTGTTTTTCCCTCATCCTCTTTTAAATAGTCTCCCTTGAGGGTAAAATCACCATACTGAGGGCATGTTTACTGCATACATTTTTCTAATTTGAGATTTTGTTATATAACCACAAATCTAGTTGATACGGTTAAAGGTGACAAATTAATAGTTACCACAGTTTGTCATTTTCTAGACTGTGTTTCATGCTATTATTGCTGATTGTACTACTTTAGCCAACATGAAGTAATTGTCCTAATCAGTTGTCCTTCCTGGTATGCCAAGATTGAGATTACCTGAGTCATAAAAAATACTATAGGTCAGTGCCAAAGAACCAGGGGTAAAGCCAAGTAGGCAGAAACTTCCCATTTTGAATAAATTAAAAAGGTAGCATCTTGCAACAGATTCAATACCAAAAAGCCAGCTACAGCCAGAAGGCATCTCTGTGAAGTAGTCATTTCTTAAGGGGTCTAAATAAAAAGCTACTTGCCATAAGCAAGCATCAACCCAGGAATTAAACAAAAAAAAGAAAAGAAAAAGAAAATGAGAAGACACTTAAGATGCAACCCGACTTCCAGCTCACCAAAAGCAAATCCAGAGGGCAGCGAGGTGAAACAATTCGAAAGCCACCCACCTGGTCTCTCTGAAATTGTAACAGTAGAAGTAACAAAAGCAGATGGATGAGGCTCTAGAAAAAAAATCAAATCAGAACTAATCTCTCAGATAACTACAGAGATGGTGACTGTAATGAAAGACTGTAGAACAGATATGGACTTTAAAAAATAGAGGAGTTTAGGAAAATGGAAACCATGAATGCCCAACATAGGAAAGAAATGGAATCCATGAAACAGATTCAGACAGATATCCAGGAGTTAAAAAATTCCACTGAAAGTATACACAGCAGAATGAGTCAGTGTGAGGATAGAATATGAGATGTAGAAGACAAGATTGTGGTTAGTGATTATGAAAAGAAAGATTTCTTAAAAATAACAAGGGACCACAAAAAAATAGCAAGGAACTGTTGACCAGAATCAATGAAAAAAAAAACAAGAGATAATGCAAATGACATAAAAACCTGTTCACAGAAGTAATGGCAGAAAATTTCCCAAAAAGACTTTGATGTACAGATGTGAGGCATATAGAGTTCCCGTTAGCCATGATAAAAAAAAAAAACTACACTAAAGCATATAATAGTCAAGATTCCAGAAGTTCAATGCAACAACAGAATATTAAAAGCTGTTAGAGGAAAAGCAAATCACCTATAAAGGAAAGCTCACCAAAATCACAGCAGACTTCTCAACACAAACCCTCAAGTCAAGGAGTGAAGTATTTCAAGCCCTAAAAGAAAACAAGCTCCAAACCAGATTGATGTACTCCACAAAAGATAACAAGAACTACAACTCCATGAACCCCAACAGAATGAATCCACCAGGCAAGGCAAACAATTAAATAGGGGGGAAAAAAGTGAAACAACAGGAAAATAACATGACAAAGATAAGTCAATACATATCTGTTAGTATAACCGTCAATGTTAATGGTCTCAATTCACCAATCAAAAGAAACAGAGTGGCAGAATAGATCAAGAAGGAAGAACTGCGGCCGGTGAGATAGCTCAGTGGCATAAGTGCCTGCCTGGCAAGTGCGAGGTCCTGAGTTCAACTCATGGTACCCACATAAAGGAAAAAAAGGGCCGGTGATACCGCTCAGCAGCACAAGTGCTTGCTGGCAAGCGTGAGTTCCTGAGGTCGACTCCCAGTATCCACATAAAAGAAGAAGGAAGAACCAACAATACTCTACATACAAGAAACACATTTAATTCAAATAGAAATTCATAGACTGAAAGTCAAAGGATGGAAAACAGTATTCCACGGGACAGGAACCCAGAAAAAAGCAGAGGTAGCTATTCTATGTGCAGACAAAGTGGATTTCAAGTCAAGACTGATTAACAGAGACAAAGTCACTACATACTTGTGAATGGAAAACTCCAAGAGGAAGAGATAACAATCATAAGTATTTATGCACCAAATACCAGCACACCCAACTATATAAAACAAATATTAAGAGGCATGGAAAATCAAATGGGGACTGTAATAGGGGACCTCAATACCCCACTGTGACAAATAGACATATCAACTAGACAAAAAAAATCAACAAATATCAGAACTGAACCAAACTTTTGAACAAATTGACTTAGTAGATGTCTACAGTGTTCCACCCCAAAACATCAGAGTACACATTTTTCTCAGCTGCACATGGTATGTTCTCCAAAGTAGACCACATACTAGCTCATAGAACCTGCTTAAGTAAATGCAAAGGAATTGAAATTGCCCCATTCATTTTATCAGACTACAGTGCAATGAAATTGGAAATCAATGGCAAAAGAAATCAAATGAACATCATAAACACATGGAAATTAAATAACACCTTCCTGAACAACCAATGGGTCACAGATGAAATTAAAGAAAAAATTAGACAGTTTCTACAACTAAACCATGATGCCAGTACCTCATACCGGAACTTTTGGGATGCAATGAAAGCAAGACCAAGGGAAATCTATAGCGGTCAATTCCCATATCAGAAAAACAGCACAAATGAACAACCTAATGTTGAACCTCAGGCTTCTACAAAAAGAAGAGCATGTCAAACTCCAAGCTTATAGGAGGGAGGAAATTACAAAGATTAGAGCAGAAATTAATGCAATGGAGACTAAGAAAACAATACAAAGAGCCAATGAATTGGAGAATTGATTCTTTGAAAGATTAAATAAAATTGAGAAATACTTAGCCAACCTTATTAAAAAAAAAAGGAAAGAAAAGACTCAAATCCATGCAATTAGGAATGTTAGGGGTAAAATCCAACAGATCCTGCAGGAATCCAGAAGATCATCAATACTTACTTCAAGAATCTATATTCTAATGAGATGGAAAACCCAGAAGAAATGGACAGATTTCTAGACACATATGAATTACCAATCTGAATCAAGAAGATATAAAAATTCTAAATAAACCAATGTCACTCAATGAAATTGAAGATGTAATTAAAAACCTACCAATAGGGCTAGTGAGATGGCTCAGCGGCATAAGAGCCTGCCTGGCAAGTGTGAGGGCCCGAGTTCGACTCCCAGAACCCACATATGAAAAAAGGGCCGGTGATATCGCTCAGCGGTATGGGTGCCTGCTGGCGTGCGAGGTCCTGAGGTCGACCCCCGGTACCTACAAAAAAAAAAAAAAAAAAAAACCTACCAACAAAGAAAAGCCCAGGACCTGATGGATTCACTGGTGTATTTTACAAGAAATTTAGAGAAGACCTAATGCCACTACTCCTCAAACTCTTTAATGAAATAGAAAGGGGAGCAATACTCCCAAAGTCATTCCTGTAAATAACTCTGATACCAAAACCATAGAAGGATCTAACCAAAAAGAACTACAGGCCAATCTCCCTAATGAACATAGATGCAGAAATCCTCAAAAAGATACTGGCAAACAAAATGCAGCAAATCATCAAAAAGATTATACATCATGACCATGACAGCCCTCTTCCACTGTTGGTGGGAGTGTAGACTGTTACAATCACCATGGAAATCGTTGTGGAGATTCCTCAGAAAAGTAGGATTAGAGGTCCCATTTGACCCGGCTACTCCCCTTCTGGGTATTTTCCCAGAAGAATTAAAAATATCGGGGGCCGGTGAGATGGCTCAGCGGTGTAAGCGCCTGCCTTGCAAGCGCGAGGGCCCGAGTTCGACTCCCGGAACCCACATACGAAAAAGGGGCCGGTGATATCGCTCAGCGGCACGGGTGCCTGTTGGCGCGCGAGGTCCTGAGGTCGACCCCCCGGTACCCACAAAAAAATATATATATATCGTACCACAGTGATATATGTGCATCCATGTTTATAGCAGCACAATTTGTAATAGCTAGATCTTGAAAACAACACAAATGCCCATCAACTGAGGAGTGGATAAAAAATATATGGTCTTTTTTTGTGTGTGTGTGGGTACCGGGGGTCGACCTCAGGACCTCACACACCAGCAGGTGCCTGTGCCGCTGAGCGATATCACCGGCCCTTTTTTCGTATGTGGGTACTGGGAGTCGAACTCAGGACCTCGTGCTTGCCAGGCAGGCACTTATGCAGCTGAGCTACCTCACTGGCCCAGATATGGTCTTTCTATGCAATAGAATACTACTCAGCTATAAAGAAGGATAAACTCAAGGCTTTTATAGGTAAATGGATGCAACTAGAGACTACTCATACGTGAAATAAATCAGACTTGCATGTGTAAACATCATATTGTCTCCCCAAGAAACTGAAAGAGTAAATAAAATCCAAAATATACAGTAGATATTGTGAAAGGGAAAGAAACAGCTCAAAAGGAAAGAACAACTGGGATGGGGGAAAGGAGAAAAGGATGGGAAAAGAAAAAAAAAATATATATATACAAGATAGCTAAGATAATTATACTACTAATTTCATTGAAAAGAATGGTTTGTGCTTATATTGTTCGATCAATTTCACATGCCTATGTCTTGCAATCTGAGCAACTACTTTGAAGATAACAATATGTAATATATTAACCATTTTTTTGTGTGTGTGAGTACTGGGGGTCAAACTCAGGACCTCGCACTTGCCAGGCAGATGCTTATGCCACTGAGCTATCTCACTGGCCCATATTAACCATTGTTAATTTCCTGTTATCCTGTTTTGAAATTCTTTATCAGTTTTTATTTTTTTTTCTCTGTAAAATAATAATTTTTTAAAAAGACCTCAAAATAATCAGACCCACCAAATTTAAAGACCCAGTCCAAAAATGGGCATCTGAAATGAGTACACAATTCTCAGATGAAGAAGTAGAAATGGCAAATATATATGTGGATCTATTCAACATCACTGATCATTCGAGAGATTCAAATTAAAACAATGCTGAGAGTCCATCTCCAGAAAGAATGGCTGTTTTCAAGAAATCAACCAATAACAAATGCTGGCGGGGCTGTGAGGGAAAAGGAACCCTTCTCTACTGTTGGTGGTAGTGTAAACTGCTGCAACCACTGTGGAAATCAGTGTGGAGCTTCCTCAAAACACAAACTGCAGGTCCCATTTGACCCAGCTATTCTCCTCCTTGGTATCTTCCCAAAAGAATTAAAAGCATCGTACCACAGCAATATATGCACACTCATGTTTATAGTGGCACTTTTTATAATAGCTAAATCTTGGAAACAGCCCAAATGCCCATCAACTGATGAATGGATAAAGAAGATGTGGGTTTTTTTATACAGTGCAGTACTACTCAGCCATAAAGAAGGATAAGCTTGAGACATATCTCGCCAAATGGATGCACCTTGAGCCCATACTCTTAAGTGAAATAAATCCGACACACGTGTTTAAATACTGCATTGTTTCTCTGGTGTGAGAAACCAAAAGTGTAAATAAGGATCAAAATGTATAGTATTAAGAAATGGGAAGAAAATGTGCAAATGAGGAGAGTAAGGGGAAAGAGAAAGGGAAGAAAGGACAAGAGAAAAAGAACAGAAGGAAGAAATGGATACAAAGCTTTTCTAAATGAGGGGATGAGGGGTTGAAGGGAGGTCGAGGGGAATGGCAAAAAAGAAGCAAGATATATCATGTACAGGTACAAATTCTTTATGATGAATGTTATGTATATCTAAAATGTACCAGTAAAATTTACAAACGCAAAAAATATCATGTTCAGGATCTTAATCCTTTGCTTGTTCATATGATGTCATTTTTTTCAGACTTAAAATTTATACAGTTCTATTGTATTCCATTGCCCTCATTGCCAACATTTAAAATTTCAGTATGTTTTCAGTCTTGGCAAAAACTTTTATTATTTATATTCATAATTTTACTATATCATTGGTTTTCTAAGTAATCGGGCAAATTATCTGCAAGTCAAAATGAAAACTCCTTTTCTAACATTTTATATTGATTATTTCTTTAATTTTGAAACAGCTTTAGCTATATTTTGTGTTGATAATAATACCAGGCAGTTAGGCTTTTCCTTTAATGGAAATTACATAAACATTTCACATTAGTCTAATGTTTTCTTTTGGTTCAGTGTAAGTAATCTACTGTATGTAAGTAGTTAGCTGCATTAAAAAGAAATGCTTCTTTTTTCCAAAGTTCATTTCAATATTTGTTGCTATAGCTGTATACTATTCTCTTATTTTAATTTATTGATATACTAATTAATATTGACTTCTTTTTTATTAGTATGTTTGCAGTACATGATTATAATTACCACAGGCAGTTGACACATGTACATAATACATTTTAATTCTTTTTTTGTTTGCTTTGCTTTGTTTTTCACTCTCTACCTTTCCCCTCCTTCCCTGATCCTTCCACCATTGGTCTTCTTATTTGCAAAAGGCTCTATTTTCATCAAATATAGACTTCTTGATTTTTAAACATCCCTGGAGTAAATCCTGGTTAGCCGTGGTATAATATTCATTTAGTATTTACTCAATTACAGTAGTTAGGGCCGGTGAGATGGCTCAGCGGCTTAAGCGCCTGCCCGGCAAGCGCGAGGGCCCGAGTTCGACTCCCGGATCCCACATACGAAAAAGGGGCCGGTGATATCGCTCAGCGGCACGGGCGCCTGCTGGCGCGCGAGGTCCTGAGGTTGACCCCCCGGTACCCACAAAAAAAAAAAAATTACAGTAGTTATTAGTTTATTTAAAGGATGTTTGCATCTATATTATGTCAGATTATATTCTAATTTCCTTTGTATTATGTGTTTCATGTTTGATATTGCAATTATCAGTTTTTTTTAAATGTGATAGAACTTGTCTTTGAAAACTTACAGAGCATCTATTTTATATGAGCACCTAAGTAAAAGTCAAGTATCATACATGTTTGGCAGTACTTTTTGGGACACCACAGATCCTCCAGAAGGACATGAATTGCCTTTTTCTTTTCTTTTCTTTTTTTTTTTTTTTGAGACAGGGTCTTGTTGTGTTATTTAGGCTGGCCATGAACTCACTATGTAATCCAGGCTGGCCTCCAACTCGTGGCAGTATTTCTGCTTCAGCCTCCCAAGTGGTTGGTTTACAGGCGTGTGCTACCATGCCTGATTAGGCATGAATTGCTTTTGTTTAAAAAGTTTGGATACTTTTAAACAACCACATTCAGTAGTATTGACAGATTCTTTCATAATGAGTTTTTAGAAATAGTATATTGACAGGATTCACTAATTAGAAATTCTTACTAATTTAGGAATATTTATAAATAATAATGTTTGTTGCTTAAAGCCAAGTTTTAATCTATCAGTTACTACTTCATTAATCATTTAGTGGCAGGCGTGATGGCCTACAACTGTAATCCTAGCACTCAGAAGGCTGAGACAAGAGGATAGCTACAAGTTTGAGGGCAGCCTGGGCTATACAGTGAGTTAAAGACCAGCCTGAACTACAAGATGAGGCCCTGTCTCACAGAAAAAAAAACTTTTTAGCAATCAGCATTTCTCTAAATATTTGCTCTTTTAGACAACTAATAAATCAAATCTTAAAGATTAAATAAGTTAAATCTCTTTACTGACCAATTACAAACCTAAGGTCTTTGAACATCTGCTGAAAATCAGTAACTTGTTCTCATACTGTCTTGCCCCTCCTCCCAAGTCTACCATTAGGAGGGGCAGACTATAGTCTGTAGCAAGCATGAAAAAAATCCTTGCCCAGGGGTGTTGAAATAATGGGTGTGCGGTGGGAGCTGTAGCTTAGGCATAGAGTGCTTGCTTAGCATGTGAGAGACAAGGTCCTGGGTTTGATCCTCACCACACACACACACACACACAGAGGGTGGTGGTTTATCCACATGACAGACAATCAAGGAGTGCTAATAATAGCCGGAGGTCCATAATGGTTCACGTAATCAATAAACTAAACCAGACAGTTATAGAGAAATCCAGGCAATGAGGCAACAGGAGGGAGTCTTGGCAAGATCTTACATATTCCTAGTGATCTTGAAGCAATAGCTGTACACGTGGCTATTGCTACTCAAGAGAAAATTGAGAGGGCCCTAGTGAGCTACTCATTCCTGATTAACCTTGAGACTTCAGAACACAAAAAGTAAAAACCTTGCTGTCTTATCAACTCAGATTTTGAAAGCATTCCTTAAACCATGTGGAGCTCCAACTGCAAAGGATGGGGGGTTTACTGTATTACAATAACTAATTAAAACCTCCAATTAATATTTAATTAAGCTCTCCCAAGAGAGGTCAAAACAATAATTTTTAAAGTAAATGAGACCTCATCCTGTAAGCAGCCTGAAGTGACCTGTGAAAATGGTTTGCTACTCTCTTAATCCAGAAAACCCCACAAAATCATGCAAATCAAGAGGCTCAAATCTTCGTGTTCACCTTTAGAACATGCGTGAAACCGCCCAGGCCATCAAGGGTATGTGTCTTGGTTACTTTTCTCTCATTGCTGAGACAAACTACCCAACACCCAACGTTAAAGGAGGAAAGTTTTATTTAGCTGACCGTTTGTGGAGGTTTCTTTCAGTCCACAGTCAGCCGGCTCCAAGGCAGGGTGGCATGGCAGAGGGGCAACCATTCATGGCGGCTGAAGACAACAAAAGCATCAAGAGCAAAAGCGAGGAGCAAGCCTCTTTTCCTCCCTTATATTGTATGCAGGCTACCTGCCCGAGGGCTGATGTAGCACTTACACTCCCAATGCCAGCACTAGACAATGAACCAATTACAAACTCCAGATTCAGCTACCTCTGAAAAAGCCTGCCCCCATGACTGCATGAGGCTTTGAGGGGACATCCAGACACAAACCATAACAGTATGCATATCCGAAAGGCCACCAAGTATCTGAAGGATGTTCACATAAAAGAAGCAATGTGTGCCATTCCGGCATTACAATGGTGGTATTGGTCTGTGTGCCCAGGCCAAACTGGGGTTGGACACAGGATTGGTGGCCTAAAAAGAGTGCTGAATTTTTGCTGCACATACTTTAATGCAGAGTAATGCTGAACTTAAGGGTTTAGATGTAGATTCTCTGGTCATTGAACATATCCAGGTGAACAAAGCACCCATGATGCACCACCGAACTTATAGAGCCTATGGCTGGATTAACCCATACATGAGCTCCCACTGCCACATTGAGATGATCCTTACTGAAAAGGAACAAATTGTTCCTAAACCAGAAGAGGAAGTTACACAAAAGAAAAAGACATCCCAGAAGAAACTGAAGAAAAAAATCTTATGGCATGGGAATAAATTAAGCATAAAATAAATGCAAATAAAAGTTTAAAAAAAAATAAATAGGGCCGGTGAAATAGCTCAGGGGCATAAGCACCTGCCTGGGAAGCGTGAGGTCCTGAGTTCGACTCCCGGTACCCAAAAAATAAATAAATAAATAAATAAATAAATAAATAAATAAATAAAATGAATGAGACATCAGAGTCTGCATAGCCTCTATAGAATTAGCCCAAGCAACTCAAAACAAATAAAAGCAATGACTGGCATCCAAGGAAAAGAAAGAATCCAGAGTAACTACAATCTATTTTTTAAGATGTCTTGTTTTCATTGTTTACAAAAATTTTGAGACTTTCAAAATGGGAGAAAAGTCAACAGGGTCTGTCTCTGAGGGGGCTCAAGATTGGACTTAGAGGACAAAGATTTAAAAGTAGCTATTACAAATATGTTCAAAGATCTAAAGGAAACATGCTGAACAGTTAAAAAAATGTGTCACATGGTAGCACATGCCTGTAATCCTAGCTATTCAAGATGCTGAGGGAGAAGGATTGCAAGTTCGAGGCCAGCCTGGGCAACTTAGACTGAAAGTTCAAAAATTAAAGACTGGGGATGTAGCTTAGTAAAAAGTTCCCTGGTTTCAATCCACAGTACTGGAAGGGAGGGAGGGAGGGAGGATGACAATAAGAAAACAAGGAATATCAATAAGAAGACAAATTATGAGACCCTGGAAATTGTGGAGGTGAAAACTAAAATTGAAATTGTCAGTAGAGTGGCTCAGTAGCCAATTTGCGTTATCAGGAGACTCAGTGAACAAGAAGATAAATCAGTAAAGATTATCCAAATTGAAGAACAGACTGAGAAAATAAAGAGAAATTAATAGAGCTTTAGAAATCTGTGGAGCACTGATATGGGCTGAATCATATTCTCCAGAAAGTCTTATGTTGAAATCTTAACCCCTAGTACCTCAGAATGTCACTGTATTTGGAGATGGGAGAGTCTTTAAAGAGGTAATGGTGTTAAGATTAGGTCATTAGAGTGGGCCCTACTCCAAAAATGATGATGAGCCTGTAAGAGGAGGAAATTTGGACAAAGACATTATGATGTAGTTTTAGTAAGAGCTATATTAAGACATATATAGGGGCAACCCACTTTCTGGGCCCCCTTCTGTACCTCTTAAACAGAAGCTTTCTTTCTCTCAATGAATTTGTCCTACTCTTAACTTCCATTGTTCCTAGAATTTATTCCTCAGTTTTAGAGAATATGAACTTGGCGTTTCAGACATTTAGCAGCACATAGAAAAGACAACTTCTGTACTTTTTGGTAAAGGACAGCAGAAGACAAAAGGTATCTGCTAAGTTCCGGGGATATGAAGAGAATGCAATGTGGCGTTCCTTTCATCTTCTGTCCTGAAATCTACCCAACCCGGGAAAACAAACTTAAAATTCTCTGCATAATGTTACACTGCCAATTTTTAATTAACCCCAAGGAATCCTGAGAATACAGTCAGCCTGCTTGTTGCCTAAGACCAATGTACAAGATAAAATCATATTTTCTCAGTCTAGGAAAGAGATGCTGAGGGTAACAATTCCTCTTAAAAGTGTCAAGAAAGACCTTGAAAAAAATCAGTAACTCTCCAGTGGTATATTAAATGCTTATGGAGCAAATATAATTTTTTGATATAATTATTGCAAAAATTTCTAAAATATAACTAATTTAGTTGTAAATTGTATCAAATAAGCATGACTGTGCTAGAGTAGATGTGGATGCACAGTTATGTTTTCTGCAGATCAGAAATCCATTCTCTCTTATGACATGTTGAATCTGGTGTTTAACTCAATATGAAAGCTTTAGCATTGTTTAAAAAATCAGAATCTATCAATCCAAGAGCAGGGCATCATGGAGAACACTTATAAAAGTCCTCACTGTAGCTCCAGCCAAACAAGTTCTCAGTCAAAACCAGGCAGGAAGCATTGACCTGATTTTAGCAAATCCAGTCGCCTAAATTATACATTCTAAGTAATCTGCAGAAAAGAAAGGTGAACTCAATTTGAACATTTGCATCTTTTTGGAGAAGTTTTACTCCTCAAGGACGTGAATTTTAGTACTAAGAACTCTTTTGCTCCATTGATTCTGATGATAATCAGTCTTAGCATCTATATTAGTAATTAGTGTAGGAAAGGCAGCTCTCGCTATGGAACTGAAAGAAATCCTAAGTATACTTATGTTTACTTTTCAAAGAACTGAAACCTTCTCAGGCATCCTCACCTTCATTATGATGGCAGGTTCAGTTCAGAAGAAATATTAAGAGGAAACCCCTGGAGATGTTTGTTTTTAAAGAAAAGGAATTTTGACCTGATATAAAATAAAACATTCTAAGGAAAATATGGAGTATCAAAGTACCGAAAAAGGATCTGTAGTTCCTTCCCCTAGAAACTACCACTGCTAACATTGTGGTTTAAATCTTTGCACCCAAAGAAGTTTTTCCTTTATTTTTAATAAAGTTTTTGCTTTCTTATATTTTAAAAGTAACAACAACGACAAAAAAAGACAGGTATAAATACACCTTCAACCCCATTTCCTAGCATAGAACACCTAAAAAATTTGGAATCTCTAGAATAAGATAACTTTTGTATGCCAATGAGTTGATGGTGGCAGACAGCCCCTAGATAGCCTCAGGATGGGGACTGGTAGCTAGAAGGATCAAGGCATGACAGAGGTTGAAAGTCCCAGCGCCTAGGGAGGAGAGAGGTTAAAAGTTACATTGATCATCAATCAGTCATGCCTGTGTAATGAAACCTCTATCAAAATTCAAAAGGACTGAGTTCAGAGTTTCTGTATTACTGAACATGTGGAGGTAGCTGGAGGGTGGTGTGCCCAGAGAGTACAGAGGCTCTGTGGCCCTTCTATCATACCTTATCCTGAACATCTCTTCTATGTTATTCCTCTGAAGCCTTTGTAATATTTATAATAAATGAGTAAATATTAAAAAGTGTTTCTCTGAGTTCTATAACCAATTCTAACAAACACTTGAGCCAAAAGAGGTGATCATA
This sequence comes from Erethizon dorsatum, assembly GCA_028451465.1. Classification (NCBI taxonomy): domain Eukaryota; kingdom Metazoa; phylum Chordata; class Mammalia; order Rodentia; family Erethizontidae; genus Erethizon; species Erethizon dorsatum. The sequence continues at coordinate 101,435,984 of CM051834.1, forward strand.
AGAACCTTGATTTAGGGCCAGTGATATAGCTCAGCGGCATAAGCGTCTGCCTAGCAAGCATGAGGTCCTGAGTTCGACTCCTTGTACCCACATAAAAAAAAAAAAGAACCTTGATTTACAGCTGGTCAGTCAGGAATACAGGTCTGCTTAGTTTGGATTTGGAATGTCCCCCAAATGCCCATGTTTTAAAGGCTTGATCCCCAGACAGTGGTGTTATTGGGAGGTGGTGGAACCTTTAAGAGATGGGGCCTAGTGGGAGGTTTTAGGTTATTGGGTGTGTACCCTCAAAGGGCATTGTCGGACACCAGTCTTCTGTTTTCCAGCTGCCATGAGATGAGCAGCTTTGCTCTCCCACATGCTCCCTGCCATAATCTGCCCTAAGCCCAAAAACAATAGGGCTGGTCAACCATGAACTGAAACCCCCACAACTGTAAGCTAAAATAAACCTTTCGTAAAGTTGGTTTATCTCAAGTATTGTTACAGTAACAAAGAGCAAAGTGGGACTGGCAACTGATGTCTGAACTTGAGGGCAGTCTCCTGGAACTGAACTCTCAACCTGTGGGATCTGATAGTACCTCCAGTTGATAGTATCAGAATTAAATAATAAGACACCTAGCTGAATCTGCTGTCAGAGAGTTGCATTGAGTCATGTAAGGATTAGCAAAAAAAGTTTGTTTTTACCCATATCTCTGTAGATATATACAGAGAAAAAAACTACATGAAGATAGAAGAACATGGCCATTTATAAATCGAGAAGAGAGACTTAAGATACCTACCACAGCTGGGCATGGTTGCACATGCCTCTTATCCCTGCACTTGGGAGGTTAAGCTAGGAGGATTGTGAGGGATGGAAGAAGGAAAGAAAAAGAAGAGGAAAAATGTACCTACCCTGCTGACACATTGATCTTGGACTTTTTAATCTTCAGAACTGTCAGAAAACATGTCTGTCATTTAAACCACTCAGTTTGTAATATGTGGTTATGGTATCTCTTGCAATCTAATACAGACTCTATTAAATATACTAACATAAGCACAGTTGCAGTCCAGGAAGTACAAAAAAGGGGAGTAAGGAGGCAGAAAAAATATTTGAAGAAATAATGATGATGAAAACCTCCCAAATTTGATGAAAAACATGCTCCACATCCAGATGGCTCAACGAGCTCCAAGTGGTATAACCACAAAGATATACTCACCTGGACATATAGAAAACTGTTGAAAGACAAGAGAAAATCAACTCATCATCAATAGGAAACCATAATAAGAGTAACTACTGAAATATAAGAAACAATGCAGGCCACAAAGCAATGGGATGGCATACCCAAAGTACTATACGAACAAAAATGTCAATCAAAAATTATATATCAAATCAGAAAATGGAAAGATATCCCTCGCTTTTGGGTAGGAAGAACTAATATAGTGAAAATGGCCATACTTCCAAAATTGTTATACAGATTTAATGCAATTCCAATCAAATTCCATCAACATATCTCACAGAATTAGAGAAAATAGTCCTAAAAATCATTTGGAACCAGAAGAGACCTAGAAGAGCAAAGGCAATTCTGGGCAACAAAAGCAAGGCAGGGGGCATCACAATCCCTGATTGAAATTATACTATAAAGCTACTGTGATAAAAAAAAAAAAAACCAGCATGGTATTGGCAAAAAAACAGACCTGAAGATCAATGGAATAGAATAGAAGATGCAGAAACAACTCCAGACATACTAAGCCACCTTATCTTTGACAAAGGTGCCAAACACATTCACTGGAAGAAAGATAGCCTCTTTAATAAATGGTGCTGGAAAAATTGGCTCTACACATGCCGAAGATTAAAATTAGACCCATATCTTTCACCGTGCACTAAACTAAATTCAAAATGGATCAAAGAACTAAATATTAAAACAGAAACATTAAATCTCCTGGAAAATAGAATAGGTAAAACTCTTGAAGACATTGGTGTAGGCAAAGACTTTATGAATAAAACCCCCATCGCACAGGAAGTATCACAAAGAATCAACAACTGGGATCTCATGTTATTAAAAAGCTTTTGCACAGCAAGAGAAACCACCATCAGAGTCAAGAAACAACCCACAATGTGGGAAAAAATGTTTGCCAGATGTTCCTCAGACAAAGGATTACTATTGAGAACGTACAAAGAAATCAAAAAAATCAGACCTCCCAAATTTAAAGACCCAATCCAAAAATGGGCAGCTGAGATGAATAAACACTTCTCAGATGAAGAAATACAAATGGCAAATAAATATATGAAAAAATGTTCAACATCACTAGTCATCCGAGAGATGCAAATGAAAACAACACTGAGATTCCATCTCACCCCACAAAGAATGGCTGTTATCAAGAAGTCAACTAATAACAAATGCTGAAGGGGCTGTGGGGAAAAAGGAACCCTTCTCCACTGTTGGTGGGAGTGTCGACTGGTGCAGCCACTGTGGAAATCAGTGTGGAGACTCCTCAAAAAACTAGGATTGGAGGTCCCATTTGACCCAGCTATTCCCCTTCTGGGTATCTTCCCAGAAGAATTAAAAACATTGTACCACAGCGATATATGTGCACCCATGTTTATAGCAACACAATTTGTAATAGCTAGATCGTGGAAACAACCCAAATGCCCATTAACCGAGGAATGGATAAAAAAGATGTGGTATTTCTATACAATGGAGTGCTACTCAGCCATAAAGAAAGATAAACTGGAAACTTTTATAGGTAAATGGATGCAACTTGAGAAAATACTCACAAGCGAAATAAACTGGATGCACATTTGTAAACATCGTATTGTCTCCCTAGTATGAAAATGCAATTTCACTGTGACTATTCCATTCCTTAGTCTTCTATTTTTACCTAGCTTTTACATGGTTTAATCTTATACTGAGTAATATTTTTCTCCAAAAGGTGTTTATACATTCTCTAATGCTTGAGTTTGTTAATACATGAGAATGTTTACTTGTTGTCTTTAAAAAAAATAAATAAATAAAGTTTGGAAGAAAAAAAAATAGTAAAACAGAAACATTAAATCTGCTGGAAGATAGAATAGGTAAAACTTTTGAAGACACTGGTGTAGGCAAAGACTTTATGAACAAAACCCCGATTGTACAGGAACTATCATGAAGAATCAACAACTGGGATCTCATCTTACTAAAAAGTTTTTTCACAGCAAGAGAAACCACGAATAGAGTGAAGAGACAATCCACAATGTGGGAAAAAACATTTGCCAGCTATTCCTCAAGGGATTACTATCAAGAACATATAAAGAACTCAAAAAAATCAGACCTTCCAAATTTAAAGACCCAATCCAAAAATGGGTATCTGAGAAGACTACACACTTCTCAGATGAAGAAATACAGACAGCAAATAAATATATGAAAAGATGTTCAACATCACTGGTCATTTGAGAGATGCGAATTAGAACTGAATTTATTTATTTATTTTTTTCTTTATGTGGGTACCAGGAACCGAACTCAGGACCTCATCCTTGGCAGGCAGGCACTTATGATGCTGAGCTTTATCACCGTCCCTCCCAGAAGAATTTAAAACATCATACCACAGCAATATATGTATACCCATGTTTATAGCAGCACAATTTGTAACAGCTAGATCTTGGAAACAACCCAAATGCCCATCAACCGAGGAATGGATAAAAAAGATGTGGTCTTTTTATGCAATGGAGTACCACTCAGTCATAAAGAAGGATAAACTGGAGACTTTTATAGGTAAATGGATGCAACTTGAGACCATACTCATAAGTGAAATAAACCAGACACACGTGTAAACATCATATTGTCTCCCTAGTGTGAGAAGCTGAAAGAGTAAATAAGATCCAAAATGTACAATAGATATTGTAAATCGGGGAGAAACTGTTCAAAAGGAAAGAGAAACTGGGATGGGGGAAAGGAGAAAAGAAGGAAGGGAAAAGCAAAAAAAAAAAAAAAAAAAATATATATATATATATATATATATATATATATATATTAGTTAAGATAGATATACTACTAATTTCTCTTAGTTCATTGAAAAGAAAGGTGTGTGCTAATATTGTTTGGACAATTGAATACCTATATCTTGTACTCTGAATAACTAATTTAAAGATAACAACATGCAATGTATTAAACGTTGTTACCCTCCTTGTTATGTTGTTTTGAAATTTTGTTCTATTTTTTCTCTTTAAAATAAAAAATTTTAAAAAATTATATATCAAGAAAAAATGACTTTCAAAAGAAGATGAAATAAAGTTCCCAGATAAAGACTGAGATAATTTATTTCCAACAATAAGATAATAAAAGGAAGATTTCAGGTTCAAGTGAAATTGTACAAAGCTCAAATCACATAAAAAACAAATAGGACAAGTAAACATAATTGTAAAAGACAGTCTAAATACACATTTTATATTCTTAACTGATTTAAAAGATAATTGTGCAAACAACCAAAAAAAAGTGGATAGATAAATTGTGGAAATAGAAAATTATGTAGCCACTTCAGAAAGGAGCTGGTAGTTTCTTTAAAAGTGAAATATGAAATGGAAGCCCATGTCCCCACAAAAACTTATGTATAAATGTTTAAACAGCATTATTCATAATAGCCAAAAAGTGGAAACAATCTGTGTGCCCATCAACTTGTGAATGGATAAATAAATGTGGTAAATCATATGATGGAATGCTACTGAGAAATGAAGAGGAACAAAGTACTGGTAAGAGCTACAATATGGATGAATGTCAAATACATTATGCTAAGTGAATGATACCAGATATATAAGAGCACAGACTATAGTATTCCATTTGTATTAAATGTTCAGGACAAGCCAATCTATAGAGACAATAGACTCATGATTGCCTTGGGCAGAGGATGGAAACAGTGGCTGCCAATGATCATGAACCATTTTTTGAGGTAATGACAGTGTCCTAATATTCTGTCTTGATGATGGTTACACACATCTGTTTATACTTACTAAAACTCATTGAATGGTACACTTACACAATGGATCGATTTTATCCTATGTAAATTACACCTCAAGCTGCTAAAAAGATTCATCTAGAATAGAGGAATAAAGAAGACTAAATAAAATGGATTTGCAAAAATATGTACCAGTGCAGGTCTAGTCATACATACCAAACCTTAGGTTAAACAGAAGTTTACTTTGTTTTTTGGCAGTTTTGGGGATTAAACTCAAGGCCTCACATATGCTAGACAAATGCTCTACCACTGAGGTATATCCCAGCTCTTTAGGCTCCTCCAACCTCGAATCTGCGTCTGCTCTTATGTCTTCCCTGAGCTCTGGGCATATTTCCTGGACTTTTTTTTTTTTTTTTAGCTTTTCCACATTGTCAACTCCAGGTATTCCCTTTGCACTCCTAGATGATACCTCTGAGATCTGACTTGTTCCAAGGTTCCTTCCCAGTATTTGGAATCTGACACCTCTCTCAGGACTCTGTCTTATGCCCAAATCTTCTAAGTCCCTTTTTCATACTCCAGCCTAGTTTTTCCTTTGCTTTTGCTGGCTCTCTCCTTGAACTGTGTCCCTTCTCCTAGGATGTCCACAAACTTTCTTGAGGTCTCAGGGCTCTCCTCCAGCTGGCCATTCCCAGTACCCTAAAATGGACATACTCAGAATCTTATTAGAGCTTCACAGTGAGCCCTGTTTTACACAGGGTTTACACAGCCTTTAAACAAAGGCTTAGAGAGGTAAATCAAATTTCAGGGGAGGGATTCAAATTCTGGTTTGATTCTACATCCCATATTTTCATTCACATACCATTTCCCATTAGGATAGATATCTATTAAAAATAATTATATCACACGAACTATGTTAGACATTTCACTAAGCTAGGCATTATTACCACTATTTTACTTTGAGGAAACCAAAAATTAAGATCATAGAACTAGTAAATAACAGCAAGGACTGCACTGACAGTTCTTCTGAATTCAAAGTTTTTGTTTTTGTGGTACTGGGGATTGAACCCAGGGCCTTTGCACTGAGCTACGTCCCCTAGTCTTTTTTATCTTTTATTCTGAGACGAGGTCTCACTAAGTCACTAATTTGCCCATCACAGGCTCAAATTTGTACTTCTCCTGCCTTAGCCTCCTGGAGTGCTGAGATTATAGGCATGCACCACTGTGCCTAGCTTCGAAGTTGGTATTCTTTTTTTTTTTTTTTTTTGTGGGTACCGGGGGGGTCGACCTTAGGACCTCGCGCGCCAACAGGCACCCGTGCCGCTGAGTGATATCACCGGCCCCTTTTTCGTATGTGGGTTCCGGGAGTCGAACTCGGGCCTTCGCGCTTGCAAGGCAGGCGCTTACGCCGCTGAGCCATCTCACCGGCCCTTTTTTTTTAATATTTGTTACAAATGAGAAATATCATCTTGTTCAATATACAGTAGGATTTATAGAGCTGAGTGAAGGTCCTTGTCTAACCCCACATTGAAGTAGGTAGCAAGTAAGAAGGTTTAAAAACTGTGGCCCAGTCTCACGATTTCAAAGTCTTAATACTAGGCCAAATCAGAGAGTGGAGGTGTTTGGCAGCCTCTCAGTGTGGAAAGGATTGACTTGTGGTAGACTTTTCCAGGCAAGTTCTTTTTTTTTTTTTTTTTTTGTGGGTACCGGGGGGTCGACCTCAGGACCTCGTGCGCCAACAGGCACCCATGCCGCTGAGCGATATCACCGGCCCCTTTTTCATATGTGGGATCCAGGAGTCGAACTCGGGCCCTCGCGCTTGCAAGGCAGGCGCTTACGCCACTGAGCCATCTCACCGGCCCTCCAGGCAAGTTCTAAGAATCATACTGGGCAATGCCCACAGGTTGGACAGTGTGCACCTTGTTCTGCCCAGAGATGAGTATCACATGCTGGAACTTGAGGGAACCTGCAGGGGCATGGGAATGACCACAAACCAGGCAGTAGAACACCTGTTCCCCAGGTACTAGTTCCGTGGCCTTCAGGGCCTCTTTATAGATGATCTGTTCAGTTTGAGGCTTCTCTCTCAGTAGCAGATCTTGTAGCAGCCTCTGGATTCTGGGGGACTTGAGCTGGTACAAGTCCATAAGCTGATGGAACTGTTCCATCCAAGCAGCAGAGTCTTTAGCATATTGCTGCTGCAGCATCCGCAAAACATGGCACAGTGCCACATATGTCTCCCCCACGGAGGTACCTTTTCCTTTTCTTCTTTTGTGAGGCAGGCTGTGTCTTCTTCTCCACCTTGGATAATTTGGGAAATCTGTCCCTACCCTTGAAAGCCCTAAGGTCCTTTTGAAACATTAGGGCCAGGGTTTGTTTGTTGACAGCGGCATGGGCACCTGTGAAGAGGTCTCTCTTGGCAGGACAAAAATGTTGTGTCTCCATCTGTGTGACAGCATCGGATAACTGCTGTATCCATGCACTCCTGTAAGGCTCACCTAGAAGATTCCAGTTTATAGTTTTTGGAACTTGAATCCTCTTGGTGATTGGTGGTAATATGGGTACAGGGATGGGCAGTGTTTTCTTCTTTGCCTTGAAAATTTTGGGAAATTCAACCCTCCCCTTCAAGGCCAGGGAATTTTTACCCACAAAAGGACAGACTGCTGTGAGAACACCCCTTCTGGTTGGATAAAGGTGTTTTATGTCCTTGACAGCAATGGGTAACTGTTGTACTTGTTTCTCCCCGTAGGACTCAGCTAAGAGATGCCAACTGGGGGTCTGTGGGGTTTGAGTCTAATTGGTGGCTGATGGTAACATTGATTCAGAGATAGAGGATGGCTCCAGCCAGCTCTCTTTTTCTTTTCTTATAATTGGAGGGATCACTTTTAAGTACACTGGACTCAAACCATCCTTACAAGGTTGTGAGATGTCAGTGTGACTTAAGTTTAGGCTCTGACTGAGATGTTTAGTAATGGCCTTAAGATTGGACAGACTGGGCCGGTGATATAGCTCAGTGGCATAAGCGCCTGCCTGGCAAGCGCGAGGTCCTGAGTTAGACTCCCGGTACCCACATTAAAAAAAAAAAAAAAAAAAGATTGGACAGACGTATCAAGGATCCCTCTGGAATAAACTCTCTGAGGAGTTGGCTCAGTCGATGGAAACTGTCCCTGGAAAATTGTTTCCCTGCTTCCAGCTTTATTAAGGTATTGTTAATCCAATCCTCACCTGAGACATTTACTTCTGAGTCAGCTAATCTTTCAAATGAAGAGGCTGGGGCTGGAGCCTGACTCTTAGTTTTCCCCCACAGAGAATCTCAATCCACAACATCTACTTCCATCTGTTGCCTTTTTTTTTTTTTTTGGTTTCTGGGTTTCTACGATAATATCAGAAAATTGGAACCCCGGTCTTGGGACAGCGTTTGGGATCTGGGTCTGTAAGCCTGTTGCCATGGCTTGTGAAAACATGCCCCTGGTTTTCTCCAAAAATATATTTTCTTGTCTTCCCAATAAACTTGTCATGAGGGGTTCTCCAAGAAGTTGGCTGCCCTTTTTTTCAAATCCAAAAGATCTGTCACTTTCAGGGCCATTCCCTGTTTTCCCTCCAGGGCTGTCTGGAGTGGTATTTTGTCATAAGTCTGGAGTCTGTCTTTCCCTCAAGCAAGTGCTCTTTCTTAAAAAGCCTTTTCCTTCTATCTGTACCCTCCCTTTCCTGAGCAATACCCTCACTTTCTATCACTGGTTTGGGTAAGCCCGCTTCTTTTGAACGCTCTGATTTCAACACTCTCTCATCTTCTGAAAGCATCACATCTGGAAGACTGTACTGCTTTCCCTCCTCCTTACTGAGGCCCTCTTCCTCCTATTCTTCCTCCTCCTTACTGAGGCCCTCTTCCTCCTCCTTACTAAGGCTCTCTTCCTTCTCCTCACTGAGGCCCTCTTTCTCTTCTTCCTCCTCCTCCTCCTCTTCTTCCTCCTCACTGAGGCTCTCCTCTTCTTCTTTCTCACTCAGATACCCCTGGCTCTGCAATAAGGCTCTCCTCCTCTTCATTTGGGCCCTCTTTCTCCTTCTTACTCAGCATCTCTTTCTCCTTAGTCAATCTCTTTTTCTTTTGGGGGGCCAAACTCTTTTTCCTATGCTTCTTGGCCAAGTTCTTCTCCAATTTCTCTTCACTTGGACTTACTATTTCCTTTTTCTTTTCTTTTATCAGATATCTCTTTTTATCTTTCTTGGGAGGAATCTCCTCCTTTTCCCCTTCCTCTAGCAGATTCTCCTTCTCTTTCCCCTTCTTCGTTAGACTTTCCTTTATTTCTTTCTCAGTCTGGATCTCAGATAAGCCCCCAAAGAGTTTATCTCTGATGTTCTACAATAACCACTTCACCTGGGTATTTTCTGATTCATTCTCCTCAGTTTTCTCCAAAAGCTCCTCTAGCTGCTTTTCTTCTAACAGATTTTGCTCCTGGACCTTCTTTAATATAGTCTCTACTTGGATTTTACCAAGTAAAATCTTGTCCTGGACCTCCTCTAATAGCCTTTGGCCCTTCTCCATGCTCTCTTCATCAGTCAATGTTCTCTCTTTGGTGGCCAGTCTGCCATCTTCTAGTTTTCTCTCTTTCTGAGCCTGTTCTCTCTCTTCCCTGGTTACTTCCTCATATGGTCTGTGACATTCAATTTCACTTCTTCCCACAATAGATGATCTCTCTTCCTCAGTTATTTCTATCTCCTCCAAAGGCACTGAACACATTTCTTTAATTATCAACTTTCAATAGTTGATGCTCTTTCATTTGTATATTTTTCTTCCTGGAACTAACTTTTTCCTCCTGTGAACTAATCCCCTTTTCTCTATCAAGTTTCCTTATTGCCTGTATTCTTTTCTCTTTGCTTATTGTCTTTCCTTCAACAACATGCATCTCTTTGGTCTTAATGTCATGAGCCAAAATTCTCTCTTTTGGGGACAATTTATTCTCTTGTTTCATGATTTCTCTGTCTTCTTTGGTTATTTTTTTCTTCTCTTAATTGTCCCAATGCCTTCTTTGGCTTTGGCCTTTTCTTTCCTAGCAATATGCCTCTCTTTCTTGGCCAGTTTACTCTCTTCTTCAGTCATTTTCTTTTCTAATGCTCTTTTCTCTTTTTTCTTGGCCCCTTCCCCTTTTTCTTGAAACTGTTTCTCCATTTCACCAGCCTGTACCTCTTCTTGGGACAGTTTCCCCTTTTCCCAGGCCTGTTTTTTTTTTTTTTTTTTTTTTTTTTGTTCAACCTCTTCCTCTTTCTGAGTATGTATTTCTTTCTGGGTCAATTTCTTCTCTTGTAGGCCTAGTTTCTCTTTTCCTTGAGTCCACTTTTTTCCCTTCTCAACTGTTTCCTCCTCTTTCTCAGGCTGTTTCTTTTTATTAGCTTGTTTTTCTTTTTTCCATGGCCTGTTTCTCTTTTTCTTGGAGTATTTTCTCAATATCCTTCATCATTTTCTCCTCTGCTGGGACCAGTTCCATTTTTACTCTTGGCTGTTGTTTTATGTTCTCAACTTCCCCCTCCACTTTGTGAACCAGTGTCTCCTCTTCCCAGGTCTGATTCTTTTCCTCCCAAGTTTGTCTCTTTTCTTCCCAACCCCATGCTTTTTCTTCCTGGGCTTATTATTCTTTCTGCGACCATTTCTTCATTTCTCTAGCCCTTTCCTCCTTTTCTAGGTCCACTTTCTCTTTTTCTCAGGACTGTTGTCTCTTCTCCTCAATTTTCTCTTTCTGGGCCCTTCTCTCCTCTTTCCAAGATTTTCTTATCTTTTTCCAGGCCTATTTATCTTCTTGTGACAACTTTTTCATTTCCCCAAACTTTTCATCTTCCTCTAGGTCCAGTGTCTTTCTTTTCTGGGCTAAATGTTTTTTCTCCTTCTCCTCTTTCCAAGCCAGACCCTCTTTCTGGTCTTTTTTCTTCTGTTCATCCTGTTTCCCAACTTGTTTTTTCTTTTCTTGGATTTGTTTCTTTTTTTTTTTTTTTTTGTGGGTACCGGGGGGTCGACCTCAGGACCTCGGGTGCCTGCGCGCCCGTGCCGCTGAGCGATATCACCGGCCCCTTTTTTCGTATGTGGGTTCCGGGAGTCGAACTCGGGCCCTCGCGCTTGCCGCGCAGGCGCTTAAGCCGCTGAGCCATCTCACCGGCCCGATTTGTTTCTTTTTATGGAGCTCCTTTTCCTCTTTTGCAAGCCATTTCTTCTTTTCTTGGGCCAACTTATTCTCTTGCTCTGCCAGACTCTCCCTGTCTGATGCTTGTTTTCTGTCTTCCTCAGACAATTCTTCCTCTTCTGTAGACAGATAATCCAGCGACAATGTACCCAGTTCCTGGGCCTTTTCCTTGCCTTCCTTCTCTTTTTCTTCTTCCTCTTTTCCCTAGCTGTGTTTCTTCTTTTCATGGGACTCTTTCTGCCTTTCTCCAACTTGTTCTATGCCCAGGATTACTTCCTTCTCTTCCTCACCTAGTTTACTCTCTGGGAATAACAAGCCCTCTTCCCTGGCTGGTAAGCCTTCCTTGCCGGCCTTCAAAATCTTTTCGCAGTTCCTTTCCAGGCTGGGCTACCCCTCCTCTGAGATTATTTTCTTTCTTTTTCCAAGTAATTTCCTCTCTTTTCCAATTAGTCTCTTTTCTTCTTGGAGTACTTTCTTCTCTTTCATAGTTGATGTTCTTTGGTAGGAAGTTAAGTACTTTTCTCTGGGGCATTCTTTCTTCTGGGTAGGTCCATTTCTTTTTGTCCTTGATAATTTTCTCCTTTTCTTGCATTGACATTTTCTCAGACTTTGTCAGTTTTCCTTCTTCCTCAACTGTTTTCCCTACTTGCTTGTCCAGTTTCCTTACTGCCTTCTCTAATTTTCCTTTCTTTAAGACTGGGTGATCTTCTAAGAAAGCAACTTTCTTCTTGACTTTTGGAGAAAATTTCACATGTTTCTTTATCACTTTTTTAGCCTCTTGTTCTCTCAATACTACTGGCCCTTTGTCATTGACAACCCCTATAACCACATTTTCTGTTTTGATAGGTGGTTCTCCTACTTCTCCATCATGCAGTTTTGGTGAAAATGGGCTGAGTCCTTTAAAAGGGGACAGATCTCTTTAAAAGATCCCAGCTGGGGCCGGTGAGATGGCTCAGTGGCTTAAGCGCCTGCCCGGCAAGTGTGAGGGCCCGAGTTCGACTCCCGGATCCCACATACGAAAAAGGGGCCGGTGATATCGCTCAGCGGCACGGGTGCCTGCTAGCGCGCGAGGTCCTGAGGTCGACCCCCCGGTACCCACCAAAAAAAAAAAAAAAAAAGATCCCAGCTGGGCTGTCAGTCAGCAAGCACAGCCTGAGCCAGGTCTACCAGTTCTTTAACCAGATCCCTTAACATTCCTGGATGGGAGCTCGCTTCCTTGAGGTGACAAGGTGGCAAATGTCATCCCGCCAAGACCTAATGTCTGGTCTAGATACATGTCCAGGGGTCCCAGCTAAACCACAACTCTTTTTATGTTTGTTCTTTGTATCTTTTTCTGGTTCAGAAACCTGTATGAGTTCTTTAACTTCTTCCTTGGGCTCTTCTATAGTCATCTCTGAAATATCCTTTGAGGTACTTTTCTCTTCCCACTTCTTCTCTGCTATTCTTTGGCCTTTTTTTGCTGCCCTTTTCCCAAGTCTTTTAATGTGTTCTTGTCTTTCCAGCTTAGGGATCACGTCTTCAACATCTCTCATGCTATGTTGATGTGTAGTCTCTGTGCCCTCTGTGATCTCCACAGCTTCTGTGATCACCTTGTTTTTTGGGGGTTTTTTTGTTTTGTTTTGTTTTGTTTTATGTGGGTACTGGGAGTCTACCTCAGGACCTCGCGCGCCAGCAGGTGCCCGTGCCGCTGAGCGATATCACCGGCCCTTTTTTCGTATGTGGGTTCTGGGAGTCGAACTCAGGACCTTGTGCTTGCCAGGCAGGCGCTTATGCTGCTGAGCCATCTCACCGGCCCTCTCCTTGGTTTTTGTGGCCTCCAATATGCTCTGCTTTGTTTCAGCATCATCCTGGAGTTCAACTGGGCTGAAAGTACTAAGTGGCACCTCTAGTTCCAAGGCAACATCCTGGGTGTCAGCTCGTCCTGATTTCCTGACCTTTCTTTTTTCACGTGAATCCTCTGAAGTCACAATCACAGAGCTAACCTTTTTAAATTCTATCTTTCTGTGTCTCCTGGCAACTTTCAGGGCCTTTTTAACTGCAGAGATATTGAGAGAAAAATAAGAAAAACATAGAGGTATTAAGTGAGATCTTTTGTTATATCCAGTTCAGTAAACTGTTGTTAGAGAGAAAAAGTCACCGAGGGATAAGGCTTTATGATTTAGAAATGCTCATTCATCATCCTAGCTTCCATGTCCTAAAGAAGTAAGATTGTCACTTGGGCGATCTTTCTTAGGAAGGCTACATTCTGTGACTAAGATCCTCCCACTTAACTGTTTCCATTGGTATCATTTTATATACCTTGGTCTTATTGCCTCTGCCTAATGAGGTTGGCCACAATCATACCCCATACATCACCCATACATACTAAGCTCTCTACTCTTTGCTTGAATATGTTCTTTCTTTTCTTCAGTTCAACGATCTTTTCATTTTCTGGCAAAGGTATGAATATTTGTTCAGCAGTGAGCTCAAGTTCTTCCTCTTTTGGTGTAGCAAAAGAAAAAGTAAATGGTTTATCTTTATGTGACAAGGTCAAATTTTCATTTAGCTGCCACTGCACGTGAGTAAGCATACACTGGATATCACTAGCTTGAATCCCCAGAAGCTGGCCCAGAGAGGCTTCCCCAATAGTTTCCAGCCTACAAAAGTCAAGGAGAAAAAAGGACAATACTGAGCTAATGATAAGACAGAAATATTCTTTAAAAAGGAAGTTACAGTGGACAAGACAGGGATAAAATAATCATTGGAAACATAATAGGGTGAAGTAAAAGATGGATACAGAAGAAAGAATGATAACTGAGCATGGAGGAGCATGCTTGTAATCCCAGCTCTCTTGGGAGGTTGAGGCAGGAGGATAGCAGGTTTGAGCCCAGGCTGGGCAACTTAGGGAGACCCTGTTTCAAAAAATAAAAAATAAAAAAGGGTTGGAATGCAGCTCAATGTGAAGGCCTAGGTTCAACCCCAGTGAAGAAGAAGAAGAGAAGGAGGAGGAGAAGGAAGAGGAGGAGGAGGAAGAAGAAGAAGAGGAGGAGGAAGAGAATAGAAGGATGATGGGGAGGAAGGAGAGAAGGCGACTGGAGTGTGGCTCAGTGGCAGAGCACTTACTTAGGATATGCAAGGCCTTGTGTTCAATCCCTACACCACCGAAGAAGAAAGAAAGAAAGAAAAAACAGAAGAAAAAAATGAAGAATAGCAATGAATAGTCAAGGTGACATATATTTCTTTGGGAGAGTTGTGGATTTGAATAGTGAGGAATCTTAAGGAAGTGAGAAAATGATGGAAAATAGGAGCCAGTGGTCAGAGGAAAAGAGGTAGATGTTGGGGAAAAGAACAAATAGAAATAAGGAACAAAGGGAGAGGAAAAGAATAGAAAAGGGGCTATGGTAAAGGGTAAAAAGCAATCAAATTCTGGAAGCTAGGAATCAGAAGATGGGGACATCACCATCCAACTTACTGCATTTCCTGGAGAATTTCTTGTTTCTTCAGCAAGTGAACAAGTCCAGTCTTGGTTTGGATGCCTGTAACTCTTGTCATAAGGTATAACACCTTAGTCTGCACATTCTTATCACTGCCCATCAATCCCATAGCCAGTGGAATAGCAAAAAGATGGTTCATGAAGCCCAGCCTCTCTAGCATCTCCCATGCTAGCTCACGGATAAGTGAATTGTAATGGGTTGTATCTTTCAGTAAGTGACAGGCTGTCTAGTGCACAACCTTGAAAATACTTGGTAACTGGCAAAAATTCCAGGATATCAAAATATTTCTTTCATTTCTCTATAGAACAATAAACTGTAAGGTTAAGAATGGTCTCTATTAAGTTGTTTATTAACCCTTCACTAAATTTTCTCCCCACCCAATTTTGCTTTGTTGTGTTTTCAAGGACATTAAAGGAAATTCTCTTTTGCTCCTTGCCTTGGGTTTATCTTTGTTTACTCATTGAGACTTTTTCTTCTAGAGTCACAGATGACAGTGGCTGGGGTCTTAAGAATTCAATCATGTCCCAGTCCTTATCTTGGTAGGGTGAGTACAGATCATAGCATAGGAAGATTGGGGTACCCTCGGGCCAAAGGGAGGCTCAGATCACTGAGTTGGGGATGTAGCAATCAGGAGCAAAGGGCCATTGCTTCCCTGGACCAAAAAAGCACTGTAACTGGTATTGAGTCCATCCCAGCTGGCCAGCTTTAATTGAGCAGGAACCACATATGGAGGTCAATTATGCTTGGGGTCTGGGGTAGACGAATCAATATCTTTATCCTCCAAAAACTGCAAATTGGGTATGTCTTAAACCACGAGCTTCACATGGCTTTCCTCTACAACATGGGGCACAGTATTATTAAAGGCAATGACTCGTTTGTTGACAAGGGTTTCTAGTCCCTGTAATTCCTGCAGGCCTTGTCCCAGGTAGACAAATTTGGGTACAAATACCATTTCAAACAAAAAGAAGAGGCTAGGCAGGAAGGGCTTAGGAACTTCTTGTATTTCATCTACATTGTTTAGGCTACGTGGGTGAATCAGCCTAGTTGGAGGCAGCAATTTTTTTTTTTTTTAGAAAGCTCATTAAGCATTAGCAAATTTATTGAAGAGTTTAATCAGAATTTATAATACTGAGTTGGTAGGAAAATGCTCTAAGAATTCCAAATAACCCCCAAATGTGGCAGATTGTCTATATGCCATTAACTCTCAGGTATAATGTAGACCACTGTTCTAAAAGTACACCTCAATCATTCCAAGTCTTTTTTTTTTTTTTTTTTTTTTTTTTTTTAGGAGGGTAACAATGGTTAATACATTACGTATTACTATCTTTAAGTTAGTTATTCAGGACACCAGACATTAGCATTCAATTGTCCAAACATTATTGGCACAAACCTTACTCTTCAATGAACTAAGTAAAAATGGTAGTGTATCTATCTTAACCATCTTATATATATATATACAATTTTTTTTCCCTTTCCCTTCTTTCTTTTCCCTATTCCAGTCTCTCTTTCCTTTTGACCAGTTTCTTTTTGATTCACCATATCTATTGTACATTTTGGATCTTATTTACTCTTTCAGTTTCTCATACTAGAGAGATAATACGATGCTTACACATGTGCTTCTGGTTTATTTCACTTATGAGTATTTTCTCGAGTTGCATCCATTTACCTATAAAAGTCTCCAGTTTATCCTTCTTTATGGCTGAATAGTACTCCATTGTATAAAAATACCACATCTTTCTTATCCATTCCTCAGTTGATGGGCATTTGGGTTGTTTCCAAGATCTGGCTATTACAAATTGTGCTGCTATAAACATGGGTGCACATATATCGCTGTGGTACGATGTTTTTAATTCTTCTGGGAAGATGCCCAGAAGGGGAATAGCTGGGTCAAATGGGACCTCCAACCCTAGTTTTCTGAGGAATCTCCACACTGACTTCCACAGTGGCTGTACCAGTCGACACTCCCACCAACAGTGAAGAAGGGTTCCTTTTTCCCCACAGCCCCTCCAGCATTTGTTATTAGTTGATTTCTTAATAGTAGCCATTCTTTCTGGGGTGAGATGGTATCTCAGTGTTGTTTTAATTTGCATCTCTCGAATGACTAGTGATGTTGCACATTTTTTTGTATATTTGTTTGCCGTTAGTATTTCTTCATCTGAGAAATGTGTATTCATCTCAGATGCCCATTTTTGGAGTGGGTCTTTAAATTTGGGAGGTCTGATTTTTTTGAGTTCTTTATATGTTCTCGATAGTAATCCTTTGTCTGAGGAACAGCTGGCAAACATTTTTTCCCACATTGTGGGTTGTCTCTTCACTCTGTTGGTGGTTTCTCTTGCTGTGCAAAAGCTTTTTAATAAGATGAGATCCCAGTTATTGATTCTTTGGGATAGTTCCCGTGCGGTTGAGTTTTTATTCATAAAGTCTTTGCCTACACCAATGTCTCCAAGGGTTTTACCTATCCTACCTTCCAGCAGATTTAATGTTTCTGTTTTAATATTTAGATCTCTGATCCATTTTGAATTTAGTTTAGTGCATGGTGAAAGATATGGATCTAGTTTTAATCTTCGGCATGTGTAGAGCCAGTTTTTCCAGCACCATTTATTAAAGAGGCTATCTTTCTTCCAGCGAATGTGTTTGGCACCTTTGTCAAAGATAAGGTGGCTTAGTATGTCTGGGGTTGTTTCAGCATCTTCTAATCTGTTCCATTGATCTTCAGGTCTGTTTTTTTGCCAGTACCACACTGTTTTTATCACAGTAGCTTTATAGAATAATTTCAAGTCGGGGATTGTGATGCCCCCTGTGGAGGCAGCAATTTTAAACAGGATACTATATAGATACTCTGGTGGATAGTCAAAAGCAGGTCAACCCAATTATTGGCAAAGCAAGCGGTCCAAACTGCAGTGCTGAGTCCAACTCAGTTACAAGTCTACCCCAGAAGTCCCAGATCTGGACTGAAACATCAATGGCCCCTGTGACAAAAAGTTTCAGGGAAAGGCAGACATCAAATGAAGTGACAGCACACTCATGCAGGCATTTTGTTTCTCCAAACATAAAGCTTTGTTTTGATTCTGATGAAATCAGGAAGTGTTGATAGCACCAGAGGCACCAGCCAGAGTTCTCACTGATAGCAGCCACACAACCTGGTGAGAGCATCATGTGTTTTAGGGGGCAAGCACGAGGAACTGGCTGATGGGTTGCAAGATAACCTTGCTGTCTTGAAGTACAGCCTCTGTCAGGTGTATAATGTTATCCTTGCCACAGGAGCAGAGTAAGGAGTTTTCTTGCAAACCTTCCAGGGTAGATAAGGACAACACTGCCCCAGTGTGGATGGTCTTCTCTATTCGTGCAAAACTGCAATGGGAGAGGATTCTCACAATGCCACTTTCATATCCACAGAACATCAGTCCTTCCAGGCCCTTACCCACATGGGGCCTCCCACAGGCCAGGCATCTTACTTATGATTTTCTGAAGTACACACAAAATACTTGGCTGGACAAGGAGAGCGTGTTGTATCAAAAACCAGAACCTCTGAGCTGTCTATTGCCACAAAGAGCTCCTCTCTGTTTGAGTCATAGGCCTGTGCCACAGCCTTATTCATGACTAGTAGAGGCCATGTGATAACCAAGAGATCCCCTCTTACTGGAGACAGGAAACTCAATAAACCGTCCTCAGTGACACACAAGATCTGAGTCCAATTATGGCCACAGAAGCCCTGCTGCAGCTGCTGGGGAGCAGAACCACAGACACTGAAAAGACTATAAAAAGTAGGACAGGTGGTGCAATGAGAAAGTAGAGGTACTCTGGCAGAAAAAAGTGGTGTTATCAATAAACTTCAATTGCTGCAGATTCTCATTGATACTCAGCTGCCTCAGCAAATTCCCAGAAGCAAGATTCCATTCCCTCAGTACACCTTCGCTGCCTGCTGTTAGTAAAGCATAGGTCTCTGGCCTACTGTGGATACGTATCACTGATAAAGAATGGGCCTGGAAGCTGTGGAGGAAGTTACTCTCATCTAAACCCCGAGCATGGATCTCTCCAGCTCTGTTTCCCACATAGAAAGTGCCCCGAGAGACACAAGTAAAGGAGCAAGTGATGGAGGAACCGCTGGTTACAAGGGTGAACTTCTTGACTTCTTTCAGCTGGCCCTGACCCTGGTGGGTAAAGACTCTCACTGCATTCTCACACAGAATCTGCAGGGAGCCCTGGGCACTAGTCAGAGAAAAGCCCCGTACAAGCTCACCACTAGGCATGGCACTGTTTGAGCCATCTGGAGGCCCCTGCCATTTGGTAAAATAAACCAGGTAATGACAGCCCCCAAGATGCCAGACAGCAGCATCTCAGTTTCTGAGTCATAGCAGAGGCAGCTGATGGAGAAATGACAGGGCACTGTACTCAGAGATGTGAATGCTTGTTGGTGATCTCCAAAGAGCCTCAGGTGCATATCACCACAGTAAGCAATTAACATGTGGTAGGAACCTGTGTGGACCATTGCTTTGATGGGTGGCACTTGTTCCATCACGTGAAACTTCACCTTCTCAATCACTCCTTTCATATCTGTATCTTTCTTCTGTACCCAAAGCACTGCCTAGAAAAGGATGAGAGATGGAAGGCTGATCATGGAGGCAGATCATCTCCTGAAGGTATGCATTAGAAAAAGGCTGAATATTTGGATCCCCTTATTCCTTTCTGTTAACTAAGGAAAAGATGGGACAGCTTGACTTTGGGAGTTTCGTACTATTAGGTGCTTGGTATGTGATAGAAGCACCATGTTGAAGGTTATTTTCTTGGCCTTCATTCTACTTTTTAGGAAATATGCATTCTGTGGGCCTGCATCCAGGTCAAACTGGGTATGGAGATGGTACTCAAATGAACTAATTCAGAGTCACCCCCATCATTCTGAAATGAGGCCAGTTTAGGTGTAGTGCCTGTAAATTGGATTAGGAAGGAGGAGGAAAAAATAATTGAAGTAGCTTTACCTGCATTTGTTTTCCTTACAGTTCCACCCGGTAAGGGGACAAAATAGAGACAAATTAAGGAGACAAGATAGTTGACATCGATGAAGTAGAAGCAGACAAAAGGCTTGTTCTGGGGATGGTGAGATTCTTGGTAGAGTCTCAGGCCAGTCACTCAGAACAGCCATGTCATTGTTCTTCATCAATTTGAGAGAGAAGAGTGACCTGAGCTAAAGGGCCCACGTCTCCACTTATTCTTTCATTTAATAAATATTTGTTGAAGGGTTAGTGGACATTTTTAGCTAACTGGTATTCATTCGCCCTAATAGTGGAAAGCATTTGGGGAATCATCCCTCCCTCACCCTCAGCTTGCAACAGGATACAACCTTATTGATCAAAGCATCTTCTAGAATTTCTTAACCAAGTTAAATAAGAAAGGGAAGCCCCAGTGTCCTAAGGTATCCATTCTACATAATGAATGGATTTCTCTCCTAGCCATCTAATTATTAGCATTGAGAAAAATGAGAAACCAGCCTCTTGAATAATTTTCAGTGTTCCATAGTTCAGACACAGTAACAAGGTTGGTAACAGCTGATAGGTTCTACCAAATACCCTGGAAATACAATGCTAAGCAAAACAAACAGGGCCTTGGATCTTTGGAATAAAGAGTCCTGGGCCAGGGATATGGCTTAGAGAGCTTGCCTAAAATATGCAATGCCCTGGATTTAATCCACAGCACTACAGAAGCCAAACAAAAACAAAGAAGAATCCAGTGGGGGAAAGAGATGTTAAACAAGTCACAATCAAATATATAACAGAAAAAAAAAAAGGCATGGTGGCATATGCCTGCAGTCCCGACACTACGGGAGGCTGAGGCATGAGGATCATGAGTTCAAGCCCAGCCTGGGCAACTTAATGACTTAGTGAGACTCTGTTGTCTCAAAAAACAAAAAGGGGCTGGAAGTGTAGCTCAGTGCAAAGGTTCTGGGTTCCATCCCCAGTACCAGAAAAGAAAAAGAAAATAAGTGCTTATAAAAGAAAGGATTACAATTCTATATGAGTATGACAAAGGAACCCAACCATGGGAAGTATCTATACCTGTCACAGTTGGAACAACTTTTCAGAATTCCTGCCTGCAACCAAAGGACCAGTCTTATCACAATCACACATGCATGATATATTGCCTAAAGAGACTTACACATCACAGACATGTAACGGAATGCTCGCCATATGTGATGGCTAGATCCTGTGACTTGTACTTTCTTCACTATTCTTGTGTGTATAAAGGGAAATGCGCGCCCTTTGCAACATCAGGTTTACTACTTCAGGTCTGAAATTCTGTGTTCTGCCCCAGTGGGCATGTGTGTGCACACATGCATATGTGTGTGTATGTGTATCAAGGAAGATATATACCTTTTAATATGTTATACAGAACAACACATGCTATCTTTCAGTGATAGCATGTCTGTGACATATGTACATAAACTCGTACTGATCAGCTTAAACTGAGGCTCATGAATTTTACTTTTGGGATCCCCTATCTCAGCAGATACTTCTGCTATACCTGCTTCCTAAACAATGCTGCATGAATCTCCAAGTTTCTATGCTCCAAGTTTTTATGCATCAGTATTTGTGCCCTGACCACTAAGCTGGAAAGTAAAATACTAACTGAAACTGAAGTATTAACACTTCTTTATTTATAATGTCCATCATGTCTGCTTCCTGCATTCACAAAGGATTTGAGACTATACACTGAAGCCAATATCTGCAACTCAAAATCTCTGTTCTCCCTGTATTTCTCATTTTCAGAGCTTGAGTTTTCTACTGTCATTTTTTTTGTGTGTGTGTGTGGGTACCGGGGGTCGAACTCAGGACCTCGTGCGCCAGCAGGCGCCCGTGCCGCTGAGCAATATCACCGGCCCTTTTTCCGTATGTGGGTACCGGGAGTCGAACTCAGAACCTCTCGTCTGCCAGGCAGGCGCTCATGCCGCTGAGCTATCTCACTGGCCCTCTACTGTCATTGTTAATTCAGAGGCTACAGAGATTTGAGAGAAAGGACCCTGGGGTCCATATCTTATTCAGGAAGCTGAATCAGAAAGCTCATTTACATAACCTTATTCTATTAGTTAATCACTATTCCTTCCTCCTTCCCAGCCTTCCTGTATAAACAATCACTCATTGAACAATATTAAGGTGATTCCATAGAGAATGCTAATAAAAGACTAAAAATATCTTTAAACACAAGCAATGTGTTTGTGCCTGATATTATGATGCTACTCTGTATCAATTTTTTTCCTTCACCTTCCCTTCCTTCCTAGTTTAGGGTGATCATGGACACAGCAGTTCTGGCCACACGAAGTACTACTATGGTTTCCAAGGCTGGCACAGGCTTGTGGCTCTCTGACCACCCTTCTTCCTGCTTGGAATTTGAAGCTTATGCATGGAAGTACAGCAATTATCTTACAACCTTAACATACTATGCTAACTTACTAAGGGTGGTGGAAAAAAGAAAAAGAACATAGGTCCTCAATGACATGTAAGACAAGATGCCTTGTACTTGTCTCATCCATGTAAGTCCATTTTATAACATGTAGTAGAAAGTATTCTAATTGTACCTAATGTTATCATCTCACTGTAGAAAAGGATATTATTTGGGGGCAGGAGAGGACCTTGCCAAAGTTGTTCATATCTTGTCCATGCCCATAGCCTTCTAGCAGGTTGGTAGTTAGTCCAACCTGACAGGGACAGGTAATTAGTCCAAGTCTAGTGTTCATAACTCTCATACACATCACCTTTATGTCCTTCAGGATCTTATTTATGAGGAATCTTAAGTCTTTCCACTGAGGAATAAGTCTGGGTGAAGACGATAGCCCAGTGACATTCTGGCTCTTCACAGACATCACAGATCATAGAACCTATGGAAGGTAAGAAGAGTGAGTGAACCTCAACATCTGAAGTTGGACTGGAAATTAAGAGAATTGAGAAAGAGGGAAGACCAGGACAACTTAGAGAAGGTGGGAGCAGAAGACTTTCTTTATCAATGAAAGAAGTTCCTTTGCTTTAAAAAGATAGGGGTAGGGTCAGGGATATAGCTCAGTAGCACAGCACCTGCCTGGCAAGCATGAGGTCCTGAGTTCGATTCCCGGTACAAAAAAAAGGGGGGGGGGTAAGTTAGGACATGGTGGAACACACCTGTAATCTCAGCACTCTGGGAGGCTGAGGCAGGAAGCTCAAAAGTTTGAGCTCGACCTGGGCAACTTACCAAGACTATCTCAAAATAAAAAAGAAAAAAGACCTGGGGATGTAGTTTTGTGCAAAGGCTCTTGGTTCAATGCCCAGCACTAACACACAAACACACACACGAGTGAGAATGAGCTACTGATAAAACACAGATGAACCTCAAAAACACAGAGTACAAGAAGGAAGACAGAAAAGAGCAGCCGCGCAGTAGAGTGGGCTCTTGGTGGTCAGAAGGGGTCTCCTTGGGACCCTGTACAGTGGCAGTACCCAAGCCCCGCTGAGTCCGAGGAAGCCACAAAGCAAAACCTATTACAGAAACAGCAGTGGTTAACACAAGTAAACAGCACAGTGCCCAGCTGTTTCTCTGGCTCGTTTCTGCACCACCTCCACAGAGCCCCACAGGTAGGGCAGGGAGGTCCCTGGAAGGTGCTCCTGAGAGTACCCCTGAGTGCGCCTCTTCATTGTCCCTGCTCCTTTGGCCTCGGTGCGAAGGACCTGAATAAACTGGTGTCTCGGGGGATTGTGTGGGACCAGAGACGCCGATCCAGCCCTCTCTCAGGTTGGGCTGGCAGACGCTATCACAGCGCGTTGGCGGGAAAGCAGGAGAGACCCACCAACTAAGCGCTCGCCCACACTGGAGGAGGGACTAGGACGCGCTAGGCGCCCGGGAGACTCAGGCGCGCTTGCGCACTCCGGCGAAGGGCGGTGCCGCGCGGAGAGCCCCGCCCCTCCTCTAGGCTGGGAATTCTCCAGAGGATTGATTGGCTGGCCAGCTCCCGCTGCCTGGTGGCCTTCCTTTCTCTTTCCTGTACTTTGCTTTAGTGCTAGATTTCCTGCGGGGCGGGAGATTTTGTCCTTCAGGCTGGGGTCTTGGAACTGCACTCAGCGATGCCACGGGCACCACGACTTCCAGTATGGACCGCGAGGCCGAGTTGGTTTTCCCCGCTGCGCTCCTAAATCAGTCCCTTTCTGGGTCTCTCCAGGGGTCGCGGTCACAAGAGGACTAGCGTTTCCTCTGCGATTCTGTCTCTACCTAGGGAAACCGATTTCAGGTAAGACTCTTCACAAGTTCTGTGGAATGTAGTCCAGCCTGTTCCCCAGAGTCCCTTGGTAATAGATAATGATGAGGATGACAGAGGGAATGAACTTCTCATTCTGCTTGCTTTAGGGACTTGGAGTCCTCCGGGTACTTTCTAGATGATATCCTTTTTACTTCTAAAGCCCCTCTCCCAACCAGCGCCCCCCAACACCCCGTCCAGAGGATTGAACCCAAGACCTTCACATCCCCAGGTCTTTTTCATTTTGAGACAGGGTCTCGCTAAATCGCTAAACTGCGCAGTTTGGGCTTGAACTTGGGATCCTCCCGCCTCAACCTCCCAGAGTGCTGAGATTACAGATGTACACATCTTTTGAAGTTCTTGATGCCAGCAATTACCCTACCTTGGAAACAACACAGGCACTCTTTTTTTTTTTTTTTTCCATCCCCTTTCTCATCAATTACTGTGCTATTTCTAGCAGAACTTCTAGGAGATATTATCCACAATTTTTTCTTTTTCTTTTTTTTTTTTTTATGGGTACCGGGGGTCGACCTCAGGACCTCGCGCGCCAGCAGGCGCCCCTGCCGCTGAGCGATATCACCGACGTTTATTCGTATGTGGGATCCGGGAGTCGAACTTGGGCCCTTGCGCTTGTCAGGCAGGTGCCTACACTGCTGAGCCATCTCACCGGCCCCTCTTTTCTCTTTTCTTTTTCTTTGTTGAACCCAGCTCCAACCAGACATTAGCACCCATCGACCCACTGCCCTACCAGAACTGCTCTTGACAAAGTTACTGATAATCAAAATTACTGATAAGTAAAACAACTTTTTATTTATTTATTTATTTATTTTTAAAGACAACAAGTAAACATTCTCATGTATTAACGTCCTCAAGCATTAGAGAATGTACAAATACCTTTTGGAGAAAAACATTACTCAGTATAAGATTAAGCCATGTAAAAGCTAGGTAAAAATAGAAGACTAAGGAATGGAATAGTCACAGTGAAATTGCATTTTCATACTAGGGAGACAATACAATGTTTACAAATGTGCATCCAGTTTATTTCGCTTGTATTTTCTCGAGTTGCATCCATTTACCTATAAAAGTTTCCAGTATATCTTTCTTTATGGCTGAGTAGTACTCCATTGTATAAAAATACCACATCTTTCTTATCCATTCCTCGGTTAATGGGCATTTGGGTTGTTTCCACAATCTAGCTATTACAAATTGTGTTGCTATAAACATGGGTGCACATATTGCTGTGGTACGATGTTTTTAATTCTTCTGGGAAGATACCCAGAAGGGGAATAGCTGGGTCAAATGGGACCTCCAATCCTAGTTTTTTGAGGAGTCTCCACACTGATTTCCTCAGTGGCTGCACCAGTCGACACTCCCACCAACAGTGGAGAAGGGTTCCTTTTTCCCCACAGCCCCCTCCAGCATTTGTTATTAGTTGACTTCTTGATAATAGCCATTCTTTCTGGGGTGAGATGGAATCTCACTGTTGTTTTAATTTGCATCTCTCGAATGACCAGTGATGCTGAACAGTTTTTCATATATTTGTTTGCCATTTGTATTTCATCTGAGAAGTGTTTATTCATCTCAGCTGCCCATTTTTGGATTGGGTCTTTAAATTTGGGAAGTCTGATTTTTTTGAGTTCTTTGTATGTTCTCGATAGTAATCCTTTGTCTGAGGAATAGCTGGCAAACATTTTTTCCCACGCTGTGGGTTGTCTCTTCACTCTGTTGGTGGTTTCTCTTGCTGTGCAAAAGCTTTTTAATAAGATGAGATCCCAGTTGTTGATTCTTTGTGTTACTTCCTGTGCGATGGGGGTTTTATTCATAAAGTCTTTGCCTACACCAATGTCTTCAAGGACATTCTATTTTCCAGGAGATTTAATGTTTCTGTTTTAATATTTAGTTCTTTGATCCATTTTGAATTTAGTTTAGTACATGGTGAAAGATATGGGTCTAATTTTAATCTTTGGCATGTGTAGAGCCAATTTTTCCAGCACCATTTATTAAAGAGGCTATCTTTCTTCCAGTGAATGTGTTTGGCACCTTTGTCAAAGATAAGGTGGCTTAGTATGTCTGGAGTTGTTTCTGCATCTTCTAGTCTGTTCCATTGATCTTCGGGTCTTTTTTTTTTTTTTTTCCCAATACCACACTGTTTTTATCACAGTAGCTTTATAGTATACTTTCAAATCAGGGCTTCTGATGCCTCCTGCCTTGCTTTTGTTGCCCAGAATTGCCTTTGCTCTTCTAGGTCTCTTCTGGTTCCACATGAATTTTAGGATTGTTTTCTCTAATTCTGTGAGATATGTTGTTGGGATTTTGATCGTAATTGCATTAAATCTGTATAACAATTTTGGAAGTATGGCCATTTTCACTATATTGGTTCTTCCTACCCAAGAGCAAGGGATATCTTTCCATTTTCTGATATCCTCTTCAATCTCCATTTTCAGAGTACCACAGTTTTCAGTGTAGAGGTCTTTTACCTCCTTTGTGAGATTGATTCCTAGGTATTTCATTTTTTTGGATGTTATTGTGCAAGGTGTTGTTTCCCTAATTTCTCTCTCAGTGAGTTTGTTATTTGTGTACAGGAAGGCTATTGATTTTTGAGTGTTGACTTTGTATCCAGCTACACTACTGAATTTGCTTATTAAATCTAGCAATTTTTTAGTGGAGTTTTTGGGGTCTTCTACGTAGAGTATCATGTCGTCTGCAAATAATGATAATTTAACTTCTTTCTTTCCAATCATTATTCCTTTTATTTCTTTCTCTTGTGTGATTGCTCTGGCTAAAGTTTCCAGGACTATGTTGAATAAGAGTGGGGACAGTAGACATCCTTGTCTTGTTCCTGGTTTTAGAGAGAAGGCTTTCAGTTTTTGTCTGTTTAGTATGATATTGGCTGTTGGTTTGTCATAGCTAGCTTTTATCAGATTGAGATAAAGACCATCTATTCCAATTTTCTGTAGGGTTTTTATCATGAATGGGTGCTGGACTTTGTCAAAAGCTTTTTCTGTATCTATTGAGACGATCATATGATTTTTGTCCTTGGTTCTGTTAATATGGTGTATTACATTTATTGATTTATGTATGTTGAACCATCGCTGCATCCCTGGGATGAATCCAACTTGGTCATGGTGTATAATCTTCTTGATGATTTGCTGCATTCTGTTTGCCAGTATCTTATTGAGGATTTTTGCATCTATGTTCATTAGGGAGATTGGCCTGCAGTTTTCTTTCTTAGTTGGGTCCTTCTCTGGTTTTGGTATCAGGGTAATGCTTGCTTCCAGGAATGAATTTGGGAGTATTGCTTCCCTTTCAATTTCATTAAAGAGTTTGAGAAGTAGTGGTGTTAGTTCTTCTTTAAATTTCTTGTAGAATTCAGCAGTGAATCCATCAGGGCCTGGGCTTTTCTTTGTTGGGAGGTTTTTAATTACATCTTTGATTTCATTGATTGTTATTGGTTTATTTAGCATTTTTATATCTTCTTGGTTGAGCTTTGGTAATTCATAGGTGTCTAGGAATCTGTCCATTTCTTCTGCACTTTCCATCTTATTAGAATACAAGTTTTCAAAGTAGGTATAGATGATCTTCTGGATTTCTGCAGGGTCCGTTGTGATATCACCCTTTTCATTCTTAATTGCGTGGATTTGAGTACTTTCTTTCCTTTTTTTAGTAAGGTTGGATAAGGGTTTGTCAATTTTATTTAATCTTTCAAAGAACCAACTCTTTGATTCATTGATTCTTTGTATTATTTTTTTAGTCTCCAATATATTAATTTCTGCTCTGATCTTTATAATTTCCTCTCTTGTATGAGCTTTTGTCTTAGCCTGCTCTTCTTTTTCTAGAAGTTTGAGGTTCACCATTAGGTTGTTTATTTGTGCTTGCTCTGTTTTCCTGATATAGGTATTTAATGCTATAAATTTCCCTCTTAGGACTGCTTTCATTGTATCCCATAAGTTCCGGTATGTTGTACTGTCGTTATCATTCAGTTGCAGAAACTGTCTAATTTCTTCTTTAATTTCATCTGTGACCCATTGGTTGTTCAGAAGAGTGCTGTTTAATTTCCATGTGTTTAGGAAGTTCTTGTGGTTTCTTTTGCCATTGATTTCCAATTTCATTGCACTATGGTCTGATAATATACATGGGATAATTTCAATTCCTTTGCGTTTACTTAAGCATGTTCTGTGAGCTAGTGTGTCGTCTGTTTTGGAGAATGTCCCATGTGCAGCTGAGAAGTATGTGTATTCTGATGTTGTGGGGTGGAACACTCTGTAGACATCTACTAAGTCCATTTGTTCCAAAGTTTGGTTTAGTTCTAATATTTCATTGTTGATTTTTTGTCTAGTTGATCTGTCTTTTTGTGACAGTGGGGTATTGAGTTCCCCCAATACAATTGTATTAGTGCTTACTTGATTTTTCATGTCCATTAATATTTGTTTTATATAGTTGGGTGCACTGGTATTTGTTGCATATATATTTATGATCGTTATCTCTTCCTCTTGGATTGTTCCCTTTACAAGGATGTAGTGACCTTCTTTATCTCTCTGAATCATTCTTGGCTTGAAATTCACTTTGTCTGCAGAAAGAATAGCTACCCCTGCTTTTTTCTGGGTTCCTGTCACATGGAGTATTGTTTTCCATCCTTTGACTTTCAGTCTATGAATTTCTTTTTGAATTAAATGTGTTTCTTGTATACAGCATATTGTTGGATCTTGCTTCTTGATCCAATTTGCCAGTCTGTGCCTTTTGATTGGTGAATTGAGACCATTAACATTGATGGTTAAAACTGATATGTATTGACTTATCCTTGTCATGTTATTTTCTTGTTGTTGGCTCCCCCTCTTTTTATTTTTTTTTTTCCCTCCCTCTTTTTAATTATTTGCTCTGCCTGGTGGATTCCTTCTGTTGGGCTTTCTGGAGTTGTAGTCCTTATTATCCCTTTCTAGAATGTCCTTCAAAACATTTTGGAGTGCTGGTTTGGTGGTTATAAATTTTCTCAGATGTTCTTTGTCATGGAAGTATTTTATTTCTCCGTCAGTTTTGAAAGATAGTTTTGCGGGGTACATCAATCTGGGTTGAAGGTTATTTTCCTTTAGAACTTGAAATACATCATTCCAAGCTCTTCTTGAGGGTTTGTGCTGAAAAGTCCGCTGTAATTCTGATGGGCTTTCCTTTATAGGTGATTTGTTCCTTTTCTCTAACAGCTTTTAAGATTCTACTCTTACGTTGAATTTATGGAATCTTGACTGTGATATGCCTGGCTGAAGATTTTTTTTTTAATCATGTTTAATTGGAGTTCTATAAGCCTCACTTATCTCAATGTCAAATTCTTTTTCTCTACCAGGGAAATTTTCTGTGATAATGTCTGTGAACAGTGTTCTGATGTCATTTATGCTATCTCCTGCTTTTTCATTGACTCCAATCAATCTTAAGTTATTCTTCTTTGCATCATCTAGCAGCTGCTGGATTGATTTTCATTGTCCC
This sequence comes from Erethizon dorsatum, assembly GCA_028451465.1. Classification (NCBI taxonomy): domain Eukaryota; kingdom Metazoa; phylum Chordata; class Mammalia; order Rodentia; family Erethizontidae; genus Erethizon; species Erethizon dorsatum. The sequence goes on from CM051834.1 coordinate 101,465,248, forward strand.
TTGCTATTTTTAAGAATTCTTTCTTTTCATGATCACTAATTGCAAGCCTGTCTTCTATATCTGAGATCCTGTCCTCACATTGGCTTAATCTGCTACAAATACTTGCAATGGAATTTTTGTTCTCCTGGATATCTGCTTGAATCTGCTTTATGGAGTCCATTTCTTTCCTATGCTGAGCATTCATGGCTTCCATCATTTTCTTAAACTCGTCTATTTTTTTGTCTGTGTCTGCTCTAGCGTCCTTAAGCATGGTCTTCATTGTGGACATTATCTCTGCAGTTATCTGAGAAATTATTTCTGATTTAAATTTTTCCAGAGCCTCATTCAACTGCTTTGTTGTTACCACTTCAGAGATGTCAGGTGGGTGGCTTTCAGTTTGTACCACCTCATTGCCCCCTGGGTTTGCCTTTGGTGAACTGGATGTGTGGGGTTGCATCTTGTTTAAGTGTCGTCTCATTTTCTTTTCTTTCTTTAGTTTAATTCCTTGGTTGCTGTTTGTAAATTGCCTATGGTAGGTTGCTTTATTGCTAGTATTTCAAACTCTTAGGAGATGGCTACTTCTCTGAGGTATCTTCCAGATGTAGCTTATTTTTGGGTTTTGAGCCTGCTGCAATATCCTACTCTTCAATTTGTTGGAGATAAGAAGTTGCTGCCCATTTGGCCCAGTCCTTTGTTCTTTGGTACTGTGCCACAGTATTTTCTGTGGTCCTTAGACAATCTCAGTCTTGGAATACCAGTAAGAAAAGCGCCAGTCAGTGTGTCCTTTTTGGCTGGTGCTTCTCTGTACTGCAGTGTCTCGCGTTCCTCCACAGAGGTTCCCACTGGAGCCGTGGATGGAGTGGCGGCCGCCCTGAATTCTAAGCTCAGCTGCTGCCCCCCCCCACAATGGCGCCCAGCTAGTTGCTCTCTCGCGTGGGACAGCTGGGCGTCAGCACTCACCGGCAGTCAGCGCGTCCTTCACTGCTGCTGTTTCTCTGTACTGCCGCTGTCTCGCATTCCTCTGCAGAGGCCCCCAGGGGCGCCGGCAGTCACCGCGTGTCCACAGATTTGAACCGCTTCAGTCGCGTCGGGATTCCCAACACGGAAAAGGCACCGGTGGCCACCTCCTTCTTTGTTGGGGTTTCTCTCTTCACTTTCTCCGTGGGCCCCGAACTGCACTTCAGATCTTTCCTGGGTCCATGGGAACCACTTCTCTCTTTCTTGTCCTCCTCCAGTCACTATATTCCAGTGTCCCGACAGCGACTTTTGGAGAGGTTCACTGCCTGCTTCTTACAGATCCGCCATCTTTTTCCGGACTTCGCAAAGTAAAACAACTTTTGAAAAGCCAAAAAAATATGAATAATCATCTTGCTAAATTTAATGGTTGACTTTCAGTTGTTATTCTACTTAACCTGTTAGGATCGCTTTACACAAGTCCCTCTTCCTTAATACACTTTCTTAATTACTATGATATCATGCACTCTAGTTTTCTTTTGACCCCACTTATCACTATTTCTCAGTCTTCTATGTTGCTACTTCCTCTTCTCTCTGACCTCTTAATTTTAGAGCTCCTCAGGGTTCAATCCTTGTTCTTTTCCTTATCTATACTTATTTCCTTGGTCATTGCATCCAGTCATGTGGCTTCAAGTATGTACTGTATACCAATATTTGCCACACTTATAACTCCAGTTCTCACCTGTCCACAGAACTTCAAAGTTATGTTTTATCTCCCCTTCCAAAATTGTTATTCCCCTAATCTCATTTTAGAAATCTACCATTAAACAACCAAACTTGAGCCAGAGACTCAGAATTAGCCTATTCTTTCCTTTATCCCAAAATCCTAGCCATCCTACTTTGACAAAATTTTCTCAAATAATCCTCTTCTCACCCAGGAATTCCCCTTGTAGGAATATACTCAAGAGACATGAAACACCGAGGTAGCTGGATATGATGGCACATGGCTGTGATTTGGCACTCTGAAGTGGCGGGCTGGTAGCTTTGTGCAGAGACCCTGGATTCAATCCCAATATTGAAAATAAAAAGAAGGGACCTGGATCTGGATCTGGATCATTTGCTTATAGCCCACACAGCCTGTCCCACTTACTGCCTTGTGTGAGGATTTTTTCCCTGTGCAGTCTCAGTAAGTAATACTTTGTTCTGCTTGGGGTATTCAGGCTCCACTGGGGAGTGGGAGAGGTTCTTCTCCTGTGGTACCAGAGAGGTGTGCATAGGCCAAGTGCCCTAATTTGGCTGTTTAGAGTATCTGTTGGCCATAGGCAGCTGGCACATACTACTGGATCTGATCTAGCTCTGTCTTCTCTATGTGAATGAAAGTGTTATTTCATCTACTGTATGACTGCTGTTTTCTCTTTGGCCGCTCTAGTACCAAGATGCAGTGGGCAGAAGTGTTTAGATTTCTATGCCTGGTGATTGGCAAAGTGATGATCTTTTCTATCTGCTACATATTTCTTCCCCTAGCATTGGTAACAGATGCACAGTGACAATGCTACAATATCGATGAACTTTTTGAAAACTTATGTTCAGTAAAAGAAGACAGTCACAGAGTCACATATTGTATGATTCCCTTTATATGAAATGCCAAGAATAGACAAATCTATAGATGCAGAAAGTAGTTTAGTGGTTGCCTAGGGCTGAGGATGATGATGGAGGGGATTGGGAGGTGATAGTTAAGGGGTTTAGGGGTTTTTTTAATTTTTATTTATTTTTTTAATTTTTACTTATTTATTTATTTTATTATTATTTTTTTTTTTTTTATGTGGGTACCAGGAGATGACCTCAGGACCTCGCACTTGCCAGCAAGTGCTTCTGCCCCTGAGTGATATCACCGGTCCCTTTTTTCCCTTTATGTGGGTTCCAGAAGTCGAACTCAGGACCTTGCACTTGCTGGGCAGGTGCTTATGCTGCTGAGCTATCTCACCGGCCCTAAATTTTTATTTTAAAGAGAAAAAAATAGAACAAAATTTCAGAACTACATAATAGGGTAACAATGGTTAATACATTGCGTATTGTTATCTTTAAATTAGTCACTCAGAGTACATGGTATCGGCATTCAGTTGTCCAAATAATATTAACACAGACCTTTCTTTTCAATGATAGGTTTTCTTTTTAGGATAATGAAATATTCTCATTGATTGTAGTGGTGGATGCACAGTTGTATGAATATACTAAAAGCTATTGAGTTGCTCACTTTAAATGGGTGAACTGTATGGTATGTAAATTATCATTAAAGCTTTCAAAAATAGCTGCCTAAGGGGTTCTGTCCCTGTAGCTCCTGTCTCAGTCCATTTCCATCTCAGAATATTGCATCAACTTCCAGAATTTACCTAATCTGTCTACTTTACCCTTGGAAGTCAAAGTGATCTTCAAAACAGATCTGATTGTGCAATTATTAGACTGTCCACTTTCCATATGATACAATCTGAACTTTATTTCCATTTTCTGAGGTGTGGGTGATCAAGCCTAAGGGCCTGGCCCATGCTAGGCAAGTATTCTATCACTGAGCCACATCCCCAGTCCTTTTAAGAATTTTTAAAATTTTGAGAAAGTGTCTAAGTTCCCCAGGCTGGCCTTGAACTTTCAGTTCTGCTGCCTTAACCTCCTGAATAGCTGGGATTACAGGTATGTGCCCCACTGTTTCTGGCTTATTTGGCTCTTTTCAAATCTGCCTTGAGTTTTCTCTTTGTGTTTGTGTTAGTGGGTGTGTATGATTTTAACACAATTATTTTAAAGTCTGTATCTGACCGTTCTAGTCTCTGAAGATCTTGTGGGTCTAGTCCTACTATTTAGTATATCTTGTGGCAAAAAGTTTAAGTTGTAATTTGTGATCATGATCTTATTTTGAGCTTTATATTGGAAATGCTTAGTTGAGAACCAGTGCATACAGAAAGATTTTATGATTGCCTCTGCAAAGCACCTCAGAAATATCAACAGCTCAAGACAATTTTTATGTTAACATCTTGTTTTGAGATCCCAATGTTGTTTTGGGATAAATGCAAACTCATGCCTAAGAATCCTTAGAAAGCACTTGTTTTTCCTGCTCCAAATATCAAACATACCATAGCCAGGTGGATAGTCTATTCTGGATTATCTGTTTTATCATATTATTCACCTTTTTATTCAGAAGTACAAGCACTCATTTGGTTCTGGTTCAAAACTTTTATCCTGTCCTCATTTGGGCATAAGAACCCAAGCTCCTAAATTACTACAGCCAGAAAACCACGCATTTTGCCACATTGCCTCAGCAATAGATCACAGACCTATCACTTGTGTTTTATTTGTGGTGGTGCTGGGGATTGAACCTAGGGTCTTACTCATGCTAAGCATCTGCTTTTATCACTGAGCTATACCTGTAGCCCAAGACCCATCATTTAATTTTATTTCTCACTTCATATTTGGTTGCTGATCTTATTATCAGCTCAATGCAACTTCACATTTGAAAGGATGATTATGTTTTATTCAACATTTCTAGATAGTTTGTAGTATAACGATATACTATTAGGTTGACCATAATTCCAGAAATAGAATTGTTTCCAAGCTCCATTCACTGAATTATTCCTGAATTTCAGATTTACTGCCTCTGAATTTCCCTTTTTAAAAGTCACTACTTGCCAGGTGTGGTGGCACACACCTGTAATCCTAGCACTTGGGAAGCTGAGGCAGGAGGATTGCTGTGAGTTGGAGGCTAGTGTGGGGGCTAAATAGTGAATTCAAGGGCAGCCTGAACTACATAGTGAGACCCTGTCTCAAACACACACACAAATCAGTACTTTCCTTTGATCATGCTCTTTGACTGAGCTACATCTCCAGCCCCCAAATTTTCATCACAGAAAATACAAACAAATGACTTCTCTTTTTATCTGGATTGTTAGGCTGGGCATGATGGTACACACCTGTAATTCTAGAACTCGGGTAACTGAGGCAGGAGGATTGCCCTGAGTTGGAGGCTAGTGTGGGGGCTACATAGTGAATTCAAGGGCAGCCTGAATTACATAGTGAGACCCTGTCTCAAAAAAAAAAATAAATAAATAAACAAAATAAACAAAAAACTGGATTATCACAGCAAGTACCTAGGTTCTGAGGCTCCCTGAAGGGTCATCCATATTCTTTTTGACTCTAGGATCACAATGGACAATTCACTGGGTTCTGTTTTTACCAGAGGAGCCACTGATACCCTGACTTTAGATTGACTCCTGTAATGGAAAGAGAAGAAGGCTATAAGGGCATTATTAGGTCAACCAACAAAATTGGAATGTGGATGGTAGATCCAACAAATGAATCAGCTAGGTATTACTATTTGCTTTAGGGTCTTCCATGGAGTTTACTCATTTCATCTATGTTGTCAAATTTATAGGCATAAGAGTTTTTAAAATAGTAGTCTTATCTTTTTAAGTGTCCGTATGTTCTGTAGTGGTGTCCCCTCTTTCATGCCTGATATTTGTAGTGAGCATTATTCCCTTTTTGACAGATAAGTAAACAGAGGCCAAAAAGGATAAGTGATTCAGACCAAGGCTACCGAGCAAGCTGGGCTATCCTTACTTTCACTGCCTTGCCTTGCCGTCAGATGAATCATCCTTTTTGAGGTTTCCTGCTCCAAGCCCATAGCTCTCACATAGTCCACGTGGCCTGATGTGCACTCTGACATGGTAGAGCCCAACTGCAGAGTCACAGTTCTCATTGCCCTTGGCCTTTAAGATGAATCTAACTTCTCAGAACATTCTGCTGTCCTCTATCTTCTGCTTCCCCCCAAAAGAAAACACATCCAAAGATGCAAGGATTAGAATAACAAAGTAGAGGTTGTTGCAGAGAATGGGAAGTGGCAAAGAGGAGGTGCTCACTTGGAAGACAGCTTCCCTGGAAAGAGGCAGTTCTGAAGAATCCGTGGTAAGGAGAGAACAAGATTGTTGGCAATGACAGCTTCCTCTACGGTACTACATTTTTTCTTTTAAATCTTACCTCTTTATTTGTTGGAGGGAAGGGTCATAATTTCCTAAACAATTGGGGATTTATTTGAGCCTATACTTCGTCTTCCTAATTCTTATTCCATCACTCTCTCAAATCCAATGTCCAGGTGGTAGCAAAGGAAATGAAAGGCATAGGGTTCTCTCATTTTCTTCCTGTTTTAACCTCAAATAGCTTCACTCTTTAGAGGGATCCAGCAAAGAACTCACCAGATAGTACTGGATCGAACTTGGTGAAGCTTTTTCCTTTACTGTAAGGATCTCAATACCCAGCAAAATTGCTATTTGGGACTCAAGTCATCATCATGCACAGCTATGATCAGGGAATTAGAGTCAATCCTCACAGTATGCCCCCAAATACTAAAATGCAAATGTTTGGTCTTCCAATTCTTAAATCCATTCCACCTCTTATATTAATGCATATATACATTAGTTTTTTGACAATTGCTTTCCCTCCTGTAGTTTTGGGGGCGGGGATGGTGGGAGACAAGGAAGGAAGAGGACAAGGACAGACTCTTCAGACAAGGACAGAGCTTCACAGAGTGAATACCACTGGCTGCTGGGACATTTCCCCACTCACAGAAGTATGTATCTCTGGCAACCTTCCTAAAAATATAAATTTTGGGGAAAAGGAACACATCAAAGTCCTTGCAAAAAAGAACCCCTCTTTATTCCACATACAGAAACAGGTTTCCAGAGCTGGGTAGGGAAGGGGCTTTGATCTGGTCTCTAAAGATGAAGCTCTAGATTCTGATGAGCAGCTCTTTCTCCAGTTGAGAATGAAAAGTTCTGACCTCTAGCCAGTCCCAAATTTGGGAGTGGTAGCAATGATGTGAGGAAATTCCTTGGTGAGGCAAGTATCAGCTTGGGGCAGGCTCTTCCAGGCAAGTTCTAAGATCCCATACTGGGCAATACCTACAGGAAGGAATGTGCACACATTATTCTGTCCAGGAAGGGGTACCACATCCTGGAACCTCAGAGTGCTTCTTGGGGTATGAGAGCCACCACAAACCAGGCAGTACAACACGCGTTCCCCAGGTACTAGTTCTGTGGCCTTCAGGGCCTCTTTGTAGATGATCTGTTCAGTTTGAGGCTTCTCTCTCAGTAGCAGATCTTGTAGCAGCCTCTGGATTCTGGGGGACTTGAGCTGGTACAAGTCCATGAGCTGATGGAACTGTTCCATCCAAGCAGCAGAGTCTTTAGCATATCGCTGCTGCAGCATCTGCAAAACATGGTACAGTGCCACAAATGTCTCCCAGGGAGGTACCTTTTCCTTCTTTTGTGAGACAGGCTGTGTCTTCTTCTCCAACTTGGACAATTTGGGAAATCTGTCCTTACACTTAAAAGCCCTAAGGTCCTTCTGAAACATTAGTGCCAGGGTTTGTTTGTCCACAGAGGCATGGGCACCTGTGAAGAGGTCTCTTTTGGCAGGAGAAAAATGTGTCTGCATTTCTCTGACAGCATTGGATAACTGCTGTATCCGTGCACTCCTGTAAGGCTCACCTAGAGGATGCCAGTTTGTAACCTTTGGGTCTGTAATCGTCTTTGCAGCTAATGGGGACTTTGGTGTGAGGACAGTCAAAGGTTTTAGCCAGCTTTCCTTTTCCTTTCCTTTTATAGGAGGAATCACTTTCAAGTGTTTCAGAGTCATGAATTCCCCACTTGGCTTTGAGGCCCTTGTGCTTTGTGACTCCAGAGCCTGCAAGTGATGGTGCACAATGGTTTCAAGCATGGCCGGACGTAGCCACTCTGAGTTTCCCTCTGAGGTCAGATCTTTGAGGAGTTGACACAATCTGTGGAAGCTATCTTTGGAAAGCTGTTTTCCTGCTTCCATCCATTTTAGGACCTGGTGGATCCACTCTACATCTGAGAGGCTTCCCTGTTTCTCTGGATGTTGTTTGTCAGCCAGGATCTGGGCAAGAGGTGGTTGTACCTTACTACTTTCTGTTAGAGGTGGATGATGCTCCAAAAGCCACTTCCACCTGGCATTTGGTAGTCTATGTTTGAGTTTGTGAGCCTCCATGGTTTTCCTAAATATGCCAGACATGAAGGGTGTCTCCATGTCCTGCTCTTGGGACACTACAATTGTATCCAAATCATGTAGAGGCATGTGTTTATATTTTTCAAAAAGTTCTCTTTCTTTATCCTTCAACTTTGCCTTTGAGAATGTCCTCCATGTCTGGAGTGCTGTGGGTTTTTCTTCCAAGGATATTTGTTTGACAGGCAGTGGCATTTGTGTCTTCCCTCCCATATCCATACATACTGAGATAGGTTGTCTGGAAGGGATTTTTAGAACTCCCAGTTTTATAACACTGCCTTTTACCCCAACGGAGCTTTCGCCAATAGAAGGGACCACATCCCTTCTTTGTAGGTCCTTTCTTCTTTCTTCTTGTAGCTTAAATAGTTCTTCTCTTTTTAAAATGTCTTTTTCCTTGCCCACTTCTATTGAGCTTCTCTCCTCTTCTGTCTCACTCAAACTTTCCAACTCTTCCTCACTAATGCTTTTTTCCTCTTCCTTGAAACCTTCGTCTCCCACCTTCCTTTTCTTCCTCTTCTCTTCCTTCTTTTTCTTTTCCTTCTTCCTCTTTTCTTCCTTCTCCTTCCTCTTTTCTTCCTTCTCCTTCCTCTTTTCTTCCTTCTCTTCTTCCTCTTCCTCCTCCTCTTTCTCTTCCTCCTCCTCTTCTTCTTCCTCTTCCTCTTCTTCCTCCTCCTCCTCATCAGACAAACTTTCTTGTTCTACTTCTTCTAACAGGCTTTCTATTTCCTTAGAAATGCTCTCTTCACTTTCTATCTCATCTACTTTTCTGTGAAACTTTCCCTTTAGGGTATCAATTTCTTTTGGCTGTTTTCTTTTTCTCTGCCTTTGTTTAAGGAATAGGATTTCCTCTTCCTCCTCTATTACTCCTTCCTTTTCTACAGCCTGCATGACTTCTCTCTTTTCCTTGGCCAATTTACTTTTTTCTTCAGCCATTTTTTTCTCTTGATTTGTAATAGTTCTCACTTCTTTGGCCATTTCTCTCTGCTTTTTAGCCAGTTTCTTTTCATCTGTGGCCAATTTTGATTCTTGCTCAGAAAAATTCAACTCTTCGATATCAAGTCTGCTCTGTTCCTTGCTCAGTGTGCTCTCCTTGACAACAAGTGACCACTTCTTTGTCATCTTTATGTCTTCCTGGGTTATTTTCCTTTCATCACTGATTAGTTTTTGAAGTACTATTATCTTCCTTTTTATGTCCAACACCTTTTCTGTCTTAGCAACATCCAGCTCATCTCTGAGCATTTTCCTTCCCTGGAACACTGCCTTCTTCTCTACAGATAATTCCATTTTTTTCTGGGCCACTTTCTCCTGGTTTCTAGCCAGAATTCTACCTGCTTCAACCAGTTTCTTCTCTATAGCATCCAGCTTCTCCTTCTTCTTGACCACTACCTCCTTTTCCTGTTTCAGCTTCTCCTCTATCTGGGCCAGTGTCTCCTTGTACATATCTATTTTCTTCTTTGCCTGAGCTAACTGCTTTCTCTCCTGGAGGAGTTCTTCTTTGAGACGGTGGAGATTCTCTTTCCTCTGAGCCAGTTTTTCCTTTTCCTGAGCCAAATTCTTCCTTTTCCGAGCCAGATTCTCTTCCTTCTGGGTCAGTCTTTCTTTCTTCTGTGTGAATTCTTTCTGGTTCTGGACCAGTTTTTCCCTTTCCTGGGCCAGTTTCTCTTCGTCCTGTATCAGTTTCCACCTTTTCTGAGCCAATCTTCTTGCTTCCTTACGGTTTTGTTCCTTGTCCTGGGCCAGCTTCTCTTTTTCCTGCACCAGCCGGTCTTCTTCCTGGGCCAATGTTTGCTCTTTCTTAGCCCGATTCTCCTCCCGCCAGGCCAGTATCTTCTCTTCCTGAGACAGTTCTTCCTTTTCCTTAACCAGTCTCTCTTCTTCCTGGTTCAGCTCAACTTCTTTTGAAGCCAGGTCTTCCATGATCCTTGCCAGTTCCTCTAGTTCCTTGCCCAGCTCGTTTTCTTGCCATTCCAGACTTTGCTCCTTCTGCTTCAGTGTTTCCGCTTTCTGAGCCAATAGTATTTTTACCTCAATAGCTTTTTCTACTCTCTTTGCTAGTTTCTCTTCTTCTTGAGCAATTTTCTCCAATTTCTTGGCCAGTTTCTTCCTTTTGTGGGCCAATTTCTCTGCTTTGTGGCTTAGCTCCTCTTCTCTTTGGGCCAATTTTTCCTCTTTCTGGGCAAGCCTACTCTCTATGTAGGCCATTTTCTCATCTTTCAGAGACATTTCCTTATATTCTTGGGCCAGTTTTCTCTTTTCCTGGGCCAGCTTTCTCTCTTCTTGTGCGAGTTTCTCTTCTTCTTGTGCTAGTCTTTTCTCATCTTCGGCTTGTTGTCTTGTATGTTGGGCTTGTTTTCTCTGACTCCTGACCTTTATCTGCTCTTCCTGGATCTGTCTTTGCTCTTCTGTGAGCAGGTCTTCTTCTCCTCCTCCTCCTCCTCCTCCTTCTTCTTCTTCTGCTGCTTCTGCTGCTGCTGCTGCTTCTTCTACTTCTTCTTCTCCTCCTCCTTCTCCTTCTTCTCCTTCTTCTTCTCCTCCTCCTTCTCCTTCTTCTTCTCCTCTTCCTCCTCCTCCTTCTTCTCCTCCTCCTGCTCCTTCTTTCAGTTCCTTAGATATTTCCTCCCACTCTTTAAATAGGTCTTCCTCTAGAATGAATTCTTTCTCATCCTCAGACCTGGATGACAATACATTTTCCCAGAGCTGTCTCCACTCATCCCATTTCAGCTTCCTTTTTTCTCCCTCCTGCACTCCCTCATCTAGGAATAGCTTCTCTTTAGCCTGGGGTAGTTTCTTCTCTTCCTGAAGACGCTTTTTGCCCCAGTCTTGATTCCATTCTTCCCAAGATATTCTTGTCTCATTGTGAGCCTGCTTCCACTGATCCCATGAGTTTCTCCACTCCTGCCAAGACAGCATTATTTCACCAATAAGTGACTTTTCTTCTGGTTCAATCACTTCCTCTTCTACTTTTGTCATTTCCTCTACTTTCTTGCTTGTATCCTCTTCTTTGGTCATTTTCCTCCCCTTTTTACGTACTTTACTTTGCTCCTGGGTTGTTTTCCTCTCTTCCGTAGATATCTTCTTAGAGGATTTCTTTTCTTCCTTCGACTTTTGTTTTTTCTTAGTTAGGGCACGTGGTTCTAAAAATGTAACTTGCTTTTTCTTGCCTTTTTTTGGAACTGCTTTCTGCAAGCCCTGCATGTCCCTTTCTTCCTCTTGCACTTGCTCTTCTTGCTCCACTGGTATCTCTTTCTTGTCTCTGATGACCATGTCCTCTGTAATGGCTTCTTCATAGATATAAATTGGTTTCTCCTCTGGCCAGACTACATCCCCGGCAAGGTCCTCAAGTGTATCCTTGCTTTCTTTCTTCAATGGGGGGCAGATCTTCTGAAAGAGTTCCCAGCTGGGGCGCCGATTTGCCAGAGTCTCCTGAGCCATAGTCACTAACTCAGTGTTTAGATCTTCCGACATTTTTGTTTGGGAACCAGATATCCTTAGGGTCATAAGACGACATAGAGCCTCCCGCCATGAGGCACCATCTCCAGCCCTATGGCCAGGTGCTCCAGCAGCACCCCGCCCCGGAACTTTAACCTTTTCCCTAACTGGTTCTTCTACTATAGTAGGCAAAGCTTCCTCAATTAAAACATTTTCCTCTTTTCTTTTCTTGCGCTTCTTTATGGGTTTCTGAGCTGTAGCTTTCTTGCCTCTCATGTCATGCATTTTCTTTAGCCCCTTCAGGGTCAGAGCAGTGTGACCCTCTGAGACATCTGTCTCTGAAGGTTCAACATCTTGAAAGCCCTTTAAACTACTGATTGAAGACCTGGTGTGGAAGGTTGTGTCCCCCATCTCAAGTGGCACAGTTTCACTCTGATCACTTTCACCTTCTGTTAGGCCCAGCTCTGTGCTCGTCTGTTTAACGTCTCCCTCTTTCATCTTTCTGAGACCTCGCAACGATTTTCGGGCTGCAGGGAAAATCAGAAGATGGAGGTCAGAAAAGTATGGGAGGCTAGGTCTTCTCAAATCTGATATGAACTAAGTGAACTGCCATGGAAGAAAGAGTAACAGAGAGGCCTGTGGCCATTTTTTTTTTTAAAGAAAACATTCTCTTATAGACATGTACCAACTCCTCATGGTGAATCTAATCATTACTACAAACATGTCCTAATAAAAATATTTGAAGTAAAAAAATTTTTAAAATTTCTTTATGTATTCCCAGTGCTCCTCCCTTAACAATCTTTGGGGTCTTCCCAAGTTTGGGTAGATAGTTCCCAGGAGAATTTTCTTCTATGATGACATCTTTTCACTTCACTCTCTTCCCCCAGTATCTCTTGACCTGCTTTAGCACTAACTACCCTGCTTCTTGGGGATCCTGAGGCATGGATCAGATCATTCCATACATACTGTGCTTTTTGCCCCCTGCTCGGGCCCGTCTTTGGGCTTTGCTTTGCTTGACTTCAGATTCTTCAGAAACAGTAATAGATTGTATGGAGGGGGACATAGAAGCTCTTGAGATATCTAAAGAAAAATGGGGCTCTTTATCTTTTTTTGACAAGGTCAAGTTTTCATTCAGTCGCAGCTGCACTTGAGTGAAAAGGATTTGGAGATCTGTGGGCCGCATCCCCAGCAGGTGATCCAGGGATTCCTCCCCAATCATCTCTTGCCTATGAAGAAAAAGGAGAGGAAAGACTGTGTTGAATCAGGGACAGGAGAAAGAATGGGAAGGAAAGAACTGCTGTAGAACAGGAAGGGAGTTTGGCAAAGAGGCCAAGAGGGACAGCATAGGTAGAGGTAAATGATGACCAAGAAGAAAGAAAAAAATTTAAGAAGCCAAGATGGCAGTGATAGGAGGAATTTGTATGGGAGCTGCAGGAGTAGCAGGAAAGAAGGGAAAGTAGAACTTAAAGAAGACAAGGGAAGGTGGAAAATAACAAAGAAATGGAGAAAAGAGTTCTCAGTCAGGGGATCATCATGGACAGTCTACGAATTAAAAAAAAAGCTATGAAACCAGGTATGCACCTGTAATCCCAGCTTCTTGGGAAGCTGAGGCAGGAGGATCACAAGTTTGACCTTAATCTGCGTAATATAGCAAGACCCCATCTCAAAAAGAAAAAGGATTTGGGAGGCCTAATGAACAGGAATAAAAAAGAAAGTGAAGGAAGATTGGAAAAATGGAAAGAGGGAGAAGAAATTTAGCAAGTAGTAGAGAATTGAGGAAAGCACAAACAACTTACTGGATCTCCTGGAAAGTCTCTTGTCTCTGGATCAAGTTTAAGAGTGAGGTCCTAGAGTGGATTCCAGTCTCAGGCATGATGCTGAGGGCCTTACTCCTCACCTTTTCGTCCTTATCCATTAACCCTTGGGCCAGAGGCAAGGCAAAGAGATGAGTGACCATTCCTAGACGCTTCAGCCCTTCCCAGGCTAGCTCTTGGATCAGTGGGTTGGAATTGGTTGTATCATCCAGCAGACGATGGGCAGTCTCAGAGCGCAGGGGTGGAGGCACCTGGTGAGAGGCAAAGATCTGCCCTAGTGCGCCAATACAGCACTGGAACTTCAATGGGGAAGCATGGATCATAATATTGAGGATTGTCTCAATTAGGTTACTAATAGCTATTTCACTCATTTTTCTGCCCAGCCAACTACGGCTTGCTGAGTCTATAAGGACACTGTAGGTTCCATCCTTGGATTTTCTCATTGCGAGGAAGCTTTCATCCTCCTCCTCCTCTTCATATTCTTGTGCTTTACTTAAAGTTCTTACCCTGCCATGCCAGAAGAAGAAGGGTTGGGACGTTTGCCATTCCAGTTCCCGCTGTGGTGAGTGCAGGTTACACTGTAGGTGTATTGGGCTGCCCTCTGGCCAAAGACGGGCACGAATCACTGAGTTGGGGATGTAGCAATCAGGGGCAAGTAACCATTCCTGCCCATAACCAAAGTAGCATCTCAATATCTCATAAGGGTTGAATCCATCCCAGTAAGTCAGTTGTAACTGAGGAGGAACCACGTAATGGTGATGGGGAGGCTTGCTCCTCTGCACCTCCTCCTCTTCCTGTTTGGGGGTACCCAGTAACATGGGACTCCCATCCTTGTCGTCTTCTACGACATGTGGCACAGAATGGTCAAAGGCAATGGCCCGCTTATTGACAAGGTTCTGCATACCCACTAATTCCTGTTTCCCTTGACCAAGGTAGATATACTTGGGCAAAAAAATGGTCTCAAAAGAGAGGAAGAAGCTTGGTAAAAAAGGCTTAGGGGCTTCTAGCACTTCATCTGTTACACTCCTTAAGGAAAGGAGAGAAAGCAGGGTAGGGGGAAGCAGTTTTAAACAGGATACCAGATAAAGACCTTGATTGAAAGTCACAAGCAGGTCACCCCGGTCATTTGCAAAGCAGAGTGGGCCAAAGTGCAGTGATGAGTCCAGCATGGCTATGAGTCTACCATGGAAGTCCCAGATCCGGACAGAGCCATCAATACCAGCTGTGACAAAAAGACTCAAGGACAAGCAGACATCAAAGGATGTGATGGTGCACTGGTGTAGAGGCAATGTCTCTATGAATTTTGAGCCTCCTCCTGACCCATAGGACATAAAATCATGGAACTTCCAGAGACGCAGGCAGTTAGTGTCCGTGATGGCACCCACAGAGTTGGGCAAGAGTACCAGTTGTTTTAGGTGACAGCTGCTGAGAATGCTTGCGAGAAGCCGCAGTTGTACTTTGTTCCCACTGAGCACAACTTCTGATAAGTGTATATAGTCATCCATTCCATAGGAACACAGCAAAGAGTTTTCTCGGCCACTCAGAAGCCCCGCAGACAGTGTAGAGAGTGCCAGTACAGCCCCATAGTGTATGAATTTCTCTATTCGGGCACAGCTATGCTGGGAAAGCACTCTTACTATACCACTCTGGTGCCCAGAGAATATCAGTCCTTCTATCCCTCGCCCCAGGTGGAAATGCCCGTAAGCCAGGCAGTGTACAAAGTCCTGAGAATTTTTTGAGGTGCATAAAAGATACTTGGCTGGGCAAGGACAACGGGTTGTGTCAAACACCAGCACCTCTGTGCTGCCTGTTGCCACAAAGAGCTCCTGTTTCCCTGGGTCATAGGCCCAATCCACAGCCTGGTCCAGGATTGAGAAGGGCCAGGTGAGAAGCAGAAGATCCCCTGTTAACGGGGACACAAAGTGCAACAAGCCATCCTCGGTGATGCACAGGACCCTGTACCAGTTATCACCACAGCAGACCCGATGCACGTGCTGGGGAGCAGACCCACAGACATGGAAGAGGTTATAGAAGCAGGGCAGGCGGCGCAAGGAGAACGTATGGGTAGTTTGGCAGAAGAAGGCAGTGTCATCAATAAACTGGAGGCGGTACAGCTCCTCACCAAGTTCCAGTCGCCGAAGCAGGTTCCCTGAAGTGAGGTTCCACTCCTTCATTAAGCCTTCCTTGCCAGCTGTTAGCAGGGTGTTGGCCTCTGCCCGGCTGCGGATACAAACCACTGCTGAGGAGTGGGCCTTGAAACTGTGGAGGGCGTGGCTGTGACTGAGGTTCCATACTTGGATTTCCCCAGCCTTGTTTCCAGCATAGAGAAAACCCTTATCCAAACAGGTGAAGCAGCAGGTGATAGAGGAGCCTCTGCTGGTGGACGTGAACTTCTTCACCTCTCCCAGCCTGCCCTGGCCCTGGCGCTCAAGGGCTCTCACCACAGTCTCACACAGGGCTAGGAGGGAGCCACTGGGGCCATTCAGCACGATGTCCTGGACAAGCTCATTACCAGGCATGGAAATCGTGTGAGCTATCTGGAGGCCCTTACCACTTTGATTGATGACCCAGGTGACCACTGACCCCCGGATGCCAGACAGAAGCATCTTCATTTCTGGGTCATAGCAGAGACAGTTGATGTTGAAGCGGCAGGGCACTGTGGCTAGGGGTTTGAATGCCTGAAAGTGGTCCCCAAAGAGACGCAGGACCAGGTCACCACAGTAGGCCACAAGGATATGAAAGGAACCCGTGTGGACCATTGACTGGATGGGTGGCAGTTGCTCAGTCATGAAGAATGCTCTCTTCTCAACCATGTCCTCAGATGTGCTCTTCATCCACACTATAGCCTGGAAGAGAATAAGGTGGAAACTGTCTAGAAAAGGTAGTAAAGGAGAAAAGGGCCAAATATTCAGCTGCTTTTCCCTGTTCTTTTGTTAAGGAGGAACTGGAAGACTCTAGAGTGATTTTGCCCCCTAGTGGTGGAACTAAGTTTGGAACTAGTTCCTAGGCTTGGGACTAGGGTCGAGGTGGAACGTGTAGGAGCCTTTTTTAACCTCAGTCTACTTTAGGGGAACTCAAGTGTACTCAACATGGAGACAGTAATTGGGGAAAGTAGCGGGGAGGGCACCAGGTAATATTTATTCAAGGGATATATATTTCTTTGTCAGTTTGGCTTGAGAGCTGTATGGGTTTGGCCCATGAAAAGTGGGCTGGGAAGGAAAAGAAAGTTTTACCTGCATTTCTTTTGTGTGGGGTGTCACCCAGGAGAGGGAGGCAAAGAAGTAGGCATCACAGAAATAATGGCATATAAGTGGCATATTTTGAGGATAGCGAGATTCTTTGAACAGTATCTGGGGCCGGTCACTCAGCACAATGGTCTCATTCTTAGAGTCATCTGAAGATTCCTGGAGAAAGGCACAGCATAAACTAAGAGGCCAGGGCACACGTACACTAAATATATTCCCACAAAATTCATGATTGAAGCAGTTCCCCAAACCATACCTCCCACCCATCCTAACTCCCGTTACCCCCCCACACGCACAGCTTACCACCAACGGGAACTCTACACTTGTGACGAATCTCCCAACACGTGCGGAAACCAGAACCCTTAGGCCTTGTATGGACAGTTTTATAGTGGGGGTGCAGGGAGAAATGATATTCTTCCCAAAGTGACATCACCACATCCGTCCTCTAACATTCTCCCTTGTGACTAAAAGGTACTATAAAAGACATCATTTAACAGATGACCTAAGCAAGTATATCACCGTAACAGGACCTCCCAAAAGTCAGTGCAGCCCTGAGTTACTCAAGCTTAAAACTGCACAAGTAAGGCTTTAGGACGCCCCATCTGGCCGTTAAGTTTGACAGGAACAGCACACACGCAGTGTGTATTACCCACAGTGCTAGAACGTGTGCTATGGAACATGTACCCGGGATCCATTTGCACAGAGCCATCCGTAGCAAAACTGAGGTTGGCAAATGCTCTCTCTGCTGCTGTCTCCCTTCTGTTAGGAAATCTCTCTTTGCAGAGCATCGGTTCCCTGACAATGCTTCAAAGTGTTCGTCTACTATAACATACCTTTGTAAAGGCCTGTAGCCTTATTTGGAAATGGGTGGCCCACTTTCTCCTAAAGCGACAAACCGTCTTGATAGTTTATCCTGCTTGCTTCTTGCATTCATGGACAATCTATGGCTCTTCCAAAGTGCTCATTATTGTAAGACAGAGGCCAACCAATGGCATATTTATACATTACCTTGTTTTTATGTATGATGTCATTTATGAGATACTTAAAATCCTTCCAGGTGGGGATGAGTCTGGGGGAAGCCATCATCTTGATTTTCCTCGGGTCCTCAGGACTGCTGCTTAAACACCTGTGGGAATCCAAAAGTAGGCTGCTTAACTACTGTTACTTTTTGAGAAGCTAGGAGCCAGAGGCAAGAACCATGAACTCGTGTTTACTGAACACCTTGCATATGTCAGGAATTATAAGATAGACCTTCTCATTTAATCCTCACTATGGCCCAGTGACATAGATATTGCCCCACTTTACAGATGAGAAAACTAAAGCTTGGAGAGGATAAATGAAAGATTGGAGAGGGAAACAGAAACTTAGAGACTAGAAAAGAATACCCTGACAGGCAAACAACCTTTTGGGAGGACTAGCAGGTTTTCAGTGTGGTCCCTGGACCTCCTACACCAAGATTATTGGGGGAGGGAGTACATCTTCAAATGCCAAGTCCTGGGCCCTGTCCTAGACCTACATGGAGGTGGGACCCAGAAGCTGTAACTTTTAACAAACTCCCTAGGGCCTAGGGGTTTCTACTGACAGCCAAATCTGATTACTGAAATAGAAAGTACATAGAGAAAAGGAGAACCTGAGACTGCTCGCTCCTGGCAGAGCTGGAGGAAGGATCCAGCCTGTGGTCTTTTTTTTTTTTGTGGGTACCGGGGGTCGACCTCAGGACCTCGCGCGCCAGCAGGCGCCCGTGCCGCTGAGCGATATCACCGGCCCCTTTTTCATATGTGGGATCCGGGAGTTGAACTCGGGCCCTCGCGCTTGCAAGGCAGGCGCTTATGCCGCTGAGCCATCTCACCGGCCCTGGTCTTTTTGTTTTGTTGTGTTGTGTTTTGAGGCAGGATGTTGCTATATAGGTTCAGGCTGACCTTGAAGGCATTATGTTGTCCAGGCTGACCTTGAACTCATGGTAATCCTCCTGCCTCAGCCTCCTAAGTGCTGGGATTACAGACATGCGCCACCATGCCTTGCCCAGCCTGTGGTCTTGTAGACTTCCCCAGGCTTGTGGGATCAGGTGGCTTTATTATAGAAGACAATCTGCCATTCATCATCTGCTTCCTCATGCTGTTCTTTTGGTCATCATGAGGAGAAACTTCTTTTCCTGGTTGGATTGTAAATAAATCTTATAACAATCCCCTTCTATCAAGTGTCTGCCATTAGTGGTGCCACAATGGGCTTGTTTTTCCTCATTCATAAAATGAAAATGCCAGAATTCCCTGCGCCACTGGATTGTTGCAAAGATCAAATAGGATAATTCATGTGAAAACCCTTTTAGGATACTCTGAAACAGCAATGACGATTACTGGTTTTAGGCTAGACTGGTTCTCAGACTGGTGACCACTCTATTTCCATTCCTTTCCTAGTTTTTACTTTTTGGTTACTTTGGAAACATAACAGCTAAGTTTATAGTCTGCCCAGCAGAGGGCAACAGAGGCCAACCCTGTCTGTCTGATGTTCCCAGTGTGTTGGTTCCCTGGGTTGGCAGCATCAGCATCACCTGGGAACTTGTTAGAAATGCAGATTATTGTCCAAACCTCATGACTTTTGAATTGGAAACTGAGGACAGGACCCAACAATCTTTTTTTTTTTCTGGTACTGGGCATTGAACCCAAGGTCCTTGTACTGAGCTACACACACACACACACACACACACGCACGCACCTTTTGAGACTGGATCTCACCAAGTTACTAAAGTTGCCCAGGCTGTTCCTGAACTTGGGATCCATCTGCCTCAGCCTCCCACAGTGCTGGGATTTCAGGTGTGTGCCGCCACATCCAGCTAAATAATCTAGGCTTCACCAAGCTCTTCAGCTGAACCTATACACACTAAAGTGTAAGGCTGCAGGTTTAGAGAGGTATTGGAGACCCCAGTCAGTGTGGCCTGGGTCTCCTAAAGCAAGGTCAGCAGAACCTCCCCACCCACTGTGTGGCTGAGCCTATGCTCTGTGTTCCACAGAGACTTGATGGCTAGATTTGGGGGGAAGTAGCAGGCAAAACTTATCTGGCAGGTACAGAGTGGGTTAGAGCCCACAGAAAAGCTTCCACATTAATTACTTCATTGGTTCTTTTTTTTTTTTTTTTTTTGTGGGTACCAGGGGATCGACCTCAGGACCTCACGTGCCAGCAGGCGCCCGTGCCACTGAGCGATATCACCGGCCCCTTTTTCGTATGTGGGATCCGGGAGTCGAACTCGGGCCCTCGCGCTTGCAAGGCAGGTGCTTACGCCGCTGAGCCATCTCGCCGGCCCACTTCATTGGTTCTTGAAAGAACCCTGAGAGGCAGATGTTGTCTTCCTTGTGTGAGCAACATGAAGTCTGAGAAGAAAAGGGATGTTTGGGAGGCTACAGGGGCAGATTCAAGACTAAGAGCCAGCCAATCCACAGTTCTGGATTCTGTATCAGAGGAGGAAGAGGCTCTGCTGCTGATACTAAGGAAGCACTCTGATCCCCAAATCCACTAACAGCGAGAACTGGGCACTGGTGTCTGACATCAGCACCCCGTCTCCCTCCATATCCAGGCTGCACACTATGCTCCAGTGTTACCGTTTTCATTTTGTTCCCCTTTGACTCTGCGCTTGCTGTGCATTTGGACCACCTTTCAGGAGCCGGTGGGATCTGCTTCAGATCATGCACATCAGTGGGTGGCCATGCGGGCCAGCCCCACAGCTCAGGTTCACTCCACTGGCTCCTTCTTAGGCTCCAGAGCTGCTAGAGTTATCATTTGTAGCAAGTTTATAGTCACTGCCAACAATTCCCATTGTTCTCCGTATCTATTCACCAGTTGATGGTCATTTGGGCTGTTTCCATGATTTGGCTATTACAAACTGTGCCGCTATAAACATGGGTGTGCATATATCGCTGTGATATGATGCTTTTTAATTCTTTCGGGAAGATACTGAGAAGAGGAATAGCTGGGTTGAATGGAACCTCTAATCCTAATTTTTGGAAGAATCTCCACACTGATTTCCACAGTGGTTGCACCAGTTTACACTGGGTCCCACTTCTCTTGACCAGCCTACAAAAACAAAAAGCATGTGGTTGGGACCCTTGGGGGAAACATTTCTAGAGGATGAGTGAAGAGGGCCTTCACACCCCAAACTTCTGTTGATAATTTTGTTTTTGCTACTCTCTCCCCCACTTTGCAGACCAGTTTCCTCCAAGGAAGCCTCTCTCCCAATATCCCCCAAATTCCACTACCTAATCATACTACCTGTTCTTAAAAGCAAGTTTAGAGTGAACTCCAGATGCCTTAGTCCCAATGGTTTTGACTGCTTAATATGCCAGTAATCCAAAAATAATCCAAAGGGATAATTCAAGTGGTCAATTTAGGGGAAGAATTGTCAGTGGGAGTGTAGACTGGTACAACCACTGTAGAAATCAGTGTGGAGATGCCTCAAAAAACTAGGACTAGAGGTTCCATTCAATCCAGCTATTCCCCTTCTTGGTATCTTCCTGAAAGAATTAAAAGAATCATACCACAGCAATATATGCACACCCATGTTTATAGCAGCACAGTTTGTAATAGCCAAATCAGGGAAACAGCCCAAATGCCCATCAACTGGTGAATGGATAAAGAAGATGTGGGAGTTTTTTTTTACACAATGGAGTACTATTCTGCCATGAAGAAGGATAAGCTTGAGACATTTCTAGGTAAATGGATGCACCTTGAGACTATATTCTTTTTTTTTTTTTTCTTTATGTGGGTACCAGGAACTGAACTCAGGACCTTGTGCTTGCCAGGCAGGCACTTATGCTGCTGAGCTATATCACCAGCCTGAGACTATATTCTTAAGTGAAATAAATCAGACATAAATAAATCAGACATAAATAAATCAGAAATAAATCACATATAAATACTGCATTGTTTCTCTGGTATGAGAAACTGAAAGTGTAATAAGAACCAAAATGTATAAGAGGTATTGTGAAATAGGAAGAAAATGTTCAAATGGGGAGGAGAGGGGAGGAGAAAAGGAAAGAAGGGAAAAGTGAAAAGAAAGAGAAAAGAAGGAAAAATGGAAACAAAGCTTTTGTAAATGGGGAAAGGAGGAGGGGGGTTGAAGGGAGGGTAGGGGAATGGGAAAAAAGAAGCAGCAAGATATATCATGTACAGGTGCAAATTCTCTGTGATGAATATGGTCATTATGTATATCTAAAATGTACCAATAATGGGATGTCTCCCATAGCTATATAATTATTAGCTGCATAGTTACTAGCTGCATAGTTACTAGACAATAGTTCTCTGGCCAACTTGCGCAAAACTATGTAACTATAGCCAAAACAGTTGAAACTGTGACCCTAGCCAAAACAGGTGAAACTGTGTAACCATAGCCAAAACAGTTGCTTTCTGTTCCAATCAGGATGTGGTTGTTTGCTTTAAATTTTGTGTGCTGCACAGACTCGGGGCTGATCTGTAAACTTCCTGCCTGGAGTAAGCAGGTCAGTCGCTGGCCAGCTTAATAAAGGCTCATCAAAATTCTAATTTAGCTGCCTGGCTTTTTATTATGCATTTTGAACCCATAACATTTGGGGGCTCGTCCAGAATCCCCAATTTGTGGGAACAATAGGAGCCAGGTCGCTTTGAGACATTTATTTCTCAGGGGGACTCTCCTAGACATTCTTCACCCCCGAGGAACTTATTGTTTCAAAGCGAAACTAAATTTAATCCGGACACCCATTGGAATTGAGCTGTCAGGATTCTTACCGATAAGACTGCTTCTGTTCAGTGGGGTGCCCCTGGAGAGTCTTTGGAGCAGTTGGATGCAACATTATCCTCAAGACTCAGCCCTTACCCACGACAGTGGTTAAGTGGCATCAGGTTTTGTCAGTCTGGTTTCCTGTTTGTTTTGTCTGTTGTTTTTGTTCATTGTAATGGGTCAGTCTGCTTCTGCCTTATTGTCGCCCCTGCAATGTATTCTTACCCATTTTCAGGACTTCGGGAGATGAGCTGCTAACTATGGGGAGGTTGTCCACACTGGCAAGCTCCAAGCCTACTGTGAACTCGAATGGCTATCGTTCCAAGGTGTCCACTGGCTTCTGAAAGGCTCTTTTAACCTGTCTTTGCTCCAACAGGTCCGTCAAGTCATTTTTGAGTCACCTGGCCACCCGGATCAAATTCCCTACATTCAGACTTGGATCGATTTGGTTTCTGACCCACCTAAATGAGTCAAGACATGCCGACCATGAAGTCGATCCTCAACTCAGGTTGTAGCTGTTGCCAGGCCCTCAGGGCAAAAGAGGTGACTCACTCATCAAAACCCTCCCGTCCTGTCTTCACCACCTGATTCCTCCCCGACACTCTATCCTCAGCCCCCTCCCTATCGCCCACCACCCACCAAGCCCAATTCCTCCTTAGACCCCAATCCCTCCTCAGTTATGAGTCCACCCCACACCCCAAACGGTCGCACTTTCAACCCTCACCCCCAACTGCTACCGCTCCTGACTCCTCTTCCGGAGTGGTTGCTCCAGTGCCCCTTCTCCCGTGGAGAGAGACCCCCCGAGTTGAAGGAAACCCATACCCTTTCATGGTGTATGTCCCCTTCTCAACTAGTGACCTATATAACTGGAAACAGCAAAATCCTTCTTTCTCTCAAAATCCTCAAGGGTTAATTTCTCTTCTCGAGTCTATATTTTTCAATCATCAGCCCACCTGGGACGACTGTCAACAGTTGCTTCAGACCCTGTTCACTTCGGAGGAACGTGAACGCATCCAGGCCCTAGGGACGCAAACTTGTGCTAGGACTGGATGGTCATCCAACTCCAGATCAAGCCCGCATTGACCTTGTTTTTCCTTCCACCCACCACTCCTGGGACCCCAGTGATGATAGAGGTAAGGAGGCTCTCGATCACTATCGCCAGACTCTCCTGGTGCCTTAAAGGCTGCAGCCCCTAAACCTACAAATTTATCCGAAGTGACTGAGGTCAGTCAGTCCTGATGAGGCTCTATCAGCCTTTTTAGAGCGCCTCCTAGAGGCTTACTGCATATATACACCTATTGACCCAAAGGCACCAGAAAACAGACGCGCCTTAAATATTGCATTTGTTTCTCAGTTGGCCCCAGATGTTAGCAAAAATTAGAGGGATTCGAGGGAAAGGCACTATCTGAATTGATAAAAATTGTTCAGAAGGTATTTAATAATCGAGAAGATTCCTGAAATCTAAATAAACGCATGGCAAAAGTCCTCATTACTTTAGAAGAAAAAACACAAAAGACCTAACCAGAAGCAACCGACTTCCCAAGCAAAAGTCAGAAAATTCCTTGGGGTACTTAGTTATTGCCAGCTGTGGATCCTTGGATTTGCTGAGCTGGCCCAACCCCTTTATGCCTCCACAGGAGGAAATCAGACTGAGGGACTTAACTGGACTAAAATAAAAGAACAAGCCTTTCAAAAGCTGAAAGGGTGATGTGTGCTCTTTGTGGTGGGGTTCTGCATGGAGTATACAGCTTTACAGGTAGGTCTCACATTTGGGGATGGGGGGTACAGAAAGGCTAGCTGTTATCAGAAGGATCTGATGAACTGACTGCAAAGCCAGGGGCACCAGTCATGGTGGTGCATGGCTAAAGACAGAGGCTGAGCAGAAGCATGGAAAGTTGAGTCCAGCCTGGGCAACATAGCAACTTAGGAAGACCCTGTCTCAAAATAAAATAAAAAATGGGGTGGTGTAGCTCAGTGCAAAGATCTTTAGTTCAATCCCCAGTACCATGTCAAAAAAAAAAAAAAAAAGTCAGAGAGGTAACCTTGGCTTACTTGGTTCTTTGAATGACATTACTGATGAGAACCCCAAGTTTGTCTCTGGGGCCTAAGAGTGCTATCTGGTCTTTAAGTTAGGGCTGGAATGCCCTTACCATTCTTTATGGAAAGAAACAATTTTCTAGGCTGACAAATACACATTAACAAGGTAGGCTAGTTTCTTTTGGGTTGAGGAGTTACTCAGGAGCCCTGGGAGAAATGATAGCATCCAGAACTAAAAGGCTGTACAATGGTAACTAGGCATTTTACATATATTTTTACCTAATAATTATGGTGATTCTGTGATTTAGCTTACTACCCCCTTAAATAATTTTTAAAAATGGACATGGTTAAAACATACTGAGTGGAATTTAAAAAAAAGAGTTACTTTTTCACCTTACCACCTGTCCTGTTTCCCCCTTTCAGAGGTGACGCTGGTTGTGCCTTTCCTGTATCTTTCTAAAGGTGTTCTGTACATATTCAGGCATATATGTAAATGATAATTCTTTTTCCTTTTATTATTATTTATTGTTGTTGTTGTTTGAGTTGGGGTCTCATGATGTAGTCCAAGCTGGCCTTGAACTCACTATGTAGCCCAGGTTGGCCTCAAACTTGTGGTAATCCTCCTGCTTTAGCCTCTGGAGTACTGGGATTGCAGGTGTGCTTCACCACACCTGGCTTCCTATTTATTTATTTATTGTGGTACTGGGGACTGAACCCAGGGGCATTCTACCACTGAAATACATCGCCAGCCCTTTTTTAAAAAAATGTTGAGACAGGGTCTCACTAAGTTGTCCAGGTAGGACTTGAACTTGCAATCTTTCTGCCTCAGCCTCCCAAAGTGCTGGGATTAAGATGTGAGCCACCATGACTGGCTACATTTTCTTTCTATATGTTAATGCACATAGCTCTGCTTTATTTTCCAGCAGTTAACAGCTTCAGCATATTCTACTGTGCAGCTAAACTGTTATTTATCCAAATTTCGGGACATTGGGCAGTTTCTAACCTTTTACTACTACGATCCATGATACAAATAAATATCTTTGTTGGTGCCTCATAGAGCTGTAATTTTATTTAATTTTAATTAACTTAAATTGTAAAACTAAGCAACAGGTTCAGTGATATAGCTCAGTGGCATAAGCGCCTGCTTAGCAAGCGCGAGATCCTGAGTTCGACTCCCGGTACCCGCATATAAAACAAACAAACAAAAACAAAACAAAACTAAGCAACAAAAATATATTTCCATTCAGTATAACTTGGAATAGCATTTTGTATATATTTGGGCTAAATAAGTTACTAAAATGAATTTCAACAGTTTTATGTGAATTTAAAATTGCACATGCAGCTTGCATTATATTTGTTAGTACTGCCTGAGATTGTCATTGGTTGTGGCCTGATATCTCTATTGGGCCAAGAGCCTCCTGAGGGTAGGTCTTTGGAGCCTCCATCTGTCTGGGTTTCTCCAGTGTCCCCTGTAATCACTCAACCTGAGGTGGAGCAGGTGTTTAAGACATTTGGGTTGAATGAGCGGGCAAATGAATGACCCTTTGCCCTCTCCCAGAAGAAGAAATAGATGCTTTCCAGCTTCAAGCTGTACTAAGCATCTTCCTCCAAGCAGGCTGAGGCAGGAAGGTACTGAGAAGGCTTCTTGAAAAAGAGGGCTGTGCAATTCCAGTCAATCCCCTCAGTAACTCTTATACAGTAGGAGTGGCACTATCCTCAAAAGAAAGGTTGCGATGGGACACGTGTGTGTGGCCTCCTTACGCCAGCTGTTGTTAATTAGAATAAAGTGATTTTTCAAAAAAATTCTGATTATGCCAGCAGGTGAGCTAAATTTGGACAAAATTTCGGAGGTTGTAGGTACTCAAACACTACTTTCACAATATGCCACCAGCGAATGAATGAAAGATGAAGCCTTCGGGGCAGCCCCGGGGTCGTGGGCCCGAGGCTGCCGACTCAGGCAGAGCTCTGGAGCCGCCAAGACAGGGAAGAGACGACCACACAGACTCAGGTACTCGCGTGGGCAAGAGGGCAGCTGTGTCCGCCTCTTTAAAGCAGGAGCTGCGCCCGTTACCTGCGACAGAGCTCCCGACAAAGGGCGGTACGGCGTGTTTGGCGACACCCAGGAACTCCTAGGTGGGCGAACAGACCTAGAGAGAGCGTCCGAGAAGCTACATCGCGGATGCTGCGCAAGGACGCGGCCAACAGAGCCGATAGCTCCGCAACCCAGCGCC
Organism: Erethizon dorsatum; assembly: GCA_028451465.1. Taxonomy (NCBI): domain Eukaryota; kingdom Metazoa; phylum Chordata; class Mammalia; order Rodentia; family Erethizontidae; genus Erethizon; species Erethizon dorsatum. Next base: position 101,491,742 of record CM051834.1, read on the forward strand.
CAGCCAACTAACTGTAGCGACGGGAGTGGGCGCGCGTGCGTACTGGCACACGCCCACCGCGAGAACCCGCTCAAGTCCGTGCACGCGTCCGAAAGGTAAAAAAAAGTCCCGTGGGGGGCCGAGACAATTTGGGCCCCAGTAGGGCCGACGCGCGCGCGTGCGCATCAACGCCCTCCTCCACCGCCCCCTCCGAGGGGGGGTGTAGCGCTTGGCTGCGCTTCTCTCATCCCTCTAGAGGTTCGAGCCGACTCGTGCGTTGTGGAAAACACGGTCCGCCGAGTGAAGAGAGGAGGCACGCGGGGCTGGAAAATAGGAGAAACCGCCTCGGCAGGTTGAGGAACACGGCTTGCGGGTTGGAATCCGCACAAAACACGCCTCCTCTCACGTCCCTGGGAGCTGCGGAAGTGCTCTGGAGACTGGAGCTGCACGGAGCCAACCAGTGAACTACCATTCCCAGAGGGTAGCGCAGTGATGCGCCTACGACTCCCGGCAGCCCCCGCGCGCCAGGCTCTTTTCAGCTCGCAGCCTGTTTAGACGAAACTACAGTTCCCAGGAGGCCTCGCGCGAAGCGGCTTGGAAGTGGGCAGCCTGGAAGTCACTCGGGCCACTGGAGCTGGCGGCGTCTCCGGCAATCGGCGCGGGGCCGAGCGCTGCGGTACAGGGGCCCGCGGGGCGGGCGGCCACGACGCCCAGGTATGTGGCTTCAGGTGCAGGCGCGGCCTCGCGCAAGAGTGGCGAGGAATCGGTAGCTGCTTGGACCCCGAGGGTCAGCGCGGGCGGGCGACCGGGCGGACGGCCGGGTGTGGGCACCGGCTGTGGGGGGCGGCGGCGCCGGGACTCACGCCCTCCGGACCCGGCGGGGCGCGTGCCCGCATCGCTCAACTTTTCAGACGTGCAACCCAGCGCGGGTGGGGAACAGCTTGGAGTCGGGGAGCGGCGGGTGCACGTCCCGGCTCTGCCATTCGGAGCTGCGGTCTGGGGAAACCGCGCCGAACCACAATTTTTCCTTCGGTAAAACGGGGCAGAAGAATGTCTTTTGCTGGGAATTCTGTGGAGATGTTGAGATCCGGCGAATAAAGCATTTACCACATAGAAGGTACTTATTACACGTTTGCGTTATTGCTAGCTCCTGGAGAAATGAGATAAGATATTATCGATTACATAGGGTGATGGTTAGTTGAGCTGAGACCATGGTTTGCGCTCAGTGCAGGGTAGCTGCTGTTAACTGAGATTATTTTGTTAAAAGCTTTGAATTGGGAAAGAGATCCAGATTCCAATTTAGGCTCCGCCATTTACCAGCTGTGTGACCTTGGGCAATTGACTTCACCTCTCTGTGCCTCGGTTTCCTTATCTATAAAATAGGGACTTAATCAGTAGCCACTTCATAAAGTTGCTTGGAAGATGCAATGAGAATACCAGGTAAAGTGCCTTGCACAGCACTTGGCGGATAGCTCTTAGTAAATGGTATTTATTCAGCGTTTTGCCAGTGGCCCAGAGACCTGAGAGACTTTGGGTGTAGTATTGGTCTTCGAGCCGGCCAGACTCAAAACTGGTCTAGTTGACTTCCCCTCCTGTGGCCTTAGCTTCCCTATTTATAAATATGGAAGAATAACACAAATTCCCTCAGAAGGTTGTGAGGATTTACTGAGATCGTGTTCCTAGTCTGAGCCATCCATCACCAGCAGCAGCTTTTATGTATTATAATTGTTCTTCTTCAGTATTCTCCATCTGGCCCAGAGACTGCCTAACTGTGGGCTGTGACATGACAGCCCTAAGCTCCCCCACACATTTGCTCCCAGCCTCAGTGTCCCATCTGTGAAATGGCAGTCACAGGACTTTTATGCCAGCATTGTTCTGGTGATTCCAGGAGATAATTCATGTTTAGTGTTTAGCACAGACCCCAGCATATGTTAAATGTTTAATAAATGTATCTTTCCTTTTTGTTGTTTTTCTCCTCTCTCTCTCCCTCTCTCTCTCTCTCTCTCGTAGATCCCTCTGTTTCTATTTGTACCCATAGCAGTGGGGGGACAAGTTTCGTGCTTCTTACCCATCCCCATCCTCCCCAAAGTTTACTTGCCAGAAGCTGAATTGTGAGACATAATTGAAGTATAAGGGGCTGCGAGGAGTTGGTGTCAAGCAGCCGTCAGCAGCCCCCTGCATACAGCCTCCCCCTCCAAGCTTGTATATTCACTCCAGTGCTTTAATGATTATTTTATGTTATTTTTTGGTGCTGGGGATGGAATCCAGGGCCTTGTACATGCTAAATGTGCTACCTCCCACTGAGCTGACTCTCAGCCCTGGTGCTTTAAAATTATTGTCCCAGGGGCCGGTGAGATGGCTCAGCGGCATAAGCGCCTGCCTGGCAAGCGCGAGGGCCCGAGTTCGACTCCCGGAACCCACATACGAAAAAGGGGCCGGTGACATCGCTCAGCGGCACGGGCGCCTGCTGGCGCGCAAGGTCCTGAGGTCGACCCCCCGGTACCCACCAAAAAAAAAAAAAAAAAAAAAAAATTATTGTCCCAGTGTGGCCAGCTCTTGACTGTGTGTCTCAGAGCCATACTAGCCTTGAGCTCTAGCTCTAGATAAGGAGCCTATGTTTCCTTGATGTCCCTTGATGGCTGTCTTTGGGCACTGTAAACACAACATGTCCAACTTTATCTCCTTCTCCTGGACCTAGTAGTCACTGTCTTAGTAAATGGACCAACATTTATCCAGGCACCCAAGCCAGAAACTTGGGAGCTGCCCTTCTCCATCCTTCCCATACTCAGTTGATTGGCGAGGATGGAGTCTCCATTGTTGCAGAAACACCATTTCATTGGCCCATATTGGTCTCTTACCTGATGAGCACTGGATGTTCCCCCATACCCTGGAGATGGTCTTTTCTGACAGGGTCAAGCTGTTAAAGTCACCAAGGTAAACATGTAACATATGGGTTAATTAGGGTTAGAGAATACATTATGGACTTGACTAGATTGCAGTGGCTCAGATGTGGCAAGAAGATCTGGCTTTCAGGGGACCCATTTCTGTGGTTTTAGCCTGGCAAAGGTGAGCTGAGTTGTTAATTTCTTTCCAAAAAATTATAGTCTGTTATCTCCAGAAATAAGGCAGTGATTTTAAAAAAATAATAAATAAAAAATAAAACCTTGATCTCCATATGTTAGTGACAATAGCACATGGCTTTTTAGCAGTCTGTAGAATGGTTTAAGAGTTAAATGTGAGCCCATTTTCAGACACTGCAGTCGTTAGGTGGTAAATCAAAAATGGAATTTAGAATGTGCAGTGATTGATGCACATTTTGCTGATGTATTTCAAACTTTTAATAATTTGCAAAATATAAATTAGATGTACTTACATTTTAATAAAAGAATCTAACAGCCATTTTTTTTTAAAGTACAGTGTTTTTAGCTTTTAGGCAAAGAAGCTATTGGACCAGTTTGTACATTTGTGTTTTCTTTAAGAATATTCTGTTTTGTAGGATTGTTCTGGTCATGACCTTTGTGTGTGGTGCATGTGTGATTGGTTTCAATTTGGCTTTAAAAAGTTATGCAAGGGTTGGTGAGATGGCTCAGCGGCATAAGTGCCTGCCCGGCAAGTGCGAGGTTCTGAGTTCGACTCCCGGAACCCACATAAAGGAAGAAAAGGGCCGGTGATATCGCTCAGCAGCACAAGCGCTTACTGGTAAGCGCAAGATCCTGAGGTCGACTCCCGGTACCCACATTAAAAAAAAAAAAAAAAGTTATGCAAGAAATACACGCTCATTGTAACATGTCAAAAAGGACAGATGTAGAAGAAAAAGAATAAATGCCACCCTCCATTCAAATCCCATTTTCCCAGGGATAACCATTAATTCTGACTGTGAGTACTGAGTACTGACTGTCAGGTCATGGATTTTCAGCGTGAACAAAATAGATACGCTCTCTGGCCTTAGTGATAGGGTTGGGTGTGCTCACTCTCCTCTGTCTGTGCCTGTGTCAATTGCTTATATCAATTGTTTTCTTCCCCCTTCTCTTCCCTTTCCCTTCCCTTCCCTTCCCTGAAAAAGGAGGGGTAGAGCCGTGGATATAGTTTAGTGGCACAAGTGCCTGCCTGGCACGCCAAGGCCAAGTTTGATTCCTGGTACCAAAAAAAAAAAAAAAAGGGAGGGGGGAGGGGTAGGGATCAAGATACACATATTTGCATTTCGATTTTTTTTTTCAGTTAATGATTAGACATATCCCATCAAGTTATTACATCTGGGCCCAACTCATTTGATTTATTGACTGTACCAGTGTGCATTCTTCAGCATGGAGAGATTATGCCTTATTCTGCTGTTCCCCTATTGCTGGAAATTCAGGTTGTTTCTGAGATTTCTTTTACTTTAGCAAGCACACATCCAATAAGCCTTTTGCTTCCTTAAACACAAACAGTATAGCATGGTGACAAAGATACAAACTCTGGGGCCTGCAGGGCCTGGATTCAAATTCTGACCCTGCCTGTGTAAGTTGCGGTACATTGGGTAAGCAAAAATGAGAATGATACCAGTACCTTCCTCATGAGGGAGTTACTGAGAGAGCGTTCAGCGAGACAATCTGTCAAGCTTGTAGGGCAGGGCCTGGTGCCATTGTTAAAGGTGATCTTTAAAACCCAAAGTAACTCATTGGAAATGCCAGGTAGAGATAAGAAAAAGTTATAAAACAGGGGTCTACCTTTGAGAGTTGGCGGTTTGGGACAAGAGACCTAGCTGCCCTGGAATGAAGAGAGGAAGATTTGCTGAGAAAAGGAACATAGCAGCCAGCAAGATGGCCTGACCAAAGCAAGTGATGGGGGTGAGGGGCTGGAGGGGGAGCATCAGTGGGAAATATCACTTCTCAAATGCAAGGAGTGTGTAATGATTGGAAGGTGGCTTAGGTGACAGACTGGTCTGGGTTCAAATCTCAGTATGGCCACTCATTAATAAATGAATGTTTTGTCTTCATTGGCAAAATGGGGTTGGTAGTAATCTTTACTTCAGTGGTAGTCGGAGACTGAATGAAATGTCTGCAAACTCAGCCCACAGGGCAGTCATTAGCCCTGTGTCAGCTACTGCTGTCATTTTATTCAGTCGACAAATTTATTGAGCACCTACCTACCGTGTGTCAGGTCCTGTTCTAGGCACTGCAGATGGGGCAGTGAACAGGAGAGATGAGATCCTCTCTCTCTTACTGAGATTTCTCTCTCTTACTGCTCTTACAGTGTTTGCTTTCTAGCTGCAGAGTCACATAATAAATAATTTCAGATTTTTTTAATTAAAAGAAAAAAGCTAGATCCTGCCACTTACAGATGTTTTTAAGTATTATGGAGGAAATAACAGGGTGGGAGGATAGAAAGTGGCTGCTGGGAGGGATGGTGGTGGGGAAGGGGTGATTACTCAGATGGTCAGGGAAGGCCAGAGTTACGTGAGCTGAGATGGAATGAGCAAGCGGCACCAGCTGTGCCAGGAGTTTGGGGAAGAACATTCAAAGGAGAAGGAACAGAAAGTGTGAAGCTCCGAGGTGGGAATGAATTTGCTATGAAAACAATATCATGACTGGGGAAGAGTGAATTTCTTTCAAGTTCATGCTACTTTAATTTTTGTAAAATAGTAATAGCAGCAACTATTTACCTAGTGCTTACTCTGTGCTAGACACTCTTCTGAGTGTTTCACACGTCCTTAGCTAATCCTGACAGTCGTCCAGTGACATAACTTTATTGAACTCATTTTACAGATGAGGAAACTGACTCAGACTCATGCTCTTCATGCTCTCTCTTCCTAGGTCCTCTTACTAGTCAGAGGCAGATTGAGGAAGTGGACACATTTCCTTTCCAGGTTGTTGGACTGGCAAAGCAAGCTATATTTAGTGCCTCATTGATGCGGCAGCAGGAGTGATCTGGGATGTTAGGGCATCTTTTCCAGAGGATAAGACAGGGTAGTGTCAATTTCTCTTGGGGTGGTTTGTTAATGCTTTTCAGTTTTAAAACTAAAAATCTTTCAGCAGAGCTTATTAAATAAAACAAGGTTACTTGCTTGGCTGCCACCATGGCTGACATGAGACAAAGTGTGGGGTGTAAAGAGAGTGAGCAGGGGTAGAGTCGCATTTGGCTGAGTTTTGTCAGGGGACTTAGGCTGGCAGGAGCCAGGGCGTTTTAAGCACCACGCCAGCCTTTTGGACTGTTAAAGTGTTACACTACAACCCAGCAATTAAAATGATGATGCGTGGCTCCACAGGGGCCTCAGGACCTTTCTCTAGCACCATGCCTAGACCATACTGATTTGGTACAGCTTGGGCCTTGTGGGTAATTGATTTTTTTTTTTTTTTTTTTTTTTTGTGGGTACCTGGGGTCGACCTCAGGACCTCGCACGCCAGCAGGCGCCCGTGCCGCTGAGCGATATCACCGGCTCTTTTTTCATATGTGGGTTCTGGGAGTCTAACTCGGGCCCTCGCGCTTGCCAGGCAGGCGCTTATGCTGCTGAGCCATCTCACCGGCCCTTAAATATTTTGAATGAATGGTAGCTCTGGTTAGATGTGAGGAGAGCAGTGGGTGCTTTGAGGACCAGAAGTATGGAGAGCATCTTTCATCCATCTATCTGAGACATTTCTTCAACTTTGCCTGAGTGCTAGGCACCGTGCTAGACACTGAGGGCAAGAACGTTGAATAAGACTTGTTCTAAAGGCCCCACAGTCATGCCGTCCAGCAGAAATATAATGTGAAGAGCTGGGGGTTTGCTTCAGTGGTAAAACACTTGCCTAGCGGGTATAAGGCCCTGGGTTCCTTCCCCAGCACCACAAAAAAGAAAATAAAAAGATATATAATGTGAGCCATTGACAAGGACCACATATATAATGTAATGTTTTCTACTGGCCACATTTTAAAAATTAACAAAACAAAAAAGGGGAGATTAGTTTTAATTATATGTTTTATTCAATCCAAAATATTTTGACATGTGATCGATATAAAATTATTATTATTTTGCTTTTTTTTTTTTTTTTTTTTTTTGTGTGGGTACCAGGGGGTCGACCTCAGGACCTCGCGCGCCAACAGGCGCCCGTGCCGCTGAGCGATATCACCGGCCCCTTTTTCGTATGTGGGTTCCGGGAGTCGAACTCGGGCCTTCGCGCTTGCAAGGCAGGCACTTACGCCGCTGAGCCATCTCACCGGCCCTTATTTTGCTTTTTTGAGACAGGGTCTCACTGTGTCATCCAGGCTGGCCTAGAATTTGCAATCCTGCTGCCTCAGTCTGAGTGCTGAGATTATGATCCCTGGTTTGAAATATAGAAATTATTAATGAGATGTTTTATATTCCCTTTTTTTGTTGTTGTTGTTTTGTTTTTTTTGAGATGAGGTCTTGCTGTGTTGCTCAGGCTGGCCTTGAACTCCTGGACTCAAGCAACTCTCTGCCTTAGTCTCCTGAGTGACTGGGACTGCAGGCATGGCCTGTTGCACCCAGGTTATAATGTGTATGTTATACTTTCAGCACATCACAGTTTGCACCAGCCACATTTCATGTGCTTGGTAGGCATACGTAGCTAATGGCTACCATATTGGATAGTATAGGACGTGAGACTCACATGTAAATCAAGAGTGGTGGTTGACTGTGATAGGTCAAATATGCCATCCTTGGGTTTGTCTCCTTCCCTGGGTTTTCTCCCTCCTTCCCTGCCTCCCTCCTTTCCTTCCTTCCTTGCCTCCAGGGATTGAATCTAGGGCCTCTGTGCTCTTTGAAGAGGCTGTACCCCCAGCCCATCCCTGCTTTATTTTGGTTTTGGTGAAGAAGGGTGGATGAGTGATGAAGAAAGCATCTTTATCATCAGCAGATACAGGGAGCCTTACAGCTGTCATCCGTCAAAGGGGGTATGTTAGTTACTTTTCTCATTGTGGAGACAAAATACCCGACACCCAAAGTTAAAAGAGGAAAGGTTTATTCAGCTCACAATCTGTAGAGGTTTCAGTCCATAGTTGGCACCAAGGCAGGGTGGCATGGCAGAGGGGCAACTGTACACAGCAGTGGAAGACAGCAAAAGCAGCAAGAGAGAGAGTGAGACAAACCCTTTCTGTCCCTTTACTGGTGCCAATTCAGTCATTGGACTGATTCAGCAATCACCCACCCTTAATCCCAGCACCCTTAGTCCCAGCATTGTGCTATGAATCAGTCACCCACTTGAGACCCAGCCACCTCTGAAAAAAGCCCATCCTCCATGACTCCATGAGGCTTTGGGGGGGACATTTAGACACAAACCATAACAGGCAGCTGTGTGCCTGGCACTGTGCTTAGTGTTGGTGGGTACTACCTGTGTTCTGAGGTGGCAGGTGAGGAAGCTGAAGTGTGGCACTCACTCAAAGTTGGGAAGTAGTAGGGGTAGAATTTGAGCTCAAATTCAATGTCTGTACTTATTTACTGGTGCTAGGGATGGAATCAGGGCCTTGGGAATGGTCAGCATGTGCTCTAGCACTGAGCTACACCCTCAGCCCTCAGAGTCCATATTGTAGTTAAAATCTTTGTTGTGCTTCCTTCCGCATTAGAGTGTTTGAGCGGGATGGGGTCTGAGTTTTGAGCAAAGAAAGCCATGGGAAGGATGTGTATAAAATGGATCCCCAGAGTTGGGCAGCATTGGTTCTAAGTTTATGTTGGTGCTGGAGTGAGCAACTGATAGATCCATTTCTGAAATTGAGCTCTACATTTGTTGGACACAGACCTTACCTTCCAGGAAAGAGGAGAGCTGGGGAGGAGGGAGGAGCGAGGACAGGGAGAGTGAGGAAGGCAAGGAACGGGCCCAGCCTGTTTGAAAACTTATTTCTGAACTACTATTTGGACGTGAAGCTGCTCTCCCCTTGTGTCTGCCGACTCCCCTTCATCTCTGGGGCCCGGTGGGTGTCATGGCAGTTCCTCCAGTACTGTAAGCTCAGCCCCAGCAGAGCTTAGCTGCAAGTCTTGCTTTGCTGTGCGCCAGAGACATCTCTGGGTGAGCAGGGGCGGGAGGGGACGTCACTGTGACTTCCTCTGTCAACTCTGTGGTGGGGGTCACTACTCTAGACTCTCTTGGTTTGGGATTTCCTAGTGGCAGGAAGGATCTGGGCCTTCTACCCAAATAAGGCAGGTGCTGGGATTCTGACTTTGTTCATGCCACCACACTTACCTCCTTCTGCTGGACAGTGCCTGACATGTAAAAGATGCTCAGTAAGAATCCATGGACTGAATTAACTCCACGAGCCAGCCTTCACTGAGTTCATTGTTCTTTTTTTTTTTTTTTTTTTTGTACTAGAGATTGAACCCAGGGCCTTTGCACCAAGCTACATTCCTAGCCCTTTTTATTTTTTATTTTGAGACAGGACCTAAGTTGCCAGGCTGGACTCAGATTTACAATCCTCCTGCCTCAGCCTTTCAGAGTGCTGGGATTACAGGTGTGCACCACCGTGCTGAACTTCACTGAGCTCTTGTTATGTACAAGGCACTGTTCTGAGGGCTTTCCTGTAATATCTCATTTAATCCTATCTACTCCATGGGTTAGTACTGTACCGTTGTCTCTCCCATTTCTTGTGTGGGGAAACTGCGATCCAAAGAATTCAATTCACTAAGCTGGTGAGTCTCAAAGCCAGGATTCAGACTGAGGCCACTGACTTCAGAGTCCAGGCTCTTAGATGCTCACTCTGTGGAATGGACAGACAGACTGATGGGGTGAGCAGGCGGAATTATCCACACTAGTTGCAGCCTCTCCGCCCCACGTGTGACCTCTGGTGTCCTGCATCTCCTGGTGCAGGGTTGCATCAGATCCCAGGCTCCTTTGGACCTTGGGGCTTGAATGCCACTCTGAGTGTGAGGTTTTTCTGTCATTCTGGGATCTGCTCTTCCCCTTTCTTTAATAAAAACAAGCTGGATATTTGGTATTGTTAAGGAATTCTTGTTAATTTTTCAGGTATGATAATGACACTGTGGTTCTGCTTCAGGAAAAAGTTAAGATGTGCATTCTGAAATTTCTGTGAATGAACTGATAAAATGTCTGGGATTTGCTTCACAGTTGTTGGATGGGGCCGAGTGGAGGGAACAAGTGTGTGAGCGTGAATAAAAGATAAAACAGGATGGGCCACAAGTTGATAGCTGTTGAAGCTGGGCATCGAGGGCTTATTATACTCTCATTTTTGTGTTTCAAGTGTCTCATCATGAGAAATTAAAAACAGGCACAACAGATTTCACTCAGCATTTGTGTGTTTCAAGCTCAAGAGTGTATGTGGAGAATCCCCTGCCTCTACCCAGTCCACTTACATAATAAAAATGTTTGAAAATGTCTGCTTTCTTTCCCCTTCATTATGCAAGTCAATACTTGGCCCAGGGCTTTGGAAATCCCTTTGATAAAGCAAGCAGCGGCCAGTAGGGAGAGCACCTTGTGAGGCACCATTGGCCACACACTCCCCCAGCTTCTCAGGAGCATGGGCCCCGGCAGCACGCACCTTGCAGCCAGTTCCCTAGGTCCCTCTTCCCTGAGATCTGTTTCTCTCCAGCACCTCCCTAGGGGGCCTTTCCCACATTTTTTCCAAAGACTTGTTTCAACAAGAGGCCTCAGATCCTCCCTTCATCCTCCCCTCAGAACAGACTACACAGCTTCTCTGACCCAGGCCTTCCTCTCTGACGGGCCTTTGTTAAAGCCCCACAAGGAACCAGAATCCAGCCTTTGGTTTGCGTACAGCTCTGCAGTGGGAGGCCAGGAGTGTACTCCTTTCAGTTCTGATACTTGACAAAAGAAGGAAAGGGCAAGATGCAGCTTGTGCCAGTGCATGAGACCAGATGATACTTCTCATCAAGCCAGCAGTTAAAACTCCTTTACAGCCATCCTGCGTTCCCCATTGACACCAAATACGAGCTCCTGTTGCCTTTGTTATCTGGAGATCGGTAACTTCACAGCCCGACAGTATGTGGTGGAACTCTTAGGTGGAAGTAGCAGAGAGGCGAACACACACTTGGGAGTTTCTGCTGGTCAGTTGCTTCCCAGAGGTGGAGTTGGTTGATGTGAACAGCAGCGCTGCTTAGTCTGATCCTGCTGGAGGGCTGGCACCCTTTGTTCCATCTTATCTCTTTCTTCAGTGCCCCTTTCTCTGCACCGTGCTAGGCTCTTGGGTTCACGGGGAGGAAGGCCAGGCAAGTCCTGCAGCCTCTCCGGCTCCCTTCACCTTCTGCCCCAGTTCCCTCTTCATTTGTGTTCTTGCTTTTTCTTTCAAACATGCTTTTTTGCAGTTCTTTTCAATAAGGAGGCTCTGTGGTGAGTCTTGTGTAGAGAAAGTGTTGGGAGTACCATCTGCAGGGTAGGCGGCTTGACTTCTGGGTTTCCTAGTGTGGACCTGCACATGTTGGATCTAAGGGCAGCAAGGCATTGTACATCCGATTCTTAAACTCATTTGTTCAACATGTACTCATTGAGTTGAGCACTCTTCTAGGTACTAGGGATATAGCAGTGAGTGAGACAGACAAAGTTTCTTGTTCTTCTGGGGCTCATGGTCAAGTGAGGGATTTTAAAAAACAAGATAAACAAAATGTATACTGTATTCCCTAAGTCCTTCCCTGAGATCTGTTTCCCTCCAGCACCTGACTGTAGGTCCCTTCCCACTTACGGTAATCAGTGCAGAGGGAAAGAAATAAAGCAGGGAGAGAGGGATATGAAGTAGTATTGAGACGCAGGGTGTTGCAATTTTAGGCAGAGTTGCCTGAGGATAGGCCTGGAAAAGGTGAAGGTGCGTGAGCAGTGGTGGACATGTCTATGCAGAGGGAGCAGCCTGTGCAAAGGCCCTGAAGCAAGGGGCCTGGTAATTTGAGGAACACACAAGAAGGCCCTTGTGGCTGGAGCAGAGTGTGCAGGGGAAAATGTTGAGGGCAGAGAGGTGATAAGTTTGCAGATCTCTTAGGATCTAACACAGAATATTTTTGTTTTTGTTTGTTCTGATTGAGATGGGAAGATACTGCAGGGCTGATTATTACATTTTATTAAATGTTGAGTAGTGACCACATGTACATGAGCCCAAAATAACAAAAAATGAGGAACCTAGTTCCTTTCCCTAGAGACTGCCAGTATCCCAATTTTTTCCTGGTGACCAGTTCCTTGATGTTGCATTTTTTGAGTTACTTTCTGGGCTTATAACAGGTTGAATCATATGAAATTGCCTTTTTGAGGTCAAGAATGGTTGAATATTGGCAGTTTTATCAGGTTCAACCTTACAGCTTCTATTCAGGCACTGGAGGCATTTGGTTAATCCCTTCTTGCCCTAAGGGTTGGTGGTCAGAGGTGAGGACCTCCTGCCTCCCACCCTTCTCTGTCAGTGACAGGCCCAACAGTGTCTGTGGTACTACTGAGTGAAAGCCCCTGTATACCTGTAGCACCAAACCCAGGCTCGCTGTAAGCCCGGACAAAAGGCTGCCTGTTCCTATCTTACCTGGCGGGTTTCTGTATCTTGGTACCACAGTTTTGAATTCACAGATGTTCCCAAAAGGAGGGGCACCCTTGTTCTCTTGCAGGATGTTTGGTGTGACAGAAATGGTGGGGTGTTTTCTGGGGCCAGGCTGAACTTATGGGCATCCTGGAACAGTTACTGAGCAGAACAGCTGGCAGAGCACCCAGCTTGGAGTGTCCATCTGTTGGAACAGCTGTGTCTTGGGACCGTGGTGGCTCAGACTGTGGGAGAAGGGCCTGAGGAGCCATGGTGTGGACATGGGAGAAAGGCCTTCACCCCTCCTCTTCACGATACCCCTGTGCTGACCAGTGAGGTTGTTGGAAGTTCTTGTGGAGCCCTAAGGCCCTGGGCTGGAACCTGTGGGGTAAAATAAAGGAGGTGCAAATCCAGCTTTGGGAGAGCTCAGTCAGGAAGTTACTGCAGCTGGTGTGCTTTGGCTGCAAACAGTAATAGCAACAGCAGCTGCAGCAAGGAGGTGACTTATGTAGCATCTAGTATATACCAGACACTGCTGGGGACTTCACAGGAAGTGACTTCATTTAAGCCTCCCAACAACTCCATAAGTACTCTTATTATTCCCATTTTGCAAAGGAGGCAACTAAATTTGAATAACTTGGTCAGGGTCACACAGCTAGAAGACGGCAGTGATGTGATTTAGAGTCACGCAGTCTGACTCCTGAGGCTGTGCTCTTAACTCATAAGGCCTGTGTACTTGGGTTTTCAGACCAGAGGCACATCCGAATGCCCAGCAGAGCTCACTAAAACAGAATGCTGGGCCGCATCCAGAGTTCTTGACTGTGTAGGTCCAGTTTGAGAATTTGCATTTCTAACAAGTCTCCAGGCGACAGTGGTGCTCCTGGTCCAAGAAACACATTTAGGGAACACTGATATACTCTATTAGAAAGCCCAAATGAAATTGGCCTGAAGTAAGGAGAGTTATGATCTTACACAGTGAAGCAGCCAGGGGTGGTCAATATAAGGGTTGAGTAAGCAGTTCCACGATACCTGCAGGGACCCAGTCCCTCTCCTTTGTGTCACTCTGCCATCCATGGTGTGCCTCCCATGTCCTCAGGCTCCGCCACAAGATGCCAGAGCCCCAGTTGGCACACCCTGACGGGCCACATCCTCAGCAAAAGAGGGAATTCCTACTGTGTGTCTCTCTACGAGTGAAGAAATCTTTCACTGGTGCCCTGCCTCCCAGACTCTCCTCCTATCTCATTAGTCAGTACCGTGACAAAGGACTGTGCTGGGCAAATCACAAGCAAGGGCCAATCAGGACTTACTCTCTTTAGGCTGGGGGTGAAGCCAGCTTTACCTGAGTGGCACTGGAAGGACAGTGGCTTTGGGAATAAAATTGGAATACTGTTTAGGAAAAGAATGAGAAAGGGATGGATACTGAGTAGGCAGGCACCTGAATCTGCTGCAGAAATGAGCAAAATAAAGTGGAATCATAATACCCACACATTTTTGTGTCATTGTACTTACTAGATTTGTCGTTTTGTAATTACCTCAATCAGAACGTAGCTTTTTGTTCTCTGATCATTTCTACCTTTGACACACAGTGTACCTGTGTCAGATCTTTTAGGGATACCAAATATTTTGTTTGAAAATTCAGGGAAACCCAAGTTGGGTGACGCAGCAGGCTGAAGGGTAGTGTGCACGTGTGCATGGTCTTTGAGAACAGTTGAGCCGCTTGGAAGAGGCTGGAGCTCCTCTCTGCTCTCTGCTCGTTACTCCCTGCTGAGCACCCTCTCACAGGCTTAGTTTTCTCGCAAGAGGGTTGTTGAGCGGCTAAAAGGAGGGACTAAAAGATCAAACGCTTACCCCCACTGTCAGGCCTTTGTGAGTGTTCAGTTATGGGCTCTGCAATTAACATATTTCATGTGACTTATTTATTAAATAATTAAATTTTATCATTAGTAATCCCTTTTGCAGATAGAAATTTTCTGTGGATGTCTGTTGCTATTCCTCATGGCCAGTATAAAGTAATTGCCCTGCAAGACTACAGAAGGGCCCAGGAATGGGGTGCAGGCCCTGGAGCCAGATGACCTGTGTGCAAGGTCTGGGTCTGTCTTGGGCTTCTGTGTGACTTGGGCAAGCCACTTAGCCTGACAGCGTCAAGTTTCATATCTAAAAAGCAGAACTCTTAACGGTAGGTCCCACAGGGCTGTTGGAAGGAGTCAAATGCATTGAAGCAGAGACAGCACTTAGGACACCGCACAGCCTGGCCTACACTGCGTATTCAGTGCACAGTATATCTGCTAGGCTAAGAGTAGCTTTTGGGGGCCGGTGACATGGCTCAGCGGCTTAAGCGCCTGCCCGGCAAGCACGAGGGCCCGAGTTCGACTCCCGGATCCCCCATACGAAAAAGGGGCCGGTGATATCGCTCAGCAGCACGGGCGCCTGCTGGCACGCAAGGTCCTGAGGTCGACCCCCCGGTACCCACAAAAAGAAAAAAAAGAGTAGCTTTTGCTGGTTTATTAACAGGGGACTATACGCTCCCTGCAGGCAGGGTTTGTATGGTTCTTGTTTACTGCCGTGCTCTACTACTTGACTATTCAGAATAGACATTGTCTTTTTTTTTTTTTTTTTTTGTAAAGAGAGTTAAGAGTTAATTTTTTCCCCTTTAGCGGCCCAGAATTTAAATTCTGTGACTGGAAGCTGATTGCTCCCTATTTTGAAGGCACCGGCATGGTTCTGATTGAATCTAAGAGCAGCATGTATAAGGGCAGCTGATAGTTATTGAGCATTTTTGCTGGCCAGAGCTAAGTGCTCTTCGTACAGATCTCACTGAATCTTCAACTCCATCCCATTTTACAGATGAGGAAACCAAGCCCTAGTGAGGGCACCTGTCTTTCCGCACAAGAAGACATCTGGCACAGTGGTTAAAAGCTGGGGCTCTGCCTGGGTTGAATCCCCGCCATGGTGACCTCCAGCCTGTGATTTTTCTGCATCCAGTGTTCTTCTCATCTATAAAGCAGGAATGATAATAGTACTGACTTCAAGTGCAGCTGTGAGGGTTAGGAGATGTTGTTCACATCTAGCGCTTACAACAGCACCTTGTCCATGGTGAGCACTGGGGTTGTGGTGCTGGTTGTTACTCTTAGGCCGTTCAGTTGTGCTTCCAAAACAGGCTGGAGGAGCCCAGCAGCAGTGTTTAATCATTAACTATATGGCCTGTGAGCTTGCACCCCATATCTGTGAGCTGGTACCCCTGTTATCAGGGGCCGGAGAGCCCACCTTTGGATTGTGAGGCTGTGAGTGAAGCAGCCAGCTGCAAGCCCAGAGCAGGGTATGCTGTGGCACACATCCAGCCCTGGCTCCGTCTGTTGAACAGGTGGCCTGCTCCTGAATCAGAGGTAACAGCCCAGACGTCTTTGTTACCTTTGAGCTTTCCCTTAAGCCCATTCAGACTCCCCGAACCACGTGCCTGATGAGTAAGGAGTCCTTTTATTTTCCTCCCCCAAAGGGACTACCAAAACAGCCCTCTTTGGGAATGCGCCTGTTCATGAACACCAACCATCTCCCAGGGTGCTCCGGTGGCTGGCGTTCTTGCGGCAGTTGAGTAAGTCGCTGTTAGAAGCTGGCACGGCAGGTTCCCGTTTCCGCGTTCCAGACACCCACAGCAGCTGGGGGAGGCACCACCTAAGGTCAGCCTGAGAGCTTGGGCAGGTGGCCTTTGCCTTGGGAAGACGTAGGACAGGAGCCACACCTGAGGCCAGCCTAACAGTCACCTGCTTACTTTGTGATCAGGGCTGTGTTCCTGGATGCCTTTTAGGTGAGCAATGTTTATTAACTTTGGTAGTGACTTGTAGAGAAAGTTCCTGTGTTTTTCTTTGTGGAAATTGGACTGTTGGCTTTTTTGTGTGTCCCCCCCCCCCCCCGCTTCTCCCTTGAAATGTTTACCTGTCTTCTCCTAACTGTGAAGAAAGGGTGGGCGGAGTGTTGAGGAAGTGAGAAGAAAATGGAGGACGTTTCTCTCTGGATGAGTCTGTGACTCTTTTAGTTGAGTTTCTACTGAATGCAGGCTTCTGTGTCAGGGACTATGGAGTATCCAGCCTGGTACAGACAAGCTGTGTAGCCGCGGGTGAGTTCTGTTCCTCAGTCCCTTCTTATGAAATAGGAAATATCAGCACCCACTGAGTCATGGAGATAGAGTGTGCGCAGAGCCTGGACAAGGAGTGGTGCTCAGATGGCAGCCATCTCTTGTTCCCACCCCAACCCTTAGGTCCCCAGGTTCCTTGCCTGACCTTATCTCCGGTTTGCTGTATTCCAGCTACTCTGGCCTCTAGCTGTTCGTCCCTCCTGCCTTCCCCTGGTGATTCCCTTCCCCCAGTGTCCCCGAAGCCACCTCTTTCTTCCAGGACTCTGCTTAGATGTCACCTTTTCAGTGAGACTTCTTTCCTTATTAAATAGTCCCCTCTCAGTCATGTTCTAGTCCTTTACTCTGCTTTATTTTTCATCGCAGCATTTATTCACACTTGACTTATGTGCTTTTGAAGTATAGACTCCATGGAAGCACAGACCCTGTGTCTCTGTCCTTGTAGAACTGTCCCTGGCGTGTGGTAGGTGCAGGAGAAATTATTCTGTGAATGAATTTATGATATCAGGCACCTTGTTGTCTGAGGATGGGTGGCTGGCCCATTTGGAATTTGATTAGAACGTCAGCATATCCAGGAACCTGTGGCAGTGTGTGGGGTGGCATGCTACATGCTTTCCTGTGGTCATCCTGCGGTTCTCTGGAGCCTGCCTGCAGCTGCCAGCCCTCTGGCTTCCCGTCCCTCAGCCCCTTAAGACGGTGCAGCCCTGGCCCTAGGAATGGCTCATCTGGGAGCATGGGTGTGGCACAGAATGCCTTGGCACTAGAGTATGGTGGATGTCAGGTTCATCTAGGAGAAGGATTTGTAGAAGACACCGCCATATATACACCTGCTATGTATATGGAAGCTACTTCATCTGCAGGCTCCCCTGGGCGTTCGTGCAGCAGGGAGGCCCGCGGATGCCTTGGAAAGGCAGAGTTTATCAGTCTCTCCTGCTTTGATAGGCAGTAATTCTTGCTCTGGGGCTGAGCAGGTTTTAATTAAATGGTGAGCTCGAAGAGTCTGACTGTGTAATAGCTGACACATTCTCATCTGTTTCTGGCTCCTGGTGTCAGCAATTGATTCTGTAAAAATATCCTGGGTAGGGTTTCTACAGGCCAGGGGAGCGAGCTCAGTGGCCCTCTCAGATTTCTTCCAGAAGCATGAAGCACTGAGGTGCCCATGGGCTTGATGCTGCCCTATCACACATTGTCACTCTTTGGGCCTGATGCCATTTTAATAGTGTGCAGAGAAGCTGCTTCCATGATAAGTAACTGTCCTGCGAGCTCCCTATGTAGTAGTTTTGGGGTTGAATTGGGGAGAGGCCATTTCATGTAATATCTGAGTCCCAGCACTGCCTAAGCTCTGGGCCCATCTTCTCTGTGCCTTGGTTTCCCTGTCTGAGAAATGGAGCTAATGGATAGTGCCTCCTCCCTGCCCCTGGGGAACTGGGGATGGAACCCAAGCCCCTGAGCATGCTAGGCAAGTATTCTGTCATTGAGCTACACCCCCAGCCCAAATCTGTTCTTTTTAATGGCTGTGTAACACATGGTGATGTGGGTGTACCAACATTTATTTGACCAGGGTATTACTGGTGTACATTCGCTTTGTTTCTAGTTTCTTTTTTCCAAATTGTTATTTTTATTGATAGCCTTCTTTAATTAGATTGTAGGTGTCCAACCTGCTTAGCCACCTTGTTAATTTAAGCTCTAGGCCTTTGAGAATGAATTTGAAGTAGTAGTATAGTGATGCCTTTCATCCAGAGAGGAGTTGTATTTTCTGAGGGTTTGGGGCAGAGGGAAGGAGCAGCATGAAGGCACTGTTGGGACTTTGGAGTTCCCTAGAGCTGAAGCATCCTGGGCAGTGAGAGTGGAGAGGTGATGGAAGCAGATTGTATGAGACCTTGAGGGCCACAGGGAAGCCTTCTGGCTTTACTCAGCGTGAGATGGAGCCTTGGGAGGGTTCTGAGCCAAAGAGGGACACGATCTGATTACTGGCACTTGGTGATAAAAGAAGTCATGGGCTGCCCTCTCAGAGTCCCCCCTCCTTAGCCACCTTTTAAAATGAGTAAATGGCTTCAGGTGTTGTTAACTTAGGACCACTCTGATTTTATTTTTATCCTCCACTGCATTTTAGAGCTAAATAAATAGTTCAGGATTCTTTAAAGATATAATGAAAGACTATTGTCATGATTAAAATAATTAATAATTCCATACCTCCTCCAGTATCCAGTCACTGTTAACACTTCAGATCTTATAAATATCATTTAAGGATTGGCTTGTTTCCAATCAAGATCCCATAAGGTTCCCACTGGATTTGGTTCACAGGTCTGTTAAGTCTTGTTTTTTTTTTTTTGTGGGTACCGGGGGGTCGACCTCAGGACCTCGCGCGCCAGCAGGTGCCCGTGCCGCTGAGCGATATCACCGGCCCCTTTTTCGTATGTGGGATCCGGGAGTCGAACTCGGGCCCTCACGCTTGCCGGGCAGGCGCTTAAGCTGCTGAGCCATCTCACCGGCCTTGTTTTTTGTTTTGAGACAGGGTATTGCTGTGTACTCCACACCGTGGCCTTGAATTCATTATGTAGCCCAGACTACCCTTGAACTCTCGGTGATCCTCCTGTTGCAGCCTCCCAAGTGCTGGGATTACAGGCATGTGCCACCACACCATTTGCATTAAATTTTATTAAATCTGTGGTCTCTCCCCTCCATTTTTCTCGTAGTTCGTATGTTGAGAAAAGCCATGCCATTTGCCCTTTACCTGATTGCGTCTGGATGTGTCCCTGCCTGTGTGGGTGTATAACACGTTCTTTCGTCCATGTTTCCTTTGTAAGTGAGGAGTTGGATTTAGAGTTGGTTGAGATTCAGATTTGAGAAGCGTACCTATACTCACATATGCATGCACACACTGTTTTGGCAGGGAGGACAGGACCTCCTTCTGTTGGTTGCTGTGTGTGTGCTTATGTCCATTAGGAGGTAAGCCCCCTATCCTGGTGTTCCGGAGTGTTAGTGGCTGCGGGTGACTACTGCCTAGATCCATCATGTCATCTGGGGTTTGCAAAAATTGTCATGATATAATTCTATCCCCTCTTCATCTATTAGCTGGAATATTCCTCTAGAGAGAAACCTCTCCTCATCTATTATTCAGTTACCCTGAGGGTACTTACTGACTCTTTTGAACTTTTGTTTACATTAGAAATGAGTATTGAACGATTGGACCCAGAATTCCTAATCTGCTGATATTTTTCCTGTCTTTGGTTTTGTGTTCGTTCATTCTGTATTTACTAGTTTCTGCTACTATTCATCTGTCCTGGCCTGGAGAGAAATGAGATAAACCTCCCCCAGCTGTCTCATTGGAGCTGCTGCAAGCTTTACCTTTACCCAGGTGGGGCCTATACATGTTTGTCCAGCAGCGTAACCAGGGAGAAATTACTCTAGGCTGTTGACATTTGCTTTTTCTCACTTTCTCTCTTTTCCCAGCCTTGTATTTTCAGACTCTACAGTCTTTGCAGAGTTACTGCTCTGCACCAGAGGATTAATTCTTTATGCTTGGGGCAAGAGGCTTTTGAGCATTTGGATTTCTTCTGATCTGACCCTCCATTCCTAGACAAAAGAACAATAAAGGGCTGTGCTCTGCTGCAGAGGCTAGTCCTTCTAGTAGCCTGGCCCAGGGCGAGCTCTGACCCCAGCCACTGTTGTCTGGCTCATAAATTCTTGAGAGCAGTAGCACGCTTGAAATCATTTGGATGCTTTGGGATCAGTTACGCATTATATTGCACTATGTCTAAGGGCCTCTTGGCTTCTGGAGATTACAACATATTTAGTCCCTCTGGGAGAATATGTAATGTGCAATGATGTGCAGTTCATTAATTCATTCAATTGCTGACTTACTCATTCAGCATTTATTGAGTATTACCTATGTTTCAGGGACTGAGGACAGAGCCTGAGAAGACCCATCCTAGAGTTTATGTTCAGGCTGAGGGACCAGACAATAAAGAAGTAAACAAGTTATAAGATAATTTCAGAGGGAGGTGAATAATGCTGTGAAGTCATTAAAGCAGAATGGTGAGAGAGACACACCTGGCAGGTGGAAGGGGTCGTGGGAGGCTGGACAACTGGGATGATTGGGAGAGTGTCTCCTGGGTGGTGACACATCAGCTGAGCCTGGAATGGTACAAAGGTGCTGGCCTTGTGAAAGACCTGGGGAAGAGCTTTCTTGGCAGAAGGAACAAGTACAAGGTGCCGAGGCAGGAATGAGCTCAGTGTGTCCAGGAACAGCAAAGTAGCCAGTGCATGGGTGCCTCCGAGCACGGTGGTGGAAGGATGGGCAAGGGGAGAGCCTGGCAGTGTGAAGTTGGTTCTGAGTGTCATCTCCCTCCTTCCCTCTTGTTACTGAGAAAGGCATAGGTTGAAGAGATGGAAGTAGGGTGCTGGGGAGGCAGCCTGGTCTAGTTGAGGAGGAGGTACAGTGTTGGTCAGAGTGGTGGCATTGGTGCTGGACAGAAGTGGGTGGCCCAACAGAACTTGCCAAAGGATTGGTGGGGGTGGGTGGTTAAACAGGGTGAAGGATTTTCCAGAGGGCTAAAGTTTTGCTCTGCTGGTTTTGTGGTGGTAATAACAGCCCTCGTCCCCTTTTACGTGAGCTGACGTGTATATGTTTTCTACCCAACACATATTATAATAGCCTTCATTATAGTTGACTCTTACTTCACATTTTACAGCTGAGAAAACTGAGGCCCAGAGAGGTTAAGCCCTTGATCATTGTCACACAGCTAGTCAGGGCTGTGTTGGCCCAATCCACAGTCTGACCTTGTTACCCTTTTCTCCCTCCCTCCAACCACAGCCATTAATGCATGATGTTGACACAGCCTGTACCCAGCAGAAGCTAGATGTCCATATTCTATATATGTCCCTGAAACATATGTAATATTCTACACCTGTGGCCTTTCCACCATCCCCACTAACCTAGATCCTGACTCGCCTTTTATTACAGTATTTATTACAGGGCAGAAAACGGACTTTTCTATTACTGACACATACGTAACTTTACACGTGGCCCAGATAAGGTGCAGGGCCCTGACTTTGAGCTTCTGTGCCTGCTTCACTGATGGGCCGAAAATCTTCTCACCCATCAAATCCTCCTTATTACCTTCTCCAGTGCTCAGCAAGTAAAGGGAGATGACCTTCCATAGACTGTATGCCCTGTGTGGTATGCGGGTCCTTTAAAAAGTATTCTCAAGTTTGGTCCTGCTTCTCTCTGTGCACTGTTCATCCCTTGGGGGTACTGAAAACTACTATCCTTGCTTCTGCTTGCATTTAGCTCTCACAGCAAGGAATTTTTTTTTTTTTTTTTTTTTTTGTAGGTAGGAAAGTTCATTAGAGGAAAGCTCCTGAAAGCAGGAGGGGGCTCGAAGGTGGGTTGCCATGGGAACTCTTTGTCTAGGGAGTTTTATACAAGAAAATGACCACATCTCAGAGTACTCTACACCAGGCTGAGGTCAACCTATCAGGTTACAATCAGTTCAACCAGAGGTGGACATGTAGAAATTCAGCCCTGGCCATTGTGTCTCCATCTTGAGCCCTGGTTCTTGTCAGCCCTCTGTCTCAGGCTTTGTCTTATCTTGACCTCCCCTGGATCATCCCACCTCCATTTCAGGCCTGGCTTGTACCTAACTGCCTGCCCTGCCTACTACAAATTCCCTCCTCTAAAGAGGTGTCCCTAAACTGCTGTTAGGGGAAACTGGGTGATGACTGCTCTCTAGTTTCTTCGTGCTGGAGGCAGCCGGCGTAATAGTCTCAGTCAGGGATGCTCCCCAGAGGGTCTGTCTAAAGGCCCCCAGTAGAGAGTAGACGAATAGCCTCGAGTCTGGAGGAGACAGAGCTTATTAAGCAGTTGAATATGTACAGCCCAGATAGCAGTCCCAAGAGAATAATCACTCCAGTGACCTATGTTTCTTTCTACCAATGTGAGCCAGGAATGGCAACAAGGATTTATACACACACACACACACACACATATACACTTTTTTTTTATGTGGGTATGTGGGTACCGGGAATCAACCTCAGGACCTGGCACTTGCCAGCAAGCGCTTGTGCCACTGAGCGATATCACCGGGCCTTTTTTTCCTTTATGTGGGTACCAGGAGTCGAACGCAGGACCTCGCACTTGCCAGGCAGGCGCTTATGCCGCTGAGCTATCTCACCAGCCCGATTTTTATATTTTTTTTTTTTTTTTTTCCGATTTTTATATTTTTATACTATCTTTATTTAAAATGTACAGAAGCCACAGGCTGGTTATAAACCATAGAGCAGTACGTAAAGCACGGAAGTGCTCTCTTTACCATCTTGATCCTGTGGCTGGCCTTCCCCCAACTTCTTGCCCAGAGGGATGTTAAACACACCCTTCCAAGTCTTTGTATGTGCACTGAGAGTGTTTAAGAGCCACAGTCCCTGGGATCAAATCCTAGTTTTGCTGTGTACTGACTACGAACTGTATGTCTCTGTGCCTCATTTCCCTGTTTATAAAATGATATGATACTCTCAACCTCATAGGCCTATATCGACTTAACTATAATAATGTATGTAAAAGAGTACTGCCTGACATGTGGTAAGTACTCATGTGTTAACTATTTTTATTACACATACGTGTGTGTAGCTATTTGTTTTACAGATGTGCTCTCTAGTTCTGTAGATTGTACTTTAACATAATAGACTGCTTCGGAGATTCTCTGTGGCAGAGGGTCAAGGTCCATGGCATTGATTTTAATGAGTGCACAGTGCACCATCCTATTGATACCTTACTGTGGGATGTACTGGTTGTTCCCATCTTTCATTATTATAACTCTCAGTATCACAAAAAAACCTTTGTTGCTAGGTGTGGTGGCTCACACCTGTAATCCCAGCACTCTAAGAGGCTGAGGCCGAAGGAGTGCAAGTTTGAACATAGCTTGGGCAATTTAGCAGCAGTTTAGCTAGATCTCTTAAAAATAAAGGGCTGGGAGTATAGCTCAGTGCAGAGGCACTGGGTTCAATCCCTAGTGTCACCAAAAAACAAAAAGCAAAAAAACAAAAACACACAAGCGTTTGTTTGTATCTTAGATTTTTCTTTTCTTTTCTGTTTGCTTTTCTTTTTTGAGACAGGGTCTCGCTGTGTAGTCCAGACTAGTCTCGAATTTGATGCAATCCTCCTGCCTCAGCCCTCCAAATGCTGGGATTTTGGGCATGCGCCACCATGCCTGGCTGCATCTTAGATTTTTCTTAGGACAATAACTGAAACATAGTATATAACAAATTTTGTTTTTTGAGACAGGGTCTCACTATGTAGTTCAGGCTGGCTTGGAACTCACTATGTAGCCCAGGCCTGCCTCGAATTTGAAGTAATCCTACTGCCTCCAAAGTGGTGGGATTACAGGCATGCACCACCACACCTGTTTTATATGACAAATTTTTAAATATTTTGAGATTTATTGCTGACTTGTATTCTAGAAAGATCCTATTAGTATTGAGTCCAGTTAGCCTTTGGAGAGTCCAGATTTTCCTAGATCCTCACCAATACTGGGTTCAGAATGCTTCTTAATCTTTGCTACTTTGGTGACCAAAAAACAACTCTGAATAATGTTCATTTATTTCATTTCCGGTAAGGTTTACTGTATTTTTTGTATATTAATCATGTACATTCCTTTAGTAATTACCTGGTTTTCTGATGGAATATTTTTATTTCTTTTATTGATGTATAGATCTTTACATTTTGAAGAAGTGAATCATTTTGTTAAATGTTATATTCCTGGTTAATTTTATCTTTTAGTTTTTTTATGTTATTAAACAACTGAGACTTTTTAATTTCTGTCTTGTTAGAGCTATTTTTCCTTTGTGGTTTTATCCTTTGGCCTTTAATTTAGGACGAGATAAATATTATGTTTTCTTTTTGGTGATATGTTAATAGTTTACGGCTTTTTCTCCCCCCTCTCCCTTTTTTTTTTTTTTTTTTTTTTTGCGTGATCCTGGAGATCGAATGCAGGTCCTCCTGCGTGCTAGGCAAGTGATCTACCACTGAGCCACACCCCAGCTATATGGCTTCTTCTTTTTTTCTTCATTGGCTTCATTTTTTTACATCCAGCATCTGAAATTTATTTTGGAGTTAGGTTAAGATAAAGATCGAATCCTCCAATAATGAGTTGTTCCTGTACTACTATTGACTAAATAATCCATCCTTTTCTACTAATTCAAAAAGTGTAGCAGGAGCCAGGCCCTGGTCTCTGTGTTTTAATGTTTCCCTTTCAGTCTTCTGCCCCAGCTCAGTGAAGCAGGTTTGATGATGTCTGCATTCATGGTGAGGGCACTGAAGCACAAGGAGGTGGTGGTGCTTGCTGGGGATCTTGCAACTTGGTTGAGGCAGAGCCTGGTTTGGAAATATTGTAGATTTACTTGATACCATCCTCCTTATTTGCAATGTATTTTCATGGGCCTTCCTGCAGTTTTTTGACAGATCTTCCTTTTATCTACAAGTAACAGTAATTTTTATTGTTCTGTGCTGTGACTCTGTGTTTAAGCCTGTACTCAACCCCTTTGTCCTGCCCAGAACTTCCTGACTGTTAAATGCCAGTGGGGGGTGCTGGCAGGAGTGGATATCTCAGATGTTTTATCCTGCAGGGCCCCCTCCATGGAGACCTGGTTAAATGGGCATCAGAATGTTTCTGAGTCCCCTTAAAGGGGTCATGATGACCACCCAGGCAGTGGCAGTGTCATGAAGGACATCTGTCCCCGTGACTGGCCAAACAAGAGAAGAAGGTGGCATCAAACATGCCAACTTGAGTACAAGCAGCAGTGAGCAGGGTTCTAGGCTATTAATTAATATGGAAGGAAAAAAGCACTTGTCCAGGAGGCAGCACAGTGAGCCAAGAACTGTAGGAGCAGCCTCAGAGCTGCTGCCACCTTGGTGGCACTGGTTGTCCACCTAGATGTCATGAGGCCAGAAGGCAAACTAATGGCTTCATATCTGTGCTCTCTTTTCTGGCAGGGTGGACTTGAGCAAATAACTAAATTTCTCTCTGCCTCAGTTTCATCTTCTGTAAAATGGGGTAATAATAGCACTTACCCTAGGTTTTTGTGAAGATTAAATTAATCCACCAATGTAAAGTCCTTAGAGGAGTGGTTAGCACATAGTAAACACAGAGCAGGGATAAAGGTCCCAGGAGATGTGTGGGCAGGTATCATTTCTCAGGTAGTTCCAAGCAATTGCAGCATGACACCCAAATGCTAGGGCTGCAGCAGGGCTCAGGAAGACATGGTCCCCATGCTCTTGGAGCTGTCATTCTAGAAGGGAGGTGAGCACTAAACAAACAGGTAATGTTATGTGGGGTAGTGAGATGTGTGATGAAGAAAATTGATCAGGGAAAGTGTCGTAGTGAGATGTGTGATGCAGAAATTGATCAGGGAAAGTGTCGACTGCGGTACTGTTTAGCACAGGTGATCAGGGCAGGACCCTGAAGAGGTGATGTTTAGGTGAAGGTGTGAGGATAAGGAACCTTGGAGAAAGAGCATTCCACAGAGAATAGCACATGCAAAGGCCCTGAGGCTAGACCTTGCAGAGCTTGTTCTAAAAAGTACAAGTAAGGTAATGTTGCTGGAGGGCAGTAAGGGAGAGGGAGTGGCAGGAGATGGCTTCAGAGAGGGAGCCAGGTGGGACGGTCTTAGCCTAGGTTTTTTATCTTGAAAGCTCAAAAACCAGTGTGATCTGATCCTAAAAAAATTTTGAGGCGCCTCTTGAAACATAAAACAGGTCTTGTTTCCTAGCATCAGGAGCAGTAGGCCCAGGGCTCACAACTTTCTCTCCATCTCCAGTCTCTGCCTCTGTTTCTCTGTGCTACCTTCTCTCTCTGGGTTTTTCTAGACACTTGGCTGTTCAGAGCTCCATGCCTCATGGGGTCTGCAGTTCCCAGCCACAGGCAAAGACTTGATTGGCTGTCTGCATCTCAGGATAGGGGATCTGATTGGCCCAGCTTTGGTCAAGTGGCTACCCCTCATCTAATTATCCTCCAATTGTGCCTGGACAGCATTTATGGCCACACACACACACACACACACACACACACACGCGTGCGCGCGCCCTTATGTACACACGCAGTTCTCATTAGAAGGAAACTCAGGGACACCGGACAGGCCCAATTCTCTGCTTTCCTGGCCTAGGGTATCATTTCTCTCTTATATATGAAGCAACACCATGTTATGATTAAGAAGATGAGCTTGATGGCCTGGAGTCAAAGCTCTGCCACTTGCTAACTGTATGACCTTGGGATCATCACCTTTTAAGGCCTCAGTTTTCCTTACCTGTCAAATGAGGATGCTAAAAGTCCCTATTTCAGGTGGTGACTAGATCATTAAATATTTACATAAAGTACTTAGTCTGAGCCAGGTATGTAGTAAGCACTTGGGAGGTATTCATTAGCATTCTCCTTATTTGTCCTTCCTAAATCTGGATAGTGCTCTGTAGTTGAAGCTAGGTCTTGGGGAGGAGAAGCTTGGAATTGATCCCAGCTCTATTCCTAACGAGCTCTGCTACCTGGGCCTAGTAAGTAACTTCCCTTAGAGCCTTGGTTTCTTCATCTGCATAGAAGGGAGAATAACAAGCTGTAAGGACTCATTCATTGAATGTATATTTGTTGTTTGAGACTTGGGGTGACAGAAAATTCAGAAATGTGTCAAGGCTCAGGATAGTCATGGCCCTTGATCACACCCCAGGATTGTGAGCTAATGGCAAGATTGACATTAGGACCCATGAAGGCTTGTGCTATGCTATACATAGCATAGCATGCAGCGCTTTCCTTCTCGTGAAGAACAGATCTGGACAACAGCTTCTGGGGAAATACGTTTATGTCTGGTTGTATACCTTCCTCAGGGAGTGACTTTTCCTTTTTTTTTACCCCCACAGTGCTAGGGATGAACCCAGGGCCTCATACCTGCTAGGCAAGCACTGTATCCCTGAGCTACACCCCTAACCCCAGAGAGTGGTTCTTAAGCCAGGCTGTGAATGCCTAGGGATCTCGTTCATAGTTAGGATTCTCTGGCTTAGCTCCTGGAGCTTTGCTGCTACAAGTGTAGTAGATGATTATCTGCTGGTTGGGCTGCCTGGCAACCATTCATCATTCTTTGGGGGTTTTCCTTTTGGGATTTTCCTGCTCTTCCACTATGCAGTCCATTCATTTACTGAGACTACTCTGTGTAGGATGCTACTTACTCTAGGCTCTGGGGCTGTGGCAGTGATTCAGACAGAAAGTCCTGCCCTTGAAAGTAATAGTGTCTGTACATGAGATAACAGTATTGTACAACTGTCACTTCCTGGTTTTGGTAATTACACTGTGACTGAAAGAATATCATTCTTAGGAAATACCCACTGGCATCCTTGGTAGTTAAAACAAGAATAAATTCATGAGAATAGGGAAGCAAACAGTATTGGCTGAACAAACGTGAAAATGACTAAAATGTTCATCCTTTTTTCAGTCGGGGGGGTTGTGAAGACTCAGCCACAACGGAATGTATTCTTTTTTTTTTTTTTTTTTTTTTTGTGGGTACCAGGGGGTCGACCTCAGGACCTCGCGCGCCAACAGGCACCCGTGCCGCTGAGCGATATCACCGGCCCCTTTTTCGTATGTGGGTTCCGGGAGTCGAACTCGGGCCCTCGCGCTTGCAAGGCAGGCGCTTACGCCGCTGAGCCGTCTCACCGGCCCCGGAATGTTTTCTTGTACAGAATTGGGTTCTATTCAAGAAATCAATGCTCATGTGCACCGTGGTGAGTGTCAAGACGAAAATTTTTTTATTTGTTTGTTTGTTTAATTTTGAGACAGGATCTCGATATGTCGCCCAGGCAGGTCTTGAACTCCTAGCTCCAAGTGATCCTCCCACCTCAGTCTCTCCAGAGCAGTGACTACAGGTGCACACCATTTTGCCACCTTCTAAGGGTCTAAAAATTTTAGTTAGGAGGGTGATTATAGATTGTTTTCATTTTCCTCTTTATACTTTTATGTATGTTTTACGTTTTCTAGAAAGAACTTTTTTTGTGTGTGGGTACCGGGGGGTCGACCTCAGGACCTCACGTGCCAACAGGCACCCGTGCCGCTAAGCGATATCACCGGCCCCTTTTTCGTATGTGGGATCCGGGAGTCGAACTCGGGCCCTTGCGCTTGCCAGGCAGGCGCTTACACCGCTGAGCCATCTCACCGGCCCTAGAAAGAACTTTTAGAACAAAACTGGAAAAAGAGCCCCACTGTGATGGAGCACTCTGTCTTGTATGGTCTGGATGCAGAAACACCTTAGCAGCAGGCAGCAGGCATGGGCCTTCTTCCTGATACAGTGATTGGTGCAGGGGCGGGCTCAGAAGCATGTCAGTCCAATCAGAGTGAAGACAGGTCTTCTGCTATCCATGGGGAGGAGGCTAGGCTGTGCTTACTTTCTACTGGGGTACCAAGTTTGCGGAATAAGCTTAATGCTACTAGGAGCTATCTTTGCCCAGAGGGTTGGATGGGAGGAAGATCAGAATGATTGATACATTCTTTGGGTATCTAGAAGTCAGAATAACCCTGAAAGTTTTCAATAATCTGAGCCAAAAAATTGTTTCCCTTTCCCACCCCACCCACGTCAGTCTGAGTTGGGTTTTTGCCACTAGCAACCAAGAGTCCTAAGTAAAACAGTTATTTTAGTGGGCCCTAGATTCTGTATTCTAAGAAGTCTCTGTAAATGATTTGTATGAATCAGATGTTTGGGAAACACTTTGTTAGACTTTTTTAAGTGCTGGTTCACAGACTTAAGTGAACAACAGACTTGTCTGGAAACTTGTTAAAAATACAGGGGCCGGTGAGATGGCTCAGCGGCGTAAGCGCCTGCCTGGCAAGCGCGAGGGCCTGAGTTCGACTCCCAGAACCCACATACGAAAAAGGGGCCGGTGATATCGCTCAGCAGCACGGGCACCTGCTGGCGCGCGAGGTCCTGAGGTCGACCCCCGGTACCCACAAAAAAAAAAAAAAATACAGAGGCACTGTTCCAAATTATAGAAGATTCTGGTTTGGAGCCTAGGGGCTGGGTATCTGAGTTTCGAACAACATCCTGGGTGATAGGGTGCATATCAGAGTTTGAGAACCCATCTAATAAAGTGTATGGATCATGCACACAGTCCATGGCCTTATCCGGAGAGAGAGCCCAGGATCTTTCTTTGATGAATGCAAGTGGACTTTGGGTCTAGATCCTCTTTGGAAGAAATCATTCCTTTCCTGCCTTTACCCAGCTTTGCACACCATCCTCTAAAAACCTAGAGTATTTCATTAGGTTGTAGGAGGAATTTGGTCAGATAGTTGACCTTTATTAGTATAATGGTTTAACTAGTATATACCCCTCTCAAGTAATTTTGAAAAGAACTAGATATAGTTTATACAAAGTGTTACTACAGATTTAGAACAAAGGCTGCTCTTGAAGATGAACTTTCTTAAAAGCAGAAATTGTTTAAGAGATGATCATTGGTGTAGTCCAGGGTAATATGTGGTGAATGTTTCCTGTGCGTGTGTGTGTATGTGCACGCACACACACTTATTTGGAGGTAAAGCAGCCCTTTTACTTGAATGAAAGAGAATCTTTTGAGTTGATCCATTGGGCCAGAAAATCCCTTTTCAAACACTCACATGTAGCAGCTTTGCTTTTGAGGCCCCTGAAAGAGCTGGGAGAGAAGGGGATGTGGGCCTGACTGACCCACCCTCTTGGCTCCACCCGCAGGCACGTGTGATGTTGCCTTTGTCTGAAGGCCTTTTCTCCTCAGGATTTTTACCCCTTGCTGAGAAACTGCGGCTCAGCCACTAGGAATTAAGGCATGGGTTAGACAGGGTTATTCAAATGTAAACTGGTCATCTTCAAACATTTTGTATACATTCTTCCAAAAGAATTTTGATAAGCCGTACCTCCTTATATATTGTAAGGCTGTCATGTAAAATAATTTTATGGTAACTTTAAATTTTTCTTATTTTGGGAGAAAGAAAATAGTACATATTTTATTATAAGAGGAGTTAAGATGAAGATTGGCTAATTGAAATAAATATTTTATGATCTGGCTAAATTAAAATGTTTTCACAGCTTGGTGACGTGGTGTATACCTGTAGTCCCAGCTACTCAGGAGTCTGAGGCAGGAGACCACTGGAGCCCAGGAGTGTGAGACCAGCCTGGGCAACACACTCTGTCTCAAAAAAAAGTTTCGCTACTTTATTAAATAAAACATACAGATACTGAAAAAATCACATAAAATATTCCCTGCGAATTTTTTTCTGGTGAATTTTGAAAAAATTGGTGGTCCTGAAAACTATTCCCTTTAAAGGAGTCGGGGCCACTAACCTGTACTACTTTGGCTGTTCACGATCCCAACATGGACCAGAGTGTCCAGTTTTTAAATCCAAATTTTATATTTGACAAAAAGATGTGTAAGTCAGGGAAGAACAGGCAGGTCTGGAGGCATAAGGAGTTTCATTATTCCTTTAAAGGCTGCTTCCCTAGAACTGATGATGTCTTCCATGGCTTGGAGTCCTGGGGAAGATGTGGAAAGTTATTACTGCAAGAGGGATGGGCCATTGAGGAGGAGGCAGGCTGGTTCACATTCAGACCGATTTTAGGAATGGAAACTTGTGAAAATTGAGGGTCAGACTATTACTTCCCTTAAAACCATTCATGCAGCCGGTCACAGTGGTGCATGCTTGTAATCCCAGCACTCTGGGAGACTGAGGCAGGAGGGTCGTGAGTTTGAGCCCAGCCTAGGCAATTTAGCAAGATCGTGTTTCAAAATTAAAAATAAAAAAGACGTGGGGATGTGGTTCAGTGTGAAGGTCCTGGATTTGATCTCCAGTATTGCCAATAAACAAACCACAAAAAACCAAAATTAAGTTCATGCTTTTGGATCCAGTGAAAGTTTCCATAGGCCTCTCGGGATACTGGTAAGCATATCCAAGCCCTAAGACTGTTGGCTTTAAAACTTTGGCAATTTTTTTTTTTTTTTTTTGTACCGGGAATTGAACTCATGACCTTGCACTTGCCAGGCAGGTGCTGTGCCGCTGAGCTATATCCCCGGCTTGGCAATTTCTTTTGGAGCAAGAGATCCAGAGGTAGGTAGGTTACAGGAATTGCAGTAATAATGTCCACCACCACCTGTATGTGGTGAAACACACATTATATGTGCAATTTGATGATTTTTGGTAAATATGTAAAGTTGTACAACTGTCAGTACAATCCAGTTTTAGAATATTACCATCACCCCAAGAAGCCATCCTGTACCTTTTTGTAATCAGTCCTCGCTTTCATACCCAGAACCAGGCCACTACTTAGCTGCTTTTGTCTTTATATATTCACCTTCCCTGAATATTTCAAATAGGTGCAGTCATAAAATATTTAGGTTTTTTTTGCCCCAGGCTTGTCATTGAGCATGTTTTTTGAGGTTCTTTCATGTTACAGCGTGTATTAGTAATTCATTCCTTTTTATTGTTGAATAATATTCTGTTGTATGGGTATAACACATTTTGTTTATTCATTCATCAGTTGATAGATATTTGGATTGTTTCCAGTTTGTTGCTAGTGTGAGTAATGCTGTTATGAACATTTATGGACAAGCCTTTGTGTGGATCTATATATTCATTCATTCATTTATTTCTGAGACAGGATCTTGCTATGTAGTTCAGGCTGGCCTTGAACTTACTTTGATTCTCCTGCCACAGCCTCACGAGTGCTGGGATTATAGGCATGTACCACCACAACTGGCTTTTTATTTTTATTTATACCCATGAGTAGAACTGCTGGATCATTTGGTAACTGTATGCTTAGCTTTTCCGGAGGAAGGGGTACTAGAGATTAAATCCAGTATCTTTGTACTGAGCTACATCCCCAGACCTTTTTTCATTTTTAATTTTGAGAAAGGGTCACACTCAGTTACTGAGTTGCCCAGGCTGGGCTTGAACTTTCGATCCTCTAGCCTCAGCCTCCCAGAGTGCTGGAATTATAGGTGTGTGTCGCCATGTCCATGGTCTGCATTTTAACTTTAAAGAAATTGCCAGACTGCTTTGTTTTCCCAAGTGACTGCCCCATTTTTCAGTCCCACCAGCAGTGAATTGAGGGTCCCTGTGCTTCTGTTTCCTCACCAGCACTTGTCATTACAGCCCTCCTTGTGGGTGTGCAGTGGTATCTTACTGTAGTTTTGTTTGTATTCCTTGATAACTAATGATATTGATCATCTTTTTATGTATTTATTGGCCATTTGTCTATCTTCTTTGATGAAATATCTGTGAATCATTTACACGTTTATTAATCCTGTCTTATTGAATTGTAAGGCATCTTTATTTGTTTCTGGATACTCATCAAATACATAATTTGCATATATTTTCTCTGAGAAAATATTTTTATTTTCTTAATCATGTCTTTTAAAGTATCAAACTTTTTTTTTTTTTTTTTAATGCAGGTACTGGGAGTCAAACTCAGGACCTCATGCTTGCCAGGCAGGCACTTATGCTGCTGAGCTATATCACAGGCCCTCAAACTTTTTAAATTTTGCAAATGTAGTTTATCAATTTGATGTGTATTTTTAGTGTCATATTGAACACTTTGTCTAACCCATTGTCATGAACAATTTTCTGTCTTCTAGAAGTTTCATACTTTTAGCTCTTACCTTAGATCTACAATTCATATTGAGATCATTTTTGTATATTATATGAGGTGAGGATCTAAATTTATCTTTTTGCATGTGAATATCCAGTTGTTCCAGCACCATTTCTTGAAATAATATCATTTTCCTCCATTAAATTATGTTAGCACTTTCATTAAAAATCTGTTGACCATTAGCCTGAGGGTTTATTTCTAGACGCTCAGTTCTGATTTCTTCATCTAAATGTCTGTCCTGTTGCCACTGCCACAGTTGTCATTACTGTAGCTTTATAGTTATTTTAGAAATCAGGAAGTATAAGTCTTCAGTTCTCCTTTTTCAAAATTGTTTTGGCCTTTATGGTTCCTTTACTGATAACTTTTTGGATCATGTCATCAGTATCTGCACAAAATTCTGGTGGGATTTGATAGGCTTTTGTTTACTTTATGTATCAATTTGCTCAGAGTTGCCATGTTAACATTGGTTTTCAGTCTGGGAACAGACATGCTGCTCCGTTTATTTAGATTTTCTTTAAGTTTTCACAGCAGGTTTGTTTCACAGCTTTCAGTGTACAAATCTTATACTACTTTTGTTAAATGTATTCCTATGTATTTTATTCTTCTGAATGATGTTATAGATTTTTGTTGAATTGTCAGTATATAGAAATACGATTGATTTTTGTATATTGATTTTGTGTCCTATAACTCTGTAAAAGTCATTTATAGTTCTAGTAGTGTATGTGTGTTTGTGTGTATTCCTTAAGATTTTCTGTGTACAGGGCCATCATATCTACCAATACAAATGGTTTTACTTTTTGATTTGACTGCCTTTAATTAATTAATTAAAAAAATTTTTTTTGTGTGGGTACCGGGAGTTGAACTCAGGCCTCGCGCTTGCCGGGCAGGCGCTTATGCCGCTGAGCCATCTCACCAGCCCCACTGCCTTTAATTTAAAAACAGGTTTTCTCCCTTATTGAATTGGTGAAGTTGTAATAGAATGCCAAGTAGGAATGGGGAAAGTGGGCATCCTTCCCTTGTTCTCTAAGAGGAAAAATATTTAGTCGTTCCTCACTATCGTGTTAATTGTAGAGTTTTTTAAAAATGTACACTTTAGCAGGTTGAAGAAGTTTCCTTCTGTTTGTAGCTTGTAGTTTGTTGTGTTTGTGTGTGTGTTGTGTGTGAGTGAGACAGGGTATCACTATGTAGTTCAGGCTGGTTTTGAACTCATTACGAGTGTGTTTTTAATGAGTGGGTATTGGGTTTTGTCGAGTACTTTAGCTATATGTATTGAGATTATCATATACTTTTTGTTTTTTATTGTAACAGTGTATTATTGATTCATAGATGTTAAACCAATCTTAAATTATTGATTTGAAATCTTTTATTTCTCATATAAGCATTTAAAGCTATAAATGCTATTTATCTTGCTTTAGCTATGTTCCATCAATGTTACGTGGTTTTTATTTTCATTCCGTTCACAATACTTTCTAATTTCTCTTGTGATTTCGTCTTTGTGTCATGAATTTCTTATTTGTTAGGTAGCACATGTCTGTAGTCCCAGCTACTGAGAAGGCTGAGTTGGAAGGATGACTCGAGCCCATGAAGTTGAGAATAGCTTGGGTAACATAGCAGGACCCTGTCTCAAAAAAAAAAAAAAAAAAAATTGTGATTAATCCAAATATTGAAGGTTTACTACATTTCCTTCTGTTGATCTTTAATTCCGTAATAATGAGATAAAATACTTTGTATTATTTCAATCCTTTAATACAATTCTTTTACTTTTTATTTTGAAATAAACTTGGTCTCACAGGAAGTTGCAAAAATACTACAGATGGGACAAATGGCTCTCTACACACAAAAGAATGATGTTGGGCCCTTACCTCACATCTTATACAAAATTTACTCAAAGTAGATCATAGGCCTAAATGTCAGAATTAAAAGTATAAAACTTTTAGTAGAAAACATAGGAGTATAGTTTTGTAACATTGAATTAGGCAATTTTGTTAAAGATATGACACCAAAAGCACAAAGAATAAAAGGAATAAAAAAAGATATGTTGGACTTCATTAAATTTACAAACTTCTGTGCCCAAGCCTTGTGGTGAAGACCTGTAATCCCAGCACTCTGGGAATTTGAGGCAGAAGGATCACAAGTTAGAGTCCTGCTGAGGCAATTTAGTGAAATCCTGTCTTAATAATAATAATAATAATAGTGTTAGGGATGTAGCTCAGTGCATAGGTCCTGGGTTCAGTCTTCAGTACCATGACAGCAAAACAAAACAAGATAAAAAACGTCTGTAAATTCAGAGAACACCATCAAGAATATAAAAAGGCAACTCATAGAACAGGGGAAGATATTTACAAATCTTGTGTCTCATAAGAGACTTGTGTAATGTACAGAATATACAAAGAACTCCTTGATTTGGCAATATGAAAACAACTCAATTTAAAAATGGACAAAAGATTTGAATGGGTGTTTCTCAAAAAATATATTCAGATAGCCTATAAGCACATGAAAATATGCTCAACACTGGTAGTCATTAGAATAGTACTGATCAAAACTACAAGATTCCACTTCACACCAAGTAGAATATCTATAATTAGAAAGGTTGGCAATAACAGATGTTTGACAAGAATGTGAAGAAATTAGAACTTTCATACATGGCTGATGGGAAAACAGTTCCTCAAAGAGTTACACATAAAGTTACCATATGATGCAGCAGTTCTACTCTCAGGTATACACCCAAGAGAAATACTAAAATATGTCCACACAATAACTTGTATACAAATATTCATGGCAGCACTATTGATAATACCCAAAAAATGCAAACAGCTTAATGTCTACCTGATGACATTGTGTACACAGTGGAAGGAAGGAAGTACCAATATATACCATGAGACAGATAAACCTTGAAACACATGAATGAAAGAAACCAGACACAAAAGACCACATATTATATGACTTCATTTATATGAAATGTTCACTGTAAGTAAATCTGTGGAGACAGAAAGTAGATTAGTGTTTGCCTGGGACTGGGGATGCTATGAGGGAGGAGTGGAAAGTGATTGCTGAGGATCTAGAATTCATTTTTGGAGTCATAAAAATTTTCTGAGCTTAAGTTATAGTGATGGTTGTGCAGCTTTGTGAATATACTGAAACAACTCAGTTATATGCTTTAAAAGGATGCATTTCATCTATTCACATTTGAGGTAGTTGTTGGTGTATTTGTGTTAACATCTGTTAGTTTTTGGTTTGTTTTCTGTCTCACCCCCACCCCCATTCTTTGCTGCCTTCATTCTGATGAGTGGCCATCTTCTACTGTTTTATTTTTATTCCTTTGGCGGATTTAAAAAAACTCTTTCTCTTACTACTTTCTTACAGCTTTCTAGTGATTACAGCATGCACCTTAATTTGTAAAAGTCTATTTCAGGTCAATACTAAAACTTAGTTCCAATTAAATATAAACATTTTGCTCTAAAATAGTTCCATTTCTTCTTCCTTCTTTTGCGTTGATTGCCATATATATTTTCATATATCACAAGCCCCTCCATACAGTTTTATAATTATTTTGTGAATTCTTACATCTTTTAGATCAAAGAAAAACCATATTTATGTAGCTTTTAAATAATATTTGCCTGTGTATTTATTTCTGTTGCTTTCTATCTCTTCTCGTCAATTGGAGTTATTATATGCTATATTTTCCTTTCGGCCTAAAGGACTTGTATAGTATTTCTTGAAGAGCAAATCTTGGAATGCCTTTATTTTGCTTTTGTTTTTTTGAGGCATAGTTTTGTTGGATATAGAATTTTTGTTTGACAGGGATCTTGCCTCCTTCATTATTTTGTTTTTGTTTTTGTGGCGCTGGGAATAGAACCCAGAGTCTTGTGCATGCTAGGCAAGCGCCCTACCACTGAGCAACACCCACTCAGCTCTCGTCATTATTTTGAATATGTTATCCTGATGCCCCTGGCCTCTGTTGTTTCTGGTGAAAATGAGATGTTGGTTATATTGGTGCTCCCTGGTAAGCTGTTTTTCTCTCAATACTTTAAAAACTTGGTCTTTGTGTTTCACCAATTTGACTATGTTGTATCTAGGTGTGGATTTCTGTTTTGCTCACCATTTGTAGAGTTTGTTGGACTTCTTGGATATGTAAAATCCACATCAAATTTGGGGTGTTTTTGGCCATTCAGATTTTTTTTTTCTGATCTCTCGTGTCTCTAAGGGTCTTTATTTTTATTCAATCTTCCTTTTTTTCTCTTTCAGATTGTTCTGTTGATCTGTCATTAAGTCCACTGATTCTGTCTTCTGTCATCTCAAATCTGTTAAGCCTTTTAGTGACTTTTTCATTTCAGTTACTATAATATTCTATGTCAGCCTAATTTCTATTTTTTTTTTTTTTTGTGGGTACCGGGGGGTCGACCTCAGGACCTCGCGTGCCAGCAGGCGCCCGTGCCGCTGAGCGATATCACCGGCCCCTTTTTCGTATGTGGGTTCCGGGAGTCGAACTCCGGCCCTCGCGCTTGCCGGGCAGGCGCTTAAGCTGCTGAGCCATCTCACCGGCTATTTATTGTCTCTGTATTACTTCAGTTCCTTAAACATGATTTTCCTTAGTTTTTGAACATACTTGTACTATCTTCTTGAGGTCTTTGTCTGCTAAGTCTAACTTCTGTACACTCTCAAAGACAAATTCTATTAACTGCTTCTTTTCTTGAATAAGGATCATATGACTATTTCATTGTATGTCTTATAATTTTTGTTTAAATATGAATGTTTTAGATTATATAGCCACTCTAGATTCTGATCACTCCCTCCCTAGGCCATCGTCATTGTGGCTGTTTTTCTAGTTTAATTTGTTTAATGACTTTCCTGGGCCAATTCTTTGGAGTTTCTTTCCCTGTGATTTGGAAACTGAGGCTTCCCCCCTTTGCAAATTCCTGTTTTAACTTTAAGCATAATTTCCTATGGGTTGCCCTTGGTTCAGCATGGTTTAGTGGTCAGTTATTGCTTGATCAGGGTTGAAACACCCTAAGCTAATAAGGTTTCTATCCTTTGCCAATGGATATGTGTGTGGGTTGGGAATATTTTCAAAGTTAAAGCAGTTTATGTGTCTGCCCAACCAATACTTTCTGCCTGGCCATCTGGTGTCTCTCTTGCACACTCTCAAGGCTTCAAGTTCAAGGCCAGGGATGCATGGGTAGTTAGGGTCCTCTCTAGTCTCTCTAGACCTTGTATGCAACCATATATGTTGTATGTGTGTATATGTACACACACACACATATACATGTATATATATATATTCTTCCACAGCAGCAGGGATATGTGGGCATTTACCAAGGCCCAGTACTACGCTTCATACCCTACATCAGTGGTGGCAAACCTATGGCACATGTACTGCAGTGGGCACACAGAACCCTCTCTGTTGGCACACATCACCCCAGCAGCAGAGCATTGGAGAACAGCGCACATGGGGTAGTGTTGGTACTTCATCATTAATAAGTAGGTTTTAGGTTGCAGTTTGAGGACTTGGTCTCTAAAAGGTTCAGGTTTGCCGTCACTGCCCTGGATCTTCCTGCTAAACCTCTGGCCAGTCTGCAAGTCTGTTGCTCCTGTCAGCAAGTTTGTAACCACAGTCCAGCTGTGATGTTAGTCTTCCCGGTGTGTTTGCCACTCAGATTGCTGCTGTTCCAACAACTCTGAGCAGTGTAGGGTTTTCTGCTCCAAATCAAGTCCGCCACCTCTAGCAGCAGTTTTCATGGCTTACACTGCTTTGGTCAAACTAAAGGAGCTGATGTGTGTGACGTTAACAACTCCCAGTTAAATGCCACGTATTCCCACTGTTCTTACTTGAAGTTCAGCTATTTTTCTTGAACAAATGCCTTTCAAGTTGTTAGCTGCTTTTGGTTGATATCAAATGGCTGCGTTTGACAATCTTGTCCGATTTTATTGTTGATTTTTTAGGGAAATACATTTTCTGAGTGCCTGATTTTGCCATTCCAGAGGACTGGTTGGGAATTTTCAAAAAAAAATTTTTTTTTCAGTACTGGGGATTGAATCCAAGGCCTTTGCACTGAGCTGCATACCAGCGCTTTTCCATTTTTATTTTAATTAATTAATTAATTTTTTTGGTTTTGTGAGACAGGGTCTTCCTATGTAGTTCAGGCTGGTCTCAGGTTTGTGTGCAACCATAAGCAATCCTCCTGCCTTAGCCTGCTGAGGTTGAGATTATAGGCATGTGCCACTACACCTGGCTGCAGTTTTGAATTTCGATTTCATCTTTAAGGCATACCTGGAGGTCTTCCCAAATTTATAAATTTAAAATATATAGCCCTGGCTACTGGGAAACTTTCTAAATCATTGGTTTTTAAAAAACATTTTAGGGGCTGGTGAGATAGCTCAGTGGCATAAGTGCCTGCCTGGCAAGCACGAGGTCCTGAGTTCGACTCCTGGTACCCACATACGAAAAAAGGGCCAGTGATATTGCTCAGCGGCACAGGCGCCTACTGGCGCGCGAGGTCCTGAGTTCCACCCCCGGTACCCACAAAAAAAAAAAATAATAATAAATTTTAAAAAAGTAATAAAAAACATTTTAGTCTTTATTATGAATATTTACAAATATAGAAGTAGAGTATATATTATCTAGTCATGACCAGTCTTGTTTTACGTACTGACTTTGGTCCCCTCCCCATTATTTTGACTCAAGTACCATATATCTTATCCTCTAGCCCATAAATATTGCAGTACATAGTTCTAAATGGAGACTGGCTCTCTTTAAAAGCATAATCACAAGAGGGAGAGGAGAAGGGGAAGTAAAAAAGATTACAACGCGATATGTGTATGTGCCAACTCCCCATAATGAGTGTATTATGTATTGCAAACATGTACTTATAAATATTTTTCAACATTAAAAAAATAAAGCCATAACTGCAATACCATTATCATAGCTAAAATAATTAATAATGATTCTTTAATATCATCAGATAGACTTTGGGAACCTTGAAAAATGCCAGTAAGTGAAATCATACTCTCTGGGGCTGAGGCTCGGGCATCAGCCTATGTTAAACTCTCTAGGTAATTGTGACATGGAGCAACATTGAGAGCCTTTGAGTTATGTTTATCCTCTTCCAAAGTGGTTCATTTCACACATAGTGCATTAGGGTGAGTGTTACCAGAAGAAAAATCTTCTTCTTTTTTTTTTTTGTGTGGGTACTGGGGGTCGACCTCAGGACCTTGCGTGCCAGCAGGCGCCTGTGCCGTTGAGCGATATCACCGGCCCTTTTTTCGTATGTGGGTTCCGGGAGTCGAACTCGGGCCCTCGCGCTTGCCAGGCAGGCGCTTATGCTGCTGAGTCATCTCATCGGCCCAGAAAAATCTTCTTTTGGGGAATTTGAGAGGAATTTTCTAATATGGGATTGGTTTTTATGAATACTCCATGGATATTTTATAAAGAATGACTCTTAGCTGTTTTCTGGCAAACAGGTTTATCTAAACTTTTAAAACCTTGTTACTAGTATGTGTTACACAAACTCTCTCTAGCCTTATTTTTGGTCAACTTTGTGTGTTAATGGTTATGGTTTTGTCAGTTCTTAGATTTCTAATGACTTTTGTTTTAAGCATTTAGATTTATGTTTTCATAATTTTGTTATGAAATCCTGAGAAAAAGAACAGCACACTGCTATCTATCCATCTGTTTTTCGGGTTTTTTGTTTTTTGTTTGCTTTGTTTTGTTTTTTTCTTTTGGTACTGGGAATTGAACTCAGGACCTTACGCTTGCCAGGCAGGCACTTGTGCCTCTGAGCTATATCCCCAGCCCTCTATTTTTGGGTTTTTTTTTTTTTTTTTTTTTTTTTTTTGAGGCAGGGTTTTGCGGTGTAGTTTAGGCTGGTCTTGAACTCACTGTGTAGCCCAGGCTGTCCTCAAACTCAAGACAATCCTCCTGCCTCAGCCCCCAATTTCTGTGTCTCTGAATACTTAATTGTATTCTGATGTCCATGTCATCCAGTTTATTGAGTGTCATCAAATGCCACTTCAGTCCTTCTGCAATAGGTCCTTTCTCTCCAAAGTTCATGTCTGGGCATTATACTTCCTGCCCACCTCAAAAGCATCTGCTACATTCTGCTTTTTATGTGTGGTGGGCACTTTGAGGAACTGTATATATTAGAAGCAGCAAACTGATT
The DNA here is from genome assembly GCA_028451465.1 of Erethizon dorsatum. Classification (NCBI taxonomy): domain Eukaryota; kingdom Metazoa; phylum Chordata; class Mammalia; order Rodentia; family Erethizontidae; genus Erethizon; species Erethizon dorsatum. The sequence continues at coordinate 101,533,067 of CM051834.1, forward strand.
TAACATCTTTTTTGTGTGGCCCAAGTGTGTGCTGGCTTCAGGTTCCACCCCCTCCGCCAGCACCATTTGGTGTAGACACAGACAGAATCCCCCCACTCCCCTGCTGTGTGATCCATGCTTACTGCTTTTCCTGAAATAAGTGCTAATTGATTTTTAATTCCACTTGGATTTTAATGCTGCCCGCTGTAGCCTCGGTCCAGAAACACTGATCTGTTAGAAGAAATGTTCTGTAGCAGGAGGAATCAGCACTGCAGGGAGCTGGCAGGCTCTGTCCTTCCTCGCTTGTCACAGTGGCCTTAGGCCTCCACCAGCCACATATGCCCCCTGCCTAAGGCTCAGTGTGGGATGCTTCACAGAGACTTGCTGCGGATGGCAAGGGCAAGTTTGGACAAAGTACCTACACCTCCTCCACGTGTGGGTACGGGGAAGCTGGAGGAATGTCATTTGACCAGGTTGGAGTGGTGGTTCTCAGACCCCTGATCTGGCCTCCAGGAGTGTGCCTGGGTCTTCTGGATGACTCCTGCCAGTGGGCCACCTCCCCCTGCATCGCCCATCTGGGGCCAGCTCTGTTCTCTAGTCTGCTGTGGGAGAGACTAGATCACATCGTGCCAGCCATCTGGGATAGGGAGGTGATTTTGATCCGCCTCCACCCTCCTCCCCAGTGTTTTCTTCTGCTCAGAGCGCGGTTCACGATTGTCCCTCTGCAGTGCAGCCTCCAGAAGCCCATACTTATTTGGGCTCATTCATTTTCCTCACTTGCCCAGGTACTGGGGGCCACTGGGAGGGGCGGGGAGCAGGTGTCAGGTGGAGAACAGGAGTTGTGGAGGGTGGGGGTGGCACAGCTCCCACAAGGCGGGGACAACAGGGGCTTGGAACACAGACACTCCCACTGCCACCTGGGGAATCTGGCACAGGTGACCACACTGCCCTGCACCTCTGTGTCTTCACAATGTTAGTTTACTGCCTTAACAAAGTACCACACACTGGTTTAAACAACAGAAATTGTTGTTTCTGCTTAAACAACAGAAATTGATTACCTTGGAGTTCTAGAGGGTGGAAGTCTGAGCTCAAGGTGTGGGCAGGATTGGTTCTTTTGGAGCACAATGAGGAAGACTTAATCTAGGGCCTCTCCTAGCTTCTGGCAGTTGACTGGTGTTGCTGGTGTTCCTCAGCTTGTGCTGTATCACAAGCTTGTGCTCCTCTTCATGTGGCATTGTCCCTGTGTATACGTCTGTATCCCCTTCTCATGCAGATTCACCAGTCATTTTGGATTAAGGGTCTACCCTCCACAAGTAATGACATCTGCGGCAACCTAGTCTCCAAATGAGGTCACATTCTGAGGCAATGAAGATGGAGACTGTAGCATATGCACTGGGGAAGAGGGAAAAGTTCAGTCCATAACAGAAAAAAATAGCATTGCTAATACTACCCATGTTCTGGGGTTATATTATTAATTCATACAAGGAAACCCACTTAGCTTAATTTCTGTCACATAGCAAGCGTTCAGGAAATGTTTAGTCCTAGTGATGGGTTCCAATGCCCTCACCTCTCTGTTGGACTCTTGCAGTCCCTGCTTTTATTCTTGCCCCTCCATTCTGTTTTCCAAAACCAGAAACAAAGACTTGTCACATACCCTGTGTGTAAATCCTCCAGTGGTTTCCCAATTCTGGCAGTCAGGATAATTTGGTCTCAGGTAACAACTCAAACTGGCATAAGGAAATTGAGAAAGGACTGGCTTAACACACTTGAAGTCTAGGGATATTTGCAGAGTGCAAATAACGTCATTACTAATACTTTTTCTCTTCCATCTCTCAGTTGTTTCCAGTCTCAAATTGCTTGTTCTGTGGTAGTTACAAGTTGATTACAACTCTAGCCTCAAATTACAAGGTTCAGGTCCAGAGGAAAAAGGAGTTCCCCACCCCCTCTTGTGTGAGAACTTCTGCAAAAGTCTGAAATTCTCTGTGAGCCAGCTTAGGTTATGTGTCCATCTCTTACCATCAGTGTGACCGTGGGATGCATTGTGTGGCTTAGGCCTGGGGCAGGTCTGGAGCCTCGTCAGCATCTCATAACCTGAAAGTAGGGGCCGTTTGGGTCTCAAGTGAAAATAGTGTAATTTTTGGGAAAAGAGATAGTGGATGCCAGTGGAGAACACATGAATTATCTGCTAATATAATCTGAGATAACATTAAAGAAATGCCCCACAGTGCACCCCTTGCCAGCCTTGCCCATAGTACACCAGGCAGCCTTTCATTTAAATTCTCAGATAAATCACAATTTCTTTTTGCGATTGTATGTGCCCTTCCCTGTGATTGAGATGCTTTTCTTGATTGCTTTCTCCCAGCCTCTTCATTCCCTTAGATCTCAGCTTACATATCAAGTCTTCCCGAAGCCCTCTGGACCATCCTGAAGCCCAGCTAGGCCCCTTGTTATTCTTGCCTGGCAAAGCTTCATAGCAGTTATCATAATATTTAATTACATGTTATGTTCGTCTTCACATGTTTAATGCCTATCTTCCCCACTGAGCTGGAAGTCCCAGGAGGTCAAGCCCAGGCCTGTCTTTTTCCTTTGCATTGGATTCCTGGTACATATTAGATGCTTTAAAAAAAAAAAAAAAAAAAACTTTGTCAAGTGAATGTGGTTGACTGGAGTGGTTTACTCATTTAGAATTATGGTTAGTGTGTCACTGAACTGGAGCAGGGAACAAAGTTCTGGCCAGAAGTTTTTAAAACCCTGGCAGTGAAATTTCGAAGTGAGAGTTTAATAAGTAGATTATGCTTCAGCCATATTTTTATAGGCTGTTGGCATTAGTGGTGCCCAAGGTGACCTACGTTTTGGAGTCCTGGGGCCAGTTGAGATGATATATTTCCAAACAATAAAAACTTTGCCATGTTAACTGGATTCCAACAAATAACACTCATTTTTAATTAGCCTTGTGGCATCTTGCATCTAAGGAGGCAGGGTAAGCACTTTGGCGCTTGGTTATTGGAGCACCTCTAAGGAGGCTCACGCTGTTCTGAATCTCTGTGGTCTATCAAGGATCCTGCTGCCAGGAGCCTTTTTCCAGGTCACTGCCTTCTCACTAAAGCCCCAGTTCTCCTTCTTACCGAAGCCATCTGTCCAGCCTCTCAGTGCAGAGTGAAGAGGTCACCAGACTACTGGCATGACAGTGAAGGTGACTGAACCTCTTCTCCAGCAGGAGGAGGTAGTGGTGGGGCCCCTTGAGGATTGCAGTGGATGGGTGGTGCATTTTGTGGAAGAGTTAGCCTCGGCCACCATTAGAGAAAGCTGAGACGCTGCAGAGTGAAGATCACCGTTACTATTTGTGTAATATATTGGATATTAGTTGGATATAGATTTGGCTGGTGGAACAGACTTAGAATAACAGTGGCTTAAACGAGAGAGCAAGTAACCTAGGGCTGACAAGGCAGCACCATTGTACTGGGGATCCAAGCTCCTGCCATCTTGATGCTCCCCATTCTTAGAGAAGCAACATGTGCATGGTCCAGAGTGATTTCCCATGACTAGTACTTTCTTTTTAAGGCAGGAGGTGTTTTTGTTTTGTTTTGTTTTTTTCCTTTCAAAGCACACAGTTCAGTGGGGTTTTTTGTATATTCACAAGGTTGATTGGCCACCATTACAAGCTAATTGTAGAACATTTTCATCACCCCATAAAGAAATCCTGAATTCATTTCCTCTCCCCTCAGACTTTGTGTCTATGGATTTCTGTCTGTATACTGGAAATTTTGTATAAATGGAATAATTAATGTTACAGATTCCTATTTGTGTTTGGCTTCTTTCACTTGGCACTATTTGTTATTTGCGGTGCTGGGAATGGAACCCAGGGCCTCATGTATGCTAGACAAGTGGTCTACCACTGAACTATACCTCTAGCTCTGAGCTAATGTTTCTAAGGTTCATTCATCCTGTATGTGAATCAGTATTTCATTTCCTTTTATGGCTGAATAATATTCCACTGTGTGGATATACAACATTTTGTATATCTATCCATTAGTTTGGACCTTTGGTTGTTTCTAGTTTTTAGATGTTGTAAGTAACACTGCAATGAATTTTGTGCATAGGTTGTATTTTTCAGCTCTTTTGGATCCCTAAGAATGGAATTGTGGGGTCATGTGGTAACTATTTAACTTTTTGAGGAGTAAGGCAGAAGTTCTCAACATTTGTGTGCTCTGGACTTTGACGTCTTTAACAATCACATTTTTAAATTCCTAAAACATGCAATTATGAGGAAAGCAGTTGTGTTGAAATACAAATTTTGAAATATGAAGATAAACTTGCAATGTAGTATGGCAAAATTCAGTGATGATCTAGTAGCTACCATGATTTCCAAGTAATAAAGGGCATAAATGCTATTTTAAGATATCTTATAGGAATTGTAATGTGATAGTAATGCTTGTGGTTTCTGTTGGTGACAGGTATGAAATCTACTGTGGTTTGTCTGTGTTTATAATTAAAGGAAATGCTGAATTTCTAGTTAGAGGTTAGTGAATATAAAGAGGTAATTCCACCCTCCCTGTATTAATCAAGTTCTTGAATTCTACCATGTTTCAAGAGACATGACCCAGAAGTTGTACACACCTCTTCTATTTCTATGCCATTGGGTGGAATTTAGTCTCGTGTCCCCACTTACCTACAAGGGAGGCTGGGAAATGTGGTCATCATTCAAGCCAGCCATGTGCCTGGCTAAAATGTAAAGGTACTGTTATTAAAAGAAAAAGAGGGGATGGTAAGGTAGCTCAGCGGCATAAGCGCCTGCCTGACAAGTGCGAGATCCTGAGTTCGACTCCCGGAACCCACATACGAAAAAAGGGCCGGTGATATCGCTCAGCGGCATGGGCGCCTGCTGGCGTGCGAGGTCCTGAGGTCGACCCCCGGTACCCACAAAAAAAAAAAAGAAAAAGAAAAAGAGTGCGAATGGGTATTGAGGACAAAGAGAAGTTAATACTACACTATATCCCATGCAGCCAGTTTCCCCCCAGGTTGAGAACACGTGTTCTTTCTTCTGATGAGCACATGCCAAAGGAGTTGATTTGCCTTTAGAGGCTATGTCGTATGAGAAAAATAACATATATTTTCAATCAGTAGAATGCTGCTTAGAGTGGGAGCTGCTCCTCTCCCGTGATGAAGAACTGAGCCTGCCTGGGGGAAGAGCATATGCTTGCCGCCCGGCTCATATTCACACCAGAACAAGTGCTCACCAAGTGGAATGCTGGACATCTGTTCTTTTTCCATTATTTGTCCTTTAGTAAAGGGTGAGAGGGCCCAGCACATGGTTGAATTTATGTGAGGTAAACATTTGATGGAACTTCTCTGTGCCTTTTTACTGTGCAGTAAGGTATGTGATTGGCCGGTGGTGTTGTGATGTTGGAACTCTTGATATGAGCCTCAGAACCCACCTTCATTTACCCAAGCCAGGACTGATTTGTTGGATCAGGGTTCTGGGAAGATCAACCACAAAGGAGTGGACTGCTTAGGCCTCATGGTAGCAGACCGCAGGACATGTGTGGTCCATTGGCAAAGTGACCACCTCATTGTCTTGGTTGTGAGGCTGAAGAACAGTGATGCTGAGCATAATAATGGTAGTAGCTGGTCTTTACTGAGCACTTGCCTTGTGCCTGGCAGTATTCATGAACTCATTTTACAACTACCCTAATGAGATGGTTCCTGCTGTACACCCATTTTCCTAATGCACGGGTGTTAATTGATCTGCCCCCCGATCATATAGTTACTTAACTGTGACAGAGGTGGGATTTGAACAGAGGGTCTGTTTCTGGCATTTTCGCTAATGAACCTTACTGTCGTGAGGGCCAAAGATGAGGTGTAGGAACAGAGGGCTTAAAATTTTGGACAGGGGAGTTTGTGTTTACTTCGTGCTTTCATTTCCCCAATCTTTATTTTTAACGATAACGTTTGAATTTACGTAGTTGTGCCATCCCAGACTGTCCTGCCTCGATCCAGCACCCAGTGGCACATCCCTCCTTATCCAGCACCAGCATTAAAACATTCAGGTGACTCTCACTAATTCTCTACAATCCTCTTGATTCTAGGCCAGCCCTCACCATGGTTTCAGTTTTTAAAGGCAGTATTTTGCTGTCCTAGTTTTAAACATGAATTTTTAAAAAGAAGTTGGGCTGGGAGTGTAGTTCAGTGGTAGAGTATTTGCCTAGCATATATTTATCCTTGGGTTTGATCCCCAGTGCTAACTAAATAAATGGAGCTGAATGAGGCAGCACATGCCTATAATCCCAGCTGCTTGGGAGTCTGAGGCAGGAGGGTCCTATTTGAGGCCAGTCTGGCCAAGACCCTCTCTCAAAATAAAAATAAAAAGGGCTGAGGGTGTAGCTAAGTGGTAGAACACACAATCAATCAGTCAATCATCCATGGAAAAGAAAGTGCATTTTGTTACTCAGCAAATCTATACGATGTCTCCCAGGTGCCAGATGTGGGTTTCCAGACATATCCAGGTGTATCATTAAGCTAGTGCCTGCCCTCCTGGAACTGACTCTCTGGAGAAGAGGCAGGAGAATCTAATGTTCAGCAGAACAGCTTCAGAGCCCCAATTTCAGCTGTGATAAACAACATAAGAGGAAAATACAGGGAGCTAGGAGAATATACCAGTGTGCGGAACCCTAACCCTGAGCTGAGGGTGGGAGGGAAGGTGCCATGGGGCACATGTCTGAGCTGACGCCTAGAGTCAGGCAGCCTGGAAAGTCCCAGACTTGTCAGTCACAGTCCCCATTCCCACCTGCACTCTGAGGAGACTGCTGCCCATTGAGAGTCCCCCACCTACTGGGTACTCACACAGCCTGTCCAGGCTCAGTTTCCTTACTTGCGATATGGGAGTGATATGGATCGTGGTGCACATTACACTGGTGGATGTGAGAATACTTCTGGCACATGGCAGGGGGTCTGTGACAATTAGTACGTTATTAAAATTTGTATGCTTTGGGACTAAAAACAGCTAATAAAAAATCAGCCCAGCATACAGCCAGAATCCAAGTCAGGTAAGTGCTTGACAGGGACTGCCAGACATGGAGACCTGGTGTGGGATCCAGGGATGCAGCCACTGGGTGCCACCCCTAGCAGGTCTTCGGGACTGTGGAGAGGGGGTGATTTTGATTCACAATGAGTAGGGGACAGTCACAACCAGAGTTTAGGACCTGAGGGCCAAGGTCGCTAAATGACCTTTAATGCACACGATTGGCCTGGCAACAAAGGATTGCTACATCCAAAGTCCCAGTGGCAGCCCCTAAGGAAAGATGTCTCCTTTTTCCCTGATTCTCCCTCCTGCTCTGTGTCCCCTGTTGGGTTTCTCTACGCAGAGTGGAAAGATGGTTGCTCTTGGAGGTATAGGCTGCCCCCAAATGCCCTGACCATTGACTCCCCCTCCTAAAATGTTTATGAGGTGACCCTGCACTGTGGGACTTGGAAGCAGTGCCAGCCAGCCTGGCAAGATGTGTGAAACCAAGTAAGTGATCCTGGCTTATCAATTAGGATACTCGGGTTGCAAGCAACAGAAACCAGCTCAGGCCGCTTATGGCCCTAAAAGGAAACTGAGGTGAAGCAGCTTGGGAATGTGAGGAGGTGAGGCGCTGCTGGACACTGCAGCTAGCCTCCTCCGTGTAACATCCAACCTCAACTTATTCGAAAGTTTCTTTCAACCTTTCTGTGCCTCAGTTTGTCACCTGTACAATGGGGATAAGACCAAGAGAGTCCTGTGAGGATTCAGTAAATTGATACTTACTATGCATTTAGACACGTGCCTGGTACCAAGTGTGTGGCTAGACAAATATTGACCACTATTATTTTTATTTTATTGCAGTTGTTATTACCATTATTATTTTTATTGGCAACTTGACATTCAAATTCCTGAACAAGATTGGCCCAGTTTGGATCATGTGGTGCGTGTGTCCTGTGATTGGCAGTGTTCTTCCCCTCGAGCTAGCAGGAGGAATGAAGGAGCAAGCAGCACTTCCCCAGAAAAAGTAGGCTGCTGTTACCAGATATTGGGGCTGTCACCAAATGTCCTCTTATGTTCAGTAGTTTGGTACAATAAATGTTGGTTTCTTTCCTGTTTTGTTTTGTTTTTTTTTTGAGACAGGGTCTTGCTGTGTAGTTCAGGCTGGCCTGGACTCACTATGTAGCCCAGGCTGGCTTGCGGCAATCCTCCTGCCTCAGCTTCCTGAGTGCTGGGATTACTTACAGGCGTGCGCTACCACGCGCGGCTCTTTTCTGTCTTATGCCATGGCCTATGCTGAGCTTAGCAGGCATAGAAGGGACAATGATTTGCAAGGTCTCTTCTTCACAAGGCTCACAGTCCAAGGGAAACAGCTGAAAAAGGAGGGTCCTAGTTAAGATCAAGTACCTAGAACAGTACCTGGCCTCGAGGAGGTCCTCAGTAAATATTTGTTGAATAAATAAACACACAGAAAAATGCAGAGGCTTATGGGAATATACAACCAGAGCATCTTGCCAGTTATTTTAAAGGAAACCATGTTTGCAGCTGCAGCTTTGAGGGGGAGGTGCACAGCCTCGCACGTGGATGTCTAGTAAGTGGAGACTGGATGATCTCTCAGGTGGATAGTCTTGGAGTCCTCCCAGTGTCACAGTTGAGAGCAGACCCCAAACCGGGGAGTTGGCTGTCTTCTCAGTTGAACAGGATGTGCAGACGTGGCTCTAGGATGCGTTTCTGTGGAATGCAGTTGCTAATACAAATGAGCTTCCCCACGTCACAAGGCATCTATTATGTGGACAGTCATGGGACTGGGCGGGCTCTCCAGGGGAATTTCATAGCTACAGTAGTGTTTAGGGCTTCCCTTCAGAGAAGGGCTTTTCCCCACAAATGACTTTTTTTTTTTTTTTGTGGGTACCGGGGGGTCGACCTCAGGACCTCGCGCGCCAGCAGGTGCCCGTGCCGCTGAGCGATATCACCGGCCCCTTTTTCGTATGTGGGTTCCGGGAGTCGAACTCGGGCCCTCGCGCTTGCCAGGCAGGCGCTTAAGCCGCTGAGCCATCTCTCCGGCCCACAAATGACTTTTAATAACAAAGACAATAGTAAGCACCACTTTCCCATGCCAGTCCTGTGCAAAAGGGTGAACCCAAGGGTCTGCATGAGGCCAGCGTCTCTTCCACATTGTGCTGAAGCTCAAAGGGGGAAAATAACTTACCTATTACGTGCTCAGCAAGTGAGGCATTCACCAGGGATCTGGCCACTGTCTCTTCATCAAAGCTCAGACTTTTTACTCTATGCCATGTGTGGCCTCTCTTTTTTTCTTTAGTATACTTACTTCTCAAACAATATTATTTTGACCTGGGGCTCAGTGGTAGAATGCGTGTGTGAGGTGTAGCATGTGTGAGGCCCTGGGTTCGATCTCTAGCATAAATAAATAAATAAATGGATGAAAGAACTAATGAATGAATGAAATTATCTTTGTTAATTTGCACATGGTACATATTTAAAAATAAGTAGTCAATTTCCTTTTTATACTCGGATCCTCCATAGAAGCAGCCACTATGACCTCTTTCTTACATCTCTGTTCAGAAGTTCTCTGTGACTATACAGGCGGATATATAAGCAGGGTAGCCATATTTCACATCCAGGGTGGCAAACTACAACCCACCGGCCAGATTTGGCCCAGTGTTGGTTGTTGTTTGGCCTAGGAGCTAAGAATAGGCTTTGTTTTCACAAGGTTGGAAAAAAAAAAAAAAAAATCAAAAGATTTCATAACATGTCAGATGATTTGAAATTCAGGTTTCAGTGCCCATAAGTAAAGTTGTATGGAACACAGCCGTGCTTGTTTGGTTGTGTAGTCTGGCTTTTCAGACCTGAGCAGTTGGAGTAGAGACAGGATGGCCCTCAAGCCTACAGTACTTATTCTCTGACTCCTTACAGAAAAAGTTCGTGGATCCTCGTACTCCATACTTTCTTCCCTGCAGCACTATAGCACTTTGTGGCTGCTTTTGTTCCCTCCCTGTCCCCTGCCCCCAGGGTGGAGCCCAACTGCAAGCTGTAGGCCAAGCCAGGGTGTGTGGCTGCAAGTAGGTCTGTCTGTGCCTCCACTATGCGCTCACTGTAAGCATTGCTGGGGCACCAGCTGCAGGGCAGCCCCTGGCTGGCAGCCAGAGCAGGTTCAGGCCTGCCCATGGGAATCTGCAGACCAGTAGGGGGTGGGGGTGGTGGCTGTGTTATCAGTCAGTTCTAGGGGTGGGTGTATTTATTCATACCTGCTCTCGTACACCACCTCTCACTCTCTCCCATCACTCCTGCTTTATTTGTAGACTTAAAAAATAGGTTATACACTTATATATGTCAAAAATCAATTCTCGTTCTGTGTGTATATATAAAATTATACACAGAGAGGTCTCTCTGTTTCCCCTTTCCCTGCCCACCTGGTTCCTCCACCCTTTAAGTAATTATTTATATTGTTTCTCCGGTATCCTTCTGTAAATATAAGCAAATGGGAAGATCTATTTTTATCTTCCTCTCCTTGCTTACACAAAAGGTAGTTACTCAACACCCTGTACTGCACTTTGCTTGTTTTACTATACAGCACATCCTGGGGATTTCTCTGTATCTTCAGTGTTTTGGCTGATCCTAAAGGGTGGGGAAGTGTTAAATAGAAGGAAGAGAAGGGAGACAGGGGGTGCATAAGGAACAGCATGAGGGGTCAGCAAGGGCCTGATGGTCAAGGGAGGGACCATGACCTTGATTCTGGAAGCTCTTAGGTATGTGGTTCTGCTCTGTTTCCTTCCATGCCCTGTTTTTCTCTGTGGCCAAGTACACATGGCCTTCGTTGCATCAACCAAGAGGTTAAGACTGTCCTTGAGAGTTGGTTATTGACTAAATAATAATGAAAGAATTTCTCCTAGAAGCTATTCTAGAAATTTGCAGGCTGTACCCCACGTCATGGTCCTTTCTAGTCATCTGACACGGGGCAAGTCCCAGCACCTCTCCTCTTTCAATGGACGTAGTCACAGTTTCCAGTGTGGGGCACCGTGGGGTTGTCTGGAGGGTGATGCACACACCATGATCAGTTGACTGCAGAGTGTGTGCTCGATATGGTGGCTCCAGTTCTTTTGAAAGGACTAGCGTGGTTTTCTTCTTTATTAGCATAGCTCAGGATTAAGAATTTTGAACCAGGCATGGTGGCGCACATCGTAATCTCAGCACTTGGGAGGCTGAGGCAGGAGGATTACTGCAAATTGAAGGCTAGCGTGGGTTACATAGTGAGTTCAAGTCCAGTCTGAACTACATAGCAAGACTCTGTCTCAACAAAAAAAAAAAAAAAAGAATTTTGATTTGATTAGAGAGCCTGATCACATGGGTTCTAGTATTCTCCTTTGCTGTGTTGGGCAAGTTACTTACCCTTGCTGTGTTTGATGTCTGTCATCTGTAAATGAAGGTGATAATTTCTGGTCCTGGTACTTTGCTGAGGAAGAAATGAGTTAACGTTTGTAGTGCTCTGGAAACAGTACACAGCATGTAGTGACATCAGAGGATGCCAGCTGTTGTTATAATTACTATTACTTCACACCTTCTGCTTTCTGTGAGCTCTACTGAATTGTAAGACATGGGCCTCCAGGCAGTGGTGGCTGTTTCAGTAGAGCAGTGCCCTTTGTCACCAGCACATACTATCTTTCCCAGAAAGCACCTATTTTCTATCCAGGGGGTTTGGGTGGAGTTACCACTTAGGTACTTAAGAGTCTCTGGAGCAGAGATTGTCTATTTAATCGACACCATCAGATTTCACTTTATAGTAATTGATCATATAAAGTTACATGACTTCCCATAACTGCAAGGAAGGCTGGGAAATCAAGTTTTCCTACTTGCCCCTCCCCAATAGACTATAAATGCAAGTATGCCTAGTAAATATTTGCAAGCACATGACTCCATTTACCAATCTAGCCATCATTGGGGTGCCATCCAGTGTTTTACACTGGGAAAAATGTCACCTGTGGATGCGGCAAAATACCTGACCCTCAACCTTGAGGGCTGGAGGGAGGCCTATGAGGGACACAGTTGTTCTGAATCCTCCTGAGATGTATCAATCTAATCAGGGAACCAGTTAAACCCTCCAGACCAAAGGTAGGCTGTGGGAACTGGGCCTTGATCAGCCAGAGGCTGCAGAACTGGTTTCTTCAGGGCTGGCTGTTTACCTGTGTATCTAATTGCCTGGTGGACAATCCCACTGGCTCCCAGAGGCCTTCTGGGTTGTCTCCTGCCTCCTGCCAGGGCCCTTTCTTTGTAGATGACTGGGCCCCCTGAGGCCAGGTAGTGCCCACTGTATGTCTGCTGCTGTCCAGGGTCCCAGAGATAGTAGTAGGTAACACTTATTGGGCAGTCACCACGTGCCCAGTGTTGCAGGTATGTGGGTTAATGGATTTAATCCTCTAAGCAGCCCTGTGAGGTGGGACAGGAAAGGCAGGGAGACACATCTAGGACTGCTAAATCACTTGTCCATAGCTAGGTAGAGGCAGCCTCTCAAGTTTGAGTCAGAGCCCTGCTCTTAGCAGCTTTTGCAGGCCACGTGTACTTCTTTGGGGTTTTTCCATAGTGGGCTTTCAGAAATCCTGGCTTCCAAGGGCTATATAGCAGTTTATGGTGATCCAAGTTAGTGGTGCTTGTGAATGTGGCTACAGAGGAGTCACATAAAGGGAACGGAGGCTCAGGCTGGGAAACCTGGACTTTCCCACTGTGACCCATAGCAGTCTGAAGAAGGGGATGGGTGTTAGGCAAGCAAGGACATCAGATATCCACTCTGAGCTCCTCCTGGCTGCTCAGGACCCACTTGACAGGTTTATGTGGCCTCTCAAGGATGCCCTCCTAAGATAGATGCATCTCTATCAGGCATATGATAGTGCCTTGCCTCCTCTCCCATTGACAGCCCTGGGTTTGCTGTGTTGAAATTGTTTTTGCATTTTTCATTTCCCCTAGGCAAAGTATTTGTAGAATGGGGGCCTTGCATCTACTTCTCTTAGATCAGTGATGGCGAACCTTTTAGAGACAGAGTGCCCAAACTGTTCGTGATGTCATCACCCGGCGCTGCTACTCCTTTCCAAGCATGTGTATGGCCCCTCTGTGCACAGTTATCTGATGCTCAATGCTGGGGCGACTTGGCTCGTGTGCCAATAGAGAGGGCTCTGCATGCCTGCTGTAGCACATGTGCCATAGGTTCACCACCACTGCTTTAGACCTATCCTGGCCATGTGATGGGGTTTAAACGCGTCTGAATGAAAGAGGACATAAATGACTCATGGAGCACAATTAACGGATAAACAGAAGTTACTTGCACTATCGTTTGGGCAAATGCCAGATCCGGGTTAAAGAGGCAGTGGAGGGTGTCCTTAGGTGTAATGCTACATATCGGGGTCAGACCCACCTCCATCACTTGCTTGTTTGTCGCATTCAGCAAAGGGCTACATGTGCTCTCACAACCTCAGTTTTTTTTTAATCTGCAAAGTGGGGATTATAATAGGACCTACCCTGATGGGGTGGTTGGGAAGGTTTGTGAGTTGAAATTTTAGCAAGTGCTTGTGTAACAGTTAGCTGTTACTGTTAGGTGTTATACAGTAGTGTTAACTGTAAAGAGCAGTTGAGTCTTAGCTTCATGTGTGTGGAAAGGCAAGCTCAGTTCCAGGGAGATGATGTTCAGCTCCTGAGCCTGAGAACCAGAGCTCTAGCCAGAAAAGGCTGCTATAACCCAAAGTGGACTTGTAAGTCGGACCCCGCTCAATAAACTTGCTTTACAGGCAGAGTTGGCATTTTTGGAGTTGTGAGAAACTATGTTTTTTGTGGGAGAAGTTGGGATAAAGACACAGCCTGGCTGAATTTCCTGAGAACAGCGAGTCACTTTTGCAGATGGCCTCTCCTTGCTGTCTCAGGGAGCAGTGCCTGTGCTCTGTGCAGAGCCGGCAGGGTAGGTTACGGGTTGCATTCGGCCTTTACTGAAGAATGAACTTGGACAAGTGACTGGCTTCTCCAAGCCTCAGTCCATCTCTGGAAAGTGAGAAGCTCAGGTCACATTGCTGACTTACCAGTGAGCCTTAAAGCAGTAAAACTCTGCACAGGCCCTGTGTACATTAAATGGAAGCTGTGTCACTGTTATTATCGTAATTGTAGTTAGTATTTTCTTTAAGGTGCTGTGGAATGTGGCTGTATTCTACAAATGTTTCTTATGTAGACGAGTCTGGAGCATATCGTCATGGTGAGCCCTCAAGAACAGAGTAGTCATTCCTTCATTAAATATTTGTAGAGTTTCTGCTTTGTGCCAGACATTTCCTAAGGCCTGATTACATAACAGACAGGACAGACATAGTGCCTACCCTGCTGGAGTGCAAGATCTGGTAGGACAGACAGACTGGAAGTAAATAGTATTTATCAGAGGTGATTGGTAGTGCTATGAAGAAACTGAACCAGGAAAATGTCACGTGGGGGGGGATGGAGTGGGGGTACCACAGAGGGCTAAGAAAGGCCTGAGAAAGTCAGATTTTACCTGAAAATTGAAGATTGAAAAGGACTCAGCCATGCAAAGGGTTGAAGAAAGAAAGTACCTGGCAGAGAGAATAGCAAGTGTAAAGGCCCTGAGGTAGGAGTGAGCTTGGCAAGTGGGAGGAACAGAAAGGAGGCTGGCACGGCTTAAGTTGGTAAGCACGGGTGAGAATATTGTGGGAGGGATTTATAGGCCCTGAGTTTGCTCCCCAGAGCTTCCACATTCTCCCAAGCCAGTGGTGTGGAGACAGGATTTCAGGAAGCTACCTTGGCATCTGTGGGAAGAAAGCTGAGTGGGACCAGTGGTCCAGCCCCTGTCTCCCTCTGACCAACTTTCCAAGGCCCCTACCCAAGGACTGCAGGCAACAGAGAAGAAAATTCCCTTTGCCCTTGGGTGGGCTCTCTGACTTCCAGCCAAGAGTGTGATTTTTCCTTATTGTCCCAAGGTGGCCCAGCTATGTTGTCATACGATCTGAAATCTACTTTCTCCTTCCCCAACATGGATCACCCAAAAGCTGCCTGCTCTGGAGAAGTTCCAGGAAACCTCCAGGGCAAACTGAGCCTGCTGCTTGGGAGGGTAGGAAACAATTATCTCTTTTCTTTGGGTCAAAGAAGAAGAAGGGTATTAAAGCAGCAGTGCCTACTGGAATAAAGCAGTTAAAGAGCTGTGGCCCGACATTAGGTTTCAGCTCTGGCTCATCACTTACCACCTGTATGACCTTGGCTAAGTGACTTAGTAACTGTTCCTTGCCTTGGTCTTCTCATCTGTAGAATGGAAATAGTAGCTCCCGTGCTTAGAAAATTGCACAAAGTATGCTGTAGAAGTGTATATTCCACTGTTAAGTCACAGTGCAATTTCTCTTTCCTCTGGTTCTTGTTAGCACTTAAGATGATAGATTTTACTCCCATTCCTCCACATCAGCCTAGTTCTTGCCCAGGAGCTTGATGTCTGGCAGACAGCCTGGTTTCTGGTGCCAAAAAACAGCCGTACTTCGGAGGAGCAGGTTATTTGATGCCAGGAAGCTGAGCATGACCAGGGTATTTGTCTCCAGAGATGGGGGACTGAGTGGAGCTTCTGCAGTGGCAACCCTCCTGCCTGCCAGAGAGGATAGGCTGCTTCCCCCTGGGCAGCTCTGTGTTTCTTCACCCTGGCTACACACTGGAGCCGGGTGGGGAGGGTGGAAAACGAGCCTAGGCATGGAGATTTCTTGGGAGCTCCTTGACATGCCTTCAGGCTTTCTAGTCTTTGGCCAATTGACTAACCTATTAACTGTACCTGCTAATTGCCTGGGGACCTGCAGGTTGTGGTTTGAGGAGCTGCTGCTCCCCAGATCGTAACTTTGTAGTCAGGGCCTGGAAGCCTGGCCTGCAGAATCTTGGAGCAAATCTGCATTTCCCCCCAGCTGTTTGGTGACTGTACTTGAGAGCTTGAGAGCTTAGACCATGGTTTCTCTACCTTGCCTCTGTTGATCTTGGGGTCAGGTCGTCCTTTGTTCTGGGAAATGGTCCTGTGCCTCATAGGAAGTTTCACAGAACCCTGGCCTCAGCTCTGGATGCAGTTAGCAGACACTTTCAACCGCCCACTCCCTGGGATAAAAAATGTCTCCGAATGTGCCCTGGAATAGGGGTGGCAACGTTGCCCCTAGTGAGAATCAGTGGCCTAACACCTTCAAACGTCCCCATGCCTGTGACCCCCAGGCCACCTGGTTACATGCAGTGATGTCCAGGCCCCACAGCCTCAGTGTCAGCTGCTTCATTCTGGACAGGACTTCAGTGGCAAATACAAGGTCCTGGTGTGACTTCTCTGCGTTGTCCTGGCCCCTTTACTGCCCAGGAAATCGTGAGTGGGGCTGGGTAAGCAGAGGAGAAAGGACGATAAATCATGCTGAGCGTGTTGGGAATGAAGTCACCACAGATTCCCCTTTTTAAAGACTGCAGACAGTTCTCAGCTGGGTGGTACCATCTCTTTTGGAAGTTGTCCCAGGTTCAGTCACAGCTCCCCTCCTACTTCCTCTTTCTCCATGCTGGTCCTGTCCTCTTCTCCCCCTGGACTGTGGCAGCAGCCTGCCTCTTACCATCCCTCTGCCCCCATCTTGTCTCCATAGTGCCCTACATGCAGACAGGGGCAGTCTGTGAGCACCTGAGTCAGGTCACTTCCCTTTCCTGCTTAGAAGCCTCCCCTGGCTCTCTGTCACTCGGGGGAAGAGTCAAAGTCCTCTCCATGGCCCACAGGGCTCCACATGATCTGCCGATGACACCTCTGCTTTCATCTTTCCCCACCTGTCCCCTGCTCAGTGGCCTTTTCTACTGTTCCTGGAACACACTGAGCATATTTGCTCTTCAGGGTCTTTGTGCTGGCACCTTCCTGTCCTTTCTCTGTCTGTCCCTCCCTCCCTCCATCTGTCCATCTCTCTCTCTCTTTCTCTGCCTCCCTGCCTCTCTCACCCCCTCCCTCCTTCCTTCCTTCCTTCTTCCATATATATCTCTAATCTCTCTCTCCAGTAGTGAGACTTTAACCCAGGGCCTTCAGGCTGAGCTACATTCCCAGCCCATTTTAAAATTTTTTATTTTGAGACAGGGTCTCCCTAAGTCACTAAGTTGGCTGGGCTGGCTGGGCATGAACTTGTGATCCCCCTGCCTCAGGCTCCCAGAGTGCTGGGATTTCAGGTGTGTGCCATCATACCTGGCTAAGTGAAGCCTTCTTACCTCTGGTCCCCCAAATAAAAGTATGTACCACATTTACTTGCTTGCTGTCTCCTTTCCCCCTAGAATGCAGGCCCCTTCAGAGTAGGGACTTAACTTTACCTTCAGTTCTCCTAGAACAACACCTGCCATCTAGTAGGTGCTTTGTGTTTGATGAATGAATGGTAAGCAAGCGAGCTCCTGCCGGTAAATGCTGCTTTGTGCCTGGCCTTGTGCTTCTTCCCATTTAACCCTCTGACTTGATGAAGTAGGTACTACGTTGAGCTTCTGGTTACAAATGAAGAAACAGAGGTTCTGATTGACAAGAGTCCCTGCCTGAGGTCTCCTTTGGACGGGAACAGCCCAAGGATGCACACCAGGCCTCCCTCTTGAGGATGAATTATTTCACTTGCTGCATCATTGTAGGACTTGTTGGGGTGGCACATCCAGTTTGAGCCTTTGGTTCCCAGTCACCCATTGAGGATGATAGGGTCTTACTGAGCTGGCCCTTGAAGGCAGGAGGATTTGGGGTTCACACTGCTGTGTTTGCTGATGTTACTTGGAAAGAGAGCCCTGTGGGCCGGTCCCCTGGCCTTTTGTCTGGCCGGGGTTGTCTGTTGGTGGGAGTGGAGCCCACGTGTTTGTCTGGGGTCCCTGTGAGAGTCTCAGGGGCGCCTACTCTCTTTTTCCCTCTGAGGATCTGCAGTGATGGCAGCTTGTGTTTCTGCCTCCCCTCCAATTCCGAACCTCCCTAGACCTGTTTCCAAGGACCTGTTTCCATCCCACATCTTGCTCTGTGATGAAATGGATAGTATCTCAGGGGTAGGGATGGAGGGAGATATCTTTTGGGGCCTGGCAAGTGGTGATGTATTGTTAAACGAATCCAAAAACACTCATTCACTAAATATCTGTTTGGGACCTCTTGTGGGGTGGGGGTCACAGCCTTGAGCATACAAGAGGAAAGCAAGAAATGAGACAGTTGGGGTCGTTGGTGGACATCTATGGGACTCTGGCTGGTGCCAGGTCCTGTAGGGTCTGGAATACCCCCTTGCTTTCTTGGAGTTCTCTCTTCTGGTGGGTGGAGGGTGGAGATGAGGAATTAGTGGAAATAGCCCAATGAACCAAATAATTACAAGTGGACTATGATTATAGCTCTCTCATAGCTGGTCAATAGGAATGGAGAACTCTGCTCAGCTCCAGGCAAGTGTGGCAGCAGGCCAGTGGGGATCCTGAAGTGTCTTTCTTTCCTTGACTTGGAGCTGATGGGTAGTCTCAGGGTCTCAGGGGCCCAATGGATGTCTCTTCCCACCTGTGTGGTGTCAGTGTATCTAATTGGGCCACTCATACCAACAGTAGTGATACTTGAGTGTCAGGCCCTATTCTAAGTGCTTTTCAGTTCCCACAACAACCCTAAGATGGTGGTGGTGTTATTATTCCCCTTTTCTAGAGAGAAAACTGTGACACAGGGCAGTAACACATCCTACATCTCAGAGCTGGTAACTTAACAAAGCTGGGATTTGAATCTAGGCCTTGTGGCTTCAAAGTCCACACTTTTCATCACTCTGTGGATACATGGTATGGGTGGACAGAGCTAAGCTAGCTGATTTGTCTAGGGAAAGCATGGAAAGGTCCTTCCAGCTGGACATTCCAATTATAACCACCCCTCCACACCCTTTGGGCAATGTCCGTAGAGAAAAACCTAAGGGCAGGGAGAAAGCCATGTTGCTGGTCAGTCAGCATCACCTGGAAAGCCCTGGCCTGCTTCCTGGACCCCATATGAGTTCAGTGGGCTCATGCAGAGCAGCAGTTCCCAGGAGGAGGGCATTTGGAGCCTGGGCATGAGGCTATGGGAGGCTTGCAGCTAATGGCTTTGGAGTTACACTGTAGGCATCTATGTCCTGACTCCACCCTGTCGTAGCTGTGTGAGGTTGGGCAGGTGACTTCACTTTTGAGCCTCAGGCTCTCCATTTTAAAATGTCTACCTCATTGAATTCTGGGGGTGTTGGGTGGTGTTGTAGTCAGGGTTTGCAAGGAAAACAATTTACTATAGGACACATAATTAATAGGATTATTTTATAGTAGTCACCCAAGAGTCAAATACCGAAAGAGTGCAGGAAATCTGTCCACATACTAAAGACCCAAAAAATCCAGCTGAGGGCCTGGATCCCATGGCAGTGTCCTGCATGAGTCCAACTGGAGGCGTAGAGCCCACGGCAATGTCTCAGGCAAGTCTGTTTCACGGATCTGCACTGGGAAGGCCCAAAGGTCAGTGATGGAAACTAGAAAGTCTGCACCAGCAGGATGAAGGATCTGTGCCAGCTGCTGAGGGATCTGCACTGGAGCCAGGAAGCGATGCTCAAGGTAAGGACCAGAGCTCCCCTGAAAAGTACCACAGCCATCCTCAGCGACAATGAGGTCCCGAGCTCCTCCGACAATGAGAACAGCCAAGTTCCTATCAGGGAAGCCAGTGCGACAAGCTTCTCCAGGAGAACCAACACACCACCTCTTCCTCTCCAGTTTTCTTTTTATGCTGTTGGCAACACTTCTCAGGTGGGCCCTCCACACCCAGCACCATGCTGATTCAGTTCAGCTGGGTGTTACAAGTCGACCACCAGTTGTCAATCCACCACAGATGGGAAGTGGGTGGTAATTCTGAGATCATCTTATGTAAAGTCTTTAGTCCAGAGCCTGACACTCTGCGAGTTTGTATTGTGGGGGCAGTGTCACCAAGTAATTTTGGGCAGGGCCTCTGGACCACCACTTCAAGCCCCTGGCTTTGGACAGGTGGCTTTCACCTCTATGGGGCTGCATTTCCTCATCCTAAAACAAGGGAAATAATGTCCCTATCTCATAAGGATGCCATGAGCACTCAGTGAGTACCTGTGAAGCATTCAGCACAGAGCCTGGCACTCATAGTGGCCCCGTAAACATGAACTGGCATGATTATACTTGTCAATTAAGAGTGTGGGCCTGATGCCCAGCAGCCCGGTGAAGGGAAACCTTGCACAGAATAATGTTATGAAGGTCTTGGGCATGAGAGATGGTGACACCAACCTCCATTTGGTTTGTCAGGAACTCTTTTCCTCCTCTCCAAAGAGTTAGCCTTTCAGGAATAAGTAATGTGAGTTAAAAGGGACATTGAGAAAGCCAGGGAGTGAGGCTACTCCAGGGCTTCTGGGGGTCAAGGACAGTTCTGCAGTCAGTTGTGTAAAGCAGGAGCAAGCCTAGAGAGTCAGCAGACCCAGATTCCCGGGGATCCCAGCTTCGTGGCCTCAAGCAGATCCTTTCTCAAGTCAGGCAGAATGGTGCCTCAGCGCCAGGCTCGGTGTCTAGCCTGAACAGTGCGGGCTGTTCTGGGGGCAGCAGAGTGGAGAGGGTTGGAGGGTAGGTCCCAACCCTGCCTGTGTCACACCTGACAATGACTTAGCCCTTCTGACTTCACTTTCCTCATCCCTGAAATGGAGATGTGCTTGATGTGGGCTCTGTGAGATTCCGAGTTAATTGTATTAAGCCCTAGAAGTAGTACTTGGCACACAGAAAGTCCTGAGCGCACACTGGCTGTTATTGGTGTTGTTATTAACCTGCCCTAGAAAACAAATTAAGCGGAAGGTATAAAGCCAGGGTTCACTGGGGAACAGAGCCCTGACAGGGAAGTCTAGGGGCCAGGATTCAAGCCCGTGCATTTTTCTAGCAGCTGAGTGAGAGTGTGAGAAGGAGAGGAAGGAGTGTGCAAACCAGGTGTGCTGTCTTCCTACCAAAGGGACAAGTTTCCCAAGGTCAGATCATGCTATAGATAATTTGAGGTGAGGTGGTACATAAACAAACACTTTAAACAGTTTAATAGTTATGCTTTTATTTTCATGTGTAACAGGAAAAGAATTTAAACAACACATCAAACCTAGAATTCCATGACTGTTGCTGCTTTGGGTGGGGCTAACATTGGTATTTAAGCCAAAAATAAAAGTGAGCATAGCTAGAGAAGTTTGAAAGAAGTAAGAGTAGCCACGGTCTGAGGATGTAGTACGGTGGTGCCACGCGTATACAGACCCTGGGAGCTGGAGACGTGGGGGACAGGGTCAGGCCGGGTTTGGGCCAAAGGCTCCAGTCCCTTCGCGGTGCTGTTGAGCTATTGGGCGCCTTTTGCTGCCCCTCCCCCCAGCCCTTGAATGCCAGTGGAATTCTTTCTCGTCGCAGCCACCCAGAGGGGAATAGCAGCCCTGACAGCTACAGTTTCTCCATTGGAGGTGGCGGGATGGGAATGAAATTTACCAAGAGTTTGCAGGTGGGACCTTCTCCTCCTGCAGTGAAATGTGAAAGCATGATATGGCTTGGGATAGTGGTGATAATCTTTGACCAACATTGGGTGAGTGCCAGCAATGTGCTAAGTGCTTTCCGTGCTCGACGGAATTGAATTCTTGCTCCACAAAGCGAACCGTTAGGACACATGGGACTGCAGGTAACAAGATGCCTGCGAATCTGGGCTGGAGTCGGTTATTTAATCTCATTGCAAGCAATGTGGGGGAGACAAGCTCTATGGCTGGTGCAGAGGGTCTGTGTCAACTTTGAGCATCCTCATGCACTTTTTCTCTTTCTCTTCCATAATTTCTGTGTGCAGGTGTTTCCTTATCCTGATGCTGGGCATTGCATGGACATGAAAAGGCTGCCCCAGCTCACTATCAATCATATCCTTATGTGCAACATCCCAAGCAGGGAGGAAGGTAGAAGGAAAGGCTTTTTCTTCATGGGCTTTTCCTTTCAGAAGGGAATGTATTTCCATAAACACTTCTCCCCCCCACCCACAGACCCCTCTTTATGTCTCACTGGCCACCAATGAGCCAGTGGCCACCCTGCAACTGCAAGGGAGGCTAAAAAAGTGCACATCCATACAGTGAGAGGCAGCCAGAGAGATGGGCTGGGAGTGGCTGAGAGCTACAATCAGATGTCTGCTGCACATGTGTATTTGCTACTGTTCCCTCTTGGGATAAGAAGCATCAAGGATCAGAGAGAAGGGGAAGTGGCTTGCCCAGGATCCACAGAGTTAGTAGTGGCAGAGCAGGAAGTTGAAGCCACGCCCACCTCCTTTGGTACTGGGGATTGAACCCAGGACCTTTACACTGAGCTGTGTCCCTAGGCCTTTTTTTGGGGGGGGACAGGGTCTTACTGAATTGCCCAGGCTGGTCTCAAACTTGTGGTCCTCCTGCCTCAGCCTCCCAGAGTACTGGGATTTCAGATGAAAAGCCACATCTTTTTCCCCACAGAGCCTGCAGTCTTAATGCATATAGGTACTGTGGGACTTCTCCAGCAGGTGATACCAGGTGGCCGTAATGCAGGGTGATGAGTGGTGAGCACCAGGTGGAGCACAGAGAAAAGAAAGATTCTGGCTGGGTCTGGCTGAGGAGAGCAGTGGAAAAGAGGAATGCTCGGCTGTTGACGGTGAGCCAGAGTTCCGCCAGGTGCCCAGAGAAAAGGCATGGGGAGGTAGCCCCAGGCAGAGGGCATAGGACAAACAAAAGTGGTTTGGGACAGTGTGGGCTCAGTGGGTTAATCAAGGCTCTTTGTGTTGGGAGACGGATTTGTCTTGTATCACTGGGAAATCTAGAAGCAGAGCTCCCGACAGCCCGTGTTGGGACTCACACATACCACTGAGGCTCTGTTCCTCGTTCTACTTGGCTTCACTGTGCCGCAGACTGGGTCCAGTGGTGGTAATCCACCTGGTTTATCACCCCAGCGGAAGGACAATTTATAGCCCTCAATTTTGATGTGTAAAAATTATATACATATTATAGATATAGATACTTGTGATGTGTTTTGTTTTGGTACTGGGGATTGATGCCAGGGCCTTGAACATGCTAAGTTTGCAAGCTACTTCTTCAGGCATTTATATATTTATGGTGTGCAAGATGATGTTTTGGTATATCTGTACTTTGTGGAATGACAAATCAAGCTACTTAACATACTCATTACCTCACATACTTTTTTGTTGTGGGAAATCTGTCAGTAGTACTCAAATATACAATATACAATATATTGTTAACTGTTGTCAGTGTGGTGTAAATAGATGTCTTGATGTATTCTTCCTGGCTAACTGAAACTCTGTATCCTTTGACTAATGTCTCCTCTCTGTTCTCAATATAATTTTTTGGTGTTTTGTTTGATGGTGCCAAAGATAGAACCCAGGGCCTCACACATGCTAGGCAAGTGCTTTACCTTTGAGCTACACCCCAAGCTTTTTAGTTTGGTCTGTTGGTTGGTTTTTTGAGACAGTCTTTCTGTGTAGTCCAAGCTGTCATTGAACTTGTGATCCTCCTGCCTCAGCCTCCTGTGTGTTTTTTTGAGATGGAGTCTTGCTGTGTTACTCAGGCTGGCTTTGTACTGGGCTCAAGTGATCTTTCTCCCTCAGCCTCCTGAGTAGCTGGTACTACAGAGGTTCAAGTCACCATGCTGGTGGCTGTCTGCAATATTTTTGTACCAGCCCCAGGGAAAACTAATCAGGTTTTAAGCCTGTCCGTGAAGGTGGTGCTTGAGGATGGAATGGGAAAGATAAGGCAGAGATCCTTGGGGACCTTAGATGTGTCCACCAATACCTGTGCAACCCGTAGTCAGTGCCTTCATCTTGTGTACTTCAGCTTCCTTGTCTGAAATGTTGGACTAATATAATTATCCCTACCTCATACAGATAAGGGGCAGATTCCACATAGCAAGCATTCATCAGTAGGATTAGGGAGTACTCTGTCACCTAGATCAATGGCCTCTCAATTTGAAGGCCCTTAGTGGTGCTTTGCCAGGACTGGTATTACCATTTAAACCTTAACTGGTTGGGGTTCAAACC
Organism: Erethizon dorsatum; assembly: GCA_028451465.1. Taxonomy (NCBI): domain Eukaryota; kingdom Metazoa; phylum Chordata; class Mammalia; order Rodentia; family Erethizontidae; genus Erethizon; species Erethizon dorsatum. The sequence continues at coordinate 101,557,084 of CM051834.1, forward strand.
CTGACTCTGTCATGTAAGAGCTGGTTAACCCTGGCAAGTGACTTTACCTCTCTGTGCCTCGGTTTCCATGTCTACCAGAGAGAACTATGCTTAGGGCACTGCCAAGCACATGGTAGACATTAGGGAAAAAAAAATTCTTTTTTCTTTTTTTTTTTGGGTGAATGTATGCATGGAAAACCTGAGTTAGGCGGGGCATGGTGGTGCATACCTGAGATCCCAGAACTCAGGAGCCTGAGGCAGGAGGATTGCCATGAGTTCGAGGCCAGCCTGGGCTACAAAGTGAGTTCAGGACCAGCCTGAACTATATATAGCAAGACCCTCTCTCAAAAAAATAAAAATAGGGGCCGGTGAGATGGCTCAGCGGCTTAAGCGCCTGCCCGGCAAGCGCGAGGGCCCGAGTTCGACTCCCGGAACCCACAAACGAAAAAGGGGCCGGTGATATCGCTCAGCGGCACGGGCGCCTGCTGGCGCGCGAGGTCCTGAGGTCGACCCCCCGGTACCCACAAAAAAATAAATAAATAAATAAAAATAAAAATAAAAAAGAAAAGAAAGAAAGAAAACTTGAATCAGAAAGTACTCAGTGCTTGTTAAACGTCCTTGGATTTGTATCATCAAGAGCCAGCATTCTATTATCAGAAGCCAAGGTGTCCATTTCCCTACTCCTTAGTCCTGAATCTTACCTGCTAGGAAGAAATTCACACTTATTATTTTTTTTTTTTTGTGGGTACCGGGGGGTCGACCTCAGGACCTCGCGCGCCAGCAGGCGCCCGTGCCGCTGAGCGATATCACCGGCCCCTTTTTCGTATGTGGGTTCCGGGAGTCGAACTCTGGCCCTCGCGCTTGCTGGGCAGGTGCTTACGCCGCTGAGCCATCTCACCGGCCCCACACTTATTTTTATTAGTAACAAAACCAGCCTAATATTATGGACAGGTAAGAAAATGTCCGTATTTTTCAGAGCTGCAGACTGAAATGTGTAATGTTGAAATGACATGATGTCATTTCTTTCGAATACTAAGTAAGAAGGAAAAGGGGGAGGAAAGAATAGAAAGGAATAGATGAAGCAGATATGGTAGAATCTTGACAGTTGGTGAATGAGAGTTGGAGGATGTGGGAGTTCGTTGTACCTTTCTCCCCACATTTTTTAGAATGTTAGCAACACCACCAACAAACAAACCAGCCCTGCCCACCCCACAGCGTGTGCGCACACACACACACAGCCTAATACCCAAGATCCTGCTGCACACAGGCAGTTTAGAACCTCCCAGCCAGTGGAGAGAGGATAAATGACAACCCTGCAGCCCTGTTTCCCTGGCCTCTCCATGGTTCCCCTTTGTGGGTTCCCCTTTTGGCTCAGCACCTGGAAGGACAGTGGCTTTCCCACCAAGCAGTGATTTCTCATCTCTTCTTGTCCTGGAGGGGAGACCAAACTCCCTAGAGCTTAACTCCTCAGGCCCTTCTTGCTGATGGATCTGTTTTTACCATAAACAGAGGGAGCCCCGGACCACTTTTCCCTAAGGATCTGTGTGACAAAGGCAAAAACCTAAGTGGCTGGGTCTCCACAGTGACTAAATACTGACTCCAGCCCCTCACATCCTCCAAGCACTCATGGGCAGCCCTTGCCCTTCCTTCTTATGCGCTCTAGTCTCCCTCGTGACTAGGTGATCTAAGCTTTCCATTCCACTGCCCTGGGAAAGTCAGGGGCCTTCGGCCCATCTGCTGCTGGGTGGGGCTCATCAGAGCAGGGCTGACCCCTGTTCACTCCGGTAAGGTCATCATTCAAGAATGTTTATTGGGCAGCCCCACAGGAAACTCATGTGTTCCTGTGGTCAGCTGCAGCTTCCGGCTGTCTCACTTTTGCTGAATTCCGTTTCCTTTAGGAATTCTCATTTCCTTTAGGAAACAGAATGAGTCTGGAGAAAACTATGAATAATCATGATGAAACACCTGGCATTAGGGACATTGGGAATCTGGCCGTACTATTCATAGTTAGTGTCATTATTGGCAAGATCCTTAGCAGTGTAGACCAGGGGAAAGAGGGCACTTGGGCCCAGATAACCTGGATTCAAATCCCAGTACTAGCACCTGATGGCCACATGACTGAGGAAAGTCACTTAATCTCTCTGTGCCCCACCTTCCTTATCTGTAAAATATTGATAGTACCTACCTTGTAAGGTTGTAAGAATTAAATTGGGTACTACTTGTAAAGTTTTAAAAACTGCTTCTTCTATAGAAGCTGTTTAGTATTGAGTATGGCAAGTATTGTATCCTACAGTCTACAATAGTAGTTTAGATGGAAGCAGAAATTAGAGGAGAGAAAAAAAGGAGGTGTTTTCCTCTCCAGCAGTCTGTAGTTTAGGGAAATGGACTTAATTTTGCTATTTAAAAATATTATTTTTCACTTGATGTTCAGAATCTCATGGGAAAGCCCAAGCAAAAGACTTTAAAGGGTACAGTTGTTTCCCCTCTCTATATACAACGCTCCTGCTAGGGGAAAAGACTGGCAGGAAGTGAATCAACATCTTAGTGGTTATCCTTTGCTGGAAGATTCCGGGTAGCATTGTATCCTTTTCTTGGACATTTATTTTCCAAGTTCTCTTGGAATGCAAATTGACATAATATGCTTATGCCACTTTCATAAACAGGAAGCACATCTTTAAAGGTAGGAAGTGTGTGCTATGGATTCTGGGGAGGTTGGGTGGAAATTTCCCCAAATGCAGCTCTCTGTTTACTATCTCAACCTCCCAAGAAGTCAGTGTCCCAGCCTTCCCTAATGAAGTATATTGAGCCCCTGCAAACTTTACAGTCAGACGTTTTTTTTTTTTCTGGGTAACTCAGGACCTCACGTGTCAGCAGGCGCCCGTGCCGCTGAGCGATATCACCGGCCCTTTTTTCGTATGTGGGTAGTACTTTTTATTGTGGTAAAATATGCATAATAGGAAATTTACCATTTTAACCATTAAATATTTTATATAACATTGGATTTTCCATTTTACAGCTAGCTTGATTGTGGTGATTATTTCACAATCTGTATGTATAGCAAAATAAATTGTACACCTTAAATACATACAATTTTTACTTGTCAATTACACCTCAAGAAAACTGAAAAAAAATAAGAAAGTATGCATAACTCATTTAGTAATCTAGAATTCAAGTGTATAATTTTCTGGTATTTTATTACATGCAGCTATATTACTGATAAATATAGTCACCAGAAAAGCTTACCATTTTAAAGTTTGCAGTTCATTGACATTAAGTACATTCACATGTTGTACAGCCATCATCACCATCTGTCCGAAGAACATTTTTCATCTTGCAAAGCTGAAATTGTATCCATTAAACAATTCTCTATTCCCAAACCCTTAGCCCCTGGCAACCACCTCTTTTTTTCTGTGAAATTGACTACTCTTAAATATGTCACATGACTAGAATCATTCAGTGTTTGTCCTTTGTGACTGGCATATTCCTCTTAGTATAATGTGTTCACAGTTTATCCATGGTAGCATGTATCAGAATTTCCTTCATCTTAAGGCTAAATAATGTTCCTTTGCATGTGTATACATTTTGTTTACCTAGTCATTGGTTGATGAACACTTGGAGTTGCTTTCACCTTTTGACTACAGTGAATAATGTTGCTGTGAACGTGAGTTACAGATGTCTCTTTGAGTCTCTGCTTTCAATATACACAGAAGTGGAATTGCTAGATTGTATGGTAATTCTGTGCTTAATTTTTTTAAGGAATTTTATCGTACTGTTTTCTATGGCAGTTTCACCATCTCACATTCATACTAGCAATACGCGAGGGTTTCATTTTCTCCATATCCTTACCAATTCTTACTTTCTGCTTTTTTGATGATGATCATAGCCATTCCAATGGTTTGGTTTCCATTTCCCAAATGATTAGTGATACTGAACATCTCATTAGTATTTCCTCTTTGGAGGAATGCCCACTCAGGTCCTTTGCCTGTATTTTAATAGGGATGTTTCTATTGTTGAATTTTAGGGTTCTTTATATATCCTGGATGTTAACCCCTTTTCAGATATATGATTTGCAAATATTTTCTTTTTTTTCTTTTTTTTCTTTTTTTTTTTTAATGTGGGTCTGGGAGTTGACCTCAGGACCTCGTGCTTGCCATCAAGTGCTTGTGCCGCTGAGCGATATCACCGGCCCTTTTTTCCCTTTACATGGGTTCTGGGAGTCGAACTCAGGACTTCACACTAGCTGGGCAGGCGCGTATGCCGCTGAGCTATCTCACCAGCCCTGCAAATATTTTCTCCCAATCAGTGGGTTGCCTTTTTACCTTGATAGTGTTTTTTGATATACAAAGGTTTTTACTTTTGATGATGTCTATTTTGTTATTGTTGCCTGTTTTTGGTTTTATATCCAAAATCATTGCCAAATTAAACACCATGAGCTTTTCCTCTATTTTCTTCTAAGAGTTTTATAATTTTAGATCTTTTTTTTTTTTTTTTTTTTTGTGGGTACCGGGGGGACGACCTCAGGACCTCGCGCGCCAGCAGGCGCCCGTGCCACTGAGCGATATCACCGGCCCCTTTTTCGTATGTGGGTTCCGGGAGTCGAACTCGGGCCCTCGCGCTTGCAAGGCAGGCGCTTAAGCCACTGAGCCGTCTCACCGGCTAATTTTAGATCTTTGATCCATTTCAACTTAACTTTTGTATGTAGTGTAAGGGAAGGGTCCAGATTACCTCATTCTTTTGTATGTGGATTTCCAATTTTCCCGGTACCACTCTTTGAGAGAAGGAACCTTGTTTTGAAAATGGTATGACAGTAGTACCGCATGAGGTGTCACGCACTTTCAGCTCAGTGTCAAGCTTGTGTGTGAGTTGACATTATAAATAACACTAAAATTGAAAGCAAGACAGCTCATTTATTCTGTAAACATCGATTGGACACGTCTGGGCCAGGCACTAATAAACAAGGCAGACAGTCCATCCCTCATGGAGCTCACAGGCAGGGAGAAAACACAAGAAACACACAACCATATGGATGAGAATTGTGTCCTAAGTATTCTGGAGAAGAATGGGATTTTTTGAGCTACAGAACAAGGGTTCACAGAAGTGCCTCAAGGAAGTAAAGTTTAAGTATCATAGTCTGGGTGCAGATGGAAAAAAATGAAATTGCTGTACATCTCTAGATGAGCCTTGGTTCTGAACATTTCCAGCTGTGGACAGGGATGTCTAGATGGGTGTTGCCGTGGATGCATCTTCCACTCTTCCCTTCCTGACTGAGTTTATTTCTGAGTTTCCCATGCAGGTGCCAGTTCCCAGCTGTAAATACAGACGTGGTGGTGGGTCCCTTTTTCCTGCTGCCTTGTAGCTGCTCAGAGAGCGGATGTGGCTGGAATCCAGCCCAGGAACAAACCTCCTGACAGTCAGCTGTGGGACCTTCATGTGGTTGTTTCTCTTCCACGCAGGCACTCTTTCCTTTGTCCTCCCTCGGGACTGTGCCAGCATGCCTCAGCCTGTGTTTTGAAACTTTAGAAGCCCAGCTTGTGTTAGATGGAGAAAAGAGCTCGTGAGGGCTTCCTCTACTACCCAGCTCTTGGAGAAGTTGAGTTAAATCTCTTTCATTCAGACTCCCCACCGAAGCCATATTTGCCACCCTTCTGACAGAAACTGGGCTAGCTGTTCTTTGGGTCTGTGAAGAAAAGACTTAGTGCCCTGAACAAAGGAACTGTCATCAAGATGAGAAGGGCTGTGGCTAATTGCCTACTGGAATTGAGACCTTTCAGTAAACAGTTGTGTGAACTTCTTAGAATATACTGACACAAACTAAGACAGCTTATAATATCCCAAGGCAATGTAATCTTATGGGACCACCATCCTGTATGTGGTCTGTTGTTAACTAAAATGTTATACAGCTCATGTATGACTTACAGTGTGGTAGGTAGCCTTTAAATAATTCGCCCCACTTTACAGCTAGGGAAACATGGCAGAAGACAAGTTAAGTCATTAGCTAAATTTCTATACTGTAGCAGTTTAGGCAAAAGGGAGATTTAGCCAGAGGATGTGGGGGGTGGGATGCACACAGAGAATTGAAATGTCTTCAGGAAGGACTTTACACCAGTCAGTTCCTTGGTTGCAGGTAACAGAAATACCAGCTCAAACTGGCATGAATGCCAGGGGAAGGATCAGCTCACTCTCCTGGATAAGCCCAGAGGCAGAGTGGGTGTCTGGGCTGGTTAGTCCGGGAGCTTAGGGCTATTACCAGTGACACACTTTCTTTCTGTCCCTTTATTCATCCCTCTGATGTCAGCATCACCCTCAAACCTGGATCCCCTGGAAGTTGCAAGCTGGGTGCCAGCACCAGCTGGAGCTTGTATGTCCTCATCCCTGCCCAGAGAGATAAGATATTTATTCTCCAGCCATAATGCAAAGTTTTAGCTCTCTTGTCTGATTGGACTAAAATAGGTCATATGACCTTCCTGGAGCCCATTACTGTGATCAGAGGGGTGGGATCGCATTCCCAGGCTGGTCACTCCAGCCTAAAACCACTCATAGGGGAAGGAATGGATGCTGGAAAGCAACCAACAAGTGGATTGGATCCAGAACACAAATGCCACTGTAGGGATTCTCTTCTTCACATGTTCCCTCCCCACCTCTCTATCTGCTTTATTCATTCTCCCATATTCGCAGTCTCGCTTTCTGCCTTGCCTTCCTCTGGATGGGAAACCTGGGCATCCACAGTCTGCTAAGCTGTGTGCCTTGCAGCACACTCTCCCAAAGAGAGTGACACTGTGTTCCTGCCACCCGAGTCCAAGCAGCATGAGTCTTCTCCCGGGGCCAGTCCGCTGCAGGCAAGGCTGTAAGTAAGGTCCCCAAGGACAGTGGCTGAGTCATACTTCTTGACTGTACTGACACTAAAATCTCATTTCACACTTAAGCTACCATAATAGGCTGTGTGCCCTATGCATTTTCCAGATACCTGTAGCAGTCCCCTGTGGAAAGGCTAACTCCTCAGCACAGCCCACCAGGCCCAGCATGCTCTGCCCCTGCCTGCTGCCTGTCCCCAGCCTCATCTGCACATCACTGTTACCTCCCTCCTGCCTCCTCGCCTGCATTCCTTGAATGCATAGCATTTGCTCTCTGTTCTTGGAGAGCTCCCTTTGCTCCCCTGCCATCTTCCTCCGCAGCCCCCTCCCCTTTGCCCTTCTGTCCTGGCCAATGCAGACTCCCCTCGCAGATCTCTCCCTGTACATCCCCCCCAGAGCCTACCCTGATGCCCACCCACCTTTCTTCCCTGACCACTCTGCTTATAAGTCAGGGTCTTTCTCCCCTGTAATGTCAGCTCCATAAAGGTAAGATCCAAGTCTGCTTTGTGAAAGGTGTAACCCCTTTCACCAAAATGTGCCTCACTAAACTTTGCTAAAGCAATGAATGAAGTATTAATAGAGGTTGAGGGCTTTGTTTGTTTGTTTGTTTTTTGGGGTTTGTTTTTCATTTTGCAGTGCTGAGGATTGGGCCTAGGGCCTCAAATATGCTAGGCAAGTGCTCTACCACTGACCTATACTTCCAGCCTGATTTATTTTGTGATAGGGACTCACTAAGTAACCCAGGCTGGCCTTGAATTTATGTTTCTCCTGCCTCAGCCTCCCAGTAGCTAGGATTAAAAATTAGCCTCACCAGACCTGGTTTAGGGTTAAGAATTGTTTATTCACAATGTTTGGGACCAGCCAGGTGTGGTGGCGCACACTTGCAATCCCAGCACTTGGGAGGCTGAGGCAGGAGGATCTCCATGAGTTTGAGACCAGCCTGGGCTACCTAGTGAGTTCAAGGCCAGTCTGAACTACATAGCAAGACCCTGTCTCAAAAAACAAAAAAAAAAAGTTTGAGACCAGTAACCAGGCATGATGGCACATGCCTATAATCCCAGCACTTGGGAGGCCGAAGCAGGAAGATCACCATGAATTCAAGGTCAGCCTGGGCTACATAGTCAGTTCAAGGCCAGCCTGAACTATATAATGAGACCCTTTCTCAAAAGGGTGCTTGGGATCAGAAGTGTTTTGGAGTTTGGAATATTTTCATATACAATGAAGTGTCTTGGGAATGGGACTCAAGTGTAAATCCAAAATTTATTTCTTTCATACACATCATATATACACAGCCTGAAAGAAATATTCTATAATTGTTGTTTGTTTGTTTACAGAGTCTTAATTATCTTGGCTTGTCTCAAATTTTCAATCCCTCTGTCTCAGCCTCCCAAGTGCTAGGATTACAGTCGTGGGCCACCATACTCGGCCGCTATAGTATATAGTATATATAGTATATATAGTATAGTGTGTATATATATATATAGTGTTTTAAGTCCCTTACTTATATCATCTTATTGGAGTCTTATAGCAGCCCTCAGAGGCCAATGTCACTATTACCCCACTTGACAATTGAAGAACAGGGAGCACAGTGACTTACTTGCTCAAATCACTCCACCAGGAAGCAGCAAAGCTAGGATTTCAGCCCAGACTAATTGCTGTCCTGACGCCCTCCATTGATGGTGACGTAGTTGTAGAAAGCTTCATTTGACTAAGGCCACACAAATAGTAGCGCCTCCCTAATCAAGAGCCTGCCATCTGTCAACCACTTTTAGTGGGATCAAGTTGCACGCCAACTTGCTGTCTATCCCTGTGTTTTTATGTTTTGTATGTGCCGTAACATTAATTTTACTCGTTTGTTGAGTTGCTAGTATAGTCAAGGGGTTGACAGGTCAACAGTATATACAGAAATGTGTCCTTAGTTGATTTTGTGATTGTGCAAACATCATAGTGTGTATTTACACAAATTAAAATGGCTTTGTCACTAGGTGATATAATCTTATGGGACCACTGTTGTACATACGATACGGCTCATTGTTGACTGATTCATTGCTAGGTGGTGCATAACTGTACCGTGAAGTCTTCTTCCTATTCCTGTCCTCTGGGCATGTAAGCTCCTCTTCCTCGCAGCAGTCACTATTCTTTATACATGAATTGTCCTACTGAATATTTCCACACATGTAACAAACATGTTTGTTTTTCTTTTTCCCAGAAACCATTTTACTTCTCATGATGTGCCTGTTACTCATAGTCGGGCCACACATTAATTTAGTCAGGTTTCATGTTTCTGATTTTTCTGCCATCCTGAGTTCAGGCTCCAAGTTTCTGTCGCTGTGCCTCTCTCTCTCTTTGGCATCATTTGAACCCACTTCCTTTTCCCAGTAATCCTTCCCGCTTTGTTTGCCGCATATAGTTCAGGCTGGTGTGGGCAACAGCATAGCTAGATTTGTGGAAAATTGCATCTCAGGAAGAGTCTGTAAACGCCGAGTGAGGGCATGGTGATCCTGGTGGCTTTGGGGAGGCATAGCATTGGGGCAAGAGCCCACAATGATGTCCCAGCTTTGCTACCCCTAGCTGAGCTGACCTTGAACAAATCTCTCCACTCTTTTGGGCCCTTCTCAGAGTGAATATAGTAAGAGACGAGAATTGAGCGAGTCAGTACATGTCCAGGAAGTAGCTTGAAGCTCGGCATGTGATATGCACTTAGGACACTGTTGTAATCAGGGTTTGCAAGGGAATAGATTTAATACAGGACACATAATTTATAGGATTATTTTATGGTAGTCACCCAAAGAGTCAAATACAAAGAGTGCAGGAAATCTGTCCATACACTAAAGACCCAAAGAATCCAGCTGAGGGCCTGGATTCCACAGCAGTGTCCTGCATGAGTCCAACTAAAGACCTAGAGCCCATAGCAATGCCCCCACGAGTCCAACTGGAGGCCCAGAGCCCACAACAATGTCTCATGCAAGTCTATTTCATGGATCTGCACTGGGAAGGCCCAAAGGTCAGTGGTGGAAGCTAGAAGTCTGTGCCAGCAGGATGAAGGGTCTGTGCCAGCAGCTGAGGGATCTGCACTGGAGCCAGGAAGCAATGCCCAAGGTAAGGACCAGAGCTTCCCTGAAAAGTACCACAGCCATCCTCAGCGACAACGAGGTCCCAAGCTCCTTTGATGATGGTAACAGCGAAGTTCCTATCAGGAAAGCCAGTGCGACAAGCTTCTCCAGGAGAACCAACAGCACCACCTCTTTCTCTCCAGTTTTCTTTTTATGCTGTTGGCAACACTCCTCAGATGGGCCCTCCACACCCAGCACCACGTTGATTCAGTTCAGCTGGGTGTTACAAGTCGACCACCAGTTATCAATCCACCACAGACACGCTACTTGACAGTATTCTGTGGGGATGTCCCTGATTAATGTGCCCTAGAATGTGAGAACTCATGGCGATTCTGGGCAGAACACTTCATTTCCCAGCAGATGTCTTTAGGTTGGCCTGTCCCATAGGATCTTGCAGGGACAAGCAAGTCATCACCAAAGATTGCACAAGCATGCCTGCTCTCTCTGCTTGGAACCTCTTCCCTACCCTCTTTTACTTGCCAGCTCATACTCTCTCTGCAGAGGTCCATGGAAATGTCCTTTCCCCAGGAAGCAACCCCTGACTCCCACCCTGGGCCAAGCCCCCCTTTCTTTACATACACTTTGTTCTTGCCATGCCCCAGTACCTGAGACTCCCGCTAAATGGGACAGAGTGCAGTGGTGGTTAAATGGTTAATTGGGCATGATTTGTTTAGTGCTTATTTCCTACAAAAGTATATACTGTTTATTCATTTCTAAACATTTATTGTTTGTGGGCCCTGCCCTAGGCTGTGTGTTGGTGGGGACAAAGTGGTGAACAGGATAGCCCCCAACCTGGTCTCTCAGATCTCGATACTCATGAGGGATGGGGGCCACAATAGACTGTGCACAGATGACAACCTGGAGATGTCAGTGCCTGGATGGGGGAGGGACAGGACTGTGGGCGCCCAGAGGAAGTGCCTTTACCCGCTGGCCTCAGGGAAAGCTTCCTGGAGAAGCAGGAGCTGAGGGCTGAGGAGGGAGGCACCTAGAAGAGGGCAGAATCTGTACTAATCATGCTGTGTCCCAGGCCACCCTACCCCTCCTTGGCATGTGTCTCACTTGGTCTACAAATGTGACCACACTTCCTTGTGCCAGGCTGTATGCTAGATGTAGAGAGCTCAGCTCTGAACCAGATGGTCCCTTCCCTCATAGACCTCAGTCTATTGTGTGTGAAGTGGGGATGGGGAGAAAGAGAGGGGTGTTAAACAAATGAGCACCCAGGTAAATCATGGAGGGAAAGAATGAGGTGCCAAGAGGACATGGAGCTAGTTGGGGAGGTGGCACTGAGGCTGAAAGAATTGGTGATTTTAGGGTGGGGGCTGGGGATATTATATGCAAAGACCCTGAGATAATGTAGAGCCAATTTGAAAGAACTGAAAGACCAGAACATGGAAGTGTCATGCGTGAGGGGGGATTGGCACAGTGGAAGGTATATAGTAGATGGGGCCAAGCCATGCTTGACCATGTAGGCTTTAGACAAAATGTTCAGCTTTTGACCTTTTGCATTCTAGGGCCTGGGGAGCATAAGTAAGGGACGGGGCAAGAGGGATAGGAAGGCTTTGAATACTGGCATGAGAATACCGTCCAGGGAGTTAAGGTGTCAGCCACACTGCCATGGGCAGCATCTGTAAAAATAGGAAATGCCTCTTAGACATACGACACCATGCATGAGAGAAATGCCAATTAAAGTCATGTCGAAGTAATATTTTCCCCCTCTCCGAAGGGCAGAGCACAAGGCATGAACATGTGCTGCTGGCCGCAGGGTGGGGAAGCAAGCAGGCTCGTCCACTGCTAGTGGGAAGGGACATGGGACCTGCTCTTTGGAAGAGACGTTGGCCATGTCTCTCAGGGGCCCTGGCACATACCCTCCCTTTGCCTTGGCAGCTCCATTCCTGGGAAATTTTGCCTATAGATGTTCGCAAGTATGAGAAGATGTCTATGGTGTCCAGCTAGGAAAATGGGAAGAAAAAGAGATATATTTTATTTCTAATTCTTAGTCAGGAAGGGCATATGGAAAAAAATGGAGGGAAAGTATAGATTCTGTGAAGAAGCCTATTCCAGTCAGCCTTGGAACACTGTGACTCTCAAATTGGATCACCTTAGGTCCCACACCAGGCACTCTGTTCTTAGCGATATGTATGTGTGTATAATGTGCGTATATATGTGTGTGCATATGTATACATGCGTGTACATACACATGTATGTATATACACATGTGTATATGAAGTTACATATATGTATGCGTATATATAATTTAATTTCTTTATTCAGGTTGCTGCTTGAAATGGCTGAGACACTGCCTCAGAGAGACTGTACTGAGCACTCTGTCTAAAATGGCCTTCCTTGTCATTTCTGCCCCTGGCCTTACTCTCCTTCATTGTACTTAACCATCATCAGATGTTATATGTTGGCTTGCTTTTCCACCATCCTCCTTAGAGTGGGAGCTCCATTAGGGCAGGGGTCTTTGTGTTTTGTTCCTTTCTGTATCCCCAGAGTCTAGACCAGAGTCAGTCTGGTTCATAGTAGTTGCTTGGAAAGTGTGTGCTGGATGGATGTGAACAAGCCCAGGTAGGAAGTGTTAGCCTCGTGTTACAGAAGCAGGCCTGAATCCCAGAGCCTTTCCCTCCTTGCATGAACTCTAAGAAATGAGGGACAAAGTGAGGGCCCACTGCCATCTGATTGCAGAAGAGGCAGGAAGTCGCTGCAGGCTGCCTTTTATGCTCTTCGCTGAGCTCACAGTCCCTTTGCAAAGTCCCCTTGAGAGTTCTGGGCCCAGGCTGGGGCTCTTCCACTGGGCTCGCCTCTGAAACTGAGAAGCATGCTGTGCTGGGCATGTTTCCAGCTGGCTGGCCAGTCTTTCCCTTCTTGGCACTTGTTCTGGGCAGTTATTCCGTGGAGAATAGGTAGAGGGCCTCAGAATTTTCTGTATACATAGAAATAGGTGTCTCTACTTAACACAGTTTGCTTCTCTTTTCACTAGGTGAAAGGCTTAGGTGGTATGCAGATATATCTTAGTTTTCCTAACAGGTGCTAGAGCATCCATTTAGCAGATATCTTCTGAGCATCTTGTGGGTGCTATGCTGCCCTAGGGCCTGGGGATACTACTGTGAACAGAACAAGAGCCCTGTACCCAGAGTTCACGTTCTCATCAGTAAGACAGATTATAGAGAAAAACAGTGGTAATGATAAATATTCATCAAGGAATAAAAATAGGGTCAGGTAGGGGGTCACCTGAACTGGGATCCTCAGGGAGGACCTCCTTAAAGAGGAAACAGTCCCAGAGAAGCCTAAATGGCAAGAAGAAGCTAGTTTTGAGAATATCTAGAACAAAATGTACAAAGGCCTTGGAAAGGGAAAAGCAACCAAGAGTGGTAGAAGCATTTGGGTGATGTGTAGAGGGGAAGAAGATGAGATCTGAGAGGTAGTGCCTAGGCTGGCCTCGAACTCCTAGGCTCAGGTGATCCTCCCACTTCAGCTTCAGGTAGCTGGGACTATAAGCATGTACCACTGTGCCTAGCCAAGAGGTTGAAGAATGTTAAGCAAAGAAAAAACCTGATGTGGTCCCCATTTGATCCATCTGGCTGACTGGAGAATAGAATCTAGGAAGGCAAGAGGATTGAGGGAGGCCAAGAGGGGATCTGATAAAAGAGTTGTCCAGGAGAAAGATGACTGGTGACATGGCCTGGGAAGGAGGAAAAAGGAAATGACTGCAGGATGTATTTTGGAGGTAGTAGCAACAGAGGTTGCTGATGGGGTTGCTGTAGAAGAGGTGGGAAGGAGGACATGAAGGAGTCTATTGTGTATATGCAGGGCAACTTGTTGGTCAGTCCCTGCAGACACTCAGGCTGTCTGTAGTTCTGCCCACACATTGGGCTGAATCTTGAAGGATCAGGAGCAAGGGCATTCCAGGTAGAAGAAACCCTTGGAGCAAAGCAGAGGCCTTGCTGTTGGGGCTGTGTGGAGAGCTTTACTCGTACCAGCTCAGCTCAGGCAAGAGGGGCAAGTCAAGACAGGAGAAAGCTGTGAAATGACAGCCACAGATGTGAATCTGCCACCTGAATCAAGTGGAGTTGCTGACCATTTTGAGGTTCTTCCATGTTCTCCCAACCTCCACCTTCCCTGAGCTGCGTTCTCAGTGAGGCCATCTGTCCCCACCCTCCCTCAGCAAGGTAAGGTCAGTTTTAGCCAGAGTTTCAGAGATGCACTGTGTTCATTGTGTTGGCCTTCCTGCCATTCTCCAGGCCTTGCTTTCTGCATTTAGGTCAGCTTTGTTCTCCCAGGCACTCAAGGCAGTGGCTGGTCAGGCCCTTGGTTCTGGGTCAGTACTGGAGGAAGACAAGACTGTAGAAAGGGAGCAAAAATGCTTCTTATTTGTAAGAGCTTGAGTCCCCCACATTCCTTAGTCCCTGTTCCCTCCAGTTTCTCTTGCCTTTGCCTTTTTCCCGAGAGTGTAGGTCCCATGGGCAGTGGCTGCTGCTGTAGACTCTAGGAGGGACTCTAGGCCTCTCAGCTGGTGACTTGTAAGCACAAAGGGAGAGAGAGTCCCTGCTCCCCTGCTCCTGCCATTGATCCCTCAGGTCCCTGAAGACCAGGCCCTGACTCTGGCCTGGGTTTCTCTCTTTTGCTGCTAGGCTTGCTGGCCAGGCTCCTTGTCACATTAGCATCTCTGGAAATTCACCTTCTGCCTACCCAAGGGCTGTAGACCAGAAGGAACCACAGATCACAAGAAGGTGAAACTTGACACGTTTCAACGCATACCAGCCCCACCCCCCAAAAAAAGAGGAACAACCTTGAAGGAGAAAGATATAGGGCACAAATGAGCTCAGTAAGTACTCTCCCAAGTTGCTGGAGGATATGTGAGTCATTGTGACCTTTTTAGAAGACAGGCTGAAAAAAAAAGTTCTGTTTTTTTTTTTTTAATGAGCAGTACATGCATGTGGTAAAACATTCAAAGGGCACAAAAAAGGTATACAGTGAAAAGTCACTCTCCGTCTCCTTTCCACAGCCACCCAGTTCCCCTCCTATGCAGAACCTTATTGCAAGTGTATTATTCCGAGATACTGAAGTGACTCGACATCTTAACTTGGAAATTGTTCCATAATATAACAATGTAATATTCCATAGTCTTTGACCCAGCCACTCCTTGAGAGTCTGCCCTACAGAAAAAAAATAGCCTCAGTAAAAAGGATATTTATTGCAGCATCATGTGCAGTGAGTGGTAAAACAAAAACAAATCCTAGAAATAAAATAAATGGTCTTTTTTCAGGGATTGATTGAATACACTATAACACATCCATAACGTTGCTATATCAGCTGCTGAAGAGTGGGTAAGAAGCCAGGCATGGTAACACACACCTGTAATCCCAGCACTCAGAAGGCTGAGGCAGGAGGATTACAAGCGCAAGCTTAGCCTGGGCAATTTACCAAGATCCTGTCTCAAAATAAAGAAAAAGGGCTGGGAATATAGCTCAGTGCAAAGGCTCTGGGTATAATCCTCAGTACTGCAAAAAAAAAAAAAAAAAAAAAAGAAGGGTAAGAGCACTACTAGTTGATTTGGAGGCATTTCTGTGGTGTGTTATGGGAAAGTAAGATTCAGAAAAGTGAATGTGATAGAATCCTGTTTATATAAAATGCAATGACAGAAGTCATTATCATTTTGTTTGAGGTGATAGGTATTACACTTCATTCCCTTCCACATCACAGCCTGCTTAGGCCTGGCTTTCTGCATAGGAAACTTGGTGGCTATGGTCAAAAAAAACTTCACACACTAATCAAAATTTGAGGCCCATGGGTGGCGAGCCCATGGTGGTGATGTTGGCATATGCACACCTGGGCCTGTGTTCCTTGGTGCTCAGTGCCGTGGTGCGAAGTTGCTTCTCACAGACCCTGACAAACAATTTGACGTGTTTCCCAGTCTTTTGGTAGAATGAAATAAGCACAATTTGGTCACCTGTGAAGCAGGCAGTGCTGCTGAATCACCAGTTGTGAGAGTGATGCAGAGGAACTGTGGAGACGCTGAGGTCAAGGCTTCAGGTGTCTGGCTGTGTTCCACATGAAGCTTCAAAGGGCAGGCAGCACAGTCAGTTATTCACCTCATATCCTCCCAAGCCACCACACAGCCACCCAGTGCCCTATTCCTAATAGGCTTATTACTCTGGGAGGAAGGCTACAGGCAGACACTTCCACACAGGACCTTTTCGTAGGGCCACTCCAAGGTCATCCTTGGCACTGTGATGCCGAGGATTGTTCTCTGTGGGACTCCTCATCACCTCCCCTTACTTTCCCACTCCTGCTTCCAGGACAAGGAGACATTCTCCCAAGCTCTCCTGCTCCCCTCAGAAGGTGTGTGGTCGTCAGTGACTGGGGCTTAAGACCCCTTTGGATCACAACCTGTTCCCTGCTGGGTTTCATTTCCACAGCAGTTGTCCTTATAGGAAAAGGTTTGAGGGTCAAGTTGGGCCTTTCCCCAGCCCCTGACTAGATCACCTTTATTCTCAGTGCTTCCCACTTTACTATATACCACCCTCACCAGGAATAAGGAAAAGACGTCCTGTCCCACAGCAGCATCTCTCCCTGTCCCACTCCTGCAGGTCACTCGTCGGAAGTAAGTGCTTGCTTCTCACTGGCCTCTGTTCCTCCGGCCCCTCAGAGAAGGAAGGACCGGTTGCCATTGACTTGGTGGTTTTATCCTGTGTAAGATGTGTGGCAGCCTTTAGGGGTGGCTTCCTGCGTTTGCTGGGCTCCTGCAAGGCAGCCAAGAGCAGTTTACCTTTGTGGGGTTGTGGGAGTGCCTTCAGTGGAGGCTACATTTACGAAAATGTGGGATGGGTCAAGGGAAGGGACCAGGGGTGGGGGCACACCCCAGGAATCAGAAGACCAGAGGGGAAGGGAGCCAGTCTTAGGAAACATCTGGCTCTGGGAAGCTGAGGGGAGACATAGAAAGAAGGGAATGTAAAGAAAAATTAATCTATTAGCAGAAAATTTACCTTTCCTGTCTTATATTGGTGCGATGCCAGTTTTTAAAGCAAACAGGACATCATTTCATTTGTGTGTGGAATTGCTAAATGGCACACTTTATATTTCCTATCTGATATGTGCATCTTTGGTTCATTCTACCCTGAAGAGTAGAAATGCTTCATAAAATCCCCACAACTGTTTATATTTCATATCTCGATATGTATACAATCTGCCAACACTCTGTCTTGGCTTACTGAAAAGAAAAAGAATTATGGATTGCCCTAGCCTTCTGTGTCGCCACTTGGCATACTTGCTTAGCAAATCTAGCGAAGTGTGGCTAGGAAGGGAGGATGTGATAGGGCTCCGTGGACCTGTGTTTGTTGGCATGCCATTCCCTCCTGCTTGCACGCATGCACCACTGGCTCTTTTTTTTTGGTACCGGAAATCCAACTCAGGACCTTGTGCTTGCCAGGCAGGTGCTACCATTGGCTCTTTGACTTAATTTAAAACATAGAAGACTGGGGCTAGCGATGTAGCCCAGTGGTAGAGAGCTTCTCTGGCATGTGTAAGGCCTTAGGTTCGATCCTCAGTACCACCAGAAAAAAGTAAAAATTTAGAGATAAAACTTTCAAAAATGTTAAGTTAGTGACGCAGCATTAAACCAAGTGAAGGGCCCTATGCAGCTGCTTGGGTCTCATGCCCAGAAAGCCAGCCCTGTCTGGGTTTGTCACATGAACTAACAAATGTCTAGTTTGAAATAGGGTTATGTCAATGTCAAAATTTTAACTGGCTTAGGAATTGAAATTTCAGGGCCAGGTATGTTTTTGACTGACTAATCATTCTTTTTTTTTTTTTTTTTTTTTTTCCTTTACCACTGAGCTACATCCTGAGCCCTGACTATACATTTTAATCAAAATGATCATTATCACAACTTGCACCTGTTTCGTCCCGTCCACTGGTAGATAGTGCTCCATCTTGGCAAATAACACCATCTCTTAACCCTCCCTGTGCTCATATTTGAGATACATACATCTGTATACACATACTGAAAATTCACATCTTTATTGAAAATACAAAAATGCACCCTACAGGACCAGGTACAGTGGCATGTGCCTATGTCTCAGGTACTTGGGATGCAGGAGGATCACTTGAGCCCATGAGTTTTTTGTTGTTTTTTTTTTTTTTTAATGTGGGTACCAAGAGTCGACCTCAGGACCTAGCGCTTGCCAGCAAGCTCTTGTGCCGCTGAGCGATATCACCTACTCTTTTTTTCCTTTATGTGGGTACCAGGAATCAAACTCAGGACCTCGCACTTGCCAGGCAGGCGCTTACGCCACTGAGCCATCTCACCAGCCCAAGCCCATGAGTTTAAATCTAACCTGGACGACATACCAAGACCTTGTCAAAAAAAAAAAAAATAGTACCCTACGAAGAAATGAGGCAGCGACTATTCATTTTTTCAGTTCAGGCATTTGGTGAACAGCTCTTGATGTTGTGCTGTGTACAATTTGAATCTGGCAGAAAACCACTTTGGAAAAACTCGTGAGACCATATAAAGGTCATTCTGGAATCTTCCTTTTCTCCCTTGCCCCTGTAGCCAATCCATCAGCAAGGCCCATTTGTCCTTGACCTGAAATAGATCCTCACCAGCCCCCTCCTTTCCATTCCACTGCCCTCATCCTGGGCCTCGCCACTGCCCTCTCCTTGGGTAGAGAGCAGACACCCCATTGTTTCGCCCTGCTGCTTTGGAACCCCGACAATCTCTATGCAACAGCCAGAGGGATTTTTCAAAACTGGAAATCAGAACACATCCGTTCCCTGCTTCCTATCGTACTTAGAATAAGCTCATGGCTGACCGCAGCCCACCCCCGCAGGCGTTTGGTACAGCTCCCCCCCCCTCCTGTGCCGCAGCGATCGGCCACATAGGCCTCTGTGCGTTTCTTTGAACAGACTCATGCATCCTCCTCCATCTCCTGAGATATTCTTTCCAGCCTCCCCCATTAGAGATTTTATTACCAACTCAATAATTTAGTCTGGGTAGCTCTTCAAATGTCTTCTAACCATGTTATAACTCACGTTACAAAATTCAACTGTTTTAAAATGTAAAATTCAATGTTTTGTTTTGTTGTGTTTAGTACCGGGAATTGAACTCAGGACGTTGCGCTTGCCAGGCAGGCGCTGTGCCACTGAGCTGTATCCCCAGCCCAATTCAGTGATTTTTAGTGTATTCTCAGGTTGTACAGCCATCCCAGTGTCTACTCAGAATATTCTTACTGGCTTGAAAAGAGACCTTGAACCCATTATCAGTCACCCACCAATTTCCCTCACCCCAGTGCCTGCCAACTAGTGATCTACTTTCTGTTCCTATGGATTTGCCGATTCTGGGTATTTCATATAAATGGAACTATGTAATACATGGTCTTTTGTGACTGGCTCCTTTCACTTAGCATCAGGTCGTCAGGATCAGGTTGTACGTAAATCATTCCTTCATTCCTTTTTGGGTGAGTAGTGTTCCATGCTATGAATGTATTGCATTTTGTTTATCCATTCTTTACTTAACAGATATTCTGGGATATTCTTCTACTTCCCTTACCTTCCTTTCTTTTCTGGGCTTCAGTCACACAGGTTCCTGCATGGTATGTGTTTATTTGTTTTCTGTCCCTTATTCTGGACTGTAAGCTTTCTAAGGGCGGAGTCTGTATCTGCTTTTGCTCACCATATCACGTACCCTTCCTCACCATGTCCAGCATAGGTTAGGGCTTGACAGTTGTCTAATGAATGGCTCAACATAGCACATATTTCTCATATAACCCCTCCCTAAGACAAAATGATTGCAACTCCATTCTGTGCAAAATTCTGAGAAGTTCAATATCTGGCTTTTGCCTCATGTTAAGTAAAGTGCAGATCCTAAAGCACAAAGATACTTTAAACATTGGAAGGTTGTTAGCCGGTTTTCTCTGGTTGCTTATCTGCCCTGGAAAACCACAATATCTCTTGAAGAGTATTTGGCAGTCAATAGCAGAAAACATAAAAAATAATTTTGTAAACTCGGTGGAATGTGTTTTCTCTCATGAGTAAAATGTCCACAGAATGGCAGTCTGGGGCTAGTGTGGCAGCTTCATGGTTATCAGGAAAAGCAGGATCCTGTAGTGTAGGAACCTTCTGCTTCACTGTCCCTGCCACAAGGCTTTCATCCTTACAGTGGTTTTATGGCCCAATGTGGCTGCTGGAGTCAAGCAAGTGAGTCTGTAGTCCAGGTGGGAATCGGGTGGGAGAACTGGCACAAAAGCATAGTCCAGTTTTCTGTTTCTGGTGGGGAATTTTCCTTAAAGTCCTATAACAACTTCCCCATACATCTTCTTGGCCACCCCTGGCTACTGTGGAGCTTGGAAAATATAGTCTTAGCTGCGTATCCTGAGAAGGAAGGGCAGTTAGCAGCTGTAGTAGATCAGTTTCCTGCCACAGTACCCTGCACCATGGCAGCCAGCTTCTGTTCATTGGCCTGGCCCCTCAGCCTCTTTTTCCCCCTAAGTGGCCAGAATCAGAGCAGTGAGTTTTTCTGTGTATCTGGCTTTCCAGAGGGTGGGATTTTTGAGACTTCTCTCGCCAGTCCAGGAAACACAGCATGTCACCAACAATAAGAATAATGGTAGCTCACATTTATTAAACACCTACTACATGATATTTTTCGTAGGATAATTTCTTTACTTAATCCTCACAACACCCCCATTTTTTTTTTTTTTGTGGGTACCAGGGGGTCGACCTCAGGACCTCGTGCACCAGCAGGCGCCCGTGCCGCTGAGCGATATCACCGGCCCCTTTTTCGTATGTGGGTTCCGGGAGTCAAACTCGGGCCCTCACGCTTGCCGGGCAGGCGCTTAAGCCACTGAGCCATCTCACCGGCCCAACACCCCCATTATTACCCTTGTTGTATGGATGAGGAAACTGAGAGGTTAAGTAATCATAGATGTTCTTGCCATTAATGGGTTTTTAAAAACTCTCCCTTTTCAATATATTATGAATAAAAGGATTAAAAAATAAAGCCTGACCTATTTTGGTAGACTGACCAACTGTTCTAACTTCCATCTGATCAGCTGGGATCTGGAGAATACTTTGTGGAAAGGCACCCAGCAGTGGAAACCACATTGACAAGCAGTTTTTATGAGTGCGGGAAGGGGCTTAACTGTTGGCACCTACAACAAATGGCTGGTGACAGGAGGAAAAAGGATCCACAAGCTATGCAGGATTTCCCCAGCTTGTGAGCCTGGGGCCAGCGGACCACAATGCAGTTGTGCCAGCGAACTGAGTTTAGCCTTTTTTTGGAGTGGGGGTAAATTTTTAATGATGGAAATGAAAAAAAGCCATTTAAAACCAAAGCTTCTAGAAGAACCACTTGTTCTTGCCTGTCTTGTATTTCTCTTCGAACTTGACCTTAGCTTCACAGCAGGCCTTGCACTTGAGAGCCAAGTCTCTGAAGACATCCTTGTTGACCACAGTTTTGTTCAAGGGAATGTCCACAGAGTACCTTGTGGGCATAAGGTGATCATAGTTATAAACTTTCACAAAGGACTTGATCTTTGACCTCTTGGTGATTTTCTGCTTGCCCATGGCAGTTGTCACTTCCTGTGGATAATGGTCAATTCCAGCCACCAGAGCATGGCTGTAGGGCAGTCTGAGGTGCCATTGTTGATGTTCTTTATGATGACAGCTTTTCCTCTAGAGGAGAGTCTTCAGGACCAGCACCACTTTCCTGGTTTTATGAACTTTCCCATTTTGACAGCACTGAGCTGGGCCTACTGGGCTTAGCCTTTAAAATAACAGTCAATGGGCCGGTGAGATGGCTCAGCGGCTTAAGCGCCTGCCCGGCAAGCGCAAGGGCCCGAGTTCGACTCCCGGAACCCACATACGAAAAAGGGGCTGGTGATATCGCTCAGCGGCACAGGCGCCTGCTGGTGCTCGAGGTCCTGAGGTCGACCCCCCGATACCCACAAAAAAAAATAAAATAAAATAAAATAACAGTCAAGGGCCGGTGAGATGGCTCAGCGGCATAAGCGCCTACCTGGCAAGTGCGAGGTCCTGAGTTCGACTGCCAGTACCCACATACGAAAAAAAGGGCGGGTGATATCGCTCAGCGGCACGGGCGTCTGCTGGTACGCGAAGTCCTGAGTTCGACCCCTGGTACCCACAAAAAAATAATAAATAAATAAAATAACAGTCAAGCCCAATGCTTTTAGAAGTCTGTAGGGAGAAGCTCTTCCCAAGTCAGGTCCTCTGAGAATTAATTCAGACACCAAGTCATCTTTTCGATGCTTCTCATCAGCCTTGCTCAGTAGAAATATTTGATTTCCAAAATTCATCTGAGTCAAGTCTGCTTGAGAAATCTAGTCCATATCAGTGGCTGTCAGCAAACTCTCCAGGGTGGCGACACAGCCTTTGGCTGCTGACGCCTGACTGTGGCAGATGTTTCAGCTAGGAGTGCATTTGGCTGTAGATATCAGAATATATAAGTGGCCTCGTTACTTCAACATGTAAGCAGTCATTTGTGTCACATTACAGTGTCTGAAGGGAGAGACTGACGGTTCAACACCAGCTCTGCTCTGACTCTCTTGCCACCCCATGGCCTCGAGATGGCTGCTGCTTCCACCTTCACCAGGAAGCCAGGGCTGCAGGAGGGTACAGTCCTTCTCTCTGAGCAAGGTGGTATTCTGGGATCGAGGGCCCAGCCATCACATCCACATTCCAAGCTAAAAAAAAAAGGTGCACTGGTGAAGGGCCATAAGACTGTGTGGATGAATTGGAGAGGAAACATTTTTCCAGAATCCTTGGATGAGTAGCCAAAGCCTGCCCTGAGGTTATGAAGATATGCTCCTGTGTTGTCTTTTAGATGCACTCATATTTTTCTGTTCACATTTAGCTCTTTGACCCATTGATGTCTGTATGTGTAGGGTTCAAAGCTAAGACTGCCCTTCACTGCTGAATTTGGGAGGCAGCATTATTGGTGATTCTGGATCCAGATCCCCTGAGTTCAGATCTTCCTGACTATGCCACCTACTTGCTGTGTGATCTTGGTAAAGTTAACTCTCTGTGCCTCAGTTTTGTGATCTGTGAAAAATGGGGCTCCTAATAGAACTTTCATAGCTTGTTACAGAGGTTAGATGGATCAGTAGTTACAAAGAACTGAAAACCATGCCTGGCATGTAGTAAAATCAAAACAAAAATCTGTGCCTGAATCCAGAATGAGAATTTGCAAAGCTGCACATGGGTCTGGGAGCTTGGCAGGGACCCCTGCACCCCGTCAGTGGGAGAATTGAAGCATGTCACTGGGGTACCATCTCTTTTATAAGAAATTGCCAAATTGCTCTCCAAAACTGTTTGAATTTCCACTCCCACCCACGTGACTGAGTATTCCCTTCCCTCCACAACTTCAGCGCATTTGGTGGTGTCAGACTCTGGCATTTTGGCTAATCTGCTCCATGTACAATGGCCACACAGTGTTGCTTTCTCTGAGCAGCTTCTCTGTAGAAGTCTGTCTGCAAGCCACTCAACCACGGAGTTAGCTGGCCAGGCTGCAGGCAGGACAGCCATCAGCCTTCTGGCACAGTGGAATCTGCATAGCTCTGGGTTGGGGACCTAGTACCAGCACAATTATCTTCAGAGAGGGGTGGGACAGATTGGGGGGGCACAGGAAATGAGGAAGTGAAATCCTTAAAGCCAGTGACCCAGTCTGTGGACTGCATCTATCAAGGAAAGAACCTGTGCTAAATCATTAGTGTGGGCTATGAATAGAATATAGGTCATAAAGAAGAAAACATAATTAATTGCAAGATGATCTCAGAGGCAGTTGAGGGCCTAGGTTTTTCCCAAGGCAGACTCCATTTGTCCTGTGTCAGCTCTTTTTTGTTGGAATGTGGATAGAGGGTATTGAATAAACAGATATTTTCCTAAATCACAGTTTCAAAGACAGGGTAGGAATGGGTGTAATCGGAATCTTCTCTAAATGAAGCACACTTGAACCACTTTATTGGTAGATAAGTAAGTCCCTAATGCCCCAACAGTAAGCTTTGGTAAAGTCGAAAATAGAGAATGTAGCTTATGGCAGAAGGCAATAGTGGGTGTGGTTCTCCTTCCCTTCAAATTGTAACACCTAGACCAGCCATTTACACAGCTGGCTGCTCCTCATCACCAACTGGACAAGAGAGTGTGCCTGTGGCCAGGTCCTCTTAGAAGTTGGGTAGACATTGCTCAGGGTGTGTGTCCTGTTTTGTGACCGAAAATAGAAGAGCCCTCCTCCTGTCTCTGGCTTGGTCTTGCCAGGCTAGTAATCCTGCCCTCTTGAAAGCAGGTGCCAACAACAGTCATTTAGATTAGCCATTCCTCCTCCTTTGTAGAGGACCAAGTAAGTGGAAGTGGTTTTAGTCAACTTTGCATTACTGTAACAAAATACTCAGCTGATCAACTTAAGAAGAGGAAAGGTGGGCCGGTGAGATGGCTCAGTGGTGTAAGCGCCTGCCTTGCAAGCGCGAAGGCCGGAGTTTGACTCCCGGAACCCACATACGAAAAAGGGGCCGGTGATATCGCTCAGTGGCACGGGTGCCTGTTGGCGCGCGAGGTCCTGAGGTCGTCCCCCCGGTACCCACAAAAAAAAAAAAAAAAAAAAAAAAAGAAGAGGAAAGGTTTATTTTGGCTCACAGTTTTATAGATTTCATTCCATGGTTCCTTGGCCCACTGTGTATGTCGGGGGCTGTAGCAAAACAGTAAATCAAAGTGGGATCTCATGGTGGAGGAAACTGCTCACCTCATGGAGGCCAGGAAGCAAAAGAGAGAGGAAAAGACCAGAATCCTATGGTCTCTGTTGAGGGCACACCTGCAGTGACCTAAGACCTCCCATTAGTTCCCACCTTTCAAAGGTCTGCCACCTTACCCTCCATTAGTCCTATGCTGAGGAACCACGGCTTTAACACATGGCCCTTTAGAGGACATTCCAGATCCAAACTATAACAGGAGTGAGGAGCTATGAGTAGATGATCCCTTCCATGTGAGCTGAGATGAAGTCTGAGGGCAGAATAGAGAAGTCGGGTCCAGAAGAACGGGAACTGAAAAGCACAGGTATGCTGGCAGCCTTGGGGTCAGGAGAGCAGTGCCCTAGTATAAGTGTGGAAACAGCTCACCTGGAGCCATGGTAATAATGCCTTCTTCATAGGACCAAAACCAAGGTCATTAACATGTAAGTGCTCTGAAATCTATACAAGATTGGTTTCAGCACATTGATATAGAATTGTGGAACTTTGGTCAGACACGTCCCTTAAAATGCATTTTACAAAACAGGAAACACGGAGCTGCTGTAGGTGAAGCGGTCACATGGACTCCTAGAGCCTCACTTGCTGCCTCCCAGACCCTCTGCAGCCTCCTCAAACACAGGTTGTTTGAGTATCAGTTTCCTTATGAAGTAGACAGGTCAGACTGGATCAGAGTGCTCTTTACCTGGTTCCTGAGGACACAAACAGGCTTTGATAGCCTTGAGATAGCCTTTGACAGCATTTTGTGGGGTATTTTTTCCTGAGGAGATGTGACACAGTTTTGTTTTGTCTTTTTCTGGTTTTTTTTTTTTTGTCTCTGAAACATGAAAGAGTGCTGTGCTGATTTTTGAGGTCCCTTGTCCTGTTCTTTCTTTTGTGACAGTATCTCCCTAGCTTAAACTGCAAGGGGAAGTTAATGGCTCAGCGACACAAAAATCCCAGAACTGGCCTAACTTCACTGCCACTCAGGTGTTTCTCTTCAGGAATTTGCCCCTGGGGAAGGCAAAGAAGCCCCAAGTTTCCCTGCCTTCCTCTCCATCTATGTGTCTCTCAGAGCCAATCCCTGTGACAGAAGGAAGGGAACATTCAGCCTAGGAATCAAGCCCAGGGACTCCCTTCCTCACCCCGTCTTTTTCTGGGATTCTCTTCTATAAACAAGTGGTAAAGTAAGGTACTCGGCCTGTGCTGTGCATATTATGTGTGTCACAGATGGGCCACAGCCATGGGCATGCTGGGATTGATGAAGCAACTCCAGAGACATCCTCCTTCCCCAGGGATCTCAGGTGAGGCCCTGGGATAGTGGGTCCTGGCCCTGTAGCCCTTCTGTGCTGCTGTCGCCACAACCCCTTAGCATTCCTCTTTGCCGTGTGAAGGACTCCAGACCGATGACCCTCCATAGCCTCCTCCAGTCGGCAGGAAGCAGGTTCTAGCCCAGAGAGAAGCAGCCCCGGCATATCACTGCTGATCTGCCTGTAAAGAGCCATATGCATCCTTTAGAGAAAGAAAGGGGGAAAAAATTAGAGTGACAGAAAAGCAATTTCCGCTTCAATTTAAAAGGCGGCTATTAAAATTTTACAAGAGCTTTATTGCTGGGGCTTCCTGATCATCCCAGGAATTTTTTTAATGAGACGTCTAGTAATAAAGGAAAACATTCTGGGCGCTTCTGGTTCCCTCCTGCCCTGCCACACATCTTGAAAATCAAAACTGTTAGGGCTTATAGACCAGTTTAGGGATATAGCTGCCCAAGGGGCTGTTTCTGGGTTTTTAGGAAGTGTTTTTCTGTATTTGCTGTTTCTATGTATAGCAACTTTTTCTAATTTATTTTGTATTTTCCTAAATGGCCTTGAAGTGAATTATGGGAATTGCTGAGAATGGCGGTTGCCTCTGCCTCTCTCTGTTAGTTGAGAGTCATTTGTTTGTATGAACAAATAAAAATTCAGGTTGACCTGCTTATGTAGAAAAGGAAAAGTGTGGACTCACAGCCTGGGGAAGTTTACTTGTGATGGTATCAGGAATGGTGGGATCCAGGACTTCCAGTGATATTGCTAGGCCCCCATTTCTATCTGCCTCCCAGCTCTGGATTCTTATACATTGGTTTATTCTCAGGCTGACTCTGAGACAACCCCTGGCAGCTTTACAAGTAGATCTACTCAACTCAATGGCCCCAGGGAAAATAAACCATCTCTCTCTCCACCCCCCAGTCCCAATGCATATCCTGGGGCGAGAGTTTATTGGCTGTCTTTCTGTTTCCATTGCTAGAAACAGACCTGGTGGTGCAATGGCTTTATTATCAGATGTGATATGTATGAATATGTAGCCCTCCCTTCTTCGACCATCATAACAGGGTAAGGTCTAGCCCAGGGACCTAGTGTAAGCTCTGGAGCTAGAATGCCTGAGTTCATGTCCCAGGCAGACTGTACTTTAGACTGACGGGTCAATTTCAGCTAGTGAGTTCCTTACCCACTCCGTGCCTCAGTTTCTTCATCTGTAACATGGACATAATAATAGAATTGACTTCTTAGGGTTGCTGGAATAGTGAAGTGAAATCAGCCTGTCCAGGACAGAGCTGGCCCATAGGGAGTGAGGGTCATTACTAAATGATAATTCTGTTTAGAAGGGCTATATGTTGACCTTTTAGATCAATCTTTCTGACTTAGCCTGGGCTGTGTCTTAAAGCACCTGGAATGTGATGGAAAACAATAAAGACTACAGAGTCTCAGCCTTGAGACATTCATTTATCTATGAAATATCCATTCATATATAAACAACCATACTAAATATTCATAAACATAAATTCATAAGGTAAAGTTACAAGTCAGGACAAGAGCTGTTTCTCTGCTAATCCTCTCCCCTCAGTTGTCTGAAGGAAATGTCCTTATAATGGTGCTCTGTCTGCTCCCTGAGGACAGCCACTTAGTCTTGGCCACTGGTGTACTATCAGTGCCTGGCACGAGGAGTGCAATAAATATTTGTTGAAGGAGTGAATATGTGAATGACAGATGGATATGACAGCAGGAAGGCTTGAGTTGGCCAAAGAAATGACCTCTTTTTTTTTCCTTTCTGTGTAGATGCACAGTCTTTGACATTGACTCTCCTGGGAATATCAAGGTGCACTAGAGTCCAGAACACACTGAGGGTGAGTGTAATGTGGCTATTTGCTTAAATTTTACAACTAGTACACATAAGCATCTTTATTATTTTAAAATGTATATACACAGAAGAACATCAAAGGAAAAATGGAGGTGTCTTTCACTGTCCCTCCTGCCCCCAAAGCTTAACATCCTTCCTCAGAGGTAGTTACTATACGAGAATATTCCTTATTATTTGGATGTACACTTTTTAGTTTAGTGGCTGCATAAGGAAAAGGAACCGTGTATGTGGATGCTTCTAGATCATGCTTTTTCCTGTGTGTCATGGAGATCCTTGTTCTTAAGCATTTATCAGTTTATCGCGCTCATTTTTTTTTTACAATTTAATTCAACTTAAAATTTTACAGTGAGTAAAATTCAATCTTCAGTGTATAGTTTTTGAGTTTAGACAAAGGTGTTCAGTTGGGAAATTACAATAATCACAATACAGAACAGCCCCATCACCCCACTGTGTAAATGTGCTTTCTCTGCAGGTTAAATATATAGATTTTTGCCCATAATTTGACAATGTACGTATGGTAGATACTTGCCTATAATATATAGGTTTTGAATATGTTCTGTTTAGGTTTCTGGGTTTTGTTTTTTGTTAGCGGACATCTGTCGTGTCTGTGAGATGGACTCAAGTGGAGGAGGCCTTGGGCTGAGTGTCATTCCAGTTTTTAGTGAAGCATTCCTAAATGGGGACACTAGCCTGTGCTGGTAGGGTGCTAGGGATGGGGTCTTGTCCAATCCTTGGAGGACCAAGAGACCCTAACTGTGGCAAGTAGGGGAATGGAAGATCGTGGAATGCAGACTCTGGATGTAGGGATGGAGCCGTCTGAGTTGCAGAGATCAGTCAGTGGAGCCGTGGGAACTGAGTGAGCGGAACCTCTCTCAGCTGTTCCCTGCGCTCACCTTGTTCCTTCATCCTGGCAAAGCTCTGACAAGATAGGTAGAGCGAGCTCGTGGGGCAGTTTCTGTCAACGGAGGCTTTTAAGCACAATTCTTTATTAGCTCTTCATTTTAATAGTTTTAGAGTTACAAAAAGTTGCCAAAAAAAGGCTATAGAGTTCACTATCTACCCTTCGCTCAGGTTCCTCTAGTGTTACCATCTTATACCACTGACACACAGTGACCAAAACCAGGAAGTAGGCACTGGTCCAGTACTAGTAACGGAATTACAGACTTGAATCAGATTTCAGCAGTTCTCCCACCAATGTCCATTTTCTGTTCCAGGATCTCACAGTGCAGTTAGTTGCCATGAGACCTCCATCTCCTCCAGTCAGCAACATTTCCTCCATTCTTCCTTGTCTTTCATGACCTTGATACCATAGAAGAGGACTGCTCTGTTATTTTGTAGACTTCTGAATTTGGGTTTGTGTGATGTTCTCCCTTGGCCTCACTGAGTTTCTCCATTACAGAAAGAACACCACAGAGGTGCTGTGCTTCTGTGCTCACACTGGGGGTCCCTGATGTCTGGGCCCATTATTACCATGCCTGGGATGGTCACCTGGATCCTTTCGTTGAGGTGCTGTCTGCCAGGTGTCTCCACTGGTGAAGTCATTGTTTTCCCTATGTGACTAATAAGTATCTTGAGGGAGATACAGTGCTTTGAAACTATGCTAATATCCTGCTTCTCCTGACACTTCCACTTACTAATCTTCGCATCCATGGGTGAATGGAACTTGTTTACAGCAGTTATTACAGAGGTGTCTCTCTAATGGTGGTTTTTATATATCTCTTTTCCTTCTGTGTGTATTAACTGGAATTCTTCTGTAAGGAAGATATGTCCCTTTACCCTCATTTATTTCTTTATTCAGTTACTAATTTATATTGTATGGACTCGTAGTTAGGCTTTAATTGAGCACATTCTTTTTAAATGTGGTAAAAGGTCCCAGATTCCTAGTATTGCCTCTCAGACTGCAGGAGGACTGGCAATTTTCCTGCGTGGTAGCTAGGGTCTTAGGAAACTGAAAAGAAGGAGACAGAGTTTCATTTGGTCATTCATTTCTCTTTTTTCACTAAAATAGTATCCATTTGATCAGCTGTTAGGATCCAGGTACTGTTCGGGTATGAACAAAACAGAGAAAAGCCATTTCCCCAGTGAGCTACCGTTGTACTGCAAGATAAAACAACCAAGAGAAAAGAAGTGGATATAGACTAAGTCTGATGGGGGTGAGCGCTATAGATATGTATGAAAGAAGAAAGCTGGGAAGGGGAGTAGGAGCCACCAAAGGGAATTTTAGACAAGGAAGAGCCATGCACAGAAGAGGGAATAAGGCGGTGCCCAGCCTAATTCTTGCACCAGCCAGCTGGGAGATCTCAGCAAATCACCTCACTTCTGAGCAAGGTCTTGGGAATCATAGTAAATAGGCACCATGTCCCTTCTCAGAGGGGCAGCCCTGGCTTAGCTGTAGCACATCGTTACCCTGTGGCAATGCTGGGTATAACCAGATCTTAGCATAGTGTTTCCCCAGTAGAAAAGAAAAATGAGGAATTTTTGTTAGTCCGTTGAACCCAAATTTTCAGTGGTGCATGAATGACTATATTCTGCTTGTTTTCCCTGTGTTTATTTTTAACTTGCTTTTTTTTTTTCGTAGCAAAAGATACCAATTTTTCATTCTTAATGGTGATAGAGATTACTTCTTTAAAATTTACATGTGTAAGTTTAAAAGTGAATTGAATTAAAGCAGTTAGTAAGCAGCCATATAGATGGGATATAGAAGCAGCTGAAAAGGAAGGCAACACGTGATGACTGAGGTTTGGTAAACATCATTTTGGCCCAGCCTTTCCTGTAGACCAGGGATTCCCAACTATGGGCCTGGACTGAAATTGGCAAATGATGACTGCAGTGTGTGCCCATGAGCCCTTTGTGTCATGCATGGCGAGTGTATCACCCAGCAGTGCTTTTAGCTTCAGAACAGAACCCCCCCCCACAACAGCTTAAATGAATGAGGGTTGATTTCTCTCCCATAACAACAACCTGGAGTACTTGGCTGCCAACATTAGTTTGGTGGCTTAGTAGCGTCAGGGCTAGAGCATTGTTGATTCTCTTGGCTCTTCCCCTCATGGTCCTTGCTGCTGCAGCTCCAGGAAGGATAGAGAGGGAAGGATTAACTTCACTGACACGTGCGTTTCCATTCTGCACCACTGAAGCGCTCCCAGAATCCCCCAGATGATTCTGCTTCCATCTTATTGGCCAGAAATGTGTCACATACACTCCCCTTCTCCAAGGAAGATGGGAATTCCATTTAACTTTTCAGTCTTTCCTGAGAAGTAGGCCAGAGAAGAAGGGAATTGAAAATGTCAGATGGGTTAGCCCGGCCAGCAGTGTCTGGCTCCACAGGGAAGAAAAGCAATAGTAATTGGCATTAATGGGTGCTGACTTTGTGCCAAGCCCTGCTGTAAGCTACATGCATGATCTCACTCAGTACTTACAGCCACCCTCTAATGTCACTGCTATGATATCCTTCTAGTAGTGAAGAGGAAACTGAGGCATAGAGAGGCACGGTTGCTTACTTAGCAGAGGACCTGGGGTGGAACCTTGCAGCCCCTGCTCTTAGCTACTACACTGTGTTGCTTCATAGGAGTTCCAGGGGTTCCAGGCTGTTCTCTGTCTCGCCTCAGTTTAGATTCTTTCAGCAAGGGAGAAATAAGGCAGTGTATCTTGCGTTGGTGAAATGCTGGTCCTGCTGTAGTCCTGATGAGTGCCACCAACCACATACCTTCCTGCCAGCCACTCAAGGCCTTGCAGATGGCCAAGGAAACAGCTCCCCTTATCCAAATGAACTGTACCTGTACTTTTAATTATTCTCCCCAGAATGAGGCATCCTGCCCTGTGCATTTCTCTGGCGTTCTGCTTCTTGGTTCAACACACATTTAATATGCACCTCCTCTGTGCTTGTCCCTGTAGTGCAGTGGGTTCACAGTGGTGGCTGAGGTCACCTCATGGCTGGATGGGCCCTGCACTCAGGGAGGCAGGCCCTCAGACAGTGATAGCCCAGAGTGGTCAGGGCTCTGAAGGGGCAGCCCAGAAAACGGGGGCTAGGAAGGGCTCCTGCAAGCAGCTTTTGGACCTGGGAGGAGCAAGAGAGAAGGCAGAGAAGAGTAGATTCCTCCTGGGAGGAGGAATGGGAATTCATCAGGGCGCAGTTTCCCCCTTCTTCTCTACCTCCCCTTTCTTCAGTGAAACTCTTTCACTATAGCTTGACTTTCTGCATATGTGCTCCCATCCTCTAAAATGAAGGGTGTAGACTCAAGTTTCCATCCATCTATCCATCTGTCCACCATCTGTCTAACAGTAACCGGACATGCCCCACGCTCCTGGTCCTGTGCTGGGCATTGACCTCCCTGGGTGTACAGTGTGTTGGCAGAGCTCTCCAGGTAATAAATAATCAGAATAATGAGAGTCCTATCAGGGAAGCCATGGGGTTTGGGCACCCAAAGCCGACACCCAGCCTTGATTTGGGGTTTCACAGCAAGCTTCTCAAAGGAGGCGAAATCAAAAATAGGTCAACATGGTGGTCAAGAACATGAGCTTCTGGGCCGGTGAGATGGCTCAGCGGCTTAAGCGCCTGCCGGGCAAGCGCGAGGGCCCAAGTTCGACTCCCGGATCCCACATACGAAAAAGGGGCCGGTGATATCGCTCAGCGGCACGGGCGCCTGCTGGCGCGTGAGGTCCTGAGGTCGACCCCCTGGTACCCACAAAAAAAAAAAAAAAAAAAAAAAAAGAACATGAGCTTCAGAGTCTGCCACCCTATGTTCTAGTTTTACCTGAGCCACTGACAAGCTCTAAGTGGGCAGCTGAATTCTGGGAGGCTCTGTTTTTTCCTAAGGTTGTTTTGAGGATTAAAATGTGTCTATGAGCCAGATAGCCTCTGTGGTGCCTTGGTTACTTTTCTCTCATTGCTGAGACAAAATACCCGATGCCCAAAATTAAGGAAGGAAAGGTTGGGCCGGTGATACAGCTCAGCGGCATAAGCGCCTGCCTGGCAAGCGCAAGGTCCTGAGTTGGACTCCCGGTACCCACATATTAAAGAAAAATGGAAGGAAAGGTTTATTTAGCTCACAGTTTGTGGAGGTTTTAGTCCATACTTGGCTGGCTCCAAGGCAGAGTGGCACATGGCAGAGGGCAGCAGTTTATGACGGCGGAAAACAGCAAAAGCAACAAGAGCAAAAAGGGAGGAGAGAGAGCAGAGCAGACTCTTTCTGTCCCTTGTATTTTATGTAAACTACCCGCCCTAGGGTGGGTGTAGCACTCACACCCATAATCCCAGCATTGGACTATGAATCAGTCACAAACTAGAAGCCTGCCTCCACGACTGCGCGAGACTTTGGGGGGACATCTATACACAAACCATAACAGTGGTGCACACCTATAATCCCAGCACTGTCGGTGGCTGAGGCAGGAGGAGCACAAGTTCAGGCCCAGCCTGGCCAACTTAGCAAGGCCCTGTCTCAAAATGAAAATTAAAAAAAGGGCTGGGGATGTAACTTAGTATGAAAGCCCTGGATTCAATCCCTAGTACGGCCCCCCCGCCAGAAAAAAGTGCTTATGAATTTCAAGCCCCTTAGTGTGTGCCACAAAGTAAGTCACTTAATAGATAATTATGATGATGATAGGGACGATGATAGTGGTGGCAGCTCACATTCATTAGCCCTGCCTGTATGACAGAGGTTAGTAATAAGCATTAGCTGCTGCCTTGGTGATTATTTACCCACCAAACCTGAGAGTGTTTACCCTGTGTCCAGCCCTCATAGTGACCTAGTGCTTGGATATAGCAGGACTAAGTTCTGGGAACAGGACTTTTTCACAGGCCCTGGCCAGGAATTTCATAGGAGAAGACAGGAGTCTCTGTGGTGTGTATCAGAAATGCACAGGCTTTGGCCTCCCCATCCCCTTTTTCATGTAGTCCCCGAGCCTTTCAGCACTGGCCTTAAGAGCATGGGCTGCCCTTGACCTCTGTGGCCACAACGCATGGATGCTTTGCTCAGCCCATCAGCTAAGGCCCAAATTAGACCTGACAATGTGATTTATTCTCTGGGATGGAACTGGGAGGGCAGAGCCCCAGTGGGTGATTCTGTGGGAAGGCTGTCAGCCTGAATTAACCCAGGCCTTTCATGTAGCCTTGCTGTTTCAGCATCCTCCAGCTAATAGGGTTTCCAGGGTGTCACTGGCTTCTGAGCAGCCTCCTCTCCCGTCCCCTGGGACTGGGACTTGGCTGTGATCCTGAAGAGTTATGTTTGATGAGAGCTGTGGCAGAGGCATACCCTGTCTGATGGCATGAGGCTCTGAGTCCTTTCATCTGTCCCATCAGGAAGTGAAAGTGGCAGTTCCCGGGGAGTAGCTCTTCTCTCCTCCCTCCCCTCGTCCTTTCACTGAGATTCATTCCTGGCAGCTGGAAGCCATTGCCTCTCTCCTGACCATCAGTCTAATCAGAGGATCTCTCTGTCTTTAGCTGCCTTCGTTCATTCACAGGAATGCCAGGGATGGGTGAGATTCTGCTGCAGTACAAATTAACCCCACAATCTGCTTGTACCCAGAACTAGTCACATGGCCCTGCCTAAGATGGTAGGGGGCAGAGGGGTTGTCACCTAGGTATTCAGTGAACAGAAGATAATTGTGGCCAAAATTGACAGGTGTGGTATTTATTTAGCACCTACCCAATACCAAGTCTTCTCAGGGGTCCCCACCTTCCTGGGTTTCCTAGTTCAGTGGAGGAAACAGAATCTAATTAAGTAATTACAGTAACCACCTAGTACTTATGTCTGTGTTGGGGGCTTGACGTGTTTGGAGAGGTGAGGCGATAGGCGGCCTGAAGGGTGAGTAGACCCTGAGTGGGGGATGAGACATAGGAGAGAAGGTTCCTGGTAGAGGGAATAGAGGCAACAGCACCATTGAGGGAACAGCAGTGGTGAATTTCTAAAGGTTGGAAGGAGCTTGGGCCGGTGAGATGGCTCAGCAGCATAAGCACCTGCCTGGCAAGCGCGAGGGCCCGAGTTCGACTCCCAGAACCCACGTATGAAGAAAGGGCCGGTGATATCTCTCAGCGGCACGGGCGCCTGCTGGCGCGCGAGGTCCTCAGGTCGACCCCTGGTACCCACAAAAAAAAAAAAAGTGGGAAGGAGCTTGACTCTTTTTTTTTTTGTACCAGGAATCAAACTCAGGACCTTGATGCTTGCCAGGCAGGCACTTGTGCCACTGAGTTAGATCCCTGGCCCAGGAGCTTAACTCTTGAAGAGACAGAAAGAAAGTTATGACTTGGGGACAGTAGGTGAAGGCTGACTGTGCAGGGTCTGTGTGGCTGTGAGGAAGAGTTTAGTATTTGTACCACTACCTTTTGGAGCTGTTGACAGAGTTAAATCTTAATCTCTCAATATCTCTTTCTTTCCCCTCCCTCTCTCCCCCTCTCTCCCCTCACACTGAGGATTGAACCCAGAGCCTTTGCACTGAGCTACATCCCCAGCCCTTTTGAAAATTTTTTTATGATGAACATGGTCTCACTCACTCACTAAATTGCCCAGTCTAGGCTTAAACTTGTGATCCTCCTGCCTCAGCCTCCCAGAGTGTTGGGATTACAGGTAAATGGCACCACACCTGGCCTCAAATCATTCTTTCAACAAATGCAGCATTGTACTCTTTGGCAGGTAGTATTTCAGGTGCGATAGACACAACAGTGAATGAAGCTTATAGATATCCCAGTTATCTTAGGGCTGGCATTTTAGAAGGAGAAGACAAACAATAAATAGAAAACAAAACAAATAATTTTACCTGGTAAAAGCAACTGCTGACCAGTAAGGAGGACAAGGTAAGAGAGAACATGTGTAATTGGGATGCATATGGCTTCAAGTAACAGAAAAATCCCCACTCACACCAGCCTAAATGGTTAGGAAAGATATGGGCTCCTCAGTTCCAAGGCCAAGGGTTCTTTGGGTCACCCTGTGCACTCTAAGTCCTGCTAGCCTGCCCTGGACCAGGGAGTTCCAGGAGCCAGAGAGAGAGCAGGGAGGAAGCTACTGCTGTGGTCCAGGCAGCAGAGGTGGAGGGCGGGGGGGGGGGCAAGATAACAGCAGGGAGATGGAGGGGGAGGTCAGGTTCTGGGTACAGCTTGAAAGTAGCGTGGACAGGGCTTGCCAATGGCATGGCTGCTTGAAAGAAGGAATGTTGAGTGCACACACACGTGTCCATCTTGTCTGTGTCTTCCTCTTACAAAAGGCATGGAGCACAGTTCCATGGTCCTGTTTATTGGTCAGCAGTTTTTTTCACCAGTAAAAATCATTTCTTTTAGGCTCTGAGAAATCCTACAGGAAAGAAACTTGCTTCTTTGATTATGGAACCCTTTTCTTTTTGAAGATCCATAGTAACATGTTCTGTAGCAGAATTTGGAAAATTCTGCTTTAATAGTGATTCTTATTCTTGCTACACATTAGAATCACTTGAATTAAAAGAGCTTAATCATTCTTTCAACAAATGTTAAGTTTCTGCTCTTTGAGGAGCTTTAAAAAAATGCCAAGGCCTGGGCCCCACCCCAGACTAATTCAGTTAGAATTACTAAGGGTAGGACCAGACCTGGGACTTTTTTGTTTGGTTTTTGTTTCAAAGCTCCCCTGATGATTCCAGTGTGTGGTCGAGGGTAAAAACTACTACTTTATCATGTCCTTAGGTGAACTTCACATTAGAAAGCTGGGTTGTCTTTGTGTATTTCTGATTATCGAGGTGTAATACTTGCATGGTGTTTATAAAAAGAAATCAAAGGACCCAGAATACCCTAAGCCAATCACTTTTAGAAGCTGGTATGTGTCTTCCAGATTTTTTTTTTTTAATCTTATTCATAAAGAACACTGTTGCATCCCACAACAAGGTGATTCCCCACCATTCCAAAGAGAAGATTTTTATGAAGTCTTGGGGTCCACTTGAAATATGGGACATAGATGACATAATCAATTGCCTATTTATATTTTTTAGTTTATTAATTTTTTGAGGCATTTAGAATCCTGGAATCAAGCTGGGCATGGTGGTCACAGCTGTAATTCAACTATTGGGGAAACTGAGGCAGGGAGCTCACAAGTTCAAGACCAGCCTGGGCAACTTAGCAAGACCCTGTCTCAAAATAAAAAATACAAAAGGGCTGGGCACGTAGCTCAGTGCAAAAGCCTTGTGATCATTCTCCAGTACAGGGGAGGGGAAAAAAAAGAAAGAATCTTGAAATTCAAAGTATCACTTATTTTCTGTCCTCTCACAGACCGTGAAACAGTACTCACTCTGCACAGGCGCCCTTAGCATCACTGAGTCACTCTGACTCACCGACACTTATTTCCGGAGTGCGTTGTTTCTGTGTCCTTCTGGAGTGTTGATGGTGTGGCATTTGTTGAATTTGTGTGTTATGTTGTCACTGCAACCTGTCCCAGCCCTTAAGAGCCCACGCATACATATGTAGAGTTTTAAAAAATTCTTTTTAGTTATATATTGATGGTCTCTAAGAATAGCCACTAACTTACTATGTTACATTTTTTAAAAAAGAAAACGTCAATGTTTAAGGACAGTTCCTTAAGGAAATGGATAAATGGCTAAAGAGGAGTTACATAAGCACTAATTTTAAGTCAGACTAATCATTTCAATATGAATAATAAATGGTGACTTAGGAAAAGTAAATTTCTCCATATAAGTTCATCCCACACAGCGGCAATTTGTTTGCATATTACTTTGTACATCCCAGCTCCCTTTTTAAAAATTCTAGTTGAAATGCCCACCTGTCTGCAGTAAGACTTTTACCTCAAATATTTCGTTTAAATTGATGGAACATTCCTTACAATTATTTGTCCCTGTTGTGCTTTTTAAAAGAATCTTTTGTGTGTGGTGGTGATAAGGAGGGGGAGTGCTTGGGGATGGAACCCAGGGCCTTCACACAGAGTACAGTCCCATCCCTTTATTTTTGCTTTCGAGACGGGTTCTTGCTGAGTTGCTAAATTGCCCAGGCTGGGCTTGAATTTGCCATCTCTTGCCTCAACCTCCCAGAGTGCTGGGATTACAAGTGTGCACCACCGCACCCAGCTAAAGAAATCTTTATAGGACCTGTTTATGATGACTTGTAACACTTGGAATGGTGGACTTAAGCCCTTGGGCATAGTTAGTAATGTATTCCATTATAATATATTCCTCCTTTTATTTTGTTGCAAAAACTGTCATCATTTAAGTTTTTAGAATCTAATATGTTTTTCCCAAAGAGCACTTTGTTAAAAATAATACAGAAGGCTCTACAAGATAGCTGTTACTCCTGAGGATAATTTTTTGGGGGAAAATCCTGCTTTATATTTGGGTAAATATTTTTTTTTTTTTTTTTTTTTTTTTATGTGGGTACCGGGAATCAAACTCAGGATTTTGCGCTTGCCGGCAGGCGCTTGTGCCACTGAGTGATATCACCCTCCCTTTTTTCCTTTATGTGGGTAGCGGGAGTCGAACTCAGGACCTTGCGCTTGCCAGCAGGCGCTTGTGCCACTGAGCGATATCACTGGCCCTTTTTTCCTTTATTTGGGTACCGAGAGCACTTAACCTTTCTGTGCCTTGCTTTCTCCATCTGTAAAATAGAGATAAAGTTCCCTAACTCCCTAAAGTAGTTGTGGGCACCCATGGACTTCACTCAGAGCCACAGTCTCAGGTGGACTGTGACTAAGCGGACATACTGTTGTCACTGCAAAATGTGGGCGGGGTAGATTGCCAGTGCTCCCCAGTCCCTGCTGGGTTGCCTTTATAAAATCCAAATTATTCAGAACTCCAAAACACATCTGGCCCAAGAAGTTTGGAAAGAGATCAAGCGCTATACATATACAGCGCTTAACATAGTGCCTAACACATAGTAAATGCGTCAGTGTTAACAACTGATTGTTCTTATTACTGTTATTGTTATTCGGAGTGTGTGCCTCACCATCATTAGTCATCATTATAAAAATGTAAATCACTGTGAGGTTCCATCACACACCCACCTCCATGGTTACAATAAAAAGACAACAGGAGGAGGTGAGGTCAGAGGGTCATGCAAGGCCACTCACTGAGCACCTGAGGCTGTGGACTGGGCTGACACGACATCCCCGTATGTAAAACGGGGGTGCTGACTGCGGAGCGCCTGGAGCTGTTGTAAGGTGCTGATGAGACAATGCTACAGAACACTTAGGTGTTTAATAAATGCGACAGTAATACTGGAATTACCATTATTCTGACTTCATGGCCCTCATCATCGAGGTGGGGAAGTAGATATCTAATAATCACTCAAATGACCACATAATTTACTTGGGTAATTAAACCATAAAGAAAAAGTGCAGAGTGCCGTGAGAGACAGCAGAGGGTAGGGATCTTTCAGACTGTGCTGGGGCAAAAGTGTTTGAGGAAGCTTTTCTGAAGAAGTGACCCTTGAGCCGAGACTTAAAGGGTGAATAGGAGCTCACACAGGGGTTGCTAGAGGTTAGGGTGTATCTGGTGACAGGAATAGCCTGTGCAAAGGCCCTGAGGTAGGGAGGTGCTGGGCGTGTTAGAGGAACAGAGCTGCCAGTGTGACTCCAACAGAGTGAGGAAAAGGAAAGAGAAGCAGCATTGGCCACTCTGGGCCTGGTGAGCCATGATAAGATTCGGACTTTTCCTTCCACAGCCCCTACGAAGGGTTTTAAGGAGAGAACAGTACAGTTTTGTTTCAAACACCTACATGCACTTTCAAGGCCTGATGTCCTGGCTCCCTTCTTCCTTCAGGACCATTTGTACTGATTGTTTCAAGCCAGGGACAGGGTCAGAAACTCCACCGCCTCCCTGCCCCCCACACTCCCATGTGGCACCTTGAAGCTTTGGGCTGTCATCTGGCCACTCTGCAGGGTTGAAAGGAGTTTTCTGTGAAGAAGGTGCCCTGGTTCTAGACTCATCCATCCCCAGGAAAGAAACAGCTTGCTGACCTACCCCATGCTGCCGGAGTCCTGCAAAACAGGTCATGACAGCCTTGTTTCTCCTCAAAAAGACTCCAGGCTCTAGCCACTCAGGATTCCTTCCTCCCAGAAGGGACCCCAGCCTGCTCCCTGCAAAAATGGCCTCATTTCCTCCCGGATTCAGAACTGCCAACCCACCCCCACCCCCACACACCTCCACATTCCCAATTTCTTTCATAAGATGCCAACCAGTATGTTTCTCTCAGTTCCCTCTTGTGGGCCAGGCCCTGGAGAGAGGAGAGCAGCCAGAAGGGCCTTGCTATCTTCTGCTGTACCCATGGCGGTGCACTCTCAGAGCAAAGTAGGCACAAGCCTTGAGGCAGGGGCCTTCCCTTCAAAGCACTGGAGTTGTGTGTGTCTCTTGGGAAACCCACAGAGCTCATAGCTGTGGCTTCTTAGCAGAATTGCCAGTGTGGTGAGAGGTTCTTTTAGAGATCCTTAAATAGATAAGCTCTCCATCCAGGCCTGGTCCTCTTTTTTTTGTGGGTACCGGGGGTCAACCTCAGGACCTTGCGCGCCAGCAGGCGCCCGTGCCGCTGAGCAATATCACCGGCCCCTTTTTCGTATGTGGGTTCTGGGAGTCGAACTCTGGCCCTCGCGCTTGCCAGGCAGGCGCTTACACTGCTGAGCCATCTCACCAGCCCTGGTCCCTTTTTTAATATAAATTTTTAAAAAGTTTTATTTAAGCCAGGTGTGATGGCACATGCCTGTGATCCCAGCAACTTGGGAGGCTGAGGCAGGAGGATTGCTACAAGTTCAAGGCTAGCCTAGGCTACAAAGTGAGTTCA
Source organism: Erethizon dorsatum (assembly GCA_028451465.1). Classification (NCBI taxonomy): domain Eukaryota; kingdom Metazoa; phylum Chordata; class Mammalia; order Rodentia; family Erethizontidae; genus Erethizon; species Erethizon dorsatum. The sequence goes on from CM051834.1 coordinate 101,597,660, forward strand.
AGACCAGCCTGAACTACATAGTGAGACCCTGTCTCAAAAAAACCCAAAAACTGGGCTGGTGAGATGGCTCAGCGGCTTAAGCGCCTGCCCGGCAAGCACGAGGGCCCAAGTTCGACTCCCAGAACCCACATACGAAAAAGGGGCCGGTGATATCGCTCAGCGGCACGGGCACCTGCTGGCGCACGAGGTCCTGAGGTCGACCCCCCGGTACCCACACACACACAAAAAAAAACCCAAAAACTAATTAAGTAATTAATTAATTTTTTTTCCTCCTTGGGCCTCCCAGAGTGCTGGGATTATAGGCATGTGCCACAATGGCCAGCCTAGGCCTGGTCCTTGCTACCATGTATTATGAGTATTGACTCAATCCTTCTAATAACCCTGTGAGGTCGGTATCATCCATTTTTAGAAATGGGAAAACTGAGGCATAGTCAGGGTACTTGCCTGAGCCACACAGGTAAAAGCAGTGGAGCCAGGATTTGAACCCAGCCCGTCTGGCTCCATAATCACTGGGCTGTGTCACCTGCCAGCCCATTACCCCTCCTTTACACATCATCTTATTTATTTTCTTCTTAGCACTTACCATACTTTAGTCTGTAAGCATCTGTAGTGGTACCTCAGTTCACAAACACTTTTGTTTGCAAACAGTTTGGTTTGCAAACAGAAGCATTGGGCAAAATTTTGTTTTTGTTTGCAAACTCTGCATCAGGGTGACAAACACGACCTCAATGCAGCCATCTTCCTCACATAAATGTGGCCATCTTTTCCAAAATCATAGAACAAATTAAGTTCATGAACCGAGGTGCCACTGTATTTGAAAATATGAATTCTGTGTCTTGTTTGTTGCTGTGTCTAGGGCAGTACCTAGCACACAGCACCTGCCTCTTAAGTTTTGTTGAATGAGTGACCCAAAGCTGCCCACAACAAGGATGTAGAGAGCCTGGATCGCTCGATACTGCTGGTGGGAATGTAAAACGATGTGGCTGCTCTGGAAAACAGAATGGCAGTTTCTTAAAATGTATTCAGCTGTCCTGTGACCCAGCCGGTGCACTTGGGCATTTCTCTCAGAGAAGTCAGACTCGTGTTCACATAAAAATCTGTACACCATTTTTCACAGCAGCTTTGTTCGTAGCCAGACACCCTGCAGGAGATAAAGTGTTAAAACTTGGAGTACTACTCAGCAGGAGCAGGGATAACTCCCAGGGCCAACTGGCCAGTCTTCTGCCTGTGTTTGAACATAGTTTAGGGGCCAGGAAAGGAATTCTAGGTACAGGGAAGGTGCCTTGGCTCCAGCTTCATCATCATGTAGGAAGAAATAGCTTTTATAATCATCCCTAGGCCACCACAGTGTCCAAATACAGTGTGCCTATGCACATTTCCCTGGGCGGGGAACCATGAAGAAGAGCAGTTTGGCGGAAGGAACAGGTACTTGGGTGAGTAGTATGTGTCATTAGCCAGCCTGTCTCTTGTTGGGAGCATAGGTCACAAGTTATAGACAAATGTCAGAATTCAGCAGATGTGAGCTCAAAACGGGTACATTTTACTATTTAATGTTCTCAGTAATTAAGCAAGTAAAGCTAGACCATCGAATAATACCATAATGCTAATCAGATAGTCGTGCACCTGGCTCAGTGCTTTGTATGTGTTAATGTGACAGTCTAGTGAGTCAGGTCCTTTACAGAAGAGGCGATCTGAGTGGCATCGCTGGTCCAGGCCGCAGAGCTATCTGTGGAAACAGCAGTGATTGGACCCAGAGCAGGCCGACTCCAGAGTGTACGCTCCTTTGTGCTCCCCTCAGCTGTCTTGCCCTTTATTCTGAGAGAGTGATGGTGTTCCGCAGCCGGGAGGTCCTCTTGCTGAGGTCCTCAGGCCTTGTGCCATTTCAGAGCTCCCTGCGGTAGCCCAGATCCAGAAGTACAACCTTTGATTCAGGGACAAAGCAGCTACAGGCGAGCCAGGCTGGGCTTTCTGGGCCTGTCTCTCATCTTCAGCCCCAGCCAGCTGGGGATTAACCCCCTGCTGGTGTCAGGAGAAGTGGAACACAGGAAGCTTGCTACAGGATGGCTGTCGTTAAGGATGAGAGAGACAAAGTGACCCACCGCAGAGGGTGTCCTCGTGCACAGAGGACAGCGCAACTGACTGTTCCTGTGGCCTCTGGATGGGTAGGGGACCTGCAGCTTGAAACTTGGAAACATTTTCCTTCCATGAGATTAATTGGCCCTGCCTATTCCTGCCTCTGATGCCCTGTTTTCCTCTTGTAGAGATTTTCTCTTATTTAACAATCAAAAAATTCCAGGCTCTGTGTCTCCATTAGGATGCTTTTAGTTCCCAATAACAAAAACCATGGCACCATCTGGCCAAATAACAAAGACAGTTAATATGTCCTGGAAATCCAGAGGTGGGTGGCATCGGGCAGAGTAGGATCTAGTAGCTCAGTGTGTCTGTCTAGGGCTCTGGTTCTCAGCTTTAGCTTCCTCTGGAGGCCTCTGTATATCTCTCTTGGGCCCTAATGGCTTCCACATCCAGAGCCATTTGCTCTCTTATCTACAGGCATTATGGGGTGGATGGGAGACCTTCCCCCGAGTTATAAATACTTCCTTTCAGGCTACAGCTTGAGCTTCCCCCTACTTGGCCAATCAGGTCACCATGGGAATTCTACACCAGGATTGCCTCTGACCAGTTGGGACCCCTCTTCTAGGAGCAGGGGAAGGGAGAAGTGGGAATTAAGTAGACAAAAAAATGCCCATCACAGTGAAGAAAGGCCTCCTAACTTAGGCCCTGACCAAGGCTAAGTTAACAGATTACATGAGGCCCCACAGATTTTGTGGCATTTAAGAACAAAGAACTGTCGTCTCCTTTTGAAGAAGTATCGTGAGTTGTGTCTAGCTTCTTCCTCCTGCCCCTCCTACCCTTACTCAACCACAAAGAGAGGCAAGTAGACTCCGGCTGCCAAAGGCTACTTGTCTGATGGTAGGAAAATGGTATGTGTTTCCTCCCTTGGCCCTGAGTAAGTTTTGTTTTCCTCTTCTTCATTTTCTATCCTTCCTTCCATTCCTTCTTCCCCTCGAAAGAGTGTGGTATGACTAGAGCTACGAACATATCCTTACAAAATATGTGTTGAAATCTGAGTAAAGAGTCGTTTCACTTCCAGATTCACCAAATAGTGTGTGTCCGAGAGCTGGCCATGTTGTATGTGTTGGGAAGACAGAATCCGCTCTAGGTATTTTAGGCAGAGAATTTGTCTAAATAAGTGGTAGGGGCTGGTGAGATGGCTCAGTGGCTTAAGCGCCTGCCTGGCAAGCGCGAGGGCCCGAGTTCGACTCCCGGAACCCACATACGAAAAAGGGGCCGGTGATATTGCTCAGCGGCACGGGCGCCTGGTGGCGCCCGAGGTCCTGAGGTCGAAACCCCGGTACCCACCAAAAAAAAAAAAATAAATAAATAAATAAATAAATAAATAAATAAGTGGTAGAGGACAGAGAAACAAAACATAGGCAGAGAGATAGACCCTAGATGAGCAGAAAGACAGAGCCTGCTGCGGCGGGGTCAGGGAGTCATCTCCTGCCCGTTGTCCAAGATGCAGGGCCAGAGGGAGGACCTTCCTGGCTTCTGCCCCAGCCCCTTTGCTGAACCTAACCAGGAATCCTGGGAAATGTAGTTCGTACAGGAGGAGTGCACACAACAGCTCAAGTAGGGAACCTGATCCCCATTTTATAGATGAAAAGACCAGAATGTTTGAATGGCCTGTCAGGGGTGGGTATTTTAGTGATAAGCACCATTCCTGGCATCTTGGTCCCTTAGTTGCTAGGGTAACCTGAGGCAGGTTCAGGCATTGCCTGCCAGCTGCTCGTCACTGCCACCTAAGACAGGCCTCCATGGTTACGGACTCTTCCTTTGCCAGAAGAACCCACTCCAAGCTTCCCCAGTCTGTGCTCAGAGCAGGCACTGCCTTTTGTTCCCAGCCAGCAGACAGGGCTGTGCCTGCCCCAAGGAAAGCCCTGCTGAGGGAGGACACTGTGCCAGCAGATGGGGCAGTCTGCTTGCCTGGAGAGCTCGGGGCAGATACTCTGAGTTTCTGCATGAGCCCCCGATGAGGGACCAGTGTCCCAGGCCAGAGAGAGGCCGGAGGAACTTCCTGACACCGAGCAGCACAGGCTGGCAGCTGCAGACTCTGCCGAGCATTGGGCACGCAGAGGAGAACTGTGGCTTCCTGGAGGCTGGGGCAGTGTGGGAGGGCTGCCAGTGGGTGAACAGGGAAGTCCTGCAGCAGCATGAGTGCTGAGGAGAAGCGTGGGTTATAAATACTTCAGAGCCATAATGCTGGCGAACAGGAGCGGGCACTTCCCGTAAATGATACTTGATACTCAGATCCTTTATCTTACTGACTCACTTAATGCTCATAGTAATCCTTTGAGGTAGGTACTACAGTTAGCCTCCAAGAGTTAGGTGACTTGTCTAAGGTCACATATGTGTGGCCTTCGAGTCTGTGTAATAGAAGCAGCAACCCTAGCAGCTCTTAGTCCGAGACGCTTATCGTGCCCGGCTCTGCCCTCACAGCCTCACTCCTTTACACATTTAATCTTCACAGCCACCCTATGCGGGAACTGCTTTAATTGTTTCCACGTTATAAATGACGCAGCTGAGGCACAAAGAGATTAAATGACTTGTCCACACCACACAGCTGAGCTGAGGTTCAAATCCAGGTAGCCTAAGCTCAAGATCTGTGCTCCGAGCTGCTCCTCCATACTGAGTCAACAAGAAGGATGAACGTCAGCTTAGCGGCAGTTTGTCAGTTTTAGATTAAAACAGTGCACACACCTGGGCCCACGATTCCAGTACAGGTACCAGCTCTGGTCCAGAGAACCCAGGACTATTGTTTCCATTGCTCCTGAGGAGCTGCATGACCTTCCCTCCCGACTCGTTTAGCAGGAACATGTGAGCATCTGCCTTGGGTGCCAGGAGATGGGGGGTGAGCAGAGAAGAGCTCTTCCGGTAGGGCATGGGGAAAACAGGCAGGCAGGCGACTAAATGGAAAAGCAGTTGGAGACCCAGGTTTCTCCAAAGCCAGTTCTTATAACTTAAGATTCCAGGTGCTGCCGTGAAGTGCTTAGGAATACAGACTCACATTCCAGCCTTCTCTCTTTTTGGCTGCATGTGACCTTGGCTGGTGACTGCCCTGGCTGAGCTTCAGTTTCCTTATCTTAAAGTGAGGACCTGGGTAGGACCACTGTCAGTCAAGATTGCACTCAGCTACATCTAAACAAAAACCTATTGAGCAGTGGCTTCAGTGAGACAATTGTTCTCTTGTGCCTAGAAAGGAAGGGAGTGTGGGCAGGCTGAGGCAGGGCTGCCATGGGAAGGAATAGATTCCTTCAGATTGCTTGCCCTGCTGCCCTTAGCATGTGGCTCTTGGCCTCATGCTCACAAGATGGCTGCCACACTTCCTGATACAGCATTCACATTCCAAATACAAGAAGGCAGAAAGGTGTGCCAGCTGAGCCCACCCCCTTTTTATGAGGAAAGCAGTATCCTTCCCTTTTCCCCTGCCCCCAGCAGACTTTCACTCACCTTTTATTGGTCAGAATTGGACACATAATTAGCCATAGCTGCAAGGGAATCTGGGAAAGCAAGCTTTATGGATGGACATTCTGCTCCCCCAACAAATTCAGTCTTCACTCAAGGAAGAAGGGGAGACTGGGATTCAATTCATCCACCAGCAGAGGAGTCCCAGGGCCTAGCACTGGAGCAGCCCACAGTGGAGGATGCAAGAGTCTCACTCTGTGGGGCCGTGTTCTGGTTCTCACTGTGAAGCAGCACCACTGCTTTGTGCCCAGTTGCCTCATGTGCCCTTTGAGACTGGTTCCCCTACCCCAGGATCTGCTGGGGAGCACTTGTGAGTCTGTAAAAGCCTGCATGGGAAGAGTGTTGAAATACATCCCACCCATACTCAGAGGAGGGCCAAGGCCAGCTTGTGTTTGGAAAATTGTCAGATTTTCTTGAAGCCAAACCCAGACGTACTACCCTGGAACGGCTCACAGACTCCTCTCTCCCCGTCTAGTCGGACAGCTTGAGGGCAGAGAGCCAGAGCGATGGCCATATGCTTATGGCTAACATCTGGCCCAGTACCCGGCCCCACCAGGTGTTTGGTTGAGGAATAGGGAGCCCGGGGCTGCTCCTTCTGCAAGAAGCGGTCAGATAGTCCCTTCTCTGTGGAAGCAGCACCCTGCTCTGGGCCAGACCACTCTTGCCCCCATGTGAATGGCACCCTTGTTGTGTACATTATGTCCACGGCAGCCAGGTCAGGCCACAGCCCTCCGAAGCCTGCCGTGGAAGTGAACTCCAGGTTCCTAAGTCTTTTAGGATCTTTGCACCTGCTATTCATCTGTCCCCTCTCCTTGGCCAGTTTCTCATCCTTCAAGGCTTAAACAGTGCCCCTCTCATGAAGTCTTTCTGGACCACCTACTTGGTAGCACTCTGTTCCTTTCCTTCCTCAGTTTGTCCTTTCCTTGTCTATATACTGACAAAGGTACTTAAGTGCATTTAATGAATTTTGTCTCCCCTGGAGTCAAAGGTCAGAGGCGGGGTCATCTTTTTCACTCATTTATCATTCATTACACAGTAAGACCTCAGAACCATTCATGCAGTGAGTGGAAACTTGCTTGTTTGGGAATTTTCCCCGATTTTGAAAACATATTTATTTATTGAAAGTAATTTGAAAAAGTACAGGAAGATATAGAACACGTTTTCAAAAATCACTGGTCATTCCAGAACCAAATTTTAGAGAACTTCTTCCCAGTCTTCTCTGAATTCACACTTGTGTGTGTAAATGTTTACTGCGTAAGGATGCGCACTCATTTAACCAGGCTCCTGGTATCCACCGCAAGAGTTGGTTCTATTAGGGCTTTTGTTTTTGTTTTGCCTTATAACCAATGCCATGAAAAATTTTTTTCTTCATCTCTAGTTGTTTTTTTGGGATCAGTTCCCAGAAGTAGCATTCCTGGTTCAGAGGGTAAGAACATTTTTTAATGCTGTTGCCAAATTGCCTCTAGAAATGTTCCACCAACTGCGAGCATTTTTTAAAGTCTTGTCCTGGGAGAGGGGCTGATTTCCCAATGTCCATGCTGCAGGAGAGCCATTCTGTCGGCCTCCTGAGGTCCCTGATCCCCAGCCAGCCTGTTGCCTCTGCTCAGCTTGCCTACCTGGCCTGTGGACCTGGCCTGTGCACAATCCGAGGCAGGATGTTTGATTTTGCTGTTGTGCAAATGGAGCAGCAGGCCCTTGCTATCTGCCAGCTAGTCCTGCGAGACTGAGAAGAGGCTCTGCACCCCATCAAGAGTCAGAACTACAGCCCTTCTAGAGCCGTCTATGGCATCGCTGGGGGGCAGAGCTGGGACGCATGTGTCCCCCAGTCTGACCCACCTCCACTTCTCAGGTGGGTGGAGTTCCCTTTCCCTCTGCCCCCACCTGTCCTGTGGAGAGTTGTCTGAGACTGCCCGAGTGGGTGCAGCCCGCTCTCCCTGCCCGCTCCTGGCGAGGAGGAAGTGTGCCCTCCTGGCATGCCCCGAGGTTGTGTCCAGACAGGCGGGGTGGGCCTGTGGCCTGTGGGGATGGAAACCTGTGTAGGAGAGAAGATGACTCTCAAGCCAAGAGAAGGAGAGGGACTGGGGTGTTGTGCACATGTACAGATGCACAACACTAACCCGATCAAACAGCTGAGATTTTAAAAGAAAAGTTACATATAATACAAGAGTATAACTCCACTGTTTAAAAGTAATTCCAGCCTTACAAAAGACTTTTAAAAACCATTATTGTGAAATATAGCATACTTACAAAGAAGGGTATAAAATGTAAATACGTCCAGGCATGGTGGCACATACCCCTAGTCCCCCCAGCTCTCAGGAGAGTGAGGCAAAAGCGTTATAAGTTCAAAGCCAACTTGGCCAACTCAACAAGACCTTGTCTCATAATAAAATAAAAAGGGCCTCAGATATAGCTCAGTACTAGAGCACATCCCTAGCATCATGCAAGGTGTGGGGTTCAAGCCCCAGTACTGCAGAGAAAAAACAAAAAAGTAAATGCATTCGGCCTTCCAAGTCTGTGATTTTTGCATCAATTGTAGATCAAAAATATTTGGGGGGGGTGGACTGTATCAGTACTGAATATGCACGGACTTTATTTTCCTTGTCATTCTCTAAAACAGTCTTAACAACTATCTGCATAGCATTGGCATTATATTAGCTAGTCTACATAATCTAGAAATGACTTAATGTACATGGGAGGATGTGTGGGTTATATGCAAACACTACACCATTTTATTTTATTTTTTTGTGGGTACTGGGGGTCGACCTCAGGACCTCGTGCGCCAGTAGGCGCCCATGCCGCTGAGTGATAGGCAGGCACTTATGCCACTGAGCTATCTCACCGGCCCTACACCATTTTATATAAGAAACTTGAGCAGCTGTAAAGTTTGGGTTCCTCAGAGGGTCCTGGAACCCATTCTCTGTGAAGACTAAGGGGTGGCTGTACACAGTTTAGCAAAGAATAATGAAGGAAGCACTCACAGCAGTCAGGTCAGGGAGGAGAAGCTGCCAGCACCCAGAGCCCTGTACCCACTCCCTGCCTGCAGCCACCGCTCTCAAAGGCTTCCACAGTCACTATTTGTTGGTGTTTTGAAAGTTTCACTCCAGATGCGAGCAGCTCTAAATAACACAGTTCCAACTCATCTGGTTGTGAACCTCATATAAGCAGAACGCTAACCTAAAAGTACTGTTCTGTGCCAGACTTGCTTGCTCGGGATCCTGTCTGAGAGATGCACCCTGGTTGAGATGTCCACACTTTATGATACTAAAGCTCGTTTTCATTGATACAGACAAGCTTTGCAAGTATTACTTTTTGGGCATTTTTTTAATGAGTGTTAAAATAGAATGAATCTAACACAAGCATTAGGAAGGGCTTTTTTTTTTTTTTTTAATTTTTATAAATACAGGGTGTTGTTATGTAGTGCAGGCTGGTCTTGAACTCAGTATGTAGCCCAGGCTGGCCTCAAACTCTTGGCATTCCTCCTGCCTCAGCCTCCAGAGTGATAGGATTACAGGCATGGGCCACACGCCTGGCTTAGGCTTTCGTAAGTAATTTAATGGTAGTACAGGTGGGGTGCGCTCAGCCTGAGTGGAGGTGCATGCCTTCAGGAAGTTTAGGAACTCCAGGGCTGGAGACAGCTGAAGGCATATGTTCACGCTGTCACTGCCCCTGCCCTTGAAGAGTCACTGTTAGCTTTCCAGGTCTTTCCTCAGCATTGACCTAGATCGGCAGATCAGGAGGGAGGTAAGTAGACATAACACGTGGGAAAGAGTGTGTGCCATTCTTTTGAAATACTTCTTGGGTTTCTGAGTTTGTTGATGAAAGCAGCCAATGTCCTTGTAAGATTCCACTTCAAGCTGGGGGTGAGACTGGACCAGGCAGTTCTGAGTCTTGCCTAGGACACTGGGAAGTTAGGGGCCAGAATAGTGCCACATGGCCCAGTGATTTATTTATTTGTTTAGCAGATGACTTGGTGTCTGCCTCTCCCCACGCAGCCAATAATCTTAGCCAATTCCTTAGCTTCCCCCCATTCCTGCAGATGTTGAGAACTTGGACCCTGGAAAGAGGTGAACTTTCTGGCCTGGGACACACTTCGCGGTGAGTCAGCATGAGGCTGTGACTCAGGGCTGTGGCCATCTGTGTGTGCACATGTGTAAGAGACTCAGAGAGATGAGAGACTCAGACGAGAGAACAGGGGCGCAGAGAGGTGGAGCAGAGACACAGAAACATGGACAGAGATGCAGAGAGGTGGGGCGGAGGTGAAGAAAGTCAGGGACAGGATAAACCTGAGACCAGTTGGCTGATTAACTGGCTTGTTGGGTGGTTATCTAGTTGGCTGATTCATTGGTTATCTGGTTTTCTAAGTGGCTGACTGGGTGCCTGATTGGGTTTTTTGTCTATTTGTTTGTTTTCATGGACTCAGCCTGGCCCCGGCACTGTTCTGGGTGCTGCTGGCAATGAAGCAGTGGTGACCTATGGGCTTTTAGGTATTGGACCACTAGTCCTCACCCTGACCCATGTGAGCGCTCTGTGAGCGCAGCTGTCATCACTATTGTTGCTGCTTAAGAATCTTGACTGGGCCGGTGAGATGGCTCAGCGGCGTAAGCGCCTGCCTTGCAAGCGCGAGGGCCCGAGTTCGACTCCCGGAACCCACATACGAAAAAGGGGCCGGTGATATCGCTCAGTGGCACGGGTGCCTGTTGGCGCGCGAGGTCCTGAGGTCGTCCCCCTGGTACCCACAAAAAAAAAAAAAAAAAAAAAAAGAATCTTGACTAAGGGGGTTGGGGATTTAGCTCAGTGGTAGAACGTTTGTCTAGCAAGCATGAGGCCCTGGATTTGGTCCTCAACACCAAAAATTAAAAAACAAAACAAAAAATAAAATCTCAAATAAGAATGTAGTGGGTGTTGCTTGCCGTTTCCCTTGCCTGGCACCTTGCAGGGACCTCTTATGGATGTGTCAGCAGCCTGAGTGATGGCATTTACCCTCTCTGGTACACACTGGGGCTGGGATTGATCCCAGGCAATCTGACACCAGAGTGTGAGCCCATTTCTGTCTAAATCATACAAGGGTGGAAAGCAGGCATTTCCTGAACACCCACTGAGTTCACATCTATGCCTGAGTTTAAGAGATGGCAGTGGTTAAGTTAGCCACAGATTCGACTTACCTGGGCTCCACTCCCACTTTTGCCTTGTATCTCCCGGGGATATTCAGCAGGTGACTTGCTGCTCAGTGTTCCTTTCTGTAAAATGGGGGAACAGTAGGGCCCTTCTCCTAGGGTGCCTTGTGAATTCAGTGGGGCCAGACGTGAGGGATGTGTATTAAGTGGGGATGGCCCTCAAGGTGTGAGGCTCAGGGAACCGTGCCATCAGAGCGGGCCTCCAACCCAGGCTTCTGGCTCCATACATGGCAATTTCTGCTCCCACTTTTGATAACTTGGGCCTACAAATAGGGCAGCCCTGCAAGTGGTCACTGACACTGGAGTCAGCCAGGCCTAGGTTCAGATCCCAGCTCCTCCATCCTTCTCTTTGTGGACCCTATCTGAACCTGGCTTTCCCTCTTGTGAGGTAACGGTGACCAGAACACTCCCTGAGAGAGTAATTAGGAGACTTGAGCCCAGGGCTGGTGTCATGTGCTCTTTACAGGGCCTTGCTCTCCGCAGCCCTGGATTGGCCCATTAGAATGATGGATGATGACTGCCAGCAGCTGGCCGCCATCCAGGAGAACAAGGCCCGGCTGAGTGTATGTCCACTGACCTCCCACCCTTCCCTCCCCCTGTAGGGAGCCTTCCTGGCCATTGTGTTCCTAGGGTCTCCAGTGTGGGGCCCCACCACCTCCAGCTTAAAGCCGTCCTCAGGTGAGACAAACAGCCAGAGATGCTCCCGGCCCAACCCCCCAGGAACAGGATGGGAAGAAAGGGGCTTTTAGCAGATGTTCTTTCGCGAGGATTCCCTGGCTGTGTTTAATCAAGATTGTCAAATATTGATTTAATCCCCATGCCCAACAGATGTGATCATAGCAGGTTTTGGTGGCAGTTAGCTGGGATTAGTTTGCAAGTCAGGCTCCATGCTGACAAGACGCCACCTTCTAAACAGGAGACTTGGCCTGCCCATAGGAGCAAGCCCTGTCGGGGGACACAGTGACTGTTTAACCATCAGTCCAGCCTAGAGAGTGGCTCATGGGAGGAGACCCGGAAGGTGGGTTCTGGAAGCCTCCAGGGCCTGTGCTGCTCCACACAATGATAATAGGGACACTAAAGGGTTCAGAGAGCAGCCATTGACCAAAATAATTTTCATATTAAGATAAGCAGCACCAGCACCTGCAGCCAGGCATTGAGCTTGGCTGGAACCAGACAGATCCTTTAGGGGTAGCCTGAGCAGTGGCATTGTGCCTGGTGAGGCCTCCCCAGTAGCGGTTATCCAGCAACAGAGGCCCTTCGTGGGGCTTGGCTATGTCACATCATCCCCTTCCACAGGCTCCTCTGCCGCTCCTGGGTGGGCCTGGTGTGGGGCACATACTCCAGGAAGCATCCCTTTCCAATTGTGCATTTCAAAGTCACATTTGAAGCCAGTGGGTCTGAGCCCAGAATTGGAACAAGATGCTTGAGCCACATGTGCTTCGGGGAGGCAGTGAGTGACACCCTCGCCTTACCCACCAACCCCACAGAGACTCAGAGGGCCACCTCCCCTTGGCTTTCTCTCTGCCAAACCCAGCGTGGCTTGTTCAAGGGGAGCCTCCTTGGGTTGCCTGGCCCCTGAGCCCAGAGGAATAAAGGGTTATTGCAAGGCTGCACTTAGTATGCTGATTTTTTTTTTTAATTACTGTTATAGAAGAGAAAATGATAATAGCTAATATTTATACATCATTGTATGCCAGAACGTTCTAAGTCTTTCTACATGAGAGTTAAGATGAAGCTGAGTGTGGTGTAGCACACCTGTAATCACAGCACTGTGGGAGGCTGAAGCAGGAGGATTGCAAGTTTGACCCCAGCCTGGGCAACTTAGTGACTTAATGAGACCCTATGTCAAAAAAAAAAAAAAAGACTGGGGATGTAGTTCAGTGCAAAGGCCCTGGGGTCAATCCTTAGTATCATTGAAAAGAGAGAGCGAGTTAAGCTGTGTGATGACACACACCTGTAATCCCAGTGCTGAGGAGGCTGAGGCAGGAGGATCTTCACAAGTTTGAGGCCAGCCTTGGGTACACTGTGAGTTCAAGGCCAGCCTGAACTACGTAGTAAAACCTTGTCTCAAAAAAAAAAGAAAAGAAAAGAAAAATGATTATCTCCATTTTACAGATGAGAAACTGAGGCATACAGAGGCTAAGTCACCTCCAGGATCTTGCCAGTGAAATGGCAGAGCCAAGAACTAAACCAGGGTGGTCTTTGCTTCTGTCTACTGTGCTATAGCTGCCACATCTGGAATCACCAGGATCTGGTGATAAGTGAGAAAATAACTGTGAAGGCATTAACCCACTGATTTTTCTTAACGCTGTCTCCTTATAAGCATATAGTTGTGAGAACCTAACTCAGTGATTGTGAACCTTTTAGAGTTTTCAAGATGACAAGCAGCCTGTTGCATACACATATGCCATAGGTTCACCACCACTGACCTAACCTGTGCAAATTCAGCTATCCCAGGGAACAAAATAAAAACAAGTAGACGTGGCATTGTAAGCATTTGAGGTGAGAACAGCCTCTGTTTCATGGAGTGCACATCATTACAGGGTGGGGTGTGGGCGGCTCGCTAGGCCATAGGGGAGCCTGCCATCTGAAACCATGTGTTGTTCAGACTCCATGGGCCCAGAGCAAGGCTGGCACAGAGACTGGTGCCCAGCTGTGGAGCTGGTGGGTCTCATGTTCAACTCTGCATTCCAGAAGCCAAGGGCTATTGGTGCTGGTCTTCACCATGCCTGGGTCTTCCCTCACATACTTTTAAAACTGGAAACTGAATTCCAGCCTCAGACACCCCTGCCTTGTACACTTAGGAGTATAGTAAAACCTTGGTTTGTAAGCATAATTTGTTCTGGTTGTAATTCACAGCATTTGTATATCAAAGCAGTGCGGGGAGAGGGAAAAGGAACCATCTGTGATCATGTGACGTTTGGCGTGATGCACCGCTTGTATTAGAAGACATCGCTTGTTTATCAAGTTAAATTTCTTAGAAATGTTTGCTGAGGGCCGGTGAGATGGCTCAGCGGCGTAAGCGCCTGCCTGGCAAGCGCGAGGGCCCGAGTTCGACTCCCGGAACCCACATACGAAAAAAGGGCCGGTGATATCGCTCAGCGGCACGGGCGCCTACTGGCGCGCGAGGTCCTGAGGTCGACCCCCAGTACCCACAAAAAAAAAAAAAAAAAAAATTTGCTGGTCTTGTGGAACACTTGCAGACCAAGTTACTAGCAATCCACAGTTGACTGTATATTCACATAGAGTCACAGAGAAAGTTCTGGAAGAAGGAATACAAATACACTTACTAGTTCTCCCCTTCTGTTTGTTTTTTTTTTTTTTTTGTGGGTACGGGGGGGTCAACCTCAGGACCTCGCGCACCAGCAAGTGCCCGTGCCGCTGAGCGATATCACCGGCCCCTTTTTCGTATGTGGGTTCCGGGAGTCGAACTCGGGCCCTCGTGCTTGCCGGGCAGGCGCTTAAGCCGCTGAGCCTTCTCACCGGCCCTCTCCCCTTCTTTTTTAAACAAACTAGGTCTCAGTGCGTAAACTGTTCTGCAGGTTGCTTCTTTCCTTTCTTAAGTGGCAGTGAAATCAGCATAAACTTGTCAAGCTGGTGTGGTGGGGTTCAAATCCCACCACAAATCCCACTTTCTAGCTGAGTACCTTTGGACAAGTTACTCGACCTCTCTGGTCTCAATTACTTTGGCTTTAAAATGAGGGTGGTGTTGGTCCCTGCCTCCCAGGATTGTCATGAGGATTAAAGCGGTTAATGCATATAAAGCACCTTGCATGTGCCTGGCGTACAGTAAGCACTCATTGAGTACAAGCTATGGTCATTCACTTGGACTGTGTGGACATCTTACATACATTACCCATAGCTCTGCCTGGCTTTTATTACAGATGCCTTCCACTCCCTGGAACAGAGGCACCCAACGGGGCCTCCACTGACAGGCATTTGGTCTGTGCGTAGCTCTTCTGTATTGCAGTCACGTGAATGTCCCTGCATTGAACCACTGTGTATCTGTCTTAATGTGAAATCATGTGACTGTTTGAGAAACAGATTCTTAGAGGTGGAATCATGGGTTAAAATAAAGTGAAATATACACTCAAAGTTTCAGTGAGCTCATAATTCCAACTCATTCTTCCTGTTTCCCCCAGTGGGGAAGAACAGTACAGATTTAACATTTTTAAAAGCAAGACAAAGCTGGGTATGGTGGCATATGCCTGTAATCCTAGCACTTGGGAGGCTGAAGCAGGAGGATCACCATGAATTTGAGGCCAGCCTGGGCTACATAGTGAGTTCAAACCCAGCCTGAACAACATAGTGAGACCCTATCTCAAAAAACAAACAAATGAAAAATAAATAAAAGCAGGACAGGTCACTTGGAACCTCTGACTGGTCTCAAAACCCCACTGTTGGGGATGTAACAGCTGTAAACGGCTGCCCTTGCCTATGCAAACTGCCCTGGCTCCGTGCATGGGAACACAGGCCACTTCTGGGATGTCAGGGAAGATTTCGATTAGAAACACCGGTCCTCTTGGTTCTGTGATATTGAATATGAAAGTGCAGGCTTTCATGGCCCCAGTCGAGGCCCTGCACATTGCCCTTGGGCTGATGGAAGTCTTTGCTGCGGCACTTCTAATGAGATTCTAAGATACCCATCTATCTTGGCTCCTGAGGGAGCGCTCAGCTAGTTCCAGATATGCTCAGACTTCTAGTAAGGTAAGGGAAGAATGGAGGGAGCAAACAAATTCTAGACTTGAAATCACTGAGCCGTTGCTGATTTTCTAGAATTCTGTTGTGTGAATTGATTTTGAAGAGACTCGCATCACTCACGTATTTGCATACAGTGGAATTGCCTCGTCTTTATTAGAGCAGAGTGGTGAAGGGCAAGAGCCGAACTCTCTAGGTTTGGATCCCAGCTGCCCCAACTGCCAGTAGCATGACTTGGCCACGCCCCCAGGCCTCCTCTGTGACATGGACACAGTATACAGTACATCCCTCCTGTGCAGGGTTGTTAGTACACACAAATTAGTACCTGACAACGGATAGCCTTGAGCCTGGTGCACGGAGAGACCTCACCAGTCAGCCTTATTGTTGGTGCTGCTGTCACCGTGTTATTTGTCCCCATCTGCCGTGCACACACAAGAACAAACATGTTAGCCCCTGGCCCTCCCCAGACTGGGAGCTGTTCAGAATCCAGGGAGGACAAGCAATACTCAGAGGCTTATAGGTCCAGCAGGTTCTGTTCTGTACCCCCAGGAGCTCAGCAGAGGGAGGAGGGATTCGGCCAGGGTGCAGAGGGACTGGCAGAAGGACAACAGCAGGCTGGCAGCACAGGGTGACATGGTGGGGAGGAGGTAGACAAGGCTCCCTTGAGCAGTGGTCTCCTCAGTCATCTCCTACAGATCTCCGAGCCTCTTCATACCAGTAATTGTCACACACGTGACCTTTCAGCAGCATCCAGCCGCATAGATCACTCAGTCTGCCCAGACTATATCTACCATCCTGGTCTCTCTTGCACCTGCCCTGCTGGGCCTACTCCCTCTTGTGTCTGGCTCACCTCCCCTGGCCACCTGCTCAGATTTATAGTCTCCTGGAGCTTGGTGCTGGGCTGTCTGCTCTTTGCTCTCTGTTCCCCACCCAGAGCAGCTGATTCAGAATCTCTGGGGGGTGGACTGAAGACCAACACCTGGAGTTTTAATCAGCACCTTTGGTGCCTCTGCTGTACAGCCAGAAGCAAGAACCACTGCCTTGGGCAGCCCGTCCGGCCCTGTGCACTGACTGCACCCAGCTTTCCTGCCTATGCATGGCAGCCTCACTCATCTGCACACCTGGTACAAATCAGGGGCTGTTGTGGTTCGCAACTGGAGTGTCCCCCAAGGCTCATATGCTAAAGGATTGGTTACTAGTTGGTGGTGCTATTGAGAGCTGATGGAACCTTCAGGAGGTGGAACCTAGAGGAAGGAAGTTAGGTGATTGTGGGGCAATAGTCCCTTGAAGGGAATATTGGGACCCTTGGCCCCTTCCTCCTCTTACTGCTTCCTGGCCACCATGAAGTGAGCAGCTTCACTCTCTGTGTGCTCCTCACTGTCATGTGCTGCCTCACCACAGGTCCAAAGCGACAGGGCCAAGTAACCGTGGACTGAATCCATGAACCAGAATTAGCCTTTTCTTCTTTTAAGTTGATTATCTCAGGTATTCTGTCATAGCACTGAAAAACTGTTTAACACAGGTGCCCTTCCTTCATGCAGATCAGTGAGCCTTGCCCAGCCATCCCAGCTACAGTAGTGCTCAGTCCCAAACCCTGCCTATCACACCGTAGCATTTTATTCTTCACGGTGGTTGCCACCCTTAAAAATTGACCCATTTTCTGTCTGATTTCTCTGGCTTCTCTTTATCTTGCTCAGAGCTGCATCTTCCATGCCTACAACAGTGGTGCTGAGGACATGCTTAAGAAGTACATTGAGTAAATGGGTAGATTTCGAGTGGTTGGTGCTTGCAGAATGCATGAGTAAGTTTTTAGTGCTTTTTCGACTGAATGATTTGTAAGACCGTGGGAGGAGGTGTTGTGTGAGTGAATGGAGGTGCTAGGTCTTCACAAGTGACTTCTGTGTACCCATAAACTGCTTACTCAGCGGATACTCACTTGGAGGGGGTCATGGATCCACCTGGGCCACCACGAGAAGTGCTCAGACTTGATACCCCAACCTGGGCTATCAGAGTGTGCAGCGCAGGGATGATCACATTTCGGTGAAAGGGAAATGCCTGGGCACATTGGCAGCACCCCTGGATACCTGGCTGCCCAAAAGGGAGGGTCTGGATACACACTCTGCACCCGCTGCATCCCCCGTGTGCACTCCAACCATTACTCTCGGTTTCCTGGTCCTGTTTCCTCCATGGGCAGACACACTCAGGCACTGAGCAAGCCCTGCCCTACCCTCAGGTCACAGCCCCAGTTGAGCCATTGCTCCTTGGTTCTCAGTGAGGTTGGTGTCCACCCATTCTTTTAGCAGGTGCTCATGAACAGTTGCCCCTGTGTCCAACCCAGGCGAGACATCCAGTGCCAGCACACCCTGCAAGAGAACACAGAAGGCTTTCAAAGCTCAGGCACTGAACAAAGTTGCTGAGCAAGGGAGGTCAGGGGGAGGAAGTAGCCCTTGGACTGAATCCTGAGAAGAAATTAGCTAGGTAGAGGAAGGGGCTGCAGGACTGGCATTGGCAAAGGCTCTGAGGCAGCCATAAGGGTGCACTAAAAGGAGAACTGTGGCTGGGCTGAGAGCCAGGGCTGGGTGGGGGCCTGAGGGCTGAGCTGAGGAATCAGTTGTGCCCTCAGGTAGCTCTGCCTGCTGTGAGCAGAAGAACACTTAGGGGAGTGGGAGACTGCCAAAGCTGGGGGTGGCCATCCAGGGAGAAGACACAGCAGCTCAGACCAGGGTGAGAGTAGGGGAGATAGTGAACTGGGACCTGCTATGGGGGGAGCCATGGGCAGGGCTGGTGACTGGAGAAGCAGGAGGGAGAAGGCCAGTGAAGGCAGCCATTGATGGTTCTGGTTTGAGCCATTGGAAGGAAGGCAGCACTTTTCACTTCTGCAGACATAACAGATTGTACTCTGGTGGCGCACCTTGTTGGCCTCAGTTCTGAATCTGTGACTCTGTTTGGCCCATGGAATGTGAACAGGAGTGACACATATTGTTCCTAAGCAGGATCTTTAAGGGTCATTTCCATGTTTCAGCCATGTCCTCTTCCTCTTAGATTAGCCAAGTCCCAGGCAAGGGCTGCTTTGTCCACTGAGAAACAAGCTGGCATAAGCAGGGCCCTCAGCCACCCTGTGATGGACATGCAGTATGAGCGAATAATGGGCATTTGTGAGAAAGCCCCAGAGCACTTACGGTCTTTTGTTACTACAGCATCGCTTAGCCCATCCTGACTACCCTGAGAAGGATCAAATATTATGGTTGGGAAGAGATCAAGAGATCGGGTTGGGAAGGTTCTGTTTGCAATGCATGGAAGATGTGTATGTGACATTGTGTAAGCAGCTGGACCCATGGGTAGAAGAATGGTAGATCTCATGTGTTACCATGGAGGAAAATGAGAGCCACAGAGGTCAGGATATTGCCTGTGACTGCAGGGAGGGCTGGTACTTGAACTCAAGACTATGACTTCAGGAACAAGGAGCTGGGGTCGAATCCTGTTGGCCTTGGTTACCTTCCTTCCTCTGTTTGCTCCTGTTTGCTTATCTGTAGAGTGGAGGTAATAATGTTACCTGCCTCGTAGTTGATGTGATGGTTAACAGACAGCAATTAACCAACATGAAGTAGAAGGACCCGGCCTATAGAAGGATTAGATTCATGGTAGCTGCTGATTTAGGTGATGTTTTTATTTTGATTGTTTTATTTATTTATTTATTTATTTATTTTTAATTTAACTAAAACATCCTGTGCCAGCTTGATGTGGAAACTCAAAATGATGACCACAGCCCCCCAGATTCTCTCAGCCCCCTTCACAGGTGGCTCACCTTATAGTCACAGGTGGCTGCATTGGTTCCATCCCTCACACCTTATCCAATGCAGAGTAGGAGGGAAAAGTGCAGTCTTTAGCTCCAGCAATGATGTCACTGGGTCTCACTTGTTCTCAGTGGTTCACGTGGTTGTTCCTGAGCAGAGAAAGGAGCCTCATCTCTAGCACATTGGGCGACAGTTGCAGACAGCGGATTCCCACAGGGAAATCCAGGCTGTTGTTGGAAAAAAGGAGTCATGGAGGCCACAGCAGCAAACCCTAGAAGCCTTGTGTTTCCCCCTTCTGCTCTGCCCTGTGAGTTTCTAGCAGACTCTGTGGCCCCACAGCACAAGTCCCTATGGAGCAAGGATGCCAAGGCCATGGTGCCTGCCTGATTGCCTGCTGTTCTACTAGACCTGGATAAGGTGTGTGATAAGGGAACAGCCTCTCTACTGAGAATCATACCACCGCCCCCAGTTATTTGCAAGTGACAGCCTGGGAGCCCAGACAGGCCTCTGATTGCCTGCCCATCTAATAGACCCTGGTGAGTTGCCACTGGCCCAAGAGCAATCAGGATGATCACAGGTTCTGGCTCTCCCAGCTTCCTTCGCAACTGGTATGGCCCTGTGATCACATTCTGGTTAATAGATTTTAAAGTATTAAGGTCAGGGGATGTTTTGGTAAAGATTCTCCTTCCTGCTTAGAATCAGACCTCGCCCCTGCTTGTCCCCCTTGCTCATGGTATTGCTGGGCAGAAAAGACTTAATGGGAACCCACAGAATCGCAAGGAGACTAGAAGAGTGAGAACAGGCAGGGGCCCTGGAAGCCTGGGGAAGGAACCATGGATCCCCAGTAAATGTCGCACCCCAGGAAAAGCCAGGCCTAGCATCCCTGCCACCCCAAGACACTGTCCAGCCTCCCCTGTTCTCATGAACCTCATAAGAGTCCCAGGGGAGACCGTGGAGGGCA
This sequence comes from Erethizon dorsatum, assembly GCA_028451465.1. NCBI lineage: Eukaryota > Metazoa > Chordata > Mammalia > Rodentia > Erethizontidae > Erethizon > Erethizon dorsatum. Next base: position 101,617,870 of record CM051834.1, read on the forward strand.
CCTGATTAGCCCACCCCACCTGTGTTTCTGTAAGTGGGGGAAGAGGGGCCAGCTGTTGCCACAGTGCAGGAGAGAATGAATAGTAGTGTGGGTGGAGTGTTGCTTATGTAAAATGCCTGGGAGCAGAAGTGTTTCAGATTAGGGATTTTTCAGATTTTGGAATATTTGCATATACATAAGGAGATATTTTGGGGATGGGACCCAAGTGTAAACATGAAATTCATTTACGTTTTGTATATACCTTATAAATATAATCTGAAGGTAATTTTATACAGTATTCTGAGTGCACCTGCATTTGATTTCAACCCATCTCAAGAGGACAAGTGTAGAGTCTTCCACTTGTAGTGTCATGTCGGCACTTTAAAAGCTTCAGAGTTGGGAGCATTTTGGATTTTGGATTGAGGATGCTTGGCCTTTAATATCAGTAGTTATGAAGTAGGGGTATTATCCCCACTTTACAGATTGAAACTGGATCATTGCTCCAGAAACAAGTCTAAGGCACTCCAGGGCTTGAGCCCAGGTATCTGGTTCCTGTGTACACCATACACTGGTCCCATAACAAGGGTTCTCCATCAGAACAATCCAGATGCTTTTAGGAAGAGGGAGCTCGACAGCAGACACCTGGAAGGGACCAGTGTGCACCAGTCTCTGAATCTCAGGGGCTGTGGGTACCATTCAGCCTCAAAACATCACAGGGAGATTCAGCTGCACCTGCTCAGAGAAGGGATTTGTGCGGAGTCTAGGGCCTGCAAGAACATCTGTATGTGTTCACAAAAGGACTCAAAATAGACTGAGGGTTTCCTACTGAGCTGGAAACCAAGTCATCAGCAAAGCTCATCTGTTGGAAGGTGCTTGACACAGCAAGTCGGGGGTCACATCTGGGCCACTAGTTTTCTCACCTAGCCTAAATGAGGCCTCAAAGGACTAAGCCTGCCTTGGCATCAATACCCAGGCAGACCTGAGGGCAGACTGCATGCAGGTTGGGCTGCTGAGCTAGGCAGTGCCTTGGTTGGGCTCCGGCCCTCTTGACAAACTCCTTGCCGTTCTGGAGCTTACAATTTACTGGGAGATTCAGTCAGCAAGCAGATAATGCACAAAAACATTTCAGTTTTCTCTGGGAAACCTGCAGCACCAGTCGGTCTCCAGAGATTGCAAACCAGTGGCCCTTGCCCAAATCCAGCCCACATCTTTCTTTGTGGACTGTCACTGTGGCTTTTGTAGGTAATGTTCTTAAGAAGAATTCAGGGCTGGGGATGTGGCTGGGGTTTAGGCAAGAGCACAAGGCCCTGGGTTCCATCTCCAGCATCACAAATAAATAAATAAATCTAGAAGTACATTCAAATAACTCAAAAAATAGCCAATGAAAAGTAAGGGTTTCCCTCCCCTCCTTGTGATACACATTTCAGTACTGAGGATATAACAGTGGCTCGCATTTGCACAGGTGAGAGGCCAGTAATGAATAATTATATTCTTTTTTTTTTTTTTTTTTTTTGTGGGTGCCGGGGGGTCGACCTCAGGACCTCGCGCGCCAACAGGCACCCGTGCCGCTGAGCGATATCACCGGCCCCTTTTTCGTATGTGGGTTCCGGGAGTCGAACTCGGGCCCTCGCGCTTGCAAGGCAGGCGCTTACGCCGCTGAGCCATCTCACCAGCCCAATAATTATATTCTTAAGTAGGAGAAAAATGAAACAGAGAAAGGCTTGGTTGGGATTGTTGAACAGACACACAATTCCATCCCAAGACAACCATGATTAGCTGTTTGTTTGTTTGTTTGTTTGTTTGTTTGTTTCCTTTTCTTCCTTCCTTCCTTCTCTGTCTCTGTCTTTGTCTCTTTGACTCTCTGTCTCTGTTCTCTCTTTCTCTCTCTTTCTCAGTACTGGGCATTGAACCTAGGGCCTTGCCCATACTAGGCAAATGCTCTACCCTGAGCTATATCCCCAAGCTGTTGCTTGAAAATCCTAGAATCTTGTGTGCATGGTAGTGTGGTGTTGTTGTTTTCATTATTGGTTTTGCTTTTGGGAGACGTTGCATACAATTCTAGATTTCTGAATTCTCTTGAAAAATCAGATAACCTTGCCGGGCGTGGTAAGGCACACCTGTAATCCCAGTACTCCAGAGGCCAAGGCAGAGGATTGCTTCAAGTTTGATGCCAGCCTGAACTACATAGCAAGACTCTGTCTTTAAAAAAAAGAAAAGTAAATGACCTGGCACCCACATTCCTAAAAGACTCAGTTGGGGGAGCTGAGATCCACGTGCCTCTTGACAAGATGCTCCTGCTCTCTGGTTCACCATGGGCTCCTCCTGGCCTTTCTCCTGTCTATCTCCCTGAAGTAACCCAGCCCCGTGGGCTTCCCTGTTTCTGCCCCCTTCTCTGGCACATGCCCTGTACTGTCTCCGTGGGTGTCTTTAGGGTTGCTCCTGTGCTCGCAGCTGGCCCCACTTCCCCTTTCCAGTTCTGGCGCTCCCTTTCCCTGAATCCCTGGGCTATCCTCACTGCTTTGCTCCGTGAATCTGCTTCCTGTTTCCCTCCTGGTTTCTCTTTGTTAGTTCACTTATTACCTCTCTGGACGCAAGAAACGCCCACTGCACACACACTAGAAATCATTAACCAGAATGGCCATTCCTGGCTCTAGATTTTAAGGGTCAGAAAAGTTATTGGTCATTTTGAGCCAGTGCCCAGCCCACTCCAACACTCTACTGTGCTGAACAAAACCAGTTCTGTTGACAGGAGGAAGCTGGGGCAGCTAACAGGTTTGACCATGGGTAGCGAGCTCCCTTCCCTTCCTCTCCAAGAGAGTTTCCTCTTCTAGAAGTTCAAGGTAGGGGCCAAGGGAAGCCATCCTGCAGACTACTAGACAGAAGCATGAATTTCCTTCCCCAGGGGCCTGCAGATCAGGATGTACTTAACCTCACGTTAGGCACATGCTGTCTTTCACACAGTAAACAATAACCGAGCAGCCTGGCCTCCAGTCTAGATGCCCGAAGTGTATCTATGTCTGCTGTCCTGGAGCTGCCAGTTTAGTGGGGAAGACGGCGAACAGATAATGCACAAAACAGTTTTGATTGTTAACAATTGCCAAGAAAAGTCTAAAGGAAGTAGGGTGGGTAAGAGAGAAGGGCTTGGAGACAGGGCTTCTCTGTGTATACGAGGTGGTTTGGGAAGTCTTTGTGGAAAAGTTGCCATTGTGGGAAGCCAGTGGGGCTCGTGTTGACTCATCTGTCATTTTTGCTTCCTTTCTGGCCGAGTGGCTGGGTGGGGTGGACCGCAGAGCAGATGGACAGTTGCCTGCCCTTTTGAGCAGCTACCAGTTCACAGGAGATACAGGGGCAGAGGAAAGTGTTAAATGGCACCACATGTATCTTGAAAGTGGAAACTGCACAGGACAGTGACTGCCTTCCTTCAACAAGTAAATAGGATCAAAATAAAAGATGGCTTGGGGCCGGTGAGATGGCTCAGCGGCTTAAGCGCCTGCCCAGCAAGCGCGAGGGCCCAAGTTCGACTCCTGGAACCCACGTACGAAAAAGGGGCCGGTGATATTGCTCAGCGGCACGGGCGCCTGCTGGCGCGTGAGGTCCTGAGGTCGACCCCCCGGTACCCACAAAAAAAAAAAAAATAAAAAAAAATAAAAGATGGCTGCTATACAGTGGATGAGACTTAAGAAAAACAAGAGTGTAGTTCTTATTTGGAACCTCATTTGAACAAATCAACTCAACAAAAAAGACCTTTGAGACAACTGGGATGGGGTGAGGGAGTATCTAATACAGACAATTATAAGACAGTAAAGAATTCTTATTAATTCAGATGGGTATCGCGATAGCATCATAGTTATTTTTATTTAATGGCCTTAACTGCTAGAGATACAAGCTAAAGTGTTGATGGGTAAAATACCTGGTATCTGGATTTACTCTGAAATATTGTCAGGGCCAGGGTGTGGCTCACTGGCAGAGCACTTGTCTAGCATGTACAAGTCCCTGGCTTTAATACCCAGCACCACAAAAAAAGATAAAAATACTGTCGGAAAAAAAAAGATCGGCTGGGTGAACAGATGAAACAAGATGGCAAATGGCTGGCGGTTGTTGGAGCTGTTTTTGAGTGTGATTGAAAATCTCCATACTAAGAAGTTTTTAAAGATGAGTAAAGCTGTCCAAAAATAAATAAAAGAGCCACATGTCCTATTTTCTGGGAGCAATAGGATGTTTACCCCATCTCACATTTTCCTTTTCTCCCCTTTCAGCATGGCAGGGAAGACACCCTCGCCTCCTGCCAGTCCACACCTGCTGCTGCTGCTTGCTCTGCCCTGTTGAGCCACTCCATCTGGAGCCCCCAGGACAGCACCTGCCCCTGAGGCTGTCCTGGCTCAGCTGTCCACAGCGATGGTGGAGAACTGGACTCCACAGGCTCACAACCTTCACATCTGGTTTCAGGGGCCAGCATCCTTCATCCTGGAACTGGTGGACCTGAACAATGGCTGAGGCCCAAGGGACCCCATAGAGTCACGCCACAGCTTCTGGGGGCCAGCAGTACTACAGTGTCCCGTGGACTATGACCACCTATCGGCCCCTTCCCAATGATGGTGTGGACCTGGCAGCCAGCTGTGGGGCCAGGGGCACCGATGTCCTCCCAGGGCCATACACAGGGGACTACACTTCCATGGGATTCTGGGCCCAAAATGGCAGCATGTCCCAGCCTCTTGGTGAGAGCCCAGCCACCGCCACCACCCGCCCCAGCCCCACTACCCCTGCCATGCCCAAGATGGGTGTGCGCGCACGGGTGGCCGACTGGCCACCCAAGCGAGAGGCCCTGAGGGAGCAAAACAACCCGAGCCCCTCACAGGACACAGATGGCGTGAAGGCCACCAAAGTGGCCCATTCCATGAGGAGCATACAGAATGGACAGCCCCCTGCCAGCACCCCAGCCTCCTCAGGGTCCAAAGCCTTCCACCGAATCTCAAGGAGAAGGTCCAAAGATGTGGAATTCCAGGACGGGTGGCCGCGGTCCCCCAGCAGGGCCTTCCTCCCCCTGCGGCACCGCAGCAGCAGCGAGATCACTCTCAGTGAGTGTGATGTGGAAGACACTGGGGAGCCTCGGGGGCCCCGGCACACCGGCGGTACACTGCCATTCTTCCGAGAATATGGCAGCACATCCTCCATCGACGTGCAGGGTGTGCCGGAACAGAGCTTCTTTGACATCCTCAATGAGTTCCGCAGCGAGCAGCCTGAGGCCAGTGGGGCTCAGAGCCCTGGTGAGCTCTTGCAGGCAGACCCCGGGCATGGGGCCAAGGGGGACCCCCGCAATGGGCAGCCCCCCAAAGACAGCCTTCTCCCATTGCAGCCCTTGAAGGAGAAGGCCCGGAAAAAGCCCACCCGGGGCCTGGGCTGTGGGGACACTGTGGACTCATCCATCTTCCGCAAACTGAGGAGCAGCAAGCCCGAGGGGGAAGCCATCCGGACCCTGGGTGAGGCTGAGGAGGGTCGGGGCCCCCCGGAAGCCAGCAGGCCCTGGGTCTGCCAGAAGAGCTTTGCCCACTTTGACGTGCAGAGCATGCTGTTTGACCTCAACGAGGCAGCCGCCAACAGGGTGTCAGTGGCCCAGCGGCGGAATACCACCACGGGGGCCTCAGCTGCCTCCGCTGCCTCAGCCATGGTATCCCTCACAACATCGAGGGCCCACAGCCTCGGGGGCCTGGACCCGGCCTTCACCAGCACTGAGGACTTGAACTGCAAAGAGAACCTGGAGCAGGACCTGGGAGATGACAACAGCAATGACCTGCTGCTCAGCTGTCCACATTTCCGAAACGAGATCGGCGGGGAATGTGAGCGCAATGTGAGCTTCTCCTGGGCCTCTGCAGGCTCCCCAGGAGAGGGCCACCTGGCTGAGCCTGCCCTGAGTGCCTACCGCACCAATGCCAGCATCTCAGTGCTGGAGGTGCCCAAGGAGCAGCAAAGGACGCAGAATCGGCCCCGGCAATACAGCATTGAGCACGTGGACCTGGGCGCCCGCTACTACCAGGACTACTTCGTGGGCAAAGGTGAGGGGATGAGTGGGCCAGGCTTGTCTCTGATGCCTCATTGCTCATGCATCTCCTCTGAGCCAGGCTGTGTTCCTGGTACCCTCAGTTTAACAGGAATTGGGACCTGCCTGCTGGAGACCATGAAGACACAGCATGGAGAGCTATCCCGGCATTTAGCTTTGTGTCTAATGCCTGGCTAGCACTCCGCAATCCTTGAGCTACATGAGACCATAGATTCCCCGTTATTCTGTAAACACAGGCTTGGTGCAACTATGTGCCGGGCACTTTCTAGAACCTGGGGATATAATATTGACTGGCTTCAGACAAAAATCCTGTCTTCCTAGCACTTAGTATCTTAGTGAAATAAGATAAACAATAAAAGAAGATAAATACCTAAAATATGTAAGGTATTATGTGGTGCTAAGTGCTATGGAGAAGAGGAAAGCAAGGAAGGAAATGGCAGTCAGGTAACAGTTGCAGTTTTCAGTAGGGGCCAGTCAGGGAGGGCTTCTCAGAGGTACCATTTGAGTACTGAGCTGCAGGAGTTGAGGGAGGAAGATGTGTGGAGGTTGGGAACAGTGTTCTTGGTATGGGGATCAGCAGGTACAAAAGTGGAACTAGCAGGAGTGGTGGAACACACCTGTAATCCCAGCACTGTGGAAAGCAGGGGCAGGAGGACCACAAGTTTGAGCCCAGACTGGGCAACTTAGCAACTTAGTGAAACACTGTCTAAAAATAAAAAATAAGACCTGCAGATATAGCTTAGTATGAAGGCTCTGGGTTCGATTCCTAGTACGGGGTGGGGGATGGAAAGTCCCGGAATGTTAAGAGGACCAGGTAGGAGGCCAGTGTTGCTGGGACGGTGGCTGTGGGAGAGTGGGAGGAGCCATGGCAGAGAGGTGACAGGAACAGAGGATGTGGGACTGTGGGATGCAGCGAGGACTCATTTCTATCCTGAAGGAGAGCTCTGAGCAGAGGACTGACCCGTGTTCATTGCCTCCCTCTGGTTGCATGTCAGGAGCAGTCTGCTTGGGGATGAGCAGGGAGACCAGGCAGGAGATGGTGGTTGGTAAGTCAGGTAGGAACCAGGAGTAGGGAAGAATCATATAAACAAGTTCCAGATTCACTGTGAAGGTGGAGCTTGAGTGTGGGGTAGTGACAAGAGAGAGATGGCTTCAGGCATCCTTAGGGTCCCCGACGCTGTGGGCTAGTTCTACGGGGCAGCACAGCCTGGCACAGAGGCCACCGAGCAGACCCAGGCAGCAGACATACAGAAGTGAAGCTGCTATGCAGGAACCTGGCAGCTTCAGCCGACTCTTGTTGCACAAGAAAAGCAGATAAACATAATGTTGCCAGCTTACCCAATTTTTCAAGATTCTCTTGAAATTCAGATTTTTTAATGTAAACTGTCCTCTAATTTTTAAATGCTGACAACCGTATTGATTGAAAATTGCTTATAACTGCTAGTAACATGGTTAAATAATAAAGAAGTGTCTCTCATATAAGCAGTCTAGAGGTTAGCAGCCCAGCACCCCCTAAGGAGCTTTCTCAGAAGCCCCGGCCAACTGTGCTTACTGGCTACTCCTAAATGCAGACACTAGTTCGATAAAATCCATCTTTTTTTTTTTTCTCTCCCCAAAATAGAGCGGTTTAAAAAAGAAAAAGAAAGAATATAGGTGATAGGCAGCTAGTACCCTGTAGCAGCTAGTTTGAAGAATTGTTAAAGCAGTGACCTGGGGCTTGGGAGTGTAGCTCAGTGGTACAGCACTTGCCCCACATGCACAAAGCCCTGGGTTCTATCCTCAGTAGTGGGGCAAAAAGGTGTCCTGGTCAAACATAACGGATACAGGCCGGTGAGATGGCTCAGCGGCGTAAGCGCCTGCCTTGCAAGCGTGAGGGCCCGAGTTCGACTCCCGGATCCCACATACGAAAAAGGGGCCGGTGATATCGCTCAGCAGCACGGGCACCTGTTGGTGCACGAGGTCCTGAGGTCGACCCCCCGGTACCCACAAAAAAAAAAAAAAAAAAAAAAAAACCATAACGGATACCAACTAGGTCATCCCACAGGCCTCAGTGCAGTCTCGAGTTCCAGCCTAGAGTCAGACAGCCCCCTGTTTGGAGCGTCTGTGCCATAGCTTAGTAGCTCTGTGACACATTTCACTCCTCATGTGAGGAATGGAGTTGACTCTGCCCAAACCAAAATGACACCAAGCTTGAAAATAAAGGAATGAAAAAGGAAGTTTCAGACAGTTGCCAATCAAGAGAAAGCTGATGAGGCAATGTCATTCGCATGAAATAGATTTCATGGCTAGAAGTACTTCTTGGGAGCAGAGGGGGCCATTTCATGTTGATGTTTAACATTCACTAAGGAGCTGATAGTGTGAGCCTGTGGCTGGGTTTAGGGGAGAATACATAAGAAACAGGCTACAGGGAGAAGTGGACAGACCCACAGGCCAGTGGGAGGAGTTGGCAGGTTCTCTCTTTGACACTGACAGATCTAGTAGCCAAAAAATAAGGATGTACAGGATGTGAATAACCTCACCAAACTTAATATATATAAACTTTGTACCTGGCAACACATAGAAATACATGAAAGAAATGTGAATCAAATAAGATTGAGCATTAAAACATTTAGTTCTTGGTTAGGCAAATAGTAAGCACTCATGGAGCTTTTTTAAAAAATCATTTTCTTTACAAAAACTATTTCATTGATGCAGGGCATGCTGGTGCATGCCTGTAATCCGAACACTCTGGGAGGCTGAGGCAGGGGGATCTAAAGTTTGAACCCAGCCTGGGCAATTTAGTGACTTAGTGAGACCTGTCTCAATCAATCAATCAATAAAAACTTTTTTGAAGGGCTGGGGATGTAGCTCAGTGCAAAGGCTTTGGGTTCAATCCCCACTACTGCAAAATTAAAAAACAAAATGAAAAAGTATTTCTTTGTAGCCCTGGAAGCTCATAAATAACTTTGTCATCGACCAATGTTTATTGAGTACCTACTGTATACTGGAAGGTACTGGATATGCACTCGTGAACAAACCACCACCACCCTGTAGCTGCTTCAGGAATGAGCTGGTATGAGTGGAATACAGTGTTTATGCTTCTCAGTTCTGATTGGGGCCATCAGCTGACACATTTTGCCCTTGGATTACCATTTAATTCACTATGTCCCTCTCACGAGAACAGGAACCATCAGTTAAGTATTGAGGGCACCAGGATGAGGAGAGGCAGTGCTTCTTGCAGTGCTCTTGTGTAGATGCCAACTTTATGGACTTGAGTCCAGACAGACTGAGGGTGGGTTCCTACCACAAACAGGATGACAAGGCAGCAGCATGTTTTAGGAGAAGAGGGAGACAGCTGTCCTTGAGGGGAGAGAGCAGGAGACTTGCTCCCTGATTCACTAAAGGCTCTGTCCCCCTGAGGGAAAAAGCGCAGTGTTTAAGTTACCTAGGTCTAAAGAAACATGGTCAGAGAAAGGTGATGCTTAGGGCCTTGTGGCATGGCCCAGAGCAAACATGATACTTTGGGGGATGGTAAAAGCCAGCAGTTAGGCCGGGCACTCACTGTTTCATCTTCACAACTGTGCTGTGGGCCGAGGCCTTCCGTAAGCCCGTTCTGCTGCTAGGGATGCTATTGAGTGACTTGGCCTGGGCTGCATAGTTGATCTCACCCCAGATTCGCGTTGGCAGGAGGCTCTCTAGAATCTTAACCACTTCACAGGGGCTAACTGGCAGCTCAACCAGCCAAAGCATGTGCAGACGGAATTAATGACAGCAGGGCTGGGTTTATTACATGCCATGCCCTGTACTAAGTATTCCATCTCTAGCCTCATGTCATCCTCACATGAACCTCCTGAATTGTGGGTGGCATCAAGGTCCCCGCTTCTCAGGTAAGAGCGCTAAGGCTCAGTAAAGTTCTGAGAATGGCTGTGCCCAGGCATGAGGTGTGTGTGAGCATGGTCCCTGTCCTCCACCCCACTCCCTGCCCCCACCCCAGTCTTCCTATTGGCAGGCCTGCCTCAAGATGGGACTCTCAACTCACCTGATTTTACTTCTCAGAGCACGCCAATTATTTCGGCGTGGACGAGAAGCTGGGGCCAGTGGCTGTGAGCATCAAGCGGGAGAAACTGGAAGACCACAAGGACCATGGACCTCAGTACCAGTACAGAATCATCTTCCGGACTCGTGAGGTGGGTCCTGGTGCTAGCATTATTATTAGCCTTCACCTCTTATTCTGAGCCAGTTCTGGGCTCAGGGTGCCGCTCCTGTTGCCTCCCCTATATCATCCTGCCCACAGCCCAAGAGCGCTGTCCTGCCAACCTCTCCATTTTACAGAGGAGGAAACAAAGACTTAGAGAAAGGAAGTGACTTGTACAGGATCAGTGCATAAGTGGCCAGGCCAGGATTTGAAACCAGTGTGTGACTTCAGAGCACAGGACTGCAAAACCTATTTGTAAGAGATTAACTCTAGTTAGCATACGAAATAATGGGGGAGGTGAGGGATTTCAGGTTCCTGAGGTGTCTCCTTGATGGAGAGAATTAAGGTCACAGGCCTCAGGCAGGGCAGGAACTGGAGAATCTCAGCAGACCTGCTGTCTGCTGATGAGCTCGGAACACTCCCCACCTCCCCACTGATCCTCCCATTCTAAGCAGAGAATCCCAATGTCCCTGCTTAGCCAGAGGCCCCCTTGACTAACGGTCAACTGTGGCCAGGGGAAAAGGCCTATTTGGGGCACCCCTATTCTAGTAAAAGCCTCGATTATAAGTGACAGAAACCTGTTTCAAATTGGGTTAAGCCAGAAAGAGCGTTCGCTGGTTCGTGTAACTGCACATCCCAGGGGTGGGGCTACCTTCCGGCATGGCTGGGCTCGGAGACTCCACCCAAGTCACCAGAACTCTGCCTCCCTAGCAGCTAGCTCAGCGTGGCTCTCGTTTGCATAGTGAATATTATTCTCTTCTGCTACCTGCAAGGTTGCTCCATGCTGTAGGAAGAGGAGACGGCTACTCAGATCTGTTGTATCTTTATAGCTTCCCATCCATGAAGAAACTGACTCTTATCTGCCACATCTCTGGCTCTGAATGTATCCTAAGCCCACACCCTTGGCCAGTCACTGTGATCAGGGGTAATAGAAGAAGCTGACCAAATCTAGGACGTGTGCTCCACCTTGGGGCCAAGGCCTGGCACTGTGATTGACAGTTCCCTGAAGCCACCCAGGGAGGAGGGAGGACAGAACCTTAGCAAAAAGAGGAGAGGAACAAGCCAAGCAGAAATGGTAGAGGCTTCCAAAGGCCCAAGTAAGGACAGCCTTTGCAGAAAAGGGATTCATCAGCCAGGCAGGCTTCCCAAATTGGGTCTCTCCGTGAGCTTGGCCTCTGCCCAGGCAGGGGACCCAGCAGATGACCACCGCCAGGACTTCGAGTTTGAGAGCCAGCCAAGTCCTGGACCTCATCCAGGCTGACAGATGCGGTGCCGAGGATCCTTGCCACATCCCCTGACGAAGACTTTCAATGGGATGTCATGAAGCCTTGTGGCAGCTGAGAAGAGTGGGCCCCAAAACCATGTACGCAGACTGCAGGTGGACCCCAGCCTGTGCCTCCCTCTGAACACCAGAGCACAACGTAAGATGACAGCTCCTGTGGCATCAGAATGCTTCAGGACGTGTGGGCTTCGTGACACTGCTGGGTGAGGTGACCGCCACGTTCATATGCTAGTGGGTGATAAGTCTCACAGCTGCTCTTACTACTGCACATCTGCCGAACTGTGTGCCAGGCATTGTTCACTGTGTGCCCTTTACATAAATTAACTCCCTTAAATCTCATCCAGCTCCCGTGGTGAAACACTTGTGTCCTCACTTACATGACAAAAAGGCACAGCCATCAGGCACTTGCCCAGAGACCCTTCCAATAAGTGGCAGGTAGGGTGCATCTGTTTTGGCCGCTGCATGTTGGACTCATTCGTGAGTGATGGACTCAACTAACTTAGTGCCAGTGTTTTTGTTTTTAATGAAAACAGAATATGTAGGATGAATTTTTGAAATATCGCAAGTCCTGTAGGTGATGAGACTTCAGCACACAGATACAGCGTCTGGGTATAGCTTTGTCCTTTGGTTCAGCAAGTTGAAAACAAGCTCAATGCCATTCTTGGCTTGTACCTGCTTCCATTTCCTACCCTTGGCACCCACCAAACTAGCCTAAGGGGGCTCCAGCCCACCCCAGGCTGTGCACCAGGGCCCTTGAGTCTCATGGCCATACCGAGATTCATCCATCCCACAGAGACCGCCTCAGCACTGCCTTCTGCCAGCTTTGAGCTGGGCCCTAAGTATTCAGCAGCCACAGGCAGCAGAGGCTCAGGGACTTCACTTTGTGGGGAAGACAGCAGGCAAGATACCTTCATAATTTATGCTCTGTGATACATGGTGACAAGATGAAAATAAAGCGAGGAAAAGGGCCAAGTCTAGTGGGTGGTTAAATCTTGAGACAGGATGGTCAAGGGAGGTGTCGCTGGGAAGATGACATTTGTGTAAAGACCTAAAGGAGGTGAAAGAGAGAGCCGAACAAGTATCTTACCGGAGGACGTTCCAGGCAGAGGGGGAAGCCAGTGCAAAGGTCCTGAGGTAGTTCCATGCTTAAATGTGTGGAAGCCTTGTCTGAGTTCTAGTTCTACCGCCCAGAAGCTCTGGAACCTGGAGCATGCAGCTTCCTCTCTCTGAGCCTTACTTTCTGCCTTGGCAGTCCTAGGCTTACAGAACTATGGTGTGACCTCTGTGATGTGTACACATAAAGCAGACAGTGCTGGACCTGACACTTAGGGAGAGCCCAGCGAACTTAGCCATCCCAAGAGGTCTTAGTCCGCCCTCCCCTTATCACACCCAAGTCATCCTCGTGGGTTGTGGTCCACTCAGATTCTCACCCAGGAGCAAACTCTGCCCTCACAAACATGGCCACATGCAGACAGCCCTGGGCCTTGCACCTTGCAGGGCTACCCTGTCGGGCCGTCAGGCCTATGGCCCTGTCATCTAGAGTTGAGTGACCTATAAGATTTGTCTTCTTCCTAAGGCTCCTCCTGTCACAGAGGCAGTAAGTAGAGTGTCACATAACCCAAAAACAGTAATGACAGCAGTGTTTTACATCCACTTACCCATCAGTTCCTCTCATTCGTCCCATGATGTAGGTCCTATCATTATCCCCATCCTACAAATGAGGACTTTGAACCCCATCACTTGTCAGGATCAGACAAGGACATGGCCCCTGGCTGCCCTTCTGCTGAGCCCGTGCCTGTAACCACTGCCCCATGGCACCTGTCAGGTCAGGTTTGCATCCTGGTTCAGGGATCAAACATCTTCAGCTCATTGTCCAGCATGCTCCAAGGTCACATGGCTTTTGCTCTGTGCAGCTCAGTCTCTTCATCTGTAAAATAGGCTGTGAGCCTCGACCATTGTCCTAGAGTGGTGGGAAGTACTCTGGGCTGGCCCCATGCAGTGGCAGCATAGGCTGCAGGGCAGCAAGAGCTCTGAGGGCCAGTTGCTATGTGACTGATGACACTGTCACAGCCGGTGTTCTTTCCCAAGAGGTCGGAGGCCCATGCTGGGGAGCAGGCTTGACCTCACAGACAGACAGGGCTGTGTCCTCCTCCTGTCCACATGCACACCTCAGGCTCCTGTAAACCAGAGCATGGGGCCCAGGCTGCCTTCCAAGCCAGCCGGCTGGCCTGCTCCAGATGGCTGCCCCCAGCCACCCCACAGACAGTCTAGAGTGGGCCTGCATCTCCCAGCAGATGGGCTATGAGCATTGGCAGCGCCAAGCTTCCCACCAAGGCAGCAGACTCAGAACCGGGCTCGGGCACCACATGCCCAAACACCAGCTCCCAGGGAGCCCAGGCAGGACGAGACCCAGGCCAGGGCTGCCCTACCCATGCCCCTTGCTGGCATAGGCGCCCCAGCCCACCGGGGACCATCTGGCCCACAGCACTATGGGCTCCCTTTGCACTGGCAAACAGGAGTTTTTGACAGGCCTCAGTTTTGATACGGTTAGAAGTTTGAGACTTACCAGTTTTTCTTTTGCGTTTAAAAAATATCAAATGCTCACTGCTAAGAAAGTAAACAGTACATAACTATGCAAAGTATAGAGTAAAGAAAGCCAGGATATGGTGTCTAGCAGGACCCCATCTGTGTTCAGCAGGTACCTCTCATTTCGTGTGTGTGTGTGTACACACAAACTTACACAATCTCCAAAGCATACTGTTAGTGGGGGAAAAGCAAGCTGCAGCTTCTTGTTCAAGGTTAAAGCATTTTAGGGCCGGTGAGATGGCTCAGCGGCATAAGCGCCTGCCTTGCAAGCGCGAGGGCCCGAGTTCGACTCCCGGAACCCACATACGAAAAAAAAAAAAGGGGCCGGTGATATCGCTCAGCGGCACGGGTGCCTGCTGGCGCACGAGGTCCTGAGGTCCACCCCCCGGTACCCACAAAAAAAAAAAAAAGGTTAAAGCATTTTAAATTACTTTCATTTTATGAAAAATAAAATTTCATAACAGAATAATAAGAGAATAACAATAGTTAATACGCTATGTATCATTATTTTCAAAGTAGTTACTCATAGTGCAAGACATCGACACAAAAGATTCTCTCACAAAGAAGAAGCAGACTGACTGTGCATCCACATTTGACACACATTTGCCCTTAGGAGTGGCTGACACCGTAAAGCTCTCACTGTGTTCCAGACTCAGAGCTGAACACCACTTGCGGATTTTCTTATTGAATCCTTTCAGTGCTTTGAGGTGGGCACTCTTATCCCTGCTATGTCAATGAGGAAACAGGCAGGCACAGAGAAATTAAGCCACTCGTCCAGTGTCTCAGAGCTAGGGAGGGGTGGAGCTGGGATTGGAACCCAGGCAGAGGACTCCCAGGTGTCCTCCCAGGCAAAACTCTCACAGGTCCCCCAACACCCAGCCAGAGAAAGGCAGTACTGCATTCAAGTTGGGGGGGCATGGGGACACTGTGTCCTTTTTATAGCCCACTTGGTTTGTTATCTGAGTAGGTTGATTCCAGATGTTACCAGGCTCTGAGCAGAGAGCTGTGGTCTGGCTCAGACTGCTATAGAGAGGATGGGCTGAGAGAGGGGCAGGGACACCAGGAGTAGGCAGGTGGGAGGTGACAGCAGACACAACCAGGTGGAGAGAAGTGGCCATTCATGACCCATCAGAGCCTTGCTTCTTCTCCCCAATGCAGAAGGAAGAGCTGGGAGCTCTTTAGGTAGTAAGCATCAGGCAGGTGGTCAGAGCCAACAGGGAAGAATGAAGATTTCTGCTCCATGCCGTCCCTTGGCCCCAGCAGAGGGCGCTGCGGGACAGTGTCAGAAGGATATAAAGATGCTGATCCTGTTGGTACAGTAGTTGAAACCCACAGCTCAGGGCCACCCAGAGTGCCAGGGCAGAGCACCGACATCATTGCTATGCAAGGCCTGATTCAAGACCGCCTCACTTATGATAAGAGAGGTTTGTTTGCTTGTTAATTACCAGCACCAGAACTGGGAACTCCCAACCATGAGATCACTCCGTTCCTCCCCACACATATCTCACCCAGGTCCTATTGGGCAAGGGTGGGCTGTGTGCTGAGAGGCACAGTCCTGACACACTTCCGCTGCCTCCTGTGTCTGTCAATTTAAGTGAGCGTGTTTTTGCAGTTAACACTGATGTTTAACATTTAAACCACAGCGCCATGTATTGTGGGTGCTTCTAACAAGCCCCTGGGGAATTTTCCTGTGCTGTTTCAGGCCCCCTGGCATGCAGTCTTTGGGTGCTGTTGACCTGCTGTGTCCAGCCCAGGACCTGGCCTGACCCGGCAGCCAGCAGCAAGCACACTGCAGTGAAAAGTGCAGCTAGTGTTAGTGAGGATGAAGAACAGCAGGGGCTCACAGCCAGGGCTGGCAGGGTGTAAATTGGTACGACCACTTGGAAAACTGTTCTGCGGCTCAGTGAAATTAAAATTTATCATGCCTGGTAATTTAGCAGTTTCTCTCCTAGGTATAAACCCAAGAGGGAATGCATTTGTGTGCACTAAGAGGTGCTTCCGCAAATGTTCCTCTCAGTGCTATTCACAGTTGTCAAATGCTGGAAGCAGTTCCAGTGCTCACCAGAAGTAGAAAGGATTAACTCCATGATGGCAAAGAGACCAGTCTCTCACCACAGTGTGGCCAAATTTCATGTACACAGCATTAAGAGAAAGAAAGAAAGGCCAGTGGTGGCGCACGCCTATAATCCCAGCTCTTGGGAGGCTGAGACAGGAGGATCGCTGCAAGGTGGAAGTCTGTCTGGGGTACATAGTGAGTTCAAGGCCAGCCTGAACTGTATAGTGAGACCTTGTCTAAGAGAGGGGTGGGAGAGAATGCAAACAGATGACAAACAAATACAAGTTGCCAGTTTTAGATACTGCTCAGGGATAGGACACTTGCCATAAGCTCCACGTAAGCAGGAATGAATTATGGTGCTAGAAGTCAGAACAGTGGAAGGGAAGGGACATAAGATGGCTTCCAGAGGCTGGAAATGCTGCTCTTCTTGATAGGGGTGGTGACTGAGCAGGTACTCACTTTGTGATCATTTCTTTAGCCATCATATATGTATTCCATACTTTTATATATGTAGATTATATTTCTTGGGCAAAAAGGAAAAACAGTGAGCTTTGGAGAAGTCAGGCCTGGGTTGGAATCCTAGTTCAGCCACTTGTCAGCCGTGGTTAGTGGGATAAGGCACCTAACTTCTTAGAGCTTCAGTTTCCTCATCTGTAAAACAGAGATAAAATCATCCTGTGACTAGACCAGCACATAAAATTAGATAATTACAGTATCACCTGGAACACAGTACAGGGAACTGCAATGGACTTAATTACTAAGATATATCAGGAATTTGACTGAAAAGTAACAGAAAACCTGACTAGCCATAACTAAAACAAATAGAGATTTTTAAAAATCATTTAACAAGAAGTTTGCAGGTAGGCAGCTGCAGGCATCAATTTCTCTGTTACTTTTTATTGCCTCTTTCCACTTGATCACAATATGGACATCGTAGCTCGAAACATTTGATTCTCACATCAGCGTCCCTAGCAAGAAGAAATGGGCAGGTGAAAAGGGACTTTCTTTTTATTAGAGAGGAAAATCTGCCCCAGAAGTCCTTACCAAGGACTCCCCTCACATGTCATTGCCTGGAACTGGTCACATACCAGCTCTAGGAAAAACTTGAAAAGCAACATCTGAGGAAGGGGAATGAGATGGCCATAACTGGTTTTGGCTAAAGAATTCCAGTCCTAACTACACATCAGAACTACCTGAGAGGGGTTAAAGATATTTTGTGCATGTGTGTGTGTGTGTGTGTGTGCGTGTGTGTGTACATGCATATCCACACACAGATTTTACAGATAGATACACAGTCATACCTTGGTACTCATCTGCTTTGAAGTTGTGAAATTTGGTACTTGTCGCATTTTGATGCAAGAATTTTGTCCCAGTACTCATTGTTTGGTACTCAACATGTAAGCTAGCATTTGTTGGTGTCAGTTGCCTTGCGGCTTGCTGCCCTTTCCAACTAAAACACTTTGGTACTCATCATTTTTGGTACTTGTCATGCCTCCCAGAACCAATTAATAATGCATACCAAGGTACGGTGAATATGCATGTGTGCATGGGTCCCGTCCCCCACCCCAGACCATCCAAATCAGAGCCACTGGTGGTGGGGCTGGGGGTGGCACTCAGTGGTAGAGCAATCACCTAGCATGTGTGAGGCCTTTTTTTCCGTGAAACTGGTTGAAACCCAGTGCCACAGTTTGAGATCCAAGCTGATACCAATCTCTAGAGCAGGCAGGGGCGCCTTGTAAGGGAGGACAGTAACATGTTGATATCATGGCGCTTTGGTAGTGAGCATGGGAGCTGGGTCCCAGGGGAGCCTGCCACATTCCTTGTGCTTCCTGCCATCCTTCCTGCATTCCATGTTCCTGCTCAACTGTCAGCTCCCAGAACAGGGGTCTTTGCTTGTTCCCCACATCTAGAGCAAGACCAGCACGCACGAGGTAGTGGCAGGGTGTGTTGGACAAAGGAGAACGTGTTACACCCACAGTTGCATTTAACCTCCCAGCATCCCTTTGGGGTGAGGACACTGTCACTGTGCCCATTTTCATACCATGAAAGAGGAAGTTGAGCCTCAGATGTCTGAAGTCACTTGATCTAGGTCACACAGGGAAGAGGCAGCAAGTTCAAGTCCTGGCTCTGCCCCAGAGCATCTGCCCTTAGCACTTCTTGTGTTATGTCTCTTGAAAGGCAGGATTCTCATGTGCTCCAGTTGCTCTTGAGGTTCTGGGAACCTAACTCTCCCTTCTGTCTCCTGGGTAGCTCATCACCCTGCGGGGCTCCATCCTGGAGGATGCCACGCCCACGGCCACCAAGCACGGCACTGGACGGGGCCTGCCCCTGAAGGACGCCCTGGAGTATGTCATCCCTGAGCTCAATATCCATTGTCTACGACTGGCGCTCAACACTCCCAAGGTGACGGAGCAGCTGCTGAAGCTGGACGAGCAAGGGGTGAGCTGGGGCATGGCATGGGCAGGGCACAAGGTGGGTCCTGGGAGCACCAGCCTGCACCCCACTGGCACCTCTGTCTTGGCCACTTTATTTTTGACAAGTAACAGAAACCTACTTAATCTACTTTAAGCAACAGGAGGGATTGGTTATCCAGTTCTAGGTATGTCAAGAAATAGCCTGAGGACAAGATAGCCACCAGGAAGGAGTTTCCCATGAGCATATTTGTGCGTGCATGCTCACGTGTGTGTGTGTGTCTCAGAGAGACAGAGAGAGAATTTTCCTCCCCATCTCTGCCCGTGGGCTCCCTTGCTTCTCTGGCATCTCCTGCAGCCCCCAGCACTCCTGTTAGGCTTATTGCCATGCTCAGACCCAGCCAGCTGAGTCTCGGTCCTTATAGAGCTGCTGACTGGCCCCACTTAAGTCATGCATCTGTCAGTGGCAGGGACCAAGGCAGTCAGGGATACCTGAAGCAAGCATGGTTATTGAATGAGAGTCCCAAGCCTTGAGCCCTGCAGATTTTGCTTTATTTGGCAGAATCTCAGCCAGCGCCCATCCATCTCCTGTAGGCAGTTGGCCATGGCCACCCCATCTCTACTCAAGAGTGGTATCATCAGCTGCCTCCACCTGGGGTGGAGAAAGTGGGCATAATAAGGGCCTTCTTTTTTTTCCTTCTTCTTCTTTTTAATTTGTATTAGTACATGTTTGCAGTACATAATGTTTATATTCATCATGGGGAGTTGGTATGTGTATACACATCTTAATTTTTTTTTACTTCCCCTTCCTTTCCCCTCCCTCCCCCATTGGGTGCCTTCCTATGCCTCTCTGGTAAGGGACAGAGGAGAGAAAAAGCTGGGTAATAGCCCCCAGCCCCGTGGCTCTGTGCTCCTGAGTGGTCCCCTCAGCCCCCTCGTGACCACCCCCTGCGGCCACTCACGCAGCCACCCTTGTGTCCGCAGCTGTGCCAGAAGCACAAGGTGGGCATCCTGTACTGCAAGGCTGGCCAGAGCTCTGAGGAGGAGATGTACAACAATGAAGAGGCCGGTCCAGCCTTTGAGGAGTTCCTCGAGCTGCTGGGTGAGAAGGTCTGCCTGAAGGGCTTCGCCAAGTACAACGCCCAGCTCGACGTCAAGAGTAAGTGGGGGCTGCTCAGATGGAGACCAGCTGCCACACGCCCACCTGACGGGGACAGCAGGAGCTCTCAGGCACCACTGTGCAAACCAAAATAGCGCAGCCGCTTAGGGGACGTGGTTTAGTGTGTTCTAGTGACTCGGAGACCCCCCTGGCGTTGGGCTCAGCGGTTACACTTCTAGACTCTGTTCCTAACTGTGGCCACCTGAGTGTGCTGTGGAATCAGAATGGTGGGAGTCAGGCAGTGGCAGCCTGGTGGAGGCTACCTGCCTTGTCCCACGTAGACAGCAGGTCTCGGGAGTGTGTACCAAATGATGTTCCTTACTCTCCAGTTATTTACAGAGTGTGACGGGACACTCTTTGGGATTCATTCTTAGACAGTGGAACTCTAAAGAAAAACGAGGGAGCAATAGACACTCCATTCCGGGTGGTGGGCACCTCCAGGGACCACGGGTAGGACTGGGAGGCAACACTCAGCTCAGAGGGTCAGAAGTGGCCCGTTTCCTAGGGCAGCGGCAGGTGCAGCGTTACCACTATGGGCAGTCTCTGAACGTGGAACGCACGCGTTCACAGAGATGTATCTGGGGTGTGGGCTGGAAATGTTTTATAAGTAGTTTGGGGAGATGGATGAGTTGCATCCCTGGTGGTCACAACTTCCCAGGCAGTGTCTGTGTGGTTGGGCTGTCACTGGGCTGTGGCTCAGTCACCTCAGCTCCCTCATCAGTAGAGTGGGGGTCATAGCTGTGCTTCCCTCGGGAGCATGGGGAGGGCTCCAGGCACCCGTGTTGACCCAGAGGTCCTGAGCTCTCCCTCCACACTGGGCACTTCCTGGAGCTCCTAGAGGACGGCAGCTACCAAATAGGGCTGAGAAGGCAGTCGCCTCACTCCATGCCTGGCACCGAGGAAGTGGCGAGTGCAAGTGTGACTGCTGGAGGTGTTATTTCCTTCTTCACTAAAGGAGCAAGACAGGCAGGAAAAGGAAGAGGAGGTGTGTTCTCCCCTTCTCAGACAAACATTTGTGCCTGAGCCTCAGGGTCCTCATTCACACCATGAGGCCACACTCCTCCCCCTTGCCGGGTGCTCACTGTGAGGACCAGGTACCCAGCGCAGGCCCAAGAGAGAATTAACATTCTCTTCCCACATAGCCTCTGTGGGAAGCAGATTTTCTCAGAGAACCGTGGAGTGCCCCCACACACTCCCCAACTAACAGGCAAGGGTGCCCCTGGCTTGAGCAGCCACCTGGAAGTCACTTGGTTCTGGCATTGGCCAACTGTGGCTGCCGTGTCCCCAACTGATTCTGAGAGGCAGCTGGGAATACTGTTAAGAAAACAGCTTTGGATGGGCTGGGGTGTAGCTCAGTGGTAGAGCGCTTGCCTGGCATCTGCAAGGCCCTGGGTTCTACTTCCAGTGCTGGGAGAAAGAAGAAAAAAAAATGAACAGTAAGCCAGGTACAATAGTGCACTACACTATAGTCCCAGCTACTAGGGAGGCTGAGGCAGGAGATCTGTTGAGCCCAGGAGTTTGAGACCAGCCTGGGAAACTTAGGGAAACCCTGTCAAAAAAAAAATATATGTATATCAGATCTGGAGACAGCCAGCCTGAATTCTGGCTCAGAGTCTATTGCAGTGTGACCATTCTGTGCCTCAGTTTCTCCCTCTGAAATCTGAAGTCTATATTCAAGTATGCCTCTCCCTGATCGTAACCCCTCTCCTATTAAAGATAACCACCCTGTCATGATAATCATTTCCTTGCTTTCTTATTGTGCATCCCCAAACAGTAGTTTTTTGTTTTGTTTTTGTTTAGTGGTGCCGTGGATTGAACCCAGGACCACCTGCACATAAACTTCATACAGTAACTCATTTGGTCTGCTTTTGCATGTAACATGAATGGAATCATACAGTACATGCTCCTTTGTGCCTGGTATCTTTTGCACAAGATTGTATTTATAGCATTCATCTATGTGGCAGCTATGCCCTCTTCCTTTTCCTGGTGGTTTATTTTTCCATGGTATGTATGTTCCACAGTGTGTTTGTCCATTCTTTTGACTGACAATGGAAGATCCTTGTACCCACGTCCCAGGGTATATATGCATGGTTTCTCTAGGCTGTGTCCCAGGAGAGGACATGCTGTGCCGTCTGTTTAAGAGTTACTGCCAAAAAGTTTTGCAAAGTGGTTGCACCAATTTACACATCTAACCAGCCACATAAAGGGCTCCACTTTCTCTACCTCCTCACTGACTCTTGGTACTTTGAGGCTTTTTAAATTTTATCAATCTGGGGGTTGTATAACAAGAGGTTTTCTTTTTATGTAAATTTATCTCATTTTAAAGAGTGGACTTAAGTAAAAGCATCAAGTTGAAAATCAGCACAGATGGTATGTGGGATATGGCAAAATTCCAGAGGCTCTGGAAATGTAGTACTAACTGGTGTTTCCATCCCAGCTGATTCCACGGGCACCCACTCCCTCTACACAACATACCAGGACTACGAGATCATGTTCCACGTCTCCACACTGCTCCCGTACACGCCCAACAACAGGCAGCAGGTCAGTGGTTTCTGGCTGGCACACACCTGGCCCCAGGGGCACTCCCCCCTCTGGCTGTCTGCCGGCTGCCTGCCCAGCGTTGGCTCTCGGTATCTTCCCATGGGTGGATGGAGGCTTTTGGAGACCCTCAGTACCGTGATCATTTCATCAAGAGGTAGAGACTAGGCCAGCTGTTTGGTATGGTTCTCTTGCTGTTCTTTGGCCATGCTGCTTGCTTCTAGCTATACTGATTCCCCTCAGGTGTCTCCTGGGTCAAAGCAGGAGAATAGTGAATAGAAAAGAATAGTGAATTAGTTAACATTATTTTGACCAAAAACTCAAACCAATATGGCATAAGCAAAAGTTGAGATTTATGGGGTAGAACTCTAAGGCTCTGGGAGTGTGCTGGCTTTAGGTATACCTGGATCCAGGGCTCAGACAGTCTTAGGAATCCTATCTGTTTCTTACCTCTACTTTTCTTTGTAGCGACTTTACTTATAGGTCTTCCTGGCAGCCCTAGGTCACATCCCACCAGCTTAACCACTCCAAGGGAAAGAGGCTGCTCTTCTGTTGTCCTAGAGCTATTTCTGGGCTGAATCTTGCTGAACCATTCACACGCTAGTCCCTGGGCTGCTGTCTGGGCTTGGGGTGGGGATAGGACAAGCCCGAGGTACCTGCCTACCCCAGGAGAGTAAGTGGGGTCAGCTGAACGTGAACAGGATGGATGTCAGGGTGGTGCTTTTTCAGAGGGCGTAAGTGTGGCTTCCAGAAGCAGGAAGGAACCCTGGGTGGGCAGCAGCAGCACACACCTGCACTTGGGCCTGGGGAGGGACTCTTGCTGGTTTCTTATGAGCAGAAACCCCACAAAGTACTGAGAATTTTTCCCTGTTGGTACAAATGACATTGTAGATTTCATAGGCCAAAGATGGTCACATATCAGCAATTTCATAACATTGACCTAATAATGTGCTCTTAAGAGTATCAGCCTAGGGGCCGGTGAGATGGCTCAGTGGTGTAGGCACCTGCCTGGCAAGCGCGAGGGCCCGAGTTTGACTCCTAGAACCCACATACGAAAAAAGGGCCGGTGATATCGCTCAGGGGCACAGGCGCCTGCTGGTGCACGAGGTCCTGAGGTCGACCCCTGGTACCCACAAAAAAAAAAAAAAAAAGAGTATCAGCCTAGCTGGGTACAGTAGCACCCATCTTTAGTCCCAGCACTCGGGAGGCTGAGGCAGGAGGATCACTTGAGGCGAGGAGTTCAATGCCAGCCTAGAAAATTTACTGAGATCCTGTCTCAAAAAAAAAAAAAAAAAAATCATTATTCCTGGGACTAGACCTCAGTTTGAATTCTTTCTTTGCTACTCATTACCTGTGTGACCTCAGGTGAGTAATTTCTCCTCTCTGAGACTTGGTCCTTCCTCTATAAAATGGGGCCAGATGGTCATGCTCCATGTTGTTAAGAAAAGTCATTTGCTGCCATGCCCAGGCGTCCTGCCCTGCTCCCAGTTGTGTGGTGGGGAAAGCTTGGCCTGTAGAATCACACAGAAGTGGGATGGTGGGCATGGTGCACACTCCTGTAATCCCAGCACTCTGGAAGGCTGAAGCAGAAGGATTACAAGTTCAAGCCCAGCCTGGGCAATTGGATGTAGCCCATTGCAAAGGCCCTGGATTCGATCCACAGTATTGCAAAGAAAAAAAGGAGGGGGGTAAAATTCCAGCTCTTTCCCTCCATTACCTCATGATGAAGGGCAAGTCATTTAACCTCCGAGTTTCTCATCTCTGAAGAGGGTAAAAAGAGCTGTTCCCTTACAGAGGTATGAAGGCTCAATGAGGCCATGAGTTTAAGTTGGGGCTGTCGGATGATTCTAGTACAGGATTGGCCACAGCACACAGCTCCTTTATCTAGTGGTTTACCGTGGTAGCATTCAGAACACACAAGAAGAGCTAAGAGACTGGAAGGATGAGTTGAGCTGCTCAGTGTGTGTCTGGATTTTACACCAGAGCCACCTCATGCAGAGTCACACTGGGCTACCGTCTGTGAGTCTCATCAGTCTTAGGTTCCTTAATGGGTATGCAAAAACTCGTGTAAATAAGAACGGCATAATCTCAGCAACTAGGCAGGACACCATGACTCTGTCACCACGTGTGGAGACACCAGCATCTTCCTCAGAGACTGACAAGCAGAGGGGAGAGGGCAGGACTCCCCTGGGCCGACCCAAAGCCCTGCTATCCCAGCCTTCTCAACTGAGGTGTCCCAGGGAGGGATGTGGCCTCTACTCAGCTTGCCCGTATTCTGGTCAGACTGCCATTGTCCATGAGTATGGCTTTGAGCAAGTCAAAGGCCACCAGCCTGTGCTGTCCTTTGGTTAGTATAGTTTGTTGGGCACCTCCATGTACCAGGCAGTGTCCTGGGTGCCAAAGATGCAGCTGTAGTTAGCGAACAAACACAACAGGCAAAATGCCCGGTCTCCTGGTGCTGACACTTGAGTGGGAGAAGACAGACAAGAAACACATGGGAGAAGGAAAGCCACCGTATGCCACATGTAATGTTCGGTGATGGGGGCAGGAAGGCAAAGATGGCCAGTGTTGGGTCCATGAGAGGGACTTTTCAGCAAAGACCTTAGGAGGTGGGGAAGGAAGCGACATGGGGACCTGGGGCAAGGGAACGGCCAGTGCAGAGGCCTGGGAGAGCAGCAGGGACCAGTGATGGGGAAGGCCACCAGCGCCTCCTGGGCAGCAGGGGGGACTTTGTCCTTGACCCTGAGTGAGATGGAGCCACAGGAGGGCTCTGAGTAGGGCGGGATGTGAGCTGACTCCAGCGCACACAGCTTCCTTCTGGCTGCTTATGGGTACAGACTGCGGGGACAGGACAGGAACAGGGAGATGGCAAGGACCTATTGCAGTGGTCCAAGCAGGACCCCTCGAGCCAGCCTGTGACACTTCCCTCTTGGCCCTCTGATGTCCATTTCCCAGCTGCTAAGGAAGAGGCACATAGGGAACGACATCGTGACGATCATCTTCCAGGAGCCAGGGGCGCTGCCTTTCACCCCCAAGAACATCCGCTCCCATTTTCAGCATGTCTTCATCATTGTCCGAGTCCACAACCCTTGCACTGAGAATGTCTGCTACAGGTACGTACCACCACGCCCCCCATGCATGCCCACCGGACCCAGAAGTGCTGTTGCCAGCAGTGGGTGGCACCAGAGAGGGACAACTGGCCAGCCAAGTGGGCTACCTTCTGTGCTGCTTTGTGGTCCTGAGTTCAAGATAGAACCCAGTCAGAGAGTGAGCCCAACAGAGGCTCGGCTGCCTGGGTCCCATAAGGAGGCAATCAGGGACTGCGTTTGCATGGGTTCTTTTGTTGCAAGTGACAGAAGACCCACCTCAGTTGGGCTGAAGACAAAACGGTAGTTGTATGTATTGGCTTTCAAAAATGGCATGTACAAGGGAGGAGGGGTTGAAGGGAGGGTAGGGGAATGGGGAAAAAAAAGAATCAAGTTATATCATGTACAGGTACAAGTTCTCTATGATGACTGTGATCATTATATATACCTAAAATGTACCAATATAATCTGATTGGAAACTGAAAAAAAAAAAAAAATAGCATGTGAGCAGGGCATGGTGGTACACGCCCATTATCCCTGCACTTGGGAGGCTGAGGCAGGAGGATCGCAAGTTCAAGCCCAGCCTGGGCACCTTAGACCCTCTCTCAAAATAACAAAAAGGTCTGGGGATGTAACTCAGTGCAAAGGCCCTGTGTTCAGTCCCCAGTTCCGGGGGCGGTGCATGTGGCCAAGCACAGTGGCACAGGCCTATGATTCCAGCTGTTCAGGAGGCTGAGGCAGAAGGATTGCAAATTCGAGCTAGCCTGGGCAACTTGGTGAGACCCTGTCTCGAAATGAAAAGGGCTTGGGATGTAGCTCAGCGGCAGAGCGCCCCTGGGTTCAATCCTAGTACAGGGAGAAGAGGGGAAGATGGCATGTGGAAGTCTTTATGTGCCCCTATGCTTGTTGGCAGCTCTCACTTAACATCCCATCAGCTGCATGTCCAGCAGAGGGCGGGCTTTTCTTTCCCAGCAGTTGAGTGGGAGCCATGGAATGGAGGCCCACTAACCTGGTTGGAGTCAGGTACTTGCCTAGAGCCAAAGGGCAGCCAGGCCTGGGCACCAGACCACAGGACAGAGACCTCTCCAGGAGTGACGGTCTCAAGGAAAATCCTGGGGATGGAAGGATGGGGGCAGGGTAGGCAAAGATCACCTGTGGAGGTGTCTTGCTTAGGAGGCAGAGTTGAGGGGTTTTATTTAGTTCACTTACGGAGAAGTAATACAGGCCTCAAACCTGCCCTGCATCCTCCTAACAGCAGTACATGCCCAGAGTTGTGGCTGCCCCCACAGGGCAAAGAAGGAGGGGGCGTGGTCCTTTGAGATACCCACTCACTAACCCAGGCCCAGGCTGCTAGCTGGGCCTGCAGACTCTGGGGAACCGGCAAGGTGTGCTGCTTTCCATTTTTTGAAAATGGTTTGAAATTCAAAAGATATCGAAGTGTGTGCAGATAAAAGTCTCCCCCAAACCACCCAGCTGCCTTCACAGTTGACATGATTCTTGTGTTTCCTGACCCTTCAGGTACATGCAACAAATCCGTGTAAGTGTTCCTTTTCCACTTTTGAAATACCATACACGCTGTTCTGCATCTATTTTTTTCATGCTACAGTCTTTGAGATCCTTCCATGGCAGTACATAAAGTGCTTTTTGCTTCCTCTGACTGCTGCACATTCTATGGTATGGATGCGTGATAATCTCCTGCTGTCCTCCGTTAAGGAGCACTGGGCATACTTCCTGGTACCTGCAATGAATGACCTTGTTTCTGCTCATTGCTCCGTGACCAAATGTGTAGGATAAGTCCTTGCAGCTGTAGGATAAATTCCTCAAATAGAAGTCCTGGGTCAAGGGTATGTGCGTATGTGCACTGGTAGTCTTAGTGAAATTGCCAGAGTTCATCACTTTCTTCTGCCGGCTGGGTGTCTGAGAGAAGGGAGGGGCATTCCAATGTGCAGGGCTCACTGGCAAGAGCCACTATGCTGGACGTGTTCTCACGGCTGCTGGAAGTACACTGCATGTCAGGACCACCTTGCGGGCGTGTCCCAGGCCAAGGCCTCCTTCCCCAGCCCATTTTTTCCTGGGACTTAGAGTGGCAGCTGCTTTGAGCTCTGCATGGGGCGCAGGCCACTTAGGTGATGCCAGGGTTTAAAAGAGCGTGGTTCCTTGGCAGCTGAGAGGTGGCCCTGGTGAGGGAAGGGGGGAGATGTGCACACATACCCAGCTCTGATCTTCTTGTGATCAGAGGTGGAGGTTGCATTGGCCTGGTGGCTCTTCTCCTGTCCCGCCCTGCCTCTCCGCCTCCCCAGGGAGCCCCTGCTTGGTCTCTTCCAAGGAGAAGAGGGTGGACAGCTTCTTTCTGATGCTCCAACCTTTCTTGCTTTGTACAGTTTAATTTAAAATATTTGTATTATGCAGTATTTTGAACATTCTGAAAAGTGCAGAAAATTATGTAACAGACACCCATGTGCCCACCACCAGATTTAACAGATGTTACCATTTTGCCTTAATTGCTTCAGCTCTCCCCCTTCTCTCTCCCCCTTCTCTCTGTCTCTGTCTCTGTCTCTCTCTCTCTCTCGTTTTTTGAGACAGTCTCACTATATAGTTCAGGCTGGCCTGAAACTCATAGCAATCCTCCTGCCTCAGCCACCTGAGTGCTGGGATTATGGGCATGTGCCACCACGCCTGGCTTTTCTCTATTTTTAAAGAAAGAAACTGTTAGAGCTCTAACCAAAATGGCCCCTCACCCACCCCTTTCTATCACTGCTCTCTGGGCACACCTGACCTTGTGTCTCCACTGTAAGAAGGAGCTTGGACCCCAACCCATCCACCCTGACCTGCCCTCCACCCCAAGCCCTGGCCTCTCCCCTCGGTGAATTTCTAATCATCCTTCAGATGCCTCTGACACCCTTCAGTGGTTGTTACCCCCTCCCTGTGCCCTTGCCAAATGGGTTTCTGTGGCAGCATTGCTTAGCATAAAAACAACTCACTCGCCTGATGTGGAGGCTCACACTTGTAATCCTAGCACTCAGGAGTCTGGGGCAGGATTGCATTTTCAAGGCCAGCCTGGGCTATACAGTGAAACCCTATCTCAAAATCAAACCAAAAAAAAAAAACACCAACAAACAAATAAACAAGCAAACTTGCTGGCATGGCTTGTTCCTCCCTTGAAGGCAACCTGATGTCACAGTTACCTTCCTATGTCTGTTATGACACAGTGCTTGGCCATCGTGGGCCCCAAAGGGCTGGCTAGACAAATCCCTGGCCCATACATTGTAGGCCCCGAGGATTGTTAAATCAGTAATTGTGAACATTCTAGAAAGACTTACTGAGCTACAGGACCACAGGCATCCTGGTGGTCATACCGTGTCCTGGTTGTGTGATGAGTTGTCAGCCTTCCCCATTTCTGAATGGTGCACGAGCATCATCCCTGAGCCTGTGGGTTGTAAGCAAGCCTCCTCCCTCCTGCTGGGAAGTCAGGGACCAGCTGTTCTGATTGTCCAGAACCTTCAGCAGTTTGCAGTTTCATGATTTTTATAATTATGAGTCAGAACAGTGAGAAAAGCCAAAATCTGTCCTTCTAGGCAACCAAGTGCTGAATGAAATTGCAAAGCTCTTCTCATCTGTAAAGCACAGTGGGATCACACCATGAATTAGAGTTAAGGGACTGACCCAGCTGTGGTGGTGCACACCTGTAATTCCAACACTCAGGAGGCTGTGGCAGGAGGATCACTGCAAGTTCAAGGCCAGCCTGGGCTACCTAGGGAGACCCTGTCTCAAAAAACAACCACCACCAAAAAAAAGAGTGGAGAGATTGGCAAGGTCATCTCATCCATGCCCCTGCCCAGAGCCAAGGCTGTGCCCCTAGAGTTACTGCAGAAGAAAGCATGCCTGGTTTACGCAGCCTTTGAAGAGCGTCTGCCTGTTTCAGGAAATAGTACACTTGCACCCGCACATGATGGGAATCCATTTCTTCTTGGTGTATCTGTGCAGTCCCAGTTGTTACTTTAGTCAGTATCGAGTGCCTGTGCTAGTGTTGGGGAAACCGCGGAGCTCAGGATGGGACCTGCCTGTGTGGCTCTCCTGGCACAAAGGGACAGTGAACAAAGCGGATGGAGAGTGAGGGATCTGATTCATCCACCAGGGTTATGCAGTGGCTATCTTACCAGTCCCCTGCACTATTTCTGTTCTGCATGAGGCCGCTGCGGATCACCAACTTGCTGTCGCTCTTTTTTTTTTTTCCTCCAGTGCTGGGGATTGAATCCTGAGCCTCCTCACTGAGCTACACTCACAGAGCCCTTTTTAAATTTTTTTTTTATTTTCAGACAGGATTTCAATAAGTTGCCTAGGCTGGTTTGAAACTTGTCCTCCTGTCTCAGCCTCCCAGGGTCCTGGTATTACAGGCATATGCCACCTTGTCTGGCTCTGTTTTCACTCTGACTGCCACCTGCATCTATCAGAGATCCAGAGAGAGTCAGCAATCCTGTTGGATTTAACTGAAGGGGGTTCATGAACAGACTAACAGGGGTGTGGGCAGGTTTGGGGATCTGATATGGAAAAATTGAGGCATGCAGGGACTCCTAGCAGAGGGAGCTATTACTCCGCTACCCAGCTTGCCAGGATCAGAGGGTGGTGGGAGAAATTCCTGAAAGCTGTGGGATCTTAGGCCTGGGAAAAGGGCCTCCTAACAAGAACAGTGCTGAGAATAGAACCAAGGACCAAAGTCAATCCACCAGTGAAGGAAGGAAAAGAAATACAAGCATGCATCACTTGATTGGAACACTTTCTGAGAGATGCATCATTGGCTGATTTCATTGATGTGTGAACACAGGATATACTTATACAAACTAAAGTGCCTACAGTGTCATAGGTGATTTAACTGTATGGGACCACCATCACATAAGTGGCTTATCAAGAGCTGGGCATGGTGGCACATGCCTGTGATCCCAGCACTTGGGAGGCTGAGGCAGGAGGATTGCCTCGAGTTTGAGGCCAGCTAGAGCTACACAGTGAGTTCAAGGCTAGCCTGAACTACATAGCAAGACCCTGTCTCAAAAAGACAAAAACAAAAAACAGACAGACAAATAAGCGGCCTATCATTGCCCCAGAGGTCATTATGTGGTGTATGACTGCACTTCAGCCCCTCTGTCCCCACCTTCCTGTCTCCCACCAGTGCTTCCTATTGGCCAGACTCAACTGGAAGCCAGATGTCAGGGTCTAGGTGACATAGATATAAAGGTCGCCCTTCCAGAGCAGGGCAGATGGAAAGCAGCACACACTACCAAGACCCTGTGTGGTCTGGCTACTTGCGACCTTCCCAGCCTCCTGCTCCTTGCTCCCTGGGCTCTGCCTCTGGCCCCCAGGGTTCCTTCTACTCTGTGCATGCCCTTCCTACTTGGCTGTGGTATGCTGTGCCCTCCACCTGCAGTACTCTGCCCCAGCCCTGCTCAACCCTTAGCGCTAGATTAATTGTTACCTCTTCAGGCTCCCCCATCCAAATCAGGGCCTTCTTTTGTCGTGACATACCCTGTGCGTGTCCTTCGTCTGTGTAAGTTCATGTGTGTGTGGTTAGTGTGTGGCTCCTCCTAGATTAGAAGCTCTGGGAAGGCAGGGGTCACTGTATCCAGTGGTCAGGAGAGGGGCACTAAAGAAGCATCTGTCAAACAAATGGATGAATATCGTACTGTTCCCCGTCAAGATGGGGGTCAGGGAGCCAACCAAACCTGAATAAGCATTAGATTGTGTTTGGATTGCATGGAATATTTTTAATCCATAATTTCTGTATTTACAAAATTACCCTGCACTAGGAAGAGCAACAGCAGTTCGCAGCACTCACCAGCTGTGTCCATAAGGGTGAATACAGTACGGGCAGTGCTCCAAGGAAAGCTTGGTTCCCTCTTGCTTGTTTTTACCTCACCTCTTAACCATTATCATGCAGATAGCATAGGAGAGCTATCTTCCCCTACCCTGGGGTGAATACCCTGGCAGATACCTTGACCTTTCTGCCCAAAGGCCACTACAGGCAGGGCTTGGTGGCACATGCCCACAATCCCAACACCCTTAAGAGGTTGAGGCAGGAAAATTGCAAGTTCAAGCCCAGCCAAAGACCACTGAGATGTTAGACAGTTAGTCATTAGAAAGTCACATTCGGGGATTCATGTCTCCAGACTTGACACAGCAAATCTTCCCCTGCTCCCAGTGCAGGGCTGCTCTCTCTGGAAGCCTTGGTGGATGGGAGCCTGCCTTCCCCTCCATTTCCCTACTGTGCCCTTCTCTGCCTCCCAGCCCTGCTGCCTGCCAGGTTGTGACCCATGAGGGTCAGAGCCAAAGGAGGAGAAGGGAGGTGAGGAGGTGCCACTGGACTAGCCTCAGAACTGGCTGTCAGCTGGCTGGGCTCTTCAGGAGCTCCCTGCCC
This sequence comes from Erethizon dorsatum, assembly GCA_028451465.1. Taxonomy (NCBI): domain Eukaryota; kingdom Metazoa; phylum Chordata; class Mammalia; order Rodentia; family Erethizontidae; genus Erethizon; species Erethizon dorsatum. The sequence goes on from CM051834.1 coordinate 101,649,602, forward strand.
ACCCACGAAGTCTTGTGGGCAGAAGCCAGCCCCAGTGTCCTCCCCGCTCTGTGGGCCTCTAGGAGGCTCCTGCCTGGGGCCTCCATTCACAGAAGGGAAACTCATGGGTGTTGCCCAGTGGTAGAGCACTTGCCAAGCATGCACAAGGCCCTGTGTTCAATCCCCAGCACTGGGAAGGGGGACGCCTCTACTTTTGATCATGTATTTTTCTCCAAAGAGAGGGTTGGTACTTTTTTTTTCACATCTAAATAATTTCTCCCTCTTCAGCATGGCTGTGACCCGATCCAAAGACGCTCCTCCTTTTGGCCCCCCTATCCCCAGTGGGACTACATTCCACAAATCTGATGTCTTCAGAGACTTCTTGCTGGCCAAGGTGATTAACGCCGAGAATGCTGCACACAAGTCTGACAAGTTCCACACCATGGCCACCAGGACCCGCCAGGAGTACCTCAAGGACCTGGCTGAAAACTGTGTCTCCAACACCCCCATCGACTCCACTGGCAAATTCAACCTCATCTCCCTGACCTCCAAGAAGAAGGAAAAAACAAAGGCCCGGGCAGGCGCAGAGCAGCACAGCGCAGGGGCCATCGCCTGGCGGGTAGCCGCTCAGGACTACGCCCAGGGGTTGGAAATCGACTGTATTTTGGGAATTTCCAATGAGTTTGTGGTGCTCCTGGACCTACGCACCAAGGAGGTGGTATTCAACTGCTACTGCGGGGATGTCATTGGCTGGACCCCAGACTCCTCGACCCTGAAAATCTTTTATGGCCGAGGGGACCATATCTTCGTGCAGGCCGCAGAGGGCTCTGTGGAGGACATAAGGGAAATTGTCCAGAGGCTGAAGGTAAGAGCGAGCTCAGCGGTACAGAGGCCTCGGGAACCACTGAAATACTTTCCCTCATCAGTCAAGCAGGCTGGAACATGAATTGGCCCCAAGAAGATCAGAATTACACACTGGATCTGGTGGGCCCTAAGCCCAGGTTCTTCCTGGGGAAGGTTTGGGCCAGGGGTCTCTAGTTTTCCACACCACCATCTCAGGACAAAAAACATACTTATTAACCCCAGTAGTAGAAAATATAAGTTTAAGCCCATGTTAAAAATGTAAGGGGACTTAAGACTATAGCTCAGTGGTAGAGACCTTGCCTAGCATGCATAAGGCCCTGAGTTTAATCCCCAACACTACAAATATAAGTAAATAAGAGTACTTTTCTACGTGGGTTTTTTTTTTTTTTTTTTTTTGTGGGTATGGGGGGGTCGACCTCAGGACCTCGCGCGCCAACAGGCACCTGTGCCGCTGAGCGATATCACCGGCCCCTTTTTCGTATGTGGGTTCCAGGAGTCGAACTCAGGCCCTAGCGCTTGCAAGGCAGGTGCTTACACCACTGAGCCATCTCACCAGCCCAAGAGTACTTTTCTAGAAGAATTAAAATTGAATAAAAAGGTTCCAGACCATGAAAGAATAGAGCAAATGGGCCAGGAATATAGCTCAGTGGCACAGCGTCTGCTTGGCAAGCATGAGATTGTGAGTTCGATTCGTGGTGCCAAAAAAAAGAATAGAGCAGAGGCAGGAAACAGAAAAAAATATATATATATATTAAGCACGGCGTGGTGGCACACACCTGTAATCCCAGCACTTAGGAAGCAAAGGCAGGAAGATTGCTGTGAGTTCGAGGCCAGCCAGGGCTACATAGTGAGCTCAAGGCCAGCCTGAACTACATAGTGATTCGCTGTCTCCAAAAAACAAAAAAGGGCCGGTGATATAGCTCAGCAGCATAAGCGCCTGCCTGGCAAGCCCGAGGTCCTGAGTTCAACTCCCAGTACCAGCATATATAAATAAATAAATAAATACATACATACATACAAACAAAAGAAGAAGAAAAAAAATATATTAGCATGATAAATGAAACAAACATAAAATTAAATGGCAGGAATAAGCTCCATGTTAATAATCACAATAAGTGTGAATGGTCTATTTTCCCATGTTAAAAGACAAAGATTCAGTCTGGATAAAAATCTTAGTGTAAAAAATAATGATAACAATCCCTGGGCTCAGTGGTAGAGCACTTGCTTTAGCATATCCCTTACCTTGCTCTCCTGGTGGACAGCTCAAAGTCACATTCTGGCCAAACCAAGGGTGGCAGATTGGTGACAATTTGGTTGGTAATGGTGGCCTGAAGCATTGTGCTAAGAAGTATCCAGGCCATATCAGAGCACCACAGGACAGTATACCGTGGTCAACACAGTGATTGTCTCTGCAGCGAGTTTAGTGGAGTGGTGTATCAACTATGCTAAGAGAAGGCAGCAAGAGCACAGGGTCTAGAGTCAGAAGGCCTGGCTCCAAGTCCCAGCATTGCCATTTTCCAGCTGTGAGATCTCCTAATCAAGTTAGCCTCTGTGTGACTCGGTTTCCCTAACTGAAAAACAGGAACAAGAATTATTCTATCATATGCAAGTTTTAAGTATTGGGTGAGTTATGTCACCCAGCCAAACTGGTGGGCTATGCGCTCCTACTGCCACTGTGACTGGTGGCTGTCTTAGCGCATTTAGGCCTTTTGTACTCTATCATCAAGTTTTGGTGGGATTGGTAAAGCCCTGCTCACAGCTTCCCTGACTTTGCATATCATGTTGCTTCATAGAACAATGGCCAGTGTTCAGATTTCCTGCTGGAAGGTGAGATCCAGGAACTGGGGCTTTCATTGGTTGGTTTGCTCACTTGCTGATCTCATAGGCCTCGAACAGGGGTGGCACGTAGTAGATACTCAATAAACAGATTAGTGGTGGGTTAGTTGAATGAGTTTATTGAACATTTACTCTGTGCTAAGCATTCTACATGCATGATCTCACATAATCCTCCACCCAAATACAGGTCCAAATACAGGTCCTGTTCTTGTCCCCACTTGACAAACGAAACCGAAGCACAGAGAGGTACAGATACTCATAGAGATCGGACAGCAAATAGGCAGCAGAACTAGGGTCTGAATCCGGGTTTTTCTGACTCTAAAACCTGCTTATTCCCAAACTCAGGACTGGTCTCTGCTTCCTCAGCATCTCCCCTGGGCTAAGCGACCCTGAACCTTAACATGGCCAAGAGTGAGCATGTTCCTCCCACCCACTCAGGTTTCCTGTTTCAGGAAGGCCAAGGCCAAGTCCATCCTCGGTTTGCTGAGGTCAGAGGCCTTGACTTCAGCCTGGCTCCCCTTGTGTCATTTCCCACCCTTCACAGGCAGCCTCTAGCTGCTTCCCCTTCCTGCAGCTGCACGCCAGTGCAAGCTGCCCATGGTCTCCCAGATTACTGCATAGCTTCCCTGCCAGCTTTGCACCTCTACCTTTGCTTCTGTTCTCAGTGTGGGAGCCCAGGGGATCTGATCACGTCACTGCTGTGCTCCAAACCTCAGCTCACTCTAGGCAAAGGCAGAGCCCTTGCACTGGCCCACGTGGCACTTTGTGATCAAGTTCTTATTGGCTTTTCTGACCTGGTGTCCCCCTCCGCCCAAGCCGCACAGACCTCTGCTGTTTCTCCAGTGTGCTAGGCAGATGTCTGGACTCGGGGCCTCTTGCTGGAATGATCTTTGTTTGATCCCCGCTTGGCTTGTTCTGTCCCTTCCTACAGCCTTTGGTCAAATGTCAGTGAAGTCTCATCATCTCGCTTTGCAAAGCCCCTTCCCCGATTTGGCCTAGAGTGTATTGTCACCTGCACTGCCTGCTCTTCCATCATCTGACGTGTCGCCGCTGTGTCCTCAACACCCAGGCCAGCATCGGGTACACAGTAGGCGCTTAGTCAGTGTGTGCTATGTGCCTGCAGAACGTGTGCTGTCCTCATAGTAGGAACAGGGAACATTCATGGGGGCCGGCCGTGGGTCGGACCTGCTCTGCCCTTTGTGTGGTTTTGTCTTCTTCCTCACAGATGCCCAGTGAGGTAGATACCATCATCATCCCCACTTCACAAATGAGGAAACAGAGGCCTAGAGAGATAAAGCAGCTTGCCCAGGCCCCACAGTAAAGGAAGAGCCTGGGTTCTTCAAAACCGGGTCATTTCATCTCCCCACACCCCGACTGCAGCTTTTTCGTTTCCTGAACAAGGACCATCCCAGGCATATGCCAGGCTACACATTCTACCCACATTCAGTGCCTCTGTCCCACCCTCACCCCATGCCCACTGTTGGTGCAGTCCTCTTAGAGCACATTTCCATGGCCACCTCCATCCCCAGTCTCAACACCCAAAGCCTGCCAAGGAGTCAATGGGCTGGGCAGAGATGACATAAGCCATCTCCTGTGAGGGGCCAATGTGTGTCTTTCTGTGACATCTTCCAGGGCAAGCTGCCCTTACCCTTCCCTGGCAGAACTACAGTTCAGACCCAGGGCTGCTGACTTCACCACCCCACTATCCTAGACATCCTTTTGATGAATGAATCACATCCTTTTGTTTGTTAATTGGACAGGTTTTACTATGTGCTGGCCCTGCCTGGCCAGTGCAGTAACCGTAATGGGGCCAGGCCTTCCCTCATGGGACTCCCATCCGGGCAGATATAGAACAAGCAATTACAAGTACCAAGAGGTTAAAAGAAAGTTGTTGAGAATGTTAAGAGAACCTGTCACAGGGACCTAAATTAGACGGGGTTCCCCAATCCACAGCTTAGCTACAGCTCCAGACATGGTTAGCAAAGCTTAACAGAGGATTTCATATGAATCTGGCTTTCAAGAATTGGGGGATCTGGCTATACTGGGCTCACAGTCGCAAGAGCAGTGGTCAGCTGAAGTGTAATGATGGGTACCCCCTTTAGTTGGGGCACAGTGTGCCATTTGGCTATGACTCACAGCCCATGTCCCTTGCTAACATCATAAAAGAAACGGGTGCAGCATAGCACCAGGTAATCAGCGGAGGGGCCGAAGCCAAGAAGTCACCTGTGACTACCATTGCCCTCAATTTCCTCATCTGTCACATAAGCAGAGGAGCTGCACCTGCCTTATAAGTGAGAGACCCATGAAGTTGGGCATGGAGAAGGCTTAACCCAGGGCCGAGGGCCGGGCTGCGTGGCTGCTGAAACCAGCAGGGGTTTGTTTGAATTAGTATGTGGGTTGGGTGTCATAAGCAGCTCCCTAAGCCCTGTGGCCTTTCTGGAACCTTGTAAACACCAGGAATGGTTCTCTTCTTCATGCGGGCTCTTGGATTTGCTGTAAAAGCACAGGAGACAGAAGTTTCAGGACTCCTCTCTTGCTCTCTCACTCTTGTTCTTACTCGCTGTCTCTGTCTCTGTCTCTCTCTCTGTCTCTCTCCTTTTCCTTCTCCCTCTCCTTCTCCCTCTCCCTCCCCCTCTCCCTCCCTCACGAAATGACCCAAAGCACTGCAGTAGGTACAGACTGAGCTGCTAAAATACAATAGAGACCTAGTGATCTAGGAGCTGAGTTAGGACCTTATTTCTCTTTTAACTAGCTCTTGGGCTGGCAGGCTCACGTCTCTTGGCCCTGTGGCTCCCCCTTTCCCTCGTACTGATGTAGAAAGGTATTGTACTTATCTGCACAGTCAATGCCAAGTCATTCCATGTCCACGTTCCCGTGCTCAGGAAAGAACACATGAGTGTAGAGGGCAAGCAGTTTTGTTTTTAATGACCAAAGTTATGCCAGGTGTAGTGGCCCACACGTATAGTCACAGCTACCTAGGAGACAAAGGCAGGAGAATCACTTGAATTCAGGAGTTTGAGAATAGCCTGGGCAACATAGTGAGACCCTGCCTCAAAAAAACAAAAATAAAATCCAAAGTAGAAGTTCTATCATTTCATATTCCACCAGCCAAAATTAAAACATATATGTCCTTACCCAGCCACAAGGTAAGCTGAGAAATGTTGTCCTTAATGAGGTGGCTGAGTGTACCTGGAATCCCAGGTACTCACCTCTAATCCCAGGTACGTAGAAGGCAGAGGCAGGAGGATTGCAAGTTTGAGGCCAGTCTGGGAAACTTTGCAAGAATATATGTGTATGGGCTGGGCATGTAGCTCAGGGGCACGCTTGAATGCTTGTCTAGCACGTGCAAGGCCCTAAATTCAATCCCTAGTGTCGGGGTTGGAAGAGTGTTTTGTAGTGAGGGTCTTCTCCCCACAGGAAGAAGGGGACAGTGAGCACAGGCAGCAGTGGGCAGTGCTCCTGCAGTGTGTGCTGAGCTGTTACGGACGCTCCGTCTGGGCCTTTCTGGAAGATGGGGTCCTTCCCATGACAAAGTGCGGGCCCCTGAGGGCTGCTGTGGCCCAACTGGTATCGGGCATGGACACACAGGACTTTTCTTTATTGCCCACAGCCAAGCCCTTTGTTTTAGTTTTTGGGTTTGTTCTTTCTTTCAGCCAAGCTCTTTGGACTGTGACCACTTCAAAGGAAAGAATTTTGACTCCCAAAGCAAAAGTAATGGGCTAAGATAAATCCAGTCACAGCTTTCTCTTCAGCCAGTTTTAATGTTCATGTTTTGTTCTGTTTTGGTACCAGGAATCAAACTCATGACCTCACGCTTGCCAGGCAGGCACTGTGCCACTGAGCTATATCCCCAGCCCTTGTTTTGTTTTCGAGACAAGATCTTGCTTTGCAGTTCAGGCTGGCGTCAAACTCATGGCGATCCAAGTGCTGGGATTACAGGCGTGCGCCACCACACCTGGCAAGTTTTGCCTTTTAATTATGGAACATTTCAAACATACACAAAAGTAGAGGGAATCATATATGAACCCCAGTTGCCACTGCAAGCCTCTACATTTACCTGCCCATGGCCATCAAGTTTCTTCCTTCCCTCTCTACCTTCCCTCTGACAATTTTTATTTTTTTATTTTTTATTTTTATTTTTTTGTGGGTACCGGGGAGTCGACCTCAGAACCTCACGCGCCAGCAGGCACCTGTGCCGCTGAGTGATATCACCGGCCCCTTTTTCGTATGTGTGTTCCGGGAGTCGAACTCGGGCCCTCGCGCTTGCCGGGCAGGCACTTAAGCCGCTGAGCCATCTCACCGGCCCCCCTCTGACAATTTTTAAACAAATCTTAGACATCATATCATCTACAAACCTTTCAATATTTATCTCTAAAAGATAGACTCTTTTTTTTTTTTTTTTTTTTTGTGGGTACCGGGGGGTCGACCTCAGGACCTTGTGCGCCAACAGGCACCCGTGCCGCTGAGCGATATCACCGGCCCCTTTTTCGTATGTGGGATCCGGGAGTCGAACTCGGGCCCTCGCACTTGCAAGGCAGGCGCTTACGCCGCTGAGCCACCTCACCGGCCCTCTATAAGATAGACTCTTAAAAATAACAATTTTAGGTCTGGGGATGTAGCTCAGTGGCACAGCACCTGCCTGGCAAGCGCGAGATCATGACTTCAATTCCCGGTACAAAAAAAATATAATTTTAGCTGGGCACAGTCCTGCGTGCCTGTAATCTCAGCTACTTGGGCGGTTGAGACAGGAGGATGGTGCTTTTGAGGCCAGCCTGGACAATTCAGTGAGAACTTATTGCAAATTTTGTTGGGGCCGGTGAGATGGCTCAGCGGCGTAAGCGCCTGCCTTGCAAGCGCGAGGGCCTGAGTTCAACTCCCGGATCCCACATACAAAAAAGGGGCCGGTGATATTGCTCAGCGGCACGGGTGCCTGTTGGCGCGCGAGGTCCTGAGGTCGACCCCCCGGTACCCACAAAAAAAAAAAAAAAGCAAATTTTGTTAAAAGGGGGGCGGAGGCCTGGTGATGTAATTTGGTGGTAGAGCAGTTACCTGCCATGTGTGAGGCCCTGGATCCATTCCCCAGGACAGCAAAAAATAATGGCAGTAGTTTTGTCATCACACACATAAGAAATTAACAGTAATACCTTGTTGTCAAATAAATAGCCACCCATGGGTGGGCCATGAAAAATTTACTCAATCATAAATAATGTTAAAGGAAAGGTACCCTAGTCCATTTAGTCTGATATAACAAAATACTTTAAACTGGGTATATAAACAATAAATGTTGATTTCTTGCTATTTTGGAGGCTGGCAAATCCAGGGTCAAGGCAATAGCTGGTCTGGATTGTGCCAAGTGCCACTTTCTGGTTCCTACATGGCACCTTCTCACTGAATCCTCATGTTTGAAAGAGAGGAACAGCTCCTTGCGCCCTTTTTTCCAGTACTGGGGATTGAACCTAGGGCCTTTGCACTGAACTACAAAGCATGAGGTAGAGGTATAGCTCAGTGGTAGAATAATTACCTGATATGCATGAGGCCCTGATATCCATTACCAGCAGCACACACACACACACACACACACACACACAGATATCAAAGTACATCACAGTGAGTAATGAAAAATACTATTGTGTGAAGCAGGCTCTTTTTTTGAGACAGGGTCTCACCTTGTAGTTCAGGCTGACCTTGAACTCACAGCAGTCCTCCTGCCTCATCCTCCCGAGTGCTGGGATTACAGGCGTGCGCCACCACACCCAACAGAAGCAGGCTTTTAGTCATACATGTTTCCCCCTCTTCTAAATTCCCACTATCCAAATCAGAACCCAAACAAATTTGCTGACATTTTCGAGTAAGTCTTTTGCCACCCAGTCTTTGCTATCCACACTCAAGAATGTGATCGATTTGGATTGCAAGGAATATTTGTGTCTGTGGATGTATGTGTAAATGTGTGAATACGTAGTTTGTGACATACTTATTTCTTTCCAGTGGTAGTCAAAAGAGTGTGAAAGCCAGCACTCTACAGTAATAGGTACATTAAATAGCATAATTTCTAGCTAAGGAGTGACTTCTCATGGGAAATTTGAACATCACTTGTTCTCTTTCTATAATGCAGTTTTACGAAGGGGGCAGGCAGATCTTGCTATAACTGGCTTGTGAAGTTCGTCTTGTATCCCCGGAAGAGGCAGAACTACTAATGGCAAGCTGAGGGCCTCGGGGCTCTAATCAGCAGATTCTTAATGCTCGAATCTTACATTCACAACGGGGGGAATGGGAAAATCTCACACAAGGGAAGCGGGATACAGGGAATAATCGGAGCGAGACTCTGGTCTTGTCGGCTCCCTGTTGGGGATAGGTCTGATCAGAAGATGGGGTTCATGCTTCTGGGAGTGATGTCGCCAAGTGGGAGAATATTGTATACATTAGTTACTTTCCTTGTTGCTGGGACAAAGCACCCAACACCCACAACTTAAAGGAGGAAAGGTTTATTTCAGCTCGTGTTTCAGAAGTTTCAGTCCTTGCGCAGTCAGTGGCACAGTGAGAGGGGCCTAGGCAGAAGACAGCTGCTCGTGTCATGGCAGCCGGGAAGCAGAGAGGGAAGGAACAAGCCAGGGAGGGAGAGATGCTCTTCCAGGTCACACCCGCAGTGGCCCAGGGCGTGTCAGCTGTAACACCTCCACAATCCAGTCACCTTCCAAAGCCTGCCTGTGAGTGCATGAGGCCCTTAGGGGACGTCCAGATATAAACCATCGTGCGGCCTGAGTGCCCAAGCTGGAGAATGCCCCAGTCTTGCCAGTCTGTCGCTTCTCCCACGCACTTCAGTTGGAGTCAGTGTGTCAGACAGGATACATTAGTAGCTTAAAGCAACCAAGACTTTTGTTTCTTGCTTGCACTACATGTGCACCCTGGGCTTGGCTGGGGCTCTGCTCCGTGCTGTTCTAACACTGGGACCCCTGCTTTCCAGACAGCCACTGCTATCTAGAATATTCGTGGTCCCTGGCAGAGGCAAAGGGCCCGCACAGGGTCTCGTGCTGGCAGTTCCATCCCCCAATGCAGGGGACGTGGTCGTCCCAGTGCCAGCTCACCCTCCTGACCACAATGGCCCAGGAGTGCAGTCCTGCCAGACCTGAGGAAGGAGGGACATGGGCATTTGGAGACCCTGTGCCCCAGTAAGCCACAGCGGCCTAGCCATATTTCTTCTGCGGGAACCTGAGCTGCACCAGGCGATACACCCCCTCTTCGTAACCTGGCATCACCTGGGAAGGAGAGGAGGCGGAGGGAGTCAGCAGGTCTTCATCTTAATGGGGGTCAGGGGCTCTGACCCAAGTGTCTGAGGCTGGATCCCATCTGCTGCCTGCAGGTGATGACCAACGGCTGGGAGACAGTGGACATGACCCTGCGGCGGAACGGACTGGGGCAGCTGGGCTTCCACGTGAAGTATGACGGCACAGTGGCCGAGGTAGAGGACTATGGCTTCGCCTGGCAGGCTGGCCTCCGACAGGGCAGCCGGCTGGTGGAGATCTGCAAGGTGGCTGTGGTCACACTGACCCATGACCAGATGATTGATCTGCTGCGCACTTCTGTCACCGTGAAGGTGGTCATCATCCCACCTTTTGAGGACGGCACACCCCGAAGGTGAGAGGCGAGAGCGGGCTGGGGATTGGTGGCTCCCAGAGGCCTCCCTGGCCTGCCATCCTAGGCTTCAAAGGAGGGGCAGATAAGCCCTGTCTCAGCAGAACAGGGACGGTGGTGACAGGTGGGCATGAACCCTCGGCCATGCCAGTTACTGGTCTAAGCTCTTCAGGTGCAGGCTGTCTTGTGTATTCTCCACAGCAGCCTTGATGCCTCATGCGCATCTCTAGATTAAGCTCACAGTGTTTAAAGTAGCTTGCTCAGGGACACACTGGACTGCACTTGATTCCTTTGTTCAGCCCGTGTTTACGAAGCCCGTGCTATGTGCTAGCTCCATCTGTAGTGCCAGGGCCAGAGTGGTGCACAAAGCAAGGGCCCATTCTCTCGGAGTTTGTGTTCTCTGGGGAAGGACAGGGAGTAAAAATGTAGACACATACTACAGGATCCAGTGGTGATCACTTCTAAGAAAGAAATAGAAACAGGGTCAACGGAGGGGGCTACCGCTTGACAGGAGAGCTGCTTCTGGGTGGGCGGCTCGTGGCAGAGGCAGCCATGTGGTGTTGGGGGCCGAGAGCCCTTGATGGAACCAACCAGGGCAGAGTCTCCCAATTGTGGGTGTGGAGTGGCACAGGCCTGAGCTGAGTGAGCCAGGGTGTGAGCTGGGAGAACAAGACCCATGTGGTAGGGCAGACTGGGGCATTTTTATGAGCCATGGGAGCCACTTGGGTTTTATTCCAAGCACAGTGGGAAGCCAGTAGAGGGTTTGTTTCTTTTAGTTTGTTCTTTTAATGAAACGTTTCAAACATAATAAAAGTTTGGAGTTAAGCTGGATCTGGTGGCACACACTTGTAATCCCAGCACTCCGGGAGGCTGAGGCAGGATCACAAGTTTGAGCCCAAGCTGGGCAACTTAGTGAGACCTTGTTTTAGAACAAAAAAGGGGATGGGGACGTAGCTCAGTGCAAAGGGCCTGGGGTTCAATCACCAGTGCTGTTTTAAAAAGTGTACAGTTGGCCCTTCGTATCTGTGGGCTCCACATCTGCGAGTTCCACATTGGAGTTCCACCAATTGTGGATCAGAACTTGAAGGTGTATTGCATCTGTACTGGACAGGTACAAGCTTTTTTTGCCCTTATTTTCTCTAAACAATAAAGTGTAACAACTATTTACATAGCATTGACCTTGTATTGGGCATTATAAGCAATCTAGAGCTGATTTAAAGTATACACGAGGATGTCCATAGGCTGTATGTACACACACTGCATTTTATTTCAGGAACTTGAACGCCCTCGGATTTTGGTACCCTAGGAGACTCTTGGAACCAGTCCCTCCTGGAGAGCGAGATGACTGTACAGAGCCCCTAGTTTCAACTCTCATCAGCATATGGCCGATATTTTGTGCTTTTATAATCTCTACATCTTCTTCCCTATACTCACCATCCCCCATGTTGGATTATCTGAAACAATCCCAGATCTTGCAGTGTATTTCTGCACAGTAAGGAAAAACCTTTTACATTTTTTATTATTGAGTCAGGTGTGGTGGCAGCACACACCTGTGACCCCAACATTCAGGAGACTGAGGCAGGAAGATTGCTGTGAGCTCAAGGCCAGCCTGGGCTACATAGTGAGAACCTGTCTCCAAAAAGCCAAAGAAAAAATAAATATGTGTTTTAAAAATTTTTATTGTTGTACTTAATAAGTTAAATAGTAATTCCTTAATACCAACTGTCCTATCTGTTTAATTTTCCCCTATTATATCAGATACATGGTTAAGGAAAAAAAAAAAAAAGTTTTGTTAATCAGGATCCTCATATTGCATTTGGCTAAAGTGTCTTAAAAGTTTTTTTAATTAATTTATTTATTGTGCAAGAGATTAAACCCAGGGTTTTTTGGTTTGTTTGTTTTTGTTTTTGTGGGTACCAGGGGTCGAACTCAGGACCTCATGCTTGCCAGGCAGGTGCTTATGCCGCTGAGCTATCTCACCAGCCCAAAACCCAGGATTTTTGCACTGAGCTATATCCCCAGCCCTTTTTTATTTTTTATTTTGAGACACAGTCTTGCTAAGTTGCTCAGGCTGGGCTCGAATTCGGGATCTCCTGCCTCGGCCTCTTAGAGTGCTGGGTTTACAGGCTATGCCATGATGCCCAGGTTCTTAGGGTTCTTTTTAATCTGTAAGGTCCCCTCCCCCTTGCAGTTTATTTTGGGAAGAAACCAGGTCACTTCCCCTTAGTTTCCCACATCCAGGATTCAGATGGTTGCTTCACCATGGTGTCCTTTAACTCTTTCTCTAGCAAACTAGAGTTTCACATAGAAGCTTGATATGGGGTAGGGGGTGGGGGCACAGCGAAGGCCAAACGTGAGAACCATGCCCCTCAGCTTCTAACACCAGAAAGAGGCCTGTGTGGCTGGACTGAGCCAAGAGGAGGGCTTGAGATGAAGTGACACTGAGTGCCATGTTCGTTCACAGCCTCACTGGGCTCCCACCAGGGCCAGCATGATTCCCACTTCATGGATGAAAACTGAGGCCCAGAGTGGACAAGTCACTACTGCAGAGTTGCACAGCTTAGTACATTCCAAAGCCAAACTCACATGCAAATGTGCCTGTCTCCATTGCACACTCTGGCCTCTAAAATCTGTCGAGAGTTGTGAACACATAAGCGATTTTGCTGTACTCCCACTCCCCTGTAAACTTGCTCTTTAACTTGGTGAGGGACAGTTTGGGGCGGGCCTAAACCCTGAAACCGCCCCTACCCACACCCGTGGTCCCTCAACCTCAGGACTCCAGTGAAGCCCCAGGCAGCCCCTGCCTCAGTCCTTTCCTGTGCCCTCTTAAAACCACCTCTGCCCAGAGCCATGAGCAAGCCACACCCGCTGGATCCGTGCAAGGGCCAGCCTCGCCAGGGTCACCCCACAGGCAGGTTCCTGGTAGTCGTGTTCCTTAGGCAAGGACAAGACCCCTCTGCCTCTTTCTGCATACGCAGTGACTTGCGCACATGGTAAGCCAGTTTGCCAGTATCTGCCTTTCCAAAGCCAGGGGAGCACAAGAAAGGCCTCAAAGGACAAGCAGGTAGGGACGAACCAAACGCAGAAGTAGAAGTCTGCGTTCTCTGGCTCTGGGGAGACAAGGCCAGGGAAGTGCAACCAGACAGACAGGCTCTGTTCCCTGCCCTGTTGAGGAGGACGGTCCTCCTACCCCCTTCACAAGGAGGCTGGCAGGAAATAGGATCTCCCAATTGCAGGGCTGGTGCAGGTTGGGGCCTGGGTGGTGTTTGTTGTTCTTCACATGAGAGGCGGCTAGCTGACCTCATTTGCAGAGCTGATAACCTCAGCTCAGGGAGGCTTCTAGCCTCTCTGCAACCCAGGCTCCTGGCTCAGATGTCAAAATAAGCTCATGTGGGATGGGCAGAGAGGCACTCACTGCCACCACCCAAGCTTTGCGTGGTATGCCTTGGGACCCCTTGCACTTCAGATGTTGAGAATACAAAGGGATCTCTAGCCTCCTCAGGCCACAAGACTAGAATTCACCCCCTCCCCGCAAGGCCAGTGATGCTGGGGATGGAACCTAGGGCCTCATAAATGCTGGGCAGAGCCTGGGGTGGCAGCACATGCCTGTAGTGCCAGCACTAGGGAGGCTGCGGTAGGAGTATCACCATGAGTTTGAGGGCAGCCAGGGCTACATAATGACTTCAAGGCCAGCCTGGAATACGTAGCAAAATCCTGTCTAAAAAAAAGAAGCTGGGCAACTGTTCTGCCACTGAGCTACACCCCCCAGTCCAAAGCTAGAGTACCTAAGTGAGCCCTGCACCTCTGGGCCATAGCTGGGCTGGGCCAGATAGCCAGGAGAACATCCGTAGGCCTCTGGTACGTCATGATAGGGTTGAGGATGGGTGGCTTAGTGGTAGAGCACTTGCCTAGCATGCACGAGCCCCTGGATCCAATGCCCAGCAATGAAAAAAAGGCTCATCATGACCTTGAGTGCTTGTGCAGGCTCAGGAGGGATGCTCTGGTCTTTGTAGCTGTCTGAAGGGGACAGCAACCTTGGGACATGTTCAAACCTATTACTTAGTCCCAAGATCTCTGGTCACAAGGGTTGGGAGTTGCTCCCTAAAAAGAGAAATTGAAATCCCACAAATGAGTGAGTAGAAGGCATAAGGAAGATGTCCCTGGGGCCCTTAGAAACTAGGCTGTTGAGGTCAAGGAAAAGGAGGCAGTGACTGGAGAACCCAGGGGACATCCCTCCCTCAGACCTTCCCATGTGTGCCAAGTGGCCGGAACAGAGTAGTGCAGTATTGGAGGACAAAGGCTACCAGCAGCCTAAATATCCATCAGTAGGGAGCTGGCTGGGTAAATGCCAGGCATCGAACGACAAAATAGTGATTGTTTTAAAATAAAATTAGCCAAGCGTGGTGGCGCACATGTGTAATCCCAGCTCTCGGGAGGCCAGACGTTCACAAGTTCAAACCCAGTCTGGGCAACTTAGTGACTTAACCAACACCCTGTCTCAAAATAAAAAAGGAGTGGGGATGTAGCTCAGTGTGAAGGCCCTGAGTTCAATTCCCACTACCATTAAAAAAAAAAAAAAAACAGTTTGGAGATATAGCTCACTGTTAGAAAACTTGCACAGCATGTGCACAGCCCTGGGTTTCATCTCCAGCATCCGTCCCCCCACAAAAAAAAAGGAGAAAAAATACTTTCTTTTGAGACAGGGTCTCACTATGTATTCCTTCCTTCAAGGCTGGCCTTGAAGTCACTATGTAGCCGAGGCTGGCCTCAAACTCAAGATAATCCTCCTGCCTCAGCATCCCAAGTGCTGGGATTACAGATGTGCACCACCATGCCTAGCTGTCAGCATGCTATTTTTATTACTATTTCAAATTTTATCTGCTTATCTGCATAAGATATTTCCAGAAGAATACATGAGAAACTGTGAACAGTGGTTGCTTCTGGTGGGTGAAACTGGGGACAGAGATGCCCTTTTATGCCACTAAAAATTTTTTTTTTGGTACTGGGAATCGAACTCAGGACCTTGTGCTTGCCAGGCAGGCACTGTACCACTGAGCTGTATCCCCGGCCCTGCCACCTTAATCTTTAAGAGTTCAAACATTAGACAAACGGTACTGTGCACCACTATCATCACTTGAACCACAGTGACACTCAGGTCCTGGGCCCTGTCCCCAGGGAGATTCTGATCCATATGATCTGATGTGGGACTCAAGAACCTCATTCTGGGGGCCGGTGAGACGGCTCAGCGGCTTAAGCGCCTGCCTTGCAAGCGCGAAGGCCCGAGTTCGACTCCCGGAACCCACATACGAAAAAGGGGCCGGTGATATCGCTCAGTGGCACGGGCGCCTGCTGGCGCGCGAGGTCCTGAGGTCGTCCCCCCGGTACCCACAAAAAAAAAAAAAAAAAAAAGAACCTCATTCTGCGCTGAGGACTCGGTGATTTAGATGCCGGATTTCAGGTCACGGGAAAGCTAGAGAGAAGCCAGGGAAGAAGTCGACTGGACTTTGGGAAGTGGAAGGGAGACTTCAGTCTCTGAGTTTGCAAGAAGAGCTGGGTGACAGTGCTGGACCCTGTGCAAGTGCTGGTGTCATGCTTGTGACTACCCCCATCTTACAGATTAGGAAACTAGAGAAATCCTTTACCCAAAAGCATGCATGTGGTAAGGGCTGGGATCTGAACCAGCCATGTGGCCAGGACTAGGAATGGCTGTGTTCTCAGGAGTCTGCCTCTAACAAGCACCCACCTGCTTTCCCTGTCGTCATTCTGATGCATTCTCCAGCTTTATAGGGACACAGCTCTGGACGAGGTACCCCCAGCTCAGCAGCTCCAATAGAAATAGGTCCTTTCCCCCTAGTAGTTCCAGAAATGGCTCTACACAGTTGATCTCATTGTTCTCCTTGGACCTGCTTAAGGCACGTGACAATCCCATGCTAGTCACTGCATACAGGCGAGATGTTTCTGATTGGATGGGCCTGGGCCGCAAGCACATATCTGGACTCAGGAAGCAGGGTCTGCCCCACCCAGAACACACAGCTGTTATCAAAAGAAAGGGCTGTAGGAGCCAGGTAGGCAGGAGCACCAGGTGTGTACCACCTGGGAGAATGATGACACCTGCCTCCACCTCTGTAGTCTGGCTGTTCTACCAGCTCTGTCAGACATCTGTGTTGTTACTGCTCCCCACCTGGTGCCTGGTGAGGCATGGATACCTAGGGATCCCCATTGACAGCTAGATGGAACTTCCAGGGACATGGCACGTCAGGCCAAGGTGCCAGGACACATCCTCATGTCACCTTCGCCTGATTCCTTAGCAGTCCTGTCCTGGCCCACAGCCTCTAAGCCGCCAGATCTACCAGACCTTTTACCCAGTGGCTGTGAAGTTCTCTGGGCTCCAGAGAAGCCTCAGAGGTCAGCACGGTAGGGGCACCAGAGCTTCCAGGCTCAGCACTCCTCAGAGCCCAGAGCTCACAGCTGCTGGGGGGTGGATTTCCTGAGCACAGCCCCTTCTGGGGCTCTAGGCCCCGCCTGTGCGGAGGATGCCAGCCCAGCCCGCATATCTCCCCACTTCGAGCCAGGATCGCTGTGGTGTGTGTGCCAGCCCTGGTCTGGGGGGAGTCACAGGCCGCTCTGCATCTATTTCAAGGTTCTGGGTTTCATAGCTTTTTTTTAACCACCCTGCAAAGTAGGTCACCTGCTCCCCTTCCAGCAGCCTTTTGAGATTCTTTGGAACAAGACAGAGACTGTCCTTTGATGCCGAGGGCATCTGCCTTTCCGGCCCAAGTACTGCTAAGAGGGGCCCAGCCAGCGCACAGGGCACTGGCCGGCTGGAGGCTTGGGCTGGGGAGAAGGGAGAGGATGCACGACAGAGTGGGAATAAGGAGAGGGGATGAGGAGACAGGCTGGCACTCAGAGCCCCCATGTCAGGCCCTGTCCTAGAACTCTGAGCTGGTAAGTTTCAGACCCTGTTCAGCTTTTAAAATAGGTCATCATGGTTCAACTATTGCCAGGAAAACCTGGCCCTGTGTAAAGGAGGCAGCAGGTCCCTTTCAGCAGCAGGACATGTGCCGGTGGGCTGGGGTCTCAAGTAACCAAGTTGTTCCCCCCAGGGGCTGGCCAGAGACCTATGAAATGAATACCTCGGAGCCCAAGACCGAGCCGGAGAGCCTCACCGCTGGGGGCCGGCCCCCTTACCGCAGCAATGCCCCCTGGCAGTGGAGTGGGCCTGCGTCCCACAACTCTCTACCAGCCTCCAAGTGGGTCGCCCCAGCCACCCCGGGCCACGCCCAGTCTCTCAGCCGGCCGCCAAAACAGACCCCCATGGTCCCCTTCCGTGAGTCCCAGCCACTGCACAGCAAGAGGTAAGGACCCCTTCGGCCCTGTCTCCCACCTGGCCACACCCAGTCTCTCCTTCCCTCAGTCTGTCTGTGACCCTGTCATCCGCCATCTCCCTCTGCTCCCCCCTTCCCTCAGCTTTCTCCTGGGGCCTCTTGTGCTGGACTGGGCTGCCAGAGGGTGGAAACGCACCTACCAAGTACAAGTTGGAACTTTGATTTTTTTTTAAAGATGAAGGGGCTGACAAGTGCAAAATATTAGGACAGTGACTTCTCAAAGATTCTGGGAGGGGGCAGGGGAGCCATGTTCCAGTCTCAGGCTGGGCGGCCAGGCCACTTAGGGAGTTTGATGATATTAAACTTCTAGATACTGTTTTGAATACAGTATATATTAAAAGATAGAAAGAGCTGGGGTGGGGCCGGTGAGATGGCTCAGCGGCTTAAGCGCCTGCCCGGCAAGCGCGAGGGCCCGAGTTCGACTCCCGGATCCCACATACGAAAAAGGGGCCGGTGATATCGCTCAGCGGCACGGGCGCCTGCTGGCGTGCGAGGTCCTGAGGTCGACCCCCCGGTACCCACAGAAAAAAAAAAAAAAAGAAAGAGCTGGGGTGTGGCTCTGTGGTAGAGCACTTGCCTAGCAGGCATGAGCCCCTGAGATCCATCCCTGCACTGAAAAGAAAAGAAGTATATCCTCAAAATGAAGCAACTGGGCTGGGTGTGGTGGCATATGCCTGTAATCCCAGCACTGTGGAGCTACGTAGGCTGAGGCAGGAGGATTGCTGCAAGTTCAAGTCCCTGCTGAACTATGTAGCAAGACCTGTCTCAAAAAAAAAAAAAAAAAAAAAAAAAAATTGTAGAAGAGCACATCCTCTAGGAGAGGGGCAAGAACCAGGAAGAAGGGACCATGGAAACCCCAGCTTCTCACTGCCCTTTACTCAGCTTCCATCTCTTCATCCAAAGAGAGGATAACAGATGGGATGTGGCTGGGCCTGAGAGAAAGATTGTCCATCGGTGCTGTTGAGGTTAGGGTACCTCACCATCACTCCGGCCTCCTTCCTCTCTTGTCTCATTCCAGGCCTGTGAGCTTTCCAGAAACCCCTTACACAGCATCACCAGCAGGGGCCGACAGAGTCCCTCCCTACCGACAGCCTTCTGGGAGCTTCTCCACCCCGGGTTCTGCCACCTACGCAAGATACAAGCCATCCCCTGAAAGGTCAGTCTCCTCCTCTTTTCCAAATTAGACTCTGGTGAAAGCTGCGGATCCTTCTTCCCTGGAGAATGCATGCACCACAATTTTATTTGCTACTTTATGGGGTTTCTGGGCTCTGGAAGGTCTTCAGAGCACCCCCAAGGGATTGGCTGTAGCTCACATTTAAATGTAGGGTTATGCTGGACTGGGTGGGACTCACCATTGGCCGTCCTTGTGGCAGAGTTTTGGTTGCCATTTTCTTGACACTGTTTCCTGTTTTGAGTCAGACCATCCTCTGTCCAGCTTTGCCATCCACTCATCTCCCTCTAGTCCCCACCCCTGAAGGTGGAGCCATAAGCAGTCCCTCATTCTCGTGATCATTCAGGCTTCAGTCCTGCCTCTTGGAGCCATCCCCAACCTGGAGACCTGAGAGATCTTCCCAGATGCTGTGTGCTCCCCAGTGCCATCAGGATAAACCCAAACTCTGCAGCTCGGCAGGCAGGATCTGGCTCCAGCCAAGCTTGTGGCCATGGGGCCTTGTTCTCACCACCTCCGTGCTCCCAGCCATCTCCTTGCCTCCTCTGCTCCACCCTCCACTTGGCAGCCAGAGGCTCTTTCTGTATCTGGCCATGTCTGTCCCCTGCCCCAAACCCTCCCTCGACTCCCAGAGCCCTTGGTACACATCCTCAGTTCCCCCATCATGGTCTCCCAAGATGCTCATTCCTTGTAGGACACACACCAGCCCCACTGGCCACTTCCAGATTTGTAGGCAGGCTGTCTGCATGTCACAGCCCTGGCCTTGGAGTTCTTCGCCTTCCTCGCCCCACTCTCCACACCTGAGTTTTGATGCTGCTCCTCCTGGAGGCCTTTTCCAGCCTCTGGTGCCAAAGGAAGCGCTGCCCCTGGGTCCCTCGGCTCCCTGTGTGTCTCCTAACCAGAGCCTTGAGCAGTCTGTTCTCTTAGCCTAGTTAAGGGCGCGCGTGTGTGTGTGTGTGTGTGTGTGTGTGTGTGTGTGTGTGTGCACGAGCGCGCACATATGCATGTGTGCAAAGAGAGTGCACTTCAGGATCTAGGAGTTTGCAGGTCCTCCTTTGGGGGCTGACATAAGGCAGAGCCTTGCTCTGTGGTCAGTGAAAGGATGGAGTGAGTGGGTTTGTGCAAATGAAACAGGGACCGCCCCACCAGAAGAGGACTGGTGTGAGAACAGATGACAAGGAGTTTCTGACCTGGCAAGACTGCGGAGGAGCACACCGCACCATCATTAGACTCTAAGCCTCTGTTGTAAACTTGGGGAAACCAACCCACTATTTCATCTTTTAGTGGCCACCATTGAGCTACTCATTTATCTGGGGTCCTGTTGTGCCCTTGCTGACCAGTGGAGAGAGGACCTTACAGACCTTGTGAGCGAGCGTTCCCGCAGAGGAGGGAGCACAGCCCAGCTCCAGAGAGCCAGGCTGGCTGCCAGGAGGAAGTGGCATTTGAGCAGAGCTTGGAGAGATGAATAGGAGTTTACCACAGAGAGGAGGAGCAGGTTGTTCCAGACAGAACAGGGGCCACAGGCAGGAATAAGCGGAGTGGTGTGGAGCAAAAGAGGCACTGAGAAGAATTGGTATGTGTACATTGTGGCAAGTGGGAGTGGCCAGGCCACAAAAAGGGCCAAGCCTAGAAATGGCAGGTGGCCTGGAGTTGTCGGCCAGTGACAAAGATGGCGGTACTGATGTTACTGAGAACAATTGGAAAAAGTTTTTTTTCCCCCCAAAGTCTTTGTGTTCACCCCTTTAGTTTCTCAACTTTTTATTTGGAAATAATATTCATAGGAAGTTACAAAGAAATGTACAGGGAGAGCCCATGAACCCTTCACCTAGCTTTCCCCATTGTTAACATTTGAACAACTATCGTACAGTATCAAAACAGGAAACTGACATTGGTTCAGGCCACAGAGCGTGCTCAGAAGTCACCAGTTGGCGGGTGTGGTGGTGCACACTTGTAATCCCAGCAAGTTCGAGGTCACCCTAGGCAATTTAGCCAGTCTCTTTATCGTTGTTATTATTTATTTTGATTTTTGGGTTTTTTGGGGTGGGTGGGTTGTTTGTTTGTTTGAGACAAGGTCTTACTATGTAGTTCAGTCTGGCCTTGAATTAAGTAGCCCAGGCTGGCCTTAAACTCACAGTGATCCTCCTGCCTCAGCCTCCCAAGTGCTGGGATTATAGGTTACAAAATAAAATTATTTATTTTGAGACAAGGTCTCTCTAAGTAAGTCTCTAAATTGCCCAGGCTGGGTTTGAACTTGCAGTCCTCCTGCCTCAGCCTCTCAGACTGCTGAGATTAAGGCCTGTACAACCATACCTGGCTAGTTTCTGGATTTTGACTCTTACAAATATCAATGCTACAAACACGTACTTTCAGGCATACAAGTTTCTGCATGAAAATAAGTTCTCATTTCTCTGGGATAAATGCCCAAGAGTACAATTGCATACCATATGGTGGGTAAGTCCATTTTACAGTCCCACCAGCAGCGTGCGAGTGATCCAGTTTCTCCACATTCTCACTACCATTTGTTGTTGTCACTGTTTTTCACTTTAGCTCTTCTGATGGGTATGTGGTGATATCTCATTGTGGTTTTAATTTGCATTTCTCTCATGGCTAATGATGTTGAACATCTTTTCAAGTGCTGATTTGCCAAATGTATTTCCTTTTTGGGGAAATGTCTGTGCATGTCTTTTGCCCATTTTCTAATTGGATTCTATACTCTCCAGTGGTAGAGAGTTCTTTGTATGTTCTAGATACAAGTTCTTTGTCAGCTATGCAGTTCTGGAGATAAAACTCAGGGACTTCATCCTCAACTACATCCTGACTTTTTTTTTAATTCTTTTTGTTTTATTTATTCAGCACTAGGGATTAAACCCAGAGCCTTCACACTAAGCTACATCACTAAGCCCTTTTTATATTTTTATTTGAGACAAAGTCTCACTGAGTTGTCCAGTTTGGGTTTGAATTTGCCATCCTCCTATCTCAGGCACCAAAAATGCTGAGATTACAGGCATCCACCACCACATCCAGCTTATTTTTTTATTTTGAGACAGGGTCTCTCTAAATTGTTAAATTGCTCAGGCTGCACTGGAACTTGCAATCCTCCTGCCTCAGCCTCCCAGAGTGCTGGGATCACAGGCATGCCCCACTATCTGTAGTTTTCTTTTCACTTTATAGAATCTTTCACAAAACAAAACTTTAACTTTGATGTAGTCCACATTAGCATTCCTTTTCCTTTTTTGAATCGTGTTTTTGGTGTTGTCTAAGAACTCTGCCTAGGCTTGGATCCTGAAGATTTTCTCCTATTTTTTTCCTAGAAGTTTTACTTTTTGACATTTAAGTCCTTGGTCTATTTTCAGTTAGCTTTTTTTTTTTTTTTTTTTTTTTAATGTGGGTACCAGGAGTCGACCTCAGGACCTCGTGCTTGCCAGCAAGTGCTTGTGCTGCTAAGTGATATCACCGGCCCTTTTTTTCCTTTATGTGGGTTCCGGGAGTCGAACTCAGGACCTCGTGCTTGCTGGGCAGGCGCTTATGCCGCTGAGCCATCTCACCGGCCCTCAGTTAGCTTTTATATACCTGAAAGGTTGAGGTCCCTTTTTTGCCCATGGATGTCAAATTGGCTCTATCACCATTTATTGGAAAGGCTGTTCCTCCCCTGCATTTCTTCAATGCCAGGGATTGAACCCAAGGCCTCATGCATGCTAGGCAAGTGTTTCATCACTGAGTTACACCTCCAGCCTGTTTTTTGCTCCTTAGAGCAGATATTGATGGATGGGGGCTAACTGGGCCTATTTGTACGGCTCTATTTTGGGTTCTCTGGTCTGTCCCATCAGTACTTAAGCATGATCTCAGTGAGTTCTGCCAGCAGTTCCCTGAGACAGAGTGTTTGTTTATGCCCATTTTACAGAGGGGAAACATCCGGGAGGGTCAGGCACTCACCCCAGAGCTGCCCTGCCTGCCTGCGCAAAGGACTTCAAGCTCCTCCTCCAATTCAGGGCAGTGTGCATGGTTCCCTCTGAAATACCTGTCCATGGTGACATTTAGATGGCTGTGATTTTGCATTTCAAGCTCTCTGACATTGGCAATTGGGAATATACCGGTTTTCCTATGACTTGGGCCCACCCAGCCCACCCCTGTCTTCCAAGGGTGCCAGTGGTCCTGGCTGTGCTCTCTACAGCTCATGCCTCGGCATTTTCTACCTCTGTGAGCAGCTGGGTTTCCAGCTCTGCCAGATATTCCTAGCACACCCCGTGCCCTAAACCCCCAGAACTATCTTTCACAGTCAGTCACCAGCCTGAGGTAAAAGGCCCAGAAGCAGGTCAAGGCCTTTCCCTACTGCACAGCTGTCACATGACTTCCTGTGTGTAGGAGGAGCAGACCACCAAGCTCAGCACAGAGTTAGGATAGAAGGATGTGTGGTACAGCTGTCCTGCAGGCTGCACTGGGCCCCAGACAGTTGCTCACCAGCCCCCTGGCTAGATTTTTTATCCTTTTTTTCTCTGCCAATGCTATATGGAGTGGTTTATTAGTTAGGAGGCACTCGACTGCAAGGGACAGAAAACGTTATTCAAGAAGACATGAAGCCCTGGGCATGATGGTACACACCTGTAATCCCAGCTACCCAGGAGGCTGAGGCAGGAGGATCTCAAATTCAAGGCTAGCCTGGGCAACTTAGAAGAGCCTGTCTCGAAATAAAAATTTTTAAAAAGAGCTGTCAACCTAGCTCAGTGGTAAAGCACCCCAGGGTTCAATCTCTAGTACCACAAAAATAAACAAATAAATAGTGAGGCATTAGGGGATTTATCATTTCCCATGTTCAAGGATATCCTTAGGGACTCTGCTCATGGTCCCAAATAAAACCAGTGTCCTGTGGAAAAGGAGGGAAGGACTACTTCTTATCTTTAAGAATGAGGGAACTGGGTCACTTTCCTACCCTTTAACCCTGGCAAAGTCGCATGAGGACCTAAGACTGTCTTTTTTTTTTTTTTTGTGGGTACCGGGGGGTCGACCTCAGGACCTCGCGCGCCAACAGGCACCCGTGCCTCTGAGCGATATCACCGGCCCCTTTTTCGTATGTGGGTTCCGGGAGTCGAACTCGGGCCCTCGCGCTTGCAAGGCAGGCGCTTACGCCGCTGAGCCATCTCACCGGCCCTTTTTTTTTTTTTTTGAGACAGGGTCTTGCTATGCAGTTCAGGCTGGTCTTGAACTCACTTTGTAGCCCAGGCTGGCCTCGAACTCACAGCAGTCCTCCTGCCTTCTGCCTCCCAAGTGCTGGGATTACAGGCATGCGCCACCATGCTGGGCCCCCTATGACTGTCTTTTAAACTGTCACCTACTAAGTCATGTGACAGAGGAATGGCCACCAGAGCAGAATCTGGTCTCCACCAATAGGGACAAAGAAGGTGATGTGCAGGCAGCCAGCGGTGGCTCTACCATCTGCCCGCCCTCCTACCCAGCCATCCTGTAATTCCACTGTTCTGCTTGTGAGGGTAGGAGACTGACAGCAGGCTGGAGCCCCTGCTCCAGGGAGGCTCTTACCTACATTCTCGTCAGTCTTGGTATTTCCCTCTGTGGCGAGTGGGAGGCTCATGCCAGCAGCACCAGAGCCCAACCGTGCTGACTGCAAAGTATCCCACCTTGACCTCCCCAGAATCACTACATCCGGCTTCTGCCTGAAGATGCCCAAAACGGCAACCAGTCAGTCAACATAACCCGAAACCCTTTATCTCGAAAGTAATTTCATCTTCTCATGAAAGAGTGATTATTCTGAAATGTCTCAGCTGAGGTGGAAGACAGCCAGTCACTCCTCTTTCAGGGACGTTTGCCCAGAGCCTTGTGTGTGATGAGATGTCCCGATTCTCAATCAGTTGGACCAGAATTGGGCAGTGATAAGAAATGGCCCCAAATAGACATATTCGGTGTCACAATAAAAGGTCAACATAAGTCAGTCATTTTGCATGGGAATAATGAGGTCTTGTTGGTAAGAAAGTGACATGATTGGATACAGTGTAGGTTGTCTTGGTGGGGGACAAGAGATGAACTTTGTAAAATATATCTGCTCGAAATGGTCTATCAGTTAGTATTAGGTTTAACTGCATAATCCAGAAAACAGCCATTCAGCAAAGAGATTTTCTTTTTCCACATTGTTAGGGACCTGGCTTCTCCTTGATGTGTCACTGTCCTTGGCCTTCTGCCTCGTGGTCCACGATGGCTGCTCAAGCTGCAACCTTAAGAAAATGATGAGGCAAAAAAAAAAAAAAGGAAGAAAAAAGAAATCCGGGTGTGGTGGCACATGCCTGTAATCTCAGCACTCGGGAGGCTGAGGCAGGAGGATTGCCTACTGCTGTGAGTTTGAGCCCAACATGGGCTACATAAGTGAGTACAAGGCCAGCCTGAACTACATAGCAAGACCCTGTCTCCAAAAAAAAAAAAAAATAGGAAATGATGAGGCAAAGGCAGCCACAGCACACCTCTGAGGAGCTTTCCTGGCTAGAAGTCAAAGGCAGCATTTTTACTCTTATTCCGTTGGCCAGAACTCAAGGGAGCCTGGGAAGTACAGTCTTTTGGCCAATCACATTGCTGCCCAAATATAGTTAAGATTCTTTTACCAAGGAGAACAGCACAGAACGGATACAAGGAGGACAGAACAGCCTGTGGTGTGGGCCTCCCATCCTTCTCTCTTTCCTCTGGCATCTGATCCCTGCCTCTGTCGACATTTTCCTTTGGTGCTCAGGATTCAATACCAACTCTTTGGGGAAATTGTATAAACACGTCAACACTCTGTCTGCAGCTATGGTGGAGCCACAATTTACCAGGCAGCTAGCCAGGTACGAAGGCAGCCAGTGAGATAAAGTTGGCCTAGAGTCAAAGTTGCCTGTGTAAAATCCCTTAGATATCCAGAAACTGGACCTTCGGATGTGAAGAAAAGTAAGCATAAGTAAGATACCAGCTTCTGGGATCTTGGCTCTTTCTTCCTTTCAGAAGTTAGAGGTCGCCGGGGATATAGCTCAGTGGCACAGTGCCTGCCTGGCAAGCATGAGGTCGTGAGCTTGATTCCTGGTACAAAAAAAAGAAGTTGGAGGTCAGGGTCTGGTCCAGGAAAGGGAGGGTAATATGTCTTTTCTTGGCAGGGGAGTGGAGTTGAGTTTCCAGGAAGTTCAGTGCCCCTCTGAAGGGGCCCTCTGCTGTCCTGGAGGAGTTAAGCCTACAAGTTAGAGCCTGCTCTTCATAGAGACAGCCCTGACTTTGAGCTGGCAGGTGACTCGGAGAAGTCGCTGAGCTGTGTTGGATGTTGAGGGTCTCAGTTCATCGGCTCTCCTCCCTGCCACTTCTTCCCAGGTGGAAGGGACCAATGCAAGGGGCAAGATGGGGAACAGCGTTAGTAATGGAGGCTCAGTAACTCCCGGACACAGGCCTGTGTCAGTGGGTGCATCTGGCTGACAGGGTCAGGACTGGGCTGGCTCACACACCATCGCAGCAAACGACGCTTAGGGGCAGGGCAGCTCCGGAAGCCTTGCCTGTGTGGCTGCAGCATCAACAAGGGCCCAGCCCTGTAAGTCCTGTCCTCCACCCGCCCCTCGGGCCAGGAGCTGGAAGGCAGCCACTGCTCGTGATGTGATGTCTGGACCCAGCAACATCTGCAGCAAACAAATGGCCATCTTTTCTTGTCATCTCTCTTAGGAGAAAGGAGACTTTTCCTAGAAGCCACCCAGGGGCTATTTTAGTCAGGTTATGCTGGGTAACAAACACCTGAAAATCTTCGTGATTTAAATTAACAAGGGTTTATTTCTCTGGGCCTGAGGGAGTTGCTCAGTGGTACAGCGCATGCTAAGGCCCTGGATTCTATCCCCAGCACTGCTTAGAAGAGGGTAGGGACTTAACCTACTCTTCAGTGCCACTGCTGGTTGACAGAGGACCTCGAAGGACCGAAGCTCCCTGAGTAGTCATCATTCCCAGTGATTTCCTCTCGGCTCATTGAGGAGAACTAGCCATAGGCCCATCCAGCCAATCTCAGGGTCAGGAAATGCTGTCCTGCCATGTGCTTGCAGGTGGAGCTAGAAATATTTTGTGGAAGTTTTTTTTTTTTTTTTTTTTTTTTTTTAGCATAATATCTGATAGAGAATGCTTTATTGGGCTCCATAAATGAAAAAAAAAAAGAGAAACTATAATTACTTTTCTTTACGATGAGTAGTAATGGTTCAGGAAATCATTACTCAAGATTCTTGGCAATGGAAATATCTTTTATGTTGCTCTTTGCTACTCTTTTACATTATTCCTTTCACAAAAGTAAGAAATTTTAGTTTAGCCATGTCGATGATAATGTCTCATCCGTAAGTAATTTGCTATTGTTAACGAAGGTTGGAACAGAACAGCACCAACTAAGTTTTAAGTAGTTATCCAATATGGCAGGAGATTCTGCATGAACTGCGAGATGAACTTAGCTTGGGGGAAAGTATTCCTGGTGCTGAGAAAACATTTTTTTTTTTTTTTTTAATTTTAAAGAGAAGAAAAAAAACAAATCAAAAGAAGAACAAATTTTCAAAACAACATAATAGGAGAGTAACAATGGTTAATACATTACGTATTACTATCTTTAAGTTAGTTATTCAGGATACCAGACATTAGCATTCAATTGTCCAAACATTATTGGCACAAACCTTACTCTTCAATGAACTAAGTAAAATTGGTAGTGTACCTATCTTAACCATCTTATATATATATACAATTTTTTTCCCTTTCCCTTCTTTCTTTTCCCTATTCCAGTCTCTCTTTCCTTTTGACCAGTTTCTTTTTGATTCACCATGTCTATTGTACATTTTGGATCTTATTTACTCTTTCAGTTTCTCATACTAGAGAGATAATACGATGCTTACACATGTGCTTCTGGTTTATTTCACTTATGAGTATTTTCTCGAGTTGCATCCATTTACCTATAAAAGTCTCCAGTTTATCCTTCTTTATGGCTGAATAGTACTCCATTGTATAAAAATACCACATCTTTCTTATCCATTCCTCAGTTGATGGGCATTTGGGTTGTTTCCAAGATCTGGCTATTACAAATTGTGCTGCTATAAACATGGGTGCACATATATCGCTGTGGTACGATGTTTTTAATTCTTCTGGGAAGATGCCCAGAAGGGGAATAGCTGGGTCAAATGGGACCTCCAACCCTAGTTTTTTGAGGAATCTCCACACTGACTTGTGGAAGTTTTAATAACCCTCACAAACCTCCTTAGCTAAAACTGTCACATGTCTGTCCCTAAACCAACCCTAAGCAGGGAAAGAGTTTCTACCATGACTGGCTCTGATGGGGTGGATCAGACAGTGGGAGGTGTCCACGAGGCACGGAGAAGGCCCCTGGCACCTGAGGCCACAGGCAGAAGCCTCCGCCACCACTCTTAAATCCTGGCACTTGCCTGTGGGTGTGCAGAGTCAACCTCCAGGAGGATCTCTGCCTGGGGCGTGGCTCTGTTACTCCATCCTCTCCACATCCCCAAAGGGCAGACAGTGTTTCAAATGGACCAACTACATTTCAAATTGCTGTGTGCCTGCTTCACCAAGGTCCCACAGCCTGTGGTGAGCATGGGGTTTTTTTTTTTTTTTTTTTTTTTGTGGGTACCAGGGGGTCGACCTCAGGACCTCGTGCGCCAACAGGCACCCGTGCCACTGAGCGATATCACCGGCCCCTTTTTCGTATGTGGGATCCGGGAGTCGAACTCGGGCCCTTGCGCTTGCAAGGCAGGCGCTTATGCCGCTGAGCCATCTCACCGGCCTTGAGCATGGGGTTTGAGCCCGCAATTGCCTTGTCCTGAAGCCTGAGCCCATGCCACACGCTCAGCAGCAAAGAGACACACAGAGTCCTAGGCTGCCAGCCAGTTGTCACAATTCAATATATGTCACATGTCAGCCCCAGGCTCAGTGCTGTGAGTCCTGTGAAGAAGGGATTCCTGTGAACACCTCTGACAACTAGGAAAACTGAGGACCAAGCCTAGGAATTGACTGCATCTGGCTGGGCAAGAGACTGTGGTGAGGTGCAAACCCAGCCTGCCCGATTCTAGGCCTCCTTTACCTGCAAATGCTCCCTCATCCTGCCTGTCTCCCTCATAGAGGAAGGAGGTCTGAGGCAGGCCTGGAGCAGTAGTGTACCCCATTTCCCAGCACCTCATTTCACAGGGGAGAGCCAGGACCCCTCAGGAGCCTAAGGGCAGAGTGTTGCCCCAGATTCCTCTTCTCCCTCCTTGAGAAACCTGCCAGGCCCGGCATTTCCTGCTGCTGCCACCCACAAGCTCTCAGGCAAACAACTTCCACCTGCTCCCAGCTGACAGCACTCCCCAGGCTGCTCCTCCAACCCGGCGGCAGCTTCTCTGTGATATGCAGCCTCCCGCTAGGGCTCACTGTGGAGCAGGGCTCAGGTTCAGGTGGTTTGACATGCTGGTCCTTCACCCCATGCTTGTGTCCCCTCACTACCCTGCAGGTACGCAGCCGCCCCACACCCGCTGCTGTCCTTTGATCCCCACTTCAGCCACGACGGGATGTCCAGCGGCGACTCCTCCTCAGGTGGCCTGACCAGCCAGGAGAGCACCATGGAGCGCCAGAAGCCAGGTAGGGCCTCCACAGAGCCTGCCCGCCTCACCCAAGGGCAGACACAGTTTGCCAGGTGACACCACTTCCTGTAAGTGACAGATGAAACACAAAACAAAGCCATATGAAGTCAAGCATGGTGGCACACACCTGTAATCCCAACACTGTGGGAGGCAAAGGCAAGAGGCACAGGTTCAAGCCAAGCCTGGTCATTCTAATGTCTTATTGAGAACCTGCCTCCAAAAACAAAAAAAATAATTTTTTAAGGTTAAGGGTATAGCTCAGTTCAAAGGCCCTAGGTTCAGTCTGCAGTACAGAAGGAAGGGAAAGGGAGGAGAGAGCCAGGTGTGGTGATGCACACCTGTGATCTGTAATCCCAGTGCTTGGGAGGCTGAGGCAGGAGGATCCCTGGGAGTTCAAGGATAGCCTGAACTACAAAGTGAGTTCAAGGCCAGCCTGAACTGCATAGTGAAACCCCTTCTCAAAAAAAGGACTAAAAAAATGGTGGGAATTAAAAGTGGTCTGAGGGGACTGGAACCCACTGTGTTCTGTGACTTTTCATTATATGACCATCTCATGTTGGGTTTTTTGTTTGTTTTTGTTTCATTTTGTTTTCTGAGTCAGGGTCTTACTGTGTAGTCCAGGCTAGCTTTGAACTCATTATGCTGCCCAGGGCCTGCCTCAGCCTCCGAAATGCTGGGATTATAGGCATGTGCCACCACACCCAACTCTTGTGTTGGTTTTCCTTTTTTTTTTTTTTTTTTAATATGTGGGTACCAGGAGTCGAACTTAGGACCTCGCGCTTGCCAGGTAGGCACTTATGCCGCTGAGCTATATCACCGGCCCCTCGTGTTGGTTTTCAATGTTTGTGGACTTATCACATAAGCTGAGAAGAGTCTAATTCATGAGTGTATTCATGAGTGTGACAAGGTGAACACCTAGGGCAAGAATCAGAATGCAGCCCTCTGGGAGGCTGAAGTAGGAAGATCAAGAGTTTGAGTCCAGCCTGGGCAACTTAGCGAGACCCTCTCTCAAAATGAAAAATAAATAAAGAGCTTCACACTGGGATGCTGCTCAGTGTGAAGGCCCTAGGTTCAGTCCCCAGGAGCAAAAAAAAAAAAAAAAAAAAAAAATGTAAAAATCAGAACATAGCAGCCTGCACATCCCTCCCAGTCCGTACCCCCAAGGCCACCACTTCCTGCTTCTTCCTGACTTCTTTTGGCCTGGTTTAGGGTAGAATATAAAATCACACTGTATGTTGCTCCGTGTCACAAGGTGAGAGCCAGCCACATGATGGCATGTTGTCAGTGCAGTTTCCAAGTAATTTTTGTCGTCTCAAGGAGCCACAGCGTACTACTCCATGAGTGTGTTGATGGACACTTGGATGATTTCCAGTTTGGGGCTGCTTAGAGCAGTGCCACTGAGAACATTTCAGCGCCTGCCTTTTGATGAACCTGTGCTCACATTTCTAGAGGGTATTCACCTGGGAGTGGCATTGCCAGGTTGTCTGCTGAACCTCATAAAAAATTACCAAACAGTTCCCAAAGTAACAAGCCTTTTTTTTTTTTTTTTTTTTTTTTTTTTTTCTATTTTTGTTTTTGTTTTTGTTTTTTGAGATAGTGTCTCACTAAGTTGCTAACTTGCCCCAGCTGGGCTTAGACTTGCCATCCTCCTGCCTCAGCCTTCCAGGGTGCTGAGATTACATTCATTGACCACCATGCCCAGCTAGATGAATATTTTAAAAGCATTACAAACTTTTGGGCCTTTTGAGGTCTGAGGACTGAGGACCTCCAGATGAATGGGTGGCATGGGTTCAAAAGGAAGAAAAATAAAAGTGCCAGAGCATTAACCTCCCAGGAACGAGATGGAGAGATCCTCTGAGGGGAAGCTGGAGGATCTCTTGGCCGCTGGGAGGGGCGAGCGACCAGGGCCACCTCAGTAGCTCCCCCAGCACTGGGGGTAACAACAAGGTTGCAGGCCCCAGGGGAATTCTTCACACCTGTGATTCTCTTAAACCAGGTGTAATGGTTAAACTGAAGGCCAGCAGGTACCTCCTGTCTCCCGGGTCCCTCTGCTGCCTCCACGGCCTGCAGACTCCATCTGCCTCTCTTCAGCAGGCCGCCCCTGCCTGGTGCTGCCTGCACATCTATGATCTTGGCTCCAAGACAGACAGCTTTGGATCCTTTTTCTTTTTCCCCAATCAGTTCAGAAAAAGAGAAAAGTGTTGCTTGGCTGTTTTATTTCACCAAAGTGTAGAATGGGAGGAATTTTTCCAGCCTTCACTGTGGGCCCCAGGTAGGTGGAGAGACAGCTCACTGTCGACCTCCCTTTCTCCTCCAGTCCTCTCACCTCCTCAGGACCTTGTGATAAGTTGACTGACACCTTCCCTGCCCCTCCACACACACACCAGGGGAATCCGTGCTGAGAGATCATCAAGAAATCCGGGGTGCTCAAAACCTAGGGAAAGGGTGGGTGCAGTCAGTGGCGAGGATCAGGCACCACAGCAGACGCGGGCTTCACACGGCCCGGAGACGAGCAGCCGTGACACCAGCAGTTGGTTTTGTGTAGTCGTTGCCCGGGTATGCCACATACCTTCCTCTTGCGTTACTGCAGCGGTGCTGCAGAGCAAGCATGTGACTGCCCCATTGTAGAGGTGAGGGAGGTGGCAGAAGAAAACTTGTCACTTGTCTAAGGTCTCCGCCATAACTGGGATTTGAACTGAAGTCTGCTGGGCTTCAGGACCCCTCCTGAACCGCCACTACCCAGAGACACCACCCAGTCTCCTCCCAAGGGAGTGTGGACACAGCCACACTTCCCGTCTCAGGTCGGGCAGGCATCACAGTCTTCAGCTCGTTTGTGCCTGACATCTTTCGTGCTTCCGTCCGCCCAGCATATACTGTGAGGCACGAAGGCCTAAAGGCTACTGCACAACCAGTGAAGGGTCCGGGACCAGGTCCTGCCAAAGGCAGAGCCAGGAGAATGGGGACACTGGGGTGGCAGAAAGGGAAGGAACCTGGTCCTTCGTGCACTCACTCAGTGTATCACTAACGACACCACCAGCCCAGGCACCAGGGAGACAGTGTGAGCCAGACGGGCACATTGCCTGCCTTCGTGGGGCTGAGGATCTGGTGGGAGAGATAGATAATAAGCAGGGGGCAGTGGTGACAGAATAATAGCTGGCAATGCAGAGTACAGAGTGGAAACTAACACAGTGCCAAGAGTTGTGGATGGATTTTGGGGAGCTTTGAGCAAATCAGGCTTCTGGAGAGGCTGGATGAAGGCAGTGAGGTCAGCTGGGAGGAGGACATTCCAGGGAGAGGAGGAGCTGGCCCCAGGCCCTGAGGCAGCAGCCATGAGGCTGGAGTGTGGAGGAGCAGCGAGGAGGCCCCACCATGATGCCAGAGAGAACGGACAGCACGTGGGGCCTTGAGACTGTGGCGTGACCTTTGTCCTTCACTCACAGTGGGCCAGGGCTGCAGGGTTCAGTCTTGCGAGCAGAGAGAGGCTAGGAGCGGACTCAGGTTCATGGGTGCCTCTGGCTGCAGCTTCCTGAAGGTGGTCTGGGACCAGGACCAGGTGAGGCCAGGGAAGGGAGAGGTTGGCGGTCCTGGGTATGGTATTTTGAAGGCAGTGTTGGCCACATTGCCTGATGCCTCGATGTGGATGTGAGAGAGGAGTCAGGATGGTACAGCTGTGAGGATGGGGCGGTCATCAGGCAAGCAGGAGAGACTGTGAGATGGGTAGGTGTGGGGACCATACGGAGTCTGCCTTTGGCCACAGCGGTGCCAGGAGATGTACAAGGGGAGGTGGCTGTGTGAGGCAGCGCAGTCCAGGCAAGCCTGTGGGAGTTGTCGCTTACGGCTGTCCTGGCATGGCTTTGTAGAAGTGTGGTTCCCTGTGTGGTCTGGCTTCTTCCCAGGGCACCAGCCCCTCCTGGGCCTGTGGGATGCTTCAGAAGGCAAACTACACCCAGAGGAAGTGGTGGATGTCAGCTGCTCCACTGTCTCATATCCCTGGACCCCAGGGAAAGGTTACACAGGCAGTGGCACCCTGCCCTGGGTCCTGCCAGCCTGCTCTGCAGTAGTCCTCCTGAGTGCCCTGCCAGTCCCCAGGGCAGGGGCCCAGAGCCCCCATGCTGCGCTGTGGGGAGTGGCCTTATGCCCCTGAGCCCAGGCTCCCGCAGGCCTGGTGGGCAGCAGGATCTGAGTCAGGCGTGGGACCTCAATGTGACCGCATCTTCTCTTGCAGTGCACACCCTGAATGTCTCTCTTTCCAGGCCTGAGATCAGTGAGACCATACACTTGCCCTCAGTCACTGCCTGTGTTGTCAGTGGGGACACCCAGGAGGGTGCAGGGCTTGAGAGCACAGAGCCTGACACCAAAATGACTTCCACTCCACTTCCTGCCTGGTCCTTTCTGACCTTAGACCAGTTACTTAACCGCTCTGAGTCTTAATGTTCTACTTCTCTATTAGAAATGGTGCTAACATCCACCTTATGGTAGTATCCACATTATATGCCAAGATAATACATGCAGAGCACTTGGAGAGTAGTACCTGACTCAGAACATGTGCTTATCAATAGTTATCATTATGATAATTTTGACTGTCATAAAGATTAAGAGTATGGGCTTTGAGGTTAGACCACCTAGGTTTAGAAACTTGGTTAGTGCAATTGTAATTTTGCTAGATGTTAACTAAATGTGTTGGGGTATTTCTCTTCCCCACCACCACCCCTTGAGTCCTGGGAATTGAATTCAGGGTCTTTACATTGAGCTGTATCCCCAGCCCTTTTTTGTTTTTATTTTGGGACAGGGTTTTGCCAAGTTGCCCGAGCTGGGCTTGAACTTGTGATCTCCTGCATCAGCCTCCCACAGTGTTGGGATTATTGGCGTCTGCCACTGTGTCCAGCTGGTCAGTGTTTTTAAGGCAGATAAATGCTCCATTCAGGCACATTGACTTACCTGGGGAGTGTAGACAACTTTACACCACTGCAGCGTCACAGTGTTCAACCTGCTCACATTTGAAGCACCAGTTCCACTTGCAGAGCTCTGTCTCAGAAGTGATCTACACGCTCAAAGCTGTGAGTATGGAAAGGCCAGGGCAGCGTGATTGTAAGGTAAAATCGAAGATAACCTACGTATCCATCCATAGAAAACTAGCAAATAATTAACACCCATTCGTGTGATGGAATATTGTGCAGCTGTTAGTAACAAGGTAACTTCATAGGGCATGGTGATACACACCTGTAATCCCAGCACTCTGGGAGGCTGAAGCAGGAGGATCACAAGTCCAAGCCCAGCCTGGGCAAATTAATGACTTAGTGAGACCTTGTCTCAAAAAAAAATTTTTTTTTGGGCCGGTGAGATAGCTCAGTGGCATAAGCTCCTGCCTGGCAAGTGCGAGGTCCTGAGTTCGACTCCTGGAATCCACATAAGAGAAAAGGGCTGGCGCGCGAGGTCCTGAGGTCGACCACCAGTACCCACAAAAAAAAAAAAAAATTTAATTTTTTTATTTTATTTTACTGGAGATGTAGGTCAGTATAAAGGCTCTGAGTTTGATCCCTAGTGCTCCCCCTTCAAAGAGTTATATCCACCTAACCACCTTGCATATGTGAAAAACTTCAATAAGATAAAAAGAAAAGTCAGCCCCATAGAAAAATGGGTAAAGGAGATGAACAAGTGAATTACAAAAGAGAAAATTCAAATGGCCATTAAGTATGAAAATGTCTCCTCTCGGGTTGATGAGGGGCTTGCTGTGTGGGTTAACCTGCCAGCGTAAAGCTCTGACGATGGTGCTCAGTAACTGTCCCCTGCCACTGAGTATTGTCACAGCCCAAGGCTTGGGTTGATGGGGTCCAGCCCGAGGTGAGCAGACAGGCTGGCAGAGGGGTGGGACTCTTCGGGCAGTGGCCTGCATCACCCTTAACCACCTATGTTTCTCCTGTTTTCCTGCAGAGCCTCTGTGGCATGTACCTGCCCAGGCCCGGCTCTCGGCCATGGCTGGAAGCAGTGGGAGCAAGCACGTCCCCAGGCAGGACGCAGCAGGCAAAGATTCCCCCAACAGGCATTCCAAAGTGAGTCTGGGTGCGCCCGCCCCACCCCAGCCCGGGAGCCAGGCCTATAGGGGCTGCCAGCTGGGCCCAGGCTGCTTTCCCTGGGTGTGGCCTGGAACACCCTGGTGCACCTCCGCCCCCTTCACCACCTCGCACTCAGCTGGGAGCCGAATATGAGTCTGCAGTTCGAGCCACCAGCTTCACATCCTGGCTCTGCCCTCACCAGCGGGGTCATCTCGAGCAAATCACCCATCTCAGTTTCCTTGTTACTGCATCAGTCCTGGTAGATGAACTGCTCTGCCCGCAGCCCCTGGGTCTCAGTGACTGTAATGGAGGCCCCGTTCCCTCTCACACACAGTGTAGTGCAGGTGTTCAGGGAGCAGCCGGCTGCCCATAAGGTGATTCGGTATCCCAGGCTCCCTCCCTCTTGTGGCTCTGCTGTCCCCTAGTGTCTCCCAACCTCTGCTGGGACCCTGCATGGTAAGGGTGGAAGGCAGAAAGGATCAAATGGGAGGAATTTGTAGTGCAGGCCTGAATATAGCGTGAATCACTTCCACATACATTGCAATGGCCAGGACTCCATCACTGCAAGTGAGGCTGGGAAATGTAGTCCTGAGTGTCCAGGAGGAGGAGCCCTTTTGGCTGAGCTCTTGGCAGTCTCTGTATCTATTCATTCAGTAGGCATTTGATACACATAGTGTGCTGGGCATTGGGACCACCGTGATGAAGAGGACAGACAAGCTCCTGTCCTCGGGAAGCTGACACCCCAGTGGGGGCAACAAGCAGCAAACAGATAAACAGAAATGGTTTATAACACTAAGAGTTGATCCTGAGTTGGGCATGGTGGTGCACGCATGTAATCCCAGCACTTGGGAGGTTGAGGCAGGGAGATTGCTGCAGGTTTGAGGCCAGCCTGGGCTACATAGTGAGCTCAAGATCAGCCTGAATGGGCTGGTGAGATGGGTCAGTGGCATAAGCACCTGCCTGGCAAGCGTAAGGTCCTGAGTTCGATTCCCAGTACCCACATACGAAAAAAGGGCTGGTGATATCGCTCAGCGACACGGGCGCCTGCTGGCACGCGAGGTCCTGAGGTCGACCCCCGGTACCCACAAAAAAAAAAAAAGATCAGCCTGAACTACATATCGAGACCCTGTCTCAAAAAGCCAAAACAGGGCCGGTGAGACGGCTCAGCGGCATAAGCGCCTGCCTTGCAAGCGCGAGGGCCCGAGTTCGACTCCCGGATCCCACATACGAAAAAGGGGCCGGTGATATCGCTCAGTGGCACGGGTGCCTGTTGGCGCGCGAGGTCCTGAGGTCGTCCCCCCGGTACCCACAAAAAAAAAAAAAAAAAAAAAAAAAAAAAAAGCCAAAACAACAACAACAAAAAGAACTGATCCTTGCTATTGAAGAAAAACAAAGCACAGTTAAAGGAAAAGAGTGACTAATCTTGCTGCTTTAGGATAACATTGTCAGCAAAGCTTTTTGTGGAGGTGACCTTGAAACCAGAACCTTGAATGAAGTAAGGGGTGGTCTGGGAATAGAGCTATGGGAAGAGCATTGTAAGCAGAAGGAACATGAGGTGCAAAGGCCCTGAGGTAGGGACATGCCTGGCATGCTCAAAGAACAGCAAGGGGGCCAGTGTGGCTGGAGCAGAATGAGATGAAGTTAGAGGCCACCATGTGGGTCAGGCAATCAAGGCCTCGTGTGCTGGGGTGAAAACCCTAAATTTCCCAGGTGAGGTGGAGCCGTGGGAGAGTCTTGAGGAGGAAAGGCTCATGATCTAACACAGATGCTCACAGGTTCTCTCTGGCCTCACGTGGGGAACAAGGCATGGGAGGCGGATAGAGAGCAGGCTGCTGCAGTGGCCCAGTGGGAGGCAGTGATAGACAGGACCAGGCTGGAGCCCAAGAGGAAGCTAAAGTGGCAGGTCCTAGGCATGGTTCCAAGATGCTGGAGGTGGGGTTTGTTGTGGGGCTGGGCATGATATGTGAGCAAAGGCCGGGAGTGGGTGAGCCCAGGCTCTTGGGTGGGGCCGCTGGAGGATATGAAAGGGTGCAGCCATTATCCAAAGCAGGAGGCTGATGTGGGCGGGCAGGCCCGGAGCTCAGTTTTAGACTGGTTGAATGTGAGAAGTGGGAAGCACATTATTCACATATTATTTGTTCCTCCAAGCAACCCTGTGAGGCGGGGATACGTAATCACACACACCCCCATTTTATAGATGCGGAAACTGAGAGAGAGAGGGTACATCACTTGCCCAAGGAGAGTAGGCCAGTACATTAGGGGGCAGGATGTGAAGCTGTCTGGTCGCTGGGTTCACATGAGGGTGGAAGGAGGAGGGGCGGGGTGCCTTCCCTGGAGTCAGGGTGACACACCTCCCTGTCTTCCAGGGTGAACCTCAGTACTCGAGCCATTCCAGCAGCAATACCCTCTCCAGCAACGCCTCCAGCAGCCACAGTGACGACCGCTGGTTCGACCCTCTGGACCCCCTGGAGCCAGAGCAGGACCCCCTCTCCAAGGGCGGCTCCAGCGACAGCGGCATTGACACCACCCTCTACACCTCCAGCCCCAGCTGCATGTCCCTGGCCAAGGCACCTAGGCCCGCCAAGTCTCACAAGCCCCCAGGAAGTATGGGCCTCTGCGGTGGGGGACGCGAGGCTGCTGGGAGGCCCCACCACACAGACAGGCGGCGGGAGGTCTCCCCAGCCCCTGTGGTTGCCGGACAGAGCAAGGGCTACCGACCAAAGCTGTACTCCTCAGGCTCCAGCACCCCTACAGGCCTGGCAGGGGGCAGCCGGGACCTGCCAAGGCAGCCCAGGTAAGGCTCCACACCAAGTGCAGGTCATTCGGAGGCTCTTGGCCACTTTCCCCTTTCCGAATGGTGGGACTCCTCCCCAGAAGCATGTGCATACATGCACATGATTATACCAGTTGGCTTATGGCAGGAGGCTTGCAGACCACCCCTTGCTGCCCATCAGCCTTTGAAGACCAGGGATAGAGAAAAAGCCCTGGCTGTGTCTGTCTTCATCTGTCTCTGGTTCTCTCTGACCCTGTCTCTGTTTTCTTCTTCTGCTGAGACCAGTGGGTTTTATGCTTTCTTTTTGCTATTATTTCTTCTCAGTTTCCAGCATAGGTCTAGGACATGACAGCTCCACAAGAAATACTTATAAGTAAAATGAATGAATGAAATGCATGAGTAAAGGAACGAAGCTGTGCAAAGCAGCCTTTGAGTTTGAAAGACTGAAAACTTAGGTGTAATGGCACATGCCTCTAATTCTAGCACTCTGGGAGGCTGAGGCAGGAGGTTAGTAAGTTCAGCCCAGTCTGGGCAACTTAGTGAGACCGAGTTTTCAGACAGACAGGAAAGAAATACCAAACTGTATCTGTTAGGAGTGCACTAGGCTGTGGCTTAAACAAATAGGGGTTAACAATCCCCTGACATGGGACTCCAGAGAGGGCAGAGCCAGGCCAGCACAGCAGCTCAGGGGGCCTCGTGAGGCTGCCACTCTGTGACTTCCTGCTCCATCATCCTTACCGTGCTGGCTTGTGTGTCTCTGGTCTCAGGATGGCTGTGGTGCCTGTGGGGTGGCAAGGGCAGGGACAGAGAGCAGGAAAGGGACACCACATCTGTGCAGCTCCTTTTTTTTGTGTGTGTGGGTACCTGGGGTCGACCTCAGGACCTCGCGCTTGCCAGGCAGGCACTTACACCACTGAGCCATCTCACCAGCCCTTTTTTTTTTTTTTATGAAGAAAGCAAACACTTTCCCAGAACCCCCTGCAGCAGGTGATGTGATGTGACTCTCCCAGCTACAAGGAAGTCTAGGAGACCACAGTTTATCCTTCCTGCCACTATAGTGTAGGGCAGTGCTCAGCAAACAGCTCACAGTCGGGCTTGATCCACACAGATTGCTGGGCCCCACCCAGAGTTTTCTAGTTCAATGAGTCAAGCGGGGGACCAAGAAGACACATTTTTAATCTTTTCTAGTAGATGCTGACACCGCCGGTCCCAGGAGTGTACTTTGAGAAGCACTAGCAGAGAGGCAGGCAGGGCCAATTCTGTTTAAAGCACTGCCATCCAGAAAAATGTAGAGGTGGGAGAATCAGTTTGCAGAATCACAGTTTCAGTCTCATCCAGGGACACTCAGAGGTGTGTGCCCCCAGGCAGGGAATGCTATGCTGGTCCTCAGTGCCAGCCTCCAGGCCACAGCCTCACTGCCTTCCCCTGACCTGAGCAGGGCCAGCCTGAACCTAGGACCCACCAGGGCAAGGACCTCAGCCCATGGGCTTTCTAACACCTTTGCTGCTCACCAGTCCCTCGGCCTTAGTACCCAAACCTTTGGCACTAGTCATGCACCGTCGGGCAGCAGCCTCAGCTAACTATAACCCACAATAGAATTGCGCCTGTTTCTGTGTAGAGAAGGTGGTTTCCAAAGCGACCCTTAGCTCTCTGTGCAGTGCACTTTGGTCTGGTCTAGACGCTGACTGATCTGTAGCTGAATGATTCCCTGCCCTACCAGAGGCTCTTTGACAGATTAGAAACCCATTGCAGTTCACAGTGGCTGTGGTATCAGCACCGGCCCTGGGTCCCCGACCCCAGTAGCTGAGTCACAGAGCCCAGGAAAAGGGCTGAGGTAGAGAGACACAGAGAGAAACTGAGTAAGTTGGACTCTGTGGTACTGGTGATTGAACTCAGGGCCTTCACACTAAACTACATCCCCAGCCATTTGTCTGTCTGTCTTGTCTGTCTGAAAACTCGGTCTCACTAAGTTGCCCAGACTGGGCTGAACTTACTATCCTCCTGCCTCAGCCTCCCAGAGTGCTAGAATTAGAGGCATGTGCCATTACACCTAAGTTTTCAGTCTTTCAAACTCAAAGGCTGCTTTGAACAGCTTCATTCCTTTACTCATGCATTCATTCATTCGTTTTACTTTTAAGTATTTCTTGTGGAGCTGTCATGTCCCAGACCTATTCTGGAAACTGAGGAGAAATAATAGCAAATTCAGACAAGGCCCCAGCCCTCACCACAGGTGATAATACCGTAATCACTGAAACAGATATCGGTAGAACTGTGCCCACTGACAGGGGTCTCCAGCCTCAGCCATGGTGGCCCAGTTCTGGGCATAGTCTTGTGTTATGTCAGTGAGCCTGAGTAACGGTGGGGTTCAACACCCACCATAGAAAGGCAGCAGTGGCAGGAGTAGATGGTGGAGAGGCAGAGGGTGGGCACAGAATTACCCTGTGTCAGGGAAGGATTTGCTGAACCCAGAAATGGAGGGAGTCAAATGAGGAGGGTACGCTACAAAAGAGGGCCCAGCGCTTGGGAGCTTTAATTTGCATACAGACAATTGATGCTAATTGCAAATCATTCTTATCTACTCATTAGAGCTGCTTCCTAAAGTTTTCTCCTAGGCAACCAGGCTTTAGTGTGGAACAGCACTTCCCAAAATGGGGTGCTAGAGGTGATTTTGGTGGTGCAGAGAGGGAAATGTTTTATCTGACATGGATACATGTTTGCTTTAATGAGTTTTAGGAAAAAGCTTTTCCAACCCATCCCCTGATTTTACAGATACTGCCTTGAAAGAATGAAGAAAACAAAATAGTTGGTTTAACCACTTACCAGTCCAGTTATTTAAATAGAAGATTACCAAAAAATGACATATTTTTTCATAAATTTGTATAAGATAACAAGAAATGTAAAAACAACAGTTTTATCAAATGTATTCGATCGAAGAATCAACTAGTTGAAATGACACCTGCCATAGTCAGTATATAACTGCCCGAGTACATAAACTGCCCAAGTGATGCAGGGTAAACTGTTAAGTTTAAAAACCATAGTCATGATGGATAAAAATGTGGACTCCAGAGTCAGCCCTCCTGGGTTCAAGCCCTCCCTCTGCCAGCCTTGGCTGTGTGGCCCTGGATGTGCAGCTGGGCCTCTCTGGGCCTCAGATTCCTGATTGTGAAAGAGGATAAATCACACACCTGCCTCAGGCATGTGGTGAGGATTAAGTGAGCCCTCAGAGCAGTGCCTGGCAGTGCACCTCAAGCCTGGCTGTCATTAGAATCAGAAAGTAGGGAGGTATTTAAAGAGCAGCACAATAAACAGAACCTGCCAGGCATGGTGGCACACTATCAGTAAACCCACTACTCAGAAGGCGAGGGAGGAGGGTGGCATGTTGGAGTCCAGCCTGGACAATTTAGCAAAAAAATTGACCAAAAACTTTTTTGAAAAGGAGCTGGTGATGTAGCTCAGTGGTAGAGCGCCCCTGGGTTCAGTCCCTAGTAACGCACACAGATATACACACATAGGCCCACACATGCAGACACACATAAGAAAAGAGAGGCCAGGCATAGTAGTGCATGCCTGTATTTCCAGCACTCAGGAGGCTGAGACAGGAGGATTGATGCGAGTTCAAGGCCAGCCTGGGTTACACAGTGAGTTCAAGGCCAGCCTGGACTACAGAGCAAGACCCTGTCTTAAAAAAATCAAAAAGAGAAAAAGAAAATGCACAAAAACACAAAACAAGGTCCTGCATCAGACTGTATAGAACAAGATCCTGTTACAGACAGTGCTGGGGGCACAGCAATGACTGAGGCAAACGCCGGCCTGTCCTCAGAGCTCCAAGTCCAGTGGGGGAGACAGACCCATTCCCGGGCTCAGAGGAGTCTCAGCTGGGATGGGAAGGGGTCAGGGATGAGATGTAGGAGGCACTGGGGATGAAAGGGCCCGAAGGAGGGGCTTCCTAGGGCAGAGTCTGAGCTGGCCAGGGAAAAAGGGAAGAAAGTGCATTCCAGACAAACAGTAGCAGGTCCCACCATCTGTCACCCACCTCACCCTGCTGGTCCTCCCAGTTACCGCACCTTAGTGGGTGAAAGTCATTGAGCACCTGCCTCGGGTCAGACCTGGGCTCTGCCTCTGGCTGCCTCTGCTGACATCAGTCCCAGCCCTCGGCCAACTGGAAAGCCACCCTGCTGACCGACCTCAGCACCCAGGGTAGAGGCCTTTGTCTGAACAGGCCAGGCGCGAGCGCTCACTGACTGCCGTCTCCACCTCCACTGCTCCGCAGCTGGGAACTGGTGTTTATTCATGCAGCAAGTGCCCGGTATGTGCAGTCCCTCTGCTGGGCGCTGACACCAAGTGGACAGGCCCTGGAGGTCATGGCACTGCCAGTACAGGGGAGACAGCAAGCAAATACTGAGCATAGTCGTGAATGCATTATACTGGGGACAGCCTCAGAGGAGACCCAGGGCTCCACGAGTGGGTAAGGTGCTGGACATAGGGGCAGGGTGGTGTCCCTGAGGAGGGGCACCTCTACCAAGGAGGAAGAGGATGTGGAGGAGGTAGCAGGTAAAGGGGGTGAGGGTCCAGGGATACCAGTCAGATTCTCTTAACCTAGGGTATAATTGTGTTGGTGTTTGCATTGCAACAGTTTGTTAAACTGTGAGTATGTATTTTGTACACTTCACTGTATATAGGCTGGATTGTACTGTGTGTGTGTGTATGCGCGCCAGGAGTGGATCTCAGGGCCTTACACATGTTAAGCATGTGCTCTACCAGTGAGCTACATCCCCAGCTTCAGCCATTTGCAATCCAAAACAGAAAGGCGAGATGGGATGTGTAGAGGATATACCTGGGAGAGGAAGTGGGGAGTGCAAAAGCCCTGAGGTAGGGAAGAGGGTAGTGCCCTGAGGTCACTGAGTGCAGCCCCTTTGCTCAAGTGTGGAAATCAAGGGTGCAGCTGGTGGGAGGTCAAGGAGGTCAGCAGGGGCCAGAGCTCTGGGCCCTGCGGGCTGCATTGTGTAGGTTGGTCTGGATCTTATAGCAGAGGATAAGCAGGTTTTCAGCAGAGAGGGTGACAACACAGGCAGATTTGTGTTTTTTGTTGTGGTTGTATCTTTTTGTTTTATTTTGTGATACTGGGGATTGAATCTATAGTCTTTGCACTAAGCTGCATGCCCAGCCCTCTTTTTTTTTTTTTTTTTTTTTTTTTTTTTTTTTGAGACAAGGTCTCACTAAGACCCTTGAACTCACGATCCTGCCTCAGCCTTCCAGAATGGTGAGATCACAGGCATGCATCACCATGCCTGGCCAGAGTTGCGTTTTGAAAGATGGTGTTGGGGGCCGGTGAGATGGCTCAGCGCCGTAAGCGCCTGCCTGGCAAGCGCGAGGGCCCGAGTTTGACTCCTGGAACCCACACACGAAAAAAGGGGCCGGTGATATCGCTCAGCAGCATAAGCGCCTGCTGGCGTGCAAGGTCCTGAGGTCAACGCCCGGTACCCACACACACACAAAAAAAAGATGGTGTTGGGGGCAAGACAGATGGTGAAGTCCCAAGGAAGGGGCCAAGTCCAAGATCTGAGAGCAAAGGATGCGGCCCAGAACAGCACAGAGCAGCTGTGCCTGTGCCAGGCGGCATCGCCAGGGTGGGAGGAGGGAGGGAGCCCCGGGTCTGGGACTGGGACTGAGCCAGCAAGCTGTGAGACTCCAGGCCGGCTGCTGGGCGTCGCGGCTGCTGCTCACAGAGGGCTGAAGATTCTTGTGAGAAAAGGAGGGGACAGCCCTTCACAGAGGAGAGGCCCTCCCTTGTAGAGCTGACCTTGTCCTTCAGAGAGAACCAGACAGACAGACAACTGAGCAACCATGTGATATGCCAGGTGGGAGAGAAACGGAACAGAACAGAGTGGGGGTCTGGGAAGGCCCCTGGGAGGGGGCACCATACCCTGTTGGAAGCAAGGGAGTGCCCCAGGCAGCTGAAGTAGCAGATGCCAGGGTCCTGGGGTGAACTCATTTGCCTTGCCCCAGAAACAGTTGGCCAGAACACTTGATGCAGGTGGCAAAGGGAGCGTGGCAGAGGTCAGATTGGCATGGTGGGCAGGAGCCCAGTTCTGGTAGGACTGTGACCATAGTCAGACAGTAGGATTTGATTCTGGCACACATGGGAGCCATGGGAGGTGTGTGAGCCCATATTCTGACTTACATTTTTTATTTTTTTTTATTTTTTTATTTTTTGTGGGTACCGGGGGGTCAACCTCAGGACCTCGCGTGCCAGCAGGCGCCCGTGCCACTGAGCGATATCACCGGCCCCTTTTTTGTATGTGGG
The DNA here is from genome assembly GCA_028451465.1 of Erethizon dorsatum. Lineage (NCBI taxonomy): Eukaryota > Metazoa > Chordata > Mammalia > Rodentia > Erethizontidae > Erethizon > Erethizon dorsatum. Next base: position 101,694,191 of record CM051834.1, read on the forward strand.
TTCCGGGAGTCGAACTCGGGCCCTCGCACTTGCCGGGCAGGTGCTTAAGCCGCTGAGCCATCTCTCCGGCCCATGACTTACATTTTTTAAAAGGTCACAGTGGGCTTCTCTGGGAGAAACGAACTATTGGGAAGGTAGAGGGGAGAAGAGTGGAGGGCAAAATCCAAAGACAGCCAGGAAAGGGATGGGCCCTGCCATGCCCAAGCAGGGAACCCCCCTCCCTTCCCCGGGCTCCAGCCCTGGCCATGGGAGCCACTGCAGCCTGTAGCAGCTTGTGCCCATCGATGACTTCAGTGGCTTTGCACACACTCCCCCCAGACATTCGTCATGGGAGCTCGGCTGCCAGGCACAGGGCCAGGCGCCAGCGCCTGCTGTGGACACCACAGGGCTGAGTGATGCCAGGCAGGCAGCCAGCTGCCCCACCCTCTCCTGAGGCAGCGAGCCCTACCACCTTCTGGTTTCCAGAGCAATTTTTCAGGGCTGTTGAGGGGCAATAAGAACCTCTGCCCCACGTGGCACCCACACAGCTGGGTGTTGTCCACAAGCAGGAAGCACATGGCCTTGCCTGCCCAGTCTGTGCCAGCTGTCTCCAGGATACCATCTGGGGGCATATCCCTGAAAGGTAACCTGGAGACCCTGGGATCCACTGGGACCTACCCTGCCTGTGGTAGTTAGGAAGCCAGAGTCACACATGACAGACCTACACAGTCACTGTCAGCTTGGCAAGAGGAACACAGGCTGTCTGTACAATTCAAAGGAATGAGAGAGCCAGGCAGAAATGTGTGTGGTCTCAGAGGGGGCAGTGCAAAGGCCCTGAGGTAGAAATGTTTGAGGAATAGCTTCCATGTAACTGGAGCACAAGAGACGAGGAGTGGAGGAGCTTAGGATATAGACGGAACACATGGTGTGGGAGCCCTGGGGAAGGGCTCTGGCACTGTCCCTAGGTGAGCTGGAACCCCAGAGAATCCTGATCTAACGCGAGTGTACTCAGGATCCCTCATGCTGTGCTGGGGAGGATGCGAGGAGCCCAGGGGGGAGTCCTCTGTGATGATCCCAGCAGGTGGCACTTGGTGGAGGTGGCGAGCAGTGGTTGGATTAGGACCCATTTTGAGTCTATACCCGTGTCCCCTCTTTCCACTCCCAGAAGACCTGTCCCTTCTGCTCCTCAGCCACGGACCACCACGTAGCCACTCCACGAGCCTGTGCTGCAGCACGATCTTCCGCAGGGACAAAGCTGACTCTGGAGCCTGTGGCAGACCTCAGGGAGGGCAGCGGGATGGGTGCAGCAGCTGAAGGCAGGCGGTGAGGGCCCCCGGTGGCCAGGCTGCAGCGTGGGTTGGGCACCAGCATGTCCCACTGTGCCCCCACCTGCCAGGCTCCCTCATCTCTCTGAGGCTCAATTTCCCATGCGTTAGATGGGGTAACAGTAGGAGCCAGGGTCTAAGGTTGCAAGGCTAAATTGAGCCCATGCATTTAAAGAACTTAGCACAGGGCCTGAGACATAGCCAGGGCTCAGAAATATCAACAGCTGCTAAGTTTTCTTGTCCTTTACTATGAATTTGCCATTATAATTATTGTCTCTGAGCATACGTATGGTAGTTAAAAGTGTTGAACCAGACTGCCTAGGCTTATATCCTGACTTCATCTCTTAGCAGCTGTGTCACTTGGGGCAAGGTATTTGGTCTCTTGGGGCCTCAGTTTCCCCACCTGAAACAGTGGTAGTAGTTCCAATTTCAGGGGTTGCAGGGTGACTAAATGAGGTAATGTCTGTGAGATGCTTCAGAGCAAGGCCTGGAAGCAGTCAGTGCTCTCAGTGCCACCTGTGCCCCTGCTGCTCTTCCTCCCGAGGGCAGGCACAGCTCACTCCCTTGTGCCTGCCACCCACCCAGAACCACCATCAGCCCCCTTCAGGGCCCCCAGGGCCAGCTGGCTGGACCAGGCTGGTGGGGTTTCTCTGCCCAGCCTACAGCTTTTGTCTTTCCTTTGCAAGCCACAAAATGTTTATTCCAACAAAATTTGCCCCACTAATATATAAAGCAGATAAACCTATGGCCTCTGTGGTTGAAGGTGGGGTGGCAGTGCAGAGCAGGATGCCACCCCTCTGCCATCCTGCCTGAACCCAGAGCTGGGATTTTAGCCCCTGGAGACACCACATCCTGTATACCTGCAGCTCGGGGAGCGCGTCCCCAGCCCTGTGCTGAGCACTTTGCCCACACAATCTTGGGCAGGGGCTGTGGCTTTGCTGTCTCATTTCTGAGGCAGAAACTGAGGCTCACTGAGGGAAGGGACCCAACCTGAGACAGCCAGGGGAGGGTGCCAGTCAGGGCTGGGCTGGGAGCCTGGATCATCTGCCACACCATGCTGCCTAGGGAGGACACATGGCCACATGGACGCTTCAGAAAGAAAGAAGCGTCACTGTTTTGACAAGTTCATTTTTGCGGTGCTGTGGGTGGAGCCCAGGGCCTCACACATGCTAGGCAAGCGGTATCACTGAGCTACACTCCCAGCCCAAGAAGGCTCGCTGTTGACTGGCACATGGGCCCAGGACTCCACCCCACGCAGCACACCTTGCCCCTGGCATGACTTGTGATCCATGGGGTGTGTGGGAAGGGGCCCCCCTCAGAGGCTAGGTCAGAGAGCAGTGCACACTCAGGGGAACGGATAGTTACTTGTGAAGACCTGCTGTGTTGGTGGGACTGAGAAGGGGCCAGTCGGGGGCATGCTTTCTGCTGCAAGTAACAGAATCCCAGCTCAAAGGAAATTTATTATTCATCTCTTTTTTTTTTTTTTTTTTTTTTTTTGGCTTTCTGGGACAGGGTCTCCCTACGTAGTTCAGGCTGGCCTTGAACTCACTATGTGGCCCTTTACTTTTTTTTTTTTTTTTTTTTTTTTTTTTTAATGTGGGTACCAGGAGTCGACCTCAGGACCTCACGCTTGCCAGCAAGCACTTGTGCCGCTGAGCGATATCACCAGCCCTTTTTTCGTATGTGGGTTCCGGGAGTTGAACTCAGGACCTCGCGCTTGCCAGGCAGGCGCTTATGCTGCTGAGCCATCTCACCGGCCCCTACATTTATTTTAATTAGTAAATAAGTGCATATATTTGTAGGGTACTGCATGATGTTTTCATCTATGATACATTATGGAAACATTCATTCCAACTAATGTATCTGTCACTTCACTAAATTACCTTTTTTGTGGTAAGACCGTTAAAGATCAATTCTTTGAGCAATTTTGAAATATACAATACAATTATTACTGACTGTGGCCACTATGCAATGCAATAGATCACTAAAACATACTCCTCCAGCCTACCTGATACTGTGCTTTGTGCCCTCAACATCTGCACACCACACACCACACACCTGGAAGAAGCGTATTATCTCACAGAATAGAGAATCCCAAATTAGGAGAGGACCCCAGGACTGGATCACTTACTGACTCCAGTGTTCCCCTGTTTTTTGTGGCTGTTTCGTCTGTCTGTCTGTTGTGGTGCTGGGATGGAACCGAGGGCCTTGCGTGTGCGGGGCAAGTGCTCCGCCACTAAGCCACACCCAGCCCTCCTGCCCTGTTTTTGTTGTGCTTCCAGTGGCCTATATAGGCTGGCCCCTCAGGGTCTCAAAGTGACCCCTCATCGAGCTTCTGTCTAAGACATGTGACCAGTGGAAGAGGAGGTGGTATTTTCTGCAAGTGTTTTTTTTTGCGTGTGTGTTATGGGGGGTTGTGTTTTAAGCACTGCTGAGGATCCAACCCAGACCTCCACCACCGAGCTACCCACCCTGCCCTGTTTCTTTTCATGAAGAAATCTTCCCCAGAAGTCGCAGCACACAGTCCCCCCATACACACCCACAAAAGTCTCACTGACCAGCAGGAAGTCATGGGTTCTCCCCAGAGGATTTGTCCCCGGAGCTGAGTGTCAAGTCGCTGTCCTCAAGCAAAGGATGAGTGAAGACAGCCTTCATTTACAGTGTTGGAGGATTCACATGACAGCCAACAGTGTTTGTCCCAGCAGCTAAAGAGGGGACCACCTGGTCTCCAGAGGGCAGTGGATGGAACCAGCTAGCAAAGATAGAGGGCATCTATTTATCTTTTTCCTTTCCTTTTAAAAAAATCACTGGTTTTTTTCAGCTCATGAAAGCTGAACCTACCTATTGACAAAGTAGAGAAATACCTACCAAAGCCAGGCATGGTGGGGCACCCCTGTAATCCCAGCACTGGGAAGGCTGAGGCAGGAGGATCACCAGAAGAAAAAAAAAGAAAAAGAAATATATGCTATAGACAGAGACAGGATTAAAATCAGCTGAGCGTGGTGTCATACGTGTCACATCATGGTCATTTCAAAACCCTGGAAGGCTGAGGCAGGAGGATTGTAAATTCAAGCCCAGCCTGGATAACTTAATGACTTAGCAAAACCCTGTCTCAAAATGAAAATTAAAAAGGGGCTGGGGATGTATCTTAGTACAAAGGCCCTGAGTTCAGTCCCCAATACCAAAAAATAAAAAATTTTTAAAAAGGAAGAATGGACCATGGTTCCCTCTAAGAGCAAGACTGAGGCATCAGGTAGCCACTTCCCTTCACCTAGGGTCATTTATATGGTTTAATTAGACGTTTACCATGTGCACGTTCACCGTCATTATTTCCTCCAGAGATGCTTCTCCAGACAGGTACCAGCCCAGTTCTTTGAAACATTTTGACCATTACCAAAAATAGAAAAAGCATTTTTATATTATAATCCAGCAAAGACATCTGGAGTTAGTTTCACAGAACCACTTAACCCTTACCTGTGACTACCCTTTCTTTCTTTCTCTTTTTTTTTCTTTTTTTCTTTCTTTCTTTCTTTCTCTTTCTTTCTTTCTTCCTTCCTTCCTTCTTTCCTTCTTTCTTTCTTTTCCCTTAAGAATTGTTAAGGTCTTGGCTGGGCAATGTGTTGGTGGTGCACACCTGTAATCCTAGCACTCAGGAGGCTGAGGTTGGAGGATTACATCTTCAAGCCCAGTCTGGGCTGTATAGTGAGACCCTGTCTCAAAACAAAACAAAAAAAAAAGAGCTGGACTGGCAGTATTGCTCAGTGGTAGATCACTTACCTAGCGTGCACAGGCTCTGGGCTCAATCCCCAGTTCTGGGGGAAAAAACGTTATTTGGGTCATTCCAAATTTTCTGTTTTCTTTTTTTGTTTGTTTGGTTTGTTTTATTTTGGGGCTTAGGGGGTTGTTTTTTGTTTTTTTGTTTTCAAACAGGATCTCACTATTCTCAACTGTCCTTGAACTCACTGTGTAGCCTAGGCTGGCCTCAAACTCGCAGCAGATCCTCCTGCCTCGGCCTCTCTCCTCACTACCATGCCTGGCTTTTCTTTTTATAAATTTATTTTTATTAGTACATGTTCGTAATACATAATGGTTACATTCGTCATGAGGAGTTGATTCATGTATATAATACATCTTAATTCTTTTTACTTCTCTTCAGATTTTCTTGATTATAAACAATATTAGCTTGGGAGGCTGAGGCAGGAGGATCGATGCGAATTCGAGGCCAAGCCTGTACTGCGTAATGAGTTCAAGGCCAGCCTGAACTACATAGCAAGATACTGAATGTTAGACAAATATGGTTTGTCCTTTACTTCTCAGTTCAGATGCTGTTGCCTTCTGTGATCTTTAATCTCTTTTAAACTGTTTTATTAGTACATGTTTGTAGTAGATAATGATTACACTCATTGTTGGTCCATGTACATAACACATCTTAATTCTTTTTATTTGCCCATCTGATGTTGAATCTTGATGGTCAGAATGATGGGCCTGAGAGACGCCTAGGATATCAGCAAAGCACTCTCCTCAGTGTGTCTGGTAGATCATGGGGGTGTGACCTTGAGGACTGTATTGTCTTTTTTTTTTTTTTTTTAAGTTTTTTGAGACAGTGTCTCACTATGTAGTTCAGGCTGGCCTTAAGCTCACTATGCAGCCCAATTTGGCCTTGAACTCCTGGTGATCCTCCTGCCTCAGCCTCCTGAGTGCTGGGATTACAGGCATGTGCCACCACATCTGGCGCTGTATTTCCTTTAAATTGTATGTATCAGATATTTTGTCCCAGCAGTGACAAAGCTGACCAGGGCCCCTCCTGAGGGGAAGCCTTCCAGACGTTGGTGTGATAAAGTCCACTCCCGGTGCTACACACTTCAGTGGCTCCGGGACCTTTGCCTATGAGTAAATATTGCCATATCGCAAAAAGCATTTACAGTTGTTTTCTAAATCCAGTCTGAAAATCTCTGCCTTTTGATTAGTTTAAACTATTCCCTTTTAATGTAAGTATTGGCATTTAGATTTACATTTGTCCTTCTGCTATCAGTTTTCTGTTTACCGTCACTCTTGTTCCTCTCTGGATTTCCTTAGCTGCTGTCTTCTGTGTGGAGTAACTCCAACACGGTATGCCATTTGGAAATAGAGCCAACTGTCCCCTGTGGCTCCCTCTAGAGACGGGTGGGAGGTGGGACCCCACTTTCAGCTGCATAGGTTGCATCGCGGGAAGGGTGACTCCCACTTTTCAGACTCCCATAGACATCCCGAAGGTGCCAGGGGGTTCCCCGGGCCGGAGTCTGCATTGCTTCATGTCATCTTCTGTGTTGCTGGAACTGTCCACAGCAGTAGTGTATCTTTATCTCTTTTGTGGGAATGAACTTGCTTTCGCTTGGTCTTTGCAGTGACATGGGCTCCCGGGCTGGCTACCCCGCTCAGGTTTACAAAATGGCCAGCACAGAGACTCCTCGGCCCTCCCAGCTGGCGCAGTCCGGCCCCTTCCAGCTCTCCACCTCCGTCCCCAAGTCCTTCTTCTCCAAGCAGCCTGTGCGCAATAAGCACCCAGCAGGGTGGAAGAGGATGGACGAGCCCCCGCCACGGCCGCTGCCCTTCACTGACCCCAAGAAGTAAGTGCTGGATCCACAGCGAGGCCACGCCGGGTGGCTCTGGGCCAGGAAGAGGGTGACACCTCGCTCACTCCCTGAAACGGTGACTCTGTAATGCACACGCGGGGGATGCAGGGAGCTAGCATTCCCGTGGGGGTGATGGGCAGTCAGCATCAGTGAGAACAGAGTGCAGTAGGTCAGAAGGTGGTTAGCACCTTGTGGGCCCTGGCTAAAGAGCATTCCAGGCATAAGGAACAGCAGCTGCAAGGCCCTGAGGCAGGAGAGGCCTGGCTGCAGAAGAAGGTTCCTGCAGCTACCAGGGAGAGCAGGGGAGGGCGGTGGATGTGAGGTCTGATGGTGTCGGCAACCGTAGTGGGAGGTCTTGTGGCCACGTGTCAGGCCTCGGCTTCTGCTCTAAGTGAATGGAGTCACAGGAGAGTGCAAAACAGAGGAGGGGTGGGGTCTGTGGTGGTGTCCACACAGTTCCTGTGTCTGCGTACGGGGGCCTTTGGGGAGCAGGGGCAAGCTGCTGTCCTGGTCTGGGTGGGACATGGTGGGCTAGTGCGAGGGGGTGGGGTAGAGAGAAGGGGGTGGGTTCCCAACAGATGATCTGAGCCAGACTGGCAGGTCGGATGTGGTGTGAGAATAGGAGACATGGCCTCATTGAAGCCTAGAGGAAAAGTGGCTTGAGCTGATCAGGAACGGAGCAAGGAGTGGGCTTGGGGAGGCCTGGGGTGCAGCTCCAGGTGCATCCCGTTTGAGAACTGAGCGAAGGACCCCAGCTGAGACACAGGAGGGGGAGTGCGATGAGGGTCTGGAGCTCTGCAGAGGTCCAACTCAGAGGAAACAGGGTGCAGGGACTTGCAGGAAGGGGCTGTGCAGGGAGAGGAGGGGCAAGGGCGGTGAGGAGGAACTGCTGGAGGAGGCCGGCATCCCTGGGGCCCAGGCCCAGGCACTGAGCAGTCAGGAGGGCAGGCTGGGTGCACAGGAGAGCAAAGTGTGGGGTTGAGCTTCATGGAGGCCATGGAGGAAAGGGAGAGGCTGAGTGGAGGCCGCGTGGGAGCCACTCAGCTGAGGTATTTTGCTGTGGAATGAAAGAGGACAAGAGAGGGCCGGATAGTTGAAAGGGCTTTTCGGCTTTTAATTGGAGACTATGAAGCACTTACTGAGAATTTACCATGGACTAGGCTCAGTTCTAAGTTTTTGTTTTTTGGGTGGGTAGTGCCCTGGGAATTGAACCCAGGGCCCTGACACTAAGCTACATCCCTGGCCCGTTTTTTTATTTTAAGACAGGGTGTCGCTAAATTACTCAGTTGTCCAGACTGAGCTGGAATTTGTGATCCTCCTGCCTCAGCCTCCCAGAGTACTGGGATTACAGGCATGTGCCACCATGCCCAGCTAGTTCTAAATTCTTCTGTCTGAAGTTAATTCAGGGAATGTTCACAGCAGCTCCATGAGGACCTGTGATTCTCCCTGTTGTACAGATGGGGCAGCTGAGGCCCAGGGTCCCACAGCCAGTAAAGGATGGAGTTTAGGTCAGAGCCCAGGAGGCCAGGTCCAATGTTCTTGTTCTGTTGGACAAGGAGGATTCTGCCCTCCTCCTTCCTGTTTTTATTTGTTTGGTTTTTGAGTTGTTGTTATGTTGGTTTTGTTTTGTTTTGCTTTGCTTTTTGAGACAGGGTCTCACTATGTAGTTCAGGCTGGACTTGAACTGTGTGGCCCCAGGCTGACCTCAAACTCACAGCAGTCCTCCTGCCTCAGCCTCCCAAGTGTTGAGATCACAGGCTTGTGCCACAACACCCAGCTGTCCTCTCTAACATCTTCTTTCATGACCCGAATGGGGTCATTCAAATTTGAGGGTGACATAGAGCTTGGAGGGAGAGAAGTATCAAGAGACAGAAGCTGGGGCCGGTGAGATGGCTCAGCAGCATAAGTGCCTGCCTGGCAAGTGCGAGGTCCTGAGTTCGACTCCCGGAACCCACATACAAAAAAAGGGCTTGTGAGATGGCTCAGCGGCACAGGCGCCTGCTGGTGCACGAGGTCCTGAGTTCGACCCCCAGTACCCACAAAAAAAAAAATAGAGACAGAAGCATGAAGCATTGGGTCCCTGGAGAGGGTGACAGGCACACATGCCGAGCTTACACTGAGAATCCAGTTCACGATCCTCACTGAGAGCCAGAGGGGATTCTGAAAACTAGATTCTTCCCGTTTGCTCCTCTGCTTGGAACCGCCAGCGGCTTCCCACATGCCCGGGATTAATGACAGAGGCCCTCGGTTTATTGAGCACATTTTGATCCGTGCACTAGCGCACCACGTGTTTGCCTAAACTTCTGGGCAGAACCACCTGCTCCATCCCCACACCATTTCCCTCCTTACTCCGCTCCTGCTGTGCCAGCCTCTTGCTGCTGCTTTCCAGATGAGCTCACTTTGGGCCTTTGCACTGGCTTTTTCCACCACCACAAACATTTTTTCTGCAGCTCCTCTGGCTCTGGAGAACTTCCAGCTGTGTGAGGACTCAGGCTAATGCCACCCCTTCACAGAGGCCTTGGCCATAGACAGCCCCATCATTCTGTGTCCCTTCACTCTGGTCCACTGCCCATTTCCCCCACAGGAAAGCAGGTGCCACTCTCTTGGTCATGAGACACTATGACCTGCCCGCCCACTGTGGGTGTTGAGTGGGTAAACATATGAGCCATTCTATCTCATTGGATTCTCACGTCAATGGCAATAAGTCAGTCTTGTGAGGCCCCCACTTACCGGTGTGGCAAGGACCAGACCCTGGCGTGCTGTGCGTCATCCCAAGCTCTGCCTTTGTCTTCACATGGCCTTCTCCCTCTGTATGTCTGTGTCCACATTTCCCCTTTCTGCAAGGACTCCAGTCATATCAGATTAGGGGCCGTAGCCGGGCGTGGTGGTACACACCTGCAGTCCCAGCACTCAGAGGCTGAGGCAGGAAGATTGCTGTGAGTTCAAGGCCAGCCTGGACTACACAGTGAGACCTTTTCTCAAAAAAAAAAAGAAAAGAAAGAAAAAGAAAAACCAACCAAAAAACAGGTTAGGGGGCCACACTAATGGCCTGTTTTAACTTGATAACCTCTGAGACAGGTGTGGTGGAACACACTGGTAATCCCAGCAATCTGGGAGGCTGAGGCAGGAGGATGACAAGCTTGGGTACAGCCTAGCAGCATAGCAAGACCCTGTTTCAAGGTTAAAAATGGGCTGGGGTGTATGTAGCTCAATACAAAGGCCCTGGGCTCAATCTCCAGTACCACTGGAGAGGAAAAAAAAAAAACTGGTTACCCTTGTAAAGACCCCGTGTCCACATAAGACAGTATTGAGAGACACCGGGTTCAACCTATCTTTTTTGAAGTGACATGATTAACCATAATACCAGCCTGTAAGTCATCACACAGAAATGTGCCTTCCTTGGAGATACCCTCCCATCTTCACAGATGGCACAGCCTTCCCACCCACCTGAGCCTTCTTTCCATACACAGCACCTATCCAGACCAAATGGGCAGTCATTCCCATAGCAACACGTCGCCTCTCTGCGGCTCCCACTGCACTGAGAGCTCTGGGAAACACCTTGACGACCCCCCCAACCCGGCACATAGTAGGTGCTCAGAAAATATACTTGAGCTGCCAAGAAACGAAAAGATAAGATGAGATACCAGGACACATGACAGCCCTAAACTGTAACCCCTCTCCCCAGTGACAAGGTCCAGAGACGGCTTTTTGTATGTATGTGGGTTTGCGTAAACACATATGAACTAAACACAAATGAGATCGTTAACATGGTTCCTGTTAATTTAGTCACAGATACATTTTTTTAACTACATAAAATACTAACAGAATTATCACTTTTGTCCATACACTTTCTATTTCCTGAAATTGTTATTTCGTGAGAATTCTATTTTTTGTTTTGTTTGTTTTTAAGATAGGGTCTTACTCTGTAAGTCAGGCTGCCCTTGAACTCACTGTGTAGCCCAGGCTGGCCTTGAACTTGAAGCAATCCTCCTGCTTCAGCCTCCCCAGTGCTGGGATTACAGGTGTGTGCCATGATGCCTGGCTAAGAATTTTAGAAATAGTATCTTTGCCTTGTTAGAATCACTTTTGAGTAACCTAACCTAGTTTTCCAAACATCGGTTTCACTTCTGGCAAAATTAAATGTGTTTTTTTTAATTTATGCACAACACTGTCACAGAAATTTCATCCCAAGGCATGAGCACTTGTTCATGTATCTTATCTCCCTGCATTTGTCTGTACCTACTCTTGGAGGTGCCGCGAGAAGCCCTTCCCCTGCAGTAACACATTTAATCTTCACTGCAGAACGTGGAGTATGGTGCTTTGTGTCCCATTTGCTAGGTGAGAAAAGCTGAGGTAGAGAATGGCTGAGCCATGTGCCTGAAATCTCTTAGTGGAGTGAATCACTGCAAATGCTGTGATTGTTGGCTTTGTAATCTGTCCTCCCAGGATCACCACACACTGTGAGCGTGTTCCCCCAGGAATAGCCACCAGACGTGCTAAGTGTGTCGGCCTCTTTTGTCACAGCCCCCGTCAGGGATCTCACACACAGCCACACTGAGGCTGTGTCCCTGGAGGAAGGCACTGGCCACAGCCAATACCAGGCACCAGCAGCGGCTCTGCTTGGCAGCCTTCGGCTGGCCTTGTCAATGCTTCCAGCAGTCCCACAGAAGGAGACTTGTTCTTACCCCTACTTCCAGATGAGGAAACCGAGGCATAGTTAGAAGTAACTTGCCCAGGGTCCCTCAACTACAAGTGGCAGAGCCAGGATCCAAACCTAGTCTCACAGAGCATCTGATCATTCAAGAGAAGAACTCACATACAAGGCAGCGAGGGGAAATTTCCTGGAAGAAACTGTCCACCCTCCATTTGGGTGCACACTTTATTTGTTAAACAAAAGCCAGAGTAAGCAAGTGAGGGCAGAGACTCTGTAGGCTGTGGACACCAAGAGCTTCTGCCACAGAAGGGCCCTGCATCCCGGCCTTTTGCTCCACATTTCAACAGCTCTGCCTCAAGGACAGCCAGGCAGTGTCGCCTGGCCCACTTTGTCCCAGGGCTTTTGCACCCTCCTCCCAGCAAGACAGCATGGGGACTTCATCAGCTGCTCACCTCCCCCTAGGCCCTCTGAGTAGTTTTTAAACTGGAATAACCGTGGTCCCCGCCTCCAGGGGCTGCCAGGACTTCCTGAGTCAATCCGAGTTAACACTGCGCAAGGTTCTCTGGGTGTGGGGGGGCCAGGCTGGTGCCCAGAGGAGCAGGGGTGGTCTTGGGCACCTCTACCCCAGAAGGCGGGTCTGACTGAGGGGCCAGTACTGCCACATGGGCCTCTGTTCTCCAGAGAGTGGCCTCACTGTCACCTATGTCAGTGCCGAGTGGGTCAGGGCCACCGCCTAGGAGGTCAAGAGGTTCATGTGTTTAAGGCTCGCTCACCCTTGTCCCTGGGAACCGAGGTCCAGGGAGGGGAGTCAGGCCCTCGGAAGAGCCTCTGCCTGAAGTGGGGTGGCAGTTACAGCTGATGATCCAGGCCCCAAGCAGCCTCAGCCATAAAGCAGGATGACCCTGCTCATGTAGGGCCATTAAGGGGACACCCAGGACCTGGGAGAGAGTGCGTGCTCCAGAGAGCTTGTCACTGCTGCCATTACTACAGCACCAGCTTTAGGAGCAGAGCCAGGAGTCAGATGGCCTGGGTCCTTAGCCTGGGTCCCTCCCGCCCCAAGTCCCTGTGTTGGGACCTCTGGGGAAGTGCAGGTGGCACTAGAACATGCCTCTCACAGCTTCTGTGAGTCACATGTGAACCCTTATCCCCAGGAGATGCACCTCGAAGGCTGCTTTCATCATAAGCGAATTGTGGGGTGGCTCAGAGTGTTGGGCAGGCTTGATCCTTAGTGTCCTCAACTCACTGTGCCTCACTTTCCCCAGCCACGAAAGGGAAGGCAGGAGCGCCTCCATCCACAGAGGTGATGTGAGGATTCAGCAGGCCCCCTTCTTCTCAGGTTTAGGGGCCTCTGGATCCAGCTCAGTTCAGCCAAAGAAAGAACCAGAGAAGGCCTGTCCCCGAGCCCCACCCCCACACATACACAGAAGTGTCCCTTACTTCGACCCACTGGCCTCTCCCAGACATCGTCCTTCCAGGAGAAGCCGCCTGGCGTGTGGCCCTGGCGAGTGTCCTTGCCAGCCGTGTTGGCAGAACCCCCAGCTCAGCAGGTCTGACAGCAGTGCTAATTAGCTTAATTTACCCAGGCCCAAGGGAGCCACCCCAGTTGGAGGCCAGGGCTCCGAGTCAGCTGGGATCGGGCCCAGCCCCATCTGACCCACTGGTTGCCTTCCACTTCTGACCCCCTGTCACAGGAAAAAGAAGTTGCCACCGTCTGGTCTTGACTCAGAGCCTTTGTTATTTCTCTGTCTCTCCTTTTCTAATGGAAGCGATTTAATCCCACAACATGACAAAATCCAAATTTAGACACTATGGGCAAATCAGAGGCTATGTCCAGTGCTGCTGGACAAAAGCTTGAGGTATGTTTAGGAAGATAAAATACACACCTTCTAAAAAGTAAAACAGGGCTGGTGAGATGGCTCAGCAGCTTAAGCGCCTGCCCGGCAAGCGCGAGGGCCCGAGTTCGACTCCCGGAACCCACATACGAAAAAGGGGCCGGTGATATCGCTCAGCGGCATGGGCGCCTGCTGGCGCGCAAGGTCCTGAGGTCGACCCCCCGGTACCCACAAAAAAAAAAAATAAATAAATAAAAAATAAAAAGTAAAACAGTACAGAAGGGTTTGCAGTGAAAAATCAGCCTCTCCCTCCCCCAGCATCCAGCCCTGCAGCTCCCTTCCCAGAAGCAACAGTCATTTTATTTCTTGCAGCCATAGCAGAACATGACCAAGCAATACCTGATCGCATGTACACTTGCTTCCCTTTTGCACATCAGCGCAGTCACCTGTGTGCACGCTGCAGCCTTCCTCACTTGCTGTTTCTCTTCGAATCTCGTGGCATTGCTTCCATATCAGGGTATAGAAAGAGGCCTCATTGTTGTCACCAGTCATAGAGTAGCCCATTCTACCCCAATGTTCATTAGATTTTGACAGTTATGGAGACCAGAAATCTGGAGAAAAAAAGAAAAGATCAGTGATGTATAAGCCTAGTTTTTTGCAATGTTGGGGATCAAACCCAGAGCCTTGTGCATGCTAGACAATTACTCTACCGCTGAGCTACACCCCAGCCCTATTGCATGGAATTTGCAAGTTAGAAAATATATCAAGGCAGCCAGGAATGGTGGCACACACCTGTAATCTCAGCACTCTGAGAGGCAGAAGCAGGAGGATCACAAGTTTGAGCCCAGCCTGGGTGCCTTAGTAACTTAGCAAGAACCTGTCTCAATATGAAAAAAGTTAAAAGCGTCAGGGGTTAGTTTAATGTGAAGGCCTTGGGTTTGAGACCCAGGAACACACACACACACAGGAGAGAGAGAGAGGCAAGACATCAGGGAGGGCTGGGGGTGTAGCTCAGTGGTAGGGCACATGGTTAGCATGCAGGAAGCCCTGGGTTCCATCCCCAGCACCAAAAAGAAAATACATTGGAAGATTTTTCCGGAATAAGGACAGTTTTTAAAAAATGACCAATTTGACTCTCTAAGCTGATATTGCAGTGTTTTTCCTTTAAACATGTTCTCTGCAGCTCACTCACAGAATCAGGCCACAGAGGCTATAGTGAGCCAGCTTTCCACTGAAGAATTAGGAGGGCCTTTTTTCAGGACTAGAGGTCTGGGAGCTGGGAAGGTGATCTTTAGGAACTGAACACAAATAAAACAGAGCAGGGAAGGAAGAAAAGGATGTTTTTTCTTTTTTGGTGCTGAGGATTGGACCCAGGGCCTCACGCATGCTAAGGACTTGTTCTGCCACTGAGCCGAGGCCTGCTCCCCAACCAGCCCTCTCCTTCACCTTGACCTGACTGTGCTGGACAACGTGCCCTTTGTGGAGGACTCTGGGAAATGCCGAAATCAAAGGTAGAGGGAAAAGAGAGGTTCCTTCCAACTTCCTGGGGGAACATTGACTCTTTGAGGGTCTCTCTTCTCTTTGTCTGTTTCTCTCCTCTGAATCTAAAGCTTTTCATTTCCCCAGAGAATACATTTCTCTGATATGGACATAGTCAGCACTGCCCGATCCTAGAGCTCTTGTTTGGGGTGGAATATGACCTGACAAGGAAAATCTGGCCACCCTTCCTTCTGCCCTTCGTTAAAATCCCAAAGCTGGTGTCTGAGAAAGAGTAAAGGAAATGCAGACTTCAAAACCCTGGAGGCTGGTGAGATAGCTCAGTGGCATAAGCACCTGCCTGGCAAGTGCGAGGTCCTGAGTTCAACTCCTGGTACCCACATACGAAAAAAGGGCTGGTGATATCGCTCAGCGGCACGGGTGCCTGCTGGCACGCGAGGTCCTGAGTTTGACCCACGGTACCCACAAAAAAAAAAAAAAAAAAAAAAAAGCCTGAGGAGGGCCGGGGTTATAGCTCAGTGGCATAGCGCCTGCCTGACAAGTGCGATGTCCTGAGGTCAATGCCTGGTACCAAAAAAAAAAAAACCTGGGGAGCCTAAGACATCTTATTTATTCTCTGGGCTCAAAGATTTTCTTTCTTGAGTTATATTAGGCTAGGTGACAGCCTTTTTTAAACTTCTTGTTGTTATTTTAGCAGGCAATTATGTTGAATTCATAATTCAGAAGTATATCAGATAGAAAGTAAAAGTACCATTTTTCCACCTCCTAATAAGATTGCTGGTTCTAAGAGGTAAACTTTGCTCTTGATTTCTTCCTGAAATTTTTTTCTGCCTACAGAAATACGTTTTAAGCTGACTGGGTTGGTGCACAACTGAGACAGAAAGGTCACGAGTTCAAGGCCAGCCTGGGCAACTTAGTGATTTAGTGAGACCCTGTCTCAAAATTTTAAAACTGGGGTGGGATGGAGATGTAGCTCAGCGTGAAGGCCCTGAGTTCAATCCCCAGTTCCGTATGTTGGGAGGGTCAGTGAGTTGTAGGCGGAAGGCCGGCCCTGGTGGGGGTGGGAGGAGGTGGGGAGCAAGTTCCTGCAGTTTTGCAGGTGGGATCATGAAATGTGGTCGCGTTCCGTCGCCATCCTTAGCTTTTCATTCCGTCTGCGAAATAAACATGGCAGCCAGGCTCAGCAGTGGCGTCTTCAGCTCTGGCCTTGGCTGAATCCTGATTCCTGTGCTCACAAGCTGTGTGACTTCAGAGAGTGGCTTCCTCCCTCTGCCTGACTGCCTCATGCATGAGCTGGATACAAGTCATGCTTAACACACCGGCTGTGGTGAGGACCAGAGGACTCCGTGTGGGTCGAGGCCGGCCTTGCTCTGATGTTGTTTGCCTGCTGCGTGGACAGCCAGAGGCAAAGACAGACTGGACAGCAATAGCTGCAGGGAGGAATCGTGGAAAGGGCAATGAGCTGACCAGTGGCTTTGGCGTAGGGCCGGTCCTGGATACTCTGACCTCTGTCTGTGTGCCTGACTCCCATCTGCAAAATGAGGCTAATAATAGAGTGGTTTCCTGTGGTTTTCATTGTGTTTGTTGGTGGTTTTGACAGGTCCTCGCTATGTGGTTCAGACTGGCCTTGCACTCCCTGTGTAGCCCAGGCTGGCCTCGAACATGAGGCAGTCCTCCTGCCTCAAGCTCCTGAGTGCTGGGACTGTAGGTGTGCGCCACCAAGCCCAGCTCCCCTGTGTGGTTTTAACAGGCGCCATACACTGCTCTCATGTAAGACAGTGTCCTCATCGTGAGGACACTGCTGTCAGCTGTCAGCTCTCCTGGGAGGTGGGGTACCTCAAGTCAGGCTCCTAGTTTTCACAGAAAGGAGACCCTGAGCCGAAGCTGGGGCTGAGTCACAGGCAGGAAGAGGCGGGGCAAGTCAGCCTGGCCCTGGAGCCACTGCCCATGGAAGACAGGGGCCAGCCTTGCCTGGAGAGAGCCTGGGACCGTGGACACAGCTGTGGAGCCCAGCAGGAGTGGAAAGGGCTAAGCACCCTGAGGAGAGAGGGATCATCAGCCCAGGTGAGGGTCCCAAGGGCAGCCTCCTGTCCTGAGCATCTGCTGTGTCCAGTGCCAGCCAGCACCTTGGCAGCAGGTCCCACACAGCACTGTGGGGAGGGTAAGCGGGGCCAGAGAGGTGGCAGGACTTGTCCAAGGCCCCACACCAGAAGCAAACAGCCAGGCTGTGGTCCCTTCTACCACGGGCAGTGGCTCCATGGCTTTAGATCACTGAGCATCAGGGAGGGCCGTGTGGGTCAGCACTGAGAACGCCAAAGAGGGGTGGTGATCACAGTCACCCAGCTCCCACGCTGCCCTCTGGAACAGGAGGCCCTGCAGAAAAACAGTGATGGCAGCAAGTGGGGGAGACCTGGTCCCTGCTCAGGATCCTCCCGGGCACCTGGTGGTGCAGGCACTGTCCTTGTGTGACGGGCCAGGAGGCCGAGGCTAGAGTTCACCTGGCTGGTCCCAGAGCACCCAGGCCAGAGGCCTGCGAGGCTGCAGGCAAGGGGACACAGTTCGTGCGCCTCCATCTTTCCTCGGCTGGAAGCCCGTCTGGGCTGCCCTCTTTTCCCCTGAACTGCAGGAGGTTCCACCCCGTCTCCTGCCCAACCCTCACCCGACCCCCACCCAACAGCCCATTTTTGCCCAGCACCCACTGACCCTGCCAAGGTGCAAAAGAGACCCAGACTTTACTTCTCCCACTTGCCCCTTGTCCCCCCATCCTCACCATCCAGCTCACCAAGCCCAGTCCCCCTCTGCCTCAGTGCTTGCCGTTTCCTCCTCCTCTGGCCGCTCCCGGCAACGACTGTGTCTCCCCTTCCTCACCTGGCCACAGTGTGACTGAAGAGTGACCGAAGACTTGCTCTGCTCTGGCTGCTCACTCACACACAAAGCCTCCCTGGGAATCTATTCTGGCCCAGCCAGAATGTTCTTTTTCTACCAGTTCCTTCCTTCCTCCCTCACACCCCCTCTCTCCTCACCTCCCCAGATGTCACCCCTCAGAAAAGTCCTCCCCAGTCCCCATTCCTTTCCCCAGCTTTATCTTTCTTCAAAACAGTTCTCTGTAGCCAGGTGTGATGGTACACACATGTAATCTAGCACTCTGGGAGGCTGAGGCAAGCCACGGCAGCATGGGCAACTTGGCCACTAAGCAAGATCCTGTCTCAATTTTTTTTTTTTTTTTTTTTGAGACAGGGTCTTTGCAGTCAGTGCCAACCCTCAGTGCCCAAACAGGCTGGGCCAGAATAGGTTCCCAGGGAGGCTTTGTGTGTGAGTGAGCGGTCAGAGCAGAACAAGTCGCTCTTCGGTCACACTGGCCAGGTGAGGAAGGGGAGACACAGTCGTTGCCAGAAGCAGCCGGCAACTGGAATCCAGACAGCTTTGAGAAGCACTCAACCCCCCAACACCCCTGACCTGATCTCATTCCAGGCAGGTGGATGCCAGCACAAAAAATGTCTTCGGGCAGCCGCGGTTGAGGGCATCCCTGCGTGACCTGCGGTCCCCGCGGAAGAACTACAAGTCCACTATCGAGGACGACCTGAAGAAACTCATCATCATGGACAACCTGGGGCCAGAGCAGGAGAGGGACACAGGGGTGCGTGGCAGGCATCCGAGGGCAGGGTGGGTGGGGAGGAGGGCAGCACTCTCCGTGGTCACCCCAGCCTCCTGTGTGTCCACAGCCCTCAGCATCTGCTGACCCTGTTGGGGTGTGTGAGTGAGGGCATCGTGGGAGTCAGGGACAGGATCAGAGCCAGGTGTGTTGGTGCACACCTGTAATCTCAGCAGTCCAGGGTAATACCCCGGTGCTGGTAAGAAAAAGAGACAGAGGCAGGTTGTAAGCCAGCCCAGGCAGGCATAGGGAGCCTCAGGTTGCACATCCTTCTGGAGCCCAGGGTGGAAACAGCCCTTATCTGCCCAGAGTAAGGGACTGAGAGTAGAGCAGGGCTCCCAGAGGACACCTGGGCTCTCGTCCTGGGCAAGGCCAAAACACCAGTGCCTTGTGCCTCCGCCATCCCTGCTTCCCTTCACCTCTTGTCCCCACTCGCCCAGTTGGCCATGCTGTCAGGCAGGTGCTCTCTGTGGGACCAAGATGGCCCTAGTCTCCCCAGTTTATGTCCCACCAGCCCAGGAACCAGAGGAAGGGAACATTTGGTATCGGTGATGCCCTCTGGAGTCCCAGCCTGGCTCTGTGGGTCCCGCGTGGCCCGCATTACCTTCCCTAACCAGCCAGGCCTCAATGTGGGCCCTTTCCTGGAACAGTGGCTGTGGTCAGCCCACCAGCCATGGACCAGTCAGGGAGGGGAGCCCCAGGGAAAACTGGTGCCTTGATCAAAAAGGGCCAGAAAAGAAGATTGGGTGGGTCACAGCTTGCCACAGAGGAACCCTCTAAGGACCAGCACCAGTATGTCACCCCTGTCTTGGCAGCAGTCCCCCCAGAAAAGCCTGCAGCGGACGCTGTCGGACGAGAGCCTGTGCAGCGGGCGCCGGGAACCAAGCTTTGCCAACCCTGCCAGCCTGGAGCCGGGGCTGCCCAGCGACGTGCTCTTCACCAGCACCTGCGCCTTCCCCTCCAGCACACTGCCCGCCCGGCGCCAGCACCAGCACCCCCTCCCGCCTGGTGGCGGTAGCGGCAGCAGCCCCAGCACCATCCCTGCCACTGGAAACGGCTTCCCAGAGAAGAAATGTGAGCCTGGGATTCCAGGGCTGGGAGTGGGGGGCACCCAGCATGGGGATCACCTGGAGGTCTCCCGTGTTGAGGTCATCTGAGGGAAGGAAGTGGGTACACATAGGTTCCATGGTATCACCCAGGCACCAAGGGACAGCTGACCAAGCATCAGAGGTTTCCCGGGGGTCACCCGAGGCCAGGTGTTTGCATTAGCTGCTCCCCAGCTCCTGCATGCAGCCGCCCTGTCCTACCCAAGCGGTCTGCTCTGTGAATATTTACTGACCAACTCCCCCAGATTTGCCACACTGAGAGGAGGTACAGGCGTGTGACTTCTTCACCCCTTGGTTCATGGAGCAAATCTGTGTCCACCACCCCATCAAAAAGCCCCGAGACAGCTGGGGCTGTCATCCCTGTGCCCATCTCCCCGTGGTGACCCCGCCACATCTAAACACACACACACACACGGCTACACACAGTTTCTATCCGTATGTCCCCTGCCCCTCCCACTGCTCCGTGATTCTCCACACAGCACCTTCAGGAAAGAACTGCTGTCCCCTCTCCCCACCTTCCCCACCTTGGAGCCAGCACATCTAGCTGTGCCCAGGCCCAGCACCTCCGTAGTATCCTGGGCCCTTCTCTGTCTCACACCTACATCCACTCTTCAAACGCCATTGGCTCAATCTGCCCACTTGTGCCCCCTACTGCCCATCCTGTCCCACCCACTGTCTCCCCTCTGGACCCTCTCAGGAGCCTCCTCACTATCTCCCTGCACAACACAGATACACACAGCCGGGAGCCTGGGCTTGTTCTGAGGCAGAACCTTACAGTGGCACCCTCACTCTCAGGGGAAAAGGACAAAGTCCTCAGCTGGGTGTGGTGGTGGACATCTGTAACTCCAGCACTATGGGAGGCTGAGGCAGGAGGATCCCAAGTTCAAGCCCAGGCTGGGCAACTTAGCTACTTACCGAGACCCTGTCTCAAGATAAATAAAAAAGCTGGGATTTAGCTCAATGGAAAGGCCCTGGGTTCCAACCCCAGTACCACAAGAGAAAAAAAGGCAAAGTCCTCATTACAGCCTACAAGGCCCCACAGGATCCAGCCCTGTCCCCTCTCTGATGTCACCTTCCATTACTACCCTCTCCTTGCTCACCCTGTCCCAACCACACAGCCTCCACAACGTTCCCTAAACCTACAGGCGCATCCTGCACTCTGGGGTTTCGCACCAGCAGTTGCATCTGCCCACAGCGCTCTTCCTCAGTCTCCCCTCGGCTCCCCTCCCTCAGAGCTGTGCTCAGATCCGGGTCACCCTGTGGAAAGGTGCAGCACAGAGCGTCTGAGAAGCAACGGAGCCTGTCTGTGTGTCTTCCCCACGTGTCATGCTCAACGCTTTCTGTCTCCACTCTGCCCAGCTGCCATCTCGGCCTCGGAGCTCTCGCTGGCTGACGGGCGGGACCGGCCCCTGAGGCGCCTCGACCCAGGGATGATGCCACTGCCCGACACAGCTACCGGCCTTGAGTGGTCCAGCCTGGTAAATGCAGCCAAGGCCTACGAAGGTAGGAGCGTCCACCCAGCCCCACCGGACCCTCACCCTCCTCTGTTCTAGAAACGTCAGTGGAGGGCCCGTGGCTTTGCAGGGGGTGCAGGTGGAAGTCACGCCCTGACATCCACCCACTGTGCAACCGTGAGCAAAGGTCTCTCTCTGACCACCAGCTACTGAACAGGGACAGTGACCGTGCCAGGTGCCTGGGCTTCAGTGAAGATGACATGGAATACCGTGTGGAATGTGGCAGGCACAGAACAAGCCATCGACAGACTGTACCTCGTGTTCTTGTTACAGTTCAAATGCAATAATCCAACTTGCACTGGGATTTGGTTTGATCACATGTGACAGAAAACCCAAATGAATAACTTCAACACAGAAGTTTTTATGCAAGTAAAGATTCCCAGGTGGGCAGTTTAGGGCCTGTGGGCACTTCCACAAATTCAGGAGGGCCCAGGCTCCTCCAGCTCTCTGCCCCGCCACTTGCAGGGAGTCATCATGGCTGCTGGAGCTCTGGCCATTGTGTCTCATTCCCACCAGTGGGAGAAAGGAAGACATACCCTGGGGAAGGGGAGGGAGTAGGGAGGGTAGGAGAGGAACTCTCCCAGCAGGCCTGCAGGGTCTCTGTCCTGTGAGTTCCTCAGAGCAGTGGGCAGTTTTGCTGTACTGTCCAGGGCTCCTTATGATATGGGGGCACAACCAGGGGATGTGTCCTAGGAGGAATGGAGGGTGGGGTGCTGGGCAGCTGGGCCCTCACTTCTGTTTCCTCTGGGTCTCCTGCCATCCTGGGTCACCTAGCATCCTGGACCAGAACAGGTGGTTCTAGGTCAGTAAGAAGCGGATAGAAAGACAGCTCAGTGGTAGAACACCTGCCTAGCATGCTGGAGGCCCTGGGTTCTGTCCCCAGCACTGAAGGGAGACCCCAGGGCCACCCAGACCCCAGCCCCACAGCCTGGGCCAGAGCCCCTGCAGCCGCTCCCTCTGCCCCAGGGCACCCTGGGAAGCATGAGCCACATGTGAGGAAGCTTAGGGAGCCTGGTTGGTGACACTGATCCTCCACCCAGGCTGTGTCAGAGTTGCCTAGGGAGCTTTTTCCTTCCTTGTAAAACTAAGAGCCGAACCGTAGAAGGCTGAAGGGAGGGTGGCAGTTGGCAGAAAGGCCTAGAAGAAAGCACACGATGCGGTGTTGGCAGGCGGCTTCCACTTACCACACATAAGGGTTTGCTTTTATAATGAAGATACAGGGGCGTTTCCTGTGCAGTTCCAAAAAAAATGGAAAAGACTAAAGGAATTCTTTGGTCGTTAATTTGTTTAGTTTTTTTTTTGTTTTTGTTTGTTCTTTTTGGGGTTTTTGTTTGTTTATTTGTTTTCCAGGGCTGAGGATGGAACCCAGGGTGGGTCTCATGCATGCTAGACCAGTCCTCTGTCACTGAGCTGCAACCCCAACCCTAGTTTTTATTTCTTTTAAATAAACAAATAAACAGGTAGGCATGGCTGTGCGTGCCCTCCAAGAGGCTGAGACAGGAGGATCACAAGTTCAAGCCCAGCCCAGGCAACAGTAGCAACTTAATAAGATCCTGTCTCTGAATAAATAAAGGACTAGGGATGTAGCTCAGTGAGGCCACGCTGGGTTCAATTCTCAGTACCACCAAAAATAAGTCAGCATGAGGGAAGCTGGCGAAGGGGGTTGATTCTCTGCACTATCTTTGCCACCCTCTGTAAATCTAAAAGTGTTGTGAAATAAGTTTTTTTTTAAATGAGGAAAGGTAGTAGGTGTGAGGATTACACTGGGACCCAAGGAACCATTTGTGGCTGGTAGGTATGTTCGTTATTGCAGTTATGGTGACAGTTACGTATATGGTGTACATGTCAGTGTACATTGTGCACTTTAAACATGTAGCTTAGTGCCTGCCAGTGAAGTGTCAGAAAAGTATTGTGCATCCAGGCATGGTGGCACATGCCTGTAATCCCAGCACTCAGGAGGCTGAGGCAGGAGCATCACCTCAAATTCGAGGCCAGCCTAGAATAGAGAGACGCTGTCTCAAAAAAAGAAAAGAAAAAAGTTCTATGTGTGGAGCTGGAATGGAGCCCTGGGCCTCACACATTCTGCCACTGAGCTGCACCCCCAAACCCCAGGCAATTGACTCAAAAATGGTTAAAATACGATGTGGTAAAGAGAAAGAGGAAGCCAGGTGGCAACGCATTAACAGTGGGGGCCTCCAGGGGAAAGCTCTTCAGGTTTGTGCTGCGCTGTCCTTTCAGCAGAAAAAATGGAAGAAGTCAAACTGGGGAGTAGGCTTTGCATCTTAGGCTCCCTTGCAGGCATACGTGGACAACTCTTTGTTTCTTTTTCTTCTTTATGTCCCAATACTGGGGATTAAACCCAGAACCTTCTCACTGAGCTACATCCTCGGCCCTTTTTTTAAATTTTTGAGACAAGATCTCTCTAAGTTGCTCATTCTGGGCTGGAACTTGCAATCTTCTGCCTCAGCCTCCTAGAGTGCTGGGCTAACGGGGCGTGCGCTACCATGCCCAGCCTCCTCTTTGTTTCTGTCGCCCTCAAGTGTTTCGTTGCTTCATTGTCTGACTCAGACACCGCCATTAGGGCATGGGGCTGTCACCAGTTCCTGCACTTACATGCCTCAGGCCTGCCACATGAGTCTAGGGTGGGTCCAGGAATCTTCCTTTTACCTGGCGGCCCCACGTGATTTCTCTGTCTCCTCAACAGATGTGTATTTTGCGTCCCACTTCTGGAGAGTCTGTAGTGTAATAAGCCCCTGTGTGCCCATCCCTCAGCTTCGGCCCCATCTGCTGTGGGCCACTTTTTTCATAGTATTAATTTGTTTACAAAACCACAGCCTTAGAGACAAGGGTATGGCTTAATGGTAGAGGGCATGCCCATCATACACATAACCCTGGGTTCCATCCCAGCACCACAAAAATAAATAAATTAGCCAAATGTGATAGCACATGCCTATAAGCACAGCACTGTGGGAGGCTGAGGCAGGAGGATCCAAAGTTCAAGGCCAGCCTGGACATCTTAGCAAGATCCGGTTTCAAAAATAAAAAGTGGCCAGGCATGGTGGCACATGCCTGTAATCTCAGCACTTGGGAGGATGAGGCAAGAGGATAGCTGTGAGTTTGAGGCCAGCCTGGACTACATAGTGAGTTCAAGGTCACCCTGAACTAATAGCAAGACCCTGTCTCAAAAAAATAAAATAGAATAAAATAAAAAAGTAAAAAAGGGGGCTAGGGATGTAGCTCAGTGCAAAGGTCCTATGTCCAATCCCCAGTACATACATGCATATTCACATGCATATGTACATACCAGGGCATTTGTTGTGGGAACATTCCAGAGTCCACATTTGGTTACTTCCTCGAACTGTCATTTAGTTTGGCATTTCTAGCTCTTATATGCTACGTACATGGGTAATCAGATATAGTGGCTTGATCAAAATCAGGATTGGATTTTATCGTTTGTGTTATGTTTTGTTTATTTGGTCAGGGTTTGGAGTGAGACTCCATCCTAAATGGTCTGTGTGATCTATCAGAATTGTGATTTTAAAAATAAAATGTGGCTGGGGATATAGCTCAGCGGTACAGCACTTGCCTGGCAAGCGGAAGGCCCTGGGTTCGATTCCTGATACAAATAAATAAATAAATAAATAAATAAATAAATAAATAAATAAATAAATATAAAATGTGAGCTGGGGATGGGGCACACACCTGTAATTCCAGCACTCAGGAGGCTGAAGCAGGAGGATCACTGGATCACTGCAAGTTTGAGGCCAGCCTAGGCTATATAGTGAGTTCAAAGCCAGCCTCAACTACATAGACCTTGTCTCAAAAAAAAAAAAAAAAAAAAAAACCAACATAATAAAATGTGCACACAATTCATAATAGCTAAGTCTTGGAAGCAGCCTATATGTCCATCAACAGATGAATGAATAAAGAAAATGTATTTATACACTGGAGTACTACTGTCCCATAAAGAAGGATAAACTTGAGTCATTTGCAGGAAAATGGATGCACCTAGCAAGCATAATATTAAGTGAAATAAATCAAAGACACAAGTTTAAATACCTCATGGTTTCTCTTATATGAGAAACCCAAAATATAAATAAACAGCAAAATAGAAGATAGATAACAGGAAGTAGGGAGATAGATTTTGTTTAAATAGGAAGGAGCTCAAGAAATGGAGGGGAAGAGGAGGGAAAGGAGATTAAAAAAAGACTTGAGATGTGTTATGTGCACGTACCCACTCCCCACAAGGGGTGTGAACATTATGTAGTGCACACAGGTACAGTACTAATAAAAAAATAAGAATGAAGAAAAAACAAAAGATTTGCACTGCTGGGGATGTGGCTCAGTGTAGCTACTTTGCCCTGCATACCCAAGGCCCTGGGTTCCATCTGCAACACCAAAAAATAAGGCAAAGAAAATGCAGATGTGGTGGGGGAGGTTTGCAGCAGGAGGCATGGGCAGCCAGCTGGGGAGAAGCCGGGAGCCCTGCCTGCCTTATACACAAAACTCGGCCCTCTCCTCTCTCCCTGGCAGTGCAAAGAGCTGTCTCACTCTTCTCTCTCAACGACCCCACCCTGAGCCCGGACATCCCACCTGCGCACAGCCCTGTCCACAGCCACCTGAGCCTGGAGCGGGGGCCCCCAACCCCCAGGACCACCCCTACCATGAGGTGAGATTTCTCTGGGAACATCCAGGGGCTCCGCAGCCCGGGTCCCTATGGGCAGCCGGTCTGCAGGAAAGGGGGACACAGTGGGGAGGGAGGCAGTTGCTGTGGGTCACACCCTGCCACTCCCTAGGCAGGAGCTCCCCTCACCTACCAGGCTGGAGTCCTCACACTGGTCCCCAGTAGTGACCTGGACAGTCTCCTAGTCCATTGGCAACCATGATTTATTTATTTGTTTGTTTATTTAGGGTTTGTTTGTTTGTTGAGACAGGGTCTTGCTATGTAGTTCAGGCTGGCCCTGGACTCTCTTTGTAGTCCAGGGTGGCCTTGAACTTGCAGCGATCCTCTTGCCTCAGCCTCCCGAGTGCTGGGATTACAGGTGTGCGCCACCACGCCTGGCTTGGCGACCGTGATTTAATCCCACAGTTGTTCCACTTCCAACCTTAAAAAGTGCTAAGATGTGTTCCCCGCCTCCTAGCTCCCTGCATCCATCCCTGTCTGTCTGCTCCCTGGTCTCCCCACCTACAGGGCCCTCACACTTCAACATCTTCCCTGCTGGGGCTTTTGCCCAGCCATCTGGGAACCCCGAGGTGACTGAGGCCAAGGCCTGCCCTCAGGAGACTTCAAGGAGAAGGAAGAGGGCAGGGAGACAGGTGTCTTACTTTGTCACCTCACATGTGGCTCCTCACATTGGGAGCAAAGCATTTGGCTGTGCTAGGCCTGGAGAAAGTGAATGAAGAAGAGGCAGAGAGGGCGGAAATGGCCCGTGCGGTCTGTATGTGGACCTCAGCGGTGCATCTGTGCCTCGAGGTGCAGGGCACTGTGCCCCACAGCCTGGGCATGGTGCTCAGTGGGCAGGGTAGGCCTCTTGCTGTTCCGCGCGCCACACACCCCCTTGGTGCCTGACTTCAGCCCAGAGCGTGGCCCGCGGGGTCCGAGCTCTCACACAGCAGTGCCGGTGTCCAGGGTAGAGCCAGGGTGGCTGTGGAAGAGGTCGCACATGTAGACCTGGACTCCCTCCTGGGTTCCCTTTCCCCCTAAGCTGGGCACCTCCTGTCTGCCTCCCACCTCACATGGCAGCTGCCAGCCCCTGAGATTCAGGACCACAGAGGGAGGAAAGAGGAAGCGAGACAGGATAGCCCAGGTGCTCACCTGCTCGCCTACTGCACCCTCACAGCAGCCCACACAATGTGAGAGCCTGCGGCGCCCTGTGGCACCATCTCAGGGCCCACTCCAAGCAGGACTGAGCTGCCTGCAGCATCAGGGGGGCCCAGGCCAGGAGAATCTGCACAGAGGAGGGGCCCCTGGTAGTGGGCCCTGGGTTCAAATCTAGCACTGGTACTTGGGTAGACAGTGTCCCCAGCTGCACAGCCTGGGAAGCTCCCTCCTCTGTCCCATGGGCTGCAAAGTGGCCACCTACAGGCTGCAGTGGGCTGACCATGCCTGGAGCTGGGTGACTCAGGGCTTAGCCTAGGGAGGGCTCTCATTGTTGCTGCAGGGGTGTCATCATTGTTATCAGTACTGTCACTAGTCCTGTCCATGGGTCCCTTTGTCCATTTACATGCCTCCTATGCCTGGAATGGGGCCTGCCCTGCAGCTCAGGAGATGTTGGGGAGCATTTGTGGCCTGTGGACACATGGACAGGGTTCTCCCTAAAGTCACGCTCTTGGCCCTGCTCGGGGCAGATGCACTCCTCAGGGTGGCCACCTCAGCCTTCATCAGGCCTGGTGCTCTCATGACCCCATGATTATCCACAGAGGGGCCTGAGGGAGGGAGAGCAGGACCAGTGGAGGGCTGGCTTCCGGATCCCGGCCAGGAGAGGACTTGCCAGAGCCCTGCATCCTTACCCACTGTGGCTGAGAGCCTCCCTGGGAGCTGGCGGGCCTCAGGCCTCACCCTATCCCCTGTCTTCCCAGTGAGGAGCCAGCCCTGGACCTGACCGGCAAGGTGTACCAGCTGGAGGTGATGCTCAAGCAGCTGCACACGGACCTGCAGAAGGTGAGGCCTCGCGCACACCTCCCACCCCACCCTCCCCTGCTACTCTTGAAGGTGCTCAGGGGTAAGGAGTAAAAGTGATACTGAACCGGGTGTGGGGGTGTACACCTGTAATCCTAACACTCAGTACGCTGAGGCAGGAGCAGCATAAATTCAAGACCAGCCTGGGGAACTTATCCAGACCCTGTATCAAATTTTTAAAAAAGGGGTGGGAATGTAGCTCAGTGCAGAAGTCCTAGGTTTAATCCCTAGTATTCAAAAAAAAAAATGCTTGTCCAGGTGTGGTAGAACACGCCTAATAATCCCAGCACTGCAAGGGCCTGAGCCAGGAGGATCACTGTGGGTTCCAGGCCAGTCTGGGCTACATAGTGAGTTCAAGGCCAGCCTTGAACTCATAGTGAGAGCCCCATCTAAAAAAAAAAAAATTTTTTTTTTGTCAGCTAGTCATGGTGGCACACACCTGTAATCTCAGCACTCGGGAGATTGAGGCAGGAGGATCACTTGGAGTTTGAGGCCAGCCTAGGTATGAAGTGAGTTCAAGACCAGTCTGAACTACAAAGGGAGACCATGTCTCAAAAACAAAACAAAGTTGTACATCTTGTTGACCCAGTGCTTCCTCCTGTGGGAATTTGTCCATGAGAATTCCCTATGTAAGTACAAAGAGATCTGTGAGCAAGGATGTGCCTTGCTGCACTGCTGGCAGTAAAACCAGAGCCAGATGGCTGTCCGTCAACAGGAGAATGGCGGCGTGCATTACAGGACTCCACGCGGCAGGACTCTGCAGCCAATTAAAATAACAAATCCATCTACTGACTGACATGCAGGAGAAGGCCAGTAACGTAAGTCCAAGCCAAAGCAAGCTGCAGAGCTGTTTCCTAGAACGCAGTCATACTTTTTAAAAAGATGAACAGCCGTGCGTGGAGAGGGACATGTAGAAGGGGACCTTCCAAATGCAGCTCAGTACTCGTCCCCAAGGTATAAAAAAATAAAGAGAAACAAGGGTGGAGGAGGCCTGTGCTTCTTGTTTATCTACTTTGGGGGAAAAGGCAGGAAGATGCAGAATGTCTGCTGTAAGTCCTCAAGCACAGGACCAGGAGGGTCCAGGTGAAACCCCCAACCCCCACTGCCTCAAGCAGTGTGACTTTGGGCAAGGCACTGCCTTAGGATCTTATGTCACTTGGATGAACATCTCTTAAGCAGTGGTGGCGCCTGTTCAGGCAGCCTTGTGGTGTGAGGGTTGGTTTCGTCCCGCAGGAGAAAGAGGGTAATGACGTCCCCAAGTGTGGAGTGGCTTGGGTGGGATGAGGTGATGCTTGTGATGTCTGCCAAGCAATTCATCCAGGTTGGCCTGGGTTCTGAGACCTTCCGCACGTGAGCTCCGGGACCCCTCAGAACCAGCCCTGTCGGAGTTGAGCGAACGGCCCCAGGGCGGGAAGCAACTTGGCCAGGGCCACTCAGGAGCTGGGCCGTGAACTCCACAGCTTGCTCAGGTTGGGGCTCACAGGCCTGAGAGCACCCGGGGCCACCCTGCCTGACGCCTCCCCCCCCCCCCGCAGGAGAAGCAGGACAAGGTGGTCCTGCAGTCGGAGGTGGCCAGCCTGCGGCAGAACAACCAGCGGCTGCAGGAGGAGTCGCAGGCTGCCAGCGAGCAGCTGCGCAAGTTCGCTGAGCTCTTCAGCAGGGAGAAGAAGGAACTCTGAGGGGGAGCTCACTGGCCACTGGCCCCTGCCCCCCTCTCCTCTGTGGGCTCTTGGTCACAGGGCCCTGCAGCCCTCTGCATGGATGGAACCCTGTTGGCAGTGCAGTCCCAGCCCAAGGGCCTGTGAGGCAGCCCTCAGCAGCGTCTGAGCTACCTACCTGGGGTCCCTGGGACCATGGAGCCACCTTCTAGGACCCAGCCACCCAGAGCTGTGGGAAGACAGAGGGGGTGCGGGAGTCTGTGTTCAAACCCTGCAGCTCCTGGAGTCCACAGTTGTGTTGCTTCTGCATGAATGACAGGTCTGGCTGCAGGCCAAGCCCCTGCATGAAAAGACAGCGCAAAATGAGTCCTTTCCCCACTGCACCCCAGAGAGGCGGGGGCCCTGCAGGGCCACAGACCAGGGCTCCTTGGTCCCCAGTGTGCAAGCTCGGAAAGCATGGACATTGTCCCCTCCTCAGCCTCTTTTTCCATGATGCAGCCAGGAGCACTTTCATATAGTAAATTATTTTCTTGGGGACCCCAGGATGGAGAGAAGAAACCCCAGCAACCAAACAGAGTCCGCTGCTTTGAGAAACTCTATTTGTACAATCAGGACCATTTATACGATCTTTTTTTATCAGCTCCTTTCCTGCCAGGGGCCACAGCGTCTGGGCTTGGGGCCCATAGGCCCCTCCACCTTTGAGCTACTGACCTGGCCGGCCTGACTCTGCCGGCACCTCCTCCCCTCCCCACACCCCCAGCACGACCAAGCCCTGACCAGCAGCCCCGGGTCCAGAAGGTACTCCCGGCGCCATGGGACAGGGCTAGAGAAAAACAGCCTTCATCTCCTGTCTGCTTTTTTCCTTTGCAAGGCTCCCTGCCCATCTTGCAGGTCCCAGCGAGAGCATCCCCCAGACATGCTCACTGTGCTCCCCGGGGAGCACTCACAGTGCAACCCCCAGAGACGCTGTTCTCTAAAGGCAATAAGGGGCAGCTCACCGGGCAGCCAGGCTGGTGTGGTACTACGCTGCTCGCCCAGGAAACACGAGTTCCTTTTTTCTCCTTCTTTAAAAACAAACAAACAAAAATATATATATATATATTTATTTTTTCACATAGAGTTGCGCCAGAACGAGTCTGGATAGCACAGTCTGTGGATTCCCCGACCTGGAGCGGAGGGTTGAGGCGCGTCCCGAGGGGCAGGCAGGTGGGCGGGCAGGCAGCGTCCCTTTCTGAGAAGCGCCGGGCAGGGAGGGGTTGGCAGCAGCTTGGGGCTGAGAGCCAGCACCAGCGGCCTGGCCCTTGTCCAGAGACCCCGCCGCCTTCTCTTTGGGGCCAGGAGCTTGGGGGAGGGGCTCTGGGGCTGCACGTGATGAAGGCGCTCAGGGAAGTGCCAGGCCCAAGGGCAGGGCCAGAGAAGAGGGTACTCAGCTCGGCTCCCTATGATCCGCCTCTGGCCCTGCAGCCCATCCCAAGAGGAAAACCTCGAAGCAGTGGGGACGGCCCTGCCCCACAGCTGTCCTCAGCCCTGGCCAACTACTGTGACGTCTCTCCTCCCTCCCAGCCTGTTCTGGGGACTCCTCCAGTGCCCCGCCCACCCCTTTCCTCAGCCCCTTCCTGGTAACCTGGAGCCTTTTCTTTCTTTCTTCTTTTTTTTTTTTTTTAGTTGTCTCATACCTTCAGATCATTCGAATCATTACGGGGACCTAATCGTGTATATTGACAAGTGTAAATTATGATTTTTGGTTTATTTTCTGTTTTTTTAAGAATTTCTGCAAAACAAATCTATTTAATTTGAGGTTGGTGTTCTGTCTGATGGCTGGAGAAAGCAGCAGGCTTTTTTCATATGTTGATTTGTTTCATTTGGATTTTTTTATTATTCTTGTCTTTTTTTCTTTCCATCCCTGTCTTGAGATTTTCTGGCATGTTTCTGGAGGTTTCAAAGGAAATAAATGTTTCATAGAAATGGCTTGTGTGTTCACTAGCAAGGCAGCTACCTGGAGTCAGCACTGCGCCCTCCTGTCTCCCGTCCTGAACACCCATCACCAGCCCTACACTGACCACACACTTCCCTAAGAACCAGGAGACAGCCACACCTTGCCTGCCTGTAATCCCAGCTACTCAGAGGCCAGGGCAAGAAGAGTGCATGTTCAAGGCCAGCCTGGGCAACGTAGACCCCGTCTAAGAAAACAAGACAAGTAGAGGACAGTAGCTTTGAAAATCTCTTTCTTGGGTCCCAGACAACAGAATTCTAACCCTCACAGTGTGAAATGTCCTGAAATTTTAAAAAATTCTACCTCAGAAGTTGTATGCTGGCCTAAAGGCTAAACCTAGTCTGTGGAGGTGTGCTGGATTTAGAAAAAGTGCTAAGTTTGTTTTGAGACAGAGTCTTGTTCTTTAGTTCAGGCTGGCCTGGAACTCACTGTGTAGCTCAGGCTGGCCTCAAACTTAGCGATCCTCCTGCCTCAGCCTCCCCAAGTGCTGGGATTACAGGAGTGTGCCACCACACCCAGCTGAGTGGCCAACTTTTAAAACTCAGGGATTGGGCCGGTGAGATGGCTCAGCGGCGTAAGCGCCTGCCTTGCAAGCGCAAGGGCCCAAGTTCGACTCCTGGATCCCACATACGAAAAAGGGGCCGGTGATATCGCTCAGTGGCACGGGTGCCTGTTGGCGCACGAGGTCCTGAGGTCGACTCCCCGGTACCCACAAAAAAAAATAAATAAAAATAAATAAAAATAAAACTCAGGGATTGTGGGCCGATGAGATGGCTCAGCGGCGTAAGTGCCTGCCTGGCAAGCGTGAGGGCCCGAGTTCAACTCCCAGAACCCACATACGAAAAAAGGGCCGGTGATATCACTTAGCGGCATGGGCACCTGCTGGCGCACAAGGTCCTGAGGTCGACCACCGGTACCCACAAAAAAAAAAAAAAAAAAACAGGGATTGTAATGTACCATAAAGAAAGCCAAATTTAGTTGGGCATGGTGGTGCATACCTATGATCCCAGCAGTTAGGAGGCTGAGGCAGGAGGATCTCAACTATGAGGCCAGCCTGGACTGTAAAGACCCTGTCTCAAAAACAAAAAAGCTGGGTGTGGTGGTGCACGCCTGTAACCCTACCATTGAGAAGACAGGCAGGAGGACTGCCAGGAATTTGAGGCCACCCCGGGTTACATAGTGAGTTTAAGGCCAGCCTGAACTACATAGCGAGACCCTGTCTCCAAAAAAAAAAATTTCTAGCCTGGTAGCTCTGACTGCTTCCGACAGACTCCCAAGTCAGGGGTCCCTGCCTTCTTGGGCAGGTCACAGACCAGCTCATCTGCATTTTCTGCCCTGGCCATAGGGTTTGTCCCTATGATCCCCTCCCCTTCAATCTGTCCCAGTGGCCTGGACCCTCTTCTGCTGGTCATTGGTGGCATGGGGTCAACAGCCACCTCCAGGCCAAGGGGGAGACAGTGCAGCCTCCCTCTCTCCCTCACACGGAACTGTCACAGATACAGACAGCCTGTGTCTTCAGCCAGGGTTAGGCCTTCCTCTGAGGCCTCCTGGCTGGACAGGCAGCTTTCACTCTCATCTGGTCCGGTGCTTGAGCATTTGTTTGCAAGTGGGTCCAGAGCTGGAGTCGGGGAACTGATTGCTGATTCTAAGAATTCCATGTGAGGGGCCCAGGTCCGGTCCCTTGGGGACAGGCTTGCTCTGTCTGCACGTGGGTCTCACCGGCTCTGGACAGGGCTGTCCCAGTGGTGGGGACTTTCCACCCCTCCTCACCCATTACCTGTCACTGCTCTGCCCCCTCTGAGCCCAATGCTTCTGACTCACACCTTTCCCCCTCAAACTGTTTTTTGCCGAAAGACATGGGGATTCCATCCAGGGGAGAAGCAGTGGCCATCCAGTGGCGCATAAACCCTCCAAAGTGACGCAGTCTCCTTTCCTCCACTCTCCCAGAGGCCCTCAGACCTCAGTCCTCAAGCTGCTGCCTTCCCCCACTGGCCAGCCTGGGCTGGAGACCTGGGACACACTGCTCACATCTTCCCCTAGCATGGCTGGAGATACACCAGCGTCTTCCAACACCACCACATGCGCGCGTGCGCGCGCGCACACACCCACCCTCCCGTCCCTTCCCCATTACCCTGCCTCTCCTCGGCCTCTCACCTCATCTCAGGCTCCCTCCTCACCCTGGTTCAGTGGCCTCCACACTCTGGCCCTCTCCAGGTTTTCCCGTTGTCCCCTAAATCCTGTGGTCTTTTGTCCCAGGACTCTGCTTGTGCTGGAATCCTAGCTCCATCCTATCCCGCGGGCCTCCCTTCTTACTTTGTTGCTCATTTGTTTCTGGTGCTCTGGCTCCCGGACCCGCTGTCCCTCTGCTGATCCTCTCTCCCCGACCTCGTGCTTCTCCCAGCCCCTGTGGACTCCTCCGTCCCTCCCCAGTGTGGTACTAGTTTTTATTACTGTTACTTCCTCTCTCCCACTAAATCTCCATCTCTCACTTCTCTCCTGGCCCTCCTCTCTTTTCTGATTCTGTCAATAAACTGTGACTTTCATAATTTTTCTCCTGATCTGTGTCCTGGTTCTCCCTCACTCCTCACCCCCGCCTCACCCAAATCTGTCTCCTACTGTCCTTGTGTCTCAGTGTTTCCTCCTTCCCTCCTCTGCCATCTTCCTCTCCTTCACTCCTTCCCCATCGTTCTTTGCCCACATCCAGGACAGGGGCCCCAGGTGTCCACCAGGCTCCCATGACACCCCTAACCCCACTCTAGCCCAGGAGGGGCCACCACCTTCCTCTCCAGCCCTCCCTTCCCCCAGCCCTCATTCCTTCCGCCCTCCTCCCTGCCTCCCTTTGCAGCTGCAGCAGTCTGTTGCCAGGGCAACCACAGCTGGCTGGGCGGGAGCCCCCTCCACCCCATCCCCCTCTTCTTTCCAGAGAGGCTGGGAGGAGTTGGGACAAAGCCAGAGGGAAGCGGGTGCTGGGGAGGAGGTGGAGGTGGCGGCTTGCGCCGCTTACCCCTCTACGAGGCCCTGGCTCCCCTTCTTGGTGTTGCCCCACAGCAGGCTGGAGAAGGAGGCAGGCGTGGGCAGAGGGGTCAGGCCCAGTTTAATACACAGAACAAGTTAATTCACAGCAGAGGCAGGCAATGAAGGAGACTCGGTTACAAGGGGGGAGCACTCCTGGATTGGGGGAAATCCCCCAAACCCACCACCTCCCTCACTTACAGTCTCAATTTCCCTTTTTTTTAAAACCTGAACAACAAACACACACAACCACAAGAAACAACCATGCCCCCTCGCTACCTCCAAAATGGCCAGTGAGGGTGGCAGAGGGCAGCCCGGCCTGGCCGGGAGGGAAAGAGGGGCCGGGGAGGAGAGAGTCCATTGCAGAGTCTGTGCTTCTCATTCCAGCGGGCACCCAGTGGGGAGCCACCTGGCCCCACAGCCCCCCGCCACCATGGCAGCCACATGGCAGGCACTGGGTGGGCGCAGGGCAGGGCTGTCAGGGAGGGGCAGGAACAGAGTTCAAAACCATGCAGTATCCACGGTGGGCACCAGGAGGGGGTGGGGGTAGACACCATGCCCACTGGCCCTGGGCACCAGGGGAAATGGTGCCCACCTCAAGTGGGGAGGTGGGACAGCTGCAACTCCAGAAATGGGGTGGGGATGCCAGGCAGGAAGCTGGCATAAACGGGTGCCCAGTGGATGCTTGGCAGTGCCCCCTCCACCCAGCCAGTCCTCACAGGACTCTTTGTATATATTAATTTCTTTTTTTTTTTTAACTTTTTGTCTTTTTCTTTAGAAAAAGGCTCTGTCCATGCCCCCAGCTGGCATCCACTACCCCCCGTGCCCGCCTAGAGGCGGGGTATGGCTTTGAGGGGAGCAGAAGCCCCTGGTGCCCATTTGCCGAGGGATGGGGAGGGACGAAGGGAAGGAGAGGGTCCCGCTGGGCCCACCAACACCCAGGGTCAACGCTGCACGTGCAGAGGGGAGGGCAGCGCAGTCACTCTGGGCTTCACCTCGCCCTCCCTCGGGGGAGCAGACCGGGGAGGGGAGAGGCATTCTGAGGCAGGTGGGCAGCACCACCCTGGAGTCCAGGAGAACCAGAGCCAGGCCTAGGTGAGTGTGATGTAGGCAGAGGCCTTTTCTTTCAGGTGCCGAAGGCAGAGGTGACAACTCCAGCTCCCTGCACAAGTGCGGGAGACAGAGAAGGGAGATAAGCCAAGTCCAAGAGCGCGGCCCCTACCCCTTGCCCCCCAGAGGACATGGTTTTCCCCACCATGAAGACAACTCTCCAACCCAGCCACCCCCACGTATGCCCACCTCTCTCACCTTCCGGGGGCTCCGCCATGGGGGGACTCAGGCAGTACATGTGGTAACCCCGATCGCAGTCATCACAAAACAGCAGCTGGTCCTGGGGGGTGAGACCCGCCCAGCTGGCACCCTGGGGGCATGGGCACCAGAAACCGGGGTGGGGGGCTGGGGCAGGGGCTAGGTCAGAGGGGCTGGGGGAGATGGTCCCTTCCAACACAATGGCTGCATCATGGAATCGGCTTAGTCAACAGACACCCTGAGGACTGACAGCCTACAGTTCTTAGTGGGAATTTCCTAAGACTGGAGCATTAAATGACACTAAGATGATCTCCAGCCAGCTCTGGAATCAGTGGGTACAGGTTCAAATCCTGGCTCTACAGCAGGTGTGGTGACACACACCTGTAACAGCAGCATTCAGGAGGCTGAGGCAGGAGCGTTGACGCAAGCTCAAGGCCTGCCTGGGGATACATAGTAAGACCCTGTCTCAAAACAAATCCTGGCTCTACCATTTTCTTAGCTGTGTGACCCCTGGCAGGTCATTTTCCCTCTCTGAGCTGTTTCTTTGAGAAGTGGGACAAGGAGTACTGTACCTACCTGGCAGGGTGGGTGAGAGGTGTCAGAGATGCAGAGTATAAAGTGCCAGGCTCAATTACTGGGCACTAACAATAACAATTAGACCCGTTACTGGTGTCCCCAGGGGAGCCAGGAAGTTTAGGCTCCAGGGAGAGGTGGAGGGGCTGGTGCGAAGGGTGGCTGGCCTATGTCTAGGAAGACGGGCGGCCACTCACGTCGTTCTCCGAGGTGCCACACAGGCTGCAGGATTTGCACTCGATGCACTGCCAGCGGTAGGTCCGCACAGCCGCCGTCATGTTCACCGTGAACTGTAAACACGAGGGGTGTCCTGGGGGCCAGGGGGCAGGGAAGCCATTAGGGAGTCATCGGGGTCCCCCTTGGGCCCCCAGTGGCTCACACTGCCCCCTGGGGAAGAAATGGTTCCAATCCCTCCCCTGGCTTGGATGAGCTTCAGTGGCCTACAGCCTGAGCCCAGCCCTGCATGTGATGCCCAGCGACTGTACTCAGAGCCACAGTACCATGGCCGTCACAGTCTCCTACCCAGCTACCATAGCAACCACACTCTGATCCCCAGAATACTATGGCAACCGCATTTCATTACCCAGAGTGCTGTGGCAACCACTTTCTACCACCCACAACACCGTGGCAACCACAGTCAGTTAATCATGGCGCTGAGGCGGCCACATTCCATTACCCACAGCAGAATGGCAAACCGAGCCTGTTAACCACAGTAGCATGGCAACCACATTCTTCAGCCACAATGCCATGGCAACCACCTTCCACAACAGGCTCCCCACACTCCGTTCCACACAGCCAAAGTCCATTCCACATGATGCCCCAGCAACCAAACTAGTAATACTTGCAATGCCAATCTATTAGTCACTCTACTGCCCCAGTGCAGACGCCTGCAGTCACTGCCTGCAGTGCCTGATCCCCATAGCCACCTTCCATGGTATACAGCCACTGCCCCGTGCTATAACAACTACATTCCATTATACTGAATTGCCATGACAACCACATGTCACTATCCATGATACCATGGCAACCACAATTCATTACCCACTGTGCTGAAGCAACCAGTCTATAACCCATGAGTCCACCATGGGAAACCACATTCTATTAACCACAGTTCTACAGCAAACACAGCCTGTCACCCACCGTACCCAGGCAGTAGCAATCCATCACTCCCGTATCTCAGCCCTTACCCACAGTGCCCTTGGAACCTTCTCTCTCTTGTTTTTGGTGGGTGCTAGGGATGGAGCCCAGGGCCTTGCACATGCCATGCTAGACAGGTGATCTACCTTTGAGCTATGCTCCCAGGCTTCTCACTACTCCCAAAGGCCATAAGCATATACCATGACAACCGCATCCCACCATCCCCAGAGCCCCACAGAGCCCAGTTTGTTTCCCACAGTCCTTAGCAGCTGAGTCAATTCCACTGCTCCGCTTAACCAGTGTCCTCGCTCCCCTGCCTCCCATCTTCCAGATCTGGACTCCTGGGTGTCCTCCCCTCCCAGCCCCCACTCAGAAACCTCCGGGGGTGGTGTCACCTGATCGCCCACAGTCTGCACAGGAGATGAGGTCCTCAGGACACCCGGTCTTCTTGGAGCCACCCAGGCAGAAGTCACAGTAGCCATTGGGGATGACAGTGCCGTCAGGTGCCTTCTTGGCTGAAAGACAGCAGGTGGGTCAGCCTGAGACAGGCAGGGACACCAGGGAAAGGCTGCTGCAGCAGGAAGAGCAGAGGGAGGTGTCCCTACCTGTGTGTTTCCTTTGTGCCTCGGGGACCCAGGCCAATTCTTTGTAAAACTCTGGGGATGGGGGGACAGAGAGGGGCTCTCACCACAGGCAAGGCTCCACCTGCCCCCAGCCTCAGCCCCAGGGGTGGGCCCTCGGTCCAGACATGGAGAGGTGAGGAGACACAGTAACCACCCTGAGCTGTGGCCAGTAGCAAAAAAGAGTTGGGAGGGGGCACATAATTCTCATCAGGACCCCCAACTCTTTGGGACAACTGACCTGTCCTCTTTACTGGGTAAAAATTTGGTAAATAAATACAACTTTAGGAAGAATGCCTCATCCCCTTCCTGTGACGTATCTCCCAGGCAGCCACCCCTCAGCCTGGCCTAGGTGAAAATTCGGTAGATACCTCTGGCCAAGACTTGGTTTGAAAACACATTAAGAAGAAAACTTGGAAGCACAGCGGGGCCTGGAGTGCGGTGGGCCTGGCGTGAGGACTCTCTCCCTCCAAGAGAGGAGCCGGGGACTGCTCCCCTCCCCCGCTACTCAGCATTAGGGCTGGCACGGGATGGGGACTGGTGGGTACCAAGGGCTTCTGAGCCACCAACCCTACCCCTTGGCTGAAACAGAGCAGGCAAGGGAGAAAGGGAGGCTTGGGGAGGTAGGGGAGTCATCTATCACCCCCTCCCCAAGCTCTAATTGAAACAATAAATCAGACCCAGAAATATTACGCCCGGCCGGGAGTGAGGGAGATGGTTGGTTGCCATGGCAACCCTAGAGCCAGCATCCCCACAGTCGTTGGGGGAGGGAACAGCTGAGCTGGAGATTTTCCAGAAATGTCTAATGCGCCCCCCTCCTCCTGGGCCACCACCAGGCTCCTCAGGCTGCCCTCTGGGGCCCTCGCCACCCTGACCTGGCCCATGGGCTCACGTTTGTGGTTGTTTTTCCGGTGGAAGGGCAGGGCGTGGCGCTCGGCGTGCTCCTCCCCCTCCTCCTCAGCCAGGTGGGTGTGGGTGTAGTGGTAGCTGAGGCCAGGCCGGTTCTTATACCGTTTCCCACAGACTGGAGGGTGAGTGGATGGCTGTCAGCACCCCGTCCTTGCCGCCTCCACCCTGGCCTCCAGGATCACACCACCCACCTCTGCCAGAGACCTGCGACCCCCACCCCGGGCCAGGACAGGGGGTGGGAGTGGGGGGAACTGCAGTGGGAGGGGAGGTCTCTAGGCCCCCTTCT
The DNA here is from genome assembly GCA_028451465.1 of Erethizon dorsatum. NCBI lineage: Eukaryota > Metazoa > Chordata > Mammalia > Rodentia > Erethizontidae > Erethizon > Erethizon dorsatum. Next base: position 101,733,537 of record CM051834.1, read on the forward strand.
CTTTCCCCCTCTGCAGGACTCACTATCACAGACATACGGCTTGTCTCGGTCCTCCAGGGAAGCGGTGTCCTGGCGTTTCCGGAGGCCCCCGATGCCATATGCCTAGGGGAAGGGTCAGGAGTGAGGGGCCAAGAAAGCAAGGAAATGGAGCTTTCATTATTTGGACAAGAAAGTCAAATTGCACAAGAGAAAATTTGGCTTTATGGGTCTGGGGGTGTGGATGGGCGGTAGAGCAAGGCCCTGGGTTCCATCCCTACCACCACAAAAACAAACTATAATTGCAGGGCATGGTAGCACACACTAGTAATCCCAGCACTCAGGAGGCTGAGACAGGAGGTTTGCAAGTTTGAGATCAACCTAGACTACATAAAGGCCAGCCTGTACTACATAGCAAAACTGTCTCTAAAAAGCAAATACTGATAAAATCTCCCCTTGAAGCTGGGCATGGTGATGCATGCCTGTAATCCCAGCACTGAGAAGGCTGAGGGAGGAGGATCACTGAGAGTTCAATGCCAGCCTCGGCTGCATAGTGAGTTCAGGGCCAGTTTGAACTACATCCCTGTCTCAAAAACCAAAAACCAGGGCCGGTGAGATGGCTCAGCGGCGTAAGCGCCTGCCTGGCAAGCGCAAGGGCCCGAGTTCGACTCCCGGAACCCACATACGAAAAAGGGGCCGGTGATATCGCTCAGTGGCACGGGTGCCTGTTGGCGCGCGAGGTCCTGAGGTCGACCCCCCGGTACCCACAAAAAAAAAAAAAAAAACCAAAAACCAACAAAAATAAAACCACCTCCCCAAGCAACCGTACAAGCTTCCTAGCTATGGAAGTTCCTCTGAGGGTGTTTCCCTGTCTGTAGCAGTTATGAAGACACTTCTAATTCACTGTACAGTGTTTTGCAAATGGTTTAAGCTACAAGAGCCTCAGGTTCCTTATCTGTAAAACAGGTACGTACAAACTCCTCACCCCTTCCGACTGCCCTGGGGACTAAATGAGGTCACATTTGTGTGTGAGGCTGACATCGCACATGCTCAGTCAGTGGGATCTGTCACTGGGGGGAGGAGGAGGAGGAGAAGCTTCAAGTGGTACCTTTCCTTTGGCCCTGTTCTTCCTCCTGGGAATGTCATCCTCCAAGTCTTCCACCTCGAGATCATGTGGGAACTCCAGCAGCTGCTGTTTCTGGGCATAAGGGAGATTAGGGTCAAGAAAGTAGGGGGCCTTTGGGGAGGCTGAGGCAGGAGGATCGCCACAAGTTCATGGCCAGACTGGGCCACATAGTGAGGTCAAGGCCAGCCTGAACTGCATAGCGAGACCCTGTCTCAAAAAACCAAAATCAAGCTGGGTGTGGTGGTGCACACCTATAATCCCAGCACACGGGAGGCTGAAGCAGGAGGATCACTGAGTTTGAGGCCAGCCTGGGCTACATAAGTGAGTTCCAGACCAGCGAGGCTCTGTCTCAGCAAACAAGCAAAAAAAAAAAAAAAATGTCAGGGGGCCTTATCTACCACAGATGGGGTGGGAGGGCAAGTCAGGGATCTTCCGAAGGAGAGGTTTGGGAGGATGAAGACCTGAAGCTCCTGAAGCCCTGGGGAGCAAGGGGGTGTTTCAGGAGCACGGTGTACAGGTGGCAGGAATGAGAGGACTTGCAACCAGGGTGCCCGGGGGCGGTCTTACCTGACAGTCCATAATTGTCTCCTCCTCCTTCAGCTCGACCTTCTTCTCCCCAGTCTCAGCACACAGCAGAGCCTCGAGGACAGGCCCTTCCGGGAGGCCGCCCTCTTTCTTCAGGGGTGCCTCACAGTCTGGGGACAAGCCATGGAGGGGGTATCAAGTGGGAAAGTTGTCCTCAAACTTCCCAGGTTGGGGGACCATGCTTGTGGTGGGAGGAAAAGGCTTTCTTTCCCACACTCAGCAAACAACCAACACAAGACTCAGCCACACACACTAGGAAGGAGCCCCAGAACCTGGGGCACCAGCTGCACCCCCAGACACACTCAGAGGAGACATGGGCAGAACCCTGGATAACCCAGAGACCCTCAGAACAACACAGACCATCAGCCATGCCCAGACCCTCACAAATATCTACATCACACGGGGGCGGGGGAAGCCCCAGCCAGACTCTCAGACACCGGCCAGGGTTAGATACAGCACTCAAACACAACACACATGGCCAACGCAGGGGAGACGTAGATAGGTCATCTGCCACAGAGAGACACCGGAAGGAAGAGACATAACCAGACCCTCAGATACACCTAGACGCGCAGAAGAGATACAACCGGACCCTTGGATAGATCCAGAGACACTCGGAAGGACCTGCAGACATAAAGCTAGCCAGGGCCTACGCTACAGCTGAACACTTCCACAGCGAGGGAAACTCGCTTAGATGGACATGCGGACATACACACGGGAGAGACAGGCGGTCCCACTGAGGCAGTCGGAGACGCACAGGAAGACACAGATGAGCGCGCCACCACGCCCGAACCATACAGACACACCTGGCAGGGACAGAGAAAGAGCTCATGTCTCTAATTTTCCTGGACACATTCAAAGCGCTAAGTCCAGACACCGTGTCGACAGCACACATGATCAAAAATCCACGTAATGCCAGACACAAAAGGAAAGAGATGCTCTCAGACACTCTGAAGTATCTGATATACCCAGAAACACTCCGGAAAAGCCACACACTCTGACAGACCACAGACAACCCCAGAAGAAATACGCCTTCTGACACACCTGAAGACACCTAGGAAGAGACACACACTGGTACGCTCAGCTACAGAAAGCTTAACACCAGACATGGACACATCCAATTTCTAGTGTATGTGCTGCAGAAGCAAGCACTGGACACATCCAAACACAACAAATACAAGCAGGTGGACACCCTCAGGCGCCTACAGAAAGAAATATAGGCAGACCAGATGCATCCCAGCTCATTGACAGGGGATGCAGCCAGAGGCCAGAGACACCATAGACCTAGACACACCTAGCACACACCACCATGCCCTCCATACACCTGCGCTCAGAGACTCAAAGCTGTACAACCTCTGGGACGCACCCAAGACACACACAAGGGGCTGGGGGTGTGGGCGAGGCCACAGCAGGCTCAGTGGTGCAGCTCCACCCACCGATCTTGTACTCGCAGGGCCTGAGTCTAGGGTCCTCTAGGATGTTGAGTCTCCGTTTCTTCCTCCAGCAGCGAGCGGGGTACGTGTAGATCTGTCCCGGGGCCAGACCTGGTGGGAGAACGGCGGTAAGGAGGCGGCTGGGACGTTGAGCCCCGCCCCACCCCGCCCCCCTGGCGGGTACCCGGCCCGCGGTGGGTCTTCTCCATCCAGATGTAGCAGTTGTTCTGGGCCACGCCGGTCTGCGAGTCGAGGAAAGGCAGGCGCAGGCTGCGCTCAGCGCATAGGCGCGCGTTGTAGCTGCGGCAGTGCTCGATGGCCTCGCGGTAGAAGTCCTCGCCTAGGCTGCGGGGCGAGGAGCGGGCGGGCGGCTGTCAGCAAGGGCGGCGCGGGAAGCCCAGCACCCTCCCTCGCAGGGACCTCGCCTCCAGCTCAGCCCCTCCTGGACCCGGGGTGGGGGAGGGGACCCTAGCCCGGGAACGGAGCAGGCCTCCCGTGATGAAGTGGATGTACACAATATAGAAACAGACAAAAACACACGGGGCCCCGCCATAGACCATCATACCCAAACACACAACACAAATCGCAGAGACACACGGGATTCACACACAAAGAGAGACATAGCCCAACACTCACAAAGGACACGCAGACAAACCTCACACACATAGACACACAAATATCTCCTGAAAAACACAAATATCCCAAGTTACATAGTGTGGGAACAAACCACACAAATATCTATGCACAAAATACACATCACACATCCAAAGACACACAATCTAAACTGATGACCCACAAAGACCCACAACATGGAACCAGATCATACACATACCATGCATCCAAAGACAGTTACACAAATGTCAAAAAACAGGAACTACAGAAACAAATTATCCACACATACACTTAACATACATATCCAAATACAGCACAACACAAATCACACAGTACACAATACAAAGAAATCACAGATTTTACACAGGCACACACATATTCACAAAGATATGTAACACAGAAACTAGTACCTAAAATACATATCCACAGATACCTGTATATAAAACCATAGGACCAGTCAAATCCCCCCATAGTTACACAAAAATTTACGCACAAAAACAGGCATCTCTTCATGCCCAAAGACACAGAGCACAAGACAAATGATGCATAGTTCCAGAGAACATGTGCATACACTCAAAGACCCGAATATCCAAAGATACATAGCGTATAATTTTTAAAAATCCTATACATATACATACACATCTCCAATATCTCAAAAGCAGAACCACAAATGAGTCAGACACACAACTCCACATCCCAAGACAAAGGTAGTGTGGTCTACACTCGCGTTTACCGGGGCCCCGATGCCCCCTGGCTATTTCACCCTCTCCCAAAGCCGTAAGTTGTGGGACGGGGATGATGACCCCCTGCCCCCAAAAGATCCCAGAGTACCCCCACGTGCTTCACCCTTCCAGGAACAACGTGTCGGACACCATTCTTGCCAGAGAACCATAATCACACATACTCGCACCCCCGTGCAGCCTGGCACACGGTGACAGCCCCCCTGACACTCTATCGGCCCCACCCCCAGCCGCCACACACACACACACGCAGACCCTCCCGAGCTCCCTCCCTCGCCTCGCACCGGCCCGCACCACCTCAGGGGGCCGGGGATGACCGTGGCCATCTTGCTCCCCGGGTCCTGCCCCCAGCAGGTCCCCGCTGGGTCGGTCCTCCCAGCGGTCGGGCGGGCGCAGAGGCCGCCCATCCATTCATTCCCGAGGGGCGGGAGCACGCGGGCCACAGGCAATCACGACGGAGGGGCGGGACCCCCGGGGCACGCTGGGAGTGGTAGTCCCGGGCGGAGACCGGCGGCCCCCCAGGGAGGGGGGAAGCACGCCGTCACTCACACCCGTCCTTGTCCCACGTGCGCACCAGCCTGCATGAACACAGGCCTCGCGCACACCCGTACACACCCGCACATGGCAGTTTACACACATTCACAAGTAACTTGCACCTTCCCACGCACGCCCCCTCACGCCTTCACACAGCTACACACGCGGGCACGCTCTCATGCCAGTAGGCTCAGAGACACCTTACAGGTAGGCGCACACACAGACTTCTCACCAATATGCCGACGTCAGGCTCACTGCCGCCACGCCTTCCCCAGGCCCTCCCAACTCCGGGGTACCCTACCCTGTCTCAGGCCTGTCGATCGCCCCAGCGACTCTCCCAGTGAGCCCGCACCAACTCCATCCTCAGGCCTGCGGGCAGTGGTGCTGGAGAGGACGAGCTGCAGCCACCCCCTCCTGGCTTCAAATCCTAGCTCGGACACTTGCTGGAAGATGACCTTGGGCAAGTGGCTTAAACTTTCTGAACCTCAGCTTCCTCATTTATAAAATAAGCATGATAAATAGGTGTGGTGACCCACGCCTATAATCCTAGCATTTGAGAGGCTGAGGCTGGAGGCTTGCAAGTCAAGCCAGTCTGTACAACTCAGCAATTTACCAAGACCCTGTCGCAAAATGAAAAACACAAAAAAGGCTGGGATTTAGCTCAGTGTGAAGGCCCTGGGTTCATTCCCCAGTACCACAATAAATTAAATAAATAAGTAAAAATAAATAAATAAAGATCATGGCTTATCAGACTGTTGAGAGAATTACATGAGTAAATATGGGCAAAGTGTTTTTAATAGGTACCTGGAAGGGCCGGGTGTGATGGCATACACCTGTAATTCCAGCACTCGGGAGGCTGAGGCAGGAGGATTGCTGTGAGTTCAAGGCCAACCTGAACTACACAACAAGACCCTGTCTCAAAAAAAAAAAAAAAAAAAAAGGGTACCTGGAAAGGCCTGGGGACAGCACAGTCCAGTGGTAGAGCAAGTATCCTAAGGCCCTCGGTTCAGTCTCCAGTGCCAATAAATACATAAATAAATAAGTGATATCTAGCAGATAATGAGTGATGAATACATTTATTCCACAGAGAGGATCTGATGTGTATAAAGAGGATCTGATAGGCATTGAAACACAAAGTGGTGATACTGTTATTAGAAAGAAGACTGCCAGGCTAGGAGTAGCTCAGTGGTAGGGCACTTGCCTAGAATGTGTGAGGCCCTGGGTTCAATCCCAGCATCACGGGAAAAAAAAAAAAAAAGACTAAAGAAAGATGACTGCCTGCACATAGTAAATGTTCAATCAATGTTTGTTGAATGAATAAATATACTGAGCACACACCATGTGCCGGGCACAGTTCTGAGTGAAACTTACTATCTCCATTTTCCAGATGAGGAGTCAGGTACAGGGCAGTGACCTCACATACCCTCAGCCCCTGGTGACTATTGGAAGGATCCCCACGCCCACAAGTCTAAATCTATCCCCAAAGGGGGCCTTACCTCTTTTTCTCTCCCTCTGTCACCCACACAGACTGTACCCCAAGGGATAGCCAGAAAATGAGCTGACCTACTGAGGTACACACACCCAGTCTACACACACACACACACACACACACACACACACACACACACACAGAGCCCCCACTCTCCAGAGACAGCCTTCAGCTTCTGCATGAATTAACACTCCCACCAGTACCGCCCTGTCCACCAGGGGGCCGGTGAAAGACAGAACAGGCACAGCAGTCCTGAGACCAGTTCAGGGCCTCCCAAGTTCACTGCCACTTCTATACACACACACACACCATACACCTCTAGACTCAGACTCTTCTGGCGACCACCCCTCACCTAACCCATCTAAGGCCTGACCTGTCCTTTCCGCATCCCAATCCGCCTCCAGCCTAGGCTGATGACCGGGGATTAAGTGAAGGACACTGGCATTCCCACCACCACTCTGGTCTCGGGGGGCCCTCAGAGAGCGCCCCACCTTATGCACGGTGAGCCCCAGCCCAGCACCCAGCTCAGCTCTTTTGCTGCCTTCCGCTGTCACCTCCACCTCCCTCCAGATGCTCAGCGACTCCTCCACTTGCTCCCCACACCTCTGGCCCCAGACGCCTGGTTACTCCTGCCCCGCGCACCCTCATAGCATCAGTGCGATCAAGTGGAGCTTGACTGCAGACTCTCCACCCCCCCCACAGAAGCCCAGGCCACCCAGGCCCCTCTCGCACACTCTCCAGATGCACCTGTCTTCCAGTCCTCTCCCCTGCCCAATTATGCTCCTGTACCCAGCCACAGTGCACTATGTGGGAGTTCACGCATAGTACAAATCAATATTAATAATCACTACTTTTAGGGTCAGGCTGTGTACTAAATGCTTTACAAAGATCACAATCTAGCTGGGTGTTGTGGCACATGCCTGTAATCCCAGCACTCAGAGAGGCTGAGGCAAGAGGATCAAAAATTTGATACCAGCCTGGGCACTGAGTGATCCAGTGAGGCCCGGTCTCAAAATGAAAAATAAAAGAAAGGATTAGAGATGTAGCTCAGGAAGAAGGCCCTGGGTTTAATACCCAGTACAGGAAAAAAAAATCACAGTCTTTAAACTTTGCTTCCTCCCCATGAGTTAGTTAATAAGTGTTACACGCCCCAACTCACAGGTGGTAACACTGAGGCTCTGAGGGAGGAATTAATGGTTGAAACTGAGGTGTGCACTCAAGCAGTCAGAGCTCTGAGCTGAGGCTCCAGGCTCCATTCCCAAGGGGATCTGGCTCCAGAATTCTTGAGAAGCAATCGAGTCCCCGTATTCACGCATGCAGACCCCTTAGGAGTGTGGCAAAGAGAGACAGCCTCCCTCCCACTGGGGCAGACTCTGGCCTCCAGGACCCGCCCCGCTGCGAGGTCACACTCCCTCCTGGGGGCTGCCAGGGTCAGCTCAGGGCCCGGCGCCTGCAGATCCACCAACGTGCACAGGGAGCCACTCCTGGCCAGTCTGAGGGTGTCTCCCACGGGACAGACATCTGTGCGACTCAGACAGGGAGGGAGGCAGAGCAGGTGTCTCCATCAGCCACCGTCCCACACGGATCCAGGCCCCAGCCCCCTACCCTGCTTACAGAACAGCCACCCTTGGAGGCCCTCGCCTGCGAGTCCCCGCCTCCCACACCCTCCTCCCACAACTCCCACCCCACCCCCACCCACCCCAAAAGCAGAAGCGACGAGGGGGGAGGGGGGCTTTCGTTCGGCCCCCAGACACAGCCCTTCTCAAGGGTGGGTGGGGGCGGCCGCCCCAGCAAACGGTGCTCAAGGTCAAGGCAGCGAGCAAAGGGTGGGGGGAAGGGTGGGGAGGTCGCCCCGGCCCCTTTGTGCAGCGCAGCCTCCACCTCCAGGCCGGGAGGAGGGAGGGGGAGGCGAGCGCGGCGCTCGCCTGCCGGGGACAGAGGGCGGCAGCGGCCGCGCGCCTGTCACTCGAAGCCCGCTGTCACCACCTGGGAGAGGCAGGTGGCCGCGTTGGGACCCGGGATCCGGAAGAGGGAGCGACAGAGGGGGAAGAGAGGTGGAGGGAGCAGGGGCTGGCAGAGGGAGCGACAAGAGGGGCTGGGTACCGTGGGACCCGGGTGCACGGGTTCCCAGCTCCTGAGCCCGGGGAAGCTAACGCTCGGAGGAGACGGACCGGGAGAAGGGGAGGGGATCTCGGAGATCGGCGCTCCCAGCACCTCCCCGCGAGGCGTCGGTCCTAGGGGTCAGGAAGCGCCCTGGTCGCTGTGCGCGCGGGGACCGGGAGGGACGCCACGGTCCGCGCTGACCCGGCGTCGGGGCTGCGAGGTCCCGGAGACCCAGCGAGGAAAGGGGGCGACAGGGACTGGACGGGGGAGTCCGATATCTCCGCTCCCACCCTGCGGCCGCGCGGGCCGGTGTCCCCGGAGAACAAGGGGGTGAGAGAAGGTGTGGTGATGAGGGGAGGGCGGTGCTGAAACCCTGGAGCCCCGGGTTCAGACTTACGCGTTGCTGCCCCAGCCGCCACAGGGCCAGGCCTGCACCCCCAGAGACACCGAGGAGATGGGGAAAGAGAGGGAACCCCTACCCCCACTTTGGGTGGGGACCCGGCCTCCGCCACCCCCTTGCCCGTGCCACATTCCTTCACTGACAGCGACAAAGAGGCGCCCCCGCGACCCTGGAAGGGCCCCGGATTTAAACCCCACGAGGCGACGGGGCGGGTGACAGGCCCCACAAGCGTGAGGCGCGCTGGGGGCTCTATTCCACTGGCATCGCGCACGGCGCCCCCCTCCCCAGCCCCAGGGAGGCGGGGGAGGGGTTCCTGGGAGAGGGGGTCCGGACGGGGGGCGGGGACGGCGGGGACACTCACGACTTGAGCGGGTTCTGAATGGCGGTAGCCATGGCCCGCTCGGCAGGGCCGCCTTCAGCCCGGGGCGCCGCTGCCGCTGCGCGCGGGCCCAGCCCGGCCTGCGCCGCCCGCTCTGCCGCCCAGCGCGCTACGATTTCATTCATTCTCGGGGCTGCGGCGCGAGCGGAGCGGGGCGGGCCGGGGGCGGGGCTCAGCCAATCCCAGGGCCTCCCGGCGCACGACGGGACGTGGAGTCTGGGGGCGCGCCACGCCGCCCCAGGGCGCCCCCGCCGGGACTACACGTCCCAGGGGGCGTCGGGAAGCCCGCGTGCCCATTGGCTGCTGGGGATACAGGGCGGGGCTTGGCTCTCCCCAGAGCATCCTCTCCCGCATTCCAGGGGGTGCTCCATTCCCAGCTGGGCCTCACTCCATTCTCCGGGCACCGTGCGCATGGACGCAGGTGGCCCCCAGCTTCTGCGTCTCCCCGGGGTACGTGGATGACTTCAGGGTCTGTCGTGTATACTTGTTTGTGCCTACTTGCGTGGTTGTTTCTAACGTGTAAGCCAGCCTACAAACAAACACAGGAGTTAATCAGTGTCTTTGTTCATTTATTGAGTGGCTGCTGTGTGCCAGGAACTCTTCTAGGCGCTGGGAATACAGCAATGACCAAAACAAAGTCGCTGCTCTAAAGAAGTTGACATTCAAAAAAAAAAAGTGACATTCCAGGGGAGAAAGAAGGTAAACGAGAAAATAATTAGATAAGATCATGTCAGAGAATGATAAAGGCTAGAAAACAAAATAGGTTGGGTGTGGTAGTGTCACCGGGTTTGGTCTGGTGGTCCCCTGGGCTAAAAGAATTTAACCCATCCTTTTAAAATACTTTTGCAGGGCCGGTGAGATGGCTCAGCGGCATAAGCGCCTACCTGGCAAGCGTGAGGGCCCGAGTTTGACTCCCGGATCCCACGTACGAAAAAGGGGCTGGTGATATCGCTCAGTAGCACGGGTGCCTATTGGCGCGCGAGGTCCTGAGGTCGACCCCCCGGTACCCACAAAAAAAAATAAAATAAGTAAAATGAAATACTTTTGCAGCTGGGCGTGGTGGCGCGTGTCTGTAATCCCAGCACTCCGGAGGCTGAGGCAAGAGGATCACTGCGAGTTTGAGGCCAGCCTGGGCTCCATAGTGAGTTCAAGGCCAGCCTGCACTACATAGCGAGACCGCCTCATAAATAAAATAAGTTTCCAGGTTCGCCGACTCCCGTCACAGAAAAAGAATTTTCGGGGCCGGGGATATAGCTCAGCAGCACAGCACCTGCCTGGCAAGCGCAAGGTCCTGAGTTCGATTCCCGGGACCAAAAAGAAAAAGAAAAAGAATTTTCAGGACGTGCCCGTAAAATAGACATGAGAAGGGTTATTAGACAGAGACATGGGATGCAATCGAGAGTGGAGTGTGGGTGCTCAGAGAATGAGGCACGATGCGCTCAGGAACTGGGGATCTTTATGTGTTCTGGGTGGTGGAAATCTGTGGAATTTGATAAACTTAGACTTGACCTAGTGGGTGGGAGAGGATGGCCCACCCTTAGTAAGATAATGGTCCACTTACAAGGGAAATCCTTCTATTCCCAGGTGAATGAGGACCATTTGCAAGTAAAAAGGGAATGGGCAAAGTTATTTGTAGGTGAAAGGGAGTTCCCAAAGTTTACTATGTTTTGAGAGAAGAGAAAGAGACAAAAATAAACAAAACTGAACTTGTGTCCTGAAGCTGCAGATCTTGAGTGCAATTTTTTTTTTTTTTTTTGTGGGTACCAGGGGGACGACCTCAGGACCTCGCGCGCCAACAGGCACCCGTGCCACTGAGCGATATCACCGGCCCCTTTTTCGTATGTGGGTTCCGGGAGTCGAACTCAGGCCCTCGCGCTTGCAAGGCAGGCGCTTACGCCGCTGAGCCATCTCACCGGCCCTTTGAGTGCAATTTTTAAAATCTCTACTGCCTTGTCTCCTTTTTACCTAGTTTTTATTTTTTTCCACATCAGTAGTGCACACCTGTAATCCCAGCACTCAGGAACCTGGGGCAGGAGGATAGCTGCAAGTTCAAGGCCAGCCTAAGCTGCATATTGAGACCCTGCCTCAAAACAAAGAAAAAAATGATCTGAAGGAATGACTTCTCTGAGGAGTGACTTTCGAGCTGAGACCTGAGACACTGCCCATCCTAGACTACAACAGAAACCATAATTCCTGGACACAGGGACTGTCAAGTACAAAGGCCCTGTGGTAGGAACAAGGCTGGCATGCTCAAGAGTCAGTAAGAAAGCTAGCATAACTGAGCAGAGTGGGTAGGGAGACAAAGTTGGGGAGAGAGGGACGACCTAGCCGCTATAAAGAAAATGCATTTTGCCCTAAATACAATCAATCATCCTTGACTTTCTTCTTTATCACAAGCACGTCAGCAAATCCTGTTATCTCTATATTCACAAAATGGATCCAAGATCCACTCACGCTCCTCCCCTCCAGGGTCTCCATCCTGGATTGTCCCAGCAGCTGCCATGGGCCCCTGCCCCGCCCCTGGGTCTGTTCTGGGCTACCTAAAACCTCTACAGCACCAAACCCTTCTGACAAAACTTCCGCAGGTAGCAGAGCACTCCAGAGCCTGAGGCAGGAGGATCTCCAGACTTGGAGGCCAGCCTGGGCTACATCATGAGCTCAAGGCCAGTGTGACATTCTCGAAAAAACAAAACAAAACAAAACAAAAAAACACTCGCTGGCCCTTGCTGGCTTCTTCCATAATTAGAACAAAGCAGAGTCCTTACTATTCCCTCCAGACCTTACTCCAACCTCCCCACACAACTCCCACATTTCTGACCTCTTCTTTTTGCTCTACCCACACTGGCTTCACCCTGTTCCTGGAACAGGACAGCTTCACATTAGCCTCTGGACTTTTGCACTTGCTGCTGTTTTGTCTGCCTACAGTGCTCCTCCCATGATGCCTGCAGGGCTTCATCCCTCCCTTTATACAGTCGGATTAAACGTCACCTCCTCAGACACAACCCAGCTAATATAGCAACCCATACATTTTCTGTCCCCATGAATACTTTTTCTTCTGAATACTTATCATAGTCTATTTTATATTACGTTTATAATTATTTGCTTTACTGTCTGCATCCACCAATTTGGTATCGGCTCCAGGAGGAAAGAGATTGTTGTTCCCCCCAACTGTTCTGTTCCCACTGCCTGGAATGGGGCATGGACTGAGTGTGGTCATGCACACCTGTAATCCCAGCTCTCGGGATGCCAAGGCAGGAGGATCACTGCGAGTTGGAGTCCAGCCTGAGCTGCCTAGTGAAACCCTGTTTCAAAAAGACAAAAAAAAAAAAAAAAAAAAAGGCCAGGTGTGGTGATCCACACCTCTGGTCTCAGCACCCTGGGAGGCTGAGGCAGGAGGATCACAAATTTGAGCCCAGCTTGGTTAATTTACCAATTAGTGAGATCCTGTCTTAAAGTTATTAAAAAAAAGAGGAATCAAAATATATCATGTACAGGTACAAATTTCCTACGATGAATATGATCATTATGTATATCTAAAATGTACCAATAAACTTAAAATAAAATAAAGCTATAAAAAGGGCCAGGCATGGTGGTAGATGCCATAATCCCAGCATTCAGGAGACTGATGAAGGAGGATGGCCATGAGTTCAAGGCCAGCCTGAATTCCCTGTCTCAAAAAAAAAAAAAAAATTTTTAGAAATAAAATAAATTAATAAATAATAAAAAAGGCTGGAGCTGGACCTCATTGTGAAGGCTCTGAGTTCAATCCCTACTACTGCAAACACATGACAAACCATGATCACCATGAGTTTGAGGCCAGGTCGGCTACATAGTGAGTTTAGGGCCAGCCTGGACTACGTAGTGAGAACTGTCCCAAAAAACAAAACAAAACAAATAAAAAACAACAAAAAGAGTGGGGCTCAAAATTACAGCCTAAATAAATAAATGTACCATTTCATCATCATGCTCTTTGTGGCAGGCACCCAGTAGGGGGAGAGAGTAAGGTGGTCCAAATATTAGAGACAGCTAAATTAGGTAGAAATATTCCAGGCAATCAGACAGGGCTAGGCCCTCAAGGGATTCAGTGCAGAAGATGAGAACGCATCAAAACTGTGGCTGCAAACGCATCTAAAGAGGATTACAGTCGCAATGGCCAGATTTACATCCTTCCCTAAGGGATAAATGGAAATTTGAGATTAGTGGTAACATCTTTTTTTTTTTTTTTTTTTTTTGTGGGTACCGGGGGGACGACCTCAGGACCTCGCACGCCAGCAGGCGCCCGTGTCACTGAGCGATATCACCGGCCCCTTTTTCGTATGTGGGATCCGGGAGTCGAACTCGGGCCCTCGCGCTTGCCGGGCAGGCGCTTAAGCCACTGAGCCATCTCACCGGCCCTTTTTTTTTTTGAAACAGGGTCTCACTATGCTGTTCAGGCTGGCCTTGAACTCACTATGTAGGTCAGGCTGGCCTCCAACTCACAGCAATCCTCCTGCCTCAGCCTCCCAAATGCTGGAATTACAGGTGTGTACCACCACGCCTGGTGTGGTACCACCCTTTTGAGATTTCCCACATAAATAAACCATTATCTCACTAGGGGTAGGCCATCCTCTCCCACCCACTAAGAGTAATATTACCAAGGCTAAGACAAAACTAAGACTATAGATGATCTCCCAGGACACAAGAGGCTGAAGCAAGAGGATTGCCAGGAGTTCAAGGCCAGCCTGGGCTACATAGTGAGAACATGCCTTAAAAAAAAAAAAAAAAAAAAAAACTTTCTCAGAAAAGTGGGCTTGTTAGCAACCCACTTTCAGGTCCCCTCCTGTCTCTCAGGAGCTAACTCTCTTTCTATAAATCTTCCTGCTCTTAACCCCTGTTGTTCCTTAGAATTCGCTCTTCGATTTCAGGGAACACGAACTTGGCATAGCTGACATCTGGCAGGTTGGGAGTTACAGTTTTTCTCCTATCACATGAGCCTGTGTCCTTCACACAGGGACTCTTGGAAGCGGGTCAGGGTTGGTGACTTTGTTAAGAAAGTCCAGGGCCGGTGAGATGGCTCAGCGGCTTAAGCGCCTGCCTGGCAAGCGCGAGGGCCCGAGTTCGACTCCCAGAACCCACATACGAAAAAGGGGCCGGTGATATCGCTCAGCGGCACGGGTGCCTGCTGGCGCGCGAGGTCCTGAGGTCGACCCCCCGGTACCCACAAAAAAAAAAGAAAGTCCAGAGATTCACAGGGGAGGGTCCAGAGCTACAGCTTCAAGGCAGAGAGACAGGAAAGGTTAACAGGCACATTCGCTCGCTGCTAGAGCATTCCGGTCCCCAGCTCTGTGTGGCCATGCTGAGGTCACAGCTGTGATGGAGATGGCCCCGGACCAGCAGGGTGGCAGATACATCATCAGACAATGACAGCCTAGAGTACACAGGGCAGGGATGACGGAGACACAGGGGGCTGTGGGATCTCAGCAGAACTAATCCTTCCGGAGGGCTAAAGAGGCCTTCCTGGAGAAGGTGACACTTGACCTGTGTGGGAATCCTTTTGAGTCTCAACCTCCTGGCCTATCCAGACACTAGGCAGTGTCCCTGCTCTGACCTCTTGGATCCCTGATGGTTGATCTTCCTGTCACTCAAGTATTGGAGACAAAGAGTAAGGCCAGAAGTCAGTCTCAAGGTTTGGTTTCTCCTGACCCTGGACCCTAAGGACCTGGCCACCAGGAGGCACTGTGGCCTGATCTTTGTCCAGCAAAGGCACCCTGCAGACAGTGGCCCTCACCCTTTCCCCACAGCAAAGGCTCCGATGCCCCTCAGGACATCCAGGCATGGCCTTCTGAAGCCTTCTGCCCAATCCCTGCACTCTGGGAGGCTGAGGCAGGGGGACTGCAAGTTCAACCCCAGCTTGGGTGACGTAGGGAGACCCTGCTTCAAACTGTTAAAAAGGGCTGGGGGATATAGCTTAGTGTGAAGGCCCAGGGCTCAACTTCCAGTTCTGAGGGGGAACAAAAACTCTCCTGTACAGGAAAGGTGCAGACAAGCTAGGGCTGGTGGAGCCACACAGTACCAGGGCAACAACAGCAATGACAGTAAAAATGATGACAGACGAGCTTCCACTGATTAGCTCCTCCCGTGTGTGAGCACTGCTGCGGAGCTCTCATCCAGTTCTGCATCGCTGAATCCTGCAGACCACGGGGTTGGGGGCAGGCTCAGCGCCTCGCGGCTCAGAGGTGGCACCTTGGGCAGAGTGGTGATGCCTCGCCAAGGACCAGCATCCATCCCAGTGGCCAGAGCTGGGATTCCAACCCCACTCCCAAGCTGACCCCTCTGCTACCAGGGTTGTTGACATCTGTATCAGGATCCCTGCAGCCCCAGAGGAAGATGCCTCCATGCCTCCCACTGCTCCCAGTCCTATGGACTCGGGTGCCAGGTAGATCTGAGAATGTATCCCTAACAAGCCCCCAAGTCTTTCTTTCTCTTCCTTATTTCCTTCCTTTTCTATTTATCTTTTGTGTGTGTGTGTGATATAGGGTATCAAACCCACAGCCCTTTATATTTTCAGACAGGATCTCACTAAGTTGCTAAGTTGCCTAGGCTGAGCTCACACTTGTGTTCCTCCTGCCTCAGCCTCCCAAAGTGCTGGTGATACAGGGGAAAATATGTAACTCCCAGCCCCCTAGATGCCAGATACACTGAATCAGTGTTTCCAGAAGTTGAAGAATGAATTCTAAGAAACAATGGAGGTTAAAAGTAGGAAAATTATTTCTTTTTTTTTTTTTTTCTTTTTATGTGGGTACCGGGAGTCAAACTGAGGACCTCGCGCTTGCAGAGCAGGCACTTATGCTGCTGAGCCATCTCACCAGCCCCAAAGGTAGGTGAGAATAGGATAGCTCCTGAGAGACAGGAGGGGTCCCAAATGGGTTGACAAGGGACCCACTTCTCTGAGAAAGTTTTATAGAGCAAAGTCACGAGGGACAGGTACAATGTGGGTCAAATTATAATCAACCAATAAGATTACAAGTGTAGCCACTTAGCTAATATTGACCAGTAGTAGCAAGGGCATAGGGATGACATCACTGATGTGCTCAATCTATAGTCTTAGTCTCAGTGGGTAGGAGAGGATGGCCCACGCCTAATGAGATAATGGTTTATTTATATGGGAAATCTCAAAAGGGTGAGTCCAATAATCTCAAACTTCCTTAGGGAAGTATGTAAATCTGGCCATTGTGACTTTAATCTTCTTCAGTTGCTTCTCCAGCCAGTTTTTGATGTGTTCTCATCTTCTGCACTGACACCCTCGAGGCCTAGCCCTGGTCACCTAATTTAGCTGTCTATCATACTGTAATTGCAGGCATGTCCCACCACGCCTGGCGCCAAGTCTTAAGAATCAGTTGCCAGCTAACCTGGGTCCCTTGCTTTTGGTGATAAGGGAAATTAAAATCAAACCATGAATTTACAGGAAAAAGCTTTAACTAGAAAGTAAGAGAAAATGGTCAGAGACTTCAGCTTGAGGTGACAAAGATCAGGGCAGCCCTACCAAAGGAGAGTAAGGCACTGCAGTGTGAGTGGCTGGAGGGCATGCTCTGACGAAGGGGATCAGACCGGCCACCCCGCAAGGGCAGGAGGCCAGCTTTAAGGACCAGCTGGTGGGCAGGGTCGGGTTGACCGTTTCCTCAGGCCTGGTTCCCTGGCTTCAGGATCCTGGTTCCCTGGCTGAGGGCAGGTCTGTTCCCAGGAAAGGATGCCTCTGTTCATGGTGGCTGCAGCCGTGGGGTTCTGGCTTTCCTGGAATCCAGGTGATCACAGGTTTAGGACAATGGCTGGAGACTGCTGGGCACACTTGAATGTCCCTGTAAATCCTTTGTCTTCTTGTCCTCTGTTTCAAAGGAGGATGTGATAGGTTTTATGTAAAATTCAGGGCTAATCAACCTTGTTTTGCCGGTTTTTAGACAGTCACTCTCCGAGCAGAGCTGAGAAAAGATCTGACCCAAAGTTTTATGTAACAAAGGCTACAAAATGAAGTCAAGCTCTGTTCTGCTTTTAGTTACCTACTGGGCATTTATAGGCCCACGTTCATAGAAATACGACTTTTCGGGGCCAGTGAGATGGCTCAGCGGCTTAAGCGCCTGCGCTGCAAGCGGAAGGGCCCGAGTTCGACTCCCGGAACCCACATACGAAAAAGGGGCCGGTGATATCGCTCAGCGGCACGGGTGCCTTCTAGCGCGCGAGGTCCTGAGGTCGACCCCCCGGTACCCACAAAAAAAAAAAAAAAAGAAATACGACTTTTCAATCCCTGGCTGTCCCAGAAAAAAACACAAATCATACTTTTGGGGAGTAACAGGCTGAGCCAGGCATGGTGGCACACACCTGTAATCCCAGCACTCTGAGAGGCTGAGGGAGGAAGATGAGAAGATTGGCCCCAACATGGGCAATTTAGCAATTTAGTAAGACCCTGTCTCAAAATTTAAAAATAAATGAATAAATAATAAAGGGCTAGGGATGTAGCTCAGTGTGAAGCCTCGGCTTCAATCTCCGGTACTGCCCAAAATAAACAAACAAAAACCAGGCTAAAGTAGGGAGAGGTGGTGCACACATGTAATCCCAGCACTCGGGAGACTGAGGCAGGAGGATCTCCTCCAGTTCAAGGCCAGCCTGGGCTACATAGTGAGTTTAAGGCCAGCCTGAACTACACAGCAAGACCCTGTCTCCCCAGACCCAGGTGCCTGTTTGTCCCCAACCCTATACTGGTCCCTGACTACATCAGAAGCCAAAGTCCTGAGAATCTGGTTGGTGTCCAGAGATCAACACAGAAAAGAAAAAAGCCAGGGGTGGTGGCACATGCCTGTAATCCCAGCTACTCAGGCAGGAGGATTGCAAGTTCAAAGCCAGCCTGTCCAACTTAGTGAGACCATCGCAAAGTAAAACTTTTAGCCCAGTGTGGTGGCACATGCCTATAATCCCAGCACCTGGGAGGATAAAAACAACAAATAAAATAAAATGAAAATGTTAATCCAGGCATGGTGGTGCATGCCTGTAATCCCAGCACTCAGGAGGCTGAGGCAGGAGAAGCACGAAGAGTTCGATGCCAGCCTGGGCTAAATGAGCGCGTTCAAGTCCAGCCTGCACTACATAGCAAGACCCTGCCTCAAAAACATAAAAATTGAAATTAAAATTAAAAATTAAAAGAACTGGGGCTGTAGCTCACCAATAGAGCATTTGCCTAGCATGAGTGAGGCCCTAGGTTAAATCCCTAGTACCACAAAAAACATTTTTTTAAAGAGAAAGGGAAAAAAAGAAACGAAAAAGAAGCACAGTTGAAAAGATGGTTCTCCTACTCAGGGGGTAGGCAGGGTATAGGGTTGAACACAGGCCAGGGCTCAGCAGACCGCTTCCATGCAGGCTTGGCTAGAGTTTCCTAACCCTTGAGGCTCCTTCAGTATTCTCATCTGTACAATGGGAGTAATTGTTCAACCTTTCAGGTTTGTGGTGCGGATGCTGGAGGTCAAACACTTAGAAAAGCCCCTGGCGCGTTTTACCGCATGGTAAATATTCACTGTGGTCCTCACTGGCTCGAATCCCTGCGCCAGGTGGCCAGCTGTGAGCCTCTGGGGCCACACTTGGGCTCAGGGTTTTATGCACATCATGCAAGCAATCCGGTGGAACAGGCGCTCCTACCCCGATCCCCCAAAAAGAAAGGGCTGAAAGTGTGGTTCAGGGCGCCCCCTTCCATGGGGAAGGATCTGGTGTTTCTGGGACCCATTATGTTGCTTCTCCTCAGAGCGCATGGGATTTGTGGATGGAGAATTTATAGAATATGAGGGAGGGGGCTGGGGATGTAGCTCAGTGGCACAGCGCCTGCCTGGCAAGTGCGAGGTCCTAGGTTCGATTCCCGGTACCCATAAAAAAAAAAATATATATATATATATATATATATATATATATATATATATATATATATATATATGAGGGAGTCTTTGGAGTGTCAAGGATGACTCTGGTCCTATGGCCTGAAGCACCCGGAGGGACAAAGGTTCCATCCGGAGGTGAGCCCAACTTTGGGGTGCAGGGGAGAGACCAGAAGCTCAGTGTGAGATGCTCCAACCTGGGCCTGCTCCTAGGACTAAACTAAATGTCCAGTAATCCTGCTGCGACCCGATCCGCTCTACGTTGCCCGGGGGTCGTTTAAAACCAACTCACGAAGCCGGGAGGGGGCGCAGAGGCTCGCGCCTGGACACGGAAGGCGCCGTGCGTGGAACGTGGCCACCAGGGGGCGCTGCCGCTACCCACTTACCTACTGAGGGCCAGGTGCTGTTCTAGACACAAGAACATAAGGCTCAGGTGCTCAAAGCACCGCTCGGAGACTGACATCTAAATGACCGCGAGGATGAGGGAATCGGAGTGCTCCGGCTGGGAAAGGGTGACCTCGGGACCTTCAGGGAAGCCCTGGGGGTGTGAAGACAGGAAAGGAGGGAGGCAGACGACCAGGGCAGAGCCTTGCTCTATTCTGAGGACCAAGGGGAAGCTGTGGAGGTGGGGACACGGCCATCTCCAAGGTGGGTTCTGAAATGAAAAAAGCAAGGTGTGCTCTGGGAGGCTGAGGCAGGAGGATCCCAAGTTTGAGCCCAGCCTGGGCAAGTTAGCCACTTAGTGAGACCGTCTCAAGATAAAAAGTTTTAAAGATAATAATACGTAATGCATTAACCATTGTTACCCTCCTATTATGTTGTTTTGAAAATTTGTTCTTTTTTGATTTGTTTTGTTTTTTCTTCTCTTTAAAATAAAAAAAAAAAGAAGATAAAAAGTTTTAAAAGAGCTGGAGCTATAGCTCAGTGTGATGCTCTGGGTTCAGTCCCTAGTATTGGGGGGGCGTGTAAACTCTGCCATGTGGCAGGGAAAGGGGGGATAGGTCATAGATTCTTGTCCATTCCCCTCGCTGGGGTTTGCAGGCACTGGAACCACGCCAAGAAATGCATAACAACCGTGACCTCTGGAGGGAAGAGAACAGGGAAGGACATGGATGGAGACAGTGGGGGGAGAGTGCCAAGAGCTGCGCTGTGGGAGGAGATGGGGTGGGAGTGCGTGGCTGAGGCCATGGTGCTGGGGACGGGGCAGGGCCACTGTGTCTTCTGGGGCCTTTTCCATGTCAGGGCCTGCAAAGGGACATCTTGCAGGCCAGGGATGGTGCAGGAGGAGAGCTGACCCCCTCCTAGCAAAGATAAGCCTGCTAATGCTTGGTACCTGCCTGGTCCTGGTCTGTGCCATGTGACTTTAACCTCAGCCCTCCAGGAGGTGGGGACAATTCCAATCATCTTCATCTTACAAATGTGCACACTGAGATACAGAGGCAAGGGACTTGTTCGAGGTCACACAGCTAGGAAGTAATAATCAATCTAGACAGAAATGTCAGCAGCCATTTTTTTTTTGTTTTGTTTTGTTTATGCAGGTACTGGGAGTTGAACTCAGGACCTCGCGCTTGCCAGGCAGACGCTTATGCCACTGAGCTATCTCACCGGCCCATCCTTTTTGGTTTTGAGACAGGGTCTCCCTGTGTAGTCCAGGCTGGCTTCAAACTCATGGCGATCCTCCTGCCTCAGCCTCCCAAGTGCTGGCCAGCTATGCTCTTAACCCTTATGGTATGCTGCTTCCCAATCCTTTTGCTGTACCTTTATTCTCAGTCACTTGTATTCCTTTTTAGACAGGATATCTTCGAGGGCTGAGAGCAGTCACTAACACCTCAGTATGAATTAGCCAATCTGCTCACACCACTAAAAATAAGTACTGCTTTGGCCCTTATGGGCCACCAGCTTGTGGGAGTTAAATAGCTGGGCTCTGGAGTCATGATGTCTGGGATTGAAGCCCAGAACCGCCCTTTCCCAGCTGTGTGTCTTAGAGCAGGCACATCGCTGAACCAAACCTCAGTTTCCTCATCTGTGATGTTCCTGTTTTCCAGCGGCCCAATGCACTGCACACCCAGGACTTCAGGACCTGGGCCTGAGCACACTGCTGCCCTCACAGCGAGGAGGAGGAACCAAAACCAGGTTCTAGGAGAGGGAAGTAGCATTTCTTGGCCCAAGTTGGGGCTTTCGGACACGGCCCCCAGATGACAGGAGGCAGCAAATGCCTCACTCGCTCTGCACAGGGACAAGGCCACCTGCCAGCTGGGCCTGCCAGGTCACCCATCAGGTTCTCTTTCTTTCCTGCCCAGCTCGGAGCATCGATCCCAGTGGGGCTGCTGGAGGCTCCTCAGCAGGCAGATGGGACAGCCCACTGCCCCTCTCTGACCACGCAGCTGGGGCCCCAGGACACCTGGACCTGCTGTTAAAATGTGTTAAGCAGCCACAGTCCCCTTCTGAGTCCAGCTCCCCTGCAGTCCACAGCATGGAAGGATTATTTTACCCCTGCTGAGTACGCGACCTCCCTGACCCAGCTCCAGGGGATGCGGTCTATGTCCATCCTAATTGGAGGAAGTTCCTGCCAATATCTGGTATTTTCCCCGGCTCAGCCCTAGGTCAATCCCTCTACCCCCAAGTTCTGAGTCCCCAGACATGGGTGGCACCCACTGAACCCAAATCCCAAAGCATCCTCCAGAGCCCCACTTCACATGGCTTCCTTCAGGAAGCCCTCTGGATTTCTTCACCACGCCACAGGAAGGGCTCTTGGCACCTCCCAAGTCCCTTGTGCCATCCAGCACACCTGGCTGAGTCCTCCGGGTGACCCCTTCTCTCCGCCAGGGTATAGGCTCCACAGTGCTCCTTTCTGCTCCCATTTGTGGCCTCAATTCCAACAGCCACGCCAAGGACACAACGGCAGACTGAACGTCACATTCGCTGTGTGACCGCTGGTATTGCGGTGACCTGGGCCACACCGGGTGGTTTGCACTGCCCCCGTCTCAGGGTCTGGGCCCATGTCACTCCCCAGCCTGCTGCCCACAGGGGCCCTGCTGGCCGGGACCAGGCCCAGGCGGGAGGGGGACAGGATGTGAGTCCCGTCCCGAGGTGGCCGCTGCTGGGTCAGCGGGGTAGTTCCCACGCTCTTGCTGGTGGAGGTGGAAGAGGGATTCTCCATCTGTTGGGATGCAGAAGGAGGCCAGGGGCTCGGTGAAGACCCAGTTGACCATGGACAGGAAAACCAGGCACACGGGTCACTGTCACAGACCATTAAATACAACGTACACACAGGCCAGGGGCTGGGGAGAGCCAAGGGTCACAGAGGCCACAGCGGTCGGGGGGGGGCGCCGTCCAGGCCTGGTCCTATCGGGGGCTCAGGCTGCCGTCGTCAGAGGGGCTGGGGTGGCGGAGGCCTGGCTGCTTGTGGAGGCCCCGCAGCTTGGCCAGCAGCTCCTGGACGAAGTCCTGAGGACAGGATGGGTGCTGAGAACACACGGAGGGGGTCCCCCAGTCCCTCTGGTCCCCTCTTCCTGTTGCTTTGGGGTCATGGGAGGGATGTGGAGTTAGGGAGGGATTTTGGGGAGAACAAGAAAGCAAATTGGAAAAAGAGACAGGGAAAGAGAGAGATGGATGCTGGGTGTGGTGGCACACGCCTGTATTCCCAGCGCTCTGAGAGGCTGAGGCAGGAAGATTCTCTAGAGTTTGAGGCCAGCCTGGGCTACATAGTGAGTTCAAGACCAGCCTGCACTACATAGCAAGACCCTGTCTCAAAAACACTAAAGAAGAGAGAGAGAAGCAGACAGAAACACACAGACAGACACACAAGGACGAGAGACACAGGGACACAGGAAAGTGCTTCTCAAGCCAAGAGGTGATCAGGAGGGTCCCCAGAGACAGAGGCCTGAGACAGCTCCAGGGCAAACTGACACACAGTGACGTTTGTCCCTCAGGCAGCCCAGAGCTGGTTGGAGAAACATGAATATTTTTCCCTTTTAAAGCAGGGAAGGAAGTGGGAGGGGTTGTGTGGCCCAGCTTCAGGGCTGGAGGATGGGGCCCCCCAAGATGTGGGGCAGGGAGCCCAGCAGTGGAGGGAAGGGTAGGAGGGGAGAGGGGCAGAGAGAAAGGGGCGGCCACAGGGCAGTGGGAGAGAGGCAGACACAGGAGCAGATGGGGAAGCGGCTGGGAGCGAGCTCGTCATGGAGCCCCTGCAGCAGATGGGGAGAGAGGAGGAGGAGGAGGAGGAAGAGGAGGAGGAGGAAGACAAAGGACATCGCTGGAGAGCAGAGAAGAGCTGCGCGGCCACGGCCGGCCTCCCTCCTCCTCCATGTGGGCAGAGAAACTCACCTCTGTGGGGTCTGTGCATGACGTCAGGAGCCCCTGCACCCCCCAGAAAAACAGTAAATGATTAATACCTAGACCCTTCCACCTGCCCCTCCTCTCCTCCCTCTCTTTCCTCCCTCTTTCCTTACTGCAGTACTGGGGAATAACTCTTGAGCCCAGGGCCTTTGCACTGAGCTACATCCCCGCCCTTTTTACTTTTATTTTGACACAGGGTTTCACTAAGTCACTAAGGTGCCCATTCTAAGCTTGAACTTGAGATTCTCCTGCCTCAGCCTCTCAAGAGTGCTGGCTGTGTCACCACCCCTGCTCTCTCCTTTCCCAACAAACCCCAAAGGCAGTAAGAGAAATGGAAATTGGACCCCATGGACTTCAAGGAAAGGACACAGCCTGCAGCCCTCACAGAGTGAACTTGGTGGGGGGGTTGAGTCACCAGGTGTCACATGTGTGCTACCCCTGGACGGGCAGAGGCCATAGGGAAAGGGTTCAGCAGCCAGATTGCCTGGGTTTGCATCACAGCTCTGCTCTGCCTGAGCTGAGTGACCCTTGGCAGATGAGTCAACCTCTCTGGGCCTCATTTTCCTTGTCTGGAAAATAGAGATAATAACTGTGCCTACTTTATTGGGCTTTGTGGGGACTGGATGAGTTACTAAGTGTAGCTGGACGTGGTGGCCCAGACCTGTAATCCCAGCACTCGGGAGGCTGGGGCAGGATTGCAGTGAGTTCGAGGCCAGCCTGGGCTACATAGAGAGACTCAAAAAACAAAACAAAACAAAACAAAAAAAAGGGTTAGTAAGTCTAAAGAAATCGAGCCACCATCTGGTGCAGTTATGTGCTCTTAAAAACATGTTAACTCCGGCCACTCTTTTGGGGCAACACAAGGTGGAAGACTGGGGGTGCCTTTCACCCATCTACCTGGATCTTCCGGCTTCTCTCCTCTTCACTCTCCAACTCCAGCAGCTCATCAATGTTGACCTCATCCGGCATGTCTGCCTCCTGCGGCAGGGAGAAAGGGCCGCTCAGGGTCCCTTCCCCTCCCTCCCTGGCCTTTGTCCAGGACTTTGGAGGGGCCCCATGGCCCCCAGGGCCCAGCTGGCGGATCCTGGAGCAATAATGTGGCAGTCAGGGACAGCACCGCCAAGGCGGGACATCTGGGTGCTGGGGGGAGGGGTGACAGATGGGTTGATGGAGGCCTTGGGCCCTGTACCAGCCCGATGCCTGGGCCCGTGGGCCCCGGGAACCTCGGGGTTGGCACTGGTCTCTCCCCTTGGCCGCAGTTCCCACCAGGAAAAACAGGCCTGGTCGAGTCTTGGAATGTCAGCTTCTGGGATTCAGGAGAGGGGCTGGCTTCTGCCCTTTCAAGGAAAAGTCTCAGCACTATGTGCGGGGGAGGGGAGGCTGCTGAGGCGGGCCCCTTCCCCCAGGGGACAGGAAGGGGGTAGGGCTCAGGGGCAGCCCGGGCTGGGGGGAGATGACCACCCATGACCCCTAAGGTGGGTGGATGAGATGAGTCACACGTCTGTCCCTGAGTGAGCGGACATCAGGGACGCGTAGAGCTTGGCCTCCAGGAGCTGCGGCCCAAAAGACAGCTGGCTTAGCACCCCTGACAGGGACAGGACCCAGCTGTCCCAGCAAGAGAGCCCTGTGTCTAAGATCTGGCCCCCACGAAGTCCCGCTCTCTGGTAGGGGGGTGTCGTGTGTGGTGAGGAGGGTTCAGCAAAGCTCTTGGGTGTCTGTAGGTGTGTCACACGCCTGTGTGAGTCTTGGCCAGAGCCTGACACACATGGAGGGTCCAGGCCTAGGCATGGGGCAGAGGTATGTGGCATCTGAGTGGCTTCCCACAGGGACAACTATGGTACCCACTGAGGATGGCACCAACCTCCAGCAGCCACATTTGCCTGTTCATGACATATGAGCTCAAATGTGTGTCTGAGAACAGAATGCGTCACTGTGGGGGTCGCCATCATTGTGCTCAGAAGGTTCCTGTGGTGGCACGCACCTGTAATTCCAGCACTCTGGGAGGCTGAGACAGGAGGATCCCAAGTTTGAGCCCAGCCTGGGCATCCAAATGACTTAGTGAGACCCTGTGTCAAAATACCGGCAGCTCTGTGGGACTCAGGTCTGTCTATGTGTGTACTGCTATGTCCACCAGATACCTGGCTGTGTTCCTAGGTACATATATGTTGTAGGAAGTGTGACTTCCAGCAAAGACCCAAGTGACAAAGCATCCATGCCTGCCCTGTGGCCTACGTGCCGATATATGTAGCTGTGGCTTATGCTCTTGTGTGCCCAGGGCAGCCACAGTTGCCGCCACTTTGTTACCATGCGCACCTTGAGATCTGCATCTTGCTGTAGCTGTAACTGCTGTTGACTTATATCTGGGGTTGGCTGTGGCATCTGTCATTGGGTTTGCTGGTAGCTGTGACTTTTTCCTGAGAAGGTAATGGATGGTCGTATGTAACTTGAGTCGCTCTGTGGCCCAGGCGAGCTATCAGAGCTTGTCTTGTCTGTGCCGCCACAGCTTGGACCAGTGCGGATCTCTGAACAGCTGTAACTCGAGTCGCATTGTGTTGAGTGTAGGTGTCTTGTCTGGGGCATACAGCTGTGACCTGTGTTACTGTGTCCTTGGGGTGGCCTGGCGGCTGTAGAATTTATGGACCCATAAATGTCCACAGCTTGTGTCCTTGTGAGTTCGTGTGTGGCCGTGGCTGTCAGTGGCTGTAACTTATCACCGTGAACATCGGTGTACACTGTTGCTTCCTTTGCTGCGCCTCTCTTGTGCGCCTATCTCCCTGTCACCGTGCGTGGCTTTCACACGCCCCTTTCGCCCTTTCTCTGTGTATGGAGAAAGTGTGTATCTCCCATACACCAACCCCGAGCCTTCCCGGGGACTTGCACGGTGTCTGGAGACCTAAGTGTGTATGTGTGTCTGTGCCGTGGAACAGAGGCCACCAGGACGATGCGCGCCTGTCCTCTTGTGCAAAAGAGGGTGCATGTGCACCAGCGTCCAGCCCGGACCGTCCTCCGCCCCTCGCGCCCCTGTCCAGCCCCGGGCCCTCCGGTTCTCACCCTGCCGCGGTACAGCTCCTCCAGGCGCCCGTCGATCCACTTCTCCACGTCCAGCCGCCGCTGCAGCTCCCGCCGGTCGTACTTGACGGTGACGCGCGCGTGGCGTTTCTGCAGCCCCCCGGGGCTACCCCCTGGCCCGCGGGCCCGCGACGGGGACTGCAGCTTGCTCAGCACGCGCTTGCCCAGCCGCTGCGCTGCCATCGCCGAGCCGCCGGCCGCGCGCTGTGCCTCGAGCCGAGCCTGGGCGCCTGGGACGGCCAGGCGGGGCGGGGCCGGGGCGGGGCTCGCTCTCTAGGGAGGGCCGGTCCCGCCCCCGCCGCCCAAACTCAGTTTCCCCGCCTGTAGCTTTGAGGCCAGGCCACCGCGACGGTCGGAAACCCGCAGTCCTGCCTGCTTCGGGCATGGAGGGTCCGAGAGACCGGGCCGGTCCTGCAGTCTAGCGTCCCCCACCCCCGGCTGCATCCCATGGGCGGGGTCCTGGGAGGCTCTGGAGGAGCCGGCCTGTCCACGCCCTCTGGCGGTCGCGGGGGACCGTGCTGGGGCCCGGCCGCCCCGGCTGCAAGGGATCCAGTCTGGAGTACTCTGAGGCACCCACCCACCCCGTGCTGGGAATGGAACCCTGGGCCCCCTACATGCTAAGCAAACGCTCTACCACTGTGCTACCACCCAGCCATGAATCATCTGTGTATGTGTGTGTGTGTGTGTGTGTGTGTGTGTGTGTGTGTGTGTGTGTGTGTGTACTGGGGATTGAACCCAGGGCCTTTGCACTCGGTTATACCTCCACTTCTTTTTTATTTTGACACAGAGTCTCACCTAAGCTGCTAAATTCCCCAGGATGGGTTTTAAATTTGCAATCCTCCTGCCTCAGCCTCCCAGAGTGCTGGGATTACAGGCGTTGCACAACTGTGCTCGGCTTCTGAACTGTCATTTTTTTCGCTGGGTGGTTCATTCACTCCCTCACCCACCCATCCATTCGTTGATTTATTCACTTGCCTGGAGAAAAAATAGTTACTGAACACCTGCTTTGCACCAGACCCTGATCTGGGGACTAGGAAAAGGGCAATGAAAAAAAGGTCCAGCCCAGTGTTCTGGAGTTTTCACTGAGAAGGAGTGAACATAGGAAGTACAGGATGCTATACATATTTTATTACAGCACGATAACTTCTGTGGAGAAGTATGAAGCCGCACAGGAGAAACGGAAGGATTGTGATGTTGCATGTTTGTTTGTTCAGTGGGATTACAGGAATGTGCCATCATGCCGGTTTAAATTTAATTTAAATTTTTTTTTTTTTTTTTTTTTTGTCTTTTTGAGACAGGGTTTCACTATACGGTTCAGGCTGGCCTTGAACTCACTTTGTAGTCCAGGCTGGCCTCAAACTCATGGCAATCCTCCTGCCTCAGCCTCCTGAGTGCTGGAATTACAGGCATGTGCCACCACACCCAGCTAAATTTAATTTAATTTTAAATTTTATTTTGAGAAAGGGCCTCACTAAATTGTCTAGGCTGGTCTTGAAATTATTGTTATTATTATGCATTAAATAGTGTTAAGTAATTAACAATATTTATTATTATTAGGTGTTTTTGAGACAGAGTCTCCCCGTTTATTCCAGGCTGGCCTCAAACTCACTATGTAGCTCATCTGGCCTTGAACGCACAGTGATGCTCCTGCCTCAGCCTCCTGAGTGTTGGGATTACAGGTGTGTGATCAAATTTATGATCATCCTGTGTTGACCTCCTAAATACTGTCGCTGGGAGCTGGGTGTGGTGGTACAGGCCTATAATCCCAGCACTCGGGAGGCTGAGGCAGGAGAATCACCATGAGTTTGAGCCCATCCTGGGCTACATAGTGAGTTCAAAGCTGGCCTGAACTACATAGTGAGACCCTGTCTGAAAAAACAAAACAAAACAAATACTGTAGCTGTAGTTATAGGTGCGCCTCACCATGCCTAGCTTTTCCATTGCCCTTCTTTTTCTCTTGTTTGCATTGCTAGGAATTGAATCCAAGGCCTTCACACTGAGCTATGAACCCAGTCCTTGTTTTAATTTTGAGATAGAATCTCCCTAAATTGTCCAGACTGGGCTCAAACTTGTGATCCTCCTGCCACAGCCTCCTACAGTGCTGGGATTACAGGTGTGAACTACCATGCCTTGTTAGAAGTGTGACATTTTTATTTGCTAAGTGCAAATTTTCATTCATTCACAAAATATTTTATTGAAATGAGTAATATCTCTCATTGAATAAAAATGACAGGAGGCCACTGTTTTGGCCTAAACTCCAGCCGTGGGCTGCAACAACCTGGCTGGAAACCCAGTGGGGCCGGGTGTGTGGCTCCATGATGGTGAGTCCCTGTTACCCTGGGAACCTTGGTCTGATCTTTGGATAAATCACTATTAGAGAGACTAAGGCCAAATTTTCCAAACAGTTTCAATTGAAACAATAATGAGTTAATCCTTATACTAAATAAGTAACCAGAAATAATCAGACTTTGAGCATTATTTGCGTTTTCCAATTGTTCTATCTTCTGCCCCACCTAATAAAGTAACTTTGGAATGACCAACCCAGTTTTTGCTCTGTTGCTTCTGCTTTCTCAGCCTTTCTCTGTCTATAAAACTAGGCTCTTTTGCTCAGCTCATCTAAATGCTTATTCTTTTTATGGAATGAAATGTTGCCCAGTTCTGGAATCAGAAATAAAGCCAATGAAGATAAAAAATAAAGCAGGAGGATCACAAATTTGAGCCCAGACTGGGCAACTGAGTGACTGAAGACTCTACCTCAAAAGTAAAAATTAAAAAAGGGCTGGGGGTGTAGCTCAGTGAAAAGGCCCAGGATTCAATCCTACTTATTTATTTATTTATTTATTTTTGAGATGGGGGTCTTGCTATATAATTCAGGTTGGCCTTGAACTCTTGGCAATCCTTCTGCCTCAGCCTTCCACAGTGCTGGGATTACAGGCCTGAGCCACGATACCTGGCTGCAATCCCTCTTACCAAAAAAAAAAAAAAAAAAAAAAAAATCTATTAGTTGTAATTTTGTCCTTTATTTATTTTGTGGGGACTGGGAATTGAACACAGGACCTCACACATGTACATGTCTAGTCTTTTTTTTTTTTTTTTTTGATACGTGTTTATTCTTGAAAACAATTTTCTGGTAGAGACGAGGGGTGTTTAAATAAAGTGCCCCCTCCAAGTGTCAAAGGTACCAACTCCACCCAGTTGACAGTGAGTTCTGGCAGGCAGGCAGTTTGCTTTGTTGACCGTTGTATATTCCTCAGCATCTTCAGTAGCACCGGGCTCGGAGAGCTGCTAAATGAATGCGGTGAAAGAGAAGCTCTGTGAGAGAGTGAGGAAGGAGCTAGTGGGCAGGCCCTGGCTTCCTCTCCAGCCCCCACCTCCCGCCACTTGCTCGAGCCGGGATTGGTGGGGCTATGCGGGGAGGCAGCTCAAGTGCTGGGAGAAACCCGGCTTCACTTTCACCGACAGAGCGCTGCCCCCACTGCAAGGTGAGAGCGGTCGAGCATACAAACCTAGCAGAAACCCTTAATTGTGCAAAGTAGACCTCATGCCGCTAACCGCGCTAAGGTTCTTCACCTGCTATGACGTCAGAAGTGAGGCTGAATAGTGGGAGTGGCCCTGGCTCCAGCACGAACACACTGAAGTCTCTCCTGCGTTCAGACCTTTGCACTTTCGGTTCCATATTTATTTATGTATTTATTTAGGTGCTGCGGGTTGAACCCAGGGCCTTTGCACTGAGCTTAGCACACCACCAACACCTGTCGCCCCCTTGTTTTTTGCGGCAGGGTCTCACTAAATTGCCTAGGATGGGCTTGATCTTGTGATCCTCCTGCCTCAGCCTCCCAGAGTGCTGGGATCATGGGTATGCACCATCAAGCCCTGCTAGCATTTGCTGTTCTTGATTCATGGAATTATTGTCTCTTGTCCTTTCTCAGCCCTCAGTTTATTATTAAAGCCACTGTCTCGGCAAAGCCATTCCTTCACTATCTAATTCAAATGTTTCGTATTTTCCATCCCAACTGCTCATGCATTCACGCATTTCCTTTTTTTGTGTGTGTGGGTACCGGGGGTCGACCTCAGGGCCTCGCACGCCAGCAGGCGCCCGTGCCGCTGAGCGATATCACTGGCCCTTTTTTCCTTATGTGGGTTCTGGGAGTCGAACTAGGGACCTCGCGCTTGCCAGGCAGGCGCTTACGCCGCTGAGCCATCTCACCGGCCCTCCTTTTTTTTTTTTTTTTTTCTGGTCTTTTTGAGACAGGTTTTCTCTACACAGTTATGCAGTTCAAGCTGGCCTCAAACTCACAGCGATCTTCTGCCTCTGCCTCCCGAGTGATTACAGGCATGTGCCACCACACCTGACTCCCACTGTTTTCAATAATGAGGACTTTAATCACCCTGTTGACTGCTCTTCACTCCATTCCTACTCCTTTCCTTGGGACAGCTCATACATTGCCTTCTGCAGGAAGCCCTCCCTGACCCCAAGCGGGGCCTCCCTTGAGCTTCCACCCTCTGGCTGTGAGCCCTCAGCCTGAGCTTCCGCATCACGCCTCCCTGTGGCTGTCTGGTGAAGTATTTGTCTCCATGTCTGTGCTGGGAACCCTGAACCCATCACCTCTTTCAGGCAGCCCTCCGGTGGCCCTCTCAGGTTGGATCAGGACCTGTCTGGATTCCCACCATGCCCTGTTCTCCAGCTCCTGATTACTCAAACTTAAGCTTTCCTCATCGCAGCTCTAATCATTTTATAGAGCTGCTCCGGGCCTCGCCTGTCTAGTGACACAGAGACTAGACTGATGTGACCGCCGCTGGGTCCCCAGTATCGCGTCATAGAGCAGGGGCTCAGTGAACGCTGAATTCAGGAAGGAATAAACCCCTTGCCTTCAAAGGAAGGCTAGCGGGCAGAAAGCCACAGATTTCCAAGAAACGTGTCCCCTATCCAGACGCCCAGCCAAGTGCGAAGGCACTCGGACATCGTCTCCAAAGTCCCTACAAGGTGCCAGGAACTTCACCTCACAACCCACCTGCGCCTCCACCCGGCCGGATTCTATTGGGGCGGGGCCAACACAAGCCCCGCCCCTTCCCACCCGGGGGTGGGCCCAGGTGTGCCGAGGGCGGGGAAGTGGCCATTCAGGTGCCCGCCCTCTGCGCCTGCGTCCTGAACGCCCCGCCCCGCCAGGTGCGCCCCGCCCCCTGCTTGACTGCCACCTTCTAGCTGCTTCCGAGCGTCCGCCATTGGCTCAGACGCCCCCTGATCATTGGGAGGTGTGGCGCGGCTCCGAGCCTGGGGCGAGTCTCTGGGTGTCGCCTGGGATTGAGGGGTGCGTGAAGAGTGGCCTGAAGCCTCGCGCGGAGAAGGCAGTGTCTGCACCCGAAAGGTCGGAGAAGGGCCTTCCGGGGCCTTGGGCACCGCGCGGACGCTCCCGGGGTGCCCGCACCTGAGCTTGCTGGCCTCCAGCACGCCTGCGCGGCCAGGGTCTTCCCGCACCTGATCGCGAGACCCTAACGGCTGGCGGCTCCCGGCTTCCTAGCCGGTGCGTCCTGGTGGGGGCAGTCATGGCGCAGCAGCGTGGACCGTGGCGCGGCCGGGCGCTCCTCGCTTTGCTGGCGTCGTTGCTCTTCTCCGGGGCCGAGGCCACGTACGGAGATCGAGGCATTCATGGTGAGGGCCCGGCGGGTGTCCAAGGAGGACTGGATGGAGGAGGCCGGGAGGGACAGGATGTGGGGGTGTCAAGTGGGTCTGAGCGGGAGAGTCGCGGGGGGCCCTTGGGGACGATCTGGTGATGGTCAGGGCCTGTGGGAATTGAGCCTTGAGCGATATTTGGGGTCCTTGGAGTGAACGGCGGGCGCAGGAGCGAGGGTTAGGAATGTTTCCCTGGGGCAGAGTGGAGAGGAGGGGTATTTACCGAGCACAAGTGGCGCTGGCCCTCGTCCTGAGGCAGGAGAAGGGAGAGGAGCCGAACTGCGCACTCTTCCTGGCAGTGGAAAGTTACCTGGCCAAAGAAAGCCCAGCGAGGCCAGGCCTCAGTGGGTGTGGCTTGGTGGCATAGTGGGCCTCAGGAGAGAAGCCCCCTTACTCCTTCGTAGAGTATTGAACACCAGCCCCCGGAGAAATCTTTCTAATTTAGTTGATGTAGAGTAGGTGTGCGAGAAGAAGGGGTTTCTCTGGTACTCAAAGGAAGGAGAAGAAAAGGAATGGAGAAGTCTTCCCAGGGTGCAAAGGCGAGTGTGCCTTGGTGTGGCACCCGGCATCTGGGGTTGGCTTCGTTCTGGTTGTTTTGTTTTGTTTTTTGAGACAGGATCTTGCTATGTAGTTCATGCTGGCCTTGAACTCACTATGTAGCCCAGGCTGTCCTGGAACTCATAGTGATCCTCCTGCCTCAGCCTCCTGAGTGCTGGGATTACAGGCATGTGCCACTGCGCCCAGCTGGGGTTGGCTTCTTCAAGTGTTGTCACAACCTTACCTGCTTCAGACAAATACCAGCGGGATTTGAAGAGAGGTCCCATGAAAGAAAACTTCATTGATTAAGCGAACTTAATGAGTCTCTGCTGTGTGTCAGGGACTGTGCTGGCGCTGGTGATAACAGTTGACTCAGACAAGCCAAGTTCCTGCATTCATAGAGTTTATATTCCGGTGGGAGTGGCAGTTAAGTGGACTTTTAAACAAGAGCACTTGCCACATAATTAAATGACTAAGAGGTAAATGAACTGGGCAAAGTACGGGAGCAGGGTGATGGAAGATGATGGGGGCTCCTTAGCTCAGGTGGTCAGGAGACCTCTCTGGGGAGGGTGACATGAGAACCCTAACATGAAGAATGAGGAGGCAGCAGCCACACAAAGACCATGGGGGACCAGTATCTATTTGGAGGTAACAGAGTACAAAGGCCTTGAGGCCAGAATAGGCTTGGTTGTGTTCAAGGAAGACAGAACCCCCAGGGCTGGAGCAGAAAGTGAGGGAAGGAAAAATGGGAGGTGGGAAAAGTGGGCAGGAGCCAGGTGGCCAAGGGCTTTATAGGCCAGCATATTGGATGAAAAAGAGAGAAAGCAGGAAGGATGTGCCAGGTCATCCCCTGTGGTAACTTCTGGAGAATGGTTAATTGCCTTGTCCCTGAGGCAGGGGAAGAAAAGGATGATTTGTTGGGGATGCCAGTGGGGAGAGGCTCAGCTCCAGAGAACCCGGAACCAGGACTGCAGGTGTTGAACCAGAATTGGCAGCCCTTCTGTGCTTTTCCTGATGAAGTCATTTATGTTAGGATGTATCTCTAGTTGCCTGGCCTATGACTGTATCTGGTTACAGTTTACTCTGAGCTCAAAGGCATCCTTTAATCTTAGAAACAACCTGGTGTGGTGACACCACAGGCCTTGTTGAAGGTCACAGTAGAGTAACTGACAAAGCCAGGCCTGACTGCAGAACCTGTGGCCCCTCGATTCTGCTGTGGCTCGCTGGACCTACTGACCTTTCAGAAAGACTCCTGGCTGGCTGGGTGAACTACTGCCCTCCCTTATCTGAAGTGCTGTTTGTTTGAAAGCTTGAACAGCTTAATCTGAGACAGGAGGCACTTTTGATTTTGGGTCCCCCCACACCCAGTACTTTGCTTTTTCTCACAAGGCAAGGTCATCTGCCAAGAGTGAGGTGTTTGTCCTGGCACACGCAGCTGCACAGGTGCTGCCCGGTGGGTATATGAAGAGGGACAGAAGGGAATGTGTACAAGATAGGGATTATAAAGAATAGCTGCTCATGAAATTGAATCTTTGTGAGGACGGGAGGGGGCTGAGGGTCAGTGTAAAGGTGGTAGGGCCAACAGGTTGTTGGAGTTGAGGTTTTGCAGGGAATGAAGTAGGAAGATAGGATATAGCGGACAGTGAGTGGAGGTAAGGAAATTGAGGATCTGAAGAGGCTGCTGTTATGGAGACAAGGTCGAGGTGTGACCGTAAGAGGGAGGGTTATGGGAGAGACAACGTTATGGAGAGAGGAGACCAGGGGATCGTCTGCCTGGATATGGGAATCCCAAGAGTGGTGTTAGGAGCAGCCTGAGAGGAGCGAATCCAGACAGATTATGGAGGAGAGGAACAGGGATGCACAAGGTGGACAGTGGGCAGTCGACCCTGAGGACCTGAGATCTGCAGCTGGGGGCTTGGGATGGTGGAGGGAGAATTGTCTGGAAGGAGAAGGTCCAGGTTCTAGTTAGAGAAAGGTGACAACAATGTACCGAGAAGAAATTGAAGAGAGGTGGTATCCAGGAAGGTAGATCGTGAGTTGCAGAGGGCTCAGGAGTTGGGGGTGGAGGTGGGGACAGAACAGGCTGTGGGGGATGACGGTTACTCTGGAGTCTGGAGCTGCTTTTCTGGGATCAGTGTCTTTCGGCCTGAGATTGATGGTGTTGGTGAGGCTCTTGGTGGTGGAGGGAGTAAGAGGAGTATGGTGGGCAACCTGGCACTGGGAGGCCTGGGGAAGTGCCCTGGCTTCAGAGCTGCCAACAAGTGGTGAAAGCTGACCCTGTGCTGGTTGTTTCTAGTGTTCAGGGCCAATTCCAGTCTACAGTGGAAACTGGCCCCTCCCAGGAGGCCTCATACAGCCTTTAAGTGACTTGTACAGTGAGGCGTTTTATATATTTAAAAAAAAAATTTTTGGTTTGTGGCTTTGCCTGAAAAATACAAGATCTGGTAGAGGCTGACTGTTGCCACATAGCACTCATGGACTAGAGCTGAGAGCCTTCTTGGACGGGACATCTGCCACTTCCCCAAGTCAGTGATCATTCACATCTGTTTTAGTTACCTGCCTTCTTTCTGTATCTGTAGGCCTTTGGGCTGTGGCCCCCTCTCAAGAATATGCTCCATTTCATAGGAGAGGGTGGATAACACCCAAGGGCTCTTCTGAGTTGTGCAGTGCAGTGAGTTTGTGGGTTGTCACTGAAGGGAGGGAAATACCCTTTATCAGGAGGCTGCATATATGTGTGATTTTTTTTTTTTTTTTGTTCTCTCTCTTACCAGGAGATAAATCCTGATATTTGAAGGGTTCTGAAACACATAATTTTGTTCAGCACAAGGCCAGATAACTTATTTCCTGTTCAGAGTAGAACCTTGGAAATTCCTTTAGGAGCACTTAAGTGTAGTTCCTGCTGCCAGTAACCCCTCTGCCACCCCCCTCCCCCAATCACTTTTTGCAGCCCTTGGGCATCAGTGCTTGTGTTATGTTTACTTGACTGGTTCTTTGTTGATAGTTGGGAATTTCCACTGGAGCCAACCATGACCGCATTCATTCCTGGGCCTCCACTGCACTTTGAAACAATCTTCAATTTCCATTAATCTCTTGAGTTAATTACTGCTTCCTCATCCCCTTAATTACAAGGCAGACTTTCCAGCAAATTTCCAGTTAGCATGTTATTAGCTGTCACTCCTGTGGATAGTTGTGACCTAGGTCAAACATAAGCTGACAGTTGAGAGCACAAGTGCTGCAGGAGTTGGTTGGAAATCAGCCGGGGCTTCTCCAAGGTAGTATCTTAACACGGTTCTTGTGATTCATAGCAGC
The DNA here is from genome assembly GCA_028451465.1 of Erethizon dorsatum. Lineage (NCBI taxonomy): Eukaryota > Metazoa > Chordata > Mammalia > Rodentia > Erethizontidae > Erethizon > Erethizon dorsatum. The sequence goes on from CM051834.1 coordinate 101,769,725, forward strand.
GGTGCTTGTTCCGCTTGCAGGCAAGGCAGTTTGAAATGGTTATTTATTGATTTAGCCAACAAAAAAAATTGAGCACCTACCAAATGCCAGGCACTATTCCTTTTTGGGTCTCCCAAAGCAGACACGCCCTCTCCCTGGCCTTCCTTTGGGATGAGAGGAAAACAGGGCCATACCAGCGGAATAGGCAGATATATCTGCCATGAGGACAGGAAGGCTCAGTGGGCTTAGCGCTACAAACATGAGCTTTGGGGCTTCAGTGGTAATAGCCTCTGTGGGATGAGGAGGACCTTGCCTTGAGGTCCACCAAGGGAGGGAGGTCCTCCATCAGAGGCGTTCCTTTGTCCTGCTCAGCACTTTGCATCTCAGCCCAGGATGGAGAAAGCAAATTCTTCCTCTTTCACTCTCTCTCTCCCTTTCTATTGTACCTGTGGCCCGAGTCATCTCTCGCGCTGAGCTGGTTAGCACGGCAGCCAAGCCTCTGTTTGCTGGTCAACAGGGGAGGCCAAATAAGGGATGAGTAATATGTGATTCATGCGGGGAGGGGGGAGGTCCTGCAGGGGTCACACTGAAATGACTTCATTAACCCCAGGAGGGTTTGGCCTGCTGAGCACAGGACTAATGAAGAGTTCAGAGATGACCCAGGAAGCATAGGCGTGTGCATTACGGATTTGTTGTGCGATCCTGATCACAAGTAAGACTTTATAGGTTGTTGCCAGGTGTGGTAGCACGTCTGCAGTCCCACCACTCGGGAAGGCTGAGGCAAGAGGATCACCACAAGTTCGAGGCCAGCCTGAACTACAAAGCAAGACCTTGTCTCCAAAACAAACGAACGACCCAAAAAACCCAAGTTGTTTCTGAGAAAATCTTTTTGAGAATTTCCTGTTTTTGTTTTGGTTCAGTTTGCTTTTAGTTTTTTGAAACAGGGTCTCATTATGTAGTCCAGGCTGGACTTGTGCTTGCAACAGTCCTCCTGCCTTAGTGTCCCAAGTACTGGGATTATAGGTGTGCACCACCACACCCAGTGAGAACTTCCTATGAAGGAGTGCTTTAACTTGGTTGCTGAGACCCAGGAACTTTGGAGTTTAACTACTTTGAAGTTTATCTGAAATATATTTTTCATTATTTGAAGACATTTTTCCACCTTTGTTTTTTGTTTTTTTGAGATAGTGTCTTGCTATGTAGTCCAGGCTGGCCTTGAACTCAGTATGTATCCCAGGCTGGTCTCGAACTCACCAGTGATCCTCCTGCCTCTGCCTCCTGAGTGCTAGGATTACAGGCATGCACCATCATACCCAGCTTTCCACCATTAAAAAATATTTAGTTATTGCGACAGGATCTCCTTATGTTGCCTAGGCTGGTTCTTCAACTTCTAGGCTCAAGTGATCCTCCCACCTCAGCCTGTGTGCACCAGTCTGGCAGCTTGGAAGGAGTTTTAGAATTTAGATGTTGTAGGCGGGAGGTATAGCTCAGCGGCACGGTGCCTGCCTGGCAAGTGCGAGGTTCTGAGTTTGAGTTCTGGTACCAAAAAAAAAGAGAGAGAATTTAGATGTTGCTTCACAGCATTTAAGACATGTATCACAGTTACTGCTCCACCCGCAGGTGCTGGGGATGGAACACAGGGCCTCCTGTGCTTGCTTGGCAACCTCTCTACCACTAAGCTACACCCCTGCCTTCACAGTGATTCATTTCTTTTTCCTTTTTTTCTCTTTCTTTTCTTTTCCCTTCCCTTTCCCTCCCCTTTTTTCTCTTCTCTCTCTCTCCTCTCCTCTCCTCTTCTCTCTCTCTCTCGCTCGCTTTTTTTTCTGTGGGACTGGGGATTGAACCCAGGGCTGTATCCCAGGCATTTTTATTTTTCTGTTTTAACTGGGTCTCTCTAAGCCACTAAGTTGCCCAGGCTGAGCTTGACCTTGCGGTCCTCTTACCCTGGCCTCTCAGAGTGTTTTGATTACGAGCCAGCGCCACCACATCCAGCCTCGTAGTGAGTCTGCTGAGTTCTGGGTCCATGACTTCAGAAGTCTTTTAATTTGAGGTCCTTAAGTTTATATGCAATTATTTTGTTCCCATATATCTTAGGGTCAGTCATTTAAGTTTAGAGTATGTTCTTGGAAAGCTGTAAAAATATTAGCTGTTATAATAGAGTGTGACCTTTCACAGGGTCACTCTATGTGAATAGATTAAGTAGATACACAGTTTATGGTATTAAAATTTTAGGATGTAATTAGGAAAAATATGTCTAACGAGGCTCCTTAGGGGGCTGATAATAAAAAAGGTGGAGAAAACTGTTAAGGGTCCATTAGCTTTCATCAGTTTCAGAAAATGATCCTTGATTGGCAAAAGAGTAAGAACCCCTGAACGTGAAGTAACAGCAGCGGCTCTGTGGAACTGTGGAACCTGGTTGTTTCCTTCCAGGCTATTCCAGTGGGCCGCTGGGCCTGGCAGGGGGCTTTGGTCCTGGTAGAGTTGATGGTGCTGTTTCAGCGATGAATGTGAATTGACGGTGAAAAGGCCTGATGGTTTGCATTGTGTTGGTAGTTTATGAAATGGAAACTTTTATATGTAAATATTTTATACCTAAAATGTTGCAATTTTATGTCTAAAGCACCAAGATTTTTTGGCCCGATAAATTAAGTTGGGTTTGTCATTGTAAATGTTCTTTTTTCATAAACACCTAGAGGTTATTTTAAAGTTTCTGAGTTACTTGTCCCAATAATGACACCTTCCAGACATCCTAACCTAGAGATAGGTACATAGTTAGTGGCTTTCCGTACTAGAAACAGAAGCACTCAAATATGTACAACCTCATTCTGTAATTCTCGAGTTTGTTAATACATGAGAATGTTTACTTGTTGTCTTTCAAAAAATTTTTTTTAAATTAAAAAATATGTACAACCTATCCATCTAACCAAAACAGGCGAGTTTTTAGACTGTCATTAAGTATAGGTGATTATAAACTATAAATCAACTTTGGAATTTCATTTAGTAGAATTAAAACAGCCTTTTGAGCCGGGCATGGTGGTGCATGCCTATAATCCCAGCACTCAGGAGGCTGAGGCAGGAGGATTGCTGTGAGTTCAAGGCCAGCCTGGGCTACAAAATGAGTTCAAGGCCAGCCCCAACTGTATAGTGAAACCCTGTCTCAAAAAGACCAAAAAAAAAAAAAAAAAAAAAAAAAAAAAAATCAAACAAAAAAACCTCCAGCCTTTTGGGAGGGTGAGGCAGGAAGATCACTTTAGCCCAGGAGTTTAAGGTCAGCCAGGGCAAACACAGCTGTGTCAAAAACAAAAACAGCCTTGAGCACCTCCTTGGTTATTCAGTACCTTTTCATTCACACAAAACTTCTCCAATTTCACAAGGAAAAGATACTTGAAATCCAGATGGGTAACCAAAGCATGGTTTTTCTTATTTTCCCCAGTCCCTCCCTTAGGCTTTCTGCCTCTAACTTCCTTTCTCCTCAGGGCATACCATAATGTCACCCAACCAATCAGTGTGATGGTTTCCTCTAAGACTTCCTTGGCTGAAGATAGGCACCAGGTCGCTGGAGGCATTGCAGGTGGTCACATAGCAGGAAAACTGAGTGCAGGGCAATGCTTGGGTTGGTTGGATGGCCTGTTGCACCCCAGGTGGAGCTTTTGGCTTCCTGGATCCCCTTCATCCCCTTATCATTCACCATGTTTGGGTTGATTCCCTTTCATTGTCATACTCCATCCCCTTTGTGTTTTTTTTTTTTTTTTTTTGGTGGGTACCGGGGGGCCAACCTCAGGACCTCGCGCGCCAATAGGCACCCGTGCTGCTGAGCGATATCACCGGCCCCTTTTTCATATGTGGGATCTGGGAGTCAAACTCGGGCCCTTGCGCTTGCAAGGCAGGCGCTTACGCCACTGAGCCATCTCACCGGCCCCCCTTTGTGTTTTTGAGACAGAATCTCACTATAGAGTCCAGGGTGGCTTGAACTTGTATGTAGCCCAGGCTGGTCCTGAACTTGTGATCCTCCTGCCTCAGCCTCTGGAGTGCTAAGGTAGTCCTGGGAATTGAACTCAGGGTTTCACACTGAGCTGCATCTGAAGCCCTGTTTTTCTTTTGGTTTTGGTTTTTTGTTTTGATACAGGGTCTTCTATGATGGCTGAGTTGCCCAGGCTGGGCTCAAACTTGCAATCCTCCTGCCTCAGCTTCTCAGAGTGCTGGGATTTTAAGCACAAACCACCACACCTGGCTTGTCTTATTTTCAAAGCCTCTAAATTCTGCATTTTCAATTTATTTTTATTTTATTTTATTTTATATTTACTTTAGTGGGACTGGAGATTCAAGGCCAGTCTGGATTATATAGTAAGAATCCATCTCAAAAACAAAGCAAAGCAAAATAATAGTAGTAATAATCATGATCATAATCATAATAAGCCTTTGGAAATTTGCCTTGAACTCACTGTGTAGCCCAGGCTGGCGTCAAACTCATGGGATTACAGGCATGTACCACCATTCCTGCTATGGGCATTTCCTTTTTTTTTTTTTGGAACCGGGAATCGAACTCAGGACCTCGCACTTGCCAGGTAGGCGCCCTGCCACTGAGCTATACCCTCAGCTCTATGGGCATTTCCTACCTTATTGCTTTACAGTCCCTTTCAATATTGAGTGTAATTATAATATTTTACCTTATGTAAAATTGTTTTCTAGTCTAGTAAGTCTTACAGCCAGGTGGGCGGCTATACCTATAATCCCAGGACTCTGGGAGGCTGACTCAGGAGGATTGCAAGTCTGGGCCCAGCCAGGCCAATTTAGCAAGACAGTGTCTCAAAATAAATAATAATTTAAAAAAGAGCTCAGTGTAAAGGCCCTGTGTTCTGTTAAATCCTGAGTACCACAGCTGCTACTCCTGGAGGATAAGTTCCTATCACCAGGGGTCCCAGCTTACCCTACATGGTTCCGAGGCTGACTACTGAGAACACCCTTTCGTTCTGAAAGGGTTTGATCAGACTGGACAGCCTACCTAAATATACTGTAATAGCTGTTTACCACTTTTTTGTTTGTTTTGTTTTTTTAGACAGGTGTCACTCAGTGTGGCCCATTCTGGCCTCAATTTTGGGGATCCTGTTCCTCAGCCTCTCCATTGCTGGGATTAACAGGTGTTTGTCACCACACTCAGCTTTGCCTTTGCCTCGCTTTTCTTGTTTTTCTTTTCTTCTTTCTTTTCTCTTTTTTCTTTTTTCTTTTTTCTTTTTTCCTTCCCTTCCCTCCCCTTCCCTCCCCTTCCCTCCCCTTCCCTCCCCTTCCCTCCCCTTCCCTCCCCTTCCCTCCCCTTCCCTCCCCTCCCCTCCCCTCCCCTCCCCTCCCCTCCCCTCCCCCTTTCCTTTCCTCTTTCCTTTTTGGTGATGGTACTGGGAATTGAACCCAGGGCTTTCACACTTAGCTACATCCCCCATCATTTTTTATTTTCTTTTATTTTGAGACAGGGTCTTGTTAAATTGCTCAGTTGCCCAGGGTGGGCTTGAATTTGCAGTCATTCTGCCTCAGCCTTCCTTGCGTTTAAAGTTTAAAAAAGAAACCTAGGGGCCGGTGAGATGGCTCAGCGGCGTAAGCACCTGCCCGGCAAGCGCGAGGGCCCGAGTTCAACTCCCGGAACCCACATACGAAAAAGGGGCCGGTGATATCGCTCAGCGGCACGGGCGCCTGCTGGCGCGCGAGGTCCTGAGGTCGACCCCCGGCACCCACAAAAAAAGAAAGAAAGAAAGAAATCATAATATGTGTCATTATTTTTCCCCCTTTTAGCCTTACACATTTTTCTATACCAGCTCACACATATTTGCCTATTTTTAACAGCTCCAAATAGTCTCTTGTGTGGTTTCTTAAGTTATTTAGCCAGCACAAACAAGCTGTCTAAACAGTGAATTTTCAGCAGTTATGTCTGTGAACACCAAGCCTTTGTGGATGTAGTGTTGCCCCTGTTTGTTTGTTTGTTTTAAGGTCCTCGTGATTGAACCCAGGGACTTAACACTGAGCTACATCCCCAGCCCATGTTATTTTTTAAAAATTTGAGATAGGGTCTTACTGAGTTGCTAAGTTGCCCTGTCTAGGCTTGAACTTGCAATCCTCCTGCCTCAGCCTCTCAGAGTACTGGGATTACAGGTGTGTGCCACCTTCGGTGTAATTCTTTTTTTTTTTTTTTTTTGGTACCAGGAATCGAACTCAGGACCTCGCACTTGCCAGGCAGGTGCTGTGCCACCGAGCTATATCCCTGGCCCCAATTCTTGGGACTCTTAAGAGTTGTTTTTTGTTTTGTTTACTTTTTGATACTGGGGAGACCTATAGCCTATCCTATTCTTCTGTATCAAACATGGTTTTTAAATTAAAAATGTCTTACCATATGTTTGTAATACATAATATATTCATCATGGGGAATTGATATACATACCTCACATCTTGATCTTTTTTACTTCCCTCCTGTATAAAACCTGATTTTCAGATGCCTGAGGACTATTGTAGCAAGTACTCTCCCTTTGGCGGCCACCCGTAGAGCCTCACTTGGCTGTGATGAAGAGCAGTTATCTGTGGCAGTGGGTAGTTGTGCTGCAGTCTCTGCAGAGCTGACCCTGAGCAGGGTGTGGCTTCTTGTCTAGGAACAGATAAAATTATTTTGTGACAGTGTCTTGCTAAATTGCCCAGGCTGGGGTTGAATTTGAGTTCTTCCTACTTCAGCCTCCCCAGAGAGCTGAGGTTACAAGTGTGCACCATAACACCCATCCAAAGTAAGGGTTTTTTTTGTTTGTTTGTTTTTGGGTCTTTTTGTGACAGGGGTCTTCCTTTGTAGTTCAGGCTGGCTTTGAACTCACAATGTAGGGTTCCGAGATTACAGGTGTGCGCCTCCACCCCTGGCTGATGAATGGTTTTTACAGCTTTTCATGGCTGAAAAAAAAAAATCCAAAGAATATTTCATGACATGTGAAAATAAATTTTATTTTTTGTAAATAAAGATTTTATCAGAACATAGCCATGGCCATTCATTTACATAGTATGAGGCAGCTTTTATCCTGTGACGCCAGAGTAGTCACGGCAGAGACGGTGTGACCCACAGACGCTATACTAAAGGCACAAATGTCCCAACGCATGGATTTCAGTTCCCAGTTTCATAAAAGAACCTTGAACCCCTACAACACGGTTCACATTTCATTCAGCACAGCTTATGGGCTGTGGCTGCGTGGTGAGGTTTCCCCTGCCAGCCGTCTGTCGTGGGCGCGTGAATTGTGTGTGTGCACAGGGAGCAGTACCCGGAGGTGCTTGCTCACCCCGCGACCCGCAGTGGGTTTGTACTACTGGGGAGCACGGAGTTGTGTTGCCGCCGTGTTGCTAGGCAACAGTTTACAGAAGTGAATAATAGAGGGAACTGGGCAAAAGACAAAAGTGGAGCAAGAGGAAAAGTGGTGACTAGTGGTGACTGTGGAAGTGAAATTCTGATCGGCATTAATGGAGCGGTAGAAGGAGCCAGGTGTGGGAACGTTGGTGCCCCTGGCATTTTGGAGGCTGTGGACACGTGGCCCAGAAGGCTGCACGGAAAGAAACCTGGGAGGTGCTTGTGACTTCTGGTATGTCCTAGAGGAAGTAATGCCCGCAGAAGCATGTGCTGCTGTACAGCGACTCTCAGGAATTTTGTGACATTGAAAGAAAGAAAAATAGACCAAGATTGAACTTCGTATAGATTCACAAATTCCCTAGATTTCCAACCCCTAAAACACATAAATATATATCCTCAGCTTCAAACTATAGTATAGTGCAGCTCTCGAGAGCAGCACTCTTATTTTCTTTGAGTGCAGACTCTAAATTTTGCCTGACAAATCCCTAATGGCTCTTAAAAAAAAAAACAAACCATAATATAAAATGATAGTAGCAGAAAAGTATAATGATGATACTTGCTCCATGTCAGACGTTATGAGAGAAGACTCATACTCACCGTTCACTTTTTAAAGAAATTAAACACTTTAATTCTCAATATTTCTAATAAAGTACATTGAATAAATATTTATAACCAGCAGAGTTTTAATATTTATTTATTTATTGAGACAGGGTCTTGCTATGTAGTTTAGGCTGGCCTTGAACCCACTGTGTAGCCCAGGGTGACCTCAAACTCGAAGTGATCCTCCTGCCCCAGCCTCAAGAGCACTGGAATTACAGGTGTAAACCATTATGCCTGGCCTAGTCCTTTAAAATGTTAGAGAATTTGATAGAGCCCTCTTGCATTCCTGTAATCCCAGCATTCAAGAGGCTGAGCCTGGAGGATCGCTGGGAGTTCAAGGCCAGTGTGAACTACATAGTGAGACCCTGGCTCCAAAAAAAAATTTTTTTTTTTTTTTTTTTGTGGGTACCGGGGGGACGATCTCAGGACCTCACGCGCCAACAGGCACCCGTGCCGCTGAGCGATATCACCGGCCCCTTTTTCGTATGTGGGTTCCGGGAGTCGAACTCGGGCCTTCGCGCTTGCAAGGCAGGTGCTTAAGCCGCTGAACCGTCTCACCGGCCCCCCAAAAAAATTTTTAAATAAATAAATAAAATGTTAGAGAATTTGATAAGACTGGGAAGTGGATATATCAGTGTTATTTTCTGTAATTTTTGGTGTATTTAAAATACTGTTTTCTGGGTCGGTGAGATGGCTCAGCAGCGTAAGCGCCTGCCTGGCAAGCGCAAGGGCCCGAGTTCGACACCCGGAACCCACATACGAAAAAAGGGCCGGTGATATCGCTCAGCGGCACGGGTGCCTGCTGGCGTGTGAGGTCCTGAGGTCGACCCCTGGTACCCACAAAAAAAAAAAAAAAATACTGTTTTCAGGCCAGGGATATAGCTCAGCAGCACAGCGCCTGCCTGGCAAGCGCGAGGTCCTGAGTTTGATTCCCAGTACCAATAAATAAATAAAATAAAATACTCTTTTCCTAAATTCTTACTTTACTTGCTGTATTCCTAAATTTACTTTACAAGAAAAAAAGTCACAGCTAGAGCTGTGCTTTTTTTTTTTTTTTTTTAATGTGGGTACCAGGAGTTGACCTCAGGACCTTGCACTTGCCAGCAGGTGCTTGTGCTGCTGCGCGATATCACCGGCCCTTTTTTCCTTTATGTGGGTACTGGCAGTTGAACTCAGGACCTTGTGCTTGCTGGGCAGACGCTTATGCCGCTGAGCTATCTCACTGGCCTGAGCTGTGCATTTTTGAAGAATGGTTAGGGCTTGTCCTTTTTTTTTTTTTTTTTTTTTTTTTTTTTTTTTTTGAGATGGTCTCACTGTGTGGTTTAGGCTGCCCTGGAACTCACTGTGTAGCCCAGGCTGACCTCAAACTTGCAGCAATGTTGCCTCAGCCTCCCGAGTGCTGGGATTACAGGTATGCCTAGTCCATTCTAAGCCTGTAAAGTTAAATTAGGTTGGTAGCACCTGGGAACCTAAAATTTCTGTACTGTCCTTATTAGATGGAGATGGTAGATCCTTCCAGCTGGATACGCAGAGCGAAGCTGACTGAGCCACTGGCTGGTTGCAAAGTTCTAGTGATCGAAGCACCAGAAAAACCTGTTTTCTGTGATAACAGCCACAAAGATAATTTTATAACAGCTAATATTTGAAATGCCTGCCAGGATTTTGTAACTTAGGTTCATATTCCAAGTAATCTATGATTTTTACCTTTCGTATGTTTTTCCAAAAGAATTTTACTGTTTTCTAAAGACAAATTCTATTTTCACTTAATGTGTTATGAAGTGAGTGCATTTCAACTTGGTTCCCTTAAGCTTTTTCTCATTTTTTTTTTTTTTTTTTTTTTTTTGTGGGTACCGGGGGGACGACCTCAGGATCTCGCGCGCCAGCAGGCGCCCGTGCCACTGAGCGATATCACCGGCCCCTTTTTCATATGTGGGTTCCGGGAGTCGAACTCGGGCCTTCGCGCTTGCAAGGCAGGCGCTTAAGCCGCTGAGCCGTCTCACCGGCCCTTTTTCTCATTTTTTAAAATTTTATTTTTTTATTGGTACATTTTAGATATACATAATGATCACATTCATCATAGGGAATTTGTACCTGTAAATGATATATCTTTTTTCTTCCCCATTCCTCTCCCCTCCCTTCACCTCCTCTTTCCCTCCTTATTTACAAAAGTTTTGTTTCCATTTTTTTCCTTCTATTTTTTCTTTTCTTGCCCTCCCTTGCTTTCTCCCTCCTTCCCTCTCCCCTCCATTGTTCCCCTTCCTATTTGAACATTTTCTTCTCATTTCCCAATATCTATTATACATTTTGTCCTTATTTACACTTTTGGTTTCTCACACTTATTTTTTTTTTTCCAGTTTTTTTAATCTGCATTTTGAAAGTATATAGAATGTACTTAATTTTACATTCTAGCATTTGTATGCATACAAATAGGATTCGGCATATCTTTCATGACTGATTTCCAGTACTATGCTATGACCAATCTTTTTTTGTGGGGGGGGTACTGGGAATTGAACTCAGAGCCTTGCGCTTGCCAGCCAGGCGCTGTGCAACTGAGCTGTATCCCCAGCCCCCATGTGTAATTATTTTTTGATTGTGTCATTTAACTTATCCCTCTATCTCCCATATTTCTTTCTTTCTTTCTTTCTTTCTTTCTTTCTTTCTTTCTTTCTTTCTTTCTTTCTTTCTTTCTTTCTTTCTTTCTTTCTTTCTGGTACTGGGAATCGAACTCAGGACCTTGTGCTTGCCAGGCAGGCGCTGTCCTGCTGAGCTATATCCCCAGCCCGACTAATCATTTTATCATTTCTTAATAATGATAGATATGTTCATTAAAAAATAATTCCTGGGGCCAGTGAGATGGCTCAGTGGCTTAAGCGCCTGCCCGGCAAGCGCGAGGGCCCGAGTTCGACTCCCGGAACCCACATACGAAAAAAGGGGCTGGTGATATCGCTCAGCGGCACGGGCGCCTGCTGGCGCGCGAGGTCCTGAGGTCGACCCCCCGGTACCCACAAAAAAAAAAAAAAAAAAAAAAATTTCCTGAAAATGTATCCAACCACGGGGTATGGTCGCACACACCTGTAATCCCAGCATTTGGGAGGCTGAGGCAGGAGGATTGCCATGAGTTCGAGGCCAGCCTGGGCTACATAGTGAGAGATCCTGTCTCTTTTTTTTTTTTTGTGGGTACCGGGGGTCGACCTCAGGACCTCGCGCGCCAGCAGGCGCCCGTGCCGCTGAGCAATATCACCGGCCTTTTTTTAGTATGTGGGTTCCAGGAGTCGAACTCGGGCCCTCACGCTTGCCAGGCAGGCACTTACGCCGCCGAGAAATCTCACCGGCCCGAGATCCTGTCTCAAAAAAAAAGAAAAGAAAATATATTCAACCAAATTCTCCCTGCCTTAATGTGGGAGGATTGTAAATTTGAACCCAGGGTTGGCCACTTAGCAATTTGTTGAGACCCTGTCTCAAAATAAAAAAGTACTGGGGATGTAGCTCAGTGCAGAGGCCCTGGATTCAATCCCCCGTACCTCCCCCGCAACACATAAATTCCCCCAGCCTTGGCCAGTGCTTTTGGTATGTTGTTGTCAGTGACCCTCTCATTAAATGTGACTGAAAACAGAGGCCGCTAAAGAAGGGAATTGGCCCCTGGTGAGCCCTCTTGTTGGTGATGAAGTCCTTGAGGAATGTTTTGACTTTTAGGCAACTCAGTTCCATGTTTTTCCCATTGCCTGTTGATGTTGTGGCTCTTTCCATCATTTGTTTTAACACCTGGCTGCCTGAATGGATAAATGTGAATTCAGATCCCAACAGCTTAAACAAAAAACTTAAGGAAAATGACAAATCATGGAAGCCATCCTTTTTGGTAGTGCCGAGGATTGGTGGCGGGGCACTGTGCATGCTAGGCAAGTGCTCCACTGCTGAGCTACATCAGTAGCCCTTTCTAGTTTTTATTTGTTTTTTTGACAGGGTCTCACTGTGTAGCCCAGGCTGGACTGAAACTCACAGTGATCCTCCTGCCTTAGCCTCCTGGGGTACCAGCCTGTGTGGTGGTGCATATCTGTTATCCCAGCACTCTGAGAGGCTGAGGCAGGAGAATTGCAAGTTCAAGCCCAGCCTGGCAACTAACTGTGATACTGTCTCAAAAAAAAAGGCTGAGCATGGTGCACATCTGTAATTCCAGCACTTGGGAGGCTGAGGCAGGAGGATTACTGTGAGTTTGAGGCCAGCCTAGATTACATAGTGAGAACCTGGCTCAAGAGACCAAAAAAGGGCCGGTGAGATGGCTCAGCGGCTTAAGCGCCTGCCTTGCAAGCGCGAAGGCCCGAGTTCGGCTCCCGGAACCCACATACGATAAAGGGGCCGGTGATATCGCTCAGCGGCACGGGTGCCTGTTGGCGCGTGAGGTCCTGAGGTCGTCCCCCCGGTACCCACAAAAAAAAAAAAAAAAAGAGACCAAAAAAAATAAAAGGCCTTGGATGTAGCTCAGTGCCTAGGCCCTGGGTTCAATCCCTCACACTGAGAAAGAAAGGAGGGAAGAGAGAAAAGAGAAGAAAAGAGTTCTAGGGCTGGGGATGTACAGCGTAATGGTAGAGTGCTTGCCTAGCATGTGCAGTGCCCAGGGTTCAATCCCAGCACCACAAAAAAAAGGAGTTTCAGTTGGGCAGGGACACTTGGCAGCAGTGGCAGCAGGAGAGAGTGTCTCAGAGTTGGGCCCTGACTGCTCTGGAAGGCTGCCCGGAGCTGCCCCCTCTGAGCTTCAGCTCAGTGAACCTCTTTATTGTCACTCCAAGGGACCTACTGCCTTTACATTCACTCTCCCAGATGGTTTGCTGGCGATTGATTTTCTCACTGCAAACTCATGGGCTGGGCTCAGGTTTCCTGTCCTCCTCCGTGCTTTGTTAGCTCTGCCAGCAGCTGCGCCTTCTCATGAGCACTGATAAGAGTGCAGGGCTGAGCCTGTGAGACGAGGGCCCGATTCTGGATGTTATGAAAATCACACATTCTCCCTAGAGAGAGCTTCTTTCTTATCCTCAGACTTCAGTCCCAGCATATGCAGGGATCTGGCACCTTTGGTTCCAAAAAGCCACCAAATTCTACCATTGTCGTTCTCTGCTGGGCTGTCGAGTGTTTCCCTCCAACTATACTTAGGTTTGTTGGGCCCTCCCTTGAGCTTTTGGTCTTTGTTTTGTGATGTCATTCACAAACTATGCACTTCCCCATTTAAGATGTACGCAGTTCCTCCTTTTTTATAAGTTGTACCAGCAACTGCTCAGGAAGCAAGGACACAAGTCCGAATGACCACCAGGACTTTCAGCTTTGCAAGACATCAGGCTGATGATGCCTCTCTCTGTAGCCAGTAGTGCTACCTAGATGTTTGGGAGCAAACTGGTTCCTGAGTCCTCCTTTTTTGTTTGTTTGGATTTTTTTCTTTTCTAGTTCAGGCTGGCTTGAAGTCACTATGTACCCCAGCCCTTGAACTCACGGCAATCTTCCTGCCTTAGCCTCTTGAGTGTTGGGATTATAAATTTACAGCACCATGCCTAGCTGTTTGTTTTTGAGGCGGGGTTTTGCTGTGTAGCTAAGGCTGGCCTCCAACTCATGACGTCTGCTCAGCCTCCCCACTGCTGGGCTTACAGGTGTGTTCACCACTGTGGGTCCTTTTGATCTTCAGGGTTTTTGGGGGGGACAGTGCTTGTGCATACTCAGCACTCTACCACTGAACTGCATCCCTGGCTCTGATCCTTTCTTGTTGGTAGCAGTGTTGCCTCTGGAATTTGAGAGCTGTGTGGGTTGGCTAAATTATACACTGGAGCACTCTGTTCTGCATGTTTTCCCTGGGCCTGTTGACTGCGTGTTTTGTGACCTTTGGCACATTGTCAAAAGTACCTGTTGCAGGTGTGCACCAGCTGGTTCTGGCTGATTTATTATGAGCAGAAGGTGCCCAGTCCTGCCATGTTACCCAGGCTGGCCATGAACTCATGGCCTCAAGTGATCCTCCTGCCTCGACCTCCCTGGTAGCTGGGACTACAGGTGCGTGACACTGTACCCAGCTCCTCCTTTTTTAAAACTTACATACTGCGAGCCAGGTACAGTGGCACATCCTCGTAATCCTAGCTTTTTAGGAGGCTAGGGCAGGAGGATTGTGAGTTCAAGGATTGCCCAGGCAACATAGTATAGTAAGACACTGTCTCAAAAAAAAAAAAATAATAATAATCACTGATTTTAAGTATACAATCCAAGGGTTTTTAGTACATTTTACAGAATTGTGCAGCAGTTATTACAGTCTAATTTTAGAACATTTCTATCATCCCCGAAAGATCCTTGTGTTCTTTGCTGACACTCGCTGTCCCCACCCTCCAGCGCCCTCAGCATCCCACAACCACTAATCCACTTCCCGTCTCAGTTGACTTGCCTTTTCTGGACATGTTGTATGATTTAATTCATGTGAAACATTCAGATAAGGGACTTTTAAACTGGTGATTTAATGGATGGTTGCTTTTAGAACTTCCTGCTTCAGAATTCCCCTTTTCTGCTGTGCAGTTTACCTGGGATTTATTGGCCTGTGCAGGAGCCCCTGGGGAGGGGCTGCTTGCTTGTTTTGCAGGGTAGCAACCTTTTCCATCTGTAGATTGGTGATTTGAGGAACATCTGGTTTTATGCCCAGGCCGCAATGTATTTTGGGAGACACAACAGATTATCCCCACTTGGTAAAGTAAATCTAAGAAATGTGAAAACAATTAGGAGTAAAGGAAAACCTATTAGCAAGCATGTGGCTCCGGGATACTTATGTTTGAGTCCTGCTTATCTAGCACCCTGTGCAGGTTAGGATCATTTGGGGCTGGGCAGATGAGGTATCCCATGGTCAGGTTGTTCCCTTTCGGGGCCTTTCAGTCATTGGAGCCTTTCAGGAGAAAGGCTCCTTTGGTGCAAAGGGAAAGGCCAGCCTCTGACCTTTTACATAGAAATGTACATGTAGGAGTTTACATTGTTTCCCTTCGATTAGAGCAGGCTGGATTTTGGGACTCTTGAAAGCGAGATCCATCTCCGGTGCTCAGGAGGGCACCATCCAGAGTTCTGGAGCAGCAGTGTGCCTTGCATTGCCTGTGGGGTGGGAGAAGGAGAGTTGGGAAACCTGTTTCTGGAGCTCTTGTGATTTGGGATGTGAAGTGGCCTGCCAGGTGTGGAGGGGCAGAAAGGTTGGGAAAGGTGCATTTGCGGAGTGCTGTGCTCACTGACAGCGCCCTTCCTTCCTGACTGCACTTCTTTGGCTCTGACGTTGCAGTGCTGAGTGCTCTCTGGCCTGGTTGGATGGAGCAGCATCCAGAAGAGCCTGGCCTCTGTTTGGGCCTTTGAAAGTCATGTGTCTGTACTGGTGATGTGTGTCTTTGATGGGGGCAGGGACAGAATCACTGTGCAGCTGAAACACAGTTGAGGGAGCAGGTTAGACTCTTTGCAGCTGGATGACGAGTTTCTTTCCTGTACAAGGAAGGAAGTCCCCAAGCAGACAAAGGGTTAGGAAACAGCTCACAGAGGAACTGTCAGCAGCTTATGTGGATTCTCAGCAACTCGTAAGGTAGAAATTGGGTAGGCTGATTCTTGAGCCTGATGACATCAGTCACTATTGGCTACCCTCTTCTGGGCCCTCTAAAAGGGAGGGTCTATACAGTGTATGGGCTTCTAAGATGTTCCCAGTCAGCTGAGGGCTTTTGCTCAATTCATGTAGAAATCCACAATTGGTGAAGTGTAGCTTTATTCATGTTACCACCCCTGAGCTTTGAATGCCAGCAGCTATCAGCTCTTTCAGTGTTGGCAGCTCCCAGCGATCTTCATTACTGTCCATACTCCTGTGGCTGCCCTTAGTGTTACCAGCTTTTAGTGTACCAGTTCTGCGTGATCTCGAGAGAGAGGTCATAGCTAGGTGAAGATCCGCCATCTGAAAAAGGCTTTATTAGGACTTATGCCGCAGCATAAAGGGGAACAGCACATGACCAAACCCACTGAGGGTATGGGGAGATGGGTTATATAGGAAAAAAGGTAGACTCCCATGTAGCAGTGTTCGTGGGCAGGTGGGGCCCACGTGGACCTAATTGAGGAGAGCTGTAAAGGGACAGAATCATCCAGAGAGAGGCGACAGGGCGGGGTCATCTGGGATAGGTCCAGGTCTGAAGTCGGCTACAGCCAAGGCAGATGCCCCCCAGAGCAGCCATGGGGCACCTGAGGCACTGCAAGGCCTTTGGTGGAGCCACAGAAGAATAATTCCTCGTGGCATGTGCTGGGCCCTTCTGTCCTGTCCCAGAACTGGCTGGACCTTAGGACTCTGGTTGTCCTCTTGGGGATTTGGAAGACCCTGATCCTCCTCCCACAGGTAGGCGGGTGACCTTGGATGCCAGGGTTGCCCCACTGAGCTAGGTGGGTTCTGCTTTGTGTTTCAGACTTCTGCCGAGCTTCGCAGGTAGTGGGTAGATGCCGGGCCTCCATCCCCAGGTGGTGGTACAATATCACTGATGGGTCCTGCCAGCTGTTTGTGTATGGAGGCTGTGACGGAAATTACAATAATTACCAGAGTAAGGAGGAGTGTCTTGGGAAATGTGCTGGTGTCACAGGTAAGACCGTGGTAGTATGGAAAATTTTACTTCTTGGGGGAGTTATTGGTTGGATGTGGCCACCTTCTGTGCGTAGGTTCTTCACAGTGGAACCTGGGAGAGGTTTTAAAGAGCAGAAGAAACAGGCTCACAGGTCCCTGCAGCCACACCATGGTTTCACAGCACCTCCCCTGTTCCCAGAAAAGGAGTGCAGCCCCTTTCTGAGCGTAGGGCCTCCCGATCCCTTTGCACAAGGCTGCCTCCTTGGTCCCTGGGCATTTTGAGCTATTTTTACCTCTGGAACAAATGACATGAAAAGCTCACGCAGCCAAATTACAAGTCAAGGGCCGGTGAGATGGCTCAGCGGCTTAAGCGCCTGCCCAGCAAGCGTGAGGGCCCGAGTTCGACTCCCGGAACCCACATACGAAAAAGGGGCCGGTGATATCGCTCAGCGGCACGGGCGCCTGCTGGCGCGCGAGGTCCTGAGGTCGACCCCCCGGTACCTACAAAAATAAAAAAAATTACAAGTCAGGTTAACACTGGAACATGCATCCTTGGATCCATCTTTCTTCCAGCCTTCCCTTGCGCAGTACTCTGTGGAATCAAGATAATGTTGACTCTGACAGCCTTACAGTTTAAATCAAAACCAGAAGCCCCACCAGCCCACCCTGGCTCTGACCCTAGCACGAAGGACCCCTGAGAGAAAGCTGATGGTGGGGAAGCCTGATCCTCCCCTAGTGTCCAGAGGACTGAGGGCGGGACTGTCCAAAGCCCCTTGTAAAGATTTTCAGGGGCACTGACCTGACGTTAGTATGTGATTTCATGCAGCTCTTGATGACTGGCATTGAGGCGTCTCCGAAGTGGGGATTCTGTGTTGTGCTCCCAGCCACTGTCATCCTGTGAGCTCGTCCCCCTTCGGGGTGTGGTTTCTCTGCTCACTCACTGGCCATATAGTATTCTGTCTCCCTTGGCTTTAAACTGTGCATTCAGGGATAAGCTACGCTTATTTGAGTTGTATGTAAAGAAGTGACAACAACAGTGGCTTTGGTGTGACTCAGGTCTAAAGCAGTGCAGGACACACAGCCCGGCAGAGACAGCACCTCTAGGAGCAATTTGCTTTTGTCTCAGCAATGTCTGGGGAGCTGAGGGGCGGGCTATGATTTTAGATCATACAGGCCAGCCTCTCACTTTCAGGGGTAGTTGTCAAGATGGTAACTGACGAAAATACCATTTATTGTGTTTTTCCATCATCAGTTATAACTTGATGTTGGGGGAAGAGTCAGGAAATATTTTTTGCCTCCTCTGATGTATCGAGGACACAAACATACGATGGGATGTTCTGTGGGGAGATGGGTTGCATTCTGCTGGAAGAAAGCAGATTTTTCGTTTCCCTAGAGGTGGTCCAGAGCCTGGCCTCAGCCCCAAGGGCCCAGAAAGCTTATTTGTGGGCATCTGGCTGTGTCTCTTGAGACCTCACAGGACCCCGTGATGAGAGCTGAAAGCGGCTGAGCAGCTGGTCCCTGGAGTCCTGTGCCAGCATGTTCTCTCCTGGGCAGGAAACTCCAGAGGAGGCCAAAAGAGAAAAAGGATGCCATTTATTAATTTATAATGAGAACTAGAGCCACCCTGGGGACCAGACACTCACGTTGCTGGGCCTGGCATGGCTCCACACAGGCAAGCCTCAGCCACATTGCTAGAAGATTGCTGATGAGGAGAGCGGTGGTCAGGGCAGCTGGTTTGTGAGGTAACTGTCGAATGGCATCAGGTTAGCCCAACCCGGCCCTCGGGACCCTCCCCGACCAGCCAGCCTCTGCACTCACCACCTTAACATCACATAAAATTGGCTGTTGTAACCACTTAAGTGTTCAGTTTAATGGTATTAAGTGAATTTACACTGTTGTGCTCTCCCTTTTAATTCTTTAAGTAAGTATAATTAAACAGATTATTTGGCCCTGGAAGCCCTTCCGTCTTTTTAGAGGCACTTTGCACATGCACTCGGATTGCCTGCCGGCTGACCCTCAAAGTAACACTCAGAGACAGTCTGGGTTCCTCGTTTCCAAGTGGAGCAGGCTTGTAAGGTCCAGCTTGCGCGCTGAAGGCCGCGTACACAAGAGGTGGGAGCTGCATGGGAGGAACGGGGCCCGTTAGACCTGCGCAGCTGCTCAGACAGTCATCTCTCTTCAGCAGCCCCGGAGGTGCTTTTTTCACTGTCCTGTTTATTTGTCCCTTGCAGAGAATACCGTTGATCGTCTGGGCACCAAAAGGAGTGGAGCAGAGTCCTCTGTCCCAAGTGGTAGGTTCTTTAAGACCCCGATGGAATGAGGGCTGCCTAGATGGCAACTATGAAAGGACATCCATAATTTGGGCATTGTAAGGGGCTTCTACTTCTTGGTTCTGTTGGCTCAGAATGGCAAACCAAGGTCTGCCTGGACAGCTGGCTTCTAGCTGCAGCATCCTGCTATCCAGGAGTCCCCTTGTCCAGCGCCAAGAAGGCCAGGGCCTCTCCAGTGCTCCCAGCTGCCCGGCTTCCTGGAGGACAGGGCCACTGCTCCTGTGGCTCAGGCCTCTGCCTGCTGTGCTGCCTCCACTTCCTCACCCCGCTTCTTTGCCTGTTCCACCTCCTTTGTTCCTTGTTGTCATTGCTCTTTCCCTCCCTCTGCAAGAAGTCCTCTGTCCTCTGCTGCCCTGCCTCTCTGTTACTGCAGTTCTTGATCTCGAGCTTTGTGTTAGCTTACTTTGTAGTGCTGACAGCAGCCGCCCCACTCCTTTATGCTTAAAGGACTCTGCAGCAGGAGCCTGGGTGAGTGGCCCCACACAGCAAGTCCCACGTGCACCTGAGAGGGCCAGCCCCCAGGCAGTGGTTCCACCCCAACCCCGCCAAGGATGAGCCTGCCTGGGCCGCCAGTCACATGCACTGGTTGCAGTCTGGGCTCTGGGCCTCTGACTGCCAGCAGGGCCCTGCTAAAGCTTGCAGAGTGCCAGAGTTAGACTGAAGTCACTTTCCAATTGTGCTAGGCTGGGAGTCCTGTGAGTATCCTGCCATTGTTTTGCCTGGGTCTATGGTTTATTCCCTTACTGGCCTCTCCAAGGTCATCTGGAGCCCTGGAGCCCTGGCATGGTGACTGGTTTTCATCCTGTTTCAGAAGAAAATTTCCCCAGGAGAAAAATTTCTGGCTGTGTCAGAAAATGTGAACAAGCCTGTCTTCCTTACTTGCATAGTGGCATGAGCCTCTTTTCCAGCTTGCAGAAGGATCGCACATTCAAAGCTAGCTTGGGCAACTTAGTGAGACCCTGTCTCAATTAATTAATTAATTAATTTTAAAATTGCCTTCTTGCTCCCACAGGAAACGGGGCTGGGATTAGTTTCCATAGTAAACTGAGGTAGTGGGAGGGCCTCCCCCTCCATTGTTCATTCAATGTGTAAGTGTTCTAGAGCCCATTAGGACTGGGAAGGAATGTGGTCCACACCGTTCCTTAAAGGTGACACTCCCCTAGTGGGCCATCATAGACTCAGCCCCTGCTAAGCCACATATCCTGTGTCCATCCCAGCTTCCCTAACACAGATGTTTTGTTTTTCAGGTTCCAGAAGGCAGAATTCTGATGACCTCTCTGGTGATATCTTCAACTATGAAGGTATAACTTTAAAAAAAAAATTATGAGGGCTGGTGAGATGGCTCAGCGGTGTAAGCGCCTGCTGGGCAAGCGCAAGGGCCCGAGTTCGACTCCTGGAACCCACATACGAAAAAGGGGCCAGTGATATCGCTCAGCGGCACGGGCACCTGCTGGCACGCGAGGTCCTGAGGTCGACCCCTGGTACCCACAAAAAAAAAAAAAAAAAAAATTATGAATGATCTGGGCATGGTGGTGCATACCTGTAATCCCAGCACTTGGGAGACTGAGGCAGGAGGATCACCACGAGTTTGAGGCCAGC
This sequence comes from Erethizon dorsatum, assembly GCA_028451465.1. Classification (NCBI taxonomy): domain Eukaryota; kingdom Metazoa; phylum Chordata; class Mammalia; order Rodentia; family Erethizontidae; genus Erethizon; species Erethizon dorsatum. Next base: position 101,790,171 of record CM051834.1, read on the forward strand.
CTGGGCTACATAGTGAGTTCAAGGCCAGCCTGAATTACAGACCAAGACCCTGTCTCAAAAAAACAAAAACAAAAACAAAAGTTATGAATGACCCTGACATGGTGGCACATGTTTGTAATCCCAGCACTTTGGGATGCTGAGGCAGGAGAGTCTCAAGTTTGAGCCCAACCTGGACAACTTAGCAATTTAACGAGACGTCTCAAAATTTTAAAAATTAAAAAAATAAATAAAGATTGCTGGGTGTGGTGGTGCATACCTGTAATCCTAGCACTCGGGAGGCTGAGGCAGGAGGAATGCTGTGAGTTGGAGATCAGCCTGAACTGCAGAGTGAGACCTTGTCTCGAAAGAAAGAAAGAAAGAAAGAAAAGAAAAGAAAAGAAAAGAGAAGGAAGGAAGGAAGGAAGAAAGAAAAGAAAAGAAAAGATAAGATAAGATTAAGCAAGCTGGGGATGTAGCGCAAAGCAGAGATCTGGGTTCAGCCCCCAGTACTGGGGGGATAATTTATGCATGGGGCAAAATGAGACTTCTTACTGGGGACTGAGACACATACAGGTTTCGATTAAGGGAACTGCAGAGCAGAGCTTCTGGGTCTTTCCCAGGCAGAAGCACTCTGAGGTTAGTCAGAGAAGTCAGGCCTTAGTGGCTGTCCCAGGCTGGCAGGAAGCAGGATGTGCCCACGAAGAGGTTTGCTTCAGTGGCAGTATAGTGTGCGGTTCTGGAATTTACCTGCTGCTGCACCTCTCACCAGCTACATGGCCGCAGGCAGGTTAACTCCTCAGTTCCCATATGTGGAGTGAGGGCCACAAGACAGGCCTCGTGGAGGCTGAGTCTACATGGAGAATGCCTGGCGCAGCGTATTCTCCAAATGAACAGTCTTGGCTGTAGAGAAGGTATCTAAAAATGTGAGGCAGGGCCGGTGAGGTGGCTCAGCGGCGTAAGCGCCTGCCTGGCAAGCACGAGGGCCTAAGTTTGACTCCCGGTACCCACATACGAAAAAAGGGCCGGTGATATCACTCAGCAGCATGGGCGCCTGCTGGCATGCGAGGTTCTGAGGTCGACCCCCGGTACCCACAAAATAAATAAATAAATAAATAAATAAATAAATAAATAAATAAATAAATAAAAATGTGAGGCAGAAGGTCACCTGGGCTGACTGGCCCTGTCTGAAACTCCCGAGGTTCTGAGCCAGTGAGACCATGTTCTCCCTTGCCAGCAGCTGTGGCCACGCAGGCACATTCCAGCGTGGCTCCTCTCCTGGGCCCCACTCATCTGAGCTCCTTAGGGGCTCTTGCTCTTGCTTGCAGAATACTGCGCTGCCAAGGCTGTCACTGGGCCTTGCCGCGCGGCCTTCCCACGCTGGTACTTTGACACCGAGAAGAACGCCTGTGATGTCTTCACCTATGGGGGCTGCCGCGGCAATAAAAACAGCTATCGCTCCGAGGAGGCGTGCATGCAGCGCTGCTTTGGTGAGTGCCGACTCCAGGATCCAAGACAAGGTGGTGGATGACCCTCCCTCGGGCTCTCGCCCCGTTCCCTGTCCCTGACACAAGGGCCTTGGAAATTCCAGCCTTTGATTCCCGCAAGTGCTGAGGCCTCAAAGCCTCAGAGCCCCGGGAAGAGCTGGAAGTCCCTCAGCAGACGCTCCCTGCGAAGGCCCAGCCTTGAGGGCTCCTGGGTTGGTGGCTGCTCAGTGGGCTGGGGAGGACTGAGAGCTGACCTCACCCTCCCCGGCTTGTGTCTTCTCTTCCAGTCCAGCAGCTGTATCCTGCCCTGTCCCCTGGTGCCAAAGGTAAGTGGCATCCCATCCAATCTTGCCATCACCTGCCTGCTGCCTTCTGTCCTTGATTAAGCTCAGCCCTGCCCAGCTGTGGTTTCCACAGGCTCATGTTGTCTTGGCCACGTTATCCTGCACTATAAACATCTTCGTGGTGGAAAGCTTGTCTCTACATGAGAATGGGAGGCAGCGTGGAACACACAGTGGACGTTTGTCCCACCATACTCCGTACACAAACACAGCTGGCCCTGAGTCAGTCATTCCTGAGGCTGTCTCCTCCCAGGCAGCTGGGGAGTGGCTGGGGGACAGGTTTTACTGTGAGGTGACCCGAAGTTTGGAGGGAACTGTGCAGTCATGGGATGTAAAGAGTTGGTCATGGTGACAGGAAGGAGAGCTACTTGGGCACTGTTGTCCCCAAGCAGTCTGGCCTGACCAGGGAGTCCAGTGTCCTCCCATTCTGAGTCTAAGTTGTGAGTGTGATTTTGACACAGAGGACCTGCCACACTGGTTTGGCCTCTTTCTGATCTGTTTCCCTGCTGAGGAGCCACGACCTGGCCTGCAGGTCAACCTCCTTCTGGAAGCTGGAACCCAGTTTCCCAGGTGTGGGGGGTGGGTTGGACGGAGTGTCAAGCTCTGTAGCCAGTAGAGGAGGGGGAGTCAGGTGGCTGCCACAGGAAGTCGCATGCCTTAGAGCCCTGCCTGGGAAGGAGGCATCTTAACTGACCAGTGGGACCACAGTGGGGCAACCAGTATTACCTTTACCTGGCAGCTAATTAGGAGCACAAGGGTCCCTCCCAGCAGGCTTCAAACATACCCTTGCTGCCCTGATTGCATTCAGCAGGCTGCTATCCCGGCTACCTGTAGGGTCATTTTCACAGTACTGGAGATGGAACCCAGGGTCTTCACACAGAGCTACATCCTTGGCCATTTTTAAATTTTTTATTTTTATTTTTATTTATTTATTTTTTTTTGTGGGTACCGGGGGGTCGACCTCAGGACCTCGCGCGCCAGCAGGCTCCCGTGCCGCTGAGCGATATCACCGGCCCCTTTTTTGTATGTGGGATCCGGGAGTCGAACTCGGGCCCTCGCGCTTGCAAGGCAGGCGCTTATGCCGCTGAGCCATCTCACCGGCCCAATTTTTTATTTTTAAAGTGGAAAAGAATTTATTTAACTTTTGCCATATCAGAACAACAAAGCAGCCCTTTTATGTGACCACTCATTAAAAAGACATTATTTTTTACTTTGAGATAGGATCTTAAGTTGCCAAGTCACCCAGGCGGGGCTTGAACTTGCAGTCCTGCCTCAGCCTCCTGGAGTGCTGGGGTTGCAGGTGTGCACCAGCGCATCTGGCTGAGGTCAGGTCTTTCTGTTGCTGGGCAGGGGGGGTGTGTGGAAACGTTAAACTGCCAAGGTTTTGTGTCCACACAACAAAGGTGAGCAGTTTTCCATCCTGTGGAACTCCTGTACAGGTAGCCCTAAAAGGTGGCAGGGGATAGAGTTCAAGGGTTCTTTTCAAAAACAAGGAACACAAGTGCTGCTCTGTGCACATGGCATGACACTCCTGTTTTCAGAGGATCCCCTCGCTGATTTTCCTGGCAAGCCATATCTCCCCAGCTGCAGTTCTCCACACCCTTCCAAGTTGGGGAGGGGACAAACTCGGAGAGCCACCCTGCTGGCCTGCTCTGGTCGAGGACTTCCACCTCACTCGTCCTCTCTCTCATCCCCAGCGGTGGTGCTGGTGGGACTGTCCGTGATGGTCCTGATTGTCCTTCTGGGTGCCTCTGTGGTCTACCTGATCCGAGTGGTGCGGAAGAGGCAGGAGCGTGCCCTCCGCACTGTCTGGGCCACCGGTGACGACAAGGAACAGCTGGTGAAGAACACATATGTCCTGTGAAGGCCTTGTCACCAGGGGAACTGGTGGGGGGAGGGAGGGGAGGATGTGTGTGCTTTTTTAAAATAGAGTGATTGATGGTACCTGTGAGATCATTAGGGCTTTGGTCTGTCTGTACTTGTACTTGGGTGTGAGGAGCTGCTTCCGGTCCGGGACTGCTTAGGGAACCCTCTCAGGAAGGCACTGCCGGCTGCCCGGCATCACCTCCTGTCTTTCTGTCCTCCAGTGATGGTGTTCTCTGCTCATGTCGACCCCACTGCCTGCTTTCTTACCCATCACAAAGTAATGTTGTAATAGGTTCTTGTTTGATTGTTGTTTTTTTAAGTAGAAACACCAGAGTTTTTTTCTTTTTTTAAATCAGGATTCTAAAAGGAAGAAAATAAAATGTACAAGTTTAATAAAAGGGATTTCCCTTTTAATATAAATTTCAGGGCCGGGGATATAGCTCAGCAGCGCAATGCCTCCCTGGCAAGCGTGAGGTCCTGAGCTCAGATTCCCAGTACCAACAAAATAAAAATAAAAATAAAATAAATTTCAGTGTGTGGTTTCTTTGATAGGACTCCTCATTTACACTTTCACCATGATAAGCTCAGGAGTCCATGTGAGGAGTCCCCTTCTAGAAACGGACCCTTTAAACAGCAACTTTTGTTCTTTTTGAATGCAAGCTGTGGGGTGGCATAGACTTCACATTGCCCATATGTTTCACCAAACAACACTCAGCCTTACGTCTGTAGGCAACTCTGATATTTTCTTACTCTTTGTCGCATTTTTAAAATTCTGGCCACAGCCCATTGAGTTGGTGGCTGTGACCCACCCTCTGGAAGACCACCTTGGAGGAGACGTGAGGGTTGAGATGGAGGCGCCTGCCCTGGGAAGGCCTCTGCAGATAGGAGTGGTTTTAACATCACTTAGGCCACTGTGACCTTTGTCTCCTGCAGTTCTGCAGTCTCCTCACCTGGAAGCAGGAAGAGGGCAGCTCCTGGACCAGCCTTGCGTTGCCTTCCCTGACTTTTCTGTCATGTTTCCTGTGCTGGTGTGAAACAGGACAGAGCCCTTGGTGGCTGATTGGGCCTCCAGGATAGGCCCAGTCCTGTGGCCCACATGTGAGCTTCCCTTCTAGATGCTGGAAGCCCCCACCCCCCATGCCCCTTCCACACAGGCACTACTGAGGTGGCACCTGGGCTCCATCTGCCTGAGTGACTCCAGCAGCTGGGGCCTCACTCCCGGAAGTGGCCAGATGCAGCCCATGCTTCCAGATGCTTTGGACTCCTGAAACAGGAGTTGGTGCCCTTCCCTCGGCCCTTCCTAGAAATCCTTTAGGGCTTCAAAACTCATTCTAGAAGCAAGTTGGGCAAATAGCTCATCTGCTCTGAACCTGCCTCCCTCACCTGAGGCAGATGTTGCTGGTGGATTCTGGCTTCCCCTGCCTACCAGGGAGTCATCGCAGAGGCTCAGTGTTGGCGAGAACATGGGACCTGCTTGATGTGGCCCTGCAAATCCAGACCCCAGAGCTTCAGGACAGCCTGGCCCACAACTCTCCAGGTGTGCGACTGGGCAAGTCACCCAGCTGCCCGGCACACCCTCCGCACCCTCTGGTGACAGACTGTCAGGAGGGGGTGTGGGTGCACAGGAGGCAGGTCCCCTGGACAGCACTCCACAAGGGAGCCCCTCGGGCTGGTGTCCCGGTTCTGCCCTCCCTCCTGGCTCCTGGTTCCTCCACACAGTTGACACTTTCCAGGTTAGGGTGCTGCTGTGCAATGGGGCCCTTGAAGCCTGTGTCAGGTTTTCACTTTCTGTGTCATTTACTGGCTGACAGTGGTGCCTTTTTGTTGCAAAGGCTACCCATGTGGGCCAGTTGCCAGGGTATTCAGTGGGCACTGCACACCATACCCCTTGTCATCTTCAAGCAGGCAAGATGGGCTTTTAAATCTTCACTCAAGGCTGGCCGTGGTGGCACACACCTGTAATCCCAGCTACTCAGTGAGGCTGAGGCAGGAGAATTGCAAGTTTGAGGCCAGCCTGGGCTACTTAAATCCTGTCTCAAAATTGAGAAAAGGGGAGACTGGAGGTGTTGCTCAGTGATGGAGTATTTGCCTGTTGTGCAAGGGCTTGGGATCCACCCCCAGTGTCTCACATACAAAAAGATTTCTCACTCTGCATCTGAACCACACACCTTACTAGTCAGATAGTGGCTGTCCATAAAAAGTTTATCCCTAGGCCATCTCCTGGTAAAGATCAGACAAGGGGGCGGAGGTGCTGCACCTCTCTCCCACTAATGTGAAGCCCAGGCCCACCTCCAGGGCCAAAGCCTGCAGGTGGCAGGCTGTCCCAAAGGGGCCTGGGGACTGGGAGTCCAGTCTGGCGTGGCCATCAGGCTTCTTTCCTGCACAGACTCACCCTGGATCGTGAGCACAACGCCTGCCTGGTTGAGTGGCCTGTTTGCAAGCATCCCTATAGTGGCCAAATGGGAGATAAAATGCGTCACTGTCAATTTGTAAAAATGCTGTACTCACATTTCCTTCCAGAGAGGGGGCCCCTTGTGAGTAGTGGTGCTAGAAGGGGTGAAGCTGTGCTTTCAGGGGCAGACACACCCATCACACCCATCTTCCGTCCTTGGGGGGATCAGCATTGCTCCCTGGCCACGCATTCATCTGCTCCACCAGGGTGGAGCAGCATCTGCACCTGAGACTCTGCCCTGCCCACTACACACACTGCCCACAAGGCCACCTACCATGCTGGCCTGGTGCCTGCTATCACCACAGCTTCTGAGTGGGGGACCCACCCCAGCACTTCCATGGGCCAGCACAGCCTTGTGCTAGCCAGGCTGATGCAAGATCATGTTTCTGACACCCAGGGAGTCCTGGGCAATTCCCTGTGTGGCACTTGAGGCTGAACTCAGCAGTGTGGTCAATGCGATGGCCTTCCAGGTCAGGTTTCATGACAGTGAGCTGAGTCCCCTGCGCCCCATCCTGCGCATTTTGTGTTTGTGTGGTGAAATGAGTCCCTCTCTGGGGCATGATAGGTGCCTTTTGGCCATGTAGTGACCAGCAATGACACTAAAACTCAGTAGTGGGGCTGGGGATATAGCTCAGCAGTGCAGCACCTGCTGGCAAGCACGAGGTCCTGAGTTCGATTCCTGGTACCCCCCAAAAAAGAAAAGAAAAACAAGAAAGGATAAAACTCAGCAGCTCAGTCTCAACCCCCTTGTATGGCTCCTACTGGCTGGCAGTGGGTCTTCCATCTGGCCTGTCTGAAATAAGTCCTATTGCCCTGCTCAGGACCCCTGGGCAATGTATTCTACAGATAGAGCTGGCTGTGGTGGTGCATGCCTGTAATTGCACCACTCAGGAGGCTGACACAGGAAGATCGCCATGAGTTCAAGGCCAGCCTGGGCTATGTAGCAAGACCCTGTCTCAAAAAAAAAAAAAAAAAAAAAAAAGGGCTGGTGAGATGGCTCAGCGGCGTAAGCGCCTGCCTTGCAAGCGCGAGGGCCCGAGTTCGACTCCCGGAACCCACATACGAAAAAGGGGCCGGTGATATCGCTCAGTGGCACGGGTACCTGTTGGCCCGCGAGGTCCTGAGGTCGTCCCCCTGGTACCCACAAAAAAAAAAAAAAAAAAAAAAAGGGCCGGTGAGATGGCTCAGCGGCATAAGCGCCTGCCTGGCAAGCGCGAGGGCCCGAGTTCGACTCCCGAAACCCACATACGAAAAAAGGGCCAGTGATATCGCTCAGCGGCACGGGCGCCTGCTGGCGCGCGAGGTCCTGAGGTCGACCCCTGGTACCCACCAAAAAAAAAAAAAAAACTATCATAGACCTAACAGTTGGCTGGGTGGACGCCAAGCTTGGGCCTCCCCAGCTGGGCTGTTAGTCCTGTAACATATCCCAGGGGATGGTCCGTCCAAATTTCCTGATGTTTAGTGTTTTGGGACATCAAGGGCCTGACTGTGGTCAGAGGCCAGTACAGAGCTTTTGTCTGATGAGAAAGGAAACAGCCCCACATACTGTGTGCTTAAAGTCAGCACTGTGTGCTTAGGGTCATCAGTTGGCTGGGATGTGGTTGGTCTTAAAGAAAACATTCCAGCACAGGGATTATGATGTTTATAGGAACAGGCCACTCTGTGCACATGAACTCCAGGCGAGACTAAACCAGGCCTTGTCACAGCTGTTCTCCAGCTGACCATGTCCACCCTGAGACACACGGAAGCATAAGACCCAGTGGAGGACTGTCCCTTCCCACAACCTACCTGCAGTGTCTGGCTTCCCTGTGCACTGAATGTGGCATCCAAAAGCCTCTCCTTAAGTGCAGCACCAAAGTCACAGGTTCAAGATTGGAGTGACCCCCCTGAAGGACATCAGGTGAACGTCAGGGAAAGGGCAAGTTGATCCTGCTGTGAGCAAGGTAGTACTACTGCAGGCTACTTGAGAGTACAAGTCCCTTTTCCCTATGGGGGGGCGCTGTTTACATCCTTTGCACCAAGGCATTTTAGGCAGAAAAAATTAGAGAATCAGCAGAGGGTGGAGAGCAGAACCATTACATACCAATGTGAAACCAACAGGGAAATCCTACATGCTACCTGGGCCTGTTGGTCAGTGAGGAGAGGCCACAGGCAGGCCTAGGGAGAAGGACAGATACGAACTACTCTCCCTGGGCCCAACAGCCATGGGAGATGCAAAGTGAATGACGGTACTAATATTTCCAAAGAAGGCTCGCCATACTCTTTGGGCCTCACACCTTGTTGCTCATCCAAGCATTTCTGTGTCCACCTTCCCAGATATGAGTGGCTGCCATTTGTAAACCTGGGACATAGGTAGAATAGGGGAGCAGCAGACCCTCGCACCAACAGGGAGTAGTGATAGATGGCCTCGCATATCCATTTCTGCCTTCATTTCAGTAAGTGTCTAGGTTTTACCACCCCAGCGTGGCTATTCAGCTAGGAATGATGTTTCCCAGCCTCCCTTGCAGCTAGATGTGACCATAAATCCTGGCCAATGGCTTGTGTGTAGATGGGTCTGCGTCTTTTTCCCCTTCCTTTCTTTCTGTCTCTGTCTCTCTCTCCTCCTGTTACAGTGCTGAGGATGGAACCCAGGGCTTTGCGCATGCTAGGTAAGAGCTCACCCTAAGGCAAGTCCTGAAAAGGAAGTGTTGTGCCTTCCATTTGCCCTTGCCCTTCCGGACAACCTGGCAGTCCCATTGTGGGATCAGCCTCTGCAAGTCACCCTGCCCTAGAGGAGCACAGGGCAACAAGACAGAGCCTGGTCCCTGAGTGGTCTCATAGGTACACACACACCAGCTCAGCCTAACACTAGCTCAGGCTTTCTCCCGAGAGAAAAGGGAAGCCATCTTTTTTTGGTCTTTTTTGTTTTGAGTCAGGGTCTCACCATGTAGCTCAGGCTGGCCTCAAACTAACTTGAAATTCTCTCCCTCAGCATCCCAAATGGGGGGATTACAAGTGTGTGTCATGATGATGACCAGCTGTCTGTTGCCAGTTTCATGAGAAATAATAATAAGGTGTTTGTAAATAATAAAAATAACATTTATTGAGCATCTGTTTCTGTTTACCTGTGCCAGGCAGACTGTGCAAAACCATTTGCCTGTGAGGTGAGTTTGCCACTTTATCCTGGCGGGAGCATAGATCCAGAGTGGTTAGCTCATTTGTCCACAGAGCAGTGAGGGGTACAGCAAGGAGCTCCCTGCCATCCGCAGCCTGACCTCCGAGCCCAGACCTAGCCAGTCTGTACTGGCTCTAGCCTGTCATTAGCATACTCCTGACATCAGGTAACCTAATTCCCCAGAGTCACACCTTTCTGGGCTATGAGCAAAGCCACCGATGATGTCCCCACCCTCACAGGAGTTACATTTTACCAGAGAAGCAGACAGATGCTTTCTCCCATATCTTTTTTTTTTTTTTTTTGCAGTACCAGGGATTGAACCCAGGGTCTTCACACTGAGCTACATCCTCAGCCCTTTTTTATTTTTTATTTTGAGACAGGGTCTCACTAAATTACTAAGTAGCCCAGGTGGGACTTGAACTTGTGATCCTCCTGCCTCAGTCTCCCAAAATGCTGGGATTACAGGCCTGTGCCACTACACCCAGCTGTGAGCAAAGCCACAATCACTGCTCATCCTTTCCCCTCATTCATCAAAAAAGCAAAGATTTGTGACTTGTAAGTCATTGCTGTCCCCTAACCTGTCTCATCTCTACCCTGTCCTCTCTGTCCACTCTGACTGCCCCGCAGTTCCTCGGCCACAGGGTGCCTTCCTGCTTCAGCACCTCTGCACCTGCGTCCCTCTGACTAGAGCGCTCTCCCACCGCGTCTTCAGAACTTCACTCAGAAAAGACAAGCCAGGCACAGCGGCGTGTGACTGTGGTCCCAGCTACTCTGGAGGCTGAGGCAGGAGGAACACTTGAGCCCAGTTCAGTGCCAGCCTGGGCCACATAGGGAGACCCCCATCTCAAAACAAAAAACAAGAAAACTACAGCATTTCAGTTAGATTCCCTGGTGACTTTATAATCCAACCCCTCTGCAGCATATCATGTGATTATCTACCCCTCTAGATTGCTGTTTTGCTCCCTGTTTTTGTTTTGTTTTACAGTGCTGGGAGTGGAACCCAGGGCCTCATTTATGCTAGGTAAATGCTCTACCACTGAGCTTTATCCCCGGCCCTAAAGACGGTCCTGCTGAATTGCCCAGGCTGGCTTCAAACCTGTGATTCTCTCGCCTCAGCTCCCCAGTAGTTGTGCCATCACACCCAGCTGTATTTCTCTCCTTGAATCATACATATTACTTTTTAAAAATTTTTAGAGCTATTTTCGTTGGCACACGCCTGTAATCCCAGCATTTGGGAGGCTGAGGCAGAAGAATCACTTCAAGTTCCAGGCCAGCCTGGGCGACAAGTGAGTTCAAGGCCAGCCTGAACTCACCTTTGAGACCCTGTCTCAAAAAACAAAACAAAACAAAAAAAGTGAGCTTTGATGCACGTTACATAAAACCCGTTTCTAATATACAATTCACCGGTTTTTAATAACTTTACTGCCAGGTGTGGTGCACACGCCCGTAATTCCGTACTCTGAAGGTTGAGGCAGGAGGATCACAAGTTCAAGGCCAGCCTAGTTACATAACCTGTGTTTCAACCCCACCCCCACCCCGCAGAAACCCTGCAGTGAGATCTTGCTCTCCGGCCCAGGAGAAGGCAGAGACCGCAGCTGTGCACAAGCCAGGGAGCAGGCCCCCTCTTGACACAGGATCTGCTGGTGCTTTGGTCTTGGACTCTGAGGCTCCGCAATGATGAGAAAGAAATTATTTAAACCACTAGGTCTACGGATTCGCTATAGCAGTCCAAAGTAAGACACTTGGCTTTATTCAAAACTAAACCAAACACAACGCCAGGCACCAGGGTAGGAAACTCATCCATGCCTCCCAGGCACCCCAGGAGTATCTGCCATTCACAGATAAGCGAGAAGCTACTCTCCGAGGTCTACCTGCTGCTCACCACGTCTCCACTTCTTGCTTCAACCCCAAGGGCTCTCCCAGGCCAGACGGGCTGCGAATGTCAGCTAAAGCCACGAAGCTCTGGGACATCGTGCAGGGACACTCATGAGGTGTCAGCCCAATCACAGAACTCCAGAGGGCTCTGCCAGTGCTGGTGGCGTCTGACCCGCTGAGGGGAAGCTAAGGACAGCTCTCAACCCTCTCCCCAGAAACTGGCAGCTCCCCACACCCTTCTCACACAGCCCCATCCACAGAGCCCCTCCCCTCCAGGCAGCCCGGTGTCTGCCTCCCCCATTTCCCACCCAGGAATCTGGGAGGAGCCAGGGAAGGGCTGTGAGTCACCGCTAAGAAGCTGCAGGCACAAAGGTCAGGAGGGTGGGCGCCTGGGAATTCCTGCGGCGGGCGGGCAGGTTCCGTTGCTCCTCCCCTGCTGCTCCTCCTTTGCCCGAGGGCACTGCGAGGGCCCTCCTGGCTTTTGGGACACACCTGTTCTGGCCACCATGGACTTCAGCCTGGCGGCAGGTACGCTCCGAAGAGCTTCGGTCCACGGGGTGGGGGATCCAGACTTAGGCCCATTCCCTATCGCCCGCGCCAACCCATCCAACCCTTCTCTCTGCAGCCCTGGATTCCAACTCCAAGAAGACGGAGGGGGCATGCAAACTGGGAGACCCCAAGCACAGTCCCCCTAAAGCTCAGGGCGGGCCAGGGGAAGGCCAGAAGCCACGGGTGAGTCACTTCAGCACCGCACGGAGCACATCCGAGGGAGGGGAGGTTGGGGTGGGCTCTGATCCTGGGGCCATGCTGCACCTCAGCTGTCCAACTTGGGGTGCTGGACTGGGGGTTTCCTGCCTTCACTGCCACTCCTCCCCACCAGTACGGCCACGGCAGCTCCTCAGACTCCAGCAGCAGCAGCTCCAGCGACTCGGACTCCGAAGGGAAGGTAAGGGGGCTGCACGTCCTCGTCTCGGCCCCCGAGAGGGTCGCGGTCCGCTCGCAGCACCAGGCGGGGTGGGGCCGGTAGCCTCCTCCAGCCCCGACCTCTCCTTTCCTCGCTACTCCACCCACAGCCCCACGCCGCCTGCTCACAGCAGCACAAAGGCACCAAGGACAAGACCAAGAAGCCCAAGATGAAGGAGAAGAAACAGAAAGACAAAAAGAAGAGCAAGAAGGAAACTGCCCACTGACAGGGCGGGGCTCATTAAATCTTGTGTCCCGCTCAGTCTCGCTCCCGCCCGCGCCCCACCGCCCCCTGCAGGCCGCCCCGCGGAGCGCGCCAAGGAGCCTGAATCGCGCGAGCCTCTGGGTTTATTGATTCCTTGTGCAGCTGGAGGTCTCAGCACCTTGGCGAGGGGGCGGGTCGCGGGCCGCAGGGGTGGCCCGGCCCGCAGAGATGATGAGGGCGCTCAGCGCACCAGGTGGAAGGTGAGCCAGTACATGAGCAGGGGCTGCGCCGCCGCCACCGCCATGGTCAGGTACATGCGCAGCTGGTTCCGCGCGCCGCGCACCGGGACCCCTTCTGCCGCCGCCTCGGCCAAGATCTTCAGCCGCAGCGTCCGGATCTGGAGGGCGCATGCACGGGTCACGCTGTGGGCAGGGGTAGGGGCCTGGGCAGACCTCCAGCCTCTGCCCTGAGGCTGCCTGCAGGCCAGGCCCAAAGTGACCCTGGGGCTCCTCGCTGTGAATGCCCTGTCTGGGGGGTGGTGAGCTGGCTCCCACTGCTGTCCCACCTCTTATATTGGCCAAGAGACATTTGTTTGCTTTTGGTGCTGGAGATGAAACCCAGGACGTCCTGCATGTTAGGCCAAGTGCTCTACCACTAAGCTACTCCCCCAGAATCCCACATGACAATCTTTTTTTGCCTTACTGGGATTGAACCCAGGGGCTTCACACTGAGATACATCCCAGCCCTTTTATTGTTTTTATTTTTATTTTTTCCAGTTTTTTTGAGACAGGGTCTTGCTATGTAGTTCGGGCTGGCCTTGAACTCACTATGTAGCCCAGGCTACCCTTGAACTCTTGGCGATCCTCCTGCCTCAGCCTCCCAGAGTGCTAGGATTCCAGACATGTACCACTACATCTGGCCTCAGATGACAATTTGTCAAGACAAGCCATTTTCTAAAACACTTTCAATTTCTTTTTAAAAACTTATAGCCAGGGCCGGTGAGATGGCTCAGCGGCGTAAGCACCTGCCTGGCAAGCGAGAGGCCCGAGTTCAACTCCCAGAACCCACATACGAAAAAAGGGCCGGTGATATCGCTCAGCGGCACGGGTGCCTGCTGGCACACAAGGTCCTGAGGTCGACCCCCGGTATCCACAAAAAAAAAAAAAAAAAAAAAAACAACAACAACAAAAAAAACTTAAAGCCAGGCATCCTGTGGCACACACCTGTAATCCCAGGACTCAAGAGGCTGAGGCAGGAGGATCATAAGGTCAAGGCCAGCCCAGACTATATAGTGAGTTCTAGGCTATCCTGAGCTACATAGCGAGACTCTGTCTCAAAAAAAAAAGAAAAATATAATGCTATCAAGTCAAGTTTGCCCATGGGTCAGATTTAGCCACCAGCCATCACGTTTGCACTCGGCCTTTTTGTGCTCAAAATGAATCCTCCCAGCACCTTGAGGTGCAGTCATCATCATTCCATTAAACAAAAGGGGAAACTGAGCCCTGAACAAGGGAAGTGACCTGCCCTGAATCCAGTGAAGCCTGGGGTCAACCCAAACCCGCTAGGCCCCACTGCCCTTAAACAGCATCCCCACTCTAGCGGGAAGGGCTCTCAGAATCTCCTTCCAGGGACATTTTGGCCAGAAGCCACTATATAAGGAGAGTGGAGCAAGGGGAAGAGGCCAGCCAGGAGCCGGGACACTGGGTAACCCCAGTCCCCCAATGCCCTGCAGCCTTTCGGGGCCTGTTTCTCCTCCAGCCTCAGCCTGGATGCTCCCTCTTGGAAGCCCTCCTGGTCCCAGACTTGGGTAGCCACTCTAGGCCCCCTCAGTTCAGTGTGGCTCTGGTGTAAATCCCCTCCCTGACATCCTCTGCGTGGAGGCCCCAGGGACCCCAATTCACCCAAGAGGCCTGTGCCCTAGCCCCACTCACACTGAGCCCCAGCTCACCATGAACACAAAGATGGAAACGCAGCACCAGCCCAGCACCAGGTAGTAACCCATCTTCCCGAAGAGCAGGCCCATGAGGACACCACCGATCATGCTGGAAGGAGAGAGAAGGCTGGGCTGAGGAAGAGGCCTTTGGGCTGGGGCTGGCAAGCAGGGTGGGAGGTACTCACCCGACATATTTGTAGCCCAAGAAGGCCACCAGGTCGATGGTGGTGAGGTCGGTGTTGATGGTGACCAGGTAGAGGCTGAGCAGGATGGCTAGCACCTCCAGGGCCAGCCAGGCCAGTGCCGAGCTCGCCTGCAGCCCCAGGAGGTCTGGGGAGAACCTGTGGGCACTGAGATCAGTCAAGTGCCTGGCAGCTAGGGATGTCCCTGAGCAATGCCTGGAGACAGCTCTGTGTGGGTGTGGGGTGGGGCTGGAGAGCCAGCAGTGACCAAGATGGATGTGGCCTATCCTCATGGAAATGCCACTCTGGGGAGGAGGCAGACCTGTCCCCACACGGTGGTGTCCATCAGGGTCAGGACTGGGCTGAGGGAACCGCAGGGGGCTGTGCCCAATGCAGCCAGGAGAGGGGGACACAGGGGGCTTCCTAGGAGAGGGGACAGTAAGCGGAGGCTGGAGAGAGTAAGCAGCTGACCTGAGAGGAAGGCCTCGGTCTCTACCCTACAGCCAGGCCTCAATAGTGAATCAACAGTTGTTTTCAGTGCCATAAAGAAAAGGAACCGGATTATGAGTGAGAGGCGGGGGCTCGGCCGAGGCTGGGGTGAGAGACATGGCAAATGAGCAGGCGCAGGAGAGGAACATAGGCCTGAGAAGGGAGCTGAACTGCAAAGGCCCTGGGGAGGCAGTGCAGACCTTCTGGGGGAGGAAACAGGGTGATCGGGCTTCACAGGGCTAAGGGTAGCTGGGCTGGTGGGGTGGGGGTGTGGCCAGCCCCCCTTTCGGAGTGAGGGTACAGGGGTAGAGGTTGGGAGCAGCTCGTTTAGGTCAGAGTGAGGAAGAGGCGGATCTGGGGCTGGAGGCCAGGAGGAAGGACACATTGAAGGGTCACCCATCACAGGGCATGTGAGGCTGCACATGGGTGGGAGAAAGGGAAGAGACAAGGTCATGTGCCAGGGTGACAGGGAGGGCTCTGTCCTGAGTAAACTGGGAGAAAAGAGAGGCTGATCTAAAGAGAACAGAGACCTTTTTGATGGCTCCTTGGCCAGCCAACTCCACTTCACCCTACCCTGCCCTGGACCTCCCTTACCTGTCCTGGGTCCCCAGTGCAAGGCCAGCCACCAAGATGTAGGTGATGAAAGCCATCGCTGTAGGAGGCAGACCCAGACACTGGTCAGAGGAGGAAGGACTGAGGGGCTCAGGCCACCCACGCCCCTGGCCCACACATGCCCGCAGAGGGAGGAGGGTGTGGGGCGGTGGGCAGGATGTGACCTGGAATGTAGAGGTCTGGAGCGTTGACATCAAAGCGGGGCGCCACCGGGGTGTCCTGCTGGTATTGCACCTCCCAGTCCTGTGGGACAAGGAGGAGTAGGCAGGACCGAGAGCAGGCCTCCCCGGTCCCCAGACCCCCAGCTCCCGGCAGGCCCACTGACCTGGTGCAGGTAGGGGAAGACGAGCAGGCCCAGCTTTTTGCCCACATACACGGTGTCCACCGCAAAGTAATACTTGAGCTTGGTGACAGGGATGAAGCGGTCGATCTGGGGAAGCAAAGCTCAAGCCTGAGGCCCCGTGTCCCCTGCGGTCCCCCACTCCCACCAGCCCTGGCCACTCACATTCTTGTCCACCAGCTCCTTGCCCTGTGCAGCTAGGCTGCTCCCGTAGGCCATGGCCATGTTGGACACAGGATCTGCTAGGAAGGTTGCCTGCGGTGAGGCAGAGCTCGCCGGGTAGTCCAGGCCACCGGCTGCCCGTTGGGCTCCATAACCCCGGCTCTGAGCCGAACTCGTGTCATCAAAAAGCTGGTGTGGGTCAGCCATGCCCGGCTGGGACACTGGGATCCTCCGCTTCGAGGCTGCAGAGGAAGAGGGTGGGGAGCTCATTTATTCTGCGGGAACTCTCCCTGCTGCTTCTACTACAGCGGGGATGGGTCACCATGACAGAGCCCTGATTCTGATGTCAGATGGGCTGTCAGGTACAAGCTGCCATCCATCTATCCATCCATTCATCCATCCTGCATCCAAATAATAATGATAAAGATGATAACAGCTACTCTGTACTGGGGCCAATTGTCCACAAAATCCTGTACAAAGCCTCTAATGCACAAGGGTCCTGTTCCTATCTCCTTCCACACTGCCCCTCAGGCATTTGGCTGCAGCCACCGGGGCCTCTCAATGCTCCCTGGACACCCTGTCACCCTGCTACCTCAGGGCCTTTGCACTAGCTGTGCCTCTGCCCAGCATGCTCTTGCTCATCACCTCTCAGCTCCCTCCTCTTCCCCTTGAGGTCTTGCTGAGTGCAGTCTTCTCCCACCTGACCACCCTGCCTACAACAGCACTTCCCTCTGCAGCGCTGCTCGCTCCCTCCCCTGCTTCATTAGCTACACAGAAGAATGCAGCACCAGCCAACAGACTCGTTCTTCATTTTGTTCCATTTCCCCCACTGGATGGTGAGCCCCCGTCCCTAGATCAGGGCTAGAGTTGGCTCTCAGTCTGAACCTGATGAATGAGTAAATGGCAGAGGTGGAAACCGAGGCTCAGACGGCTAAATGACTTGTGCATACGGCCAAACCGAGTGAGTGGCAGAGTAGGAGTCCAGCCAGGTTGGTCTGACAAGTATCACAATAATTAAACCTTGGCAGAGTGCTTACCGAGTAGCAGGCCCATTGCCATCACTGTGCCTTGGCTCATTTAATCTCACAGCCACCCTATTTCTCCGTTTTGCAGAGGAGAAAGGGAAAGCCAAAGAGGTTTGGGTCCTTCTCAGAACCATGCAGGCAGCTGGGCGTGGTGGTGCATGCCTGTAATCCCAGCACTTGTGAGGCTGAGGTAAGAGGATGGCCAAGAGTTCGAGGCCAGCCTGGGCAATATAGTGAGTTCAAGGCCAGCCTGGAGTACATAGCAAGACCCTGTCTCAAAAACAAAACAAAACAAAACAAAACTCATGCAGGTATGAGGTACAGCTGGGTTTCAAGAGCTTGTAAAAGGTCAGGGCTGGGGGTGTGGCTCAGTGGTAGAGTGCTTGCCTAGCAGGTGGGAGGTACAGCAAAAACCCAAACAAAAGTCAGGCGTGGTGGTGCACGCCTGTAATCCCAGCACTTGGGAGGCTGGGGCAGGAGGATAACCTTGAGTTTGAGGCCAGCCTGGGCTACATAGTGAGACCCTGTCTCAAAAAACAAACAAATGCCCCAAGTAAAACCCACAAAAGTTCCCCATATGTCAGGGGGGCAGGGAAAGGAGAGTGGAGGCTGCTAAGTTGGCCTGGAAGGGGACACGGGGACAGGCCATTTCTGGGTAGCTCTCCCATGAAGGAGGGAAAGGACTCTGGGAGGCAGGTGCATTGGGGTGTGGGGAGGGAACAGCTGCCTTCCCAGATCCTGGTTTGACCTCTGGGGAAGTGGGGGTGCTGTCTGTTGAGATGGGGGTGTATGACCTCAGAAGCCAGCACTGTGGCTCAGGGCCCTGCTCCTGACCACCACGCAACACTGACACAGCAAACCTTTCTGCCAGGCACAGGGGGCAGGGGACAGGGTAAGATTTGACAGGTTGCGGAGAAATCAAATTACCCATGTCTGGGGGTCCCTGCCCTCAACTCTCTCTGTAGAGGGGAGTTCACTGTCCTGCTAGGCAGCACCGTGAGGCAGCGAAGTGACACTCGCCAAGTGCTCAGCCCACAGGAAGCAGCCAGTCCACCACCTTATTGTCAACTTATAGCCCCCAGCTCTTCCTCTACCTACCCCCCTCGTGGCACTGGAGAGTGAACCCAGGGCCTTCACACTGAGCTATATCCCCAACCCTTTTTTAATTTTTTGAGACAGGATCTCACTGAGTTGCCCAGGCTAGTCTCTGACTTGTGATCCTCCTGCCTCAGCCTCCCAAGTACTGTGATTATAAGCCTATGCCACCACATCCCCCCACCCTCAATTTTTTTTGTAGCCTGAAAGCAATGGTTTCTTCATTCTCAAACCAAACAGCATTAGCCCTACTTTGTCCCCACACCCCACTTACCGCTGGATTCCTGAAAGTTCAGTGCAAGCCTCCCTCGTCCCTGTCAGTCCGTCGGCCCTCAATACTCTGGGTTCTGCTGTTACCTGGCCTCCTAAAAGCCTCTCCACAGATCAAGGCTGATGTCACTGTTCTCTCTCACCTGAATCAAGCCCATGGCAGCATTTGGTGCCACTGCTTCTGACACCAAGCTCCAAGTCTCTGCTTTTCCCTTTTTTTTTGGAGACACAGTCTGGCTAACTCGCTCAGGTTGGCCTCAAACTAGTGATCCTCCTGCCTCAGTCTCCTGTGTGCTGGGATTACAGGCAGCACCACCACACCTGGCTGACCTCTCTACTTCTGAAACATCTGCAGGCACCTGTTTCTCTTACCTGTCTGACCCCACAAACATGCGACAATCTCCCGACTGGCCACTCTCCAGATTCCTCAAACTGGCGACCCAATTTGCCACCCTTGCCCTTGTTCTGCTTCTCAGCTACAGCAGTCTCATCCACAGCCAGCTCTCACCACCAAGTGCACCTTTGGCTTCTGGGGTCCACCTGGAGCCACTATTTGTTTCCCAGCTAGTGACCCAGGTGTGGCCCCTTCCTGGAATCCCCCAGCTGCCCCTGGGTCTTTACATTAGCCTCCAAAGCTCCACTTCCCTCTGTCTGACATCAACACTCTGTCTGACATCAACACTGGCTAGTCCTCACCCACTACGTCCCAGTGTTATCCACCCCTCTGACATGTCATCTCCAACCTGATTTAAATGTCCTAGCTGGTCCCCTGGCCCACCATTCTAGGCCCTACCAACCTTCACTTCCATGGGCAGCCCATAATACTTTTATTATTTTTTCATTAATGAAAAATTTTTTCCTGCCTGGCAAGCGCAAGGTCCTGAGTTCTGTTCCCGGTACAAAAAAAAAAAAATTTTTTTTTTTGAGGCAGGCTCTCCCTATGTAGCCCAAGCTGGCCTAGAACTAACTCATGGTGATTCTCCTTTCTCAGCCTCGTGAGTGCTGGGATTATAGGTGTGCGCCACCCTGCCCAGCTTAATTTTTTTTTTTAAACAGTAATGAGGATCGAACCTAGGGCCTCTGCACTGAATTACACTCCAAGTGCTTTTAAAATTTTTAAATTTTGAAACAGTTTCACTAAATTGCCCAGGCTGGACTCAAACTTGGGATCCTCTTGCCTCAATATTCCAGAGTGTGCACTACCATGCTCAGCTTCTTTTTGTTTTTGGACAGGGTCTGTCTATGTAGTCCACGCTGGCCTCGAACTTGTGCAATCCTCTTGTCTGAGCCTCTCATGAGGGCTGGGATTACAGACATGCCACACCATGCCTGGCTTTCCATGATCCTTTTATTTTTTTTTTTTTTTTTTTTTTTTTTTTTTTTTTTGTTGTTTTTTTTTTTTGTGGGTACCGGGGGGTCGACCTCAGGACCTCGTGTGCCAGCAGGCGCCCGTGCCACTGAGCGATATCACCGGCCCCTTTTTCATATGTGGGTTCCGGGAGTCGAACTCGGGCCCTCGCGCTTGGGAAGCAGGCGCTTACGCCGCTGAGCCATCTCACCGGCCCTTTTTTTTTTTTTTTTTTTTTTTTTTGAGACAGGGTTTTGCTTTGTAGCTTAGGCTGGGCTTGAACTCACTATGTAGCCAAGGCTGGCCTTGAATTTGCAGTGATCCTCCTGCCTCAGCCTCCCTGAGTGCTGGAATTATAGGTGTGGGCCACCATAGCAGGCCCTATGATCCTTTTAAGTACAAATGAGGTGCCCACTGTGCTGAAAATCAAATCCAAACGTACACTAGTCCCTGTATGATCACCCCTGCCAGCCACCTCTGCCCCAGCCACAACTTCCTCCTCTCCGGATGTACCCTGTGGAGTTACTGGCCCCCACAGGCTTTTGAACAAGCAGCGCCATGCTTTCATCTTGGAACACCTTCCCTACCTCAGTGCCTGCGCTCCTTCTCTGAGGCCCTCCTCACTCCTTCATACAAAGCACCAGCCCTGCCGGCTCTTAACCATACCATCCAGTGCTTTTCTTTCCTTCTGAGCACTTAGCACAGCTTCTAAGTCGCTACTCATCTGTCTACTCGTTTTCTTGCCTTCCCTCTTGCTGTTAATCTCCTTCTAAGTAACGCGTACCCTCTTCCAGGAGGTGCACTGACACCCCAGGCCAGATGTCACCTCTGGGCACCCACAACAGACTTCTCTGCTGTGCATCCCCACCCCTCCCTGACCTCTCATCCCGCGCCTGCGCCTCCCCATTCTGTCCCCAACCCTCCACGTGCATGTCCCCTTCCATCTCCAACTCCGCTTAAGCCTCCCATCCTATCCCTGATCCCTCTGCCCTGTGCTTCTTGCATCACAGCGTCATTACTCTAGGCTGTCACTGTCATCCGCTGTTACTGGCAGCTGCAAGAGGACAGGAACAGCGCTGACGGCACTGCTATATCCCCTGGGTCACCCACCACAGGGCCAGCCAAGCTCCTCACTGACTGAAGAGAGGAACAGCACATCCCTTTCTCCCTCAAAAGAGAGCTCTCCACAACCCCTAGTCACGTCCCAAATGATTGTATTCGCATCCCCACTACCCCAGAAATTTCTTGTTGACTTGTTTGCTTCCTATTTAAGTGTCTGTCTTCCCA